>OZ024823.1:118548885-121152554 GCA_964016985.1 Anodontia alba
TGGCCATAATGTCTTCTCCCAGATCTTGAAACTTACTGGAATATCTGGACAAGAGATTGCTTCTTCTTATCTGGAAATATACACAGCCCTTGAGGGTGTATATGTGAAGTATGATGAAGTTGAAGACCTTTATACCTTCAGCCATGACACTATTAAAGAGGCTATATGTTTGTCATTTGGCAGCAGGCATCCTTCTCTGGTTATTGATTTCTGTAGCTGGGGTATTATTAGCAACTATGTACACACGGTACCCGTTGGACGACACGAGAAAGTTCTTGTGGTACCAAGGAAGTGTCATAAACAATTAGCTGAGAGGTTTGTACAGAAAATACAAGCACCGGACACATATCTGTTCCAGATCGCAAGTCACAGAGTAATGTACGATCCGAATTTTATGGACGCTTTTCTGGAATACGTGGAAGAAGTTATCAAGCCGGAAATTGTTTTAGGCACTAGAGACAGTTACGGGTCTGGAAAGTTAACCGGACAGCATTCGCCAAGTCTCATGTTTTATTGTGCTGTTAAAGAGCATGAGAACCTTGTGTTTCTGAAGAAAATCATTAACTGTTTGTATCTTTATATGTCATCTGCAGATTTGTACCGGTACAATTTAGGCAAAATATTGATGTTGGCTTGTGAGACCGGAGCTCTAAAATTGTATAAATTAATAATAGAAAGCAATGCTCCAATTTGGCATTCGTGTCTGTCAGCAGCAGTGAAAACATCTGGTACCGAAATTGTTAGACACTTGACCAAACATATGCTAGATTCTAATGACATTGAGTTTGCAAATAGAGAGATTTTGGACGCACTTTTTATAGCTGTTGATAATTCCAACATTGAACTGTTTGATATTTTGTATGATGCTATTTCGTCTCAAACAAGCTTTGATGTGACCCTGATTAAACCTTCTGTATTTCACAGACTTGATATGTCATCATGTTCAGATGCCATAATAAATGCTGTTGATCGATTTTCAGATAATGTTTTGAGAGAAATAAACCTTATTTGCATCTGTAAAATTGGTCACACTGACCGTTATATGCGTTTGGTACAAAGTGGGATTCAGATATGTCCCGGATGTTTAACAGAGGCTGTCGAAAATAAACACATTGCTATTATACAGGATATACTAGTCAGGATGGAAAACATTTCAAAACAAGAATGGACGCAACAAGAGAAAAGAAAAGCGCTTGTAAATGTCTGTCTGGACCCAGAATGGAACCAGGAAATCTTTTACTTACTTGTCAGTCACTGTCAGCAAATTCCTGAAGGCTGTTTGATAGCTGCTGTTGGAGCAGGTCATTTGCCTCTGGTGAAAGAGCTTCTACAAAGAATGTCTGCAAGTCCTGCTAATGATACGCAAGGAGAAAAGAACGAGGCCTTACATATTCTTTTAACTGAAAGACTGGCTCCAAATAGTAAGTATTTTTGTGGACAGGCTTTCCAGAAACAAGATATAGAAATGTACCATCTATTAATAAATGGAGGAGCCTTTGTTACTGAAGGGTGTTTGCCCAGTGCAGCTCGGTGTAATAATAAAACTCTTGTCGAAGATATACTGAAGTCAATGTTGTGCGTGCATACTGACTGGGTCAAACGAGACAAACAAGAAGCTCTAAGAGTAATATGCCAAGATGAACGATGTCTTGACCCAGATATTATTGATATTCTAGTAGAAGCTGGTGTAAAAGTTACTTCAGAGATGGTACGTTTAGCATATAAAAAGAATCGACACTTTGTAAATTTGCTCCTTCAAAAAATGGACAAAAGTGAGCTTCATGCATGTCTGAAAGAAACCTGTAAACAGGGATCAGAACTAGAATGTGAGTTTTTACTTCTAAATGGTGCTAAAGTTAGCAGAGGATGCTTAACATATGCAGTCCGGAACAATGCAAATGTGGTAAGAGTCATTCTGAATCAAATGACACAACAGACTTTTTGCGAAGAATGGATGAGAAAAGAAATTGATTTCGCACTTGAGTTTGCTTTGAGAAGGTTTAAGTATTTTTCTGCTTTACAGTTAATGGATGCAGGTGCTGTGAGAAAAATAAGTTCAGACACTGAATTACAAAATGCCTATTATGAGCTGTTTCCTGAGGAAGAAAGAAGGAGCTCGGGGATTATTGACCCTGAATTACAAAATACTTATGAAGAGATGGGTCATGAAAGAGGAAGGAGCCCTGGGGTTATTGTTCCTGAATTACAAAATACCTATGATGAGATGGGTCATGAAGAAGAAAGAAGGAGCTCAGAGGTTATTGTCCCTGAATTACAATATACCTTTTTTGAGCTGTTTGAAGGAGGAGAAAGAAGAAACTCTGGAGATATTATCCCAGAAATGAGTAATATGGCATTGGCACCATCGATTACAAAACGTGAGATTCAAATAAAAGCAATGAAAGAAGTTTGCAGGAAAGGTGATATCAAAAACTACAGAATTCTTGTTGAAAAAGGATTAAAATATTATGAAAGCAGTATTCGCGCAGCCACACGTTGTAACTGTGTTGAAATTTCGGATGATCTAGTCAAAAGAATAGAAATAGAATCAGATAATTCTTGGATTTTGAATGGCGGATTAGACAGCAGCCTTAAAAATACCTGCAGTAATGGCAATATTTTACTCTTTGAAAAGCTAGTCCAACTAGGAGCAAAGGTTTCTGAAGGTTGTTTGAAATCTGTTGTGATTAAAACGCCTAACATGACACTTGTTCAAGCTGTGTTAAAGGAAATGTTAAAGTTGCCGAACCAACCCTGGATATCTGCAGAAAGGAATGACTGTTTGTTGAAATCAATAAAACTCCAGGAGCCTGCTCTATTCCATAGCTTAATTAACAGTGGTGCAAGTTTAACAAATGGATGTATAACAAAAGCAACAGTTATATCAGATATAAGTATATTAAGTTCTATTCTTGAAATAATTGCACATGAACCAAAAGATGATTGGTTACAAGACGACCTTAAAAATGCAGTTCTAGCTGCATGTGAAGAAGGAATAGAAGATGCTTTCAATCTTCTCATCCGTTCAGGTGGTGAAATATCACCTAAGTGCTTATATTTTATGACGAAAAGAACTAGAGTTTCAGCTGTCAAAACGATTGTAGAGCTGATGACATGCCAACCCGTCTTACCCTGGATTCAGACTGAGAAAGATAATGCTTTGACAGCTGCTAGCTTGGTTGGTAGTAAGGAAATTTACACAATAATAAAAGAGGCAGGCGGGAAGGTTACCAGAGGATGTGTATTGGCTGCTGTTCGTGGAAACTGCATCAGTATATTTAAAGATATTTTGGATGAATTTGACGACATGTGTTTTATTGACTGGATTGAGCTTGAGAAGGAAAGCGCAATGAAATTGATTTGTGAAAAAGGAAGGGTCGAGCTATATACAATACTTAAAACTAAGGGCGAATGCATCAAGGTGGGATGTTTAAAAGAGGCAGCGGATGGAAGGCATATTGGAATGATGCAAGAGTTATTGAAAGAAATTGCTCATCTTCCAGGCGAAGAATGTGCTGAATACAAAGATGAAATAATAAAAGCCTACCAAGAAGTGCGATCTATGGGTTTTGACTTAATTGCAGATAACATAAAACAAACCTTTGATAAATGCTTTCTACAATAAATGATACCTAGCTATCATTACTCAGCTAGCCTTTTTGCAAATTCACATATGTCTGAAATATAGTTTATGACTTTCAAACAAATGTGGTTTATTTTGTTGCTCGGAAGCAAACATGGTTTATTTAGTGGTGTAGCAGTCTGCCTAATGAATGGATCTATAAATCTTTCGACTAGTCTATAAACGTAACCATACCAAATGCATTAACCCCTTCTCCCCTGAGATCCCGCGGTTGTCTCAATATTTAAATTTGGGCAAGTCAATTATTAAAAATGATAGTTCCAGTCTAAACTGAAAAAACAAAACAAAACAACAACAAAAAAAAACAAACAAAAAAAACAGAATGGCAAACAGTGTATATCCAGATGAGACGACTTGTTATGAGTCGTCTCATCTGGATCTACACTGTTTGCATAGGCATCTGTTATGGTCTGCAGGGTTGAAAGGGTTAATATAAATTAAATACTAAGTATTAAATGTGTATTAACGCCATTACGAGTAAACCAAAGCCTTAATAGATACAAATGGTAACTTGATTATCCGGGTTTTCTTCATAAAACTGAGCCTCCGATTTTTGTTTTATTGTATGTATTTATTGTATTGCAACCTTTTGATTGTTTATTACATTTACATGTTTATTAAAACGTTGACTGTTCTAAGATGGTGGTTCAGATAGTTGTTTAGCTATATGTTCTGGCTACGGATGTTCATTGACTCTCCATCACGATATCAAAGGTAGACGACGATTGGTAATTATGACATTTCTGAACTTTTTCAAAACTAATATTTACATAGTCGAACTTCAATGGCTCGAACATCTTTGGACCCAAGGAAATGCGTCAAGACATGGGTGGTTCGATCCAGTGAGGCTTTATCATAGTGCCAGGTAAGTAAGCGAATGTGATAAGTGTACACAGCATGTATTTTCATAAAATAAAAACAAATTCCTAAAATATCCCAAAATATTTGTTTTTCTTGAGCTTATTTTCCAGTGACTCAAAATTCTGGTTTTGTAATACTGCCCTGTTTGCTCTATTCGGACAGGCAGGTCTCAGCAAACAGTATATACCCAGATCAGTCGCAGAACGAGGCGTCTGAACTGGCTGTATAGTGCTTGCCAATCCTGCAACAGTTTCTAGACATACCAACAGTTAGTACTATGGATTTATTCAAAGTTTAGGACAAGCATGGAGATGAGTTAGGCAATAGCCTTTGGTTATCCTTAGTACTCTGCCAAACAGACCTGAGCAAACACGGTAGACTCGGCTCAGACCCCGCGTTTGTAGCGTTTGATCATGGTCGACATTGTCTGCCACACATCCAACAGGTATCACAGTGGACTTGTTTAAAGTTAAGGACAAGAATGGCTAAGAGTTTAGACGTAGTCATTTGGTTGGTAATACTGCCCTATTTTCCCTTATTAACCGGACAGACAGACGTGAGCAAACATTGTAGACACAGATCAGACGCCGCAGCACACAATGTCTGATCAGGATCTTAACTGTTTGCAACTCATGGTAATACTGCTCTATTAGCAAAAATTAAACACAGATCAGACGCCGCAGCACACTGTCTAATCAGCATCTTAACTGTTCGCCACTTATCCAACAGTACAGGTAGTACAGTGGACTTGTTCAAAGTGTAGGACAAATATGGTGATTAATTTAGGCAGAGTCTTTGTTTGGTAGTATTGTCCTATTTGCTCATAGTAACCGGACAGACAGACAATGTAGACCCAGATCTGACTCTGCGGAACGCGGCGTTTGATAGTTTGTTTTTGTCTGTGTTGCAGTTTTACGGCCCAGTCAACCCAATAACGTTATGTCGAGCACGGTCAGTCAAACCACACTTCTATCTGGCAGGCCTAGTCCTCCAAGCGGTCAACCAGCATTGTGCACATTTTAGCCAGAAACTGACAACTGTCTTTTTTGAATCAGTGGAAGAGAGAGAATGATCGTAGAAAGTATTTCATGATCAATTTCCACGACGGCGTCTTATCAGAGTCCACAATGTTTATCACTCATCCAACAGTTTTAGACATATCAACAGGAGGTATATTGGACTTGTTCAAAGAATAGGACAAGTATAGTGAGGAATTTAGGCAGAGTCTTTGTTTGGTAAAGCTGCCCTATTTGCTCGTAGTACTGGGACAGACAGATCTGAGTAAACATTGCAGACACAGATCAGACGCCACAGAATGCGGCGCCAGTCAGAGTCTACACTGTTTGTCACTGGTTGAACAGTTTGTAGACACCCCAACAGGTAGAACACCGGTCTTGTTTAAAGTTTAGGACAAGAATGGCAATACCGTATTTACCCTAAGTATTCGGACACCTCAACTCCTACCCATATATGTTCTAAAATTTGAACCAGTACAATTCACTACCCGATGTTGTGTCTAAAATCTGCTGGATGAGTGGCAAACAGTGTAGACCCAGATGAGACGCCGCGTTCTGCGGCGTCTCATCTGGGTCTATACTGTTTGCTCAGACCTGTCTGTCCGAATACATATGGTAAATACGGTAAGCTTAGTTTGGTTATACAGCCCTATTCGCCCTTAATACTCGGGCAGACAGATCTCTGCAAACAGTGTAGACAGAGATAACTCCTTAAAAGGCGGCGTCTGACCATGATTTAACCCTTCAACTGCCAATCGCAACAATTGTCGTATGCTTTGTCATCTGCTTGTGATTTTAAAAGTCATTTTTGCAAACAGTGTGGACCCAGATCAGACTGCGTCTCTTAAGAGCAGTCTGATCTGGCTCCACACTGTTTGCCTGTATGCAAAAATAGGTTTGAGAAGTTTGCAAGAATATTCAGCAGACAACATAGACAGACGACATTTTCAGATGCAGTTTTTCTTGGCGTTTTAAGGATTAACTGCCACTCATGTTACATTTCTAGACATACCAACAAGAAGTACAATGGTCTTGTTTAAAGTTTAGAACAGGTATTTTGAGGAGTTCAGGCATAACGTTTGTTTTGGTAAAACTGCACTACCTGACAACAGTACTCTGTCAGACCAGCTTAAGCAAACGGTGTAGACCCAGATGAGATGCCACAGTAGCGTGAGTCAGGATCTACACTGTTTGCCATTCAACCAACAGTTTTAAGACCCACCAACAGGTATTCTGTGGACTTGTTTAAACTCTTTCACTGCCACGGGCGATAATAATAGGCTTTTGTGAACAGCACAGATCCAGATGAGACGGCTAGATGAGCCGTCTCATCTGGATCTATGCTGTTTGACATTCAGTCTTTCAACTTTACATACGAGGGATGTTCGAAATGAATTGCTTATTGTCCTCAAGCTCGATATCCACGTGGGGCACGATATAAACCAATACATACATGTACCTGTTTTGGGCTATTCAAAATATCTACACAATGGTGTATAAATGTACATGTTAGACTAAGTGTAAGACATAAAATTTGCCATTTGAATACACGCAGTCATTGACCACTGCAGTAAAAATGGTTGGTAGAAGCGTCGACAAAAAAGATGAAATACGGGCTTACATCAAAGCTCGCTCAAAACTTGGTTGTTCTTTGAAGAAGCTGATGACTGAAATTTCTACTGCTTTTGGACCTTGTGTGTCTTATGACACAGTTCGGCGGTGGAAAAAGAAATTTGAGTCTGGTGTAGAGTCCATCAAAAATGCACCGAAATCAGGTAGGCTAAAATCTGCATCTCGTAAAGAAATCGTTTCCAAAATAAAGGAAATCATTGAAGGAGATGCCAGATTTACAGTTCGTGATATTGCACGAAAGGTAGGCATATCACTATCAACGGTTCACCTTATTTTGAAGAAGGATTTGAAAGTCAGAAAGATTTCTGTTAGATGGGTGCCACATATGTTGACTGACGAGCAAAAGAGGCAACGGGTTAAAGTGGCCAAAAGGCTGCTTCAAATGTTTCCAAAATATGACAAAAAGCAGTTTGCCAATGTCGTCACAGGTGATGAAACCTGGGTCCATTATTTTGAGCCCGTCAGAAAGGTTAGCAATAAGATCTGGGCCACTAAACACAGCAAACGCCCAATAATTGCCAAACGTTCTTTGAGTACAAAGAAGGTTTTGTATGCAATCTTCTTCTCTGGTGAAGGAGTCGCAATAAAAGTGCCAGTGAAAAAGGGCAAAAGCATCACCGGAAAGTACTACGAAGACGTAGTACTGAAGAAACTGAAAAAGTATTATCAGAAACGACGCCCTGCCACTGGTTTTAAACATGTCCGTCTTCTACATGACAATGCCCCAGCTCATACCTCCGCAATAGTTACGACGTTTTTGAAGAAAGAAAAAGTAACTGTTTGGCCTCACCCCCCGTATTCCCCAGACCTTGCCCCATGTGATTTCTTTTGTTTCCGAAATTGAAAGAATTCCTTGCTGGGCGGAAATACCAGTCCCGACAGGCACTTGGATCTGCCATTCATCAGTACCTTATTACTGTGCCCAAATCAGCGTACCGTGACGCCTTCAAGAAGTGGATACATCGGCTGAAACTTTGGATTTCTAACCACGGGGAGTACTTCGAGGGCATGAAATGAGTACTTTTGGGCTAACTTGAAATTTGAAGTCTCCAGATAGAAATAAGCAATTCATTTCGAACATCCCTCGTATAAACGTCTTTCCAAATGATAGTTTATTAAAATAAAACAAGCAGACGACAAATGTCGTCTGAACTTTGGCACCGAAAGAGTTAAAGTTTAGAACAAATATGGTAAGGAGTTTAAGCATAGTGTTTGTTTGGGAATACTTCCCTATTTGCCTAAAGTAATCGAACAGGCACACCGAAACCAACAGTGCAGACCCTGTTGAGACGCCGCGTTCAACAGTTTATAGACCAACCAACCGGTAGTATGTAGATTTGTTTAAAGTTTAGATGAAGTATAGTTGGGAGTTTTAGTATAGTGCTTGTTTGGGAATACTTCCCTATTTGCCTTAAGTACTCGAACAGGCAAACCGGAACGAACAGTGCAGACCCTGATCAGACGTTGCGTTCAACAGTTTATAGACCAACCAACAGTTATGTGGATTTGTTTAAAGTTTAGGACAAGTATGGTAAGGAGTTGAGGCATGGTTAATCAGTTTTGACTTTTGTTTGGGAATACATACTGCCCTATTTGCATTTAGTACTTTAGTACAGGCACACCAGAGAAAACAGTGCAGACACAGAACATACGTAGAATGCGGCATCTGCTCAGGGTCTACACATTTTGCCACTCGTTCAGCAGATTTTAGACACCAACAGGTAGAACTGTAATTGTTCAAAGTTCAGGACAAGCACGATGAGTTTAGGCATAGTATTTGTTTAGTAATATTGCCTTATTCGGATAGGCAGGCCGGAGCAAACAGTGTAGACCCTGATCAGCACGCGGCGTCTGATCAGGATCTGCACAGTTTGCCACTCATCAAACAGTTTTTAGACACACACTAACAGGAAGTTCAGTGGACTTGTTCATAGTTCAGGACAAGCATGGTGAGGAGTTTAGACATAGCCTTTGTTTGGGAGTACTGTTTTATTTTCCTTTTCTTCTTGGACAGATAGACCTGAGCAAACGCAGCGTCTGATCAGGATCTACACAGTTTGCCACCCGTCCAGCAGATTTGAGACACCCCAAAGATAGTACACTGAACTTATTCAAAGTCTAAGACGATACTGCCCTATTAGTCCATACTACTCGGATAGACAGACAAACCTGAGTAAATAGTGTAGACCCAGATCAGACGCCCCGCCCTGCAGCGCCTGATTAGGATATACACTGTTTTTAACCCTTCCACGACAGACTAACATTACTTGTGGAATATTCAGGACAAGGATAGTGAGGAATCGAGACATTGCCTTTTTTTTTTTTTTTTTTTTGTATACCGTTTTATTTACCCTTTGTTCTAAGACAGATCCCAGCCAGCAGTCTTTATATATAGCGGGCCGTTATCGGCCCGTCAGCTACCCTGACAGGCCGATAACGGCCCCCTAAAGCTTATGTAGAATGCTTACTGGGATAAGCCTGAGCAAACAGTGTTGACCAAGATCAGACGCAGAACGCGGCATCTGATCAGGATCTACTCTGTTTGCCATTCATCCAACAGTCAGTTTTTAAACATTCAACAGGTAGTAAAGTGGACTTATTCAAAGTTGAACAAGCATGGGGAGGAGTTCAGACACATTCTTTGTTTGGCAATACTGCCCTATTTCCTCTTAGTACTGGGACAGACAGACTTGAGCAAACAGTGTAGACCCATATCACGCTGCTGAAGCGGCGATCAGGTCTACACCTTTTGCCATTCATCCAACAGTTTTAGATACTCCAACAGGTAGAACGGTGGACGTTCAAACTGTAGGATAAGTATTGTGAGAAAATGAGCCATGCTCTTTATTTTCACCACGAAAACATGCCTGTATATTTTTTACCCCCTTAAACCCCACTTTTATATAGTAAAACTGAGGTTTACAGGAGTATGCATTATTTTTCTTATTTTTGCTCGAAAACATATACATATATATTGTGTGAGTACCCACAATCTATGTTTTTAATCAGAAATTTGAAAAAATATATTTTTTTTTCATCTGAAAATTTTCATTTGTTTTTTAGCTGAAATTTTCTATATATTTGAATAGGAGTGTTTTCTTAATTTCTTACTTTTCTTTTTTTTTTTTTTTTTTTTTTTTTTTTTTTGGTAATACTTCCTCATTTGCCTATGGTTCAGTGAAACTACGCCTATTTACTTATGGTTTGAAACTTTGATGGATAAATCACGGCCGTTTGTACAGTAATGCTTTAAACATAGGTTTTATAGTTCAATTCGCTGTTTGAAAGTTGAAACTAAGGGTTTACGGCATTATACATATTATCGGAGTTAAAATCATAGTTTCCGAATATCAAACCATGGCTTCAAATAGAATGCAGGGCTGAAAGTATTGTTGTGCATTTGGGCTTTTAAATCTGGGTTGGACACTTCAAACCGTGGTTTGAAAACCTCTTATGCGCGGGCCCCCGTAGCCTGGTGGATAAGAGAGTTGACTCTTAATCCATTAGGTTTCTCCCCGCTGTGGTTCGAGCCTTGCTAGAGTCACATGTGAGAAAGCCAAGTTCTGCTTACGGATATTCAGGTAGTTTTTCCCCGGGTTCTCCAGTTTTCGCCCACCTTTGATGAACGATCGGCTCGATATAAGTAAATATTCTTGAAAGGGCCGTAAACACCCCCACCCCCACAAAAAAAAACCCCAACAAAACAAAACAAAAAAAAAAAAAGAAAAAACTCTTTTGAAATTTGCTTTGAAATCGTGGTTTGAAGCTTTAAATCCGTAGTTTGAAGCAATGTTAGTACATAATTCTTTGCACCCCTGTTTGAAAGTTCAATCCATGGTCGAAATAATAAGTTTTATTTGAAAAGTTTAAACATAGGTTTGAATTACAGTCTTAAGTCTGAAGATTTAATGTGTACTTGGCTTGCCAGATAAGCGTGTTCTATTAAGAAAAACATCACTAGATCACATTAACCCTTGTTCTGCTGAACCTGCATATGTTCTGCCTTTGCAAACAGTGCAGATCCAGATCAGTTGGTTTCTCAAGAAGCCAACTGATCTGGACCTGCACTGTTTGTCATTAGGTGTGAATTTATATCAATAACCTGGATCAAGTAATCTGATTGGCTGAAAATTAGAAAAAAAGCCGTAGAATCTTAATTTATTCAGCAGAACAAGGGTTAAAGAACATACGAGAAGCATTAGAAAACATACCTTCGATCATATGCACCCAGCGAAGAAACGGATCGGACATGTGCACTTAGCGAAGATTCAGATCAGACTGCGAATGAAATGACTGTCGCCAGCCATGGGTGCAGTTTCCTCATGCGGAAAACGAAGACCCCGATCATACTGCGCGGATGCAAAGGCTAATTTGTGTCTTCGTTGGGTGCACGTAAGAAAACTGGTTTTCTCTTGTTGATGCTCAATAGGTATTTTTAACATAGTAGTTGTAGTAATAGTAAATTTGTTAATTATAAATATATATATATATACGTTTAAAAGTCATAAAATATTGGTATCCAGTCAAACTGATTTATAAGATACTATATTTGTATAAAAGCAGTCACATGATCGCATGACGTCAAAGCGCTAAACAAAACTTGCAGCCATTACGAAAACACGCCTATACAAATATATTGAAAATTTTACAACCAAAAAAAGGAAAAGTTCCAGATACAAATTCTAATATTTTTCATATTCCTGCTCAAACCATAGATTGTGGGTCCTAAATAGAACCGCCTCGGTACCCACAACATAGTACCTATAATCTATGTTTTTGAGCAGAAATATGAAAAAAATGTATACCCCTGTAAACCCCAGTTTTACTATATAAAACTGGGTTTAAGGGGGTCAAAATTTTATAGGCATGTTTTCATGATGTTACCCCATCGTTCACTTCTGAGAGTAAACAGGTCCCGACACTGCGTGTAAATGGTCTAGTTGGCGAAAACTCAAGACGAAAAGCCAAGACCTACTTTCCCCGAAAAGCAACAAAAAATACTGACTGCTGTCAGCCGCAGTCATGACCGGCGGCCCAACCTATATAAGACACCACCCAGCGGACACACAACGTCAAGACAAACGTCAAATCAACGTCAATGCAACGTCATCACGCCGCATCGACACCGACGCGACGCCGCATAAACGCCATGCGCAGTGACACGGTCGCTCAACCCTTAAAGCGCAAAGCAAAACTTAATCTTACTCTTTGTTGCTTTGTGGTTTATTCTACGATGCGATTTGTTTCAAGTCTTGCCTTGTGTAATTTGTTCTTGTGTTTTTTCAGTCCTTTTAGCATTGCGATTACCTCACTCGGGGACGAGTGAGGTAATCTTAGTGCTTTTCTTACGTTAAAAAAAAAACTTTGTTCGATTTGCGCTTGTTTAGTTTTGTCTGGTTCCTCTTTTTCTTGGTGTCTGGGAAGGGCTGAGGCTTGTGATTGTAGCACTCCCTGGACTTTTCTCTTACTTTTTTTAAATGCAGCTGTGATCGAAGGCCCAAGGATTAAAATTAAAAATAGAAAAACTGTCTTGTATGTTAAAGAAACATTTTTCTTCTACGAAACATTGTACTAACAATGCAGAAACATTTTTCTTCTACGAAACATTGTACTAACAATGCTTGCAAGAATGAAATGTAGGTCATTGTGCTGCATTAAAGTTCTAAGTTTTTCATCTGAGTCTAGTCCATTGAAATTTTGGTTTAAACTCGAAGCCTTTTCCTACAACGTGTGTCCGATACCGGTATTTAACACCGAGTTAAGTCAAAAGTGTGCTTCGTCTTCGACGGCGGAAGAACTGCAAAACTTACACGTGTTCCACATGTTCTCTTTTCAACGAAAAAAAATGCTAAGATGATAAAATGATAGACAAATACTAGCTGATGTAAATAGTAAAGAAAATATCCAGAAACAATCAAATCACTGATCATAGCCTACCAATCGGACTCCAAGAGGAAGAGCAAACAGACCATGATAGACAGTACACTCATTATGAAAACACGCCTATTCAAATACTCTGTTAGCATTCTACATAAATCTATAGCGGGCCGTCATCGGCCCGTCAGGGTAGCTGTCGGACCGATAACGGCCCGCTGTAGATTTATGATGAATGCAAGCTGAGTATATTGGAAATTTTACAATCAATAAAGGAAAATTTTCAGATAAAATAAAAACGTTAAAATATAGACCTTTTATAAACAATACGTCACACATAAACATCATTCGAAACCTCTTGGTCTTTAACGCAGAGTACGTTCTGGCCTTGTTCCTACTGGATGGCAGGAAGTTATTGTTTACGTTTACCGGACAGTAAAATTGCCGATGTTTATTCAGAAAAATAAAGCACAGTTTCATCGGTCAAAAGTTTCTTTTCAGAACCGATTCTCATCGAGTGATCATTTAAATGTCATAACCAGAAATTTTAACATATACTTTGACTATATAGTAGCTAAAACTAGGCTTAAAAGTGGTCATTATAAAGCAGTATTATGGTTGCACGCGTATCTGCTGATATCGGAAAAATATCATTGAAACAGATGTATCTGTCTTAGGAAAAGCAATCAGATTGCTTCTTAATACTATATTTTAAAACACCAGATAAAATTTACGGTTAAATATTATTAACCAAAAGTGATTATTTTCCAAGTAAAATTAGGCTTGAATCAACTGGTATCAGTGGAACCGGAAATGTTTTTGCCAACCATAATTTTTGGTCACGTGGCATAACATTGTAATCACGTGGTCAGTAACCCGGATGAAAACAATATCATTAAAAAGGTCCCGCCATTATCGTTTCGCGGGGAGATAACCGTAAATATTAGACGAAATTCTCACTTCTTTGGACAGGTTCATTTCCAACAATAGGGGTGTCTGGTTAGTTATTATCATTGCCATGTTGAAGAAACATCTAAACTTAATGCAAACAGTGCAGACCCAGATTAGACGCCGCGTTCTGCAGCGTCTGATCTGGGTCTACACTGTTTGCCAATATCCCTTTTATGGGACACTAGGCTTAAATGGGTTAATTCTTAATTCAAACTACCCATATCTATAACGAATTTCCATGGTCCAAATGATGTTTGAGCCATTGAACTTCGTCTGTATCTCTCCCCTTTTACTTACTCAGATCTCACAAAGCCATATTCCTTGGAATCCAAGAACTGGTGTACTGGAACGCAATCTGGGTAGGTCACCGTCACCTGAAATTTATCTGAAAAAAAAAAAAAAAAAAATACAGAGGATAATTTTTTTTTGTCATGACTATGGCTTTCATTTCATCGAGTGAAGTAAACAAATGTATATTTCATGAGTGGCAAAGCCACGAATGCAATGTTTATTTTGTACTTCAAGAGAAGTGAAATATATTCGTGCAGTCTGATTTTTTCTTCTACATATACCACCGACAGTATCTATTCATCACGAAAACATGCCTATATAATATTGACCCCCTTAAACCCCACTTTTATATAGTACAACTGGGGTTTACAGGGGTATACATTATTTTCTTATTTCTGCTCAAAAACATAGATTGTGGGTACTCGTTAGAACCGCCTCGCCGAGGCGGTTCTAACGAGTACCCACAATCTATGTTTTGAGCAGAAATATGAAAAATATCAGAGTTTTTTATCTCAAAATTTTCAGTTTTTGGAGATGAAATTTTCTTTATATTTAAATAGGTGTGTTTTTGTAATGGATTCTGTAAGTGGACAACAAATGTAGACCCCCACCTCCTGTGCAAATGAGCAGGCTGATCTGGACCTGCGCTGTCCATAAACTGCACAAAGGCTTTTTCGTCGTTGCACAACATCATTTCTTTACTACCGGTTTCGTCACCAGGGTTGTGTCTTGGAAAATTTAGTTCAGCTGGGGGCATGTTCAGTCCTGCAAACTGCTTTCCTGTCATACGAAGAGCCTCGATAAAACCGAGACTATTAAAATGTTCTTTCTTTACAAGAGTATCATTTATGGAGTTTAATTGACTCCTCTGCAGTGCCTTATGGTGGCCGCAAAAGTGCACACCCACCCCCTCGTAGCTACTCCATCACAGTGCAGTTTTTATTTTTGAGGGTGACTGTGTGTGTGTGTGTGTGTGTGTGTGTGTGTGTGTGTGTGTGTGTGTGTGTGTGTGTGTGTGTGTGTGTGTGTGTGCTTTGTTCGTCCGTCCGTCACACTTTACCTTGTCTACAAAATACATGTATCTCAGAAAGTATTTGAGTAGACTCATTGAGACTGAAGAGTAGATCACCTCATTAACTTTCGAAATAATTGGAATTAATTTCGATGAGCTCGAGCTATGTCCCTTTACGAGTAAAGCATTTAATATGGACAACCCTACAACTGGAACATAGTGGTTTACAAACGCATATTTCTGTTTTTTCCTTGGAATCACTGAGTCCATTCTGGTATCTTGGAAAATCTACTCGCTTAAGCAAGTGCTAGGGGGGCGTATGCAGCACCGCAAATTACACTGCTCTAGTACGACGACTACCATTAAAACCTCCAAGCTAGTATTCTACATAAATCTACAGCGGGCCGTTATCGACCCGTCAGCTACCCTGACGGGACGATAACGGCCCGCTATAGATTCATATAGAATGCTTACTGGGCTAGACTCCAATGCGTTCTTTTATGCGTTCTGAGTTTCCAAGGGCACCCTATATAGATTTATATAGTCAGGGTAGCTGACGGGCCGATAACGACCCGCTATAGATTCATATAGAATGCTTACTGGGCTAGACTCCAATGCGTTCTTTTATGCGTTCTGAGTTTCCAAGGGCACCCTTTATAGATTTTATTTGAAATCCAGCTCACCTCTGTTTTCGAACTCTCCTCCCCAAGCCTGGACGATCGTGTGTTCATCAGGAACGGAAGCAGCTCCAATTGTTGCGTTGAACAGAAATTTGGCGAATGGCGGAAGGCCGAACGGTATGAAGCGTCCCCTTAGATCTGTAACGTTGCACTGTCGTGTCTTCAGATTCAATTTATATTCTTTTTCCTACAATAAAGCCTTATTATAAAAATGCTAATCACAACTACATATATAAATATATATATCGAAATAAGTTATGCTTGACAATTCATGTGAATCGTCTGCTATGCTATGCTAATCATGACTACAGCGATCGACACTTTGATATATATATATTGCTTGACAATTCATGTGAATCGCTTGCTATGCACAGGAGCGTAGCCGAAACGAAATGATTTCCTCCACACCCAGGGAAAAAAAATCGAAAAAAAAAAAAAAAAAATCCAAGTATCGCGTCCAAACTTGGGACTATTTCTACGCTTTTAATCTGATGACTACTCTTACAGGAAAGAAGGGAAGAATTTGCTCCTTCTGGGAGCAAGCTGTTTCCTTTAAGGGCAGCCATTGTAACAAAGGAAAAAAATTGTCAACTCTCGTTATCTCGAATTCCAAGGAACTCTCTGAAATACTTCGAGATATCCGTACCTCGACATATCAGATTTGCAGAATTGAGGAAAAAATAATCCGAACAACCATATTTAACAAATATATATGTAATTGGACTCTTGAAGTTGAAGATATATTGAAAATATTATGGAAAAGAGGAGAAATTGATCCTTAGGAGCAATTTCTCCTCTTTTCCAGAATATTTTTTATCTGTTGTTAGATTTTCATGTTTAGGCAGGGACTAGATTTTCACTTCGAGATAAGCTGTTATTCGAGATAAGCGAGGTAGAGATAACGAGATTCAACTGTATATTTGTTAGGTGATCTCTCTTTATTGCAAATAATTTCACTGGCACACAAATGCATAATGGTCACGAACTACTGAAATCTAGAGAACACTGAAAGTAGTTCCACTATAAATAGTTCCAAAATGTTTGCTTATTTCCGATGTGTTTTTGGCCTGCTTTGATGCCAACAATTGGTCAAACTGTATAATTCAGGCAAATCAGCAGTAGATATTAGCAAAATTGTATATTTTGGATATTTTTTTTTTTTTTTTTTTTTTTTTTTTTTTTTTGAATACGCATGTAGAAACATATATTGGGTAACAAATATCCTTACATTGGCCTAAACCTCGTACAAAATCGGTGTCAGTTATTTCGAAGAGCCGGAAGCCCATTACATGTAACTTAACCTTACATCCCGATTCTTGTTTTGAATATTTAAGAGGGGCTGCTGTCAGGCAAAAACCTACTATTGACCATTTGTACTAAAAGCAACAAATAAAGTAAGATAAATAAATAAATAAATAAATAAATTGCGCATTACATTTATAAAATTTAAATTATATACAATGTACAGGTATAATGATAATCAATGGTATAGGGATAATCAATAGTAGTCTGTACCCTAGTGTGTGAACTGAATTAGGATAAATAACAGTAGTCTGGATCCTAGTGTGTGTAATGTATGAGGATAATCAATTATAGTGTAACGTATGTAATGCATACGGATATTCAACGGTATCTGCATTATGATATGCGTAATACATAAAGATAATCCATGATAACCTGTAGTCTAGTGTGCGTACCGTATAAGGATAATCAATGGCAGTCTGTATCCTAGTATGCGCAATGTATTTGGATAATCACTGGCAGTCTGTATCCTAACGTGACTAATGTATAAGGATGGTCAGTGGTGGTCTGTAGCCTAGTACGCGTACTATATAATAAATAGTAGTCTGTATCCTAATATGCGTAATGCGTAAGGGTAATCAATGGTAGTCTGTATCCTAATGTGCGTAATGTATAAGGACGGTCAATGGTAGTCTGTAGTAAAGTTTGTGTAATGTGTAAGAATAATCAGTAGTAGTCTATATCCTAGTGTGTATAATGTATCACGGAAAATCATTAGTAGTCTGGATCCTAGTTTGTGATTAGTAGTCTGTATCCTAGTTTGTGATATTGTATAAGAATAGCCAATGGTAGTCTGTATTCTAATGTGCGTAGTGTATAAGGTTAATCAATGTTAGTATGCACGTTAATGTGCGTGATGTATAAGGATAATCAATGGAAGTCTGTATCCTAATGTGCGCAATGTATAAGGATAACCAGTGGTAGTCTGTATCTAATGTGCATAATGTAGAAAAATAATCAGTTGATGTCTGTATCCTAATATGCGTAATATATATGGCTAATCAATAGTTGTCTGTATTCTAATGTGCGTAATGTATAAGGCTAATCAATAGTTGTCTGTATTCTAATGTGCGTAATGTATAAGGATAATTAATTATAGTCTGTATCCTAACGTGACTAATGTATAAGGATAATCAATGGTTGTCTGTAGTCTAATGTGCATAATGTATAAGGATACATAAAGGTAGTCTCTATCCTAATGTGTGTAATGTATAATTATAATCAGGGTTGTATGTAGCGTAGTGTGCGCAATGTGTATGGTTTATCAGTGGTGGTCTTTATCATAATGTGCGTACTGTATAAGGATAATCAATGATAGTCTGTATCTAATGTGAGTAATGTATAAGAATAATCAATGGTAGTCTGTCTCCTTTTGTGCGTAATGACCGCTACACCTACATGTATCCCAGGGTGGGGATAATGAACGTCGATGCAACGTTATGGCACATGTGACGTTGTTAAAAAACGTCATGTGCCCGCTAGGATGCCACTGTAGTATTTAAAAGACTAACATACCAAGTTGTACAGGTAAAGAGTATCATAACTGTCTTTTGTAGAGCCCGAATCCTCCTCCTCAATGATACGGAATCGGGTGTTGGTTTCATCGTAACATATCTTTCCCGTCTCCACGAAGTCCTTTTCTCTGTCGCTCTGAAATAACATTGATCTAAGGAAGTTTAACACTTTCACCCTTGAGTTTCTGAAGTGGGCTCTTCCATCTTTGTACTTGGGTCATGTCCATTGTTGTCAAGATGGGTTTTACTCAAAATCATTTACAGACTGGCAAATAGTGTAGATCCTGATGAGACGGCTCATGATGAGCAATCTCATCTTGATCTACACTGTTTGCATTGGTATTTATACCGGTCTATAGGGCAGAGAGGGCTAACCCATTTTAAACTGATTAAACTTCTCCACACTATAGATCGGAAGAATCCTATTTCTATTTTAGGTATGCCAGGCTATGTGACTGAGCTCTTCCTAGAGAAATAATGGCTTCACTATTTGTAAACAGTGAAGACCCAGATCAGACGCTGCATGATGATAAGACGCTGCAGGATGATAATACGCCACATTCTGTGGTAGTTAATGTAGGTCTGCACAGTTTGCCAGTTGCCCGTTTTGGGTTTTCCAGACATAAATGTGTTAAAGGGAAAGGCAAGGTTACCCAAAAATATATCTGAGATTCGTCTGATCTTGACAAAGCGTGACAAAATGTACCTTAGGATATATGCGCTTAACCCTTGTCATGCTGAACAAATTAAGATACCAAGCCCAGTTCTAACTGTCCGCCAATCAGATTCCTTGATCCTTATTATTGATATAAATTCACATACTGAATGACAAACAGTGCAGATCCAAATCAGTTGGCTTCTTCAGAAGCTTCTTCAGAAGCCAACTGATCTTGGTCTCCACTATTTGCTAAGACAGGGCAAGCCGTGTTTAGCAAGAGAAGGGTTAATGAAGATTCAAATCAGTTTAGGCCTCCGCCTGGGAGTGACCAGTCTTCGTTGTCAAAATGAAGAAATTTGTATCAATGGGTATCTAAAATGTGCCCAGTGAAGAGTCTGATCAGGCTGCGCGAATGCACAAGTAGATCTGAATTCTCGCCAGGTGCACATGTACATTGCGGCTAATTTGATCAAAATAATAAAAAATAGGTAAAATATTGATGTGTAAAGGTTTCACAACTTTTGTTGAGGACGCCATCACTTTTGAATATTTAAAATATAGTTCTAATATTTCAAAGTGTTACTTTTGTATCTTTAATAAGGTTCTGATTATTTCAAACATAAATAAAATCTTTTCCTGATAGAAAACGGCGAGGTTTAAGAACAGAACAACCAACCAACCAACCAAACAAACAAACAGTCAAAAAACACAATATTTGTTTAGAGAAGAAATATTACAAAAGGTATCAATCATAACCACTGTTGTAGAGTCGTCGTCGTCATTGTGTTGTATCTGCCGCTGACGCTGCTGCTACTGGTGTTGTTTTGTTATTGATGTTGTTGATGGTGGCAATGGTGTGTGTGTGTGTGTGTGTGTGTGTGTGTGTTAGGGCGACTGAACTAATCAAATTAACGACAAAAATCACACTTACCCGGATTATCCGCCCTTCCCATTGTTTTGGAGACTCTGTAAAAACATCCATAACGAAATTGCTCAAAAACATAGATTGTGGATACTCGTTAGAACCGCCTCGTCGAAGTGGTTCTAACGAGTACCCACAATCTATGTTTTGAGCAGAAATACGAAAAATATCAGAATTGTTTATCTATTTTTTTTTTTTTTTTTTCATTTTTCGGCCGTAAAATTTTCAGTATATTTGAATAGGCATTTTTTCGTAAGGATACACTATTAAATGTACTAATAATACGAAGACTGTATGTTGTTTTTTTTTATTATTATTTTTGTACATGACAGACTGACCATAGTCTTCGCTATCCGTCTGAAGACGCTTTCGATACCTGGCTATCCACAGAGTGCCTTGCGAAGATCTGATCAGACTGTGCAGATGCACAAACCGATCTAAGTCTTCGATTTGCGCACATGCAACCTTGTAGGAAAGCCTGGGCCTCGTATTATTTGATTTTCTTTTAGATATCATCATGCCAGGGTACAGGCCAAAAATGCAAATCTTGCCTGCACACATTACGAAAACATGCCTATTCGAATATACTGAAAATTTTATCACCAAAAAATGAAAATTTTCAGATAAAAAAGTCTGATATTTTTCATATTTCTGCTCAAAACATATAAAGCGGTTCTAACGAGTATACACAATCTATGTTGTGAGTAGTGTGGGTGCGCATATGTCACACAACGAATACTTAACAAATGAGTTACATATGCGTACATTATGTAACAGTTACATTTGCGTATGAATGCCACATGTTGAAATTTACACATGTGCAAACAATATGAAATCTTCACATCTTATAAAATTGCAAAGAAAGATCGATACTGTTGGATTGTGTCTTTGATACAGAATAGAAATTGTACATCAGACGCCGCGCTGGTCTGGGTCTACCCTGTTTTTTTAAGTCCAAGTGTCCTTTTTAGAAAGACGCTGGTCATATATAGTTAAACAGTGACGACCCAGAAAGATAGATCCTGCAGGAGCGCTCTTGGGTCGTATTCATAAAGTATCTTGATTTGTGATGTCTTTATCTTTGCATTTAAAAATTATACTTCCTACTAAGTTTCGAGTCAATTCGTCTTTTCCTTCAGGAGAAGAAATTCAGCGTAAATTTTCAAGATGGCGACCAAATTGGCCATTCGATAATGGAGAACAAAATGCAATATAATTTCAAGCTGGCAGAATGGGTGGTCATCTTGGATTTCCGGTTGAAACGATTTGAAACGCTTTTTTATGTAAATATTACCCCTTTCTATCAAGTTTATAGTCAGTCGGCATTTCGACTCAGGAGAAGTTTAAAAACGATTTTCAAAATGGCAGCCGCGGCGGCCACTTTGGTCGGAACGATGGTTCATATCTTTATTTAAAAGACAACACAATACTTCCTACAAAGTTTCGAGTCAATTTACCTTTCGGCTCAGGAGAAGTTCAAATTAGATTTGCAAGGTGAAAGCCATGGCGTCAATTTTGGATTTTCAGTGGGAACGATTTTAGCTGTTTTGTTCTACAAGTCACTCTGATATTTCTTACTAATTTTCGATTTAAATGTTCCTGAGAAGAAGATTAACATTTATTTCAAGATGGTGGTCATGACGGCCATATTGAATTTCCAATCGAAATGACTTTAACCATTTATTTTTTATCAACAAGTCGCCCCGATACTTCATACCAAATTTCGAGTCAGTTGGATTTTTAGTTCAGGAGAAGGAGTTCAAAATAGATTTTCAAGATGGCGGCCATGGTGACCATCTTGGGTTTCCGATCGGAACGATTTTAGCTATTTTTAATCTACTAATTGTTCCAATGCCAAAACTAAGTTTCAAGTCAATCTATTCCATAGGTTGGGAGGAGTTGTTGAAAATGTGAAAAGCTAACGGACGGATATGGACGACGGACAACAGGCGACGGCATAAGCTGACCTGGAGCAAAACTCCAGGTGAGCTTATGATACACGTAATATACTACATTGAACATAAAAGTTTGGGCAACATGCCAAAGCGTTGTTTTGTAAATTGGGTCAAATAAAAACATGCACAGTAAGAAACAAATCGGTCACAGTTAACGTTTCCGATATAGTGACCGCTACTTCAAGGAATGAACAGGTGTTACATATATGTATGGTTCGTACATATCATACGAAAACCTCACACTAACTTGTCCCCATGTTACATATGCATACAGTTGTACGCAAACGTAACACATTAACATTGTGATGCATTACATATGCGTACAGCTGAACGCATACGTAACAATTGTACGCATATGTAACACATTTGTTACGTATTCGTTTGTGTGACATATGCACATTCACAGAGCAGAAATAAGAAAAATAATGTATATCCCTGTAAACCCCAGTAAAAATTAAATAAGCATATTTTCGTGATGCTTAGCGGATCCAGAGAAGACAATACAAGTGGGCACGAGATATGACGGACGTTACAGCGGAAGAAACCGATCACAACATATATGCATTTTCTTTTTTTTTTTCTTTTTTTTTTTTTTTTTTTTCTTAATCAACGTGGGTACAATAAAAAACCATAACTAAAGCAGTATTATTAGTAATAGCAGCTATGGTAGTAGAATCATGGTCCCAGCTCGCAGTCTGTTAAAATCTCTATCGGGTGTTATCGGCCTGACAGAATGCCTGCTAAAATCTATATCGGCTGTTATTGGCCCGACAGGAATCCTGTCGGGCCGATAATGATCCGATATAGATTTAAGTAGAATGCTAACTGGTGTAAAACACTACCGTAACAAATGTAATTCATATATACTACCAGTTTCTCCATAATATAGGTGAAAATTGTGGTATACAGGGGTATGTATTCTTAGGCGAGTTTTGCCGTTTTTAGCTCGTCTGTACGAAATACAAAGAGAGCTATTGGAGTCACCGCGTCGTCCGCGTTTGCGTTCCCGTTCCCGTCACACTGCGTTAAAGTTTTTTTTTTGTTTTTTTTTTTCAAATGCTTATATCTCAACTGTCACTTATCACAAAGCATTCACATTTGGAACTTGGGTACCTGGTAGGATCTTCTGAGATTCCAATGACACATATCCCTAGGTTCGTGCCTGGGAGTGGGGCAAGGAGTCAAACCTAGGACACCTTTGTAATGTTATATGCATATGCATTAAAGTGTTTCAAATGCTTTTATTTCGACAGTCACTTATTACAAGGTATTTAAATTTAAAAATGGCCTTCTGAGATTCCAAAAAACACACCCCTGGGCTCATGTCTATGGGTAGGGATTGGGGTCAAAATCTAGGACACCTTTGTAATATGTTACATGAATTTCCATTATGCTAACAAGTTGTAGTCAGAATGAGTTATACATCAGCCTACTATGTGGCATTGGTTCAAGTGTCAAAGACTAAAGGTCATGGTGATCTACATTTCACGGTCCAGTGATTTTTACCTTATATCTTGACGGCTATTTGTTGGAGAAATGTCATACTAGGAAATTAGTTTTATTTGACCTGATGACAGATCTCAGGTCTAGGTCAGTGTAACCTATATTTCATGGGTTAATAATTTTGCCTATATCTTGAATACATTTTGATGGAGTAACGTCATATCTGGATTATAAGTTCCATCGGACCCAATGATTTACCTCAAATTATATCTAGGTCAGTGTCACCTATATTTAATGGTTCAGTGATTATGCCTTATATCTTGATGGAGAAACGTCATACCCAGAGTATATATATATATATATATATATATATATATATATATATATATATATATATATATATATATATATATATATATATATATATATATATATATATATATATATATATATATATATATATATATATATATATGTCAGTGTGACCTACATTCATGGTTCAGTGATATTGTCTTATAACTCGAAGACTATTTGGTTGAGAAATGACATACCTTGAATATAAGTTCCATGTGACCCGATGACTGACCTTAAAACATATCTAGGTCAGTGTAATCTATATTTCATGGTTCAGTGATTTTGACATCTCTTGAATAATATTTGATGGAAAATGTCATAACTGGAATATAAGTTCCATGTGACCCGATGACTGACCTCAAAATATATCTAGGTCAGTGTAATCTATATTTAATAGTTCAGTGATTTTGACATATTCTGAATACCATTTGATGGAGAAATGTCATACGAAGAATATAAGCTCCATGTGACCCGACAATTGACGTAAAAAATATATCTAGGTCAGTATGACCTATATTTCATGCTTCAATGATTTTGCCCTATAACTAGAAGACTATTTGATAGAGAAACGTCATACTTTGAATTTAAGTTCAATGTTATCTGATGATTGACTTTAAAATATAGCTAGGTCATTGAGACTATATTTCATGATTTTGTATATGTCTTCCATACCTTTTGGTGGAGCAATGCCATGCATGGAATAAAAGTTCCATGTGACCCGATAATTGATATAGAAATGTATCTAGATCAGTGTGACCTATATTTCATGGTTCAGACGTTTTGCTTTATAACTGTATGACATTTTGATGGAGAAATGTCATACCTAGATTATAACTTTCATGTGACCTGATGCTTGACCTCAAAATACATATATAGGTCATCAATGTGACCTATATTTCACAGTTAAGGGAGTTTTGCCCTATAACACGAAGACTTAAGGATATGGAAATGTTATACCCGGATCATAACTTCCATGTGACTCGATTATTGACATAAAAATAAATTTAAATCAATGTGACCTACATTTCATGGTTCAGTGATTTTGCCTAATAACTGGAAGACTATTTGATGGAGACATTTCATATCTGGAACATTAGTTCCAAGTGATGCGCTGATCAACCTCAAAATATATCTAGGTCAGTGTTCCATGGAACATATAAATTTGCATTAAAATTTATATAGGGATGTGTGATTTATATTCAGACTCACAAAACTTCCTGTGTTTGGAACAGAATCATAAAAAAATCCTAAATACACCTTTGACGTGTTAACGTGAAAACATAGGTAGACACGGCGCTAACAGGCGAGCTATGCTGTCATGCGACAGCTCTTGTTAAACATGCTTTTAGTTTATATTCTTTTTTATTTCTCCAGATTTTTAGAACTGAATAAATGTGTACATACGCAGTAAATAAAGAACAAACACTCTTTTATTCTCTACGTTATATGGCTTACATACGATAAACGTAATGTACAAATAGCATTACGATAACACGTCTATATAGTTTTGACCCCTTAAACCCCACTTTTATACAGTAAAACTGGAGTTTACAGGGGTTTATAACATTTTCAGCAGTGATTTACTGAGATTTCTCTGTGAATAATAATCGATAATTCACCGAATGAATTATTTCATTTCGAACGTTTTGACGTCATAATTGCTAAGCGACATTGCTGACGTTGTTGGTAACAACAATAACAATAGTTGACGTTTCGCGGAAAAATCATGGAGATCAGACTGCAATTTTCACGCCTACTTGGCGTTTTGATGAAGGACCTGCAACGCAAATATAAAGTATGATTTTCTTGAAAATCCAAATCAACTTTCGTGGCATTGTTGTGTCTGTATTTCATGCACAGGATGATTTTTGCATTAAAGTGAAAACAAGATGGCGACTGATTTTCAAATTAAACCACGCCTTCTGAAATTCATGCACTGACTGGAACTATTTTGGTAGGAAATCATAACGGCTGAATGTGATAATTCAAAGGTAAAACATGAATGAAAATGTAGTAAACAGTTTAATGGGTTGTTTTGATCGATTACGGAGAAATAATTCACACGTGTGCTAAGGCTTTCGTGTAAAAAAACGCATTCGCTTCGCTCACTCATTTCTTTTTTTACGCGCAAGCCTTAGAACACTAGAGAATTATTTCTCCGTAATCGATCAAAACAAACAAATAAACTCTGTATACATTAATTTTCCTATTACTGCTTCAAAACATAGATCGTGGGTACTCATTAGAACCGCCTCGGCAAGGCGGTTCTGACGTGTAACCATATTCTATGTATTGAGCCAAAATATGAAACATATCAGAATTTTTGTCTGGAAATTTTCATTTTTGCTGATAAAATGTTCAGTGTATTTGAATAGGCTTGTTTTCATAATGCTTCTCACCTCCCCTCACCCCACTACCCACCCCACTCCTCACTCGACCCCCGCAAGTGGCTTCTCATGGTTGAGGGGATGGACAGGGGTAGGCATTTCCCACTTCCTTCCCCCTTACCCCTACTTCCCTCCCCCATTACACCCACTTTCCCTTTTCCCCCACTTCCCTCTCCCTTATCCCCAATTCCCTCCCCAAGCAAACTATTCCCTCCTCTAAATCAAAAATTTTAATATCCCCAATGCTATAACTAAATTCAAACATGACTATACAATATACATTTATGCAGATTTAGACTCCAAACTCACTTTACACCCCTTATTTTTGCCCCCAAATTGGTCCTTAGCATTTGCACCCCCTTTACAGAACAGCTAAATTCTGCACACTCCATTTAAAAAGTCTGCGTAAGGGTCTGTATATAATCTATATGGAAAATAGTTATCACAAGGTGGTGGGCCTTGATTCGGTCATTAACTGATCAAGACAAAAACGTGGTGGGCCTGGGTCCGGGTCTAAACTGATCCACACTCATTTGGCATAAAAAAAAAAAAAAAAAAAAAAAAAAAACAACAAAAAAAAAACAACAGTCATATTAATTACTGAAATCAAAACGCAAGAATACCATGTAAATCTGCATCTTCTTTTAATATTTTTTATAAGGACAGCCCCACACTTGGGTGTCCGTGAGAACAAACCACGGACCTACAATTCACAGACTTGACAATTATTCACGGACTTGACAAATCACGGACCGTTATTTAAATTACGGACACCACTTACAATAAATGAAGGGGAAAAAACTAGGAGTAATATCAAAATCGGAAGAACGTGATGTTATGAATTCATGACTTTACATTGTCATAGATACCTATCTGTATGTTGAAGTAATCCAGTATTGTACAGATTGTTGATACCCATCCTAATGATGTGGTCTGCACTGGATTTGTTTCTCGAAATTCTACTGCGGCGATGATATTATCAATTTGTATGATAGTGCAGACGGTACTTACATTTCAAGTGCCGCTGAAATGGCAATTGCCCTATGCTGAAAATCCTTGTTTGACACTTAAAATGCTCTTTACAAACGAATACAAATGACTGTGGTTT
The DNA here is from genome assembly GCA_964016985.1 of Anodontia alba. Taxonomy (NCBI): domain Eukaryota; kingdom Metazoa; phylum Mollusca; class Bivalvia; order Lucinida; family Lucinidae; genus Anodontia; species Anodontia alba. Next base: position 118,576,489 of record OZ024823.1, read on the forward strand.
TACACCATCGCAAATATGTAATCCTCAATTCTAAAAATGAGAGATCATCCTATCAAAGTTCCGAGGCAGTACTTTCAGTGTGGTACTTTTTGTTAATTGTTATGTACTATTTCACTTTCTAATGTTTTACTTTTAACAAGTTTGTCGGTTTAAGATAATTCAGCGAAGTTTGGATAACAGAGTTGCCACCATTTTGGCAAAAGTCGCCGACTCTGCTTGCCATCTGTTTATTCAGTGGCTGCTTGTTTGTTTTTTTTTTCTGTCTTTTCCTTCGGTGTTGTGGGGTAGATGTCGATCTGACTGTTTCAGTTCCTGAGTTCACTTATTCACTTTGCTTAAAGTGACCGGAGTTCCACTATTTTGTAAATGCCGCATGCCGGATTCTGGCTTTGTGTTCACATGTTTAAAATGCCAAAACGGTTTCATCCAAGGTGACAAAATATCATCACACAGTCAACTTACGACAAGTCAAATTATCTTGAGAGATAATCAAATAAAATTACGATCTATTATTTAGTTATTTTGTAGTTTCCAATTAACTGAGCATGTCATTGCTGCTGCTACGGATCATTTACGGACCAACTGTCGGATCGGATCATAACTGACCGTTCACGGACCAAGCACTGTTCACAGACGATCTGATTGCTATAACGGACCGATGTACGATGCACCAATTACGGACTAATTACGGACTATTCACAGACCACGGACTACTCACGGACCAATTAGCGGTTAAGTTTACTGTATTTTGAAGTTTATACAGACTATTCACGGACCACGGACACGGAGTTTTTATTGGTCCGTAAGTCCGTGAACGGTCCGTGTTTTGTCAACAGGCGACGTGTGTATTCCTATTTGGAACACCTATCAGTAAATTCATGTTGGATCGTGAAGATTTTTTTTTTTTTTTTTTTTTTTTTTTTTTTTGAACAGCGCAAATGTCCTTAGCCAACAATGAGTAAATAAAACAATTGTCTACGGCAGACGGATAATTATTTCTTAAAATGTGGATTGCCACTGAAACAACGGCTATTTAGTAATGAACTAGAAATAAACCGAAACGGAAAATTACCGAAATCGGACGTAAATGCAAACCACGGTTGGCGGAACACTTCTCGTCGGTGAAGTGAAATCAACGCCGCATTCATTGTAAATATACCTGAATTTACTTCAATACGCCTATTAGGTACTTCTGATATCCAGTTATTGCATTGACGTACATAAATATAAAGTAAAATCAGTAAAATACAATAAAATTTTGTATAACCCCGCCCCCAAAACCTCCCTACCGTCGCCCCTCTTCCATCGTCCTCCGCCCCCTCTTCCCCCGTCCCCGACCCCTTTACCGCGTCCCCGCCCCCATCCCCCTGTCCACCCTCTCACGGTTACCACAATACGTGTTTACGAGAAGAAATAAAAATCAAAACAAAAAAAACAAAAAAAAGAAAAAAGAAAAAAAAAACATTGAGAAATTATGCAGTAAAACGTCAATGAATCGAATACCAATGGCTCGTTAACCGTGGCTGATTCGAACTCGTTTTTTTTTTTTTTTTTTTTTTTTTTTTTAGTTCCTAGGAAATTCTTCCGACAGCTCTAGAAAACAAATATTTAAAAATATAAAATACCCACGCACAGAAATAAGCAAAATAATGTATACCCCTGTAAACCTCAGTTTTACTATATACAAGTGGGTAAGGGGGGTCAAAATTATATAGGTATGTTTTTGTGATGTATGGTTAACCCTCTATGGCTCGAACTACCCATGTCTAGGCATATTTAGAACAAATTTTCATAATCCCAAATACGTTGGAGCGACTGAAGCCCGACTATAGCTGAAAAAGCGACATTGCACGCTGGTATAGGTGTACGTTACCTAAGGCTTCTGGTTTCCCAGCTGCATTTCTTCGAATAGAAAATTGGATATCACAGGTCACCGGACAAGGTTATGTTTACACCTATATAATTCTAACTCAACTAATTTTAAGGGCTGTGTGATTGGTCGAGAGCAAATTAAAAGTAGCATTTATTGGCTACATCAGTAAATCCACTGAGCAGGAATCTTGCAACTATTTTGCGTATAATTCTAAAATAAGTTATCATTTCATGCGCAATATCCTAACTTTTTTTTATGAAAAAAAAGATAAATAAATAAATAAATAAATAAATAAAAAACAGTTGTGATTGGCGCTTAAGGAGCTAACACTACAGGAATAATTTTAATGGACAGTGCATTTTATAGAAAAGTACATCACGAAAACCCTATTTTTATGTAGTAAAACTGGGGTTTACAGGGGTATTTTTCTTATTTCTGCTTAAAAAAACACACACATAGATTGAGGATTCTCGTTAGAACCGCCTCGTCGAGAGAAATATGAAAAATATGATTTTTTTTTATCTGAAAATTTTCATGTTTTGTGATAAAATTTTTAATATATTTGAATAGGCATGTTTTCGTAATGACTGATATATCCACTGAGCAGGAATCTCGGAACTACTTTCTTCGAGCAAATTTCTAAACTGAGGCGAATTAACCCATATTTTCAACATAAAAATATCCTTGTTGAAATTATTTTTATGAACTTTATCGATGTGTAAATGCCGCAGAGATTTGTTTAGTTTTAAGTAAAACATTGGGGTTTTTACTTATTGATAAAATCCATAAAAATGAAATTCTTTCCTGTAATGGATACAATAACTTACCGCACGGCCTTTGCTCCTGGGCGGCACAGTAAACGGCCAAGCAGACCAAAATAGCGTGCTTCATCTTGTGTGTAGTTTCTGCCTAACAGAATGGATTTAGAACACATTTAGAACAAATATTTTTTCTCTTATTTTTCCCAGAAAATAGGCTTTGACACTTCATGCATATTGTCTCTGGAAGACAATTTGCAAGAAATGTTAAAACCTATATTGCGGGAAAAATAAGAAACGCGAAACGCCCTATCATTTGTCGTCTGTTGAATTTGTCCAGAGGGTGGTAAAGGCTATATTTGTGACATAACATGACTGTCCGGCACCCTAAATTGAACAAATTGATCAGATAAGTCATCTCAGGGGATAAATAATGAACGTTTTTTTAGCCGAAATATCAGAAAACGTACCTTGTGACACACGCACTCAACGAAAATCTGCACATCCACACAGTCTGATCAGACTTCGTTGTTCACACGAAGAAACGCTGCTTCCTTGGCTATCCAAAATGTGCCCAGAGAAGATTCTGACCAGACTGCGCAGATGCGGAGGCTGATGAGAATCTTCCCAGGGCAGACATATCCGAAGGTATATTTTCCGGCGTAGCGGCTCCTTTAACTAAGGTTACAACATATCAAATTACTACGAAACTCTGGAAAGGTCCTTTTTTCTTTATTTTTAAAGACTCCATATTCCTTAACCCTTAAACTGTCAATAACAACAATTGTCGTTTGCTTTGTCATCTGCTTGTGATTTTAAAAGTCATTTTTGCAAACAGTGTGGACCCAGATCAGGAGCAGTCTGATCTGGGTCCACACTGTTTGCCTGTATGCAAAAATATGTTTGAAACGTTTGCAAGAATATTCAGCAGGTGACATAAACAGACGACATTTTCAGATATAGGTTTTCCTGGCGTATAGACATATTATTATCCATAAAAATGTGGCATTTGATAGCCTGGAAAATTTCAGTTAGTCTGTCGTTTTTGAACTGGATCAAAAATGAAATGATTTTTTTTATCGTATCTCTGAATTAATGTTGCCAACATTAAGTCAGAGATACGATAAAAAAAAAATCATTTCATTTCAAGAACGAGAGACTAAATTAAATTTTGCAGGCTTTCATGTGCCACATTTTACGATTGTATAAATACCATATATCAATTTATTAAACCTTTCTTAGATTTTTGAGGAATATATAGAGTCTTTAAAGACAAAAACTGGATTGCATAACACCTTAATGACTCTAAGCAGATTAAGATAAGAAATCCTCGATGACTTGGGCCATCGTTACAGATAAGATAAAACGTAACCGGATTAAGTATGAGCAGAGTTTATGATGAGGACAGGGAAATAGATAAGGTGGGTAATTTTGTGATATTTTGATATTTTTTTCCCTTTATTTGGTTGTTATTCAATAGACGTGCCTCGCCAAGGCAGTTCTAATGAATACCCGACATAGCTTGTTTTATGGAGAAATACAGTTACTTATGCTTATATGCTAACTTGTCATCAAATGTTTTTTTTAACTGCTTCATTGGATCAAATACACAAAATTATAAGATAGATAATAATAAATATTCATTTATTTATTGAAAAAAAAAGCTTTATGGCATAAAATACAACATTCTAAATAGCGGAACCAAGTGGCCTGGTGGATAGGACAGTTGACTCTCCCCTCTGTGGTTCGCACCTAGCTCGGGTCACATGTGGGAAAGCCAAGTTCTGCTTACGGATAGTCAGGTAGTTTTTCCCCGAGTTATCCGGTTTCCGCTCACCTTTAATGAACGAAGGGTCGTAAAACCCAAAACAGTATCATTAAATTCCAGTAGCACTACTTGAGAAGCTTGTAAAAAGATAATTACTGAAAAGTGTAAATAAATCCATTTTACACGGAAAAGCATTATTTTGGCGCATCCCCGCAGCCTGATCAGTCTGTGCTTTCTCATTACGAAAACACGCCTATTCAAATACACTGAAAATTTTACCACCAAAAAATAACAATTTTTCAGATAAAAAATTCTGATATTTTTTCATATTCCTGCTCAAAACATAGATTGTGGGTACTCGTTAGAACCGCCTCGTCGAGGCGGTTCTAACGAGTACCCACAATATATGTTTTTGAACAAAAATAATGTATACCCCTGTAAACCCCAGTTTTACTATATAAAAGTGGGGTTTAAGGGGGTCAAAATTGTATAGGCATGTTTTCGTGATGTGTACGAAAAATCGGTATATCTTTTAGAGCATGCGGTGACGAGTGATCAGACTGCTCAGATGCGTAGGCTGATCTGAATCTTCTCTGAACATTCAGACTATTTTGTAGAAATTAACTGGGTTTAAGAAAAGTCAGTTCGTGTGATTGCACAAATAAATATTCAGAATTCGGATACAATTATTATTATTTCTTATTTCCTACCAGATTTATTATATAGTGCTACATCGGAAGGATTAGTTTTTTTTTTGTGTGTCAAACTATGTTGATTCTAATTGAACAAATTCACATTAATTTCTGCAAAATCACATGTACGATCAGTGAAGACTCGGATCAGCCTGCACATCCCCGGCAGTCTGGTGAGTCTTTGCTATTTGGATGAATAGGTAGTATGCTCTTATAGAGCATGCAGTGAAGACTGATCAGACTGTGCAGGTGCGCAGGCTAATCTGAATCTTCAATTAACATACGCACTAGTTTGTATAAATAACTCTGTTTCAGAAAATTTAGTTTGCGTGATTGCAGAAAATAAATATTCACATTTTTTGACACAATTGTTTTTTTTTTTTTTTTTTTTTTTTTTTTTTTAAATTCCCACCAGGGCTCAGTTGTTCAAGACTAACGATGTCGTTAGTTAACGATTCGTTAAAATTTACATCAAGTGATACACAAATATGCTGAAATTTTTTACTGAAAAAATGTGAGTAGCTTTTGCAGTGCAAAAGCTACTCACATTTTTTTTCAGCAAAAAATATCAGAATATTGTATATTGAATCCTCTAAAACAGTTAACGAAATGACCCTTAAAGAGCTCGTTAAGCTAACGACGATTTGAACAACTGGGCCCTGATTTATTTTCTAGTGCTCCATGAATAGGATTACTTTCCTTTTGTCAAAATGTGTGTCTTGTGAAATACATAAACGGAGTATTTATATTTCAAATGATGACTTGAACACTGAAATACATCGAAATACTTATATCATTTCGTATTCCTTTGTTGTTCTTTCCAAATGAACTCTATCATTAATCTCGAGACAAAATAAATAAATAAATAAATAAATAAATAACTTTCAATTTTATATTCATATTTCAGTTTATTTGTGTTTTTTCACAGTGCAAGAAAAAAAAAACTTTTTAGTATTTGGGTAGGAAAAAACTATAAAAATAAATAAACATCACGAAAACATGCGTATATAATTTTGACCCCCTTAAACCCCACTTTTATATAGTAAAACTCGGGTTTACAGGGGTATACATTATTTTTCTTAATTTTGCTCAAAACCATAGATTGTGGGTACTCGTTAGAATCGCCTCGGCGAGGCGGTTCTAACGAGTACCCACAATCTATGTTTTGAGTAGAAATTTGAAAAATATCAGAGTTTTTTTTATCTGAAAATTTTCAGTTTTTGGAGGTGAAATTTTCAGTATATTTGAATAGCCGTGTTTTCGTAATGTAAAGTGATACAATACAAGTTAACAAATTAAATGCAAAGTTTGCAAATGAATTTATTTGGTTCCAAAGTAACATACTAAATACTTCTCAATTATATAATTTCCCCTAAAAGAGCCCCATCTAAGGAGGCTTAACATCCTTATAATCACCTCATAATCACTGAGATAAGATGGGCCTTTGATGTGCGCTTTTTTTTATCAGTACTGTATACTGGGGCTAATCATGAGAGCGGGGTCTAGCCAAAGAAGGAAAAATATGTCTTTCAGGAGAATTATCACACTATTATCGAACTATTTTCATGATTTTGGCCTCCCTACTATAGACAAGAGGGTCATTACGTTCCTGGATTGTTCACCTTACCCCAAGGTGTGCCGTGCCAAAGCTTGTGGAAAAGATGATGTCAATCACTTGAGGATAGGTGTTGATTTAGATGTTTTTTTTTTTTTTTTTTTTTTTTTTTCATGTTTAGCTTTGCTCCCCGGACTCAGCAATCTGAGGAGCTAAAACTGTTCAAAAGAATTGGCCCCCCTTAAAGTGAATCGATGAGACAGAATACAGAGGATATCAGAATACGATAGAGTTGGTTTGTCAAGTTTCCACTGTATATGTGCTAGCCTCTTATCTAGAAAATATATACTGTAGAAAAAGTACAAACAAAGCACTGAGAAGGTTATAGGTATGCCCCGCTAGCACTACATGGAATACCTACAAGCGGTTAATTAATACACACTAAAAACAAGAATGAAACTAAATAATTCCCTGCTTTGTACACTACCATTGACACTTGAGCCTCAAACCTTGAATAAATAGGCTGAATGCAACACCTGTATATCGACAAACCTAAAAATGTATGAAGACATCGAAAAAAATCAATTTTACAATGATACTTCCCGTTTCTAAATGTATCTTGTATAAATATGGCCATAGTCTTGAGATGCAAATTGGGTCATCTCATTCCGACGGATTTTTCGAAAACTCCAACAAATTATTTTTCCTACAACCCGACTATCGCTAAATAGTGGTGTGCTTACTCAGTCTAGGATATAGGCCACGACTTTGAAAAACTCACCGTTAAAGGAGAAAATTTGACATTAGCAACTTTTCTCATAAATACTCATCATTCGACATGCCACAAACTTCCGCTTACTGGCACTTCCGTTTTCGTGTTTTGCTACGAGCGATCTGATTGGGCGAAATTTTCTTGCGTCTTTTTCCCGGCCGTTTGAGGCGGGAATTTGATTTCAACGTCTTCGTTGATTTACTCGAATCAGGTGTAAACGCAGATTTTCAGCTTTTGAATTGGCCGCAAAACAGACTTCTTTTGTGTGGTCTCTCTTTGGTTTAAACAATATTTTATTGTTTCAATTACATTGATATTAGTTTCACAACATTAATGTGTCAGGATCAGACGGTAAGCTTAAAGCTTATACTTGTCATTTCCTGAATCATACAACAAGAACAAAACATATGTGAATGGTAGATATTGTTATATATAATGAGAGAGAGAGAGAGAGAGAGAGAGAGAGAGAGAGAGAGAGAGAGAGAACATGAAATTTCAATAATACTAGGTACAAAACACTTAGTAATAGGTTTTTGATATGGTAAGATATTAAAATCAAATTTGTTATGACTGATTATAGACAGTGTGAGGACTTCAACTATAGCAAGTTCTTACGACATATCTCTGAGCAACATATACATCATGCGCACAACATTATGACATTTTATTTTGAAAAGAGACAGTGCCAATGTTCTATGAAAAAAAAAAAATAATAATAATAAAAACTAGAAATGTGTCATTATGACACAGATGCCCCCGCCCAGGGCCATCCTCAACCACACGCAGGTATTTTGCAAAAATTGAAGTTGAAAAAAGGGACAAATCAATCTTTTTTAATAAAAATATCGGAAGGAAAACATCTTTTGAAGGTGAAAAAGGCCCATAACTCCCATAATAATGGATTGATTTTACCCTACTTGGAACTTGACCTCTATTTTATGATTATATACCTGTGTGTTAAATTTGAATTCAATACACTAATGTTTTCAAAAGATATCAAACTGAAATTATTTTTCAACGTTGAAAAAGGGCTGTAACTCCAAATATAATTGGTGAATTTTACCCTAAATCAAACTTGACCTATATTTTATAATTATATGCGTGCGTATAAAATATGAATCCAATTCACTAATCTTTTCAAAAGTTATGGAACGGAAACCATTTATCAAAGCTGAAAAAGGGCCATAACTCCAAAAATAATTGGTGGATTTTACCCTAAATCCAACTTGACATACATTTTATGGTTATATACCCGTGTATAAAATTTGAATCCAATACACTAATCTTTTCAAAAGATATCGAACTGAAACCATTTTTCATCTATTTTTCAATATTGATAAAGGGCCGTAACACCAAAATAATTGGTGTATTTTACCCTAAATCAAACTTGACCTATATTTTATAATTATTTGCTTGTGCATAAAATATGAATCCAATTCACTAATCTTTTCAAATGTTATGGAACGGAAACCATTTTTCAAAGTTGGAAAAGGGCCATAACTCCAAAAATAATTGATGGAGATTACCCTAAATCCAACTTGACAATACATTTTATGATTATATACCTATGTATAAAGTTTGAATCCAATACACTAATCTTTTCAAAAGATATCGAACGGAAACCATTTTTCAACTATTTTTCAATATCGATAAAGGGCCTTAACTCCAAAAATAATTGGTGGATTTTACCCTAAATCGAACTTGACCTATATTTTATAATTATATGCGTGTGTATAAAATATGAATCCAATACACTAATCTTTTCAAAAGTTATGGAACGGAAACCATTTTTCAAAGTTGACAAAGGGCCATAACTCCCAAAATAATAGACAGATTTTACACTACATCGAACTTGACCTACATTTTATGATTATATACCTGTGTACAAAATTTCAATCCAATACACAAATCCTTCCAAAAGATATCGCACGGAAACCATTTTTCAAAGTTGAAAATTTTTCAAAGTTGAAAATTTTTCAATGTTGAAAAGGGCCATAACTCCCAAAATAATTGGTGGATTTTACCCTAAATCGAACTTGGCCTATATTTTATGATTATATACCTGTGTATAAAATTTCAATGCAACACACCAATCCTTTCAAAAGATATCGCACGGAAACCAAAAGTGTTACGTACGGCACGGACGTACGTACGGACAGCGGTGATACTATATGCTCCCCCCCCCAACCCCATTGAAAATGGCGGGGGCATAAAAAGATGAACAAAAAAAGTGAAAGGAAGAAAGGATGTTGACCGATCCCAGTTTGTGCTACTCAACGGGTGTTATTACAATAGATAATTTTACTAGAAGCTGGGGCTTATAATTGCAGCATGTAATATTATCCAAGAAGGGCAGTTGTCAGTTTCTGGCGAAAGAGTGTGCACAATACTGGTTAACCGCTTAGAGGACTAAGCCTGCCCAGTAAACGTGTGGTTAGGTAAACTGACCGCGCTCGACATGACCCAATTGGGTTGACTGGGCCGTAAAACCTCAACACAAACAAATGTAATATTATGAGCTATTGCACGAACCGTTTGGATTTGATAATAAAGTCTTGTACTTTTAAGAAAAGGAGCCCGTTATCATTATCTGGTGCACTTTCTTTTCCAAATAATAAGTCGTGAACATTGTGTGTTGGTAATAGATCAGACAGGCATCTGTTCCTGACATCTGTATACTTAGGGCATGTGTAGAAAAAATGGAATGCACTTTCGAATCCACCACAAAACACGACGGACTAGGCACGATGTTTTTACAGAAGAGATCCGAGTTGAGTGAGCTGCATTCCATGCGAAGTCTGCCCTGAAGTATCTGTCCTATTCTAGATCCAGCATTAAAATATTTGGGTGGCGCACTTAGATCCCTATTTAGCCTGTATTTGAAGGAGGAAACTGTGCTGGCTTCTTTGACATTATCTGGAAGGTCGTTCCACGCTCTGATGGTAGAAGGAAGAAAAGAGTTGAAGAAAAAGATTTGTATTTGCATGAATAGCCCGGATATCATTTGCGTTTCTGAGACTGTAAGTTGTACGTTCTTGTACAAGAGGCGGTAAGAGATTTCTTAGGTAATCTGGGACCAGGCTATTAACAATTTTATAAACTTATTTGTGTTTCTGTCGTCTGTCGTGAAGTGATTCCCACCCTAGGTCTGCTAGCATTTTTTCAATGCTGCAGAGTTTTGTTGCACCTGATACGATTCTGGCGGCTTCATTATGATGGATTCTAACTTCCTTTTGCAGTCGTTTGAACAATTGTCCCATACAGAGTCGCTATATTCTAATAAGGGCCGAACGTATGCTGTGCATAACTTTTCAAGAGCTAGCCTACTAATTTTAAATTTTAAGCGTTCGTATAATATTTAATCTCTTCCAAGCAGTATCAGTAATATTATTTATATGCGCAGACCAAGTACATAAGCTAGAAAAAGTAATACCTAGATGTTTGTGGGTAGAGGCTTCTTTTAATGTAATACTATTCATTTCAAGAGGCGGATGAAATTGAGGCTGCAGCTTTCTAGTTATAAGAAGAGAGGTTGTCTTTGCAGGATTAAAGTCAAGTAACCAGTCAGCTGCCCATTTACTTATAGTATCTAAATCAGTATTCAGAAAATGAGTGACAATTACTGAGTTATCGACAACAATATATAAGCTAGTGTCATCAGCAAGTAAACGTATAGAAGAAGTAATACCATTAACAATGTCGTTTATATAAATGAGAAAAAGTAAGGGACCGAGGATAGATCCTTGCGGAACCCCAGCTAGGACAGAAGCCTAGTCTGAGGTTACACCATTTAAAACAACTCGCTGTCTCCTGTCAGAGAAGTAACTTTTGAACCACTGTAGAAGATCTCCAGAAATCCCAGTATGCGAGAGTTTATGTGAAAGTCCTTTGTGCCAGACTCTGTCAAAGGCTTTGCTTATATAACAAAAAAACTACTCTGACCTTTTCCACTGTCAACCGCTTCAATGAAAGTATGGTAAGTATGCAATAACTGGTAAGTAGTAGAATCACCTGCAACAAAACCAGACTGGAAAGGAGTCAAAAGCTTATATTCGACTATGTAGTTATAAAGGTGTTTGTGCACACGACGTTCCATAGTTTTTTTTTTCTATAGGCCTAAGGAGGGAGTTGGGTCTGTAATTTTTGGGAAGAGGTTTGTCTTCCTTCTCGTGAATTGGTGTAACATTAGCTTCTTTCCAGGAAGATGGGAAGTAACCTTGGCTCAGTGATCGTCTTCTTTAAGAAGGCGAGGACTCAAGAGGTCTGGACCGCATGCTTAACTCACATCCAGTTTAGAAAGAACATCAAAAAAAGTCTTGATGTGTTATAACAAATGAGGATAGAATGGTATGTTGGGGTCGAGGTAGAGGTGGAACGTTTTTGTCGTCGTCTGCAACTTAAGCTTGCGATAAAAAGTAATTATTTAGCATATTTGCTTTTTCAATGTCACTTTCGGCATGTTCGTTATTAAATATCAAATTGGGAACGTTTGTTGAGTTACAACATGTATTGAGAACTTGTTTAGATGTCTTTCAAACAATTTCGGTGGTCTCTCTTTCCAAGGGCAACCTTTATGGGTTTTAATTGTCATTTCATATAAATCGGCAGCTATACCCAACTTTGTTTTCCAGGAGTACTACTAATAATAATATTAAACCAGAATATAGTTTGTTATAATTTTAAATTATGCGTTAAGGAAACAAATAATATTAAAAACACGATTTTATAATGTTGAACTGATCATTATATAAAACACGTGTCTCCCTTAAAGTATTTATAAAGAATCGTTTTTCACCAATGTCCACCACCGAAGGACTGGTTTAGGAGGAGTATTTGATGGGTTAAATTTTCTCCAGACTTTGATAAAATATAAGCGATGACACACAGGAAATGTCTCGGTAAAGAAGCACAGATTTTCCAAGGCATCAAAAGAAGGAGAGAAGAAAAACAAACACTTACAAAGCAAACACCACATTTGAAACCACTGACTATCAAAGAACTGCAACATAGGAACGCGTCTGACCACATATGAAAATGTTTCCATTGATTGGCTATAATGTGTGTTAAATAAATGTATTCTTTATTGTTTTCGCAGAACTTTCGAGATCTTTTTTTTTTCGATGCAAACAAGTGCTATGCTTTTGTTCCAGACAGGTTGAAACTGTACCAACGAACCATGGCCAGGTCATCATAACGGGAGGCTCAGGAGACGGGAAAACCACAGCAACAGTCCATTTGATTAGCAGTATGTTTGATTTGTCGAAATCTGCTCAAGTTACTTCCCCACATAATATACCCAGTATTGATTTCCGTCAGACTATGCGCTTGACTTTTTTTTTGGAACATTTTTGCGACATTGCGCTCATTCTTACAAGACAGAACTGAATAGTATCAGATATCTTATCAGTCAAATCAAATAAAGACAGATTTACCAGTAGATCTCCAGTGACAGTCCAGTGTTTGTCATTCCTTGGTAGACAAAGTGTATTCAAAGAACAATACTTAGTGGAGTTTTGTACTGCACAGCTTCCTGACGTTGAAAAGAAAGACATTTTAAAACAACATCTTCAACTGGCTGGTAGAGCTATGCCAGACGAAATGATTGACCACTGCCGTGGCGCTTTCAACTCTCCTCTTGAGAAAGGAGCTGCATGCTTTGAACAAACTTATGCGTTTTTAATGGACAAGAGATTACTTCTTCGTATTTGGAACTACAGTAGAGTCTGAACTAAAGTTACACGCTGGTGCACATGAGCTGCACGTCACGTGAACTTGATAAGCACTAGAACAAGGCTATAAGTTGCACATGAAGTTAAAAAAAAGGTAAGAGAAAAGTCCAGGGAGTGCCACAATCACAAACCGCAGTCCTTCCCAGACCCCAAGAGGAAGAGAAAACTGACAAATCCAAACAAGCACAATCCAAACAAACGTACGAAAACCACTAAGATTAGCTCTCTCTTCCCCAAGCGAGGTAATCACAATACTAAAAAGACTGAAAAACACAAGAACAAAATGACATACGGAAAGACATACAACAAATCACCTCTAGAATAAACAACAAAGCAACAAAGAGTAAGACTAACACCGGGACCACCGCCTTAGAACGGTCAGTAGAGCAAACCACCGGGGGGGGGGGGGGCGGGGGTTAAAGGGGGTTTTCAGAGTAAAGAAGGCCTGATATTTCTTGCGAAAATAGATGAGGAATGAAACTGATTTTGCTCTTGATTTTCCTTTAGGAAAGAATACGTATTTTTCTGCTTTACAGTTAATAGATGCTGGTGTTGTGAGAAAAACATGTTCAGACACTGAATTGCAAAATATCTGTTATGAGATGGTTCATGATAGAAGAAACTCAGGGGTTGTTGTAACAGAAATGAGTAATATGACATTGGCACCATCGATTACAAAATATGAGATTCAAATGAAAGAAATGGAAAACGTTTGCATGGAAGGTGATTCAAGAACTATAGACGTCTTGTTGAATCAGGACTAAAATATTATGAAAACAGTGTTCGCGCAGAAACATTTTGTAACTGTGTTGAAATTTCAGATGATTTAATCAAAAAAATAGAAGTTGAATCAGAAAAGTGTTTGATTTCGAATGGTGTATTAGACAGGAGCCTTAAAGTACGTGCAGTTGTGGCAATCTTTTACCGTTTGAAAAGTAGTCCAACTAGGTGCAAATGTTTTGGAAGGTTGTTTGGTTAACCTCAAATTGAAGGCATCCAAGTGTGAATTCTTTAAAACCAACGTTTCCTACTTGGGCCGTGTGAGTGTCTGAAGAAGGCGTTGAAACTGACCCAGAGAAAACAGAAACTCTGTAAACTTGGCCGACTCCCAAGAACGTCAACGACGTACGTGCCTTCCTGGGTTTCACTGGCTACTACCGTAGATTCATAAAGAACTACGCTAGCATAGCCAGACCCTTAATGACTTTCTAGGTCATTGTACCAATAATTAACCAAAGGGTAAGAAGACGAAGTTGAAATCAGCACCTTTCGCCTTGAAAGAAGGTCAGCAAAGAGCATTTGATCTTTTAAAGGAGAAGCTGATGTCGCCAATTTTGGCGTACGCAGACTATCGCCTTCCCTTTAAGTTGCATACAGATGCAAGTTGTACTGGACTTGGTGCTGTACTTTATCAGAGTCAGAACAACAAGGATCGTGTAGTGGCTTACGCTAGTCGTAGTTTAAAACCGTCAGAGAGGAATTCTCCGGCCCACAAACTGGAATTTTTCGCCCTTAAATGGGCAGTATCAGAGAAATTCCATGAGTACCTTTATGGTACCCAGTTTTATGTGTTACGGATAATGATCCCCTGACATACGTTTTTACTACGGCTAAGTTTGATGCGACAGGTCAGAGATGGTCGGCCGAGCTTTCCAACTACAACTGTACCATTAGCTATCGCAGTGGAAAGCAGAATGCAGATGTGGATGGGCTGTCCAGGATGCATGACACTGATACAGTAAGCACCATTTTTCCAGAGGTCTTGAAGGCTCTTGTACAAACACATATGGAGCAACAGGAAGGAATGCCATATGTCGGTGTGCTCAGCTGTGAAGAAGATTCTTCTCAGTCGGATATAGATCCGTCAGTTATTGTAACTGACGATACTCCTCACAGCACAGCATTAAAGAAGCATGACTGGAGGAAAGCGCAGGCTGCCGTTAAAAACCTAGAGTTCGTAATAATATGTCTGATAAAGGGTCATCAGCCGTCTACCGAAGAAGCTGAAAAGAACGGAATTGACAACAGATGACGTGACGTGGGATAGGTTCAAATTGCAAGATGGCATTTTGCACAAAGAGGGCAAGGTTGGAAAAGACTGTCAACCAATTATGCCTTTCTAGTGCACTTAAGCAGGACATTTTCTGTGCCTACCATAATCATCTTGGTCATCAGGGAAAGGAGAGAACTCTTTCACTCATTAAGAGGCGATTTTACTGGCCTGGCATGGATAAGGAAATCCAAGAAATTGTCAAGTTCTGTGGGCGCTGTGTCCGACGTAAGACTGCGCCAAAGAAGAAGGCGTCTTTGGTAAATATTACCACCAGTTCCCCCATGGAGCTAGTCTGCATAGACTACCTGTCCTTAAAACAGTCCAAGGATGGCCATGACAGTATATTGGTCATCACTGACCACTTCACCCGTTACGCGCAGGCTTTCCCTACGTGTAACTAGAAGGCAACCACCACTGCAAAGGATTTGTTTGATAACTTTTTCATTCATTATCGCTTTCCTGGAAAACTTCATAATGACCAGGGAGCTAATTTTGAATCAAAGGTTATCAAGAAGCTTTGCAAGCTGGCTGGTACAGTCAATACTAGAACAACCCCGTATCATCCCATGGGCAACGGTATGTGTGAGATGTTTAACAAAACGCTGTTAAACATGCTTGGAACTCTGAAAGACCATCAGAAATCTGATTGGAAATCGCATGTTCCAACTCTCACACATGCATACAATGCAGCAACCAACAAAAGTACAGGTTTTGCCCCTTATTTGCTGTACGGCCGTCATCCTCGTCTTGCCATTGATGCTTTCCTTGATATACGTGATGGTGCAGTGAAAGCCAAGATTCATGCCGACTATATGGACAAGTTGAAGCAGAGGTTGACGTCTGCCTACGAGACTGCTGCCAGAGAAGCTTAGCTAAGTGCCAAAGAACAGAAACGTTTCTTTGATTTGCAGGTCAGAAACTCTGTTTTAGCAGAAGGAGACTGTGTCCTTGTCCGCATGGTTGGCGTTCCTCGGAAGCAGAAGCTGAAGGATATATGGGAGAGTCAACCGTATATCATTAAACGGAAGATAGCGTCGGACATTCCTGTCTATGAGGTTCAGATGGAGGGTATCCACAGAAAGACAAGGATTCTTCATCGGAACATGCTACTTCCGTTCTTTGGAATACCAGATCCTGATGAAGCTGAGCTACCTGTCCCTAAATGTCAACCAGCCAAACAAGACAAGAGTCCTGAGAGCAGCGACCAGCCTCTGTCCAGCAGTGACTTCAGCGATGAGGACATAGAGATCGATAGAGATGACAAACAGGCAGAGCCATAAAAAGTACCTCGGTATACTATACCTCAACGCATAGAAGGATGCCAGAATGTCTATAGCAGGGACGGAGATGACTACGACTCCTACAGACCTCGACAGCAACCGCGTAGGGGCACTCGCAGGAGAAAACCCCCTGACAGACTACAGGTTCAAAACTGGCGAACAAAAGAATATGTGATATAGGTCAGGCCAGAGGATATGGTATATGTATGATATTCTGTGATAAGATTGAAGTTTTATAAATGGTTTTTACATTGATGGTAAATCTAGACACCAACATGCCCCCACTGCCGCCATTTTTCCTTCTAACGCCCTTTGCCCCATTGCCGCCCCCCACCCCCTCCATGTTCTCTATTGCCTATTTTCCTTTTCACCATTATCCCATAATTTGGTTCTACAATGTGTGTGTGTGTTGTTTGTGTTTCATATCACGCTGAAGTAAGTTTTATCGGGCCGTATTCTCGCGTCTATGTCTTTCTCACTTTACTGAATATCGAGGACGATATTTTGTAAAGAGGGGGAGAATGTAAGAGTATGCGTTTTTAGATGAAACATGATGGAATATATTACTATTTCAGCTTGTTTCATCTGTCCATTACTTTAACCTTTAAGTCAATATGTCCTGTGATGCTTAAGCTCTTGATGTCCAGGCTGCCCTTAAGCGCTGCGTTATACTAGACCTACTAACACATATGAACGTTAATGCTTCAGTGCACTCTAGGTCTAGGCTAGCATTTGAACAGTTACATAGTTTGTTATACTGTATTTTGGAAAATATTATATATATTTTCAGGTAAGGGTTCTTTTATGCCTATGCATTATATTAAGCTTACATTGTATTGTTTGCACTCTACAATAGCATAACTTTTGGGGTTGTCAGTTATTGAAATTCATAATTAAATAGCATGTTTTGTGTGTTAGTAAAATGTGGGTCGGGATGGTCAGATCATAATAAAACCACATTATGTCTCATGTTTATTAGTGTAGTCATAAGTCATGATTATTTCACTTATTTCATAGTTCATATTGTTAATCTTTCAGTGCACTCTAGGTCTAGGCTAGCATATGAACAGTAACATAGTTTGTTATACTGTATTTTGGAAAATATTATATATATTTTCAGTCTTCTTGGTGTACCTGTACCTACAGTCCATGTCACTGATGCCAGAGCCATCGAATAAATTATTGTTGCTGTGTATCCTGGTGTTATGTAGTCGCTTCAATCCAGTATAAAAGAGGCCTATAGAACCCTGTAAAGAACCCTAGGGGTAAATTCTATCACATACAAATGTGTTGATATGGTATTTACGCATACAAGTTTGCGTAAATGTTGATATTCATGAGATGTTGCTGCTACAGAAAAAGAAGGGTCAAGGAATAAATACTGTTATAGTTATTCCCCTTTGTAATTCTTATGTCCATAACACTTTTGTTTTTCCTGTCTATCTTGCTTTCTAATTTTAGGAATCTTGTAATATTTTGCATGAATGTTGAAATGATGTTGTTGTTGCGATGGATTTTTTTTAATATTCTGAACAGAGCTGCTATTTATTTCGACCATTACCTTGCAGGGGTATCTAATAAGCAGTGCTTATTCATTTTTTCATTACTTCAGCATGTTAATTAAAGCACTGACTGTTCTAAAATGGTGATTCAGTGATAGACGTTTTGCTATATTACAGCAAAAATCAGAATATATATTATGGGTAAAATTTGAGAAAAACAAACAAAGCGAGAAGCATATTGTTTTTGGTATTTCATATATACCACCCGCTCATTCGCGCGTTTTGAATGAAGATGAGTTTGCAATATTTCAAAAATGAAATAAATGCTATGTGTAGCAAGTGTGATTTTTTTCATATATCGCCCAAACATTCATCTTAACGCCCAAACGGCGGATCTAGTTTATTTATACAACTGCGGTTGATTTTTTCAGTATATATTTCGACTTTGACGAAGACCTTGTCTCGTTTTATAACAAAAGAAAGAAAACGGTGTTCAACGGCATGGAATTCAGGTACTCTGTAAATCATTGCTCACTAAAGAAAATAATGCCGGATTTAAACAGCTTGTAAGTATAACAATTTATCAATTTTGAATGGCAGATTTGGGAAGGATGCAGCAAATGTAGGTATGCATACTTTTAGGGGTACTTCGGTAAAAATATGTGTCATTTCCGCGATACATGGGTTAAAATACTTTACTTGTTTTGATATATTTAGCTGCATGGGCTGTATTGGGCTGTATTCGGATGGTCATTCGTTATTTTGACATTACATTTGTGTCAAAACCTGTTGAAAGATGTAATCCATACATACAAAAAGTAAAACAATTTGCACGGGATGCTACGAAGGTGCAATCATTTTAAATTATTATAAATTTGCAAAAGCTTCAAAGTGTTGTGGACCAGCTGACTGACTCAACAATCTCACAGTAATTCACTAAGCCAAGGATCAGTAGATAAAATTGTTAGTGAAATTTCAAATATATTCATTGAGAGCGCAACTGTAAGTTTCTAAAGCAAACCGAAATACTCTTGCTCCGCAAGAGGAAAGAAAAATAAACCCTGGTTTGGCTCAGCATGTCACAGTACACGTAAAGCGTATAATGTTGCAAGGAGGACATATAATCGAAACCGTACCCAAAGTAATCTCCTGAACCTACAGAGAGCATGTAAAACTTACAAAAACACAATGAACAAATTTATAGATAGACACAATATGAATAGGGAAGAAATATGACAAAATTTGGAGCGTGGCAGATCTAAAGATCATCAGAAAAGTCTTAATAGCATTAAAAAATACATCGAAGAAGGAAATGCCAGACTTTCGAACTCTCCACGAGTTCTTTAAGGAATGTAACTTGCTGAGTTATGACTTACTACAAGAACCCCCTCTTAATTCGCCAGTCATAACGACATACATTGCAAAAAAAATCTAAGAGCCTGAGATAGACTGCATTCTGGACAAATATTTTAAAAGTACAATTAATTATTACTGCCAATATATGAACAACTATTTAATATAATATTAAATACTGGAATCGTCCCAACAGCATGGTCTGAAGGTAGAATTATTCCCTTGTGCAAAAACAAAGGCGATTTATTAGATACTAACAACTACATGCCCATAACTCGTCTCAGTTGCTTGGGAAAGCTTTTTATTGCGGTATTAAATAATTGACTGAATACGTATTTAGAAAAAAAAAGAGGCATATTAGATGAAATTCAAACTGGCTTTCGACAGTTTTATTACACTACAGATAATATTTTCTCAATGCATTTTATCACAGAATTACTCAGTTTCAGAAGAAAAAAATATATTGCACGTTTATAGATTTCCGAAAGCATTCAATTCGCAATGGCGCGTAGGTTTGCGGCAAAAATTGCTTAAGTCCAACATTAATGGAAAATTCCTTACGTTGTTCAGAACCTTACCTTAACATTAAGTCATGCGTTTCGGTAAAAAATAAGAGATACCCCTTTTTGGTAGCTATTGCGGTGTAAGACAGGGAGAAAATCCGACCGGGCCTCATATTATTCTCTTTATCCCTTAATGATCTGGAAAAAAAAATAACAAAATTGTTATAGATAACCACAATAATGATACCTCGGTATATTTAACATTGATAATCCTCCTTTATGCAGACGATACAGTAATCCTATCTCACTGCAGAAAAGAGATGACTTTCCTGAGTATTGTATGAATTAAAAACTGAAAGACAATTATGATAAATCCAAAATCATAATATTCGGTTCCTGTAACAATTCAGTACATGCATTTAAACTAGGCTCAAACATGTAAGAAATAGCTAATAATCACAAATATTTAGATATATGTTTCTCGAAAAGTATTCTGAATGCCAGGAAGTACATCGCAGCGCAAACCCTTAAGGCAATTCACCTGCTATATATGAGAATAAACAACTTGCATTTACCATCTACAATTAAACTGTTCGACATGAGAAGCCTGAGAATAATACGAAGTAAAGTTTTTGTCTGTCAAAAGTTTTGTCTGTCACATTTTTACAAACTATTATCAATCACTTTAACATAAATAAATAAATAAATAAATAAATAAATGGTACTTACCACAGCCAGTATTCGTTGAAAATTTATTCAGTGTCGACAAAATCTATCCAGTTTTATACACTTTCTAGAATCTATATTTTATATCAAGCAACTACTTAAAGCTGCCTTTGATAACTGACCGATTAAAGATAAACACTTATAATGCATATTCTGAAATGACGTAATTAATTTTTTTGCATACAAAATCATCGATTCAAAGGCGCGGCTGAGCAAGCGGCTATCAATATGTAAAGTCAGAAATAGCACAGCCTCACGCCACGGAAAAAGGAATTTAAATTCAACACTGTATGATAAAGTCAACTGACAAACGTGCGCACATAGACGTCCAACGAACCAGGTGTATAGCTTTGTGCCTTTTATAGAACATTGCAGGCTTTGCCGAGTGTGCATTCCAAGCAGACTCGGCTAGACCTTCACTGGTCGGTAATCAACATGTGCACCCAGTGAGGCAGTTTTACTGCAGGTATGTAATAAGTAAGATCATAGATTTATAGAACATTGCAGGCCTTGCCGAGGTTGTGCACATTACGAAAACACGCGTATTCTAATATACTGAAAATTTCACCACCAAAAACTGAAAGTTTTCAGAAAAAAATCTAATATTTTTTCATATTTCTGCTCAAAACATAGATTGTGGGTACTCGTTAGAACCGCCTCGGCAAAACATAGATGGTGGGTACTCGTTAGAACCGCCTCGGCGAGGCGGTTCTAACGAGTACCCACAATCTATGTTTTTGAGCAGAAATAAGAAAAATAATGTATACCCCTGTAAACCCCAGTTTTACTATATAAAAGTGGGGTTTAAGGGGGTCAAAATTATATAGGGAGGTTTTCGTGATGATTTTTCGCGGACTAGTCTGGAACCTCACTGTTCGTCGATCAACATGTTGGTTTAATGAGTTATTTTTACAGCATTTACATAATGCGCAGGATCATAGTCATAAAATATTGCAGGCCTTGATGAGTTTGCGCATTTTACACAGATTCTGTTCAGTGATCAAAGTGTTAATCTTGTTTTCAATTTTCCTGCAAGTGTGCTACACGTAGGAACATGAATAAGTGTTGTATCTATGTCTGTAGGATCGTTAATGTATATTTACTAGTTAACCATAAGAACAAGGCGTACCTTGTCGAGACTGCGTGTTCACGTAAGTCTCCCCTCGTCTTGTCCTGTTTTGCCTTGTGTCATTTTGTTCTTGTGTTTTCAGCCCTTTTAGAATTGCGATTACCTCGCTTGGGGAAGATAAAACTAATCGTAGTGCTTTTCGTACGTTTGTTCGATTTGCGCTTGTTTGGTTTTGTCTGTTTCCTCTTCCTGTTGGTGTCTAAGAAGGCTGCGGCTTGTAATTGTGGCACTCCCTTTTTCTTTTACCTTTCTTGTAGTGTTTGCAACAGACTACAGCAGTGATTGCCCAGATACATGTAGCATTCTTTATAAATCTATAGCGGGTCGTTATCGGCCCGTGAGGGCCGTTAACAGCCCGCTATAGATTTATAATTCATGCTTACTGGGTGTCTCCCTTAAACTACGACTAGTACTTAAGCAAATATTACTTTCCGTAGCCATAGAGCTGATGAGACCCA
Source organism: Anodontia alba (assembly GCA_964016985.1). NCBI lineage: Eukaryota > Metazoa > Mollusca > Bivalvia > Lucinida > Lucinidae > Anodontia > Anodontia alba. The sequence continues at coordinate 118,598,640 of OZ024823.1, forward strand.
AAATCTATTTTCAGCTCTTCTTTACATGACAATTAATGCCACTACGGCATATGTTTGCATATTTTATTCTTGCTTAATGTTATGTATATAACCTAAGCACGAATAAAGTTGAGGAGAGACCAAAAAAAAAAAAAAAAATAAATAAATAAATAAATAAATAAAATAAAATAAAAAAATAATATGTATAATGAAAAAAGAAAAGAAAATGGCTCGAACATCTTTTTGACCATTGAAATTCGTTTCAAGATACGGGTAGTTCGAGCCACTGGGGATTTATCATAGCGCCAGGTCAGTTCAAATTAGGTAAACGAGCCAGATCTGTTCGAGTCACTGAATTTTTACTGTACATGTATATGCCTATTACTTAAACAGACCTATATATTTTGAAAGCGGTGCTTTTTCTATGATCATTCAACGTGAACGATGCTCATTCTGGTATGGCTATTTTTTCCCCATATTTTGTATAGATCAATAGATCAAAGTTTTAGCGCGTTGAAGATGTTGTATTATATAGAATGAAAGGGAATGATCAGGAATCAGGAATCGATATAATTACCTAACATCTTCCGTCCAAGACACCAAAGGAAAGAAGGACTTACTTAGACCAACGGCACCACAATCAAAACACTATACAAGCAGAAAGCAAAAGGGACAGTTTCCCCTCCCCCCCCCTCCCCCCCCCCCCCCCCCCCCCCGACTAAAAATGGCCAAAACGGCTATCCAAAATAAAAAGATTCACCAGGACATGCATGCGAAGATATTAATAACAAAAAAAAAAAAAAGCAAACCACAGCAGAAGCATCGCCTTGGAACATCAGTAAAACGTATGGAACGCCATAACTGTCTTAAGGTCAGTATAACCTGTCAGTAGGCTTTAATCGATTTTACGCGGCCAAAACCCTCGCCCTTAGTTCTGCCGTGGTTTACACAAGACATTTGATCAGTATGCGTGAAGGGTTTATATACTCGTACCTTTAACATTTCCTATATTTAGAAAATCTTGACGCTTCCTTAAAATGTATCATTACAACATGCAAACTTTATGATAGCATCTTCGATATGCATCTTAGTCGGGTTTCACAATTCCTGGTTCTTCCAAAGAGGAAGAAGAACAGAGAGGGAAAAGAAAGAAGAAGAAAGGAAAAACGTTATCCTACAGTCGGAAAGATATACATCTGAGCTTTTGTACATATAAAGCTTTGATATTGGTCATTATGTTCTTTTTCATTTCCTTCAGACGAAACATAAATTATTTATTATCTAAACTTAGTTAAGTTGTGAAACAAGATAAAATACGTCGAATAACTTACTGAGCATGACGTAACACAACATGGCGATGTTTTCCAACCTTTAATATGTATTAAATGCTACGTCATATCCATGTATGCTTATTCATATTACACCTTATTAAAACGATAATATAGAAAACTAACAACGTATACATATGTGATGGCAAGCACAGACCGGAACGCGTTATCTTTATACTAATTTTTAAACAATGAATGTACACAGCCATCAACCATCCATCCTGATGTACAGTCGACTCTCGTTATCTCAAATTCCAAGGGGCTCACTGAAACACTTCCGTACCTCGACATATCAGAGTTGAGAGAGTGAGGAAAACAATAAATTGAACAACCACATTTAACAAATGAATATGTAATTTGACTCCTGAAGTTAGAAATATATATATAAAATAATGTGGAAAAGAGGAGAAATTGCTCCTTAGGAGCAATTTCTCCTCTTTTCCACATTATTTTGTTACCTGTTGTCATAGTTTCATGTTAAAACAGGGATAAGATTTTCACTTCGAGATAAGCTTTAATTCGAAATAAGCGAGTTCGAGATAACGAGGTTCGACTGTAGTTCCAGAATCCACTAGAAAATTGAAGTGGAAAAGTCCAATGTCCACTAAAACAAACATGTATAAACGGGTTAAGCTCTCACAGAGCAGGCCAAATTTCGGAACACATCAAAGACACAACGGAGTTACCTCCCCTTCCTGTGTTTGAATTTGATTTTGTGTCAGTTCTGTAACTCCAATAAATTTTGGATTAATTTAATTTTACTTGGTGGAAATGTAGAACAGGACAAGACGACGTGTTGCGTACAAGAATCACAACTCTAGCTTTCTTACTTTTGCATATATGCATTGTTATCATTACAGACGTTTCATGGGGTGGTCGGGTGTGACAAATGTGTCGTGTATCTTAAGTCAGTGGGGCCTCCAACTAATACTGGCTTACAGATAGGCAAGGCCTGTAATCCTTTTAGCAGGTAAAGGTTGAGGGTGGGGGATGGGGCGGTCTGGTTATTTCCTCTGTTTCTTCACTTTCATTCTTGTTCTCTTTTTTCCTGTCCCTCTCTTTCATCTCCTTTACTATCTCTTTATCTCCTTTCTCCCTTTCTCTGGGAGACGACACAAGATGGCCCTAAAGGGTTGACGTGTCGTTAAATCACAACACAATTAATCAAACAGCCGTTTCAACATCACGAAAACATGCCTATGTAATTTTAACCCCCTTAAACGCCACTTTTATATAGTAAAACTGGGGTTTACAGGGGTATACAATATTTTTCTTATTTCTGCTCAAAACATAGATTGTGGGTACTCGTTAGAACCGCCTCGACGAGGCGGTTCTAACGAGTACCCACAATCTATGTTTTGAACAGAAATATGAAAAAATATCAGAGTTTTTATCTAAAAATTTTCGGTTTTTGGAGGTGAAATTTTCTATATATTTGAATAGGCGTGTTTTCGTAATGATACCGAACCAAGTTAATATACCATGTTGACGCAAATGACCCTCATTGGTTGACGCGCCGTTATTTAAACGTGAATTCATCGTCATCATCACTACCGTAATAACCCAAAGTATTGGAACCGATAGGCTTGAGCAAACAATGTAGACCCAGATCAGACGCTGCATAACACGGCGTCTGATCAGGGTCTTCACTGTTTGTCATTCATCCAGCAAATTTAACACACGTCAACAGGCAGTAACTCGTATGGACTTGACACGTATGTTGACCGGATGCACATGGTATGTTTTCCGCCATTTGTACAAGGTAGACTGCTTTTGTGACTTACTATATATTTGCTTTTCGACGTACTAAGTCTCTAAGGGGTCTACTATAAAAGGATAGAGACGTAAAACGCCAAATCCATGTCATCCTCACTGGCTTCCGGAATAAACTAGTTTTCGGCTATTTCTGCAGATAAAATGAAATATCATCATCCTGTTTGTTTGTTTGTTTGTGTTGAGGTTTTACGACCCAGTCAATCCTACGGGGTCATGTCGAGCGCGGTCATTTTACCTAACCACACTTTTACTAGGCAGACTTAGTCCTCTAAGAAGTTAACCAGTATTGTGCACATTCTTTCGCCAGAAACTGACAACTGCCCTTCCTAAATCAGCGGAAGGGAATGACCGTAGAAAATATTTCATGATCAAATCTCCACGAAAAAATGTTGCCGACCCGACGGGGGTCGAACCCGCAACCTCCTGATCATCAGTCGAAGCGCATGCAACTGAGCCACTGGGGCCAGCGTCATCGTGTTAGGTTAAAATAATTAAACAACCTTGTTTGATGTAGACATAGACTTTGTTTGTTAATACTGCCCTTTTCGGACAGGCAGGCCTGAAGAAAGAGTGTAGATCCAGATCAGAGCCGCAGAACGCGGCGTCTGATCAGGCTGTACACTGCTCGCCACTCATTCAACAGATTTTAGGCACACATAGGTAGAACTGTTCAAAGTTTAGGACAAGTATGGTGAAGAGTTCAGCCATGTCTTTGTTCAGTAATACTATTTTTTATTTAAGTTCTCGGACAGGTAGATCTGAGGAAACAATGTAGACTCAGTTCAGACGCCGCAGAACGCGGTGTCTTATAAGAGGCTACACTTTTAGACACAACAGGTAGTATAGTGGACTTGTTCAAAGTTTAGGACAAGATTGGTGATGACTTTAGGCATTGTCTTTGTTTGGTAATACTGTGATAATACTGTCATATTTGCCCTTAGCACCCGGGCAGACAGACCTGAACAAACAGTGTAGACACAGATTGGACATCCTAGGATCTGATCAGGATCAACTGTTTGTAGCTTGTCCAACAGCTTTTAAACGCATCAGGTAATACAGTGGACGTTCAAGTGTAGGACAAGTATGTTGATACGAGGTAAATATAGGCAGTCTTTGTTTGGTAATACGCCCTAATTGCACTTAGTTCTCGGAGAGGCATGACCTGAGCATACAGAACGCGGCGTCTGATCAGGCTCCACACTGCTTGTCACTCAACCATTAACTTTTAGACACACTTATAGATCTATAGTACAATTGACTCGTTCAAAGTTTAGAACAAGCATGGTGAGGAGAAAGTGTGCACGAGTGCTTAGAGTACAATGAATCCTCCATTACGAAAACATGCCTATTCAAATATACTGAAATTTTTTCCACCAAAAAATGAAAATTTTCAGATGAAAAATTCTGATAATTTTCATATTTCTGCTCAAAACATAGATTGTTGGTACTCGTTAGAACCGCCTCGCCGAGGCGGTTCTAGCGAGTACCCACAATCTATGTTTTTGAGCAGCGGTAAGAAAAATAATGTATACCCCTGTAAACCCTAGTTTTACTATATAAAAGTGGGGCTTAAGGGGGTCAAAATTATATAGGCATGTTTTCGTGATGGTCATAACGACACCATTTGTTCCCAAGGATGTTGCCATTAAAATGAATTCGCTGTTGTAAAGAACAATGATATGTAAGAAAGACAGTCTTCTATTCTTGTTTTCTCATAAAACATACATTTTGGATATTTGTTAGAATCACCTCAGGCAATTTTAACAAACATTCGAAATATATGCTTCTTGAAGTATAATATGCAATTTTCTTGCATAATTTTGATTAACTGTCACCTCTTGAGGAAAAGTTTTTTGCCAGTCAAATTGCTATTATAACGACATGTCTTTATATCGAGTGTCGTTATAAAGAGGGTTGACTGTAATAGCATTGATAAATATTATTTGCCTTAATGTTCACGGACTGCTCAGTAAAATTAACAGAGCTCTGGGTTCGTTCAATTTCGAATATATTTCTGTAAGTAGTACAGGGTGGCACTATGGGTATGCCACCCTATACTACTTCTATATTAATTACAGTCGACTCTCTTTATCTCGAAATCCAAGGAACTCTCTGAAATACTTCGAGATATCCGTATCTCGACAAATCAGATTTGCAGAATTGAGGAAAAAAGATAAATCAAAGAACCACATTTCACAAATAAATATGTTATTTGACTCCTGAAAATAGAGATATACTGAAAATATTGTGGAAAAGAGGAAAAAGTACTCCTCTTTTCCACATTATTTTGTTACCTGTTGTTATAGTTTCATGTTAAAACAGGGACCAGATTTTCACTTCGAGATAAGCGGTAATTCGAAATAAGCGAGTTCGAGATAACGAGGTTCGACTGTAGTTCCAAATAATTTGCCGTTTCTAAAGTGCTTTTGCCTGCTTTGATGCCAGAATTGGTCAAAATATGTAGTTCAGACAGTTCTTCAGTAGATATTAACCCTTCTCTTGCTGAGCACGACATGCCCTGTCTTAGCAAACAGTGTAGATCCAGATCAGTTGGCTTCTGAAAAAGCCAACTGATCTGGATCTGCACTGTTTGTTATTAAATATGTGAATTTCTATCATAAACCCGGATCAAATAATTTGATTGGCTGGAAATTAGAAGTGGGCGTGGCATCTTAATTTATCTTAATATTGTAGATTGTATAGTTTTGGTACTGCTTTGAACATGTTAGAAGAAAATCATCTAGACCCAGTTGTTCAAAGCATCGTTAGCTTAACGAGCTCGTTAGTGGTCAATATGGTAACTGTTCTAGTAAGTAGGCCTACAATATCTAATTCACAGTTATTTTTGCTGAAAAATGTGAGTAGCTTTAGCAAATGCTAAAGCTACTCACATTTTTCAGCAAAAGTATTAACGTATAGGCCATATTTAATGCATATGGCATAAACTGCGTATTTTGAACACCCAGTGTCCGGTACCATTAATCAACCGTGGTTTGAACGTTTGATTCGTGGCCGTTTGCACAATAATACTTTAAACACAGGTTTCAGAGTTCCGCATTTTGAAAGTTGAAACTAAGGGTTTATGGCATTGTACACTTTATCGCGGATCAAATCATAGTTTCATAACATTAAACCACGATTTTAAATAGGATCAAGGATTGAACATTTTGTTGTGCATTTCATCACGAAAACACGCCTATATATTTTTTACTCCCTTAAACCCCACTCTTACATAGTAAAACTGGGGTTTACAGGGGTATACATTATTTGTCTTATTTCTGCTCGAAACATAGATTGTGGGTACTCGTTAGGGCTTTTTATCTGAAAATTTTCAGTTTTTGGAGGTGAAATTTTCTATATATTTGAATAGGCGTGTTTTCGTAATGAAATCTGAGTTAGTTACTTCAAAGCGTCGTTTGAAAAACTCTTGCGTATTTAGCTTTGAAACCGTTGTTTGAAGTTTAAACTCTTTTGACAGGTCCATTTCCTATATAAGGGGTATCCGGTTAGTTTTTATTATTACCATGTGTTAAAGAAACTTTTGAACTTAATGCAAACAGTGTAGACCTAATCAGACGCCGCGTTCTGTGGCGTCTGATCTAGGTCTACATGGTTTGCCGATGTCCTATTTATGGGACGCAAGGCTGAAATGGTTTAATATAATTATTTAAAAAATTTTAAACCTAGATTTGTTCACCTGGCTTGCCATAATAGCGTTTCCCATTAAAGAATATTTTACAAGACCACATTAAAGAACTAACAGAGGAGTAGCGTAGGAAAACAAGCCTTCGGACATGTGCACCCAGAGAAGAATCAAATCGGACATGCGCACTCACTGAAGGATCAAATCGGACATGCGCACTCAGAGAAGAATCAAATCGGACATGCGCACTCAGAGAAGAATCAGATCGGACATGTGCACTCACTGAAAAATCGAGGACATGCGCACTCACTGAAGAATCAAGTCGGACATGCGCACTCACTGAAGAATCAAATCGGACATGCGCACTCACTGAAGAATCAGATCGGACATGTGCACTCACTGAAGAATCAAGTCGGACATGTGCACTCACTGAAGAATCAAGTCGGACATGCGCAGTCACTGAAGAATCAGATCGGACATTTGCACTCACTGAAGAATCAAGTCGGACATGCGCACTCACTGAAGAATCAAGTCGGACATGCGCACTCACTGAAGAATCAGATCGGACATGTGCACTCACTGAAGAATCAAGTCGGACATGCGCACTCACTGAAGAATCAAGTCGGACATGCGCACTCACTGAAGAATCAAGTCGGACATGCGCACTCACTGAAGAATCAAGTCGGACATGTGCACTCACTGAAGAATAAATCGGACATGTGCACTCACTGAAGAATCAAGTCGGACATGCGCACTCACTAAAGAATCAAGTCGGACATGCGCACTCACTGAAGAATCAAGTCGGACATGTGCACTCACTGAAGAATAAATCGGACATGTGCACTCACTGAAGAATAAAGTCGGACATGTGCACCTAGCGATGATTCAGATCAGACTGCGAACGCACCGTCTGATCAGAATCTTCATAGGGCACATTTTGCCAGACATGGGTGCAGTTTCCTCATGCTGACAACGAAGACTCTGATCATACTGCGCGGATGCACAGTCTAATTTGAGTCTTCGTTGGATGCATACACGAAGGTTCGTTGTCTCTTGTTGCGGCCCAGTAACTATTTTTACGTGTTCCAATTATGTTCTTTTTTCAAGGGAAGAAATCCCAGCAAACACACAGCGTAGCAACAACGTCGTTACAACGTTGTGTTACGTTGTAACGACGTTGTGTGTTTACTGGGAATGCTAAGATGATAAAATGACAATTACTATTTTAATTACAATTAAAATAGACAATTGCGAGCTCATAAAAGCGTAGAAAATAATCATTATCACAGAACTATCCTACCAATGTCATTAAAACAGAGCAAACAAACCATGACAAACAGTACACAAGCCACAGACCCATTACAAAAACACGCCTATATAATTTTGACCCCCTTAAACCCCACTTTTATATAGTAAAACTGGGGTTTACAAGGATATGCATTTTTTTCTTATTTCTGCTCAAAAACATAGATAGTGGGTACTAGTTAGAACCGCCTCGACGAGGCGTTCTAACGAGTACCTACAATCTATGTTTTGAGTAGAAATATGAAAAATATCAGAAATTTCAGCTGAAAATTTTTAGCTTTTGGAGGTGAAATTTTCAATATATTTGAATAGGCGTGTTTTCGTAATGCACACAAGCCACAAACCAAAAGCAAGCAAAGTAACCAGCTCTCAACAAGGTGATCACAATGTTAGACAGGATCCACATTACGAAAACACTCCTATTCAAATATACTGAAAAATTTACCACCAAAAAATGAAAATTTTCAGATAATGAAATTCTGATGCTTTGCATATTTCTATTCAAAATATAGATTCATTAGATTGTGGGTACTCGTTAGAACCGCCTCAGCTAGGCAGTTCTAACGAGTACCCCCAATCTATGTTTTTAAGCAGTAATAAGAAAAATAATGTATACCCATGTAAACCCCAGTTTTACTAAATAAAAGTGGGGTTTAAGGAGGTAAAAAATTATGTAGGCGTGTTTTCGTGATGGACAGTACACAAGCCACAAACTAAAAGCAAGCAAAGTAACCAACTCCCAACAAGGTTATCACAATGCTAGGCAGGATCCTCTAAAGACAATAATAGCACAACGAAGAGGACTAAACAGAAACAACAAAACAAATCCAGTTCCTAGAAGTAAAAACTCATTGCAAAGCTGAATTAACCCTTGTCCTGTTGAATCCGGATATACCCTACCTTTGCAAACCGTGTAGATCCAGATCAGTGGAAAGAAGCCAAATGATATAGTCTAATATGTAACTGCACTGGTTGCCATTTAGTCTGTGAATTTGTATTAATAACCTGGATTAAGTAATCTGATTGGCTGAAAATTAAAAGTGGATGTGGCACCTTAATTTATTCAGCATGACAAGGGTTAAAAACAGCAAATTCTGTAAAACTATCTAATAATACAGACTCTTATGAACCCCTGTTTTCGCTATATATTATGGGAGAACATGGGGAGTCACTATTCAGAGATGTAATCAAATAATGAGCGGTTCTGTATATACATGGATGGTACTTGAACGGAAAGCCTTGCAAATACAACGCCACTCCATATCGCTGAATAATTGTTGAAAGGGTCGTAAAATCTAAAGCTGAGAAGAAAAACACAAACATACGTGTCATCATTATGGCATTTTAATATATAAAATAACAACATCTATAAGAAATTCATAATTATCTTTTATGAATTTTAATACGGAGACGGTGGCTTGTTACATTCCGACGGGGGGATAAACACCATTGGGTCAGAAATTCCCAAGTTGATATCAAAGAAACTGAAATCAGATGGAAACAGTACATTAATTTTGACAAATATTTGGGCTGCATCATTCAAAATTGTGTTTTAGGGCATATGCTGAAACTGAGAGTCCGGATCAGTCTGCGCATCCGCACATGTACGAATGCACTTTTTTTGCATGAGGAAACCCAAATAATTACTACTATAAACATGTTTGGTCTTGATGTTAACCTCTAACCTGCTGAAATTAAGTAGCGTCAACCGACATTTCAAAATAATTTTGCTAGAAAAAAAAAAACAACAGAAAATACTTGACTTTCATACAAATGTCTAGTTTTATTTTCTGTGATTAGAGATAACACTTACCAAGCTGAAAAAAAAATCAGTAGGTGACAATTTGAAATATTCTTATTATTTCTCTGACATTTTAGAGCCTATTTTCTGGAGACAATTAAAAAGAATATATCCTACATTTCTGCTGAATGTGCTCCAGTGGTAAAATGAAAAAAAATGAATCTTTGGGAATCTTTTATTATTTATTAAACCACCCATTAAAGAGGGATGGATTCACATTTTGCGCAAACATATTAGAGAGGTTTTGTACTCGAATGTCTAAACTTTAAATTGCAAACTACATGGAATAAAAGCAGACATTTCAAAATATTATCCCATAGGTTTCAGAGAAAATAAGGCTTGACATTTCATTCACATTTTCTCCTTTATATATGTTCTTAATTTCTGCGGAAAGTAAGAAAAACTATCATGAATGAAGTGAATGGAGCAACTAAATAGTTCCATGGGGACTCTTATATATGACTGATTTAAAACCTTAAAATATTTTAATCTTGCCAAAGAGAAAAAAAACAAAACATGTAAGCCCCTACCATAGTAAACGTACCTTCGGGCGTTTGCACCCAGCGAAGATTCAGATCAGCATAGTTTCTTTATGGAGGCAACGAATACTGATCAGACCGTGCGCATGCGCAGGCTAATTTTAGTCTTTGTTGGCTGCACGTTTCTCACGCTGCAGCTGATATAGCGCAAGCCCAGCTCAACCTGCACTTTTACGCAGTCTGATAAGAACCTTTGTTGTTCGAAGATATATCCTACAGCAAACAATATATCTGTAAGCGGATAATGTAGGTGTTGGCTAGATCGCGTGGGCGCTCAGACTGATCTGGGTCCCCGCTGCCAAATACATGAAACTCCAAAACCGTTTTCACATACGGTGAAAATTTCAGTGGCTCGAACTCCGGTGGCTTGTTTACCGTGGCTGATTCGAATTTGTTTTTGCGTCCCAAGGAAATTCTTCCGATAGCTCAAGAAAATAACTATTTAGGGATATTTCATGATATTTTAACAAAAGAGATCAAACTCCAAGTTCTTAATTTAGGAAAATTTCTTAAGTCAACAGGAAACTGTATGTTGTGTATAAGCATCAGAACCGCCTAATCGAGGCGTTTTCTTTTCTTTTTTTTTTTTTAGTACACCCAGCAATTTTATAGAAGATCTAAAAGATATCCTAAAATTATACTCATTTGCCTCCTGACCTAGCGCTTTGATTTATTCTCAGTAGTTCGAAACACCCATGTCTACAACGAATTTCATAGTCCAAAGGATGTTTGAGCCATTGAACTTCGACAGTATATCTCCCCCATTACTTACTCAGATACCACAATGCCATATTCCTTGGAATCAAAGAACTGGTTTACTGGAACGCAGTCTGGGTAGGTCACCGTCACCTCAAATTTATCTGAAAAAGAAAAAAAACACATAGAGGATACATAGAGGATATTCAAATTTTTGTCGTGAATATGCATTACGAAAACAAGCCTCTTCAAATATACTGAAAATCTTACCACCAAAAATGAAAATTTTCAGACAAAAAATTCTGATATTCTTCCTCGGCGAGGCGGTTCTAACGCATACCCGCAATCTATGTTTTTGAGCAGAAATAAGAAAAATAATATATACTCCTGTAAACCCCAGTTTTACTATATAAAAATTTAAGGGGGTCAAAATTTTATAGGCATGTTTTCTTCGAGTGAACAAATATTTATTCCATGAGTGGCGAAGCCACGAATGCAATGTAAACTTTTTTTTCTTTTTTTTTCACGAGAAGTGAAATATATCCATGCAGTCTGATCTGGGCATTATCTGTACTTCGACATATACTACAGTGTCTATTGACTATGTAAGCGGACAATGAAGGTCAAACCTCTGCAAATGAGCAAGCTGAGCTGCATAAATGCTCTTTTCGTCGTTGCACATCATTTCTGTTCTACCAGTTACGTTACCAGGGTTGTCTCGGAAAATTGAGTTCAGCTAGGGGTCGTATGCAGTCCTACAAACTAATTTGCTGTCATACGAAGAACCTCAATAAAACCGACACCCTGATTTTCGTTCTTTTAAAGTGTTTTTTTTTTTTTTTTTTTTTCTTTCTAAGAGTATTATTTATAGAGTTTAGTTGATTCCTCTGCAGTGCCTTGTGGTGGCCGTGAAAAGTTACCCCCTACTTCACCACAATGCAGTTTTTATTTTTTTTTACTGTGTGTGTGTGTGTGTGTGTGTGTGTGTGTGTGTGTGTGTGTGTGTGTGTGTGTGTGTGTGTGTGTGTGCGGGGGGTGGGGGTCGGGGAGGTTGAGGGGAGGGGAGGGGGCGGGGAGGCTTTTGTTCTCCCGTCCGTCACACTTTATCTTGTCTACAAAATATCTCAGAAAGTATTTAAGTAGACTTATTAGGGCTGAGGTGTAGATCACCTCATTAACTTTTGAAACAATCGGAATTTATTTACAAGAGCTAGAGCTATGCTCCTTTTCAAGTTAAGCATTTCGTATGGACAACCATATAGCTGGGTGCAAAGTGTTTTACAAACGCATACAGTCGACTCTCATTATCTCGAAGTCAAATGGACTCTCTGAAATACTTCGAGATATCTGTACCTCGACATATCAGATTTGCAGAATTGAGGAAAAAATAATTCGAGCAACCACATTTAACAAATTTATATGTAATTGGACCCTTGAAGTTAGAGATATCTTGAAAATATTGTGGAAAAGAGGAGAAATTGCTCCTGAGGAGCAATTTCTCCTCTTTTCCACAATATTTTTACCTGTTGTTAGATTTCTATGTTTAGGCAAGGACAAGATTTTCACTTCGAGATGAGCGGTTATTCGAGATAAGCGAGGTCGAGATAACGAGAGTCAACTGTATTTCTAGTTTTTCCTTGGAATCACCGAGTCTATTCAGGTATCTTGGAAAATTGAGCCGCTTAAGCCGGTGCTAGTGGGACGTATACAGCGCTGCAAGCTACACTGCTGTAGTACGAAAAGTCTCAATAAAACTCCAATTCCTTCTTTTATGCGTTCTGTGTTTCCAAAGGCATCCTTTATAGATTTTGTTTGAAATTTAGCTCACCTCTGTTTTCAAACTCTCCTCCCCAAGACTGGACGATCGTGTGTTCACCAGGAACGGAAGCAGCTCCAATTGTTGCTTCGAACAGAAATTTGGCGAATGGTGGAAGGCCGAACGGTCTGAACGGTCTCATAAGATCTGTAACGTTGCACTGTCGTGTCTTCAGATTCAATTTATATTCTTTTCCCTGCATTGAAATTAAACCTTATTATTAAACACTAATCGCAACTTCTGAAATATACATATTACGTTTCAGAAAAAAAAAAAAAAAAAATGTTTGAAAATTCATGTGAATCGTCTGCTATGCACAGAGGCGTAGCCAAAACGGACTGATTTTTCCGCACGCCCCAGAAAAGTTGAAAAAAAAATCCAAGTATCGCTTCCAAACTTGGCGCTTTTCCTATCCTTCCAAACTGATGATTACTCATGTAGGAAAGACGGAAAGAATTTGCTACCTCTGGGTGCAAATTCCTTCCTTAAAGAGCAGCCCTTGTGATAAAGGAAGAAAAAATATATGTCTTTATTGCAAATATTTTCACTTACGCACGAATGCATACATCACGAAAACATACCTATATAATTAAACGCAACTTTTATATAGTTAAACTGGACTTTACAGGGGTATACATTATTTTTCTAATTCTGCTCAAAAACATAGATTGTGAATACTCGTTAGAACCACCTCGACGAGGCGGTTCTAACGTGTACCCACAATCTATGTTTTGAGCAGAAATATAAAAAATATCAGAAATTTTTATCAGAAAATTTTAATTTTTTGATGGTAAAATTTTCAGTATATTTGAATTGGCATGTTTTCGTAATGACGGTCACGGACCAAAAATCTATAGAGCACTGAAAGTGGTTCCATAAGAAATAGTTCCAAATTGTTTGCTTGTTTATGAAGTGTTTTTGATGCCACAATTGGTCAAATTGTATAATTTAGGCAATTCAGTAGGAGATATTAGCAAACGTGTATATTTTGGACGCTTGCTTTGAATATGAAAGTAGAAAAACATCTTGGGTAACAAATGCCATTACATTGGCCAAAACCTCGTGCAAAATTATTTCGAAGAGCCGGAAGTTCATTGCATGTAACATAACCTACTATCCTGGTTCTTGTTTTTTAATATTTTAGAGTGACTGTTATCAGGCACAAACCTACTATTGACCATTAGAACTTAAAAAAAAAAAAAAAAAAAAAAAAAAAAAAAAAAAGAAAGAAACAAACAAACAAAACAGACAAAACTGAATCGCAGTTGTAAAATCGTATAAAATGTACATGTATAAGGATAATCAATGGAAGTCTGTATCCAAATATGCGTGATGTATAAGGATAATCAATGGCGGTCTGTTTCCTAACGTGTGTAATGTATATGGATAACCAATGGTAATCTGTATCCTAATGTGTATAATGTAAAAGGATATTCAATGAAAGTCTGTAATAATAATAGTCCTAATAAGTATAATATATACGGATAATCAATGGAAGTCTGTATCCTAATGTGTGTAATATATACGGATAATTAAAGGAAGTCTGTATCCTAATGTGTGTAATGTATAAGTTTAATCAAAGGAAGTCTGCATCCTAATGTGTGTAGTGTGTAAGGATAACCAAAAGTAGTCTGTATTCTAATGTGTGTAATGTATAAGGATAATCAATGGTAGACTGTGTGTAATGTATGAGGATAATCAAGGGTAGTCTGTAGCCTCGTGTGCGTAATGTATAAGGATAATCAATGGTAGTCAGTATCTATGCATAGGGGTAATCAGTGGTAGTCTGTATCCTAATGTGTGTAATTTATAAGGATAATCAATGGTAGTCTGTAGCCTTGTGTGTGTAATATATAAGGATAATCAATAGCAGTCTGTATCCTAATGTGCGTAATGTATAAGGATAATCCATGGTAGTCTGTATCCTAATGTGTGTAATGTATAAGGATAATCAAAGGAAGTCTATATCCTAATGTGTGTAATATATACGGATAATCAACGGAAGTCTGTATCCTAATGTGTGTAATATATGCGGACAATCAAAGGAAGTCTGTATCCTAATATGTGTAATGTATAAGGATAATCAAAGGAAGTCGGTATCCTAATGTGTATAATGTGTAAGGATAACCAAAAGTGGTCTGTATTCTTATGTGTGTAATGTATAAGGATAATCAATGGTAGACAGTGTGTAATGTATGAGGATAATCAAAGGTAGTCTGTAGCCTAGTGTGCGTAATGTATAAGGATGATCAATGGTAGTCAGTATCTATGCATAGGGGTAATAAGTGGTAGTCTGTATCCTAATGTGTGTAATGAATAAGGATAATCAATGGTAGTCTGTAGCCTAGTGTGTGCAATATATAAGGATAATCAATAGTAGTCTGTATCCTAATGTGCGTAATGTATAAGGATAATCCACGGTATCGTGTATCTTACTGTGTATAATGTATAAAGATAGTTAATGGTAGTCTTTATCCTAATGTGTGCAATATATAAGGACAATCAATGGCAGTCTGTATCCTAATGTGCGTAATGTATAAGGATAATCAATGGTAGTCTGTATCCTAATGTGCGTAATGTATAAGGTTGATCAATTGTAGTCTGTACGCTACTTTGAGTAATGTGTAAGGATAATCAAGTGTAGTCTGTATCCTAATTTGCGTAATGTATAAGGATATTCAATTGTAGTGTGTATCCTAATGTGCGTAATGTATAAGGATAATCAACGGTAGTCTATATCCTAATGTGCGTAATGTACAAGGATAATCAATGGTAGTTTGTATCCTAATATGCGTAATGTATAAGGATAATCAATGGTAGTCTGTATTCTAATGTGCGTAATTTATAAGGATAATCACTGGTAGTATGTCGCCTAGTGCGCGTAATGTGTAAGGATAATCAATGGTTGTCTGTATCCTTATGTGCGTAAATACCGCTACACCTACATGTATCCTATGGGTGCATGACGTTTATACAACACCGAATGAAGGTCGATGCAACATCTTGGCACATATGACGTTGGTAGTCTAGCCTAGTGTGCGTAATGTATAAGGATAATCAATGTTAGTATCCTTATGTGAGAAATGTATAAGGGTAACCAATGGTAGTCTGTATCCTAATGTTCGTAATGTATAAGGATAATCAATGGAAGTCTAGCCTAGTATGCGTGTTGTTTAAGGATAATCAATGGCAGTCTGTATTCTTATGTGCGTAATGTATAAGGATAATCAGTGGCAGTCTATATCCTAATGTGTTTAATGACCGCTACGCCTACATGTTACCATGTGGGCACATAACGTTTATACAACGTCCAATGAACGCCGACGCAACGTCATATAATGAAGTTGCATCAACGTAAGTTGGACGTTGTATAAACGTCATGTGCCCGCTAGGATGTCACTTTAATCTTGGAAAGACTGACTCACCACGTTGTACAGGTAAAGAGTGTCATAATAGTCTTTTGTAGAGCCCAATTCCACCTCCTCAATGATACGGAATCGGGTGTTTGTTTCATCGTAACTTAGCTTTCCCATCTCCCTGAAGCCCTTTTCTCTGTCGCTCTGAAATAATATTGGTCTAATCAAGCTTAACCTTTTACATTTTTTAGTGTCTGAAGTGGACTCTTCCATCTTTTTATTTGATCATGTCCATTGGTGGCAAAAGTGTTTTACTCAAAATAATTACAGGAAAACACTCACAAACTATAAAGTATGTCTGATGGTCAAGGCATTTACAAACTGAACATTTTGGTGCAAGTTTTATTACAATCCACCAAGAAATGAGGAAGTTATTGGACTTTTTAGCTTTTGTAATTGTCAATATGGGCCCCGCCATTTTGAATATTTAATGAGGAACTGAAAATTCTAAAATGACAATAAAACTTTCAAGAAAATAATGCAATTTTAGGGAAAATAGGTTGCTATTATACCAAAGAAGACATATGCAGAAAGATAGCATTTTATGTTGTTGCACATGTGAGTTATTCAGTTTATGCATATCCAATTAGGAGCAAATGACGTCACACACTCACAACGATGGCGGCGCCCATGACAGCCTTGTTTGAAATTTTCAAATACCCATAACTTTCTTAATCTTAAACCGATTTTGATGAAATTTGCATCAGTTTTCTCAGCTAATGTAGGTCTTTAACTTTAAACAAATTATCAATTTTGTGAGTGTTTTCCTTTAACAGACTGCACATAGTGTTGATCCTGATGACATGGCTCATTATATTCCGTCTCATTTAGACCTACATTGTTTGCATAGGTAATTTTCTAGAGAAATAAATAATGCAAACAGTATCATATGTAATATGAAAATAGGCTTAGCCTAAATGCGAGCACAGCACAAACCTATCTGTAGTCTCTTCAAAAGTCCTTCACAGTATCAATAAAGAATAAATATCAGTATATAAAAAATATATGTAAATCAATAATAAATAATAAAGATAATCAGCAAAATATGTTCGTGACATATTGACACTCGTTTCTTGAAACTTCGTGACGCTTATTAGTGAGACCCAAATTTTGTGAATAGCGGTATAATCAAGTCCGCCCCAGTTCTGCCAGCTTCCAGTGACAACTTCCGGGAAGAAAAAGGAAGAAAATTGGTCAGAGCGATTTCTGCTGAAAGTATAGATCGTTGTATGTTACTTTTCCTTGATCATATTCTCTACCGTAGAGCTCACTTCGTTCGCGACGCGCTTCGCGCGTCGCGAGCTGTGCTCGCTATAATCAACAAAACTAATGCTGTTATTGTCGTCGTCATTGTTATTGTTGTAGCTTCTGCAGCTGCTACTGGTGTTATTGTTGTTGTTGTTGTGTGTGTGTGTGTGTGTGTGTGTGTGTGTGTGTGTGTGTGTGTGACAGCGTGGTGTGTGACGGCGTGGTGTGTGCGTGCGTGCTAGTTTGCGTGCGTGTGTGTGTTACTTTTGCGTGGCAAAACTAATCAATTTAATGATAAAAATCCCACTTACCCGGAATATGCGTCCTTCCCATTGTTTTGGAGTCTCTGTAAAGAACACCATACAATATTGTAAACAAGGGTGTGAATTTTGTTTTAGATTTTGTATATTACAATCTGATCAATCTTCGCTGTCCACCTGATGACGCTTTAGATCCTCCCAGTGGGCATGCAACGTTGAGACAACGTCGCATCAACGTCGACGCAACGTTATTACGTTGCATCGACGTTGATGCGACGTTGTATAAACGTCATGTGTCCTCTGGGTGGCTACCCACAGGCTGCTTTACGAAGACTGATCAGACTGGCGAAAGAGCAGACGTATCTTCGCTAGGCGCACATGCGGTTGATAAAAGGATGTGCCCCGGATTAATTGTTTTATTTTAGATATTATGATCCTGGGGGTACGGGCCAAAATGCGAACTAATCTTATCTGTATATCATCGGATCCGAAGATAAAACAAGTGGGACGGAGAGATCGAAGGACGTTACAGCGAATAAAGCCGATCACAACATACTTGTACTTTATTTATTTATTTATTTATTTTTGTAAACTAACGCGGGTACAATAATAATCATAATTAAAGTAGTATTTCTAAAGTATATTTATTTATTTTTATTATTTATTTTATTTTTTTTATTTTATATTATATAATAAAATAAAAAAATAAAATAAATAATAAAAATAAATAAATAAGAATGCATACCCATACATACCACAATTTCACCATATATTATGGAGAATCTGGTGGTATATATTACATAGGCTTGTTACGGTAGTGTACTACCCCAGTTAACATTCTGCTTCAATCTGTATCGTACCGTTATCAGCCCGACAGGAATCCTGTCGGGCGATAATGGTCCGGATCAGTTAAATGTGGAATGCCAGCTGGGACTATTTAGACTACCACTGCTGCTATTACTTTATATATATATATTTGCAGTTTTTACACATGCTTTAAGTTTGTATTCTTTTTTATTCCTCCAAATCTTTAGAACTGTATCTCGGTTGCCTCGATCGCGCAGTTTGTAAAAACGACGGACGCTGCAGTGCTAGGCGATGTCGCCGCATTGATCAGAGCTTGCATGGCGCGGGGGTGGGTGGGGGTGTCGACCCCAGGCAAAACCACATGGAATTCTACGATAACCTTTTTAACACACGTTGTTTTTAACGTAAACATGACAGAGTTGGAACTGTAAGAAAGATTTTTTGTGGGTTTTATGGATATGTAAACGCCGGAGAGCCACTCACAAATTTAAAATAAAGCCCTTTAAATTTTGCTCAATTTGTGAGTTATTCGCCGTCATTCACACATCGACGAAATTCGTAAACATAAAATTCTTTCCTATAGTGTTAACGTAATGAGGAGTTTCAGTACTTGCTGAACAGACGGTGCTAGTGTTAACCTTTTGAGCGCCATCACAACTGCAGCAGACGATTATTATTTTTCAGAGAAAATAAGGCTTGACATCTAATATGAATTGTCTGCTAGGCAGACGATTCACATAAATGCCAAGCCTTATTTCCTTTGAAAAATAATAAAAAAGGTTTAGAATGTCGTCTGCCACAATTTTGATTGGCATTTTAAAGGGATAATACTGACAGAATAAAACAAAATATATCTGATGCGCATCACTTTTACGGTCACCGAAGATTCAGCTCAGTCTGAGCATCTGAGATCTGGGACTGCATTGAAGATTCAACTCAGTCTGAGCATCTGAGATCTGGGACTGCATTGTCCGCTTAGGGAATCAATGTCTACTATAGAATATAGGGGGAAACATAAACAGCTCTGATAAGCTTGAAGATGATACAAGTCGCAACGTCAGAAAACGTACCGCTAGACATTTGCGCTAAGTGAAGATTCAGATCAGACTGCGCATTCGCGCAGTCTGATCAGAATCTTCACTAGGCACATTTTGAATAACCAAGAATGCAACGTTCCTTCATGCGGATAAAGAAGACTCGGATCAGACTGTGCGGAAGCGCAGGCTGATTTGAGATTTTGTTGCGCGCGCATTTCAAAAAGGCACGGTTTCTCAATGTTCGGCTCAAAAAAAAAATGAATAATTAATCCATTTATGCCTAGCGTCCAATTGAATGGACATTGGCAAATAGTGTAGGCCCAGATCAGAAGCAGCAGAGCTTGGTGTCTGATCAGGGTATACACTGTTTGCTTTTTACACAAGAATTTCCATAAAACATAGCAATACAAAAAATAAACAGACACTCTTGCTGTTGGAAAAAAGATTGGTCCAAAGTATTAAGCCAGAAGAATCCACTCGGCAGAAATGGGTTAAATCTCAACAGGCTTGCACTTATTTAGCGCAATTTGACAGGTTAAGACTAGTTTGAGAACGGCATTTATACTTTGATAAATCCACTGAGAAGGAATCTCGGAAATATTTTCTTCGCGCAAATTTCTAAATTGAGCTGTTTAATCCAATGTACTTGTTGGAATTTTTTTTGTGAATTTTATCGATGTGTTAAACGCCGCCGGGTTTTATTTTAGTTTTTAAGTGATTCGCCTTTGTTTAAACATTGAGATAATCCATAAAAAATGAAATTCTTTCCTGTAATGTATACAAGTACTTACCACACGGCCTGGGCTCCTGTGCGGTACAGTAAACGGCCAAACAGAGCAAAATAGCGTACTTCATCTTGTTCGTTGTTTCCGCCTGACAGAATGGATTTAGAACAGACTTTTGCTTATATATCCGACCCAATTAACGCTTAGCATGCTGGGTAAAAATTTCTGCAGATGACATTTTGATTTTTTTTTTTTTTTTCGCATTTTCCCAGAAAATAGGCTTTGACATTTCATGCAAATTGTCCCAAGGAGACAATATGCAAGAAATGTCAAAGTCTATTTCCCGGGAAAAATAAGAAACACCTTATCAATTTGTCGCTGCTGAATTTGTCCAGAGAGTGGTAAAGGTTATCTATGTGACATAACATGCCTGTCCGGCAGCCCAAACTGGACAAATTGACCAGATAAGTCATCTCAGGGGATAGTGATGAAACAATTTTGAGCCGAAATATAAAAAAAAAAATCAACCTTCTGACACGCGCGCCCAAAGAAGACTCAAATCAGCTGCGCATCCCCACAGTCTGATCAGACTTCGTTGTCCACACGAAGAAACGTTGCTTCCTTGGCTATCCAAAATGTGCCCAGAGAAGATACTGACCAGACTGCGCAGATTGATCTGAATCTTCCCTGGGCGTACATATCCGAAGGTACATTTTCTGGCGTATCTGCTCTTTTAACCCTCGTCCTGCTGAATTAATTAAGATGCCACGCCCTTTTCAAATTTTCAGCCAATCAGATTAATTGATCCAGATTGTTGATGTAAATTCAAATGCTAAATGGCAAACAACGCAGATCGAGATCAGTTGGCTTCTTCAGAAGCCAAATGATCTGGATCTACACTGTTTGTAAAGGCAGTAAATATCGGGTTCAGCAGGACAATGGTTAACTCGGGTTACAACATATCACATTACTGTGGAACCCTGGAAAGGACCTAGTTTCTCGAGTAATATAGGAGACTTCAGTACAGTCCCATCAGCTAGAGGGATAGCCAGTGGTCTTCCTTTAGACCCGGACCCCGACATACTCAGGACAGTCAGCGTCATGCGGACGTACTTACGTAATGACATGCTTGAGCTAGTTAAAGCCGCCGTCTCTGAGGTAATGGACGCCAAATTCAAGAGCCTACAAGATGAAAATACTCGATTGTCGGCTGAAAATACTGAACTAAAGGCAAGGGTGACAACTCTAGAGAACTCTATCGAAGAAGCTGAGCAGTACAGTCGCCGTAACAACCTACGAGTGGCTAACATCCCTGAGAAAGAGGGTGAAGACACTGATAAAATTGTTCTTAGCATAGCTAGGGCCTTAAACGCTGACATCTCTCCCTCTGATATCGACCGTTCCCATCGCGTGGGCAAGCCTAAGCGTGACAAACATCGTGAAATACTAGTGAAGTTTGCAACGTATAGGGCTAGAGAGCGTATATACACCATGCGATCAGCCCTCAAAGGTTCCAAATTTGATGGTGTGTTCCTCTATGAAGATCTCACAAGAGTGAGAAGCAAGCTTCTTTATGATGCTAGGGTAAAAGTGAAAGGGAACTTTCTACGGGCAGCTTGGTCTGCTGACGGAAGGCTGTTTATCAAGGACGTCAATGAGAAAATTCACAAGTTGACAGGTACAGAAGATATTGTGAATCACTCTAGTTCTGAGCCTGTTAAACGTGATCAGAACCGGAATAAACCTAAGCCTGCTGTTTCAAGCCGAGATGTCACTGTCATTCCCGCAACATCTCAATCGAGCGCTTAATCTTTGTCTCTTGGTATAACATTAACTGTATATTTCTATAATGAAGTACTCTGCTGCACCTTGATTGTACAGAAGCTTTAGGATATATATAGATATATATGTATATATATGTATATGTGTGCATGTGTATGTGTATGTATGTGTATGTATATATATATATATATATATATATATATATATATATATATATATATATATATATATATATATATATATATATATATATATATATATATATATATATGTATGTATATATATGTATATATATATATATATATATATATATATGTGCATATGTATGTATATATATGTATGTATATATATATGAATGACTTACTCCATAACATGTCCTGTATATAAACTTAGTCTGTAAAGACACTTTTACTGTCAGTTGAACGAATAAAGGCAATGACTAGGAGCGCGGACAAGTGTAGCACTGGGGTTATAGTTTAAGTTCTCCACGAGCACACGTGTTCTGGGATCTCACTAGAATTTTCCTTCTGGTGGGATCTCGGAATATGTGTTCTGAATAGAAAGAGTGGAAAAAAAACAAAACAGTTTTTCCTTTTCTTCTCTCTCTTCTTTATTTTTTTCTCTCTCTCATCTGTGAAACAGCATGTTGTCCGGAGAACTCATTATCTTTTGTTCGCCTTTCTTTTTTTCTTTTTCTTTTTTTTTTTTGAGTGTGTCGTAACTATTTACAACATTATAATAGGTCAAACGGTTTGACCAGTCGGTTTTGCTTCTGCGTCTGCTATTTCATAGAAATGCGTCAACTACACATTTTATAAAAAAAAAACAAAAAAAAAAACAAAAAAAAAAAAAAAAAAAAAAAAACAGTAATAATATCAATGAGATTCCGCACGTTGCAGCGGGTATCACGTCTGTGCGGGCGATATATATGTATGTATATGTATGTGTATGTGTGTATATGTATATATATATATATATATATATATATATATATATATATATATATATATATGTATATATATATGTATGTGTATATATATATATATATATATATATATATATAATATATATATATATATATATATATATATATATATATATATATATATATATATATATATATATATATATATATATGTGTATGTATGTATGTATATATGTATACGTGGTTTGGGGATCGAAGCGACCGGTCGACTTGGTAGGTCTTAAGAGGCTGACCGGGTTGACACGTCGCATTGACCCTTGAAAAGATGTAAATACACGTGTGCCTTCCCTGTGTGACGGATTTTTTTTTTTTTTTTTTTTTTTTTCTTTTTTTCCCCTAACTAAATATCATCAAATTGTGCAGGTGTCTGTGTCCTGGAGAATGGTGGACATGGAGATTGGGAGGCGAGTCAGCTTGGTCGATCTTTGAATATCCCTCATGTTTAAAATTAGATAACTGTTTACGGACCATTGCATCGCATGGAAATATTGAAATTACTATGTCAGACATGGCTGTCCTTTATATGCAATGGTCATCAAACACTTATCTGTGTGCATTGACGGCAGAGCGTATTATAGTCTGTATATAACACTACTTGTTTGAATAATTACAATACCATAGTTAAAAAATAAATTAAATATCTTGAGACAAAAGGAACGTAGAACAGGCGGATAACGTAGTCCTACTGTGAGCTGTTAGAGCAGCAAAGAGCCTACACATAATATTAAGAATAATGATAATAATAATAGTAAAATGAAGTGGCGATGAAACTAATGGTAATGATAATAATAGCAATGATAAAATGCTAACGATAATAATAATAATGATGATTGTGATGATGATGGAGATAGTGATAATAATGGAACGATGGTAATGGTGGTAGTATGAATGATGATGATGATGATGATGATAATGACGATGACGATGATGATGATGACGATGATGATGATGCTGATGATGATTATTGTTGTTGTCTTTCGTGTTTTTTTTTCTTTCTTTCAAGTTGTTATTATTCCTATTATTTAACAAATGTTAAATAGGTCGAAATAGATAGAACATAAAACCGATTATGGATAATTGTATGATATGGCTGTACAAAAAAAAAAAAAAAAAAAAAAAAAAGCAGTGTTGAGTAGGTTGCGAAAACAAACTTCGGTCTTCTCACAAGTTAAGCCTAAATGAAACATGCTCTGTGCGCATACATGTCTTTATTTCGCGAAGGGCTACGTTTGGATTGCGCGGGACGCGCAGACTGACTTGGACTTTCGATATGCGCATATAGTGTTGTGATCTGCTTTTCTTGTCCACTTGATAGTTTGTTATTTGTGTTATTTATATCTTTTTAAATGTATACATTAGTATTTGTGTATGCGTATGTATGTATGTATGTATGTGTGTATGTATGTATGTGCATGTTTGTATGTATGTATGTACATGCATGCACGCGTGCATGCATATGTATGTATGTGCGTGTGTATGTGCATGCATGTACGTGTAATTGTTTTTGTGCATGCATGTACATGCATGTATTTGCATTGGTGTATGTATGTATGTATTTACATGAATGTGCGCTTGAAAGGTCTAGGTAGTATCAGTCCACTTTATAGAAATAAAATTTTCTTCATACTTAATGTACTTACAAATGTGCGTATTTACGTGTTTGTACGTACATTTAGTTTGAACATTTTGATATAAGATCCATACAAACCTTCTAGAAAAGGAAATCATTTTAGATACATGTTTTTGGTATTCTGTGCTTCTCCTACTATTATTCATCTTGCTTTACTATATCTCTTCCTCTCTTCTGGTTCACACCTGTGGTTTCCCTGCTTGTATGGGTCCTGCATGGTAAGCTATATGCAGTGTTTGAAACATCAGCTGTCCTTATCTGGTATTATTTCTGCTGACGAGAATGGGCATATGACCTGCCAGTATATACCATATGAAAATGGTTAGAGTTATCTCTTTTATGCCAGTTCTCTCCAGCAGATATAGATGGAAACATAGCAACGACTGTCGATCATTTCTGACTACGCACAGGGGTTTAGTATTAATCAGTTTAGTTTTGACAATAGTAGCACAACGGGTGGAAAGTATTCACAGCGTACAGACCTTGTTGATAAGGAACCTAAACTTCAAGCATTGTTACCCAGCTAAAAAAAGTCGTTAAAGGGAAACATTCAATTGATAATACCATGTTTACTAGAAGGTTACTGATGATTTTCTTTTTGAGTACAGCATGGACCTTATTTCTGTACATCATATTGTCTGGTGATGTACACGCAAACCCAGGACCGGAGTCATTATCTTCAATTTCATCATCAAACACTTCACAAAGTTCATTCTGTCTTAGCAATAACCTCAGCATCTTTCATTTAAATATACAAAGTCTGCTACCCAAGATTGACATTCTTGATGCTGAAATGCAGCAGTACGATGTTCTTGTATTTACAGAGACTTGGCTGTCTCCCCAGCTAGCTAATGATGAAATTCTAATTAATAATTTCGAACCGCCATACAGGAAAGATAGGGACAATAGGTTGGGTGGAGGGGTTGCCATTTATGTTAGAAGTGGAATGCAGAGTAAACAACGCACCGACCTCATACATGGTGACATTGAGGCATTATGTATTGAGGTAACCATAAAACATCAAAAGCTCTTAATTTGCGGAATTTATAGGCCTCCCAACTCAAATAATAACTATTACGACCTAATTGAAAACACATTCGACAACTTATCCAATATTTCCACTAAAGATTTGATCATTCTTGGAGACTTTAACTGTGATATGCTATCATCCCCGAACAAAATGGAAAATATTGCCTCATCATACAACCTTCAACAGCTAATCGATGAACCGACACACTTTACTGAGCACTCGTCATCTATTATTGATTTAATACTGGTTACCAAGCCAGAAAATGTTATTTATAGTGGCGTTTCTTCCCTATTTATAAACGATCTAATTAGGTATCATTGTCCCATAGTTGTTGTTTTGAAACACAGAAAAATAAAGCAAACTTCATTTAAGAGACATATTTGGTTATATGACAAAGGTGATTATTCCAAATTCCGAAATAAACTAAGCCAAATAAATTGGGACGAAATGCTTGCATCACAGAATATAGATCAATGTGCATGTGAATTTGCAAAGGAAATTATCAAAGCGGCTAAAGAATCAATTCCAAACAAAGTTGTTACTATACGACCCTTGGAACCCCAATGGATAAATGGCTACGTTAAAAGACAAATAAAGCAGCGAAAACGATTATTTAGAAAAGCTAAGCGAACAAACAACGAATCAATCTGGCAAAAATTCAGGCAAAAACGAAATGAAGTTGTATCAATTATTAGGAACGCAAAAAAGCAGTTTCACGATAAGCTTACAAATGATTTGATTACAAATAGTACTTCGCCAAAACAGTGGTATAAACTTACTCACCAGTTCCTCATACCTAAAAGTGATAAACAGAATATACCTTTTTTAGAAATCAATCACCAGATTGTTGAAACCGATCCTGAGAAAGCTGAGGTTCTTAATACCTTTTTTACCGAACAAACTAAATTAGACGAAAGTAACGCAGACTTGCCTTTATTTCAAGCACCAAATTATGAAACACTGGATTGTATCATAATCACTGACAGTGACGTTAGACAAGCTATCGATCAGTTGAATCCAAATAAAGCACCAGGCCCAGACCTAATCAGCCCAAAACTTTTAAAAGAGGGAAAACATCAATTGATTACACCTTTAAGGAAATTATTTAATTTATCTTTAACAATGAAAAAGTTTCCTTCTGACTGGAAACGAGCTAATGTAACACCGGTACACAAAAAAGACAGTCTTTCGGATCCAAGTAACTTTCGACCAATATCCTTATTGAATTGCAATGGCAAATTAATGGAACGATGTATACATAAACACATAACAAACTACCTTATAACACACTCAGTTATCTCTCCTTTTCAATCTGGATTCCAGAGTGGTGATTCAGCAGTAAACCAACTACTTCACTTGTGTAACGAATTCTCCAAAGCACTTGATGAGAGCAAAGAAATAAGAGTAGTATTCTGTGACATTAGTAAGGCGTTTGATAAGGTTTGGCACCATGGACTAATTTTCAAACTTCGATCTACTGGAATATCAGGCTCTTTATTAGACTGGATTACTGATTATCTCGCAAATAGGCTTCAACGGGTCTGCATCAAAGGTTCTTTTTCATCTTGGAAAAGGACATTTGCAGGAGTACCTCAAGGATCTATTCTAGGACCGCTTCTGTTTCTAATATTTATAAATGATATAGTCAATAATATCAAAACAAATATCCGTCTGTTTGCTGATGATACAAGTCTATATCATATCGTCGAGGATCCTCTTTTAACAGCCATGTACCTAAACCTAGACCTTAGTAAAATATTTGCTTGGGCTAAGCAGTGGTTAGTC
This sequence comes from Anodontia alba, assembly GCA_964016985.1. Taxonomy (NCBI): domain Eukaryota; kingdom Metazoa; phylum Mollusca; class Bivalvia; order Lucinida; family Lucinidae; genus Anodontia; species Anodontia alba. Next base: position 118,626,228 of record OZ024823.1, read on the forward strand.
GACTTTCATCCTCAAAAAACAGAATCTCTAATCATAAGTAAAAAGCGAAATAAACCTGTCCATCCGACTCTTTATATGGGGAATAGTAGCATAAAAGAAGTTAATGAGCATAAGCATCTTGGTCTTGTATTTACCAGTGACTTACTTTGGCATTCTCACATTAAAGCTATTAGTAGTAAAGCCTACAGGACATTAGGGATCTTACGAAGGCAAAAATTTAATTTAGACAGGCGGTCCCTAACTAAAATATATACTTCGTTTGTTCGCCCGCTCTTAGAATATGCAGATATAACATGGGGTAATTTTACGGTTGAAACTCAGCGTGCCCTCGAAAGTATACAAATAGACGCCTGTCGTATTATAAGCGGTGGAACTAAATTATGTAGCATACAAAATCTTTATGACGAAACAGGTTTTGAAACCTTGCAAGAAAGACGTCAGAAACACAGACTTCGCCAGATGTTTAAAATGACCAATGGTCTTGCACCGTTATATTTGCAAACCTTACTACCACAACGTGTACAACAGCAGTCAAGATATTCCTTACGAAATTCCAACAACTATACCATTCCACTTTCACGAACTGTCTCTTATTTTAATTCTTTTTTACCAACTGCATTAAGAGAATGGAATTCTTTGGACCAAAATACAAGAGACTGTGCAACTCTAGGAACGTTTAAAAGGAAACTAAAAACACCTTTAAATCACCCACCAGTATATTTTGACAATGTGCAAACATCACGAAAAGCGCAAATTATTCACACCCGTTTAAGGCTTGAGTGTAGTTCCTTAAATCAGCATTTATGGAGGAAAAATCTTGTTGATAGTCCAAATTGTTTCTGTGGTGTGATAGAGTCTTCTTCTCACTTTCTGTTGTCATGTGCAAGATATTCTCATATCCGACAGTATTATTTTTCTGTTTTACAGCAACCATTGACTGCTTCAGTTCTTTTGAATGGCATACCAAACGAAACTGTAGCTAACAATAACTTAATATTTAAGCAGGTACAGCTATATATTCTTGCTACAAAACGATTTGATTAATTGTCTAACAGAGGAGACCATTCAATAATAACAACTAACAATGATAATAAAAATAAATATGAATAACGCTTGTAAACTACATTGGTGGCAGATTTACCTGTACTAACAACAACAACAAAAAACAATTATTTAGAATGATGGCAGTCTTGAGTTTATGGTTCATGCTGTTGTGGGCGAACCTCTTAGGACCTGGGCATGAGGGAAACTCTCTCTCTCTCTCTCTCTCTCTTTCTCTCTTTCTCTCTCTCTCTCTCTCTCTCTCAACAAAGCAAAGTTTCATACTTTCAATTACTTGTTTGAACAATAAGAATTTTGCCATGTCGTAAAGATAATAGTTGTATATTTCTAAATATTACGAGGAAATGAACTAGATAAGCCAAAGGCTTCCATTCAGATCCTCTCTCACATTTTGTTTGTACTAACATGTACTTGTTATTTCTTAGTATGAATAAATATTGTTTAAACTAAGAATATCTGAATCGCTGGCCTGGCATACTTAAAATTGAAATTGGACCCTTCCTATATATGGGGGTGTTTATTCAGTCCAAAGTGGGTTAAACGAAATGATTATCTGCTTCGTATTCAGAATTAATAATGAATTTAGTCTGACAATGAAAACTTTCTTGCAATGTGTCATTAAAGTAAAATCTTCAATACGGGCTTAGGAGGAGACGTTATTTAAATAATTTTCTTTCTTTTCTGTTTTGGCTCTGATGGCCATCTTGTGCAGCGGAGCGGAACCATTTGATCTTTTTTGGTAAAGGGGCATAAGAGGAACATGTCTATGAAATTGTTTTCACATCGGGCAACTGGCCTATTGGAAGTCGTTTAAGGTTTTTTTTTTTGTTTGTTTTTTTTAGCTCTTGTGGTCATCTTCATCAATGGCGCTAAACCGCTTAATAATTTTGGTAAAGGGACATAAGAGGAACATTTCTGTGAAAATACATATTTTGAAATGGGGTCACTTGCCTAGGCGATATCGTTAAAAGTTTCTTTTTTTTTTTCTTTTTTTTTTTTCTTTTTTTTTTTTTCTAGTTTTAGCACTGGCAGCAATCTTGCTGTTCAATGGCGCGAAACCGTTTTAGCATTTTGGTAAAGGAGCATAAGAGATTATTATCAAATCGGGTCACCGGCCTAGGAGGGTGTGTTGTTTTCATCACGAAAATGTACCTATATAATTTTGACCCCCTTATACCCCACTTTTGTATAGTAAAACTAGGATTTACAGGGGTATACATTATTTTTCTTATTTCTGCTCAAAAAGCATCTTGTTCAGCGAAGCGGGACCATTTGTGCATTTTTGGTACAGTGGCATAAGAAGAACATGGCTGTGAAATCATTTCAAATCGGGCAATTGACTTAAGTTTGTTCTTTTTTATCCTGGCCATCTTGTTCAGTGGAGCGAAACCGTTTTAGCAATTTGGGTAAAGGGGCATCAATGGAAGCTTTCCGTAAAATTATATTGAAATCAGGCCAATGGTTTGGAGGTGTCGTTTAAAGATTTTCCTATATTTAGCTCTGGCGGTCATCTTATTCAGTTGAGCTGAATCATTTGAGCAATTTTGATAAGAAGGCCATGAGTGAAGCGTTTCTGTAAAGTTTGATAGAAATTGACTCAATAGTTTAAGAGGTGATGTCATTAAAAGAAATTGTTGACGACGGAAGACGAACTACGGACGACGGACACAGGATGATCACAATAGCTCACATTGAGCATATTGTGGTCAGGTAAGCTAAGAGAGAGCTACTTCACAATGAAAAGGATTGCTTTCCTTTAGCGTAAATCTCTTATCAGAAGGGCTTGGTGTGCAGAAAAAGCACACAGAAAGTCACGAATGTTTGCTTCCTTATAAAACTGCGGTGGTGAAATTTTCAACAATTTGAATAGGCATGTTTTCGTAATATGCCCGAAGGCATGTTTTCGCATGGCGCGGCCTCAATAAAGAATAACCAGATTAAGACAGTGAAATTTATTAATGGAATAAACAGGTATAAAAGACATCTTTTATGGCGACACACACTCCGATGGTGGAATGAAAACCATTGGGTCAACTATTCCTATTGTGGTATCAAAGAAGCTGAAATGAAAACAGAACATTTTTTATTATTCAGTTTGGAGTTTTACGGCCCAATAAACACTGTTGTCATGTCGAACCGGTCAGTTAACTTACTCTCACTTTTTTTTTTTTTTTTTTTTTTTTTTCGTGGACAGGCTTACACCACGTCATAACGACGATGAAGACACGAATTTTCGTCAGTAATATATTTTTCGGAATCATGCTGAATCAGCTGGGGTTATTTTTAGAAACTCAGGATATTAGCTTAGAGCACAAAATTCATTGACATGCGGACTGTCTCAGTGTCTTTTAAGAAATAGTGCTTCTGAAACGTATTGGATATTCAGACATGCAACCACTCATGTCTATTATATACAATAATATTAATCATTTTAGAGTGATTGGTCGAAGTATGTACGTTGTTTCGACGTTGTGTGCCCGCTGGGTAGTTTGAACACATGAGCCGCAGCGTGAGAAAACGTCCCTTCTGACATGTGCGCCCAACGAAGACTCAAATCAGCTTGTGCATCCGCGCTGTCTGACCTGTGTCTTCGTTGTTCGCATGAAGAAACTTTGCAACCTTGGCTGTCTAAAATGCGCCCAGTGAAGATTCTGACCAGCCTGCGCGACTGCGCAGGCTGATCAGAATCTTCGCTGGGCGCACATGTCCGAAGGTACGTTTCCCGACAATGTGGCATATATTTACTTACTCGCTTATTACGAGGCCAGTTTCGTTTGAAGAGAAGAAGTGTTGCGTTGGAATGCAGGATGGGATCTCAACTGTCGTAAGGAACCGATCTGAAAAGATGAGAGGCAGTACGGTTAACCCAGTAATACCTAGATAGCTGTCATGAACCCTTCAATCATGCGAGTAAGTAGAGCCTATTGTCTGTTTAAGAATAGACTCGACCCAAATACAGTGGACTTTCATTATCTCAAATTTCAAGGGACCAAAACCAGGATTTTTAGTTTGACATAACAGAAGCTGAAAAGAACATAAAACAAAACCAAACCAACATTATCCAAAATTAAGTTTGACTTAAGCAGTAGTTTAAGTCATCAGTGTTTGAGATATTGAGAGTCAACTGCGTGAATTTTGAATTTGTGTACACATTTTTTTTTTCAAAAGTGATACTTCTGACATATTTCTTCCTATTTCATTTCTTTAATGAAACTGAAAACTATCCTTCTTGAATCAGGGGAAGGTAGAGAATGACCATAGAAAGTATTTCATGATCAAATCTCCACGAAAGAATGTTGCCGACCCGGCGGGGGTCGAACCCGAAACTTCCTGATCATCAGTTGGACGCGCATCCAACTGAGCCACCGAGGCCGGCGTCATTCTGTTAGGTTAAAATAAATAAACAACCTTATTTTGATGTAGACATATACTTTGTTTGTTAATACTACCCTACTTGCCCTATTCGGACAGGCAGGCCTGAGGAAAGAGTGTAGATCCAGATCAGAGCCACAGAACTCGGCGTCTGATCAGGCTCTACACTGCTCGCCACTCATTCAACAGATTTTAGGCACACACAGGTAGAACTGTTCAAAGTTTAGGTCAAGTATGGTGAAGAGTTCAGCCATGTCTTTGTTTAGTAATACTATTTGCCCTTAGTACTCGGACAGGCAGGCCTGAGAAAAACAATATAGACCTAGATCCAATCTGATTAAAATCCGATGTTTACTTTGTTATCTACAATAACATCTGACAGGCATCGATGAGGGGTCATCTCTGATGACCTTTCCTCGAACCAATCAAATTCGCGCTTTCAGAATTCTGAAAGCGACTGAGACATACGCACTGCTCTATCGTTGCTAATGACAACTGAAGAATGAACCAAGATTGCGACGCCCAGGAAATTGTATTTCTTAAAAGACGTTTGCGCTATCTGTGGATTTTCTTTCATTCAAAAGCAAAAAATGAGCGACCAATCAGAGAAATTAATGAAACATTCAAATAAAAAACTGTGTCTCACAGAGGATAAGTTGAAGTTGGTCGCGGATGTTCTGAAAGACGATTTTAGCGAGCTTGATTTGACGGTAGGTCAGCATTCTATTTGTGTGACCTGTACGATAACCGAATTGAGTATGTAACGAGCGTTTTGATTGGTTCGCTTAAAAATAGCGATTTCGGACTTTTCAGGGTCATTGAAGATGACCTCAGGTCGGTGACTGTCAGATCTTATAATAAATTAAGATCGGATTTCAATCAGATTGGATCTAGATCAGACGCCGCAAAACGCGGTGTTTGATTTGGGTCTATACAGTTTGCCACTCATCCAACATGTTCAAATAGCAAATAGCAAATTCAGAGACTGGCTCCAAGGTGACGGTAATTGCCATAAAACGGCCTCATCACGAAAACACGCCTATATAATTTTGATCCCCTTAAACCCCACTTTTATATAGTAAAACTGGGATTTACAGGGGTTTACATTATTTTTCTTATTTCTGCTCAAAAACATAGAATGTGGGTACTCGTTAGAGGCGTTTCTAACGAGTACCCACAATCTATGTTTTGAGCAGAATATGAAAAATATCAGATTTTTTTTTTCTGAAAAGTTTCCTTTTTTTGGTGGTAAAATTTTCAATATGTTTGAATAGGCATGTTTTCGTAATGATATTTCATCCTATAAGAGAGCTGGGGCACAGCATTTCCCACAAGACTGCGTGTGCGCCCTGCGATCAGCTATGTGGGTAGCCAAGGATCCAAAGTGTCTTCATGTGCACGGTGAAGACTCTGATACGCTGTATGCGCAGGCTGGTCTTTCTTCGCTTGGCGCACATACAATCTTGTTGGTAATGCTGTTTCCCGGCTCAATTGTATGTATGAAAGAACAAGGCAGTCATTTGGCTTCATTCGATATCATAGGGAATAAGAATCCATCATGAGTGTCCATGCAGGATGGGGAAATCTCACCCGAGGGGTAGGTATTTCAACCAGGGACGAGGTCCCTGGTTGAAATTCCTATCCCGAGGGTGAAATTTTCCTGTCCTGCATGGACTGACTCATGATGGATTCTATTTCTCCCTCCTTTAAGTGGATCGTTCCTAGGACCAGCGGATTTAAAATGGTGGACTGCAGTGGTCATGTGAGATAGAAGTTTCTCACATGGGCGGAAAGCCTGTCTCATATAGGCAGAGGTGGCAGAAAATAATTTTCTGTCAGCTATCGACGTATCCGAAAAGTATCTAGTTCATCTATCAAAAATGGCTTGTTCCACAGTATTTGAAACTTCAACAAGTTCAGATGAGGGCTACTGTCCAATCCTAGGGAATCACTTTCTTCAGCTACTGGCGTATCCGAACAGTATCCAGTTTATCCACCAGGAATGGCTTGTTTTTCAATACCTGCGTTTCCAACAAGTTCAGACGAGGCATTACGAAAACATGCCTTTCAAATATACTGAAAATTTAACCACCAAATAATAAAAATTTTCAGAAAAAAAAAGCTGATATTTTTCATATTTCTGCTCCAAACATAAATTGTGGGTACTCGTTAGAACCGCCTTGATGAGGCGGTTCTAACGAGTACCCACAATTTATGTTTTGATCAATTATTGACGTATCCAAATACGTAGCAGCCAGTCCATCTATCAAGAATGGCTTATTCTCAAGTACTTGAGTTTCCAATAAGTTCAAATGAGGGTTCTGTCCAATCGTGAGGAGTAATTTCCTGCCAGCTCCTTCTGGGAACAAATTCCTTCCTTACAGAGTAGACCCCTTTTCAGAAAAGAATAAAATAAAACAATTTTGATAGAGTTATCTCCATTGAAAGTGTATCAAATCCTATTAAATTGTCCATTTCAGGTATATGCTGTGTTAACTTACCTCCTTTTTCAAAAGTTCCTGCCCAGGTCTGGACTGTCAAGCTTTCGCCGGGTAGACCAACGGGCCCGATTGATCCTTCAAACTCAAATTTGGCAAAAGGTGGAATACCAAACGGTCTAAAAGGCCTTGTCAGTGCTGTGACGTTGCACTTCCTTGTCCTCAGATTCAGTACATATTGTTGTTGCTAAAAATAAATGGAACCGCAACGTCAGGGAACGTACCTTCATGCCTGTGCGCCTAGGAAGATACAGATCTGAATCTTCACTAGCCGCTTTTTAGATAGCCAAAGTTTCTTCATGCGGACAACTATGACTGATCAGACTGCACGGATGCCCAGACGAACTTATGTTTGTGGGTCAGAAGGTACTTTTCTCACGTTGCGGCTCGATATATTATGGGAAATACAGTCGACTCTCGATATCTCGACTCTGCTTATTTCGAACAACCGTTTATCTCGAGGTGAAAATCCGGTCCCTGTTTTAACATGGAAATCTAAAAAGATAACAAAATATTGTGGAAAAGAGGAGAAATTGCTCCAGATTTCTCCCCTTTCCCACAATATTTTCAATATATCTCTAATTTCAGGAGTCAAACTGCATATTCATTTCTGAAATGTGGCTGTTTTTTTTCCTCAAGTCTGTAAACCTGATATTTCGAGGTACGGATATCTTGAAGTATTCCAGAGAATCCCTTTGACTTTGAGATAACGAGAGTCCACTGTAGTAATAAGACACGACATCTGAAGCATTATACACTGGAACCTGTCTTACAGGCCACATGCATTAAAGGCTCCATATTCCTCAAAAATAAACATTTTTCATTTCTGCTCAAAACATAGATTGTGGGTACTCGTTAGAACCGCCTCGCCGAGGCGGTTCTAACGAGTACCCACAATCTATGTTTTGAGCAGAAATAAGAAAAATAATGTATACCCCTGTAAACCCCAGTTTTACTATATAAAAGTAGGGTTTGAGGGGGTCAAAATTATATAAGCATGTTTTCGTGTTGTAATCCAAGAAAGGTTTCATAAATTGATATATTGTATTAATGCGGTCCTAACATGTGGTATTTGACAGCCTATAAAACCTCAGTTAGTCTCTCGTTTTTGAACTGGATAAAAAATGAAATGATTTTTTTTATCGCACTCTGAATTAATGTTGGCAACATTTAGATTTATCGATTTTGCTTGACCGCAGTTTTCTGTCAGAAAGAAGTTATATTTAATATTTCAAAATTTGTAGAACTTCATTAAATATTCAAAATGGCGGCACCCTTGAAAATAGTTTTGTAATCTATAAACGTCTTTATAAACGTATTTTTGAACGATTTTGATAAAATTTGCATGCATGATTTGTCAAAATCTTTCATTTCATAAACATTTGTCACCAAATTTACTTTTCCCTTTAACTGAAATTTAAGATGATCTTATTGGTTGAATAGCTTTTTTCATCAACGCTAAGCATGCTGGATATAAACTTCCGCAGATGATATTTTGATTCCTGATAATAGGCTTTGACCTTTCATGCAAATTGTCTCCTTGGTCAAAGCCTATGTCCAAGAAATGTCAAAAGACTATTTACTGAAGAAAACTAAAAAAAAAAAAAAAAAAAAAAAAAGATTATGAATTAGCCATCTGCTGAATCTGTCCGTATAGTGATAAAGAATAAGTAAGTATATTTTGAAAAGTACACTGCGTTGTAGGAATGAATTGCATTTTTGTGGATTTTATGGATTTATACACGCCGTCGAATCACCCACAAACTGATTAAAGGCCAAAGGGCTTTATGTTAAGTTTGAAAGGATTCACTGGGGTTTACATATCGATAAAATCAACAAAAATATTATTCGTTTCTAATAATTCTAACAAAATCTAGTCATATGTCTGTCGAATATGTTGGTAAAATAGTTCATTTAAGAAACTTGCATCGCGAAGAAAATAGTTCTTGGATTCCTGCTCACTGGATTTATCGAAGTTTTAAATACCGTCTACAAATTAATCTCGGACAAAAAAAAAAAAAAAAAAAAAAAAAAAATGCGCTGGATAAACGTATGCCTATTGAGTTGGAATTATATGTGTATCACTTTTGAAACGAACCTATATAAAACGTAACCGGCCTATTTACTTACCACGTTATGAAGTAAAAGTACGTCATAATAATCTCGTGTTGAACCAAATTCTACCTCCTCTACAATCCTTAACCTCTGGTTTTTCTCGTCGTAACTCAGCTTACCCCTTAGTAGAAACTTTTTACTAGGATCGCCCTGTAATAACATGTATGTTACACAATTATTAGCTTTCACAAAAAGCTTGGTATACGCTTAGCATACAGTGTATGCAAAGCGTAGACCAAGTTTTTTTTTGTTTTGTTTTTTTGAAAGCTAATACTTGATTGTTTGTATATGGGAAATAAAATTGGACCAGTCCATGATCTTTCATAAAGTGCTTCCGGAGCAGTGACAAATATTAAGATTGCCTACGCCCATGTGCACTCTAGAAAACGGTTTTTGACATATACAAACTCAAAAACATATACTATCTCATTTTTCACAAATAGAGAGACATTAAGCGGCCGACGATAGTTCATTGTATGGATAGTGAAATATATCCACAAACAGAAAGACAAAGACAAAGACAAAAACAGTGTGTTTAGGTGACTGGGTACACGTGGCACAAGAAGAACAAATTAGATAGATAGATAGATAGATAGATAGAGCTCGGGGTGGGGGCGGGGGATGTGAGTCACTTCCTACATGGAGCAGTTCAGGAATGTGCCGATGGAATAGGTATACTTTTCATGCCTAAGATTAAATGATAAGGTATCAATTTTAGCACCAAATTATATCAATAGCCCCCATTTCTAAAGCAGCATTACATCAATAGCCCATTGATTTCCAATTTTGGCAGACAACTTACCAGACAACATACATAATCAAAACAAGAAGCAAACGAGAGAGAGAGAGAGAGAGAGAGAGAGAGAGAGAGAGAGAGAGAGATTGAACGATATCTACTACTGTTAAAAGTTAACATACCAAACTAAAATGTAAGTCTTTATAGTTAATATTACGTACCTGTATTATTCGACTTTCCCATTGGTTAGGAGAGGCTGACAACAAAACAAAAGCATTATAATTATTATATGGGCCGTCTGAAGTGAAAATGTTCTTTCGAACAAGCGCAAAATGCGCAGATTTAGATCATCCTACACATGCGCAAAGTACCATCCGAGCCTTTGCTCTCCATTCGTACATTCTATAGTAACAAATAATTCTGTTAGCGGACAGAGAAGGCTATGAGCAGACTGCAGGGATGCGCAGGCTGATCTGGGCTTTCGCTGTCCTCATAGGCCCGAAGACACGTTTTCGCATGGCTCGGCCCATAGAAACGATTATACAAGATTTATAACGCACAACACAACACAATGTTCCTAACGTCTATATGTAGATAATGAAGGCTCACATCAGCCTGTGCATCTACCCCAGTGGGCACACAACGTTAAAATGACGTCGTATCAACGTCGATGCGACGTGATCTCGTCGCATCGACGTTGATACGACGTCATTTTGATGTTATGTGCCTGCTGGGACGAATCTGATCAGACACTTTCATATCTGCTCAGATGATTTGACGTTCATGCGACGTTGTATAAACGTCACGTGCCCGCTGGGATAATGCGTCTAATCATATTAACCTGGCCAGTCACCATAACTCAACCTTCATAACTCAAAGCTTAATTAGCATGCTAGGTTAACAATTATGAGATAACAAATATGAAAAGTTTCTTACTTTCCCCCGAAATAGAATTTGACATTTCAGGCTTTTTTTTACCTAAATAAGACAATCTGCATGAAATGTTAAACCATATTTTCGTACAGCTTAGAAGACTAAGCCTACCCAGTAATAGTATGGTTAGGTAAACTGACCGCGCTCGACATGACCTCACTGAGTTGAATTGGGCCGTAAAACCTCAACAAAAAAACTATATTTTCTTGGAGAAAATAGAAAAAAAATCAGCAATGTGTTGTGTATAATTTTGTCCAGAGAGAGTGGTAAAGGTTCACACATTTATGTCTAGCATCCCCAAAGAGGGATATTCGCAAACAGTGTAGATCCAGACACCACAGATCGCAAGCGTTCATTTAAAGTGTATGAACCACGACGTTAGAAAACGTACTTTCGGACATATGCGCCATGCTACGATTTAGATAAGCCTGCGCATTCGCACAGTTTGATCAGAATCTTCACTGTCTTCATGCAGACAACGAACAGTGGTTGATTTGAGTCTGCGTTTGACACATATCATACGGTATGTTTTCTTACGTTGTGGCTCATATTTGGAACACAATACACATTCCAAGACATGAAATATGGTTTCAGTCTGGCCCCGAGGTTATAAAACATTTTCATGCTCAACTCAGCTGAGAATGAAATTTTCTCTGCTAATAAATATGAAAATGCCAACGATAGTTGGCATTTTCATATTTATTAGCAGAGAAAATTTGGTGCTCAGCTATGTTTAGCAAAAAAGAATTTGCAATTGTTAGTAATTTGATATTGATAAGCAGGATAAATTTTATGCTCAGCTGTGTTGAGCATGAAGAAAGTTTAATAACTTCGGGGCCTGGTTTGGTCATGTCCGGGTTCATCATAACGAAAACAAGCCTATTTAAATATACTGAAAATTCTACCACCAAAAAATGAAAATTTTTTAGATATAAAAATTTTGATATTTTGTTTTATTTCTGCTCAAAACATAGATTGTAGGTACTCGTTAGAACCGCCTCGGCGAGGCGGTTCTAACGAGTACCTACAATTTATGTTTTTGGAAGAAATAAGAAAAATAATGTATACCCCTGTAAACCCCAGTTTTACTATATAAAAGTGGGGTTTAAGGGGGTCAACATTACATAGGCATGTTTTCGTGATGTAAAGCCTTTTTCGTGCTCATACAATACTAACAGTTGCAAATTCTTTCTTGCTAAATATAGCTAAGCATCAAGATTTCTCTACTAATAAATATGAAACCATTGCTGACATTTTCATATTTATTAGCAGATAAAACTTCATGCTCATCAGAGTTGAGCAAGGACAAACGTTTTATGACATCGGGACCAGTTCGCGAACGCCCAAAGACGGAGTTCGTCATGAAATAACTATTTTAACTTTTTCAAGCTCAAAGAAAAATTGTAGTAGACGATATTCTACAATATTTTATTACTTCTAGAGAAATAAGGTTTGACATTACATGTGAATCGTTTGGCTAGACTTAGAATTTAATTTCAGATGGAATGCAAAGCATATTTTCTCTCAAAATAAAAAAAAAATGTCGATACTTTGTAATTAGCGCATTAAGGGTTGATTCTTTGAGTGCCAAATGTCAGACGACAATTGTCGTTTGTATTTTATTGCAAACAAGCTAGGTACTGCAAAAAAGTTTAGATCTAAAATATAATTGTCAAACAGCTACCCGTTTCGCCGTCTATCTAGCATTTTAGATACCTCAGCAGAAAGTAAAATTGTCTCGTTTTATTTTAGGACAACTGTGTTAAAAGATGTTCGAAAACTTAGCTTAAATTCGGTATAAATCACAACAAGCGAAAGAAAACATGAAAAAATAAAATCATGAAATGAAGTTAAACGAAGGTACTCAGACCCCAAGGTTATAAAACGTTTTTTCATGCTCATCTTAGCTGAGCGTAAAATTTGTCCTGCTAATAAATCTAAAACTGCGAATTATTTCTTGCTAAACACAGCAGAATATGAAAATTTCACTGCTAATAAATATTTATTAGCAGAGAAAATTTCATGCTCAGCTGAGTTTAGTAGGATAAAAGTTTAAATAACTATGACGGCCAGGAAGTTAAATAGTCTTGTTGATATTTTCGTACAAATATGCAAAAACAAAAGTGTCCGAATACTTAGGGTAAATGCGGTATATATGACATCAAGCAAAACGAAGCACGAAAAAAAATTAAATGAAGTTAAACAAAGTTACCCAGAAAATGCCACAATCATGAAGCACAGTCTTCCCGGGGCACCAAAAGAAGAGGGATGAGGAACAAATAATGACAAGAAGGATGAGAAACAAACAATGACAAGAGGGGTTAGAGACAAACAATGACAAGAGGGGTTAGAGACAAACAATGACAAGAGGGGTTAGAAACAAATAATGACAAGAGGGGTGAGAAACAACCAATGACGAGGGGTGACAAACAAACCATGGCAAGAGGGGTGAGAAACAAACAATGGCAAGAGGGGTGAGAAACAAACAATGACCAGAGGGGTTAGAAACAAACAATGACAAGAGGGGTGAGAAACAAACAATGACAAGAGGGGTTAGAAACAAACAATGGCAGGAGGGGTGAGAAACAAACAATGACAAGAGGGGTTAGAGACAAACAATGACAAGAGGGGTTAGAAACAAATAATGACAAGAGGGGTGAGAAACAAACAATGACGAGGGGTGACAAACAAACCATGGCAAGAGGGGTGAGAAACAAACAATGGCAAGAGGGATGAGAAACAAACAATGACAAGAGGGATGAGAAACAAACAATGACAAGAGGGATGAGAAACAAACAATAACCAGAGGGGTTAGAAACAAACAATGACAAGAGGGGTGAGAAACAAACAATGACAAGAGGGGTTAGAAACAAACAATGGCAGGAGGGGTGAGAAACAAACAATGACAAAAGGGGTGAGAAAGAAATAATGACAAAAGGGGTGAGAAACAAACAATGACAAGAGGGGTGAGAAACAAACCATGGCAAGAGGGGTGAGAAACAAACAATTGCAAGAGGGGTGAGAAACAAACAATGTCAAGAGGGCGAGACACAAACAATGACAAGAGGATAATAACAAGAGGGATGAGAAACAAACAATGACAAGAAGGGTGAAACAAACCATGACAAGAGGGGTGAGAAACAAACAATGACAGCAGGGGTGAGAAACAAACAATGACAAGAGGGGTGAGAAACAAACAATGACAAAAGGGGTGAGAAACAAACCATGGCAAAAGGATGAGAAACAAACAATGGCAAAAGGGGTGAGAAACAAACCATGGCAAGAGGGGTGAAAAACAAATAATGACAAGAAGACAATGACAAGAGGGGTGAGAAACAAACAATGACAAGAGGGGTGAAACAAACAATGACAAGAGGGGTGAGAAACAAACAATGACAAAAGGGGTGAGAAACAAACCATGGCAAGAGTGGTGAGAAACAAACAATGGCAAAAGGGGTGAGAAACAAACAATGGCAAGAGGGGTTAGAAACAAATAATGACGAGAAGACAAAGACAAGAGGGTGAGAAACAAACAATGACAAGAAGGGTGAAACAAACAATGACAAGAGGGGTGAGAAACAAACAATGACAAGAGGGCGAGAAACAAACAATGACGAGAGGATAATAATCAAATCAAATATATTTATTCAGCATTAAACATCTACAACAATGTTTATAGCCTACATAATATACAAGTGAGAACATTACATTCATACAGCACAATGTTTAACAGAGGAGAAAAATGTAATTTACATGGCAAAACATTTACACATTCAATTCAATTTTTCTCATTTCGAGTGCATAATATATAAACTTTGTAGCATTTAAAATTACCTGTTTTGAATTTGACATCATTAGATTGTCGAACTTATTCATATTTGGCCAGTGACAAAAATATTGTTTCAAGAATTTTCTTCGTAATTCTGCATAAAGAGGGCATACAAGTAAAATGTGATACTCATTTTCAGTCATTGACATATTACAACATTTACAAATCCTTTCCGCTTGGGCAATATTTTCATATCTCCCACGTTCAATTCTTAGATCATGTGAGGAGAGTCTGAATCGAGTTAATGCAACTTTGTATTTCTTATTTGCTATGAAATGTAGACAGTTTTCACGTTGAAATTCATGTTAAAACCTCGCATAGCTAATGCGTCTTTTAGAATTATTAATATCAGTATACCATGTTTGGTAATAATGATAAAAAATTCTTGGCTTTATTAGTTGCAGCGGAATATCGATTTCTCCCTGTTGTAACCAGATATATGAAAGACCTAAATTATCTAACAGTGACTCTATGTACGATGCCCAATTGGATCCATTATAAGAATTGCCGCTATCCGCATCGTCTTTCAAAATTCTGTACATTTTCTTTGGAAGGAAAGAGTCGTTGCTTTTTAACAGTTTAACACAGTATTTTATCATGTTGAACTTTCGTTGAATGATGAAAGGAACTCGTCCTAACTCGCCGTATAGCGCACTAAGATTTGTAGACTTTTTAACATTTAGAATCCAGCAGCAGAACTTAGTATGGATCACCTCAATATCCTTTGCATCGTGCATTCCCCACACTTCTGAGCTGTAATTTGATATAGAACCTACTAATATATCAAACAGTTTGCATTGTTCAGACATTGGCAAATCCAATTGCCTGAACAATGCAAACAGGTTGTGTAACGCACGTGATGCATGGTTTGCCAGCCTTTTCTGAGTTCTAAACCAATTCCCATTTTTAAAGAAATGTACCCCTAGGTACTTAAATAATTGGACCACTTCTAGTTTCACATTATTAAGAAACATATCGCAGCTAGTGTGTCGACCCTTTTCAAATATCATGAGGGGTGAGACACAAACAATGACAAGAGGGGTGAAACAAACCATGACAAGAGGGGTGAGAAAGCAACAATGACAAGAGGGGTGAGAAACAAACAATGACAAGAGGGGTGAGACACAAACAATGACAAGAGGGGTGAGAAACAAACAATGACTAGAGGGTTGAGAAACAAACAATGACAAGAGGGGTGAAAAACAAACAATGACAAGAGGGTTGAGAAACAAACAATGACAAGAGGGGTGAGAAACAAACAAAGACAAGACACAACGACAGAGGTAAAATAAAGTGCATACAAACAAAGATGAACTACAATTGACGAACCGCCTTGGAACAGTAAGGGTATCCGTGTGTGTGTGTGTGTGTGTGTGTGTGTGTGTGTGTGTGTAGGGGTGGCCGGGCGGGCAGGGTTGGGGTGTGGGCTAAAACTAGTTTTACTCGATCGAAACCACGCCCTTATTTCTAATGCAGCTCAAAATTACAAATTAAAGGGGAAACTCTGACATCTCATTTGGGTTGAAGAGGTCTGCAAGGGGAGGGACCTGGAGACTACGAGTAAGGTATTTTATTTATCTTAAATACTTGCAGGCCTAACAAATAGAGTCGGACCAGACAGATGAGACTTTTAAATACTTCTCTACGTAGGCAATGAGGGTTTGAATGGGGAATGAATACACCTGAAGATTTGCCGCCATTTTTCAAAAGGGAGACAACTTTAATAGACGCGATTTAATTCTCTAATTCATTCGTTAAAACGTGAAGGATGGCTGCTCTTTAAAGGAAAGAGTTATCTTTCTGACATCTCACTTGGGTTGAGGAGGTATGCAGGCGGAGGGCATGGAGACTACGAGCAAGGCATTTTATTTACCTTAAATACTCGGACAGGCCTAGCAAATAGAGTAGAGTCGGACCAGACAGAAGTCTAATGAGACTTTTAAACACATCTCTGAGTAGGCAATGAGGATTTGAAGGGGAAATGAATACACCTATAGATTTTGCACCATTTTTCAAAGGGAGACAATTTTACAGACATGATTGAACTGTTCAATCCCTTTAAAACTTGAGGGAGGGTTCTCAAAAAAAATAAGAGAGCAAAATATATCCTTCAAGATTATCATTCAGTGAGAAGGGAGGTAAATATTTATGTTATAGTAATCTATCACGAAGATATAGCCATTTCCCTAGACATGCATAGTAAGTATGGTAAGAATTATGATATATGGTGTACAAATAATTAAAATATTTATGGAATTGTGAAAACTTAATCAATTTAAGGAAAGAATGAAAGCAGTGAAATAGCCATAGCTCCACATAAGTTAGACCCCAGATAAGTTAGTCTCCACGAAAACATGTGTTGTGCGTACTCTCAGTTTAGAAGCGCTTCATCGAGGCGCTGCTAATGAGTACCACAACATATGTTTTCGTGGAGAAATAAGAAAAATATAAGTACTTTTCGGATAAAAAAGCTTTATTGATTAATGATAGCAGAATATGCCAAAGCTTAATTAGACCTTGTCCTGCTAAATAAATTAAGATCCCACACCCACTTCTAATTTTCAGCTAGTTAGATGGCTCAATCCAGGATGTCGATATATATTCACATACTAAATGGCAAACAGTGTAGATCCATATCAGTTGGCTCCTTTAGAAGCCAATCGATCTGCTTCTACACTGTTTGCAAAGGCAAGGAATATCCGGGTTCAGCAGGACAAGGGTTAATGAAACGCTGATAAATACTTACTGCAAGGGACGGGCTCCTGCGCTAGGCAGTACACGGCCAAACAGAGCAAAATAACGCACTTCATGTCCTTTGCCGTTTTACCAGATAGAGGAGAATTGATAACTAGTTCCACTTTATAAGCACTTTATAAGGAACCTATTTAGGTTATCTTTGTACTAGCTTTTTTTTGTTGGCTAAAATTCGGGACCAGATAAGCCTGGTTATAGTCGAGCCGTAAGATTTGATGGTAATGATAGAATTTTTGTTTTCAGAGGACTTGTTAAGGTGCAGTGTTTGGTGATAATTCTGGGATAATTTTCTTCAGCTCTTCAATAGACAATATATATTGTGAATACACATTATAAGCGCCTCGCAGAGGCCTTCTAATGAGTACCCACAACATATGTTTTATGGAGAAATAAGAAAAAAAGAATAACAAAAAACAAAAAACAAAAACAAAAAAAAAAACAAAAAAAAACAAACAAACAAGAAATAGAATTATCACCAAATACTGACAATGACAATACTTTATTCAGTAATTCAAATACAGATTAATTCGAAAATACTAATGCATTAAGTGCGCAGAAGAATGGTATATAATAGAATAGAATTTCATTTCCCTAGTAGGCACCTGACATAACAAGACATATTAACATACAAAATAAAATTGTACGATGAATCATACAAAATATTCTTACTGGTTTAAAAATAACATAAAAGTTAATTTGTTCTAGACACATTGCATACTGTACTTAGTATTACAACTAATTTATCATAAATTATACGTCAATGCAGCAATATTCCTCCTCGCAAACCATTTCTCTCTCTCTCTCTCTCTCTCTGTATGTACACTTGTGTGTGTGTGTGTGTGTGTGTGTGTGTGTGTGTGTGTGTGTGTGTGTGTGTGAGTTCGCAATTCAAGCATAAATTAGCCACATTATGACAATGTGATATAATGTAACTTCATACATGTGCGTCTAGCGAATGCTCAGATCAGCGTGTGCACCCAAGTAGTCAGGTCAGAGTCTTCACTGGTCGCTTGAAGAAGTCTAAAGGCTCCTTGAGTAGGACTGATCTGTTTCTTGCGGCTTGGTTCACATGTAGATTTTAGACTTAACATATTTTATTGCTCTTAAACAATCTGACTGGGTACAAATTATTATCTAGAAAAGTGTCCATGGGACACGGATGCCCCCGCCTGGTGCCTTCTGTATCATACAATGCTTAAATTATAGGCCAAGAGTGGTGGTCCAGAAAGATAATGCAAACAACATAATAGAGATCTTCTAGGTAAGACAATAGAATCCATCACTGATGTTCAATGGGGACGGGACCCCAACCTGAGGGTCCAACGGTCCAGTCGGAAATGAGGCTGAGAGGTTTCTTGAATATATGCCATACGGTTTTAGGAGCCGGATACGAAGAAAGCCTTACACTACTTGGATTTTAGGCAAGGGGGGTTAATTCAAAACTGATCAGCCAGAGTTGTCTTCCCAGTTCGCGACACATCGTCTCGATATGATTTAGCCATCTGTAAAGTTCCATGGATATATTACGCTTAGCCAGACACTAAATTGATTTTAGGCAAGGGGAGTTAATTCAAAAACCGAATTAGCCGGAGTTGTCTTCCTTAATCGGGACGCATCGTCTTCTTTCGGCATCTGTGAAGTGTTATGAATATATTCTATATGGTTTAGGAGTTATGAGTCTGACACGAAGAAAGCATAACACTACATGGATTTTTGGCAAGGGAAGTTAATTGAAACCCGTATTAGCCAGAGTTGTCTTCCTTGTTCGTGACACATCGTCTTCATATGATTAAGCCATCTGTGAAATTTCATGAATATATTCCATACTGTTTAGGAGTTATAAGCCGGGTACTAAGAAAGCATTACACTACATAGATTTTAGGCAGGGGAGTGTGTGTGTGTGTGTGGGGGGGGGGGGGGGGGGGGCGGGCGCAGTGATAATTTCATAACCAATAGTTCTTTTCATTGTTTGCGACATATTGTCTCGGTATGATTAAGTCATCTGTGAAGTTTCACGAATAATTCCATACCGTTTAGGAGTTACGAGCCGGACACTACATGGATTTTAGGTAAGGGGAGTTGACTCAAAAACCAAATTACCCAGAGTTGTCTTCCTTGTTCGCAACACATCGTCTCGATATGATTTAGCCATCTGTGAAGTTTCATGACTATATTCCATACGGTTTAGTAGTTATGGTCCGGACACACTTTTTAGCACACACGCACGGACAGCGGTAAAGACGGACGGACAGACAGACAGGGGTAAAACTTAATGTCCTTCAGCCTTCCACCATTCTTTATTTGGCGGGGGCATAAAAAGCATTGGATCGTTAGATAACCCTTTTTCCAAACATATGATAACGCATTGTTCAAAATGTACAATACTGCATGTTTAACATGCAAAATAAAATAAACATACCGTAATTAAGTAATGGGACAGACAAACAGTGTAGCCCCAGATCAGACGCCACAGAACGCGGCCATATATACAGCAATACAGTTTGCCATACATACAGCATACTTTAGACACACCAAGAGGTAGTAGAATTAACTTGTTAAATGTTTAGGACAAGTATGGTTAACAGACAAGGTGTCCCAGTACTTTGGGTGAAAACGGTAATTGTATAACAAACTTGGCCCGATATTAATTACTCGGATATTGATCCACAACAAAGCCTTCAAAGTAATGCTAACTATCCCGCAAAAGGTATATAGTCATCTCTATATAACAACTGTTTGTTTACGGGGCTTGATACATTTGTAGCTTTTACGGCATTTTTTAAACGTTACAAGGGAGACAACTTTTGTGACTTCCTGTTTGCTTTCATGCACACCGAATCCCAATTAAAAAGGGATCTATTTTAAAAGGAACAAATTTGCTCCCAGGAAGGACATTTTTTCCCGTTTAGAGTAGCCCCCTGGGGAGCAAATTCTGCCCTTTAAGATTAGACTCATTTTCAGACGGGAGGTAAAGCAATTTTGATAGTTGCCTATACTGAGGTTCTAACGAGTACCCACAATTTATATTTTTGAGCAGAAATAAGAAAAAAAATATATACCCCTGTTACTACATAAAAGTGGGGTTCAAGGGGGTCAAAATTATATGGGAATGTTTTCGTGATGTTGGACCTGCACCAGAATTAAGGGTAAGAATGAGGTTTCGAGCGAGTAAATAAGCACCAGTAGTTTTCCTACTGACCGTTTAACCCACTGAAGACTTGAGACCCCTAAACGGGTATCTGGCAAACAGTGCAGACCCAGATCAGACGCCGCACAACGCGTTTTAGTTGCGTCTGATCAGGGTCTCCACTGTTTTCAAATAGTTCAACCATACTTTTTAGGAATATCTATATGATATAACCTAACATATCTAAAATCGAAAATGGACTCTTCCAATATATAGTGTGGGAGAGTTTATTCAGTCTTTATTGGGTTTAAAGGTGGTTCCTCTGTTGCAGTTCTTCTTGCTTGTGTAACGGCGGTTTGGTATGTGACGTTTGTTTTGTTCTTGTAAATTCTTCATCTCTCCTTCTTTTTGTGCCTCGGGAAGGCTCTACTTCGTGATTGTGGCGTCTTCTGGGTATCTTCTTCACATTTGAGCCAGGGCAATACAAAACCTATAAGACTTTTGTGAACAGTAAAGACTTAGATCAGCCTGTACATCCACCCAGTATGGCAAGAGTTCTAGTTTATCCCTCTTTGAATAGCCCATGGGGGGGGGTCGGGGGGCTGTAGAAGGCACACGTGACCAGCGAAGACTCAGATCAGACTGCGCGGATGCGCAGTCTGATCTGAGTCTTCGCTGGTCGCACATGTCTAAATGTAGTGGATGCGCAGTCTGATCTGAGTCTTCGCTGGTCGCACATGTCTAATTGTAGGTTTTGTCGTGCGCTGACTCATTTTGTTTCCATATGCAATCTGAAGGCTCAGTCGGCCGTGAAGTTTCGGAGAAATTTTATTTTAAAGGTTTTACCAATATAGGCATAATGGCCTTCTTGGATGCCGGTTCCCAATATTTTCGCAAGCTTGAAAGATTTAGTCCCAAGCATGCTGCATATGGAAATTGAGCCTATTCCGCCCCGCATAATTTATAGGTTTTATCACATTAAAATCCTGGTAGACGTCGCTAGTTCCCAATAATTTTGTCAGTTCTAAAGATCTTGTCCCATGCATGCATTGTATCAAAATATGAGCTCAACCAGTCAAACAATTTCAAGGAAGAAGCTGTTTACAGGATTTAACAAATATGCTCATAGTGGCCATCGTTGATGCGAGTTCCACAGAAACGTGGCGTCTGATCCGGGTCTTCACTGCCAATCTTGAGACATATAAACCGGTAGTAAAATAGACTTGTGGCGACCGTAAAACGTCCCCCCGTATTTCACCATAGTGAAGATTATATTTTTATTTGAGCCCATTCTGATTACTTTGAAAATCGAATACCGCTTAAGCTGTGCTAGGGGACGTATGCAGCCTCTCAAACTATACTGCTAGATATGAAGAGACTTAATAAAACCAAGTTTCCGATTGCCGTTCTTTTTTGTGTTCTCTGTTGTCAAGGGCAACATTTTAGATATCTATATTATTCAAAGTTGGGGTATACATGGTAAGGAGTAAAGATGTCGAATACTTTGGCTTAATGCCCTAAGAAAAGTTACTGATTTCAGTACAGGTTGTATCTTGTTACCTTCTAGTTCAGTATTTTTAATGCTTTGCATGCATGCTGGGAAAAAATTCAGCAGGCGACAATTTGAAATGTTTTCCTCCTTTTTTCCGGAAAATAGTCCTTGACACTGCATGCAAATGTCTATTCAAGGGATAATTTGCATGAAATGTCAAAGACTATTTTCTGGAAAAAAATATCAATTTGTCGTCTGCTAAATTTGCCAGAGAGTGTCGAAGGCTAAGCATTGACTACCGTCATAAAGCAGACGTTCGGAGATAATTTGACTATGTCTAAATAAAAACGAAGCCAGGCTCCATAGCGCAGTAGGCAGCGCGTCCGACTGCAGATCCAGGGGTCGCAAGTTCTAATCCCAACCGGGCCATGTAACCTTCATGGAGATTGATCGTGAAATCATTTCGGCGACCATTCTCTCCCTTCCGCTGAAATCAAGAAGGGCAGTTGTCAGTTACTGGCAGAGAAGTAAGCGCGCAGGTACTGGTTAACTGCTTGGATCACTAAGCCTGCCTAGGAAAAGTGTGAACTCCTAAGTTAACATACAGGCTAGACATAACTTTAATAGTGTTGACAGGGCCCAATCTGGTCAGGGCATACTCAACCCTCTCAGAAAATATTTCGAATTCGCATATATAAACAGCGAACTCTATATGTTCTCATCAGACTGTGCGCATGCTCGGAATTTTAATTAGTCACGCGCAATTCGACTACGCATGAGGCCGGTTTCTTTCATGTTTATTTCTTTTTATGTCCTATTAAACACAGAACCAAAAAACAAACATTTCAACGACATTAGTAAGGCAATATTCCAGTGTAGCTGAGATTATCGTATTTACCTTACGTATTCGGACAGACAGGCCAGCGGAAACAGTGTTGACCCAGATCAGACGCCGCATTCTGCGGCGTCTGATCAGGGTTTACACTGTTTGCCACTCATTCAACAGTTTTGACACATTGACTGGTAGTAAAATAGACTTTATAGACTTCGTTGTTCAAATTTTAGGGCAAGTATGTTAAACAATCAATATCTCCGAATATCTGGGGTAATAACGGTATACAAATATGGCGTTATCGTACATAGAACCAGGGACAAACATCTCAATGACAAACAGCGCCACCACAGTGCTACAAGGGGACAAATTCCTCTGTGGCTGAGATAAACCTTGACCATAGCAGCTGATTATTTCACATCCATGACAGGGCCGCGCCATGCGAAAACGTGTCTTCGGGCATATGCGGATAGCGAAGGCCCAGATCAGCCTGCGCATCCGCGCAGTCTGATCAGGGCCTTCACTGTCCGCTAACAGAATCATTGGCTACCACATAATGTATGAGTGGAGACCAAAGGCCCGGATGATACTTTGCGCTTGTGCAGGATGATCTGAATCTGCGCATTTGTGCATCTTCGAAGGAACTTTTCGCTTGACGCGGTCCATGTTCCAAAATATGATCCTCTTATCTTTTCTGTTCCAGATTCTTTCTTCGCTTGATGGTAAAATTTCTACTGTCTGCAGAATGTCATTATTTCATCATGTAAGAAAAGAGTTCTCATGCCATATGCGAGCAGCGAAGATCCAGATCGACATCATGAAAACATGCCTATATAATTTTTACCCCCTTAAACCCCACTTTTATATAGTAAAACTGGGGTTTACAGGGGTATACATTATTTTTCTTATTTCTGCTCAAAATCATAGATCTATGATTTGAGCAGAAATATGAAAAATATCAAAGTTTTTATCCGAAAATTTTCAGTTTTTGGAGGTGAAATTTTCTATGTATTTGAATAGGCGGGTTTTTGTAATGCATATGCGTCCACTTAGACTGATCAGGGCTTAAGCCGGTGCTAGGAGGCGTACTTCAAATTGTAACAATGTTGTCATATGATGAGTCTTAGTTAAGCCGAGACTCGGATTTTCGTTTCCAAGGGCAACCTTTAAAGATTTTATTTCTCTGTTCATCGGTGTATTATGCAGTACCCATTGTTTCTGTAGGCTAGTAGTGGGGGCCACGATCAGACTGCAATCTGACTAGGCTTTTCTACGCTTTCGTTGTCTGCAAAGGGTACAAGGGCTCTTTTCTTGCCTTACGCGTCGTTTGGGTGCATGTGAACGCAATTTCTTTAACGCCTAGCAGACATTATGAAATGTATTCCTTATTTTTCCCAAACAAAAGGCCTTGACATTTCAGACAATTTGCATGCAATGCCAAAGCCTATTTTCTGGGGAAAAAATAAGAAAGATATTGTCAATTTGTCATCTGCTGAACTGGTTCATAGTACGGTAATCCTTAACCTCATTTGGTTGACTTCTGTAATGAGACTGCTTTTTTGTGTTCCATGACAATTCACTTTTTATGTTTAATCACAAGTTTAACTATATAAACAAATATAACTATAAAACAAGGTTTTTAGGTGTCGTAATCATTCTACCCAACCCAAATCAAAGCACAAATCATACCAACCCAGCCTTAATCATGCCACGAATCATACATTCCCTACCTAAATCATGTCACAAGTCATACTTTCCCAACCTAAATCATGTCACGAATCACACTAACCCAACTTAAATCATGCCACAGACATACTATTTCTCCACAATTTGGCAATTTTATATATGTCCCAATTTGTACAAAACACGCACCGAATTCCATCGTTTTCGAACATTCTAACATCAGGACGACGACAATACCGAATTAACTCTAAGTATTCGGACAAAAAGACCTGAGCAAACAGTGTAGACCGAGATCTGATGCCGCAGAACGCGGAACGCGGCGTCTGATTAGGGTCTATATTGTTTCCACCATTTTCGACCATGCAAATATTTAGACGAAGACTATATATTCGGACAGACAGGGCTGAGCAAACAGTGTAGACCCAGATCAGACGCCGCGTAACGCGGCGTCTGATCTGGGTCAACACTGTTTGCAACTCATCCAGCAGTTATTAAATACCTCAACACACAGTAAATGGACTTGTTCCAATTTTAGAACAAATAGTTAGGAGAAAATACGGTAAATTCGCTTAGATGTTCCGACACACCGACAGCTGACCGTACTTGCCCAATATTTTGAACATGTCAATTTAACTACCTGTTGACGTGTCTGAAAACTAATGGCTTAGTAGCAAACAGTTCAAACCCTTGGGTCCGGATCTACACTCTTTATAAAGTCTGTTTGTCCGACTACTTACAGTCCATTCAACATCACTTGGATATTTTTTTTTTCTTTTTGCGGGTGTTTTATGCGAAATGAAAAAAAAAAAAAAAAAAAAAAAAGTTTTCTTTTTTTAATTAACTATATCGTATTAGAAACTTTTTTTCTGTTTCTGTCATTTTTCTTAAGTATTAAGAAGAAAGACAATTTGCATGAAATGTAAAATCCTGTTTTCTAGGAGAAATAAGAAAAAAATATTTCATTATGACGCCCGCTGAAAATTTTACCGAGCATGCTATCTATGGATCCAGGGCTATCTCTCGTTACCTTGAATGACACAATGTTTGTTTTCCTGTACGTATATTTGTTCAAGCGACCCCACCACACATTCCAAACTGACCAGCCAAGTGACCCACGTAATCTTTAAAGCTTAGCACCCTGGGTAAAATTTTCAGCAGGCGACATATTTAAATGTTGTTTGTTCTTATTTTCCAGAAATCAGAATATGACGTTTCATGCAAATTGTCTCCAATGGAGACAATTTGCATGAAATGTCAAATCATGTTTTCTGGGAAAAATAAGAAAAATATCATCAATTTGTCGTCTGCTGAATTAGCCCAGAGGGTGGTAAAGGTTAAATTATGTAACTCAAAATGGTGTCTTTTCGACCCGATTATAAAAGTAAATGTATACAAATTTTGACTTCTGTTCCTGTCTGCCGTTTGAAGAGGAAAGACGCCGCCATGTTGAAATACGCCATCTTGCTTGGATTCGTGGCCGTCTGCTGGGCACAAACACCACAACCCTGCGGTAATATTTTACCTTTACCACTCTCTGAGCAGATTCAGCAGACGAAATTTAGAAACACGTTTTCCTTCTTTTTCCAAGAAAATATACTTCAACATTTCATGCATACTTATACGGGACAATTGGCATGAACTGTCAAAACATATTTTCTTGGAAAATTAGAAAATGATTCAAAATGTCGTCTGCTGAATAGTTTACCGAGCTTGCTATGCGTTAAGTTAACCACTTTATGCAAAAGAATATCAGTTTATATGCGGACAGCGAAGGCCCAGACCAGACTGCGCACTCGGAGCAGGACCTTCGTTCTCCATTTACAGAGCAATCGGATACTGAAATAAGAACTGGCTTACAACAAAAGCCACGATTTCACTGTGCGGGCGCTCACTATAATCTGGGTCTTCGCTGTTCGCGAATGTTTGGAGTCAACTTTTCATCTGGCGTGTTTCTCGTTTTATATTATCAACAAGAAGAGCCACGATTTCACTGTGTGGGTGCTCACTATAATCTTGGTATTCGCTGTTCGCGGATGTTCGGAGTCAACTTTTCAGCTAGCGTGTTTCTCTTGTTTTATAATATAAATACGCATATTCAAATATATTGAAAATTTCACTACCAAAAAAACTGAAAGTTTTCAGATAAAAATTCTGATATTGTACATATTTCTGCTTAAAATATAGATTGTGGGTACTCGTTAGAACCGCCTCGCCGAGTACCCACAATCTATGTTTTTGAGCAGAAATAAGAAAAATAACATACCCCTGTAAAGCCCAGTTACTATATACAAGTGGGGTTCAAAATTATGAAGGTATGTTTTCGTGATGTGAAAAGTTTAGCGAAGTGCGGCTTAAAGGGAAAGAGCAATTCTCGCAAAGAATATATTGGAGATAAAAGAGCTTTACAATGCATTTTGATGCAAATTTGATCAAAATCGGATGAAAAATAAGAAAATGACTAGGTCTAAAGATGAAAACTACTTTTATGGTCGCTACAATTTGGATTACTTAATTAGCCTTTAGAATCTTAATATGCAAAATATGAATAAATAATACTTGAAGCATTAATGTCTCTCTATATTTGTGTAAATAGTTTCTTCTCTTGATCTAAAGTGCTTTAAAAATACAATATTCTAAATCAGAAAAGACATGGTTGGTTTTTTTTTTATTTAATAATTTGAAATGTTTACAAACCTCACTAAATATTCGAAATTGGGCATCGTTGGCAATTGTTTTGATTGTTTATTATCATAAAAAAAAATGCATCAAAAGGCATTGTTTGTAGTGAGCTTTTATCTTAGATATAATGTATATATACTTATATTCTATTGCCGTTTTCCCTTTGATGGGCATGACAACAATGGAAGCCCAGAGAAGATTGTGCATTCGTGCAATCGGGTCCTGCTTTCACCGTCGCCTACAAATGTATGGATTCTTTAGGAGTATTCCAGCGAAAAGAGAAAGTGTTTAATCAGACTGCTCAGTCGTGCAAGGTGGTCTATGTCTTCATTATTTCCGTAATAATTGCGCACGAAAAGGGCCATTATGCAGTTTGCGAACAACGTAGGCCCTGATCAGACTGCGCAAATGCGCAGGCTGATCTGGGACTTCGTTGTTTGCTTATAGAATTAACGGATACATTAGTATCTATCGAAGAACAGAGAATGTCGAGATCAGACTGCACAGATCCATGCATCACCTCATCTGTACCTTCGCTTTTCGCATGAGGCATAAGGGCCTTTTTTCCAGGTTGCACATCATATGTTGTAGACAGTAACGGCTCAGATCAAACAGCGCGTCTAAATAGTTTGACCAGGGCCTTTGCTGTCCGCTAGCAGAATCACTGGATACTGTAGACTATACAGACTTACAAGCAAGGCCTTATCTGAATTTTTATTGTTAGCAAACACCTCAAAGAGACTTTTTCTCAGTTGGAGCTCTTTTTGTTTTGCTTTGGCAGCTGACTCCGTACTTAACCATTTTTGCATAGAAAAAGGTTCATTTACCTAAGACAAACATTAAAATACATTATAAAATATGCAGATAAAATACACTGAGAAATATTTCTCAAGCCTTGGCTTCCACTGTTGTCAGCCAGTACTGCGAAGGAACAATTTGAATTTATTATTATTATTGTCAAGCTATCCTACATAGTTTTGTTTTCGTTGAATGTGTTCATTTCATACGATTTTATCCATTTATTGTAGATGCCCCTAAGCAATGGGAAGGTCGCAGGATCAGGGTGAGTTATAATTTCTTATATGTGTGCATGTATTTAGAGCTACAGCCAAATGTAGTAAATGAAGCGCATCGTTGAAAAGTTGGTGAAAATCAGAAGAAAGATGAAACTTTATTATTGTAATCATTGTATACGATAACTAACCATTACGAAAACAAGCCTATTCAAGTATACTGAAAATTTTACAACCAAAAAATTGAAAATTTTCAGATAAAAATTCTGATATTTTTCTTATTTCTGCTCAAAAACATAGATTGTGGGTACTCGTTAGAACCGCCTCGCCGAGGCTGTTCTAACGAGTACCCACAATCTATGTTTTGAGCAGAAATAAGAAAAAAAATGTATACCCCTGTAAACCCCACTTTTACTATATAAAAGTGGGGTTTAAGGGAGTCAACATTATATAGGCGTGTTTTCGTGATGCTGTGTTAATTAGTCTGCCCATGTATTCTTTGATTGGTTCATTGGCAATAAAGCAGTTATCATAAAAGTCTGTTTCTTGGTTATAAAAACTGGCATTTTCTTGAATAATTGCTGAAATATTTGAAATAAGAATTCCCAAGTTTTGTCTGTGCTGCCTTATTCCGAGTTTCTGAATTTTATCTTGTCTCAATCATGTTTCTGTCTATTAAATTCCATACAAAAATTAAGACCATATGCATAGAGTGTCTATATTGAATGTAACAGCCTATATTCTATTTACATAAAAAAAGTTGAGAAGTTAACTCTAACTTTGTCATTATGTATTAGGCGTGTGTTTATTTAAAAAAATCACGCGATTTTTATAGTATTGTGCTAGGTGATTTCGTTTTTGACATATTCTGCAAAAACGCACGTTCTTATAGCCAGCAAACAGCTTATAAAATATCATAACTGGTTGAGACGGACGTCGTCATTTGGAAAAGAGAATGGTGTTATGAAAACAATGTATCATTTTTAAACCTTGTGCATGATCGATCCACAGAATGACAACAGAACTCACTTGAACATTATCTACTCTATTTCAATTTAAGGTATATCAACCATTTTATATTTCCCGAAACCGCTTAGCCGTTTGGAGACTTTATAAGTGGTCATGTTTGTAGTTTTCATGTGTTCTGTCTTCAGATCGCCATTGAGCTCTTTGTTTCATTTACAGTGGTTTTGATTACATATGTGTCACTGTGTTGCTTCACAGATGAGGTAGAGGACCCCTATGCAGTCCGAAAGTATATTTGTAATTTGTATCTGCGTTAGAATTAAGGACGAGGTTTCCATAAGTAAAACTAGTTTAAGCCCCTCCCCGCGCCCCTGTTTATTTTGTTTATTTATTACGAAAACATACCTATTCAAATATACTGAAAATTTTACCACCAAAAATGAAAATTTTCAGAAAAATTCCTGATATTCTTCATATTTCTGCTAAAAACATAGTTTGTGGGTACTCGTTAGAACCGCCTCGACGAGGCGGTTCTAACGCATACCCAGAATCTATGCTTTTAAGCAGAAATAAGAAAAAAAATGTATACCCCTGAGAACCCCAGTTTTACTATATGAAAGTGGTTTTTAAGGGGGTTAAAACTATATATGCATGTTAACGTGATGTTGTTTCATATATATATATATATATATATATATATATATATATATATATATATATATATATATATATATATATATATAAACAAAGATACCATGGAAATGCCACAGTTACGAAAGCACGGCCTTCCCGAGGCACCAAAAGAAGGAGCGATGAAGAACTAATAATGATAATACAAAAGCCACATCCTATGAAACCACCGAGCACAAAGAAAGAACTGCAACAGACGTACGGCTCAAAGACGTACGGTTTCCCAAGCTCGGAGTATACACTCTGCAGCTAAGGCACCGACATCCACTGCACAGATGTTCAGCGCGATATAGGCCTTTCTGTTCGCTTGATATTAAATCCCTCTTGTTAACTCAAAGTCTTGTTTTCTTCAGACGGACAGGGAGAGGAGGTACCAACAATTTGCCAAATACACCTATGACGCCTTGAACGAGCGCACCAGAGCTATTGAGGAGGTCACGCAGGGAGAAGAAAAACAATTCCTGGACGTTCTTCATCTTTACAAAGAAGTAAGTACAGTTGACTCTCGTTATCTCGAACTCGCTTATCTCGAATAACTGCTTATCTCGAAGTGCAAATCTGGTCCCTGCCTTAACATGAAAATCTAACAACAGGTAAAACAATATTGTGGAAAAGAGGAGAAATTGCTCCAAAGGAGCAATTTCTCCTCTTTTCCACAATATATTTTTGATATATCTCTAACTTCAGGAGTCCAACTACACATATCTTTGTTTAATGTGGTTGTTCGAATTATCTTTTCCTCAGTTTAGCAAATCTGATATGTCGAGGTACGGATATCTCGAAGTGTTTCAGAGAGTCCCTTGGAATTCGAGATAACGAGAGTCGACTGTACTTCATTACACATTAGCCCTAATTATTAACCCTGATCCTGCTAAACCCGGATATACCCCGTCTTTGCAAACAGTGTAAGCCAACTGATCTGGATCTGCACTGTTTGCCATTAAGTATGTGAATAACTTATCTGGATCTGCACTATTTGTCATTAAGTATGCGACTTTGTATCAACTTCCGGGATCATGTAATCTGATGTGCTGAAAATTAGAAGTGGGGGTGGAATCTTGATTTATTCGGCATGGCAAGGGTTAAGATACCTTAACCCATTTATGTCGAGTGGACCCTACTACCTCAGCTTTTTGAATAGGTCTTAGTGTGCTCAGTCTTTAAAGCGTATATTGTGTTTCAAGGGGACTGGATAAACTTTTGGGGGAGGCAACTCTGTCAGGATAGCAAGACCAGCAAGTGAGCAGTAAATCTACTGAGCAACAGGCTCTCCTCCTCTATATTCCTGGTAAAAATAGAACATGCAAGGTTCTCCTGTTGGAGTTATTCTGTAAAACTATATATACCAAATATGCATTAGGATTTTAAAACTTTTTTTTTTTTTTTTTTTTTTTTTGCACTGAGTTTCCAAAATCAGCAAAAGTAGCTTACAGGAAATTTTATTTTTTTATTTTATTTATTTTAATTTATTTTTTATTTTAGTTTATTATTTATTTTTCTAATTTGATTTCTTGCTGACTTTCGATATTTTCAGAATAAAGAATACAGACTTGATCTGAAGACTAAGAAATGTAATGTGACTACACCAAGACACCCTTTCTTCCCTGTCCACGTTCCTGTGGGCTCAAAGTTCTTGTTCGAAAGTGAAGTAGGGCCGGCACAGATCCCAGGAGAACATTTCACCGTACAGAACTGGGAAATTACATTTAGTGACAATGGTGAGTTATCTACCCTTAGGGCCTCTTAGGCAATATGAGCAGACAATATATGACCGTTGTATTTTCTTTTTTTTTTTTTTTTTTTTCTTTTTTTTTTTTTCTTCTCACAAAATAGAGATTCACATTTCAAAGGAGACCATTTGGATGAAATGTCAAGCCATATTTTCTGGACCGTAGTGAAAGATAAGAAAAGAACATAAAAAAGAAAACATTTTAAAATGTCGTCCATCTCGATATTTGAATTTCGCAGAAATTCTTGTATAAAATCCGTTCATCACAGCTCTAGAAAATATGGATTATAGGTTTTGTTGTTTTTTTTTTTTTGTTTTTTTTTTTGTTTTTTTTTTGTTTTTTTCTTATTTCTCAACGAAAACATTTGTTGCTGGTACTCATAAAAACGCCTCTCTCTACACGTACACGTAGTTGTGGGTACTTATTAGAAGCGCCTCTCCGAGGCGCTTCTAATGAGTACCCACAACTACATTTTCGTTTAGAAATATCAATACTTTTGGTTGATGAAAAACTTATTATCTGGAGCTATAGTTGTTGTACCATGCTTTCTGTTTCACAAATATTGATCCGTCGGTGGCAGAGACTTTTGCAAACAACGTAGACTGAGATGATTATGAGCCATCTCATCATGGTCTACGATCTTGGACAGTCAGTCTTTGAAAGTTCAATAAAAACTTATTTACAGTAGACAGTTTGTTAACAAAAATGCAAACGACAAATGCCCCCTGAAATTTGGCACCGAAAGAGTATGCACAATAAAAAAAAAAAAAAAAAAAAAAAATAGCACTGGTAAGTTTATCATACGTCAGTATGTAAGCATTGATAATCTAACTTCTATAAAGGAAAAGCTGAATTGACTTCAATTGAGTTTCATGGTACATTTTCAGAGAACTTTCAACAATGTTTTGCCTCTCTTCTATAAAGGGATCTACTCTAAAAGGAAATAATTTGCTTCCAACGGGGGGTGGGATGGGGTGGGGGGGGGGGCGAATCTTTCCTTTTAGAGTAGACCCATTGTCAGAAGAGACTTGGGGTGCAGGAACTCAAACAGGAAGCTACAAAAGTAGTCTTGTGAAAAACAAATGGCGGAAATCTATCAAATGTATCAAATCGCCTTAACACTTTTAGAAAATGCCAAGAAAACCTGCATCTGAAAATTTCGTCTGTTTATGTCGTCTGCTGAATATTCTTGCAAAATTTTCAAGCCTATTTTTGCATACAGGCAAACAGTGTGGACCCTGATCAGACTGCTCCTAGAGGAGCAGTCTGATCTGGTCCATACTGTTTGCAAAAATGACTTTTAAAATCGCAAACAGATGACAAAGCAGACGACAATTGTTGTGATTGGCAGTTTAAGGGTTAACGCAGATAAGTTGATAATTACCGCAAGTAATCTGACTTCAGTAAAATAACAGTTGAGTTGATTTACTTTCAACTATTTTTGTTCATTTTCATGTTTTTTTTTTTTTTTTTGTCGTCTGTCTTTTCGTCAAAAATGGCTTCAATTTCTGAACCTGCTGCATGAACTACAACCAAAGTTCATTTAAAGCGACCTTCTTAACAGACATATAACATTGAAACAGCATAGTTTCAAAGTCGCTTCAACAACAAGCACTTCAGTTCTATAGCAGCCATCCTCTTAAGACATCTTAAAACTGAGGGATATCCTACATATTGCTTCTGAATATCTACATGTATATCAAATTATTTTAAGGATTGATGGTCAGAACTTCAAGCGTCTGTGCTTCGACGCCGATGACAACGAACCAATATTGAAACGATGTCATTTCAACGTTATGTGACTATTGGGTTGTTTGAGGCGTTTGAAATGATGTGTTCAATGATAATAAAACATTAAAGAGCCCTGTTTTACTACACAAGACCTGGTCCCGAGGTTATAAAACTTTTTTCGTGCTCCTCAGCTGAGCATGAAGTTGTCCTAATAAATTTCAAATATTATCAACTGCAAATTAATTCGTGCTAAAAATAGCTGAGCATGCAATTTTCTCTGCTAATAAGTATGAAAATGCCAACTATTGTTGGCATTCTCCTTTATAGATACCTCAACCTTGTAAATATGTATGTAAATTTTCATGTATTGCCATGACACTTGTTGTTTGTATTGTTCACCACGTGGTATCCCAACGACTCGAACACCAATGACCTGTCTGCTGTAGTTGTGTATGTTATGTGTTTTGTCTATTGAGTTTTTCCATTAATTCTCAAAGTCATTTTCTATGGATGATTTGGGCTTATATTTGGTAAGATGACGGTTAAAAGCCATATTCAGTAATGTCCCCGCCCGTGCTGACGACCTCAAGGTCAGGATCACAGAGTGGGATTTTTTCAGAACTCATACATTCTAAACAAATGAAAAATTCGGTTCATAATAGGTACGATGATAGACATGGGTTCACAGTTTTAAATCGGTAATACCCCCATTTGTGTGCATGATCTTGCGGCCACCTTTTTAACCAAATTAAGTTGCAAAATCCTTTTTTTCCGGAAGAGGTGGGTCATGGGCGGGGGCATGTGTCTTACTGAAATAGTTATCCTGGGACAGAGGTGTTCGAGTCTTTGATATTCCACTGTAGCTACAGTTTGTAGAAAATGCTTACTGAGTTCAACATTCACGGTAACGTAGTTTCATAAAGTGGAAGGTTTAAGAAGACTTTTTTTTTTTTTTTTTTTTTTTATTGAGGGAGGTTTACGCAGATGTTTTATATACTGATTACAGGCAATGATATTTTGACAATATATGTGTAAGTTCATTGATGTTTGCTCCAGGTCGCCTTAGCACCGATCGGGAAATGAGTTATTTTATGGTAAGGTTCTTTCTCTCTTATCCTTTCTTCTTCTCTTTTCTACTTTTTCTTTCGTCTTATGCAGGGTTTTTATTACTCAAGGTTGTTGGTAAAATTAATTTGTGGTGTATATATACTTGGACTGTTTTAATTATTCGTGGCGGACCTGTTGAAGGGATTAGGACTTTGATCGAAAATAAATTGTATGGCAGATAAAATATCAATCTTTTCACAAAATTGTCAGGGACTTGCAAACCCACAAAAAAAGACGAGCGGTTTTTAGACATGTAAGATTAAAGAAGTATAACATTATTTGTTTGCAAGACGTTCATATACAAAGGCTACAGGAATCATATATTAAAGCAGAGTGGGGGTATAATATTTATTTTAGTTGTTTTAATAATAGCAGTAGGTGAGTAATGATTCTTTTAAATAACAACTTTGAGCATAAAGTAGAACGCGTTAATTCAGATGTAAATGGGAACTACATTATACTAGATATAAACATAGAAGGACAAAAATTTACTTTAGTTAATCTTTATGGACCAAATGACGATAAGCCAAAATTTTATAAAGAAATAAGACAAAAATATAATGCGTTTCAAAATGATAAGATTATTATTTGTGGTGATTGGAATTTAGTAATTAACCCAGATCTTGATACGAATAACTATTTGCACATAAATAACCCTAGAGCGCGTCAGGAAGTTTTAAATATGATTGATGAGGAAGATTTTGTAGACATTTACAGGGTATTAAATGGAGATAAAAGAGAATTTACTTGGAGTAGGAGAAATCCAGTCCGGAAACAGGCTAGATTAGACTTTTTTCTAATAAATGATGACTGCTTCCCATATGCATCTGAGGCAAAAATAATTCCAGGTTATAGATCAGACCACAGTGGCATAGTATTTGAACTTGCTTTAAATACAAACGAAAGGGGGCGGGGTTACTGGAAGTTCAATAATTCTTTACTAAAAGATCAACAGTATGTAAGTTTGGTTAAAAACACGATTTCTGATGTAAAACAAACATACCAAATAAATAACGGAGAAAACAATATTGATAATCAAGAACAAGAATTTAGTATAAATGATCAACTTTTTTTTAGAAACGCTTTTATTAATGATTCGTGGTAGTACAATAAAATACAGTTCTCAGAGAAAGAAACAGCGGCAAGAGGAAGAAGCTAAATTAGAGAAAGATATTAAATTGATTGAAGAAGAAGTAAATGCAAACTTTTTAAATTTATCTGAAGATGTCTTGGATGAATTAGAAAGTAAAAAATCTTTATTAAATGAAATTCAAAAAGAGAAAATTGAAAGAGTATTGTTAAGATCCCGAAGCAGATATGAAGATTTAGGCGAAAAACCATCACATTATTTTTTTAATTTAGAAAAAAGAAATTTTACTAGTAAAGTTATACATAAATTGGTGAACGAAGAAGGTAAAGAAGTTACAGAAACGTCCGATGTTCTAAAATGCCAAACAAATTTTTATAAAGAATTATATAAGGAAGTCGAAATAGACGATTCTAAATCAATACATTCAATATTAGGTGACAATGAAAGTAAATTGTCCGATAAAGAATCACAGGAATTAGAAGGTGAGATAACTTACACAGAGCTAACATCCGCTTTAAGAAATATGAATAATAATAAAAGTCCCGGTTTAGACGGGTTCACAGTAGAGTTTTTTAAATTCTTTTGGGTCGATATTGGACAATTTACTTTACGTTCATTGAACTTCGGTTATCGTACTGGCTCGCTAAGTATTACTCAAAAGCAAGGAACATGCATTCCCAAACCAAATAAACCAAGAATTAATTTAAAAAATTGGAGACCGATATCTTTATTGAATGTTACATACAAACTTGCATCAGCAGTAATATCAAATAGATTAAAAACAGTACTTGATAAAGTCATACATGAAACTCAGAAAGGTTTTATAGCGGGTAGGTTTTTAGGAGAAAATGTAAGACTTATTTATGATGTACTTTTTGAATCTAAAAAACAAAATATACCCGGTCTGCTACTTTCCATAGACTTTGAGAAAGCATTTGATACTGTCTCTTGGAAGTTCATTTCGAAAGTTTTAGATTATTTTAATTTTGGAAGGTCTATTAAAACCTGGATTAGTCTATTTCAAAATGGGGCTGAATCATGTATACTCCAAAATGGCTTTATGTCCGACTTCTTTTATCTTAAACGAGGTTGTAGACAAGGGGATCCGATATCACCATATATTTTTATATTATGTGCAGAAATTCTCGGGAAAATGATAAGGAATAATAAAGATATTAAAGGTATACACATAAATAATAAAGAATTCAAATTATCACAATATGCGGATGACACACAGCTTTTATTAGATGGCTCTGAAATTTCACTTAAAGAAGCTTTACGTACATTAAAACAATATTATATAATGTCAGGATTAAAAATAAATGTAGATAAAACAAGGGCCTTATGGATAGGTAGTTTAAGTAATTCAGAAAAAACTCTGTGTGATGAGTACCCGTTAGATTGGTCGCAAGAACCTTTAAAAGCCTTAGGTGTAGTGTTCTCACCCCTAGTGTTTAATATATGGGACCTAAATAGCCAAGAAGTTCTTTTAAAAGTTAAGAATATACTAAATCAATGGTCCAGAAGAAAATTGACCCTGATAGGTAGAATAACAGTTATTAAATCTCTCGCTCTTTCTAAGTTTGTACATCTCTTTATTTCACTACCAGCGCCACCAAACGAACTAATAAAGGAGTTAGAAAAAATGTTTTACAAGTTTTTGTGGAATTCAGGACCAGATAGGATTAAAAGAAGAATTATAATAAAAAACATAGAATATGCAGGTTTAAGAATGGTGGAATTAAGGTCATTTATAAAAGCAATAAAAATTTCATGGTTACGAAGAATACTACAACAATCAGATACTGGTGGGTGGAAAGAATTAGCTTCGATAAATTTTTCGGAGATATTTTCGTTTGGTGGCGTTTGTGCGGCGAAACTTAGTTCCAATTTACAAAATCCATTTTGGAAAGATTTAATGCAAGTTTGGTCTGAATTTTGTGAAGCGGTTCCCGTAGAAAACATTTAACAAATTCTTATATGCCCTATATGGCATAATGATCGCATTGGAAATGGGCAACTGTTCTTAAGAAATTGGTGGGATATGGGCATAAGAGTAATTAATGATCTTATTAGTGAGGAAGGGATATTTTATAGTTTTGAACAGTTAAAAGCGAAATATAATATAAGGGGCACATTTCTAGACTATCAGCATGTATTAAATAATATTTCTCAAGTATGGAAAGATCAAATTAACATGAATCGTGTATTTATTGTTGAAACTAAACAAAATGTAGTATGTAATATATACCTTCAATACCTAATTAAATCAAAGAAAGGAAGTAGAATTTTCTACGATATTTTGGTCGGAGTAAACGAGTACATCCCACAAGCAAAATGGCAAACGGAGATGGGGGCTATAGGGGAAGAGGAATGGAAAATGTATCATCGAACATTAAAGTTATTTCACGAGATAAAACTGCGCGACTTTCAATACAAAATTAATAATAAAATTTTAGTAACTAATTCGTTTCTTTATAAAATTAACAAAACTGATAATCTGGCTTGTAGTTACTGTGGTGAGCAACCAGAAAAAATTCATCATCTATTTCTTCGATGCCCAAGAGTAAAAACATTTTGGATTGAACTTAAAACATGGTTGACAACAAATATCAATTTAGAAATATTGTTAGAAGATCGAAACATATTATTTGCATACGGTGGTAAAACAGAACTGGTCAATTATATTTATGGTTTAGCAAAATATTACATCTACAAGAATAAATTTGCTTCCAGAAATCTAAGCATTCAAGGTTTTGTCAGCCTGTTAAAGAAAAAAATGCTGAGCGAGAGATACACTTTATTCATTAATAATAGATTAAATAAATGTTTTAAGAAGTGGACATCAGTATATAACTACTTTTATCCAAGCACAGAGTGACTCATGGGTCCAATATGACTTTTATGTTAGTGTCTGGGTTCTGCATACTGCTGACTATCTGCCACGGGTATATTGAAACAGACTCTGGATAAAGAGGTGCACCATAAATTTATAGTTATAGAAGACAGTATACTTTAGAACATATATTGATATTACAGCTTGTTTTCTGCTGTCCTTTAAGGAATTTTTTTTTTTTTCTAATTTGACAACCGTGGTCTCGATACAGCAATGGTTTCACTATTATCAGTCTTAGTGGTACCTACACACCAGTTGAGACAGGCAGAAAACAATCTTCTGTATTTTCACGTGTTACATGAATCTGAACAATATTCCAACAGCCGTGTCTACCAACTTTTCTCAACAACCCCCTCTCTCTTTCTAAACTTTTTCTCTTTTACTAATCTTTTAAAGAGATAGGTTTTGAATTTGTCATTTCAAATGATAACGTATTTAAAATAGTCATGTGCTATATATATTTGTCAGTATATATGTATTTATGACATTTAAACACATGTTTAGTCTAAATAAAAAAACCCCAAAAAAACAAAAAAAAAAACTATTGTTGGCATTTTCATATTCATTAGCAGAGAAAATTCCATGCCCAACTAAGTTGAACACGAAAAAAGTTTTATAATCTCAGGGCCTTGTTGGTCTTCTATAGCTTCACCGATGAACACTTACGATATTTCAGTTATGGGGCCAAATGTGACGACTAGTAAGATTAAAACATTAGAATAAGAATTAATCTTTTCTTTATTTGTTTTTCCCCAGCTATTTATTGTCACATAATGTAAAAAGACCCCGTAGATTTTACAACTGGCTGCCAGTACATGTACCGTAAATTTTACGGGATTATTTACAGTTATATCCAAGCATGGTAGGCAAGGTAGGTAACGTATAGGACACAGTAGGGATGTGAGCTAACGCACCGTATCTTAAGCTTACACATTCTTACCCCATCCTACGAGATAATTGACTCCTTC
Organism: Anodontia alba; assembly: GCA_964016985.1. Classification (NCBI taxonomy): domain Eukaryota; kingdom Metazoa; phylum Mollusca; class Bivalvia; order Lucinida; family Lucinidae; genus Anodontia; species Anodontia alba. Next base: position 118,665,531 of record OZ024823.1, read on the forward strand.
GTCAAGTCATTTGACCATTTAACTGACAACCGCAACTGACCATTCAAAATAGCTAATAAGGTAATTGACAATGTTTTTAGTAAGACAAACAAATCAACACGTGCTTTTTACAGGTAAGCACAGGTATCAATACAAAGTTTGTCTAAGGAAATTCACGTGGGCGTGGTTATAACTGCCTGACGGAGGAGTCAATTCCTGCAAAAGTTCTACGGGTGCTACCCGTAAAAAATTACGCTAAAGACGTTGGCAACCAATTGCCAGTATTTACCGTAAAATCTACAGGGTTTTTACAGTGCAGTCTCCACCCTTTTTACATACAGGCTGATGCAGTACATGTGTACTAAGATGTGTTGTATTTACCCTGAGTATTGGGACGGAAAGGCCTGAGCAAACAGTGTAGAAAGACGGTGCTTTTCTATGTTCCATACTAGCTAACGTCCTTTTGTATTACATTACCTATTTTATTTCAGCCACGTTTGCGATAGCCGTAACTGTCCCAGACTGCGTTCCTATCTTTTCCGGGTACTACAACAAGGAATTTGGATTTGAGCTAGAAAAGTAGGTTGACTTTTTCACTGTTGTTTCCTAGTTGTTTTTATTTTCTAACAGAAAATATGTGTATGTGTGTATTTCTTGTCAGTTGATTATTGTTTCAGCGTTAGCCGTCACGTTTTTTGGTTTTGTCCTACATTTTTCGGCATTCTGTTGGTCAATAAAAACACACCCGGGATAGTAACCTGCACAAGACACCATTTCGTTGGTCAAATAGCATGTCATATTAAAATCCATATTGATAGTAATATGTGAGGACAAATATGGGTCCGAATATTCTGGGTTAAATATGATATGAGCCGGGACACAGCATTTATGTAGAACCGAAAGACTGACGCTTTGGACCGATGGCTACCCACTGAATAACCGTGTGAGACTGAGCAGACAGCGCATGCACAGGCTGGTCTCAGTCAAAGCTTGGCACACAAGCAATTTTGTAGAATTTCTGTGCCCCGGCTCATTTGGTTTAAAAAAAATGAGCCGGGACAGCATTTCCAACAAGATTGCATGAAGCGAAGACTGACGCTTACCCACAGAGTGCACTGCGAAGACTCTGGTCAGACTGCGCATATGCGCAGGCTGATCTGAGTCTTAGCTGGGCGCACATGCAATCCTGTAGGAAGTTCTGTTCTGAAGCTCATATGGTTAATGGAAATATTTTCTTGTTTTCTATTTTCAGTTACTTCGACATTGTTGCCGGCATTCCCGACCCCAGCGTTTTCATTCCACCCTCTGAGTGTGCGGGTCTATAACTTGCTAATTACATCTTCTTTTAATTACTTTAGCCGCAACGTCAGAAAACGTACCTTTGAATATGTGCGCCAAACAAAGATTATGTGCGCCAAGCGAAGATTCAGATCAGCCTGCGCTTTCGCGCAGTCTGATCTGAATTTTCACTAGGTGAATTTTGGATAGTCAAGGACACAATTTTCCCCCGCGGACAACGAAGACTCTGATCAGATTGCGCGGATGCGTAGCTGATCTGAGTCTTCGTTGGGCGCACGTCAGAAAGTACGCTTCCCAACCTTGCGGATCAGTTGTTTGTTCCAATAAATCTATTTTGTATTTTGTTTTCTTATTTTCATTGTGCAGTATGCGATGGACTGGGGGCGGGGAGAGGGGCGAGGGGCGGCGCTTATCAGCTTAACCCTATTTTACTGAGTGAAATCTTCTACCAGTCTATTTGCACATGTTTATCTCTAGTTTAAGGGGTGTCAACTTCAGTTCATGTTTTATTATTCTTAGGAAAGTATGTATTTCAATGCAAACGATGTACACCCTGATGAGACACCGCGTTTTGTGGCGTCTGATCTGGGTCTACGCAACTAGCCTATGTCCTTTCTAGGGACGCGTGCATATATGGGATAATTTTGACGACTATTTGTCACAACGGTTGCCAAGTGCATATTAAATGTATATTGTCGCGACCACGCTGACCTAAACCTCAAAGTAAGATACCCTAAAAAGAAAGAGTTTCCTCATGCATGTTGTTCAAATATTAGCAGAGGGCAAAAATGATCATAAAGACATTTGCTTTCGCCTTCCCCACCCCGACGCCATGCGAATGATGGGCGCGAGAAATAACGCAGACATGAGAATATTTGCATCGCATATCTGCTGTTGTTATGCGGAAGGTTTGATTAATCTTCTCTGATGAACAGGCTGATATTCACCGTCGTTGTTCGAATGTATGCGTTGGCGGTTGAACAATACTCTTTTCTACAAAGAACTGTCTCAGCGTACGAAAAGAACTATTATCACATATGCGTTCATCGAAGACTTAGATTAGCCTGCGCATCCAGGGTCGCCATTGTCCGCTTACTGGATACCGTAGATATAGCAGAGAAAATCCTAATCATACTGTGTCTGATAATCTCGGCCTTCACCGTTCGTTGTATTTTCTCAATTTGGGCATCACCTACACACTTTACGACATCACTGCGAAGGAAAATTTTTTTTCAGCGTTATGACATGTTCTTTATGGGAACAAAAAGTGTTATCATTCACCATACCTTATTGAAAACCATTTGGTTTTTTTTGTTGTTTTTTTTTTTTGTTGTTTTTTTTTTTTGTTTTTTTTTTTATTTTGTGTGTGTTTTTTTTTTTTTTTTTTTTTTTTGTTTGTTTGTTTTTTTTTTTTGTTTTTTTTTTCTGTTTCGGTGCTGTCTTCTCAAATACTACTTGAAATGAAATTTACGGGCAGAATTCGGTCCTATCTGTGCAATTACTATAACAAATTGATTTTTTAATATGGATAAGAAAATATGTTTATTTTTCTCGATTTTTTTTTTTATTTATTATTGATGTTTCACTGCGATATTATACAAATTTCAACAATTTTGAACAAACGGAACTTGTTGAAAACCTGTCATCAACTTACCTACCCTATCAATTTCAGCCTAATTTGCAACCATTTTTACTGTCAGGAAAAATGACAATTTTTATTTAAAAGATAAACAGATTAAAATTTTTGGTGCATAGCCATGACATGACACAAATAAATAGGGCATTGCTATATAATGACCTTAATACTGTCACAATGATAAGCATTGTACTCATAAGAAAAGAATAAGTGCTAAAAAGTGAGTGCTCTCTTCTCCTATATTTAACACATCGGTACAGAATTGAGCAATAAATAAAGATATGTCCCGCATCCGCGCAGTCTGATCAGAATCTTCACTGGGCGTATTTTGGATAGCCTAGGATGCAAAGTTTCTTCATGCGGACAACGAAGGCTCTGATCAGACTGCGCGGATGCGCAGGCTGATTTAAGATTTCGTTGGGCGCGTATGTTAGAAGGGACGTTTCTCAATTGCCGCTCACATCATTCTAGTAACCCACTACGGAATATGATTGTTCCAAATTTCGCTTGTATCTTCGGTAATTCTGTATTTCGAAAAAGCTGGCGCGTTCCATATGCCCATTTCACAGGCCATTTCAACATAGGCATAAAAGCTGTCATAAGGAGCCTGTCATAAAGTATGACTCACAATTCAAAGATCAAGAGAAAGGTGTTGATATCCCAAGCCTGAATGGCGATGCTTACAACATTCGTAGCACCCGTATTGATTATGAAATAATTTCAATGGTCATCCTCTCCTTCCGCTAATTCAAGAAGGGCTGTTATCAGTGACTGGCAAAAGTATGTGCACAAAGTACTGGTTAACCGCTAAAAAGAAAAAGGTTGCCCAGAAAAAGTTTGAGTAGATTAAATGACCGGCTCGATATGACATTAACAGTATTGACTGGGCCGTAAAACTCAATCTCAAAAGCACCCAGCGACTATTGATATGCTATTCGAAACACCTACTGATTTATCCTAACTATTAGGACACCATAATTTCTTGTCGTACGCAAAAATCCAATTTAGCCTGAAATTTATACAATAATAAAATCTATAAAAGTTGTCATTGAAAATGCTGAATACATAAAAGAAAGAAATTCGGCGTTTCGGTTTCACTGAGACACTTCATATGGCAGCAATGTTGTTTGCAAGGCTGCATATGCTCACTCCTACCCCACCCCTTCCCGCACCATCAATACCGGAACTAGATTTTCCAATACATCGGACTGGTTTAATGATCCTGAAGGAAATAATCAAAGCACTGACAGCACTGGTGGGTCGATTGTCTCTGAGTGTAGGCTGGAAACATGGTCCTGAACGGGGACTTAAGACTGTTTAATTTAACTCTTAACTTTCTGTTATTTAAGCAAATAGTGCAGATCCTGATCAGACGCCGCATCATGAGGCATCTGATCTGGGTCTGCACTGTTTGTTAATCTACCAGTCCAGATTTTACATATAACCCTCTTTACACTGCATTCTGACGTCTCAGTCACAAGAATAGCGTGGCTATAAATAACCGTTACCTCGATTTCGTCTAACGCGCGGTGTGATTACATTGGTCAATGATAATCACATGGACAACTACCTTAAGGACATTTTGGCGTTTAATACTATGGCTCGCTTGTAAACAATCTACCCGAAAACTGCACTCTGATGAAGTACGGAGAGACTTTTACGTTCACCAGACGGCACTTTGCACTGGCTGCAGTCCATTTGACCGCCATTCCTTGTGTCTAACAATAGCAGCATGGGTGGCAAACAGTGTTAATCCACCAAACAGGTGCCGCATTCTGCATCGACTCTTTGTTCAGACCTATTTGTTCTGGTATTTAGGGTTATTATAGTGAGTGTAAAACTAAACGTGTCCAACAGTCTCGTTTGTAGAATTTTCTTAAGAAACTATATGCTACAATGTAATATTTACATTCTCAATGCATTTTCAGAAAACCTCTACAGTAAACTATTGGGACGTATTGTTGTTCATTTTACACTTACCACGCTATGGGAAGATTCAGCAGACGACAAATTAGTGGTGTTTTCCTTATATTTTCCTAGAAAATAGGATCTGACACTTCATGCAAAAATTGTCTCCTTAGGAGATAATTTGCATTAAGCGTCAGATCCTATTTTCTAGGAAAAATAAGAAAACAAAATCAGAATGCCGTCTTCTCAAATGTTTACCCAGCATGCAAACTGTTAAGGGAAGTTTGAACAACATCGGGCCACGAAAAAAGTAAGTGAATCCCGAAAGGATTCATGTAAACTTTGCTTGCGACCCAACTGTTGTTCATACTTCAGTGGATGTTAAATAAACTGTCTTTCTTACTTATATTTATATTATTTTCCATCCATTATTTGACGAAAAATCTGGTTCGAGGGTTAAAATTGATCAAAATTGAAACAAGAAAACAATTACACGCAGTTTTCCTATAAATAGCGGAACACGTCGTTGACGTGTTAACGTCGCCTTCTTCCAATCATATTGGCGAGAACTATTGTTTATTTTGACGTCACTTGGATAATAAGACGTCGCGTGAGTCAATGTACTCATTGAAATATGAACAACATTAGTTACTAATAGTCAACGTTAGTTTTTATTTTATTTTTTTTTATTTGTAGTAGCTGTAGCAGTGGTAATAGTAGTAATAGAAGTAGCAAACGCGGCAGTAGTAGTAACAATAATAGTAGTAGTAGTAGTAGTAGTAGTAGTGACAGTGGTAATTGTAGTAGCAACAGCAGTAGCAGTGCTAGTAATAGTAGTAGTAGCAGCAGCAATAGTGGTAGTAGTGGTAGTGGCAATAGAAATAGTAGTAGAAGTAGTAGTAGCAGTAGTGGTAGATGTTGTTGTGGTTGCTGTTGTTATGTAGCAAAAACAGTAATGATAAAGCAATTGTCGTGACAGTAATAGTGATAGCAGCAGCAGGAGCCACAGAAGTAGTTGTAGTAGAAGTACAACAACTTCTACTATTATTGCTACAACCATCACTAATTCTACTACTACTATTATTATTGCTACTACTACTGCTGTTATTATTACTACTACTACTACTATTATTACTACTATTGCTACTACTTCTACCACTACTTATACTATAACTACTACTACTACTACCTCTACTGCTGCTGCTACTACTATTACCACTGCGATTGCTACTACTACTTCTAGAGTCTAGTTAATGCAGTCGCACTCACTAATGATTAAAAAATAACTTTATAAATCTGACATATGAAAGAACGTCCTTGCCAAGAGATAACGAATAGAACAATGTCAGTATAAAAGCCCTCTGATAGCAGATATCTTATTCAAAGTGCTAATACAGAACAAAGATGTGGGCTGTGGTATTCTTAGCTCTGGTGGCTGTCTGTGCCGCCCAGGTCCCCACGCCGTGCAGTAAGTACAGTTCTCTTTTCCATTTCGACTTGCACAAAATGGGGCCTTTGCACAGCTGCGAAAAGCGAAAGCCCAGATCGACATGCGCATGTGCGCAATTTGATCATGACTCTAGAATCTGTTGACGAAAAGGGGAACATTGACCTTAGCCTTCGGTGTTCACATTAAAGGGGATTGGACACACTTGTAGGATTTTCCGCCATTTTTACAAGGGAGATAACTTTTTGTTACTTCCTGTTTGCCTTCCTGCACTCCAAACCCCTGCTTAAAAGGGATCAACTCGGAAAGGAAAGAATTTGCTCCCCTTGGGAGCAAATTCTTTCCTTTGAGAGTTGACCCCTTTTCAGAAGGGAGACAAAACAATTTTGACAGAGTTGCCTCCCTGTAAGTATCCATTCCCCTTAAGCAGACGCCCCTTTTGCATGACAATACTTTTTTTGTATAAGAATTGTTTGCTGAAACTTTTATGCTCAATACCAGAAAAGGACACTTATGCCACATTCCAGCAACGAAGGCCCTGATTTTGTTTGTTTGTGTTGAGGTTTTACGGCCCAGTCAACCCAATGGGGTCATGTCGAGCGCGGTCAGTTTACCTATCCACACGTTTACTGGGCAGGACGAAGGCCCTGATCAGACTGCACATTCGCATGGGCGCAGTCTGATCTAGGCCATCGTTGTCATTTTACAAATTCAATGTGTACTGCTGAATACAGTATGTCGAAGGAGACTGATCAGATTGCTCGCATGGTCAGGCTGATATCGGCTTTTGCTACTCGCATATGGCAAAAGGGTTCTTCTTGCGTTTTGCGTCATATACAGTAAAACCTGTGTAAGAGAGCCATCTTTGAAATTGACCTTAGTAGTTGATGTGGAAAGGTGGTCGTCTAATAAAGGTACATGTCATGTAATTTTGCTAGCAAAGTTACATGACATGTACCTTTATAAGACATACAACTTTTTCCACATCAACCACTATTTAAAGTCAGTCTCGAAGGTGGCTCTCTTACACAGGTTTTACTATAGTATTGTCCCGGTTCATAAGTGCCTTGTGTCATCGAATAGCGAATACCCAGAACTTATTAACCCTGGTCCTGCTGAACCCAGATATGTCCTACCATTGCAAACAGTATAGATTCAGATCAGTTGGCTTCTTCTGAAGAAACCAACTGATCTTGTTCTGCGCTGTTTACCATTAAGTATGTGACTTTGTAGAAACAACCAGGATCAAGTTATCTGATTGGCTGAAATTAGGGAGAGAGATTGGCATTTAAATTGATTCAGCAAGGCAAGGGTTAAGAATACAGTATTGATGCTAAACATTGGGACATTCTTAACTCCTTACCATACTTTGCATAAATTTAAGCAAGTCCATTTGATTCCTATTGATGTGTTTAAGAAGATACAGATAAATGGCAAATAATGTAGACCCTGATCAGACGCCGCGTTCTGCGGCGTCTGATCTGGGTCTACATTGTTTGTTCAGACCTGTCTGTCCCATTTGAATCTCTGTTGATGTGTTTAAGAAATAACGGATGATTGGCTAACAGTGTAGCCCCTTATCAGACCCGCATTCCGTGGCGTCTGATCTAAGTCTACATTGTTTGCTCAAGCCTGTCTATCCCAATATTTAGTTATTATGGTATACAAGCTTTTATGTGAAAGCTAATACTTGGTTTATATAAAGCTGAGCAGTCCATGGAAAATGGCATTGGGCCAGTCCATGACATTTCATAAAGTGCTTCCGGAACAATGTAAAACTCCAAGAGTGTCTGCACCTATGAACGTAGACAATAAAGAATGAAAGATACATACAAATTACTTACAACAAATAAAAGGTTTTATTCCCTGACTTTGAAAAGCACCAGAAAACATTGTAAAGAGAGCAGAGGGGTTTTAAGATTTGTAAAGACAAGCAATAAGTTTTGTAAAGACAACCATTTCATATTGTTATGAGCTGTATTCATGATTAATTGCTGTCTATCTTTTGTTTTGTTGAAAGTGGAGCGCTGAAAAATGACCTAGGGGCGGGGGTGGGGGTGGGGGGTGCTGTCAGCATGGATTTGTCCAAAGTGTTGTTCCCTCAGTGCTTTGAAGTCTTAACAATCAATGTCCCCGCTATTCCTGGTCCCGTGAGGGAGTGAGGTGGGGGGGGGGGGGTGCATGATTTTTATTTCTAACTTTTCGGGTTTAATGCTGTCGATATTAAGTTAACACTACGGACAACTTTAGCAGATGACAAATTGATATTTTACCCAGAAAATATGACTTAACATTTCATTCAAATTGTTTCCTCAGCATGAAATGTCAAATTCTGTTTTCTGAGAATAATAATAATAATAATAATAATAACAACATCAAAATGTCGTCTGCTGATTTGTTTTTACCCAGCAGGCTAAGCTTTAAAACAAGGAATGCTTCCTCATGTTCTGTTAATTTAGAAATGATATCATGCAGTTGATGATAAATTCCCATGAAATTTAAATCTTTATTTTCTGGGGAAAATAAAAACAAAGAAACATGTATAATATGTCTTCTGCTGGTATTTAAAGTAACTAGATACACCTGATAGATTTTTCACCATTTTATACAAGGGAGACAACTTTTGTGACCTCTCATTTGCTCTATTGTACATCAAACCACTTCTGAATAGGGATCTTCTCTAAAAGGAAAGAATTTGCTCCCCTTTGGAGCAAATTCTTTCCTTTTAGAATAGATCCCTTTCCAGAGGTGAGACAAAAACAATTAACAGAGTTGTCTCCCTTGAAAAAGTATCAAATTCCACTTAATCAAGAAGATTCAAAGTTAAGGAATTTCTGTGTGTGTGTTTTTTTGTTTTTTTTTTTTTTTTTTTTTGTTTATTATTATTTTTATTATCATTATTATTAGTATTTTTTTTAATAGTAGTAGTAGTATTTTTATTATTATTATTATTATTATTATTATTATTATTATTACTGTTATTATTTTCAGCTGTTCCAAAGCAATGGGAGTCCCGTCGCATCCGGGTATGTAGAAATGAAACACAGAGTGAGAAAACGTACCTTCTGACGTGGGCACAAAGCGAAGACAGAAATCAGCCTTCGCCTTTCACACAGTCTGATCTGCACCTTCTCTACCCATAATGTGCATCCTGCGCATTATGAAAACACGCCTTTTCAAATATATTGAAAATTTTACAACATAAAAAGGACAATTTTCCGATAAAAAAATTCTGACATTTTTTTCATATTTCTGCTCAAAACATAGATTGTTAGAACCGCCTTGAGCAGAAATAAGAAAAATAATGTATACCCCGGTAAACCCCAGTTTTACTATATAAAAGTGGGGTTTAAGGGGGTCAAAATTATATAGGCGTGTTTTCGTGATGGATGGTTCAGATCAGCCTGCACATTCGCGCAGTCTGATCAGAACCTTCACTGGCCGTATTTCGGATAGCCTAGGATGCAAAGTTTCTTCATGTTTCTTCATGTGAACAATGTAGACTGATCGCGAAAGCGCTGGCTTGTTTGTGTCTTCATTAGCGCACATGTCAGAAGGTACGATTTCTAAACAGCCGAGAAATTAATCTGTCCTAGAATAAGGGAGATAAATGGAAAATCAAGACTGATAAAGTTGTCATTCTTGTACTCTACCTAGCGTTTTGATCTATTTTACATTGTTATCAAGAATCAACAAAGTATTTAAGGAGAAGCAACTTTTCAAAATTATTTGCCCCCTTTGTAAAAAAGGGTCTTCTTTAAAACTAAAGAATTAAATTCTTTCCTTTTAGAGTAAACCCCTTTTTCAGAGAGCTATAGTGTGCATGAAAGCAAACGGGAGGTCGCAAAAACTGTCTCTCTTGTAAAAATGACGTAAAACTCTACCAAGTATATCCAGTCTCAGAAGCTTGAAATTCGGTCAGAAATACATGTTGAAAATGGCCCAGATCAACTATCCTATAAGGCGAGCCGAGCCAGAAATGCATGTTATAAAATGGCCCAGATCGACTATCCTATAAGGCGAGCCGATCCTTCGACTATAGGATAGTCGATCTGGCTATAAGATCGACTATCCTAGATCGACTATCTTATAAGGCGAGGTGGGCCGAGCCTTCGGCTCACCTTATAGAATAGTCGCTCTGGACCATATTAACATGTGTTTTTGACCTTAAAAGTTCCTGTGATCCAGTCACCTTAAAAGGACGTTCATATTACCAACACGAATTTCTTTTATAAATAAAGGTACTTTTTAACGCTCATTGAAGTATGAACAACATCGGAATACTACGAAAGACCGGTAGTGACATTTCAACTACATTAATTCAAGGTTTCAACTTCACGAATTCACGAATTCAACTTCACGAATTCACGAATTCAACTTCACGAATTCACGAATTCAACTTCACGAATTCAACTTCACGAATTCACGAATTCACGAATTCAACTTCACGAATTCAACTTCACGAATTCACGAATTCAACTTCACGAATTCAACTTCACGAATTCACGAATTCAACTTCACGAATTCGAGAAGTTGAAACCTTGAATTAATGTAGTTGAAATGTCACTACCGGTCTTTCGTAGAATACGATTCAATGTTGTTTATACTTCAATGAACGTTAAATAAATTAATTCTTATATTTATATAATTTTCCATCAGTTATTTGACGAAAAAAAATCTGGTTCTAGGGCTAAGATTTAAACAAGAAAACAATAGCACGCAGTTTTCCTATCAATAGCGGACCAAAGTCGTTGACGTCATAACGTCGACATCTTCCAGTCATATTGGAGAGAACTAGGGTTTACCCAGCTAGCATTCTACGTAAATCTACATCGGGCCGTCATCGGCCCGTCAGCTACCCTGACGGGCCGATGACGGCCCGATATAGATTTACGTAGAATGCTGACTGGGTATTTCGATGGCGTCATTTAATAATCATGTGACATCACGTGAGCCAATGCATTCTCTGAAATATGAACATTAGCTCCCAATAGTGAATGCGCTGGAACTGTAACTATTATAAAGCAATAGAAAAGCAAGCTTTATAGAATGTTTTATAGGCTACAAAGCACCTCGACACAAATTATAGTTAGATTCTACAAGGACTGACCCATGAGAGCAATGAACACACACACAAAAATAACTGATGTGACTTTCTGAACTATCTTACAGGACAGCTGATCTAATAGTTTCGGGCAATTAGTGACCTGCGTAAATTTTCAAAAGTCCCGGAATGGGCTCAGTGATCACAATGGACCAGAAAAAATAACTACACTATAGTGAAGTACGTGGAGACGTGTTACGTCCAGTACACGGCATTAACACCAGCAATACTAATCATGTTGTTAAAATCAAAAGAAACGTCCATCAATCACATAACGTCGTAATAACGTCGTTTGGATGGAAAACGACGTTGTTACGACGTTGTGGGTTTGCTGAGAAACATTCCAAATCCTATTGATGATGCAGTTCGAACACGAAATTTAACACTAAGAAAGGGGAGACAAATGAAAAAATAAGACAGTTGTATAGTCATGTGTATGTGAAATAGCGTCCCCACCTGTTCTATTAATATAGATTAGATCTAGTCCACAGTTGTTTTGAAATACGGGAAGTAATTTTCGAGGGCATTGAAAGTCCATTAAAACCGAATGCTTCAGTACGAGGTTTCTGTCAGGGCTTTCAATCCGTGGGAATTATTTCCTGTATTTTAAAACTACGGTGTATAAATTTTATATTACACATACCATAAAATGACTTGAATTCTACATGACATCATAAATGACATCATATAAAATGACATCAGCTACCCTGACGGGCCGATGACGGCCCGATGTAGATTTACGTAGAATGCTAGCTGAGTTTATGCATAGACAATATCACGTCAGGCAATATTTCCCAGTAGGAAATAACAACTGTATTTTTCCCGTAATTCTCGGTGAGTATCCATAACATAAGTAAAATTCTATAGTGCTACGAAGTACAGTCAAACCTGTGTTAAGCAAGCGCCTAAAGGAAACCCAGACAGGTGCTTGCTCAAACCAATTTATTTTTTAGATTGCACTTGTCCTTTTATCGGACCTAAAAACTGGCTTTTAAGGACAGTTCGTTGCTTAATACAGGTGGCCTTTTAGACAAGCCTGATTATATAGTCAAACCTGTGTTAACGGCCACTTTTATTAAGCAATTACCTGTCTCAAAAGACCATTATTCCAGATCGCTGTAAAATTTCATGTATTAAACAAGCATCTTTCTTAAGCAGCCACATTTTAGCTATCGTATAGGTGCTTAAGAAGATTACTTAATACAGGATTGGCTGTATCATCAAAACATCCGGCGAGGCAATTCAAATGATACTCACAATATGTTTTTGGTGCGGAAATAAATATCTATAATTTTTGGTTGAAATAGAAAAGGGTTCTATCCGGATCTTTCACCTTTGTTTCAGTATGACAGAAAGAAAAGTTACTTCGACTTCGCCAAGTTTTCATACGATGCGTTGGATAAGAGAACTCGGACGATCGAAGAAGTTCGTACTGGCAGCGAAAGGGAATTTTATGATACCCTACGGTTACACAATATTGTAAGTAGCAATAATACAGTCGACTCTCGTTATCTCGAATTCCAAGGGACTCACTGAAACACTTCGAGATATCCATACCTCGGCATATCAGAGTTGAGAGAGTGAGGATAATACAATAAATTGAACAACCACATTTAACAAATGAATATGTAATTTGACTCCTAAAGTTATATATATATATATATATATATATATATATATATATATATATATATATATATATATATATATATATATATATATATTTATATATATATATATATATATATATATATATAATTTCTCCTCTTTTCCACATTATTTTGTTACCTGTTGTCATACTTTTCATGTTAAAACAGGGACCAGATTTTCACTTCGAGATAAGCGGTAATTCGAAATAAGCGAGTTCGAGATAACGAGGTTCGACTGTAGTTGCACTTTAATGGCTCGAACATTTTTGGGGTCATGAAAATTTGTTCTAGGCATGTACGGAATTTTAATCATAACAAAGGGGGATAATTTGGGATGTCTTTTCAATCTTCTATATAATACATATAATACCGGTATGTTGAGTATATTCATTAGAATCGCCTCTTTGAGGCTATTCTAATGAATATGCTCAACATACACTTTTTATACAATAAGAAATATCCCTGATTTTTTTTTTTTTTTTTTTTTTGAGCTATCGGAAAAAATTCCAAGAGACTAGAAAAGGAGTTCGAAACAAAAACGGTTAATGAGCCATCAGTATTCGAGTTATTGAAGTTTTACCGTATCCAAGACAACAGACCTTATTTATCCCAAACTATTTTGACACCTATCTTTGCCATGTTTGTCGTAAAAAATTACTATCTATTGATGTTTTAAAACTACATGATGAGTTGCGTACAGTATAGACATTACATTACTAAAACGATTTAACCTTTACTACTCTCTGGACAAACTCAGCAGACGACATTTTGATTATATTTTTCTCAGTTTTCCTATTAAATAGGCTTTGACATTTCACATCTGCGTGTGGCATAAAAAATATCTTTCATGTTTTCAAAATTGAACCTTTAGCGTTCTCTGGGCTAATTCTGAAAGCGACCAATTGTTACACATGTATTTTTCTTATTATTTTTTCTTCAGAAACAAACTATTGACATTTCATGCACATTGTCTCTTTAGGAGACAATTTGCATGAAGTGTCAAAGACTACTTTCTGGGAAAAATAAAATATTTCAAGATGTCGTTTGCTGAAATTTTACCCAGAGTGCTAAGCGTATTAGGAAAAATAGTTAAACGAAAGAATTAGAGGCGCGTGTAAAACACTAACTTGAACAGAGTATCCCTGAGGCGGATCCGGGAAGGTGGGAGGGATGGGAGGGAGGGAATCGGGGCTCAGTCGACCCTCTCAGTTGACTCAAAAGTATGTTGTTTTGGAAAATCTGATAAAATTTAGATGCCGTGTTTACCGTAAATATTCGCACACCTTACTCTAAACCCGAACTTTCAATAAGTCAATTTACTGCCTGCCATCACGAAAACACGCCTATATAATTTTGACCCCCTTAAACCCCACTTTTATATAGTAAAACTGGGGTTTACAGGGGTATACATTATTTTTCTAATTTCTGCTCAAAAACATAGATTGTGGGTAATCGTTAGAACCGCCTCGCCGAGGCGGTTCTAACGAGTACCGACAATCTATGTTTTGAGCAGAAATATGAAAAATATCAGAATTTTTTATCCGATTTTTTTCCTTTTTTTTTTGGTTGTAAAATTTTCAATATATTTAAAGAGGCATGTTTTCGTAATGCGATTATGCCTAACTATGTTGGCTGAGTTGCAAACGGTAGTAGACGGTGGGTCAGACGGTGCGTTCTGCAATTCTGCTATTTTCATTATTTCTTGAATTCTGTATTTCTAAAGGAGTCCCCTTTAAGATTATTTTGTGACCGCAGCATCTGTCGTTAAGTGCTTGTGTGGAAGCCGTAATATGTCGTATACCGTACTCCATTACGAAAACACATCTATTCAAATATATAGAAAATTTCACCTCCAAAAACTGAAAATTTGCAGATAAAAAACTATGATATTTTTCATATTTCTGCTCAAAACATAGATTGTGGGTACTCGTTAGAACCGCCTCGGCGAGGCGGTTCTAACGAGTACCACAATCTATTTTTTGAGCAGGAATAATAACAAGAGCTGTCGGAGGACAGCGAGCTCGCCTGCTGGGTACATTTTATATTGTAACATTTTTATCATTAAGCCATATAATATAGGTCACACTGACCTAGATGTATTTGTATGTAAATCATTTTGTCACTTAGATATAATAATCCAGGTATGACAATTCTCCATGAAATAGTAATAAAAATAAAAGGCAAAATCACTGAAGCATGAAATATAGGTCACAATGACCTAGATATAGTAAGTGGTCATTCATTGGGTCACATGGAACTAATATCCCAGGTGTGACATTTATCCAACAAATATTCAAGATATAAGGCAAAATCACTGAACCATGAAATATAGGTCACACCAACAGAGATATATTTTGACGTCAATAATCGGGTCACAAGGAACTAATATCCCAGGTGTGACATTTATCCAACAAATAGTATTCAAGATATAAGGCAAAATCACTGAACCATGAAATATAGGTCACAATGACCTAGATATAGTAAGTGGTCATTCATTGGGTCACATGGAAGTAATATCCCAGGTGTGACATTTATCCAACAAATAGTATTCAAGATATAAGGCAAAATCACTGAACCATGAAATAGAGGTCACACCAACAGAGATATATTTTGACGTCAATAATCGGGTCACAAGGAACTAATATCCCAGGTGTGACATTTATCCAACAAATAGTATTCAAGATATAAGGCAAAATCACTGAACCATGAAATATAGGTCACACCAACAGAGATATATTTTGACTTCAATAATCGGGTCACAAGGAACTAATATCCCAGGTGTGACATTTATCCAACAAATAGTATTCAAGATATAAGGCAAAATCACTGAACCATGAAATAGAGGTCACAATGACCTAGATATAGTAAGTGGTCATTCATTGGGTCACATGGAAGTAATATCCCAGGTGTGACATTTATCCAACAAATAGTATTCAAGATATAAGGCAAAATCACTGAACCATGAAATATAGGTCACACCAACAGAGATATATTTTGACGTCAATAATCGGGTCACAAGGAACTAATATCCCAGGTGTGACATTTATCCAACAAATAGTATTCAAGATATAAGGCAAAATCACTGAACCATGAAATATAGGTCACAATGACCTAGATATAGTAAGTGGTCATTCATTGGGTCACATGGAAGTAATATCCCAGGTGTGACATTTATCCAACAAATAGTATTCAAGATATAAGGCAAAATCACTGAACCATGAAATATAGGTCACACCAACAGAGATATATTTTGACGTCAATAATCGGGTCACAAGGAACTAATATCCCAGGTGTGACATTTATCCAACAAATAGTATTCAAGATATAAGGCAAAATCACTGAACCATGAAATATAGGTCACAATGACCTAGATATAGTAAGTGGTCATTCATTGGGTCACATGGAAGTAATATCCCAGGTGTGACATTTATCCAACAAATAGTATTCAAGATATAAGGCAAAATCACTGAACCATGAAATATAGGTCACACCAACAGAGATATATTTTGACGTCAATAATCGGGTCACAAGGAACTAATATCCCAGGTGTGACATTTATCCAACAAATAGTATTCAAGATATAAGGCAAAATCACTGAACCATGAAATATAGGTCACACCAACAGAGATATATTTTGACTTCAATAATCGGGTCACAAGGAACTAATATCCCAGGTGTGACATTTATCCAACAAATAGTATTCAAGATATAAGGCAAAATCACTGAACCATGAAATAGAGGTCACAATGACCTAGATATAGTAAGTGGTCATTCATTGGGTCACATGGAAGTAATATCCCAGGTGTGACATTTATCCAACAAATAGTATTCAATATATAAGGCAAAATCACTGAACCATGAAATATAGGTCACACCAACAGAGATATATTTTGACGTCAATAATCGGGTCACAAGGAACTAATATCCCAGGTGTGACATTTATCCAACAAATAGTATTCAAGATATAAGGCAAAATCACTGAACCATGAAATATAGGTCACAATGACCTAGATATAGTAAGTGGTCATTCATTGGGTCACATGGAAGTAATATCCCAGGTGTGACATTTATCCAACAAATAGTATTAAAGATATAAGGCAAAATCACTGAACCATGAAATATAGGTCACACCAACAGAGATATATTTTGACGTCAATAATCGGGTCACATGGAACTAATATCCCAGGTGTGACATTTATCCAACAAATAGTATTCAAGATATAAGGCAAAATCACTGAACCATGAAATATAGGTCACACCAACAGAGATATATTTTGACTTCAATAATCGGGTCACAAGGAACTAATATCCCAGGTGTGACATTTATCCAACAAATAGTATTCAAGATATAAGGCAAAATCACTGAACCATGAAATAGAGGTCACAATGACCTAGATATAGTAAGTGGTCATTCATTGGGTCACATGGAAGTAATATCCCAGGTGTGACATTTATCCAACAAATAGTATTAAAGATATAAGGCAAAATCACTGAACCATGAAATATAGGTCACACCAACAGAGATATATTTTGACGTTAATAATCGGGTCACAAGGAACTAATATCCCAGGTGTGACATTTATCCAACAAATAGTATTCAAGCTATAAGGCAAAATCAATGAACCATGAAATATAGGTCACAATGACCTAGATATAGTAAGTGGTCATTCATTGGGTCACATGGAACTAATATCCCAGGTGTGACATTTATCCAACAAATAGTATTCAAGATATTAGGCAAAATCAATGAACCATGAAATATAGGTCACAATGACCTAGATATAGTAAGTGGTCATTCATTGGGTCACATGGAACTAATATCCCAGGTGTGACATTTATCCAACAAATAGTATTCAAGATATAAGGCAAAATCACTGAACCATGAAATATAGGTCACAATGACCTAGATATAGTAAGTGGTCATTCATTGGGTCACATGGAACTAATATCCTAGGTGTGACATTTATCCAACAAATAGTATTCAAGATATAAGGCAAAATCACTGAACCATGAAATATAGGTCACAATGACCTAGATATAGTAAGTGGTCATTCATTGGGTCACATGGAAGTAATATCCCAGGTGTGACATTTAACCAACAAAAAGTATTCAAGATATAAGGCAAAATCACTGAACCATGAAATATAGGTCACAATGACCTAGATATAGTAAGTGGTCATTCATTGGGTCACATGGAAGTAATATCCCAGGTGTGACATTTATCCAACAAATAGTATTCAAGATATAAGGCAAAATCACTGGACCGTGAAATCTAGGTGACCTTGACCGTAAAATGTAGGTCACCATGACCTTCACTCTCTTACACTTAAACTGATGTCACATAGTTAGCTGATGTATAACCAGTTGTGTCTATAACCTGTAGGCATATAAGATTTTACAAATGTGTCCTAGATTTTGACCCCTAGCCCCACCCCAAGGCCCACCCTGAGGTATGAACCCAGGGGTATGTTCTTTTGGAATCTCAGAAGACTCGTCCAGGTACCCAAATTCTAAATATGAATGCTCTATGAGGAGTGAAAGTCAAGATATAAGAATTTGAAAAACTTTACTACAGTATTACAAAGGTGTCCTAGATTCTGACCACTAGCCCCACCCAGGGGCATGAACCCAGGGATTTATTCTCTTGGAATCTCAGAAGACCCTCCAAGGTACCTAAGTTCCAAATTTGATGCCTCTGTGAGGAGTGACTGTTGAGATATAAGCATTTGAAAAACTTTAACACAGTGTGACGGGAACGCAAACGCAAACGCAAACGCAAACGCAAACGCAAACGTGGACGACCGGGGTGACCACAATAGCTCTCCTTGTACTTCGTACAGGCGAGCTAAAAATAATGTATACTCCTGTAAACCCCAGTTTTACTATATAAAAGTAGGGTTTAAGGGGGTCAAAATTATATAGGTATGTTTTCGTAATGCGGATATAGTTTTAGCCTTTACCACTCTTTGCATGCAAATTCAGCAGACGATAAAATGATGATATTTTTCTCGTTTTCCTAGAAAACGGGATTGACATTTCATACAAACTTACTCTTGAGGAGACAATTTGCATGATATATCAAAACCAAATAAGAAAAATATTTCAATATATCATCTGCTGAAAATTTTACAGAGAGCTAAGCGTAAAAGCATGGTCCTTTGGGACTTTTGAGCTCGTATTTAACATGTGAAAACACATGGATTAAACCTGGATCTGGATTAAAACCAACACCAGCCGTATGCTAGAACACAAAACAGATCAACCACCAATAAAAGAACTTCCTCTGCCTGGCAATAGACTGTATCCGTAGCCTCAACAACCTACATATCGGCGAATGGACTGGACACTTCTACAGTCGAAATTGACAAGTCCAGCTACGAGACAACGACAATATTTGTAATACTCTCAAAGTTCCGAATCTTCAAGCACCACTTCCAATTTACAAAAAGCAAAATTTAGGGGCATGGTCGGAGGCGGGACACAGCCAAAAACCAAGATTAAAGCCCACCAGGAAGTGGTAAACTAGAACTACCGTGTGACGCACCTTATGGTTTCGACCCGCTGGACCACGGCAGCTACCGCTTAAAAAAAACTGAAACGACGACGTATCGATAAAAACGCTGCTGAGAGACGAAGGATGGAGGTGGGGCGTGAAGGATGTCGCAGTGTTTTACATAATCGTTAAAATACTTCAGTCCGAATCTGCTGTTTTCTATCTTTTGTCGTTTTCTGTATTACCAAATGAACATGCTTTCAGATAAATTTATCAATTTCGGCCACGCTCAGATTACCACTGTCGGTCCTGCAGACAGAAACTGGTACCTTAGCAAACAGTATAGATCTAGATACGACAGCTCATAATTAGCCATCTCATCTGAATCTACACTGTTTGATATTCTGTTCTTGTTTGGTACCCTATGCATATGCGTCCAGTGATACCTCTCATCAGCCTATGTATTACGAAAACACGCCTATTCAAATATATTGAAAATTTTACCACCAAAAGAATGAAAATTTTAAGATAAAAATTCTGATAATTTTTCATATTTCTGCTCAAAACATAGAATGTAGTTCTCGTTAGAACCGCCTCGGCGAGGCGGCGAGGCGGTTCTAACGAGTACCCACGATCTATGTTTTTGAGCAGAAATAAGAAAAATAATGTATACCCCTGTAAACCCCAGTTTTACTATATAAAAGTGGGGTTTAAGGGGGTCAAAATTATATAGGCATGTTTTTGTGATGGCATCTATGCAGTCTCTAATGATAAGTCTTTACTTGACGCTCACTCACTGGACGGTTTAAAAGTAATCAAGAGGTGTGCAGCAGAGTCTTATCAGACTGTGCGTGGTTGCGCAGACTGATCTACGTTGTGCCCAAATGTCCGTAGGTAAATTTACTCATGTTGTTGCAATCATCCATAGTTGAAATATTAACACTGAGTTCTCTGGGTAAAATTTTCAACAGACGACATATTGAAATATTTTTTTCTGATTTTTTTCCTCAGAAAACAGGTTTTGACATTTCATGCAAATTGTCTCCAATGGAGACAATTTGCATGTATTGTCAAACTCCGTTTTCTAGGAAAGATAAGAAAAATACCACCAATGTGTTTTCTGCAGCATTAGCTCAGGGGGGGGGGATATTTTTTCTGATTTTTCCCCAGAAAACAGGTTTTGACATTTCATGCAAATTGTCTGGAGACAATTTGCATGTAATGACAAACTCCGTTTTCTAGGAAAGATAAGAAAAATACCATCAATGTGTTTTCTACAGCATTAGCTCAGGGAGTGGTAAAGGTTATTGTGTTATGAACTGAACATCAGAAGCTGTTTGTATTTTTTATAGCAACATTTTTCTTTTATTTTTCTAGCAAACGGAGTACAAACTCAATCTCAGGACCAAAAAGTGTAACGTCACTCAATTAACAAGACCTTTCTTTGAATATATGATACCCCCAAATGCTCACTTTGACTTTGAAGCAGAGGTAGGCCCAGTTCAAATACCCAATGAACATATCACTATTCAGGAATGGGATGGCAAGTTCGGAGACAACAGTAAGTGTTTTCTAGTATAATTTAACGCTTAGCATGCTCGAAAAAAGTATCAGCAGATGACAGTTGAAATAATTTTATTATTATTGTTATTATTATTGTTATTATTATTATTATTATTATAATTATTATTGTTTTCCCCCAGAAAACAGACCTGACATTTTAATGCAATGTGTTTGGAAGACGTTTTCGTTTATGGTGTGATCAACTAATTCGCGAATTTTCTTTGTCACTTTTCTTTTTTTTTTTTTTTTTTTTTTTTCTTTTTTTTTTCTTCACAAAATAAAACGACCGAAAAAAAGAACGTCACTGTTCACTGTGTGAATTTGATGGCGTGTATCTACTACGCAGTCGGGAAACTTCAGAAACAACTGAACTTCAACCCATTTAAGCCTAGCGTCCCATAATAGGGATACTGACGAACAGTGTAGGCCCAGATCAGACGCCACAGAACGCATTTGATCAGTGCCAACACTGTTTGCATTAAGATTAAGTTCAAAAGTTTCTTTAAAACATGGTAACAAAACTAAGCAGTCACCCCTTATATAGGAAATGGGCCTGTCCAGAGAGTTAAGGTAGAAGAGTCTATTCGGCATAAATGTGTTAACGGTGCTCAGCTGATCATAACAAAGTATCAGGCAGTTTTTATTTATGTATGCGGAATATATGGATGTATATTTCAGTTTTGTTTGTTTTTGTTGAGGTTTTAAGGCTCAGTCAACCCAATGGGGTCATGTCGAGCGCGGTCAGTTTACCTAACCACATTTTTACTGGGCAGGCTTAGTCCTCTAGGCGGTTAACCAGTAGTTTGCACATTCTTCCGCCAGAAACTGACAACTGCCCTTTTGAATCAGCGGAAGGGAGAGAATGATCGTGGAAAATATTTCATGATCAAATCTCCACGAAATAATGTTGCCGACATGGCGGGGGTCGAACCCGCAACCTCCTGAACACCAATCGGACGCGCACCCACCTAAGCCACTGAGGCCGGATATTTCCGTTTTAAGGTGGTAAACTCTTCTCCATTTAACCTTGCCATGCTGAATAAATTAAAATGCCACGCTCATTTCTAATTTTCAGCGGATCAGATTACTTGTTCCAGGTTTATGGTACAAATTTACATACATGTATTTAAATGACAAACAGTGAATAGCCAGGTCAGCTTAGAAGCCAACTGATCTGGATCTACACTGTTTGCAAAGGCAGGGCATATCCGGTTCACCAGGACCAGGGTTAACAAGGGAGACAACTGTTTTACTTTTTGTTTTAACATCAGGCCCCTTCTGAAAAGCTTTGTTCCTTGGCTGTCCACAGAACACACGGCGAAGACTTGAGCGTTCTTCGCTTGGCATTTGTCAGAATGTATATTTCCTCACACATATCAATACGCATGTATGTGTCCTTTCTGTTTTACAGCCACCTTTTACATGACAGTGACATACCCAGACTGTTTCCCAGTGGCCCTGGACTTTTTCAATAGTGGTGAGGATTTTGGAGAGAGGTAAGGGAATTTTGATTTTTTTTTTTTACGCCACAGTGTCGAGTCGGTCAATTTGCCTACGCACTTTTCTCGGCAGCCTTTGTCCTCCAAGTGGTTAACCAGTACTTTGTGCACTTTCGACAGTAACTAAAAGGAAGCAAATACGTATGAGCTGAGTTTATTAACATACTGGGCCCAGTTGTTCAAAGCGTCGTTAGCTTAACGAGCATGTTAAGGGTCATTTCGTTAACTGTTTTAGCAGATTCAATATACAATATTCTGATATTTTTTGCTGAAAAAATGTTAGTGCTTTACTGCAAAAGCTACTCACATTTTTTCAGCAAAAAATTTCAGCATATTTGCGTATCACTCGATGTAAATTTTAACGAATCGTTAACTAACGACATCGTTAGCTTTGAACCACTGGGCCCTGGTTTTTAATCTGACAGTCTGGTCAGCGAGAATTCGCAGATGGGTCCCGACAGCTTGACAGGGTTCTCTGGATACAGTTGTACCCTAAGTATTTCACAGAAATAAGCCTGAACAGACACTTTAGAGCACATTACGAAAACACGCCTATTCAAATATACTGAAAATTTTACCACCAAAAAATGAAAATTATCAGATAAAAAAGTCTGATATTTTTCATATTTCCGCTCAAAAACATAGATTGTGGTTACTCGTTAGAACCGCCTCGTTGAGGCGGTTCTAACGAGTACCCACAATCTATGTTTTGAGCAGAAATAAGAAAAATAATGTATACCCCTGTAAACCCCAGTTTTACTATATAAAAGTGGGGTTTAAGGGGGTCAAAATTATATAGGCATGTTTTCGTGATGAACAGACTAAGACCATCCTATAACCATCTTGGAAAGTTGAGTAAATACGTACGGTCTCGCAGTTTTTCTCCATGGCACGTTTGTTTGTTTGTTTTGTTTGTTTTGAGGTTTTACGGCCCAGTCAATCCAATGGGGTCATGTCAAGCGCGGTCAGTTTACCTAACCACACGTTTACTGGGCAGGCTTAGTCCTCTAAGCGGTTAACCAGTATTGTGCACATTCTTTCGCCAGAAACTGACAACTGCCCTTCTTGAATCAGCGGAAGGGAGACAATGACCGTAGAAAATATTTCATGATCAACCTCCACGGAAGAATGTTGCCGACCTCGGCGAGGTTCGGACCCGCGACCTCCTGGTCTCCAGTCGGACGCGCATCCAAGTGAGCCACCGAGGCCGCAAAGTTGGTTAGCGCTTCTGACTAGGAACACCATCATCATCATTACGTGGGCCTCGCCATGCAAACGTGTCTTCGAGCAGATGCGGACAGCGAAGGCCCAGATCTGCCTGCGCATCTGCGCAGTCTGATCAGGGCATTCATTGTCCGCTAACAGAATCATGGCCTGGCACTATGCTATGACTTTTACATTTCTAATCTAACAAACGGGTAAAATAGTCCTCCTTGACTATTTTTCTGCACATATCATCTCCCTTACCAGTCAGTAAGCATTCTACATAAATCTACAGTAGGCCGTTATCGGCCCGTCAGCTACCCTGACGGGCCGATAACGGCCCGCTGTAGATTTATGTAGAATGCTAGCTGGGGTGATCATACTGACCAGCCAAATCAGAGAAAAGGACATTCCAAAAGATATGTTTTTTTTGTAAAACATACCTTTTAAACGGCAGCCAGTCCAACAGAATCATTACAAACTACAGAATGTATGGAGAGCAAAGGTCCGGATGCTACTTTGCGCATGCGCAGGATGATCTGAATCTGCGCATGTTGTGTATGTTCGAAGAAAATGCCCTTATCGCATATGCTGGCAATAACAGGCAAATGCGCAGTCTTATCAGAGTTTTTGTTGCCCATGTATAGAGCAGATTTTTTATTGTGTTGGGGTTTAACGACACGTCAACCCTTTTGGGTCATTTTGTGTCGTCTCCCATAGAAAGGGAGAAAAGTGATAGAAGAGATAGTAGAAGAGATTAAAGAGAGGGACAGGGAAGAAAGGAACAGGAATGAAAGTGAAGAAACAGAAGAAATAAAAATATTCCCCATCTACATTACCTGCTACAAGGATAGCAGGCCTTGCCCAACTGTAAGCCAATATCAGTTGGACGCCCCGGTGACGTAAGATACACGACACCTTCGCACCACCCGACCACCCCATATAGAGCAGACGACGCTGTAAAATATATGAAAGAACGAACCCAGCAAGCATTCTTTATCAATCTATAGCGGGCAGTTATCGGCCCGTCAGCTACCCTGACGGGCCGATAACGGCCCGCTATAGATTTATAAAGAATGCTAGCTGGGAATAAGCCTCTGGATCATACTTCATGGACATGCAAACACTTAACAAACACTGTAGACACAGACCTAGTGTTCTTTGATTTCGCTGTTTATCCTGATTGTGTTGGGGTTTACGACACGTGGGACATTTTGTGTCGTCTCCCAGAGAAAGGGGGGAAAAAAGATAGAAGAGATAGTAGAGATGAAAGAGAGGGAAGAAAGAGAAACAGGAATGAAAGGGAAGAAACTGAAGAAATAAAAACATTCCCCCTCTACCCTTACCCGAAAACAGGCCTTGCCCAACTGTTGGACGCCCCGGTGACGTAAGATACACACCTTCGCACCACCTGATCACCCTGCTGTTTACCCTTAAAGCGCTGACATTTAGATTCTTGTTTTTGCCGCATTTTTAGAGAAAATAAGGCGACATCATGAAATATCGTCTTGTTTTCTAAAAATAAGATTTGATATTTCATGTGAATCGTCTGCCCAACCGACGATTCACAAGTAATTTCGTATTATCTCTGAAAAATAATACTTGAATTAAAAAAGAATGTTGTCTGCTTAGCCTCTTAGTATTACAGCGACTTATAGTTTGTTTTTCGCATAAAACACGGGAGAGTTTCTCACGTTGCCATTACGAAAACATGCCTATTCAAATATACTGAAAATTTTACCATCAAAATTTGAAAATTTTCATTTTTTTTTTTTTTTTTCATATTTCTGCTTAAAACATAGATTGTGGGTACTCGTTAGACCCGTCTCGACGAGGTGGTTTGAGCAGAAATAAGAAAAATAATGTATACCCCTGTAAACCCCAGTTTTACTATATAAAAGTGGGGTTTAAGGGGGTCAAAATTATATAGGCATGTTTTCTTAATGTCGGAATTATATACTTTCAGGTATTTCGACATGACGGCTGGTATACCAGATCCTGATGTGTTTATTCCTCCAAGCGAATGTGTTAGTCCTTAAAACATTATTTCTGTTTCTCTTTTAAATAAATGTATTAAAATTAAAATCGCCGTTCAATAATATAACTGGAAATGTGTCCGAAAGTTACGGATGCCACCGCCTGAAAACTTTTTAACGCTAATTGCTAATGCCGGACGCGAACAGAGACGGACGGACGGACAGCGGTAACACTTTATGCCCTTTCCTACATTCTTGGAATGGCGTGGTGGGGGGGGGGGGTGCATAATAAAAATTGTTTAATCAACGGTAGTTATCGCTAAGGGAAATTCAGACACTTTTAGGAAGGTAACTTTGCCAGAACTGTTTTGGCTACCTTTTTTTGAAAAAGGGGTCTACTCTAAAAGAAACGAAGTTGGTAGCAATTTCTTTCGTTTAGAGCAGAGCCCCTTTTAGAGGGGAAACAAATTCATTTTGATTCCGAGTTGCTCAAAAGCGTATCCATTAAATTTGACCTATTCCACTCTCTTGGCTTATTCAGCAGACAATGGATTGGTAATACATGTATTTTTTTTTTTATCAGAAAACCGGATTCGACACTTCATGCAAACTGTCTCCAAAGGAAACAATTTGTATAAAGTTTCAAATCCCGCTTTCTGGGGAAAATAAAAATATTTCAGTACGGCGCCCTTTAAAAAAAAATGCTCAGAGTGCTAAGCATTAAGCTCATCAGTTCTGTAGAACAATATGGACTTGTTCGAGAGTTAGAACAAGAGCTCCGCCAAGCGGGGCATTAAACGCCCGTGGCAGGTAATAAGATGTAGCACATAAACTGGCTACTGTATAATTCAGTGCTCCGGATATAAACTGTAAATGGAATTACAAAAAAAAAAAAATGTTTTTAAAATTTCATTGGTGCATATCTCTGCTGATATTTAGTGAACTGTAACCTATGGGTCCAAGCTGGCCCAGAAATTAAGGGAGAAGTGACGTCTTCCTCCTGGGAAAATAGGGAGAAGTTTGCTGCTTCTAGGGAGAATTGCTTTCTGATGGAGGAAACACCACAGAAGCATGGCTGTATTATAAGCTCATATGAGCTGATTTGTTTTTCCTATACTTCAATATCGGACCAAACAATAACAAAACAAAAATAAACAACCAAAAAAAAAAAAAAAAAAAAAAAATACTGCAAGAAATGATTTTGGTAAACCTTTAACTTGCTTAATACTGATTTCATTTTTGTTCTTCGAGGGAGCCAAATCAGAAGAGTATTAAAAAAAATCATCAGAATTATATATTTATAAAGATTTAATAATGGCAACCTTTCCTTGCAAATCTAATAAAAGAAGATGTTAAAAAATGAAAAAAAAATCAATATCTTGCCCATATGACCAAAACTTTAGTTATTTGCAAAAAATATACCTATTATATATTAAAATTTCAACACTATTACCTCTAAACAATATGCTGCGAAAAGTTTACAAAAACTTTCAAAACGGCATAAATCTGCAAATATTTGGTGCACTGTAACCTCGAAATAATATGTACGTGCTACTCCACATCATCGTGTAACTATTTCTGAAGTATCAGCTTGATAGGTTGTAAACTGTAGGAGGATTTTGCCGAAAACAAAACAATTAATAGAAATTTTCAAAGGGGTTTAACTCTGCTAATATTTGGTGGACTGTAACCTTATAACAATATGCTCTGCTCCACATCATAATCTTACTACAAATCAAGTTTCAGCTTGATAGGATGTATACTGTAGGAAGATTTAGCCGGAAATGAAAAGTTTACTGAAATTTTCAAAGGGGCATAACTCTGCTAATATTTGGTGGACTGTAACCTCGAAACAATATGCGCTGCTCCACATCATGGTCTAACTTAGACTAGCTCCTAGACCTTGATGTCATGTTTTTTCACTCCTAACTATAAGCTGATTCAAATTTATGTATGACAGCTTGTATAGCCTGTCTCTAATAGTTGGTCTCTGATATCTCCAAGATTAGTTGCTGCTATCAAAGAGGTGAGGCAAGCAATAAGTAGTAGATGGCCCTTAGTTCATTAAGTAAATTAATAATTATAATTGATTGATGAAAATAATATTAATATCCGACTAGTAGCTAGTCTAGGTCTAAGTGTACATGAAGTTTCAGCTTGATTGGATGTAAACTATAGAAGGATTTAGCCAGAAACGAAAAATTAATAGAAATTTTCAAAGGGGTATAACTCTGCTAATATTTGGTGGACTGTAACCTTGAAACAATATGCGCTGCTCCACATCATGGTCTAACTACAAATCAAGTTTCAGCTTGATCGGATGTAAACTGTAGGAGTTAGCCGGAAACGAAAAGTCTACTGAAATTTTCAAACTCTGCTAATATTTGGTGGACTGTAACTTCGAAATAATATGCGCTGCTCCACATCATGGTCTAACTATATATGAAGTTTCAACTTGATCGGATGTAAAATGTAGGAGAAGTTAACCGGAAATGGAAAGTTCACAGAAATTTTCTAAGGGGCATAACTCTGCAAACATTTGGTGGACTGTAACCTCGAAACAATATGCGCTGCGCCACATCATGGGCTAACTATATACCAAGTTTCAGCTTGATCGGATGTAAACTGTAGCAGTTAGCCGGAAACGAAAAGGTTTACGGACGGACGGACGGACGCCATACCCCGTAACATAATACGTCCCGTTTTTAAACGGGCGTATAAAAAGTATGGCGGAGTCACGTGGGGGCCTCTTAACCTTTTATATGGTACAGATGTGCAGCTGGAATTTTTGTGACCCTACCTACCCCGTGGGCGGAGTTAACCCTAGTCCTGCTGAACACGGATATGCCCTGCTTTTGCGAACAATTTAGATCCAGATTACTTCTGGAGAAGCCAACTGATCTGGATCTGCGCTGTTTGCAAGTTAGTATGTTAATTTGAATTAACAGCCTAGATCAAGCAATCTGATTGGCTGACAATTAGAAGTTGGTGTGGCATTTGAATTTAATCAGCAGGACAAGGGTTAAGGTATCCAAATATTTATACAAACAGATTAAATGTGCTACAACCTAAAATGCCTCCAGCTCCAGCACCATTCCCCCCACCCCCTCCATCCATCCACCTCCATGCCTTGAAAGTGTATTTCAAAGTGTATTTGAAAGTTTATTTCCCATAAACTGTCCCTTCTAGAATCAGTTGTAGTTGCTGTTGGAAGCACTTTTACACACAATATATAGAGGATATTTACTCTTTTAATGTGAATACCATAAATATTGTCATCGAGTGTAATGAAAACATCAGTATTTTCACGAGTGCGAAGCACGAGTGAAAATTTGAATGTTTTCATTACACGAGATGAAAATTTTTATGGTATCCACTGAAAAAGAGTAAATTTTCTTTTTATTTTATTGTTTACACGCCAATGCGGGTTTCTGACGTCATAATTAACGTCACCAAACAAAACATGAACGTCAGGGCGTCGATGTTCAGTGCTTAACTTATAAAACGCTGGAGAGACAAAAACAAAAAGTTTCGGCAAATCAAAATAAACCTGAGACCAAAATGTTCCTTACATTCTAACTAAGAAAATGCATACCAACACTTGACAGTTTAGTTCAGAAACGAAGAAGTTAGAGGTGTTCAAATATCTGAAGTGGAGGTTACAGCCACTTCTGAAGAAAACCGAAGTCGTCCAAAGCGAGCAGTGAAAATATAAATCGTATCAGTCACTAGTGAAATGATACGATATCAATTCACTGGTGATTGATACCACTTTTATTTTCACCAGATATACACTGATTTCGCCGCTAACAATAAAATAAAACTAAGTTATTCGACGTCTGGAAACGTGTAGTGAGCAGGGGCGGGTCCAGAACGATTTCTGGGGGGTTTGATTTGATCAAATTACCGTACTTACTATGAATTTTGAAGACATGCCAGAACGGACTGTAGACCAAGATAAGACGCCATAGAATGCGGTGTCTGAATCTGACCTGGGTCTACACGGTTTGCTAATCATCCTGCAATTTTACACACATTCATCGATGGTAAAATGGACTTGGAGAGAAGTATGAGGTAAAGTGTAAGGGAACTGAATATTAGGTAAAAACGGTATCCCAGATTTATCAAATTCATCAAAATTTCCCATAACAATGAAATCTTGTCAAATGGGTAGAAAGGTGGGGTAGGGAGCCCCACAAAACCGAACTGAATCGGCCCTTTCTTAGGAGTTGGGGTTCCAAATATTTATGGTAAATATGTTTATAAACTGTTTCACAATCTGAGAAAATGTAGATCAATATAATTTCTCATCCCCAGCAGAACCACTGATCAGTCTGCTCAGTCTTCACAGGATCCTCTGTGGATTTCAAGGAACACAATGCTCCGAGGCAAACAGTAAAAGCTCATTACGAAAACAAGCCTATTCAAATATACTGAAAATTTTACCACCAAAAAAAACGAAAATTTTCAGATGAAAATTCTGATATCTTTTTTTCCTATTTCTGCTCAAAACATATATTGTGGGAACTCGTTAGAACCGCCTCGGCGAGACGGTTCTAACGAGTACCCACAATCTATGTTTTTAAGCAGAAATAAGAAAAATAGTTGATACCCCTGTAAACCCCAGTTTTACTATATAAGGGGGTCAACATTATATAGGCATGTTTTCGTGATGTGATCCGAGTGCATACACGTACATGTTGATCAGACGGCGTATATGCACAGATTGATCTAAGCTCACTGAGCACATACATGTAAGGTACGTTTTTCTATGTTGGGGTTAATATAGGGGATTACTTGTTAATATAGGGGTTAATATAGGGGATCATACAAGGGGATCAAACATGGTTTTTCATGCATTAACATTCGCCAGGTCCCGTGGGAGGTGTTGAAAACCGAGGCAGAAGACCTGGCGACTGTTAATGCATTGAAAAACCATGTTCGATCGCTATTATTGCAGAAAAACTGAAAACATTTGCTACATTTCGCGTTATTTCTTGCACTATTTTGCCTCTTCACCGATGTCGCGCGAACGCTATTTCCACTGACTATGCTCGTTCTGGAGCAGGGCAGTACACATCTCGTGACGGCAGCAATTCTGTGGCCCCGGTACGAGCATATTGAAAGTTGCGTAGCCGTGCATTTACAGTGCGTGAACTGACTTGTTAATACACGGCTTTTCGCCGGTGAATGCACGCTGTTAATAACGTGCGACACTGCTTTTTATGCAATAATATTAGATATTCTTTAAAGCAATTTTCTCACACTGAACTACAAAGACCAAAGCCACCTACTCAACTGGATTTTCTCAGTGGTTGAGCATTATTTGCAGACCAGATAATGCAGACCTGTGGACCCTGGACTGGTCTGCAGTGGACCAAAACGGTATTTTCTGCAGACCATTTACCTTGCAGGCCGAAAATAGTGTAAACAGATTATAAAACATTTTGATATTTGTTTTTTTTATATAGTTATAATATAAGAAGTTTGAGAAAGATGTTTTAACTATTTACATGTTTGCATTTAACTTCCAGATGCCCATTAATTCTGTGTAAAAGACATTTTTTAAATGCCTATAACTGAACACATATAATGACAATAAAGAAATAAACATGTACAATAAATAATAAAAGGCATTTCAACATCAAAGAACATGTAGTAAGGATAGCAGAATGTCATCGCAGTCAGAACATCACAAATAAACAAACGAGTAAATAAAAACTTTCAGTTTTATATTTCTATTTCAGTTTATTTGTATTTTTTTAAATGCAAGAAAAAAAACAACAAACTTTTGTATTTTGGAAAAACTATCAAAAAATAAATAAATAAATACAATACAAATAAAAAAAATTAAATGCAAAATTTGCATATGAATTTATTTTGGTTCTAAAGTAGCATACTGAATACTTCTCAATTGTGATTATCGGAAAAGATGGCCATTCATTGTATGTTTCTTGCTGCTAAGAAATTATATTATTTATCTATATTATTCGTCTGTAGCCTTATTTCCATACATTTTCTATGTATGCCCATCTACCATTACAAAAACATGCCAATTCAAATGTATTGAAAATTTTACGACCAAAAAATGAAAATTTTCAGATAAAAAATTCCTATATTTTACATATTTCTGCTCAAAAACATAGATTGTGTGTACTCGTTTTAAACATAGATTGTGGGTACTCGTTAGAACCGCCTCGATGATGCGGTTCTAACGAGTACCTACAATCTATGTTTTTGAGCAGAAATAAGAAAAATAATATATACCCCTGTAAACCCCAGTTTTACTATATAAAAGTGGGGTTTAAGGGGTCAAAATTATATAGCCATGTTTTCGTGATGTCTGTACTCATGAGATTACCTGTATGATCTGCTATGACGTCACAGCCATTTTTTCCAATAACTGCTACCATATGAATTACCCTTTTTAGGGCCCCCACCTATAATGATTCTATAATCATCTCATAAGTACTTAGATAAGATAAGCCTTTGATGTGCGCTCTGTTATCAGGACTGTATTGGGGCTGATCATGAAAGAGTGGGGGGTCTAGCAAATGAAGGAAAAAATCCAACGAAGGAAAAAATTGTCTTTAACATCAAGTGGTTCTAACCAGCACCTATAAACTTTGTAAGAGCAGAAATAAGAGAAAATATAAAGTTAATATGTAATTTCTGATCCATTTAATATTGCATTTTAATACATAGATGTGTTACCATGATTATCTATTCATATTAATTATTATTTGTTGTTCAACTTTCTGTTTTCTTCCTTTTCTTTTTTTTTTCTTTTTTTTTTTTTTTTGACATGTCAAATTGGAAATGTTAAAATGAATACTATGAATAACACCTTTCAAAATACCTCTATAATGACACTGTATGGAGAAAAAAGTGTTCTTAAGTACTTTGTGGTCTAAAACACATCCACTTAACATGTTTTCTTGTGAGACTGAAGATAGAACATATGTCAGACGTAACTGAAATTAATCAAGTCATGGGAAAACAAATTTCATTGCCTTAATTTTATTTTATTTTATTTTATTTATATTGTTTATTGGGCTTGATAAAACCTGGTCTGCAGAAAATACACTTTTGGTCCACTGCAGTCCATTCCACAGTCCAAAGGTCTGCATGATTTGGTCTGCAAATAATGCTCAACCATTCTCTGCCAAGCAAAATACAATAAACTTAAATTTCTTTAGTACTTACAAATTCAGCTCTAACACGCCTATCAAACGAATGAATGCGTAATCAGTTAAGAATGTGCAACAATTAGTGCGACTGCGGTTAGGCAGTCGATGACTCAAAAAATGTGAACAAACTTTGCATTTTCAGTGTTTCATGAGCGATATAAATGTTTTGAGGAAATTATTTGAAAAACGGAGAATTACATTCAATCACCTATTGATATTAGCATCTGTGGAGTAAATCTCAGACCACCAACTTCAGGCATATTGGCGGAGTTATTTCTTGCATGCTGAAGGTGTACCGAAAGCCATAGAAAACACGTGGAAATTCGTGGTGTTTAAAGTCCTTTACTTAATTTTGCGCTTTGCTAGCAGTTCAGCATATCATCACGTACACATGATAGACACATATGATTATTTGTATTCTGGATATTTTGGTTGTCAATGCAGCATTGTTGAGAAATCACCACGGTAAGGACCGAAAATGAGTCGTTACACATTAGAGCTGTAAGTTTTATTTAGATCTAATGCATAACCACCCATTTTCAATCCTTCCCGTGGCAATGTCTCAACAATGCTGTATTGACAACCAAAATATCCATAACACAAATAATCATATGTGTATATGTGTGCATGAATATATGCTGAACTTCTAGAGAAGCGCAAAATGAGAGGACAATAAACACCATGAATTTCCATGTGTTTTCTATGGCTTCCGGTACACCTTCAGCACGTGAAAAATAATTCAGCCAATACGCGTGAAGTAGGTAATCTGAGATTTGCTCCACAGACGCCGATATCAATAGGCTATTGAATGTAATTCCCTGTTTTTTTGTGTGTTTTTTTTTCCAAAAAATTTCCTCAAAACATTTATATCGCTCATGAAACACAGAAAATGCAGTTTGTTTACCTTTTTGAGTCATCGAATGCCTAACCGATGTCGCTCTGTTTCACATTCTTAACCGATGGTTACACATTCATTCGTTTGGTAGGCGTGTCTAATGTCTGCTGTCCCTAGATGTGGGAAAATCTAGGCTCAAACAGCGCACAGCTCCAAAAACAGACTTTTTTTCAATACTGTATAAACCTAAGTATTGGGACAGACATGCCTGAGCAAACATTGTAGACCCAGTTCAGATGTTGTAGAATGTGGCTTCTGATCATGGTCTACTCTGTTTGCCAGTCATCTAGCATTTTGTTGACACATCAACAGGGACAAGTTACTAACACATTACGAAAACATACCTTTATAATTTTGACCCCCTTAAACCCCACTTTTATATAGTAAAACTGGGGTTTACAGGGGTATACATTATTTTTCTTATTTCTGCTCAAAAACATAGATTGTGGGTACTCGTTAGAACCGCCTCGATGAGGCAGTTCTAACGAGTACCTATAATCTATGTTTTGAGCAGAAACATGAAAAATATCAGAATTTTTGTATCTGAAAATTTTCATTTTTTGGTGGTAAAATTTTCAGTATATTTGAATAGGCATGTTTTCGTAATGAGTAACTATTAGAAAGTATGGTAAGGGGACAGGGTGTCCCAATATTTAGGGTTAATATGATAATACTTGTATGTCTATGAAAACATACATTGTGGGTACTCATTAGAAGTGCAGGGCGCTTCTAACGAGTCAGTAGCCACAACACCATTATGAAAACACGCCTAATCAAATATACTGAGAATTTTACCACCAAAAACTGAAAACTTCTAGTAATTTTCATATTTCTGCTAAAAACATATGTGGGTGCTTGTTAGAACCACCTGGTAGATGGTTCTTTCGAGTACCCACAATCTATGTTTTTGAGCAGAAAAAAGAAAATTAATGTATACCCCAGTAAGCCCCAGTTTTACTGTATAAATGTGCGGGTTAAGGGGGTCAAAACTATATAGGCATAATTTTGTGATGCGTTTTCCTAGAGAAATAAGGGCTACTCCATTTATGTAGAGCTTAGTACGGTAAAACAGAGCTGTGGAAATACCATGGCTGACTTGTCCAACGACCCATTTCCCTGAGGACATGTAAGAAATTTCAATTTACTTGTCGTGGGACAAGTAATTCCCAGCTCTGGCTAGATAAAGTATCAAGATATCATGTATTTTTCTTATTTCTCGACGAAAACATGCTGTGGGTACTCATTAGAAGCGTCTCGGTGTACTCACAACATATGTTTTCTCAGAAAATAATAAAATGATAATTTTCGGGCAAGTAGATCTTGGCTGGACAAGTGGATTTTGACCATTTACTTGTCCGTGGACAAGTAATAAAACTTGAGAATTCCTCAGCCCTGGGTAAAGTACAAAAAGGACCAACCATTTTTGCAAAGAATTTTACTGAAACAAATATTAATGTCCACATTTTGATTTACCATTGAATGAAATGATCAATTATGATGAATGACACTCTTAACCCTTGTCATGCTGAATGATTTAAGATGCTATGCCCATTTCAAATCTCAGCCAATCAAATATGCAGATTCACACACTGAATATGACAAAAAGTGCAGTTCCAGATCAGTTGGCTGCTAAAGAAGCCAATTAATCTAGATCTGCACTGTTTGCAAAGACAGGGCATATCTGGGTACAGTAGGACCAGGGTTAACAAGAATGAAAATTTACAAAAAAATAATTTCTTTCTCTGATTACACAAACTTGGGAATGTTACAGAACTATTTACAGTGTCTTGTTGCTGTTAACACTAAAAGCATACTGGGTAAAATTTAAGCAGACATTCTGAAAAATTCTTTTATTTTTTTTTTTTTCCCCATAAAACTTTTGTAAAATAGGGTTTGACATTTCATGCAAATTGTCTCCAAAGGAAGCAATTTTCAGGTAACTACAAAAGCCTAGTTCACATTGTCTGCTAAATTTGCCCTCTGTGTGACTGATAATGGTTAAACAGCTCTGTAAAAAAAAAAAAAAAAAAAAAAAAAAACATGCACACACAAAATAAAAAAAAAAAAAAATTAAAAACAAGTAACAAGACCAGAATTAATCACTCCATTATAAGTCTTAACCCCGGTCCTGCTGAACCCGGATATGTCCTGCCTTTGCAAACAGTGTAGATCCAGATCAGTTGGCTTCTGAAGAAGCCAACTGATCTGGATCTGCACTGTTTGCCATTCAGTTTGTGAATTTATATCAACAATCTGGATCAAGTAATCTGATTGGCTGAAAGTTAGAAATTGGAGTGGCATCTTAATTTATTCAGCAGGACAAGGGTTAATTCTTGCCTGTAAAAATTCAGCCAGGGCCCAGACCAGACTCAGACTGCACATCTGAAGAGTCTAACTGGGTTTCTTGTAATCTTTTACATACTACTATACTGTTCCACCTCAGTCTCAAAGTACACAATCATAGGTCTAGATAAGGGAGGGTATCCGGTAAATATTTTTCTTATTTCTCCATGAAAACATATGTTGTGGGTACTCATTAGAAGTGCCTCAACGAAAACATATTTTGTGGGTACTCAGAAGTGCCTTGGCAAGGCACTTCCAATGAGTACCCACAAGATATGTTTTCATGGAGAAATAAGAAAAATATCAATACTTTTGGATTGAAAAAAGTGCCTTAACTAGTGCTATGACACAATGAACAGTGCTTGCATTAAGGGAAGTCTTGGAGTCAGAGACTCCCAAAAATTGTCCTGGGACTTCCAAAACTCAATGCCAGGAAGTCTGGGACTCCCAAATTTTAAAGACATTTAAATTTTAGTCATTTATAACAAAAATTTTGAATGAATTTATGTGTTATTTAGCATAAGAATGGCAGTTTTACTCAATAAATGAGAGTTTAAGAATACTGAGGTTGAATTTCTGAAAGTGAGTGAAAAAATTTGATCACCAGGACTTCCAGATATTGGAGCTAGGAAGTCCTGGGACTTCCTTATTTTGACAGTTAGTGCAAGCACTGAATGAACCCAGTAAACACTGAATTTCAAATGGCTTCAACATAATCATATCATGATGTCGTCAACTCTCAAGGTGGCGTCCAAACCACCTTGTTTGAACAATACTGTATGTGTGTTTGTTGCTTAGAAAGATTCTGACCAGATATATGGTGCAGACTGGTCTGGGTGTTTACTATTCTGAGTACCGTATTTACATTAAACATTAGGACACCCTATCCACTCACGATACTTGTTCTAACAGTTGAACAGTCTAGTCTGCTACCTGTTGATATGTCAACAAAATACCAGATGAATGGCAACCAGTGTAGACCCTGATCAGACACTGCATTCTGCAGCATCTTTTCATGGCCTACACTGTTTGTTCAGGCGTGTCTCTCCCAATACTTAGCATAATCATAGCTCTAGTTGATGCTTTTTTCAATCCAGAAGTATTGATATTTGTCTTATTTCTCCACAAAAACATATGTTGTGGTACTCATTAGAAGCGCCTCGCCGAGGCGCTTCTAATGATTACCAACAACACGTTTTTATGGCGAAATAAGAAAAATATTAAGCTGATACCTACTCTTATTTTGGCCTATGATAATTACAGTACACTTAATATTTAATAGTCTTGACTAGTTTTTTCTGTATCCTGTATACATTATCCAAGTTATTATCAAACATAAATTTAACCTTAAAGGGCTAAGCGGATTTCTAGCATACAGTATTTTTAAAATTAATTTTATTTTTAAGAGAAAAATAAGCTGTGGCATTTCATGTTAATTATCTGCTAAGCAGTCGATTCACATCAAATGTCAATGTCATTTTTGTCTGAAAAATAAAATATTTCGAAGAGTCATCTGCTGCAGTTTGGGCACCTGACATACTTGATGGGTTTACCTTTACCACTCTCTTGGCTAATTCAGCAGATGCTAAAGTGATACAATTACGTATAGTATTGTAAGGTGAGCGTATCGTTGCAGCCCTATACATTTCTTTCTTACTTTTTACAGAAAATAAGATTTGACATTTCATATCCTATTTTCTGGGAAAATTAAGAAAATGTTTCAATATGTTATCTGCTGAAAATTTCACCCAGCGTGCTATTTAGTGTTAACAGTCTGACTGTTCCGTGTCCTCTACAGAATCCTTATTATGAAACTTCAATTAACTTCAACTTGTTTGTTTGTTTAACTAAAAGATGTAAATTATGGCACTATTCGATAACAAATATTATGCAATTGGTTCAAGAAATCGTCTTGACACAATGTCATGAACTTTAATACTCTACGGGCAAATTCGGAGGACGACAAATTGATATTTTTTCCCCATGGAACAGAATTTGGCATTTTCATGCAAATTGGAGACAATCTGCATGAAATGTCAAATCCTGTTTTCTGGGAAAATAAGACGAATAGTTCAGTAGTCTTTGTCGTCTGCTGAAAATTTTACCCAGAGTGCTAATTTGCTAAACGGTAAATATTAATCGGTATCCCATTAAAACAAATATCACTGTTATGGGTAAACAAAGTTTATTTAACTTGCTCAATAGGAACCAAGTTTTCCTTTGGTGCTTCAACAGCTGGTGGTGCTGGTGCCTCCACATGGAGAACACCGTCTTTGGATAACGTTGCTTTCAACGTAGTGGGGTCGACATTGTGTGGCAACGTGAACTTCCGTGTGAACTCCCTGTGGACTTTGTGACCCTCCGACTCTTCGTGGTGCTTTGCGTGAACGACGACTTCATTGCCAGTTGTCTTCACAGTAATTTCTTCTGGACTGAACTTGCTGACGTCATAACGTAACGCCAGTTTACGGTTCCCCTCCACGTCGGTGACGTAAGGATTCTCAACTTGAAGAACCTGGTTTGCTTCCGTGGCTTCATCTAGACGAAATAGGTCTCTTCTAATTTTCTCTAGTTCCTGATCAAACCTCAGCATGGAATTATGCATGTCCAATGCTCTAAATTCATCGTCAAAATGACGCATCCAGTCCGAAAACAGGAATCTTTGTCGATCGAAGAATCCAAAATCACTCTTGACCATAGGAACAAGAGCCCACTCCATTTTTGACTGAGTATGACTGAATTAAATTCCCGAACAAATTACTTTTAAGTATGATTTCTACTACTTACAAACCCCTTTTTTGTCAACTGTATGCGTTTACTTTACTTTTAAAGGTTTCAATCAGGTTTCGTGAACTTTCGAGAAATCACGCGGGAACCGCTGGCCTTGAAAGTTGTAAACATGATCGATCAATTAAACACTGTATTCGAACTGACACGTGTGTAGCATCACTATCACGATTAACCCATTAAGATGCTACCACAACTCTTTTTACATGTTAATACAAACAATGTAGACTGATCAGACTCCGCAGAATGTGGTGTCTGAACTGGATCTGCACTGTTTGCCACGGATCTTCTGACTAAAACGGGATAACGTGGATCATAGGCCTTAACAAGAAAATACCGTATATACTTTAAATAGATTAGTGGGACACCTTAACTCCTTATCAAGATTTGATTAAGTCCATTTTTATACCAGTTGAATATTTAGAAACTGCTGAATGGGTGGCGAACAGTGTAGACCCTGATGAGACACCGTGTTCTTTGGCATCTGATCTGTGTCTGTACGTTAAATGCCTGCCTATTCAAATACTTGCAGTTATTACGGTATTTAATGTCATAAGCATCTGGAGAAAGACTAGACTACCTTGTATTTTTCTCTTTATGGTGGCACAAGAAGATGTTCATACGCGAAAACCATATTTATCCTAAATATTTGGACACCTTAACTCCTTTACCCTTGTCAAGTGGCAGATCAAGAAAGTTTCCTGGTGGGTTGGGGTAGGGGTTGATTTGATCAAATAGAAGGTGTTTTCAATAGATTGATTTATTTATATAAAAGGGCAATTTTTACATTACTGAAACAAAAAATATCTAATTTTGATTGGACTTGTCTAAGGGAAGGAACTCTGGATGAAGCCTGTTCTAAGTTTAATAGATCTAATACTTTTCTTAACTTTGTTAACTTGTGTGTTCCATCAAAAAATGTACTTATCAGACCTGACGATAAACCTTGGTATGATTGTGAAATAAGAAGAGTGTCTAGAAAAAGAGACAGGTTAAAACGTAAATTCAACAAATCAGGAAATCATTTATAACATTTTGGCAAGGTACAAGTTTTTTCGCAATAAAGTTAATGATTTAAAACGGCATGCAAAAGAGCAATTTTACAATAACTTGGAATTTTCCATATCTCACTTAAATGATAGAAAACAATTTTGGAAGGTTGTACGTCACTTTGTTAAAGGAAATAGCAGCTCTTCTTCAATTCCACCTCTCAATTCCTATCCGGTCACTGGTCAAAACGACTTCTGTTTTTCAATCGAAGATAAGGCTGAATTGTTAAATAAATATTTTACATCTATCTCCACTGTAAATGATGAAAATGCAACATTGCCTGCTTTTGAATATAAATGTCAAAATAGAATATCTAGTATAACATGTACATCAGATGAAGTTGCTTCCCTCATTGAACTTTTAAATCCCAACAAGGCAACAGGGCCAGATGGAATTAGTAATAAAATGTTAAAAGCTGTTTCTAAAGAAATTGCTGTACCCCTTAGTATTCTTTTTAATAGATCTTTCAGGGAAGGTAAGTTTGGAGAAATCTATAAATATTCTAATGTAATACCATTACTCAAAAAGGGAGATAACTCTGATCCTTCAACATTTCGACCAGTTTCACTCTTAAGTAACGTTGGTAAGCTGCAGGAAAGAATAGCTTTTTAAACATATTTTTAACTTTTTACATGAAAATGATTTACTTTATAAATATCAATCTGGGTTTTTGCCTAATCATTCTACAACTTTCCAACTTATTGACATATACCATCACATCTGTCAAACTTTTGATAATAATCAATATTCTTGCATGGTTTTCTTAGACGTTTCTAAGGCTTTTGATAGAGTGTGGCACAAGGAACTTATCTTCAAATTAAAACAATTTGGCATAGAAGGGGAATTACTCGAATGGATAAGTGACTATTTAAGTGGGAGAAAGCAAAAAGT
Source organism: Anodontia alba (assembly GCA_964016985.1). NCBI lineage: Eukaryota > Metazoa > Mollusca > Bivalvia > Lucinida > Lucinidae > Anodontia > Anodontia alba. The sequence continues at coordinate 118,706,443 of OZ024823.1, forward strand.
TGTTATAAGAAACAGCTCATCAAGCTTGAGGAGAGTTAATGCTGGGGTTCCTCAAGGTTCTGTTCTTGGCCCTTTATTATTTTTGGTTTATATCAATGATATATCTGAATCTTTACTTAGTCTTACACGTCTACTTGCTGATGATAGCTCTCTATTTTACTCTGCAGCAAACATTAAAGACATTGAAGGTATTATCAATCACGACTTACGTATGTTAGTTAGCTGGTCTGCTCAGTGGTTAATCAATTTTAATCCCCTTAAAACTGAAGCAATGCTTTTTACCCTAAGACTTATTGAATCACTACCAAATTTAATTTTTGACGGTACACGTATCAAATTTGTAACAGAACATAAACATTTAGGTTTAACATTTAGCAATAATGGACAATGGCATAACCATATTGAAAATATCCTTAAAAGTGCTTCTAAAGTTATTGGTATAATGAGGAAACTCAAATATACATTTAGTCGTGTTGCTCTAAACCAAATATACCTTTCAAACTTATTGCCCATCATCGAGTATTCTTGTGTTGTATGGGACGGCTGCACAGAAAGAGACATTGAGTCTCTCCAAAACCTTCAGAATGAAGCTGCCCGCATTGTTACAGGCTTAACAAGATCAGTTTCCTTAGATAACCTTTACAAAGAGAGTGGGTGGGTGTCACTTATCGAAAGACGGAAGCAGCTGAAACTTATCTTCATGTATAAATCAGTTAATGGTCTTGTTCCTTCATATGTGTCTGATTTAATTCCTCCGCTTGTTGGAGAAACAAATGCCTATAATTTACGAAATAATAACAATATTACTGTTCCCTTTTCCAGGACAGAAAATTCCCGAAAATCATGTATTCCTTCGTCTATTTCGGCATGGAATTCGCTTGACATAGAATTACGTAATTCACCGTCTCTGTCTAGCTTTAAGTATCAGTTGAAAAAAAAAAAACACAAAATAATTCAATAGTTCCAACATACTACAAAGTTGGTAGTAGATACATCTCAGTCCTACATGCAAGAATTAGAAACAACTGTAGTAATTTATTTTTTGATCTATATATTAATAATCTGTCACCAAGTCCTACATGCAGCTGTTCTGAAGAAATTGAAGATGCAGAGCATTATTTCTTTAGATGCTCACACATCAATGAACGAATTGCACTGTTTCGATCAACGAGGAATTTCAACCCACTAAATGTTAATAAACTTTTGTTTGGAAATGAAAATCTCACACCAGAAGAAAACGTTACTATTTTCAAAGCCGTCCAAACTTTTATCAAGGACACCAGAAGGTTCACCGATTAGTCTGCTGTTCACTAAGGCCAGTATGACAAATCATCTTATGACATTCCATTCCATTATCTTATTATTTATTTGATTAGTATATTATTTACATTATTATACCTATCACTCCATCACCTTTTCGTATTTTTGCAGTGCTTACATGTTTACTTTGCCTTTATCATGTGTCTGAATATTGCTGTAATGAAGTTCTGTTAGGGGAGGGCCGTAACCAATGTTGGCAGAACTTGTGGCCCGACCCTATTGCTTGTTTAGAAGATGCAATAAAATATGTTTAAACTGATTAAATTACCGTGCTTACTCTATGTATTCGGTCAGACAGGCCTGAGCAAACAGTGCATACCCAGATCAGAAGCCGCACAGTGTAGACACAGAACGTGGCATCCGATCAGAGTCTATACTGTTTGCCACTCACCCAGCAATTTTACCCTCCCTCACCCCCCCCCCCCACCCCACCCTCCACATACAAACACCTCTACCCCACCAGTAGAAATCCCTTGAAAGCCAACCCCGCCCTTAATCCTCCAGGGATTGTCAAACAATTGGAACAAGTCAATTTGACTACCTATAATATGTCTGAAACTAATGGATGAATGGCAAATAGTGTAGATCCTGATCAGACAAGATGGACCGATGGAAATTAGTGTAGAGCCTGGTCAGACACCTTCTTTTGTGACGTCTGATCAGGGTTTAAATTGTTTGCCGAGGCTTACTTGTCCGAATATTTAGGGTAAATACTGTCAATTATTTTAATTCGGTACGGCACTGTCGAAAAATTTGGATCACACACGGTGATAAATGTTAAAAATAAATCATTCTGGAAAGGCCGCGGGTATTCTATTTATAAATAGACACAGCTTGTGTACTTGAAAGCTGTACATAGGGTATGTAGTGAAATAATTATTTTTCCCATAGAGCTCCATAGTGATTCCACCCTTTTTAGTGCTTAAGGGTTCATTTCAGGGTATGGCTGGGCTTCTAAAGTTTGTTTTAATTCAAAGCCCAGGCTTAGCATAGCAAAATAAACAAGGAAAAATACCACCATCACCAGCACTTTCTGGGACTTTTTGGAGGCTGAATGTAGCAACCCCTCAATTGACAGGTATCAAAAATAGAAACTTTGCAATTTCACCACTTCTTTGGGCTCCAGCAAACACACACAGAAACATTTATTTCTTTGAAACAATCAGAAAATTACAAACAGACATTTTTTTCTTCAAATTAGAATGATGAGTTTTAATTCATCTTTATTATTAACCAATCACTGGCCGCCTTACACAAAATAACTACCCCGGGCTTCCCCTACACTTTTTTGCACCAATCAGCAGTCCTGTCACAATTGGTTCACTGTGCCCTTTTTATAATGCAACTGAAAAGTTACTAAACAAAGTTATAGGCGTATTTTTTGACGAAATCATTTCGTGGACATCGGTGGACTGTCTGACCTTGTCCGATGATCTGTTTTTCTAATTGACGAAATGCAGCTGGGAACCACCCAGCAGGCACATAACATCAAAATGACGTCGTATCAACGTCGATGCGACGTGATCACGTCGCATCGACGTTAATACGACGTCATTTTAACTTTGTGTGCCCACTGGGCAGATGTCTGAGATCACCGCACTAGCTCATTGATGTCAACAAAAATATCCATTCTCAGTTAGCAGGACATTTAGAAAATATTAGTTATATTACGTCTATTCGATTTCGGCTGGATTCTATATCATATGGGAAACCACATCTACCAGTAAAAACACAACGTTGCGTCGACGTGATGCGACGTTATTGCAATGCTCTGTTTCTCCGCTGTACATGTGCCAATATTCACCCAGGGAAACCCGATATCGGGATATCGGAGGTTGCGAGATTTCGGAGGTAAACAAATGACGTCATCCAGCGACAGGGTATGTACTAATCCAGTTTTGATAGCTTATATCTTAATCACTTGATAAAAACGCTGAGTTGCTCGATCTAGAGACATCATAATGAATATGTTAAAGTAAATATTTCCTTTCTCAGCTACTTTGTGGAGGTGAAAACGGCATTTGAACCAAATAGATATATTTTTCATCTCATTATTTGCCTTTTCGACGGCTACCAGCCCGATCATGGTAAATGACATGTTGGTTTATTATTGCCCAAGGATGGACTTATCTTTTCTTCGACTGTCTTCATAGTTGTTTCAGTTTATCAACAAAAAAAAAGCCTCCGGATGAAATTTAAAGCAAGTACTAGCGGAATTTTGGATAACGGAATATTCGGAGGTACATTGACACTTGATGCTGTGGATCTCGGAGGGACTGTTGCTGGATTTCGGAGGCACTGAAAATTGACGGAGTGAGTTCTGTCTAAAAAAGCAATATAAATTAAAACCTGCTCGCACAATATGGTGCTAAGCCTGGGTGTAGATACTAGTGTCTCTTTTTGTAGCAATTTTAATAGGGTTTGATTGGTTTGAAGGAGAGTTTAATGTAATAATATTACTAGAACCAATGCCATTACGTTTAAGAACTTATATGCAATAAAACAGCTTTTCGCTGCAAAAATGATGTTCTGTATGTGAAACGTGATATTTTCCTACCTAAGTTTCGATTGAAATGTTGATTTTGGAAACTCGTAAGAACCGCAGCGCCGATGTGGTGCCAACGAGTGCCATCAGATCAGAAATAATAAACGTAATGTTACCACTGTAAATCTATGATATATCAATTATTTATAGCAATATCCCAACTCGACACAATATTCACCAATATCAGTACAAAAACTCTATAAAAAAGTTAACAACAGGTGCTTATCTGTCCATCGGGCTGAATTACAAGAATCTATCTATTTTCTTATAGTGAGTCGTTCATATTTGACCATTACCTGTGTTAGGTGGGTCGCTTAATTTAGAATTTAGCAACAACAACAACAATAATAATAATAATAATAATAATAATCACACGATGAGCTCTTTTAAAATGTTTACAATCTGTCGTGTTTGTTACCGGGGTTTTCATCACGAAGGCTGGTTATCTTGATGTTTTATCTTGATAAGTCTATGGCACATTATTTCATTTATTCTTTGCCAGTCAGCATAAAGGCTTTGTTCGCTTGCTACACATGTACATGCCATTCCTGGCGATTCAGGTAATCATCTTCAACATATTAAACCAGGCAAGATCACGTTTCAGAAAAGATGTAGCCGTTTTAAGAAGAACACAAAATTTCCTTTCCTCCGATATCCCGTTAACCAATATAAATCTGTCCTCCGACATCCCTGCATCATACCTCTGACATCCTGTTACCAATAAATATGACAACAACCCTAAAGAAATCTTAAAAATCTGCCACTTTAGTAATTTGTTAACATCTGCTATTTCTTGTATAATTTATAGAAATGTTCTACATTATACAGACATACATACTCAGTGAAAAAGCTTTACAGGATAAAAGCTATAAGCAATTGAAAATGGAATTTGGGTGAAAAACAACGAAATTTCCTTTTCAAACGTGATTTTGAGTAAATAGGAGGATACTTTATATTGAAATTCAATTTTCATATATTAAACTATTCAACTGAGAAAATATAGGTTACGTTGCTTATCCTCCAGAAGCACTTTTTTGATCATTAAAAGAGGATAAGTACATACACTGTCGCTGGATGACATCATTTGTTTACCTCCGAAATCTCGCAACCTCCGACATCCCGATATCGGGTTTCCCTGGGTGATATTGAACGACTCTCAAAACCGCAAAAACGGGCGGCCCGCATTATTTTACAAGCTGAGTACAGAACATCCTTGTGTCATGTTTCAAGAACTGGAAAAGCTATTTATTCCAAAACAAAAAAAAAAAAAGATTTATTTATAACAGAAGTTATCTATACTCATAAAGCATTGACTAATATGACTCCAACATATATTTCTAACGTCAACTGCTCATAATCGTCCGCTGAAATCCTAGGTCAAGAACTGCGCTTCATATGAAAAGATCGCTCTTTCTCGCACTCGGCCTTAAGATTATGGAATTCACTGCCGCCTTCCCGAACCCATTTTTTAGACTGAATAGACTCTCCCCACACTATATATTGGAAGAGTACAATTTTAGGTATGCCAGGCTATGTGATTAAGATATTCCTAGAGAGAAATGGCTAAACTATTTGCAAACGTCATGCATTGCATCGACATTAAGGTGACGTTGTATAAACATAATGTGTCAGCTGGGTGGAGATCATGACCAGACGCCGCAGAATGCAGAATACGGCGTCTGATCTAGGTCTGCACTATTTGCCAGTTACTCTTTTAGGCGTCTCCAGACTAAAATGGGCTAAGAATAAAACATTCTCAAAATGACTTAAAAAAACAACTAAAATCATTTTTTATTATTTCAAATTGCATGAATTTGATTTCGCCCGCACTTCCGAACGGTAAAGGACCAGTTCATTATGTGAATCTGAAGACAGGAACCAGCCAGTGCAAGTCACGTTGTCAGAAGTTTTCACTCTTCGCCTAAAAGATCGGATGCTGTTAGATACTAGTCTGGCTCCAGTCTCCAGTGACTAAATACGTTTATTTTTATATAATCCTGTTTGATAGCCACTAAAATAAAACCAAAAACAATATCATGACTATGAAGGCTGGTCAGTGGACATATAAGAAAAAAAATTAAGTCACTGGAGACTGGAGCCAGCCAAGTTAGATACATGCATACTGATGTAAAGCAAAAACTGAGGATGGACTAGTGCCGTTGTTGTCGTTCAGTTATATACTTCAGTGCAGGGTGGTCCCAGGGTACACAACTCATCATGAAAACATGCCTATATAATTTTGACCCCCTTAAACCCCACTTATATATAGTAAAACTTAGGTTTACAGGGGTGTACATTATATTTTTTTTTTCTTATTTCTGCTCAAAAACATCATTTTGGATACTAGTTAGAACCGCCTCGTCGAGGCCTCACAATCTATGTTATGAGCAGAAATATAAAAAAATATCAGAATTTTTTTTATCTGAAAAGTTTCATTTTTTGGGGGATGGTAAAATTCTCAGTATATTTGAATAGGCATGTTTTCGTAATGTAGCGGACTATTCGCATTTATGCTATTTAAAGCACTTTTATCAGTATATGAGCCGCAACGTGAGAAAACGTACCTTCTGATATGTTCGCCGAACGAAGACCCAAATCAGCCTGCAAATCTGCGCAGTCTTCGTTGGTCCACATGCATGAAGACACTTTGCATCTTTGGCTATCAAAAATGCGCACAGTGAAGATTCTGCGCAGTCTGATCTGAATCTGCGCTGGGCGCACATGTTAGAAGGTACGTTTTCTGACGTTGCGTTTCATGCCTTTTTGCGCACTTTGTCCACTCCCCGGGGTCCACTCCCTTTCATAAAAAGAACGAAGTTGTGTGCGGCTAATGGAATTTAGCGCTTATCGATCGTCTACATAACAAAAGAAGACATAGTTGTCTTATATTTATTTATTTATTTATTTATTTATTTATTTATTTATTTTATTCTATTTTTTTTTTTTTTTTTTTTTTTTTTTTTTTCAGAAAATCAGTGACAATTTGCATGAAATGTCAAAGCTTGTTTTCTGAGAAAAATAAAACGAGATAAAACTTTTTTCGTGCTCAACTCAGCTGAGGAAGAAGTTTGTCCTGCTAATAAATTTCAAATTTCTAACGATTGCAAGTTCTTTCTTGCTAAACATAGCTGGGCATGAAAGTCTCTTTGCTAATAAAAATGAAAATGCCAGCTATTGTTGTTATTAACATATTTATTAGCAGAGAAAAGGTCATGTTGACTAGTTCAGTACGAAAGAAAGTTGTATAATCTCGGAGCAGGGAGGCCGAGTGGCTAGCATTATCAACTTCGCCGGGATCACGAGGCCTCGGTTTCGAGTCCCGTTGGAGATGGAGTATCTTTAGAATGTGCACAATACTGGTTAACCGCTTAGAGGACTAAGCCTGCCCAGTAAACGTGTGGTTAGGTAAACTGACCGCGCTCAACATGACCCCATTGGGTTGAATGGGCCGTAAAACCTCAACACAAACAAATCTTTACTACTCATTACGAAAACATGCCTATTCAAATATATTGAAAAGTTCACCACCAAAAAGTGAAAATTTTCAGATAAAAATTCTGATTTTTTTTTTTTTTTTTTTTTTTTTTTTTTTCATATTTCTGCTCAAAATATAGACTGTGGTAACTCGTTAGAACCGCCTCGGTGAGGCGGTTCTAAAGAGTACCCACAATCTATGTTTTTGAGCAGAAATAAGAAAAATAATGTATACCCCTGTAAACCCTAGTTTTACTATATAAAAGTGGGGTTTAAGGGGGTCAAAATTATATAGGCGAGTTTTCGTGATGTGACTGTACGGCGCTTCATTGCACAGAGCCTTTTATAATCATAATTCCGTCGTTTCTATATGAATTAAATAATGTTGAAAGGGACGTAAATCATCAAAAAATCCCTTGTTTGAATATTGTGTTCAATTACAAGGCTATGGTAATGGTAATGCTGTATAAGACTTAGTATAATGCACCACTCGTTTGAAATTCCGGTCATTTCGGGGCCGGGAACAGCGGGGACATACATAATGTACCAGGGCTTAAGTGCCGTGATGATATAAACCTCCGATTAGTCCAGGCAGTGCCCTAGATGTGCTGGGTTTTAAATTTCCCGCAAAATAACCAGGAGAAATTGTCGTGCTTTCAGCCAGAATTTACCGGGATATACATGCAAGTTAGTATAGTGTATTCGCCGGGATTTAACTTCTCGCGAGAACCGAGATTTCGTTTGTTTACAGCGCGTGCGTGCGTGAATCAAAGTCCAACTGAAAATGTTTTGTAATTATATCTTTATATATAAACCGTTTTGGATGTTTTTCTTACTTGGAACATTAGTTTACAGACAGTTGATGCTTTGACTTATCCACATATTTTCAAAACTAATTAGAATATTTTCAGAACACATTTAATATGGATGTGAAATATACACTGGTATCTAATTTTCAGAACATATCTAATATGGATGTGATATATACACCGGAGATACCAGCCCAAATAAGCAAAGTATTCGGATGATTTTTTTCATGGAAACACATGTCAGCAAACATACAAGAATCTCAACATAATAATTTAAGGGTCACTTAGTGCAATTTTCCATATCTGCAAACTTCGACAGAGTCTATGGGCAAAACCACAGAAGATATTGAAATATTGTTGATTGTTTCTTAAAGTGGATCTGAAAAGAAGTGTTTCCAACAATAAGTTTTGAAATGAAAATTTTCATTTTAAAATTCGTAAAAATGCTACTTTTTACCCAAAAATGGAAAATTGACATTTGAACATATTAAGTAATGTCTTGACATCAACTGTGAATAAATCATAAAGGGTTAATTTCACTCAAGAAAGGCACATTTTCCTACAGGTACCCTCTATAGATTATTCACGGTCTAAGGAGAATCATCGAGACAATTTTAGCCTCTTAAATGATTGACCTCTTATTCTGGTCATATCTGTGTGTCTTTTACCACTATGAAAGTGAAATTTGCGAGAATGCGTTTAGGGTAAGTCATTGTTTTGACTAAAAAAAGAAAATTTCAGATTCTTTGAAAAAACATACTTTTGGGGTAAAAAGTCATTTTTCAGAAATGCCCATTTTTCTCAGAATCTTCTAGGATGACAATGTTTGCGCCATTGACACTTTGGTAGCTGAACATATTGCTATTTAAATGGGCTTGCAAATAGCAGTATTGTCCACGAGTCTAGCCATCATACTATTCGGGCCCTACTATATGTATTGACCACTTTATGTTTAATTCATTGACAGTCACAGGAAAGTAAGGGCAAGCATTAGTTAATGTAAAAACAAACAATTTTCACATCTTGAAGAACAGTTTATTTCTGTTGTCTGTCCTTTAAACGATACTTGACAGAAAGTCATTCTGTAAGATGTCACTTGATGTTTTCATAAAAATGCGAGAGGCTCTGTGTATAAGTTAATTGCAAACAAAGGTGAAATGAGAACCTTCAAAACTGAAATACATATACCCAGTTTGTGCTGGATCTTTTGTTGTTGTACGGCAGGCCAACTTAACAAAAACAACAATTACAAAACAAACAAACCAAATTAGTTTAGCTGGCAGACTTTGGGCTACCGACGAAACCCCGACAACGTCGGTGTTCTGTCTTCAAGCGAAATCTCCTGATGGGAGTTTCGCGAAAGAAGGTCCTCGCTCATGCTCTTGTAGTCGCATTGTACTTGCGTACGAATCATGGGTATAACTAAGACTTAACTAATGGACGTTCCACTGTTTCTATGAAAATTAAACTAGACTTAACTTTCAGTAAACGGAACTTATACCATAGCTGGACTATTTTTTGGAAATTATACCATAGTTTATTTATAGATCTCACATGTGTACTTTAGAATGACTGTCAACCATGCAGATCTTTTAGAGCCTTCGTTGTCCGCATGAAGAAATTTTGCACCATTGGCTATTTATAATAGGGAAGATTCTGACCAGACTGTGCGAATCTTAATCTTCGCTGAGCGCACATGTCCGGAAATACGTGATTAATCCTCAGTGTCATGCTGAATAAATTAAGATGCCGCGCCCACTTCTAATTTCCAGCCAATCAGATTACTTGATCCGGGTTTTGATAGAAATTCACATAATTAATGACAAACAGTGCAGATCCAGATCAGCTGGCTTCTTCAGAAGCCAACTGATCTGGATCTTCACTGTTTGCTAAGGCAGGGCATGTCGTGTTCAGCAAGAGAATGATTAAATGGACTTCAAAATGACCTGCATTGAACAACTATCTACAAATTAATAATAAAACATGCGATTTTTGCTGAATAAAACACACCAAACCAGACAGTCTGTATGGAATATATTATGAGGACCAAAACTACAGATGACCAACCAGACTGCACCAAAATTTGATCCAACTATTTAAAGATGCTGATGCAATACATTTCTTTTTGAAAGTGTTGGAGTTGCTTCCCTTAGAAAGTTTGTCCACCTTTCTGGAGTACAGGTTTACATTGCAACAACAGGGAAAATGTAATAAATGAGCCATTCTTCTATGTTTTCGACAAATTTGCTCATGTGACCTACGTGGGTGGATGATAATGAGTATATTATGCATCATATAGCTAGCTCTTCAAGCGTTTTGTTTAGCCAGATTAAAAAATTATAATGCTTCTTTCTGCGATTTTTTGTCCATGTAGCATATACAAACCTGTACTCCAGAATGGAGGGCAAAATTTCAAAGGGGGATAACCGCAAGATGTCCAACAATGAGTCTAAACCAATCAGATGTTTTTACTTTAACTCTTTCGGTGCCATTTCAGACGACATTTGTCGTCTGCTTTTTTTATTTTAACAAACTGCCGCTTGGAAAGACTATTATAAGAAAAGTTGAAAGACTGAATATCAAACAGAGTAGGTCCAGATGAGACGGCTCAATGAGCCGTCTCATCTGGATCTATGCTGTTTGCAAAAGCCTATTATTATCGCCTGTGGCAGTGAAAGAGTTAATACGATTTTTAAAACACGAACCGTAGAGTAAATTTCACATGAAGAGAGACGTTCTTAGGCCTAAATGCAATAATGTCTTCAGAGGAAATACGAGCAGCGCAAACCCAGATAAGACTGCATATCCGCGTAATTTGATCAGGATTATAACAGCCCCCATTGAGAATTTACTGGATATTGTAGAATAATGTCGACATACAAGAAAGGATCAGAGTGGCTGATATGTATCTTTACTACTCATTACGAAAACAAGCCTATTCAAATATATTGAAAATTTTACCACCAAAAAATGAAAATTTTCAGATATAAGTTCTGATATTTTTTCATATTTCTGCTGAAAACATAGATTGTGGGTACTCGTTAGAACCGCCGCGGCGAGGCGGTTCTTAAGAGTACCCACAATCTATGTTACTGCGCAGAAATAAGTAAAATAATGTATACCCCTGTAACCCCCGTTTTACTATATAAAAGTGGGGGTTAAGAGGGTCAACGTTATATAGGCATGTTTTCGTGATGTCACATCTGTGCCAAGATGCCTAAAACATTATCTTAAGATGAGATGATCCAGTTACCATAGTTTACCTAAAGTATTCTAACAGGTTTGAGGAAACAGCATAGACCCATATCAGACGCAAGATCTACACTGTTTGTCAGTCAGTGCATCACCTCGTAGTCAAATGTACGTTTTAGGAAAAGTATGTTTAGCAGATAAGGTGTTGTCCGACTATTTTGGGTAAATATGGTAAAATTTGAAACTCTTTACACTGATTTCAGTCATTCCAGGGAAATCTGCGACGTATCAGTTGGAAAAACTTTTCGTTTGTGGTCCTGAAAGCTTCTTTTAAGAATGCTCTGGTTTCATTACGCATTACGGGATGTGGGCGCCCTTTGCCTGGATACATACATCCATCATCCACAGTTGTTTTTACACAATAAAATTTCCTTTGTTCATTGTACTCAAACATATCTGCTGTTAGGACAGGATCTAGTCCCAGAAATTTCTCCGCCTTGTTCAATTCGGGAACAGGATTTGCCGCAAACTTATCACCGTCAAGAACAAGTATTTTGTCCAGTCCGAATAAACGAATCCACGGTCTAATCCTGTCACTGTAGTATGATGTTTGTATTACGTAGGTTTCCTTCTCAAAAGGTCTTTCTAGTGATGAATACAAAAATTGTTCAAAGTCCGTAAAATTCCTGCGAAATTTCTGACTAGCTTTTAGATGGAGAAAATATGATAAGGATCTTTCAACGGGCTCCCTGACAATCACAATTATTGTTATATTGGGTATGAATTTATAAACTAACTCTGCTTCCCCTGCTACCGCAAGTTTTTCTAACCTCAATTTCTTTTCCGGCGTGCATTCTAAATCTTTAGTGAAATCAACAAGTGGCTTATCATTTTCTGGGTTAAAGAATTTGTTGTTTCCGCGTTTTTTGTTGGTAAAAATCCCAGGATGAATTCCAAGAAACTGTCTCAATGTCATCGTTCCACATTTCTCAAAACCTACTATTAATACATCAGGCAGTTTTCTACATCCCACTTGTTCAATTTCTTTTGAAGGGTCGAAGAAATCATCCCCTAGATCAACAATGTTTGAGGATTCAGAAAAAAGATACATTTTGTGTATATTTGTTGTAACAATCAAAATAATAATCAAACCACTTGTTATTAATCCAATTAAGACGCTGTTTGAACCACACTTACTTTTATTAATGTTCTTCATTAACATTGCAGCAGTAGAATGATGATGATATCACAGTACCTATTAAATGAACCGTAATACGTGCTAAATACTCCGATATTCGTTCATGATTGACTACTTGCAATAGAACTCAGTCGGTGAGGAGTCCAAAATGTTGTTACGGAATGGTAAACAATACAGGCCCTGATCGCTGTTCCGTAGGAGCGGTTTGATGTGGATCTACACTGTTATCTCAGACTATCGGTCCGACTATTTCAAGTAAACACAGCCCAAAAGTAATCAACAATTATAAAACCACACAAGAGTAATTATTTCAGTGTCTTTTTATATAAAATTAATTAGCATTGCTCCAGGAAACATCTGTAAGATTTTGTGATGTAAAAATTAAAGATCTGCCGATAACATACGTTAATTATTTTCTCCATTCAAATACCACAGGGTCATTATTGACATAAAAGATTAGACTTTCCTATCTACCTTCTTTCTCAAATGTATTGAGTCCAACTGGTCAGAGCCAAATTGATCTCTTTCGTTTGTAACTGGTCGTCTGTTATTTCGATTTTAATTCTGGTAATCCTTAACATAGGACTGAATCGACGTCACGAGATTTTCCGATAATTTCCGAGTGTCCCGGAGATACTGTATAAGGACATCAGTTTAATAAGAAAATATATAGAAACACACAAACAAATTTCTTTCCTAGTTTAATATATTTTCCGACATTAAATTATAACGTCTAGGATGTAAGAGCGTTTCAAGCTCTTTAATCTAGTTTAAAAATCGTAGAAATACGTCAATAAGAAGTTTCTTCAATCTGAACCCATAGTATTCTTCCTTTTAATCCTAAATTTTATAAAGAATTTTATTTAAATTTCGTTTTTGGACCTAGAAAACATACATAGATAAACATTCGCGAAGCTATTATAATGTATGAGCAAAAAGTTAGTTTCATTTATTGCAAAAAGTTAGTTTCATTTATTACAATTATGTAACTTATTCACAGATAGCTAGATGTAACTAATTCTTATATAGCCAAACCATGTAAACGGGAAGTTTCTTCCATATACGTCTAATTTTACTTATCTATATTCCGAATGTCGAACTATTACCGAATGTCGAACTATTACTATGGCCGAAAAGTTCTGTATGTGGTTCGTTAAGACATTCTTAGCACGCGATCATATACTTGACACCAGCAACTTGTGTCAACATCATGCGAAATTTTATTTATTTATTTATTTATTTATTTATTTATTTATTTCATATGCTTTTTAACAATGTGACAGCAGAAGACACAGATCAGCATTCCAATGTACATCATTACGAAAACACGCCTATTGAAATATACTGAGAATTTTACCACCATAAAATGAAAACTTTCAGATAAAAAATTCTGATATTTTTTATATTCCTGCTCAAAACACAGATTGTGGGTACTCGTTAGAACCGCCTCGACGAGGCGGTTCGAACGAGTACCCACAATCTATGTTTTTGAGCAGAAATAAGAAAATTAATGTGTACCCATGTAAACCCCAGTTTTACTGTATAAAAGTGGGGTTCAAGGGGGTCAAAATTATATAGGCGTGTTTTCGTAATGTGATATAGTAAGAGACGCAACTGGTCGCTCTATGCATTGGCAGGGCTTCGATAAAGAGCTAATGCGACTAAGGAATGTTATAAGTAGACTGCGCGTATTGACTTACCCGATCCTCTGCAAGTCGCCATTTGCCACTTCGTTGGAAATCAATTGCCGCGGCTCTTATTCATTCATTGATGAAATGTACATTCGATGTCTTACAAACTGATTTCATTTTTATTATAAGAAATTTGGAAAGAAGTTCAGACAAAAGTGAGTGAGTGAGTTAATGAGTAAGTGAGTGAGTTAGCGAGCGAGCGAGCGAACGAACGTGCGAATGAATGAATGAATTTATCGACGATATTAATTTGACTTTAGTAAGTTCAGTTTACCAGTTTACCAGTTTATTCAATAAGTCTCAGGTTTACAATATTTGTAAACAACAAGAGAATAATATAGTACATACTAAACATGTGCAACATTTACAATATTGTGGTACAGAGACATAAATAAAAATTCTAACATTTGAGCAATATTTGGGAGATGGACACCATTATAACCGATCATTATTTATTAATTTTTTTTTTAATATGTATCAAGCCACTATGGCCAAGAGTATTAGAATACATACGTTATATATAGCACAACAAATTCCGCAGCAGTACCGTCCGTACCGTGATTGCACGGCACGAACAATACTACCGCAAATCCCGCTGTGCTACATATATGCAATCAGCCGTACAAAACAAAATATACTAGCGAAAGTTACATCCATAATTATAAATTTTCGACCGTTACAATATTTTATCAACAGTCCTTTCTTACGACTTTGATCTTTATTAGTTTCCTTCATTGTTTATTTAAGCTTAATATATATGCAACCGGGTTGTGAGACCTAGGTGACTGGGTCGGTCCCTATCCACCATAGACCCCACAATCCAGTTGTAATCATGTGTTATACAACATTAAGAAATATTTGGATAACTTCAAAAAGAAATTAAAATATTCAGAGCATTTTTGGTTCCCTATACTTGGTAACTGTATACAGAAGCACCATATGCGACTGGGACGAGGAGGTCTAGGTGATTGGGCAATCCCTATCTACCAACGGCCTCTCGGCTCAGTTGCCTACTTACTCTCAGTGGAAGCAACGATATTTATCTCACTGATTTCATTATAATATTTATAAATCTGCATAAGTTTTTCAAGCTATTTTCATCTTTTATATTAATCAACTGTTGAAATTTAATAGTGTTTGGGCGCTTATAATAGTAAGTTTTTACAAATTTCGATCTTTCTTTTTTAAAATTGTTCAAACGATGTTCAACTTTTTAATTATTGTACAGCTATTCAAACAAACAATTTAAAAAATGTAATGATCAAAATATGTCATGACTGGAATTAATGTAAATTGTTACATAAACAATCATTATCACTAAATTGTATAGGTAGCCAATAATTGTGCGAAGGGAAACAAATACATTTTTTGGCCAAGGGCTTAATTCACAGATAGTACAGGAGTTACTGATTTGACACCGTAAAGAGTTTTCTGCGAGATATGACTGTCAGTTACTTTTTAGCCCTCAGTTCATTTTTAAATGCATTTCACCCGGACCTTTGGAAAAATAGTCTTCGGTCCTGCGCAGTCTGATCAAGGTCAAGGCTGTCCGCGTTCAGTATTATCACAGTAAAAAGATTGAAATATAACTGTAAAAAGGGCAAAATGCCTTTACCAGATTGTATACACCGTATTTTGACGGACAGACAGGCCAAAGCAAACAGTGTAGACTTAGATGAGACGCCACAGAACATTCACGAAAACATGCCTATATAATTTTGACCCCCTTAAACCCCACTTTTATATAGTAAAACTAAGGTTTACAGAGGTATACATTATTTTTCTTATTTCTGCTCAAAAACATAGATTGTGGGTACTCGTTAGAACCGCCTCGTCGAGGCGGTTCTAACGAGTACCCCTCGTCGAGGCGGTTCTAACGAGTGCCCACAATCTATGTTTTTATCAGAAATGTGTAAAATATAGGATTTTTTTTTATCTGAAAATTTTCATTTTTTGGTGGTAAAATTTTCAGTATATTTGAATAGGCTTGTTTTCGTAATGACTCGTCTTGTAATTATAGACACACATCGGGTAGTAAATAGTACTTGGTTAAAATTTTAGAACAAGCGTGTTAAGCTTCCGAATACTTAGGGTAAATATGATATATTGCAGCTCATTATCCTAGAGGTCTCCGGACATATGCCCCCGGGAACTTTGCCCTCCCCCTCCCCCCATCAATGAAAAAAGTATAAATGGACATTTGCCCCCTCCCCCCCCCCAGCTTATGGACTTGCCCGCCAGTACTTATTTTGCAGGTGGACATTAACTCACCCGCACCCCCCCCTCCCCCCCCCCCCCCCCCCGCAATGCATATTTTGGGTATGGACATGCCTGATACATCCAGCATTCCATTCGTTTAATTCTTAACGCTTACAAGGATATTCCTTATACAGACTTGTACATAACTACATCATTTACATTATAACTGTTTTACGGCCCTTCAAGAATATTATCCATCAGGTGGGCGAAAATTGGAGTATCTAGAGAAAAACCACATGAGCTTCCATTGCAGAAATTGACGTCTGACATAGGACATGAGCGAGGCAAAAACTCAATATAGGTTCTGTAGCTGACTTGCTTAACCCTTATCCTTCTGAATAAATTTATTTAGCATCTCCAATTGCTGACTATCAACCAATCAAATTTTTGATATGTTTTTGTTCATTTCACAAACTGCATGACAAACAGTGTAGATTCTGATCAGAAGGCTTCTTCAGACGCCATCTGATCTGAATCTACACTGCTTACAAAGGTAGGGGTTGTCTTTAACAGCAGGTTATAATTTATATAG
Organism: Anodontia alba; assembly: GCA_964016985.1. Lineage (NCBI taxonomy): Eukaryota > Metazoa > Mollusca > Bivalvia > Lucinida > Lucinidae > Anodontia > Anodontia alba. Next base: position 118,723,463 of record OZ024823.1, read on the forward strand.
ACGGAATTGTTCATTGCTTAACATTTTGTTCTTCTGATGATAATAACAAACCAATGCGTAGATTTTTTTCTCCTTTGTGTTAGCCCTGGGTTTGTCTGGGGGGGGGGGGGGGGCAAATAAGCAGTGGGTTGGAAAATAAGCACTGGGGGGCAGACGTCCGCACCAAAAATAAGCCCTGGGGCGTGGGGGGGGGGGGCGGGAAGAGCAAATATCCGGGTTGTATTTTCAACAGGTGGCAAATGTCCATTAATAGATTTATTAATTGGGGGTGTGTGTGTGGGGGGGGGGGGGGGGGGGGGAGGGGTGCAAATGTCCTGGGGGCATATGTCCTGAAATCTAGTCTAGATCGTTACTGTTCGTATAACCCCGCGGACACGTTTTCTCACGCGACACTCGTTTGGTTTAAACATATTTATTTCTAAAATGTTTACAATTACAACACATACAAAAATACAACAGTAGGATTAGAACGAAAGCATAAGAGCTTATTTAGTTCCTTTCCTCGTTTATACCAACGATAAGTGGGCGTTTGGGTCAGAGCCCGTTGTTTTTGGTGCAACCTACCAGCTTTTTCCCGATTCTGTCCTCCTGTTCTCCGTTCCTGTTTTGGTGACGGCTCGGTATCGTCTGAAATATTGACTTCTAGTCTTTCATCCCTGAATGTTTGAAGTGGACTGTTCCATATTTGAATTTGGACACATCCATTATGGCACATTGGGATACGAGTAATGCCAAACAGTGTAGATTCAGATGAGATGGCTCATAGTGAGCTATCTCATCTGGATCTACACTGTTAGCAAAGGTATCTGGTCAGGTCTCTGCATGGTTGAAAGGTTTAACTAAAGACACGTAACAATTATTGTATTTTTTGTTCTTTGTTAGGAAGATTTAATTTCTGAAAAAAGAAAGGCTAATAGTACTTTTTATCCTAAATTTTCGCTGAGATGTATCTTAACCATTAAAACGCCAAGAAAATCTGCATCTGAAAATGTCGTCTGTTTTTGTCGTCTGCTGAATATTCTTGCAAACTTTTTCAAACCTATTTTTGCATACAGGCAAACAGTGTGGACCCAGAGGAGCAGTCTGATCTGGGTCCACACTGTTTGCAGAAATAACTTTTGAAGTAACCGACAGAAGACAAAGCAGACGACAATAGTTGTGACTGGCACTTTAAGGGTTAAGCAGAGTTTAGCAGTGCACTACCTTCGCGCCTACCAAACGACCGAATGCGTAACCGTCAGTTTAATAAGCAAAACAATTAGATCGATATCCGTTTGGAATTCGATGACGCATAAAGATCAACAAACTTTGCAAATTCTGTCTTTCAAGGGCAATGTATTTTTTTTTTCCGAGGAAATAATACGAAATCAGGGAAGGCTATTCCGGAGCCCATGGATATCACTTTTGTGGAGTAAATAAGAGACCACCTACGTATTTCGCGAAAGTTGGCTGAATTGTGTTGAAAATTTCTTCGTCTTGAGCGGGAAGAGCTATACCGTATATACCCTAAGTGCTGTGATACCTTATCTTCTTACCATACTTGTCCTAAAGTTTGAAAGTCCATGCTACTACCGCGGGCCTCGGTAGCCTAGTTGATAGAAGAGTTGACTCTTAATCCATTAGGTTTCTCACCGCTGTGGTTCGAGCCTCGCTCGGGTCACATGTGGGAAAGCCAAGTTCTGCTTACGGATGGTCAGGTGGTTTTTCCCAGGGTTCTCCTGTTTTCACCCACCTTTGATGAACAATCGGCTCGATATAAGTGAAATATTCTTGAAAGAGCCGTTAAACTAGCCTAGTGGATAGGAGAGTTGACTCTTAATCCATTAGGTTTCTCACCGCTATGGTTCGAGCCTCGCTCGGGCCACACGTGGGAATGCCAAGTTCTGCTTACGGATGGCAAGGTGGTTTTTCCACTTTCATCCACCTTTGATGAACAATCGGCTCGATATAAGTGAAAAATTCTTGAAAGAGCCGTAAAACTAGCCTAGTGGATGAGATATCAGTGTTTTACATAATGAGAGTCAGCTGTAATAATTACAAACATTAAAACATTTAGTTACTAGGAAATGGATCCAGTCTACGGTTCATCAAATCTATATCTTAACTCCCTTACGCATGGCGTGCCACAAATGGAACATTGTTAGCAAACAGTCTAGACCCAGATAAGACACCACAGAACACGGCGTCTGATCACGGTCTACACTATTTGCATTAGGTACTGGTTTTTTTTTTGTAAAACATAGTAATAATAAAAACTAAGCAGACACCCCTTCTAATAGAAATGGCCCTGTGCAAAAACCTCAGGCAGAAGAGTTCACTCGGCGTAAATAGGTTAAGATGAATGAATACACTTTGTAGATTTTTTTTGTTTGTCTTTTTTCTTTCTTTCTTTTTTCTTTTTTTTTTTTTTTTTTTTTTTTTTTTTTTGCTTTTGCATTTTTTACAAGGGAGGACGTTTTAGACTTAATTGCCTCCCTTGACCTTATTTGGCTACGCATGCGAATTGGCAAACTTCCTATTTACACTATATTTTCACCCATAATGCTTTATTATCCAATCCTCGTGCAGTAGCACTTTATAGCTAACTTGGGGCAGCTGAATTTGATTTTAAAATAGTATTTTCAGATAACAAAAAAGTAAGATTATATGATTACATGGAAAGTAGCGCAGGTAGCAACCTTTAATGAAACTGTTCAGTATCGACATTCTAAGAGTATTGGTATAGGATAGTTTTCGTCTCCATTACTAAAACACGCATATTCAAATATATAGAAAATTTCACCACCAAAACTGAAAATTTTCAGATGAAAACAAAAAAAAATTCAAATTTTTCATATTTTTGCTCAAAACAAAGATTGTGGGTACAAGTACCCACAATCTATATTTTGGAGCAAAAATAAGAAAAAAATAATGCATATCCTTGTAAACCCCAGTTTTACTATATAAAAGTGGGTTTAAGGGGGTCAAAAATATATAGGCATGTTTTCGTGATGTCGTGTTATTTGCCTGAAGGTCATCGGTAGTTACTTATTTCTTCATGTTTCCTTTCCGCACACCAACCTTTCTGAAAAAGATATCAACTCTAAAAGGAAAAAAATGTGCTCCAAAGACTAGATCCATTTCGAGAAGGAAGGCAAAACAGTTTGACGGGACGGGTAGATTCCCCTGTTAAAGTGTATCGGGATCCCTTAATTAAAATATCGACATCTCCAAGCATACTACCACATGATAGTCTCCGTCTCGTGTTATCTGCTTGGAGGTCATCGGCTTCCGCGGATAATACGACACCATGAACTGTCAGTCTAGCATTGACTGGGAACTGAATCTCTTATGTTAGAAAATCCAGAGTTAATTTTACCTTCACTTGTCCTATGTTTTGCTGTTCCATGTAGGTTTTGTTTCTCTTCTTGTTTAAACTGTGTGAATATCTCCGTTGTCTTTTAAAGGCGCTTGAAGGACTGAGACGCATCATCTGGATATCATAAAAATCGAGGACGTAGATCTGCCCAGCTAGCATTCTACATAAATCTATAGCGGGCCGTTATCGGCCCGTCAGCTACCCTGACGGGCCGATAACGGCCCGCTATAGATTTATGTAGAATGCTTACTGGGTGACTCCTAGACCACTGCAAAGAGACATACTGTTTGGGAGGCCTGGAACTGTAAGCTTGTCATGTGCAGTATTTAGTGCAGCTTCGTACACCTCTTCAATATATTTGACTTCTTCTAGAGACTCAAGTTTTGGTGTCGTTTTTTACCACTAATTACACCTGGTAGACGTTTGTTGTATTTTATAAGGACACACTTTTTGTAATTACATGTTAGGCTTCCCGCTTAGCACTCGCTTCCGAAAGGGGTCTACTCTGAAAGGAAAGAATTTGTTCCCCTTAGGAGAAAACTCTTTCCTTTAAGCCCAGATCTCGTTCAGAAGGGAGCCAAAAACAAACTCCAAAGAGATGTTGCCCATATGAGTGTATCAGAACCTTTAATGAAAATGTTCAATATCGACATCTCCAAGGGTGCTAGCACAAGATAGTCGCCGTCTCGTGTTATCTGCCTGAAGACCATCGGCATTTGCAGATGATCCGACACCATGAACTGTAAGTCTAGCATTACTGGGAACTGAATCTCGTCTGTTAGAAAACCCAGGGTTAATATTACCATCACTTGCTCTATGTCTAGCTATCCCTTGTAGGTTTTGTTTCTCTTCCTGTTTGATCTCAATATTGTGCGAATATCTTCGTTGTCTGTTAAAGGCGCTTGAAGGACTGAGACGCATCATCTGGGTGTCATCAAAAATCGAGGAAGTAGATTTAACCCCTGGGCCGCTGCAAAGAGACATCTTGGATGGAGTGTCTGGAACTTTAAGATTGTCGTGTGCAGTATTTATTGCAGCTTCATCCATCTCTTCAATATCTTCGACTTCTTCTACAGACTCAACTTTTGGTGAGAGTTTTGTTACCATGTCTTTATTTTTACTTATCATGTCAATGCTTCCTTTTCTTCTGACAAGAAAAGGACTTTCAGACTGTAAGTTATTATTACTTTTGCTTTGGACAGTTATAATTTGTTCTTGGGCTTCCTTCTCCACAACGGGAATGACAGTCATTGAAGAACTCTCTAGGTTCGCATCCCTCTGTGACTTAATGCGATCAGCCAAAGATCCTGCCTTTGCTGGGCGTTTAGCAGCATTGCCTTTTTGTGACTCTCCCGCTTCTGCACATAACTTTCCGTTTTTTATTGTCACATCTGTTGATACTGTTTCCGGAACGGCAACATCTGGAGTTTCAGTTCCTACAAGAGCGAGTTGGTCCATGGCTGTAACATTCTGCCTATCTCTTTCCGCGACTTTAGCACTTTGTGTTTCTATTTCTGCGACAATAATAGTCTGTGATCCTATTTCTGGTTCTATGACGTTCTGCGTTTCTGTATACTCCGTTTTATCAACAATTACATCTGGTGTATATGCAGGGCTATCAGTTGCTCCTGCAATTGTAATACAATTGACAGGACTATTCAAATCTTCTAAGTCACTATTTTGGTCCAGTGGTGGTTCAGAAGTAGCAAGCGAATGTTCTTCATCAGAATTTATGCCATCTTCTTTAAGACCTGGAAGATACATCCTTATAGCTTCTATCGTTGTTGGAGATATTTCATTGCCATCTAAGTTAATGTTTTGAATAGAGACGCTGTAGTTCTGAACTAGATGAAGAAGTACCTGAAAATAAGAACCATCCGATAACAAAAGGAGATTTCGAACAGCGTATGTCATGATCAACCTGCGCATTAGTGCAGTCCTCGTTGCCAACTTTACACTATGAATTGGGATAGTTTGATTTGAGCAAATATCTGTGGTGAACCCGTCTAGTATTTTACGTAAATCTATTTTTGACCGTTATATGCCCGACAAGAATCCTGTCGAGCCGACAACAGCCCAGTATAGATTAAAGCAGAACGCTAGCTGCAAAGAAAAATTCTGTAAAGATGGGTCCTTTAGAAGAGAGGAATATACTACAGAAAACAGTATACCAGACTCGATTTTATAGAGTTTATGAGTAATACTATAACATGCAATGCTGCTCATGCCATCTAGCACCGACTCAAGCAGTACTCAATTTTCAGCGTTACTTAAAATAGACTCAGTGACCCCGAAAGACCAGAAAAATAAATTACATTAAAATTAAATCTGAGGAGACGTTAAACTACCGTCATACAGCACTTAAAACCAACTATAATAAAAATATATAAAATATAATAAAGATAAATATGTTCTAATAAGATGAATTCTCCAACAACAAGAAAAACAACAAACGAAAATAGCTGACTGTGTTTTATCGAGTATGTTCATGAGCAATATTGCAATTTGCTACGCTACTCAGGCCATTTTGCGCTCTATCTTCAGATTTACATAAGGTGAACTGATACAACTTCAAAGGAGACACCTGTATCAAAATTGTTTTGCTCCCTTCTGAAAACGGGTCTATTCGAAAAGGAAAGAAAATGCTCCCATGAGGAGCAAATTCTTTCCTTTTCGAGTAGACCCCTTTCGGAACGACTTTTGTGTACAGTAATCAAACAGGAAGTTAGAAGAGTTGTCTCCCTTGTCACAGATGGCAGACAATCTATCATGTGTATCCATTCGTGTAAAATGTTAGGGCTGAAGGAACACAAGATAATCTGTATCTACACTTTTTGTACAGACCATTTTGGACGTCTTGCAGTTATCTCTCTTCAAACTTTTGTCCTCCATTCTGGAGTACAGTTCTGTATTACGCTGCATGGAGAAGAAAGAAGCAGTGATTTTTAATTTTGTGGAAACAAAATAAATGTCAAAAAGATTGCCTTTGGAAACAAAGAAAACACTATGGATTAGAAAATGGGAGTCTCGGTTTTATTGAGACTCTTCATAAGCAGTAATGAAGTTTGCAGCTCTAGCGTATACATGAGCAGAACTCCATTTTCAAATATACCACAATGAGCCCAATGATCCCAAAGGAAATGAAATATAATCTGCACTATGCCCAGCTAGCATTCTACGTAAATCTACATCGGGCCGTCATCGGCCCGTCAGCTACCCTGACGGGCCGATGACGGCCCGATATAGATTTACGTAGAATGCTGACTGGGTGGTGATGTACGGGAAGATCCATATGATGTGTTATACACTAATTATGATCCACCAATGTAAGTCACATGAGCAAGTTAGTTGAAGACATTAAAACATACTTTCTTACATTGTCCCTGTTGTTGCAATGTAAACCTGTACTCCAGAATGGTAGACATGCTTTCTATGGGAAGCAACTCCAACTCTTTGACAAATGGGTCTATATGCTCACAGATCATTGTCACAGGTACCATTTCGCTTGACTGAAGTATATGGCATTTGCCCTTTTGTCATAGCACATCTCATTTCATCTAGAGCTCTGATTCTCGTCTTGCTAAGTTGAGTGCCTAAAGAAGATTTTTAAATGCGGCTAAATATACTGTGCGGTTAACTAGTACTTAGTGTTACTGATAACAGTTTGTTCATAAAATATTGGTCAACCGCTTATGGAATCGACCATGCCCAGGAAGAGTGTGAGTAAGTTAACTGACCGGCTTGATAAGACCTTAACAGAGTTGACTGGGCCATAAAACTCCAATTCGAATCAAACTATACCTGAGCTGTAGAATCCGTTGCCCCGACACACTCCATGTCTAATGTCTGCAGACTCTTCATGCTTGCCACGGCCACTAATAAACAGCTTGCAGACGAATCACCAAGCTCGTTAAAATCGACGTATAATGTCCTTAGATGACAACCTGCCGCAACTGTTACTCCAAGTTTCGCCCAGCCTTTACCAGTAATTTCTGGATTGGAACTTAAAACAAGTTCTTCCAAGCCTAAAAAAATGAATACTACTCTTATCTAGAGTTACGATGAATGGATCATTACGAAAACAAGCCTATTCAAATATACTGAAAATTTTACCACGAAGAAATGAAAATTTTCAGATAAAAATTCTGATATTTTTTTTCATATTTCTGCTCAAAACATAAATTGTGGGTACTGTTAGAACCGCCTCAATCGAGTACACACAATATACGCTTTTGCGCAGAAATAAGAAAAATAATGTATACCCCTGTAAACTCCAGTTTTATACATAAAAGTGGGGTTTAAGGGGGTCAACATTACATAGGCAGGGTTTCGTCATTAAATTTAAAATCCTCGCATTCGTTTTTTTTTTTGTTTTTTTTTTTTGGGGGGGGGGGTGTTGTTTTTTTGTTTGTTTTTTTTTGCTTTTTTCCAGTTCCCTGCCCATTAACCGTAGTTGCGTGAACTATGCTATATCAACAGACTCGATAATCAACCCTAATTGAACAAAAGATCTCCTAAATCTATTTAACGCTATACAGAGACTATAATTCTACTAACATTAGTAGAATTATAATCCTCTGCGCTATATTAGTAGACTCGATAGATAAAAACTACTAATTACAAGCTCTAAAGTTACGATGTAAGTTTCTTGCATGCGTTTATTGCTCCAGTTTTCTGTCCGTTAACCATAGTTTCATGCAGAACGCTGTATCAACAATACCGACTGCATAAGCAATATCTAGAGTTACGATGTAAGTTTCTTGCTTGTGTTTATTGCTCCAATTCCTTGTCCATTAACCATAGTTGCATGCAGAACGCTGTATCAACAATACCGACTGCATAAGCAATATCTAGAGTTACAATGAAAGTTTCTTGCTTGTGTTTATTGCTCCAATTCCTTGTCCATTAACCATAGTTGCATGCAGAACGCTGTATCAACAATACCGACTGCATAAGCAATATCTAGAGTTACAATGAAAGTTTCTTGCTTGTGTTTATTGCTCCAATTCATTGTCCATGAACTATAGTTGTATGAATGAAACTCTTTGAGTAGACTCAATAAATAACCTTAATTGCTAAAACAAAATCACGGTTTGCAATAAGCAGGGACCAGTTGTTCAAAACATCGTTAGCTTAACGAGCTCGTTAGTGGTCAAATGTTAACAGTTCTAGAAAGTACAATATCTAATTCACAGATATTTTTGCTGAAAAATGTGAGTATGCAAATGCAAAAGCTACTCACATTTTTTTCGCAAAAAATATTTGCGTATATGCCATATTTAATGATCAAAGTTTTAACGATACGTTAACTAACGACATCATTAGTTTTGAGCAACTGGGTCCAGATATGGGCATCAAACTTAAATGATGAACTTATGTAAGTCTTCATTTGTGCTTTATACCCTTATTTGACTGACATTTACATGTAGGGTGTATGTTCAAGTAAATTAAAACGATTGTCCCAAAGGTTATTACCTGGTCTATTATCTTTGTTAATCAACAACTGGCATATCATCTCTAGTCCATCATCTCCTATACCACAATCTCCAACATCGAGAGAGACGATGTGAGGATGAGAGAGCAATGAAGGTTGTAGAATTTTTATTCCGCCGTCCCCTATCTCGTTACCATGGACGCTAAAATAATACGGTAAAGTGAGTTTACTGTTAATATACCAGCAAGCATTCTTTATAAATCTATAGCGGGCCGTTATCGGCAGGGTAGCTGACGGGCCGATAACGACCCGCTATAGATTTTTAAAGAATGTTAGCTGGTATATTACTTTGTAAGGACCCTTCGATGATTATGAAGTTCAAGCTGAACTTAATTGAGCCTCTTCAAATAGAAAAAAAATATCTTATGATTATTGTGATCAGCGTAGACTCAGATCAGCCAGCCTGTGCATCCGCACAGTCTGATCTGTCTATGCTGGTCGCTACGTATTGTCTCGGACACAATATAGATCTATACTGTGTCCGAGGTATTGTAGATTCAAGAAGGGCAGTTGTCAGTTTCAAGCGAAAGATTGTGCACAATACTGGTTAACTGCTTAGAGGACTAAGGCTGCCCAATAACAGTGTGGTTAAGTAAACTGACCGCGCTCGACACGACCCCATTGGTTGACTGGGCCGTAAAACCTCAACATAAACAAAGCGAACAATGTGTATTTTAATCATACTGTAGAGATGTGCAGAGTGATCTGAATAAGCGCTTGAAAACTATTCTACAAGTTCGTCGTTCTTCTTACTTGGTTAGGGATCACTTATACATTTACATGAGACATGTCCCTCTTATATTTTCCAACCATACAACATTACAAAAACACGTTTTGTTCCCTTGTGATTGCATCCGTATGAAGTCATATATTGTAAAGGGTATGAAATATACCTGCTCCAGTTTAAAGGGGAACGCAGTGTAAGTTGTAAGTTTATCTTGGAGTAAAGTGCTTAACAAGCCATTTATTTTGACGCAATTAAGACGTTCCAAAATCGGCCTAGAAATAAGGAAGTTATGGTGGGGTTTGAATATATTTAAATGGCTGTCATAGATACCGCCATATTGTAGGCTTTGTGACGTCACACAGTCCAAATTAAATATGCAAAAACAAATTATAAAGGGTTGTTTTTTTTTAAATAATTTTTCTACAGATTTTTTTTTTTTATAATCTTTTAATTTCTCGTGACAAGCAATCATTTCCCCAAAAATAAACCAACTTTATGAGAATAACTACCTTTATGAAACGAATTTTAATTTTTATGAAACCTGATTAAATATTCAAAATGGCGGCGCCTATACCACCAATGTTGAAATATTCAATTGTCTATAACTTACTTAATTTTCCACCGATTTTGATCAAATTTGTGTCAAAATTCATTGTTTGTAAAATTCTTTACTTTAAAACACAATACCGTTTAAGGTTGCGTTCCCCTTTAAGAAAACAGGATACATGTTAGATTTTTTGCATGGTTCGCAAGGAAGACTACTTTTGCGACTTTGTTTTTACCAAACCCCTTCTGATAAGGGGTCCATTCTAAAAGGAAAGAATTTACTCCCCGTGGGAGTAAATTATTTCCTTTTAGATAGACCGCTTTTTAGAAGGGAGGCAAAACCATTTTGACAGTTTCCTCTCCTTAAATTTCAAACCTGCATAATTATATTACAATGGATAAAAAGGGAAACTTTACCACCAATATTATTAGAAAATTATAGAAATATTGTTGGTACTTACAAAAGTCCTGTTAATGATTGGTTCTTTTGAAGAGCCTGAGCAAGGACCTGGACCCTAAAGGTATCAGGAACTACCCCTATATTCAAACTCAGGTGTCGCAATGTTTTGCTTTCTCCAACCCATTTTAGGATCCGTTTATAGTCCCGGTCTGACAAAACACATTCTCTCAGCGTAATTGCTTTAAAGTAATCTTTGTGCAGCTTTTCACAAATATCCTTCACCTGAGCGCTGCCTAAATTTTCGTGAAGATACTCGACGCATATAGGTTGCATTTTTGAATAATAATTCTCTTAGTCTTTTCACCATTAAGAAACTTTATATGAGTCTTTCCTTCTTTGCACTCCACAGATTTAACCCTCTTCCTGCTGAACCCGAATATATCCTGCCCTTGCAAACAGTGCAGATCCAGTAGAGAAGCCAACTGATCTGGATCTGCACTGTTTACCATTAAGTGTGTGAATTTGTATAAACAACCTGGACCAAGTAATTTGATTGGCTGAAAATTAGAAGTGGACATGGCTTCTTGATTTATTTAGCATGACAAGGATCAAAATAAAAATTTAAACTCCAACTATGCTTAGATTTTCAGAGCAAAACATATTTCAAATTATTCCAGCAGATAGTTTATAAAGCCAAATTCACCTCTAACAGTTAACCTGTCCATTTGTTACTTTATTTAGTCCTGCAGCCTATATGAGCCGCGGCGCCAGGAAGCGTACCTTCTGACATGTAAGCCCAGCGAAGATTCTGATCAGCCTACGCATTCGCGCATTCTGATCAGAAGCTTCACTCGGCGTCTTTCGGATAGCCAAGGATGCAAAATTTCTTCATACGGACAACAAAGACTCTTGTCAGACTACGTGGAGGCGCATGCTGATCTAAGCCTTCGTTGGGCACACATGTCAAAAAATACGTTTTCCCGCGTTGAGGTTCTAATGTTTTAAACCAATATTCTTGCATGCTTATATGGTTAGTCTAACATGTTTACTATTTGTTAGGTATACGATCACTCCTATTGATCGTACATGTATCTGCAAAGACAATATGACATCAATAATTTACTGGGTGATGCTTACGGGGAAAATCGATTATTCTACTGTCTAAGGTATTCTGAAAATAATTCTGCTGTGTACAACTGTACATGTCATAATCATCTGAAGTGTTGTTTTGTTCATGTTTACACTGTTTTTTATTGTTTTGTTGTTGTTGTTGTTTTTTTGTTGTTGTTTTTTTTTGTGTGTGTTTTTTTTTTGTTTTTTTTTTTTTGTTTTTTTGTTGTTGTTGTTGTTGTTGTTGTTGTTTCTTGGGTTTTGTTTGGGTTTTATTCATTTATTTGTTTATTTGAATTTTTTGTTTGTTTGTGTCTTTTGTTTTTCTTTTTTTTTTTTTTATTTGTTTTGTTTATTTTCACTTTGTTGTGGGTGTTTGTTTTCTGCATCCTCGTCATTATCTTTTTCTTCTTTTCTCTTTCATCATCATCAGCAGTAGTCTCATCATCATCATCATCATCATCATCACCATCATATTCTGATTGTAAGATTTCATCATCATCAGCAGCAGCATCAGCATCATCTTCATCATTTTCTTTTTCTTCCTCATCCTCTTTATCAATATCCTTATCACCATTATCGTCCTACTTCTTCTTCTTCTTCATAGTACCCTAAATCACATTTTGTTTGTAAAATTAACATATCTGTACATTTACAAGTACCTTGTATGTTAACATGGAAGACTTCAACTAAAAGTATTACAAAAAATGCCAGAATGTACTAGATGCAGTTATTGAGGGTCATTCATTCAGCTCTCCTTCTTCTACAAGTAACAACAATAAATAATTGAGCCGCGCAATGAGAATGTGTCTTCGGAGTATATGCAGACAGCGAATGCCCAGATGAGAACAGTCAGATCATTCTGCTCAGTTTGTTCTGTGATTTGTCTCAAACCGTTGTCTCAATGTACCTATTAACCAAAGTTTCCTCTTTTCTCTATATCATCACGAAAACATGCCTATATAGTTTTGACCTCCTTAAACCCCACTTTTATATGGTAAAACTGGGGTTTACAGGGGTATACATTATTTTTCTTATTTCTGCTAAAATCATAGATTGAGGTACACGTTAGAACCGCCTCGTCGAGGCGGTTCTAACGAGTACCCACAATCTATGTTTTGAGCAGAACTATGAAAAATATCAGAATTTTTTATCTGAAAATTTTCATTTTTTGGTGGTAAAATTTTCAGTATATTTAAATAGGCATGTTTTCGTAATGTTGTATAACCAAATAACCATAGCCGTCATGTACATAGCTCTAGACAGAGGGTCGCTCCGATGAATATATTCTTATTTGTCCACGAAAACATGATTTGTTGTCTTTTAATGAGTGCCCACAACATGTTTTTTCGTGGAGAATTAAGAAAAAAAATATAATTTCATTATGTTTGAAAATTATTGCCTTATATAGAGCAATGGCTCACAGTCGACTCTCGTTGACTCAACCTCCAAGGAACCAGAATATTTGGTTTGAGTAAGCAGTGGTTTGGGATAAAGTTATGAACATATAGAAAAGTTAACTATTACTGCACTTTATTTAGTTTGACTTAAGCAAGAGTTTGATTTATCAGTGAGATAACGAGTCATCTGTATTAAGTATAAATTTTACATAGGTGCGATTCGCCCCAACCCCAGTCCTGCGTCCTGCACCGCCCCCTCCCCCCCCCCTCCCCCACCCACCTCCACAACCGCTTTTAAATATAATTTCCATCCGAATTGACTGGAATTACTTCGTTGAATTTTGCAATTCCAAGCATGCAACTCCAGAGAAATTTAAGCAGAATGAATACCCGGCAAACACACAACGTCGTTACAACGTCGCTGCAACGCCACGACGTTGCAGCGACGTTGTAACGACGTTGTTGCTACGTTGAGTGTTTGCTGGGTTCACTTTCAGAGCAGACAGCTCAGATAAAATTGTTTTACTTACCTTTGAAAAGGGGTCTATACTAAGAGGAAAGAATTTACTCTCCTTTCCAGAAGGGACTTGTGCAGAAAAGCAAACTGGAAGTCACAAAAGTTGTCTCCCTTGTAACGACGGACGGAAAGTCTACCAAGTGTATATCCTAGCGGGCACACAACGTTGAAACAACGTCGATTCAACGATGATTCAACGTCAACGTTGAATCGACGTTGTTTAAACGGTGTGTTGAATCGACATTGTTTCAATGTTGTGTGCCTGCTGGGTTGGTCTTTCCCGAATACAGCTATGATGCTTGACCGGAGTAGTCCACTGTTGCAAAGATTGAATGCACATTGCATTATCTTGAAAACCGTTTTGCTGAGGCTGACCGCTCACTGACACATGTAATAACATCTCCCATATAGCTGTACCACTGATGCAATATTTACATTCTGGGAATATTAACTCGTGTCTGTATAAATCTCGCTTCATTAGATTCATAAGATTGATTAGTGTTATAGTAGCTCATTTATATCGATCTTATAATTGTTTCGAAATAACTGAAACACTGATGATGGGACATCAAATTTCTAAACTATTCAACAATAATTTCAAGAATTATTTCTATCCATTTTTGAATAACAAATGATTTAGCAGGATTCTTCTTGTAATGTGGCACCTTTAGGCATGTGTATACATTATTAATCCAGGTAAGATATTTTAAAACATAGCCCGTGCTCGCCATCCCGAAAACATGCCTATATAATTTTGACCCCCTTTAACCCCACTTTTATATAGTAAAACTGGGGTTTACAGGGGCATACATTATTTTTCTTATTTCTGCTCAAAAACATAGATTGTGGGTACTCGTTGAGGCGGTTCTAACGAGTACCCACAATCTATGTTTTGAGCAGAAATATGAAAAATATTAGAACTTTTTATCTGAAAATTTGCCAGTTTTTGGTTGTAAAATTTTCAATATATTTGAATAGGCGTGTTTTCGTAATGTATTTAAATTGAAAAGACCTGTGCCACTACTCAACTTGAATGTGTCAAAAGTCTTTAAAAATCTGGTAAGACCTATATCAAGTCTCCTAAATCCTTTTGATACTAATGAATGAGGAGCTGTTCATTAACAGACAACAATATTCATATATTTCATGGAAAATGTGCCAAAATAAGCATAGCCACTGACAAATTAGCTGTGGACAGAAAGCAAACGTTGAAGGGGCACAGAGAGGTGGAGCAGGGGAGGAGCAATGTTTAAGCCTTATACGTTTTCCACGAACTGAATAAAATTCCTAGTCATTGATTGTTTTTATATCCTCCTGAACAATTGATATTGTCATCCAAAATCATTTGTACTTTATTTTTGTGGCCGTTTCAATTTATCATTATTATTTTGTTTTCTCTTTACAAAATTCTTGCTTAGATTCTGCCACTATATTGGGGCTTTAATAAAAGTACATAAGTCCAAGAAATTTGTTTAGATTTGATGAACACTGTTACTTCAATATTTTGTTTTGACTACATTTTTGTTAAAGCAAACAGCAATCACTTTATACCCCTAAGTTTGGCAATCACGTGACCTTCTTCATACTGTCCACCCCACCATTACTGCCCCACCCGTCCACCTACCAACTCACCGATCCTCACCGTTGTACGGCCAATCACTCTCACATTCGATTGTAAAGTGGTGAGCTATAGGAAGTTGCCTGAACCCCAGAAATAATTTGTGAAACTGTTTTGTTTATTAACCCTTTTACTGCTGAATCCGGATATGCCCTGCCTGTGCAGCTTATACTTAATCCTGCTGACTAGTACAACTAAAAGTAGGTCTTATATTCAAACAATAATTTTCTTATTTTTCATAGAAAATAAAACTTGACTTTCTTACTTTTTCACAGAAAATAGACTTGACATTTCATTTAAATTTGGAGACAATTTGAATGAAATGCCAAGTCTTAATTTCTGTGAAAACTAAGAAAGATGATGAATGACATTCTTGCGTCTCTTTTATCTAATTTTTTTATGTGAACGGTCAGATGCAAGTAGCCTGTAAAAAGTTGTACAGTCATCCGGAAAAACGGAAATCAACATAGTTGTTAAACTCATCTGTAACATTAGTGTCTGTTGTCATTTTGTGTTAATACTAGCATACTTTCTTTCATTTCACGTTTTTCTTGCATCACACACACACACACACACACACACACACACACACACACACACACACACACACACATTTCCCCGCCCCCATTCTTGATCTTTTTAACGGGTTAAATTGGTGAATGTGGGGCCTGTTTCAATTCTCAGTAACTTAGAGCAAGTGACCAGGAGGTCATATATACCCCCGGCCGGTACCAATGCAAACGCTAATGCAAATTTACTTTGATGTTTGGTCAGCATGCAGCAGCAGCAACCTAACAACATAATCTGTATCCATCCGGGTATCTAGGCTACTAATAATAGTTCACTGACCAATCCATGTAGCCTAAAGGCTTTCAGAAATAGAAGAAAAGCAAAAGAACTTAACCTATTTAAGCCTAGCTTCCCATAAAAAGGATATTGGCAAATAGTGTAAACCCTGATCAGACGCCGCAGAACGCTGTTTGCATTTAGTTCAGAAATTTCAACTATATATGACAATAATCAAAACTAACAGACACCTCTTATATAGGAAATGGACCTGTCTAAAGAGTTAAGGTAGAAGAGTCCACTCGGTATTAATGGATTAACACAAAATTTTCACGCAAATGTTAACAAAATTTCTGAGCTTGTTATCTTGACCTTTTATTCTGTAGCACTAGTCAGATTCTGTATCACTGAAATGTAAACATTCAAAGTAGCTTCAAATGAAGACTTTCAGATAGAAGCAAAACAAAGACAACCAATGCAAAACTAGGATTTGACGTACTGAACTGCAATATAATTTCTAAATCCGTGACCTTGACTTTTTGTCTGCAACAGCAGCAGCAATAGCAAGATGACGCCAACTACATGTACTGTCCTTTCGACATCATTCTGAAAGACCTTTTTCTTTTGTTTTTGTTCTCAAGTATTTACCCTAAAATTAAATTTACGGCCAAAAATTTGTCTGATCTATGCACTGAATTTCTATAGTAAAGTGATTTTTTTTAGAAGTTTTGTCAAAGAAAATATTTTTTTACTTTTCTTCCCAGAATATGAATTATTGAGGTTTCACAATATTGTGAAATTTCAGAAAAATTGAACAATGTGGAACTTGTTGAAAATCTGCCTCCAAGTTACCTATCCTACAGGTTTCTGCATAATTTGCATTTATTTTTACTAAGGGGGAAAAAGTGAAAATATTTGTTTGTTTGTTTGTTTGTTGTTTTTTTTTTGTTTGTTTGTTTGTTTGTTTTTTGTTTTTTGGTTTTTTTTATCAGACCTGTTGAAAATCTGCCTTGAAGTTACCAACCCTACAGATTTCTGTATAATTTGCATCTATTTTTACTATGGCAAAAAGTGAAAATATTTTATTAAAAAAAACAAAAACAATTGCTAGAATAAAACCTTTTGTATATAGATAGTTATGACAAATGGTTTTGCGTTAAATTATGGCAAAAGTTTAAAA
This sequence comes from Anodontia alba, assembly GCA_964016985.1. NCBI lineage: Eukaryota > Metazoa > Mollusca > Bivalvia > Lucinida > Lucinidae > Anodontia > Anodontia alba. Next base: position 118,740,599 of record OZ024823.1, read on the forward strand.
AAAAAAAACAATAAAAATAAAAACAAAAAAAAAAAACAAAAAAAAAAACAGCACATTAATCTGTATCCATCCAACATAGAATTGAATTTTATTTTTGTGGATTTTATCGATATGCTAACTCCGGCAAAAACCTCACAAACTAAGGGCTTTTTGTTACATTTGTGAGTGAATCGCTGTAGTTTACACATCGACAAAATCCACTAAAATAATAATACATGAACATTCCTTATACAAATGTCAATTTTATAGAACGGAGACGGAGTAAGGAAATAGATCCAACGGATTCCTGCTTTATTGAAATGTAAAACTTTTCCTTCAGCCAATCCAATGGCATGAAATGTCTACAACTATTCGGAATATGGGAAAATATTAGTAGTGATATAACACCCTGAGACATTTCTCTTTTATACTGTCCATTTGGGTGGAAAAACGTTGTTCTGGTCAGAACACTGCCGTTTGGGGTAATTTTCATTTCCGGTTTCTGAAAAATTTTAGTCTCCTAGGCTTTCTTTATTCCACATAGCTAAATCATGATTTAGAAAGAAAAATATGTAATTTGGCCAGTCAGGAGGGTATTTAAAACGATGACTACTATCAGGCCCTTTACCTGCGACGATTTGTTTCGTTTTAACAATGTGTAAGGAAAAGCATTGGTCATTTTGTTTTAATTCCGTTCACTCTCATAACTCCGTTCACCCTCTTCTTTGAATAATTTGAAAAGAAATCTTTATTTGATGCTCGGACCCATCAATACTTGGACTGGTAACTATAGTGCTAAATACCTATTTTATTGATATGATGATGTGGCTATAATTTTACCGATTTTCGTCTGGAATGTGTGAAAATCAATCGAGTAGAAAGTGATAATTATCCGCAATAAACAACCACATATACTGAAAGGAAAAAGAAACGCAGGGTAAATTTTATTCCTAAATTTCATTCAAGTTTGAAAAAGTTTGTTAAATATTTTACTATGATTACAAAACGGCACATGTATGGAACAAAAGTTCCAAATTTCATTGGTTTGTGATCAACAAGTCTCGAGTTATTGAAGTTCATTGGTAGCTACCCCCCAAATCTTGAAATCAAAATCAAACTGAAAATCAATATCGGGTGTGCCCCCCTCTTGCTGCCGTTGCTGCCCTAATTCTCCTTTGGATAGAGTTAACCAAAGCATTGACAGTTCGCATCGGGATGTTATTCCATTCATCGATCAACGCATTCCTTAGTTGTGCGAGAGTTGCGGGGGGATTTCGGCGCTTCCTAACCTTTCTGTCCAGCTCATCCCACATGTGTTCTATTGGGGTCAAATCTGGACTGTACGGTGGCCATGCTAGTGGTGCGATGTTATTGTTTGCCAGGAAATCCTGACAAACTCGGGCAACATGTGGTCGGGCATTGTCCTGCTGCAGAATCAGATTACGTTGTTGCACAAGCGGGACTGCAACAGGACGCAAGATCTCATCCCTATACCTTACAGACTTGATTTGACCCCAATAGAGCACATGTGGGATGAGCTGGACAGAAGGGTTAGGAAGCGCATAAATCCCTCCACAACTCTCGCACAACTAAGGAATGCGTTGATCGATGAATGGAATAACATCCCGATGCGAACTGTCAATGCTTTGGTTAACTCTATCCAAAGGAGAATTAGGACAGCAACGGCAGCAAGAGGGGGGCACACCCGATATTGATTTTCAGTTTGATTTTGATTTCAAGATTTGGGGGGTAGCTACCAATGAACTTCAATAACTCGAGACTTGTTGATCACAAACCAATGAAATTTGGAACTTTTGTTCCATACATGTGCCGTTTTGTAATCATAGTAAAATATTTAACAAACTTTTTCAAACTTGAATGAAATTTAGGAATAAAATTTACCCTGCGTTTCTTTTTCCTTTCAGTATATAAGTGTTATTTGTGAACAATACATCAACCATCATGAAAAGTTAGTACTATATACACGTTATTGTTTTTTTAACCACATTTGTTGAATATTGATCACATACTTTACAAATTTCGGTGGAGTTTCCAAACACCGTTTTGTGAATGAAGCCGTTCGTCAAAGAAAAATGGCGACCATTGTTGAACTGTACTCGCATTAGTAGAGCCTGTTAATGCAGGTCCTTGTTAAAATCAATTATAAACCAAACTTATTCAGGAAAAAAAACTGGCTTTGTTTTCGTAGTTTCATGAGCATATTATTTTTATACCTACTTCAATGCCAATTGAAATATCGGCTGGTGAAAATGTCAATTTCTCGAATTTGACCAACAATTATCCACGATAATGAACCTCATATAAGTGCCATCTGTGAACAAAACATCACTTATCATTCAAATTAAATACTATGTACACATGTAATTATTTTGTTTTTTTAATCATATTTGTTGAATATTGATCACACATATTACAAATTGCAATGGAGTTTCCGAACACTGATTTGTGAATGAAGCTATTCGTCGAAGAAAAAATGGCGACCATTGTTGAATAGTACTAGCATTAGCAGAGCCTTTTAATGCTTTTTCTGGCTAAAATCAACTATAAACCCAGCTTATTCAGAATAAACTAGCTTTGTCTTATTGCTTTATCAGCATATTAGTTTCATAACCGTAATAGAAATTTGAAAAGTCGACTGTGAAAATGTCGATTCTCTCGAATTTGACCCTCATTTTCTAAAATAAGTATGTGCAAAATTCTGCGATTATCTATGTTAAAAGGAATCAGTTGAATAAAATGTTATTAACATATAACGGACCCAAGATGGCGTTATTGCTTTATAATAATTTTAACTGGCTTAACTAAAAATAAATGTGTTTAATACTAGTTTAATATGGGTGGAGTTTTGCAAAATATAGATTCCGAAGTGACGTAAGCATCACCAGCACCCGCGACATGATAATTAACAGCTAGAAACGGACAGTATCAAGTCCGGGTATTGATGGGTCCAAGTTTTATGTCACCTACATGCCTGTGTTCTAGAGGTCAACGCAGCTGAAGTGTACCCGGCCCAGCTTTGGTCTCACAAGGGGTGCCGGGTCAACTCGGCAGATAGCAAACTCGGCACATAACCAACTCAGCACATAGCAAACTTGGCCCATATATACATTTTGTATAGCTATACATGTATGCACCTATTTCTAGAAGTATTTTATACTTGTTTTTAGATAATACTTTAAAAAAGGGAAAAGTTTAGAAAGATATTTTTTCAAATTTGATATGTATCCTATTTAGTCTTTAGCCTATGGGTGAACTAACAGTATAGACAGGCTCCATCGTCCGCATGCTTCAAACATCTTAGAAACGGCTGGGTCAACCCAAATCCAATTTCATATAAAGCCTCTGAGGCATTTGGGGAACAAACATTTGTTAAAATGTCATCAGGATATCCGCCTTGCCAATATACATTGTTGTTGCTAGAGGGGGATAAGGGGCTGTTTCTCCACCTAAAAGCATGAATGGTACAAGGGGTCTTGATGACCCTCAATATTAAGTCATGTTGCTAATATTTAAGGTAATAGAATCCCTTAAAATAGGTGAAGGCCCTTTAACAATGGTTATGGGGCAACAAATGGCCCCATCACATTGGTCCTAATGGCAACACTGCATAAATGAGCTGCCAACAAATCAACAAAATAACATGTGCACCCATCGGAGACTCAGATCAGCCTGGGCATCTGTCAAGTCTGATCAGTTTTCACTGTCTAAAATTCAATTCTTTATTTCCCCAAGCTATAGAAACCTTAGCTACTTAGCAACCCATTGAGTGCACAGCGAAGACTGATCAGTGCGGATACCCATGTTGATCTGATTCCTCCCTGGGAGCCCAGTCATTTTGTTGGTTTTGTCATGCGCTGGCTCAATTATGGTAAAACCGTTCAAATCAGCAGGCCAATTACCTTCGAATCTACTGGTGCAGTGGCTCAGTTACTAGAGCATCCGGCTTGCATCCGGGAGGTTGTGGGTTCAATCCCCAACCGAGTCATACCAAAGACTTTCAAAATAGTATTAGCTGTTCTTTTGTTTGCCCTCGGCATTGAGAAAGCAGAACTGGTTGGTCCAGTGTCAGTATAATGTGACTGGGTGGAATGTCACATCATGTGTCTGAGGTGTGATATGTCAGTGAGGCAGTACTCTTAAAGTGAAGAGCTCCTGTCACATCCAGACACCGTTGCGATACAACTAACAGATTGCTAAAAGTGACATTAAGTCTGAATAAAATAATAATAAAAAAATAAAACTCTTTTTTCATGTTGAAATCTGTCCGATGGATTAAAACTTAATGTCATACCAGCACTTGTGTAGGTCCTTTTCACATGAAAAAAATCAACAAAATGACATGTACACCCAGCGCACTCAGGTCAGCCCGAGCATCAGCCCAGTCTGTTCAGTTTTCACTGTCTACACATAGAAACCTTAGCTCCTTAGCAACCCATTGAGTGTACAGCGAAGACTGATCAGAGTGTGTAGATACCCGTGATGATCAGATTCCTCCCTGGGAGCCCAGTCATCTTGTTGGTTTTGTCATGCGCTGGCTCATTTATGGTAAAACCATTCAAATCATCGGGCCGATTACCTTCGAACCTTCTGGCACAGTGGCTCAGTTACTAGAGTGTCTGGCTTGCATCCGGGAGGTTGTGGGTTCGATCCCGGTCGAGTCATACCAGAGACTTTCAGAATGGTATTAGCTGCTCTTTCTTTTGCGCTTGGCATTGAGAAAGCGGAACTGGTCAGTCCGGTGTCAGTATAATATGACTGGGTGGAATTCCACGTCATGTGTCTGAGGTGTGATATGTCAGTGAGGCAGCACTCTTAAAGTGAGCATTGAGCTCCCTGTCACTTCCAGACACCCTCGCAATATGACTGAACGACTGTTGAAGTCTGAATAAAATAAAAAAAAATAATCTTGGAACTTTCTTTTTTCAGGTTGAAATCTATCCGATGGATTAAAATTTAATTTCATACTGGCGCTTGCGCGGGTCCTTTTCTATATATATATATATATTTTTTTTTTAAAATCATCAGGGTTGTAGCATCACCCAATTAGAGTCAAGGATTGGCAACATAATGGCAAACTTTTGTCTTCTCCCTGATGTCGAAAATTCACAGAAAAAGATGAAATAAATATTAATTCAATTTTTATAAAAAAATTAATATTTGCTTTTAGCGGCTAAGCATGATATTTACTCTAAAAATATCTGTTGCCTTCAAGTTAAAATGATTAAAAGTTCAAAGGTAACCTTTAATTGGTTGTTTGTAACGATGGATTAAAGTATTCAGCATGACAATAGATCATTGGACTAATCAGTTAATTATGGGCCAAGTTTGTGTAGGCCGAGTTGGTTATGTGCCGAGTTTGCTATGTGCCGAGTTGTCCCACAATCTCAAAGGGCATAATAGGCTGTTGCCCTGACCTTCAACATCTTAGTCCTGATGTTCCATCTTATAAAGGACAGGATTTCAGTAATCCACTCTGTGGAAGTTCCAAGCCCAGCAATTTGAGATATTCTCCAAGTGCTCATATCGAGGGTTGAGCGCAAGACTATGGTAACTCAAACATATTTTTGAAACCCTTGTTTAGGGGCAACTTGGACCCCTTTGTAAACAATGCAAATTTAGGTGCCATTGCTCATACGAGCAATGGCACCTAAATTTTCATTGTTTACAGAAAGAAATGTTGTAATCTTCATAACGCCTTCATGGTGAGGAGATTAGGTTTGGGGAAAAACAACCATCTGACTTACGCCAGTCTTGCGCTCAACCCTCGATATGTGACTGGGTCTCAGGGTGGACTATCATGTGTATACTATAGGGCCTAGGCTGTGGTATTTCAGTAAGACAGCACTTGAAAGTGAGTATTGAGCTCTTTGCAACATCCAGACCCTATCACGAAGGGGTTGTTGGGCTTAACATTAAACTATTTTAATAACATAAACAATATTTGAAAGGGGTTTGTTGTGTGTGGAGCTTATTCCACATACTTCAGTTAATCAAAACTTGAGCAAGCCCAGCAATGCACCACTTTATATGGTAAAAAGGTGAATACTGGAGTTCAGACATGAGAAAGAAAACATGATGGAATTGTTTCAAGAGTTCATAAGCTGCTATAAAATGCTTTAAGATATACAACAACAAATTATCTTCTAATTTTGTCTTCATAGTTGCTAAAGGTAGCTTGACATTGTTTATGTTCTAACTTCTATTACATGTATATTAATTTATTTCACTTTTTTTCCTTTTCAGCAATCTTGATCCTTTGACAGAGACAGTATCCTTTTAAACTTTAATACCAAATTTTGAAAAACTGTGCCAGTTGATCAATGTTTAACTGGCCCTATGAAATGTGGCACAATTCATAGGGCCAGTTAAACGTTGATCATAAATTCCCGAGGTTGTATTATTACATCATTAGAAAATTCAAATGGTTGTTAACCACAAAAAGGCACAGACAAAAAAAAAATAATAAAATGATCTACAATGTACTTAACTGTGCAAAATCATCAGATGATATGATCCTTACTTTTATTGCAGAAAATGGATTTGAAATGTCATGCCCTATTTTCTATGGGGAAAATGAAAATTTTCAAAATGTCTGCTGAAATTTTACCCAGCATCCCAAGCATTAATGCTCTTGTTATGACATGCATCTAGCAAAGGTTTAGACTAGCTCTAGCAAATGCCTAAATAAGATCTAGCAAAGGCCTAGACTAGCCTGCATATCTGCATGCACAGCCTGTTTATAGTCGCTACTGCTCCCCTTCAGAAGAGATGGTAGTACCAAAGAAAAACAAAATTTCTGTCTAGACTGCACAGATACATGTAATCTTCTTTGTTTGCATTATGGTATTTACCCTAAATATTTGGACACCTTAATGGCTTAACTCCTTATCACACACCCTAAAATTGAAGAAAAGTCCATTTTACAACCAATTCGTGCATCTAAAACTGCTTCATGAGTGACAAGCAGTATAGACCCTTATCAGATGTCACATTTTGTGACCTGATCTGGGTGACCCAGTCAATACTGTAGGTGCAGATCTGTCTCTCCCCATATTTGGGATACTTATGGTAAAATTGGTGACTTATTTTGCTGATTCTCATTTTCTCAACAAAAAAAAAATTCTCTTATTTCTCCTAAAAAAACGTTGTGGGTGCTCATTAGAAAGACCTCTGTGAGGCACTTCTAATAAGCACCTACAACATAGTTTATATAGAGAAATAAGAAAACATCTCTATCTGAATACCACATTTATCATGACCAGTGATTCTTTGCCTAATGTAATAATTGACCTTGATCATTTACTAGTATGGACTACCATTCTATATGCAGTATTTGGCTCACTGGCCTGAGTACTTCCAAGTGGCAGAGTCACCTAATGGAGAAATCATGGGTTACAGTAAGTCCTTTTTTAGTTGTGTGTGTGTGTGTGTGTGTGTGAGGCGGGGGTGGGGGAGTTCATCTTTCAGCTGTGCTGGGCTCCATAAAGGGGTCAGTAGCAGATCCAGGTATCACAAGTTTGAATTCAAGTTTGGCCACAAACTTTCTTGGAGATTGATCATGAAATCATCGTCATGAAATCATGGTTTCTATGATCATTCTCCCCCTTCTTCTGAAGAGCAGTTGTCACTTTAATGGCAAAAGTATGAATACAAATACATGTACTGGTTAACCACTTAGAGGACCAAGTCTGTCCAGGAAAAGTGTGAGTAGTTTAACTGACCAACTCAGCATGACCTTAACAGTGTTGACTGGGCCATATATTTCAGCTAACTTCTTCTTGGGATAAAGGTTGATACATGTACTTTTGATACAGTATTAACCCAAATTATTGGGACACCTGGGCCCAGTTGTTCAAAGCGTCGTTAGCTTAACGAGCTCGTTAAGGGTCATTTCATTAACTGTTCTAGCGGATTCAATACACAATATTCTGATACTTTTTGCCGAAAAAATGTGAGTAGCTTTTGCACAGCAAAAGCTACTCACATTTTTTCAGCAAAAAATTTCAGCATATTTGGGTATCACTCGATGTAAATTTTAACGAATCGTTAACTAATGACATCGTTAGCTTTGAACAACTGGACCCTGATCTCATTGCCATGCTTGTCCTAAGATTTGAACAACTCCAATTGGCTACCTACATGTATTAGTATGTAGAAATGATGTTGGATGAGTGGCAAACAGTGTAGATTTCGGTGGTTCTGATACAGGTCTACACTTGTTTGTCAGGTCGGAGGCATGTCTGTTCCAAATCAAATCAAATAGTTTTATTTCACCCAATGTACTTGTAGACCACCAGCCCATAATAGATAACATTAACATATTTCAAATATGTTCCAGTACTATGGGTGATATTTCCCGATTTCTTGTGAATGAATAAAAGGAATAGCAAAGGGCATTCATCAGGTAAACAATAGGTCATTTGTTTGTCTGAAACTTGCAACGCTTCATGAAGGTTATGATATCAGGTACAAAAGCACATGGCTGATAATGAAAGTTGTCACATTTGTCATCTGCAATGCGTAAAATAAGGGTTAACTTTTGGACGGACAGACAAATCTATTTATACATGTAGTTTAGTATGTATATAAAATCATTCCCTATTTGATCAAATTGAAACTCAGCTCTGTTTAAGGGAAATTGGCACAATTTCAAGGGAGATAACTTGAAATTACTCCCTTCTGAAGAGGAGTTTAACGTAAAAGAAAAGAATTTGCTTCTTGTTTCTTTTAGAGCTTTTCAAGAAGGGGCTTGGTGTGCACAAAACAAACAGGAAGTCACAAAAGTTATTTCCCTTGTAAAAATAGTGGAAAATATACCAAGCGTAGACAGCCCCTTTAACACTGGAATTCTTGTTATGGCAGGGACTTCATGTCATTTAGTGTAAAATGAAACAAAAAAAGCATAACAATGAATTAACAAAAAGATAGTTATCTTGAACAAGGGGGATAAGAATTCTAACATTTAAACCTTTCTGTTTCAGAAATAGGGCTACTCTTGAAAGAAAGAATTTGCTCCTGCTTTCCTTTAAGAATAGCCTCTCCAGTGAAAACAGTATAACTTTCATGTCAGATTATTTGTTCTGTTCACCCTTGTCATGCTGAATAAATTGATGCCACACCCACTTCTAATTTTCAGCCATTCAGATTACTTGATCCAGGCTGTTGATACAAATTCACATACTTAATGGCAAACAGTGTAGATCTAGATCAGTTGGCTTCTGAAGAAGCCAACTGATCTGGATCTACACTGTTTGCAAAGGCATGGTATATCCAGGTTCAGCAGGAGAAGGGTTAAGTCACCTATATTTTCAGTAATGGGGAAGTCTGAAGGGCCAGGAGAAATGTGGCATGGTCATGTGACAGCTCTGACAGTCGCCCCGGAGTACAGGCGTCTAGGACTTGCTGCAGCGCTCATGAACAATTTGGAGACAATCTCAGAGAAGTAAGAGATATGGGTAACAGGAGCTAATGTACCTTTGGACATGTGCACCCATTGCAACCTCAGATCAGCCTGTGCATCCTGGCTGTCTGATCAGAGTATTTACTGTCCATCTGAAGACATGTTCACATTGATCCTTGGTTACCCAGTAAGCACTCTTCAAAGACCTCCCAGACGGTATGTATGTGCAGGCTGATCTATGTCTTCACTGGACGCACATGTCTGTGGGTATATTTCTCAGGTTCAGGCTCAAATGATTTCTAGCTCTAGATAAGAGAGATTTCCAGAAAAATATGTTGGGTGTAACATGTAACATTTTAAGCTTTTTCATGCTGAATAAGAAGCCAAACCCACTACTAATTGTCGGCCATTCAGATAACTTGTTTCAGGTTGTTGATACAAAAATTGGCATACTGAATGACATACATTGCAGATCCAGATCAGCTGGCTTCAGAAGCCAACTGATCTGGATCTACACTGTTTGCAAAGGCAGGGCATATCCGGGTTCAGCAGGACCAGGGTTAAATTCAACAATTTTAAAGAGCTATAACAGAATGCATAGAAATACCAGCCTTCAGTACTTTGAACTAGGATAATTCAAAGTCATTACAAAAACATGCATATTCAAATATATAGAAAATTTCACCTCCAAAAACTGAAAATTTTCAGATAAAAAAGACGATGCAGTTCTAACGAGAACCCACAATCTATGTTTTAGAGGAGAAATAATGTAAACCCTAATTTTACTATATAAAAGTGGGCTTTTAAGAGGTCAAAATTATATAGGCATGTTTTCATGATGCATGACTAAACCCAAAATTTTTAAGTTCCTATCAGATAACATAACTCTAAATCAGGTAATTATTTTAGGGAAATGAATACTCTAGATGTCTGCTCTAAAAGGAAAAAAATATGCTCCAAAGGGAAGCATATTCTTTTAATAGTGTAGACTGTCAGCTTTTCTGAAGTTGATTGATATCATATGCATGCAAGCAAACTAGTAATTGTCACAGAAGTTATCTCTCATGTAAAAATGGAAGAAAATCTATCAAGCATATCCATTCCCCTTAAAATACCATTTACTTTTTGGGTAAAGTTTATTTTGGTTAAAGTCAATGTTTTATCTTTTTTTTTTTAAATTGAATTTTTGTGGATTTATGAAACATATGTCCCTGATTAGAAACTGTTCTCAAAAACAACCCCCAGCATCTCCTTAGATATACAATGGAGTTTCATGATTCTTTAGTTTTGGTCTGATTTGATGGTGATTTCATAAATTATCATTTTTATTCTCCACCATACAATAGTGGAATAGTATTATGGTTTCACCTTGGTGTCCATCTGTCATACATTTGTCCGTATAATGACGGATTTTCGTTTGCGGGTGATAACTTGAGTAAATGTCAGTGGATTTTTACCATATTTTGTATGTGCATTGATATTGTCAAGATCTGGTTTGGGATGGCAAATGGGCAAATTTAATCAATTTTTGACAGTGTTATCTGCCCACAACACACCCGTATTTTTTTCGGATAATAACTTGAGTAAATTTCAATGGATCCAAACTTAGTATTGATACGGTGGAGCTCTGCTTTGGGATTCCTAATAGGCAAATTTCATTGATTTTTGACAGAGTTATCTGCTCGCGACACATCTGTATTTTCATTTAAAGACAATAACTTGTCAGTGTTAATCTCATTGACAGGATAATCGCGGGGTATTATTGTGTTACATTTTTATTTAAGCATAAACTATGTTCATTCGTCAGTCACACCATTCAGATGTAAATAATATGAACAGTCTACTTCAGATCTTGGTCATATATGGAAGAATACTTTTAGTCCAAAAAAGCATACATCTACAGGGTCGTAGCACAAAGGTTTTTAGTACATATTTGTTAAAGTTAACAGGCACAACCCAAACACTTCCAATAGTACATCCTGGAGCTTGGTTCGCACAAAGTAAAACAGACAAAAAAGATAATTACATATTAAACATTGTTTATATTTTATTTTTCCAGTGCAGAATACATGTATAGGAATATTTTGAAGGACCTGCATAGTTTACATTTAACCCTGCTTTGAGCAAACAACAAACTTTTGCTACAGTCAGTTGTTGGGACTTATAGAAACTAATATTTCCAAGCCAATTGAAATTTGCATTAGATTACGACTTTATTTGGTTATAGCTGGGAGCAAAACCCTTTTGGAGAAATCTGTGGTCATTCTCCTGAAAAACTCAATCATGGGCATATTTTCTTCATAAAATCCAGTGTTTAAAAAGATATTGTGAAAATTCAATTTTAAAAATATAAAACATTGACTTTAAAACTTTATCTTTTTCAGGAAACACTGTTTCTTTGTGGACCTGTTTGTGCGAGTTTCAAACAAAGTTGCCGTAGCCATGTACAACAAATTAGGATACACAGTGTATCGTCGTGTCATAGAATATTACTCTGGAGAAGTGGATGAAGATGCCTTTGGTAATAATCCAGAAAACTGATCCAAAACTAGGGAGACTAAGCCTCAGATGAATTCCTAAATATTAAATGTTCTAATTCCTAAATATTAAATGTTCTAATTCCTAAATATTAAATGTTCTAATTCCTAAATATTGAATGTTCTAATTCCTAACTATTAAATGTTCTAATTCCTAAATATTAAATGTTCTAATTCCTAAATATTGAATGTTCTAATTCCTAACTATTAAATGTTCTAATTCCTAAATATTGAATGTTCTAATTCCTAACTATTAAATGTTCTAATTCCTAAATATTGAATGTTCTAATTCCTAACTATTAAATGTTCTAATTCCTAAATATTAAATGTATCCTAAATATTCAGACTGACATGACTGAGCAAGTAGTGTAGACCCAGACCAGATTGCTCCATAAGGAGTGGTTTGATCAGTGTCTTCACTGTTTTTCAGCCAGTGCTTTTTCATGTATCTCCAGGACCCAGTTGTTCAAAGCATCATTAGCTTAATGTTTGTGGTCAAAATGTTAACTGTTCTGCTATAAAGTACAATATCTAATTCATAGGAATTTTTGCTGAAAAAATGTGAGTAAAAAGCTACTCACATTTTTTCTGCAAAAATATTAGCGTATATGCAATGTTTAATGATCAACGTTAACTAATGACATCATTAGTTTTGAACAACTGGGCCCTGATTGTCAGATTGACTTGTCTGAATTATAGGATAAGTACATTGTATATGATAGGGAGTTAGTCCTCCGAATGTTATTTTGTGAATAGAGTTGACATATGGATACATGCCTTTATAGACAACCCAAATCTGGTACCAAATTGTACCTTAACCCTTGTTATGCTGAATAGATTAAGATGCAACACCCACTACCAATTTTCAGCCAATCCAGGTTGCTGATACATATTCACATACTTAATGGCAAACAGTGCAGATCCAGATCAGTTGGCTTCTTCAGAAGCCAACTGATCTGGATCTACACTGTTTGTAAAGACAGGGTATATCTGGGATCAGCAGGACTAGGGTTAAGATCTTAATTCTTATCTATATATCTAAATTTTAACCATCTTTATTTTGGATCAGAATAACCATAAAAGTATCTCTCTGTCTGCATCTTATCTGTTAATCTTCCTCGTATGTCCAGTGTGATTTGTATTGTTGCCTCTGCATAAAGAGCTGGTGCGATGTATTGTAAGCATCTGGTTTTCCGTTTGTCTATCCATCAACCTCTCTAGTTTTCAAGTCTATTTCTGAATAACTATTACATCTACAATCATCTTACCAAGCGTACACTTTCTCCCTAACAAGGGCTCAAAAAAGTGCAATATTCTTTTTTGATCATGACATATACAGAGGGGTATACTATTTCATGAAATTTGTCCATCTGTATGTCTGTCAGTCTGTCTGTTGTCCATCTGTTACATTTTGGTTTCTGTGCGGAGGTATCAAATAATCACTGCTTATTGACAGTTCTTGTTTTTCACAGAAAATAGGCTTGACATTTCATGCAAATAGTATTCAAAGGAAACAATTTGCCCAAGATGTAAATGCGTATTTTTTGTGGGGAGAAATAAAAATATTTCTAAACAAGGTCTGCTGAAATTTTTACCCAGCATATTGAGGATAATAATGTTTCTCTTGCAGGTTTGTTATGGAATAGCTCACCATGAGTTTCAGTCACTTGTTTAATGCTTCTTTGTTAGAATATGGCTTTTATTTTATTTTGCAGACATGAGGAAAGCACTGTCACGTGATGTTGAAAAGAAGTCTGTTATTCCCATCACACATCCTGTCCGTCCAGAAGAGTTGGACTAACCATGAGTCAGGTACATATCCATAGACACAGGGTCTTCTATCGCTGCAAATATATTCTAGAACACATCTTTGGGGACATCGTAGGATTAGGAATTATTATCCTGATGATCAGCTTGTTTATTTTAGCTATGGAACTTCACATGCTGTTTAATCGTGAAATGCCTCAAGATTTAAAGCATGAATTATAGAGGTCACACTGTCCTAACTGACCTGCGAGCTGTTGGCAGTCTAAGGGAACAAGTAATATGAAATGTCATTATGAAAACATGCCTATTCAAATATATTGAAAATTTTACAACCAAAAATCATATCAAAATTGAAGCAGTCTGATTTTTTCCATCATTTTGCAATGGTAGACAAATGAAACCTTCAAATTGAGGCCAATAATACTGGAATGAATTTGAATGCAAAAGGAGCACTGTCTTTACTTTAAGAGTAGCCTCAGTGAGAAGAGAGGCTGATATTTCTTTGTCATAGTTACTTCCCTTGGGCATGAATAGGTTCCTTTTGTTCTGCCTGCCATGAGGTGAAGGGAAATAACCCTGCCAGTATTTTCCAAACCACACATGATGGAATTATTTCCCATATTTCTGAGTGATAGGCTGATAGCAAACAGTGGAACCAGGTGATTTAACCCTTAAAGCGCCAATCACAACTACAGCAGATGACACTTTTAAATATATTTTTTTATTTATTTTTCTTAGAAAATAAGTCTTGACATTGATGTGAATCATGTGCCAAGCAGAGGATTCACATCAAATTTCAAGGCTTATTTTCTAAGAAAAATAAAAAAATTTAAAATGTCATCTGCTACAAACTTTGTTTGGCGCTTTAAGTGTTAATGGGACTGGATACAAATGGTTGAATTTCTGCCATTTTTTACAAGAAAACAACTTGTTATTTCTGTTTGCTTTCTTTCACACCATACCTCCACTGAAAAGGGGGTCAACTCGAAAAGGAAAGTACTTGCTCCCGAGAGGAGTATATACTTTCCTGTTTAAAGTCGACCCACTTTTTTGGAAGGGAGACAAAACTATTTGGGCAGAGTTGCCTCTCCTAAAAGTGTGTCCATCTCCCTTACTCAGTATCCTCAATGGATATTTTCAAGAAAAATAAGAAAAGTATTTGTTTTTGGCAGTCATTACAGGACCACTGTTCATGTTTTTCATCAATACTGACTTGGAAATTGATATGCTCTGTAGAATTAGAAGTCTATCCAAATAGCTTTCGCTTATTTGAAATAGTATCTGTTTAAAGAGTAAACTTGGTTACTTTACATTTACTGTACGTGATCTTTGGTGAATACTTTGTCCCCCGTGTCTATGGAAATGTACCTGACTATAAATTAGTCATAGTTATGGAATTTTGTATTTGTACATGCATGTGTGTGTATGTGTGTTTTTCAAGAAAATATGTTTTCTTGCATCAGATCCTAAAGAAATTAATAGTTCATTGCACAGTATAAGCAGGGATGTTTTTGGGATTGGCCTGAAATTAATACTTCATTACACAGTATAAGCAGGGATGTTTTTGGGATTGGCCTGACCTGATTTGTGAGGGGCCTATCAGTGAGAGAATAAATTTTATTTTTGGCTGGACCCCTGTCACGAACAATCCAAATCTACTGTTTATTTTGCTCAAGCAAAATATGGATTCTTGGGCCCGTCTATTTTTTCCTTGGGGACCATCAAATCTTCTAACTGTCCATTAAAACTTGTAAAATGCATAGAAATGAATATCCTCCAACTTGATAAAATACTGTCATAAAATTTTTCAGTAAAGAATCAAAAATTAAATAGTTGGTTGATGTTTTTCAAATTTCTACTTTTAACTCAGGATAAGAGGAGTATCCATATACATGTACATATTTCTCAGATACAGTCGACTCTCGTTATCTCGAACTCGCTTATCTCGAATAACCACTGATCTCGAAGTGAAAATCTGGTCCCTGTTTTAACACAGAGAGCTACCAAAAGGCAACAGAATATTGTGGGAAAGAGGAGAAATTGCTCCTTAGGAGCAATTTCTCCTCTTTTCCACAATATTTTCAATATACCTCTTAACTTAGAAGTCAAATTACATATTCATTCTGTTTAAGGTGTTTATTCAATTAGTTATTTTCCTCACTTCCGCAAATCTGATATGTTGAAGTACGGATATCGAAGTGTTTCATAGAGTCCCTTGGAGTTCGAGATTACGAGAGTCGACTGTACTTGACCGAAGTGCTTCTGGTTAGTACCTCACAAAGTATATCTGCAGAAACAATAAAACATATTGGTTATGTTTTGGCTGGAAAAATAAACTCTATGTAGAACTGTTTTGTTTGTTTTGTTAGTATGTTCTCCATGAATTCCATGCATATGTGAACTTAAAGAAAAAAACATAACTATGTAAAGCACCTAGTATGACTATGTGACATAAAATTTATGAACGCATATTTCGTACGTAATAAAGGTAACATAAAAATGCTTTTCAGAGCTTAAATGCATAGATTTATTTGTAAAAAATTGGGAAAAAGAAAAAACTATTACAATTTTTTAGTCATTTACCAAAACAAAGAGTTGTCAGTGTTCCTATTAAAAAAAAGATTTTTTTTTATCATTTAGTTTAAACATATGGAATGATTTGTTTGTGATGTGAGTGCGCCTGTTTGTATTGCAAGTAGACTTGTTTTTATCACATTGTAATTTTGTACTAGACCTTGTCTTGAAATAAAATACTAAACCCAATTCAAACTTGTCTTATATTTGATACAGACATCACGAAAAGGGTCCTTATGCAGTTTGCCCACAATTTAGGTCCAGGTCAGCATGCATATCCATGCTGTCTGATCTGTGCATTCTCTGTTTTGTCGACATATACTACAGTATTCATTGATTATGTAAGAGGACAATGCAGGTCCTGATCAGCCTGCGCTTATGTGCAGGCTGATCAGGACCTGCATTGTCAGCAAATTACATAAGGGCCCTTTTCTTGCATTGAGCATAATCTTTTCCTTATACAGACAGACATACCTGAGTAAACAGGCCAGATCCAGCTAAAAGTACTTCTGATCAGGTCCTGTTTGCCATTCTGCCAGCACTTTATCCAGTTAATTACATAAGGGCCAGAGTAAACAGGCCAGATCCAGCTGAAAGTACTTCTGATCAGGTCCTGTTTGCCATTCTGCCGGCACTTTATCCAGTTATCAGATCAAAATGGCCTCGGTGGCTCAGTTGGATGCGTCGTCCGACTGGAGACCAGGAGGTCGCGGGTTCAACCCCCGCCGAGGTCGGCAACATTCTTTCGTGGAGATTGATCATGAAATATTTTCTACGGTCATTCTCTCCCTTCCGCTGATTCAAGAAGGGCAGTTGTCAGTTTCTGGCGAAAGAATGTGCACAATACTGGTTAACCGCTTAGAAGACTAAGCCTGCCCAGTAAACGTGTGGTTAGGTAAACTGTCCGCGCTCGACATGACTCCATTGGGTTGACTGGGCCGTACAACCTCAACACAAACAAAAATCAGATCAAAATGCCTGCTTTAAATTTATAGCTTTGGATGAGGGGGTATATATGAGATGTCTTTCTCCACAAAAACATGTGGATACCTAGTAGTAGCGCCATGGTGAGGCACTTCTGAAGCGTACCCACAACATAAGTTTTCATGGACAAAAAATAAAAATGTCAATAGATTTCAGTTGAGAAAACGCACTTTCTGTGGAGTTATGACTATAAAGACCCATACAACAATGGTAAAGGATTATGGTGTCCTAACAAATCTTTCTCAGTACTTGCTCATACTAGGAAAAGTGAATGTTTGCTCATATTAAGGATAATAATCAGAACTGCCAAGACTTGCCTACATATTGAATTTGACTTACAGAAAAGCATTTCTCACAGCTTGACATTAATTGAAACATACTGTGGCAAGAGACTGCCTGTGTTAATAGTAAAGATCCTGACTAGCTTGCACATCCACAGTCAAATGAGGGTCTTCAATGGTCAACTCGGTATCTGTAACTTTGCTTTTCAAAATTGAAAATAAATGACATGGAAATACTTATTTCCCTTCATCCGTTTGTCCATCCATCCATTCTCTGCCACTTCTCTGAAATCCCTAGGCCAGGTTTTACCAAATTTCATGTGCAGACTTCTGTTGAAGGGATATTGAAAACTTGTATCCTTTAGTGGGCTGGGTGAAAATCTAAGCAAACAACATTTTGAAATATTTTTCAACGAGTACCCACAATGTATGTTTTGAGCAGAAAAATGAAAAATATCAGAATTTTTATCTGAAAAATTTCAATTTTTGGTTGTAAAATTTTCGAAATGTTAGAACATGCGTGTTTTCGTAATGTGGTCTGCTGAATTGGCCTGGAGAGTGGTAAAGGTTGAATGGTCACAGTCCATTAATCAAGATGACCTCTATGTCCATTTGTGATAAAAACTTAACCATTCTCTTGCTGAACACGACATATGCCCTGTCTTAGCAAACAGTGTAGATCCAGATCAATTGGCTTCTGAACTGATCTGGATCTGCAGTTTGTCATTAAATATGTGAATTTCTATCAAAACCCCAGATCAAGTAATCTGATTGGCTGGAAATTAGAAGTGGGCGTGGCATCTTAATTTATTCAGCATGACAAGGGTTAAAAATCTTCCTCTTCTGAACCAAGAAAGCTTTGAGGCTGGATTTTGGTATAAAGCCTTAGTTTTGGAGGATCTACGTAATTTATTCAAATGATGATCCTAGATTCATCTTTGACCATTTTAATGACACAGTCTCAGAACATCGAGTTAATGGGAGAAATGTAGGAAATGCATTTTCTCAAAAAAAATGTGGAAGACAAACCTATGTTACGTGGTAGAAGGAGCAAAACCCATGTTGCGATCCAAATTTTGACCCCCTCCATCCCCTTCCCAGTGGCCTCTCCCATCTTTTGAAGCATTGACCTAGATAGCTGCTATATATGGTAAAATCATAATCAGAATCCACAACTTGTTTTCATAGAAAAATGAGAAAAAAATCTTATCTGGAAATTTCTCTTATTTAGAAGTGTCTAAATCATGACATTTCAATTATGTAATTTGGAGAAAAGTTGGAAAACCTGGTTATTAAGTAAATGAAAACATATTTATGCAGTACAAAATATTCATAGTGATAGAAATGACAGAATAAATTGTAATATGAATTAAAAACTGAAAAATTATGAAAATCCACCTAATATTGTATACCTGTATACCATTATTTTTTTACTACAGTCGACTCTCGTTATCTCGAAGTCCAAGGGACTCTCTGTAACACTTCGAAAGATCCGTACCTTGACATATCAGATTTGTGAACTGAGGAAAACATTAAATCGAACAATCACATTTAACAAAATTATGTAATTCAGCTCCTGAAGTTAAAGATATATTGAAAATATTGTGGAAAACTGGAGAAATTGTTTGTTAGATTTCCATGTTAAAACAGGGACCTGATTTTCACTTCGAGATATGGGGTTATTCGAGATAACGGGAATCGACTATATATGGAGGGAAACGAGGTTCTACATTACATAGACGTGTTAACATAATACAAAAAATAAAAATAAATAAATAAAATCAGGCTTTGAAAACCTTTCTGTTAACCCTAGTCCTGCTGAACCTGGATATGGCCTGCCTTTGCAAACAGCGTAGATCCAGAGCAGTTGGCTTCTGAATCTGCACTGTTTGCCATTCAGTATTTGAATTTATATCAACAACCTGGATCAAGTAATCTGATTGGCTGACAATTAGAAGTGGGCATGGTATCCTAATTTATTCAGCAAGACAAGGGTTAAAACTTTACATGGTTCTTTTGAGAGATATGGGCATTGTTGGGGCATAAGAATTTAGTAACTTAGACACTTGTCAAAATATTTTCTTATTTTTGTTTAATATTATCCGCTGTTATTAGTTGTTATGGAAGTGTTGATTTTTTTCATAATTTCTGCAAAAGTGCTGTGGCCGTCATTCTGGTGAGTGAATTGTGGCCCCTTGGGCATTTTTTTTCTTTGAAGTTTTTGGACAAATTTGTTAAAAGTTGATAGATTTTCCGCCATTTTGTACAAGGAAGGTAACTTTTGTGACAACCTTTGTGTGACTTAACCATTTAGATTTTTATTCCTGTATTGCATTCCCGCATATCAAGCCCCTTCTGTAAAGGAATCTACACTAAAAGGAACGACTTGGCTCCAAATTGGGGGATGAGGTGGGGGGGGGGGGGGAGGAGAGAGAAAGAGAGAGAGAGCAAATTCTTTTCATTTAGAGTTGACCCATTTTCAGAAAATGGAGCAAAACAATTTGTCAGTTGCCTCTGAAAGTGTATACATTCCTAATGAACTTTTCTACCTCCATCTTTGGGCAGGTCCATAATGTACGTAAGAATTTTTTTAATATCATTTATTATAGTAATTCCTGTACATATCGTAAACAAAGTTAACCCTGATCAGACGTCTCGTTCTGCTGCAGAATGCGGCGTCTGATCAGGGTTTACACTTTTGGTAGAGCTACAGCAGAACAAAGGCGTCGGTGTCGCCGTCGGTTCAAGTTTTTGGTTCAAGTTTTTAAAAGGCTATATCACCTGAACCTCTGGATAAAAGTAATTCTTACTTGCCCTGATGTTAGATACTGGTCTGAAGTTCTATGCTGAACCATCTCGACTCACATGAATGTGAGGTCAAGGTCAAGGACTTTGAAAAAATACGTTCAGCTTTTTTTCAACTATCATGTGATACTTGTTAGAGGCAAAGCGCGATTCAGGCGAGTTGCGCTGTTCTGCGACAGCTCTCTCTTTTATGGGACGCCAAGCATGCATAAATGTGTTCAGGTGTCCGAAAATGTAAACCCGCAGATCATTACTGGACATCGTGAAATGCCAGCTGATTGTGTTCTATTATACCTTCAAAACAGCAAACACACTAAAGTCTAAAGTTACTGTATTCAGGAGGAGGGTTATGCGCGCCGCTAGAAAGGGCCCTTATGTCGTTCGCACAGTCTGATCAGATCCTTCCTTGCCTGCTTGCAGAATCGATCGGTAGGCCGGTCTCCATTTAACGCAGTCAGTAGCTCGTCTGACTGCAGACTGCTGCAGATCCCTCGGAAGTGATTTGCCAATTAACACTTTGCTGCTGGGTAAAAGTTTCAGCAGACGACATTTTAAAATATTCTTATTTTTCCTAGAAAATAGGATCTGGCACTTCATGCAAATTGTCAGATCCTATCTTCTAGGAACATTAAGAAAAATATCATCAGTTTGTCGTCTGCTGAATCTGCCCATAGCGTGGTAATTGTTAAATAACAGAAGTTAAAATCTTCTAGTATATAAACGGCTTATTTTATACTGTCATATAGATACCTTCTACAGAACCTATCAGATAATTTTTTCCAATATTACTTGAAATTTCTTAGATAAATCCAAGCCCAAAAATATGAAATAAACTGTTATAAGTATGATTAATGACGACACTATTTCAGTAATTAACGACGACACTATTTCAGTAATCCACACCATTAAAATTATCTTGACATAACATTTTTAGTCTTAATAAATGATGTTCGTTAATTTTGTCAAAACAGTGTCTAGTCCAGATAAAAGAAAAAACGTTTTGCTCGTGAAGAAACTTTTTGCTTATAAATTATGGTTGATGCTCCAGTGGCCTTATGAGAAAATGACCGTGAGGAAGACTCAGATCAGACTGTGCATACGCAGTTTAATCAGGGGCTTCGCTGTCCGCAGATGCCATAGAATATTCAAAGTATTGACGAACATCAAAAGTCCTAATCAGACAGTCCCAAAGAACCAGTATTTCATGATTTGCTGCTAACCATCACGAAAACATACCTATATAATTTTGACCCCCTTTAACCCCGTTTTTATATACTAAAACTGGGGTGTACGGGGGTATACATTGTTTTTTTTATTTCTGCTCAAAACCATAGATTGTTGGTACTCGTTAGAACCGCCTCGGCGAGGCGGTTCTAACGAGTAAAACAATCTATGTTTTGAGCAGAATATGAAAAATATCAGATCTTTTTATCTGAAAATTTTCCATTTTTGGTTGTGAAATTTTCGACATATTTGAATAGGCGTGTTTTCGTAATGATCAGGCTGTTCAGTTAACACATACTTAAAACAGTTGAAGGAAAAAAAAACGGGAATAAGCTGTGTGTGCGAATAGCAAAAATGACACGCCCACAGTCACTCCTGCCTCTAAAACCACAAAGAATTGTTTTTGCAGAGAGAGGGGCGCGGGAAAGGTAAGTAGGCCGTTGCAATTAATGTATTTACACTCAAACTGCCGATTCAATGCCAAAAACTGCAATTGCTGATCAAACAGGGTCTACACTGTTTGCTAAAGGATTTTTCTGAATATTTAGGGTAAATACAGTAAGTTTCGTATCGGTTATATGAAATTACCGTGTTAATCCTAAATATTGGGACACCCTATCCCCTCACCATATTTGTTCTAATAGTTGAACAAGTCCAGTTTTCCGGGGGTGGTTGGGTGAGGTAAAGGTGTCGTGTATCTTGCGTTACCAGGGCATCCAACTGATATTGGCTTATGGTTGGGCAAGGCCTGCTACCCTTGCAGCAGGTGGGGTGGAATGTTTTTACTTCTGTTTCTTCACTTTCATTCATTTTCCTCCTCCCCTGTCTCTCTCTTTCATCTCTTCTAGCTCTTCTATCTCTCTTCTCCCTTTCTCTGGGAGGCGACACCAAATGACCCACAAGGGTTGACGTGTCGTTAAACCCCAACACAGTCAATCAAGTCCAGTTTTCTACCTGTTGATGTGTCATCAAAATGCCAGAAAAAAGGCAAACTAGACCCTGATCAGACGCCGTATTCTGCTGCATCTGATCTGGGTTCGCACTGTTTGCTCAGGCCTGTCTGTCCCAATACTTAGGGTTATTACGGTAATATAAGATTCTTTATCTTAACAGTGTATGAAACTTTTTTTCTCTTCTGTTTAAAAATAAATACATTTCATCACTAAACGCATTCGGAGAATCCTGTAAATTCTTCAGAAATGGTTCAAGTAGGTCGATTTCAAAGACGATATGCATATTCCAGGCATTTCTTTTTAATATTTCAAGAATCTACATTTGTATTTTAACTATGTAGAAACTGAAAAGGTCAGGTAAATTTGGTCATATTTTCAATTTTTTTCGCGTCCTGGCTCAACTACCTTATTTACCGTAAGTATTCAGACTTACCATACTTATCATAAATTTTCTGCTGATGCGGCTGAAACCGTGCTGGATGATTGGCAAACAGTGCAGACGCCGCGTTTTGCGGCGTCTGATCAGGATCTACACTGTTTGCTCAGGCCTGTCTATCCAGATCTTTAGAGTAAATACGGTACCGTCCGTAAACTACAATGACCTTGACCTGCTGCAAAATTTTCATATTTATATGTGATTAAGCTATCTGATGTGATGCGAGACACGAGAAAGGGCCATTATTCACATAGCGCAATTTAATCAGGGCATTCTCTGTTCGTTGATATATGTTGCAGTATCTAATGGTTCTGTTACTGGCAGTGAAACTCCTGATCAGACTGTACGGGATGCGCAGGTTGATATGAGCTTTCGCTATTCGCACATTGTGTAAGCATCTGTTTTTCCCATTTTGGGCATCATATTAAGATATTTTTTTTTCGGGCTTTACCTCAGTAAGCATTCTTTATAAATTTTAAATCTATAGCGGGCTGTTATCGGCCCGATAGGATAGCTGTTAGATTTATAAAGAATGCTGACTGGGTATGTCGCTTTCAACAATCTTTCAGTCATATCGCGACGGTGTCTGGATGTGGCAGGGAGCTCAATGCTCACTTTTTAAAGTGCTGCCTCACTGAATATCACGCCCCAGACACTTGACATGATATTCCACCCAATCACATTATACTGACACTGAGCTGACTAGTTCTGATTCCTAGCTCTACTTTCTTAATGCTGAGCGCCAAGCGAAAGAGCAGCTAGTACCATATATGACTCGGCCGGGGATCAAACCCGCAACCTCCCGGTCACAAAGCGGACGCTATACCAACTGAGCCACAGTGACGGTCATGGTAAGACAAACTAGGAGTGCAACGTTACATTACACGTGTTTATTATTATTATTATTATTATTATTATTATTATTATTATTATTATTTGGCGAATGAAATTGGTCGCCTCAAGCAATATAGACTCGCGCATGTGTAAATCGCTATTTAAAGCCTAGTTATATTCTGTCTGCGCATCGGCAAAACTTGACCAGGCTTCTCGTATTTACTCCAGTAATCAAAGATTCTGCGGGCGAACAACTCAGTACCCGATCAAACTGTTCAGTTGTCCAAGCTGATATGATCCCCGGGTTTTGATCTTATATATGCTTATTAAATCTTTAAAGTGTTAGGCAAAGTTGAAGAAGACGACATTTTATTTTTTATTTTATCAAATCTTGTTTTCTCTGAAAAAATAAAAAGAAATATTTCAAAGTGTCGTCTTTTGCAGTTGTGCTTAGCACTTTAAGAGCTAATGCCCGTTTTTTTTGTTCTTTTTCTTATTTTCTTACGATCCAGCTGTCCCCAAGTTTTTTCCACCTGACTTCGAACTATTTCCACTCTCTTTTTTATGTATAAGGGAAATACAGTTTCATGGGAAGCAACTCTGTGGGGTTGCTTTTCTTTCCTTCTGAAAAGATGTCTATTCTTAGAGGAAAGAATTCTGTACCCAAGGACTTCAAATTCAGAAGGAAGCTGGTGTGCGGGAAAGCAAAGGGCTGTCACTAAAGTAGACTGCTCCACAGTTCGACAAATTTCCTATCGTAAAGATTGACGACCTCGTTGTTGACGACCTCGTTGTACGAGGTCATGTGAAGCAGTCTATCACTGAAGTTGTCTCTCTTCTCGTATGATTTTAACGCTTAGCACTCTGGGTAAAATTTTCAGCAGACGATATATTGAAATATTTTGCCCATTTTTCCTAGGAAAAAGGATTTGACATTTATGCAAATTGCCTCCTTTGCATGAAATGTCAAATACTTTTTTCTGGGAAAATAAGAAAAATATCACAAATTTGTCGTCTGTTGTTGAATCAGCTCAGAGAGTGGTAAAGGTTGCAAAAAAAAAAAAAAAAAAAAAATTATGGCTTACCACATCTGTGGAAATTTATTGCTAGTATTTCCGCCGCCAGCTGTGACAAAAGGGAATAGAGGTGTCGTATGCTTATTATAAAAGTATTTACCTACACCGATCCTACACCTCAATTGCCAGGTATGAACGATTAGGATGGGACACAGCATGTGTATGGGTGTGGGTGGGTGCCGACGTTTTAATTTTATTTATTTATTTTATTTATTTATTTATTTTTTTTTTTTTTTTTTTTTTGCTGTTGTTGTTATTGCATAAATGTTTTCCTATCTCAGTTACATGTTGCCATCGCCTCATCGCCATGTCATGCATGGTCCCAAATTACTTCATTACACCCAGAAAAGTTTGAGAGTCTTGCTTTCCGGATTTTATCAGTCACGTCTAAAGGGATCCGAACTGCAGTGAAGAGTTCATAAATTTTACGCGATCCAGGTTTAGTAAGCAGATGGAACATGGGCGTCCGATGTCCACATTTGCATCGCAACTAACTTTTAATTCCATTTATCTCAAACTATGTCAGCAATCTCTGGATTTCTTTAATGGCACTATAGCACTGAACATAAGAATGAAGAAAACTCAGAGAAGGTTTACCTTTACCATTCTCTCGCCTAATTCAGCAGACGTCAAATTGATTATATTTTCTTTTTTTTCCCCCAGAAAACAGAATTTGACATTTCAAGCAAATTGTCTCCGTTGGAGACAATTTGCCTGAAATGTCAAATCCTGTTTTCTTGGAATAAAAAGTATATATTTCAATATATCGTGTGCTGAAAATTTTACCCAGCACGACAAGCGTTAAGTAAGGAAAGTATTGTAATATTCTGTTTCTGTAGTCTGTAGCACCTTGTGACAGGGTAGGCAAATACTTATAGTTAGTGTTTTGTTTTTTTTTTTTGTTTTTTTTTTGTTTGTTTGTTTGTTTTGTTTGTTTGTTTTTTATTTGTTTGTTTGTTGTTTTTTGTTGTTTTTTTTTTTCTGTTGTTTTTTTTTTTTTTTTTTTTTGCTTGTTTGTTTGTTTGTTTTTTTTTGTGTGTTTTTTCTTCTTTTTTTTTGTTTTGTTTTTAAGGGTAGACCCCTTTTCAGAAGAGAGGCAAAACAATTTTGAGAGAGTTGCTTTGCCTGAAATTGTATCCATTCCTCGGGGTGGGTGGGGTGGGGAGGGTGGGGGGTAACTTCCTATATATGGCATAGTACGGATGTGCGTTCCGAATGACCTCCTTTTTCAGCGCTGCCAGGTATATGATTTGCCCCCATTTTTTCAACAAAAAGTATATGAATGATCCGATTTTTCTGGATTACTATGTGATAGGCCCCACTTTTCTGACATCCTGTTATATGCACATATGTTTTGCTCGTAGATTTTTCGAGGCTGCTTGTTCTCTTGGTTTTCAATGAATTGACTGCGATATTTGTCTAACTACCAGCAATAAATGGGTAAAAAAATCAAAGGGCAGTATATGAATAGGTCAACATTTCGGATGATCAAGAATGGGTCCGTTTTTTTTTTTTTGTTTTTTTGTTGTTTTTTTTTTAGTTTTTTTTTTTCAAAGGCTATGCATATGAATGGGGTAGGTTTTGAAATACTGGCTCGCACACCCGTACCAAGCTAAGCCCCGGTTGTCAGAGTGACAAAGACTATGTGTGGTGCAGACCGTTGGACAGATCACAGAGTTGTTGTCAGCAAACACAACCTGCGCACTCAGCCTGTACGACGACCACATGGCAAGAAAGGTGCCAAAGAAATTGGATGTCTCCAAGCTGAAACAAGACAATAAGAGGCAAGCATTCGTCAAAGATCTCTGCAGCCGTTTAGATGCACTGGAACACAGTTCAGAAGATGTAGATGAGAGCTGGACAGTCTTCAGAGACACCGTTCACTCTTCAGCAATGGATTTCCTAGGACCAGTATCTTGCAAACACCAAGATTGATTTGAAGAGAATGACAAAGAAATCCAGGGACTCCTTGAAGAGAAACACCAAAAACACAAGGCTTATCTCAGAAATACCAGCTCAGCATCTAGTAAGACTGCCTATTCAAACATATGCAAGACAGCACAGACTAGGCGCAGGGACATGCAAGATTCCTGGCTGAGCAAAAAAGGCTGATGAAATCCAGTCCTTTGCAGACAGAAAAGATATGAAGAAGTTCTTTGATGCACTCAAGACAGTATATGGTCCCCGGAGCTCAGAAACCACCCCACTCCTTAGTGCAGATGGAACTAGTCTTCTGACTGACAAAGAAGCTATATTGAAAAGACTTTGATGGTGTCCTTAATCGGCCATCATCTATCAATGATGAAGCTATCAACAAACTACCACAGCTCCCAACCATCTCTGATACAGTGAAAGCAATAAAACTCCTGTCATCTGGCAAGGCTCCAGGATCAGATGCAATACCTGCAGAGATCTACAAAGCAGGAGGTCCTCCAGTTGCAGAGAAACTGACAGAGTTATTTCACATTATGTGGAGAAAAGAAGCTATGCCTCAAGAATTCGAGGATGCAACAATTATCCACCTATGCAAAGGGAAAAGGAATCCTCATGTCTGTGACAATCATCGAGGCATCTCTTTATTGTCAATTGCTGGGAAGATTCTTGCTAGGGTCCTACTGAATCGATTGAATGAACACCTTGAACAGTCAGGGCTTCTACCAGAAAGCCAGTGTGGATTCAGAAAAGACAGAGGAACAATAGACAGATCTTTACAGCTTCAAGAAAAATGCCAAGAACAGAATGTGGACCTCTACATGACCTTTGTCGACCTTACCAAAGCATTTGACACAGTCAGTCGTGAGGGACTTTGGAAAATTATGGCAAAGTTTGGCTGTCCTGCCCAATTCATAGCAATGATGCGCCAATTCCATGATGGTATGCTTGCAAGGGTCCAAAATGATGGCGAGTTTTCTGATCCATTCCCTGTGACAAATGGAGTTAAGCACTAGCTTCAACATTGTGCACGATGTTTTCTGCTATGCTTACAGATGCTTTCGAGGATGGTGATACAGATGCTTTCCAGGATGGTGACAATGGTATACCTATTAGGTATCGCTTTGATGGGCAACCTAAGAAGGTTGCAAGCTAAATCCAAGGTGCAAACTGAGGTGCTAGAAGAGTCCCTCTTTGCTGATGACATGGCAAAAGGTGCTCCAACAGAAGAGAAAATGCAAAAAGGTGTGGATCTAGTATCTGATTCATGTGACAGCTATGATCTCACAATCAGCATCAAACAGACTGACTGAGGTAGTATATCAGCCAGCACCTGGAAAGCCTTACAAGGAGCCTACCATCACAGTGAACGGTCAACGACTGCAAGTGGTAGACAAGTTCACCTACCTTGGAAGCACATTATCTAGAGTTGTGAACATTGATGATGAAGTCAGTGCCAGGATTGTTAAAGCTAGTGCAGCATTTGGCCGGCTACGTGGAAGTATTTGGGACCGAAGTGGAATCAGACTTGACACAAAGCTGAAAGTATACAGATCGGTGGTGCTGCCAACACTATTATACGCATGAGAAACTTGGACAGTTTACCAACGGCATGCCAAAAGACTAAACCACTTCCATACAAGCTGTCTTAGAAAACATCTAAAGATCAAGTGGCAAGACAGGATTCCTGACACAGAAGTCCTGAAAAGGGCAGGGATGCAGAGTGTACATACTTTTCTGAAATTGGCACAGTTAAGATGGACATGTTACCAGAATGCCTGATGAACATTTGCCAAAGAAAATCCTCTACTGAGAACTACAAGTTGGAAAACGCTCCCATGGTGGTCAGAAGAAGCGATACAAGGACACCCTCAAAGCCTCCCTTAAAGACTTCAACATACCAACAGAGTCGTGGGAACAGATTGCACAGGATCGAACAAAGTGGCGAGGCTTCATAAGAAGGGGTGCTGGTGAATACGAAGCAAAAAGAATCAGCGAAGCCGAGCAGAAACGTGCACCGCGGAAAGCCAGAAATAAGGCATCAGCAACAGAGCTTTCTTCCTCAGACCTCTCTTGTTCTATCTGCAACAGGCAGTTTAGAGCTAAGATTGGTCTCATCAGCCATCTTAGAACACACAAATAATAACACATCACACAGTTGATTAGGATTGGTCATTGTCAGTAATGACAGACGAACGAACGAACGCACACCCGTACCACAATTACCCCCAGTTACCTACCCACCCCCGAGACCCATTCCCCCTAATGTACATGATATGCAAATTTCAAATACCTTATTTGACCTGATTACCACACTGTGCGCTTAGGTTTTTCAAAATTACTGGGAAAACTTGTGGTAAAAATCTGTAAATGCTAATGGTACATTTTAAAAAAAGATCAGCAAATGACATATTTGATGATGTTTATGCGATTTTCTTCTGGTTTTCTCTATAAAAGCATGTGTTGTAGCTACTCATTTGAACTGCATCGACACGTCGATGCAGTTCAAATGGGTACCCACAACATATTCCTTTGTAAAGAAGTAGACAAAAAATACACTGGCTGTTATCTGAAGTCTTCGGAATGGCTTGACTATATGCTTATAGAGGTGTGTGCGGTAATTAGGACGAATAAGGTATGTCAAGTGGGCAACCTTCGCCGAACGTTTTGTATCAGTCAGACAGTGACATGAGGGAATGTGTTGTGTAGAGCGATAGACTAAGTCAACTTTGGTCCCCGTGTTGCCTGGTCAGTTCCAATGCTGTCCGCCTTTAGTGTCATGTATTAACCTTTATACCTCTCTTGGCGAATTTAGCAGACGACGAATTTGTGATATTTTTCTTATTTTCTGAAAAAAAAAAGGCTTTGATATTTCATGCAAATTGTTTTAATTGAGACCGAATGAACCAAAACTGAAATCTCTTGTCAGACTACCAGATTTCCTACATGTATTTGACTGATCTCAACTAT
Source organism: Anodontia alba (assembly GCA_964016985.1). NCBI lineage: Eukaryota > Metazoa > Mollusca > Bivalvia > Lucinida > Lucinidae > Anodontia > Anodontia alba. The sequence goes on from OZ024823.1 coordinate 118,770,372, forward strand.
GGCCTTGACTTTTTTAAAAAATGCGGTGAATGTGCCATCATAGCCTGTCTGCCTTGCCATGATTTTTGTTATATATACTGTCTCATATTTAAAATGTCAAAAGGCCAAAATGACATTTTTGTCTGTGCGTTTAATGTTAACGTTACACAGCGCTGACAGTTTTTCAACCGTTTTGGTAGGTTTCGTTTAGCACTGTTCTATTTCCATGTTTCGCAACCACAAATATTGATTGATTGATTGATTGATTGTCTGACTGACTGACTGATTGATTGATTGATTGGTTAGTTGGTTGGTTGGTTGAATGAATGAATGAATGAAAGAACGATCGATCGATCAATCGATCGATCGATTTTATTTTATTTATTTATTTATTTATTTTTTATAAAGTAACCTTAAAGGTTGATACTTGAGCCACTCTGTATATAACCTTATTTATTTGCTGTCCGAAAATATGTTGCTTCTACTATGGTCAAAATGCTGTTGCGAAAACGTTATCAATGTATCGTTGGAGAAAATATTGCCAATATAGGCAGTTTGCGAACTAGACTATATACGCTATCAATTAAATAGAGATTATGATGTAAAAGCTTATTATATTCATAATTTTATAAATTTTCATGGTCCATTAATACTTCAAAGATTGCTATGGAGATTCGATAGAATCTCACCGAGAGCATTTTTCACGAAATTTGTTTTGAGAAGTACCGATATTTCTAAATTATTTTAAAATGGTCTTGGTAAAACACTGTTATTCAATGTATATGTATATTGCTATATAAAAAGAAACTCTGATAACAGTATTTAAAACTGAATCGACATGTATAGATCGCGTCCGGAAGACGGATTTTGCTGCGAAGCGACCCACGTAGAGGGCTCGTTTTTGCTCAGATCTAATAACATCAAATAAAATATACAACTTTTAATTTGGTTGGTACGTGCTTGTTGACCTTCTGCGTCACCATGTGTGACTCGCATCTGACATAAAATATTTTATATTAATGGTTATTTGATACCCTTGTATTATCATTGCCAGTTCTGGGATCTTATATTGCACACCTCATCTTCAAAACACAATAAACTGTCGCAAAATTCGACGCTTAGCATGCTAGGTAATAATTTCAGCAGACGACATTTTTAAATGTATTTTTTTTATTTTTTCCAGAAAATAGGTTTTGACATTTCATGCAAAGTTTCTCCATTGGAGACATTTTGCATGAAAGGTCAAAGCCTTTTGTCTGGGAAAATGAAAAACAATATCATTAGTCTGTCGTCTGCTGAGTTAGCACACAGAGTGATAAAGGTTAATCCAGAAATTTTAGGACGCATGTAGCGGCTTAACAAACTTTTTCTTAACCCTTAAAGCGCTAAGACGACATCCTACATATTATTTTCAGAGAAAATAAGACTTCGCATTTCATGTGAATCACATTAATACCAGGCCTTATTTTCTCTGAAAACTGAAAACAAGACAACCAACTGTCGTCTGCTGTAGTGGTAATTAACGCTTTATTAAGGTTACATGTAATAAGTTCTATTACATTCACGTTACTTTTCAAAATAGGATTTATATTGATGAGACGACAACATGTAAACGTATTTTACCCAAAGTATTCGGGCATACGGACCTGAACATCAGTGTAGACAGAATAGATGCCTCAAAACAGTGTCTATTCTGTTGCGACATATCCAGCAGTTTTTAGACAAATCTAGGCCTCGTTTGATATGTTTTCGAAGAAGGAGACCTAGTCAACATTTCGTCCTAAAACTTCAAGTGAACATGCATTTGAATGTCATGACGTTGCATCGACGTTGAGACGACGTTGTATAAATATCATGTGTCCACTGGGTGGTGTCAGAAAGTGCGGGCTGAATTACAGAACGTGCAAACTGATCAAACTCCTCCTTAGGAACAATTTGATCTTGGTCTCCACTGTTCGCCCGAAGTAGTCGTTGTAATGCATATGAAGGCCCATAGCCTGAGCCCTTAGCTGAGTGGTAAACACGGATAACATATTATAACCAAGTATTAGCTTTCATAAAAACGCTTGGTCTACGCTTAGCACACAATGTGTGCTAAGCGTAGACCTAGCTTTTTTGTTGAACGTTGTCACTTTTTGAATTTCCGCCTTTTTTTATAAAGGAGACAAGTTTTGTGACTTCCAATTTGCTTTTTTCACAACAAATCCCTTCAGAAAGTGGTCTACTTTAAACGGAAAGAATTAGCTACGCTTTGGAGAAATTCTTGCCTTTAGAATAGACACGGTTTCAGAAGGACGGCAGAAACAAGTTTGGCACAATTATTTCCCCTGTCTGTATAATCTGAAGACTCCCAACCTCGTGGGGATGGGGGAGGGGGGGCGGGGGGGGGGGGCGGGAGTGGGGATGGTAACTCGGAAAATATGTGGTCGGGGGTATGCCGGTGGAACTTTGAAGACAACCCCTATTCATATAATTTCCAGACTGACAAAACATACCTATTCATGTAATTTGCACGTAAAAAAATACCCTATTCATATAATAGAAGATTATTAGTTAACACTAGTTGAACCAAAACAGACAACTTACTTGGGAATTAAATGCAAAACTATATGTGCATTTTGATTATGTAAGTTGCCAGGTAAGACTAAAGCTACTATTTCTTCCAAAATTGCAAATTGATATAATGCTGCTTTAGAAATATGGGTTATTTATATAATTGTGTGATAAAATTGATACCTTATCATATAATCCCAGGCATGAAAAGTATACCTTTTCCAGCGACACATCTCTGAACTGTTCTATAAAGGAAATTACCCGCCCCCATCCTCCCTCTCCTCCCCCCCCCCTCCCCCTACGAACTCCCAACTATCGATTATGGTCCTGGATAAGAATCCCGCTGGAGGCGCAGTTAAGCGTTTGACGGCACGCCTTTTTATCACAAAGAGCTAGTCATTGTCAGATATACAAATCTTCCTGAAACACTGTTAAAATAGACGCAAAACGCAAAATTATCATGTTCTTCGTTGCCATCGTCATTATCGTCATCAGCAGTAGTAGCGGGAGCATTCTGTAAGATAAGATATTGTAAATGTATTCCGATTTGATTTTTAGACGTAACATGTACTTGTAATTTTTCTTAAAATGTGTTGTAGTTCAAGGGGTTACTTATTGTTACTTTTTTTTCTTGCTATATAATATCATTGTTAACCAGTGAGGCGCGTTTAAGATTTCAAATTTAATTAAAAAATTCGTAGGCTTCTGGCAATTGTATATAAATTTTGATTTTCACAAAGTGGTTGAGATGCCTCTGGATAAGATATAAGTAATTTTGATATCTCACTGAAGAGGTTCATCAAGATAGAATATTACATTATTCACATATTTCTTATTGTCTTATCCAAGCAGAAATATTTGTTTTTGGATAAGACAATAAGAAATATGTGGAATACTTTTTTTTTATATCAGTTTTGTTATTCTAAAAATAAGAGCGACTACCTGCTTAATCTGTTCCAGACTGAATAAACTCCCCCACACTATATATTGGAAGAGTCCAATTTCAATTCTAGGTATGTCAGGCCATGTGATTTAGATATTCCTAGAGGAAAAAATGGTTTAACTATTTGCAAACAGTGGAGATCCTGATCCAACGCCGCGTTTTGCGGCGTTTGATCTGGGTCTGCACTGTTTAACAATTACCCTTTTGGGGGTCTCCAGATTAAAATGGATTAATTTTGAATTAAGAGGAATGGAGACAGGGAAGACAATTCTGTCAAACATGTTTCTGCCTTCCTTCTGAAAACATGTCAGTTCTAAAGGAAAGAATTTTTCCCAAGCGTAGCAAATTCTTTCTGTTTTAAGAAGACCACTTTCTGAAGGGATTTGGTGTAAAAAAAAGCAAATTGGAAGTCTCAAAAGTTGTCTCCCTTGTAAAAATGCGGAAATTCTACCATCGACTCATAAAAAGTGATAAGTATTAGCTTTCATAAAAAAGCTTGGTCTAGGCTTAGTGCACATTGTGTGCTAAGCGTAGACCAAGCCTTTTTTATGAAAGCTAATACTTGGTTATAATGTTGAGCAGTCCATGGAAAATAGCATTGGACCAGTCCATGATCTTTCATAAAGTACTCCCGGAGCAATGACACACTGTAAGATTGTCTACGCTCATGGACGTAGACAGTTATTCGGAAAATGCAAACATCTGCACAAAAGAATTTAATATATGTATGTAGAAATGTCAATATAAGCGTTTAAAATTCCAGACCTTAATCTAAGGTCCTCTTAAATGGAAGGAACTTAGTCTTTGGTGCCAAAAGCTCGCAAGTAAATAACAAGTAATAACACATTAGACTTGTATTTCGAACAGAGTACGGACGGACCAATGTGTACTGCTCATGTTATTGTTGCTGTAAACGTGAGGTGTTTGTTAATATTGTGTTTCATTGCGGTTCCGAAGTGAGTGTTTCGTTTCAGTAAACACTGAACCCTAATTACAACAACTGCATTTATTCCCAAACATGTTACCATTAAACTGAATTTGCTGCTGTAAAGAATTCTTAATGAGCAGAATGATATCCAAGAAAAGTCTTAGATTATTCGTATTTTCTCTTTTGTGTTAGAATGGCTTCAGTGAGGCAGTTCTAACAAATATCCAAAACATGTTTCTTGAAGTATTAATTGAAATTTTTCTTGCATAATTTCTGATTAACTCTTACAGGGGTGGTGGAGTGTGGCGAAGGTGTCGTGTATCTTACATCACCGGGGCGTCCAACTGATATTACAGTTGGGCAAGTCCTGCTATCCTTGTAGCAGGTAAGGGTATCATTTCTTCTGTTGCTTCATTTTCATTCCTGTTCCTCCTGCTTCCCTTTCCATCTCTTTCATCTCTTCTACTATCTCTTCTATCTCTTTTCTCCCTAGCTTTCTCTGGGAGGACACAAAATGGTCAACAAGGGTTAAAGTGCCATTAAACCCCAACACGATCATGAATAACTCTGACCTCTTGAACGAAGGTTTTATGTCAGTCAAATTATCAGTATTAACGAGTTTTGTCGTTGTATCAAGAGTCGGTATAAAGAGAGTTGACTGTATATCAAATCTGGCCGGCTGCGTTCACAAGTGCAAGACACTCGCGTACGTTGTGCACTGGCTCCAAGCTCCTTTTTTGTGCTCGTCCGTAGGTACAGGGAGCCAGGGCAAACCTGCACTTCTGACGCAGTCCAATTTGGCCCGTGTAAATTTGGGTGGAAATGGATTGTCTGATAAAGTCAAATAGTTCGAAGAAATTCCCATAAAACTGCTGATGAGTTTTATTTTAAAAGTATATATGTTTTTTTTCCGCATTAAAATTTAATCGGTTGTTACGTAAAATATCAGAAACCGGAACCGATTTTCGATTTGCAATCTTATCATTCTTATACCTGTAAAAGACCTTTGCTACCTGAATAGTCTGAGAAACTAACATACATAACTCAAGAAAATGATCATTATGTCACTATGCTGGCAACGAAGGCCCAGATCAGCCTGCGCATTCCCACAGTCTGATCAGGATCTTCGCGCTCCGCTTTCAGAAATATTACCCGGCAAACACACAATGTCGCAGGGACGTCGTTACAACGTCGCTGCAACGTCGTGACGTTGCAGCGACGTTTTAACGACGTCCCTGCGACGTTGTTGTATGTTTGGCGGGAATTAGCTACTATAAAATATGTCGACGAACAGAGAAGGCCATGACCAGACTGCGCGAATGCATAGGCTGATTTGGGGTTTCACTTTTCGCATATGGCATGAGGGCCTTTTTCTTACGTTGCGCATATGTTATGTCATATAAGACCATTATGCCGACGTTTACAATCTGTTCATTTTCTACGCTAATCCCTATATGCTATCAAAACAAGTTGATCATTATATATGCGTATGACGAAGGCCCTGCTCAGAATGCGCGGATTCGCAGGCTGGTCTGGGGCCTTCGTGCTTCGCATTACGATGATATAGTGTAGGTTTTCTGTAGACATGGATTCAAATGATATGTCATGCATCCGCGGCGAATGCTGATAACAGGATGTTTATACCTTAAAAAAGATTAAAAGTTCATAAAAGACTATGATAATAATTTTGAATCCTATTCCCATTCTAAATCAACCTTTAAAGTGCCAAGCAAAATTGTAGCAGACGACATTCTGTTTTTTTTTATTAATACTGTATTTTTCAGAGAAAATAAGGCTTGACGTTTCATGTGAATCGTCTGCCCAGCAGACGATTCACAGGAAATGCCAAACCTTATTTTATCTGAAAAAAAAAAATAATAAAAATGTCGTCTGCTTTTGTTACCGGCACATTTAGGGTTAAGTATGATTTATATATTTAACGGAATGCAAGAAATAGCTATTCTAATCCAGTTTGTTTGTATATAATTTCATCAAATATAAGTTTATTTCGTAGACTCTCAAAATTAATACCACGTGTGAAAAGGTACATTTTGTGTACATCAGGTCTGACCAGGGTCTTACTAAACGGGGAGAACTATTTTTGAACCAAGGGCCTATAATTATGTTTTATGTTTTGGTGATCTGTGATTGTAGAACTTTATGAACTTAATTTTTTTATGTATTTCAACATACTTAATGTTATTGCTGTATTTAGTTCAGTATTTTATTGTGTTGTATTGGTTATTGTATTGCTTTTAGTTATTGTATCCAGTTTTATTTATTGTATGGTATTTAGTTATTGTATTCTGTTGTATTTGTATTGTATTAAGTTATTGTATTGTATTGTGTTGTATTTATTTATTGTGTTTATTGTATGATGTTATATTTATTGCATGGTATTATATTTATTGTATTGTATTTAGTTATTGTATTGGTTATAGATAAACCATGGTTATTGTCGAGGTTTTGGGTATACTGTAAATTATACCATAGTTTGGTGACCTTTCACTGTCTGACCCCAAACGAGGCGGAGCCGAGTTTGGGTCAGACAGTAAAAGGTCACCAAATTATGATATAATTTACAGTATCCCAAAACCAAGACAATAACATGGTTTATCTGTTTTAACCAATGTATGGGACTGTTTTTTTTTTTTTTTTTTTTTTCTTACAAAAACTATACTTTTATTTATTTAATATATCTTTTACTACTTTTTTACTTTTATTTCTCTTTTTTTATTATTTTTATGGTAAAGTGGTAACAGGCAGTCTGATGAAATGCTGTACCAACTGACCTTGTGTACTAAAAAGGATGAAACACCCCACCTGTTTTGAATTAAACTAACTGAGGCACTACTGTTAAAATCTGATTGGTTGCAATCTTGTCAATCACAAGAAATTACATCAGCATCTTAATTTGGTCAAACTTTGTTGCAATCTGGTTGGTCAGCTGTAGCTTTGGTCATTATAATATACTCCAGACAGACTGTCTGGTTACATGTGTTTTATTCAACAAAAAATGTCATTTTTAAATAGAAAGTTGCTCAGTGCAGAAGTAAATTTGAAGTTCCTCTAACCTTTACCACTCTCTGGATAATATCAGCAGACAATATATTTGATGATACTTTCTTAGTTTTTCCAGCCAACAGAATTTGACATTTCATGCAAACTGTCTCTAATTGAGACAATGTACATGAAATGTCAAATCCAGTTACCTGAGAAAAAAATAAGAAAACTATTTACAAAATGTCATCTGCTGAAAATTGATGGATAGCACTCTGGATATTTTCAGCAGACAACATATTGGTGATAGTTTATTTTTTTTCCAATAAACATTTGACATTTGGAGACAATTTGCATGAAATGTCAAATTCTGTTTTCTAGGAAAAAGTACGAAAATGTTCAAATTGTCTGCTGAAACAAAATTCAACAGACAACATTTTGAAATATTTTTCTTATTTTTCCCAGAAAACAAAAACCTGTTTTTTGGGGGACAATATCAACTTGCCATCGCCTGCGGAATTAGCCCAGAGAGTGAAAAAGGTTAAGGTGCACTGATGAGTTGACAGTCATTCTAAAGTACACCTGTGAGATCTATAAATAAAACCATGGGTTAATTTTCAAATCTGAAAATTATCCCATGGTCCAGCTATGGTATAATTTTCGGTTATTGAGATTTAACCTTAGTTTTATTTACATAGAGACAATGGAACATCCATTGGTTAAGTCTTAGTTATACCATGGTTCATGCGCATGTACGATGCGATAATGCACGAGCGTGAGCGAGTGCATTATCGCACGTACATGCGCAGAACCATGGTATAACTGATTTATCACATTTTCGTGCATGTATTTTATCTACATCGCAAGATATTTCATGTTTAATGTTGGGAATTTAGGCCACTATGTGATAATGTTTAGTTATTGCACTGTGTTGCATAAATTGTATTGTAGTTAGTTATTATATTGTTTTATATTTATTGTATTGTATTTAGTTATTGTATTGTGTTGTATTTTTTATACTATTTAGTTATTGTATTGTTATGTAATTTATTTTTTGTGTTTTTATTGTGTGGAGTTATATTTATTGTACTATATTGAGCTATTTCATTGTATTTATTATTGCATTGTATTTCGTTATAATATTGTGTTGTACTGCGAAAGGCGATTGTGAACGCGCATGCCCTGCACGATGTCTGCGGCTGATGTGTTTTGAGGATCACTCCAGCTGATATCTGCTCGGTGGGAGTGATTAAAATTTGCTGATATCTGCTCTTCATTATGCTTTCCAACCTTTGTGGTTTACTATTCCGGAGAAGTTAATTACAGCAAAGTTCATGCGTCCAGACCACTAAAATTAGTACGGTTAGCCTTTTCAAGAATAAATAAATAATAAATAAATAAATAAATAAATAAAGTAAAATAACAAAACTAGCGTTTAGCTTCAATAATTGCATGTACGTTTATGCCGCACATGATGGCATATTATCAAGATTCACTGAACTAACCTAAATGATTCCAGTTATTTTCCAAGTTTTGGTTCGCTCCGAGCTGTCAAATTTACCTCTGATGTGTACACAAATAAAGGTGCCACGGACTTTGTTTCTTGACAGTTACTATTATCCCGTGAGTTTTTCAACATTTTGACTATGGCAGATCGCTAGTTAAGGGAGTCCTGAGCTAGTATTAGCTGATTCGACAACGGAATGCTTTCATTTTAATGCCAGTGAAGACACTCTTTGGACATGTTCATTTCAGAGATAAAGGGTGTTTGAATTGCTTTTTTGTTTTATCATTTATCATAGAGATTTCTGTATCTAATACGTTTTGCGGCGTCTGATCTAGGTCTATACTATTTGCCACTGACCCGTTTATGGGACGCTAGGCATATATGGGTTAATAATATACCCGAAAAAGGCCAGGATTGGATAATTAAACATTCTATTCTCTTCTCTTCTATTCGTTATCAGATGCTCCGACTTCTAAGTCAATAGTTCCGCTTCCGGGGTCGGTTTAGTTCCCGTATTTGCTGTGTGGTTAGCATCACTTCTATATATGCGGCTCGCCAGGGTGACCCGCAATAATATGGTGTACCACTAGGGTCAAAAGTCAGGGATATTTGTGGGACTAAAATAATATTGGTCGGACTGATATTATAAATCGCACTAATATTAATTTTAGTTCCACTAAAATTCATTACGAGTGGACTCAAAATAATATTAGTATGACTTAAGTAAGATTAGTCCTACTAGTATTTTTAGTCCCACTAATACTCATTTTAGTCCCACTAATATGAATGATAGTCGGTTCAATAAAAATAGTAGTAGTAGGACTAATAATAATTTAAGTAGGACTAAAAATGAAAGTCCGACCAATACTATTTTGGTCCCAATAAAATTCGTGACTTTTGATCCGGTCGGTACACCGTAGTATGGAAGGTTGTTTAACAGCTAGCATGCTCAAGACGAATTGATGATTTTTTTTTTTTTTTTTTTTTTTTTTGATTTTTTTTTTTTTTTTTTTTTTTTTTCCCAGAAAGTGAGAAAAATATTTCACAATGTGGTCTGCTGCGCTAAGCGTTGTATCGTCGAGATATAACTGAAAATTGACAGACAATTGATCGGACAGCGGGCATACCGATCTCTATCGAACGGTAGCCAGTCTGTCGTTTTGGTTACTGTTTAGACTGGCTATGGTCGGTCGTTTCTGCATTTGCTTTTTGGGACTGGTTTTTCAATAAAAAAATATCCGTCCTTTAAAATAGCGATGCCCGGGCGGGTGGGCGTCGGACGTCGTCTCAGGTTTACATTTGGTTAACCTTTTGTTTTTCAAAGTTTATGTTACCTGTATTCTTCAGTGGATTGCTTTCATATTTCGTAGGGATGAAGAGGAGGACAAGTAGGCGTGTCACGTGCAAAAGGGACAATTCTCACTTTCTTCATTATGTAATTATCTCCCCTGACGTCCAAGGTTTACCTTTTGGTTAACGTTTTTGAAAACCCCGTTGATAATACCGTTAGGCGCTTTTCTTGTCTTTGATTTTATGTCATTTTTATCGCTTCTTGTAGTCTTATTTACCTGGAATCTTATTTCTCTTTTTATCCCAACTCACTGTTTTGCTACAAAAACAATTCCAACTAAGGGATATAATTGATTAGAATATTAAAAGTTACACAAGATTGTTCCCCTTGAAAAGACAAACCGGTATAAGAGAAAAGACAGGGTGACTTTCTAAGTTTCTGTTTGGCGCTTGCGGGCTATTCTCGGGGCGGAAGTCTTCGAACGACTACTTATTGTACAGAGCCATTCTCAGGTTGTCTGTCATCTCTTCGTCGTCCCGAAATCACTGAAATGTGTTCAAGTGGCATAAAACTGATCATTTAACATTGCATTGTTATTATAAATGAAAAACACATTACAAATTGGCTTTATCGATTTGATCAAGCTACCGGACTTACTCTACGCATCCGGACAGACAGGCCTGAGCAAACACTAAAGATCCAGATCAAATGCTACTGAAAGCGGCGTCTGATCAGAGTCTACACTGCTACTCACCCAGCAATCTTACACACATTTACAGGTATTAAAATGAACTTGTTGAAGATAAGGTAGAGAGTAAGAGGGTGTGTATAGTTAGGATAAATATGGTATCCTAAATGTATCAAATTTATCCAAAATATCCCATGAAAATGAAATTTTGAGTCGAAGGGGGAGGGATCGACTGAACCCAGCGAGACCTGTAAATCCGCCCCTGAGTTTAACTCAGGGGCGGATTTAGAGGTCTCGTGGGGTTCAGTCGATGCTAAGGTGTCCGAACACTCAGGGTAAATACTGTATGTATATAGAAATAAGAAAATGTCCGAATCTTTAGGGTAATCACGACACGTTTAACCGTCAGAGGCAAGAATTTCTGGCCAATAAACTTAATAACCCACCTGGCCAAATACTTCAGCCCTCTGTTAAAACAATATCTGTCGGAAAGATATACGTTCCTGTTGTTTAGATTCGGTGTTAAGTCTGTGATCAGTTTACCGTGTGCTGGCTGATAAACAATCAAAAGAAATAAAACATCACTATTTGTGTGTAATAAAATATTCTGAATTTAGAAAGCAAACGGTTTCTTCATACCCTGACATTTTATTTCTATGTTTTATATGATGCAAAATACATGAAAAGAGCCCTTACGCCATATACGGGCAACTAAGGCCCAGATCAAGACTACTAGATATTTTATACTCTGACATTTTATTTCCTATATCTTATATGATGCAAAACACATCCCAGCAGGCACATGACGTTAATACAACGTCGCCTCAACTTTCGGACATGCACTAAATGCGAAGATTTAGATCACGTATGCATGTGCAAAATGTATCATTCGGGCCTTTGTTCTTCATTCATACATTCTGCGGTATCTAATCAATCTGTTAGCGGACAGTGAAGGCCCTGATCAAACTGCGCGGATGCGTAGTCTGATCTGGGTCTTCGCTGCGCACACATGCCCGAAGACACGTTTTCGCATGGCGCGGCCCATTTGTGGGCAATATAGCATATGTGGGCAATAAAGGCTGGGATCATACTCAGGACCTTCATTTTCCGCATACAAAATCATTGTATTCACAAACATAGACGGCCCTGATCAGAAGGCAGAGCTGGTTCTTTATTACTGTTGGCATGTGGTATAGTTGGCATATGACATCGTTGGCATGTGGTATAAGGACGGTCCTTTCAATGTTGTGTAGCGCACGTTAATAACGCCGTTGTCTCAGAATGTGTCCACGGGGCTTCTACGGACAGCGACAGTCGATGGTCGGCTTCACCGTTTTTGTGAAAATTCATTTTAGCTTATTGTGAGTATACGATTCTTAATATCTATACTACAAAAGAATGAATAAGCCTCAAAACCTAGAAAACGCTAAAAACCTGCTGCGGTTGGTTGGTTTAGATCAATAACGATATTGTTCTTATTGATAAATTTTATATTTAATTTCCGGAATTTTATTCAGTTCACTGAACGTTCGGTATTCCCGTGTGGTGTAATAGTCAGTTTATACATTGCAGCGATGCTTCTGTACCTCGTTGAGGCGGTTCTAACGAGTACCCACAATATATGTTTTTGAGCAGAAATAAGAAAGATAATGTATACCCCTGTAAACCCCAATTTTACTAATTAAAGTGAGGTTTAAGGGGGTCAAAATTATATTGAAAATTTCACTACCAAAAACTGAAAGTTTTTTAGATAAAAAATCTGTGACTTTTCGTATTTCTGCTCAAAACATAGATTGTGGTACTCGTTAGAACCTCTGGAACATGCTGAAAACGTCATTCAAACAGCAGTGTGGTCTGAAAATTCTTGCGCAAAAGTCAATAATGATAACAGTTTGAAGACGTCGTCTCATTGATCAAAACTAAAACATCGAGTGGGTGTTGCGTTTATAGTAGGCAGTATATAGCGTAATATAGTCCTGACTAGACTGTGCTGGTGCACAGACTGATCTGAGACAACTTTTGTCATGGCATGAATAGTTTCTCAGTGATCAATGCACTGATCAAGGCGTTCGCTGTTAGCATATGAGAGCTGTTTTTTTTTTGTTTTTTTTTTTTCTCATGTAACAATTTAGTTGCTACCTGCGTACGGTAGAATCAAGGATTAGAGTCACTGCAAAATGTTTAGCGATATGAACTTCGCCAAGCGAAAAGATATGTTGGAGCATGCGCAAAATGCAAAGCTTCATATTCATCCCGCACATGCGCAAAGTCTCAGGCGGGCATTTGCTCTCCATTGATACATTCTATAGTGTCCAATGATTCTGTTATCGGACAGAGAAGGCCCTGATCAGACTGTGCGAATGTGCAGTCTGATCTGGGCCTTCGCTGTCCGTATATGCCCGAAGGCACGTTTTCGCATGGCGGCCCATATAAAGATATTGTATAGGTATGTGCCAAGGATGTTGGTCCCGTTTTAAGCTAAAATTGCGGGCATGTTAACACCATTTAGCGAAGACATACGATCATAGATTTCTTTTAGCACAAGACTATGAATCTGGGTGAGACTTTTCAAATGGGCTCTTGGACTTGACAACCATATCATATCAAAATCTTATCGTCCGCTGTTTTGTTTGTTGTCCCGTAAATCAGTCATTATAAAAAGGGTTAAAAATGAGCTCCATGGGATGTGAATTTGAGATTTGATTTTGATGATTTCATAGCTGAAAATTGGGTCCGATTTTCAGGATTTCAGTGGTACAATCAAAAAGAAAAAAAAAACTTAAGCCATTTAAATCCGGAGTCTGGGACAGAGGGGGCTTAGACTTAATAATATATAGACCAAATGCTTATCATGGGACACGATAAAAAAATAAGGGCAGCTCAGTTTAACATCAACTATAATCTATTGTGGCAGCATAAATTTGTTACAACCTCATATTTCATCGTATCATAATTAAATCATAACTAACAATTATCTCCCATCTGAAACTGTATACACAGTGGCTCATCTTGGGCAATAAAACTGCTCTAGTGAAAATAATTAACAAGCCCTGCCAAGAGAAAAAGGAGCTAAGACATGTGCACAGCGAAGGCCCTGGGATTTATATCGCATGCGAACTGCGAAGGCCCTGATCAGCCTGCGCGAGAGCGCAGGCTGATCAGAGCTTTCGCAGTTCATCAAGCATATTACAAAATCACCATGCTTTTGGAGGACAATGATTTTTTTTCTGTTTAGATTATACATGGGCAAACAAATCTGTGTTAAGCAAGCGCCTAAAGGAAAGCCAAAAAGTAGTTGCTTAAGACAGGTATGGGCAAATTAAACTTATTTTAAAGGATAAAAAGATGGCCTTTTAATAAAGTAAGGTTCAAATGTCTAATGCAGGTGGCCTTAAAAACAGATTTTACTGTATATGCGTAGGCTGAACGGGGCTCGCTGTTCGAATATGTAATAAGACGGTCCTATTTCTTGGTGCGCTGTATTTTTTGCAGTACTGAGGCTTTGTGCGGAAAATAATTACGAGGACAAAAAATAGCACAAGAATTTTATAGATGCATCTAAATCATAGTCAACAACACTGTGTAAGATCTTAACACTCGAGTAATGAACCACAGTCCGTTAAAGGTAAGTTATGGGTTTTGGGATCGGCAAATGCCCTGGCAAGTCGACTATCTTCACAGTCCTCGCTGTTCACTTTTAGGGTTTGCAGAATATAAGTTTATAAATAACAAGGGGCAACCCGTAAAGTAAAGACACAACGTCTGAACGACACCATTTCGACGTCGCCGCAGCATCGGCGTTCAAATGATGCTGCAACGCTGTTTGTTTTGGGGTCGACTGTTAACAATCGAGCCATAGTATATAAACGCCAAAATTTCCTTAAGGTAGTTGCCAACGTGATTATCATTGACAAATGTAATGAAACCGCGCGTTAGACGAAATCCATGTAACGTTTTTATGGCCTCGATAGTCTTAGAGTGCAATGGAAAGAGGGGGATCTGTAAAACCTGGACTGGGACATTGGCAAACAGTGCAGACCCAGATCAGACGCCGCAAAACGCGGCGTCTGATCAGGGTCTTCACTGTTTGCTTTAATTACACGAAGTTGAGAGTTATATGAAACAGTCTTAAGCCCCCTTTCGGGACCATTTTCCCAGCCTACTCTCAGTTCTGTCAGTGCTTTGATTGTCGGACTGAGACAAACGGCTACCTATAGTCTACGTCGCATTTTCTGTGGACATGCATTTCAGGTTCTTGTGCAAAATTTATACTGTTCTTAACCCTTGTCCTGCTGAATAAAGATGCCACGCCCTTTTCAAATTTTCAGCCAATCAGATTACTTGATAAAGATTGTTGATACAAGTTCACATTCTGAATGACAAACAGTGTAGATCCAGATCAGTTGGCTTCTTAGAAGCCAACTGATCTGAATCTACACTGTTTGCAAAGACAGGGTATATCCGGGTTCAGCAGGACAAGGGTTAATAACAAATTTACCACTTATAAACAAAAGAAATTAAACTTTTTAAATTTAGATCTATTTCTTCGAAATTTCCTGGCGACAGTCGGAAAATCGCTAAACTATTTTTGATTGGCATTTTCAACGTTGTAGGACGCCATTTTTAATGACTTCACGTTAGCTGTATCCCAATATATACGGAGCATTTCCTATATATTCTATACATTTTTCAAACTGCTTTTAGAGATACGTCGAAAGTTTCTGGTGTTTGAAATAATGCAAAAACACTTATACTGCCTTGCTGTATTTACCATAAGTATGCGGACAGAAATGGACTGAACAAACAGTGTAGACCCAGATCAGAACCCATGAAACTCGGCATCTGATCAGGGTCTTCACTGTTTGCCAGTCCAACAGTTTTAGACATATCAACAGCTAATGAAATGTTCAAATTTAAGACAAGTATTGCAAGAAGTTGAAGGCTCCATATTCCTCAAAAAATAGACATTTTTCTTTTTAATCCAAGAGATTTAATAAATTGATATATAGTATTCATGCGATCATAAAAAAATGTGGCATCTGACTGCCAGTAAAATTTCAGTTAGTCTCAGGTTTTTGAACTGGGTCAAAAATGAAATGATTTTTTATTAATGTTGGCCCATTAATTCAGAGATATTATAAAAAAAAATCATTTCATTTCAAGAACGAGAGACTAACTGAAATTTTACAGGCTGTAAGGTGCCAATTTTTTTTATTGCATTAATACCATATATCAATTAATAAAACCATTCTTGGGTAATAAATTGTCTATTTTTGAGGGGTATGGAACCTTTAAGGTGTCAGAATTCTTTGGGTAAATAAATATGGAAAGGCCACATTTCAAAGATCCGATAGACTATTTTCGTCGAATACACAAAAACTTGAATACTAGAATAAGAAGGGCAAGGACTTTCAAAAGGTGTCTTATTACTTAGGGTAAATACGGTATGCATTTTTTGTATGTTTACTGGCACAATTATATAAAGATTATGAATGGCGTCAAAAGTACATGCGAACTTTGCATTAGAAATTTTAAGTATACGATGCATAGCCAAAGGAAAGGACCCTTATGTCATATGCGAAGCACATATTTGCGCAGCCTGCTCAGAAAATTTACTGTTCATCGCTATATTCAACATCATCCACTGGTTCTGTATGCAGACAACGAAGACCCTGATCAGACTGCGCATTCGCGCAGTCTGATCTCGGCCATCGCTGTCCGCGTATAACATAAACGCCGTTTTCTCGCGTTACGTATCATATCTTTAAACAGACGCAATCCCAGAACACATATAGGTTCTGTTTTTTTAAAGTTCTTTTTACTGGTCACCTAAATTTCCGTGTTTTTCAGAAGCAATAAAAAATAAAATTAATTGGTAATCTGGAGTCAATTTTGAGAATATCATTATATTAGAAAAAATACCACATTCACCCTAAGTATTCGACGAATTCGCCTTGGCCTGAGGAAACAGTTCAGCCCCAGATCAGACGCCACAGAACGCGGTATCTTATCAGAGTCTACACGGTTTGCGACTCACCTAACATGGTTTGTAGACACATCAACAGGTAGTAAAATCATCAAAAAGTTTAGGGCAAGTATGGTAAAGAGTTAAGTTGTGCGAAGAGTTATGGTAAATACGGTTGGAAAAAAAGTTTGTTGAAATAACGCTGACATGATTTTTGTGTTTCTGGTAGAAATTCAGTCAAGTTCTCCATCTTAACCCTAGTCCTGCTGAACCCGGAGATACCCTGTCTTTACAAACAGTATAAATCCAGATCAGTTGGCTTCTGAAGAAGCCAACTGATCTGGATCTGCACTGTTTGCCATTAAGTATGTGAATTTGTATCCACAACCTGGATCAAGTAATCTGATTGATTGAAAATCGGAAGTGGGCGTGGCATCATAAGGGTTAAATGAAATGAGATATTTTGGAGAAAACAAATGATATGTTATTCCAGACCTGTCGATACCTGAGCTACTTCAGATGCAAGAAAAAATCACATGAGCTTCACTTTGTTCCAAACTGGTCTTCCCAGATTGTTGTTTTCATAATTAAATTATCCGTCAACTAATAAGAATAAGTTTTCTGGTACTCAATATTTTATGAAAATAGTTATGCTCAGAATGAGGTTTTGAACAATCCACATACTGACTGTGAAAGAAATATACATGTTTATCATAAAAATACATAGAATTACAAATATACCACAAAGCTTTTAAAGCCTTTAGCTTACAATCATTATTTGTGATATAATTGTCTCCCTTGACCTAACTTGGCTACGTAGCATAGTTAGCAAACTACCAATTTAGACAGTATTGTCTCCCATAATACTTAATTATCCAGTCCTCAGCAGCATCTTCTAGCAAACTAGGGGCAGTCGAATTTCATTTGGAAATAGTATTTAAGACGACAAAAAAGAAGGTGATAGCAAAAAGCAGCTCAGATATCAATCTTTAATAATAAAACAAACGTCTGTTTGTCTATTTTTTGCGTTTACAATATAGAAAATTTACGTTTGTTGCTTCTTGCTTTTGATATCGAATATACCGAAATTCGAAAAGAATTTGTTATTCTTACACTGAAGAATTCCACAAAGTTCTGAAAGTCTCTGCCTTAAAGTGGCCTTGGGTTTGGGCAGTTCCAAGGATATACCCAGCTGGCATTCTTTATAAATCTACAGCGGGCCGTTATCGGCCCGTCAGCTACCCTGACGGACCGATACCGGCCCGCTATAGATTTATAAAGAATGCTAGCTGGGGTACGCACAATGAATAATTTTAAATACGTTCAGCTGAACATTTCGGTTTCCTTTGACCGGTTTTCAAAATCTGATACAGTTGCATGGCCCTGGTCTGACTAAACGGACGGCCCTTAAAACTCCGATGATGGTGCGGTTCTCATGTGCGAATACCGAATACCCATGGCAACATGCTGGAATTAGTTGTTTGTTTGTTGTTTTTTTTTTTTTTTTCACATAGAAGGTAGACTGGCCCCAGTCTCCAGTGACTAAATATTTATTCTTACAATCCTGTATGAAAATCCACAAAAATAAAACCAAAATAATATCATAATTATAAAGACTGGTCTCTGTCTAATGACCAGCCATTACTGTCACGAAGTTATCTTGTTTTGTTTTGTTTTGTTTTTTTTAGTGGATTATCAAACAGGATTATAAGAATAAATATTTAGTCAGTGGAGACTGGAGCTAGTCTACACAGAAGGTAATGCTGTTATTCCCCTTCTCATGCCACATAGGAAATATTCTTTTTCGGCGCTAAGTTTAATGTCTAGCGTCCCCAAAAGGTGTAGACCTCGATCAGACGACGAATTCTACACTAATCGCTTTAAACTACATGAATTCTTGTCTAAGAACAATAAAAAAAATAAAATATACCAGATACTTCTTAACCAGAAATAACCCAGCAGGCACATGACGTTAATACAACGTCGTCTCAACGTCGATGCAACGTCATGACGTTGCATCGACGTTGAGCCGACGTTGGGCCGACGTTGAGCCGCCGGGAAGCATGTCTAAATAGATTGGAAGAAAAGTCCTACACGGAATAAATGTTAAAACAACAATATTTTCGTTAGATAATTTTTAAGAAAAAAAAAAAATAAGCTAAAATTAAAAAAAAAGAAACATTGATAAAAAAAAAATAGCTTAGATCCTGATGATGGCTCATCAGGATCCAGACTGTTTGCCTTCTGGCGCTGAAAATTGTTAATGAAATCCTTTTATATGTGAAATATCATATTACAATAATCTAGCCTCTGAAATTGGTATTTATTTGTTGTAGCATCGCTTTCTACTAATTTCAAAAGTCGCTTAACCTTAACCACTGTCTGGACTAATTCAGCAGACGACAAATTTGTGATATTTTTTTTTCTTATTTTTCCCCAAAACAGACAATTTGCATGGAATGTCAAATCCTATTTCCTCAGTAAAATAAGAAAAAAACATTTCAATATGTCGTCTGCTGAAGAGTGCTAAGCGTTTAATATAGTTTTTTTTATAAAGCTTATCCGGATTTGTTTTAAAGTCTACGTCCGTCATGTTTATTTTCACCCAGAATTTCGTCCAACATACATGTTGGCATTATGTCTACATTAAATCTTTGGTCAAGGCGAAAAAATGAAGAAATCAACGTGTTCTTTTTTCTCCTGGCAATATTTGACATTTCCTTCAAATCGTCTTCATCACAGTAGACTATCTTAATGAATCTTCAAGACCTATACACTGAGAAAACAAAACCGTCTGCTAGATGTTACGAAACTGATTTCTCTAGATATTCAAATAGAATTTGCAGGAGAGTACTAACCCTGGTCTAAACAATATCTCTATGTAATATACTATAGACATCCTCCAATTCTAACAACTCGTCTTGCAATTCAAAGTTTTTGAAACTAAATTTCATAAAAATGGAGAATGTTTTCTAAAACATTGGTCACTTTGTAATATGTTTGTAAAGTTTTACATTGCTCTGTTTCGTCTCACTTGGTTTCGTCCCCAGTTAGTCTTTTTACCTAAAAGATAATAATATCCATAATTTCTTGCGTAAATATCATTTCGTCGCTTCATCCTCTTTCTTTTATTCTTTCTACCTTTTCTCTCTTTTCTCTCTTTCCTTTCACGGTCCTTCCTCCGCTGTTTTTCCTTCCTACGTTTTCGCTTCAATCGCCGTCTGTTTGCTCTCTCGATAGCTTTCAAACGTTCTTCGTCCATTTTCTCGTTGTTATCCGTCTCTGTAACCTCGTTTTGATTTTTACTTGATTCTGATTGGACCTTTATTTCGTTACATGGTCCTTTGTGCGCGCGCTTAATTCTTCTTCCGCTGTTACAGTTGGCTATCCTCATGTGGCATCTTGATTTGTATGTCACTCCGTCATTTCCACACACAATCATTTCGTCTTTTTGTTTCTTGTCTTTCTTGCGACCCGATTCACAAATATTCACACTTGGACATGTACATATCGGTAAACCCTGGCTGTTGATCATACACACTCTAAACTTGGGACATGCGATCTGGTCGCATGCATCTGCTGCTTCATCTGAAAATAAAAACAAACCCAACATTATGTTTACTTCGTTATGTGAAACTTAAACTTCTTAGATACAGCTCTAGATGAGGCGTTTTTGTTTTGGTTGTTGTTATTGTCGTTGTTGTTATTGTTTTGTTTTTCAACCAAGATTATTGATTATTGACATTTTTCCTATTTCTTCACGAAAACGTATGTTGTGGGTACACATTAAAAAGCTCTCATGGAGATTAGAAAAAAAAAAGAATAGCACATGTCCCTCTTATCTATATGAGGCTTTCCCAGGGATTTCGGGGAACGAGGGAACAACATGCCCATCTATTTTCAGGGAAAAGGTACCATTGGCAAAACTTTTAAGGGAATAAGAAATTAATTTTTGGGAACAGGGAACATGGAAATTTTGAAAATCGCTTTTAGGGAACAAGGGAACAAGACCGATTAGTTTTAGAGAACAAGGGAACATTGACACCCCCGCCCTGTGAGAGCCTCCTACATGTATATCTATGTCATCACGAAAACACGCCTATATAGTTTTGACCCCCTTAAACCCCACTTTTATATAGCAAAACTGGGGTTTACAGGGGTATACATTATTTTTCTTATTTCCGCTCAAAAACATGGATTGTGGGTACTCGTTAGAACCGCCTCGGCGAGGCGGTTCTAACGAGTACCCACAATCTATGTTTCGAGCAGAAATATGAAAAATATCAGAATTTTTATCTGAAAACTTTCAGTTTTTTGGTGGTAAAATTTTCAATATATTTAAATAGGCGTGTTTTCGTAATGTAATATAATGTATTTTCAGTATACATTGTATAATGCAGAAAAAATGAACACTGCTGTGGTATTATGCAGGTTAAGAACGATTTTTCAGTACAAATGATTGATACACATAAAACTCTACCTGAAAAAAAAATGTTTAAAAACTATAAAATCATAAACATTACGAAAACACGCCTATTCAAATATTTAGAAAATTTGACCACCAAAAACTGAAAGTTTTTAGATAAAAAATTCTGATATTTTTCATATTTCTGCTCAAAACATAGATTGTGGGTACTCGTTAGAACCGCCTCGGCGAGGCGGTTCTAACGAGTACCCACAATCTATGTTTTTGAGCAGAAAGAAGAAAAATAATGTATACCCCTGTAAACCCCAGTTTTACTATATAAAAGTTGGGTTTAAGAGGGTCAAACTTGCATAGGCATGTTTTCGTGATGAAAAAAAATTGCCTTATTATGTATACCCCTGTATACCAATGTTTTAACTGTACTTTATAGAGGAACAAATGGGTGTAGTTTGTACATAGCTGAAGTTAATTCCTATTTCTTAGTTTCTGCTGCATAGTTTCTGGTTCGTTATTCGTTACTGCTTATTGTTTCCTGTTTCCTAGTTCCTGGTACG
The DNA here is from genome assembly GCA_964016985.1 of Anodontia alba. Classification (NCBI taxonomy): domain Eukaryota; kingdom Metazoa; phylum Mollusca; class Bivalvia; order Lucinida; family Lucinidae; genus Anodontia; species Anodontia alba. Next base: position 118,792,206 of record OZ024823.1, read on the forward strand.
TTATTCGGTTTACTGTTTTATTATTCCTTTTTCTGATTCGTAATTCATTTATTGTTTATGGTTCGTTATGCGTTTATTGTACTCTTTCTTGTTATTCGTTTACTTTTCCTCTTTCCTAGTTCATGGTTCGTTTACTGATTCTTGTTGCTTAGTTGGCTAACTTTTGTAGCCCCGGTCTGAAAAAATGGGGCTGTAATAACTGTCCTGGAAAACGGTAAGGAATGAACTAATAATTGATCAGGAACTGGGAAAAGGGAAACAGTAAACCCATAATGAAAAGGTAATTGGAAAACAGAAAATAATAAACTAGTAAGGAACTAGGAAACAGGATCAAGCAAACAGCGAACCAAACTAGAAATTGTGTTTGTAAAACACTGTGCCCCCAACAATATGATTGCCTCTAAGGATAATGCAAGGTAAAAATGGCCCAGTCTACAAAGGGCCATAACTTAAGAAATATTTTACCAGTTTATTCATAAAGTTTCAAGGCTCTAGCTTTAATAGTTTTTGAGATATTTTGCTGATAAGCTTGCATCCATATTTTTTCAAAGGGCCATAACTCAGGAAAGGGACATAATCCTGTCGAGAAAAAAGTACTTGTCAGCTATTTGTATCATGAGGAATCCATATAAGAAATTTCAAAACATCAGCATGCATGTTTCTAAAGTTATGCTATGCATCAAAAAGCGTGACGAACGGACTGACGGACGAACGGACGAACACCCCAGAAGCAATATATCCCTCCAACTTCTTCGAAGTCGAAAAAGGGCCATGACTCAGCCAAACTTTTGCGGATTATTACTAATATCGAACTTGACCTGTATTTTACAATTATAGATCCTTCTGCAAACTTTCAATAAAATCCATGCATCCCTGCAAAAGTTATTGATCGGAAACGAATATCAACCAACTTATTAAGTCGAAAAAGGGCCATAAGTTCTCAGCTAAACTTTGGCGGATGATTACCAATATCGAACCTGACCTGTATTGTACGTTGATATTAAGGTCTGCAAAGTTTGAATGAAATTAATGCATCTCTTCAAAAGTTATTGAGCGGAAACGAACAACAAAAACTAAGTCGAAAAAGGGCCATAACAGCCAAAATTTGGCGGATGATTACCAATATCGAATTTGACCTGTATTTTATAGTTATATAAAGTTTTGCGAATGAAATCCATATATCCCTTCAAACGTTATTGAACGGAAACGCAAAGTGTGACGACGACACCGACGACGCCGCCGCCGCCGACGACGACGACGACGACGACGCCGACGACGCGGCCGGACAACTTGATCCCTATGTGTCTGCCATGCTACGCAGGCGACACAAAAACAGAACACAGTAAAAGGAATAACGAACTTGAAACTAGGAAACAGTAAGTGAATAACGAAACAGAACTAGGAAACAGCAAACGAATAACGACGCAGAAAGAAAAAAAACGAATAATGAAATGGGAATTAGGAAACAACAAACAAACAATGAACAGGGAACTGGGAAACAGGCAGCAGCAAATAAATAATGAACCAGGAACAAGGAAACAGGATCCGATAAACAGTAAACCGAATAACGAACCAAAAACAAATAACGAACCAAAAACGAATAACGGAATAGGGACTAGGAACAACAAAACGCCGGAGTAATGAACCGGGAACTAGGAAACGGAAACATGAAACAGCAAATGAATAAAGAATCAGAAACTAGGAAATAGTAAACAAAAACCCGAAACAAGAACCAGGCACTAGGAATCAGGAACTAGGAAACAGGACTTAATTTCAGCAATGTATCCTTTGCGAAGATTTGTTAACATTACATTACGAAAGCACGCCTATTCAAATATATTGAAAATTTCACCACCAAAAACTGAAAGCTTTTAGATAAAAAATTCTGATATTTTTCATATTTCTGCTCAGAACATAGATTGTGGGTACCCGTTAGAACCGCCTCACCGAGGCGATTCTAACGAGTACCCACAATCTATGCTTTTGAGCAGAAATAAGAAAAATCATGTATACCCCTGTAAACCCCAGTTTTACTATATAAAAGTGGGGTTTAAGGGTGTCAAATTTATATAGGTATGTTTTCGTGATGTATGTATCAACAATAATTACAGTCTAGACAATTCCATCTACACAGCTACATGTAGTAATTACGAGCAAAACTCTACATACTATTTGCCAAGCTGAATAAATTAAGATGCCACACCCACTTCTAATTTTCAGCCAATCAGATTACTTGATCCGATTGTTGCTATAAATTTACATTCTTAATTGGGAACAGTGCAGATCCAGGTCAGTCGGCTTCTTCTTGGCTTGTTTGCAAAGGCAGGGTATATCCGGGTTAAGCAGGACATGGCGAGCGTTAACATGGCGAGATTCACTTGAATACGACCGTACCATTTCGTAGCCCTTGATAAGAGAAGTGATTAAGAAGAGTTTCGTTATCTCAAACCTCATAACTCACACTACTGCTAAAGTCAAACTAAACAAGCAAATTCCATGGGGAATTTACGTCCCCCGCCTTATTTTTATTTGAGGTGTTAAAAATGGTAAAGTTAACCAGAGGACCACTGGTCCTGTATCAATTACCTAAGTATTGAAGCAGGAAACCAGTGATAAAAAATAATTTCAAGATTCTGAAAAAAAAAACACATGCATATATTCAGACCATCCTTAAAGCACCTGTAAAGTTTCAAAGGATCGGCTTAAAACTGTGGTAGGAGTTACGGGGTCAAGGTACCTACTCCCTATACGCTTCTGTAGTATTAGAACTCAAAAAATGTCTAAGTTAAAAATGCAGAAAAAGTGGTAAAAAATTATTCCAGGATTCTGAAAAAAAACACATGCATATCTTCAGGCCATCCTAAAAGCCCTTATAAAGTTTCAAAAGGATCGGACAAAAAAAGTGGGAGGAGTTAAGGGGACAAGGTACCTGCACCCTATACACTTCTGCAATATTAGAACTCAAAAAATGTCTAAGTTAAAAATGCGGAAAAAGTAATAAAAAAATATTTCAGGATTCTGAAAAATCAACCTGCATATTTTCAGGCCATCCTAAAAGCCCACGTAAAGTTTCAAAAGGATCAGCCAAAAACGGTGGGAGGAGTTAAGGGGACAAGGTACCTACTCCCTATAGACTTCTGTAATATTAGAACTCAAAAAATGTCTAAGTTCAAAACGTGTAAAAAGTAATAAAAAATAATTTCAGGATTCTGGATAAACCACATGCATATTTTCAGACCATCCTTAAAGCACCTGTAAAGTTTCAAAAGGATCGGCCAAAAACTGTGGGAGGAGTTAAGGGGACAAGGTACCTGCTCCCTATATACTCCTGTAGTATTAGAACTCAAAAAATGTCTAAGTTAAAAATGCGGAAAAAGTAATAAAAAATTATTTCAGGATTCTGAAAAAAACACATGCATATTTTCAGGCCATCCTAAAAGCCCATGTAAAGTTTCAAAAGGATCGGCCAAAAACTGTGGGAGGAGTTAAGGGGACAAGGTACCTACTCCCTATACGCTTCTGTAATATTAGAATTCAAAAAATGTCTATGTTCAAAATGTCTAAAAAGTAATAAAAATTAATTTCAGGATTCTGAAAAAACAACATGCACATCTTCAGACCATCCTCAAAACACCTGTAAAGTTTCAAAAGAATCGGCCAAAAACTGTGGGAGGAGTTAATGGGACAAGGTACCTGCTCCCTATACACATCTGTAGTATTAGAACTCAAAAAATGTCTAAGTTAAAAATGCGGAAAAAGTAATAAAAAATTATTTCAGGATTCTGAAAAAACCACATGCATATCTTCAGGCCATCCTAAAAGCTCATGTAAAGTTTCAAAAGGATCGGCCAAAAACTGTGGGAGGAGTTAAGGGGACAAGGTACCTACTCCCTATACACTTCTGTAGTATTAGAACTCAAAAAATGTCTAAGTAAAAAAAATGAAAAAAAAGTGATAAAAAATTATTTCAGGATTCTGAAAAAACCACATGCATATCTTCAGGCCATCCTAAAAGCCCATGTAAAGTTTCAAAAGGATCGGCCAAAAACTGTGGGAGGAGTTAAGGGGACAAGGTACCTACTCCCTATAGACTTCTGTAATATTAGAACTCAAAAAATGTCTAAGTTAAAAATGCGGAAAAAGTGATAAAAAAATTATTTCAGGATTCTGAAAAAACCACATGCATATCTTCAGACCATCCTTAATACATCTGTAAAGTTTCAAAAGGATCGGACAGAAACTGTGGGAGGAGTTAAGGGGACAAAGTACCTACTAAAAACTCGGAACCACGCACCACGCACCACGCACCACGCGCCACGCACCACGCACCACGCCCCACGGAAAACCAAAAACAGTGTCCCTCCACTTTTCTTCGAAAAGGCGGGGGACAATAAAGTAGGTATTGATTTAGTTTACTGTATGTTAATTATATTTCAACTGTTTTTTGTCACACTACTCTTGTCTCAACAAAATAGTCTGGTCTCTTGGAGTTTGAGATAAGGAAAGTCGACTGTATTTTTCTTATTTCTCCATGTAAATATACGTCATGTGAACATACGCGCTTCTAATGGATACCCACAACATGTTTTCGTGGAGAAATAAGAAAAAAAAACGTCAAAAATTTTGATTGAAAAAGAAAAAGTGACTTAATGGAGCTTTGCCATTTGTTCGAATAATGTAAAAATAACGAAGAATGCGAAAAAAATTCACAAAGCGTACATGGAATAATTTACTTTCCTGAGTGCACTACAATGTATTAACTAACCATTCTAGTATCACGAAGTTGTCTGTCACGAAAAAAAAACAAAAAAAAAACAGATCAAATGTTCTAATGACTAATGGTTATAACTATGTTTATGTGAAAATATCAATACTTCGGCTAAAAGAACAGGATATGCGTTATTTTTACTCTATGCATGCATGTCACAGTTTCTGAAATAGAATTCGAAATCAGCGCTCAGTTGTTCAAAGCATCGTTAGTTTAACGGGCTCGTTAGTGGTCAAAATGTTAACTGTTCTAGTAAGTACAATATCTAATTCAAAGGTATTTTTCTGAAAAAAAAAATGTGAGTAGCTTTTGCAAATGCAAAAGCAAAAGCTACTCACGTATTGCCTGCAAAATATTAGCGTATATGCCATATTTTAATGACCAAAGTTTTAACGATACATTAACTAATGACATCGTTAGTTTTGAATAACTAGACCCAGAAAATGAACACTTAAGCAATATTAAGTTCATAAATAGTTTATATATCGATGGGAAAGAGCAACTAATGTAAATAAAACTTTGAGGTTTGTTGATGGTGTCTAGTGGTGAATCCTCATTTGACTAAAAAAGTATTTTTTGTAAAATACTATGCCCCCAACTACAGTCGAACTTCAATGGCTCGAACATCTTTGGGACCATGGACATTTGTTCTAGACAGGGGTTGTTCGAGCTATCGAGGGTTAATTATAGCGCCAGGTCAGGAGGCAAATAGGGATAATTTAAGGATATCTTCCCGGTCTTCTATACAATAATAGTATGTTGAGAGTACTTATTAGAATCGCCTCGATGAGGTGATTCTTGTAACTACACACAACATACATTTTCATTATAAAATAAGAAAATTTCTCCAAGATATCCCCATCACGAGAACACGCCTATATGATTTTGACCCCCTTAAACCCCACTTTTATATAGTAAAACTGGGGTTTACAGGGACATACATTATTTTTCTTATTTCTGCTCAAAAACGTAGATTGTGGGTACTCGTTAGAACCGCCTCGGCGAGGCGGTTCTAACGAGTACCCACAATCTATGTTTTGAGCAGAAATATGAAAAATATTAGAATTTTTATCTGAAAATTTTCCTTTTTTGGTTGTAAAATTTTCAATATATTTGAATAGGCATGTCTTCGTAATGCTAAATATTTGTTTTCTTGATATTTCCTAGGGACTTAAAAACGAATTCGAATCAGCCACGGTAAGTGAGCCATCAGTGTTCGAGTCATTGTACCAAATTTTAAAAAATTCATATCGGATTTCTTTTTTTTTTTTTTTTTAGAAGTTAATTAGGTAATCTACTCCTCAGCGACTCAGCCACAACAAGTCTGCGCCAAATATCAAAGCCCTAGCACAAATACGTTCTTGTACACACGGTAAGGTGTGACCAACGGAATAATGAACGAATGGGCGTATAAAAGCAATAAGCTCCCACCCACCCCTTACCGCTCTCAATTATTTTTCCATGCTAGAGGCATAATCAACATTATTCCGCTACAATGAAATGAATTAGTTGACTCTCGTTATCTCGAACTCGCTTATCTCAGATAACCGCTTATCTCGCAGCGATAATCTGGTCCCTGCTTAAACATGAAAATCTAACATCAGGTAACAAAATATTGTGGAAAAGAGGAGAAATTGCTCCTAAGGAGCAATTTCTCCTCTTTTCCACAATATTTTCAATATATCTCAAACTTCAGGAGTCAAATTACTCGTACATTTGTTGAATGCTGCTGTTCGATTCATTTTTTCCTATATTCTGCCAATCTGATATGTCGATGTACGGATATCTCGAAGTATTTCAGAGAGCCCCTTGGAATTCGAGATAACGAGAGTCGACTGTATATATTATCCAAGAGGGAGTCTAAGCTATGTCAAGCGGATCAGTCTATGAGAAGATACTTTTATTCCTGCAATTCATTCAGATTTAAAACACCATTCATGAAAGTGGATAACTGAGGTGTTAACAGGTAGCAGATGATGGTTTAAAATATTTGAGCCAGGACATGTGAAAATGTGCCTTCTGGGCTTACGCATAGTCTGCTCAGGGCTTTCACTATAAGCTTACAGAATAATTTGATACTGTAGAAAATATGTGAATAGTAATTAAAAAAAGAAACAAAACAAAAAAAAAACTTATGTGCGGTTTCGCTGGATGATGGGGCTTTTAACTGTTCGCACATGACCGGAAGACACATTTTCTCATCGCTTGTCATCCCCCCGCGTCCCCGCCCCCCTCCCCCATATTTTTTTTTTTTTTTGGCCAATTTTCCCTTCTTACCACGCCTGTCTTAAAAGTTGAACAACTCCATTTTACTACCAACTTGTCATAGTGAATAAATAAAGATTCCACATCCACTTCTAATTTTCAACCAATCAGATTTCTTGATCTAAGTTACTGATACAAATTCACATACTTAATGACAAACAGTGCAGATCCAGATCAGTTGGCACTGATCTGGATCTACACTGTTTGCAAAGGCAGGGTATATCCGGGTTCAGCAGGACAGGGGTTAAACTGCTAGACGAGTGAAAAACAGTGTATATCCTGATCAGACGCCGCGTTCTGCGGCGTCTGATCTGGGTCTACATCGTTTGCACAGACCTGTCTGTCCGAATACTTAGAGAAAATTCGGTATATATAAATGTTATAAGTATTTAAAGTAAAAAATGTCCGACCTCACCAGAGCAATATCCTAATGCGATTTCACGCTACCCTAAACCCTTAAATCGCCAATCATAACTGCAGCAGACGACATTTCGTTCTTTTTTATTATTTTTCAGAGAAAACAGGTCTTGATATTTCATGTGAATCTTCTGCTTGACAGACGATTCACATGAAATGTCATGACTTATTTTCTCTGAAAAAAAAAAAAAAAACTGAAATAAAATGTCGTCTACTATAAATTTTGCTTGGCGCATTAAGGGTTAACATCGGCATTTACATCGCATGATCATTCGTTCAGAAAAACTTAAATAAAACATGGTCAGATTTTTCTTCCTAAGTTTAAACCGTGCATGAGAAAATTTACAGTCGGACACGTTCGCATAGCAAAGATTTCTATCAGCCTATGCATCCACACACAGTCTCATCTGAGTCTTTGCTGCTCTCTGCCTGCTTAGACCACCGGCAAGCCAAAGAGCGGTCAGTGAAGACTCTGATCAAATTATGTAGATATGCAGGCTTATCTGAGTCTTCATTCAACGCATGTGTGCATGTCATTACGAAAACGCGCCTATTCAAATATACTGAAAACTTTACCACCAAAAAATGAAAATTTTTACATTATAGACCCTTACAGCGCCAACACATCTGCATGAAGCAGACATTTTGAAATATTTGAATAGATTTCAGAGAAAATAAGGTTTTACATTTTATGTGAATCGTCTGCTAGCAGACGGTTCAAATGACAGGTCGTCTTCTTTTTCTCCGAAAAAAAGTAATGATAATAATAACAATAATAATAATAATTATAATAATAATGATAATAATAAAACAGACTATCGTCCGCTATATCTTGTTTAGCACGAGGCTAAAAACAATTTCGACTACCGAACCCAAACTGGGATAAACGGATGTCAAGTCGGTACGGAAATATATAAGCCGTTAAGTCAGAAAACGTCCTTTCTGACATGTGCGCCCAACGAAGACTCAAATCAGACTGCGCAGCCGCGCAGTCTGATTAGAGTCTTCGTTGTCCGCAGAAAGAAACTTTGCATCCTTGGCTGTCCAAAAGGCACCCAGTGAAGATTCTGATCAGACTGCGCGAATGTGCAGGCTGATCTGAATCTTCGCTGGGTGCACATGTCCGAAGGTACGTCAGTCGGCGTTTGCTTTCATTTTTAACGCCATGTCCCTTTCAACCGACAATAACCTTTTACAACAGGAGTTTTGCGCTATCAAGAACAAAAATGCGTTTCGAAGATCTTTACTTCAAAAGACGCACGTTTCTGTATTAATTAACTGCACCTAAAACAGATTTTGTTTCGAAAACAATGTACGTTTCTTGTGTTATTGTGTTATTATGTTGTTGTTGTTTTTTTATATATATATTTTGTAACGGCCATCTGTTTTTTGCATTTCCAATAACCACTGCAGACGTGCAGGGAATGGAATCCTGTTGCGTGCATTCGCATCAAGAGAAAACCTGCAAAAGCGAATGTCGAATGTCCGTCGAATTTCTGCATGGTTGTCTAATGTAATGCGTATTTCTCGACAGTATTCTTATGCACGAGTTATTTGTAATCACACCCATCACACCACACCCCTAACCCACCCGAGAATGCCGTGGACAACAACATTTCATTCAAAAGAACCCCGCTAGAATCCCTGACTAGGGACAGACATATAGTAATATCTCTGCTCTTTATCTCTGTATCTCTTGCCCATGGGATTTCGAAACCATTACGAAAACACGCCTATTCAAATATATAAAACATTTTACCTCCAAAAAAACTGAACATTTTCAGATAAAAACTGATATTTTTCTTATTTCTGCTCAAAACATAGATTGTGGGTACTCGTTAGAACCGCCTCGGCACGGCCGTTTTAACGAGTACCACAATCTATGTTTTTGAGCAGAAATAAGAAAAATAATGTATATACCCCTGTACACCCCAATTTTACTCCATAAACGTGGGGTTAAAGGGGGTCAAAATTATATAGGCATGTTTTCGTGATGAGGTGCTACATTCCCCGGGAAGGTTCGAGAAACTAGATCTGTCTGGGTATCCGCGATCATCGTTATTCAGCCTAACAATGTCAAGTGATTCTTAAGCGTACACCGAGGGTCCTAGTCAGACTGCGCGAATCGTTGTTCGCATATTCCAAAAGATCTTATCTTAGGATGTCACTGGTATCCGTTTTTTCCATATAATTATTAAACTGTGCACATGACGTTAACGGGAGTGTATTTTAATGCATCTGTCATATGTAACCACTGCTCTAACCATCATCGGAGAAGGGTGGTGGATGGCGGGGAAGAAGTTTGGGGCTTTCATTTTTGCGTTATCCCTGCAGTGCCGGGAAAATGCCTGCGCTATGACTTCAAACCTTATTGTCGGAGAAAACCTTTTCTCATGGCATGACACAGATTGGCTGCAAGCAAACTGTGTCTTTCAGAATATGTGAACTGCATAGATTTAGATCATCATGCGCATGCACACAGTCTAGCTAGGGCCTTTGCCCTCTATTGATACATTCTGCAGTATCCAATAATATTGTGAAACGGGCAGCGAAAGCCCTGATCAAAATGTTCGAACAAACGTTCAAACTGATCAGGACCTTCGATGTCCGCATATGCCCCATAGATAGGTTTCCCAATGGCATGGCGCAAATATGAAGAGAATGGAGTTTTAAAGTTCCACCAGGAACATATTGCGTAATACACTGCCCAAGATAAGTAGGGGTGGGGTAGAAAGTATGATGTGTAGAACTAAAAACATAAAATAATGTACCATGCAAATTTTAGTTCATTTTAATGCTTAGCAAGCTGAGAAAGAATTTCAATAGACATTTTGAATAGGTTTTCTTATTAGGAGACCATTTGCATGAAATGTCAAGGCCTATTTGCTGGGAAAAATAAGAAAATATTATCAAATGCAGTCTGCTGAATTAGCCCAGCGATTTGGTACAGAGGTAAAGATAAACAACAAATAAATCTAACGGATATTCGAAGAAAATGTCACGCTCATTGTTTTGGTATATCATACATTCGTGTGTGGAATCCTACAAATGGGAACATGGAAGTTCCAATGTTCAACAACATGAGTTTTTATGCTGATGCAGGCTCGCTGGGTCTTCAGTGCTCGCATACTGAATGTTGGGGAGTTTTGATCTGAGAGCACTTGTTTGTATGAGTTACTGGGAATAGTACTTCCCTTGAGCAAAAGCCTGTACAATCGCAGTCGTACATCACGAAAACATACCTATATAATTTTGACCCCCTTAAACCCCACTTTTATATAGTAAAACTGGAGTTTACAGGGGTATACATTATTTTTATTTCCGCTCAAAAACATAGATTGTGGGTACTCGTTAGAACCGCCTCAACGAGGCGGTTCTAACGAGTACCCACAATCTATGTTTTGAGCAGTAATATGAAAAATACCAGATTTCTTTATCTGAAAAATTGCCATTTTTTGGTGGTAAAATTTTCAACATATTTGAATAGGCGTGTTTTCGTAATGGTCGTCATATAACCAACGATAGATGTAACCAAACTGTGGTGGTTACATAAACGCTTTCCTTAGAGTGAGCCAATGAAATAGCGTGCGGCAGAGGCTATTGACATGACATTGAAAATCAACACAAAGCGTGCAGTCAGGAAATACTGGACTGAGAGACGCCTAGAGGCATATGAGAAATCCACTCTCAAGTACTGTAATATCTCATGCTTACAGATCGGTCGGACCCATCATGTTTGGGACTCTATCAATCTACAAGGCTGGAAGTTCGGCGTGATGTTGTAAAAAGTCGTATTGAAACAGGGACTTTATATAGTACAGTCACTACGCTCAAAATTTAACCAGTACCAGATTGATACTACATGTCCTCTGTGTTACGTTGAGGATGAAGATATTACGCATATGCTTTTGCGATGTCCAGCTTTACACTCGGCCAGAAAGGATCCTTTTCAAAAGTTGAAAGACTATATTATCAGTAAAACAGACATAGGCTTCTGGAGATCATATTTTTCCAACAAAGAAAACCTTGTCAAATTGATAATTGACTGTAGTCAATTGACAGAATTACATACAGTGAAAGACCTGGATATCTTATACATTGAGAGGCTATCTCGAAATCTGTGCTTTTCATTACACACAAAAAGGCTAAATGAATTAGATGAGGGATGAAGTCCAGTGTTAAGGCTAGAAATGTTGCTGCCATGTTATGTATACGCACCAGTGCTGCATGCTGTAAATAAACAATTACCAACCTTATGTATACGTAACAAGGATTATGTATAATACCAGTCTATGGGTGCTCCCAGCGGTTGGAGGATAATACATCAAAAGAAAGAAAGAAAGACATGGCGACCGGGATAATAAGGCATGATGGTACTGACATGGTGGCCGGGCTCGCCCGCCAGCCGAGTCTATTAGTAATTATGAAATATTACAGCATATCATTACATGTGTTTTGATAAGGTTTAAGACATTTTTGGTCAGTGAAAAATGAAAAGATATGTTTGTGATTAAGTTCGGCTATCCTACATATGAAGCAAGTGATGATAATATGAACATACGGATATATTTCGCACATATTAGATTCATATAATTTTAAATCGATACTCCCTACTTATTTTGGTTTAACAATAACCATGCTGTGGGCATATCCAGCAGACTACAAGCTTAGTATGTTTTTTTTTTCCTGTAAAATAGGACTTGACACTTCAAATTCTATTTTCTAAGAAAAATAAGAGAAATTCTTACCCAGAGTGCTAAGCGTTAAACAATATTTTATTCTTTCGTTTACAATGATATCACTATCACAACATAAAGTGTCCCTAATTATTCTGAGCAGTATAGGTGCACAGCATGCATTAACAGCAGTACAGGTACACAGCATGCGTAAATATGTTCGATATTGAAAATGCAGGCAAAACATATGAATATTTAGTCAGGTATACGTAAATGGATCTCACATTTTCATATGTTTTCTTGTAAGCAAATTTTCACTCGCTAACTCGAAGAAAACGTGTCTTTGAGCAGATAGTTACCTACAGAATTACGTGATATTTTAGAATCCATAATGAAAAAAAAAAAAAAAAAAAAAAGATTCTGTCCATGATTTCACTTCACGGATAGGGGCACCGTATTTGTCCACTTGTAATTATTAAGTGAATTATTTTTTTCTCATATCTGCATAAAATGTGCTGTGAGTCTTTATTACAATTGCCTCGATATTTTATTCTGATTTCTGCACCAAAATACGTTTCTGTTCTCAACAGTATCGCCTGGCCGATGTATTTTTATATAGAACTCAGGTTAGATGCAACCGGCCTGCGACAGTAAAATTTGTGATTAGCTTGTGCAAGCTGTGACCATTGCTTTTTTTTTTTTTTTTTTTTACTTTTCCCAGAAAACAGGATTTGACTTGACATTTATTTGAAAGTAATATATACATGTTCAAACATTTGCGCGACAAAGTGTCGAACTCGTCTGAAACCCTTCTCAGTTTTGTTTCCGTGAATGTGAAACAAAGATCCGATTTCTGAATTTATCACGCATACTCGTAACTGTCAGGAGACTGTTGAACGACAGCAAGTGCCAAAAAACCGCAAATAGTTTTTACGCGAATGTTGCGCGACATTCGGCAGACACTAAGTTCGCGCGACCTGTGTAACTCGGTTTAATTGTTTTGTTAGCACCAATTCAGCGTGATTTCATAGCGAAAGTTGTCCATGTTTTCTTGTAATGTGGTGTCTCTAACAAGTCGTGAGCCGTCAAGGCCCAGTGAGATACTAGCTTATAAAAAAGAACGCGTCCGTTTGATTAACACGTGCAGACGAAATCCAGTGCGTATCCTGATCAAACTGCTTCTTTAGGATCTACACTGTTTGGCATGTCTGTCCGATTATTTTGGGCAAACTGATAACTCATATACCGTTTAAGTACAGCACTGAAGATCACTGAACGACACGTGTCTGCCATCTGATTAATTTTTAACCCATCTGTGCCGAGTGGACTCTTCTACATAAAGTCTTTGAACAAGTCAATTTCCTTAATAAGGGTGTCCGGCTAGTTTTTATGATGACTAAGTTTTGTAGAATTTAATGAACTTAATGCAAACAGTGCAGACCCTGATCAGACGCCGCGTTCTGCGGCGTCTGATCTTGGTCTACACTGTTTGCCAAATCCCTTTTATGGGACACTAGGCATAAATGTGTTAACATTTCTGCATCTAATTTTATGCGTTTTTATTTATGCCCATTTGGCTTTATACTTCAAATTAAGGTGATGATGACAAACGGGTGGAGTTTATGGAAACTACCTACCATAGTTTGCCTAAATATTCGGACATCTTAACTCCTTACCATACGCGTCAAGTCGATTTGACTGCTTTTTGATGCATCTAAACATATTCTAGATAAGTGGCAAACAGAGTAGACCCTGATCAGACGTCGCATTTTGTGGCGTCTGATCTGGGTCTGCACTGTTTGCACAGGTCTGTATCTTCGAATACTACGGATAAAGACGTTCCGCCTTAAAAATAAGAAAAATGGAGTCTAACGTAACTGTTCATTTTACATAACCGTTTGTGTAACAAAGAATAATTTATCTTTTAAAGACGACACCCCATACATCAACTTGCAACTATCAGTTTTAGGAATCTTGAATGTTAAATCTTTTCTGTTGAATGCTTACAAGACGGTGAGAAGTGTTCCTTTTGTCCGCGGTAAATTTTGTGTGTCAAAATAGTCATTGATAACCCGATGTTGAACATCAAAACTATTCCGCCAAAACTTGAAGCTAATCATTTCTTATAATCTTGTTTTGTGCATCACTTAAGAGCTGTATTAACACATCAGTAGGATTCTCCCAATTTCACTTAAGTTTGGCTTTGAATTTCAAATCGGAGCAGGTGTGCGTGACTAAAAATATACCAAGCTACTTAAAATTACCCGTATCATACATCAAGTTTGAAGAAATTCCATTTACAGGTGTTTCCTTTGACCTTTCAACACTCTGGTTTTAACCTTTTATTCCCTACAGACCAATATATATATATATATATATATATATATATATATATATATATATATATATATATATACATGTATATACAGTGCAGATCTAGATGAGACAGATTATAAGTCTCATTGAGAGCCACTGTTTGCCGTTCTGTTATTGGTTTTTTTTACTCAAAGCCCTATATGCAACAATGGATGTGTCCAACTTCGGAGATGGAAGAGTCTATTTTTGAAACTTGGGGTAGAAAGGCTTAACGTTTTAACACTCTCTGTTCACAAAAAACAGACTTTAACCTTGGCTAATTCAGCGGAAGAAAAAATGATGATATTTTTCTTATTTTTCTCAGAAAATAGGCTTTGACATTTCATGCAAATTGTCTCCTTGGAGACAATTTGCATGAAATGATAAAGCCTATTTTTGGGGGGAAAAATAAGAAAAATATTTGAAAATGTCTGCTGAATTTTTACCAAGAGTGCTAAGCGTAAATAAAACTAAAATCTGTCCACACATTTACTGTCCTGTTTGTGGTTTTCTTGTGTTCCAGCGTCAGATCGCCACTGAGCCCTTTGCTTTTCTTCACAGTAGTGCTTTTGATTATTTGTGTTTCACTGGGATATTTCGCAGATGAGGTTGGGGACCCCTATGCGGACCGAACATATACTTGTAATCAGGAGCTGCATCAGAATTTAGAGCCAGGTTTACAAAAAGTAAGCCTCTAATAGTTTTTTCTACTGGACGTTGGAAGGAGGTTTCTCTGTTGCAGTTCTTCTTTGTAGTGTGTCTGTGGTTTCATATGTGGCGTACCGGCCTCGGTGGCTCAGTTGGATGCGCCGTCCGACTGGAGACCAGGAGGTCGCGGGTTCAACCCCCGCCGAGGTCGGCAACATTCTTTCGTGGAGATTGATCATGAAATATTTTCTACGGTCATTCTCTCCCTTCCGCTGATTCAAGAAGGGCAGTTGTCAGTTTCTGGCGAAAGAATGTGCACAATACTGGTTAACCGCTTAGAGGACTAAGCCTGCCCAGTAAACGTGTGGTTAGGTAAACTGACCGCGCTCGACATGACCCCAATGGGTTGACTGGGCCGTAAAACCTCAACACAAACAAATTCATATGTGGCGTTTGTTTTGTCATTGTTTGTTCCTCATCTCTCCTTCTTTTGGTGCCTCGGCAGGGGCGTAGCAAGGAACTTTATGAAGATGAAGCCTACTAATGGGATATCTGTAATTGCAGCCGAAGCACAGCATTTCCTACAAGATTGGACCATCGTTTGTTTAAAGAAAGCTTGGATGTTTGGCTAATTAGCGCAAAGCAATGACTGATCAGCCTGCGCAAATGCGCAGGCTGATCTGTCATTGCTTAGCGGGTATGTACTCTTGTAGGAAATGCTGTGGCCCGGCCCATTTGATGTCATCTGATCAGGAAGGTAAAATTGTCAAATTTATGTTGAAGCCCGGGTTTCAAAGCTTCCGCCTGGCTACGCGCTGCTCCGGAAGGCCGTGCTTCGTCATTGTGACATTTACTATGTATTTTCACTAAATTATTTCAGTTTTAATCATTTATTACTTAAGTTTTCAATTTCATTTAGTCATTTATATTATTTTGTCTCACATATTTTAGTTTAATTCAAACATATTTTATGTGTATACTTGAATGCCAGATAGATTTTTAAAAAAACGTATTAGCCCTTAATATCAAGAAAAAGTGCAGAGCTACAAAAAGGGGTCTACACTGTTTGCCATTCAGCTAACACTTTTATTTAGACCAACCACCTAAAAGTCAATTTGGCTTTACATTTTAGGATAATTACGGAAAGGAGTTACAGCGTCAAAAAATAAGGTCTTATTCGCACTTAAATATATGAATCGCAACGTCGAAAAACGAACCTTCGGGCTGTGCAGGCTGATCTGAATCTTCGCTGGGTGCACATGCCCGTAGGTATTTTTTCTGACGTTCCAGCTCATATATTGCGACAATAAACTCAACAGTTAACAATTACTCTTTTACTGCCACATGCGATAATAATAGGCTTTTGCAAACAGCATAGATCCAGATGAGACGGCTCATTGAGCCGTCTCATCTGAATCTACGCTGTTTGACATTCAGTCTTTCAACTTCACGTATGAACGTCTTTCCAAACAATAGTTTGTTAAAATAAAAAAAAGCAGACGACAAATGTCGTCTGAAATTTGGCGCTGAAAGAGTTAAATTACTTTTGCCAGAATGTGTTTCTTTTCATGTTCTAGGGTTTTCTAGTTAAATCAAACAATATATAAGATCCTAAGAATATTAAAAAAAAAATAGTTCAAACTGTCGTCAGCTGAATACCTTACCTAGCATGCTAAGCTTTAACAAGTAGCAGAAACATGTATAAAAAATATTTTGCAGCCAAATTTTAATTGGATTACTGTTGTTATCAAGCCCTCTCAAGTCAACCAATATTTACAAAAATGTGTCACTTGTATAAATATCAAACTGTATAAAACATAAAAAAAAATACGTCTCGTTCTCTTTACTACCAAAGTTTTGAGGTGGTGTTTATTTACCCACTCAAACACAGGTGCTTCAAAATTATTGAAAATAAAATGAGCCTCCACGTGAGAAAACGTACCATCGGACACGTGCGTCCAACAACGATTCAGATCAGCCTGCGCATTCACACAGTCTGATCAAAATCTTTAGTGTGCGCATTTTGGATAGCCAAGGATGCAAGGTGTCTTCATGCGGACAACGAAGACTCTGATCAGACAGCGCGGATGCGCAGGCTGATCTGAGTCTTCGTTGGGTACATATCTCAGAAGGTATGGTTTCTCACGTTGCGACTCAAACGTCTCTTTATCAAGAAAAATAATGCCTTATAACAAATTCCTCGCACCAAATTTAGCTCAGATCAGCTCGCGCATTAGCAAATTCTGACCAAAAATTCTGTTGCTAGCTAAAACATTCTAAAACAGTCAGTGATTCGGCTAACGAACAGTGAAGGCCCAGATCAGACTGCGCAGAAGCGCAGTCTGATCTGGGCCTTCACTGTTCGTATTTGTGGTTGCCTTTTCCTGAGACTCAGCTACAGAAGTGACAGGAAGACGTGATATAAACAATAGATATAACTTTCCTTCATAGATCTCATAGATACAATGTTTACTGAGGTGGAAGTCAAGGGTTGAAGTGGTGCTTGGCGGGATGTGACTAGAAGTGTTAAGTATAAGTCTTCTTTGGAGAGATCGGAAGGCTATATACAGAGAGAGAGAGAGAGAGAGAGAGAGAGAGAGAGAGAGAATCAACGTCTAGACATACATAATATTATGGTCATATAATTTTATAGTGCACTGTACGGTACTGCGATTCGCTCCACTCCACGTCACTATACTACAGGACACTATATTATTTGGTCAGGACATGTGCCTTTTTAAATTCTATGATTTCCTGTTTACTTCCATGCACACCGTCATTTCCAAAAAGGGTCTAGTCCAAATGGAAAGAATTTGCTCCCAGAGAAGACTCCTTCTAAGAAAGGAGACCAAAACAGCTTTGACAGACTGAGAGTTCTTCTCTTAAACCTGGGAAGTAACAGTGCTAACTTTTGCGCAGTCGTATAAATTGCGCATGACTGTCGCCCAGTTGCAGAAATCTTAAACTGAGCATCTGTCATACCGTATTTGGAGGGGCGTAAAAGGCGTGACGCCTCAAATGTTCAATAAGTAAGAGAAAAATGCTTTACATACAGGGATTTAGTCGTTTTGATCAAATTCAATCATCACGTTTAATGCATATAATGTTATATTCCATTCATGAAACTTTATAACCCAGCCAGCATTCTTTGTAAATCTACAGGGGGGGATGGGGGGACGTTATCGGCCTGTCAACTACCCTGACGGGCCGATAACGGCCCGCTATAGATTCATGTAGAGTTAGAACGCATCAGATGATGGGTAGCGTTCATAAGCTTAATGGGACTGGATACTGCTGGTAGATTTTTTTGACTTCCTGTTTGTTTTACTGCACCGGAGTCTCATCTGAATAGGGACGTATTCTAAGAGGAAAGACTTTGCTCCCAAAATGGATCTACTCTTAAAGTAATTCTGCTGCCAAGGGGAGGGAACAAATTATAGTAAAACCTCAATGTCTCGAACACCGATGGCTCGTTTACCATGGCTAATTCGAACTTGTTTTTGAGTCCCTACAAAATTCTTCCAATAGCTCAAGAAAACAAATAGTGAGTTTTCTTATCATTACGAAAACAAGCCTATTCAAATATATAGAAAAGTTCACCTCCAAAAATTGAAAATTTTCAGATAAAAAATTCTGATATTCTTCATATTTCTGCTCAAAACATAGATTGTGGGTACTCGTTAGAACCGCCTCGGCGAGGCGGTTCTAACGAGCACCCACAATCTATGTTTTGAGCAGAAAAATGAAAAATAATGTATACCCCTGTGAACCACAGTTTTACTATATAAAAGTGGGGTTTAAGGGGGGTCAAAATTATATAGGCGTGTTTTCGTGATGTCTTATGAAATTGTATGTTGAAAGGAGTCTACTCTATAGATTAGATCCCTTTTTAAATAGGATTTGTATGCAGAAAATGCAAACAGGAAGTCATAAAAGTGACGTCCTTTGTAAAAAAATGGAAAATCTGCCAGGTTACCCTTAAATTCCCCTTAAACAATCTGTGTAGTCTAGCCCATGATTTCTCTGATTACTAGTCAATAGTTTGATATCGTTGTTGCGGAATAACATGATTTCGTGCTTTTATCAGTCGCTATTTTGACATTTTGACAATATAGCTTGTATATATCTTTATTTATCACATGACCGTCAAGTTATTCTGCATGCACGACACCTTCTGGACATGCTAGCGATTGTGCAGTTTCAAAATGGCTTCGAGATTTTCATGTACTCTGAGAAGTCAAGGGGTTCCCTTAAATATTGTCCCTAGTATAATGACGTTTCGGGAGGGACAGAGTGAAACCTCTCGGTCTCAACTTTATAATCCAGTTTATAATGCCTGGTCTGAGTTTTTTGGTGGGCGCACATGCCATTTCGTTGGTTATCCCATGCGCTGGCTCAAATGGTGTTATCCGTCTTTAAGAAAATATAATCGTTTTTTTTTTGTCGCGATCCGGCATAAAAATGTAAGCAATTTCATGCCTGAAAACCCTTCCTTCGTTTATTTCGAAAGAAAGTCTTCCTTTGTGCTTTTGTCTTCTCACACTGGCAATGGTCCACGTCCGCCATCATATACCAACATCCACATCTGCTCATATGCACATTCCATTTCGTTAACAAGTCTATATAACGTGTACCCCAATTTCCCTCATAAGTATATAATGGACACAGGGGTATAATGGGGTAAATATATTTGAAGCGGATTTTTAGAGTTTTGCAGTTTATAAACCGGCTTTTCAAATGCTGTTTATAAACCAGCTTTTCAATGTGTACATGTATTTTACTTCTAGATTCCTTTTTAACTACATTAATCTCCCGCAACTTGCTTAAGTACAAAAATAATACTCATTTCATATTATATGGTGAAAGTATCATCGGTTACATATAGCTCGAGATAATAGGAGTGTACTATGATAGAAAAAAAGTCTGATTTCTGCACAAAACATATGTTGTGGGTACTCATTAGAAGCGCAGATGCGCTTCTAATGAGTACCCACAACGTATGTTATTGTGGAAATCTAAAAAAAAAGTATACTAATATTTTTGCCGTTTAAAAATGGCTGATCTAGAGCTATGGCTAAGAAGTGTAAATTGTTCATAGGTGTGTTAACGTAATGCATATTTACTCTAAATATCGGACAAACATGCCAGAGTAAACAAGTTTCATCCTGATCATAATGCAGTTTGATCATAGTATGCACTGTTTGCTATTCCGTAGGAACATTTTAGACACACTATAGCCACCACCAAGTAGTCACGTTTAGTGTCCGAATAATTAGGTAAATACGAATGTCAGGCTTTTTTTGATGGTTGTTGTTGTTTGTGGGGGGGGGGGGTTAGTTGTTGTTGTTGTTTGGGGTTTAGTTTTTGTTGTTGTTGTTGTTGTTTTGCTTGATCTTACAGTATCAATAATAGTGTTCGGTTTAAAAGTTGATTCCTCAGCTACTTTTGATAACCTTATTTTTTGTTATCTGAAAATACTATTTCCGAGGGAAATTCAATTGCTCTTGTAGTTTGCTCTAAAAAAACTTCTGAGGACTGGATGATAAAGTTTTATGGGAGAAAACATTGTTTAAACAGGTAGTTTGTTAACTAGGCTACGTAGCCAAGTTAGGGGAAAATTATGTTATCAATAAAAAAGTTGAAACGTTTTGTGGTAAATTGGTATTTTTTATATTATTATTATAATCATGCATATTTATTTCATTATGAGTGTGCAGATTCTTCAGAACCTGGATCTGCATTGACCGTTTATACAATAATGGCTGTTTTCCTAAGTCGTGCATCGTTTAAAGTCTGAAATCGGGACAAGAGTTTGTTAAGTATCTAATAAAACCAAACAGTAGCAATAAAGAAGGTAAACAAAAGAAAGTTCTAACTTGTTCAAGTTTTACTTGCATTTGAACTACGGGTCAGAGGTCACGCTGCGTAAATATTCTAATGATTTGAGAATGCAGTGTCTAACCTTAGCTCTTCCGGTGACAAACAGTTTTTGTGAGATCAACGTATCTGAGCTTCAACGTGAAAAAACGTACCTTCTGACATATGCGCCGAACGAAGACTCAAATCAGCCTGCGTATCTGTGCAGTTTGATCAGAGTCACCGTTATCCGCATGAAAAAGCCTTGCATTCTTGGCTATCCATAATGTTCCCTGTGAAGATTCAGATCAGCCTGCGCGAATGCGCAGGCTGATCTGAATCTTCGCCGGGAGTACATGTCCGAAGGTACGTTTGATGACGTTGAGATCGTATCTTATTATCAAATGTACCTCGACAGGCGAAAACGTATCTTACAGTCATGTGCCAACAACAAAGATCCGGCAGCAAAGATGCAAATTTTGATCTGTCTTCAATGGAGACAATTTGCATGAAATGTCAAATCCTGTTTTCTGGTGAAAATTATAATAATAATAATAATAATAATAACAATAAAAAAAATGTCGTCAGCTGACTTTCGACATCACTTGGAAAGACGTTTTTGCTTCGCCTTTTATTTTAAATGAAAACAGTTTGTTCTGATTGACTTTATCTTATCAGAAACCATTTGTCCTTTCTGTTTCTATGTTTTGTTCTCAAATATTCACCCTAAAATAAAATTTACGGCCAAAAGTTGGTCTGACCTATGCAATTTCTACAGTAAAGTGATTTTTTTTTAATTTGTTTCTGAGAAAAATGTTTTTGTTTTTTTTTACTTTTCTTTGCTGATTTCTAATTATTGACATTGTGAAAATTTCAGGAAGGTTGAACAAGCGGTACTTATTGAAAATCTGCCTCCCCATTATGACCTACCCTATACAGATTTCTGCATAATTTGCAGCCATTTTTATTATGTGAAAAAGTGAAAATATGTGACTAAAAAAAAAAAAATGAATAGAATAAAACTATTTGTGCAGAGGAATTAACGGCGAAAGGTTTCGCATTAAATCGTGACAGAATTATGCAAATTTACTTCTGTGCAAAGCGCCAAGCACAAAACGACTTTCTGAAAGATTTCGCAAGAGAATGGTAAGATAAAAATTTGAACCAGTCTACGGCAAAACCTACAAGATTGCATGTGCGCCCAGCGAAGACTCAGATCAGCCTAGGCATCCGCCCAGTCCGCTCAGAGTTTTCGCTGTCCGCATGAAGAAAGCTTGGGTCCTTAGCTACCCAATGAGCGCCCAGCGAAGGCTCTGATCAGACTGTCTTCGTTGGGCGCACATGCCTTTTTGCTGGTTTTGTCAAGCGCTGGCTCAAATAATGTTGAAAGAGACGCAAAACACCAAATTGAGCCCCAACGTCAGAAATCTTTGAACATGTGCGCCCAGCGAAGATTCAGATCAGCCTGCACATTCGTGCAAGCTGATCTGAATCTTCACTGGGCGCATTTTGGGACAGCCAAGGATGCAATGTTTCTTCGTCGGGAGTACATGTCAGAAGGTACGTTTTCTCATGTTGAGGCCCAAATCTTTATCACCTATCAGGACGATGCGGTGCAATTCTACAATGGCGACATGTGGAATGATAATAGTACAATATGGTACGAGACAGAGGATACAGTTTTCGCGAAAGATACAGTATTTTATTACGTGTATTTCCTAATCGTACCAACATCATCAGGGGTACACGTTAAAATAAGATATTCACATATTAAGTTAATATTACTAAACAGGGGTATACTATAAAATAAGGTATTCACGAATTTCGTTACTATTACTAAACAGGTAAAAAGATATGATATTTGGTGGGAGGGAAAGTTAAATACTTTTTTTTATGAATTAAAATTTTCATTTTTTATCTATTTTTTTTTTTTTTAAATAAAAGTGTAAAAAAAAAAAAAAAAAAAACTTTAAGGAGCGTTATATAAGACATCGTGCGAATTTTCTACGGAAACTCGTTTTCTTTTCTTTCTTTTTTTTTTTTTTTTTTTTTTTTTTTAATCAGATTCTGAAATGGTCAAAATGAGCCATGTCAGGAAATAAAGGACACAGGTAAAGGGAACCCGCGATCTGCCAGTGTGTTGCACAGTCCGATCATGACAAAAATTCGGCCCGTTAAGAGAGAGAGAGACAGACAGACAGAGGCAGAGAGAGAGAGAGACAGAGACAGAGACAGAGAGACAGAGACGCTGCGTATGGCTTTAAAACAATTCTGCATAACTGCTTCTCATGAGCACACCACCTCTCCGTGACCAGAGTGTCCGTTGCTTTTAAGTACCTGTTCGTTGATTGCGGTTCATTTGTCATACCGTGGGACTGAAGTGCGCCATCCCGCGCAGTATAATAATAATAAACTAAACTGAACAATTTTAATGGTGTTATGATAAAAACTTTACGACTAATTCTAAAATATTGCTGAGTGTAAATATACAATGAAAATGATGGATAAAATAAAATGGGCCTGCTCAGGCGAAAAAGGGTCATTAGGGTGTATCTATGAGGACAGCGAAGGACGTGATCAGACTGCGCGTCAGCGCAGTCTGATCACGTCCTTCGCTGTCCGCAGACAGAATCATAGGATAATTAAGAATATATAGAGAAAATCCTTATCAGGCTGCGCGGATATGCATTCTGATCTGGGCCTCCGCCGTTCGTATTTTCTCATGTTACGTTAAATACAAAATAACAAGGCAATAATCATAGCTAATAAATCTAACACTTTGACAAACATAAAGATATGAACCAATACATAAAACAGTGTACCGTATTACACATGTACCCAGCGAAGACTCCGATCACCCGTCTCATCTGGTCAGTCTCCGCTAAGCATTCTGTGTAAAGCCAAGTACACTGTATCCAAACTTTCTACAGACGAAGAACGAACACTCTGATCTGACAGCGCGGATGCCGAAGCTGATCTGAATCTCTGTTGCGTTCACATATCAGTAGTTACATTTCTCACATTTTGGCTCACATAAAGATATAATTTCGTCACCGCCAGCATTAATGGAAGTGAAAATATATTGGTATGTGTGTGATATATCGTTAAATATCAATAAAACAATATTGTCAATAAAATAATAATTTTTGAAATGTACAAGTAGAATGAAGACTACCGCATCGTTTGTACCAAAACGGACATATTTTTATTATCAGAGCCGCAACGTGAAGAAACGTACCGTCTGACATGTGCGCCCAACGAAGACTCAAATCAGCCTGTGCATCCGCGCAGTCTTCGTTGTCCACATGAAGAAACCTTGCACTCCTGACCACCAAAAATGCGCCCAATGAAGATTCTGATCAGACTGCGCGTATGCGCAGGCTGATCTGAATCTTCGCTGGGCGCATATATCCGAAGGTACGTTTTCTGACGTTACGGTTCATAAACGTATACCTTTTAGAATTTAATCTAACCGCATTTTCTTCAAAAGTTGTCACGTATTTGTTAAAAAATCAAACATGTCTTTCCGACCCCAGACAAAAGCGTGACATATAAAAGAAAATGGCAGCATAAATAAAGAACGTCTCGTACCGCATTAATCTTAAACAGTGTAGACCCTGATCAGACGCCGCAAAATACGACCGCTGCATCTGATCAGGGTCTACACTGCATGTTTGCCAGTCATCCAATCGTTTTAGGTATATCAACAGTTCACCCATCCATTCCTAGAGTCCAATTAGAAGGACATTGGCAAACGGTGTAGACCCAGATCAGACGCCACAGAACGTGGCGTCTGATCAGGGTCTACCCTGTTTGTATATAGTACAAGAATTACTATAAAACATAGTAACCATTAAAAAAACTGCCCAGACATCCCTTCTATTGGAAATGGATCTGTCCAAAAAGTTGAGATAAGAGAGTTCGGCTCGGCATAAATGGTTCATAACATTGACTTGTTCAAATTTCAGGACAATTATGGTAAGGAATATGGTGTTCTAGTATTAAGGGTAAACACTGTATTTTGTGCAGTTAACTATTTTATACGGGCAGCGCCATGCGAAAACGTGTCTCTATGCATATGCGGACAGCGACGGCACAGATTGATAGGGATTTCACTTTCCGCTAACAGAATCATTGGATACTACAGAATGTAAGGACAGCCAAGGCCCAAATAGTACTTTGCGCATGCGCAGGATGATCTAAATGCGCATTTTGTGCATGTTCGTAGGCATTGTTTTTTTGTTTTTTGTTTTTTCGTTTATGGTAGCCCAGTTAATAACACTGACTTGTTCAAATTTCAAGGCAAACATGGTAAGGAGCAATGGTGTTCCAATATTTAGGGTAAATACTGTAATCTGTGCATTTAACATTTTATACAATCCCCTCTAGGCGAAAATGCGTCGCAAGAGGAAAACGTGTACAGTAGAAAACTAGATCAGCCAGAGCAGATAACCACATAGAATTATCAGAACGTTTGCAGTAGGTTGTATTGACCGCACGGTAGACTGGCCCCAGTCTCTGGTGTCCGCTTTCTGAATCACTTGATCTTATAGACGAATAGAGACGGTCCTGAACAGATTGCACGGATCAGGGCCTTATAGTTGATTGCATTTGTAGCCCCCGCCCCCCCCCCCCACCCCTACGCCTCCCCCTCCCATAAAAAAAGGACTATTTGCGCATAGCTCATACGGTATAAGGTTTTATACTTCGAATCTAGCAGATAAATTTTTCATACGAGTACATAGGACGGAAGTACTTAAGGCCATACGGGGGTTACCCAGATGAGCCTGTGAATCCATATAAAATGCGCCAGGAATAGTAAGAATAGAATCACAACTGCATGTAGCAGGCGGTTATTATTATCATCATTATTCGGAGAAAACAAGCCTTGATATTTCATATGAATCGTCCGCTAGGTAGACGATTTACATGTAATGCCAAGCCCTTTCTCTGAATAACTTGTAATTTTAGTATTTATAATAATAATAATAGTAATAATAATAATAATAATAATAATGTAATATTAATAAAGAATGTCGTCTGCTCCAATTTTGCTTTGCGCTTTAAGGATTAAGTTTTTATTTTATGTTTACATGTGCGACTTGCATCTTAGGCACTGGGAAAATACAACAAAAACAAACACAAGTTGTCTCTCTCTCTCTCTCTCTCTCTCTCTCTCTCTCTCTCTCTCTCTCTCTCTCTCTCTCTCTCTCTGATGATAAATATAATCAAAGCAGACACCACAAATTGTGTCTTTCTATCTATCTATCTATCTATCTATCTATCTATCTATCTATCTATCTATCTATCTACCTACCTACCTACCAATGTCTGTCTATCTATCTATCTATCTGTCTGTCTGTCTGTCTGTCTGTCTGTCTGTCTATCTATCTATCTATCTATCTATCTATCTATCTATTTCTTTTATTTTTCGTCCATTCATTCACTTATTCATTTTTTTTATAATAAGCAGAATATTTTGGAGAAGTGTTGTTTTTTTTCTGACACTGCATGACACGTAGCCTGCTAACAAAAGAAAAAATGAAGAAAAAATAACATATCATGGGCATATGTTGTTTCTCCAACAATATCAAGAATGTAATGATATCAGAGGTCATGATATGACATATTATTTCCCAGTAAAACTAGATTTGAAATTAACCATTCATAAATTTTATGGCATGTGCAGGTGAAAACGCGTAATTGTGCAGACACGCGATTTTAACAGAAAGCTATGCAAGATTAAAATAAAATGGCACTAATATTTATAGCAGAAATTTACGGAATAAGAAAAAAATTAAAGAAAAATGGCACTACTGGGTTAAAAAGCATTCATTAAT
Source organism: Anodontia alba (assembly GCA_964016985.1). Lineage (NCBI taxonomy): Eukaryota > Metazoa > Mollusca > Bivalvia > Lucinida > Lucinidae > Anodontia > Anodontia alba. The sequence goes on from OZ024823.1 coordinate 118,819,031, forward strand.
ATTTTTTTTATCTAATGTAAAACAAAATAATTAAATGTTCCGGAAATAACACCTGAAATGTCCCGGAAGTACACGCACACTGTTCCGGAAGTTACTGGTGAAATGTTCAAGAAGATACACGTGTAATGTTCGCATACCTTTTGAATGCGGCGTCTGATCAGGGTCTACACAGTTTGCCACTCGTCCACCCGTGTGTCTCTACATTCCAATGTTGAAAGTCGTGTGGCTCAACATTCGAATATCGTGTGTCTCAACATTCGAATGTCGAATGTAGTGTGTCCAGACATTCGAATGTCGAATGTCGTGTGGCTCATTATTTGAACGTCGAATGTCGTGTGGCTGAATATTCGAATGTCGAATGTCATGTGTCTCGACATTTGAATGTCGACTGTCTTGTGGCTCAACATTCGAATGTCGAATGTCGTGTGGCTCAACATTTGAACGTCGAAAGTCGTGTGGCTGAACATTCGAATGTCGAATGTCGTGTGTCTCGACATTTGAATGTCGAATATCGTGTTGCTCAACATTCGAATGTCGAATGTCGCGTGGCTTAAAATCTGAATGTCGAATCTCGTGTGCCTTAACATTTGACATTCGAATGTCGTGTGGCCCAACATTCGAATGTCGAATGTCGTGTGTCTCGAAATTCTAATGTCGTGTGGCTCAATATTCGAATGTCGTGTATATCGACACTCGAAAGTCAAATGTCGAATGTCGTGTGGCTCAACATTCAAATGTCGAATGTCAAAGGTTTAGCCAACTTTACGCAGCTAGGGTCATTTGGTATATACGGGAATATGTGGTATTGGTTAAACCATTACGAAAACGCGCCTTTTCAAATATATAGAAAACTTCACTCCAAAAACTGAAAATTTTCAGATTAAAAATCTGATATTTTCATACTTCTGCTCAAAACATAGATTGTGGGTACTCGTTAGAACCGCCTCGCCGAGGCGGTTCTAACGAATACCCACAAGCTATGTTTTCAGTAGAAATAAGAAAAATAATGTATACCCTGTAAACCCCAGTTTTACTACATAAAAGTTGGGTTTAAGGGGGTCAATATTATATAGGCATGTTTTCGTGATGAATATTCAGACATAAGAAATGCAACATGAGAAAATGGTCCTTATGGCATATGTAGGCCACCGATATCCAGATCTGCCTGTGCATCCGCGCCATGTGATCAGAGCATTCGATGCCTTTTACAGAATCTATATCTATGAACCCGTAGACGTGTAAAGAAACTTCAAGCACATCTTCCTCTTGTTGTCACTGAAAGGCTTTGACTTGTGGTTATAGCTATTCCCATATATCTTCTTTCCTATCTTGCATGTAGACCCGCTTGATAGCCAGTGTGGATCAAGGCAAACAAAGCAAGCAAGCATCACCTACTTTTCTTGCTCTTGTACACTATCATACATCATTATCAAGACAGATTTATTGGGAGATTCGTTAATCTCCTGTAATAAAAGGTAATTTCAACAAGCAATAGAACAGGTGAACCGAATACAGAAGGCTTTAAAGATAATTTTACTGCTACTTTACGACTTATTTGAAAGGTGACAGAGAAATTGTTACTGGGGAGTATTTGGTGATAATTATTAGATAATTTTCTCCAATTCTCCATAAAAACATATATTGTGGGTACTCATTAGAAGCGCCTCGACAAGGCGCTTCTAATGAGTACCCACAACATATGTTTTTATGGAGAAATAAGAAAAATTATCCCAGAATTATCACCAAATACTCTTCCTTAATTCCTCTGGATGAGTTGCAATAGACAGATGAAAATGAAATTCTACTGTAAATGTTCCAAGTTAACCCTTATCCTGCTGAATAATTTAATTAGCCACACCCATTTCTGACTATCAGCCAATCAGATTACATCATATTATGTTTTCGTTCAAATTCACAAACTGAATGACAAACAGTGTAGAGCCTGATCAGATGGCTTCTTCAGAAGCCATCTGATCTGGATCTACACTGCAAAGGTAGGGGGTACCTTGAACAGCAGGATAAGGTTAATAGTACGCGTATACAAACACACAAAAAACTAACTTCATTTCAACAAATTATTATTTAAAGAAGTCCTAAAAATCGGACAAGAGGTCTGAAAAATTGACTACCGTTTAGGGAACTGGATACAAATTAGGGGTGGTGAGGACTGGTACCAGCAAAACGTATGCGGAAGCAAAAAATGGCTACGTTTGATAAAAGGTGTACTCTGATTGGACAATAATAGAAGAGACTTTGAATTGATGTCAGTTCACAAAAATATTTTCATTGAACTGCAGCTCAATTTTAATATTGTCAATGGTATTTTAGTGTGCTATTGTTGAAAATCAGACCTGGTAAACTTCTATGATCTTTTGTTTATTTTCCACCAAAATGATGGTACATGAGGTCAAGGGCAGAAAAGCGGCAAAGCGTGTTTTTTATGATGTATTTTGCCCTTCTAAGGCCAACCTGTAATTTGAGACCATCTGTGGAAGTCAGGGCATAATTGTGGGGGTCAGAATTTAGCCAAATGCTATAATAATGGAAAACTGTGAAAAAGTTAATAAGCTCCTGGTCCCTTTAGCTAGACGCCCAGCAAGCACACAACGTTGAAACAACGTCGATTCAACGCTGATTCAATGCTGAATCAACGTTGAATCGACGTAGTTTCAACGTTATGTGCCTACTGGGCGTATTTTTTCTATAACTAGAAAGAGGCAATGATAATCAAGAGATGGCTGGTACTGTACCAAGCTGGTTCATGTTTTCGATATTGCAAACGTATGGTGATAATGTGTTTATTTGATATGACTATACATCTTGTTGTTATTTGGACAATCAACTGTTGTTTTCTTAATATTCTTGTGATTACTGTTTATGATTTCCTATTGACTTTGCTATGATCATTAATCCCAGGCCTTCACTTGAGAACGGATATTAACCCAGTTGGTGTATTGACTGGTACAGCTCATGTATGTATATATAACCCAAAATATTTTACCATAATCCCTCTCTCTCTCTCTCTCTCTCTCTCTCTCTCTCTCTCTCTCTCTCTCTCTCTCACATCAAAAAATATATCACACACAGACATTCTGAATAGATGTTACAACACATTATATCACACACAGACATTCTGAATAGATGTTACAACACATTTTATGTTCAAACCTCTCTCTCTCTCTCTCTCTCTCTCTCTCTCTCTCTCTCTCTCTCTCTCTCTCTCTCTCTCTCTCTCTCTCTCTCTCTCTCTCTCTCTCTCTCTCTCTCTCTCTCTCTCTCTCTCTCTCTCTCTCTCTCTCTCTCTCTCTCTCTCTCTCTCCAATTTGCCATCACAGATACCATAGAATATCAGACTCGTAGACAAGTTGAGATAAATGTTACAACTCACATTTCGGTCACAAATACCAAAGTTCACGGTGGTTATGCAGTTGTCATTGCATTGCATCATATGTCATTGCATTATGGAGATGGGGGTAAGAAATGGGTCAGGTCATGAGGGTCCATCCCAGTCAGCATTCTACGTAAATCTATATCGGGCCGTCATCGGCCCGTCAGGGTAGCTGACGGGCCGATGACGGCCCGATGTAGATTTACGTAGAATGCTAGCTGGGATGGCACATATGCGTATAACTAAGACATACATCAGCCTGTGCATCCGCACAGTATGTTTCGGGCCTTCGTTTGTTGGTGCTGAGGTTTTACGGCCCAGTCAACCCAATGTGCTCAATTCGAGCGCATTTAATTTACTTAACCACACTTTTACTGGGTAGGCTCAGTCCTCTAAGAGTATTGAGCACAGCCTTTCTCCAGAAACTGACAACTGTCCTTCTTGAATCAGCGGAAGGGAGAGAATGACAGTAGAATATATTTCATGATCAAATCTCCACGAAAGAATGTTGCCTACCCGGCGGGGGTCGAACCCGCAAATTTCTGATCACTATCGGACGCGCATCCAACTGAGCCACAGAGGCCCGCTCAGAGTCTTCGTTGTTCGCTTACAGGATCATTGCATACTGCAGAATATATCCAAGGACAGTAAAGTCATCAATGTGAAATGTACATTTCTTAGCCAGAGCTCTTAATAAGCCATTTAAAAAATGTTGATAGTTTTCTCATTTCTACGCAAAGAAGACATATACTGTGGGCACTCATTAGAAGCGCCTCACAAAGGCGCTTCTAATGAGTACCATAACTAATGTTTTGGTGGAGAAATAAGTAAATATTTCTTCTGATACCCTCTGATACTATCTCGATACTCCTCTTATCTAGAGCTACTAGTATGTAAGCTATGGCATTATCACCATATAACATTGGAAATAGGTAATAAAAATATATATCTTGATATCCCTCTTATCTAGAGCTCTGTAAGCTATGGTATTTTCACCATATAATAGGGGAAATTGGATCGAGTTCGGTTATTAATTACTAAGCCAATATTTTTGCTGTGTGAGCAGCTTTTGCACATACATTTTTTCAGCAAGAATATTAGCTTATATGCCATATTCGATGATCAAAGTTTTAACCATACGTTAACTAACGACATCGTTAAATTTCAACAACTGGGCCCTGGAAGTTAAAAACAAACTTAACAAACTGTAAAACTGGTTTTGAAAACTGCGAAATTCTGAAAAATTCCACTAATAATGTAGACCCTGTATACCCCTTTTTTAACAGTATATAAGCCTATTGTAGACTGAATGAAGTCCCCAACACCATACATTGGAAGAGTCCAATTTCAGTTTTAGGTATGTCAGGCTATGTGATTTAAATATTCCTAGAGAAAAATAATTGAACTATTTGCAAACAGTGGAGACCCTGATCAGACGCCGCGTTCTGCGGCGTCCGATCTGGGTCTGCACTTTTTGCCAAGTACCCTTTCAGGGGTCTCCAGACTACAATGGGTTAGGGTAACTAACATGTGGTTACATATGGACCCCTTCTTCTTCTCCCAATAAAGGACCGGGTCACGAAAACGTAATTGGTCCTGCGTACTGCACTCTAATGCGTAACCGACCTTTACTATTTGCATATGCGATAATACTAGAGGGGAACATGTGGGCAGTGAATTTTTACCTGTAAGTCCCGCTTCATATGCTCATATTTTTTCTCTGGGACTCACAAACTTAATATAAGCGAGACCCTGGACTCACAAAATACAATAGAAAACTGCTCTAAAATATATTACTGATGATTTTTACCCATTTATGCCTAGCGTCCCATAAAAGGGACACTAGCAAACCGTGTAGACCAAGATCAGACGCCGCAGAATGCGGCGTCTGATCTGGGTCTACACGGTTTGGATTAAATATTTGAATTTCTATAAAACATGGTAATAATTAAAACTACCCAGACACCCCTTATATTGGAAATAAACCTGTCCAAACAGTATCTCCTGAATGAAGTCCTTTGGACTTAAAAGAACTAAACTGAAAATAAAACACTGTAGGAGTACAAACAACACAGACTTATTAACGTAATGCTAGCCTTCATTATCTGAATATGCGATAAGGCTCCTTTTCTAAAGCTGAGGTTGAAAATAATGATGTTTTGACTGGAGTGAGTGCCAGGTGAGCCTTGATGACGGAAATTACGCGGTATGACACTGATGTCCAAAACAGACATACACACGTTGTTAGCGAAAATATACTTCATCGTTGAAAAAATGCCATGCCACTGAGAGAACTTTATCAAATTGTCTGCAATCTACATGCCTGTCAAACACCCTAATGCGTAACCGATAGGTTAAAAAGAATTTTGAGTTAGAAAGCTGAAAGACAACAGATTAGATGGTAAACAGTATCTTGGTATAGCTGAAAAAGCCGCAATAGCTAACCTTGTTGCTTGTCAGGTCCCTTCTGATTTCCATTAAGCTACTGCAGAAACACAGTTTCAGACGAAATGGTGCATGTATTTTGCACGAATTCGACCGACAGAATCCAAAGATTACCCACTAATAATTATACGTATATGTCGTGTATGACGGCTATCGTAATTCTCCTATCAGAAGTTCAAAAGTACTAAACAGTACACGTTTCCCAGCTAGCATTCTTTATAAATCTATAGCGGGCCGTTATCGGCCCGTCAGCTACGCCGATAACGGCCCGCTGTAGATTCATAAAGAATGCATACTGGGTTGCCTCTAATTTCCGCATATGCTTATTTTTTTTTTTTTTTTTTTTTTTTCGTACCTCTTCCCCACGTGAAAACAGATTCAAGAATAATGTGCAAGCTTTCCGGCCAGATATTTAATCTGTAAGCACAGATCACTCATGGTTATTACATTGCATGCTCTGATTGTTCGTTCGTTTCCTATTCCTGTTCAACATCAGCACATGCACAGTTCGCTTACTCAACTTGCACCGCTAATACGTAACCGGAAGTTTATTCTACCTTACCTTGAGTATTGGGACAGACAGGCCTTAAAAAACAGTGTACAGTATAACCTCAATGGCTCGAACCCGGACGGCTCGTTTACCGTGGATGATTCGAACTCGTTTTTCAGTCGCTACAAAATCCTTCCGATAGCTCAAGAATGCAAATATTTAGGGACTTTTTTCCTTATTTTATCATGGAATTGTATGTTGTGTGTACTCATTAGAATCGCCTCATCGAGGCGATTCTAATGAGTACACTCAACATACAATTATTGTGTAGAAAATCGAGAAAAAAATCCTTAAATTATCGCTATTTGCTTCCTGACCTGGAACCATGATTAACCCTCAATGGCTCGAACTACCCATGGTTCGAACAATTTTGTATGGTCCCAAAGATGTTCGAGCCATTGAAGTTCGACTGTATATCCATATGCGGCGTCTGATCAGGGTCCGCACTGTTTGCCATTCATCCGAACTTGTTCATGTTCCACACAGTTTACCATTCATCCGACATTTTAAACACAACAACAGGACGAAAAATGGACTAGTTCAAATTTTAGAAGAAGTATGGTAAGATGATAGGTCGTTCGAATATATAGTTTTTTTTATACGTTAATGGATGTTTTCATGAAAGCTTAGCATGCAATGCAAATATTTCAGCAGATGATATTTTGAAATAGTCTTCTTATTTTTCCCAGGAAATAGGCCTAGACGTTTCATGCAAATTGCATGAAATGTCAAAGCTTATTATTCTGGGAAAAATATTATCAGTTTTTCTCCAGAGAGTCACCAGGTAGGCATTATAGCGTTTGGTAGACGTGATCTAGTACAAACGGTCATTTTCGGTCAAGATTTGTAATTAACACTTCATGATAGAAAGATTCCAGAAGAAATATTTCTTCTACAAAACAATTTTCATACCTGCTGAGCTCGAGTTTGATCATTCTTTTAGACTTGATAATGTAATGCGAGCTGTGTACTTGCCGACTCATCAGGAGAAAAAGTAACTTCTGGCGTTTGCCAACAAAGAAAGTCAGATCGGATTTTATATAGAAGCAGTGTGATCAGATCTGGACCAATTACTAGTCGGATATCAATATTATTTTCATCAATAAATTATAATTATTAATTTACTTAATTAATAAAAGGCCATCTTCTGCCTCTGCTTGGCTCACCTCTTTGATAGCACCAACTCCTATCGGAGTCAGAAGCCAAGTATCAAAGACTGGCTATACAAGATACCATACATAAATTTGAATCAGCTGATAAAAAGGAGTGATAAAACCTGACATCAAGGTCTAGGAGCTAGTCTAGACCCTATCTGTCTGTCCGAATACTTAAAGTTAATACTGCAACCGTGTTTTTTCGTTGATTATATTAGCGTTGAGCATATTGGGTAAAAGTTTCAGCAGATGACATTTTGAGATTTTTTTTTTTTTTTTGTTGTTGTTGTTGTTTTCTTTCATATTTTTTCCAGAAAACAGATTTTGATATGTCATGCAAACTGTCTCCCATATAACGTTTTAGAAATTAGATATGGACTCGATCGATCGAATTTTATTATGCATATCATATTTACACTACGTATTCGGCGGAAGGCCTGAGCAAACAGTGTAGACCCAGATCAGACGCCGCATAACGCGGCGTCTGATCAGAGTCTATACTGTTTGCCACTCACTAGCAGTTGGTGGACACAGCAAGAGGTATTAAAACGCAATTGTTCCAATTTCTAGGGAAAGTACGGTAAGATGTTAAGGTGTTTGATACTTTTGGCGAATACAGTATAAAAAAAACTGCGCACTAAAACCGGACAAAGGCATGCCTTTTATCTCTTTCAATCAAAATTTAATAATAAAAGCAATAGGCCAGTGACCGATCATCTACGTATATATTTATATTATTATAAACGGCAATATTTGGCTTCGAAAATTAATTTTAAAATTAAATTATATGTATTTAACACTGAGGCGATAAGAAAGACACTTTTATCACAATAGCATAGCGGAAATTCTGTCACAAATTATTTTTGTAATCGTCAGCAATATAAAACAACAGGTCCTAAAATTTGAAAACGTTTGTAGTGTAGGGGCCTAAATTACTACCTGCACATGTGCCTAAAAGATCCTGATCAGACGCTGCTTTCTGAGGCTTAAGATTTGAATCTACATGGTCTGCACAGGCCTGATGTCCTAATATATATTGTTACAATATACTCGACATTCACTCGAATACAAGCTTGAAAATATCCAAGACCTGAGCGGGGTTCGAACATATATATGGTTACCCAGCGGACACATGAGGTTTATACAACGTCACATTAACGTCGATGCAACGTCACGACGTTGCATCGAAGTTCATGCGACGTTCTATAAGCATCATGTGCCCGCTGGGTGCAATCTACCTAGCATGCACGTGACGTTTCCACAACGTCGCATCAACGTTGATGCAACGTCATGACGTTGCATCGACGTTGATTCGACGTTGTTTTAACGTTGTGTGCCTGCTGGGTATCAGCTTGCAGTTCGAAAGTAGTTACAAAGTCACAAAGCCCTCCGCTACATATTAGCTGGAGTACAACTGTTCAACAAGACTGCATGTGCGCCAAGCGAAGACTCAGTTCAGCCTGCGCATCTGTACAGTCTGATCAAACTCCTCGAAGAGCACTCTGTGGGTAGCGAAGGATCCAAAGACTCTAAAGACAGTAAAGACTGTTCTGCTTGTGCGGATGTGCAGGCTGATCTGTCTTCCCTGTGCGCACATGCAATATTGTAGGAAAAGATGTGCCCTGGTCCAGATGTAGTAGAATAGAATATGGTTTTATAAACACATTTCTTCCTAGGGTCCCATAAAGGGCATTGGCAAACAGTGTAATCCGAGATCAGACGCCGCAGAACGCGGCATCTGATCAGGGTCTACACTGCTTAAGTACAGGAATTTTTATAATAAACAATAATAATATAATAAACATTAGACCCCATTAAACTGGAAATGAACAGAGAGTGAGAGAGAGAGAGAGAGAGAGAGAGAGAGAGAGAGAGAGAGAGAGAGAGAGAGAGAGACCGCTAGGCCTAAATGGGTTAATATTCAAAAGTGGTTGAGTCTGATGACTGATATATTTTGTTTTTAATTTTCAACTACAGTTATTAAATTATACACTTCGATTTTGAGGGGGGGGAAAAGTGCGTATTTTTCGCTATCCATTACCGAAATAATTATCTACATCGCGATTACTTATACAATACGTTAGAAAAACACAGCTACAGATATGATTTTTTGTCTGAGTTCACTCGATTGTGGATGAATATCGGTGTAATACTCATTAGAGGCGGCTCGCAAGGCGCTTCTATATATAATGAGTACACACAACATGCTTTCGTGGAGATATAAAAAGGTATCATTAGACATTACTTTTCGGTTGGAAAAAGTGCCTTATCTGGATGTATGGAAAAGGAACCGAATTCTTTATGAGCCAGCGCACGAAAAAACCAACAAAATGGTATGTGCGCCCAGCGAAGACTCAGATCAGCCTGGGTATCCGCCCAGTCTGATCAGTCTTCGCTGAGCGCTGAATGGGTAGCTAAGGACCTAAGCTTTCTTCATGCTCAGGTCAGACTGGGCGGATGCCTAGGCTGACCTGAGTCTTCGCTGGGCGCACATACATTTTTGAAGGACACTCTGCTCACAACAGCCCCCGCCACCCCCCCTCCCCCCCCCCCCCCCCCCCCCCACACACACACACACCTCACCCCCTTTCCAGGACCTTCTATATTCGCCGTTATATTCTTCAGGAGCCATTGAATCGTTTAGAAGACAGGGCCCAGTTGTTCAAAGCATCGTTCGTTTAACGAGTTCGTTAATGACAAACTCGTTAACTGTTGTAGTTAAGGTATTTTCAAATACATTGATTTTTTGCTGCCAAAAATATGTGTAGCTTTTGCAATGCACAAAAAATATCAATGTCTTTGCCATATTTCAAGATAGAAATTTTAACGTCACGTTAGCTAACAACTTCATTAAGTTTTGAACAACTGGGCCCAGATCAACGAGTCCTATTCGCAGGCTAATTGGAATGGGCTCTTTATAAGGACAGACGGGGTCCTGGTCAGATTCGCAGGCTGATCTGCGCCTTCGTTCTCCGCATATCTTCTCACGAATGACATCATTAATTTTTAATCTATTGGTTTGTTTTAGAGAGAGAGAGAGAGACAGACAGACAGAGAGACAGAGAGAGAGAGACAGACAGACAGACAGACAGACAGAGAGCATTACGGATCAGAGTAATACCACTGTGTCAGTATCTGATAACTATTCTAGCTGAATTAACTACTGTATATCAGCTTTAGTTTTATTTCTCTCGGTGAATACATACAGATCTGCGCAGTCCGATCATTGTCTACGGCACTAAGATCGCTATGCATGCATCCTCTAGGGAAACAGTCCTTCTGCTTTATGCGGACAACGAGTGTCTTGATCAGCCTGTGCATTCACGCAGCCTGACCACACTCTAGGGAATTTGTTTCCCGCTTACAGAACAAATGGATACTGTGAAATATATCAACGAACAAAGAAGGCCCTGATTATACTGTGCGGATGCGCATGCTCATGTGGGACTTGGCTGTTCGATTATGTAAAAAGTGTCATTAATTTGAGTTCAGAACCGTAGTCTTCCCTGAAAACATAGAACGTCACAACAACGTCGTATCGACGTCCGCAATCACAACCGGACTGCGAATTAAAGATGCACTACCTGCTTTTTGTGTTCGCTGTTCTCTATCCAACAGTCTTCAAACCAGCTATTTATTTATTTATTTATTTATTTATTCTGAAAATGTAAAATTGATATTTATATTATTACCTGTCTCTGTTGCCGTCTCAACCCCGGACGAAGGGACAGCCCTGGGTGGGGCGTGGGGTTGAAAGAGATCCGACGAGCACCGCTCACAGCATCCACAGTGGTCCTTCACGACTGTCCCAGCACAATAAGTGAGAATCGGACAGGCCAGTGCGTCACAGGGCTTACACTGGGGCGGGATAAGATAGTTCGGATCATACTCGTATGATTTTGTCACCGTAGCTATAAATCCAAGAGTAATATAAATCCGCCATGTTACACCCATGCTCTCTGGTTTACATGTGCAAGTCAAACTATTTATTTGATGTTTTGTTACCTTTTCAAATACTGGGCATAAAGTACACTTTATGACATAATAATAGCACGTCTCTTCCTATCACTGTCTTTTGTATATCATTCATGCGGCGTTTAACTTAAGATATTTTTTCTTCAACTTAATTGAATTCACGTTGGCGATGTTACTAAATGTTAGCGATGCGCTGCGTAAATTTCCATCGTGTTTATCTTAGAACCTGCAAAACAATTTGCTGTCAGCTCCAGATGTGTCAATTTCAGCAGTGTATCAACAGATGTAATTTATGAGTATCTTTCAATGTTTTATGTCTATAATAATTAAATTTCATTATTATTTTTATAATGTACAGGTAATATTATTGCAATTAACGTTTATCACCTTCTGGGCTAATTCAGCAGACTACAAAATGATATTTTTTCCTTAGAAAATAGACTGACATCTCATGCAAATTGTCTCCTAAGGATACAATATACATGAAATGCCAAACCTATTTCATGAGAAAAAAATAATGAAAAAATAATTCACACTGCCGTCTGCTGATTTTTTACCCAGCATGCTAAGCGTTAAACTAAATACTTGACGTGCGTATATTTTAAAATATTTTATTCACCGTACTGTCCAATATTTTAAAATATTTTATTCCACGTCCAATCCAACATTTCAAAATATTTTATTCCACGTCCAGTCCAGTTAAAATCACCGAATCATCAATACACTAGTTGCTAATTAGTCGAGGATTACTTTGACACTATAAACGTATTTTAGTGCCTTGTATTGATACACGAGAGGTTTGAAAATAAATACTATATGGCTTACTATAGTGCCCTCTATTTGTTCAACTGCGCTGTCGATTTCCGCCTGGTTACCAACTTACATTCTTCTCATTTCTTTAAGTATTGTTAGCGCTGGTAACCAGCTCATGCCAAAGCGGGACGAACAAAGGAAAATGCGCTTAACGGATTGGAGTTTGAAGAGCAAATATATCACGAAATCCTTTTTATTACAGGTGTCAAAGCATGCGATTGTTATATGTTTTTGTGACAATTTATTCGTAACAAGATTTAAATACTTTGTATTGTACCGTAAGGCGTTAAGCGATTAAATGCATTATATAGGAATTTCTTAGATTTTTTTAGTGATGATTATCCCATTTAAGAACGTCCATTTTTTTTTTTTTTTTTTTTTTGATTTGGGTTTTACAGCCCTTTCAAGAATATTTCACTTATATCGAGCCGATCGTTCATCGAAGGTGGGCGAAAACCGGAGTACCCGGAGAAAAACCACCTGACCATCCGTAAGCAGAACTTGGCTTTCCCACATATGACCCGAGCTGGGCTCGAACCACAGATGTGAGAAACCTAATGGATTGGTCATCAGTTTATCAGTATGTTCATACTAAGAGTCATCTTTCGTCCGACACAAGAACGTCTTTTCGACGTCCGTGCAAACGTCATCGTGCTAGCGTTGCGGCAATGTTGAAACGATGTTATGTGTCAGTGGGATTTCTCATCGCCGTGACGTAATTGAAACGCTCTCTCTCTCTCTCTCTCTCTCTCTCTCTCTCTCTCTCTCTCTCTGTGTGTGTGTGTGTGTGTGTGTGTGTGTGTGTGTGTGTGTGTGTGTGTGTGTGTGTGTGTGTGTGTGCAAACATAAAATAGGAATTATATCAGACAATCTATACCATTTCATTACTTTAGCATCCAAATTATTTGTTTATTTATTTTCTTTTACACGTAGTATTTACAATTCTATAATATTGTATTTTAAAGGGGTGAAAAAAAAGCCCTACAAAGTAACTATGATTGACCGATTCATTATAATGATAAAAAGGAAAGTAAAGAAAATAACCACTGAATATCGGGAGATAAAACATGAAAATAAAAATCTTTTTTAACATGAAAAAATACGATATGAAAACTATACGACTATGCAAATAAAAGGCCAAATAAAAAGGAAACAGGTGCGAACTGCGTTTTCAAAAATAAGAAAAAAAATAACGTTACAGATTATGAAAATTAAAGAAGTACTAAATTATTTAAATGCAATTTGTACGATTTTTTTAAATAAAACAATACGCAGTGGACAGACGGTTTGTTTACATGCAAAATAAACAGCAGTGTACACAAAAAGTAGGTATATATGCCTGGACAGACCGAGATTTTTTATTCAAAAGAGCCGCAATACACAGAAATATAGTTCATTCGCAAGTATTGGAAACTTTAGATGTACATTAAGATAGATAGATAGATAGACAGATACAGAGACAGACATACAGACAGACAGACAGAGAAACAGACAGACAGACAAATAGACAGACACTTTTTGCGAAGCTAATTACAAATGTATTTAAATTTTAGCAAAGAATTAAGAATTCATAGGAATGAGCCACAACATTGGACATATGCATTTGGAACGCATTCAGACAGCGAATACCCAGATCAGTCTGATCAGGACCTCCGCTGTCGCTTACATTCGACGCTGCAGACTATATCGATGTACTGCAAAAGCACAAATCAAATCGTGTCGCTTCGCAGGTTGATCTGGAACATTACTGTTCGTACAAGTCCCGAAGATACATTTTCTCACGTCTCTGCTCAAATACATCGTAGTATGGGCCGCGTCATGCGAAAACGTGTATTCGAGCATATGCGGACAGCGAAGGCCCAGATCATCCTACGCATCCACGCAGTCTGATCAGGGCCTTCACTTTCCGTTAACAGAATCATTGGATACTATAGAATGTATGAATGGAAAACAAAATGATACTCTGCGCATGCGCTCGATGATGTGAATCCTCACATTTAGCGCATGCTCAGGACGCTCTTTCGCTTGACGCGGCCCGTATACTGATGATTTCTGGACAATCGGTTTCAGAGGGACATGACGCAGAATAAAGATGAGCCGGTAGCCGAGGAAAGGCATATTATCCCAGTTGAACCGCAACGTCAGGAAACGTGTATTCGGGGGTGGGGGGGGGGGGGTGGGGGGGGGGAATGCAAACAGTAAAGATTCAGATCAGCCAGTGGAGATATTTAGGCTGATCAGGAACTTTGCTATACTTAGTTATGTTCTACATTTCCCAATGATTTTATAAGCGGACAGCGAAGGCCCAGATCAGACTGCGCGGATGCGCAGGTTGATCTGGGCCTTCACTGTCCGCATATGCCCGATGTACGTTTTCACATGCCGCGGCCCATATGAGCTGCGACGTCTGAAAACGTACCTTCGGATATGTACGTCCAGCGAAGATTCAGATCAGCCTGCGCACTCACGGTCTGATCAGAAACACACCTGGGCGCATTTTTGGATCGCCAAAAATTCAAAGTTTCTTCGTGCGGACAATGAAGATTCTGATCAGACTGTGTGGATTTGTAGGCCGATTCAATAGGCGTACATATCAGAAAGTACGTTTTAACCCGTTGCAGCTTGTATCGACCCGATCAACCTACGCACACGGTCAGTTTTAGAAGCATTTTCTCTTTTTACTATTCCCTCTTAACGGAAACCATACCGAGCGCCAGCGAACAGTAAAGGTCCTGATCAGATTGCGCGATGCGCAATCTGACCAGGGTCTTTACTTTTCTCGCAAATCATACCATGATAGGGTGGTTTGTTTCTGGAGTGTGGTGAACTGTGATTCTCATTAGTTTGAGATCACCGATTCGGCATGAATGTTTCTTTGATATGAACACAAACCTTTAATTAACGTCTGCAGTGTTTGCATACTTTAATTAGACAAGTCACACATATATTTCCTGATTGCCGTCGGTGCATTGTAATGAGTGCAGTGATTTGATTTTTCTATTGTCAGACTCAGGACAACAAGAAATAGCACGAATGACAGGCTGTAGTATGGAACGCCATAGCTGTCCAATGAGACTAGTTGTTTAATATGCAACGTTCTTGTTGTTGTTGCTACTGCTGCTGCTGCTGTTCCTGTTGTTGTTGTTGTTGTTGTTGTTGCTGCTGCTGCTGCTGCTGCTGCTGCTGCTGCTGCTGTGCAGAATTGTGTCACTTACAGGCACCCGAGACATATGGAGGCATCGGTGAATGTATCATGTACATGCATTCATGGATCACCCATGCACAAATGACGCTGTCTGTCACCAAGCGCCTCCCAGTCCACTTTATACTCAACCCAGGGCTCGTTGAAAATGAGCCAGGTGTACTTACTAGTCTTTTACGGCCCGAGCGAGGTTTGACCCCACGACCTTCCGTTTACAAGTAGAGAGCACTAACCACTAGCCGACATGATATGCAACCTTATACGTTCGGTGCTTCCATGGCATTTTTATTCCGACAACTATTTTAGTGCTGTATAAATGGTCAAGAGCAAATTCAAAACAACAATGATTCTTCAATTAACCCACTGAGCAAGAATGTTGGAAATATTTTCTTTTCTTGCTAAAACAAGCTTTTTAATTCACGTTTTTTATTTACGTAAACATGAATGGAATAGGAATTAGAAGAAACGAATTGCATTTTTGTGGATTTTATCGATGTGTAAACGCCGGTGAATCCCTCACAAACTTAATATAAAGCCCGTTACGGTTGTGTTCAGGTTCATACATACATACATACATACATACATACATACATACATACATACATACATACATACATACATACATACATACATACATACATACATACATACATACATACATACATACAATAATGGTCCAGGATTTGACGATAAGCATAATGTTTATATGCAAATCATCTCCTGTAAACAAGAAATAATTTACAATGTGCACGACTGGTCGAATGACTATACAAAACCAAATTTATAAAGTAGAAAGGGAAGAAATAAAACAAGAGAGAGAGAGAGAGAGAGAGAGAGAGAGAGAGAGAGAGAGAGAGAGAGAGACTTTCTTTGAAGGTTTGCATTTCTGCCAACTAATATGATTAGACAGACAGACAGACACATTCTTGGATGGATGTTTGACATTTCTCCCAAATATTATTAAAGATTAGATAGAGAAACAGAGATCTTTGATCGTTCCCTGTTTTTTTATGTGGAGAATATCCTGCAAAGTTGTTCATTGTGGCCTAGACATACTACTGCTTGTGGATTTGTCATTATGGTGTGTGTCTTTCTCATTACTTAATACATTACGAAAACACGCCTATATAATTTTGACCCCCTTAAACCCCACTTTTACATAGTAAAACTGGGGTTTACAGGGGTATACATTATTTTTCTTATTTCTGCTAAAACACATAGATTGTGGGTACTCGTTAGAACCGCCTCACCAAGGCGGTTCTAACGAGTACCCACAATCTATGTTTTGAGCAGAAATATGAAAAATATTAGAATTTTTTATCTGAAAATTTTCATTTTTTGGTGGTAAAATTTTCACTATATTTGAATAGACATGTTTTCGTAATATGAGTATATACTTTCCATTATTTTATATGTTTATCATATTACCTTAACTGAATCTGGCATTGCATACTGTGCCTTTGTTTCTAACGTGAATTTTGTCTTTCTTCTTACTTTAAGCAATTTTGAGTACAAAGCATTTCTGTCAGTAATAACCTCATTGCGTCCGAAAAAAAATCAATTGTTTCGTTATATGATTTTTAATCATTGCTTGAAGAACTATTTGGTTTCAACAATTTATTCGTAATACAGTCGAACCTCAATGGCTCGAACATCTTTGGGACCATGGAAATTCGTTCGAGACATGGGTAGTTCGAGCCACTGAGGGTTAATCATGGCACCAGTTCAGGAAGCAAATAGCGATAATTTAGGGAAATCTTTTCGATTTTCTACATAGTGATTGTATGTTGTGTGTACTCATTAGAATCGCCTCGATGAGGCGATTCTAATGAGTACACACAACATACAATTTTTCACGATAAAATAAGAAAATTTCCTTAAATATTTGTTTTCTTGAGCTATTGGAAAAATTTCGTAGGGACTCAAAAAACGAGTTCGAATTAGCCATGGTAAACGAGCCATCGATGTTCGAGCCATCGAGGTTCGACTGTATTGACATCTACGTGCAAAAAAAAAAACAACTGTTAATAATGATACAATTACACAACAACATACAAATGGGATTCAGAAGGAAGTCTTATGGTTTATCTAAATCTTATCCCAGAAGCACTACTTGGCAAACAATCCTATATCGGGCGCAGCGTGACGAACGGTTTTACCATCAAACGCGACCTCTCGTCATAACAGAAATATTTTCAAAATTTATGCTGTGGCTATTATTCGTCATCGTCTCAACGATGACTAGATTACTTTGGTATTTTTTGCTAGGGAAAGCTGGATTCTAGCATGCACTGCAACTTTACAAACTCTTTGCATTGAACCAGAAACCATATTTGTAGTACAGTCGAACCTCAATAGCTCGAACACCGATGGCTCATGTACTATGGCTAATTCGAACTCGTTTTGAGTCCTTACGAAATTCTTCTGATAACAAGAAAAGAAATATTAAGGGAAATTTTCTTATTTTATCATGAAATTGTATGTTGTATGTACTCATTAGAATCGCCTCATCGAGGCGATTCTAATGAGTACACTCAACATACCATTATTGTGTAGAAGATGGAAAAGATTTCCCTAAATTATCGCATTTGCTTCCTGATCTAGTGCCATGATTAATCCTCAGTGGTTTGAACTACCCTTATCTCGAACACATTTCCATGGTTCCAAAGATGTTCGAGCCATTGAGGTTCAACTGTGCGCTTTGGGTGACTTACGTCAATTTACCGCCTGTGTGACTGTGTGAAGGCGGTTCATCTGTTGCGATATTTTTTTGTCTGTGCATCGGTGAATTCATTCGTATGTGTGTTTTGCTTTGTCATTATTTGTTCCTCGTCTCTCCTTCTTTTGGTACGTCGGGAAGGCTGCGCTTCGTGATTGTGGTATTTCGTGGTATCTTATTTTAGATGAGGTACCACAGAAAGTGGTGTATCTAAACACCCCAAGGCACCCTAAGACGCCCCATAACCACTGCCAATGTCACTGACTTCGCTCAAGGCTGTACACTCAAATTATCGACGTTGCAGTGGCCCCAGATGGATGTCACCCTAGATTGAATGGCTAGATGTGCCACGATTAAACTATTCTGATTTGGAAAACGCAGAATGGACTGTAATACTATACCCAACTCCTTCCATTACAACCTTCCAAATGCATATACGGACGGTTTTACGCACTCTGTTTCCCTAGAACGCTTGGAATGATCTTATGACCGAATAGCAGAGACAGCTGGTGGCTGTAAGGCCAAATAGATAGCTTAAGCACTATAGCCTAACAATCCAGGAACAAGCATACAAAACGTGAAACTATTGCAAAATTATAAATAATTCAGACCTTGAGTTTCGATACAAACATGCCAGACAGGTGTGACCAAATATACACCAATAAAAAGAACCTCTACATTGTTTATTAACGCCAACGATACTTTTCTAAGCTTTCTTCAAAAACTAACCTTACAACACTATCAAAGTTAGTACTGTTCCTCTGTCCGTATGGTATTTATTGTTTTCTAGATCTAGATCTGGATCTAGGTCTGGATAGATACGTTGCCGGGCCTTTTTCCCAATAAGCATTCTTTATAAATCTATAGCGAGCCGTTATCGGCCCGTCAGGGTAGCGACGGGCCGATAACGGCCCGCTATAAATTTATAAAGAATGCTAGCTGGGTCTGCATTTACGCAACGGGAGAGAAAGCGTACTGGAAGTGAATATCCCGGGCAATGACGGTTCTCTTCAAAAGCCGTTCTGTCTGCAAATAGTGCACTCTCTTTAAGATGACTCCAGTCTATAATCTTTCTTGAGAAAAAGGAATTTTTACACACTTCTGTGTTACTCAACACCGTCTTAAATACTTGTATGTATTGGTAGATTGCCTGTCTATAAGATAAGTGGTTACACAGTCCATATATTGTGTTGATTTAATTTGATGTTTATCCCGGACTAATGTCAAATAGTCATGAGACTGCAGTGCTGGCACCAGCCCTTCAACCTCAACCTCAAACCACCATGAAGAACAGATTGGCCCTTCTTCTATCCTAGCGTGATAGGAGATGTAGCTCTGTCAGCACCCGTATAACCGTGTTCCTTGAAGATTAATCGCCGGAGACGAACCTGGCAGCATGGTACTATACTTTTTCAAGTTTATCAATGTCTTTCTGCAGATGAGGATCCAAACTATCGAACTTTACTCAAGAGTTGGCCAATTGTTGAACAAATGGTAAGCTGTCTTTCTGCAGTTTGGCAGTATTTAAGGTTTCGTTTTAGAAATTCAAGAGTGGAGATAGCTTTTTTGGAGAATTTGTTGATGTGAGAGCTCCACTTCAGGCCCCGAGGTTATAAAACTTTTTTTTTTTTTTCAGTTTTCATACTCAACTAAGCTGAGCATGAAATTGATCCTGCTAATAAATCTAAAATTATTAATAATTCCAGATTCTTTCTTGCTAAACATAGCTAAGTATGTAAAATGAATAAGCAACTGAAATTGGCATTTTCATATTTATTAGTACAGAAAATTTCATGCAACGGAAAGCTTAGTTGAGCATACAAAAAAGATTAATAACCTCAGGGCAAGGTCTTCTGACAGTGTTACACCAAACTGGTGATTTTTGCGATGTTTGATTTTTGCCCGCCGTGGTTCAACTATTGGTTTTCATTTACTCTGGCATACAGTAGAATTAGCCATGAGTACTCGTCTTTGTTTATTATAGTGATTAATTTGATTTTTATGTTTTTGCTATGATGCATTGACTGAGTTGGGAGCCTTTAAGCGAACTGAATTTTATATGTATTTCTGTATTAAGAGTAACATCGGGACCTAGGGTGAAGTTGGCTCGCTGTAAAAGTGCTCTCCCCCCCCCACCCCCCCCCCCCCCGCACACACACACACACCTCCCCACCCACCCCCACGGTGGTTTACTCTACTGACCGTTCTAAGGCGGTGGTCCCGATGTTAGTCTTACTCTTTCTTGCTTTGTGGTTTATTCTACGAGGCGATTTGTTTTATGTCTTACCTTGTGTTATTTTGTTCTTGTGTTTTTTCAGTCCTTTTAGCATTGCGATTACCTCGCTTGGGGAAGAGAGAGCTAATCTTAGTGCTTTTCGTGCATCTGTTCGATTTGCGCTTGTTTGGTTTTGGCGGTTTCCTCCTCCTCTTGGTGTCTGGGAAGGGCTGCGGTTTGTGATTGTGGCACTCCCTGGACTTTTCTCTTACCTTTTTATTCTGCTGAAGTATTTTTCCGTCGAGCTGGTAGAAATGTGTTGACTTGAAGTTAATGCTCATTGTGTAGCATTTCTAAGCGTTGAAACGCATTCCCCACGTCTAGTAATGTAGTTCTCCCTGGAGCCGGCCTCGGTGGCTCAGTTGGATGCGCGTTCGACTGGAGATCAGGAGGCTGCGGGTTCGACCGCCGCCGGTTCGGCAACATTCTTTCGTGGAGACTGATCATGAAATATTATCTACGGTCATTCTTTCCCTTCCGCTGATTCAAGAAGGGCAGTTGCCAGTTTCTGGCGAAAGAATGTGCACAATACCGGTTAACCGCTTAGAGGACTAAGCCTGCCAAGTAAATGTATGGTTATGTAAACTGACCGCGCTCGACGTGATCCCACTGGGTTGACTGGACCGTAAAACCTCAACACAAACAAGTTCTTCCTAGTCATGTACGTATAGTGGTACGGGGTTAGGTGGGTGGGCAGTCATCTGCAAAAAGCCGGACAGTGACATCATCTGGAATGTCGTTGATGTGGCAAAAGAATAAAAGCGTCCCAAGCACTGTTCCCTGGGGTACTCCAGAATCTATAGAGACTGCTTCAAATTCCTCCTCGTCAATCACCACTTGCTTCTTTATGTTCGTCAGGAAATCACACAGCCAGGCATGGTTATTCCCATTTACTCTTCACTCATATCTTGTACGGTAGCTTGTGATAGGGGACAGTGTCGTAGGTGTCGAAGGCAGAAAAATCTAAAATGACTATATTTATCTGGGCTCCGACATCGTACTTCCCAAGGAAATCATGTACTATCGTTACTAGTTGAGTCTCGCAGAAGTTTCCGGATCTGAATCCATTGTTGAGGAAAGTTAGGATCTTGTTGTGTTCAAGATGATCAAGAATATGTTTGCAAACAATATGTTCTAAGATATTGCAGGAAACACAGGAAGATAAACGTTTTTTCTTGTGAACACTGACTATGTTCGCATTCAGTCAATCACTGAGGAGCATTTCTGTATCTATGGAGGCTTAAAAGATGGTAGCTAATACCGGAGCTAGTTGGAAGGCGCGTGTCTTAAGCATGGTATTTGCGAGTCAATGAGTTTTTCAACACTATTTGCTGTTATATGAAGTGAAAGTATGGATCGTTTGGTCCTCGTCTTAGTGTTGGGAAGCAGGTCGCCGCTATCTCTAGTGAAGACAAAATTGAATTGCTCAACCATGGTTTGGGTTTTCTTCTTACTGGCATTGGTCAGCTGTTCCATCTTCTTCAAGGGAGCCACGTCAGAACGGCTTTGAGTTGTTTTCATCAAGTCCTTTTTGAATGACATCGCTGATGTGGTTGATCTCTGCTTTCTTGAAGGCCGTCTTATTTATTCTGGCATATCTTGAAGGAGCCCCACTGGTCAGACTTCTTTGCGTGCCTTTTCAACTTGGATTTACGTGCACCGTCTCTTTAGATTGCGGTTAAACCAAGGTAAGGATTTATGTTTAGAACAGACTTTGGTTGGGATAGCTCTCTCCATTGACTTGCTGGATGCCATCTTTGAAGGTGCGCCATTATTCTTGATGAGTGGATACCTGCGCTTATGATAGACTGACAGAGATAGCTTATATCATCTTGAGTACCTTGGAAGACTTTGTCTCCTGTCCGAAAACTTGCTAATTCTTATCTCTTTTGATTTATGTTAAGAACAGACTTTGGTTGGGCTAGCTCTCTCCATGGACTTGCTTGATGCCATCTTTGAAGGAAGGCCCTTATTCTTGATGAGTGGATACCTGTACATGATAGACTCTGAGAGAGTTGGCTCATATCTTCTTGGGTACTTTGGAAGACTTTGTCTGCTGTCCGAAAATGCTAATTCGTCTATCTCTTCTTAGTCTCTGAATGTCCGATAAATGCAATATCAGACGTCTAAGAGATCCAAAAATAGAGTCACGACTAGGTTACATCGTGAATCTATTTTGGGGCCTTTAGAAGTCTAGCATTATAATTGTCGGCGTCTCGACCAATCAGAGAGAAGTTTTCTCGGGTGTTATGTCAGAAAACATAATATGTCTTTCTTTTTTTGCCTTTTTCATTACGTAATGTACATTTACTTATATGAACTTACATTACGTTATGGTGTGCTTATGGGAATTTAATATAGTATACTGCGTCTATCTTATTGCCTTGAGTGAATTCGACATCGGATAATATGTGTCTTTCTTATCACTTGTTTGAATCTGACATAACGTAATGTATAACTTATTATCTTGTATGACTTTGACATTACATGATGAGTTTCTTACAATATTTTTTTATTTTGACATTAGTAATGTCTGTTTCTTATTAACTTATATGAATTTGACATTACATGTGTCTTTCTAAATACCTTGTGTGAATTTGATACGACATTATGTGCCTGTCTTATAACCTTGTGAAAATTTGATATTACGTAATGTGTCTTTATTATTACTTTGTATGAATTTTACATTACTTATTATCCTTTTCTTATTACTTTATGTGAATTTGACATGACATATTATGCTTTTCTTATTACCTTATGTGAATTTGACATTATAAAGATAAATGCACATTGAGGTTAAAAAAATGCAACTTGAGTTTAAAATGAAATATTTCACGACAGAGTTGCAAATTCGATAAACAAACAAGCGCGCGCGATAGCATGAGTTTGTTTATAAGATTCGGAGGTTTTCAGTTAAATATATCCTGTATTTTAAGTTCAGTGTGTAGTAATGTATAAATTGCATATCAAAAATGATTTTGTTTCGTCAGATTTTGTTTGATGTCTTTTCGGCGTTACCAAATGTTCTAATTATATTTTCGACGTGACATCGTTTACACAACACATCACGCGATAGCGTTCTAAGAGAAATATTTCCCCGCTCCAGGAGGAAATAGCTCCTCCAATGAAATACAAGTTCTATTTCAAGCACTGAATTACAAAAACAGCTTCAGATTATGTAATTTGTGCCTTTCGTACTGTGTGATGAAGTTGACTTTATGTTTTGTGTCCTTCTCAAAACGTTACATGTATAACCTTCACTTTCTGCAGAGTGGAGGCCTCGGTATGACAATTCGATAACGATAACGGTCAGATATAGATTTATGTAGAAAGCTAGCTGGAACTGATAAAGTGGAAGGGGAGTTTCCAAAGATTTCTCCGAGTACTGTGCCACTTGCGGTTCCCTGCTAACATTCTACTTAAATCTATGTTAGACCGATAACGATTCGATATCCGATGTTTAGTAGAATGCTTACTGGGATATTATTCGAACTCAAGGAACTTTACAAACTCCTACTATGAGAGAAAGTCATAATTAGTCAGCAATGGTTCTTTTTGATGAGCTAGACTGTGTGATCTGGTTAGCCTTTGTCATGCTGAATAAATTAAGAAGCCACGCCCACGTCTAATATTTAACCAATCAGAATAGTGGATCCAGATTGTTCATATAAATTCACATACTTAATGACAAACAGTGCAGATCCAGATCAGTTTACTTCTTCAGAAGCCAACTGATCTGGATCTACGCTGTTTGCAAAGGCAGGGTATATCCGGGATCAGAAGGACAAGGGATAAAAAAAAATAAAAACAAATGAAATCCGTTGTATGGGAGGAGACCTTATTTCCATATGCGAAAAACGAAAATTCAGACCAGTCTGCATTGCATCTTCACTCTTTGCTATAAACCTTCTACAAAATGTCCGTAGTGTGTACACGAACATCAAATGTCCTGACAAGACTGCATGGATATACAGGAGGGCCAGGGTTCTTCTGTAGGCATATAGGGAAAATGTTTTCTTTCCCTCAGTCAGGCTTTCTACGTAGTATTGTTTTCTGTTTGGCTAAATTAACCAGAATAATTTCTCCACGTGCCAAAAGATAACCCAATTAACTACAAATATTTATTGGCTTAATTTAACTATTTTGTTAAGTATCTTAGATAAACGATTTAAATTATACCGATGGGTGCAGTGATAAAGGTATTTCTTAAATAAAACTCTGTTTCCTATTCCTGTGGCAATGGAAATTAGTTTTCATTTCTATACACTATCAAAGCGTATTCCATAAATATGTCCAATTTCTTTTGATGTTAGGCAGGTACATATTTAGGAAAACGGATACACTTTCAGGGGAGGGAATTCTGTTAAAACTGTTTGCCTCCCTTCTGAAAATGGGTCTACTCTAAAAGGAAAGAATTTGCCCCCCGTGGGAGCAAATTCTTTCCATTTAGAGTAGACCCAAAGAAAGTTTATTATTTCCTTCTAGAGAATACCCTCTTTTTCATGAGACAGGCAAATAATTAGACACAGTTGTCCCACTTGAAAGTGTAAAATTGTTTTGCCTCCCCTTTGAAAATGGACCACCCGTTGGAGCAAATTCTTTCCTTTTAGAGTAGACCCTAAGGGAGTAAATCATTTCCTTTTAGAGGAACCCCCTTTTCAAAAGAGAGACAAAATAATTTTGACAGAATTACCTCCCTTTAAGCACACCAACAGTCTTTTGTATTGGTGGTTCCGAGGTGGTACTTCTGTAACAGTTTAATATTTTTTACGAGCAGTCGCTGTTTTGCATTACTACCTGAAACTTTACATTCTTTCCTGTTATAGTAGACCCCTTTTCGTAAGGGGCTTGGTGTACAGGGAAAGTAACATGAAGTTACAAAAATAGTCACTATTGAAAAAACAAAATGGCAGCGAATCTATCAAGTTAATCCAGTCACCGTAACTTGATTTGACATTTCATGCATATTGTCTCCCACCACGGAGACAATATGCTTAAAATTAAAAAGAATGTTTTCAGGAAAAAACAAACAAGAAGAATATCAATTTGTCGTCTGCTGAATTAGCCAAGACTGAGAGTGGTAAAGGTTTATGAAAATACATTTCATGACCTTTTCACTATGTGATTTGAGTTTATATTGTTGTTCGTAGTTGTGTCAATATTTGGAGACTCATAATACAGTCGACTCTCGTTATCTCGAACTCCAAGGGACTCTATGAAATACTTCGAGATATCCGTACTTCGACATATCAGATTTGCGGAACTGAGGAAAACAATTAATCGAACAACCACCTTTAACAGAATGAATATGTAATTTGACTCTTAAGTTAGAGATATATTGAAAATATTGTGGAAAAGAGGAGAAATTGCTCCTAAGGAGCTATTTCTCCTCTTTTCCACAATATTTTGTTGTTTGTTGGTAGATCTCTGTATTAAACAGGGACCAGATTTTCACTTCGAGGTAAGCGGTTATTCGAGATAAGCGAGTTCGAGATAACGAGAGTCGACTGCATTTTGGTGCATTTTTGGGTAGATTGTTTACAATCGAGCCATGGTATACAAGCGCCAAAATTTCCTTAAGGTAGTTTTCCACGTGATTATCATTGACCAATGTAATCAAACCGCGCATTAGACGAAATCCAGGTAGTCGCTGTGACGTCAGAGTGCTGTTGATAGAGGGTTATCCGTAAAACCTGGACTGGGACATTTGGGACATTAAAAAGAGTGCAGACGCAGATCAGGCGCACGCCGCAGAACGCGGCATCTGATCAGGATCTGCACTGTTTGCTTAAATTACAGGAAGTTAAGGGTTAAATGAAACAGTGTTTAGTCCCCCGTTCATGACCATTTTCCCAGCCTACAGTCAAATAGCTCCACCACATTACGAAAACACGCCTATTCAAATCTATAGAAAATTTCACCTCCAAAAACTGAAAATTTTCAGATAAAAAACTCAGATATCTTTCATATTTCTACACAAAACATAGATTGTGGGTACTCGTTAGAACCGCCCCGCCGAGGCGGTTCTAACGAGTACCCAAAATTTATGTTTTGAGCAGAAATAAGAAAAATAATGTATATCCCTGTAAACCCCAGTTTTACTATATAAAAGTGGGGTTTAAGGGGGTCAAAATTATATATGTATGTTTTCGTGATGAGTGCTGTCAGTGCTTTGTTTGTTTATAGTGGCACTGTCATAAAAGTTAGGGGTATTGGAGCAGCATATAACATAACAGCTTTGATCTTTTCTTATATTCTAGGATGCATTATAAGAGTGTCAGCTGAAAGATTTTATGAAAACGGGGAGATAGGACAGCTGATGCAGTACTCAGACAGCAGAAAAGAAAACTCAATCCCGATTTTTCTTCAAAATAAAATAGCTGTTGATTTCTGGATATATGATACTATAATCAGTGAAATACTCATTATGGTCTCTTTGTCCGCCATTATCCCTGGCCGATCATTACGCAATATCGTTTTACCTCTTAAAATTGAATATTTTGTATGCTCGACGAAGTAATTATTTAATCAATCTGGAAACATCTGCACTTTCAAAACTGATTTAGCATTAGAAAGATTGTTCAAAAGTAACTTTAATATACCATAGTAACATTAAGTATTGGGACAGACAGACCTGGCAAAACAGTGTAGACCCCGATCAGACGCCGCGTTTTCAAAACGCGGCGTCTGATCAGGGTCTACACTGTTTGGCACTCATCCGACAGTCTTTACACATATCAACAGGTAGTAAAATGGACTCGTTCAAATTTGAGGACTTAGATACATTACAGTAATGTAGCTTCATCCATCGTAAGCAATAACGGAGAACCCGTCTTTCATAATACCGACTTAATCCGAACATTGTGAAAAGAGGTCTTCGGTCCTTATATGAACCGAAATGGGAGTAAATGTACCTAATGACGATCGCGCTTGGTGTTGTCTTAACCTTTGTAGTTCTGAATAAATTGATGCCACGCCCACTTCTAATTGTCAGCCAATCAGATTGCTTGATCTAGGTAGATGATACAAATTTACATAATAAATGACAAACAGTGCAGATCCAGATCAGTTGGCTGAAGCCAACTGATCTGGATCTATACTGTTTGCAAAAAGCAGGGTATATCCGGGTTCAGCAGGACTAGTGTTAAGGAGATTTGGTACAATTTCAAGGAACACAATACTGCCAATATTGTTTTGCATACGTCTGAAATAGGATCTCGTCTAAAAGGAAAGAATTTCCTACCCTTGACTGATGATTTAGATCTCGTTTACGCAGACATATTTGTAGTTTGAAGCTGCACCAGAATTACAATAAATTTTAACTCCACTTCGCTCCCCTAGCCTCCAGACCTTTTCCGCCTGGTCTTTTTTCCTGGTGATCGTTCCAAGGTAATCCTCTGTTGCAATTCGTCTTTTCTTCTTTTTTTTTTTTTTTTTTTTTTTTTTTTTTTTCAAAATGTGCTGTTTCGTTTGGTCGTTGTTTGTTCCACATCTCGTCTTCTCTTCAGTGCCTCGGGAAGCCTGTGCTTCACGAGTGTTGCCTTCTTTTTTTCCTGGGTAACTCACTTTATACTGCCACATTCAAGAGGCGAAGGGCTAACAATAAACATGGGATCCCAGCAATACCATGGAATACCCAATCACGGAACACCGGATGATAAGAATATAACTATATAAAAAAAATCGCTCTTATGACAATAGAAGGAACCAAATGAAGGAAAATTGCAACAGAAATATACCGGCTCGGAACAGTAAAACTGTTGGCATCCCTTTGAGATCGTTAAGAAACAATTTAAATATAGAGATACCCAGAATAGACCACAAACACGGAACACAGCCCTCCAAAGACACCGAATAAGGTTTGAATGACACGAAATGCCATCATAAAAACAGCACAACACTATAACGAAAACAGGAGGAACAAATACAGAGAAACTACATAAATATTGCTTCGGAATGGTCAACAGTGAAACTGATAGGATCTCTATAGGAGTTTGCACCCTTTGACGTCAATAAAAAAAAGTTTCTTATCATAAGAGCGTAACTACTGTATCCGGAGTTTATATGTAAATAGTTTAGACCTTCTTGATTATTTCACTCCTCAGTCAATATTACCCGAGCTGAAATTCCCTTCTACGTGAGTGCCACTATATATAGGGACATTTGATATAACGAACCTCATGCACGCATAAATTGTCTTAGCGTATACATGTATAGCGTATACATGCGAAAACTAACGTTCAGGGCCCATTTGTTCAAAGCATCGTTAGCTTAACGAGCTCGTTAGTGGTCAAAATGTTAACTGTTCTAGTAAGTACAATATCTAATTCACACGTATATTTGCTGAAAAAAAAATGTGAGACGCTTTTGCATATGCAAAAGCTACTCACATTTTTTTCAGCAAAAATATTAGCCTATATGCCATATTTAATGATTCAAGTTTTAACGATACGTTAACTAACGACAACGGGCACAGATCAGATTTTTGGGCAACCACACGATAGAGCCAGGTAGATATCCAAAGTCAAATTAATTATATTACAATATTGTAAAGGGTTATAACTTACATGACATTTTAATCTTTAATCAAAGAATTGAAGCTGAACGCCTCAACTGCGCCCATTTGCACTTGTGTAGCACGTGGCACACTTGCGAGTAGGAATATATTTCTTACTTAGCTCTGCTTCAGAGTAAAAGTGTAGCCATCTTTTTCAGCCTTGCAAACCAAAATCTATACTTTTCGCAAGTAGTGTAGATCAAGAGGAGGTGGCTCGCAACGAAGTGTCATCAGGATCTATGCAGGTTGCCACTGTATTTGCATTTCTACTGAAACCCCTATTTGCAACATTTGGCATGTCATATTCATTATACCCAACAAACACACAACGTAGCAACAACGTCGCAACTAGTAAAATAAATGGCGGAAAATCTACCAAGTGTATTCAGTCCCCTTAAAAACATAAAAATAAGATGTGTCTCGATCATTAGTCTTATCACTAATAAAAGGCCGGGTGCAATAAAAGCTAGTATACGGTCAAATAAAAACGATAGACAGGTGGAGGCTCAATAGGGGAATTTAGTTTCGACCTACAGTCGAACTTCAATGGCTCGAACATCTTTGAGACCATGTAAATTTGTTCGAGACATGGGTAGTTCGAGCCACTGAGGGTTAATCATAGCGTAAGGTCAGAAGGCAAATGAGAATAATCTAGGAATGTCTTTTCCCTCTTCTATAAAATAATGGTATGTTGGCGTGTACTCATTAGAATCGCCTCGATGAGGCGATTCTAATGAGTACACACAACATACATTTTCATGATAAAACAAGTAAATTTCCCTTAAAATCCCAAAATTTTTGTTTTCTTGAGCTATCGGAAGAATTTCCTTGGGACTCAAAAACGAGTTCGAATGATCCAAGGTAAACGAGCCATCCATGTTCGAGCCATCGAGGTTATACTGTATTTATCTGATCCCTAGGTAAATCTATCCGCTTTCATTTCAAAAATAGTTATTACCCTTCAGAAGGCCTCTTTACCACCATCCTAATGGAATCTCATAATCGCCTCTTTATGACATGCCTTTGGTCTCTTTTTGCATATTGCCCAGAGAGAGGCAATACAATCCTTAGTATCTGGTCTTATTCTAGCCATGTCTTTAACGTATGCCAACAGTAAATTACAGTGTAACTCAATGGCTCGGACACGGATGGCTCGTTTACCGTGGATGATTCGAACTCTTTTTTAAGTACCTACAAAATTCTTCCAATAGCTCAAATATTTAGGGATTTTTTTTTCTTATTTTATCATGGAATTCTATGTTGTGTGTACTCATTAGAATCGCCTCACCGAGGCGATTCTAGGTGAGGCGATTCTAATGAGTATACTCAACATACAATCATTGTGTTGAAAATCGAAAAGAATTCCCTAAATTATCGCTATTTGCTTCCTGAACTGATTAAACCTCAGTGGCTCGAACTACCCATGTCTCGAACGAATTTCCATGGCCCCAAAGATGTTCGAGCCATTGAGGTTCGACTGTATCTGATCAAATTATACTGATGCTCAGACTGCTCTATGGATCTGTAATTATTATATGATATAAGCTGTATTTTTCTAATCTTCGAATAGCACTATCAACTCGGACAGAGGAAGACTGTATGTTACGGAATCGTACGATGTTTACCGATTGAGGAAGAGGGCAAACAAAATGTCATTTGCTAAAGAGGACAGAATCAGACCATTTTTATATCTGTACAGCCTCGTTTTCATCCTAACTATTCGGATATTTTAAGTCTTTTTACCCTATATATTTGGTCATTTTAACTCTTTATACAAACTGTTGAATAAGACCATTTGTCTGTCTTAAATGTTGTGAGGGAATGACAAAATGAAGAGATCCTTACCAAACTTCTCCACTAGAATGTAAAAAGCGAATAGGGAAGAGGAAAGATCTAGAATGGATACACAGTCCGGTCTGATCTGGATCTTTGCTTTTCGTTCACGACATATAAGGAAGGCTAATAAAATACAGCCTATGTTATGATCCCCTTGATAGTACTTGCAATGTATTAGGTTCTTTCTGTCTGAGTTTATTTCCGTAAATGGGCCGCCTCATGCGAAAACGTGTCTTTGGGCATATGCGGACAGTGAAGGCCCAGATCAGCCTGCGCATCTGCGTAGACTGATCAAGGCATTCACGGTCCGCTAACAGACTCATTGGATACTATAGAATTTATGAATGGCATCACGAAAACACGCCTATATAATTTTGACCCCCTAAAACCCCACTTTTATATAGTAAAACTGGGGTTTACAGGGGTATACATTAATTCTATTATTTTGCTAAAAAACATAAATTGTGGGTACTCGTTAGAACCGCTCACCGAGGCGGTTCTAACGAGTACCCACAATCTATGTTTTGAGAAAAAATATGAAAAATATCAGAATTTTTTATCTGAAAATTTTCCTTTTTTTGGTTGTAAAATTTTCAATATATTTGAATAGGCGTGTTTTCGTAATGGAGAGCTTTGCGCATGCGATGGATGATCCGAATTGCGCATCTTGCGCATGTTCGAAGGCACTTTTCTCTTGACACGGCCCAAATTGTTCTGATGAAGTACCAAAATACAGATCAGCCACAAGGGTAGCATATAACCATGTCCAGTTAACCTTTACCACTCAGCAGACGGCACCGGTGATATTTTCTGTATTTTTCTCAGAAAACAGGACCAGATATTTCATGCAAATTGTCTCCAGTGAAGACAATTTGCATGAAATGTCAAATCCTATCTCCTGGGGAAAATAAGAAAAATATTTCAACGTGCCGTCTACTGAAAATTTTACCCAGAGTGCAAAGCGCTAACAAAAATGGAAAAACGCAGTTCCAAACTGACTTTCTTATTATTGCAGTTTATTAAGAATGTACAGAGGTCACTGCGTGGATTTTAGATACAGTTACATGCATATTGTCTGCGCAAACGACAGTCTGACCAGACTGTACAGATGCACAGTCTGATCTGGTAACTGTATTCCGAATGTACTGTTTTTGTTAGGCACACGCTACCCTTTTTGTTAGGCACAAACCAATTGATTTTAAGAATTAATGATTCACTAAAACAGATGCCAAACTGTTTTTATTGCAGACATTTTTATTCTTCTCCAGCCACAGCAAAATGTTTGCATAATACAATCAATTGCAACAACAGCTATAGTGATCATGCCTTAGCAGGTCCGTCTTTATTTTTTTTTTTGTCTCCGCTACGAAGACAACTACAAAATTTGGTTGGGACACGGAAGTGAATCCGGTGTTGACCCACAATACATCATTGACCTTATGCTTGTTGTCTACAACTAAAATCTAGGACTAGCTGGAGCATTGAATAGAATATAATAATGTTTATTCGAACACCTTCATCTACAGACGGTGTTCTACATTCACATGCACCGTTTCGGCACACCACACTTATGTACATCATTACGAAAACACGCCTATTCAAATATATTGAAAATTTTACAACCCAAAAACGGGAAAATTTCCAGATAAAAAATTCTGATATTTTTCATATTTCTGCTCAAAACATAGATTGTTTTGAGCAGAAATAAGAAAAATAATGTATACCCCTGTAAACCCCAGTTTTACTATATAAAAGTGGGGTTTCATGGGGTCAAAATTATATAGGCGTGTTTTCGTGATGTGTTCTAAAAGATTACCATTGTAGCATTTTATCAAAGATAATGGGATATGCATTAATTTTGTCAATTTCAATTTTAAAGTGGTTGGATGCATTGGTACTCTAAGTGCAAGTTATAGCATTCCCGGGATAGCGTGACAAAAATTTTATATTCTTATAGCTTCTTATTTTAGTTTTGATGAGGTAACTCTAAAAAACGATGTGAAATTAGTTGTAATTACTTTTTAATGTGAGAGGCATTCACATTTAGACGAGATCTCATTTAGACCTCTCCAATTCACCATTTGCATTTTGGAATTTAGCCAAGATTTGCATGTAAAGAACCCAAGACTATTAAAATCCGCTTTAACATTTATTGTGTACGAAGCGTAGACCAAACTTTTTTGTGAAAGCTCATACTTGTATACCTAGTATTAGTGTAGAAAGTACATAACTGTAAAATAACATTTGAGCCGAGGCATAGCATTTCCTACAGGGCTGCATGTGCGTCCGGCGAAAATTCCTTCAAGTTGCTAACCACAGATTGCCCTGTGAAGACTGATCAAACTGTGCGGATCCGCAAGCTGATCTGAGTCTTCGCTGGACGCACATGTAATGTTGTAGGGAATGCCGTGACTCGGCTCAATGATATTTCAACGTGTATATTGTAATACAACAAACCTATTACCGTTATTGTAACAAAAAAGCGAAATAAAGAAAACAAAGAGTCATTTCGTGTGGCCCTTGAATAGTCTGATAAATAGAGACATCTTAAACAAAGAAATCTAAGATGATTGGACGCATTTGGTGCTGTATCGCCATTTGTAACATAGGAGACCATATTTTTGACTTTCTGTTTGCTTTACAGAACACCGAGCTTTTCTGAAAAGGGCTGTACTCGAAAAGAAATCAAAGTACTGAGAATACTTACGCGAATCGGTTGCGTAATAAGATGTGATCATAGAACAGCATTGCAATTTTCTTTATCATTTTTTTTTAAGTTTTTTAACAAGAATGTAAGAAAAAATCAGTTTGGTTTTAATTGCGATTTACTGAATATTTGACATTTTTGTAAATTTGAATTTCGCCATGTGAAATATTCCATTATATCATATATAAAATAGGCCATTATATCATAAATGAAATAGGTCATTATACATATATGAAATAGGCCATTATATCACATATGAAATAGACCGTTTTGTCATATATGAAATAGATCATTATATCATATATGAAATAGACCATTATATCATAAAAGTAATGCACCACTATATCATATATGAAATAAACCATCATATCATATATGAAATAGGTTCTTATATCATATCTGAAATAGGCTATTATATCATATATGAATTAAACCATTATATCATATATGAAATTATACAATAAACGATTATTGAGGTATTGGATATGACGTGATATCCACCAGAAAATAGCAATATTGACCGATGCGATAGCGATAGTATTCAATGGTGGATACCAATGTCATATCCAATGCCCTCAATAGTCAACAATTGTTTTGTTATATAGTTTGTCTTTTCTCTTAATAACCATGGTAATAACAGTCAACGCCAGACCCCGTTAATATAAAAAGCGCGCGTAAAGTCGGCGTCACTACAGGCGATGTAACTAAAGGTTGATATCTAATTTAAGAAACTAATATACACTGGAAGGCGTGCGCAAGCCAGTATAAATCACAATCTATGGACAGTCCTGAAGGCAGCTCAGAGCCATCAATCTATTTATAACTAATATAATAAAGGTAATTATATCATATATGAATAGGCTTTAGATCATATATGAAAGAGGTCATTATATGATATATGAAAAGCCATTATATCGTATATGAAATAGTCCTTTATATCATATATGAAATAGTCCATTATATCATATATGAAATAAGCTATTATATCATGTGTGAAATGGGCCATTATATCATATATAAAACAGACCATTATATTATATATTAAATAGACCATTAAATCATATATTAAATAGTCCATTATATCATGTATAAAATAAGCTATTAAATCATGTATGAAATAGGTAATTCTATCATATACGAAAGAGACCATTATATCATATATGAAATAGACCATCATATCATATATGAAAAAGGCACTATATCATATATGAAATAGACCATTGTATTATATATGAAAAAGACCATTTTATCATATATGAAACAGGCTATTTTATCATATATGAAATAGGCCATTATATCATAATGTTAGCGATCAAGGATGCTTTTCTAATAACACATTGCGGTTATTATTTTTCTTATTTCTCAGTCAAAACGTGTTGAGGGTAACCATTTGACACAAACAGCATATATTTTGGCGAAGAAATAAGAAAAAACATGACTTGCCCACAGCCTGATCTAAAACTGTTAATGGTGCTTATTTTTTTCCGTAAACTCCTTAAGCGGGCTGGGTTCACTTGGTATATTTACGCCATTTTACAAGGGAGACAACTTTTGTGCCTTCCTGTTTGCTCTCCTGCACATCAAACCTTTTCTAAAAAGGGGTCTAGTCTAAAAGGAAAGAATTCGGAAGCAAATTATTTTCTTTTAGAGTAAACCCTTTTCAGAAGGGAAACAAAATAATTTTAAATGGTTACCTCCCCTCCTCTGAAAAGTGTATTAATGTCACTTTAACAGTTGCTCAGGCATTTCTCCATTTATCCTCTGTAGTCTTTCTCTAGATTTGTATTGGTTGTGACATCTGTCATCTTTTCAATATTCCATTTGAAGATGCGCTTAATTTACTAATTAATCCAAGTCAGAAAATCATTTTAAACCATGTTTATGACATTTAGACGGGTTCTTTATGTTTGACTAAATCAATATTTACAATTTTCAGTCAGTGCAATATTCGATAAACAGACAGTTATCAAATTATGTAACACTGATTGAAAAATGTCGTATTCTCCATTAACGAAATGACCCAGCTGTTTGCGTAAGGATGCTGCGTATACCAGAACTTTTCATGCGAACACAATGTTTAATGTCCTGTAATGTTTGTTGTGACTTGGAATATTTTATTGAATTAAAAACTTTTGCTCTCCAACCATTTTCTATGGTATTCCCATTAGTAAGCATATCTGATAGAAAACTAGAGACAGAGATGCACATCGGCGAGCCTGCATTATAACATACATTTTTATCTTTAGACTTCTTTAGTCTAAATATGTACAGTCGAACCTCGATGGCTCGAACACCGATGGCTCGTTTACCATGGCTAATTCGAACTCATTTTTGAGTCCCGATAGCTCAAGAAAACAAATATTTAAGGAAATCTTCTTATTTTACCGTGAAATTGTATGTTGTGTGTACTCATTAGAATCGCCTCATCGAGGCGTTTCTAATGAATACACTCAACATACAATCACTGTGTAGAAAATCGAAAAGATTTCCCTAAATTATTGCTATTTGCTTCCTGAACTAGAGCCATGATTAACCGTCAGTGGCTCGAACTACCCATGTCTCGAACGAATTTCCATAGTCCCGAAGATGTTCGAGCCATTGAGGTTCGACTGTAGATGGTTTAAACCTCAGACGATATATATTACTGCTACTTATTTTTCTTTTCAGTAAAAGGGGATTTGGCATTTCATTCAAGTCTCCAGACGAGATGTTTTGAATGAAATGCAAAACATGCTCCCTGTAAAAAATGACGTTTTAAAGCCGATCATTTAAATCATTCTGATTGGATGGAAATGCTAGTGTGATCTGCATGCTTTGTCTGTTCTGGAGACTGACCAATATACAGTCGAACCTCAATGGCTCGAACATCTTTGGGGCCATGGAAATTCGTTCGAGACATGGGTAGTTCCAGCCACTGATGGTTAACCATGTCTCCAGTTCGGGAAGCAAATAGCAATAATTTCGAATTTCTACACAGTGATTGTATGTTGAGTGTACTTATTAGAATCGCCTCGATGAGGCGATTCTAATGAGTACACACAACATACAATTTCACGATAAAATAAGAAAATTTCCTTAAATATTTGTTTTCTTGAGCTATCGGAAGAATTTTGTAGGGACTCAAAAACGAGTTCGAATTAGCCATGGTAAACGAGCCATCGGTGTTCGAGCCATCGCGGTTCGACTATAAACGCTTAACATGGTGGAAAATTCAGCAGACGACATTATGAAATATTTGTCTTATTTTACCAAGAAAACAGTATTTGGCGTCATGAAAAAAGTCCTGAGAGGACTAGATGGTAGCTTTTCCAGCACGTTTTACATGGGACACAACTTTTTCTACTTCCTGATCGCTTTCCTGTACCCAGTACAATTCGGAAAAAGTGTCTACTCTAAGAAAAAAGTACTTGATCCAGTATGGAGATCTTTTATGTTTGAGCAAACTCTTTTTCAAAGTGTGTGTGTGGGGGGGGGGGGGGGGTGGGGGGTGGGAAGGTGAGCGGGGGGAGGGGGCGGGGGGGCAATACAAACTGGCGGAGTTGCCTACTCTGCAAGTATACACGTACCCATTAATCCGTTGTAGACTGAATGAACTCCTCCACACTAAATTCTAATTTTGATTTTAGGTATGTCAGGCTATGTGATTTAGATATTCCTAGAGAAGAATGGTTGAACTATTTGCAAACATTGGCGACCCTGATCAGATGCCACGTTCTGTGGCGTCTGATCGGGTCTGCACTGTTTGCTAGTTACCCTTTCAGGGCTCTCCAGACTACAATGGGTAAAAGTCAGCGCAACATCGCCGATTTTAGTCCAACGGTTTATTTATGTATGTACTTGGCAATAAACATTTTTGATAAGACAATGCGAGTTTTTGACGAGCGCATTTCAGGAATTAAATTTCGTATATCTAGATTGATATCTTCAAGCGCGTTCAGTCTGACGTTCAGCATACTGGGAAAAAGTTTCAGCACACATTTTGAACTATTATTATTATTATTATTATTATTATTATTATTATTATTATTATTATTATTATTATTCGCAGAAAATAGACTTAGAGGAGATAATTTGCATGAAATGTCGAAGTCCATTTTCTGGGGAAAATAAGAAAAATATCATCAGTTTGTCGTCTGCTGAATTTGCCCAGAGAGAGGTAAAGGTTAAGATGATATATTAAAACCAATCTGGATCTGTGAAATCGATTGAATGAGAGAAGACAATAGGTATGAAAGCTTGTTAAATCAAGATATGACAGACGAACAGGTGCCACTCCCTTGTTAGCAAGCGCCTCTGGAATCCGGCGAGACTGATGATGAACATAATAGAGACGCATCACGAAAAAGGGAACAAGAAGAGTTAAGAAGGAGTATCAGGTGATACTTCTGGGATAATTTGTTTTTATTTCTCCTTAAAAGCACATCTTGTGAGTACTCATTAGAAGCGCATCGCGAGTCGCTTCTAATGAGTACCCACAAAATTATACAATTGATGCATTCTATTGAGGTTAAAGTTAGGATTTGTCAACCCGAGAAAGTGATGTTCACCAAGGCGAGGCCGAGATGAACAGCATTTTCGAGGGTTGACAAATTTTGATGTTTACTTCAATAGCAGGCATCAGTTGTTTTGTTGTATGATTATTTTTAGCTGTCTGGCAGCAGTGACTAAAGTGATGTTGACCGGTCCTTGACCTTAACCTGGCCATTTGTTATATGACTATTTTTTAGCTGTCTGGCAGCAGTGATAAAAGTGATGTTGACCGGTCCTTGACCTTAGCCTGGCCATTTGTTATATGACTATTTTTAGCTGTCTAGCAGCAGTGATAAAAGTGATGTTGACCGGTCCTTGACCTTAGCCTGGCTATTTGTTATATGACTATTTTTAGCTGTCTAGCAGCAGTGATAAAAGTGATGTTGACCGGTCCTTGACCTTAGCCTGGCCATTTGTTATATGACTATTTTTAGCTGTCTAGCAAGCAGTGATAAAAGTGATGTTGACCGGTCCTTGACTTAGCCTGGCTATTTGTTATATGACTATTTTTAGCTGTCTAGCAGCAGTGATAAAAGTGATGTTGACCTGTCCTTGACCTTAGCCTGGCCATTTGTTATATGACTATTTTTTAGCTGTCTGGCAGCAGTGACAAAGAGATGTTGACCGGTCCTTGACTTAGCCTGGCTATTTTAACAAACATTTCAGTCAGAAAATCGCTAAACTATTTTTTTAATTTTATTTTCAATGTTTGTTCTTTTGTTGGACGCTATTTGAATGATGTCTTTAAGCCTAACGTTGGTGACGTCATAAGTGGATAGTGGCGTTATTCAAATACTTGGAAACAATTTATCAATATACTAATATAGAAAAAATACAGAACACAATTTATTTTTAAATTTAGCAACAGCACCTATAATTTGTGTAAATAACAGTTCAGAATCAGACTAGATCTACAGTCAACCTTTTTTATACCGACACTCGATACAACGACAAAACTCGTTATAATGACAATTTGAATGTCACGAAACCTTAGCGCAAGAGGTGACAATTAATGAGAAATTATGCAAGAATATTGCATTAAAATTTCAAGCAACATATGTTTTTCGATATTTGTTAGAATCGCCTCACTGAGGCGATTCTAACAAATATCCAAAACATATGTTGTATGAGGAAATAAGAATAAAACAAAGTCCTTCTTACATCTCATTCTGTCCATTAAGGATTCTTTACAACAGCGAATTCATTTTAATGGTAACATCTTTGGGAACAAATGCTGTCGTTGTAACGAGGATTCACTGTATAATCAAAAGTCATCAGTCGTTTTGTTATATGACATTTTAAAATGTCCTAAAACGTGCTAATTCCTGTATCTGTTTCAGGATCTCTAGGAGTCAGATAAATATGATGTCAGACTTCTAGAAGTCCAAAAACAAAAAAGCTTTCTTTGTTTTTATGTAGAATTAGAAAAAAATATCCCATAATCTTCATCAAATACTTTTCTTTTACACTTCTCTGGGGATCTAAGCATAAAGAGGACCAGGGAAGGTTCAGATTAGAACAATAACTTACAAAGGATCCAGAAAGAAGCCGATACTAAGGCTTATATAAATCTTGTTTCCCATCTAACTTGTAAATTGCACATATAACCGGTGAAATGAATACATGTATTACCAAGACAAACATATATGAATTTAAACTACATATCAGACAAAATATAATAAGGAAAAAGAGAAATATGAAAACATCATAGAGAAGTGAAAATACAAACCAACAAAAGCTGAACTTATCTTGAGAGAGAGAGAGAGAGAGAGAGAGAGAGAGAGAGAGAGAGAGAGAGAGAGAGAGAGAGGTCACGGTTTGAAGCGCTTACTATCAATAATACATATTTGTACAGCTGGGAAAATCTTACAGTTTTTGATATAATCTAACTCAGTGTTTCCAAACAAAAGAGTGTTAGTAGTCGGTTAACAGTGTACTGAAACTTTTACTAACATATCATTTCGTATTCTATCGTCCCAGCTAACACAAACGTCGTAACAACGTCGTCCCGACGTCGCCGCGACGTCATGACGTCGCCGCGACGTCGGAACGACATTGTGTGTTTACAGGGGTATATCTGGCATTCAAATAAGTAGTGTTTAGTTGTTTCAGTAGTTCGACAAGTACAATTGGGGTCATTCACGATGTTTTTGGGGGAAGAGATGATGATTGAATGGACTGCAAGAAGTTCCGAGTATTTGTAATTCGTCTATACATTGTACATCATCTACTTTTATTAAGTGAACAACAAACAAAAGTCTTGATCAGACTGCGCGCATATCCATGCTGACCTAGACCTTTATTGTTTACATATTGCATAATCCCAATCTACTCAACTCTGGCTCACCATGCGATACTAGTGAGAGAGACATTATGTCACATTTCGGAAAATGTACTCACGTTTCCTATATGTTGCATAGTACATGTAAAGACCCAGAAACGGCGGGTGCCACCTGTATTGGTAAAAATATCCTAAAAAAAGGAGGAAGTTAACCCCCTTTTAAACGATTAAGGGAATAGATCCGCTTTCAGGAAAGACAGATCTGTCAAAATTGTTTTGTCTCCCCTGAAAAGGGGTTTAAACTAAAAGGTAGGAATTTGTTTCCCATGGGAATTAAATTTCGTATTAAGTAGATCCTTTTTCTAGATTAAAAAGGTCTACTCTAAAATGAAAGTATTTGCTCCCATGGGGAGCAAATTCTTTGCTTTTTAGAGTAGGCCTTTTCTTCAAATGGGACTTCGATTACAGAAAACTAATCAGGTAGTCACAGAAATTGTTTCCATTGTAATGATGGCATTGTAATAACCCAGTAAGCATTCTTTATAAATCTATAGCGGGCCGTTATCGGCCCGTCAGCCTGACGGGCCGATAACGGCCCGCTATTGATTTATAAAGACTGCTAGCTGTGAAGATCTATCTAGTGTATCTAATCCCTCAATACAACTTTCTACGTCCTTCCCTCTTTCATGTTCTGATATCGACGATTAGAAAATGTTCAGAACAACGGAAGAAGCTGTTTCTGTCTAGCACAAGTCAAATCGTTTTGATGTATACACTTTCAATGAAGGTAACTGAGAAAAGTGTTCTTGCCTCCCTTCTGAAAAGGGGTCTGCTCTAAAACGAAAGAAATTACTCTCAATGGGAACAGTTGTTGTTTGTTGTTGTTGTTGTTGTTGTTGTTGTCGTCGTCGTCATCGTTGGTGTTGTTGTTGTTGTATTGATGGTTGCCTCAGCAACTGTCCTCAGATTGAACATTACAAACTTCTGATGCCGATCATCGACCACTAGAACCCTAACCACACATTATAAGAACACAACAAAGTAATTCCATACCGTTCCATGTTTCAATACAACGAGAATATTTGCATATGTAACTGTGCAGCTCTCTACAGCCCAGATTACCTGTGTATCCGTGCAGTTTGCTCAAAGCGTCCGCTTACAAGCAAACACTGGCTACTACTGTAATGTATACTGACGACAAGAAACGGCTCTGATCAGACAACGTGATGCACATGCTGATCTTGCCCAGTGTCCCCTACTCTCTTGCAGAGAGGTTTGCTAACTCAATTTTTTCGTAGACAAACTAATTGAAACGGAGTGGAAATTGTAAGCGCTGATAGTTGAGCGTAAGCGTCCCCATGGTTGTCATAGTATATTTAACACTATGCTATTGGCATATTCCGCTGATGACAAACTGGTGAACTTTTTCTTATTTTTTCAAGAAAACATGACGAGATTTCAGGCAAATTGTCTCCAGTTGAGACAATTTGATGAAATGTCAAACCCTATTTTTAGGACAAATAAGAAAAAGCTATTTCAATATGTCGTCTGCTGAATGTTTTACCCAGCATGCAAAGTCACAAGGACATTCATAAAAATTGCTATTAAATCAAAATATTAAATAGCCACTTGTTACCTTCCTTCATGTGCCAAAGAAATCTTGTATTTTTTTATATCTATTCAATGTGGGAGATTAAAGAAACCAGCAAAAAAATAAACCAACACGAATATCTACACACAACCAAATGGCATCTCTTGTCAAGTAAGCTTTGGATGCTTTTTGACTTATGTTCGTAGCTTTCATCTTTTCCTGAAATCATTGCATCTTTTTTTAGTTATTGTTTGTTTTCTTGCTTGTTATTTTTTTTAGTTTGTTGTTTATTTATTATATATTTTATATTTATTTTAGTGTATGTGTGTGCCTGCGTGTGTGCTCTTCTTTGTATGTTTTTTTTTTTTTTTTTGTGGGAGGGGGGGGGGGGGGGGTGGTAAGTTTTACTTTTAATTATTATTATTATTATTATACCCATTTTACAGCCGTATTCAGTTTGCCGGGAATAGAAAATTCACACATTAGAATAAACAGCAATACATCTATAGTAATGCGCATGGTATAGTTTCTCAAGAATCCTATATTAGTAATAGTTGGATCTTGAAACTCCTTCCGGTCCAATAGAGAACATAGACCTCTTGGCCAAACCGAGACCCTATCGGGTAGGTCAAACTTACCGATGATAATTGGTTGAAAAAGGTGAGCTTTGAAATAAGTTCTTTGGCGTGATACCTACATTGCACGGTATAGTCCAAACGCATACTTGGCAGAACGGAGGCAATCCTTAATTCTTTTTTTTTTTTTTTTTTTTTTTTTTTTTTTTTATTTGTCAGTACAGAATTTGAAAAATATTTACAAAAGCATTTTGGCTTAATCTGCAAACAGATTTATGATAAAATAAGTGAATGATTAAAAAAATTGTTCATGTTTATTTTAGTATTCCTTTGGCTGAACCGAGAGTAAAAGAACGGAAGTTTAAAGAACACGACGCAGATCGGAAACAAAACACAATGGTTTCTTTTTACTTTGTAAATAATGGTGGTAAGCACACCTATTTGGTTAGTTGCCTTTTTTCATTCTTAAGTACTTTGCACAAAAGAAACTACGTGATATGAGTAATGGCATGCTTATTTGAGCAGCATCATAAGAAAATGTGCCCTCTGACATGTGCGCCAAACGATCACAGTCTTTCTTCGTTGTCCACGAGAAGAAACTTTGCACCTTTGGCTATCAAAAATGCGCCAAGTAAAGATTCTGATTAATAGGCTGATCTGAATCTTAACTGGGCGCACATGCCCAAAGGTACGTTTCCTGACGTTGCGGATCATTTGGTTTAGAGCACCGTATGTATATATATATATATATATATATATATATATATATATATATATATATATATATATATATATATATATATATATATATATATATCCTTAGACTGGTTCTCAAATGTCTCTAAATATAGAGAAGGATCGAAAAAAGCTCGTGAACCGGGCTAATTGCGGGTCGTCTTGACGGCCCGCAAATATAGGAGTTGAGCTAATCGGGAATTATACCGAACCGTAAGCGCCTATTGACACAGTAGTCGTGCATCGGATAACGAATAGAATAGAATATTATATCCTCTCTTAAGCCTAACGTCCC
Organism: Anodontia alba; assembly: GCA_964016985.1. Classification (NCBI taxonomy): domain Eukaryota; kingdom Metazoa; phylum Mollusca; class Bivalvia; order Lucinida; family Lucinidae; genus Anodontia; species Anodontia alba. The sequence continues at coordinate 118,862,659 of OZ024823.1, forward strand.
ATAAAAACATAAAAGGACAGTGGCAAACAGTATAGACCAGATCAGACGTCGCATTTTAGAGGCACAAAACGCGACGGCTGATCTAGGTTTACCCTGTATTAGGAATAGAGATCTTTATAATACATGATAATTACGGGGGATGGCTACAGCGTCCTATTGTTTTTTGTTGTTGTTGTTGTTGTTTTGTTTTGTTTGTTTGTTGTTGTTTTTTTGGTTTTTTTTTTTTTTGGATTACCGAAAGTCTATCGCAGAAGAGTAGCAAGGGAGATTATAAAATACTCTTCTTTGCCACTGCGAAGTACACTTTATAATTAATTTAATTATTAGAGCTAAATGGTTGTATGGATACAACGACTTTATTTGATTATTGCCATTGTATGATGCTAAATGAAAGGGTATATCACAGTTCAATATATGGGCCTGCATTCAGTAGCATAAAATTTTACTTCAGTGTCTTCCACTTGGTCTTCGCAGTGTTGAAAACGGAGATAAAGTATGATTATTTATAATGTATGTGAATTAAGGGAGAAAAATCTATTCATTTTTTTTAAATTTATTTGTACACGTATCGGCTTTCAAAACAATCCGAAAAGCATGATAATATAATAACTTTACAAATCCAAAGAAGTGCTATGGATGATATTTGTTCAGGATTTGCCTAGTGGCCTCCGAGATACCGACATTTGTTCATTTGTAACAGGCAAGAAAATGAAATACTAGGTGGATTATGTATACCAATGTTCCTTAAGAATATCGCTATGAAATAGAAGTTTCATTAATATCATCATTTATTTTTTCATGGTGGAGTATTTCTATGAATAAGAATTCTGGCAACAAGCAAGAATTTTGTGCACAGACATAGTATAGAAAAAACAACCTTATTTTCATTAAAACTTGCAGTTCAAAGCTTATTCGGACCTTGAACTTCACCTTGAACTAATGGTCAATGTCACTGTCATTTTGTCACAGTGCTGTCTTTGAGGTAGCTTAGTGAAAAGCCGATGGAAGTCTGATCTCTGGTTAATGATGAAGTGAACATTACTTGCAAACTTGTCTATTCACACTCTCACCCATTCTCCTTAAAAAAATCGGACACCCTTTAACTATGAAATGAACCTTTACTGACATTAAAATGAAAACCTTTACTGACATTAAAATGAAAGCATTCCATTGTCGAATTAGCAGATACTAGCCCAGGACTCCCCATCTAGTGATCTACTGTAGTCGAAATGTTGAAAAATACAGGATAAAAGTAACAGTCAAGAAACAAAGACCGTGGCACATATTACTTGTGTATGCGACAGAGGTAACTTCGACAGTTCGGAGTGAAACTAAATTCGGGAAATAACGAGTCATTCAGATTAGTTCCGTGAATACTGATACGTATGCCATCATGTGCGGTATAATCGTCATAGGCGACCGTGCAATTGTTGAAGCTAAACGACCCACTAGCTTTTTGAAAAAGCTTATACTTGTATATCCTAAGAATTCGGACAGACAGATAGACCTAAGCAAGCAGTGTAGACCCAGATATTGTTTGCCATTCGTTCAGGAATTTTATACAATCAAAAGGTAATAAAATTAGCTTGTTCAAATTTTAGAACACGTTTTCTAAGGTGTTAAGGTTTCCTGATATTTAGAATAAATACTGTATCCTATAGTATTTACCGTTTTAGTACTCTGGATAAAATTTTCAGCAGACGACATATTGAAACATTTTTCCCAGAAGCAGGTTTTGCCATTTCATGTTAATTGTCTCCAATGGACGCAATTAGCATGAAATATCAAATCCTGTTTTCTGGGAAACTAAGGAAAATATCTTGTCGTCTGCTGATTTAGTCCAGAAACTGGTAATGGTTAAAAGCAGAGTGGGATTGTGATACAAATTCCTGTTATATTAGTAAAATCTTTTTCCCAATAACAGGAGAGGAAGAGAAAAACAGAAGCGCAATAGAATACAAATTGTAAACAGTCTACGTGAAGAAAATTAACATTTTTCCAACACAATGGCCGTCCGTCATCCATGTCAAGTTCGTCTGCCAAATCAAATCATCTGGACTTCTATATTAAATTTGCAGACGGTCCCTAACACCTGCTTAACTTTCTGACGTGATCAGCTGATGTTCGTTTCAGTGTTTCCACCTTTCTCTGAAAGCTCTCCAAGAATTTTTGTTAATCCTGCATGTGCCAATCACAACTGCAGCAGACGACATTTTGAATTTGTTTTTTCGAGAAAATAATTAGACTTGACATTTCATGTGACTCGTCTGCCTAACAGATGATTCACGTGAAATACCAAGTCTAATATTCCCGGAAAAATCATAAATAAGGAGAACAAAAATTATGTCGTCTGCTATAATTTTATTAAGCGTTTTAAGGGTCAAGAATGCCTGAAAGGTAAACAAAACAAATATGAATTTCTAATTATGCGGAGAGCCTCTACCCGTTTATCTTTCATTGACAGAATACCAGGTTTTATTGTACCAAGAGGTAAGATTAATGAACCAGACTCATCAGATTTTTATGTCTTTAAGCTGATTTTAGTTGGTTGTCACGGCAGCCGCAAGATCTCATATATCTATGGTGGGGAAATGGTTGAATTCACTGACACGTCCACAACCCGCTTTACCGGTTTGTAACTAATTTATGCGTATATACAGTCGACTCTCGTTATCTCGTTATCTCGAATTCCAAAGGACTCTCTGAAATATATCCGTACCTCGACATATCAGAGTTGCAGAACTGAGGAAAAAAATAATTCGAACAACCACATTTAACAAATATATAAGTAATTGGACTCTTGAAGTTAGAGATATATTGAAAATATTGTGGAAAAGAGGAGAAATTGCTCCTTAGGCTAATTTCTCCTCTTTTCCACAATATGTTTTACCTGTTGTTAGATTTTCATGTTTAGGCAGGGACCAGATTTTCACTTCGAGATAAGCGGCTATTCGAGATAAGCGAGGTCGAGATAACGAGAGTCATCTGTACTATATATAGTGCACATTTGGTAGCTAGGGCACATCTGATTGGGTTAGCGATTCAGACCCATAGGAGACTCTTGTTCATGAAAAAAAACATTATTTCTGAGAAACTATGTATCGAAATATAATATGGTCTGCACATACACACTTTTTTTTAGAAAATAGGATAAATGATTATTTTCCCAATCAATAGAAACGTTTTACATAGGAGAGTCTTGATATGGAAGAATCAGTCTCTCTGTCTGAATGTCATCCTCGTCTGGACTATTATCACATTATATGCGAGTTCTTATAGCAGAATTAATGATTGACTGTAACATTTAAACAGTATAAGGCACTTTTCATGCCTTTCCCCAATGCAGCTGGAGTTCAAAAATACTATTTCAGTGCTCAATATTGTATTTCTGAAATTTGACAATATCTGTTGTATTTCTAAGAAGCATAACTTTCCAGATATGTGATATGTACTGATTAAAATTTTATGCGGAGACAGGGTGGCACTTCTGAGGCTCTGTACAAATTGTTGGCTTTAATTTATTATTATCATTTTGCAGTCATTGGGCACCAAAGTAGCGTACGCTTTCTTTTGTAACGATAGCAATATTTTGAATCAAATCATCCACAAAACAAAGTGGTCATTTTTCTATAATGACAAAATCATAAAACTTTCAACTTTCTTCATTCACAGAAATAACATGATTCATTGACATAAGTCATTCTTATGCAAACAAATAAATGAATATTGAAAATATCATTGCTCAGGAAATGTATTATGGTTTGTCCTCAGCTATTTTACAGATCCTTTGTTGTTCTCAAAATACCTACAGTTGTTGGAGTTTTTAAAACGATAAGACTGGTCAGATTGCCTACATGCTGACCTGAATCTCCAGTCACATGATCATATTCGGATACCTTTACTCCCAACCATTCTTCTCTCCTGTTTCTTTGTGCAAGAACACTTGGCTACCTGGTGACATATTTAAAAAAGTGTTGGTTGAATGGCAAACAGTGTAGACCCTGGGTCTACCCTGTTTGTTAAGGCATAGCCGTTCCAGTACTTAGTAAAAATAAGGTAACACTTTACTCTGCAACTACCTTATAATTTGAATTTCATCTCTACAAAAAAAAGACAAATACATTTTGTTGAAACTATTACAATGAATGAGCTTCTCAGTCAGATTCTTTAGAGAGTTCAAATCAGTGTTATCTCAAACTGAAAGATTTATTAATATGTTGCTATTATTTTTAGACATTCTATTATTACTGAGTAATCTGTAGTTAATAAGCATGTCAGGATGTTTGCTTTTAATTAAACTTCATGACGCTCAAAAATACCGAATTTCTTGTTGTTGTTTTTTTTATTTTTTTTTTTTTTTTATAGATGCAATTATATAATTTTCGCAATCATAGTACATAAAACGAAGAAAAAATCTAAGTAAGCCGCTCTATGAGAAAACGTGTCTTCAGGGAATATGCGTACAGCGAAGGCACTGATCGGTCTACGCATCCGCGCAGACTGATCAGGGCATTCGCTGTCCGCTTACAGAATCATTGGTACTGCAGAAATTTTGATGTACGAGGGCTGACTGAAAAATTGTGATCCTTACATGAAAAGTTTTGACGTTTGGGAGACATGTACATCTATTATTTTTCAACATAATCCCCCTAAATGTCTATACACTTTTGCCAGCGATGTTGAAGGTTCTCAATGCCATTTTTAAAGAAGTCCTTTTTCTGATTGTCCGGAAAGTCCTTCAGCATGTATGACGTCATCATCTGACTGAAAATGGATACCAGAAATGTTTTTTTTTTTTTTTTTTTTTTTTTTTTTTTTTTTCAATTTTAGGAGATCAGGCGAGTAAGCGGGGTGTTGAATCAGTTCAAAGCCACGCTCATTGATGGCAGCCATATCTATGACAGACGTGTGAGCTGGAGCATTGTCCTGGTGGAAAAATACACCTTTACTGAGTTTCCAACGACACTTTTACCTTAATTTTTCTCTTAACCGCCTAAGACAGTGAAGCATAATATGTTCCATTGATTGTATTTCCCTTTTGGGGATAATCTACCATAAAAATACCATCAGCATCCCAAAACCCCAAGGCCAAACCTTCCCAGCTGACATAACAGTCTTTGCCTTCTTTGGCGGGGGTGAACCAGGGTGCTTCCATTGTTAAGACTGTTGTTTGGATTCTGGGATGAAATGATGGAACCATGTTTTATTCATAGTCAAAAGCCTCAGCAGAAACCTGTCAGAATCTGTCTCAAAAAGGTTCAGATTAGCATGCGACATATTCTGTCTTGTGTGCTTCTGATCAAATGTCAGAAGTCTGGGTACCGAACGGGCTGTGAGTTTTCTCATATCCACATCTTCCGTAAGAATGGAATGAACTCTTTCCTGAGAAATCCCAACAACACTAGTGATGTGTCTCTCTGTAACTCATCTGTCACCCATAAGCATATCATGGGTTTTAGTGGCTCTTTCGGGAGTTACACAGTGACACTGGATGTTTGCTTGGTCCCGATATAAAAAGTTTTTTTGTTGTTTTTTGTTTTGTTTTTTTTTTTCTGACTTTTCTGTTTATAGGTTAAAAGTCCCGATAGGAAATGTTTTTTTCCTACTCGGGTACCGGATTTTTTTCCTACATTTTTTCCAGGAATTCGGACAATGATTTTATTCTACAATCATTTACAACGTCATTAGGGGAATGTCATTCTGAAAAATTGTGGATTATTAGCATTTGTATGCATAAAATATTGTGTCAGTTGTTTAAAGATATATATTTTTTAAGTAATATCTTTTAGATCATAGTTAAATAAGAATTGCTAAAAAATTGCAGGAAAAAAAAACTCGTTCCTTAAAGTCAGAAAAAGCATTCAAAATCGGGACCAAGCTAATACCCAGTGACAGGCCTTCCAGAACGGATACAGTGACTGTTGATTCCTTAAGAGGACAACACATGTCAAGATTTGTTTACTTATTTATTAGCTCACTTGAGCCAAAGGCTCAAGATGAGCTATTGTGATCACTCTCCGTCCGTCGTCCGTCGTCCGTCTGTCCGTCCGTTCACACCTTTGACCGACTTCTCCTCTGAAACCCCTGGGCCAAATTTCTTCAAACTTTATGTGGAGCCTTGTATTAAAGGGGATTGAAAATTTGTAAAAATGGTCACGGTCCGTAAATCAAGATGGCCGCGATATAGCTCCCATAGACTTATAATGGGAAAAACTTTAAAAAATCTTCCTCTCTGATAGTAAAAAAAAAAAAAGAATCTTTTTCTCTGAAACTATGAGGCCCACAGCTTAAATATTTAGTATATAGCAATGTTTAGTGGTCCCCTAAATAAATCCTGCCAATGAAGCCCCTGGGGTCTATATTGGCCATGCCCCGGGGGTCATTAGCTCCCATAGACTTATAATGGGAAAAACTTAAAAAATCTTCTTCTCTGAAACTATGAGCCCACAGCTCATATATTTAGTATGTAGCAAAGTTTAGTGGTCCCCTACATAAATCCTGCCTATCAAGCCCCTGGGGTTTAAACTGGTTTTACTTATGGCCCTTTGAAAATTTCAGCATTTTAACCTTGTAAACAAGATATCTCAAAAGCTATTTAAGCCATTGCCTTGAAACTTGGCGGGCTAATAGGGAATGATGAGTAAATGACCTGATTAACTTACAGCAGTTAACTCAGGTGAGCGTTGTGGTCCATGGGCCTCTTGTTTATCTATCTATCTATCTATCTATCTATCTATCTATCTATCTATCTGTCTGTCTGTCTGTCCGTCCGTCCGTCCATCCATCTATCTATCTATCTATCTATCTATCTATCTATCTATCTATCTATCTATCTATCTATCTATCTATCTTTCTATCTATTCCTTTGTTTGTTTGTTTGTTTATTTGTTTCATCACGAAAACACGCCTATATAAATTAGACCCCCTTAAACCCCACTTTTATATAGTAAAACTGGGGTTTACAGGGGTATACATTATTTTTCTTATTTTGCTAAAAACATAGACTGTGGGTGCTCGTTAGAACCGCCTTGCCGAGGCAGTTTTAACGAGTATCCACAATCTATGTTTTGAGCAGAAATATGAAAAATATCAGAATTTTTTTATCTGAAAATTTTCCTTTTTTTTTTTGGTTGTAAAATTTTCATTATATTTGAATAGACGAGTTTTCGTAATGGTTTTTATTTATTGTGTTTGTGTGTGTGTGCGCGCGTGTGTGCGTGTATGTGTGGGTTGGAAAGTACAAGCTACGAACATCTTATTTTAAGAGTTTTTGAGGAATATCACAAAAATGCTGATAACTCACTACCATCCAGATTAAGGAGCGAGATGCCTTGGGTATCCTTAAGAAACCCAAACAGAGTGGTATTCAGTTAAACATCTTCCAAACTTTTCCTAAACTTAAAAGAATGAAGTTTCATTAGAGATTTTCGAGATACAAGATACTGATTTTATTTATTTAAGATGACTGGATATGCTTTCAGGGAAAGACAACTCTGTCAATGTGGTAAATGCTTCTTTTCTGGAAAAAGGGCTCTAAAAGGAAAGGGTTTGCTTTAAACATATTTATTTCAAATTACAATGATTATACAAACAAACATGACATATACACAAAAGATAGGATTAGAACGGAAGCATAAGCTTATTTAGTTCTTCTCCTAAATTTAGTTCTTCTCCTAAGAACTCAGAAGGGACTTGGCATGCAATAAATCAGGAAGTTACAAAAGTTGTTTCCCTTAGTGGAAATGGCGGGAAAATATACCAGGGCTGCGTTTAGTAGTGCAAAGTGTTAACGAACGTTTTGCCCTGGATCCCTGAACTTAATGATGAGTGCCAACAGGGGCAGGGTCTGGGGCAAAGCACTCGCGAGTAACTTGCACTTCTGAGCTCAGCCGTAGTGTATCCAGTCACCTTAAGTAATGGGATATCTTGAATGTGGCATTATAAGCACTCTTGAGAGCTATTATACACCGGAATTCTCTTCCACTAGATGTAGCCACCCTGTCAAACGCTGATAAGTTTAATGAGTACGGCATTCTCTGGACTAATTTGGCAGAAGACAACGTGGTGATTTTACCCTTTTTTTATTATTTTTTTTTCACAAAATGATCTTTGATATTTCATGCAAAATGTCTCCTTTTAAACTTCATAATCCCCAAGATCTTCGACCTCAAGTAAACGGTTAAATCGTGTGACAACGTTGGATACTGTACATGCATGTCCAGTTGTCTGCATTCTAAATATAGTTATATAGCAAGAACATATATTCAAGAAAAATGGCTCAAAAGAGCGGGGAAAAAGGAATCAGCACTAAATATTAAAGAAGGAATAAGCTTAGCTAGGCGAACATCGTACTCACTTATAAACACTGGTCTACATGGTACTAATGGTCTGAACCCGAAAACATCATACGTGATAAACAGAGCATATGTAATTCTTAGACTGTTATATGGTCTGGAAATAATCAGCCTTACAAGAACTCAAATTCAGCAATTAGAAAGGTATCATCTGAACACTCTTCGCCAGATCCAGTCTCTGCCAAAGCGTACGGCATCTTCAGCGGTATATATGCTACTAGATGCACTACCAATAGAGGCAGAGTTGCATAAAAGACAATCAGGTTTGTTGTACGCCGTTCTAACCAGTGAAAACCGATGTCTTCAAGATGTTGTTCAACGAAAGCTGGCGTGTAGTTTCAATATTGGACAGAGCTTCTTCAACATCGTCTCGCATGTTTTGGGAAAGTACTGCCTTCCATCAACGAGTGAACTCCTCACGTCCAGCACTAGTAAAGGACAATGGAAATATATGTATAAAAAAGCTATAGAAAAATATTGGTCGAAGTCCTTCATCAGTGATATTAGATCAAAGAAAACTCTGAAATTCTTAAAATCAAATACATATACGTTACGCGTAGGATCAACTCATTTGGTATGGGACAGTATAGAATCAGAATCAGAGGTGAAGAAGGGTATTATTAAAGCCAGGGTTATTCTCACTGGGGTGTACATGCTACAAGTCAACAGACATTTATTTAGTGGTGGATCTATTGAGCCAACATGTCAGCTGTGTTGGCTTGAAGAAGAAGACATATATCATCTGGCAACACGTTGTCCTGCCTACCATGAAGTTCGGTGGCTACAGTTCAACGGTTAAAGCTATTGTGGTGGACCAAAGCAGCTGTGAAGTCTGGTCTACATATTTTAATGACTGGTCTTTTATTCTGAAAGTGTCCAGATTGTGTCAGCCCCACTGTGCCAGGACTGTCCACCTCACTGACCGATATAGAGGCTCTAACAAGAACTTTCTTTTATAAAATACATTTAAAAAGAATGCGCTTACTTAAACAACGGTAACAATGGCTGTCTGCATCCGCCTCAAGAAGTGTACATATATATAGTTTTATAGAGTTTAAAAGACCTTTTAGTTTTATTGAACTTTTACGCCCCGAAGGGTGGTGCCTCTGAAACAATAGAGGGATTATAGTGAGCATAGCTCGCGACGCGCGAAGCCCGTCGCGAACGAAGTGAGCTCTACGGTAGAGAATATGATCAAGGAAAAGTAACATACAACGATATATACTTTCAGCAGAAATCGCTCTGACCAATTTTCTTCCCGGAAATTGTCACCGGAAGTTGACAGGACTGGAACTGACTTGATACTAATAAGCATCACGAAGTGACAAAAAACGAGTATCAATAAGTGTCACGAACATATATTGCTGATTTTTTTTTTTTTTTTATTATTATTATTATTTATTATTGATTTACATATATTTATCATAGCGAGCACAGCTCGCGACGCGCTTCGCGCGTCGCGAACGAAGTGAGCTCTACGGAAGAGAATATGATCAATGAAAAGTAACATACAACGAAATACACTTTCAGCAGAAATCGCTCTGACCAATTTTCTTCCCGTTTTCTTCCCGGAAGTTGTCAAAAGTTGTCACCGGAAGTTGTCAGGACTGGAGCGGACTTTATACTAATAAGCGTCACGAAGTGAGAAGAAACGAGTGTCAATAAGTGTGAAGGACATATATTGCTGATGATTTTTATTATTTATTTTTGACTTACATATATTTTTATATACTGATAGTCATTCTTTAATGATGCTGTGAAGGACTTTTCAGAAGACTACAAACAGGGTCTGTGCTGTGCTCGCATTTAGGCTAAGCCTATTTTCATATTATACTGATAGTCATTCTTTAATGATGCTGTGAAGGACTTTTGAAGAGACTACAGATAGGTCTGTGCTATGCTCGCATTAAGGCTAAGCCTATTTTCATATTAGCGAGCACGAACGAAGTGAGCTCCACGGTAGAAAATATGAACAAAGAAAAGTAACATACAATGATATATACTTTCAGCAGAAATCGCTCTGACCAATAGTTTCTTCCTTTTTCTTCCCGGAAGTTGTCACCGGAAGTTGGCAGGACAAAATTGAGTCTCACTAATAAGCGTCACGAAGTGACAAGAAACGAGTGTCAATAAGTGTCACGAACATATTTTGCTGTTTATTTTCATTATTTATTATTGATTTACTTATATTTTTTATATACTGATATTCCTTCTTTAATGATGCTGTGAAGGACTTTTGAAGAGACTACAGATAGGTCTGTGCTATGCTCGCATTAAGGCTAAGCCTATTTTCATATAGGGAGCACGAACGAAGTGAGCTCTACGGTAGAGAATATGAACAAAGAAAAGTAACATACAATGATATATACTTTCAGCAGAAATCGCTCTGACCAATAGTTTCTTCCTTTTTCTTCCCGGGTTGGCAGGACAAAATTTGAGTCTCACTAATAAGCGTCACGAAGTGACAAGAAACGAGTGTCAATAAGTGTCACGAACATATTTTGCTCTTTATTTTTATTATTTATTATTGATTTATTTATATTTTTTATATTCCTTCTTTAATGATGCTGTGAAGGATTTTCGAACAGACTACAGATAGGTCTGTGCTGTGCTCGCATTTTTCATATTTACAGAAGAACAAGAACAAAACACATATATCTTTTGACTATAATTTTATCAAATATGCCTTATTAAGATCATTGTAGAGTGTCTTATCTTCTTTTATACTGTAATCTCGTCGATTTGATATCTTGTCAATGAATGGGTGACACCAACTGACGTATGTTGGTTTTCCTAATCAAATTTGTTCTGTTCTGTTCTGTTCTTGGATAGTCCGATGGAGAAAGATAATGTACAATTCCTAAGATAGTGGTGCGTTGCGGAAAACCTATTATCTCCCATGCTACTCTCCACTGTCATGGCGGGAAAATGAAAGTTTGCAAAGATGAAATCGCTTCACGACTCCCATCGAAATTATACGAGAAACTTATGCCATTTCAAAAGGATGGTGTTGAGTTCGCCGTAAGAAAAAGTGGAAGGTACTATCAGTCAACTTATCGAGCCTACTTTGTTTTCGACATCGTTTGGAAACATGTTTTTTCATGAAGCATTCTTCAGCCTTCATCATCATCATCGGATTTTTTTGCAGGTACAGGGGCAGCATCCACATCAGTGGGCCCCCTTCCAGGTAGCTGGCTTGATGCACACATGGCAGATCTCATACCAGATTTCCAGGTATGTCCGTCATGAGGGTCGATAGCTAAGAGCTTCCACTCTCTGCAATCCCTCTCTGTCAGCTTCCATGTCATCTTGGGCTTCCAGGCCATGCTTTCCATCTACCTGTAGGTCAACGGCTGTCTTGACTGCACTGGAGCATTCCACATAGTGATGGGCCCATTATCAACTATAGTCCAAAGTCAGTTGGATATTGGACAACTCGACCCCTAACAAACTCTGCCCCTAACCAACTTTGTCTCCACAAACTTGGTCCCTAACACACTCGGCCCCTGATATTTATTAATGATCATCAAAGAGGTTTTAACATCATATTATGAGTCTATATATTTTAAATATAATTCATATATCTATATCTATTATCTGCGGGGCCTGACAAATCAAAAAAAATCCACTTGCCCACTGGGCAAGTAAAATTTTTTTTCACTTGCCCAGCTCAAATTCCTATTTGCACAGGATTTGCGCAGCTCAAATTCCTATATGCCCAAGATTTGCAAACAGAAATAGAAGTCCCACTTTTAACATTGCTTTAACAAGTCTATGAAAGCAATACTCTTGTAAATCCCAGATAATATACAGAAAAGCGAGGTTTTAAATGGCATACATAAGTTTACTCCTTTTTTTTCACTCAAAAACATAGATAAGGGGCACTCAATGAGGCAGTTTCAGACCCCACAATCTAAGTTTGCAGTGGAAATAAGAAAAGTATCATAATTTCACATCAGAAAATACCAAAGGGATGCAAAGAGAGCATGTTGAAAAAGAATTTTATTTGTATTTACTTGAAGCCTTGAATAAATACTCATGTGTTTGTAAAAAAAAAAAAAAAAAAAAAAAAAATTCTTAAGGTAAATGTATACACCTGCAAGAAAGTTAACTTGATTGAAGAACTGCCTACAAACTATAGGACAATTCATAATTAAAAGACTTCATTTTTTATCAAAGAAGCCATTTTGAAAATGGTGTATTCATTTATCCCAAGAACAGAGAACAACCTCCAAGAAATTGGAAAGAACTGAATATTATTCTATGTGGTATTGTATATCAGTGCTCATCAAGTCTTTCTGGTTTTAGGAGCACATAAGTCATCAAGCACTAGTCAGTTGTGTAAGCCATCAGAGTTCATTTTTTGTTTTTCATCCTAACACGTTATCAGTAATATCAACAGAGAATAAATTTTTCATAAATGACTTTGACACACAGTATTTTTAGTCTTACAAATTCATTATTATTTGATGAACACTAAGTAAATCCAGATTTCGAGAGGGAAATAACAAAGGTTTTGCAAACAGGCGAGATCGTAACGGTATCACGCTTTTTTTTTTTTTCCGGACAAAAAACTCAATTTCTTACCTGTGTTTCTATATTGTGTCATTTTGTACTTTCGTTTTCATAGCCAAACACGTCGTAAGCAACGACTTATTTCATTGGTGTATGCCCAGTTGCATAGCCAATGAAATACGAGAATATCAAAAAACCAATAATTGCCGACCTTACTTGGTTCATACTACACAGAAGCCATGTTTAGCATACAATTATTGATCAGCTGTTACGACGGAAAATTAAAGGCACGTGCCGGAAGGGAAACAACTGATCAATTGGATTAACGGTAGTGTGATAATGAAAACCGTTATACATGGGTTGTCTGCATTAATCAGGACAGCTGGGCAATTAATTATCAGTATTTATTGACATCTTTTAATCAGACTTTTTTACCGTAAATACTCGCACTTTTAACCGTCCTGGCGATTTTTTGACACTTGCCCGACCGGGCGTGGTAAAGACGGAACAGACTTGCCCGGAGGGATTTAGGACTTGTCCCGGGCGGTCGGGCAGTGGATTTGTCAGGCCCTGTATCTGCAACATCAGCTTCTTGTATACCACATGAGGATTGATGTGCCACCAAAATCCAAGTGCAAGTTCACCCCTCGCCACAAAGTTTGAAATCTTAAAGACCCTCAGACAAGCAATCATTTCCAGGAAGTCTTCAACTTGCATGTGGGCACATCTGCAGGTGTAGCTGATGGGGCCACTGAGGATATCTGGAACAACATCAAGACTGGACTGCTCAAGACAACTGAGGAGATGTGTGGCACAACTCGGCCACACCGTTGGCGTCGTGAAACCTGGTGGTGGAATGAACATGTGGAAAAGGCCATTGCTTCCAAGCAGAAAGCTTTCAAGGCCTGGAAGGCTGGTAAAGGCACTAGGGCATCATACGTTGCAGCCAAACGAAATGCCAGACATGCAGTGCACCATGCTCGTCAAGAAGCTGACAAGAAGGTCTATGAGAATGTTGACCCTAAGTTTTCAGAAGTCTACCGCCTTGCTAACCAGTTTAGAAGAGAGAACACTGATGTTGTTGGTGACAAACCTGTGAAGAATGATGCAGGAGAGATGTCAATGAGTGAAGATTCAAAGCAGAAGAAGGCCTGGCTAGAGACTACCAAAGGCTTCTCAACATTGCGTTTGACTGGGATCCAGACCTCCTGTCTTATCAACCGCCAGTGGAAGGCCCGCCCATCCCAATCACCATTGATATGGTTAAGAAGGCTATCTAACAGATGAAGGCTGGCAAAGCACCGGGCCCATCAGGCATAGTGGTCCCTATTTGAGCAGCTGGTGACATGGGCGCTTCCATGATACGTGACCTCACAGCTGCAATCATTCGTGATGGCAAGGTACCCTCTGACTGGGAGCAGTTTCATTGTCTGCCTCTACAAGGAAAAGGGGGATGCATTGGAAGGGGCAACTACCGGTCTCAAGCTGACAGAGCAGGTTATAAAAATCTTGGAGAGGATTGTGGACGGCCTCATCAGACAGTTGGTCAATCGAGGATTCCCAGTTTGGCTTCGTCCCAGGCAGAGGCACTACAGATGCAATCTTTGTTGTCAGGCAGCTGCAAGAAAAGTATCTAGCTGCCAACAAGAGACTCTACATGGCTTTCATAGACCTTGAGAAGGCATTTGATCGAGTACCTCCGAAGGTTATCTGGTGGGCGCTGAGAAAACTTGGTGTGGAGGAGTGGATTATGCGACTGGTGCAGGGGATGTATGCAAATGCGCGGAGCCATGTCCATGTTGGTGAGGGGTACAGTGAAGAGTTTGAAGTGAAGGTTGGTGTTCACCAAGGATCAGTACTCAGCCCGCTGCTCATCATTGTGCTTGAAGCCTTATCACAAGAGTTCCACTCTGGGGTCTCCTCGGAGGACCTCTATGCTGATGGCCTTGAATCGCTTGAGGAATGTGTCAGGAGGCTCTTGACATGGAAAGAAGAAATGGAGAAGAAAGGACTGAGAGTAAATGCAGGAAACGCAAAGATCATGATCTGCGGTACGGGACTGGACCTCCTGCAGAGTTCAGGCAAGTTTCCATGTGCGGTCTTTCGCACTTGAGTGGGCAGCAACAGCATCTTCTGCAATGGCTGCAAGCACTGGCTGCACAAGAAATGCAGTGGGCTCAAGCGCTTGACAAAAGACCCTGACTACAGATGTACCCTGTGCCAGGAACTGCACACCCCTTTATGGCAGACCACAGAAGGAGGTCCAGGTAGGACCTGACAAGCTTGAGGTGGTAGCTTCCTTTTGCTACCTAGGAGACATGCTCTCAGCAGCAGGTGGCTGTGAACTTTCAACCACAACACATGTGAAAACCGCCTGGAAGAAGTTCAAGGATCTGCTACCAGTTCTTTCTTCACGCCACCTCTCTTTCAAAACACGTGGCCGTGTGTACAGCTCTTGTGTGCAGAGCACAATGCTCCATGCCAGCGAGACTTGGCCATTGACACAGCCAAACCTCCAGTGTCTGCTGCAAAATGACAGGGCAATGATCAGACAGATCTGCAATGTCAGACCACAAGACTTGGTCACCACCAGGTCCAGTGAGCTACTTGTGCGGCTTGGCATTGAGGATCTGGAACTCATTCTGAAGGAGAGAAGACTCCGATGTTATGGACATGTGGAGTGCACCAACGGTGCAGTCAAGACAGCCTTTGACATACAGGTTGATGGAAAGCGTGGGCCTGGGAGGCCCAAGATGACACGGAAGCAGCTGACAGAGAGGGATTGCAGAAAGTGGAAGCTCTCAGCTATCAACCCTCATGATAGACATACAGTACCTGTAGATCTGGTGTGAGATCTGCCATGCGTGCAGCAAGCCAGCTATCTGGAAGGGGGCCCACTGATGTGGATGTTGCCCCTGTACCTGCATGTTAATAAAAAATCCGATTATAATGATTTGATGATTATCTTCAGTGTTATAATGTTATTTTAAGTTAGGTCTTATACAAGTTATTTAGAGTCATGGAAGTAATATGCCTATTATATAGATTGTTGATCTAAAAATGAACTTTCCTTATATAATTTACAGTTGATTACAGTCATTTTGGATTATGGCCATGGCATGTTTTGGGGACAGAGTTGAATGGAAAACAGACAAAACATTTTGCGTTTAAATAAAGTGCAACTATCCACCGAATGAAACATTTTAGGGGCCGAGTTGGTCGGGGGTCAAGTTGGTGAGGGGCCGAGTTTGTTAGGGCAGAGATGTCCCGGAATCAGTCGGTTGAGGCTTTCGATTGCAACAATCAATTGCAAAATACCATAATCGATTTTAGTCGTTTCCGGTATGTATGTTCAGAAATAGGCATAAAAATTTTTGAAAATGCAAAGAAAACTGTACAATAATGAAGAAAATAACATTTAAACAGACAGTCTGGGATGATTTTAGCCTGTATTTCATGCGTTTTTGATGTTTTTTCTAGCGAGGTCGCAGCCATGTTTTTCCATTTAGAGCACTTCCTATTGACTATTGGACTAATGCTCACTGCTTTATGAAATCTGCCAGTAGAGACTCACCTCATTGCAGGAAAGACGTTTGCAGGTGACGTGGGCAACAAGCTTGCCTTTATTCTGCAGTCGCTCTGTTCATACATGAAATCAATGTTGACGTCGCCTTAATTTTTCAGTGTGTATTGCTTGTCCTGACCGATCAATTCTCCGAAAGTACAGACACAGGTGTCATGATCTTTTATCCCTTCAGGCTAGGATTTTCCTCAGATGGATTCTCTCGTTAGTTATTTTACACTTTCCAGTAATATCACATTGTTTGTTTGCAGACAACTGACCTAGATTTTGACAGATACACAATCCACCCCTCCTCATTCTAACGTACCTGATCGTATTTTTTTTTTTTTTTTTTTTATTTCAAAGTTTTTGGATGCCGAATTTTCATCAGTGTGATCGCAAATGCACCATTCTAATATTATAATGTTGACCTTTTCTTTTGAAAGACAACATGCAGTGACAAGCAAAATAATACCCTATCACTTATGTGAGCACATTCTCTGCATTTAAATAGTTATTTCTGTTGGCCAAAAGCAATTTCTAAGTCCAGCAGAATGTGTCCAGTAAACCTTGTGTAGCTTCTCGTGGAACTGCTCAGATGAGCACCGGGCGACAGTACACAATTCTGGGATGTTCATGTTTCCAGTACAAGTTAAAAAGTTACATTTTCGCTTGCTCCCACATGAAGAAACAGCGTGCTTATAACGGTGACGTCACGTAAACTCATGGCGGAAAACCATTCTGTAAGAAAAAGAGTTTATTACCATGTACGAGGGTGACTCAATAAGTAACCAGCCTAACATTTCTGGAGATCCACCTCTTCTTTTTCGATGTAATTGCCCTCTAGTGTGATGCACTTAGACCAACGGTGTTCAAGTGCCATCAGCCCAGAACTGAAAAAGTCAGGGTCCTTTCCATTGACCCACTCCTCAACTGCCGTCACGACTTTTTCATCAGACCGGAAATGAAGTCCACGGTATCCTTTTTCAAGTTTGGGAATAGGAAGAAGTTGCTAGGAGCTAGGTCAGGCGAATAGGCAGGATGTGGTATTAATTCATACCCGTTTCGCTCTACAGCATCCAATGCAATTTTGCAAGTTTGGACTCTCACGTTGTCCTGTTGCAGCAAAACACCTTTAGAGAGTTTACCTCGGCGTTTTTCACGGTGGCTCAGTTGGATGCGCCGTCCGACTGGAGACCAGGAGGTCGCGGGTTCAACCCCCGCCGAGGTCGGCAACATTCTTTCGTGGAGATTGATCATGAAATATTTTCTAAGGTCATTCTCTCCCTTCCGCTGATTCAAGAAGGGCAGTTGTCAGTTTCTGGCGAAAGAATGTGCACAATACTGGTTAACCACTTAGAGGACTAAGCCTGCCCAGTAAACGTGTGGTTAGGTAAACTGACTGCGCTCGACCTGACCCCATTGGGTTGACTGGGCCATAAAACCTCAAATCAAACAAACGGATGGCGGTTCTCAGCTGGTCTAACACGTTTGCATAGTACACTCCAGTTATTGTACTTCTCTTGGGTAAAAAGTCCAACATAATAACGCCTTTTTGCGTCCCAAAATACTGTGGCCATCACCTTGCCAGCAGATGGTTGCGTCTTGAACTTGTTTGGCCTCGGGGACCCAGGCCCTACCCACTGACGACTCTGAGCTTTATTCTCTGGCTCATAATGAGCCCAAGTCTCATCTACAGTCACCAAATGCAAAGGAAAATCATCTTTTGACCTTTGTTTCACTGAACCATGAATGAAAAAAAGAAGGACACTATTGTGCTACATGCATCGTAGGTAGCATCCTTCTTCTTTTTTTCATTTATGGCTTGATGAAATGAAAAAAAAAAAATCAATTCTTAAATCAATTGAAAATTATGCAATATAAAAAAAAAAACATGACCCAAAGTTTATGACCTTTATTCTTTACATTTCAGATGTCTGATAGCAGATGAGGTATGTACTTTTTAAACTAAGATAAAGTACTTTTGGCAAAGGATCTTGAGACCCATTGGTTTGGGAATTTCAGCAAATTTATGCTTTAAATGGGAAATAATTCAGAGATGTTTTTTTACAACTTGCCTATGAAAATAAAAAGTGAGAAAAAATATGTTTCTAAATATAGACTTTGGCAATTAGTCAACTATGAAAATTCTTTCACATGAGGCAAAAGTGACAGATGATTGATTCTTATCAGTCATCAGGACAAATCTAGTTTTCACTGCTCCAATTTCCATTCTGCATCATGGCTACCATTTCCATCTATAACTCTAACTGCCCATTCAAATGAGGCTGTGTCATTTTTCAGCACAATTCCCTTGGTGATTGGTTAGCATTATAGCCCTTTAAATAATATTTAAGGCCAAATAAAAATTATGTGTGTTTAGGGTAACATGTTAGAAAAAGGTAGGATAGATAGGGATTCTTTTTTTTAATTTTTTTTTTATGAAGAATAATACCATAATTACCAAATATATATGGACTTTGCACATAATTTACATAAAATTTTACCAAGACTGTTAGATTATCCTTAAATGTTTCTTAAAGTGCTGATAGAATGGCAAACAGTGTAGACATTAAAAGGAGCAGTTTGATCTGGGTCTATACTGTTTGCTCAGCCCTCCTTGTCCGAATGTTTAGCATAAATATTTTTTTTTGTTTTTTGAGAAAACATGAAAAAAAATTTGCTAGGTTTCACGAGGAAAATTAGGTAGGCTAGGATTACCTAAACACACATATTTTGTATTTGGCCCTCGGTGGGGTAACTTCCTATATATGGCATAGTACGGATGTGCGTGCCGAATAGCCCCCTTTTTCAGCGCTGCCAGGTATATGATTGGCCCCCTTTTTTCAACAAAAAGTATATGAATGGCCCGATTTTTCTGGATTCCTATGTGAAAGGCCCCATTTTTCCGACATCCTGGTATATGCACATATTTTTCGCTCAGAGATTTTTCGAGGCTGCTTATCCTCTTGGTATTATATGAATTGACTGTGATATTTGTGTAATAACCAGCAAAAAATGGGTACAAAAAATCAAAGGGCAGTATATGAATAGGTCAACATTTTGGATGATCAAGTATATGAATGGGTCCATTTTTTCGAAGGCCAGGTATATGAATGGGGTAGGTTTTGAAATACTGGCTTGCACACCCGTACCAAAATTACCCCTAAGTTACCCCCGGAGAGAATATAAGGAAATAAGACTTCAAAGACGAATAATATGGATAGAAATAATAATTTCTTAGCAGCAAGAAATATACAATGACTAAATTATGAGTGGTTAGAAGGCTGTAAGAGTTACTGTAAATTTTCTAAAAATAAAAATTTTAATTGTAAAATCTTAATTTTTAGACAGAAAACATGAAGAATTCCTGAGGGGAGTAATAAATTAAATTATCTCACTTCACCCCAGAGAGATAATAAATTTATATCTCATTTTTAGCGCATTTGAGCCTTTAGGCTCGTAGGTGAACTTGAAGTATAGGCAGGCACCTGCATTTGTCCATTCGTTTCTTGAAATTTGATGAGTACATGTAGATTGGCAGTGATGAGTAGATGACCTGATTAACTTTTGAATAAATTCTGAAAAATACTACATGAGTTATGGCCCTTTGTAATTTCGGGTATTTTTACCTTGTTAGCAAAATATCTCAAAAATTGTTGGAGCTAGAGCCTTGAAACTTGGTTAATTGATTGGTAATTATGAGTAGATGACCTAATTAACTTTTGAATAAATTCTGAAAAATATTTCAAGAGTAATGGCCCTTTGTAAATTTGGGCATTTTTCCCTTTGTTAGCAAAATATCTCAAATACTGTTGGAGCTAGAGCCTCATAACTTGGTGAATAGATTGGTAGTGATGGGAAGGAAGTTGGAGGGGGCCTACTGGTTTTGCTTCAGGGCATGAGTAATCACAACTGGTAATCTCGTAAGGGGTAGCCTCTGGTTATGCACTCAAAATCCTTACGCAGATGTCCAAATGTCAATAAACGGTAAAGTTCTTCTGATTTATTGATTTTTCGTCAATTTCATAGACATTTTTTGAAAAATCGGACAATGCTATTCCCAGCAACTTTCATTTCTATGTAGGAAAAGATAGGTATGGGCTTGGAAAAACAAGCGGCTATTTTTCTTTTTCAATTTCACCCGGAGATGGGTAGTCTGGTATTCCTGTTTTGACTTCTTTTCCAGTGCAGTATGAAGATATTTTCAGCTATCTGGATTATGAAATACTTATTTAACATATCAAATAAGATGTACAGCAACCTACCTCTACGTTGAAATACATAAGATGCTAAATTTCCCAAGCATTTGTTTGGGGGACTGAAATATTTGTGCCGAATATGACTTATGAGGCCGACTACCCCTTACGGGGGCATTAACCCTTACAGGGACAAGAAAGCCAACTGTCAGGTGTCTGATTACAAGGCCTGATTATCCCTTATGGGAACATTAGTCATTATCAGAATGCCCTGCATTTAAAAACATGCAAAGTTTAGACCAAACCAGTTTCAAAATATTCCATTTACATATAAACAATCAAACACCATGAAAGGTTTTGCAAATGAGACAGCATGTATCAACAGGGTTTTGATATGCCACGTTTGCATATATTTGAAGCTCTCAATTGAGCAAAATCGTATAGAAGTTTCATTATACTGCTGAAAAAATTGCTTTGTGATGTATAGGCTTTTTTGTCCCCGTAAGGGTTAATGCCCCCGTAAGGGGTAGTCAGCCTCGTAAGTCATAATCGGCACAAATATTTCAGTCCCTGGAAAAAAATGCTTGGGGAAATTAAGCATCTTATGTATTTCAAAGTGGATGTGTGTTGCAGTAGGTCTTATCTGATAATTATCAAATTTTATATTTGGTATGTACTTCATCTAACAGACCTACCAAGATTGACAAATTATATCCCTGGATGTCAAAAATGGCCCTGCCCTGGAGTCAGTCTCACTTGTTTTACATAGACTCATATAGGGAAAAACTTAAAAAAAAATACCTTCTTGTCTGAAACTAGGAGGCCCAGGCCTTTGATTATTTGGTATATTGCTTATCTAATGGACCTCTACCAAGATTGTTCAAAATTAAAGTGTGGGGTCAAAAATGGCTCTGCCCAAGGGGGTTACTTGCTTTACACAGTCCCATATAGGGAAAACAACTTAAATAAAAAAAATCTTCTTTTGTGAAACTAGAAGACCCAGGTATTTGATATTTGGTATATAGCTTCATCTAGTAGGCCTTTACCAAGATTGTTCAAATTACTGTCCTGGGGTCAAAAATGGTCCCACCACAGTGGGTCACTTGTTTTAAAGAGTAACTTATAGGGAAAACTTTAAAAATCTTGTTGTCTGAAACTAGAAGGCTCAGGACTGATATTTGGCATGTAGTTTCATATAGTGGACCTCTACCAAGGTTGTTCAAATTATAGCCCTGAGATTAAAAATGGTCCCACCCTAGGAGTCACTGTTTTACATAGTCTCATTCAAGGAAAAACTTTATAAAAATCTTCTTGTGTGAAAACTTAAAGACCCAGACCGTTGGTATTGAGTATGTAGCTTCAGCTAGAGAGCCTTTACCAAGATTGTTCAAATTATGACCCTGGGGTCAAAATGGCTCTGTCCCGGAGGTCTTTTGTCGTACATAGACTTGTATGGGGAAAAACTTTAAAAATCTTCTAGTTTAAAAATAGAAGACCTATGCTTTTGACATTTGGTACTAAGTTTTATCTAGTGGACCTTTACCAAGGTTGTTCAAATTATAGCCCTGGTGTCAGAAAGGCCACGCCCCAAGGGTCACTTGTTTTACAGACTCATCTGGGGGAAAACTTTAAAAATCTTGTGTGAAACTAGAAGGTTCAGGTCTTTGATATTTGTGATGTCACTTTATCAAAGCCATACTTATGTGAAGTTTCTGTTTCATCAAATTAATTAAAGCTAAATTCCATACCAAGTTACTTTAGGATACGTAGACCAACGGTTTTTCAAACTGTACCAGCTACCAACAATGTCCATGTTTCATTCTTTAAAAATGCAACCATAAGTTTGCTCAGAACAAAAAGTCTCAGGTGAGCTACAGGACCATTTTGGTCCTCTGGTTTTTCTGTTTGAATTTTAGAACAGTTATCAAGGCTTATAGTGCTTAATTTCCAAATTTCTTGATTTCAAAGATTTTGTGGTAAATACCTATGTTACCAGCAACTACTTTCAAAGGACTTGTTAAGGAGGAGTGTTTGATGATAATTCTGGGATGATTCTCTCAATTTCTCCACAAAAACAGTTGTTAGTTCAAATATTAAGTTTATTGTTTTATTGATTTGTTTAATCATATACACAAAATAAACACATATAAATGGTTGGATCAAACATTTGTTGTGGGCGCTCATTGAGGCACTTCTAATAACTATCCACAACATATGATTTTTTTTTTTTTTTTGAGAAAAAAGTTATCCTAGAATTATCACCAGTCTCCCCCTTAACAAGTCCTCTGTAAACCCTTAAAACACCAATCACAGCAGCAGCAGACAATTTTTATAGAAATTAAGTTGAAATTTCATGTGAATCAGCTGTCATGCTGATGATTCACATGAAATGTCAGAACTTAATTTCTATGAAAAATAAAAAAAATAGAATATTGTCTGCTACAAATTTTTGCTTTATGGTTTCAGATGGGTTTAGGTAAAACCCTGCAAGCAATATCTGTGGCATACTATTACCAGAGTGAGTGGCCTCTACTAATCATCGTGCCTTCTTCACTACGATACTCCTGGATTGAAGAGTTTGAGAAATGGCTGCCAGACATAAACCCAGCAGGAATAAATCTCATTCAGTCAGGAAGTGATGCTAGGTATTTACGCTTTGGCAACAGTGGGACAGAGGAAACTACATAATGAGAGGAAACTACATAATCAAAGTTATTGGCAGTATGAACCCTTAAACACTAATTGTAGCAGACAACATTCTAATTTATTTCTTTAAGTTTTATGGGGTTTTTTTGGTTTTTTAGCTCACCTGAGCTGAAAGCTCAAGGTGAGCTTTTGTGATCACTCACCGTCCGTCGTCGTCGTCGTCCGTATGTCCGTCCGTCCACAATCTTTAAACAACATCTCCTCCTAAACCGCTGATTGGATTTTGACCAAACTTCACAGGAATGATCCTTGGTTGGTCCTCTTTCAAAGTTGTTCAAATGGTTCCGGTCCATTGCATATCTAGGTCACAGGAGCTAAAAATAGATTTTTTTACTAAAAACTTAAAAAATCTTCTTGTCAGAAACCACTGGACAGATTTCAATATAATTTTGCAGAAATGTTCCTTTGGTGATCCTCTACCAAGATTGTTCAAGCCATTTGGATTCGTCAAAAAAACATGGCCGCCAGGGGACGGGGCTTATTTTCCCTGTGTATCTATATAGAAAACTTTAAAAATCTTCTTGTCAGAAACCACTGGACCAATTTCAATGTAATTTTACAGAAATGTTCCTTTGGTGATCCTCTACCAAGATTGTTCAAGCCATTTGGATTTGTCAAAAAACATGGCCGCCAGGGTGCGGGGCTTATTTTCCCTATGTATCTATATAGAAAACTTTAAAAATCTTCTTGTCAGAAACCACTGGATCGATTTCAATGTAATTTTGCAGAAATGTTCCTTTGGTGATCCTCTACCAAGATTGTTCAAGCCATTTGGATTCGTCAAAAAACATGGCCGCTAGGGGGGCGGGGCTTATTTTCCCTATATATGTATATAGAAAACTTTAAAAATCTTCTTGTCAGAAACCGCAGGACTGATTTCCATATAATTTTGCAGAAATGTTCCTTTGGTGAACCTCTACCAAGATTGTTCAGGCCATTTGGATTCATCAAAAAAGATGGCCGCCAGGAGGCGGGTCTTATTTTCCATATATATCTATATAGAAAACTTTAAAAATCTTCATGTCCGAAACCACTGGACCGATTTCAATATAATTTTGCAAAAATGTTCCGTTAGTGATTTTCTACCAAGATTGTTCAAGCCATTTGGATTCGTCAAAAAACATGGCCGCCATTTGGCGGGGCTTAATTCCCCTATATATCTATATAGAAAACTTTAAAAATCTTCTTGTCAGAAACCACTGGACCGATTTCCATATAATTTTGCAGAAATGTTCCTTTGGTGATCCTCTACCAAGATTGTTCGAGCCATTTCAATTTGTCAAAAAACATGGCTGCCAGGGGGCGGGGCTTATTTTCCCTATATATCTATATAGAAAACTTCAAAAATCTTCTTGTCAGAAACCACTGGACCGATTTCAATGTAATTTTGCAGAAATGTTCCTTTGGTGATCCTCTACCAAGATTGTTCAAACCATTTGGAATAGTCAAAAAACATGGCCGCTAGGGGGCGGGGCTTATTTTCCCTATATATCTATATAGAAAACTTTAAAAATCTTCTTGTCCGAAACCACTGGACTGATTTCCATATAATTTTGAAAAAATGTTCCTTTGGTGATCCTCTACCAAGATTGTTCAAGCCATTTGGATTTGTCAAAAAACATGGCCACCAGAGGGCGGGGCTTATTTTCCCTATATATCTATATAGAAAACTTTAAAAATCTTCTTGTCCGAAACCACTGGACCGACTTCAATATAATTTTGCAAAAATGTTCCTTTGGTGATCCTCTACCAAGATTTTTCAAGCCATTTGGATTCGTCAAAAAACATGGCCGCCAGGGGGCGGGGCTTATTTTCCCTATATATCTATATAGAAAACTTAAAAAATCTTCTTGTCAGAAACCACTGGACCGATTTCAATGTAATTTTGCAGAAATGTTCCTTTGATGATCCTCTACCAAGATTGTTCAAGCCATTTGGATTCGTCAAAAAACATGGCCACTAGGGGGCCGGGCTTATTTTCCCTATATGTCTATATAGAAAACTTTAAAAATCTTCTTATCAGAAACCGCAGGACTGATTTCCGTATAATTTTGCAGAAATGTTCCTTTGGTGATCCTCTACCAAGATTATTCAGGCCATTTGGATTCGTCAAAAAACATGGCCGCCAGGGGGTGGGGCTTATTTTCCCTGTATATCTATATAGAAAACTTTAAAAATCTTCTTGTCCGAAACCACTGGACCGATTTCAATATAATTTTGCAGAAATATTCCTTTAGTGATCCTCTACCAAGATTGTTCAAGCCATTTGGATTCGTCAAAAAACATGCCTGCCAGGGGCCGGGCTTAATTTCCCTATTTATCTATATGGAAAACTTTAAAAATCTTCATGTCAGAAACCACTGGACCGATTTCCATATAATTTTGCAGAAATGTTCCTTTGGTGATCCTCTACCAAGATTGTTCGAGCCATTTCGATTAGTCAAAAAACATGGCTGCCAGGGGACGGGGCTTATTTTCCCTATATATCTATATTGAAAAATGTAAAAATCTTCTTGTCCGAAACCACTGGACCGATTTCCATATAATTTTGCAGAAATGTTCCTTTGGTGATCCTCTACCAAGATTGTTCAAGCCATTTGGATTTGTCAAAAAACATGGCCACCAGAGGGCAGGGCTTATTTTCCCTATATATCTATATAGAAAACCGATTTCAATATAATTTTGCAAAAATATTCCTTTAGTGATCCTCTACCAAGATTGTTCGAGTCATTTGGATTCATCAAAAAAGATGGCCGCCAGGAGGCGGGTCTTATTTTCCATATATATCTATAAAGAAAACTTTAAAAATCTTCATGTCCGAAACCACTGGACCGATTTCAATATAATTTTGCAAAAATGTTCCGTTAGTGATTTTCTACCAAGATTGTTCAAGCCATTTGGATTCGTCAAAAAACATGGCCGCCATTTGGCGGGGCTTAATTCCCCTATATATCTATATAGAAAACTTTAAAAATCTTCTTGTCAGAAACCACTGGACCGATTTCCATATAATTTTGCAGAAATGTTCCTTTGGTGATCCTCTACCAAGATTGTTCGAGCCATTTCAATTTGTCAAAAAACATGGCTGCCAGGGGGCGGGGCTTATTTTCCCTATATATCTATATAGAAAACTTCAAAAATCTTCTTGTCAGAAACCACTGGACCGATTTCAATGTAATTTTGCAGAAATGTTCCTTTGGTGATCCTCTACCAAGATTGTTCAAACCATTTGGAATAGTCAAAAAACATGGCCGCTAGGGGGCGGGGCTTATTTTCCCTATATATCTATATAGAAAACTTTAAAAATCTTCTTGTCCGAAACCACTGGACTGATTTCCATATAATTTTGAAAAAATGTTCCTTTGGTGATCCTCTACCAAGATTGTTCAAGCCATTTGGATTTGTCAAAAAACATGGCCACCAGAGGGCGGGGCTTATTTTCCCTATATATCTATATAGAAAACTTTAAAAATCTTCTTGTCCGAAACCACTGGACCGACTTCAATATAATTTTGCAAAAATGTTCCTTTGGTGATCCTCTACCAAGATTTTTCAAGCCATTTGGATTCGTCAAAAAACATGGCTGCCAGGGGGCGGGGCTTATTTTCCCTATATATCTATATAGAAAACTTAAAAAATCTTCTTGTCAGAAACCACTGGACCGATTTCAATGTAATTTTGCAGAAATGTTCCTTTGATGATCCTCTACCAAGATTGTTCAAGCCATTTGGATTCGTCAAAAAACATGGCCACTAGGGGGCCGGGCTTATTTTCCCTATATGTCTATATAGAAAACTTTAAAAATCTTCTTATCAGAAACCGCAGGACTGATTTCCGTATAATTTTGCAGAAATGTTCCTTTGGTGATCCTCTACCAAGATTATTCAGGCCATTTGGATTCGTCAAAAAACATGGCCGCCAGGGGGTGGGGCTTATTTTCCCTGTATATCTATATAGAAAACTTTAAAAATCTTCTTGTCCGAAACCACTGGACCGATTTCAATATAATTTTGCAGAAATATTCCTTTAGTGATCCTCTACCAAGATTGTTCAAGCCATTTGGATTCGTCAAAAAACATGCCTGCCAGGGGCCGGGCTTAATTTCCCTATTTATCTATATGGAAAACTTTAAAAATCTTCATGTCAGAAACCACTGGACCGATTTCCATATAATTTTGCAGAAATGTTCCTTTGGTGATCCTCTACCAAGATTGTTCGAGCCATTTCGATTAGTCAAAAAACATGGCTGCCAGGGGACGGGGCTTATTTTCCCTATATATCTATATTGAAAAATGTAAAAATCTTCTTGTCCGAAACCACTGGACCGATTTCCATATAATTTTGCAGAAATGTTCCTTTGGTGATCCTCTACCAAGATTGTTCAAGCCATTTGGATTTGTCAAAAAACATGGCCACCAGAGGGCAGGGCTTATTTTCCCTATATATCTATATAGAAAACTTTAAAAATCTTCTTGTCAGAAACCACTGGACCGACTTCAATATAATTTTGCAGAAATGTTCCTTTGGTGATACTCTACCAAGATTGTTCAAGCCATATGGATTCGTCAAAAAGCATGGCTGCCAGGGGGTGGGGCTTATTTTCCCTATATATCTATATAGAAAACTTTAAAAATCTTCTTGTCAGAACCACTGGACCGATTTCCATATAATTCTGTAGAAATGTTCCTTTAGTGATCCTCTACCATGATTGTTCGAGTCATTTGGATTTGTCAAAAAACATGGCCGCCAGGGGACGGGGCTTATTTTCCCTATATATCTATATAGAAAACTTTAAAAATCTTCTTGTCCGAAACCACTGGACCGATTTCAATATAATTTTGCAAAAATATTCCTTTAGTGATCCTCTACCAAGATTGTTCAAGCCATTTGGATTCGTCAAAAAACATGGCCGCCAGGGGGCGGGGCTTAATTTCCCTATTTATCTATATAGAAAACTTTAAAAATCTTCTTGTCAGAAACCACTGGACCGATTTCCATATAATTTTGTAGAAATGTTCCTTTGGTGATCCTCTACCAAGATTGTTCGAGCCATTTCGATTAGTCAAAAAACATGGCCGCCAGGGGACGGGGCTTATTTTCCCTATATATCTATATTGAAAAATGTAAAAAATCTTCTTGTCCGAAACCACTGTACCGATTTCCATATAATTTTGCAGAAATGTTCCTTTGGTGATCCTCTACCAAGATTGTTCAAGCCATTTGGATTTGTCAAAAAACATGGCCACCAGAGGGCAGGGCTTATTTTCCCTATATATCTATATAGAAAACTTTAAAAATCTTCTTGTCAGAAACCACTGGACCGATTTCAATATAATTTTGCAAAAATGTTCCTTTGGTGATACTCTACCAAGATTGTTCAAGCCATATGGATTCGTCAAAAAACATGGCTGCCAGGGGGTGGGGCTTATTTTCCCTATATATCTATATAGAAAACTTTAAAAATCTTCTTGTCAGAACCACTGGACCGATTTCCATATAATTCTGTAGAAATGTTCCTATAGTGATCCTCTACCAAAATTGTTCGAGTCATTTGGATTTGTCAAAAAAAATGGCCACCAGGGGGCGGAGCTTATTTTCCCTATATATAGAAAAATGTAAAAATCATCTTGTGCCAAACCACTAGACCGATTTACATATAATTTTGCAGAAATGTTCTTTTGGTGATCCTCTACCAAGCTTGTTCAAGCCGTTTTGATTTGTCAAAAAACATGGCCGCCAGGGGGCAGGGCTTATATTCCCTATATATGTATCTATATAGAAAACTTATAAAAATCTTTTTGGCAGAAACCAATGGACCGATTTCAATATAACTTGGAAGGAATGTGTCTTTGGTCACCCTCTTCCAAGGTTGTTCAAGCCATCATGATTGGTCAAAAAATATGGTTGCAAGGGGGTGGGGCTTATTTTCCCTATATATCTATATAGAAAACTTGAAAAAAAATCTTCTTGTTTTCCCTATATATCTAAATAGAAAACTTTAAAAATCTTCTTGTCAGAAACCACTGAACAGATTTCAATATAACTTGGCAGGAATGTTCCTTTGGTGACCCTCTACCAAGTTTGTTCAAGCTGTCATGATTCGTTAAAAAACATGGCCGAAAGGGCATAGGGCTTTATAGCTATATAAAACTTTTTAAACCACAGGACCAATTTCAATATAACTTGGCAGAAATGTTCCTTTGGTGACCCTCTTTTAAGATTCAGTTCAGGTTGTCAAGATTTGTAAAAAAACATGGCCGGGGGTGTGGTGGAGGGGGTTGGGGGTGGTTAGTGCTATAAAGTTTATACAAAAATCCTAGAGCAGTGAACTTGGCTGAAACTTCAACAGTAAATATGCAAATCTGTTTGGTCAGGTGAGCGATATAGGACCATCATGGTCCTCTTGTTGTTTTTTTCACAGATAATAATACTTGGAATTTTATGTGAATCATCTGTTAGCTAGGCAGATGATTCACATAAAATTCACAGGGATGGGAAACTTCAGGATTAATCTTGATTTCAGGATTGAGAACTTTCAAGCATGAAAGTTCTCTTTTACACTTGTTCACTAGACCATCCTTTTTATGTCAAAAGTAGTTATTTGGGTTAATATATGCCTGAAATAACTTAAAAAAATCAATTATTAAACTGGGCCCAGTTGTTCAAAGCATCGTTAGCTTAACGGGCTCGTTAGTGGTCAAAATGTTAACTGTTCTAGTAAGTAAAATATGTAATTCACAGGTATTTTTGTTGAAAAAATGTGAGTAGCTTTTGCAAATGCAAAAGCTATTCACATTTTTTCTGCAAAAATATTAGTATATATGCCATATTTAATGATCAAATGCAAATGCAAAAGCTACTCACATTTTTTCTGCAAAAATATTGGTACATGTATATATGCCATATTTAATGATCAAAGTTTTAACGATACATTAACTAATGATATCGTTAGTTTTGAACAACTGGGCCCTGATTATTAGTTCTATAGCTCCATATAAGAGGGAGTATCCACATAATAATTTTCTCATTTCTCAATAAAAACATATGTTGTAGGTACTCATTAGAAGTGCCTCCCCGAGGCACTTCTAATGAGTACCCACAATATAGGTTTTTATTGAGAAATAAGAATAAGATTAGTAGTTTTTAACTGAATTTTTAGATTTCAGGATTGATTATTAGTGACTATTCACACCCCTGAATTCAAGCCTTAGTTTCTCTCTAAAAAAAAGTGTCGTCTGCTGCAACTATGCTTTATTATGGCTTCATAACACAGTTCATAGTGTATCTGACTACAGAACATTCTCAAATTCTAACAAGGGCCCAGTTGTTCAAAGCATTGTTAGCTTAATGAGCTCATTAGTGGTCAAAATGTTAACTGTTCTAGTAAGTACAATATCTAATTCACAGGTATTTTTGCTGAAAAAAAAATGTGAGTAGCTTTTGCAAATGCAAAAGACACTCACATTTTTTTCAGCAAAAATATTAGTATACAGTGATTTTTTTAGGTGTGCGTCCTGCGTCCTGTACGCATAATTTTGCCAGAGGACGCAAAAAATTACCCTCGGTGAGTCCCATGGACTCATAAAAAATCTCAAATGTATGTACGTTTTGCTTCTTGAAGTCTACTTTCATTTTTGGAAAAGCGAATGCGCAAGCGGTGTTTCAGTACAGTATTTGGTAAAAGCCAGTACTGAAAGGCGTCGTACCTCTACGGTACACCGATTTTACCTATAGAGTCAAATAATCAATACCAAGTTGTCCAGTATCAGAGGAAACCGTAGCGGATACTAAAGTATTGGTTTTTAGTCTGATGAGATCTTTTATCGTAACACCGTTTGACCTTGCAGTTGTCAGCAGGAAACAGCAATCGTTTTTTGCTTTTTTTTTTTTTTTTTTTTTTTGACAGAAGAAAAAGATGCACCCTAAAAAGATAATAAAACTAGACCCCAAACAGCAAACGCTGTTCGGTCTGCTAGGTCAGCAAATCAGACCGACACGGACAACAAAGTCTGAGACTGCCGATGATGGCGATCTCGATAACGAAAACCCCCCAGTCCCAAACTGAACCTACAAAGCACCAGACAAAAATGTCTCTGCTTTGTATCACGGTCTAGTCAAAACAGACAAAATGTCTGTCCTTAATCATGTATCACAGGTATTTGATCATCTGTCACTAAAACTGAAGATTTATGAAAACATTTTAATAAGCCTGTGGGTGAAAACATTTTAACACTTCACTTTTAATAGACAGTGGTATTATAGTTTCATATTTCTCAGGAAGTTTTCTGGAAAGAATTAAAGCAACTCAGTCACCACTATTTACTTTTATTGCACATCCAATTGAAATACCAAGAAAGTAATTATAAAACACTGTTACACAAGTTTAAATGAAAAGTCTAGGACGCAAAAAAATATTTCACCACGAATCCCGGCCAGGCTGGATGCACAGTTTCAGTTTGGGATGCATGAATTCTGGACCTAGTGAGTCCCAGGACCCATAAAGGCAAAATTGTAAAAAAAATCACTGGCATATATGCCTTATTTAGTGATCAAAGTTTTAACGATGCGTTAACTAACTACTTTTTAAGTTTTGGAGAACTGGGCCCAGGCCACATAACTTTCATGGAGATTGGTCATGAACTAATTTCTGTGGTCATTTCTCCCTTTCCACAGATTTTCAAGAAAGGCAGTTGTTAGTTACTAGTGAAAGTATGTGCACAAGTTCTGGTTAACAGTTTAGAGGCCTGAACCTGCCCAGGAATAGTAACTTACTGGCTCAGCATGTCCTTAACAATGTTGGCCGAGCTGTAAAGCTTTAACTGAAACTCAGGCTTCTGACCTGCTTTTAGGTTTATTGCCAAATTTGGGCTTCATGCCAAGCAACTAATTGAGACGAGACCTGTGCACAACATTTCGAATTAGGTTTTGGCGGAAATGTCATTTAATAGTACAAATACACACACATAGAGAGACAGAGAGAGAGAGAGAAAGAGTCTGGCTGACACCATTGGTTGATTATTAGTTTAAAGACAAATACTATGTCAAAAAAAGTGAAGGCACTGATCGTCGGTGGTGCAAGTGATTGTGGGTCCATAGCTTGAGATTAGAATGGTATCCAGACAGACCTGTTACTGATTACATACAAATGTATTCGATTACAATTACTTTGTAATTTCAGGATTATAGATTACAATTACATCTTTCCTGAATGTAATCAATTACAATTACATTGCAATGTAATTGATTACAATTACAATTACTTTCTTGTTGTTCCGTGTTTAAAAAAATCTAGTTTAAATTAATAATCTGTTTTATTATTCTTTCAAAGCTTCATGCATGGCATGCTATATCTTCTGACAAGATGTTATTCAAATTCTTTATACCATATATTCATTTTTTTATGATATCCATTTACTATACATTTTCTATGATGTATGGTTATTTTTTACTCTTCCTCTTGGTACCATGAGCTGGTTCAAAGACTTATAGTGCCTGGCTTTTGTTGTACTCCCTGGGGTGCAATATAATTCTGTTAGGCTGTTCATCTTAAGCATTGATAAATAAAAATGAAAACAACAATGGAATTAAATCAAGTTTTCATCTGTTATGAAGTTTAATTTGCATAAGCAGCATTATTAAGCTTCATGGAACAAAGGAAAGAACAATCTATCTAAAAATGTAGTGTGGTGGTTGATCTGTGTGTGTGTGTGTGGGGGGGGGGGGAGGTGAGTGGGGGGGGGGGGGCAAAAAAATCAATCTTGGCCCAGGGCTGTACAATCTAAAATTTGCAGTGAATAAGTTTTGTTAGGACATTGCTTTACCTGTCAGTAGACCACATAAGAGGAGTAAATTGCTGATAATTGAAGGATAATTTTCCTTATCTTTCAATGAAAACATATGTTGTGGGTACACATTTGAACCATCTCGTCAAGATGGTTCAAATGAGTACCCACAACATATGTTTTCATTGAGAGATAAGAAAAATTATCCCTGAATTATTACTAATTTACTCCTCTTATTTGGTCCTCTGCCTGTATGAAAGAACCAGCTCAAAACCTGTCAATGTCCTCAGGCAATATGTCAAAACTTAACACAGGTACTTAACAGAAGGGTGTAATTGGGCCAGTTTTAGTAAATGCCATAAATAATTCAAGTATTTGGATACTTGATAAATAGGCCTTTGCAAATAATGAAGAAAAAGTACATCAGGGTCTACATCCTTTCAAATTCAAATGTTATTGTTTAGATGCAGAAATATATGACAAGACCACACTCCAACTATAAATTATGACAGGTCAACTTTAGCCACTTAACAATTGTCCAAATGTATATAACTTTTACAGTAGGTCATCTGACATGAGAGACATTGTTGACAGCATGCACACAATAAACATGAAATAAGTCAGTAAGTTACTGTAAAAACACTTAAATTTTCATTTTCCATATTATATGTGTGGAGACAGTGAAGGCTCTGGTGGGACTGCACAAATTCAAAGCTGTACCTGAAATGTCTCTTTTGGCACATGCCTTTACCATTATCACATGGATTAGTCAATTCTGATTTGGATCTGCAATATTTGCCTTGATCTGTCTGTCCGAAAGTCTAATACACCGTTAAACAACCATGTTATAGCCAAACAAAAATGTAGAGATATATAGATAAAAGACTATAAATGTTTGCCAATTTAATTACTTTGATTATTTGCTAATCCATATCAGATAATCCATGTGTGAAACTTCAATTTCCTTTGATCTCGAAGATGTATTTTTTAAATTTTCTTTTATCTCAAAGATGTATTGATTGTTTTAAACAAACCAATACAGAGTCATTAAGTCATTAAATGTATACAAATCAAAATAATTATCTCCAGTATTCTTGTTTCTTGTCAAGTTGTCGTACCAGAAATGATTTTTTTTTTTTTTTTTCAGTTTTATTCCTTCTGACTTATTTTATTTAAATATCCATATTGTAATCGTATTGTAATTGTCAAAGTAATCACGATTACAGGCTGTTTTGCAATGTATTCGATTACAATTACAATTACTTGTAATCATAAAAATCAATGATTACAGATTACATTTCGATTACTCAAAACTTGTAATTGATTACATGTAATCACGATTACTGATTACAATTACAACAGGTCTGTATCCAGATAAATCATTTTTCTTATTTCTGCACAAGAACATGATGTACTACTCATCAGAACCCTCAGCAAGACTTCTGATATGTATTCGCAAAATAGATTAGGTGGAGAAATAAGAAAAATAGCAATACTTGAAGGTTGCAACACATGCCTTATCCAGTCCCATGATGCTGCCTTCACTGTATGCGTACACAAACCTGTCACAAGAGACCACCAAAATGTTGTCTTTAAAGGCAGGTGGTTTCTTTAGGAGGATGGATGTCCTTTCCAGAGAAGCAACTGTCAAACTTGTTTTGCCTCTCTTCTCAAGATGGATCTACACTAAAAGGAAAGAATTTTAAAGTAGATCACTTTTTAGTAATGGCTTGTTGTGCAGGGAATAGGAAGGCACAAAAGTTGTCTCCCTTGTATAAAATGGTGGAATATCTACCATAATGCATTTTCCCCATAATAGAGTTCAGCATAAATACTGTCTTGAAAGTAATAATATCAAGACATGTCTTAAATTGGCCTCTTATTCAACAATAGTCTTTTGACAGAGGTGGTCTTTCACCATTATCACTTCCTGGGCTAATTCAGACAATAGATGACTAATTTCTTATATTTTCTTATTTTTCCCACAAAATAGGCTTTGATATTTCATGCAAATTGTCTCCTATGGAGAAAATTTGCACAATATGTTGAGACTTATTTTGCTGGCAAAAATATAAAAAAAAAAAATAAAAATAGGAAACATTTGGCATTAAATTTCAAAGGCTATTTTGTGGGAAAAAAATGAAAAATATTTTCAATGTTGTCTGCTGAAATTTTTACCCAGCAAGCTATAAAGCATTGAGACAGAGTAGACTATGTCTTTTTCTTACAGATACGTTTATTTTTTTCAGCGTCTGTATGGCTGAGCAGTTGGCACTGAGCGGTTGGCACACTTCTGACATCTGCATCACGAAAACATACCTATATAATTTTGATCCCATTAAACACCACTTTTATATAGTAAAACTGGGGTTTAAAGGGGTATACATTATTTTTCTTATTTCTGCTCAAAAACATAGATTATGGGTACTTGTTAGAACCGCCTCGCCAAGGCGGTTCTAACAAGTACCCACAGTCTATGTTTTGAGCAGAAATATAAAAAATATCAGAGTTTTTTATCTGAAAATTTTCAGTTTTTAGAGGTGAAATTTTCTATATATTTGAATAGGCGTGTTTTCGTAATGCATCATGAGTTCACATCCTACCAGGGACAGAATTCAGCTCATGAATTTATGGTGCTTCATGGCATAGAGCCTTTCATTATCTCCAGTCGTCATCTCGATATGACCTAAATCATCATCTCGTGGAGATTGATTATGAAATATTTTCTATGGTCATTCTCTCCCTTCCCCTGATTCAAGAAGGGCAATTGTCAGTTTCTGGCGAAAGAATGTGCACAATACTTGTTAACCACTTAGAGGACTAAGCCTGCCCAGTAAACGTGTGGTTAGGTAAACTGACCGCGCTCGATATGACCCCATTGGGTTGACTGGGCCGTAAAACCTCAACATGAAAAAAATCTCAATATGACCTAAATAATGTTGATAGAGGCATAAAATAACAAAGTATCATCATCGTCACATCTATTTTTCAGTGGTATTGCTGAGGCCTCTGTGACCATCACAACATTTGGTATGCTAAGCAAGTCCACAAGCAATATTGTCAGAGAGGCTCTGCTTAGCCAGGGTTTTCAGGTTGTCATTGTTGATGAGTCTCACTATATCAGGAATGTGAAAACAGCCTCGGCAAAGATTGTGGTTCCCCTGATAAAGAATGCAAACAGAAGGATTCTGTTGTCTGGTACACCTGCTTTAGCCAGACCGGTTGAGGTAGGAGCATTTCACATTAAATGCATAACTACCGATAAGAGGGGTATTCAGATGAATATCTTTTTGTATTTCTCCACAAAAATGTCAGGGCCCAGTTGTTCTAAACTAACAATGTCGTTAGTTTATGTATCGTTAAAACTTTGATCATTAAATATGGCATATATGCTAATGTTTTTGCTAAAAAATGTGAGTAGCTTTTGCATTTTTTCAGCAAAAATACCTTTGAATTAGATATTGTACTTACTAGAACAGTTAACATTTTGACCACTAACGAACATGTTAAGCTAACGATGCTTTGAACAACTGGGCCCTGTTGTGGGTACTTGCTGTGACATGTTTTCTTGAAAAAGTAAGAAATGTACCAAAACCTTTTGGCTGATGGAAAAAAAAAAAAAATGTTAATGACATCATGTTACTGCATAGGCCTAGATAAGAGTGGGCATCAGGTTAATATTTTTCTTATTTCTCCACAAAAACATATGTTGTGGGTACTCATTAGAAGTGCCTCAGTGAGTACCACAACATACATTTTCATGGAGAAATAAGAAAAATATCAGTACTTTTGGATTGAAAAAAGTGCCTTAACTAGAGCTATGTGTTAGGCAATTCAAATGAAATACCAAGCTCTGTAATAATTACTGACCTTACTACTTCTTGCCTAATATTACAAAAAAATCCTGATTGTTTTATGCTTTCTTAAATTCCTAAATAAAAAAAAACACTGAAAATACAGGAAATTCTTAAAATAGCCTTTCACTAATATTTTGACCAAGTTCTTAATTCTTCCCTTTTTTATGCATACAAACTTAACATGGCTATGGATGAGGTGAAAGCAAGGAATTGTGAACCGTAATTATGTAGGCACAAGTTTTGCTATATACATGTACATGTTATTATACTAAATGTTGTTAAAAGTGCCCCTAAAATGCCTAATTTTAGTCTTATAACTTTGAATTTTGCTTTATTATTTTACACAATATTACTGGAAAAGCCTGTAATAATAACTTTACTTCACTCAAACCATTTTGCATAATACTATGAGCAGTATTTGGGAAAATGGTGGATTTCACTCCAACAGTTTTCCTGTGTATGTATTTCTTTCCAGCTTTTTCCTCAGATAGATGCCATCTCACCGAACAATTTTGGTTCCTGGTGGTCGTACACTGCAAGATATTGTGATGCTAAGCTAGAATGGTTTGGCAAGATCAAAAGAAGAAATGTGAAGTAAGTATTTAGAAATTTATATGAAGTAAATGAAAGAAAATACATGTACAGTGAAACCTGTGTAAGACAGCCACCTTTGAGATTGACTATACTGGTTGATTTGAAAAGGTGGCTCTCTTACACAGGTTTCACTGTAGATGGGTTGACTACCTGGTAAGAATGTGCATGCCGTGTTTATGTGTTTTGCTTTCAACAATTTTTTTAGAAGATGTATGTATTGATGGGTGCCTGCAAAACTGCATTAGTGCATGGGTTAAAGTTTTCACTCTTGACCCTGTATTAATTATAATTACTGTGCAGTTTTATATAGTGACTACATAGTTTTCAGTGTTAAAAATACATCTTTTTGGTTTTGAGAATTTTCCCAACTTTCATCTATACTTGTACAATATTTCTAAGTTAAATATAGACAGTGTCTGCATGTGACAGGAAGCTTAGTGCTCTGCATGGCACTGTTGCCTGAGTTATTGACTAAGTTCCCAGGTTTGAAAGAGTGTCATATTTCACTAGGATTGAGTTGAAAATGGCCGAGTTTGGCAGGCTATGAGTCGAAACGGGCCGAATTTATGATAGTGCTCTCGTTGTGCAGCTCTGTTACCGTGGGCCTTGGTGAACTTGATGTTGTGTAGGCAGTACCTTGCTTCCCCAGGAGGACACTGGGCAGGTCAGTTTTAACATACTTACCCTAAATATTTCGATACCTTAAAGTAAGATGCAGGTAGGGTTATGGTGATCTCCCAGTCCACCCCACCCCTTTCAAAACATGAATACTCATTAGAATTTCAACAGAAAAACAGCATATTTTTGTGAAGAAATAAGAAAAATGTCAGTACATTTTGGTTGAGAAAAAAAAGTTTCTTATCTGGACCTATAATTATTCTTTGTAAAGATTTGAGACCTGCTGTTGATGAACTAGACTTTTCCCTTATTCATAGCAAAACTTGAGGCCTGATCAGACAGTGCAAATGTGTCATCATTGCCTTCTTATACAATAAATAATGGTTCATTTCTCATGGTGTGGCTCAGAAGAAACCTCAGTCTTATTTTCTCATCTAGATGCTTTTGATGAGTACCCTAACATCAGGGCCCAGTTGTTTACAGCATCGTTAGCTTAACAAGCTTGTTGATCAAATTAAATGACAAACTTGTTAACTGTTGTAGCTAAGGTATTTTCAAATGCATTGATATTTTTGCTTGCAAAAATGTGAGTAGCTTTTGCAATGCAAAAGCTACTCACATTTTTCAGCAAAAAATATCAATGTATTTGCCTTATTTCAAGATAGAAATTTTAACCTCATGTTAGCTAACAACTTTGTTAAGTTTTTAACAACTGGGCCCTGTTTTAGTTAAAGAATAAGAAAAATATTTATCTGAATACTCCTTTTCTGGAGTTGTGGAAAATTTTAGGTTTTTCCCAGAGCTGTCATCAGTTTCTATGTTTACAGTGGTGCCAGTAATCTAGAGGAACTCCAGCATAAACTATCTTCAACATTGATGATTCGTCGAGAGAAAAGTGAAGTCCTAACACAACTGCCACCAAAACAGAGACAAAAAGTTCTTTTTGAGTTGAAAGATTCTGATATTAAGAAGGTATGTTCTAGAAAATAACCTTATATTGAAAGCAAGATACTACCACTCCAACCTGGACTTTCTTAAATACCCAAACGCTGAACTGGTTAAATAATTCTTGTCTAGTATTTGTCTAAGAGTACTTTTTACATTTGATAGATTTTCTGCCATTTGTTACAAGGGAGACAACTTTTGTGACAAAAAAAAAAAAAAAAAAAAAATAACGCAAAAGACCTACCAAGTGTATCCAGTCCTTTTAAAAATGATGGTCTGTTAAGTTCATTCTGCATTTCAAAACAACTTTGTTGACAAACTTTGGCGCAAAGGATGACTGATCTTTTCAAATTTACTTGCCCACACATAGTTTTACATGTACTCGCCATTAAAGAGAGCAAGTGGAAATTTACACCTCTATATGCTTCCTCCGGTGATCAAGAGGTCACAGGTTTGATCCTCGCTGGATCCAGCAACATGCTTTCATGGAGATTGATCATGAAATATTTTCATGTCATTCTCTTTCTTCTGCTGATTCAGCCAGCCTTGATGGCTCAGTTGGATGCGCCGTCCGACTGGAGACCAGGAGGTCGCGGGTTCAACCTCCATCGAGGTCAGCAACATTTTTTCATGGAGATTGATCATGAAATATTTTCTACGGTCATTCTCTCCCTTCCGCTGATTCAGAAAGGGCAGTTGTCAGTTTTTGGCAAAAGAATGTGCACAACAGTGGTTATCAAACTGGAGACCAGGAGGTCCCGGGTTCAACCCCCGCCGAGGTCGGCAACATTCTTTCATGGAGATTGATCATGAAATATTTTCTACGGTCATTCTCTCCCTTCCGCTGATTCAGAAAGGGCAGTTGTCAGTTTTTGGCAAAAGAATGTGCACAACAGTGGTTATCAAACTGGAGACCAGGAGGTCCCGGGTTCAACCCCCACCGAGGTCGGCAGCATTCTTTCGTGGAGATTGATCATGAAATATTTCCTACGGTCATTCTCTCCCTTCCGCTGATTCAAGAAGGGCAGTTGTCAGTTTCTGGCGAAAGAATGTGCACAATACTGGTTAACCGCTTAGAGGACTAAGCCTGCCCAGTAAATGTTTGGTTAGGTAAACTGACCGCACTCGACATGACCCCATTGGATTGACTGGGCCGTAAAACCTCAACACAAAAAAAAATCTGCTGATTCAAGAAGGGCAATTGTCAGTTTCTGGCAAAAGAATGTGCACAAATACTGTTTAACCTCTTAGAGGACAAGTCCTGCCCAGGAAAAGTGTGCTTAGGTAAACTGACCAGCTTGACTTGATCTAATGGGTTGACTGGGCCGAAAAACCTCAACTCAGTCAATCCTTTATTGAAAAATTATTATTCTTTTTATATTTCAGGAGATAAGGAAGACATTTGAAGAGCTGCGACCAATGCTAAAGCAGGGTAAATTTGAAGCTGCTGAGGTGTTGACTGGAGGTGGAGACTCTGATGTGAAGGACTTAAATTCCCTGTGTCTTATACAGAAACTTTATCAGTTGAGTGGTGAAGCTAAGGTTAGCATAAAAAGGGCTATAAATAGTCATCCAGATATTATTAAAATGTTCTGTTTATTTCTCCTCAAACATGTCCATATCTTAACCCTTGTCCTGCTGAACCCGGATAGGTCCTGCAGATCCAGATCGGTGGACTTCTGAAGAAGCCAATTGATCTGGATCTGCAGTTTGTGATTCAGTATATGAATTTATATCAACATTCTGGATTAAGTTATTTGATTGGCTGACAGTTAGAAATGGGTATGGCACCTTAATTTATTCAGCATGACAAGTGTTAATAGCTCATTCAAAACTCAATTTTTTTCTCCAAAATATGCCATAGTTCTAGATAAGAGTGGTTTCCAGGGCCCAGTTGTTCAAAGCATCGTTAGCTTAACGAGCTCGTTAAGGGTCATTTCGTTAACTGTTTTAGCGGATTCAATACATAATGTTCTGATATTTTTTGCTGAAAAAATGTGAGTAGCTTTTGCACTGCAGAAGCTACTCACATTTTTTCAGCAAAAAATTTCAGCATATTTGC
This sequence comes from Anodontia alba, assembly GCA_964016985.1. Taxonomy (NCBI): domain Eukaryota; kingdom Metazoa; phylum Mollusca; class Bivalvia; order Lucinida; family Lucinidae; genus Anodontia; species Anodontia alba. The sequence continues at coordinate 118,903,853 of OZ024823.1, forward strand.
TTATCACTCGATTAAAATTTTAACGAATCGTTAGCTAACGACATCGTTAGCTTTGAACAACTGGGCCCAGATATAATTTTTTCCATGAAAACCTTGTGTTACTTATTAGAAGAGTCTTTCTGAAATGCTTCTTATGAGTACCGTATTTACCATAAGTTCAAGACACTTTTACTGTTTAGAGTTCTTGTCCTAAAATTTTACCTCAGGTCACATGTGGGAAAGCCAAGTTCTGCTTATGGATGGTCAGGTGGTTTTTCCCCAGGTTCTCCAGTTTTCACCCACTTTTAATGAACGATGAACGGCTCGATATAAGTGAAATTTCTTAAAAGGGCCGTAAAACCCAAATGAAAAAAAAACAAAAAACGTTTAAACCCTTGTCCTGCTGAACCCGAATATGTCCTGCCTTTGCAAACAGTGTAGATCCAGATCAGTTGGCTTCTGCACTATTTGTCATTAAGTATGTGAATTTATCAAAATTCTGGATCAAGTAATCAGATTGGCTGACAATTAGATGTGGGCATGGCATCTTAATTTATTCAGTATGACAAGAGTTTACAACTTCTTTTATCACCTGTTTTTGTGTCTAAAATATTCCTGTATGAGTGGCAAACAGTGAAGACCCTGATCAGATGCTGCATTCTTGTGTCGAAAATATTCCTGAGTGAACAGCAAACAGTGTAGGCCCTGATCAGAATGTGGCATCTGATCTGGGTTTACATTGTTTGTTCAGGCCTGTCTGTCTAAATAATTAGGGTAAATACAGCACCCACTATTAGGCTGAATGTATTTTATTCAAACTTGTGTTAGCATGGGCAACTTAGGCGTGCAAGTTTCCATTCATCCATTTGTTCATTCGTGTATTTATGTCCACCCTAGCATCAACCCTAGCAGCCACCCTAATAACCATCCTAGCGACCATCCTAAATAAAGTCTATAACTGTAAAGCTTGTCTGCCAGTTTTTCAGTTAACCCTTAAACTGCCATTTACAACAATTGTTGTCTGCTTTGTCATCTGCTTGTGATTTTAAAAGTCATTTTTTGCAAACAGTGTGGACCCAGATCAGACTGCTCCTCTAGGAGCAGTCTGATCAGGGTCCACATTGTTTGCCTGTATGCAAAAGTAGGTTTGAAAAGTTTGCAAGAATATTCAGCAGACGACATAAACAGGCAACACTTTCAGATGCAGGTTTCCTTGGCATTTTAAGGGTTATATGTATTATTTGGCTTGTTAATTTTAGATAGGTCCAGCCAAAGAATATGTTGAGATGTTGTGCGATAATCCAAACTTGAAATTTCTGGTGTTTGGCTACCATCATGCGATGATGAATGGTCTCAGTCAGTTACTGTATGACAAGAAAGTCAAGTTCATAAGGATAGATGGTGACACACCTCCATCAGAAAGACCAGTAAGTGAAGATTTCTTTTATGCTCAGTTGATTTCTTTGTAGGTATACTATACTCCCGCAGACTGTGTTTGTTAGTGTTAGGGAGAGTGGGTGGTAGGTCATTTTCCCATTGTCTGTCCATTTGTTACATTTTGGTTCTTGCAGGGCATATCTAATAAGCACTCCTCACTGGTAATTTCTTGTGTGATCAAAGCTCAAGATAATATTTAGAAAATACTTTTCTTTTTTTTTCCAGCAAAACATATATTATGTATACTTATACCTCAGCGTACAAAGTTTTCCATGCGGCTATATAGTTTTTGTCACCTCCCCAGCTTCCCTCTAACACCTGTTTGAATAATCATCTGGCCGGCAATTAAGCTTGCTTTGCTGTTATTCTTGAAACTGTTTATTTGAAGTTGTTGAGTCATCTTGATTAGCACTACTGCTGAATGGTTACAGTTGAATTGACATCTTGCAGCTACACAGGCACTTACTGGGGCAAATGTCAACAGTTATGACCCAGGGCCTGGTTGTTCAAAGCGTCGTTAGCTTAACAAGCTCATTAAGGGTCATTTCGTTAACTGTTTTAGCAGATTCAATGTACAATTTTCTGAAATTTTTTGCTGAAAAAATGTGAGTAGCTTTTGCACTGCAAAAGCTACTCACATTTTTTCAGCAAAAATTTTCAGCGTATTTGTGTATCACTCGATGTAAATTTTAACGAATCGTTAACTAACGACGTCGTTAGCTTTGAACAACTGGGTCCAGATCAGCTGCATATTTGCTAGGCAGATAATTCTATGTCAAGCCTTTATTTCTTTAAAAAATTAAAAAATAGATATATCACTTATGAAAATCTTCATTTTCCTGAAGTATCTCCAAACTAAGCATCTTATCAAGACTAGCATGAAATCTACTCACTATTGTTTTGTTTAAATTACAGATCTGTCTGTAAAAATGATATCATATGAAAAGTTCTGTTTACAGTGTTTTTCTTTAATGCTAAGCTGTCTGGGTAAAATTTTCAGCAGACGACACATTGAAATATTTTTCTTACTGTTCCCAGAAAACAGAATTTGACATTTCATGCATATTGTCTCCATTGGAGACAATTTGTATGAAGTGTCAAATCCTGTTTTCTGGTAAAAATAAGAAAAATATCACAAATTTGTCATCCATATTTTTCTTACTTTTCCCAGAAAACAGAATTTGACATTTCATGCATATTGTCTTCATTGGAACCAATTTGTATGAAATGCCAAATCTAATTTTCTGGTAAAAAAAAGAAAAATATCACAAATTTGTGGTCTGCCAAATTTGCCCAGAGAGTGATAAAGGTCAATATTTACCTTCAGCAACTGGTTCATCAGTTCCAGTCAGATCCTAACACGAGAGTGGCTGTTCTTAGTATCCTGGCAGCAGGTGTGGTATGTACCAAACAACTTCACGTTTAAAATAGCTCCAGATACATGTATATTTTCCTTTTCTTTATTCTTCATGGAACCATATATTGTAAGTATTCATTAGAAGTGCCTCACCAAGGCGCTTCTAATGAATACCTACAATATATGTTTTCATGGAGGAATAAGAAAAATATCAGGGCCCAATTGTTCAAAACTGTCGATGTGGTTAGTTATTGTATCATTAAAACTTTGATTATTAAATATGGCATATATGCTTATATTTTTGCTGAAAAATGTGAGTAGCTTAGCTACTCACATTTTTTCAGCAAAAATATTTGCGAATTTGATTCTGTACTTACAAGAACAGTTGACTTCGGTGGCACAGTTGGATACGCCGTCCGACTGGAGACCAGGAGGTCTCGGGTTCAACCCCCGCCGAGGTTGGCAACAGTCTTTGTGGAGATTGATCGTGAAATATTTTCTACGGTCATTCTCTCCCTTCCGCTGATTCAAGAAGGGCAGTTGTCAGTTTCTGGCGAAAGAATGTGCACAATACTGGTTAACTACTTAAGAGGACTAAGCCTGCCCAGTAAAAGTGTGGTTAGGTAAATTGACTGCGCTCGACATGATTCCATTGAGTTGACTGGGCCGTAAAACCTCAACACAAACAAACAAATACAAGAACAGTTAACATTTTGACCACTAATGAGCTCATTAAGCTAACGATGCTTTGAACAACTGGGCCCAATACTTTTGGGTTAAAAAAGCTTCTTGTCTGGAGTTATGCCTTTCATTCTGTTTTTTTGTCTCACAGTTTAACTTGTAGCAAGCAAAAGTTAGGTCAGGATATATTAAAATTGTTTTCTTAATTTCATTCTAACCTGCTTTTACAAAGTGAATCAAAAGAAATAACCCTATTTTCTGGAAAAAGACGGAAATTTTTTAATCACGTAGTTAACAGTAGGCCCATTTATCACTCTCTGCATTCCCCGGCCTCAGTGGCTCAATTGGATGCATGTCTGACTCGGGATCAGTAGGTTGCCTATTAGACCCCCACTGAGTAGGCAACATTTTTTCGTGGAGATTTATGAAATATTTTATATGGTCATTATTCCTCTTCTGCTGATTCAAGAAGGGCAGTTGTCATTTTCTTGCAAAATAGGTGAACCACTTAGAGGACTTAGCCTGCCCAGTAAACGTGTGGTTAGGTAAAGTGTCCGTGCACGTCCTGACCCCAATGGTTTGACTGGGCCATTAAACCTCAACACAAACAAACTAACACTCTGCATTCAGTACCTAGCCAGGTCATACCAAAGACTTAAGATGGTGCTAACTGCTCTTTTATTTGCAGTTGGCATTAGAAAGAAGATCTAGGACAGATTGCACCAGTGTCAGTATAATGTGATTGATTGTAGCATGTAACTGGAGTGTGTGGTCAGTTTAAAAAGGCATAAGTTCCCACCATCATATCCAAATACTGTCGCAACAATTCTGAAAGATTTTTTGCAGTAATATTGCTTAAGTTCAGTTCAGACAAGCTGGCCTCGGTGGCTCAGTTGGATTGGCGTGGTATTGGTGATCAGGTGGTTGCAGGTTCGACCTCCACTGGGTCGGCAACATTCTTTCATGGAGATTGATCATGAAATATTTTCTATGGTCATTTTCTTTCTTCTGCTGATTCAAGAAGGGCAGTTGCCATTTTCTGACGAAAGAATGTGCACAATACTGGTTAACCACTTAGAGGACTAGGCCTGCCCAGTAAAAGTGTGGTGAGGTAAACTGACCAGCTCAACTTGACCCCATTGGGTTGACTGGGCTGTAAAAACGCAAATACAATTCAGATAAACATAAGTAGCCTTTTTGATTAATTCCATGTTTTCCAGGGTCTAACTTTCACAGCGGCCACTGTTGTTGTGTTTGCTGAAATGTATTGGACACCTGGTATGATGATCCAGTGTGAAGACAGAGCTCACCGAATTGGACAGAACAGCTGTGTGGCTGTACATTACCTTGTTGCCAAGGATACCATGGATGAGTGGGTGTGGTCAGCAGTCTGTAAGAAGGTACATGATATGTATATAATAGTACTTGACAGTATTTCTGTAATAGTGACTCAAATTCATAGGAACCACTACCATCTTTAATCTTTACTACTGTCTGGGTTAATTTAGCAGACAACAAATTGACGATTTTTTTTTTATTTTTCCCAGAAAACAGGATTTGATATTTCATGCAAATTGTCTCCACTAGAGACAATTTGCATGAAATGTCAAATCCTGTTTTCCGGGAAAAATAAGAAAAATATTGCAAAATGTTGTCTGCTGAAAATTTTACCCAGAGTGCTAAGGGTTAAGAGGGATTAATACTCTAAAAAGAGGTCTACTCTAAAAGGAAAGAATTTGCTGGAGCAAATTCCTTAGTTTAAACATATGTTATTCATATAAATTTTATTGCATATTTACATATTATCATACATATTATTAACAACATATACAACATATTCACAAAACAATCTTGAGACTTGTATGAGTCTGTTTTCCAAACAAGAATAATTGGCGCTATAAGCACTGAAACTGGAAGTCAGCAATGTCAGAAACATTTTTGTATAATCCAGGGCCCAGTTGTTCAAAGCTAATGATGTTGTTAGTTGACAATTCGTTAAAATTTACATCCAGTGATACGCAAATATGCTGAAATTTTTTGCTGAAAAAATGTGAGTAGCTTTTGCAGTGCAAAAGCTACTCACATTTTTTTCAGCAAAAAATATCAGAATATTGTGTATTAAATCTGCTAAAAGAGTTAACGAAATGACCCTTAACAAGTTCGTTAAGCTAACGACGCTTTGAACAACTGGGCCCATTTTTAGCAGATAACACAAGAATAAACATATTAAGTGAAATACGTAGAAAGATGACATTAAGAAATATTGAAATTGGTATTAGAAGAATTTCACCAGAGAGAGAGAGAGAGAGAGAGAGTGACATGTAGTTTATCAACCAATAGCTGAGCTCCTTAGTTGGAAAAATGTCTTCAATGTTATGTTGAACAGCATAAATTGTAATGTTTTCTACGGCGAAATGTTCATTACCAAATACAAATGTAGTAAGATATTCAGACTCGGATGGTTTACATTTTCTACTTGATCTAATGTGTGTTCTTATAAAGAAGCATCTGAGTGGTTAGCACTCCCAACTTTGATCAGGGTTTGAATCCCACTGGAGTCAGAATTCATCTCATGACTGCATCTCATTTTGTTGCACAGATCCTTTGTTCATCACCCAGCTATCATCTCGGTATGGCTTCAATAATGTTAAAAGGGATGTAAAACACCAACTCGTCTTCATATATTACAAAAGTGTTTTCTGTTTGTAGATGCTTACATGTACATAGCATTAAGAATGATTTACCTATGACACAATTCATATGGTATGGGTTTGGGGTGGTCGGGTGGTGCGAATGTGTCGTATATCTTACGTCACCAGAGCGTCCAACTGATTTTGGCTTATGGTTGGGCAAGGCCTGCTATCCTTGTAGCAGGTAAGGGTAGAGGGGGAATGTTTTTATTTCTTCTGTTTCTTCACTTTCATTCCTGTTCCTCTTTCTTCCCTGTCCCTCTCTTTCATCTCTTCTACTATCTCTTCTATCTCTTTTCTCCCTTTCTCTTGGAGACAACACAAAATGACCCAGAAGGGTTGACGTGTTATTAAACCCCAACACAATCAATCTGACAATATTATATGGGTTTATTGCTAGACAATTGTCACTTCTAAAACACTGAGTGGTAAGAAGAAAGAGATGGAGGCCGATGCTGGTGATAAGTACCAGGTTGATGTTCTCTCCAATGCTGAAGTTTGGGTACCAAAGGAGAATGAGAATCTTGATTTGTCTGGCTACTTCTTGTCTCAGCAGGTATTTTGTTAAGTTTGTGCCTTGCATCATAGTATACTGGTTGATAGAAATATGCCTTACATTTTGGAGCACTGACTAGACATTCCGTAATTGTCATTTCTTTGTGGTCATTTTAAATTTACAAAGGTAAGAAGTATAAAAAAGAAAAAAATACTAAAAAAAAAAAAAACAAAAAAAAAAACATCACAGCAATAACAATTTTCATTCTGAGAAAAATATCATCAATATGCCATCTGCTGGACTTGCCCCAAGAGATAAAGGTTTAAAAAGTGCTTCTTGAGCCAACATTAGTTTGTGGGAAAATTTAAGGAATAGTATGATCTGCATTTGTATGTTGTTTAGAGGTTTTATTTATGTATTTTAGTTCCATATATTGGTAATTTTTGTGCAATAATGGCAGAATTAACAGCTGATTCCCCATTGTTATTCTGCCAAAGTCTAGCAACACATACACACACACACACATACAGGCACCAGCACAGATGTAGCTCTAGAAAAGGCCTTTCTTTCAATAAAATTTTGTTGTTGTTTAGCTCGCCTGGACAAAGTCCAGAAAGAGCTATTGCACTACCCCTGGCGTCGGCGTAAGCATCCATGTTTACGTTCAAGTTTTTTAAAAGCTTATAATTTCCAGACCATTTGATAGATTTGATTCATATTTGGTATGATGATAGATATAATTCCACAGTTTTATTCAGCAATACCCCAGCCCATTACCTTAAAGTCAAGGTCATGGACTTTGACATTTATAAAAGAGCTAATATTTTCCAAACTATATGTCAGATGGATTTTGTCCATATTTGGTATGCTGATAGATACAGTTCCAAAGTTTTATTCAGCAATACCTGCCTATGCCCATGACCTCGAGGTCAAGGTCACAGAATTAAAAATTTTATATTAAAGTTTTTTTAAGAGCTCATATTTTCCAAACCATATGATGGATTTGTTCATATTTGGTAAGATGATAGATACAGGTCCAAAGTTTTATTCAGCCTGCGCATATACCCTGTGCATGCCCATGTTTAAGAACTTAGAAATTTTATAATAAAGTGTTTTAAGAGCTAATATTTCCGAAACATATGTTAGATTTGGTTCATATTTGGAATGGTAATAGATACAGGTCCATAGTTTTATTCATCATCACCCCCACCCATGCCTCAAGGTCAAGGTTACAGACTTAGAAATTTTATACAGTCGACTCTCGTTATCTCGAACTTCACGGGACCTGATAAAAATGTTCGAGTTATCAGTAGTTCGAGACAACCAAATTGTGACGTCATAGGTATGACGACTGTTCGCCTCTGTTCGCCAAAACGTGGGTGGAAGGCACATGCATATATGGCAATTTAAATAATTTATGCGTACTTCAGTTTGCATTGTTTCTGTTTGTTTTAGGAGATGCAATGGTTCTCTTGGAATAATATCATCAATAAATGTTAATAATAATACTTGTTGTCTTTTAATACTCCTGCAAATTTGGATTTCCATGTGAGCTATAAATAAATTACTGGTTTTCGGGTTGTGTTAGCTATACGTTATGAACTGGTTTGGATTAGCTCCCTTCGCATAGACGACTCGATAAAGAGTTGACTGGTTTCCGCTTTTGCATAAAACGCTTACAATGTTAAGCAGCACCTGTAAGCTAGTTTGGATTATCTCCCCTGGCATAAACGAACCCTTTCAGAGCGGCAAACTGTAGATCCTGCAGAGAAAGCTCGTTATGAGCCGTCTCATCTGGACCTACACTATTTGTGCGGGTATCCGTATCAGTCTACAGGGTCGGAAGGGTTAACATCGGTACCCACGTGTGATTCGTCTATTTGAGACTGTGCATGACAACTCCTATTAGAAACTGTGCGACTGTCAAAGACTCAGATCAGCCTGCACACCCACGAATTTTCCATTATTCGCATGAGCCTTATCTGGGCTTACCAAAGAGCACCGCCTGACCAAAGAGTAACAAGCGAAGATTCAGACTTAGCTAGCATGTTCAATACAGGCTGATATGAGTCGGAACCTGTCGCGCACTGACTTTTCTTGAAGACGCTGTATCATTCAGACCGACAGTACTCAATAGTGAAGAGCATATCTAAACAATAAATTAAAGAAACTTCGTTGATTAATCTTCCATAACACTATTCTGAGCTGCTTTTTATCTTACAAATCAATGACACGAGACGGTGTTGAGCGCCGCGTGTCAAACCCGACTCGACACGCACGTGATTTCATAATTACGGATTTTAGACATTGTTTGTGTTGTTTGTAATTACCTGGACAAAGGGGAAAATTAAAATATTGATTTATTTATCAATGGCCTATTATAACTTTCATTAACTGAGAGACCGGCGGCGCTGCATCTTAATTTTGTTTTCCTTCGTCATGGTCCGAGTTCGAGATACGCGGTAGTAAAAACTGTGAAAAATATATTCAGGGACTGAAAATGATGGACGAGATAGCCGAAGTGTCGACATAAAAGTAGTTCGACATACGCGAAGCTGAAATACAATAAATATATAAGGAAAATAATCGGGACTTAGAAATCAGTTCGACATAAGTGATAGGATCGAGATAAGAGGGGTCGAGATAACGAGAGTCAACTGTATTTAATCCCTGATAATGTCAAATTCATGACAACAAATGACCAAACCATAGCACAAGAAATCCTATCGAGCTAAAATGCCAAATCATTTCCTCTTACCGTAAAGATCCTAAGTATTGGGACAGATAGGCCTAAGCAAACAGTGCAGACCCAGATCAGACTAGCCCTGAAGAGCACCCTGACACTCCAGTATCTCCCCAATTCCAGGCAAGCTATGCTGTCTGCTGACAGTTCTTGTTTTTTTCTCATCATATGTTGTAGTTACTCATTAGAAGCACCTTACTTAAGCTTATGTTTTCTAATGGAGAAATAAGAAAAATATTTATCTGGATATCCTTATCTAGAGCTATGCACAATAAAACCAAGGTAAATAAATCTTAGATCAGTTTCTAGTATATAGCTGTTTGTTTATAACATGCAGCATTTATTAATTTGTGTCTTACACGAGTGTAATTGGATTTTGTGGCTTTATTAAAGCTCATTTCCATTACCTATATAGTTTTCCTTTTAAACCCCACTTTTATATAGTAAAACTGGGGTTTACAGGAGTATACATTTTGCTAAAAACATAGCTTGTGGGTACTTGTTAGAACCGCCTCACCGATGCAGGTCTAACAAGTACCCACAATCTAATGTGTGAGAAGAAATATATATTATCAGAATTTTTTATCAGAAAATTTTCCTTTTTTGATTGTAAAATTTTCAGTATATTTGAATAGGAGTGTTTTCGTAATGCCTTGAAGTCACTACCACATGTATGATTGATATTTGCTCTGGAACAGGTAAAAAATAAGCAGTCTTTTGGCATTTCATACGGCTAAAATGCTGAACTTATTTCTTGGTAAAATATCCCTTGTTTGCCAGCACCAGATTGAATTAAAATAGGGCCTGTAAATCAAAACATTTGAAAATGAAATATTTCTTTTTTTCAGCAAGCAGATCAGAAATCAATTTTGGAGTATTTTTCACCATCCCAGTCATCTGGCAAGAGATCCTTTAGTTCTCTCAGACAACATTCTACAACAGAGTCTGACAGGAGAACAGATAATCCTGACTTAAATTCTTGTGATGATTCTTCCCCAAGACAGGCTAGCAAAAGACAAAAATTAGAGTCAGACAGTGGCCAAGTAAATGGGTTGGCAAAGCTAAATGTAATTTCAAGAGAATGTGTTGCAAGCGAGAAATCAGCAAGTAAAAGAACACCTTTGTCTCCTGTAAATGGTGAAGCACAAAGTGAAGATATTACAGGTAGATCAGCTGATAAAAGAATTATTGTCATTGAAAGTGAAAGTGATGGAGAAGATTTTGATACCCGAACTTCAGCTAAAAAATCAAAGTCTGTGTCAAAGTCTAAAAGCTTACTCAAGTCCAGAAAGAATAGGAAAAAGATTGAAAATAATTCCAAATCACCAAAGTGTAATTTGAAAACAATGTTTTCACAGTGTTCAAAGAGTAATACTCATATAGAGCCTATTGTTGTATCAGATACTGACAGTAACATGAGTGATAGTGTTAAGAAACTTGTATCACAGGAAGCAAGTTTGTTTCACCTGTCGAAAACTGAATTGTTAGAACAAACATCAGATGAAAAGCTAAACAGAAGAAAAGAAAGCATTACTTCTGTCTCTGTCTATGATACTAGAACAAGAGTAAACAGCCAGGAAAATGTTAAAACTAGTGCCAAATTGTTTTGTGATAGTGCTGAATCATCTTTATCTATTTCTAAGGAGAAGGAAACAAAGTTAAATGAGTGGAGCTGCAGTTTATGTACATTTCTTAATCATAAAGATATCATATACTGTGAAATGTGTGAAACACCAAAGAAATCGAAAAATAACAAAATGTGCAATGAAGATAAAAAAGGTGCTAAAGTGAAAGCAGCAACAGTTAATATAGATGAAACCATAGATGGCAAGTGTAGGTATAGCAATAAAAATCATTTTGAAAATGAGCTAAAACAAGAAGTGAAGCTAGACTTTTCTCTGTCAGCCTTCAAACAAAAAATTGATGCGAGAAATGGTAAAAAATGTAAAGTTGATGTGAATTCTGAAACCAGTACAAGAAGACCAAACCTTGATTCTGATGATGAAGCTCTGGAAAATCCAATACAGTCCTATGATTCTGATTCAGTAGATAACACTCATCAAAAGTCAACATTTCATGAAAAAACTGAAGCCTTAGATTTCCCCATGTCAGACTTAAAACTAAAAACTGATGCAAAAATTCATGAAAGAAGCACTTGTTACAAGAAAGTTGAGTCTGAGATTAATATTGAAAAACGTTCGTCCAGTCAGTTTGTCCATGAATCTGATAATGAAGATCCTTTAGAAAATCATATTGAAACATATAATTCTGATTCAGATGATGTCACAGATAAACTTGAAAAGTCTGTAAACACCAAACAAACACATGGTAAAGAAATAGTACAGTTTGCGAAAGACAGTTACGTGAAGGATTCTTCTCTTGCTGCAAATAATACTCCTGATGTAAAGAAAATATATATGACAAGTTTTGCTGAGAGTAATGGACTTGATGTGAGAAAATCTAAAAACACAGGTGATAATAAAGAAGTGATAGTTGAAAACAGTGCCAAAGATGTTGTAAGAAGTCCCAAACAGTACCATTTTAAGTCCGTGAACAGGCTGTCAGTTGGAAAGTCCCCACTCCGGTTTCCTAGCTCTGGAGATACAAACAAGGAAGATTTTATGGCAGGGAAAAATATGGAGTCGCATGATTCAGTTGGCATATCATTTTCTGGTGAGAAGCCTGCTCATGATGTGACTGACGTTAACAGCTTACTTCCTGTGATAGAAAAGGTACCAAACAGAAAACAAGAAGCTGTGTTAAAAAGTTCCATAATGACAGAAAGTTCAAGTAATTCATTGAATGGAAAGTATGAATTCAGTGCTCCAGGAATAGAGGGGCTATATGTAGAAGAGGATAACAGTCTAGATGGAAACAACACAAGTCCTAATAAAAGTTTTAAAGGAGATAAAGGTACATCAAGATTTGAGACTTACTCTGAAAAATACATACATATTTTTTTTTTTTTTTTTTTTTTTTTTTTGATCCGCTGTCAGATCTGTATATTTTCCTTGTATATAAAAAAGGAATTAAATTTCTTGTCCCTTCTAGGACTGGACTGATTTCACATTCACCTACCTGTTTGGTTTTGAAGACAAGGATACCAAAGTACAAATTTCTTCTTTATGAATTTCTGGACAGGCAAAATATATTTTTTTTATTTTATTTACACAGCAGAATTTTTTACTTTTCCCAATCTGTGAAACACAGTTTTCTCCAGTTTTGTCCTCCTTCTCTGCTAAAAACATGTGACTTTTTTTAGTCTGTCATCCATAGTGGTCTGTTGTCCATTGTCGGTGTTAGTGTTTTCAGACGACATCACCTTTGAAACCCCTGGGCCAATTGAAACCAAATTACATGTGTCGCATCCATGGTATGGGGGAACAAAAGTTTGTTCATAATGTCAAAATTTAAATACTGAAAAACAGAACTTTGAAAGTACAAAATGTAAGTTCTGAGTGCAAAAGGGTTAAGGTTTGCAGAAGTGGACTTGTTAACCCACTTGAGCTCTGTCGAGCGTAGTGGCCTATGGGCCTCTTGTTTTGGTTATGGTCTTGAATAGCTTTTCATACTTCTTTCAAGGAAACTTTGTCATAATTCTGCTTATTTTGACTATAGCATGCATAAAATTAATGATTATGATCCTAATAAAAGTCCTACATAGTTTTAATTGTAAGCTACTTGAGATATGTATGTTTAATGATAGTCCACCATCATGTCAAACTTAGCTTCATATTTCATTACCAAAAATATCCTAAGGTCAGTACATGTACATACAAACATCATGTACATTAAGGTTTACAAATGATATGTACTTATTTTCATGTGCAAGACACTGTAAATTGATAAGTACCAAGCCTGTGTCAACCTTTTTATGCCAAGGTCTGTCTTTAGGGGTGATATGCAATTATGGTTAACCGAGATGGTAATAACTAACCCGTAAAATGCCATGCATAATTGTAGCAGATTACAGTATTGTTATTTTTATACTCTGCCACACAATAGTGGTGAGGCATTATGGTTTTACGTTGGAAGTCCGTATCTCTGTCCATCCATGTCGTCCATTCATCCGTATTTTGTTTCTGTATGATAACTTGAGTCAGTGTCAGTGGATTTTCTCTAAACTTGGTGTGTGCATTGAGGTCTGGTTTGGGATTGTTAATGAGCAAATTTGTCAATTTTTGACACAGCTGCCCACTGCACGATACTCATAGTTACTCATCAATATAGGGTATATAGTGTTTATAGTGCATTTTTAGCTCCCCGGACTATGTCCCTGGAGAGCTTATGTTGTCACCCAGTCATTGGCGTTGGCATCTGTCCGTGTTAGCACAATGTTTCGGCATCTGTCGGCATCCGCATTAGCACAATGTTTAAGTTTTCAAAGGTGTGCATCTGGCAAGCTGCATTGTCTTCTGACAACTCTTGTTATTTGTTGTTGTGTTTTGTGGGTTGGGGTGGGGGTATTAAAAAAATATAAGGCACTTTTTCAACTGAAAAGTATTGAATTTTTTTTATTTATTGATGAAAACGTTTGTGTACTTATAAGAAGCGCCTCACTGAGGTGCTTCTGATGAGTACCCAAAACATATGTTTGCATCAAAAAATAAGAAAAATAATATGTGGATACCCACTCTTGTCTGGAGCTATGGTGTCCAAGTATTTAGTGTAAATACATTATGTAAAATATGGAGATTTAGATCATCCTGGGGGATCTATGCAGGCTCAGCAGGGCCTTTGTTATGCATTGATAGATTTTACACCATAAACAGACAGCAGATGCCTTGATCAGGCTGCATGGACACAGTCTTTGGTGTCTGCACATCCTAGAAGTGATTATCATTTTGGCAGCGCCAATAACCCATTGTAGTCTGGAGGGTAATTAGCAAACAGTGCAGACCCAGATCAGATGCCGCAAAATGCAGCATCTGATCTGGGTCTCCACTGTTTGCAAATAGTTGAACCATTTTTTCTCTTGGAATATCTAAATCACATAGTCTGACTACCTAAAATCAAAATTAGAATCTTCCAATATATAATGTGGGGATGGAGAGGTTCATTCAGTTTACAGAGGGATAATCGATGCATGTGACTAGTTATGTTTGCACTGTTAAAAACTTTCTTGTATTTTCAAGTGTTTACAGATGTGGATTTCTTGTTTTACCAAGAGCATGGTATTTACACCTTTCCTAAGTATTGAGACACCTTAACTCTTTACTAAACTTGTCCTAAAGTTTGAACTAGTCCATTATACTACCTGTTGATATGTCAAAAGTTTGCTGGAAGTGTAGCAAACATCGTAGACTCTGAGCAGATGCCATAATTTGTGGTATCTGGTCTTGGTTTACACTGTTTGCCCAGGCCTGTCTGTCTCAGCACTTAGGGTTATTATGGTAGTCATGGAATTTGTTATTTTTTAGATAATTACGATTCAGCTGATACCAATCAGGAAACAAGGGTTGTGAACTTGGACAGTATACCAGTCTACAATACCTTCCACTTTCAGTGCAGTAAATATACGGGAAGAATTTATGTACTCTCAGAGGTGAGAAGTGCACAAAAAGATTTTGTAATCCGTGTTATAGGCAATATTAACAGTGATGCAAAATGCATATCAATAGATAAGGTGCTTTTATCAACCAGAAATGAGACATTTTTCTTATTTCTCCATGAAAATATGTTGTAGGTACTCATTAGAAGTGCCTCCATAAGGCACTTCTAATGAGTACCCACAACATTTTTACATGGTGAAATAAGAAAGCTTGGCTTCATAGCGCAATCAGTAGCAAGTCCCGCAGCAGATGCAGAGTCACAAGTTCAAATTCCAGCTAGGCCACATAGTTTTAGTGGAGATCGATCATGAAACACTTTCTAGGGTCATTCTCCCCCTTCCGCTGATTTTAGAAAGACAGTTGTCAGTTACAGTTAAAAGTATGTGCATGAAGTACTGGTTAACCCCTTAGAAGACTAAGCCTGCTCAGGAAAAGTTTGAGTAGGTTAACCCACCAGCTCAACATGACTTAAAAGTGTTGACCAAGCTTTAAAGCTCCAACTCAAACAAGAAATAAGAAAAATATTTTTTCTGGATACCCCTCTTACCTACAGCTATGAAATTACATTGGCATGCATTTTTGTCACAGCTGCTTTAGTAAGTAGGTGCAACGTATGGATCATTGGAGTTAATCAAAAGCCTAAGTTTACATAGACATGTTAACCATTAATAATGTAATGTACATTAAGTTTACAGAGACAGGTTAATGTAATGTTTACTTTCATGTCCAAATATTATCTACTGGATAGCTTTTCATTATCAGACAAAACTGTATTTCATAATCATGTTGCTGCAGATAAGGGGAGTATGCAGAAAATAATTTTTATTATTTTTTTCAGAACAACATTTTTTTGGGGAATTCATACAGTTGCATTATCAGGCAACTTCAGTGGTTATCACTGGATTTTAATGCAAATATAACAAAATAATGCCCTAAATCATTGCCAGATTGTCAACTCATCAAACACTACATAATTATCATTTTAAAGTACAGTAGTATTAAAGCCAGTTTATAACAGACAACATTCTAAAATTGATATTGCTAGGCAGACAATTCTCATGAAATGTCAAGTCTGATTTTCCATGAAAAATATAAAAAGAAAGCTTGGTTGTGTAAAACAGTTGTTCCTATTTTAGGAAGATATTTCCTTGAATGTTAACTTCATTCCTATGGATATAGAAGTCGGTAACCAGGACGACTTACCAGATTTACTACTCCACCCGTCCAACTTAAGACTGGTTCAGAAATTTGTCAGAGAGTGGCAGAGGTAAGCTGGTCACCCGAATTTACTGCTTTATTAGTTCAGCTTAAGACTGGTTTAGAAATTTCTCAATAATTACCTTCCAGTTCACACATATAGACAGATATTGTGATATTGACAAAACTAAGAATTATATAATGGGACCAATTTGATTAATTGCCATCAAGTATCTTGAAGGTAAAGTAATAAAATGATGTCCATAAGGGGGAGCAACTGCTTGCGATGAATGCTGCCATATAAGAAAGAATGCACAAAGAAAAAATCCAGAGGTATTTGAAATTGAATTTCTTAAATACAGTCTATTGGTGACACAAATACAAAGTAAAGCTACCATACAGCTGGCAAGTGTGTCACTAATTTTATCTATTTTATTTTATTTTCTTTTTTTTTCTTTTGAGAGGCATAAAAAAATGCAGTGATGCAGTGATATTGAATTTGAAGGTCTGTTGGGAAATTGGAAATATGACTTTTTGTGGCCTTATATGAGCTTTAAGTGAAGATTTTCTAAAGTTATATACAGAGCTCTAGATAAAAGTGATATCCAGACACTGTCTTCTTATTTCTTCAAGAAAAACTGCGTTGCTGGTACATGTACTCATCAGAAGCACCTCACTTAAGCACTTATAACGAGTATGCACAGTATATGTTTTCTTAAAGAAATATGAAAAAGTTCAATTTTGTTAGGCTGAAAAGAAGTGCCTTATCTGGAGTTATTATACCTCCGACATACGAAGTATGTGGGGGTATATAGTTTTCACTTTTCAGTTTGTTCGTACGTTCGTTCGTATGTACGTTCATTCGTTCGTTCGTCTTTCCGTCACAGGGTCAAAGTTTTTGCGTTAAAGTTTATAAGACCTCATATTTTGAAGACCCTTTGATGGATTTCATTCATATATGGCATGATGGTAGATATAGGTCTAAAGTTTTTATCAGCACCATCCCCATCCCGGGGTGACCTTAGGGTCAAGGTCACGGACTTAGAATTTTCATAAAAAAGTCAGGGTCAAAGTTTTGTGTTAAAGTTTATAAGACCTCATATTTTGAAGACCCTTTGATGGATTTCATTCATATTTGGCATGATGGTAGATATAGGTCTAAAGTTTTTATCAGCACCATCCCCACCCCGGGGGTAACCTTGGGGTCAAGGTCACGGACTTAGAATTTTCATAAAAAAGTCAAAGTTTTTTGTGTTTAAGTTTATATAGCTATATCATCAAGACCCTTTAGGAATTTCATTTATATTTGACATGTTGCTAGATATCGGCCTAGAGTCTTACTCCGCATGATCCCCACTCAGGGTGTGACCGAGGTCAAGGTCACGAACTTAGAATTTTCATATAAAAGTAAAAATATTTTGCGTTTCAGTTTATATAGCCATATCATCAAGACCTTTTGTTAAATTTTATTATACCCTAATTGAAAGGTTGAGCGGATATAGCTATCAGCAAGGAATCTGTTTGTCTGTCCATCCATCCGTTGAAGCATTATTTGTTCATACTTCATTTTTGTCTTAGGGTCAAAGTTTTTACGTTAAAGTTTATAAGATCTTATATTATGAAGAGCCTTTGATGGATTTAATTCATGTTTGGCCTGATGGTAGATATAGGGCTTAAGTTTTTATCAGCACCAACCCTATCACGGGGAATAACATTGGGGTCAAGGTCACGGACTTAGAATTTTCATAAATAAGTCAAATTTTTTGTGTTTATGTTTATATAGCTATACCATCAAGACCCTTTGAGGAATTTCATTTATATTTTACATGTTGGTAGATATAAGTCTGTAGTTTTACTCAGCATCATCCTTATCCTAGGGTATGACCTTGAGGTCAAGGTCACAGCCTTAGAAATTTCATATAAAAGTAAAAAAAAAAAAAAAAATTGCATCTAAGTTTATATAGCTATATTATGAAGACCCTTTTGTTGGTTTCATTAATATTAAGCATGATGGTATATATAGGTCTGAAGTTTTTCTAGGCACCATCCCCAAGCTGGGGCATGGCTTTTAAGTCAAGGTCACAGGCGTTTCATACAAATGTCATTTTTGCTTATATTATAAAGACTGATTTCACTGGTATATGGTGATAGTTATAGGGCTAAAGTTTTATTTAGCTCAATCCCTGCACCTGTGCCTGACCTTTGAGGTCAAGGGCTTCATATTACTCTGTGATTGAATTTTTTCAATGTTATAACATATAGCATACAACTGTCATCTCCAGAGTCAAAGCTACATACTTTGTGCTCTTTAAAAGGTGGCGGTAGCGCTAGTCGGGGGTATATGTGCCCCACTGGGCACTTTGTCTAGTGATTAAACAGATACAAACAGATAGAAGTTCCACAAAATCTTAATTAGTTCCCAATTCAGTTACATTTTCAAGAAAAAATTTCCAGTTTCTAGTTGTTATACTGTGTACAAATTCTTTTCTTTTCTGTTTGTGGACAAATAGTTTACATAACTTTAAAATTGAAAATGAATCAGTTTAGAGAGCTTGTTAAGGAAAAGTATTTGATGATAATTCTGTTGTAATTTTTCTCCAGTTCCCTATAAAAACATACATTGTGGATACTCATTAGAAGTGCCTTTAATAGGGAGCCATTTCTAATGAGTACCTGTAATGTGTGTTTTTATGTAGAAATAAGAAAAAAATATCCCAGAGTTATCACTAAATACTCCTCTTTAACGAGTCCCCTGAATTCATTCATATAAAAAGTTTAAAAGGATAAGGCCCATTACTTATAGAATAACCCTCATACATTTTCCAGCCTAAGTGAGACTAAGAAGCGACTGATAATCAAGCACAGCAGAAGCTTTATCAGCCCTCTACGGGAGTATGAGGAGCTAAAGAGTTGTAAGACTGTCAACACACAGAGACACAGAACTAAGGTCAGTAATAGTGATCTCCCAGCAGGCACATGATGTTAATACAATGTCCCCTCAACGTCGATGCAACGTCATGACATTGCATCGAAGTTGAGCCAACGTTGTATAAACGTCATGGGCCTGCTGGGCTCCCATAGCTCCAGATAAGAGGGGTCTGTAGAAGCAGCTGGGTGGCCGAGTAGTTAACACTTCAGACTTTGGATCACAAGATCCTGGGTTCAAATCCCACTGGTGATGGAAGTCAGCTCCTGATTGTTTGGCACTTCATTGCAGCCTTTTATTATCATACTTTCATCATCTGGCGACAGAATGTGCACAAGTACTGATCAACTGTTTAGAGGACTAACTCTGCCTAGGAAAAGTGTTGTTAGTAAACTGACCACCCTCAACATAAGCCTAATAGGTTGACTGAGCCATAAAACCTAAACACAAAGTCATGACTTAGATAATGTTAAAAAGGAATGTAAAATGCCAAATCCTCATCATCAAGAAGAGTATCAAATATATATTTTTTCTTATTTCTCTACAAAAACATATGTTGTGGGTACTCATTAGAAGCACATTGCTGGAGTGCTTCTAATGAGCATCCACAAAATATATTTTCATGGAGAAATAAGAAAAATTTCAATACTTTTTGTTTAAATAAAGATGTTTCAACACTTTTTTGTTTGGAAAAAAAAGTGCCTGTCTGGAGCTATAATCACAGTCAGTCATTTTTTAATTTATTCTGCTGATTTCTTTCCCTTTTTACATGGGAAATGAAAATCTCCATTTTGATTAGTTACAGTCTGATGTAGGAAACGAATATTTTCATTTTGTGACAGTTTTTGGCAAGACATATGCAACAACAAAAATGTATGCTGACATAAGTTTTTCAGTGAGAAAGGAGTTGTATATAGGTAGAAGAGGTGTTTGTATTCATATCAGCTTACAACAAATGTTACTGAGGTTTCTGGTCAGGTTGGCAAAATTAGGCTTTGTGTTTGACCACACATTCTGCCTTTCCCACATTTTAGATACAATTTCGGACAATTATTAAAACAACAATTAAAAGATGTACATAACATGTAGCAAATTCAGAGAGCAGCACATGTATTATGTGTTTTAATATTTTTTTTGCAATGTGTTATACATAATCCTTGTCAGATCATGGGTATTGAAACATTCTACACTGACAAACACATTTTTTTGAAAACTGTCAGTGCTGTTATTTTTGTCTGACTGGCAGGGTATCATACAGTGCTTTAAAACAGGGTATCATGCAATGCTTTTATTTAGGGTATCATGCAGTGCTTTGCAGTACCTATACTTTTATATGACTGCAGAGTATAGTGCACTACTTTTATATGCAGAATATCGTGCAGTGCTTTAATTTTTATTTGACTGCAAGGTATCATGCAGTGTTTTTATTTTTATCTGGAACAATGTTATTGGAACAAAATATATTTGCACTTTGTTAAGCAGCAAAATATTACTTAACAGGAAGATACTGCTCTGGCAGCCATGTTGAAAGCAGCTGAAGTGGGTGGTAGTGTTAGGGTCATCTCCAAGGATACAGGTCAGATAACCAACCAGTCAGATGATGACACAAGAAAAGGTGTCACACAAGTAAGATATAAGGCATGCTTTGGAAAAATTAGCAAAAACTGTACCTATCTTGAAAACGGTATTGAATATACCCAAGCATATTGATCAAAATAAACATCAAGCTACAGGTACCATTCTTGATAGTTCACTCTGTTGTCTACCATGTTTTTTATCTAAATATTTTTTTTTTTTTTATTTCTTCACAAAAACATGTGTTGGGGTACTCATCAGAAGCACTTCAGTGAAGCACTTCTAATGAGTAAGCACAATCTGTTTTTACAGAGAAATAAGAAAATAGCCTTCCTTTTGGTTGAAAAAAAGTGTCGTATATCGAGCTATGGCATGATTTTGAAAACAGAAAAAGAAAATTCTGTGAAACCAGGAGAGAAAATATTTGCTTCCTTTAATGTGATTATCAACTACTTCCTTATTAGAAAGATATGTAGACACCAATCCCAGTGGCTCAGTTTCTAGAGCATCTGACTTTGGATTGGGAGTTTGTGGATTCAGTCACCAGCCAGGTCATACCTAGGCCTTTCTAAAATTGGTACTGGAAGCTTTTTTTAACTCTGGTCCTGTTGGACCTGGATACGTCCTGCCTTCGCAAACAGTGTAGATCCAGATCAGTTGGCTTCTGAAGAAGCCAACTGATCTGGATCTGCACTGTTTGTCATTTAGTATGTGAATATCAACAACCTGGATCAAGCAAACTGATTTGCTGACAAGTAGAAGTGGGCGGGGTATCTTAATTTATTCAGCAAGGGTTAATTGGCATTCAGACTTAGGAAGCTTGGGCTGGTTGCACTGGTGTAAGTAATGTGACATGGTGATAGGTAGTATTGCATCAATATGTCGGGCATGATACTGGGGCACTATAAAAGGGCATCAGCACCTACCCGCACATCCAGACACCACCACATGACTGAAAAACTGTTGACAGTGACGTTAAATCTCTACTCAACTTAGCAAGACATTTACAGAAGCAGCTGGTCACATTGGTAAAGGAATTAATGATCTTGTTAAAAGTAGCTGCTCCTCTGTTGCACTGATATAAAATATAGCTGACTCTCATTATCTCAAACACTTAGAACTCAAACTGCTGTTTAAGTCAAACTAATTTGGTTTAGTTTGCTATATATTCCTTACATTTTGACTTTTTTTTTTTTTTTTTTTATCTCAAACTGCTGTTACCATATTCGACCTAATTACTCTACATACCCCTATAAGCACACAGTCAAACAATTCCATAGTTTTCAGATTACAGCCAGTGTACTTTTTGCCTACTTCTTTCTAAAGGCATATGTTGTGGTTATTTTAAAAGCAATGCAATTCAAATGAGTACTCACAACATATGCTTTCATAAAGAAAATCAGAAGGAAAAAAAATCATCACATTAGATGAGCCATTTGCTGATCTTCTTTTTAAAGCATACTTTTAGTAGGTATATACATATTTTACTACAAGGTTTCCCAGTAATTTTGAAAAACCTAAGCGCACAGTGTGGTAATTAGGTCAAATACGGTATTTCAAACCAGTGATACTGGTTCCTTGGAATTTGAGATACTGAGAGTTGACTTAACCAGTTTATTTATAGTTTCAACTGAATGAAGCCCTTTAAATTAACCTTTATCACTCCCTGAGCTAATTCAGCGAATGACAAAAGTGATATTTTTCTCATTTTTCCCAGAAAACAGGGTTTGACATTTGACACTCCTAAGGAGAAAATTTGCATAAAATGCCAAATCCTGTTATCTTGGAAAAATAAGAAAAATATTTCAATATGTTGCTGCTGAAAATTTTACCCAGAGTGCTAAGGGTTAAAGCTATATTGATGAAATTCTGTTGACAGGCAGTTGGTAAAGATGGTGTCCCGCTCTGTCTAAACTGTTTCCAGCCATATGAGAACATCCTGGTGCAGAAATCTTCTATACTGAAAGAGGAGAATGCTTGGAACACAAGATTCTGTTCATTGAAGTGTTCACAAGAATACTGGGTAATTATGATAAATATCTTTGAAGTGTTCAAGAGATGATTGGGTAATTATGACATATCACAGAACCTGGTACAAGCAGCATCACAATAAAACCTGTTTTCAAGTGAGTACAAATGGCATACATCCTGGCGTCTGTTTGGTAGAGCTGTAAGTGCTCCCATCTTTGGATCATGCAGTTCCAGGTTCCACTTGTGACTTTATTAAATACATATGAAAACTGTCACTGCCTATAAGCAACTTTCCCACACAAAAATACATCTTCCTGTATCATGCTAGCAGCATTTTCCAATTCTGTATCACTGTCCTAGCTTGCGCCAGTTCCCTGGTTTTGCAGTGACATAATCAAACATCATTTTATGCAATGGAACCAAAACTGACATCGGCACTATTGACATCAATATTCGAAATGTAAGGTCAGTAGTTCGCTTGAATTATACACAAAAATTAGAGATAAGGTATATAAGAAAAACATCTGGGCCCAGTTGTTCAAAGTGCCGTTAGCTTAACAAGCTCGTTTAGGGTCATTTTGTTAACTGTTTTAGCAGATTCAATATACATTATTCTGATATTTTCTGCTGAAAATATGTGAGTACTTCAAAAGCTACTCACATTTTTTCAGCAAAACATTTCAGCGTATTTGCATATCACTTGATGTAAATTTTAACGAATCGTTAACTAACAACATCGTTAGTTTTGAACAACTGGGCCCTGTACTGTAGTACCTTGATCTGGTGTACTGTATCACAAAGCGTCTCGTGGATATCAGCTCATCCACCCGACGTGATACCATCTACAGTTACTACAGTAATAATGTGTATGTACGGTGCTTCATTGTGCAGAGCATTTCATTGTCACCCTTTTATTTTCTCAGGATGACTTAACCCTTAAAATGCCAGTAAAAATCTGCATCTGAAAATGTCGTTTGTTTATGTCGTCTGCTGAATAGCCTTGCAAACTTTTCAATCCTATTTTTGCATACAGTCAAACAGTGTGGACCCTGATCAGACTGCTCCTAGAGGAGCAGTCTGATCTGGGTCCACACTGTTTGCAAAACTAACTTTTAAAATCACAAGCAGATGACAAAGCAGACGACAATGTTGAAAGAGATGTAGAATACCAAATCATCATCATACATTCAGGCCAGATATTCTTTATTCCCGTTTAAAAGGCAATCTTTATAGATTTTCATTGTCTTGTTTGTTTTTAGATGAAGACTAACAATGATTACTGTCGTGATAAGGTGTATGAGGCGGAACATGGCATATGTCAGCTCTGTGGATTTGATGCCCATTCACTTTTCAAACAAGTCAGGTTAAGAGTTTTGTTTGTGTTGAGGTTTTTCGACCCAGTCAACCCAATGGGGTCATGTCGAGCATGGTCAGTTTACCTAACACACTTTTACTGGGCAGGCTTAGTCCTCTAAACGGTTAACCAGTTTTGTGCACATTCTTTTGCCAGAAAATTACAACTGCCCTTTTTGAATCAGCGGAAGCGAGAGAATGACCGTAGAAAATATTTCATAATCAATCTCCATGAAAGAATGTTGCCAACTCGGTGGGAGTCGAACCTGCAACCTCCTGATCACCAGTCGGAGGTGCATCCAACTGAGCCACTGAGGCCAGCTATCAGGTAAGAGTACATCAATAGTACAGTGAATGTCTTAAAATTATCAACACCCGGGGACACCCTATAACTAAAATCAAGTTGTGCCTGCCATGACTTTAACTTGACCCCACATAAAAAGAATATGAGCCAGTGTTTGGCTCTATGGATAGGTAGACACGGATTCATAGATTGTGTTGGGGTTTAACGACACATCAACCCTTGTGGGTCATTTTGTGTCGTCTCCCAGAGACAGGGAGAAAAGAGATAGAAGAGATAGTAGAAGAGATGAAAGAGAGGACAGGGAAGAAAGAGGAACAGGAGTGAAAGTGAAGAAACAGAAGAAATAAAAACATTCCCCTTCTATCCTTACCTGCTACAAGGATAGCAGGCCTTGCCCAACTGTAAGCCAATATCAATTGGGCGCCCCAGTGCCCTGAGGTACAGGACACCTTCGCACCACCCGACCATCCCCCACACGGATTCATAGAAGGCTTATGTGAACAGTGAAGGCTCCGACTTGACTGTCCATATTACTTTGTTGTTATTTCCACGAGGTGGCTAATGTCATCCATCATCTCTGCTTGTATTACTTTATTGATGCATTTAAATATTTTATAGAATAAAAGAACAGCAGATCAAACAAAATTATCTGTTAGAGTTTCAAGTTGTCCTCGGGGAATCCTTCCAAGAAAAACCAGCTTGCCCCTATCAAATTTAGCCTACAGTAAATTTCCTAAAATTTCGCACACCAAAGTTGCTGACAAAATGGCATATGCAAACAGTGCAGATCCAGGAGCAGTCTGATCAGGGTCTGCACTGTTTGCCATTCCATTAAGTATTCTAAGACACAACAGCATAAATTGTATAATAAATTGTTCGAAAGTTTAGGACATTTACCATATGTTGCTTATTTCTAACACTGCAATACTGTACTTAGGGCATTTAAGAATGCTTGTAGGTCAGAAATACATCAACATGGTGATAATATCTGCATGCTAGCTAAGTGACATCACCTAGTGTGTCGCAATGTGAGAAAACTTAAGTTCTGATGTGTGCACAGCGAAGACCTAATCACCCAGTGCAGTCATATCATTCTTTTAATACAAGTTGGCTCATCTGTAGTGTTTCTATTTGTTTTTATAGAGACACAAGTGATCTTGCAAAGAGGGCAGATGTGATAGCCAAGAGTAAACTGAACTCCTTGAACCCCAAAACTAAACAACAGATGGTGAAGAAACCAGTGGCAGGACAGGTATACAAATAAGCTGTGTCTAACTGAAACAGCCTTACAGTCATTCAGAGGACTTGTTTTAGATGATAATCCAGGGATGATTTTCTCAATTTCTCCATAAAAATATCAGTTGTAGTACTTCTGGGCCCAGTTGTTCAAAGCGTCGTTAGCTTAACAAGCTCATTAAGGGTCATTTCGTTAACTGTTTTAGCGGATTCAATATGCAATATTCTGATATTTTTTGAGCATAAAATTTCAGCATATTTGCGTATCACTTGATGTAAATTTTAACGAATCGTTAACTAATGACATCGTTAGTTTTGAACAACTGGGCGCTGATGTCTTGAAAATGTGACCCTTTTGCCACACAGTCGCACATTTTATACCTTAAATGCTATTTTTAGCTGCGTCTGACAAAGCTCTTTGGACGTTCTCTCAAATCAGTCTGTTTGAGACTGCCCGGCATCTGGTTCTTTGGGTGAAGTTTCCCCTTGACCTTCTGCCTACATGAGCAAACAGCATAGGTACTGGAAGACTGAGTGGATATGAAGCTTGCCTGAACCTTTCTTATTTTATCATGAAATTGTATGTTGTGTGTACTCATTAGAATTGCCTTTTTGAGGCAATTCTAATGAGTACACTCAACATATCATTATTGTATAGTAATAAAAAAAAAGACATCCCTAAATTATTACCATTTGCTTTCTGACCTGGCGCCACGATTAACCCTCAGTGGTTTGAACTACCCATTTCCCATGAAAGCCCATTTGTATGTTACACATAACCTGAAATCATCATCACTATCTTTCTTCAGGTAAATAGTGAAAGGCCTGATTGAACTGCAGGGAGAGCAGGTTGCTGGCAACTCCCATAGTCTGCATATGTATCAAGGGCATTTTTCTTTTGCGTGACACCCCCTCCTGATGTATTTACCCTAAATAGTCAGACAGAAATTCTTACCATTCTTATGCCAGAGGAATTGTTAAGGAGTATTCAGTGATAATTTTTTCTTATTTCTCCATAAAAACATGTTGTCGGTACCTATTAGAAGCCCCTCACTGAGGCACTTCTGATGTATACCCACAACATATATTTATATGCAGAAATGGAGAAAATTATCCCTGAATTATCATCAAATACTACTCCTTATTAATTCCTGTATTACGCCAAAGTTGAACAGATTCATTTGGTTACCTAGTTGTATGTTTAAATTGCATTGACAGGCTGGCAAACAGTGTAGGAGCAGTTTTATCTGGGTCTTTAGTTTGCTCAGGCCTTTGTATTGATATTAAATTAGGCCAAATACAATATTGTATTCTTCCGTTACAGTTCTGGCATGTGGATCATATCCTACCAGTGTGGGAAGGAGGAGGCCAGTGTGACATTGATAATCTACGGACATTGTGTGTCACCTGTCACCAGACTATCACGGCCAAACAAGCCAGGAAAAGAGCCATTGTCCGCAGACTTGGAGCCGGCGCTGGTTCCAGAGATATTACAGCTTTCTTCCAGAAGAACTAACTTTGTCACCTGTAAAAGTCATGAATGGATTGATTTGTCACCTGTTAAAGTCATGAATGGATTGATTAACTTTCAGGGGAGGCATTTCTGTCAAAATTGTTTTTGCCTCCCTTCTGAACTGAAAGGAAAGAATTTGCTCCCTGTAGGAAAAAGGAGTCTTCTCTGAAAGGAAAGAATTTGCACCCTTTAAGAAAAAGGTGTCTTCTCTGAAAGGAAAGAATTTTAACCCTTTAGAAAAAAGGTGTCTTCTCTGAAAGGAAAGAATTGGCTCCCTTTAGGAGCCAATTCTTTCCTTTCAGAGCAGACACTTTTTCAGAAGGAATCTGGTATGCAGGAAAGCAAACAGGAAGTCACAAAAGTTGTCTCCCTTGTTAAAAATGGCAGAAAAAAGACAGATGAATCCAGTGCCCTTAAACTAGGAAAAAAGCTCTCATCTGCAGATTTTGAGCTGGTTCTCAAGATACATGTGTTACAGTACCCTTTCAGAAAAACTGGCCTTATTGTCACAGTCAAACAAGATAGGAAAACTGACATTACTGCCTGTAAAAATAAACAAGCCAGGAGAAGAGCCTTTGTCAGCAGACTTGGAGCAAAAGCTGGTTGTCAAGATATTACAGCATTCTTTTAGAAAAATTGACTTTGTTGTCATAGTCAAACAAGTCAGGAAAACTGACTTTATCATATGTTCTAGACAAACAGGCCAAGAAAAGACTTGGAGCTAGAGCTTAGGATATTGAAGCTTTCTTCCAAAAGGTCCAACTTTGTCATTCTTCAGATCTACAAGAAAGAACACAGTCATCTGCAAATTTTGAGCTGGTTCTCAAGTTATTACAGAATTCCTTCAGAAAATCTGTAGAAGAGTCAATGTAGCTTAGCTGTTTGCGCTTCCAGCTTCGGGTCACGAGGGTCCTGGTTTGACTCCTGCTAGAGCGGCATTCGCCAGGTCCCGTGGGAGGTGTTGAAAACCGTGGCTGGTTTTCAACACCTCCAAAGGGACCTGGGGTGGGTTCTGCAGCTTTTTTTTCATCCCCATATTTTCATGTGTGCTATGTATGAAAAAAATAATTTCTTAACGAAAAAATTATGTTTTCATGGAAAATTTTAATCATTTTATGCCTTTTTTCCACCTCCCCTATCAAAACTAAATGCCTTCAGTTTTGTTATATACTTGTTGCTATGAAAGTTTAATATCTATTCAGTT
The DNA here is from genome assembly GCA_964016985.1 of Anodontia alba. Taxonomy (NCBI): domain Eukaryota; kingdom Metazoa; phylum Mollusca; class Bivalvia; order Lucinida; family Lucinidae; genus Anodontia; species Anodontia alba. The sequence continues at coordinate 118,932,067 of OZ024823.1, forward strand.
CAGACTAAGTATTTTCTGTTGAATTCCGTTGTTTATAAGGAAAGCAGCTCCAGTTGCCCGTGCCAATGTCATACATGGGTCCCACAATTTTCAGAACACAGTAGGGAACCATTCACAGTGAACAGAAATTCTGGCTGCATCTTTGCATTTCTTGACATCACCATGTGGTCAGGTGGACTTGCTCGGATAAGTATAGGAAGCAGTTAAGACATGCAAGTATTCAGGGTAAAGGTTTCTTCTGAGCCTAGTTGTTCAAAGCGTCGTTAGCTTAACGAGCTCGTTAAGGGTCATTTTGTTTACTGTTTTAGCAAATTCAATATACAATATTCTGATATTTTTTGCTGAAAAAATGTGAGTAGCTTTTGCAGTGCAAAAGCTACTCACATTTTTTCAGCAAAAAATTTCAGCATATTTGCATATCACTCAATGTAAAATTTAACGAACCGTTAACTAACGACGTCCGTCGTTAGCTTTGAACAACTGGGCCCTGGAGAATAAGAAAAACAAAAATGAGCCAGAGCACGATAAAACCTACAGTAAGACCTGTGTAACCAGCAAAGACTCAGATCAACCTGTACATCCACCCAGTATGGCAAGGTTTTTTGTTTATCTTTGGATAGCCTGGAAGCTGTAGAAGGTAAATGCGATCAGCAAAGACTGATCAGACTTCGTGGATGAGCAATCTGATCTGAGTCTTCGGTGGTCACTCGTCTTATTGTAGGTTTTGTCGTGCGCTGGCTAAAATGTCTATACTTTTCAGTCAAAGGGATCCTTTCAGTGTTATGTTTTGAAAGAATATGTGCTAGAGTAAAGAAACAAACTATGCATCATAATTACTCAAAATAGTCAGATATCTTAGGGAATGTATACACTTTCAGGGGAGACAACCCTGATACAATTGTTTGTCCCCTTATGAAAAGGGGTTTACTCTATAAGGAAAGAATTTGCTCCCCTTCGGAGAGGTGTGTACTCTGAAAGGGGGATGGGTCTACTCTAAAAGGAAAGGAGAGCAAATTCTATTTAGAGTAGACCCTTTTTCAAAAGGGAGGCAAAACAATTTTGTATCCCTTGAAAGTGTTTCCGTTCCCTTTGAAGTTGAATTATTTTTGGATGGGTCTATAGATTCCCTTTCTTAAATTTTGAGAAAGGGTCTAACAAATATCAAATTGTCTTGCTTGCTACATTGAATAAATAATGAAGAAGACTAGTCTCTTTGTTATATTCTTTTGCTTTCATGTAGTCCCTAAAACATGTACTTTTCTTATAGACAGAACTATGAGTTGTCGAGGTGAATTTGGAATAATCACAAAACATTTAAGAAATATCAAAGCTATAGATGAGAGGGTATCCAAATAAATAATGAATACTTTTGTTATTTGTCCACAAAAATTTATGTTATGGTTCTCATTAGAAGTGTTTGCTAAGGCACTTCTGATGAGTACCCACAACATAATAATTATGTTTTCTTGGAGAAATACCAAAAAAAAATCAACTTGTTTGACAGAGAAAAATTGCATTATCTAGAACTCTAAAGATGTGGATTCTGGCTTATATATATGTACTGGAAGATAAATAGTTGTACTTCTTGCATACTGCCATGTCCTCTCATTGCCCTATATTAGTATTCCACATTTCACTTAAATGTCAATGAAATACATAATCAACAGGTTTTATTATACCATGCTGGCCTTGGTGAGGACTAAATCTGTCCAGGAAAAGTGTGGTTAGGTTAACTGACTGACTCTATATGACCCTTAGGGGTTGACTGGGCCGTAAAACCTCAATCAATTTTTGTCTCCAGTTCAAAAAAAAAAAAAAATAATAAGGGGGGCATATTGCGTTTGCTTTGTTCATCCATCCCTTTGTTCAATCGTTTGTCACATTTTGGTGGGTGTCATAACTGATGAATGATATATGCTAGGGTAGCGGAATTTCATATATGCATTCCTTGTGGAAAATTAGCTGACCCCTATTTGTTTTACTTTTCCAGCCCACTTATAGTTTTGGAGTTATATCTTTAAAAAGGAGTGGGAAAGAACCTTGTATAGAAGATATCTTAGAAAGTATTTTAGCTAGGGCTTTAATATTTTGGCAGATTTATTGGGGCTGAGAAGTAGATCACCTGATTATTGTTGAAAGCAGTCAGATAATTTTTATGAGAGTTATACCCCTTTTCAAGCTTGGCATTTTTAGTTTGAGGGGGGGGGTGCATACGAGTTTTATAAACACACATTTCTAGTTCCAGTGTGCAACTAGAGTAATGAAGGAATTAAATACTACTTGCAAACTAAATATCATCAATATATTAAAAAGAGCTTAAGTTCGGTCAGAAATGCATGTTAAAATGGTCCAAATTGACTATTAGGGTGGTCAATTTGGGCAATTTTAACATGCATTTCTGATGAATTTCAAGCTCCTGTGGATATATTCTACAATATTCAGTGTTTCTGTATGGTCAGCAAAGACCCAGCTCACCCTGTGCTTCCACAGCAGAGCTAAGTCTTAAAGCAGATGCACAGGCTGATCAGAGCCTTCTCTGTTCCTGTATGGCTTAAGGTCTATTGTCTCATGTTGTGCACCATTTGTTAAGCACCAGAACATCGCAGCTTCTTTCCTCTTTCATTCATTCTTTCTTTCTTCTTCATCTTTCCTTCTCCGTCTTCTTTCTTTTATTCATTCTTTCTTCTTCCTCCTTCTTTTCAGTGCACTGGGACTGTGTTGGCGGATGCGAAAAAAGAAAAGTAGTTATTAAATGTAAAACAGTCTATGAATGGTCCCAGCGGGCACATGACGTTTATACAACGTCGTCTCAACGTCGATGCAACGTCATGACGTTGAATCGACGTTGAGGCGACGTTGTATAGACGTCATGTGTCTGCTGGGGTTAATAATAAAGATGAAATATAACTTATCCTAATCATGGAGAGAAAGTGTAGTAATCATGGAGAAAAAGTGTAGTAATCATGGAGAAAAAGTGTAGTTTGTGTAATTTCATTGTACCTTCGAATAAATAAATGTGAGAAGTGTCAAAACCATAAGTGATGAAATTGTAAAATTTCTGAGTGTTTGATACCTGCTGATTTATTGGTTCCAACTTCCAAACAGTCCCAGAAAGTGATGTCTACCTTATTTATATAGCTATGGTAAGCCTGGTCTTTATAAACCCTTAATGGGCTAAGCAAACTTGCAGCAGACAACATTCTGGGGATTTTTGTTGTTTTATTTATTTTTTTCGCGAAAATAAGACTTGGTGTTTCATGTGAATTGTCTGCTAGGCAGAAATCACAAGCCTTATTTTTTTTTTTTTCTGAAAAAAAGAAAATTGTGTGCTGCAGTTGTGATAAGCACTTTAAGGGATGTGGGGTTTACATTTAAACAATGTTTGGAACCGCCAAATTGTGTGGAATTAGTTCGGCTATCGATTATTTTGGGGACGCAGTTTTGTTACAGTGTATAACGGGGCAATCCGAGTTGTCTACCTTAGACCAGCTTTCGATTCATTAGCCCACTTAGTCGGAAACCTTCAAAAGATAAATTGGTAAACAGTACAAATCCAGATGCGGCGTCTGATCCAGATCTACGCTGTTTGCATTAAATATAGGATTTTCTTTAAGACTTATTAGAAATAAAAACTAACAGACACCCTGGTATTGGAAATGGGCCGGTCCAAAGAGTTGCAGCAGAAGAGTCCACTGGACGTTAATGAGTTACATTACGAAAACACGCCTATTCAAATACACTGAAAATGTTACCGTCAAAAGAAAATTTTCAGATAAAAAATTCTGATATTTTTCATATTTCTGCTCAAAACATAGATTGTGGGTACTCGTTAGAACCGCCTCAACGAGGCGGTTCTAACGAGTACCCACAATCTATGTTTTGAGCAGAAACAAGAAGAATAATGTATACCCCAGTAAACCCCAGTTTTACTATATATAAGTGGGGTTTAAGGGGGTCAAAATTATATAGGTATGTTTTCCTAATGGTTATACTGAGCCGCAGCTTGAGAAAATGTACATTATGACATACACATACTGGCCATCTCTAGAACCTGATTCATGGCGCCCAGCGAAGACTAATCAGACCGCACACGAGCAGGCTAGTCTGAACAGTCGTAAAGTACATTTTACCACGCTGTGGCTCATTACTTATGATATACATCGCTGTCTGACCAGATCTACACTGTTCGCTGACATACTAATGAGAGTCACGTGGACCCTGATCAAACTGCATAAATATGCAGACTGATTTGATTCTACATTTTACGTCAGTGTCTGGAGAAGCTCTCTAATAAAACCTGACATAGAAAGCAATTAAATACTTCGAGATATCCGTACCTCGACGTAACAGATTCGCAGATTTGAGGAAAAAATAAATCGAACAACCACATTTCACAAATGAATATGTAATTTGACTCCTGAAGTTATAAATATATTGAAAATATTGTGGAAAAAAGGAGAAATTGCTCCTTAGGAGCTATTTCTCCTTTTTTCCACAATATTTTGTTACCTGTTGTTAGATTTCCATGTTAAAACAGGGACCAGATTTTTCGAGATAATGAGAGTCGCCTGTACCTTATTGGACCCAAGTTTTCGAACAGAGAGACCTGAGCCAACATTATAGACCCAGATCACTACCTGCCACTCGTACAGCAGTTTTGGACAGGTCAGTGGGTAATAAAATGGAGAGTCCTCTTAAGAAACTCGGATGGGGGATGAAAAGATTTTTGTTTGTTTTTTGTTTTTTTTACTGGGTAGCGTTGCTTTGACAGCATTTTCGCTGATTTTATTGGCACTTGGTCGCTCCCTAAACAGCCGACAATATGTCTTTATTTTTTATTTTATTTTTGCGTGCGCCTGTGTTTGTGTGTGTGTGTGCTTCAAGGACAACTGGATAGTCGGTCTTAAATATTTGAATGTTGTTTGCTGCTGTTGTGACGGGCTTTAAGAATTAAGAAGTCTACGTTTCCTTTGTTCTGATGGCTTTTTACGAAACTCCTGTTCCTGAGACGGTTTGTCGTCTGGTAACATTTCATTTTAGTATTTAAACTGGGACTAAGCCATTGGGAAAAGCAAAATTTGAGCTGTTTAGCCGTTATCACTCTCTGGGCTAATTCGGCAGACGACAAATTGATATGTTTCTCTGAAAACAGGATTTGACATTTCATGCAAATTGTCTCCATGCAAATTGTCCCTATTTGAGACAATTTGCATAAAATGTCAAATCTTGTGTTGGTTTGTTTGTTGTTTGTGTGTGTGTGTGTGTGTGGGGGGGGGGGGGGGAAGGGGTGGATTCAGAAAAAAAAAATCAAAATTTCGTCTGCTGCAAATTTTACCCAGTGCTGAGCGTTAAAAGCAAGCTTGACAGACAGGCGAGACTCGTGGTTCGATGGAAGTCTTACGATAACAGATGTGTACACAAGAGATAAAACCAATGATTAGATAGTAACCGGTGTTAAAATCTCTAATAGGAATGGGCGTGGTTTATCTCTACCGACCGGCTCCGGTTACAGCTGCGAGCGGGGGGGATCCGTGTTCCCTACTCGGAATTTCTGTCTGTTTCTTTAATTAGAGATTTAATGATGTCTGCATCACAAATCCAAGATGGCTGACGGTGAAAATTGGCACATATTTCTTTATTTGACCGAACCCTGACGGCTATAGAATGTACCGCCATGTTTATTGTCCTGCAAAACTCACGTAGTCTAATTATCATATCTGCATAATCTTTTCTGTCTTCTGCTACCGCCAACAAAAAATTCCCAATATACTTCAAAAACCATAAATTTCAAAAGGAAATGCTTTAATATCTCCAGTAACACGAATTCTGCATTATATTAAATGTTCATTTCCCGGTTTTAGTACAATTAATAAGTGATAGTTATAAGTTGCTTAATCATATGATACTTTCCGCGGGAAAACCGACGTGAGAACAGTGAAGACCCCGACTTTCCGCGCAGTCTGGTCAGGGCCATTGCTGTTCACTTATACGGTGCTGGTATCTTGTAGAACGTATTATTGGCGTAAAGTGTGGAACCAGCCCAGACTGCGCAGTCTGGTCTGGTTCCTCGCTTTTCGCCTAAGGATACAGCTGGATTTCCCCAAACGCGCCCCGTATAAACTTAAAAATGACACGGTATATGAGGTACTAGTGGGAAATACGGTAACGCTTTTATTTCCCTTAGGCGCCCCACTTCTAACAATAAATGTGTTTTTGGTTTCGATATAAATCAGTCAGACCTGACTTGGTATTTTAAGACCGCTAGGCTATACTCGCTAAAGGGCACCCCAACCCCCTAAACGATCAGCCTTTTGTTCTGGGTCCTGACCTGAATGAACCCAGTAATTCGAAGGTTGTTGAAATGTAAGGGCAACATAAGTAACCAGCAAACGGCAGAAATTTCATAAATATAGGATTTTATTTTCTTCCGCCATTCAGCTACGTAATACAGTCGTGTCAAAGATAATTGTACCATAAGGCATCTAAATGAACAGTATAGTCAGGATCTGCACCGTTTGCAGATTATTTTGGACTAGAATTACCATACTAAACAGTACAGGCCTTCTCCAGGCTGCAACGTACAGGGTGACTTTTAAACTTGTTTCACACATGTGATAAAGTACCTTGCAGCTTGATAGGATTTAACGCTCAGCATGCTTGGAAAAAAATCAACAGATAACATTTTTGAATAGTTTGCTTGTTTATACCAGAAAATAGGCCTTGACATTTCGTGCATATTGTTTCCTTAGAAGATAAATTCCATGAAATGTCAGCCTATTTTCAAGAAAAAAAAAAAAAAAAAAGAATGTATTTCAAGATGTCGTCTGCTGATTTTTCCCCAGCATGCTGAGCTTTAAAAAAAAAGCCAACATGAGGCAACTAACAGTTTTTATATGGTCGTATTTCAAAACCTGAAGCAAAAAAAAAAAATAAATAAAAAATACACTTCCTTAATTTCCTACCAAGGCCGGAGTGGCCTCCCATGACAAATCTTTGCTGCATCACAAGAAAAAGACCTCTGATAGATTCTACAATCCAGCTAGCATTCTTTATAAATCTATAGCGGGCCGTTAACGGCACAGTCTGATCCGGGCACTCTCGACTTCGATGTCCCGGGTTCGAATCCCGCTGAATTCAACTTCTACTACTTTCATTGCACAGAGCTTTCAGTAGCGCCCTTTCATCATCTCGGTATACCTGAAATACTGTTGAAGAGACGTAAAACTCAAAATCATCATCATTATCATGATTTGGTAAACGTATCCCGTTTGGTATCCTGCATAGATGATACCAAATGTTCTTGTGAACTGGTCTCTACTGGGCTTATCAGTGGCGTTGCCAGAAGGGTGTTATTTTTTCGCACATCCAGGAAAAATCTAAAAAAAAAAAGCAAAATCCCCCTCGTATCACTTCCAAAATGGGGACTACTCTTAAACGAAAGAATTTCCTTCCTCCCTACTAGCATTCTTTATAAATCTATAGCGGGCCGTTATCAGCCCGTCAGCTACCCTGACGGGCCGATAACGGCCCGCTATAGATTTATGTAGAATGCTCACTGAGTTGTTTCCTTTAATAGCAGCCCCTGTGATAAAAGTGGGGAAAAATGTGTTTGGTTATTTCTTTTTATTGCAATAATACCCAATGTTTGTGTAATGAGCGCTACGACTATGATATTTAATATGCCAACAGGGGTCATTTTAAAATCTTCCCTCTAGGCTATGGAAATACCGAAATTTATTATTTTCCTTCAACAAATAAATAGCGAAATTCATTTGTCTGAACAAAATTTTACTTGTCTGAAGAGAAAAAGACAAACATAAAATGTATGGATCATTAAATAAAAAAAACTGACTCGTCTCCTCCTTAAGAGATGAATTTAGAGGAAAGATTAAGCCTAGCCTTGCCCAAGACTTAGAAATATATATACTTTTTATTTTTGGCTTATTGAGCTCTGTGGCTAGTCTATAGATACATTATGGTCTGGATTTCTAATATATTTCAGAGACAATCACAGAAGAAAAGTTCACCCATAGACTAGCTAAACATTGAATCACAAAGTAGAATATAAATGAAAAAAAAAAAAAAAAAAGGGTAAACAAAAAGTGACAAACATACTTATATATTGGCCTAGTAGATATATGCTTTGTTAAATTAAGCCCTGTGTTGTGAAATAAGTAAATATCACTCGTTTGCCCATACCAAGTGGCACATCACGTATGATAGCTTATTGAAATGTTCACTAAGCTTTAAGAAAAAAATATAAATTAAGTTCCCCAGGAAATGCCACAGTCTAGCCTGGCACTACGCTGTGAGTTTTACATTTCTAATTAACAAAGGTAAAATACTCCTCCTAGACCATTTTTCTACACATATCATCTCCCTTACCAGTCTGAAACTAACTGATCTGGGATATTCCAAAAGATTGGATTTTTGTAAAATATAAATAGTTTTTATATTGATTTATGTATCAGTTAGACGGGAGCCCACTCCACTATTAAGACCACTCAATAAAAGACCACTATTAAGACCACTCGAAAAACGACCACTCCACTATTAAGACCAACTTTTGCCAATCCCAAATGGGTTTTTCTTGTTAGCTCCAGATAATAGGGGGTATCCTCATAATATTTTTCTTATTTCTCCACAAAAAATGTTTTGGTACTCAGTAGAAGTGCCTCGGCGAGGTGCTTCTAATGAGTACCACAACATTTTTTTTTTGTAGAGAAATAAGAATCAGTACCCGCAGGTAAGGGTAGAGGGGGAATGTTTTAGTTTTTCCTGTTTCTTCATTTTCATTCCTGTTCCTCTTTCTTCCCCGTTCCTCTTTTATAGCTCCTCTACTATCTCTTCTATCTCTTTTCTCCGGGAGACGACACAAAATGACCCACAAGGGTTGAGGTGTCGTTAAACCCCAACACAATCAATCAATCAATTGGTTGAATAAAAGCACCTTATGTGGAGCTATGTTCTACATTCAATATTAAGACCACCCCGCTATTAAGACCACTTTTAGGCAGTACCAAAGGTGGTCTTACCTCGTAATAGCGGAATTTTACTGTAGTTTGGGCGGGGCTTAAACTAGTTTGATATGACCGCAATCGCGCCATTAAGACTTGTTTCATAGTCTCAAGCAAGACACCATAAACACCACTAGCACCCGATACGCAACCGAATTTCCGACGTCGGAGAAAAATGCAACATTACACGTTGCGTGAAAAACTTAGAATGTGGTCCGCAACGCCAGCAACCGGACCCAGCGCAGGTTCAGGTCAGCCAGAGCATTCTCTCATACTTTGGCAGTTTTGTTCTGGACCCCAAAAGGTTAGGGGCAAGGGTCCTGAGTGATGGATATCTGATCAATAAAAAATAACTTTTACATTATTTATTTCTGGGTTTGTATTTTAATCTATCTGTGGCCTCAGATTTTGGGCAACAGTTAACCTCATTAAAATAACAAACCCCTAAATCTTATTAAAGGACCCCTGAACTCCACACCAGGGAGTCCCCGGGGACCCTCATTTTTAGACCCTGAAGGAACCCTGTTTTTAAATGAGCGGGGGCAGAGCATTTCCTACGAGATCGCATGTTCGCCAAGCAATGACTCAGATCAGCCTGCGCTAATGCGCAGGCTGATCGGAGTCATTGATTTTCCTCTGTGATTAGCCAAACACACAAGCTTTCTTTAGAGAGATGACAGAGGCTCTGCTTGGAATATGTGGAAGCGCAGGCTGATTTGAGTCTTCGCTGAGAGCACATTCAAACTTGTAGGAAATGTTGTGTCCCGGCTCAAATGGTATCTCTTCGTGGCAGAAAAAAATACTTTCCTGGGAAATCTTGTGCCAGAAACAGGAACACCAAAAACAATCGATCATTGATCGGGTCCTGCATCACCGATATCCTTTGCAGTATCTTCCATATATGCAGAAATAGTTTTGGTTCCATAGCAGTAAAATTATTAATAAAATCAAGTAGGATTTTACATTTCATGGTTTTAAACGCACATTGGGACAGTATCTGATGCATGCAATCGACTTAGCTGAGTGGTTTTTGTGGACGAATTGGACTCAGTTGATGTTTTCTCAGAAAATTATGCACCATTATCATCACACTATAAGTCGCTTCGTCCGAAAGTATGTTGTCAACTCTCTATATCGATGCAACGACCAGATTCGTTATATTGATAATTTGACTGGCATAAAAATTTCACTCATTGATTGTGTTGGGGTTAAACGACATGTCAACCCTTGTGGGTCGTTTTGTGTCGTCTCCCAGGGAAAGGGAGAAAACAGAAGAGATGTAGAGGAGATGAAAGAGAGGGGCAGGGAAGAAAGAGGAACAGGAATGAAAGTGAAGAAACTGAAGAAATAAAAACATTACCCCTGTACCCTTACGTGCTACAAGGATAGCAGGCCTTGCCCAACTGGAACCAATTTCAGTTGGACGCCCCGGTGACATAAGAAACCCGACACCTTCGCCACACCTAACCACCCCAACATTCACTCAAGAGGTTTTAAGTAATCAGAAATTATTAAACATATATTTTTTAGAGGCGATTTTAACAAATGTCCAAAACATACGTTCTATGAGGAAATAAGAATGAAACAATGACGTTTTTACACATCATTCTGCTCATTAAGGATTCTCTACAACAGCTTCTTTTTATTGGCAACATCTTTGAAAACAAATATTGTCATTGTAACGAAGGTTCACTGTATAAACAAGTCATCTGAAAACTTTGATATTGAACATGCGGTGCCGTTGACTGATATTTGTGGGAATTGTGGAACTTATTCAGAATCCAGCTTTTTCCCGGAACAGATAATGATTATTTTTGCCGTCTGTTACACACAAAATTACACACACACACACACACACACACACACACACACACACACACACACCACACACAGCTAGAATTCTTTATAAATCTATAGCGGCCAAATATCGGCCCGTCAGCTATCCTGACGGGCCGATAACAGCCCGCTATAGATTTATAAAGAATGCTTACTGGACACACACACACTCCCAGCTAGCATTCTTTATAAATCTATAGCGGTCGTTAATATCGGCCCGTCAGCTACCCTGACGGGCCGATAACAGCCCGCTATAGATTTATAAAGAATGCTTACTGGGCACATACACGCACACGCACACACACACACGAATCTGCGCTACCACTATCGAAGAATGGGGACTATGACGTTTCCTGTATAACGGAGCTCCTGCCATGCGGGGTCAAACAGGTGGTAAACTCATTGTTATTCCCGGAATCTGGAATTCTGAAAATATTCTACAATTCCAGATATATACAGTAACACATCAATGACTCGAACACCGATGGCTCGTTTACAGTGGCAGATTCAACACGTTCGTGAGTTTAGGGAGTTCTTCCGATCGCTCAAGAGAACAACTATACTAGCGGAAATAAAAAATGCAGTTTCCTTTTGGAGTAAAATATGTATTAAAAACGGTTAAATGATTTCGATCAAAGGTTTGAACGTATGTGTGCTTTGAACAATTTTGACCTGGGCCCAGTTGTTCAAAGCTAACGACGTCGTTAGTTAACGATTCGTTAAAATTTTAATTGAGTGATACGCAAATATGCTGAAATTTTTTGCTGAAAAAATGTGAGTAGCTTTTGCAGTGCAAAAGCTACTCACATTTTTTCAGCAAAAATATCAAAATATTGTATATTGAATCCGCTAAAACAGTTAACGAAATGACCCTTAACGAGCTCGTTAAGCTAACGACGCTTTGAACAACTGGGCCCTGATTTTTAATGAAATTTTTAATCCTGTACCAGTTAGCATGGCCACAATGACGTTTAACGTAGACGGCCTACGCTGTTTCTGAAATCTAATCTTATGACACCAAAGCCGAACTTGCGGGGACGGGGGGTGGGTGTTTATTATTATTTCCTTTAGTATATTAAGGGATATTTTAGGGAAATTTTCTTATTATAAAAATATATGTATGTTAGGCGTACTCATTAGAATCGCCTTATCGAGGCGATTCTTTTGAGTACATACAACATACCAGTATTATTATAAAAGATCGAAAACACATCCCTAAATTGTCCTTGCCTCCTGACCTGACGCTATGATTAACCCCCTCAGTAGCTCGAACTACCCATGTCTAGAACAAATCTCCATGGTCCCAATGTTGTTCGAGCCACTGAAGTTCGGCTTTATATAGATGTATATATGTATTGGCAATGGCACCGCATGTTCGATGCTAACAGTAGGTCTATATAGGGGGTGTCCAGGATGAGTCACGAACACAGAACAACGTTGCGTCCTGTCACATCTGGGTCTAAACAGTTTGCTTTTATACTGCACTGTGTATTTACCATTTACACTCACTTTGCTCGTCCAAAATTCTGCACAAATATGGTTTGAATCCTATTTTTGAAAAAAAAAAAACAAAAAAAAACGTGAGAGGTCGGACTATCCTTACAAATGACATAAAAATTGAAGCCGATATGAAACTAGCTAAAAAACATAATGTGGCGTATAGTATTGTGGGATTTTATGGCCCTTTCTACGGTATTTCGGATCGTGTGTGCAGTTGTACAACTTTGCTTTCATAGATCAATCGTCCTGTTCCGCGCCATACTGCTCACAGACACCTGAGGTCAGATATTTTCTTGTTAAAAAAAGGGCATTATCAGTATCCATGAAACGATAAAGTGTTCAATTTTAACAAAATTGGACACTATATCGTTGCATGGATTGGACACCACATCGTTGCATGTATGCTGATTATAAAATTGGACACTATATCGTTGCATGGATTGGACACCACATCGTTGCATGGATGCTGATTATAAAATTGGACACTATATCGTTGCATGGCTACTGATAATGCCTTTTTAAAAAGAAAAAAATACCTGACCCCAGGTGTCTGTGATACTGCCTATATATACTCTACGTAGTACACAAGGCATGTCAGAACTAAGTGTATAAATGAAGGGAAGAATGCCACAGCCCGAGAGGGTGGTGGGGTGAGGGGCCCAAGCCCACGATACCATACGCATATTAATCGCCTGTCCTGTTCTACTTTATATACTCCACGTGCCCACAGTGTCATCTGAAGCAGGATATAAGACATGTCAGAGTTCATTTTACTAACTTGGAGTAAAACCCCACCACTAGACTGGCTCCAGTCTCCAGTGACTAAATGTTTTTCTCATATTCCTGTTTGGTAATCCACTAAAATAAAACAAAAAAAAAAATATCGTGACTATTAATGCTGGTCACTATATTGAAAATTTCACCACCAAAAACTGAAAGTTTTCAGATAAGAATTTCTAATATTTTTCAAATTTCTGCTCAAAACATAGATTGTGGGTACTCGTTAGAACCGCCTCGCCGCGTTAGAACCGCCTCGGCGAGGCGGTTCTAACGAGTACTTCTAACGCGGCGAGGCGGTTCTAACGAGTACCCACAATCTATGTTTTGAGCAGAAATATGAAAAATAATGTATACCCTTTAAACCCCAATTTTGCTATATAAAAGTGGGGTTTAAGGGAGTCAAAATTATAAAGGTATGTTTTCGTGATGACGTCGGGTTACATAAAATCTCGCCCAATGATGTGAATGTACGAGAGGTGTTCAACTTATTATGAAACAAAGTAAAAACATTGCTATACCCTTGCTTTGCACATGCTGTTCCGTGCAGTGTGGTTTATCATGTATAAAACGATTATATCAGGGATCAATTTTAGCACTTGCTAACTTGCTAAATGCTGGTTAATTCCCTCAAAAAGCAAGCTGCAATTTCCATCACTTGCTAATTCTAGCAAGTTGGAAAGATTCTCTTTAATTGGCAGAACCTGAGGCATTGTTGCTGAAGTTTTGCAATTTCTTTTCCAAAAGCAATGACGATATTTTTCTTATTTTTCCTAGAAAACAGGTTTTGACATTACATGCAAATTGTCTCCATAGGAGACAATTTGCATGTAATGTCAAAACCTGTTTTCTGGGAAAAATAAGAAAAATATTTTTAAATGTATGCTAAAATTTTTACCCAGAGTACTAAGGTTTAAAGCCACATTTGACAGTGCTTATAAGTGTGAAAAAGCAAGTTGGCTGAAAGGTTTAGCAAGTAAAAAATAATGCCACTTGCTAATTTTAGCAAGCTGTCAAAAAAGTTAATTTGAACCCTGTATATATCTTGGGTCAATACACTTGACATAAGAAAATCAAAATGGTTAGACATAAAATGTAGTTGAGGGTATTGTTCTGGGACTTCTGAGGCAAATTTTGTCCTACCGACAGATTGTAAAACAAATGAAACAAATGGGATATACTGTCTCAGTTGCAACTGTGCATCGAATTCACCATGGAAAGGGTGTTGTTCGAAATAATATGAGAAAAAAACTGGGAAAACTACGACTTTTCAAAAACGCCGAACCGCGGCGACTGGTGACATCATACGTAAAATCGGGAATATGATTGGAATGGTGAATCCTCCAACACAAAGAGAAATGGCACACAAGTGTGGAGTGTCCCTAGGAACTGTGAACAGAGTTATTGCCAAATATCTAAAGGCTAAGTTAGGGAAAAAGTGCCGTGCTCATTGTCTTAGTGAAGCTCAGTTCTGAAAATACGCGCCCGTTTCTGGCGTGTATACATACACCTCCGTTTGAACTGCGGAAAATGGAAAAATGTTGTTACTTCTGATGAGGCAATGTTCTATATGTGTGGTAGTTACCGTAGAAGGTGTGTTTGCTATGTTCGTCGTAACGAGACAGACCTTCAGAAGCTGGTTCGTAAAACGCGCTGATGTCGCTGATATTCATTGACAAAGGTGTCAAAGTTAATGCTGATTACTATATAAACATGGTCCTGAAGCATTTTCTTGCGAAAGATGTTTCACGGTTATTTCCAGGTCGAGAAGGCGACATGGTATTCCACCTCAGCCTCCAGTTACACGGCTAAGAAGATAATTGACTTTCTTAACCCTTAAAGCGCCAAGCAAAATTTGTAGCAGACATTCTAAATTATTTTTTTTCTTTATTTTTCAGAGAAAACAAGTCCTGACATTTCATGTGAATCGTCTGCTTAATTCACACGAAATGTTAAGACTTGTTTCCTCTGAAAAATAAAAAAAAAAAAAGAAATAATAATAATAAAAATTGTCGTCTGCTGCAGTTGTGATTGGCGCTTTAAGGGTTAATAAACGTAAAGTAAAGAATATCTAACCTGCAGAATGGATGCCTAAGAGTCCTGATGCCGCCCCCATGGACTTTGGTATACGGGGCTTTCTGAAACGAAGGTTACAAAAACGCAAGCTTTATGCCATGATTTGCCTTAAAAAGGGTCTCAAGGATGAATGGAACAAACTTGATCCATTGTGCATAAAGAAGATTCTAGAGAGTTGGCCCAGGAGATGCAGAATGATCTCACAAATTGAGCATCTGCTGCAATGATATGCTTGTAATTAAATTATAAACCAGCATTACAAAGTGTTTCATAATAAGTTGAACACCTCTCGTATACATCCAATAATGAGAACATAAACTCCATACTGCAAAGTTAGCAGTAAGATTGATTTAAAGACAAATGCTACTTAATACTTCATACTGTGAAAGTGATTTAAAACTGTATATATTTAGTTTAATATATTGGTTCGTAATTCATAAAATTAAAATGGCCTATCATTGAGCGAAATTTTCATCACGAAAACATGCCTATATAATTTTGACCCCCTTAAACCCCACTTTTATATAGTAAAACTGGGGTTTAAAGGGGTATACATTATTTTTCTTATTTCTGCTCATAAACATAGATTGTGGGTACTCGTTAGAAACGCCTCGTCCTACAATCTATATTTTGAATATTAATATGAAAAATATCAGAATTTTTTATCTGAAAATTTTCAATTTTATGATGATAAAATTTTCAGTATATTTGAATAGGTACGTTTTCGTAATGGTGCATGGAAACATGGTAAGACACAACCTCCTCAGAATCTGTTTTCGTAAATGTCGACAAATGACTCTGCTGGTGGATAAAATAATAAAAATAGCATTTACTTAGCTCTTAATTGTATCATTTCAATAAGAATGATGAAGGAAAGGACATATCATGCACAGCTAAAGCTTATTTGTCAACCCAAGGTTAAGACCCAGCTAGCATTCTTTATAAATCTACAGCGGGCCGTTATCGGCCTGTCAGGGTAGCTGACGGGCCGATAACGGCCCGCTGTAGATTTATAAAGAATGCTTACTGGGGATGTCGCAAAGAAAGGTTTCGTCACTTCCCAAAAAATCATCAAAAT
Source organism: Anodontia alba (assembly GCA_964016985.1). Lineage (NCBI taxonomy): Eukaryota > Metazoa > Mollusca > Bivalvia > Lucinida > Lucinidae > Anodontia > Anodontia alba. Next base: position 118,948,351 of record OZ024823.1, read on the forward strand.
AATCCATTTCTTTCCCTTTTAAGGGCCATACAGAAAATTGCTATGCTAGAATTCTCAAATAACAAGAGGTATCTGGACAGCAAAAACTTAAAAGAAAAGTATGGGTCATCGAGCTTATTTCCTTTTAATTCGAAAACCCTCTGATAAATTTAGTGGTCAAAATATAGATAAAATCACGAAAAACATGTAATCTCCCTTTCTGATAAAATCGGTACAACATGTGAAATAACTCATTTTAGTGAGCTTTAACCGATTAAGGTATATATCTTAATAAATGTTAAGAACTAAAATTTTTTGGGAAAAGGGTGTGATTTCAATACGTTTCACTTGTCTGGGGCCAAATGTAGGAAGCTTAATGCTAAAAGGTACAATAACATACCATAAACAAGATTAACAACTTTGAATCAAATTACAGCCAAATGGTGGCTCTAGCATGATTTTCACTTTTGACGAGTTTACGAAATAGCGGATTAGTAACATGTGTCTTTAAACTCCTCTCCCAACCCCCAACCCGCACACGCCCACGGTAGTTTCTTTTTACTACTGGCCGTTCTAGACGATGGTTCCGATGTTGTTGTTTTGTGTGTGGCCTTGTGGTTCCGATGTTGTTGTTCTGTGTGTGGCCTTGTGGTTCCGATATTGTTGTTCTGTGTGTGGCCCTGTGGTTCCGATGTTGTTGTTTTGTGTGTGGCCTTGTGGTTCCGATGTTGTTGTTCTGTGTGTGACCTTGTGTTTCCGATGTTTCTGTTCTTTGTGTGACCATGTGGTTCCGATGTTGTTGTTCAGTGTGTGGTCTTGTGGTTCCGATGTTGTTTGGTGTGTGGCCTTGTGGTTCCGATGTTGTTGTTTTTTGTGTGACCTTGTGGTTTCGATGTTGTTCTGTGCGTGGCCTTGTGGTTCCGATGTTGTTGTTTGGTGTGTGGCCTTGTGGTTCCGATGTTGTTTTTCTTTGTGTGGCCTTGTGGTTCCGATGTTGTTGTTCTTTGTGTGACCTTGTGGTTCCGATGTTGTTGTTCTTTGTGTGCCCTTGTGGTTCCGATGTTGTTGTTCTGTGTGTGGTCTTGTGGTTCCGATGTTGTTGTTTTTTGTGTGACCTTGTGGTTCCGATGTTGTTGTTCTTTGTGTGCCCTTGTGGTTCCGATATTGTTGTTCTATGTATGACCTTGTGGTTCCGATGTTGTTGTTCTGTGTGTGGTCTTGTGGTTCCGATGTTGTTGTTCTTTGTGTGACCTTGTGGTTCCGATGTTGTTGTTCTTTGTGTGGCCTTGTGGTTCCGATATTGTTGTTCTATGTATGACCTTGTGGTTCCGATGTTGTTGTTCTGTGTGTGGTCTTGTGGTTCCGATGTTGTTGTTCTTTGTGTGCCCTTGTGGTTCCGATATTGTTGTTCTATGTATGACCTTGTGGTTCCGATGTTGTTGTTCTGTGTGTGGTCTTGTGGTTCCGATGTTGTTGTTCTTTGTGTGACCTTGTGGTTCCGATGTTGTTGTTTTTTGTGTGACCTTGTGGTTCCGATGTTGTTGTTCTTTGTGTGCCCTTGTGGTTCCGATATTGTTGTTCTATGTATGACCTTGTGGTTCCGATGTTGTTGTTCTGTGTGTGGTCTTGTGGTTCCGATGTTGTTGTTCTTTGTGTGGCCTTGTGGTTCCGATGTTGTTGTTCTTTGTGTGGCCTTGTGGTTCCGATGTTGTTGTTCTTTGTGTGGCCTTGTGGTTCCGATTGTTGTTGTTCTTTGTGTGGCCTTGTGGTTCCGATGTTGTTGTTCTTTGTGTGGCCTTGTGGCTGCTCACTACGAGGCTTTTTTTCATATTTTGTCCTGTTCGTTTTCTTCTTGTGTTTGGTGGATCCTGCCTAGCATTGTGATCACCTTGTTGGGGAAGAGGGAGCTAGTTATTTTGCCTGATTTGTGACGTGTACATGACGTTCACAACGTCGCCTCAACGTCGATGCAACGTCATGACGTTGCATCGACGTTGAGGCGACGTTGTATAAACGTCATGTGCCCTCTGGGGACTGATTTTGGTTTGTTTGCTCTTCCTCTTGGTGTTACTGATAGACTAGGGTCTCTTCTACACTGCTAAATGCAGTTAGTACGAGGGCGATTCAATAAGTAACCAGCCTAACGGATTTCTAATTGATCAACAAGGCCATGTTTTTCACTTGTTATGTGTAAAGCACGTTTTATGTACGTGTAAAAAAACATTTATTCATTGATAAGATATCGGGTGGTAAACATGACCACTGATACAAAGACTTGCTGGAATACAGAGCTGTAATTTGTAACTTTTTTTGAAAGGGAAAGTAGGCAAAGTAACCTTTGAACCACAGGTATTCATATATATCATCAAATGCTCAATTAAAATTCTGGGTTAGCGAGTTCAACCGGGATAGAACTTCTCTAGGATATAAAAACAAAAACAGATCTGGACGTCCTGTAGTTGCTACCGATGAGGAAATGTGCAATAAAATGCGGGATATATATTGTGATAGGCGTATTAGGCGGAAGCAAAGACATTGGGTGTTTCATATGGTAAACTTACATAATCATGTGGATCCCAAAATCCCTTAGCGATAAGCAAATGGCAAATAGAGCGTCAGTAAAGTGCGGGCTGTCGCAGTGCGGGCTGTCGCAGTGGTTCAGGTCGAAGGGAGATGATTTTCGTCTGCGCCTTCTAACTGTAGATGAGACCAGTATCCATTACTATGAGCCAGAAAAAAAATCTCAAAATCCTCGGATAGCAAGAAGGTAGTGGGACACCAAACGAGTAATTTTGTTGGATTTATCACCAAAAGGGGAGTGTGAATACTATATGCAAACATACTTGACCAAATTTTCGTGTGGAGGGGGGGTGGGGGGGGGGGAGGCGGGGGGTGGGGGGGAGGCGGGCGGGGGGGGGGATAAGAATACCCTAATGAGGCAGTTTGCACGAAATGCCAAAACCCATTTTCTGGGAAAATAAGAAAAATATTTTAATTTTTACCCAGCATACTTGTTAAATGCGGTTAGTGATACTTAGCATATTTTGAGTAGTATATGGTCTGAGGTAGTTTAACACTTAGCACTCTGGGTAAGATGTTCAGTAGACGACATTTTGAAATATTTTTCCCAGAAAATAGGATTTGATATTTCACGCAAATTATCTGGGTTTTTTTTAGACAATTTGCATGAAATGTCAAATCCTATATTTTCTGGGGAAAATATAATCAATTTGTCGTCTGCTGAATTAGCCCCAGAGAGCGGTAAAGGTTAAACTCACGAACTACCGTATATACCTTAAGCTACGGAACACTTACCTCCTTACCATACTTGTCCTAAAATTTGATCAAGACCATTCAGATCTACTGCCTGTTGCTATGTCTAAAATGTTGCTGGATGAGTGACAAAACAGTGTAGACCCTGATCAGACTCCGCGTTCTGGACTGTCTGACCTAGTTTGCTCAGGTGTGTCTGTCCGAATACTTATGAGTAAATACGGTATAATTTTTCAGGAAGGCAACCTAAATTTTATATTATCAGTAGGTAGCCTACTGTTCGACTTGAATCCCTGTTTCATTTTGTACCGCTTAAAGTTTCAGACACCCCACCCCTTTACCCCTTTGTATACAACTTGACCCTGGGGCTGTGACGTTCCAAATGAATCCGGTTACAGTTTCTTAAAATCAAAATCGCATGCGGTTACAAAGTTCATGTCGAGTCAAAAATCAATGAAGCAGTTAAATGGGGCGGGCCGCGATAAAATCAACACGGTGTCTTGTGCGAACAGTGGAGGCCCAGACCAGTCTGCGCATTCGCGCAGGGCTGGTCAGGGCTATCGCTGTTCCCACATCTACTCGAATCTTAAAAACCCTACATAATGAATAGCGAAGGCTCGAACCAGGATACGATGATACAGTTCGCATATTTCAGCATACGGTCGGTTTTCTTCTGTTCCAGCCTAAATCTAGAAACATAGGCGAAGGACAAAATTTCTCGCCTGCATTCTAAATTTATCCTCGTCAAAATTATCTCAGATATACCGCCATATTATTATGTCTTGCCTGGGATTTGTATTACATGTATATACTAGTAGGCAATGAGATTCAAATAATGCGGGCATTGTTTAGTTGATTATCAACACTTTTATCAATATATTGCATTGAAGACCACAGTTTTTTGCCATGGCTACTTTTTGCAGAGAATCTTATGCTGAGGTCCCCATCTAAAAATCAATACTCGCAGTTGACACGGTCTGGGAGAAAGCCACACATATATCAGTATACGTACGAATAGCGACGGTCTGACCAGACTGCGCATCCACACAGACTGGTTTCGTTGTCTGCTAAGAAGTCATCTCCGTTCGCAGGATACTGCAGGATGTAAATGGCGAGTAACGAAGCTCCTGATCAGACTTGGCGATGCACAGGCTGGTCTGCGTCCTTGCGATAAGGGCGCCTTTTCCACAGCACGGGTCAATTGTCATTTTCCAATATTTAGATAAGCCTAGCATGTGATATATTATACCACACATCCAACCCTTGTCATGTTAATTTTTTATATGTTTGATATTTGCGAACAGTGAAGACCCAGGCCAGCCTGCGCGTCCGCGCAGGCTGGTCTGGGCCTTCGAAGTTCGCATTATCCCGTGAATCCATAGAATCTACATGTAAACAACTGATATTATACGTATACATCAGTTTATGTATATTGTAATATTATTGATTTATTTTTCATATTTCGATTGATTTCTGATAATATAGGAAGTATTGTTTTAACTGCTTCTTTTCACCTCTCCATTGTCTTGGCACTTTTTCGATTTACATATCTCTTTTTAGGGGTGGGTGGCACTGGTGCATACCACGAACGTTCATGTATATTAATCAGTTACTATGTAGATCAGAGCGAACATGTTAGAAGAAAAGGACTAATTTGTTTTCTACTAACATGAGGTGCACCAAGGGGTATTCCCTAGAAACCGCATTCAAAGTAGTCCGGTTACATGCGAGAAAACCATTAATGTGTATAACTAAGTGCAATAATCAGATACAGTTTCTTTGTTACGACTAACACAAAATTATTATCTCTTTTACACTATTTTAATGTTCTGTCATGTTAAATAAATAATACCGTATTAACAACATAAGAGTGCAAATTTACAATCGTTGGACACGAGTCTCGCCTGTTTTATGAGGCCCAATACAGGAAAAATTACCTCCCCAGTATATGCGAGCAGCGATGATCCTGATCCTACGCATGCGCGCGGAGTCTGGTCGTGGTCTTTGACTTCCTCCGTATACGTTTTGCGATGTCCCAATATCGCCCAGAGAAAACACCGAAAACCCATAGCCAGACTGCACAGGCTGGTCTGGGTCTTCGTAATTCACATATGGGTCACCCCTTGTCAAATGATTTTCCCTCAACAGTGCCCAGTCATATTTCTGCATGTCGAGATTTTTTCTTTTCTTTTTTTTTTCACTTGTGTTATAAAAATACTAAACAATAATGAATAAGAAATTATAAGATTCGTAATGGTTCAAAATAAATCAATAAACCCAAATTATAACTCCAAGACAGCTGTAAGTCTTCCATTGGAACAAAAGTCCCATTCAAGCCCAATCGCTCTACTGTCAGAAGACGTTGCGATAAACCCACTAATGAGTTCAGCCAATACAATATAGCTTCGAACATATCTTACGAAACACTCCGATACGTTAAATGCAGTCCATTTTTTGTCGTGCAATGAAACACCAGTTTATCCACACTTAGCCTACAAAAATTGGTGAATTTACACAGTTTTTAGGTTCCAGCTTTCACCACCTAGCGTAAATGTACTGACTTAAAGAAAAGAAAAGAAAAAAAATAGATCAGTGGTTTGTAAAATCTGCTGACACTTTAAAGTATCCACGATCTTTTAAAAAGCTTGATAACGATTGTATAGTATAGTCCACCCTCTTTATATCGACACCCGATACAAGAACAAAATTCGTTATAAGATAATTTGACTGGTGCGAAACTTTAACTCAAGGTGACACTTAATATGAAATTATGCGAAAGCATTGTATTTTATACTTGTAGAAACATGTTTTGAGTATTTGTTAGAATCGCCTCAATGGGGCGATTCTAACAAATATCCAAAACTTATTTCTCTGAGAATATAAGAATAAAACGCTATGACAGAAAGTAAGAATAAAACAAAGTCTTTCTTACATATCATTTTGTTCATTAAGGATTTTTTATAAAGTCAACATCTTTGGAAACAAATGTTGTCGTTGTAATGAGAGTTTACTGTATTGCAATATATTTCAACCTACATAAATTTCTACGCAAAGATGGCATTGCATTAACGTTTATTGGATTACGTTTGTGATCTCAAAGACTTTGAGCACTACCCCCATTTTATTCAAGTTTACTGTTTCAATTTAAACTTAAAGTCAAGGTTCTGAAATTAAATTTAAGGAGAAGGATACAGTTTCGGAGGAGGCAACTCTATTAAACTTATTTTGTTCCCCTTCTAGAAAGGGTCTTCCCTAAAAGGAATGAATTTGCGGTGTCCAGCTGTTCAAATAAATTACTCTTACACCTGTGTTCGCTTCACTCAAAACAGGTCTCATTTTGCATGTTTTCGATTCATTCGAGACTGGTCTGGCCATACATGTTTTCGCTTCATTCGAAACTGGTCTGTCTATACATGTTTTCGCTTTATTCGAAACTGATCCGGCTATACATGTTTTCGTTTCATTCATTCGAAACTGGTCTGGCTATACATGTTTTCGCTTCATTCGAAACTGGTCCGGCTATACATGTTTTCGCTTCATTCGAAGCTGGTCTGTCTATACATGTTTTCGCTTCATTCAAAACTGGTTTGGCTATACATGTTTTCGTTTCATTCATTCGAAACTGGTTTGGCTGTATATGTTTTCGCTTCATTCATTCGAAACTGGTCTGGCTATACATGTTTTCGTTTCATTCGAAACTGGTCTGGCTATACATTTTTTCGCATCATTGACTGGTCTCTATATATGTTTTCGTTCCGTTCAAACTGGTCTATATGCTCGCTTCATTCGAAACTGGTCTTACAGACTAGTTTCGAATGAAGCGAAATAGGTATAACCGTAATAAGAGGTTAATTATATGTTGGTGTTGATTTCAACTAGTCCACTAGACTGTGTAGTGACTGGTCCAATAAACGGCCTGTTTGAATAGTAAACCGTGCAGACCTTTGTCAAACTGCTCCTTTATTTAATCCGATATATACTGTTTGCTCGGGATATGTAGCTGCATACGCGGGCTGAGCTCCATAGCGCAGTGGATAGCGCATCTGACTGCCGATCCTGGGGTTGCGAGTTCGAACCCCAGCTCGGCCACAAAAAGATTAATCATGAACATTTCTAAGGCCATTCTTCCCTTTCCGCTGATTCAAGGAGGACAGTTGTCAGTTACTAACAAAAGTATGTGCACAAGTACTGGTTAACCACTTAGAGGACTTAGCCTGTCCAGGAACAGTGTCAGTAAGTTAACTGACCGCGCTCGACATGACCCAAATGGGTTGAAACGGCCGTAAAACCTCAACTCAGACAAAGTCTGCTTACTTGGAGTAAATGTGGTAGACGACAGCTGGAAGAAGAAACTGGTGACAGCTGTATTTTATATGACTGCCTACACTGCCTACATATATGGAACCTTTTTGTAGTAATCCTATTCCTTTTAATACTTAAGGAGTCTGGGCCCAGTTGTTCAAAACTTAACGAAGTTGTTAGCTAACATGATGTTAAAATTTCTAACGTGATGTTAAAATTTCTATCTTGAAATATGGCAAATGCATTGAGGATTTTTTTTTTTTTTTTTTTTTTGCTGAAAAAATGTGAGTAGCTTTTGCATTGCAAAAGCTACTCACAATTTTGCAGCAAAAGTATCAACGGATTTGAAAATACCTAGCTACAACAGTTAACGAGTGTCATTAACGAGCTCGTTAAGCTAACGATGCTTTGAACAACTGGGCCCTGGTTAAGTTGAAATATATGGGCTGCGTCATGGAAAAAGAGCCCTTATAGCATGTGCGAACAGCAAAGGCTCAGGCGAGCCTGCGCATTAAATTAGAAATATTTTTGAAAATTTCCACCAATGTCGTTTGTTTAAATAATAAAGAGGAGTCAGTTCGAATTTCTTCTAGATCCCATTTGTGCAAATTGTCTGTAAAATCATTGGCCTGTATATACCTTTGTAAACCATGAATAAAAACATATTCAAATAAAATAAGTAAAATAATGCAATAGCAGCAAGAATCTATCGAGATGACGCTCACTATTTTGTACTACAGTCGAACCTCAATAGCACGGACACCGATGGCTCGTTTACCATGGCTAATTCGAACTTGTTTTTGAGTCCCTACGAAATTCTTCCAATAGCTCAAGAGAACAAATATGTAAGGGGGTGGGGATTTCTTATTTTATCATGAAATTGTATGTTGTGTTACTCATTAGAATCGCCTCGTCGAGACGATTCTAATTAGCACACTGAACATACCATTATTGTGTAGAAGATATCCCTAAATTATCGCTATTTGATTCCTCGCCTGGAGCCACGATTTACCCTCAGTTGCTCGAACTACCCACATCTCGAACAAACTTCCATGGTTCCAAAGATGTTCGAGTTATTGAGGTTCGACTGTATATTTTGTATATATGATTTAGGGGACTGGATAAGTCGGTAGATTTTCTGCAATTTTTGCCAAGGGAGACACATTTTGTGATTGCTTGCCTGCGCACCAAATCCCTTCTGAAAATGAGTCTACTCTAAAAGGAAAGAATTTGCTCCCCTGGAGCAAATTCTTTCCTTTTAGGGTACATCCCTTTTCAGAAGGCAGATAAAATCATTTTGACAGAATTACCTCCACTGAAATTGTATTCATTCAACTCGTAAAGCTACTGGATTCTGTCGCAGAGGCTCCAGGTAACTGACACCTGTCACAACGCAATTTGTAATAACGCCGCAATTTGTAATAACGCCGCAATTTGCAATAAACTTACGCAGAGTGACATGTGTCTTCGTTAAAATTAATCAGGGGACAGAACTGGACAGTAACTGATTAGTTGGTTCGAATACTTAACGTAGGCAACTGTTTGCAGCCCCCGCTAAATATGATTCTGAATCCTTCACTCTCTCTGTCCTTGTGCACTGGCATACCGATTTTTAGTTTGCTGAGTTTTGGACTTTATACTGGGCAGTGTTGAACGATTGTTTTTATGTCATGCGTTTGTGTTGTCCTGTTGGGTTGTTCTTTTACAAATTTCTTCTCCGAAGCACCGAACGGTTCTACAGTTTTGGTTAGATGGACAGTTGTGACAGCAACTTTTTGCTGCCAGTAGAAGGGTTTGTACATATACTTCGAAATTCCTGGGGTATTTGAAGTTTGAAAAGTTTATTACAAATTGCGGTGAATGTGACAGTCATCGAAAATCGCCAAAAATCAAAGTAATCGGAGATTGTAATAAACTTCAACATCTTTCTTTGATGTCGAAACTGCCCATTTCTGTCCCCTGCTTAGTTATAACGAAGATGCAAATCCATATACTTCAAAATTCCTTTGGGGAGGGGGATTCAAGTTTGAAAAGTTTACTACAAATTGCGGTGTTGTTACAAATTGAGTGGTGACACCGCCCATCTGCTTCTCTGGACCCGATGGACGGGGCTAAGGGGCTGCCGTATTTTATATTGCGACACCTTATCCCCTCACCATATTTGTCCTAAGATTTGAACAACTCCATTTTACTACCTATATCTGTTGATGTGTGTAAAACTTCTGGATGAATGGCAAAGAGTGTACATCTTGATCAGGTTCCACGTTCTGTAGCGTTTGATCTGGGTCTACACTGTTCTTAAGCCTCTTTCCAAATACTTGCCGACCTCGGTTACTCAGTCGGGTGCGCGTCCGACTGGTGATCAGAGGGTCACGGGTTCGATCCCCGCCGGGTCTGACAGCATTCTTTCGTGGAGATTAATCATGATGTTTTGTACGGCAATTCTCTCTCTTCCGCTGATTCAAGAAGAGCAAGTTGTCAGTTTCTGGCGAAAGGATGTGCGCAAGCACTGGAAAATGTGGGTAGGAAAACTGATCGGTCTGACATGACATGACCTTAATAGTGTTGACTGGGCCGTAACACTCCAACCAACCGATCAGCTCTCCGAAAACTTAGAATAAATACAGTAAATATCATCTAGTGTGTATGGAAAACTAGAAAAAAAAATGAAATGAACATATACAATTTAAAATACTGTCTTTTTGAAAGCGCATGGCTGATTATGTTAGCTGGGCTAATTCAGCAGATGGCTATATTTTTCTTCCTTTTTCCCAAAAGATATGCTTTGACATTCACGCATATTGTCTCATTAGGAGACAATTTGAATGAAACGCAAAAGCCTATTTTCTTGGAAATTACATAAAATATTTAAAAACGTCGTCTGCTGAATTTTTTACCCAGTATGCTTAGCATTAAGTTAAAAATACTTTAATGAAATAAAAAGAAGTTTACACTGAAATTGTGATAATATTTTGGGGCATTATGTGTTTGATGCAACAAATGAATCAACATTTGAAATATATTTGATGAAATGCCCAAATACAAAGGATCTCAGACAACTATACGTTAAATATAGGAGGAGTCTAAAACAAAAATTGCACATTCAACAATCAGTTATTTGCCCATGTTTCTATCCATTGGATTATTCCAAGTCTGAATTTCCTTTTTGATACACAACACTACATTTCCCATAGATATTTTAATGACAATGCTCTTTAGCTGTATTTAACCACCGTATTTGGAAAGACAGGCCTGAGCAAATATTATAGATCCAAATGAGACGCCACAAACGGGCGTTTCATCAGGGTCTACACTGTTTGCCACTCATCCAGCAGTTTATAGATACCTCAAGGCATTAAACTGACATGGTCTACTTTTATGACTGGTAAGGAGTTAAATTGTCCACTATTCGGGATAAATATATTTAACCAATTCAGCAGACGACAGCTTGATGCCATTTTTCTTATTTGTCCCATAAAACAGGATTGGACATTTCATGCAATCAATGGAGACAGTTTTTCCAATGGCGACAGTTTTTGCATATAATATAAAATTCTGTTTTCTGGGAAAAATAAGAAAACTATGACCTATTTTTAGTAGTTCACGTGACAATAATGAGCCAGCGCACGAAAAAACCTACAATAAGACGTGCGACCAGCAAAGACTCAGATCAGCCTGCGCATCAGTGAGAACCATTGCCATACTGGGTGGATGTACAGGCTGATCTGAGTCTTTTCTGGTCACACAGGTCTTATTGTAGGGTTTGTCGTGCGCTGGCTCATATTTTTCCCTTCCTTTGAAGAGACATTCATTGAAACTAACCGCAATGTCAGAAAACGTACCTTTGGACATGTGCGCCCAGCGAAAATTCAGTTCAGCCTTCGCATTCGTGCAGTCTGATCAGAATTTTTCCTGTGCGCATTTTCAGCAGCCCAGAATCCAACATTTCTTCTTGCGGACAACGAAGATTCCAATCAGACTGCGCGGATGCGCAGTCTGATTGGAGTCTTCGTTGGGTGCATATGTCAAAAGGTACGTTTTTTTTCACGTTGCGTCTCATGCTGTATTTTTTTTATTTTAAATTTCACAATATATTTCAAAAATTAGAATTCATTTTCTTCTCCCCTTTTAGAGGTTTCAACTTTTTACGCTTTTTAACTGTTGTCTTCTTTTCGGCTTTAGGCAAGCTATCTGAAAGTCTATGAAAGGTGTCTGTCCCTAGGTCTATATAAGTTAAATAACCTCTGTCACTCCTCAAACGCGTGTTAATATTATGGAATTTTTCCTGCGATTGAAACAACTGGGCATCGTTCATGTCAAAATCCAGCGGTTTGCCATAAAAATTCTCTTTAGATTCGTTCCATTCTCTAAACTGTTGCTCCTTCTTTCGATGTCTCTTCTTTTTATTTAAATCTTCCTTCGATTGCCTCCAGGCTCCAGTGCTTGCTGCTTTGGCCTCCCTTTTAATTTCTTCACACATTAAACAGCTGCCTTGAGTGTTTTTCTTTTTTGTCCGTGTCAATTTCTGATCCAACACGTCCTTTTGAATACTCGGCAATTGGACAGGCTTCTGTGGGTAAAAGGGCGCATAAATTTCTTGCATATATCTGAAAGCTGACTTAGCGTAGGCCACTTTTGCAGCCCCCGCTAAATATGACTCTGACTCCTTCACCCTTTCTTGCCTGGTACACTGGGCATGCCGACCTTTAGTTTGATGGCTTTTGGGCTTTATACTGGGCAGCGTTGGACGATTGCTTTTAATGTCATGCGTTTGTGTTGTCGTGTTGGGTTGTTCTTTTACAAATTTCTTCTCCGAAGCACCGAACGGTTCTACAGTTTTGGTTATGCGTGGTAGTTGAACAGTTGGGGCAGTAGCTTCTTGCTGCCAGTGGAAGGGTTTGAAAAAAGAAAAGAAGCCTGCTCTTCGTAGGATGCTCTCAAGGCGCAGACGTTGGAGCGTTTGGTATGCCGAACTTACATTTACTTCGGGAGTCGTGTATACCCTGTCTTGGGGAGAATACATCTTTTCTGGCTTTTTTACCAACCAATAAGTTAGGACTTCAGTCTGTCAGTTCGCTTCATTCTGTTGAGAGAACAAAATTATGGCTGTGACATGAGATAAGAGGTCCTATTGCAATGCGGACTATGAACGCGCAGATCAGACTGCGCATGTGCGCAGTCTGATCTGGGCCTTCATAATCCGCTTACGGAATTTTAGGGTACAGCGGAAGTCACTATTCACGATTGAATGTACATAGCAAATTTAACGTTGTTTGGCTAATGACAGTTGTCCATAAACAGCCAATTCAACTTTTTGTCTATTGACAGTTGATTATATATATATATATATATATATATATATATATATATATATACAATATATATATACAATTTAACGTTTTTGGCTGTAAATAGACAATTTAACGTTTATGGCAATTAACAGTTGATTGCAAATAGCCACTTTAACGTTTATGGTTATTTACCATTGACTATAAATAGTAGTTGTGGTCATGGTAGTCAAGCCATAATCCAAACTCATAAATCCGTAAACGAATGACTAATCAGAATGTTCAGATCAACACACATGGACCCACGAACAAAGGGTGTAATCACGCATCCGCGGATAATAAGCATTACTTGGTAAGCAAGGTTCGCCTACCATGCCCATAGGCCTGAACGAAGGAAATGTAGGCAGAAGCGTATGTCCGGGATTTTGGATTTTGGAAGTCTACTTATGGCTCGTCATTGACAAAAAACATCAGAAACAATTCTGGAAATTGCCACATTGTAAGGATTGACCAGATCATGATGTCTCCCATAGAACTTCTTAAGTGTTGCTACCAGTTTGGTTTTTTGATACTGAACACAGTTAGTACCCATCGGTATGCAGATTGTTTGCTGAAATATCCGTCCGCCGAACTCCACAAAAATATTGTTGATTAGATATTCCAGCATCTTTATGGCATCTGCATCTAAGAAGAGTATTGTTGTGGTACATCAGAGTGATCCCGAACGAAGTCAATGACAACATACTGAAAGCGACGGTTACTATTCTTATGGAAGAAACACTGGTTGATAATTTCCTTTAATTTAGATTTCAATTTATCATGAGGAATAATTGTGTAAAGAGTAGAGAAGTTGAAAGACTTTATACTGTTGACGGAATGAAGAGATTGTGTCTTTAGCCAATTTAACGTTTTTGGCTAATGACGACTATAAGTAGCCAATTTAATTTTTTGGGCTATTGACAGTTGACTGTAAATAGCCAATTCATCGTTTTGGGCTATTAACATACCTATTGACAGTCGACTGTAAATAGCCAATTTAACGGGTTTTTTTAGGTTATTGACAGGTGATTGTAAAAGCCAATTTAACTGTTTTTGCTACTAAAAGCTGACTGCAAACAGCCTCTTCCTTTCAGATATCATGCACTCATAAATTTCCGTCGATGGGGTTAGGATAATTCTTAATCACTTCCTTAAGAGTGGGCGGATTTATTCAAACAAAGCTGCTCAGATACTCCTATTAAAAGAGCCCTTTGGTCAGACTTAAATCGCTTATACTTACGGTTTAGAGAAAGCGGGACTGTTTGATTTTATATAAAATAATAGGGAACTTAAGAGTCTACGTTGTTCTTTGTTTTTGCCAATTAATAACATTTTTAATATTTCAATTTCATTGCTAGTAAAACTGTAATCATTAATACCCGTAGAAACCGACAGTTGGTTCAATCAACATCTTGCACTTGACAGTTTAAAACGGGAAGGATTCTGGTGATTTATATAGTTCGACTGTCGGCCCGGTTAGCTAGCTAGAGTATCTGACTTGCAAGTAGAGGGGTTACGGGTTTGAGTCCTCCATCTGAAACATTCTTTTCCTCCTTAATTTATGTTGTCAATAAAAGTTTAAGTATCTGAATTCTGTTTTGGACGTTAAAACCTCTGGGCCCAACGATGTCGTTAGTTAACGTATCGTTAAATTTTGATCGTTAAATATGGCATATAGGCTAATATTTTTGCTGAAAAAATGTGAGTAGCTTTTGCAAAAGCTACTCACATTTTTTCAGCAAAAATACCTGTGAATAGGATACTGTACTTACTAGAACAGTTAACATTTTGACCACTAACGAGCCCGTTAAGCTAATGATGCTTTGAACAACTGGGCCCAGAACTTGTAAAAATCCCTGGGCTCTCATGGGATGTTTAAGGCTTTGAGAAAACAGACACATTATTTGAATGCTAGATAGGTTCAATATAAGAAAACCCGGCTTAAGAGGACCTATGGCGTTGTTTTCTGTTTCCTTGTATGTATTTAATAAGTGTATAAATACTTTTTTTCACATTTATCTGAGTCATTGTTTAAAATAGCAGATCATAACTTAGTCATGTTGTAAATATACCCGCATGACAGTATAAAACCTTTGACAAGCTGATGTTTACAAATTGCCCCAGATCGTTGCTTGAATTAGCCCAGATAGCACTCTAGACTGCGTTCAAATGTGCAGTGTTTTGTCCTGGAACCCTGCTCCTTCTGGCGCTCGTCATAAGGTGCAGGAATCCAGGCCAAACCAACTGGCATGGTTTATACACACCGTAAACACAACGTACCAAATTTTATATACATTTTTGCTTTCTCTTTGCACTTCTGAATGCAGCCCAGCTTAAATTTATATCGGCCCGTCATCGGTCCGTCAGCATTCCTGTCGGGGCGATAACGGCCCTATATATATAGATTTAAGCAGAATGCTAACTGGGAAGGTATGTCCCCAATCAAGATATTGTTCGCACAGAATATGACATCATGTACCTGTCAATGTTTTCCCAAGAGGGAAGTGGCGGATACCCTGGGGATTACACAGCAAATAGTGTAGAGAAGAGAGGTTAAACAATTTGACAGAGTTACCTACCCTGAAAGTGTATCCATTCCCCTTAAACCTAAAGCAGAAGTTGACAGCGTCTTATCTCTTCATAACTAGATGCTACAGTCCCTTGTTAACAAACAAAATTGGGAGATAAAATCCATAAACTTGACAAATTAAACTATAGTCAAAAGTTCAAAAGGGAAGTTGGCAAGCTGTGTTTTGTGATTGTGGTCCCCGGGGGTGGGGGCACTTACTATCAAAAAGGGTAGGGGTGTGCTCCGGGACCCCTGCCCCTTTTCAGACACGACTGAGACCCCTTTCCAGACAAAAGTAAGACGAGCATTGTAGGCAAACAATATATGGCATTTGCTCAGCCAGTTAACCTAACAAGAATTTACTTGCATATTATCAATATTACGTACAACAAATATCACACAATGTCAGGTTTAACTAAGGTATTTTCAAACAACAGTTTTCTTTATGGCAAGTCATTTAAATATGCCCCGAATTTGTCACAAAAGAGTCATTTAACTGCTTGCTAATTCTGTTTGCATGTTGTTGTTTTTCTCATTAATAGTGCCATCTTTCAGTTTATTCCTTTCTCTTTTTTTAAAAACATTTTAACCTTTTCTTTGTTTTAGACATACTACATATCGGAAATACAACTCCAGGCTAAGGTAATTTACCACCCCCTTTCCAGACAGACATGAACCCTTTCCAGACAGGTATATTTAAATCCCTTCCCAGATTTTTTTTTTACAATAAAACACACCCCGTTCCAGACAGACTGAAAATAAGACCCCTTTTTTCAGCACATCCCTACCCATGCTTATGTAATGAGTGCCCCCACCCCCATCCCCGCCCGGGTTGTGGCCCATCCTGGCCCCGAGGATATAAATCATTTTATCTGATCATGAAAATTTCTCAGCTTATACGAGGGATGTTCGAAATGAATTGCTTATTTCTATCTGGAGACTTCAAATTTCAAGTTAGCCCAAAAGTACTCATTTCATGCCCTCGAAGTACTCCCCGTGGCTAGAAATGCAAAGTTTCAGCCGATGTATCCACTTCTTGAAGGCGTAACGGTACGCTGATTTGGGCACAGTAATAAGGTACTGATGAATGGCAGATCCAAGTGCCTGTCGGGACTGGTATTTCCGCCCAGCAAGGAATGCTTTCAATTTCGGAAACAAAAAGAAATCACATTGGGCAAGGTCTGGGGAATACGGGGGGTGAAGTAAAACAGTTACTTTTTCTTTCTTCAGAAACGCCGTAACTATTGCGGAGGTATGAACTGGGGCATTGTCATGTAGAAGACGGACATGTTTAAAACCAGTGGCAGGGCGTCGTTTCTGATAATACTTTTTCAGTTTCTTCAGTACTACGACTTTGTAGTACTTTCCGGTGATGCTTTTGCCCTTTTTCACTGGCACTTTTATTGCGACTCCTTCACCAGAGAAGAAGATTGCATACAAAACCTTCTTTGTACTCAAAGAACGTTTGGCAATTATTGGGCGTTTGCTGTGTTTAGTGGCCCAGATCTTATTGCTAACCTTTCTGACGGGCTCAAAATAATGGACCCAGATTTCATCACCTGTGACGACATTGGCAAACTGCTTTTTGTCATATTTTGGAAACATTTGAAGCAGCTTTTTGGCCCCTTTAACCCGTTACCTCTTTTGCTCGTCAGTCAACAGATGTGGCACCCATCTAGCAGAAATCTTTCTGACTTTCAAATGCTTCTTCAAAATAAGGTGAACCGTTGACAGTGATATGCCTACCTTTCGTGCAATATCACGAACTGTAAATCTGGCATCTCCTTCAATGATTTCCTTTATTTTGGAAACAATTTCTTTACGAGATGCAGATTTTGGCCTACCTGATTTCGGTGCATTTTTGATGGACTCTACACCAGACTCAGATTTCTTTTTCCACCGCCGAACTGTGTCATAAGACACACAAGAAGGTCCAAAAGCAGTAGAAATTTCAGTCATCAACTTCTTCAAAGAACAACCAAGTTTTGAGCGAGCTTTGATGTAAGCCCATATTTCATCTTTTTTGTCGACGCTTCTACCAACCACTTTTACTGTAGTGGTCAATGACTGCGTGTATTCAAATGGCAAATTTTATGTCTTACACTTAGTCTAACATGTACATTTATACACCATTGTGTAGATATTGAATAACCCTATACAGGTATGTATTGGTTTTTATCGTGCCCCACGTGGATATCGAGCTAGAGGACAATAAGCAATTCATTTCGAACATCCTCTCGTAAATATAAAAATTTCATATTTATTAGCTGAGAAAATAGTCGGCATTTTCATACTTATTAGCAGAGAAAAGTTCATGCTCAGCTACGTTTAGCAAGATTCTGCAATTTTAGTAATTTAGTAGCAGGACAAAATTCATACTCAGCTGAGCTGAGCATGAAAAAAAGTTTTATAACCTCGGGACCTGGACATCTTCCAGGCCTATTCTATTATGATTCCTATTTTTTTTTTTTTTTTTTTTTTTTTTTTTTCCAGAAAAAAAAAATGTCAAAACATCGCCTTTAAAAATTTTACTCTTCAAACTAAGTGAAAATGTGTAGTATAGTTACCTCGCAGTATATTCTCCTGGCTTTCTTTTTCTTATTTTTTTTTTCTGTATCGTCACCAGCGTTACAAAAATTACATTACGTTCGTGCAACTATTGGAAACGTACGACGTCAGGCCTCTCGGTTAATCACGTCACGTCATGTCCCGTCAGATCACGTTTAAACGGCAACAAATGAATACACTGCCGTTTCCAAGTATTATAAATATTAGACTGTATGTAACGTGTAGTCTTAAATGATCTATAATATTTACAATGAAGATCTACAAAAAAGCAAACTCTTTGTCTTTTATTCCATTTGATTTTTTTAATGAAAACGCTATACTACATTTATAATTTATAGAAATACTAATTGTTCCGATGAAAAATGGTTCTATCTGTCTATCTATCGCTATCTCTCTTTAACGACTCGATCAGCTCTGATCATTATGTCGTTGTGCGCGGCACTAATTTAGAATTCAGCACAAAAAAGGGGACGAACAATTGTGTGGACCATTAAAACTATTTACAATAAGCTAAACAGAGATGTGTTAAAGCACATACCGCTGTTATAGAAGTCTAAATTAGTACTTTAAACTCCTCAGTGGTCTCAACAGAGACCAGTGAAGAAGAAAGACCATTCCACAACGGAATAGTACGAGGGAAGAAGGAACGTTTAAGAGCGACAGAATATGAAAGACACCGTGTATACTGTAAGTTGTGTGACGCTCTAGTATGTCTTAATCCAGGTGTAGGCCTTATCAATATCTACCGCCATAATGAATTTTATGAAAGAAGGCTAAGGAGGCCTGCTCCCTCCGGGCTTCCAGGTTTGGCCACTGCAGCTCATCCAGCATATCGTCAACATGATTTGTGTTCCTCCAACGCCTGCAAGTTTAGCGAGCAGCAGTCCTCTGCTCCTTCTCAAGTTGACTACATTGAGTTTTAATGTATGGGTTCCAAATATCGGCTGCATATTCCAGTTTAGGGCGCACAAGCGTTTTATATGCAACCTCCTTGGTTTCTCGAGGTACAAAAGAGAGGTTTCCACGGAGAAATCCAAGGGTTTTACTGGCTTAAGAAGAAATTTCCGACACCTGTTGACCCCAATCTAAGTTATCTGTTATGGTAATGGTAACACCGAGATATTTGGCGGACTGAACGTCTTCCAAGATCTGGGCTCAGTTATTCAAAGCGTCGTTAGCTTAACGAGCTCATTAAGGGTCATTTCGTTAACTGTTTTAGCGGATTCAATATACAATATTCTGATATTTTTGCTGAAAAATGTGAGTAGCTTTTGCAATGCAAATGCTACTCACATTTTTTCAGCAAAATTTTTTAGCATATTTGCATATCACTCGATGGAAATTTTAACGAATCGTTAACTAAAGACATCGTTAGTTTTGAACAACTGGGCCCTGATTATGTAAAATATATTTATGTTGAACTTATGGGGGATGTGTCGCGTCACTCTTATAGAATGACATTTGGCAACATTAAATTTCATCTGCCAATCTGCCTCCCATCTTCCAAGTCTATCGAGGTCTTCTTCTTGGAGAATAGCACATCCTGAGGGGATAAGATATTCATACATAAAACACAGTCGTCTGCAAATAACCGAACTGAAGACCTTAAGTTATCCGGTAGGTCATTGATAAAAATCAGAAAAAGGATCGATCCTACAACCGAACCTTGAGGGACTCCGGATAAAACTGGGAATGGATCGGACGCCTGACTTTCTAATATAACACACTGGGAACGTCCAGATAACCATAATTTGATCCACATATGGGTGGAACCTCTTATCCCATAATAATCTATTTTATTGCATAAAAAAGCAGTGTCGCACCTTATTAACTGCCGTGCATTAACCGGCGAAAAGTCGTGTATTATCAAGGCAAGTCACACGCTGTTAATGCACGGCTACTCAACTTTCAATATGATCGTACCGGGGCCACAGATTTGCTATCGTTACGAGATGTGTACTGACCGGCCCTAGAACGAGCATAGTCCGTGGAAATTACGTTCGCGAGACATCTGTGAAAAGGCGAAACAAAATAGTGCAAAAAATAACGCGAAATGTAGCAAATGTTTTCAGTTTATTATGCAATAATAGCGATCGAGCATGGTTTTTCAATGCATTTACATTCGCCAGGTCCCTTGGGAGGTGTTGAAAACCGCAGCCTTCGGCCTCGGTTTTCAACACCTCCCATGGGACCTGGCGAATGTTAATGCATGAAAAACCATGTTTGATCCCTATATTATATAATAGCCTCCTGTGTATTACCTTGTCAAAGGCCTTAGCGAAATCCATGATGATTACATCTGTCTGCTTATGTCCACGATTTACTGCACCATCGAGGTTGATAGCAAGATCATGGAAAAACTTTGCAAGACCTCGGCCTTCGGAAACCATGCTGACAGCAAGAATGCTTTCTAAGCTAAGTGCTTAATTATAAAGTTTCAAAGTTTATTTCAAATCAAGAAAGCCCCTAAGGAGCACATTAATGTGAAAGGGTGAGATAAAACTAATGAGAAGATTTAAACACACAAGAATGAGAAAAAAAAATAAATAAAAGATACAATACCATGCATAATTATAAGCATCAGCATATCATCGCAAAGCCCCCAAAAGTTTGGACATACATACAAACTGCTGTCACTGACATGAGGTTAAAAAATTCAGACATGTCCAACCTGCTAACATTACTTATATTACTGACAATATGCTCTAGGGTCTTGCAACAGATACAGGTCAGCGACACAGGTCTATAATTAGCAGGATATTGTTGTTGTTGTTGTGCGGATTTTTAACGCTACCAGGCACCCGAGGCACATAGAGGCAGCGGCGATTGTTATGTACATGTATTTGTACAGCCTTGCTTTCATGGATCGCCCATGCACACTTGGTGCCGCTGTCTGTCACCAAGCGCCGCGCTGTCCACTTTATACTCAACCCAGGGCACATCGAGTATGAGCTAGGCGTACTAATGGTCTGAAAATTGTCTCGACCCGAGCGGGATTCGAACCCACGATATCCCGCTTGAAAGTCGAGTGCGCTAACCACTAGGCCACCCAGCCCAGGATGATATTTTTCTCTTTGTTTTATATATGGGCACCACATTCGCTTGTCGCCACTCGTCTGGTACAGAACCCTGGGCTAATGACGCATTTTAGATATAGGCCAGAACACGGGCAATCTCATCTCTACACTCCCTAAGTACCGTGGCATTCAAGCCGTCTGGCCCAGATGCCATATGTATATTAATCTTTTCAAACTTTTTCTCGACCTCTTTGGGGTCAACAGTTATTTCCTCCATGGTGGAGAAAGGACTAATGCCTTAAGAGGGTAAATCAGTGTTTGCTTCCCTGGTGAAAACAGACTGAAATTGGGCATTAGAAATATTTGCCTTACCCTTAGGGTCTGTCTTAAGAATTCCATTTTCACGAAGGGAAATGATCCCAAATGCATCTTGGGTACGGGACTTTACAAATGACCAAAACCTTTTACCCAGCTAGCATTCTACGTAAATCTACATCGGGCCATCATCGGCCCGTCAGCTACCCTGACGGGCCGATGACGGCCCGATATAGATTTACGTAGAATGCTGACTGGGTAGCTTTTTCAGTATGAGAGGGGCTATTGGGATCCGGTTCGCTATCAGATAGAGAACATATTGGAAACATGCTTCCAATATGCATCTCTTACCACCTACTCTACAGGTGCTCTGAACTTCTTATATTTGTTTATTATGTCGGGATCATAGGACTTGAGAGCACGAAGGTCGAGTCTTTCCTTCCTTTTTATAATTTTTTTTTTATTTGAGTATCGATCCATGGTAGTAAATGTGTTAAGTTGTCTGGAAAAAAAATCTTAAAGTAACCCAGCAGGCACACGACGTTGAAACAACGTCGATTCAATGTCGATGCAACGTGCAGACGTTGCATCAACGTTGAATCGACGTTGTCTCAACGTTGTGTGCTTGCTGGGAAATGTGTTTAGTTGTCTGGGAAAAAAATCCAAGTAATGTTTTAAGATCAGTTAAATGGTTCCTTTGATGACGTTGCATTGCATTCAAGGTGACTCCATGTGTAAATATTTCATCGGCTGAAGTTAGGAGACCTGTGGTCTATTGTTAATTTACAAGTACTTTCACTGACATTTGTTTTAACCCGTAAAGCGCTCAGACGACACTTACTATTATTATTATTATTATCACTATTATTATCATTATTATTATTGTATTTCCCATGAGAAAATAAGAATGACATTTCATGTGAATTGTCTTAGCAGACGATTCACGTGAAATATCAAGCCTTGTTTTCTCTGAAAATAACAAAATCAAATTAGGAAGGTAGTCTGCTACAAATCTTAACGCTTTAGGGATTAATTATGTGGTCAAACATTATTCTGTTAGTTGAGAAAATAAGGAAAGCTCGGGCACTTAAGGCAAATATTAAAAAAGGTTGACAAAATCTCGTAAAGTAAAAGTTGAAAAAACAAATCAAGTTCTGAAAATCGGCCCAATATATACCTCTGTTTTCACTATGTATTAAAGGGAAACAGTGGGGTGGAGGTGGGAGGGGCAAGGAGTTACACACAACAAACAAGAAACAAGAGGGCCAAGGAGGCTCTGTATCGCTCACCTTGGTTGGAAGCTGATTCCAATAAACTACGTACAGTTGAAGGGAAAGATGAGAAATTATAATAATTACCTGTAGTATGCATCTTGGTCATGTGGCCAGGACCAATTATATAAACTTTTGTTTCCTGCGATCCAAGGATGTTCCACATGAAATATGACTTTAATAGGCGTAGTGGTCTCTGAAAAAAAGATGTTGAAGGGATAAATGAGAAATTATAATAATTACCTGTAGTATGCATCTTGGTCATGTGGCCAGGACCAATTATATAAACTTTTGTTCCCTGCGATCCAAGGATGTTCCACATGAAATATGACTTTAATAGGCGTAGTGGTCTCTGAAAAAAGATGTTTGAAACTGTGGATGTACGATAGTCTGAAAGCAGGGGCAGCCAACCTGTGGGGCAAAAATGATGCCAAAAGAAAGGCCTATCACTTTATCCATTTGTTGTAAGTTTCAAAAACATCTTTTTGAACTTTGATTTTTTTTTTTTTTCAAAATTTTCAAATGTTAAAACCTAAATGAACAAAGTTTACTTTGTTGTAAAACAGGCCAAGGTTATCAATTATACAAGCTCTATAGTGCTTAAATCCCCTTTGCTGTGTGCCAAGTTTCAAGGTCATCTGACTTATGGTTCTGAAGAAAAAGATTTGTAAAGGGTTTTTACCATATATGGACATGGCGGCCATCTTGGTCATGTGTCCATGACCAATTATATAAACTTTTGTCCCCGCGAGGCATAGATTGCCGTAGACCCTATGTGACACTATTGTCCGGCTACGTTAAAAATCTGGGCCCAGTTGTTCAAAGCGTCGTTAGCTTAAAGAGCTCGTTAAGGGTCATTTCGTTAACTGTTTTAGCGGATTCAATACACAATATTCTGATATTTTTTGCTGAAAAAATGTGAGTAGCTTTTGCACTGCAAAAGCTACTCACATTTTTTCAGCAAAAATTTCAGCATATTTGCGTATCACTCGATGTAAATTTTAACGAATCGTTAACGACATCATTAGCTTTGAACAAATGGACCCTGTTTGACTGATTGATTGATAGGCATAGATGTTCCGTATAAAATCTTACTTCAATCGGTTCAGTGGTTTCTGAGGAGAAGATGTTTGAAAGCGAGGACATACTTTTCCAATGTAAAAGCCTAAATGAACAAAGTTGACCTTGTTGTAAAATAGAACAAGGTAAACACGATAGTCATCATTTATATAACTTTTATAGAGCTCAAGTCCTTTTTGCTGTGTGCCAAGTTTCAAGGTCATCTGACTTGAGGTTCTGGAGAAGAAGATTTTTAAAGGGGTTTTACCATTTATAGGCATGGCGACATTTTTGTCATGTGACCAGGACCAATCATATAAACTTTTGTCCCAGAGAAGCATAGATGTCTCATATAAAATCTCTTCAACAACTGGGCCCTGTTTGACTGATTGATTGATAGGCATAGATGTTCCATATAAAATCTTACTTCAATCGGTTCAGTGGTTTCTGGGGAGAAGCTGTTTGAAAGTGTGGACGGACTTTTCCAATGTAAAAGCCTAAATGAACAAAGTTGCCCTTGTAAAATAAGACAAGGTCAACCCAGGGTCATCTTTTATGCAAACTTTGTAGGGCTCAAGTCTCTTTTGCTATGTGCCAAATTTCAAGGTCATCTGACTTGTGGTTCTGGAGAAGAAGTTTTTTAAAGGGGTTTTACCATATATGGGCATGGCGGTCATCTTGGCCATGTGACCAGGACCAATTATATAAACTTTTTTCATCCCGCGAGGCATAGATGTTCTATATAAAATCTTACTTCAATTGGTCCAGTGGTTTCTTATGTCGTCTCTTTTTCTTTTGGTACCTCGGTAAGGCTGTACTTCGTGATTGTGGCGTTTCCTAGGTTCAGTCGACGTCCCAACCCCGCCCCCCCCCCCCCCCCCCCCACACACACACACCCCTACCCCCACCCTTTTTTCTCAAAATTTCTTTTTTATGGGAAGTTTTGGATGAATTTGATAAATTTGGGACACTTTCCCTTATATTTGTCTAAAACAAGTCCATTTTACTTCCTGTGAATGTGTGTAAAATTGCTGGGTGAGTGGCAAACAGTGTAGACCCTGATCAGACGCCGCGTTCTGTGGCGTCTGATCTGGGTCTATACTGTTTGCCCAGGTCTGTCTGTCTGAATACGTAGAGAAGTACGGTAATGTTATAAAATAAAATCCCCTCAAAAATCCTCCTGGATCCGCCCTTGTTGTTAAATCGATGATACCTAGCATCCTAAAATGGGACCTAGGCAGACAGTGTAGACCCTGATCAGACGCCATAGTGGCGTCTGATCATGTTCTACACTGTTTGCATTGGACGCAATGAGTTTTGTAAAAAAAAAACGATAAAAAAAACTAAACCTGGCACCCCTTAAACTGAAAATAGACCTGTTCAAAGAGAGAAGCAGACGAGTCCACTGAACATAAATGGGTTGATAGTCACTCTTAACCAAATATTAACGCTTAACTTTCGGTAAAAATTTCCGCAGACGACATTTTGAAGTGTTTTCTTTATTTTCCAGAATAGGTTTTGACACTTCGTGCAAATTGTCTCCTTAATGTCAAAGCCTATTTTCTGGGAACAAATAAGAAACAATATCATAAATTTGTCGTCTGCTGAATCACCCAGAGAGTGGTTTATGTTTAACAGCCATATTATCAAAGTGTATGCTGGTCCTGGTATACAGGTGATTCAGCCTACTCAATGTGGGTTAACTGTTGAAGCTCTAAGCAAAATTGTAGCAGACGACATTCTATTTTTATTGTTTTCCAGAGAAAATAAGGCTT
This sequence comes from Anodontia alba, assembly GCA_964016985.1. NCBI lineage: Eukaryota > Metazoa > Mollusca > Bivalvia > Lucinida > Lucinidae > Anodontia > Anodontia alba. The sequence goes on from OZ024823.1 coordinate 118,973,806, forward strand.
TGCATTTCATATGTATCGTCTGTGGAGCAGTAGTCTGTCTCCAGACTCTATCTTTTCTGTCATTTTCTCTTTTCCTTTCAAAGGTATACAATCTAGTACAGCTTATAATTATTTGATAAGTTATGCCCCTTAGTGGAAATTTTCTGTAGTAAAACGGTGAAACGGGATTAAAGAGACAAATACTGCTACAGGAATACAGGAAGTGATAAAGAATGACAAAAACGATGCAGAAACGACTGGAGCCAGTCTTATGGAACAGACGCAATATGAAATGTCAAACCTTATTTTCTCTGAAAATTTTTTAACGTATACATAAAATGTCGTATTAACACTAAATATTCCGACAGCTTAACTCCTCACCATTCTTTGTCCTAAAATATGATGAAACCCGTTTCAAATACATTGAGAATTTTACCACCAAAAAATGAAAATTTTCAGATGAAAAATTCTGATTTTTCTTATTTCTGCTCAAAACATAGATTGTAGGTACTCGTTAGAGCCGCCTCGATGCGGCGGTTCTAACGAGTACACACAATCTATGTTTTTGAGCAGAAATAAGAAAAATAATGTATATCCCTGTAAACCCCAGTTTTACTATATAAAAGTGGGGTTTATGGGGGTCAATTTTATATTGGCATGTTTTCATGATGTGTTGGTGTGTCTAAAACTGCTGGATAAGTAAGAAACATTATAGATACTGGTCATATACAATCTGGGTCTACACCATTCACTCATGTGTATCTGTCCAAATACTTTGTGATCCTTAGTGGTATTGAAGGGTTCGAAATCAAAACTATCTTTCCATGAGTCCCTGTTTTTCCTTTATGTTTTGCCATGTTAAGGAGCCGGGCATGCGCACTGAAAGACTGGTTCGACGGAAAGTCCGAAGAGCCTTTTCCTCGCGAGGCGGCTCACATCTTTTGAATAGCTCTTTATGTTTCTTTCTCTCTTCCTTTATTTCTTTATCTGAGATGCTGTTTTGAACGGAAAACGGTGAATGAAAGAGAAAAAATAAATATATGTTATTCCGAAAAAGCTACATTTATTCTGTTCCTTAAAATTCACCTTCTCCTCCATTTGATGAGAGAGAGAGAGAGAGAGAGAGAGAGAGAGAGAGAGAGAGAGAGAGAGAGAGAGAGAGAATGCTACATTTATTCTGTTCCTTAACAATCCCCTCGTTCATTTTATGAGAGAGAGAGAGAGAGAGAGAGAGAGAGAGAGAGAGAGAGAGAGAGAGAGTTTAATATGATTAAACTGGATTATCTTGTTTGTCCTATCTTACCATTCGCATATTTACATAGGCCAGTCTGTATGTATTGCAACATTACAGAAATGGAATGTGTCATAAGAAAACGTGTCTTATACCTATTCAGTCAGCAAAGGCCAAATTTAACTTTTAACATATGTGCAGTCTGGCCATGACGGGCCTTCCTTAATCGTCGGCTACCGTAAATCTGTATATGAAGACTGAACATTTCTATCAGATTGCTGCATGGCTGCGCAGGCTGATCTGTGACCTCCGGGCGTAAGGCTTCGCATATGACATGTTCGCTTTTCTCTGGTGATGGCTCAAATGCAAAATGCGCAGTAATTGATCGAAGATTTTTTACAGGTGAGGAACTAGCTGTATGTCGGGGGCACAATTGGGACAAATACTAAAATCATTTAGAGGCCAAAGTGGGGAACACTAACACAAACGGAGGCTCCGAAAGGGTTATGTTTAAAGTGGCTCAGCGAAAGAGGCCTCGTCTAAAAATAACTGACATTTACATATTCTTGTTAAATTTTCTTCCTGTACAGGCATGAGCCATGGTCCCAACCTCTATTAAGAGAAATGTCCATGATATGACCAAACATGTAATTATAGCCACGTCGTGATGAGGAAAAAGAGTCTTTAAGCGTATAAGGCCCGACGTCAGAAAATATACCTTACAACGCATGTGCCAAAAAGAAGACTCAGATCTGCCTGTATATCCGCACAGTCATTACGAAAACACGCCAATTCAAATATATAGAAAATTTCACCTCCAAAAAAAAACCGAAAATTTTCAGATAAAAAACTCAAATATTTTTCATATTTCTGCTCAAAACATAGATTGTGGGTACTCGTTAGAACCGCATCGGCGAGGCGATTCTAACGAGTACCCACAATCGATGTTTTTGAGCCGAAATAAGAAAAATAGTGTATACCCCTGTAAACCCCAGTTTAACTAGTTAAAGGTGGGGCTTTTAGGGGGTCAAATTTATAAAGGCATGTTTTCGCGATGGTAATCAGAGTCTTCGCTGGCGGTGTTCTGGGGATAACATGGCTCTTAGGCTTCTCAAGACCGACAGCAAAGTCTCTGATTAGACTGCGCGAATGCGCAGGCTGTCTGAGTCTTTGCTGGGCGCATTTTCATGAAGTACATATTGTCACGTTGCGACTCACAAGCAGAAGCATAGGTTGATCGCTGTTCTCAAATTTTCCGGGCGGTGTGACGCTAATCTGACATGGTTGTATCGGCTGGTAGAGCTGGTCGGAAGGGGCTGGTCAATTATTATTGTCATTTACACATGCTTAATTGAAGTTGAAGCAACGTCTTATCAACGTCGATGCAACGTCGTTGTGTCCCGCTGCGAATCCAGAATATACTCGTAGGTTACGGTTATCTCAACATTATTGTAAACACATTAACCCAGTTAGTATTCTGCTAAAATCTATATCGGACCATCATCAGACCGAGAGGAATCATGTCGGGCCAATAACGGTCCGATATAGATTTTAGCAGAATGCTAGCTTGGAATTTTGATTAGCGATTTTTGTAGTGATCTCAATCCAACTGTTCAAAATATAAAACAAACAACATGTTTCATTTCATTGCACGTGAAGATGAAGAGTCCCATCTGCTCCAAATGGTAGACAGGAAAAAAATAAAAAAAAAAATAAAAAATAAATAAATCCCTATTAATGCTACAGTGCATATGATGATTTAGGAATCCTTATTTTCTTTCATTACAGAACGTGAACTGAGAAAGTTGAAACACGGACATGCATATAGTGACGATTGTATGTAACTAATGAATTGTGGATGAATTACGTTCATTTTCAGTCTATCTTTTTTTTTATATATATATTTTATTTAATATAAGTGTTCTTATTTAATATAAATATCTATCAATATACAAGAAAATGTAGTAAAGTTCCGAACTGTGAACTGGTACGCGTTTGAATATACCTAAGGCTATTTTTTATGGATCCTTTAAGAAACATATAGATCTATTGCTGGTCATATATATATATTTTTTTTAATCGTAATTAATTGGTTATCGATTTATTTTTTTCATTACATTCTGGATTTTAAAAAAAAAAGATATTTTTGGGCGAATAAAGTAAAACACATTATGGCATTTCTCGGAATTCTAGTCAAATAAAGAAGGATTTTAAGTTTGTGATAACATTGTTTATCCAAAATGCTGTCCGCAGACACCCCACACATATACTTTTTGATCAGGCATCATCGAAGTGTGTATTGAAATCAAAAACCGAACTCCGCCGAAGGACGGATGACGTCACGTGTGAAAAGAGGAGGAAGACAGAATGCCCAGAGAAATGGCGACCCCATGATCTGTCGTGTGGGGTGACTGCTAATGGAATTAATCGCGAGAATAACCAGTTTTAGACCAAATATCCGATTTTTGTTTTTTATTCTTTGTATGAAATAAGTTTGTATTGGAATTATTTGAATATGGCGGCAAATATGTATCGTGTTGGAGGTAAGTACGACTTTTGAGTAGCGTGTGTACGGACAAATCTTGATTTCAGGATTTTCGCGTATGAATACATTTTATTAAAATTGCTGTTTTTGTCCTAATAATAATGTATAGCATGACCTAATCGACTCGTAAGTGATAATTTAAAAGCAATATTGTGATATTCTTAATTTTATATATATTCATACAGAACTTGCATTAAAATCGGCATCTGAGCATTTGAGGCCTAAAATTTTTGGGTGTGATTCGGTTCTTCAAAGTTCTCAGTTTTCGGTTTTATTTTCTCTAATTTTTGTGACAGATTGATAGTTTATTTGACAAAGAATATTGCATTAGTCCATTTTCTAGGCTTTAAACCAGAGAAATTTTGTTTTTTCTGCTAAAGAAATGTCAAGTACCAATATTAAGGATTATTTTTTATGGGGCCTCAAAATTTTAGTGGGATATGTACACAAAGACTTTTTTATGATTTTCAGATTATGTTTATTTTGAAACTGCCTCCACAACACCATATCAGATCAGACGCATTGAGGAATTAAACAAGGTAAGAACTCAATTCCTTATTATTTTGTCAAATTTGACCATGTATTTGCAAATCCTTTGGATGTCCTGAATGGGGCTCCCAAAGGGAGTGAAAGATTTGATAAGTAGAATCTTTGAAACATATTGATTGTTCCAAACACAAGGTAGTCTTTTTTGTTTACTTTTGATGATTTTTGTTATTTCAGACCCCAAGTGGCAATGTTGAAGCAAAAGTTATGTGTTTTTACAGAAGACGAGACATTTCAAGCTCTCTTACACTCTTAGCTGATAAACACCAAAGTAAGTATGGATGGAGTGAAAGAAGAACAAATAAGATTTCAGTGACATTGTTTGTGTCATGTTTAGAAAAGCTCTTAAGGATTTTTAAAGGAAATTTTGTTGAAAATTCATAGCATTTATGTTGAATTATAACTTGAATAGTAGTTTGTAAACATTAACCATGTGTCTGACTAAAAATAGAGCATATACAGCTGTTTGTTTGAAAATAGTCCCTATAGCTGATTGGTGGAAAGCAACTCCATTCATAACCATTTTACTATAACTTTTACTCTAGTTGTAAAACAGATAAATAGACCAGAGCCAGTTGTAATTTTGCTTCTGGTTCTTTTTGTTTGTAGTTTCCTTTGTTTTGTATGAAAATAGATGTCGAAAATGAAGTTTGGTTGGGTAAACTTTATGTAGGATGTGTCAGAAGCTGTAGAAAAATCATATGAATGAATTTTATTTCCAAATGTAAATGCAGCCTTTTTAGAAATGAAAAACAATGTTTATTTTTATTTGTGTACATTTATCTGGTATCTGACTTAGGTAAAAAAAAATATGTGTGTTCCAGGTTACGTGGAATTTTAAAATAGGGACGGTAGGTCGGAAAATATTTTTATTTTGTTAAAAGTGTTTATATGGGGTTAATAGGAAAACAGTATGGCTGAAAAGGGAAATCCCCACAGAATCCTTAAAAACCTTCGGGATCGGTGGTGAAAAATTAGGCATGGCCGGGTAACCTGAAACACAAACTTTTTTATTTTAGGCCTTACTGATATATTTATATTTTAAGTAAATGAAATGAGCGTTTAGGGGAACTTTTATCCCAGGCATAGGGAAGAAGGAGTACTTTAAAAAGCCTTATGCAAATGCGCTTTGTTGAATGGAGTAAACATTCATATACATTTCTTGTTTGAGACCCTTTTATTTAGCCTATATTTTCAGACAAGACATTTTGTCCTATCTTAATAGGCTATATCTGACTTTTTGTCCAAAATTTACACTTAACAACCGCTAACCATGATTTAGGATGCTTACATACTTCTCTACTTAAATGTCCAGGGGAAGACTGGAAGAAGTAAAACATTTTCAGCACGTCATCCCGGGCGAGTCGAGTTACTCGCCTTGCCTGAATGTACTGCTCACTGGTCCAGTAACTAAATGCAAAGAAATAAGTAGATTGTGCAGTCGATGGCAGACTATCGCAAATCCCCATGCTCTGTGCTAATCTTGCTCTTGCACACCCTTACCACAAAGGTAAGTTCTGTAGCAAGTTGAATTCCGCCAAGTGGTTTAGGAGGAGATAGCTTGATGGATGGAGGCGTTCACAATCCCCATTTTTGAAAAGCGTCAGGATAATGATAATAAAAACCTTTATCTTTCCGATTATGGGGGACTGGTACATGTAAATAGTGAGAAAATTCTTTATCTGCAAAACAACATAAAATGTTTCAATCAACCAATGCCCTTCATGAAACTCACAATTTCTGTGAACTTGTAGACTTTTTGCCTTTTTTTGTTTTGTACCATTTGCACTGTTTCTGGCAACTCAACGTCACTAACAGGACACTACATTCTGAATTATTATGTCACTGTCCATCCATCTGTCCCTTAACTTTTTGTATCTGCTTTATATCTCCTTCATCAATAAAAGGATTTTTTTTAAACTTTGCTCAAATGTTTGCCATACCAAGTCAATGCCCAGAACTCATAAATTAAGCAATCCTGTCTAAATAATGGTCAAGGTCACATTTTAAGGTCAAAGTTTAAATGCAGTATTTTGTGTTTGCTGTATAACTGAATCTGTTTAAGTTTTCTTCACCGTGAAACTTTGTACAAACATACGGCATGATCAGACGATGTGCAGAAAAAAAGAACTGTAAACCTACTTTTAGACAAGCCTCGATGGCTCAGTGGGATGCACATCTGACTAGTGATTAGGTCACGTGTTCGATCCCCATTGGGTCCGGCATCATTCTCTTCCTTCCGCTGGTTCAAGAAGGACAGTTGTCAGCTTCTGGCGAAAGAATGTGCATATGTTCCGGTTAAATACTAGGAGTATAAGTCTCCCAAGGAAAAGTGTGGTTAGGTAAATTGGCCAAACTTGATATGACCTTAATAGTATTGGCTGGGCCACTTAACTCAACTCAGTCCTACTTTCAGTTTTGATGTAATTGACTCCTCCGTCAGGCAGTTATAACCACGCCCACATGAATTTCCTTAGACAAACTTTCTGTTGATATACCTGTGCTTACCTGTAAAAAGCATGTGTTGATTTATTTGTCTAAGTAAAAACATTGACAATTACTTTATTAGCTATTTTGAATGGTCATTTGCGATTGTCAGTTAAATGGTCAAATGACTTGACGGAGGAGTCAGTTGTGCTCCTCCATTTGTTTTATATAGTGAAATAGTGTTGGCTCCATATCTCCTTCACCGGTTGAAGGTTTTTATATGCTTGTCAAAAGATGGATCATATAATGTCCTGATGGCTGTCTGTCCATTCATTAACTTTACATGTCCACTCTATATCTCCTTAATGGATTGCAGAATTTTGTGAAACTTTGGTCAAATGTTCACCATACCAAGGCGGTCTGCAGAACCCTGACAGTCTGAAGATCAAGGTCACAATTCAAAATCAAAGCTCAAATGGTAATGTTTGGTGTCCACTTTCGTCATCATCATCAGTGTGTAGGTACAGAATAATATATCCTCATCAGTGGGCCCCCTTCCATGTAGCTGGCTTGCTGTACACATGGTAGATCTCACACCAGATCTCCAGGTGTGTCTATCATGAGGGTCGATAGCCAAGAGCTTCCTCTGCAATCCCTCTTTGTCAGCTGCTTCCGTGTCATCTTGGGCCTCCCAGGCCCACGCTTTCCATCACAGGCTGTCTTGATGCACCATTGGAGCATTCCACATGTCCATACCAGCTGAGCCTTCAGAATGAGGTCCAGATCCTCAATGCCAAGCCACACAAAAAGCTCATTGGACCTGATGGTGACAATGTCTTGCGGCTTGAGATTGCAGATCTGTCTGATCATTGCCCTGTAATTTTGCTGCAGACGTTGGAGGTTTGGCATTGTCAATGGCCAAGTCTTACTGGCATGGAGCATTGCGCTCCGCACACGAGCTGTACACACGGCCACATGTCTTGAAAGAGAGGTGGCGGGAAGAGAGAACAGGTAGCAGCTCCTTGAACTTCTTCCAGGTGGTTTTCAAATGTGTTGTGGTAAAGTTCACAGCCACTGGCTGCTGAGAGCATGTCGCCTAGGTAGCAAAAGGAAGCTACCAGCTCCAGCTTGTCAGGTCCTCCAAGGTCAGCTGTCCAAGGGGCAGGCAGTTGCACTGTGTACATCTGTAATCAGGGTCCTTTGTCAAGTGCTTGAGCCCATTGCATTTCTTGTACACCCAGTGCTTGCAGTCGTTGCAGAAGATGCTGTTGCTGCCCGCTCCAGTGTGACAGACGGTGCATGGAAACTCGTCTGGACTCTGCCGGAGGTCTAGAGCCGTACCACAGATCATGATCTTTGTCTTTCCTGCATTTACTCTCAGTCCTTTCTCTTCCATTGCTTCTTTCCAAATCAAGAGCCTTTTGACACATTCCTCGAGCGATTCAGCAATGATAACGAGGTCATAGGCATAGAATCCTCCCAGGGGACCCCAGAGCGGAACTCGCATGACAAGGCTTCAAGCACAATGATGAAGAGCAGCGGGCAGAGTACCGAGCCTTGGTGAACACCGAACTTCACTTCAAACTCTTCACTTTATCTTCACTGTACCCCACACCAACACGGATATGGCTCTGCACATTGGCATACATCCCCTGCACCAGTCGCACAATCCAGTCCTCCAACCAAGTTTCTCAGCGCCCACCAGATGGCCTTTCGAGGCACTCGATCAAACACCTTCTCCAGGTCTACGAAAGCCATGTAGAGTCTCTTGTTGGCAGCTAGATATTCTCTTGCAGCTGCCTGACAACAAAGATAGGGTCTGTTGTGCCTCTGCCTGGGACAAAGCCAAACTGGGAATCGTTGATTGACACCTGCTGTCTGATGAAGCAGCCCACAATCCTCTCCAGGACTTTTATGACCTGCTTTGTCAGCTTGAGACTGCGGTAGTTGCTCCTTTCCAATGCATCCCCCCTTACCCTTGTAGATGCAGACAATGAAACTCTGCTCCCAGTTGTGCCACACACCTCCTCGGTTATCTTGAGCAGGCCAGTCTTGATGTTGTTTCAGATATCCTCAGTGGCAGCATCAGCTACACCTGCAGACACACTCTCATGCAAGTTGAAGACCTTCTGGGAATGATTGCTCGTCTGAGGGTTTTTAAGCTTCCAAACTTTAAGATGAGGGGCGAACTTGCGCTTGGATTTAGGTGGCATATCAATTCTTGGATTTTTGGGCTTAATCCTTAGATTCTACATCTTAAAAATCAGTAGTCACAAAAATTTTAGGCCAAAAATCAGTAGTCATTAAAAAGGATGAAGTCTATCTGCGTGGCTGCATTTCCCGTCTTGTACATGATGAGATGGCTGTCATGTTTTTTGAAACATGTTCCCAAGAAGCAAGTGGAATGTTAAGGCATACTCTAGGGTTCTCTCACCCTCAACATTTGGTTCTGGCCTGCCATACCCCATCCCACCATGCACTTCCCTGTATCCAGTGCCTGCACAGCCTACATGGCCATTCCAGTCTCCACATGGGATCAGAAATTCAGATCCTGGCACAGCACACAGTTGATCAAAGAACAGCTCCTAAACCTCATCACTTAGATCGCTCTGTGGGACATAGACAGAACGGTAACCACACTCTGGCTGACTATAAGCTTCACTAAGAGTGATTTTGTCGGAGACTCTCTGCACCTCAAAAACTTTCTCTATCCACTCTTCCACCACAAACACTTATACACCAGCAGTGCCTGTCGTTTCCATACCAGTCTAGCTTATACCTGGTGTCTTTGCCCCTGATTGTGCGGCAGTTGCCACCACAATATCTGGTCTCCTGAATACAGCAGACAAACTTTTCAGCTGGATAGTGTTTCCACTACCTTTCCAACTGTTCCTCTCAGAGTGTTCACATTGAGTGTATCCACCCTGAATTTCCTCAGGTGCTTGCTTAATTCACCACAATGGCTGGACCCTGCCTCCCACACCTCTTCTTGATGATGAACTTGAATCTTGGTAATTGGTAAATGTTGATCCCAGGGCAACCTTTGACCTTTTTATGCGCCCGTTTGAAAAATGGGACATATTATGTTATGGGGTATGGCGTCCGTCCGTAAACTTTTTTGTTTCCGGCTAACTCCTCGTACAGTTTACATCCGATCAAGCTGAAACTTGGTGTATAGTTAGACCATGATGTGGAGCAGGGAATATTGTTTCGAGGTTACAGTCCACCAAATATTAGCAGAGTTATGCCCCTTTGAAAATTTCAGAAAACTTTTCATTTCCGGTTAACTCCCCCTGCACTTTATATCTGGATGGATCAAGCTGAAACTTCATTTATAGTTAGACCATGATGTGGAGCAGTGCATATTGTTTTGGGGTTACAGTCCACCAAATATTAGCAGAGTTATGCCCCTTTGAAAATTTCATTGAACTTTTCGTTTCTGGCTAACTTCTCCTACAATTTACATCTGATCAAGCTGAAACTTCATTTAAAGTTAGACCATAATGTGGAGCAGCGCATACTGTTTAGAGGTTACAGTCCACCAAATATTAGCAGAGTTATGCCCCTTTGGAAATTTCAGAAAACTTTTCGTTTCCCCGGCTAACTCCTACAATTTACATCCGATCAGGCTGAAACTTCATTTATAGTTAGACCAAGATGTGGAGCAGCACATATTGTTTTGAGGTTACAGTCCACCAAATATTAGCAGAGTTATGCCCCTTTGAAAATTTCATTAAACTTTTCGTATCTAGCTAACTTCTACAATTTACATCTGATCAACCTGAAACTTCATTTATAGTTAGACCAAGATATGAAGCAGTGCATATTCTTGCGAGGTTACAGTCCACCAAATATTAGCAGAGTTATGACCCTTTTAAAGTTTCATTAAACTTTTCGTTTCCGGCTAACTCCTACAATTTACATCCGATCAAGCTGAAACTTCATTTATAGTTAGACCATGATGTGGAGCTGCACATATTGTTTCGAGGTTACAATACACCAGATATTAGCAGAGTTATACCCCTTTGTGAAAATTTCTGTAATTTTTTTGTTTCCGACTAACTCCTACAATTTACGTCCGATCAAGCTGAAACTTCTTAAATAGTTACACGATGATTTGGAGCAGTGCATATTATTTTGAGGTTACAGTACACCAAAGACTTATGCCCCTTTTCGTAATTTTGTAAACTTCTTGCAGCATATTGTTTAGAGAAAATAGTGTACAAATTTTATTTTATAATAGGTATATTTTTTGTAAACAGCTGAAGTTATAGCCATATGGGCAAGTTATTTATTTATTTATTTTCATCTTATTTTATTAGGTTTGCACAGAAATTTTGCCGTTATTAAATCTTTCTAAATAAGTTTATTAAATGATATAGAATTAAGAAGCTTGACTATGAATATCAAAACTTATAAACATAATTCTTTTTGGATTTTTTTTTTTTTTTTAAATACTCTTCTGAGTTGCCTCCCTTGAAGTACAAAAGTAAAATCAGTATAAATCAAGTTAAAGCTTTACAAAAAGTTTCCTTGCAGCACTTTTTTTTTTTTTTTTTGGTTGTTTAGTTTTGTTATTGTTTGGTCAGATGTTGAAGTATAGGCTAAACAAATCATCCATCCAAAGGCTCATATGAGCTTAGAATATAGCCATGCTTTTGTCACGGGCACTGAATTATACAGGAGTCAGTTTATGTACTACATCTTATTACTTGCCACGGACGTATAATGCCCCGCTTGGCGGAGCTCTTGTTACATAACTGCTTCCTTATTCATTTATGTGGGGAAAATTCTATAAATGATGCTATTTAAAGACTGTGAAAAGATATTTGGCATGTAAGTTCAAGGAATTAAAATATTATAAGTCCTTAATGAGGGTACTGACAAACCCCTATTTAATGTATACTGAACCAAAAAAGAAACTTTTGCAAAGTAGGTCTTAAACTTATAAGGTTAAATAAAACATATAGAATGTGTATATGTAGTAGTTTACACTGACTTCCTACTTCGGGAAAGCGATCAGATAATCACCTCATGTCGAACAATATCGTCTGTTTTGACGAAACCTCCATTTTCACGTGCACGCACGGGGTGGACATATCTGGTTTACATGTATTAACTTTTTTCACTGCAAATTATTGCACTTGACGACTACAGTCATAAAAATACCTAAACACTTTTATATCGATACAATTTGGGCAAAATTTCGATGCCTCGAATTGCGAAACATTTAAGAGAGAGAGCCATTAGGATGCTGGAAGCAGGAGCTTCAAAGGAAGATGTTGCTGCGCAACTTGGATCATCTGTGCAGGCATTTAGAATTCTGAGACGGCGGTTTGTGCAGACCGAAAGCACAGAAGATCTTCCACGTAGCTGTACACCATGTGTGACCACGCCGGCGCAAGACCGCTATATTTTGAACCAACATTTACGAAATTGTTCTTTAACTGTGACAGCTACAGCGTCTGTCAGCCCAGGTACTCATAACCCCAGGATTTCCGCTCAAACCGTACAAAATTGTTTGGCTGAGAACAATTTACGTGCACGTCCTCCCTACGTCAGAACAGTATTAACGGATCATCATCGCCGTGACAGGCTTCAGTGGGCTGATAGACACATCAACTGGACAAGGCAAGACTGGCGGACGATTCTTTTTTCAGATGAATCCAGGTTTGCATTGTCCAATATTGATGGTCGGATCAGGGTCTACTAACATAGGAATGAACATTACGCTGACTGTTGCGTTCTTCAGCGGGATCATTTTGGCGGTTGGGGTTCCGTGATGGTCTGGGCCAGAATAAGTTATGGGTATCGTACTCAATTAGGGGTCATTGATGGCAATTTGAATGCTCAAAAGTATAGAGACCGTGTCCTTGCCCCACACGTTCCTCTCTTACAAAATCATGGCGTTATTTCTGTGCTTCAGCAAGACAACGCCAGACCTCACGTCGCCCGTGATAATATCCAGTTCTTGCGAAACAACAATATTGATTTCATAGATGACTGGCCCTCAAAAAGCCTGGATCTAAATCCCATCGAGCACCTTTGGGATAATCTTGACATACGTCAAAATCCGCTTGGTAACGTCAATGAGCTCCGTGAAGCTTTGCTAGAAGAGTGGAATAATATACCCCAGGCTGAAATTAATAATCTCATCCACTCAATGCGTCGTCGCTGCCAAGCTGTTAGCAATGCTCACAGTGGGCATACCCATTACTAAAGCCAAAAAAAAAATGAATCGACACCTACCTCAAATGAAATTGAAAAATCCAATGAAATTTATCATTTTCAGACTGTAAATGAACTTTGATGAATTGATTTTAAATTATTATGCAAAAACAAATACGAATAAAAACTGTTAATATACACATATGTGGAAACAGTCCCATTGAAGTCTCGCGAAAGTTTCTTTTTTGGTTCAGTATAAATGTATTGTATCTAAGGCTGGCTGATCAGAGCAGAAAAGATAATCGATTATCAGTCATGTCATTGTGATCGATAATCGATTAGTAATCATTGAAAATTTGGTCATAATTTTACCTGTCTACCCTGAGCATGATTCTTACGATATGTTATATTTTACTGTATGTATTTGGTCAGACAGACCTGAGCAAACAGTGTAGACCCAGTTGAGACATGGCAAATGCATGTCTCATCAGGATCTACACTGTTTGCCACTCATTCAGCTATTTTTAGACACAACATTTGGTAGTAAGTTGTACTTATTCAAATTTTAGATAAAGTATGGTAAGGAAGTGTTTGAATACTAGGGGTAAATATGGTAATGTAGCAAAAACAGAAATAAAATGATCGATTATCAGCAAATCTGTAATGATAATCGTTTTTGTGGTATTTATTGAATTCACAAGATCAATTAATCGATTAATTTCACCAGCCTTAATTGTATCATCTACTACTAAATACCCATAAAGGTGTATATTGCCCTGCTGTAGGGCTTGAAATTTTCTCTTGGGCTTAATTTGTCCTGTAGGGCAAGTGGACTCAAACTGTTACTCGCCCTTAATCAAGTATTACTCGTCACTATGTTTGGTACTGTAAATGAGACAAAAAACTGTAAAAAACTTTTTATCATGTTACTGTAGTCATTTATAATGCCTTTTATAATATGACTGCCACTGACTGGTTTTCTAATACCAGGAAAGCAATAAGCCATATTTCAGACTTTAGTGACATTTTGGAGTGGTTTTTAAAACTTTGTAATTATGCTGGCTGATTCTATTTCCCCTAAAGTATTTCCCTTAACTGCCAAAAAAAGTTGCTTATCCTGTCATGCAAGCTAATTTTGAGCCCTATGCTGGACATAGGCCTAGATAAGAGTGGGTATCAGGTTGATATTTTTCTTATTTCTCCATGAAAACATATGTTGTGGGTACTCATTAGAAGCGCCTCGGCGAGGTGCTTCTAATGAGTACCACAACAAATGTTTTCGTGGAGAAATAAGAAAACTGTTATTACTTTTGGATTGAAAAAAGTGCCTTAATTACAGCTATGCTGGAGCTGTTGTTGTTGTTTGCTTGAAGGTCTGTCTTGTGTCTAGGCTATCAGCGCATGCTTACATGTTAGGTCCCAGCACAGGGTTTCCCTCAGGGTTTAAAAATGAGGGTCCAAGAGACTCTCTTATGTGGAGTTAAGGTGTCCTTTAATAAGATTGAGGAATTTGTTGTTCTGAAAAGGTTAACCATTAAAGCGCCAATCACAACTACAGCAGATAGCACTTTGAAGTAAAAAACAAAAAGTCTTTGTCCATGAATCAATGCAGTAGATCTAATAATATATCCTATTTCCCGACAGAAACATACCCATTAGAAGCACTGCATCAAAGTGAGGTGCTTCTGAGTACCTACAACTAATGTTTTTGAGAAGAAATAAGAAAAAACTATCAGACTTTTCCGTTAAAAAAATGTTCCTTCTGGAGCTATGCCACTCATATGTTTCATCTCCCCCCTAGATGGAAGCCTGGATGATGAGGAGGAGAAAGAAGAACAAGAAAGTGATATTTCAGAGAAACAAAGGCATCAGCTAAAACATCGGGAGTTATTTCTGTCTCGACAAGTCGAAACGCTGCCAGCTACTCATATACGAGGGAAGTGTGTTGTTACCTTGCTTAATGAAACAGAGTCTCTTACATCCTACTTAAATAAAGAGGTGAGAATAAAAACTGTCCTGATCAAATCGAGGGTTGAGCGCAAGACTATGGTAACTCAAACATATTTTTGAAACCCTTGTTTAGAGGCAACTTGGACCCCTTTGTAAACAATGCAAATTTAGGTGCCATTGCTCATACGAGCAATGGCAACTAAATTTTCATTGTTTACAGAAAGAAATGTTGTAATCTTCATAATGCCTTCATGGTGAGGAGATTAGGTTTGGGGAAAAACAACCATCTGACTTACGCCAGTCTTGCGCTCAACCCTCGAAATATACATCTAAAATATGCTGGACCCTCTTTATAAGACTGTTTCAGATATATGCATTTTAAAGTTGGACTCCTAGAGCATTGTATCTGAAAAAAAATGTATATATTATATGCAGAAAAATGACCATTTATGGTCATTTTTAGCTCACCTGAGCAAAGCTTAGGGTGAGCTATTGTGCTAACACTCTGTCCGTGGTCCGTCATAGCCAGTCGTCCGTCGTCAACAGTTAGTTTGTTAACACTCTAGAGGTCACAGTTTTTAGCCAATCTTGGTGAAACTTGCTCAGAATGTTTACCTCTATGAAATCTAGGTCAAGTTCAAAACTGGGTCACTTGGGGTAAAAATCTAGGTCACCCGGTCAAATCAAAGGAAAATATTAAAACACTAGAGGTCACATTTTTCAAGCAATCATCTTGAATCTTGCTCAAAATGTTTGTCTTGATGATTTCTTGGTCAAGTTCGAAACTGGGTCAAAGCTAGGCCACCAGGCCAAATCCAAGGAAAACCTTGTTAACACTCCAGAGGTAACATTTTTGAAGTATAATCATCATGAATATTGCTCAAAACGTTTGTCTTGATGATTTCTTGGTCAAGTTAGAAACTAGGCTACTTGGGGTCAAAAACTAGGTCACCAGGCCAAATCAAAAGAAAACCTTGTTAGCACACTAGCGGTCACATTTTTGAAGCAATCATCATGAATCTTGCTCAAAATGTTTGTCTTGATGATTTCTAGGGTAAAATCCACCAATTATTATGGGAGTTATGGCTTTTTTGTAACTTCAAAAAATGGTTTCCGTTCGATAGCTTTTGAAAAGAGTAGTATATTGGATTCATATTTATACACAGGTATGTAATCATAAAATATAGGACAAATTCGATTTAGTGTAAAATCCGCTAATAATTTTGGGAGTTATGGCCCTTTTTCAACTTCATTTTTTTGCGAAATGCTTGTTTCCGGATGAGGATGGCCCCTAGGCGGGGACATCTATGACATGTTGACACATTTCTAGTTAGCTCAGCTGAGCCAGAGGCTTAAGGTGAGCTGTTGTGATCACTCTGTGTCCGCCGCCTGTTGTTTGTCATCAGCAGTTTCTTTAAATGACATCTCTTAAACTACTGCACCAATTCCACCAAACTTTATACAGAAATGATTCACTCATGGCCCTATAGCAAAATTGCCAAAATGGTTCCTTTCCTCTGAACAAGATGGCCACCAGAGCTGAAAATAGAAAAAAAAATAATCTTCAAACGACATCCTCCTAGGCCAGTGATCAGATTTCTTAATACCCGGTAGTTTCACAGAAATGTTCCTCTTATGTCCCTTTACCTAAATCGCTCGTATGGGTCAGCTCTGCTGATCAATATGGCCACCAGAACTAAAAAAAAAAAAAAAAAAAAACTTTAAATGACATCCAAAGGGACATAAGAGGAACATTTCTGTGAAATTATTTAGAAATGAGGTGACTGGCCTAGGAGGATAAGAGGAACATTTCTGTGAAATTAATTAGAAATGAGGTGACAGGCCTAGGAGGCCAGTGACCTCATTTCTAAATAATTTCACAGAAATGTTCCTCATATGTTCCTTTACCTAAATTGCTCAAATGGTTGTGCTCTGCTGAACAATATGGCCACCAGAGCTAAAAATAGAAAAATCTTTAAACAACATCACCTCCTAGGCCAGTGGCCTGATTTCCAAATAACTTCACAGGAATGTTCTTCTTGTGCCCCTTTACAAAATTTACTCAAATGGTTCTGCTTCGCTGAACAATATGGCCGCCAGAGCAAAAAATAGAAAAAAAATCTTCAGTCAATATCTCCACCTAGGCCGGTTGCCCGATTTCAAAATAATTTCCCAGAAATATTCCTCTTATGCCTCTTATGTACCAAACTTGCTTAAATGGTCCCCCTCCGCTGAACAATATGGCTACCAGAGCTAAAAATAGAAATCTTTAAATGCTGTCTCATCCTAGGCCAATGGCCTGACTTCAAACATCTTCACAGATATGTTTTTCTTATAAGCTTCTTTACCAAAACTGCTTAAATGGTTCTGCTCTGCTAAATAAGATGGCCGTCAGAGCTAAAACATTGAAAAAAAAAAAAATAAAATCTTTGAAATGACATCTGCACCAGTTGCCCAATTTCAAAATTATTTTGACAGAATAGTTTCTCTTATGAGAAGCTAAACGTACCAAAATTGCAAAAATGATTCTGCTCCACTGAACGAGTGAGCTGCCAGGGCTGAAAATAGAAAAAAAATCTTTTAAACGGCATCATTTTGGCAAACTGCTCAGTTTCAAAATAATTTCACAGAAATGTTCCTCATATGTCCCTTAACCAAGATTTCTAAAATGGTTCCACTTCAATGAACAAGATAGCTGCCAGAGTTAAAAATAGAAAAAAAGATCTCATCTTCTCTTAAACCAGTGACCCCGTCACTTCTACAAGCTATGTAGCATCTTGAACTCAGGTGAGCAGTCAAGGGCTATTTTGACCCTCTTGTTTAAATAAAAAGTTAACATCAGGGCCCGGTTGTTCAAAGCTAACGACATCGTTAGTTAACGATTCGTTAAAATTTACATCAAGTGATACGCAAATATGCTGAAATTTTTTGCTGAAAAAATGTGAGCTACTCACATTTTTTCAGCAAAAAATATCAGAATATTGTATATTGAATCCGCTAAAATAGTTAACGAAATGACCCTTAACGAGCTCGTTAAGCTAACGATGCTTTGAACAACTGGGCCCAGAATAGTGGCTATCTTAGGGAGGTGGGTATTGTTGAGAGGTGATCATTGTTAGTGGAGTTTTACTTGGATTATAATTTCAACACAACTAATTGTATGCAATTTGACTGGTCGAGCTTGCATTCAAAACAACTTTTATACTTGGATAAATCCACTTTGTTGGAACTTTGGAATTTTTTTCTTTGTGTAGATGTCTGAAATGTGCTGTTTTCACTCACATTTTCAATTTAGGCATTACTGTCAGAGTTGGAATTATAAGACACAAATTTGATTTTTAAGGAATTATCCAGTGTAAGCACCACTGAATCACTCACAAACAACATTAAGTCCTTTGGGCTTTAAGTATAACCCCGGCATACGAAGTATGCCGAAAGGGGTATATAGTTTTTGTCTGTTCTGTTAGCCTGTCCGTCCGTCAGTTAACCCTTTCTTTAATCAAGTTTTACTTCGAAGTTTTTTGATTACTTATAACTCTGCAGCCACTGATCAAAAACTTTTCATGTTTGGTATGGGGGTACCTGGGAGGGTTCTCTTCCATTCTACATCTATGTACCCCTCATGCCCCAGGGTGGGGCTAGAGGTCAAAATCTAGGACACCCCAATAAAGTAGTATGTTGCAGTTTGTTTATACAAACAACCTCTTATTAAAGAAGGATGGGCATCAGACATGTTTATCACATCAACATTCATTGTAATAAGGTCAAGGTCATTGTGACCTTCTATTTCATGGATTAATGCTTCAATAAAGCATGTTGCAGTTTGTTTATACAAACAACTTCTTCAAGAAGGGTGGGCATCAGACATGCTTATCACATCAGTATTCATTGTAATAAGGTCAAGGTCATTGTGATCATATTTTCATGCTCCAGTGATTTTTGCATTATAGCTTAAAGACTATTTCATGGATTAATGTGATACTTGGAATATTGGTTCTGTGTGACACCATGATTGACGGCATAACAAATGTAGGTCACCTTGACCTATATTTCATGGATCCAGTAATTTTGCCGCATGTCTTGCATGTTTTTTTATGTATGAACATCATTATTTGGGATTATGAATTAGTATGGTCTAACAGTTGACCTAAAAGTAAACATAGGTCACTGTGACCTATATTTCATAGTCTAGTGATTTTATGTTTCATCTTGAAGACAATTTGATGTATTACTATCATATTTTGGGATTATGTGACCTATATTTCATAGCTGTGTGATTTTGTCTTATATCTCCTACTGTTTGATACCTAAATGTCATATTTACATATAATGGCACAGTGTGCCCCAACCTTCACCTCAAAGTAAATATAAATCTGTATGACCTATTTTCATGGTCTAGTGATTTTGCTTAATATCTTTAAGATTATTTAATGGATTAACATCATAGTTGGTTTAATGCATCAGTGTGACCATCAGATTAATTTCTCAAATATATGTAGGTCCTATATTTTATGTGACATATTTTATGGCCCAGCAAATTTGCTTCATGTCTTGAAGACTATTTTCTCCAGGAAAGTTGTACTTGGGATGATAAATCAGCGTCACGCAGAGACTGACATTGTAAACTATATCTTGCCTTATATCATTGTCATTAACTTTAAAATGTTTTATAATTAAGAAATGGTGCCGGCCGGGAGTATTCATGACTCTCTGGGCGCTTGCTCTACCGGTAGTTCAGTATGTGAGTGATTCTTTATTTTTACACATCCTCAAAATCAATTTCATTCTTATAATAATGCTTTTTTTCCATCTGCAGGATACATTTTTTTATTCCTTGGTCTATGATCCACAACAGAAAACTCTTCTAGCTGATAAAGGAGAGATTCGGGTTGGGAATCGGTACCAGACAGATATACAGCCTTTGTTATTAGAAGGTAAGAAACGGTCTGGGCCCAGTTGTTCAAAGCATAGTTAGCTTAAGGAGCTTGTTAGTGATCAAAATGTTAACTGCTCTAGTAAGTACAATATCTAATTCACAGGCTAGTTTTGCTGAAAAAATGTGAGTAGCTTTTGCAAATGCAAAAGCTACTCACATTTTTTCAGCAAAAATATTAGCTTATATGCCGTATTTAATGATCAAAGTTTTAATGATATGTTAGCTAATGATATCATTAGTTTTGAACAACTGGGCCCATGTAAGAAACGGATTTATTTGTTCTTTTACTGTACCCAACCAGTCAGAAGAGGGAGGTTGGCAAGGAGGTATCCACTAATATTTTTCTTATTTCTCAATGAAAACATGTTTTGGGTACTCATAAGAAGGTCCTTAACATATGTTTTCATGGAGAAATAAGAAAAAAAAAATCCACTTTTCAGCTGAAAAAAAAGTTCCTTTTCTGGAGCTGTTGGTTGGGGTTCAGAAATAACATTCAGCAAGTCTGGGATCACAGACATAATTATAAACCAATGTATTAGACCGCTTAGCCAGGGACAGGGATAATTTAAAATTAAAGAGAAAAAAGTTAGAAGAATAAAAAGTTTCATAGCTTCAGACAGGTATTGTAATCTCATATTGTTTTTATTTCATCATCTGGGGAGAACACTGCCACATCATTTCGCGGAGATTGATCATGAAATATTTTCTACGGTCATTCTCTCCCTTCCGCTGATTCAAGAAGGGCAGTTGTCAGTTTCTGGCGAAAGAATGTGCACAGTACTGGTTAACCGCTTAGAGGACTAAGTCTGCCCAGTAAACGTGTGGCTAGGTAAACTGACCGCGCTCGACATGATCCCATTGGGTTGACTGGGCCGTAAAACCTCAACACAAACAAAGCCACATCATTTGGGTCACAACATGCAAAAATGTGTCTTCTGGCTAGTGTTGGGAAATGGCCAGAATTTCCTAGGCGTTTATCGTTTTGTAAAAACTGACTGTTCATCGATTAAAAAAAAAAATTGTAGAAGATGTATTCACTCTTACTTAAGCCCTCTTCCAGGTACTTATTCCTAGCTCCAGATCAATAAGATGGGTATTCAGATAATACCTTTCTTATTTCTCCATGAAAAGGTATATTGCGGGTACTCATTAGAAGCGCCTCCAAGAGGTGCTTCTAATGAGTATCCACAACATATGTTTTCATGGAGAAATAAGAAAAAACATCAGTACTTTTGGGTTGACTTATTTGAGGCTATTTTATCAAATTTCTTCACTTCTATTGATTACAAATCTAGAATGACCCAAATAGACAGCTTTGAATTTCATTTCTGTATAACTTGCCTATAAAAATAACAAGAGGCCCACAACGCTCACCGAGATAACTGCCCCCAGGGGCTTAATTGGCAGGATTTATGTAGGAGACCACTACACTTTGCTACATACTAAATATGTAAGCTGTGGGCCTCATGGTTTCAGAGAAGATTTTTTTAAAGTTTTTTCCATTATAAGTCTGTGGGAGCTAATGACCCCCGGGACATGGCCAGTTTGGGCCCCAGGGGCTTGATTGGCAGGATTTATGTAGGGGACCACTAAACATTGCTACATACTAAATATATAAGCTCTGGGCCTCATGGTTTCAGAGAAGAAGATTTTTTAAGTTTTTCTCATTATAAGTCTGTGCGAGCTAATGACACCCGGGGCGTGGCCAGTTTGGACCCCAGGGGCTTGACTGGCAGGATTTATGTAGGGGACCACTAAACATTGCTACATACTAAATATATAAGCTGTGGGCCTAATGGTTTCAGAGAAGAAGATTTTTTAACGTTCTTTAGCTATATAGCTATATAGCTCTATATAAGCATATGACCCCTGGGGCGTGCCCAGTTTGGACCCCAGGGGCTTAATTGGCAGGATTTATGTAGGGGACCACTACACATTGCTACTTACAAAATTAAGTTTTTCCCATTATAAGTCTATAGGAGCTAATGACCCCTGGGGTGTGGCCAGTTTGGGTCTCAGGGGCTTAATTGGCAGGATTTATGTAGGGGACTACTTAACAATGCTACATACTACATATGTAAGCTGTGGGCCTCATGGTTTCAGAGAAGAAGATTTTTTTTTAAGTTTTGTCCATTATAAGTCTGTGGGAGCTAATGACCCCCAGGGCGTGGCCAGATTGACAGGATTTATGAAGGGGACTACTAAACATTGCTACTACTAAATATGTAAGCTGTGGGCCTCATGGTTTTAGAGAAGAAGATTTAAGTTTTTCCCATTATAAGTCTATGGGAGCTAATGACCACCAAGATGTGGCCAATTTGGTCCCCAGGGGCATGGTTGGCAGGATTAATGTAGGAGACCACTTAACATCACTTCATACTTAATCTATTAGCCTCATGGTTTCAGAGAAGAAAAAGAAGAAGAAGTCTACATCTTTTGCCACTGATCCATTAGTTTTTAGGCACGTCCATTACAAAAACACGCATATTCAAATATATTGAGAATTTTACCACCAAAAAGTAAAAACTTTCAGATGAAAAATTCTGGAAGTTATCATATTTCTGCTCAAAACATAGATTGTGGGTACTTGTAGAACTGCCTCAACGAGGCATTTCTAACGAGTACCTACAATTTATGTTTTTGAGCAGAAATAAGAAATTTAATGTTAACCCCTGTAAACCACAATTTTAATTAAGGAGAGGAACCAAACAAGCAGATTGCTTTCGTTCCAATCCTATAAAGTGTGTTATGTGTTTTATGTACTAATGAAAGTATTGAAATTAAATATGTTTAAACCAACCACAATTTTACTGTATAAAAGTGAGGTTTAAGGGGGTCAAAACTGTATAGGCGTGTTTTCGTGATGTCATCAGGTAGTAAAATGGACCTTCAAATTTCTCTTTTCTTTTTTTCTTTTTGACAAAAACTCTCTCATCAGTCTATGGAATCTATGGAATATGAATACATAATATTACAATCTTATGTAACTTTTGTTTATGCTACCGTAATTAGGTGTGAAACAGTTTAGCTAGTAAGCTAATGAGACCTGTCATTCATTTCACAGGTAATATCTTTCAGCCAATCACAGGCACCCAAGTAGATCTGTCTCCTTTGGTGGCAAAACAGATACTGAGCTCAGGGTGCTTAAAGGCAGACCTTGCCAGCCACCCAGCCGGCAGGTTCACCTATATTAATCAGATACTGGACAGTATAAGTGGGTGGAGCTCAGGAAACATAGTAAACAAGAAATTCTGTTGTGTGTAATACAAAATGTACCTTGCAATAAACAGTTATCCACTATGTTTTCCATGCATGTTAATTTCTTCAAATATAGTAATATAAGACTCTTTCATTTGTAACAGTTATCATTGCTTAACAACATAACAACTTCTGGAGCTGTGACTGTATCTGTGTAAAAAAGTTAGCTTTGTGTTTTCAGGTGAAGATGATGGTAGGAATTTGGAAGACTTAGAAGAATTAATTTGGGATCCTGATGCTGATATAACAGACAGACAGATAGACCAGTTTCTAGTTATAGCACGGTAATTTAAATAATCATATTAATACATAAAGCACTAATCTAAGCTGCACCAGATGACATTTTGATTTTTTTTTTAAGGTTTTTTCAAGAGAAAGTAAGGCTTGACATTTCATGTGAACTTTCTGTCCAGATGATTCTCATGAAGTGCAAATTATTTTTTCCCTGAAAAAAAAAAAATAATAATAAAAGAATTTAGAATGTCATCTGCCACAGGTTTACTTAAAGGTTAAAAACAAAACCTGTCACTAGGACAGGGTAGCTAGAACTTTCGCTTACCTAACATATAATGAAAAAATACTATCTTTCTAAGTATGTGAATTTGACAGAAACATATTAGTACTATTCTGTTCAGAAAATGTCTTATGCAGAGGTATTAAAACAGATTCTGTATAGACAGTACAGATCAAGTATTGTCCATGTAAACAGCAAAATTCTTGACCAGTCCTGGATTGATGTACTAGTCAGTTTGGGCTTTATTCTTCATATGGCGGTAGGTCTTCCAAGGCCGAACCACAAGGGTTAGCCATTGTATTCAGGAGACCCCTAAAAGGGTAATTGGCAAACAGTGCAGACACAGATCGGATGCCACAAAATGTGGCGTCTGATCAGGATCGCCACTGTTTGCAAAATGTTTTAACTATTTTTATCGCACCTGCTTGTAGCAGGGTGCGATATAGGCGTCCGATTTTCCGTCCGTCCGTCCGTCCGTCCGTCCGTCCGTCCGTCTGTCAACATTTATGTCGACGTTCGACATTTATGTCAAAGTTAGTATTCTAATCAACTACAAGACTAAACAACCATCAAACCCTGCATGAAACATCTCCCTGACCTCCTGACTTTGCGACATAGGTGTCCGCTTTTCCGTATGTCTGTCTATTCGTCCGTCCGTCTGTCAACATTTATGTCGAAGTTCGACATTTTATGTCAAAGTTAGTATTTTAATCAACTACAAGACTAAACAACCATCAAACCTTGCATGAAACATCTCCCTGACCTCCTGACTGCGACATAGGTGCCCACTTTTCCATTCGCCTGTCTGTTCGTCCGTCCGTCTGTCCGTCTGTTAACAGTTCTGTTATGTCGAAGTTCGACATTTATGTCAAAGTTCGTATTCTAATCAACTACAAAACTAAACAACCATCAAACCTTGTATGAAACATCTCCCTGACCTCCCGACTTTGAGACATAGGTGCCCGCTTTTCCATTCGTCTGTCCGTTCATCCGTCCGTCTGTCTGTTAACAGTTCTGTGATGTCGAAGTTCGACATTTACGTCGAAGTTAGTATTCTAATCAACTACAATTCTACAACAACCATCATACCTTGCATGACACATCTCCCTGACCTCCTGACTTGGCAGGTATGTTGACCCAGTGACCTTGACCTATATTTTGCGCTCCATTGACTTTGACACAATTTACGTTGACGTTCCAGATCTTCTCAACTATAAGGCATACAACTACCAAACCTTGCATAGTGCTTCTCCTAGATGTACTGACTTGGCAGGTACCTTGACCCGGTGACCTTGACCTATATTTTGCGCTCCAGTGACTTTGACATATTTTGCGTCGATGTTCGATATCTCCTCAACTATAAGGCCTACAACCATCAAACCTTGCAAAGTGCTTCTTCTCAATGTACTGACTTGGCAGATACCTTGACCTGGTGACCTTGACCTATATTTTGGCTGCAGTGACTTTGACATAATTTACGTCAATGTTCCAGATCTCCTCAAGTGTAAGACCTCTAGCCACCAAACCTTGCATAGTGCTTCTCCTAGATGTACTGACTCTGCAGGTATCTTGACCCAGTGACCTTGACCTATATTTTGCGCTTCAGTGCCTTTTACACATTTTACGTCAACGTTCAATGTCTCCTCAACTGTAAGGCCTACAACCATCAAACCTTGCATAGTGCTTCTCCTCAATGTACAGACTCCGCAGGTACCTTCACTGGGTGACCTTGACCTATATTTCGCGCTCCATTGTCTTTTACACCTTTTACCTCACCCTTCCATATGTCCTCAACTGTAAGGCCTTCAACCACCAAACCTTATATAGCACTTCTTCTCGATGTACTGACTTGGCACGTACCTTGACCTGGTGACCTTGACCTATATTGTGCACTCCAGTGACTTTGACACATTTTATGTTGATGTTCGGTATCTCCTCAAATATAAGACCTACAACCACTAAACCTTGCATAGTGCTTCACCTCATTGCACTGGCTTGGCAGGTACCTTGACCCAGTGACCTTGACCTATATTTGACACATTTTACGTTGATGTTTGATAACTCAACTATAAGGCCTACAACCACCATACCTTGCATTGTGCTTTTCCTTGATGTACTGAATTAGCAGGTACCTTGACCCATGACCTTGACCTATATTTCATGCTCCAGTGACTTTTACACATTTTACGTCAACGTTCCATTATCATTGGGCTGTATGATACGAAAAGTCAGTGCTGAAGATATAGCCATTAGAGGGAATGGGACTGGCCTGGAAAGTATGTGCCCCACTAGGCACTTTGTCTACATTTTTTTCAACCCAGTTTTCCAAGTAAGCACTGCTAAGAATGAAATAAACTTATTTAATAACCACATTCTGATTGTGGCTCCTGTGACTTTTGCACCAGCAGGTGCGATGACGCCTTCCGCGGATTTCTTGTTCTGTAGGAATATCTAAATCTCATACCTAAAATTGAAATTGGACTCTTCCAGTATATAGTGTGTGATAGGCTATTCAGTCTACAATGGGTTAGCTAACTTTTTGTCTAAATTTAGTGCAGGTTTATCATTGGATATAACCTCCATTTTGCAAACAGACAGCTTTTACAACTGAGATGTTACAGCCCTAGTATTTGAAACCTGGTGGCTGCTATGAAGGAATAAAATTGCTACATGTATTTGGAGGGAACAAATATCCATGTACTTTCTGGGCTCCAGATAAGATGGGTATCCAAATAATATTTTTCTGATTTATCCACTAAAACATACATTGTGGGTAATTATTAGAACAAGGTTGGCAATTGACCGGTCAATACGAGTATTGACCAGACTAATGGTCGATTGGAATTTGAAGCGTTTCTCATGAGTACCCACAGCATTTTTCTTGGAGAGATAAGAAAAACATCATAAAAAAGTGCCCCATCTGGAGCCATGCACTTTCCTAAGTAGCCCATCCCCCTGCCCCCAATGAGCAGGAACAAAAATATTTCTGTGCCAGATTTATTTCCCTTGAAGATGTATCCATTCCATGTAGGTCTAAATTTTCTTTTTATTATCTGAAGTAAAAACTGATTTAAGAAATATTTCTGGAATAGGATTTATTTCTTAACTATTTTTCTGTGTATTTCAGATCTGTAGGTACATTTGCTAGAGCATTAGATTGCACTAGTACGGTACGACAACCTAGTCTTCATATGAGTGCTGCTGCAGCGAGTAGAGATATAACATTAGTAAGTACACTTCAACCTCTTTATAACACGGTTCATTATAACACGGTTTTGGATACAACACGGTTCAAAGATGGATCCCAAAAAATGCATAGATTATATTGAAAAATGACCATAAATGGTCATTTTTCAATATAATTTATACATTTTTGTTTGGATATAACACGGTTGTTTAACTAACACGGTTTATGCTATGGACCCCAACAGTAGTGTTATAAAGAGGTTGTGATGTATTTAAAGTTTCCTAGCATTAGATAAGGTACTATTTTCAGCCAGTATTAATATTTTTCTTATTTCTCTGCAAAAACATAAATTGTGGGTACTCATTAGAAGTGCCTCAGTAGGCACTTCAAATGAGTACCCACAATGTATGTTTTTGTGGAGAAATAAGGAAAATTTTTTCCAGAGACCCCTCTCGTGTAGAGCTACGATGTTATGAAATAATTTGGGGGTGGTTGGGTGTGGTGAAGGTGTTGTGTATCTAACATCACTGGGGCATCCAACTGATATTGACTTATAGTTGAGCAAGGCCTGCTATTCTTGTAGCAGGTAAGGATAGATGGGGAATGTTTTTTATTTCTCCTGTTTCTTACTTCCATTCCTATTCCTCTTTCTTCCCTGTCCTTCTCTTTCATCTCCTCTACTATCTCCTCTGATTCTTTTCTCTCTTTCTCTGGGTGATGACACAAAAACAATGGAAGAATTTGTTGAATTGTCAGTGCTTTACAGTACATAAGGAAGATTCCCGGATAGACATTTTTGTCTGGCGCTTGAAAACATCTTGTTGTATGTCATTAGAATTGTCTCCAAAGAAATTCAAGTTAGATTTGACAATATGTTTCATGGACAAATAAGAAATTATGTTATTGTTTGTTGTTGAAAAATGCATCTTAACAGGCATAAAATGTATTCCATTCAGTTTGACAGAAAGTCTGGTCATGTTTGAAGCCCAGACTTTTTCCTCGATATAATACTGATCATGCTATGTACACCGTATTTACCGTCAGTATTGGGGTGCCTCAAACAAGTCCTTTTTACTACATATTGATGTGTCTAAAAATAGCTTAATGAGTGGCAGACAGTGTAGACCCAGGTCAGACTGCATTCTGTGGCACCTATTGTGGCTCTACACTGCTTGCTCAGGTCTGACAGTTCAAATACCTTGGGTAAATACATTATTCTGGTAAAACTAGACAGATAGCCCTAGGAAAGGCACTTTTTCCAGCCAAATATTTTTCTCATTTCTGCAAGAAAACAAATGTTGTGGGTACTTATTAGAAGTGCCTCATGTTGTGGATACTCATTAGAAGTCACTTCTAATGAGTACCCAAAACATATGTGCTCATGGAGAAATAAGTATTTATTAGAGAACACCTCTAATTGTCACTCCTGCTTTTAGCATGGCGTGATATAGGGATATGGTTTTCCTTTTGTCCGTCCATCCGTTTGCTCGTCCGTCAATCCGTCAACATTTGCGTCAACCCTAACATCGACCCTTATGTTCAAGTTCATTTTCCAAGAACTATCAAGGCTACAGTGATGATGCTTGGTATAAACTTGCACTTAGGGATGACAACTCAGACAGCAGTATCCATATTTGACCTTAACCTATATTTCATGATTCAGTGACTTTGTAAATTTGCGTTGCCTGACAGAGCCTTTGGCAGAATTCTTGTCTAGAGCTATGCAGCCAATCAAAATGTTTCATTTTTGTTTCAGTTTAATGCCATGATGGCTCTCCATGCAAGTAGCTATGATATATCAAAGGCTGTGTCGAGCATGGTACCAGCAGGAGGGCCAGTATTATGTCGCGATGAGATGGAAGAATGGTCAGCCTCGGAAGCTAATTTATTTGAGGAAGCGTTAGATAAATATGGCAAAGACTTTATTGATATTAGACAAGACTTTGTAAGTATAAAATTATTGTTGATCCTCAAAGTGCCAAATTTAAAGCATTTAACCATGACATTTTGTACACGTACATTTCAATATAAGGATAGACTGGTTAGTTTTTATTGTTACCTAGTACGAATGTATGTGTTCTAATGTTGCGACTGTACAGATGTTTAACATGCAAAAAGGGCCCTATTGCAGTGTGATCCATGCAGTCTGATCAGGGCTTCATTGGCTGCTTTAGTATATATCAGTGAACAGAGAAAGCCTTAATAGGACCATTGCCCCTAGGTAAGGCACTATTTTCAACCAAAAAAATGTTGATATAGAGTGTCACTTGCATTATACCTCATTTTTATACCTCCAACATACGAAGTATTTGGGGGTTATAGACTTCGCTTTTCCGTTAGTCTGGTTGTCTATTGGTTCGTGTGTTTGTTGGTTTGTGTGTTGTTCGTACTGTAGTTTGCTCGTAAGGTCAAAGTTTTTACGTTAAAGTTTATAAGACCTCATATTTTGAAGACTCTTTGATGGATTTCATTCATATTTGGCCTGATGGTAGATATAGGTCTAAAGTTTTTATTGGCGCCATCCCCACCCGGGGGGGGGGAGTGGGGGTTGGACCTTGGGGGTCAAGAGTTTTGCACAGCATGATCCCCACCACGGGTTGTGACTTTCAGACTTAGAATTTTCATATAAAAGTAAAACCTTTTGCATTTAAGTTTATATAGCTATATCATCAAGACCTTTTGTTGAATTTCATTTATATCCCCTGTCTCATAGGTTGAGGAATCTGTTTGTCTGTCTGTCCGTCTGTAGAAGCATTATTCGTTCCTAATTTAGTTTAGTCATATGGTCAAAGTTTTTACGTTAAAGTTTATAAGACCATATATTTTATGAAGACTCTTTGATGGATTTCATTCATATTTGGCCTGATGGTAGATATAGGTCTAAAGTTTTTATCAGCACCGACCCTACCCCGGGGGATAACCTTGGGGTCAAGGTCACGGACTTAGAATTTTCATAAAAAAGTCAAAATTTTTGTGTTTAAGTTTATATAACTATATCATCAAGACCCTTTGAGGAATTTTGTTTATATTTTACATGATGGTAGATATAGGTTTTACTCAGTATGATCCCCTATCCGGGGTATGACCTTGAGGTCAAAGTCAGACTTAGAATTTTCATAGAAAAGTAAACAATTTTGCATTTAAATTTATATAGCTGTCATCAAGACCTTCTGTTGAATTCCATTATCCCCCAACCGATAGGTTTATGGGATCAGCATGGAATCCATCCATCCATCTATCCATCTGTCTGTCCATAGATGCATTATTGTGCACTCCATAACTCCTATACCCTTTGAGCTATTTTCACGAAACTGTCAGGTTGTAGAGAGCATTGGGTAGGGGTTTCGGGTACAAGAATGACAACTCTTAACTGATTTGGTCCACGAGTTATCTCCCCTAGTCTCCAAAAATTGTTTAATTTTGTGCGAGCCATAACTTTAAAACTCTTTAAGCTATTTTCACCAACACTTTACCAATATGTAGAGGACATTGAGTAGGCATATCACATTCAAGAATGACAACTGTGACTCCATTCTGGAGTTATCTCCCTTGGTCATTTAAATCTTGTTTGGGCAGTAACTCTAAAAATTCTCTAAGCTTAAGATATTTTTGTGATACTAAAATTTTCATTAAAATTTGTATAGCTGTATTATCAAGATCCTTTTATTGGTTTCATTCATATTAAGCAGGTCTAAAGTTTTTTCTTGGCACCAACCCCAAGCTGGGGCATGGCTTTTAAGTCAAGGTCATAGAGTTTTCATACAAATGTCTGTTTTTGCTTATATTATACAAAGACTGACTGATTTCACTGGTATATGGTGATAGTTATAGGGCTGAAGTTTTATTTAGCTCGATCCCTGCACCTGTGCCTGATCTCTGTGCTCTTTAAAAAGTGGCGGTATCTCTGGTGGGGGGTATACGTGCCACTGGGCGCTTTGTCTAGTTATAAATAACTTTGTAGAAAGCCCTGCTATTTATGAAATAGATCAGCTGTAGCAGTGGTTTGTTGAGTAATAAGTCACTGTTTGGAGGTCAGTTGTAAAGTAGATCAAATCACGAGTGCGGAGTGCGAGTGATTTACCTTCTTACAACTGACTGACAAACTGTGATTTATTACTCAACAAATCATGCACGAGCTGATCTGTTTCGATTCTAACACATGGAAAACAATAAAAAAGTAATTGTATCCTTCAGATTCTTCTTACTTTCCACCATCAAATAAAAAAATCCCGCCAACAGTTTTGATTGTAACGCTGACGTTTACATGCATTTCCTACATTATTGACGCGAGAAAAACGATGTTACACCATCTAACATTGTGGAAACTAAGACTGACATCAGCAAAGTGTCAAAATGACATTGGAACGGCACGAGATAGCGCTGTGCGCTTCCGCCCAGTGAATTGTTGCAGAATAAATCACTGAGTTTAACCATTGGCTATATGGTGAAGGAGTGTTAGAATTGACAGCAAACTCTGATGTACCTGTGCAGGTGCCCCTTCCAGAACACATTTTATTATCTTTTTTTTAATTTTCTCCCAGAATACATTTTATTTATTTATTTATTTTTTTTCTTTTTACTTTTCTCAGAAAAAAAAAGGTTTGATATTTCATTCACATTGTCTTCTAAGAAAATTTACAGTAACTCTCAAAGCCTGTTTTCTTGGGAAATGTGAAAAATATCTCTATTTTTCTTTTCTTTTTCTTTTTTTTTTTTTTTTTTTTTTGGACTTGATTTTACCAAGACTGTACTAAAGATCAAATGGGCTCGTACATAGCTTGTCCAAGGAGGAGTCTATGATCATATGATCATCACTGTCTTCATTATAATGTTCTTATATTATGTCCTCCCACCTAAGGGAGGGGCGGCGGGGGAGTGATGTGTGTGTGTGTGGGGGGGGGGTGCGGTACATATTGCTTTTGATGCAGATCCCGGTGGCGTTGGTGTTGTCTTGTGAAGCAGTGGTTGGATTCTTACCAAATTTTCATGGATATATTAGTATAACATAACAGAGAACTGAGAACTGATTAGATTTTTGTGACCTTGACCTTATTTTCAAGATCACAGCAATGAAAAACTGAAAATTCACAGTTGGGTACACATCTGTTTTCTCTGAAAACACTGTTACTAGTTTATATGGATTATCTTTCAGAGAACTTGTTATTAAAGGGGTATTTGGTGATAATTCTGGGATATTTTTTCTTATTTCTCCCAAAAATAAATGTTGTGGTAATCATTAGTAGCGCTTTGCTGAAGCGCTTATAATAAGTTCCCAAAACATATTTTTTTATGATGAAAATTATCCCAAAAGTATCATCAACTACTCCTCCATAATAAGTCCTCTAGGCCCAGTTGTTCAAAACTAACGATGTCATTAGTTAACGTATCGTTAAAACTTTGATCATTAAATATGGCATATACGCTAATATTTTTGCTGAAAAAATGTGAGTAGCTTTTGCATTTGCAAAAGCTGCTCACATTTTTTCAGCAAAAATACCTGTGAATTAGATATTGTACTTACTAGAACAGTTAATATTTTGACCACTAACAAGCTCGTTAAGCTAAAGATGTTTGAGCAACTGGGCCCTGATCTTTTAACCTGTCATGATTAAATTTGTTATGATTCTTTCAAAGAAGGTGTAAAAAGTATAAGGTGATTGAAAAAAGGTGGGCATAGCTTTTTATGCACAGTTCTCTGTATTTGTACTGTCTGTGATGTGAATCTTATATGGCATTGTTCTTTTGAATTTCAGTTGCCATGGAAATCATTAAAAAGTATTGTAGAATATTATTATATGTGGAAAACCACAGACAGATATGTTCAACAGGTAAGGTTATGCATAGGAATATAGACATTATGTCCCATCATGCATAGCTTCAGATAATTGTTCTTTTTTTAAACAAAAAAGTACTGATATTTTTATTTATCCATAAAAAACATATGTTGTGGCTTCTCAATAAACTTATGGTGCCGAAAAATATTCATCTGGAACTATGGTCACATGTGAAAATTCATTGGCGTCTTTTTTTCATCCAAAAAGTATCTATAGTTTCTTATTTCTTGACAAAAACATACTTTGTGGGTACTCATTAGAAGTGCCTCACTGAGGCACTTCTAATGAGTACCATAATGTATGTTTTCGTCAAGAAATAAGAAAACTATACGATACCACTCTTATCTAGACAAGAAAATTGAAGGTAAGGCTGCACATTTATGTAACTTTATAATAGTTCTTCTGGGTACCTACTGATGGGTACCTACTGAACTGCCTCACTGAGGCAATTCCTCTTATTATATGTTTTGATACAATAATGAAATATATTGTCATTACTGCCATTATCTGGACCTATTGTCAAGACTTCCAAAGTTCGGTATTGCAGTGAATATATCAGACCTAGGGGAACAGTCATCAAACTGCACACCTCTGGTTGGAGGTTTTCTGTTCATATATATTAACTTTCTATGCTCATTCCTTTTTAGCTCGCCGGGACTATGTCCCTGGAGAGCTTATGTTGTCACCCAGGTGTTGGCGTGGGCGTGGGCGTTCGTGTTAGCACAATGTTTAAGTTTTCAAATATGTTCATAGTTTTTTAACTGTTTAAGGTACTGCTTTCATATTTGGCCTACACCTACTTTAGGGTAAGACCTTTCAGTAGCATACACCCCATCCCCAAAATAGACTCTTTATGTAGGTCAAGGTCAGTTCTTACTTTGTCTTAAACACCCATGTTTAAGTTTTGCGTTTAAGTTTTGAAAAGTGTACATAACTGCTGAAGTATTCAAGACAGAGCTCTAATATTTGGCCCACACGAGCCTTAGGGTTAGACCTTTCAATAACACACCTCTTTCTCAGTTTGACCTTCTGCCTAGGTCAAGGTCAGGTCATACAATATCACTGAACCAGTTCGAGTTCTGCGTTTAACTTTTGAAAAGTGTTTGTAACTGCTGCAGTATTCAAGATACCGCTTTAATATTTGGCCCACACCAACATTAGGGTAGGACCTTTCAATAGCACAGACCTTTCCCTCAGTTTGACCTTCTGCCAAGGTCAAGGTGAGGTTATACTTTGTCATTTAAACCCATGTTTGAGTTTTGCGTTTGAGTTTTGAAAAGTGGTCGTAACTGCTAAAGTATTCAAGATGCTGCTTTAATGTTTGGCCCACACCTACCTTAGGGTAAGACCTTTCAATAGTATACACCCCTTCCTCAGTTTGATCCTCTGCCTTGATCAAGATCAGGTCATAATTTGTCCTTTATACCTGTGTTTAAGTTTTGAAAATTGTACATGGCTGCTGAAGTATGTAAGATACAGCTTTCATATTTTGTCTACACCAGCCTAAGGGAAGATTTCAATGGCATATACCCCATCCCTCAGTTTGACATTCTTCCGACATCAAAGTCAGGTCATACTCTGTCATTTACTGCTATGTTTAAGTTGTGCATTTAATCTTTAATATTAAAAGATTATTTTCTTATCCGATCAGCCCTGTCCGGCGAGCTGCGTTGTCTCCTGACAACTCTTGTTGTTTTTTTTTTGTTGTTTTTTTTAGAACAAGACAGATTGTAGACTAAGTTTTCATACAACTATGGAAAATCTATTTTTCATCCAGGATTCTTTGTAATGTGTAACAGAAAATGGCATTACTATTTTTTTTTGTCGTGACTGCTTTAGCAAGCAGGAGCAATATAGGGATCACTTTCCGGTGTTGACATCGATGACGTCAACAATGTTAAGTCTATACGTTTAGCTTCGTTTCTCAAACACCAAGGCTTCTAGGCTAATGAAGCTGCATACACACACATCCGCCATGATGCACCCTACCCACTGCCACCGACCGTTATATGCCTTGCCATTACAGCCCTTTCAATACTAAACCAGTTAATATACCATTTTGACGCAAATGACCCCAATGGGTTGACCCGTTGTTAAACCCACTCATCATCATCAGCAACCATCTACCGTTACTGACTTTGGCCTACTTTTCACGCTTGGCTGAACAATGTTTAATCTGTGCATTTAGCTCAGCAGTTGTGACATAGATTTTCGGCAAATTTTCATGCTACTTTCTTTTCATTTTACATGTGTATACTGTAATATGCCTAAGTATTAGGACTGACAGGCCTGAAAGCAAATAGTCCAGATCAGATGCTGCAGAAAGTGGCATCTGATCAGGGTCTACTTTATTTGCCAGTCATCCAGCAGATTTTATAAAAGGTATCAACACTGAACAGTTATTTGAATGGAAGATCCAAATTTTAGGACAAGTATGGTAAAAAGTTAAAGGCTCCATATTCCTCAAAAATAGACATTATTTTATCCAAGAAAGGTTTAATAAATAGATAAACATGTATGGTTTTAATACAATCATAATGAAGCATTAGACTGCCTGTAAAATTTCAATTAGTCTTGTTTTTTAACTGAATCAAAATGAAATTATCTTTTATCATATCTCTGAATTAATGTTAGCAACATTAATTCAAAGATACGATAAAAAATCATTTCATTTCAAGAATGAGAGACTAAGTGAAATTCTACATGAATATTTTTTAGGAATATGGAGCCTTTAAGATGTCCCAGTAAATAGGGTAAATATGGTAATAAGATTTTTTTGTCAAATATTTCACTTATTAGGGTGTCCAGGATATAGATATGCAGGGGTTTTGTAGACTTTCCTGACAGGTATGTGTTAGTGTCTAATGGACATTTTAATTATCATAGTTATTCTAAATATTGGGACACCTTAGGTCCTTACCAAACTTGTCTAGAACTAGTGGTTGGATTCTTATGAAATTTTCATGGATATATTATTGGGACGTGACAAAGAACTGATTGCCGGCCTCGGTGGCTCAGTTGGATGCGCCGTCTGACTGGAGACCAGGGGGTCGCAGGTTGAACCCCCGCCGAGGTCTGCAACATTCTTTCGTGGAGATTGATCATGAACTATTTTCTACGGTCATTCTCTCCATTCCGCTGATTCGAGAAGTACAGTTGTCAGTTTCTGGCATAAGAATGTGCACAATACTTGTTTACCGCTTACAGGACTAAGCCTGCCCAGTGAATGTGTGGTTAGGTAAACTGATCACGCTCAACATGACCCCCATTCTCTCCCTACCGCTGATTCAAGAAGGGCAGTTGTCAGTTTCTGGCGAAAGAATGCAATACTGGTTAACCGCATAGAGGACTAAGCCTGCCCAGTAGACGTGTGGTTAGGTAAACTGACCGCGCTCGACATGACCCCATTTGGTTGACTGGGTCGTAAAACCTCAACACAAACACAAATCAGCATGACCCCATTGGGTTGACTGGGCTGTAAAACCTCAACACAAACAAACAAACAAAGAACTGATTAGATTTTGTTGACCTTGACCTAATTTCAAGGTCTGAGCAGTAGAAAACTGAAAATTCACAGTGGGGGGCATCTGTTTTCTCTGAAAACACTGTTACTGCCTGTAAGGACTGCCTGTTGGTACATCTAAAACCATTGGATGAGTGACAGGAGGTAAAGACCTCGATCAGAAGCCTCATCTGCAGCATCTGATCTGGGTCTACACTGTTTTCTTAGGTCTGTCTTCTGATCTGGGTCCACACTGTTTTCTCAGACCTGTCGCCAATTCTAAGAATAAAACAGTAAATTTCTTGTCGGTTTTGACGCAAATGACCCTCATGGGTTGATGCGTCTTTAAACCTGAACTCATCATTCTTGTCTGTTTCAGAAACGAATAAAAGCTGCTGAAGCTGAGAGTAAATTAAAACAAGTGTACATTCCAAACTAGTAAGTGCTAGTTTTGTGCTTTTATTATCTTATTCTATATCGAGGGTTGAGCGTAAGACTAGCGTAAGTCAGATGGTTGTTTTTCCCCCAAACCTAATCTCCTCCCCATGAAGGCGTTATGAAGATTACAACATTTCTTTCTGTAAACAATGAAAATTTAGGTGCCATTGCTCATATGAGCAATGGCACCTAAATTTGCATTGTTTACAAAGGAGTCCAAGTTGCCCCTAAACAAGGGTTTCAAAAATATGTTTGAGTTACCATAGTCTTGCGCTCAACCCTCGATATGTAATGTTTTGAAATGTTGTGTAATTATTATGTTCTGAGCAAACAGTGCAGACCCTGATCAGATGCCGCATGATGCGGCATCTGATCAGGGTCTACACTGTTTGACACTCATCCAGCACTATTTTAGACACATTAACAGGTAGTAAAGTAGTCTTTTTCAAATTTTAGGGCCGGTCTCGGTGGCTCAGTTGGATGCGTGTCCGACTAGTGATCAGGTTTTGCGGGTTTGACTCCCGCCGGATTTCCAATATTCTTTCATAGAGATTGATCATGAAATATTTTCTACGGTCATTCTCTCCCTTCCACTGATTCAAGAAGGGCAATTGTCAGTTTTGGGAGAAAGAATGTGCACAATACTGGCCAACTGCTTAGAGGACTAAGATAGCCCAGTGAAATTGTGGTTAGGTAAAACAACTGCGCTCCAAATGACCCCATTGAGTTGACTTGGCTGTAAAACCTCAACACAAACAAACAAATTTTAGGACAAGTATGGTAAGGTGACCCAATATCTAAGGTAATTACGGTATGTTGCTCACATAAGGACCCTTTTCTTGCCTTGCACACCAAATGTTGTTGCATCTTATTATATCCTGCCACACAAAGATTGTCTTATATATGTACATTTGTCCTTGAAGGGGATAGGATGCTAAAATTTTTTGTGTGAGGGGAGGGGTAGAAGTTAAAACCCAAATCATTCTCTCCCTTCCACTGTCAGATTCAAGAAGGGCAATTGTCAGTTTCTGACGAAAGAATGTGCACAAATACTGGTTAACTGCTTAGAGGGCTAAGTCTACCCAGTAAAAGTATGGTTAGGAAAACTGACTGGCTCGACATACCCTTAATAGTGTTGACTGGACCGTAAAAATCCAACTCAAATTACATATGTATATTTGTCTTTGAAGGGGATAGCATGCTAAAATCTTGTGTGCAAGGGGAGGGGTAGGACCCAAATTTAGTGTGGCTTCATTGAATTTAAATGGAAGTTACTGTTTAGTTTAGTCAACCAACAGAACATTTCATGTGACTAAAATTTGCATGAGATCAGTGGCATGGGTATCCAAATGTTACCTTCAGTGTTTTGTTTCCATTTGATAACTTAGTTGCATTTCATGGATTTTACTGAATCTTTATATGTCCACGACTACAGGTAAGAGTGGGTATCCTCATAATATTTTTCTTATTTCTATGGGTACTCATTAGAAGTGCCTTGATGAGTATGGGTCCATAAATTGGGCCATGGGCCCATGTCTAATTCTAATGAGTAAAATAAGAAAAATATTGACACTTTCCTGTTGAAAAAAGTGCCTCATCTGGAGCTATGATGTCATTGTGTATTGGTAGAATATGGCATCTGATCAGGGCTCCACTGTTCCCTACTCAGCAAGCAAAATTTTTAGACACGACAGGTAATAAAATAGACTTGTTCAGCATTTAGAACATGTATGGTAAGGAGTTTAACCCTTTCAGCCTGGTAGACCAGAACAAATACTTATGCAACCAGTGTAGATCCGTGTGCTCGTAACGAGCCATCTCATCAGGATCAACACTGTTTGCTATTCGGTTCTAGAGATTTGACTGATATACCTATTTGCAACAATGGATGTGTCCAAATTCAAAGATGGAAGAGTCCATTGCAGAAACTCAAGGATGAAAGGGTTAATTGTTCCTTTGTTTAGGCTGAATATGCTAATGGTTATGTTTCAGCAATAAACCAAATCCAGCGGCAATTAACAGTAAGATGAATGGTATAGATGGTCAAGTCTCGGGTAGGGCATGTGAAAGCTGCTATGGTAAGAATAGTCTTTTCTGTTTGTAATACCTTAGGTGCAGACTAAACACATTTAGAAGTGTCCAAGTGGTCGAGTGGTTTGCTCTCCCAATTTCGAATCATATGGTCGCGGGTTTGAATCCCGCTGAGGTAGAATTCAACTCATGACTGTATGGCACTTCATTACACAGAGCCTTTAATTATTACCTTTCCATCGTCTTGATACAACTTAAATAACTTTGAAAGGGATCTAAAAGACCAACCCATCATCATCAAAACACATTTACTGTTTTAGCTCTAGGGCTTATATGTCTGTCCCAGGGCTGTGTAAGTTTCTAAAAGGTAACAAAAAAAAAAAAAAAAAAAAAAATCTGTAAAATCAATGTATGGAGTCTGGTTGTAAACATAAAACAATTTTTAGGGAAAAGGACTTGCATTTGGCTTAGCCCCAGAACAAATATACATCCTGTATGTATATTTGTTCTGGGGCTAAGCCAAATATAAGTCCTTGTCCTTAAATTCATCATGTGACTATATATGTCTTCAGTAAAAAAAAAATATAAAATCAGTTAATGAAGTCATTTGTCAATTGATAGTAAGGATTCTTGGAAGAGAAGGGCAAGGGTAAGGGCTTTAGTTTAAAAAGATTTAGCGGTAGAGGTACATGTGTACCACTGCTCACTGCTCCATAGCAGTAATATACATGTTGTACCATCTGTTCTAAGTATGCTTTTCTGGTAGCTATATATTATTTAACCAATTTGTGCCTCAATAGCATCCCCAAAAAGGACAGTGGCAAACAGTGTTAACCCAGATCAGACATGGTGTCTGATCAGGGTCTGTGCTGTTTGCATTAAATATAGGAATTTGTATGAAAAGGGTAATAATAAAATTAAATAGACAGGCTTATATAGGAAATGGACTTGTCCAAAGAGTTGAGGTAGAAATGTCCACTCAGCATTAATGAGTTAATCAAGAAAAATAATGACATCTTTCGAATCAATTATTTTTGTCATCTAGACTTTGGATAATAATAGGTAAAAGCATTGAACTTCAGTCATTATTCTTGTTTCAGCTGCCCACTCAACCCAGTGGTATTCCTGGGGTCCTACTCATATGCAGTGTCGGTTGTGTTCAGCATGTTGGGTCTACTGGAAGAAGTATGGAGGCCTCAAAATGCCAACAAGACTAGGTAAGGGAGACAGTTCACGTTTACTGATACATGAGAAGAGCTATGGGGTGGCTGAGTGGTTAGCACTTCCTTCTACTGGATCATAAGATTCCAGTTTGAATCCCAGGAGGCGAAATTCAGTTAATGACTGTATAGAGCATTTCATTATCACACTTCCATCATCACTGAGGTGCTTTTAATGAGTATCACATGATGACAGTAAATATATTAACAGAATTTGGCTGAAAAAAACCCCCAAAAAACAACACCTTATCTGACGCGATAGCCTTGGGATGTTTGTTTGTTTATGTTGAGGTTTTACGGCCCAGTCAAGCCATTGGGGTCATGTTGAGTGTGGTTTTTACCTAACCTCACTTCTACTGGGCAGGCTTAGTCCTCTAAGCATTTACCAGTATTGCAGAGATATTTCTGGCTCAAAATTAGTATGGGTCCATAAATTGGGCCAAGGGCCCATGTCCTATTCATTTCTATGCATTTTCCAAGATTTTGATGAGCCATTTGAAAATATGATAGGTCCTGTGGGAAACTGGATGGGCCCAAGAACCTTAATACCTATCCAAGAGCAAAATAATCACCAGATTTGAATTGCTTATGCAAGCCAAAAAAAATTAAAACAGGTTCCTTCTATCACTGATAGTTCTCTCAAAAAACATGTCCGGCCCATTCCAGAAATATCCCTGGAATTGTGCTCATTCTTTTGCCAGAAACTGACAACTGCCCTTCTTGAATCAGCAGAAAGGAATGACAGTAGAAAATATTTAATGATCAATCTCCACAAAAAAATGTTGCCAGCCCAGCGGTAGTCGAACCCACAACCGCCTGATCACCAGTTGGATGCGCATCCAGCTTCGCCACCAAGGCAGTTCATAGCCTTGGGATGAGAAAAGATTTCATGGCTGCCATGTGCAAATCGCAAAAACATAGCTTGTGCTGTCCATGCCATTTGGTTAGGGCCTCTATGTTCAGAATCCATGGATACTGAGAAGCGTCCGGGTGGCAGAGTGATTAGCACTCCTAACTTTGGATCACAAGATCTTGGGATAAAATCCCGCTGGTGGCAAAATTCAGCTCAGTACAGTATGGCACTTTATTGCACAGAGCCTTTCATT
Organism: Anodontia alba; assembly: GCA_964016985.1. NCBI lineage: Eukaryota > Metazoa > Mollusca > Bivalvia > Lucinida > Lucinidae > Anodontia > Anodontia alba. The sequence goes on from OZ024823.1 coordinate 119,014,678, forward strand.
ATCACGCTTCCATCGTCTCAGAAGGACTTAAATAATGTTGAAAAGAATGTTAAACACAACGTCATCATCATTCATGAATACCATGCTATTTATTGATCAATAGCAAAGCCTTTAATCAGAATACATGGATATGCAAGAATACTTGAATATGCAGACTGAGCTAGGCCTTCCTTGTTGACATAGGTACATAGACTCCTTTTCTCATTGTTTGGATCATATTTTCCCTGTAATAATTCCTGTTCAGTTGTGGGATGGCTTCAGATAAGGTAATAATCGTGGCAATAACTTTAGCATAGCTGCAGATTCCACAAAACATGTTGTGGGTACTCATTAGAAGCGCCTCTTTGAGGCAGTTCAGTTGAGTACCCACAACATATGTTTTCTTTGGAAATAAGAAAAATATCAACTTTTTTTGGTCAAGATATAGTGCCTTATCTGGGGGAGAAGGCTGCATGTAAATATTTCTTCTCTTTCTGCACTTTCATTCACTTTTCTGTTTTGAGCAATTTGTCCCTTTCCATTCCTTTGCAAGCTCATTTTCTCTTCTCTCCCTTTCCTTTAGAGGTGACACAAAATAACCCACAATCATTGATGTGTCTTTAACCCACTGTAGTCTGGAGACCCGTAAAAGGGTCATTGGCAAAGAGTGCAGACCTAGATCAGACTCTGCAGAGCACGGCATCCTATCAGGGTCTCCACTGTTTGCAAATACATATGTAGTTTAGCCATTTTTCTCTAGGAATATGTAAATCTCATAGCCAGACATATCTTAAATTGAAATTGGACTCTTCCAGTATATAGTGTGGGAGAGTGTATTCAGTATACAATGGGTTTAACAAGAACAAAGATACTCATTTGAATACATTGCCTATAAGCTTCTAAAGAGTACCCACAACAAAATGTTTTATGGAGAAATAAAAAAATATATATATATCTGGATGCTCCTCTTATCTAGAGCTATGCAGAATAATTCAAGATAAAACTCCTGGGCCCAGTTGGTTCAAAGCATCGTTAGCCTAACGAGCTCGTTAGTGGTCAAAATGTTAACTGTGACTGGTAAGTACAATATCTAATTCTAAGATATTTTTGCTGAAAAAATGTGAGTAGCTTTTGCAAATGCAAAAGCTACTTACATTTTTTCAGCAAAAATATTAATGTGAGTAGCTTTTGCAAATGCAAAAGCTACTTACATTTTTTCAGCAAAAATATTAGCGTATATGCCATATTTAATGATCAAAGTTTTAATGAAACATTAATTAACGACATCGTTAGTTTTGAACAACTGAGCCCTGGTTGAGAAAATACTTGCTAATAGGAGTTCAAGGGTTACTCCCCTTTGGAAGATAGAAAAAAAAAAAAACCGAGGGACATCATAAACATTTATTATGTGTAAGTTTTCAGTGTCAGATTATTAGTTGCAAATTATGTCTTCTTTTCAGATGGAGAAAGACCACCACCAACTCAAAGATCAGGTGAGGGTAGAAAAATGAATTTGTTATCTCAAATTCATAAAATTGTTGAATTTGAAAATGAGATACATATTGTTCTTTTGTCAGTTTGAAGAAGAAGTTGATATTGTTCTTTTGTCAGTTTGAAAAAGAAATCCATATTGTTTTTGTGTTCTTGTATCAGATATGACTCATTAAAAAAGAAATAGTATATCTACATGCATGTTAAACTTCCTTTCTAGTTAATTACCTTCAGTAATCTGAAACTTAAGAATGCTTCTTTGGTTACATTTAGGGTCAAATTGCTTTATTATACCCCACGGGTACTGCTTATTGGCAATTTCTTGTTGAAAGTTTGTAGGTATAGGCTTTCGTTTCACTATTTATAGCCAGATGAGATTTTTTCTGCATGTACATATCGACAAAGTGACAGTAATTTACAGAACAGATACTATTAAAATGATATTAAGGTGAATTGATACACTGTAGGGAAGGCAACCCTGTCAAACTTGATTTACCTCCCATTTGAAAAGGAGTTTTCTCTGAAAGAGGAATTTGCACTCTGGAAAGGGGAGCAAATTCTTTCCTTTAAAAGTAGACCCCTTTACTACTGTCTGAGAAAATTCAGTGGATGACAAATTAAGGATATGTGTTTGCTTATTTGTTTTCCCGGGAGACAATTTGCAAGAAATGTGACAGCCTAAATTCTGGCAAAAATAAAAAAAATGTTTCAAAATGTTGTGTGCTGGAAATTTTACCCAGCATGCTAAGCATTAAGATACCATTTGGTGCAAAAACAGCAAGAGTAACTAGAAGTGTATTTAATTATAGCCTCAGTCATCTATAAAAGTTGAAAATAAAATGTTTTTGTTTTGTTTGATTTACAGAAAGAATAGCACACAGCAATGCATTACGGTTACACCGATGTACAATCACAGGATGTGGCAAGGTAAGTTTGGTCATGCACAGTATCATTAAAACATCTAGCTTTAAATAGGACAGGTATTCAGATAAATACAGATAAGATGGTATATAGATAAATTTTCTTCTTTATGGAAAAGTATGTACTGGCGAGGGACGCTTTTAATGAGTGCCCAAAACATGTTTTCATGGAGATATATATAAAAAAAAAAAAAAAAAATCAAATCCACAGAGGACTTGTTGAGGAGGCCTATTTGGTAATAATTCTGGGATAAGTTTCTCCAGTTCTCCATAAAAACGTGGGTACTCATTAGAAGCGTCTCAGAGAAGTGCTCCTAATGGGTACCCATAATGTGTATTTATTAAAAAATATTAAAAATTATCATCAACTACTGCTCCTGAACAAGTCTTATGAATTCAGTAATATATGACTGAAAAAAGTGTATTCTGTATTTAGAGCTATGAATTATATGATTTTAGTATGGTAATGTTAAACCTGCTCATTACAAACGGCATTAGTGACAATTCAACCAACCTTCATGTCTACACAGTATTATGGGATCTTTGCTGTACCACACAAATTTTCCCTCAGGGTAATTAGAATAACACAAATTAGATAAAACCTATACCTCTGTTAGTTTGTATGTAACAACCTAATCCAAGTCTTCTCTGATGCTTTAGTGGCTTTTCTTTATATTGATATTTGCCACTAACGACGGTAAGTGGTAAATATCAAAATAAAGAAAAGCCGCTTACCGGGTAAAAGTCAGAGAGGACTCGGACTAGTAACAACTCTTATTGGGGAGTTTCAGTGTTTTGAACCTACAGTTAATATACTGCAACTACTGGATTATTAGATGTTTCATTATAAGAGGGTTTTGATATTACACTGTTTCAAAATGGATCTCAGCTGTGTGATATCCAAACAGAATTGTATAGATTAAATAGAAAAATGACAATTTATGGTCATTTTTCTATATAATCTCATAGCTTGATAAGGCACTTTTTTCAACCAAAAAGTATCTATATTTGTCGAGAAATAAGAAAACTATTTACCTGATACCCACTCTGATCGAGACCTATGAATCTATAAATTTTTGTTTGGATACAACACTGTTTTTGCTTTGAACAATAGTGTTATAAAGAGATAGTGGTGTATTCTTTCTTTCTCCATAAGCAGCTTTATTCGCACTTAAGGCTTAAAAGTTGCCTTCTTTATCTAGAGATTGTGGTTGTGGTTGCCCAGGAAAAGTGCGAATATGCTAACTGACCAGCTGGACATGACCTTAACAGTGACTTAGCCATGAAACATTAAATAAAAGAAAAAGAAAAGTAGACCCCTTTTATAGAAGGAGCTTGGCATACATCAAAGTAAACAGGAAGTCACAAAAGTTGTCTCCCATGTAAAAAAAATTGCCTAACTTCTACAGGTGTATACATTCCCCTTACTGAAATAACCACAATAAATGTCCGAAAATTTCATACACCAAATGTTTTGACAAATGGCATATTCAAAAAGTGTAGTTCCAGATCAGACTGCTCCTGAAGGAGCAGTCTGATCAGGGCCTACACTTTTTGCCATTCCACTAAGTATTGTAACTGTATAAAAAGCAAAGTTTAGGCCTTAAAAGTATGAAATAAAGTGTTCGAAATTTTAAGACATTTACCATAGCCTGTTTGCATTTTTTTCTTTTCAGGAGTTCAAATTAAAGGCTCACCTTGCCCGACATTTAGCAACTGCTCACGGACTGGCTATACGGGCCGGTAGTCCTCGACCTGTAATGAAGACGAGAGCAGCATTCTGTCTAGTGACAACATCGTTAACCAGAATCTCACGCCGATTATGCAGTGACATATTACGGCCTCACCATGCAGCTAGATCTCCATTTGTACCAATAAATACTGCAGCAATAAAGCAGGAATGTAAGTCAAACAGATTTGTCTGGACCCCACACTCCCAGATACTGTATTTACCCTAAGTATTCGGACGCCTTAAATCCTTACCAAACTTATCCTAAACTTTGAGCAAGTCCAGTTTTAATACTACCTGTTCGGAGTTATTGTGTCTAAAAACTGCTTCAGAAGTGACAAATAGTGTAGACCCTGATCAGATGCCCTATTAAGGGTGTTTTTTTTTTTTATCTAGGTTTGCTCTTTTTTACCCGAGCCTGTCTGTCTGAATACTTAGGGTTAACCCATTGTAGTCTGGAGACCCCTAAAAGAGTAATTGGCAAACAGTGCAGACCAAGATCAGACATCGCAGATGCGGCATCTGCTCAGGGTCTACACTGTTTGCAAATGGTTTAGCCATTTTTCTGTAGGAATATATAAATCACATAGTTGGACATACCTTAAATTAAAATTGGACTCTTCCAATATATAGTATGAGAGAGTCTATTCAGTCTACAATGGGTTAATACAATTAGGTGCTTTTTTTTTTTTTTTTTACTTGTTCACTCATGCAAAAAGACAGTTTCTAATGACTAAAGAGCAGTAACTCTGGTATTACAGGACTGAGGAGGTAACTCCACAGTTACTTTTCTTTGTTCCCGCAGAAGAGTTTTACTTTTTGTCTCTGGTAGAAATTTTACAAAAAATCTGGTTAGCATTCTTGTTGGTAGAAATTTTCACAATTTTTCTGGTTCAGTTGAATTTTGATTACTACTTATTTATTCATATTTTGGAAACCTTAACCAGTGTTTGTTCTTTATAGAGAATTTATTCATGTTTTGGAAACCTTAACCAGTGTTTGTTATGTATAGAGATGAAATGATTCATTAAAATCTGGGTGCAATGAGATACTTGGGTCAGGATATAACCTTAACCAGCACCATAAGTGGATCAGTGAAGTGTTTGCCTACCAGCCTTAACCCAAGACCGGCTCAGTGGTAGAGCATCCGCTTTGTGACGGGAGGTTGCGGGTTCGATCCCCGGCCGGGTCATACCAAAGACTTTAAAAATGGTACTAGCTGCTCTTTCGCTTGGCGCTCAGCATTAAGAAAGTAGAGCTAGGAATCGGAACTGGTCAGCTCAGTGTCAGTATAATGTGACTGGGTGGAATATCATGTCAAAGTGTCTGGGGCATGATATTTCAGTGAGGCAGCACTCTAAAATTGAGCATTGAGCTCCCTGTCACATCCAGACACCATCGCGATATGACTGAAAGATTGTTCAAAGCGACGTTAAGCCCAAATCAAACAAACAAACAAAACCAGCCTTAACCTAAACTTGCCCCATTGCAAAATATACAGCCAAAACCCCTTAACCTCAATGCAGCAGTATTGAGGCTATTAGAGGTTGATGAAAGCCAGGTCTCAGTTGAAGAAGCTGAAAATGTCATAAAATTTTCATGACTCAGTATGCAGCAGCCAGACAACAAACATACACAGGCCGGACACCATAGAACAGTTGGTAGCACTCCTGACTGCAGATCCACCCCAGTCCCAGCTCGGTCACATAACTTTCATGGAGTTTAATCGTTAAATATTTTCTATGGTAATTCTCCCCCTTCCGCTGATTCAAGAACAGTTTTCGGTTACTGGTGAAAGTATGTGCACAAATTACCTGCCCAGGAAAAGTGTGAGTAGGTTAACTAAACGACTCGACATGACCTTAACCATAAAACTCACACAAAACTTCTATTTAAAAACAATAACCTCTCGTTATTTTCCTTAGTCAGAACTGTAAACAGTGATGTTTGTATTCTTTTTAGGTCAGTTAAGATTAGAAAGAATGAATTTTGACCCTAAAATCATACCACGTGCTAAAATGTCGGTTGAACCAGTATTGTCTCGTCTTGGTATTGATACTAAACAAGAGAAACCAGCTCTACTCCATAAACCAGAAGGAGGTCCAAAACAACCAGCGAAAATCTTCTTTCCACCTCTTTCACCATCAAAACGTAAGTTCGATATAAATTTTACCTATACTGTTTTTCCTTCTCAACATGTCTGGGACCAAAGAAAGATATATACACGTATGTGTATTTACGCTAAATATTGGGACATTTATGTCTGAGTGTAAATGTAGAGCGAGATCAAAGTTTTCCTTCTGGAGTAGTTTGATCAGGGTCTACAATGTTTGCTATTCAGTCAGTACTTGTTGGACACATTAGTAGAAAGTCGAAAAGGACTTGCCATAATAACCCAAAGTATTTGGACAAATAGGCATTCGCAAACAATGTAGACCCAGATCAGATGCAACAAAATGCATCTGATCTGGGTCTACATTGTTTGCCATACATACTGCAATATTTTAGACACATCAAGAGGATGTAGAATGGACTATTTCAAATTTTAGGACAAATATGGTAAGTAGATGTCCCAGTACTTAGGGTTAATACGGTGTTCAAATTTATGATATGGTTAGGAACTTGTGTCCATAGTATTTTGCTTTACCATGAGAAAACCATGCAAGCAATGGAGGCCTGGAGCAGCCAGGGCTTTTTATATGTGTATATAAGACACTTTTTCTTCTTCAGCGAGTTTGTCTTTTTGGAGAATTCTTTAAGGAGGCAGTTCTGTCAAATTTGTTTTGTCCCTGGTTTGAAAAGGGGTCTGCTCAAAAAGGAAAGAATTTGCATCTAAGGGAAGCAAATATTCTTTATTTTTTAGAATAAACCACTCTTCAGAAAGGGCTTGATGTAAATGATAGTAAAGAGGAAGCCAAAAAGTTTTTGCCCATATAAAAAATGGCAGAAAATGTACCATGTGTATCCACCCAGCAGGCACACAACATTGAAACAATGTCGATTCAACGACGTTGTTTCAACTTTGTGTGCCTGTTGGGCAGCCTCCTTGAAATCCAAATAACCTGCAACCTGATAAAATGTACCTTTGAACATACCATATTGCTGTATGTATGGCAAACAATGTAGATCCTGATCAGATGCCACATATTGCTATTGATTTCTAATTGCATGCAGCTCTTAAATAAAGAATTTGCTTACTCAGGGAGCAAATTCTTCCGTTTTAGGGTAGCCTTCATTTGAAAGGTTGCAACTTCCTGCCTGCAAAAATTGTCTCCCTTTGTGAAATAGCCACAGACATAGCACTAGTTAAGGCGCTTTTTTTTTTCAGTCCAAAAGTATTGATATTTTGCTTATTTCTCCACAAAAATATATGTTGAGTACCCACAACATACGTTTTTGTGGAGAAATAAGAAAAATACCGGCAAGGCGCTTCTAATGAGTACCCACAACATATGTTTTTGTGGAGAAATAAGAAAAATGTTTACCAGATACCCTCCCTTATCTAGACCTATGAGCATTTTAATGACTTATAGCTTATAAGTGTGAAAGTAGGGTTCTTTGTTTTATGATTTGTTTAATCTCGTGTATTTTAATAAAGAAATGTATGTTTTACCTTGAAGTTGAAGATACAGGTATGCTTTAATATTGCTTACATTTGAGTTCCGATGTAATATGTTGAATTTACGGCTCTAGATAAGGTAATAATTTAGGTGTTAATTTAGGATAATTTTTGTGTGGAAACATACATCACTGGTACTAACTGTAGTCCCCTTAGAGAAATGAAATGTGTCTTGTGGATACTCATTGGAATTGCTTCTTTAGAGAATCCCAGTGGGTACTGCCAAGATGTGTTTCCATGCAAACAAAGATTATTTGCTGAATACTTCATGTATAATATATCTTGTGGGTACTCAGTGAAATTTTCTCATCAAGATGATTACATTGAGTACCCTTAAGAAAGATTGCTCTGTAGAAACAACAAAAATTAGAAAAGATAATCGCCTGTATCTTGACTATGCTACTATTCTATATTTGTTGGTTTTTGACATTTAACTTTTTCTTTAAAAAAAAACCCCCAAAAAACCCCACTTCATTCCTTTACTTTGGACACATCTACAGAGTGGCTTCTTACAAATAGTCTTTCTGCTAAATCTTTTTCAGCATGTGGGGTTGAAGGAATTTTAAGGATAATGGGTGCACCTTAAAGGGAAATAACTCCGACATGAAACTATTTACACCCTTCTCTTAAAGGGAAGACTTTGCTCCCCAATTTTTGACACATTTCGAATTCGGAGGGAGGAAAATAACTTCCTTTTAGCTCGCCTGAACAACGTTCAAGAAGAGCTATTGTACTACCCCCCGGCGTCGGCATTGGCGTCGGCGTCCACAAATGTTAAAGTTTTCGTTAAAGTTTTTAAGACCTCATTATTTCCAAACCTTATCACGGATTTGATTCATCTTTGGTATGATGATACATATTGGTCCAAAATTTTGCGCAGTACCATCCCCACCACTCTAGGTCATGTCAAGGTCAAGGTCACAGACTTAGAATTTTCATGTTAAAATTTTATGTCTAAGTTTTTAGGATCTCATTACTTCTACACTAAATGATGGATTTTGTTCCTATTTGGTATTATGATAGACACTGGTCAAAAGTTTTTATCAGCACCGTCAGCACTCATGACCTTGACCTTGAGGTTGAGGTCACAGACTTAGAATTTAAATGTTAAAGTTTTCGTTAAAGTTTTTAAGACCTCATTATTTCCTAACCTTATCACCGATTTGATTCATCTTTGGTATGATGATACATATTGGTCCAAAATTTTGCGCAATACCATCCCCACCACTCTAGGTCATATCAAGGTCAAGGTCACAGACTTAGAATTTAAATGTTAAAGTTTTTGTTAGAGTTTTTAAGACCTCATTATTTCCTAACCATATCACCGATTTAATTTATCTTTGGTATGATGATACATAGTGGTCTAAAATTTTGTGCAGTACCATCCCCACTACCTTAGATCAAGGTCAAGGTCACAGACTTAGAGTTTCATGTTAAAATTTTATGTCAAAATTTTTAGGATCTCATTACTACTAACCTAAATGATGGATTTAGTTCCTATTTGGTATTATGATAGATACTGGTCATAGCCATGACCTTGCGGTCGATGTCACAGACTTAGAATTTAAATGTTAAGGTTTTTGTTAAAGATTTTAAAACCTCATTAAATCTTAACCTTGTCATAGATTTGATTCATCTTTTATATTATGATACATATTGGTCCAAATTTTTATGCAGTTTCAATCCCCACCACCCTAGATCATGTCAAGGTCAAGGTCACAGACTTAGAATTTTGATGTTAAAATTTTACGCCAAAGTTTTTTAGGATCTCATTACTTCTAAACTACATGATGGATTTAGTTCCTATTTGGTATAAAGACAGATACTGCCCGCCTCCTCCTCCCCCTGCCCCTAAAAAGATTTGTTGTGCAATGAGTGAAGTCCAGAACCAGCCTGTACGGAAGCAAATTTTAAGTGCCAGAAAAAATACCTTATCTAGAGCTATGAAGAATAAAGGCTTTCTCATGGCATGGTTTATATTTCAAGTTTTTTTGTGCTATTTAGCTCACCTGAGCCGAAGGCTCAGGATGACCTGTTGTGATTACTTGCCAGCCGTCATCCATCCGTCCATCCACACCTTTGAACAACTTCTTTTCTGAAACCCCTGGGCCAATGTTCTTCAAACTTCATGTGGAGCCTTCTGTCAAAGGGGGGTTGAAAATTTGCACAAATGGTCACAGTCCATTAATTAAGATGGCTGCCATGCCCATATATGGTAAAAACATTAAAAAATCTTCTCCAGAACCAAGAAAGCTTTGATGCTGAATCTTGGTTTATAGCATCGGGGGCTCATAGTCTACTACCAAGTTTGTTCAAATGATGTTCCTTGGAATACCTTTGACCTTTTTACGGCCTGATATGATTTAGCTCTTATTTGGCTCCTGTTTTCACAAATTTTCAAAATCTGAAATTACCAGTTCTGGTGGATGTTATGGATAGAAGACACATAAAACCTTCAAATTCCTACAATATTTCTGATGCCTGGAGCACTTTATTTTGTTGGTAAGGACCAAAATAGGCCCTTAACCATCACTTAGCACAGTTTTGTCAATTTTCGTTATATATTTGGGTCCAAGACAACCTCAACTTCATTTTTTTTTTTTTTTATGTAAAATCTCGCCTCATAGACACAAATATTTGATGAAAAAATCAGCTGTGTACAAAAATGAGCTGACACCCATATTCAAACTTTTCAGAAGAAAAAAGACTATTTTTCAGTAGCGGATTTTGCATCAAGATGTGCGAGTTATCTCCCCTTGCTCAGTTACTGCCTCTGTAGCTTGCCTATATGAAAGTCTGTGTTAACAAAAATGTTGAAGGTTTACCTCAAAGTTTTTAAGACCTTATATTTTCTTAATCCTTAGATGGATTTGGTTATTTAGTATATTTGGTATGGTTATAGATGTTTGTCCAAAATTTTATTGTGCACTATCCACACCCCTGCTCATGACCTAGAGGTCAAGGTCAAGGACTTTGAAATTTATGTTAATGTTTTGCATCAGATTTTTTAAAATCTCTTAGTTTCTAAATCCTTGAATGGATTTACTTTATGTTTGGCATGTTCATAGATATTGGTCCAAAATTTTATTTGGCACTTTTGCCCTCCATGCTTATGACCTAGAGGTCAAGGTCACAGAAATTTATGTTAATGTTTCGCTTCAAAGTTTTTAAGATATAATTTCGAAATCCTTGCATGGATTAACTTTATATTTGGCATGATTATACATATGATTATACATATTGGTCCAAAATTTTAATTCAGCACTATCCCCACCCTATGACCTAGAGGTCAAGGTAATTGACTTAGAAATTTTATGTTAAAGTTTTACCTCAAAGCTTTTAAGATCTTGTATTTTCTCAACTACAGTGTAGCTCCAATATATCGCGGTCCTCGGGGTCCAGAGTCCGCTATCGCAATATAAACGGAGCACGATATAAGTCCCGACATGTACCATGCATGTATAACGGCGTGCATAACACTGGCTTGGTTTGTCGCTGTGGTAGTTTGCTGAGACATCACGGATAAATGGCATTCAGTTATGTTGTCACCATATTTATGCCCCCAACTTCAAAGAAGTTGGAGGGGCATATTGCTTCTGGGTTGTTCGTCCGTCCGTCCGTCCGTCCGTTCGTCACGCTTTTTGATGCATAGCATAACTTTAAAACCGTGAATGCTACTGTTTTGAAATTTCATATATGGATTCCTCATGAAAAAATAGCTGACACGTATTTTTTTTCTTGACAGGATTATGCCCCTTTTCTGAGTTATGGCCCTTTGAAAAAATATGGATGCAATCTTGTCAGCAAAATATCTCAAAAACTATTAAAGCTAGAGCCTTGAAACTTGATGAATAGACTGGTAGTGATGAGTAGACAACCTGATTAACTTTTGAAGAAATTTTGAAAAATACTTCTTGAGTTATGTCCCTTTGTAATTTTGGGCAATTTTACCTTGTCAGCAAAATATCTCAAAAACTGTTAGAGCTAGAGCCTTGAAACTTAGTAAATGGATTTGTAGTGATGAGTAGATGACCTGATTAACTTTTGAAGAAATTCTGAAAAATACTTCATGAGTTATGGCCCTTTGTAATTTTGGGCATTTTTATCTTGTCAGCAAAATATCTCAAAAACCGTTGGAGCTAGAGCCTTGAAACTTAATGAATAGACTGGTAGTGATGAGTAGACAACCTGATTAACTTTTGAAGAAATTTTGAAAAATGCCTTTTGAGTTATGGCCCTTTGTAATTTTGGGCATTTTTACCTTGTCAGCAAAATATCTCAAAAACTGTTAGAGCTAGAGCCTTGAAACTTAGTAAATGGATTTGTAGTGATGTGTAGATGACCTGATTAACTTTTGAAGAAATTCTGAAAAACACTTCATGAGTTATGGCCCTTTGTAATTTAGGGCATTTTTAACTTGTCAGCAAAATATCTAAAAAACTATTGAAGCTAGAGCCTTGAAACTTGATGAATAGACTGGTAGTGATGAGTAGACAACCTGATAAACTTTTGAAGAAATTTTGAAATATACTTCTTGAGTTATGCCCCTTTGTAATTTTAGGCATTTTTATCTTGTCAGCAAAATATCTCAAAAACTGTTAGAGCTAGAGCCTTGAAACTTAGTAAATGGATTTGTAGTGATGAGTAGATGACCTGATTAACTTTTGAAGAAATTCTGAAAAATACTTCATGAGTTATGGCCCTTTGTAATTTTGGGCAATTTTACCTTGTCAGCAAAATATCTCAAAAACTGTTGGAACTAGAGCCTTGACACTTGATGAATAGACTGGTAGTGATGAGTAGACAACCTGATTAACTTTTGAAGAAATTTTGAAATATACTTCTTGAGTTATGCCCCTTTGTTATTTTGGGCATTTTTATCTTGTCAGCAAAATATCTCAAAAACTATTAGAGCTAGAGACTTGAAACTTGGTGAATTGATTGGTAATGATGAGTAGATGACCTGATTAATTTTTTTGTAAATTCTGAAAAATATTTCATGTTATGGCCCTTTGTAAATTTGGGCATGTTTCCCTTGTGAACAAAATATCTCAAAAACTATTGAAGCTGGAGCCTTGAAACTTGATGAATAGATTGGTAGCGATGAGTAGATGACCTGATTATGCCGCCAGTTTCGAATGAAATTGATGGGGCTATTATTTTGCCTTCATTTGTCCCTCCGACTGTTTGTCCGTTCATCAAGCTTTTTTTGTGCATGCCATATCTTAAGAACCCTGCACGCTAGGGTTTTGAAATTTTATATTTTGGTTCCCAATGAAAAAATAGCCGACCCGTATTTTGTTTCTTGTCTAGCATGTTTATTTAAAGTTATGCCCCTTTGAAAAAAATCAGAATTAAATCTTGTGAGCAAGATATCTTGAAAAGTATTTAAGCTGGGTTCTTGAAATTCGATACAGTGAGTGGGAATGATGTGTACATTACCCGATTATATTTTGAGAGAATTCCATGAAAATATTGATAAAGTTACGGCCCTTTGCAGTTCTGCTCATTTTGACCTTGTCAGCAAGATTTCTCGAAAAGCACTTAAGCTAGGGTCTTGAAATATTATATGCTGATTGGGGATGATGTGGAGATTACCTGGTTTGTTTTTTAGGGAATTCCATGAAAAATTGATGTAGTTATGGCCCTTTGTAGTTCTAGGCATTTTGACTTTTTTCAGCAAGATATCTCAAAAAGTATTTAAGCTAGAGCAATGATATTTGGTATACTGATTGGGATTGAGGAGGAGATCACCTGAATAAATTTTGAACCAATTAAATGAAATGTTGGAGTTATGGCCCTTTCGGGCCATTTAATGTCGTTGCTTTATTGTGTATAGCAGAAGTTTAGAACCATGTATGCTAATGTTTTGAAATTTCATGTTTTGATTCCTCATGAAAAAATAGGTGATCCGTATTTTTTTCTTATCCCAATCATCTCCTATTTTAGAGTTATTTCCCTTTGATAAAATAACATTGAAATCATATATTTGTACTGTTGTTACCGTCATGGCTAAGCAGTGTTGGAGTCAAACAGTGTTAGAGTCAGGCAGTTGGGGGCATAGTGTTTTACAAACACCAGCTCTAGTTCCTAATTAAAATTGGATTAGAATTGCTCAGTGGAATAATTTACAGTGGTTTGCTATGTCTAACAAGTAATTCCAATCGAAACCAGCTGATAAACTACGTGTTTGAAAACAAGAAATCATCAGTTTAGGACGCGATTTTGGATACTCTGGTTCCCTGGAATGGCGAAGGGAAGTTACTCAATTGTGCTAAGATAACTTGAGTTGCTTCCCTTCGCTTATATTGCTGGCGCAAAAAAAAAAAAAAAAAAAAAACTGTCGTTTATCAAAGTTAATTTCTTTTTATTTATTTTTTTATTGTTAGTTTTTGTTTAGTTTTTTTTTGATGCAATTGTTTTCTTCTGAAATATTTATATCTACAGAAGTGTAAAATAAGCGATCTGTGTATGTTGGACAGAAACATTGTAAGACTACTGTCTTGTAAAATTTGCTGATGTTGAAAGGGAGGTGGACCGTTTTCCCCTGCTGAGCAAAATTAGTTTGTGGGCATCATTGACTGATTGAGCATTGAGTAGATCTATGTACTAAATGATGATAATGATTACGACAATTACAGCGATATAATTTATTGTTTGCCAATTATAATCAACATGTGTGCTGATTGACACTAAGTGGATTGTGTGTCATATATTACCTGACGCGACTTAGTGTCGGGATAGGCGCAAAAAATCAATTATCGGAGGCGGAACGCGTTTTTTTTTTGTTTTGTTTTTTTTTTCCTGAAGTTAAATAAAACAACAAACATTTTATGTTTTTAAATTTTTTTTTTTTTTTTTTGCTTATGGAAAATTTGGGAGCCATGGCCTATTCGTGATATACTGGATTTCGCGAAATAATGGACCGCGATGTATTGGAGCTACACTGTAGTTTTCAAATCATACTATTCTGATTCATTTAGTTTATATTTGATATACAGATAGCTATGGAAGCTGTTCTTCATCCAGAATTATATTCATTTATTATCTTGCTTTTATATTAAACTTACTTTGTATAAAATCATTATGTCAAATATACCTCTACCCCCTAAAATTGACTACTTCTGTGTGCAAAATATCAGAGATTGGAAATTGTAGTAACTTCTAAACAATATGCAGGAGCCTCCCTGATTTTCAATTTAAGATAAGCATGAGGAGTGGATTTAAAAAAGACCATTTTGTGAACTTCTAAGAGGGGGCCAAATATGATCCAAATCATATCTGGCCTTTGCATCCCTATACAAAATGTTGAAAGATCATTTTCTCTAAATGTATTATAGAGGAATGGCTGGAACTTACAATGTGTGATTAAAGTTGTAAAACTTTTTAGTTACAGTCAAAATTTTGACTGAAAAAAAAAATTGACTACCAAATTTGTTCAAATGATCCTAGGATGACCTTTGACCTTTTTACTGCAGTCAAATTTATGTCCTAGTTGCTGTGGAAGAATATTGCATGGCATCTGCAGATATTATGCAATGGCTGTTTTACTCAGGTGAGCGAATGATGGCCCATGGGTCTCTTGTTTGTATTTAGTTAAAATTATTCTTAAATGTTGTTTAATCAATCAATCAATTAATCAACTGAAAGAAGAAGAATTAATGATAATAATAAAACACTAAATATTTACTTCCTCTTGGCAAGAACTAGATTCTGGTTTGATTAACCCATTGTAATCGGGAGACCCGTAAAAGGGTACTTGGCAAATAGTGCAGACCCAGATCAGACGCCACAGAATATGGCATCTGATCAGGGTCTCCACTGTTTGCAATTAGTTCAGCCTTTTTTCTATAGGAATATCTAAATCTCATAGCCAGACGTACCTAAAATTTAAATTGGACTCTTCCAATATATAGTATGGGAGATTCTATTCAGTATACAATGGGTTAAGCTGAAGGTAGTGATACTTTTCTTATAATTCCAAAAATTCAAATAGATGCTGTTGTTTTAGATTTCTTTATAGAAAAGTAAGGCTTGCTATTTCATTTAAATTATCTCCTGTGAAAATATGAAAATTGTTAGTTGTCTGTTTTGCCTTCAGTGTATTTAATGCTTAGCATGCTGGGTAAAAAATTCAGCACACATTTCAAAATTTTTGATAATTTCAGGAAACATCACCCGTTCATCTCCTGCTGATTTTGCCTAGAGAGTGCTCAAGGTTAGGGAAGTAACTTATAGCTCCCAAGAAAATATTTGTTTTATTTCTCCATGAAAACATGTTGTGCATACTCATTAGAAGTGCCTTGCAGGGTGCTCTGCAAGGCATTTCTAATGATTAACACAACATTTGTTCTTGTTGAGAAATGAAAAAAATATCCACACTTTTTGGTGAAAAAAGTGTCTTATCTGGAGTTATGAGCACATGTTATGTGCTGTTTACAGGAGAAAATAAAAAAAAACACAAAACTTTTTTTTTTTTTTCAGAGAAGCCCCTAGATATGATTAACAAGTCTCCTAATTCCGGCCCATCAATCATGAAGAAACGAGGCTATGAACAAACGAATGGTATTGATGGAGGTTTGTACATTCAGTAATTAACAATCAGCAACATTTATTTTATTGTTTTCTGTGAAAACACAGCAAAATCTGGGCCCAGTTGTTCAAAGCTAACGATGTCGTTAGTTAACGATTCGTTAAAATTTGCAAATATGTTGAAATTTTTTGCTGAAAAAATGTGAGTAGCTTTTGCAGTGCAAAAGCTACTCACATTTTTTCAGTAAAAAATATCAGAATAATGTATATTGAATCTGCTAAAACAGTTAACGAAATGACCCTTAACGAGCTGCAAAATTAGTGTGATCGCCAAAAATGGGTCTGACCTATGCAATTTCTCTAGTAAACAAGATTTTTGGAATTTTTTTATTAGAAGATATTTTTTTCTGTTCTTCACAGATTAAGAATGTGCACAGTACTGGTTAACCGCTTAGAGGACTAAGCTTGCCCAGTAAACGTGTGGTTAGGTAAACTGACCGCGCTCGACATGACCCCATTGGGTTGACTGAGCCGTAAAACCTCAACACAAAAAAAAAAAATCTTCACAGATTTTAATTTATTGATGTTCCATAACAATAATGTAAAAATTTTAGAAACTTTGAACGAGAGGAATTTGTGAAAAACCTGCATCCAAACTACCGACACTATCAATTTTTGCATTTTGCAGAACTTGCAGCCATTTTTACTTTGGTAAAAAATGAAAGTATTTGAAATTTTTAAAACCAATGACTAGAATAAAATTTTTGTGCATAAGTAGCTACGACAAATATTTTTATTAAGTCATGCTAAATGTTGGCAAAGTTACTTCTTAAAAGCCTTGGTGGCTTAGTCCGATGGACATCCTACTGGTGATCAGGAGGTCTCGCCGGGTCTGGCAACATTTTTTCATTGAGATTGATCATGAAATATTTTCTACGGACATTTCTCTCTCTTCAACTGATTCAAGAAGGGCAATTGTCAGTTTGTAGTGAAAGAATGTGTACAAGTACTGGTTAAGCGCTTAGAGGACTAAGCCTGCCAAGGAAAAAGTGAGGTTTGGTAAACTGACTGGCTCGACATGACCCTAATGGGTTGACTGGGCCATATAAACTCAACACAGCTAGAAAAAAATTTACTTCTTCTATTTGAGCGCCAGTCGAAAAACACTTTTCCAAAAGATGTTGAAAGGAAAGAAGAGACTTAATATACATTTAGCTCTTAATAAGGCACAATGTCAACCAAAAAAATGTATTACATCTTATTTCTCCACGAAAAGATGTTGTGGGTACTCATTAGAAGCACCTTGTTGAGGAGCTTCTAATCAATACCTACAACATTTCTTATTTAATTGGGTACTCATTTTACTTGAAGATAAATATTATCTATCAGAGCAAATATCAGCCTCAATGTCAGAAAACATACCTTGGGACACGTGTGTGGTCTGAACATATTCTTCACTAGGCACATTTTAGTTAACCAAGGATGCATGTTGTGTCCAAACAAAATGGTCATTTTTCTATAAAATCCAGTTGCAGGCCCACTTATGCCGTGAATGATCAGTTGGATTGAGCTGGGTATTTGGGCAACATGGAGATTCAGAATTGCATAAATCGTTTTGTTCCAAAATGCCGCCATAGCAGCCATCTTGAAAGTCTTCAAATGACATCTCCTCCAAAACTAGGTCAGATTGAGCCAAAAGTTGATGGGAGGCATCGAAGGGACATAGAGATTCAGAATTGCCAAAATCGCTACCTTCTGATATCCAAGATAAATGGCTGCCATGATAGCCATCTTGAAAGTCTTCAAATGACATCTCGAAATCCGTAAGTCGGATTGAGCCGAAACTTGATGGGAGGCATCAAAGGGACATAGAGATTCAGAATTGCCAAAATCGCTACCTTCTGATGTCCTAAATAGATGGCCGCCGTGGCAGCCATCTTGAAAGTCTTCAAACGACATCTCCCAAACCACAAGTCTGATTGAGCTGAAACTTGATTGGAGGCATCGGAGCAACAAAGATTCTGAATTGCTAAAATCTTTCCATTCCAATATCCAAGATGGCCGCCATGGTAGCCATCTTAAAATTCTTCAAGCAACATCTCCAAAACTGTTTGTTGGATTGACCTGAAACTTCATGGGAGGCATCGGAGTAACACAGAGATTCAGAATTGCTAAAATTGTACCATTCAGATATTCAAGACAGCAGCCACGGCGGTCATCTTGAAAATAACCACACCTGCTCCCCAGTGGTAAGTTGGAATGAGCTCAAACTTGGTGGGAGGCAATGGGGCGACAAGGCAATTCAGAATTGCTAAAATCATTTTGTTATGATATCCAAGATGGCTGCCACAGCGGCAGTCTTGAAAATCTTCAGATGTTATCTGCTTCCGAGCGGTAAAACAGATTGGGCCGAAACTTGGTGGAAGGCATCAGAGCAGCATGAGGATTTAGAATTGCTAAAATGGTTCTGTTCTGATATCAAAGATAACAACCATGGTAGCCAACTTGAAAATCTTCAAATCACATCTGCTCCGAAATGGCAAATCTGATTGAGCTTGATGGGAGGCATTTGGGTATTATGGAGAATCATAATTGCTAAAATCATTCTGTTCTGATATCCAAGATGGTTGCCATGGTGGCTATCTTGAAATTCTTCAGTCCTCAACTTCTCCCAAACTGTATGTCAGATTGAGCCGAAACTTGATGGGAGGCATAGGAGTGACATGGAGGGTCAAAACTGCTAAAATTGTTCAGTTACAATGTCCAAGATGGCAGCCATGGCTACAATCTTGAAACGCTTCAAACAACATCAGATTTTGAATTCCTAAAGGCAATCTGATCTGATAGCCAAGATGGCCACTATGGCATAATGTAATACATTTTTGCAAAATACAACAAGTCCACCTTTAAACCCTCTTATACATGTATATTAAAAACTGACATACACCACAACCTCTTTATAACACTGTTGTTGGGGTCCATAGCATAATCCATGTTAGTGTTATATCTAAACAAAAATGTATAGATTATATTGAAAAATGACCATTTATGGTCATTTTTCAATATAATCTATACATTTTTAGGATCCATCGTTCAACTGTGTTATATCCAAAAACCATGTTATAATGAAACATGTTATAAAGAGGTTGTAGTGTATAATGAACCTTCTGCCGGCCTCGGTGGCTCAGTTGGATGGGCTGTCCGACTGGAGACCAGGAGGTCGCGGGTTCAACCCCCGCCGAGGTCAGCAACATTCTTTGTGGAGATTGATCGTGAAATATTTTCTACGGTCATTCTCTCCCTTCCGCTGATTCAAGAAGGGCAGTTGTCAGTTTCTGGTGAAAGAATGTGCACAATACTGGTTAACCGCTTAGTGGACTAAGCCTGCCCAGTAAACGTGTGGTTAGGTAAACTGACCGCGCTCGACATGACCCCATTGGGGTGGCTGGGCCGTAAAACCTCAACACAAACAAACAAATAATGAACCTTCTAATAAAGAGTTTTCAGTGTAATAATGTTGATAGTGTCTGTAGATGGTTGTTTGACATATTTCAGTTCCAACAAAACGACCAAACATGGGTGTGATGAGACAAGCTGCCATGGCCATGAGACCACAGATTGTAAGTAATAACTTATCTGATGCAAGGCAAAAATGGGAGTGTCTGGGTGGATAGCACTCCCAGTCGTTGATCATGTGGTCCCTGGCTCGAATCCCATTAGAGGGGGAATTCAGCGCATGATTGAATAGCACTTTATACAGTTTTTCATTATCACCCCTCTGTTGGCATGTTAGTTTAAATGTTGAAAGGGGCGTGAAACACCAAATCATCATCATCATCATGCTAGGCAAAATCACTAATGTCCAAAGTGAAATATTGTTTGTCCTGAGGTCGGCAACATTCTTTCTTGGAGATTGATCATGAAATATTTTCTACGGTCATTCTCTCCCTTCCGCTGATTCAAGAAGGGCAGTTGTCAGTTTCTAGTGAAAGAATGTGCACAATAATGGTTAACAGCTTAGAGGACTAAGCCTGCCCAGTAAACGTGTGATTAGGTAAACTGACAGCGCTCGACATGATCCTATTGGGTTGACCTTAAAGCCTCAACACAAATAAACAAATAAAAAAATATTGTTTGTAGGAAATGGATTTTTGCACTTTTCAGAATTCCTGACACTCCCAATATTGATATTATTTCTTGATGTTAAAAACTCTTATAACTATAACTACCCTAGAATTGAACAGACATGACCATGCAAACAGTGTAGACCAAGGTCAAAGTACTTAAAGGAGCAGTTTGATCGGAGTCTGCCCTGTTTGTCATTCTCCATCACTTTTTATGTACATTGCCAAGAAGTTAACCTAACCCTTTCAGCCCTGCAACCAAAATGAATGTTTTACAAACATTGTAGATCCTGATGGCTTTAGGATTAAATGGACTTAGAATTTGAATTTTAAGCCTTGTCCTGCTGAACCCGGATATGCCCTGCCTTTACAAACAGTATGGCTTCTGAAGAAGCCAGCTGATCATGACCTGCACTGTTTGCCATTATGTGAATTTATATCAGCCATCTGGATCAAGTAATCTGATTGACTGAAAATTAGAAGTGGGCGTGGCATCTTAATTTATTCAGCATGGCAAGGTTTAAGATATTAGCAGTAGCTGATGACATTCTCTATTTTAATTTTTTTGAGATAATAATGGAAAAGAATGGATACACCTGAAGATTTTGCCACCGGTTTTCAAAAGGGCGACAACTGTGACTTCCTGCTGGCTTGGTGGCTCAATCAGATGCGTGTCCGACTGGTGATTGGGAGGTCACAGATTCAATCTCCATCAGGTCCGGCAGCAGTCTTTTGTGGAGATTGATCCTGAATTATTTTCTACGGTCATTCTCTCCTTTCTGCAGATTGAATAAGGGCAATTCTCAGTTTGTGGTGAGAGAAAGTGCAGAAGTGCTGATTACCCACTTAGAGAATCAGAATAGAGAACTAAGCATGCCCATGAAAAGTGTGGTGAGGTAAACTGACCAGCACAACATGACCAAAATAGTGTTGACTGGGCCAGTGAACTCCAACCCAACCAACTGTGACTTTCTGGGTTTTTTTTATCCTCCACCCCCCCCCCCCCCCCCCCCCATTTTCAATGGGGGCGCAAATAGTATCACCGCTGTCCATACGTACGTCCTTCCCGTCCCGTCTTTCCCTCTGTCCCATCCTTAACACTTTTGGTTTCCGTGTGATATCTTTTGAAAGGATTGGTGTATTGGATTGAAATTTTATACACAGGTATATAATCATAAAATGTAGGTCAGGTTTGATTTAGGATAAAATCCACCAATTATTTTGGAAGTTATGGCCCTTTTTCAACTTTGAAAAATGGGGTTTCCGTGCGATATCTTTTGAAAGGATTGGTGTCTTGGATTGAAATTTTGTACACTGGTATATAATCATAAAATGTAGGTCAAGTTCGATTTAGAGTAAAATCCATCTATTATTTTAGGAGTTATGGCCCTTTTTCAACTTTGAAAAATGGTTTCCATTCCATAACTTTTGAAAAGATTACTGTATTGGATTCATATTTTAGACAAAAGCATATAATTTTAAAATATAGGTCAAGTTCGATTTAGGGTAAAATCCACCAATTACTTTTGGAGTTACGGCCCTTTATCAGTGTTGAAAAATAGCTGAAAAATGGTTTCCGTTTGATATCTCTTGAAAAGATTAGTGTATTGGATTCAAATTTTATACACAGGTATATAATCATAAAATGTAGGTCAAGTATGATTTAGGGTAAAATCAACGAATTATTTTTGGAGTTATGGCCCTTTTTCAGCTTTGAAAAAATGGTTTCCGTTCCATAACATTTGAAAAGATTAGTGAATTGGATTCATATTTATACACAAGCATATGATTATAAAATATAGGTCAAGTTTGATTTAGGGAAAATCCACAAATTATTTTTTAGAGTTATGGCCCTTTATCAATGTTGAAAAATAGTTTTCATTCGATATCTTTTGAAAAGATAAGTGTATTGGATTCAAATTTTATACACAGGTATATAATCATAAAATGTATGTCAAATTGGATTTAGGGTAAAATCCACCAATTATTTTGGGAGTTATGGCCCTTTTTCAACTTTGAAAAATGGTTTCTGTTCCATAACTTTTAAAAATATTAGTGAATTGGATTCATATTTTATACGCAAGCATATAATTATAAAATATAGGTCAAGTTCCAATTAGGGTAAACTCCACTAATTATATTTGGAGTTACAGCCCTTTTTCAACGTTGAAAAATAGTTCCAGTTTGATATCTTTTTGAAAACATTAGTGTATTGAATTTATATTTAACACACAGGTAAATTATCATAAAATAGAGGTCAAGTTCCAATTAGGGTAAAATCAACCCATTATGGGAGTTATGGCCATTTTTCACTTTCAAAAGATGTTTTCCTTTTGATATTAAAAAAGATTAATTTGTGTATTGGATTCATATTTTATACCCAGGTATATTATCATAAAATATGGTAAGGTTCAATTTAGGGTAAAATCTTCCAATTATTATGAGAGTTATGGCCCTTTTTTCAACTTCTTTTTTTTGCAAAATACCTGTGTGTGGGTGAGGATGGCCCTGGGCGGGGGCATCTGTGTCATACACGTTTCTAGTATTTTCTGCACACTCTTTGAGAATGTATTCTTTCCTTATAATGAAGATCCCATTTCAGATGGACACAACAGTAAAGTTGTTGTAATCTATTTAAAAAGTTTAAAATATCCTTTTTACACATCAAAATATGCTTAGGTTCATAAAGGTAACAGGGCTCATGTTAGAACATCAAACTTTGTTTTGTTACAGAGAGCTAACATGTTAAACCACAACAGTTTGAATGGTCGTGGTAAACTGCTGCCTAAGAATCTACGAATGCACATGATCAGCTGGATTGATGCTCCAGATGATGTCTACTTCATAGCAACCTCAGCTACAAAGTAAGTTAGACGACTCCAATTTCTAAAAATTACTATATTTAAGTAATAAATTTTTTGGACATCATGATTTCACTACGGTACTTCTCTGAATCCTTAAGGCATCATTCAAACCAGTAGTAATCTAAGTCTATTTTTTTTCCCTTAGAAAATCAGGCTTGATATTTCTCTGAGTTGTTCCAAACTTGTTAGATCTTTGAGGTCTTTCTGTCTCTGTTCTCTATATACTTGTTCTTGCTTTGAATGTCTTTAATATAAGGGTTGAAGTGACAATGTGTTAACATATTATTTATAAAACCCCATCAACTTGATTACATTGTCATACCAATAAAATGTGAGAGTGTTAGTATGAGTGGCTCATCATGTATAAATATGTCAGCCCTGATAGTTCCCCAGAACTTCAGGGTAAATTTTAACCGGTCCAAATGAATAAAAATTCCCTTTCCTTTAAAAAAAAAAAAAAGAAAAGAGAAAAAAAAAAAGGTTTGATATTGGCAAATGAGTGTCAGATAAAATTTATTATAAAGGTTGCCCTTGGAATGATAATTAGAGCCCTGGTTTCATTTAGATGCTTAGTGTGACAGCATTGCAGTTTGCAGGGCCGCATAGACCCCCTAGTACCAGGTTAAGCGGAATTCGATTTTGGAAGTTCCCAGAATGGGCTCAGTGACCTCAAGGAAAATAAAAACTGCACTACTTATTTACAAGCCATATTTATTCTCAAACATTTGAAAAATATGGTCTGCTACAATATTGAATGGTGTTTAAAAAGTTGATAGTGTAACGTCACCAGATTTTTTTGGGGTAGTTGGCTTAATTAGCACACATTAGGCTGTGTTTACTAGTTTGACCTCCTGTGTATCTATCCATTTCAGGAAATTACGAAGACAGTTAGCCAGTCAAGAGTTCAAGAGAGCAGCTCGTAACCCATGGCGATCATTGTCCATCAAACCATCCCTGGTGGGAAATGATCAGGACATAGTAGTGCTTGACTGACTAGGAGTGAACACTTCTGACTAGGAGTGAACAGTTCTAAGAATGAACAGTCCTTGAAACTGCTTGTACAGAAGAGAAGTCTACTGTTGACAGTATTTAGCAGACAACGTTTTCACGCTTAGCATGCTGGGTAAAAATTTCAACTGGTGACAAATTGTTTTTTGTTTTTTGTTTTTTTTTCCCTGAAAGTAGAATTTGAAATTTCATGCAAATTGTCTCCTGAGGAGACAATTTGCATGAAATGTCAAATTCTGCTTTCTGGGAAAATAAATATTTCAAAATCTGTGTGTTGAAATTCTTCCCCAGCATGCTTAGCATAAAAGTATTTTTTCTTACTTTGCCATAGAAAATAGGGCTTTGCATTTTATTAAAAATGAAATGGTTAGCCCTTTTGTCAAAAAATAAAAAAAAGGAAAAAAAAAAAAAAGCAAAAACAAAGAAAAATATCATATGGGCCACAGTGTAAGCAGAATGTCATTGTGGCATTTGTAGACCATTAATGTCATGCAAATGTACGTAGGCTAATAGCTCAAGATGAAGGGATGTATTCGGAAGAAAATTTTGGTTATTTTTGCACCAAAACCTGTCTATTGGGTTCTCACTGGAATCACCTGTTGAATCAGTTCCAATGAGTCCCCACAAGATACGTTTGACTGCAAAATGATAAAAATTATTCTAAATTATCACCTCAGTTTTTACCTTATCTGGAGCTACGAGGCTGATCCGGTCCTTCTCTGTCTGCTTAACCCATTGTAGGGTGAATGAACTAACTCCCCCACACTAAATATTGGAAGAGTCTAATTTCGATTTTAGGTATATTATGCCTGTCATATAATTTAGATGTTCCTAGAGAAAAATGGCTGAATAATTTGAAAACAGTGGAGACCCCGATCAGCAGCCGAGAATGCGGCCTCTGATCTGGGTCTGCACTGTTTGCCAGTTAACCTTTTAGGGGTCTCCATACTACAATGGGTTAATTTTTACCACTCTCTTTGCTAATGCAGCAGATGGCAAATTGATGATATTTTTCTTATTTTTCCAGAAAACAAGATTTGACATTTCATGCGAATTTGTCTCCAGTGGAGACAATTTGCATGAAATGTCAAAGCCCGTTTTCTGGGAAAAATATGAAAAATATTTTAAAATGTTGTCTGCTGAAAATTTTACCCAGAGTGCTAAGCACTATATAATTCATAAGATTCCTCAAAATTGTTTAGATATCATAAAATATATTGTGTAATGGTGAAGGTCCTGATCAGGCTGCATAGTTACACAGGCAGATCAGTCTTAACTGTTCGCCATAATATAGCTTTGCTAATTATTGTCTACAGCAGGCAAAAGATCATATGACTACATGTGACGGTACCAAGTATTCAGGTTAGGACTGGGAATTAAATTTTTATTACATGTTGCATATCAGCAGAAGAATCTGATATTGAGGAATGTGTTATTTATTTTGTTACACGACAGTAATTGTGTGTGAATGTGAAAAGATACAACTTGACATAGGAGACTGACATATATCCTTTACTGTGCATAGATCCAGTATTTTTCTTATTTCTTCACAAAAATATACATTGTTGGAACTCATTAGAAGTGCCTCATCAAGACACTTTTAATGAGAACCCACAACATATGTTTTCATGTAGAAATGAGAAAAATGTCATTTTGGCTGAAAAAAAAAAAAAAATGCCTTATCTGTGAGTAGGCTTTACAGCTTCCACGTCTATGCAGATTGGCCAAGGTCTAAATGCTTGCTGTATAAGCTCTACAAGATCTGAAGAACCTATACCATTGCTGCTAGGGAAAAAACAAGTTGTACTTTTCTTTGTGCGCATATGAAATGCATGGAGTTGTATACGCCAGATCAAAAGTGTGAATTCTCACAATCAAAACAGATTCTAGAATGGTGAGTAGGTACATGTGGTGTAAATTCAGGCATGTTTATATTTCCATAGCTCCAGATAAGATGCTTTTTCAGCCGAAAAATACTTATATTTTTCTTATTTCTCCATGAAAACGTGGGTATTCATTAGAAGTGCCTCAGCGAGGCATTCTGATGAGTACCACCAACATATGCTTTTATGGAGAAATAAGAAAAATATTATGTGGATACCCCTGCTTATCTGGAGCTATGACCAGTGTCATGATCTTGATGTTTTGGAACTTGCACAAAATTGAAATACTGTTTGCCCTTTTATTGAATTTTTAAATTATTGAAAAGATAACTTCCGCAAACTGACTAAATTTGATCAAGTATTTGTACCCAGTGTTAGAGAAAATAAGTCAGAGGACTTTTTAACGAGAAATATTTGGTGATAATTCACCGATAATTTTTCTTATCTATTGATGTCAGAGGTTGTTCTAATAAAAACCCACAGCATATATGCTTTTATGGAGAATTGGAGAAAATTATCCCAGTATTATCAAAAAGTTGATTCAACAAGTTCTTTGGCTGCAGATAAGGCGTATTTTTCATCAAAAAAAAAAAAAAAAAGTATTGACATTTTTCTTATTTCTCCACGTAAGCATATGTTGTGGGTACTCATTAGGAGCACCTTGGCAAGGCACTTCTGATGAGTACCCACAACATATATATTTTCATGGAGAAATAAGAAAAAATTGATCCGCATACCCCTACTTACTGTCTGGAGATTTGGAGGAAGCGTGCCATCAAGAGTCTGACTACGGTAAATGTCCTGAAATTTTGAACACTTTATTACATAATATTTTGGCCTAAATTTTGCTTTTTATGCAGCTGTTTCTGAAAATAGTGGAATGGCGAACAGTGCAGACCCTGATCAGACTGCTCCTGAAGGAGCAGTCTGATCTGGTTCTGCACTGGTTACATATGTCAGTTTGTTAAGTCGTATACAAACAGCAAAGGGCCTAATTAGCCTACACGTCCACACAGTTTGATTGGAGCCTTTGCTTCTGGATGGCCGAGCGGTTAGTGCTCCTGATTTCAGATCTCAAGGTCCCAGGTTGGAATCTCACAGGAGGCGGAATTCAGCTTATGACTGTATGACACCACAGCACAGAACCTTTCATTATCACCCTTCCATCATCTCGATATGAATTACGTAATGTTGAGAGGGACATAAAACACAGGACAAAAATGATTGGCGCTTTCACAGTCCTCTATCGGAATTGTTGGATATTATTATTATTTTTTTTTTTTTTTTTGCGCAGACAGATCCTTGTTATGCAGGACCAGTTGCACATTTGCATTTTGTCTATGCACCTAACACCCATTTTCTTGTGATGCAGTTCAGAAATAGCATTCTGATAAAATGGGTTTTCAGTTTCTAAAACTGTGCAGATGGACTGCATAAGTCTAGATAAGAGTGGGTATCAGGTAAATAGTATTCTTATTTCTTGACGAAAACATGTTATGGGTACTCATTAGAAGCAATTTCTCAACGAAAACATTCTCACCGCTGTGGTTCGAGCCTCGCTCGGGTCATATGTGGGAAAGCCAAGTTCTGCTTACGGATGGTCAGGTGGTTTTTCTCCGGGTTCTCCGGTTTTCGCCCACCTTCGATGAACGATCGGCTCGATATAAGTGAAATATTCTTGAAAGGGCCGTAAAACCCAAATCAAAAAAAAAAAAAAAAATCAACGAAAACATACATTGTGGAACCTCATTAGAAGCACCTCACTGAGGCACTTCTAATGAGTACCCACAACGTATGTTTTAGTCGAGAAATAAGAAAAATATAGATGCATTTTGGTTGAAAAAAGCGCCTTATCAAGAGCTGTGGCTGTGACAAGTGGAAGTGTGTATTTGAAGTATATGCGGACACCAAGATTAGTCTAGGCTTGCAAGCAGTCTGATCAGGACCTTTGCTGTTCACTTAAAGAATCATGACATACTGTATATGTCCTGATTAGACTGCACATATTGCACAGAATTATCAAAATCATAATTTTGCGTATGTTTGAAGATGGTGTAGAGCCTGAAGATGCAATTTTGGCATGATCTGTAAAATAAATATCAAACTGAAACTGTTGAGACATCTCTCTTGTTTTTAATCATAAAATGTTGCTATTTTTCTTATTTATTCAAATATGTTGTGTGTACTCATCTGAAGCGCCTCGGTGAGGTGCTTCTAGGAGTACCCACATTTTCCTGGAAAATATTTATTTGGTTATCCCTCTTATCTGGCGCTATGGGCGAGATGGATAATTTGGGAAAATATCTGATATTGTTGTTTAAGAATCTTAAAGTCTGAAAAAGCAAAGAGAAGTAACTTGATTTCTTGAACGTGAGGTCCATGAGAAAATGAGCAGAAGGTGCGTTTGAGCAAAACAAGTTCAAAGGTGCCTGGATTAAAGTTCTAGATGACTGTTTGCAGAGAACATGTTTTGTGTGCATTTCAACATTTAATAGTGAAAAAATACAAAGTTATTTGTTTTCATGATTGGTTGTGTCGCATAAATGTCTGGATAAATAATCTAAACATTTGATTGGTTGGTAACACTTTTACATTAACATGATGAAATTTAAAACAGTGTGGTGATATTTATAACTACAGCAAGAAAGAGAGGAACTGTAAAGCTCTTTCCATCAGCATTCAGTTGGCTAAATCAGCAGAAGACAGATATTTTTGTTAGTTTCCCAGCGACAAAGGGACTAAAGGTGTCAAGCCAAGGCGCATCTAATGATTTATACCCACATTGTATATTCTCTTGGATAAACAAGAAAAAATAATTATCTGGATACTATTGTTATTGTTATTTGGAGTTGTGTACTCAATATCTACACCTTTTTCCACATTTTCCACACTGAACACTTTTTCTCAGAACTTGGATGCATTGTATTTTAAGAAAAGAAAAAAATTCTTGATAAAAAAACATATCTTGCCATTATTCAGATCGTCTTGGTTTGATGATATAAAAGAGATGCCAGATAAAATTGTATTTGTTTGGAAACTGAAAAAAAAAAAACCACAACAAAACAACATAACAAAAAACAAACTTTTTATAACGAGAAACAATTCTTTGTGTGCCAGTACACATTTGATTATATGAGCCATGTCAAGTAAAAAATGCCTTCGGACATGTGCAATATTCGCAAATTCAGATCATCCTGAACATGGGTAAAGTATCATCAGTACCTTTGCTCTCCATTCATTTATTTTGTAGTAAGCAACAATTCTGTTAGCAGACAGTGAAGGCCCTGATCACACTTTATGGATGCGCAGGCCGATCTGGGACTATGCTGTTCATATATGCCAGAAGACATGTTTTTGCATAGCCCAGCCCATTGGATGCGCGTCGGACTGGTGATCAGGAAGTTTCGGTAGGCAATATTCAGGTTGGCAATTTTCTTTGATTGACCGTTCATAGCTTCAAATGAATACCCATCAACATATTTTCATGGCTGAATAAGAAGTTATGTTTTGAAAATTTTGTATTGTGTGATTTGCTGCTGAAGTATCAGTATTAAAATTCAGGGTAGAAAGTTTTCTGCAAGATGAAAACTACATATTTTTCTAAGTCACGACTTGAGTACAGCAAGAATCAAACTTACAAATTTGAATCTTTTCTGGAGAAAAATAGTAATGGGCTTGAATTTGTGATCTGTTAGGAAGATATTCATTGATTCCTATACTTTTTGTACTTTATTTACCTAAGGATTTGGACGGACAGGTCTGAGCAAACAATGTAAACCTGGATCAGATCCTGAATGCAGCATCTTATTTGGGCCTACACAATTTGCCAGTGATCCATCAGTTTCTAAACATATTGGCAGGTAATAAAATGGACATTCAAATTTCAGGATAAGTATGGTAATGTGTTAATCAGACTTTTTGGTATGCAAAATTTTAGGACATTTACCGTATGTTTGTGACAGAGCCATATTTGATAGTTTAGAACAAAACTCAAGTATATATATATATAGTAGAGAAAAATTAAGTTTATGATGCTATTAAATTCTTTGGGTGCGTCAAACTGAAGTTCAAGCTATTTATGTCTGAATTTTGAGGTGGTACTTTTCTACCTCAAAAAAATGATGTGGATTTTTTTTATTTTTTATTTTTATTTGTTTTTATTCAAATAAGTAAATGACATCAATAAATAAGCACTACCGATATATACCAGTAGCTTTTTTATTCATGTACTTTGGACACCACAGGTTTTGGACAGACTGACACCATTTTTTTCCTTGCAGTCCGCTTTTTTTTTGGAAATGCACTGTTTCTGGACCCTTTAATGACTTTGCATGGATGTACAGGCTGTTCTGGGTCTTTGCTGTTCAGATCCTTGGGGAAAATTTTCTCATGTCTTGGCTCAAATGTGTCTGAAATTAAATGAGCCATTTCAAGTAAAAAAGATGTCTAGCATATGCAGATCAGCCGGTTCACCCAGTTTCTGGACAGGTTCTTAGTTTAAAATTGATAATGTCCAAAACAACAGATAAGATGGGCAGAAGTATAGAAATTTTTTTGGTGAGTCACGTCTAATGTATACCCATGTCTTAACTTTTCATGGAGAAATAAAAAAAAAAAATATCTTGATACTCCTTACCCAGAGTTAAATTTTCTACAATATTAATTTTGTGAGTAGATACTGCCCAGCAGGCACATGATGTTTGTACAATGTCGGCTCAACGTCGATGCAACGTCATGACGTTGCATCGACGTTGTATTAACGTCATGTCCCCGCTGGGTGAAGATCATGATCAGACTACATGGATGTATGGGCTGGTCTGGGTCTTTACTGTTCAGATTCCTAGGGAACGACATTTTCTCATGTCTTGGTTCATATGGTCTTGCCTCTGGTGGGCAACCCACCCACCATGTTTTACTTCATGTGTAAATTACAAGCTTGGTAATATTTACCAAGAATTGTTGATATTATTTATGCGAGTGTTACAAGTATTAAGTGAGTGTAAATAGCCGACATCTTCATCATTCAAAACAAACTTTTCATTAATGTTTGATGTGTGAGAAAAAGGTTTTTGGGGCATGTGTGAATATCAAATGCCCACATCAGCAGTCTGATCCGATCAGCATATGACAAAATCCTTGATTACCATATTGATACTGAAAGTGCCAGGCAAAATTTGCAGCAGACAACATTCTGGGCTCTTTATATTATTTTTCATAGTAAATAAGTCTTGACTTTTCATGCGAATCTTCTGCACACCAGACAATTCAGATGAATTCAACTTATTTTCTGTGAAAAAATTAAAGAAAAATGCAAAAACTGTCATCTGCTGCAGCTTTAAGTGTTAACCTTAAGTATTCAGAGGAAAAGGTGTAAGTAAACAGAATAGACCCTGATCAGATGCTGCATACTCCGGTATCTAATAAGTGTCTACACTGTTTACCACTGATCCAGCCATCCAGCATTTAAGGTATAGGTAGTAAATGGTTCAAATTTTAGGATGAGTATGGTAAGGCTTGAAATTGTCAGAATATTTATGGTAAATTAGGTAACACTACAAATAGGCCTGAATAAGACTTGACATTTCATGTGAATCGTCTGCTTGGCAGACGATTCACATGAAATTTCTAGTCTTATTTTCTCTGAAAAATTACAGAATGTTGTATCTGATGTTCTGTGGTATATGTCAGCTCAGGGTCTACATTTGTCTCTCATCCAGCAGTGTTGAGCAACTCAGCTAGTAAAATAGATTTATTCAAAAATTGACCAGTATGGCAAGATGTGAAGGTGTCTAAATACCTAGGTTAAATATGGTGGACAGCTGATGTTAATCTAATCTGTATGTTTGTGTGTGCTGGATGTAGTTCAGATATAAATAGGAAAATCATCAGTAACTTTGCTAACCTATTTACCCAAAGTATTTGAACACCTTAACGCCTTACCATAAATAAAATTTGAACCAGTCTATTGTACTGTTGTGTATTTGTGTTGATTTGTGTAAAAATAATGAACGGCAAACAGTGTAGACACTGATCTTGGAAAAAAAAAAACAATCTTTAGTGCTCTGGATTCAGATTCAGGGATTGTAAATATATATGAAATGCATCAGATAGAGGTCTGTTTTGCAAGACCTGATAGAGTGTGCAGATACACAGGTTTATCATGGTCTGTGCTGGTCATGTCAAAGCCTTTTCTTTTTTTTTAAAAAAAATTGACACAGTTGCATCTGTTGTAGTAGAAATTTGCAGAACCTAAGAGCCTTAGCAGCTGCAAAACAGACAAAATGGCATAGAGTACGCAAAAAGGACACCCGATGCCCGAGCAAATAGTGTAGACACAATCAGATTACTCTTAACCCTTGTCCTGCTGAATAAATAAAGATGCCACTCCCATTTCTGATTTTCAGCCAGTCAGATTACATGATCCAGCTTGTTGATATAAATTCACATACTTAATGGCAAACAGTGCAGAACCAGATCAGTTGGCTTCTGAAGAAGCCAACTGATCTGGATCTACACTGTTTGCAAAGGCAGGACATATCCGGGTTCAGCAGGACAAGGGTTAAAACTGGATCAGGGTAGGCACTGTTTGCATTCAATGTCCAGACACATGATGGTCAGATAGACTTTTTCAAATTTTAGGATAATTACGTTAGTTACCCCAACTATGTATGTAACTCGATATCATTCTGGGCTGCATCAAGCAAAAAAAGTGCCTTCAAACAAGCAAAATGCACATTCAGATCATCCTGTGCATGCCCAAAGAATTTTCTGGGCCTATGCTCCATTCATTTATTCTGTAGTATCAATGACTCTGTAAGCAGACAGGGAAGGCCCTGAATAGACTGTGCAAATGCACAGGCTGATCTGGGCCTTCGCTGTTTGCATATGCCTGAAGACACATTTTAGTGTGGCACAGCCAATACTGTCCTGAAGTTTGTTCAGGTCCATTTGCTACCTGTTAGCGTGTCTAAAATCAACAGGATGCATGGCAAACAGTTTAGACTGATCAGACACCACAGTATGCCGGGTCTGATCTGGGTCTACATGTTTGCACAAGCCTACATAGAGTAAATATGGTGAGTGCAGTAAGGGTTTATGATGTCCAAATACATAAGGGTAAATAATGTAACCTGACCATTATGTGCAGGTAAGTTATGTAACCAGACCAGTATATGCAGGTAAATAATGTAACCTGACCAGTATATTCATCAGCTGTTCAGTTTGGGTTTTACAAAGACCAGGGCCCTGTTGTTCAAAGCAGGAAAGTAAACAAAAAGTCACAAAAATTGTCTCCCTTATAAAAAATGGTAGGAACTCTACCAAGTGTATTCAGTTCCAGTAACATCATTAAATTTAACAACTTAAGTAAACAACTGGGCCAAGATCTAGTTTGCATTTGTATTGCATTTAGCATTTTGTAAGTTTTGTCTTGCCCTGGCTCTGCGATTGTGGATACTGTGAGATTGAAGTGCCAATAGGTGTTGTATACAAATATTTTTCTATGGTTGTGTGTGAATTCACCTTACATTTAACCCCTTAACGTGCCAAGCAAAATTGTAGCAGATAACTTTATATTTTTTAAGTATTTTGTAGAGAAGATTAGGCTCGATATTTCATATGAATTGTCTGAGCAGACAATTCACACAAAATGTCAAACCTTATTTTCTGACAAATAAAAAAGAAATATATCAAAATGGGGTCTGCTGTAGTTGCAATTGACACTTTTTGGGTTCAACAATTTTTTTATTTGTTTATTTCTTTTTGCATCGGAACACCATTTCGAGGGTTAAGCGCAAGACTGTAGTAACTCAAACATATTTTTGAAACCCTTGTTTAGGGACAACTTTGACCCCTTTGTAAACAATGCAAATTTAGGTGCCATTGCTCATACGAGCAATGGCACCTAAATTTCCATTGTTTACAGAAAGAAACTTAATCTTCATAATGCCTTCATGGTAAGGAGATTAAGTATTGGGAAAAACAACCGACTTGCTACAGTCTTGTGATCAACCCTCGATTTGAGCCTCAGTGTGAGAAATATACCTATGAACACAAGAACCAAGGAAGACTCAGATCAGCCTACACAGCTGCACAGTCTGATCAGTCTTGGCTGTTAGTCTGAAGAAACCTTGAATCCAAGGTTATCTAGACAGCAAGACTGATCAGTAGCATGGCTTTGCCGACTGATCTATTTGCTGGTTGCAATTCTGGAGAATTATTTAAAGGCTCCAAGAAAATGAAATGATTTTTTATCGTATCTCTGAATTAATGTTGGCAACATTAATTCAGATACAATAAAAAATCATTTCATTTTTGATCCAGTTCAAGAACGAGAGACTGACTGAAATTTTACAGGCTGTCAGGTGTCCCATTTTCATGATTGTATTAATACCATATATCAATTTATCAAACCTTTCTTGGAAAATAAAATGTCTATTTTTGAGGAATATGGAGCCTTTATTTTTTTTTTCACACTGGCTCATTCCAGTATAAATAAATTGATCTACATCATCCTAAAATGTGTACATGTAATTGGGGTATGTTCAGACAGTGCTGGCCCAGATCAACCCACCAAACTATGTGTCTAATCAAGACGTTTTCTGTTGACTTATAGAATCATTAGATAATGAAGACTAAATCAGCGGACAGCAAAGGTCCAGATGAGATGATGTAGATTTGCAAGATGGTCTGGATCTTCATCAGTGTTTGCATATTCCCAGAAGACTCATTTTGGCTCAGTTTAATGTCAGACACTTGAAGATTGACTACGAAAGCTTAACACTTAAAGTGCCAGTCACAACTGCAGCAGATGACATTTTGAAAAAAAATATATATATATATATAATATATATATATATATTATATATAATATATATATATATATATATATATATATATATATATATATATATATATATTATTTTTCAGAGTAAATAAGACTTGACATTTCATGTCAATTGTCTGCTAGGCAGACAATTCACATGAAATATTAAGTCTTATTTTCTCTGAAAAATTACAAAAAAATACTTGTAGAATGTCATCTGCTTCAATTTTGCAAGTCACTTAGGTTAAACACAGGGATGTTATTCACAGCTGAGATGCTGATTTTTGTTTTCTTCAGATATTACTATATATCATAATAGGTAGATTTCTGTTTGGAGAACACTTTATAGAGCTGCAGCTAACTTGGCAGCACGCCTGATTTGGGGGCATATCAAGATAAATAAGCCACTATATTTTCAAGGTAAATAAGACTACATTTCATGTGAATCATCTGACTAAACTGCATGATGCCCAGACTGGTCTGTGTCTGGAAGATAGGTTTTATATCTATGTGTTTATATGTATGTGCCGTTGCTGCACTAGGCATCCATGTTTATGGTCAGTCCACAGATGTTAGAAGTTTTATACTGAAGGCAAGCTGTCAGACAACTGCCCTTGTGTATCAGGGTATGAGAAGGGCATAACTCTAGACTGTGGTTACTTTTTAAATAGCTCCAGATAAGGTGATTTTTTTTTTCAAGAGAATGTTATTGTTTTTTCTTATTCAGGAAAACATCTTGGGGTTACTCATTAGAAATGCCTTGCCAAGACACTTCTAATAAGTATCCACAAGTTTTCGTGAATATAGAAAAAACTAATTTATACTGACACCCCTTATATCTTGAGCTCCTTATATCTTGAGCTATTAACAGTTACTTTGTATGCATCTCTTTAGGTACATCAATTTTTTTCAACCAAGAAGTATTTATTTATTTATTTTTTTTTTTTGTCTTATTTCCATGAAAATATCTTGTGAGTACTCAAAAATGTAGAAAAAAAAGAAGAATTATTTATCTGCCGAGAGGTCTTTATTCTGTACAGGCACAATTTTGTTTGTGGTCCAGATGTATAACACAGCAATTAACAGAGAAGACCTTGACTAGACTGCAAATGCATAGGCTGATCTGGGTCTTTGCTGTTTGCATTTTGCATAGGCTGACATCAGTCTTTGCTGTTTGCATTTGGGCCTTTGCTGTTGCATTTGGCTATTTCTGAGCTGTTTTGGCAGATGACAAATTGACAATATTTTACTTATTTTTCCAAGAAAAATACCTTTGACATTTAAAATGTCTAATGCTATTTTCTGGCAATATTAAGGAAAACTATTTAAATATGCCGTCCGCTGAAAGTTTTACTCAGTATGTTAAGTGTTAATGGGGAAATAAGAAATACCTTAATGTTTTTTGGCAGAAAAAAAAAATTATCTAGTATCATGTTTATGGGATAGATTTTTGCATTTTATGAAACTAATAACTCCAGGGCCCAGTTGTTCAAAGCGTTGTTAGCTTAACGAGTTCTTTAAGGGTCATTTCGTTAACTGTTTTAGCGGATTCAATATACAATATTCTGATATTTTTTGCTGAAAAAATGCGAGTAGCTTTTGCTACTCCCATTTTTCAGCAAAAAATTTCAGCGTATTTGCGTATCACCCGATGTAAATTTTAACGAATCGTTAACTAACGAAGTCGTTAGCTTTGAACAACTAGGCCATGATTGGAGTGGGTATAGGGTAAATATTTCCTTATTTCTCCGCAAAAACATGTTGTGAGGTGCTTCTAATGAGTACCACAACATATGTTTTCGTGGAGATATAAGAAAAATCTTTACAATTTTTGGTTGAAGAAAAAAAATCTTATCTGGAAGTATGAAACAGATGCAAGAAAGGACTTGAGAGTCTCTTCGCCATCGATTTTCTGTCTGTGTTTTTCACTTATTTATTTTCTTTGTCTCATTGCTATCATTAACATCAATGAAACTGTAAATGAATAAAAATTACAAGATCTGTTCTCATACTATTTGTTTCTCTTGGTACCTTTAAAGACCCATAAGAATAACTGCGAAGACAGCTTTATATAATGTTACAAGGGAAATTCAGAAAATTTTGAGACTGTCCATATAAAATATAGAAAACCTGTATTGAAGCATATTTCTTCCAGCAGTCTCTCAAAATATTCCCCCTTAACAGAAACAGGATGAGCAGGCTGATTTAAGTCTTCATGGGCACACATGTCGGAAAATTCATTTTCTCATATTGCTGGTCATGTATTTATATTGCCTAGATCATATCATTTTCACCGCAAGTATCTACGTTTGGCTGTTAGCACTCCCGATATTGGATCACAAGGTCCAAGCTTCAAATTCTACCAGAGGTGGAATTCAGACTATGGCACTGCACGGCCTTTCAATATTATCCCTCCATCACAAGATAACGGGGCCCAGTTGTTCAAAGCGTCGTTAGCTTAACGAGCTCGTTAAGGGTCATTTCGTTAACTGTTTTAGCGGATTCAATATACAATATTCTGATATTTTTTGCTGAAAAAATGTGAGTAGCTTTTGCACTGCAAAAGCTACTCACATTTTTTCAGCAAAAAATTTCAGTATATTTGCGTATCACTCGATGTAAATTTTAACGAATCGTTAACTAACGACTTCGTTAGCTTTGAACAACTGGGCCCTGGAATACTGTTGAAAGAGACATAAAATGCAATTCACCATCCATTTTCACCAGTGGGTCAACTCGTGTAACTATCCAGGGATCAAGCTACAGGGCGACTGGGGCGAAATAGTCGCCCTAGAGGGCTCAGTCGCCCTGGTAAGCCCAGAGGGCGACAAAAACTTCGCCCTCCGTTTTTGCAACTTTTGAAAAAGCTAGTACTTGTGCAAAACGAACCTTTTGTTGGGAGAAATCCAGTAAAAATTGAGCAAACATGCAAAGGTAAAAATCTGTTGAAAAATGTTGTTAGATGTATCAGAAATGCCACTGAATGAAAGTCTGATGTGATTTAACAAGTTTTGGAAGAAACCTGTTCGCCTATTAAATGACCAAAAGATCGTTTTCATCAATGTCATTAGTTTTCGTGGGTGTCCGTTTTTTCATAAATGAACCATTTACATGCTGAAAATTGGCCAGAAACACCATTAAAAGTGCAAAAAGCTAAGTTTAGAAGTTGGCAGACACTTTAGTTTAACAAATTTATTATTATCATTATGTTTATAGCTTACTTACCAAGCCACAGACCTTGATGTTTTGACTGTATCTACTCAAAAGAATTGTCAATTTCCAAAAAGATATGAATGAACTTATGTGTCCAGATATAATGTATTTGCCCTACTCATGTCTGTGTTACTTTGCATCATTTAATTGGTTTAGAAGTAAGAATGAATGTAGGTCTACAGTAAAATTTGTTTCCTTCTTTGTTAATTCCCAAGACAATATGGTAAAAATTCCCAAGACAATGCAGTAAAGTGAGTCGAGAGTCCTAAATTGTCGAGCTTTCAGTAAGGCGATAGGTGAACCAAGTCTTGACTTCTCCCTCATCCTATAAAACTTCTCCCTGTTTTGTCTGGAGGGAGAAGTCACTTCTCCCTAAATTTCTGAGCCAGCTTGATCCCTGCTATCAATGCGTCTAAATATCTGATGTTATCTGCACATGTACTCTGGGTGACCTGGGTTTAGGTATGAAATAATGCTTGACGATGTTCGAACACCTCTGCATATTCAAGTACTGAGATAATCTGGACCTAGAAATAGCATCATTTAGCCTTGGCAGGCTGAATTTGGACAGCAGACAATGTTTTTAAGGCGATGGATACATTTTCAGGGGAGACAACTGTCAGTTGTTTTGCCATCCTGAAAAGGAGTCTTTTCTTGAAGCAACAAATTCTTTCCTTCTATACCAGACCCCTTTTCAGAAGGGTCTTGGTGTGTAGACAAACAAACATTAAAAAAAGGTGAAGACACCCAGGAAACGCCACAATCATGAAGCACAACTCTCCTGAGGCACCAAAAGAAGAAGAGATGAGGAACAAATGAAGACAGAACAAACACCACATATTAACTCTTTCGGTGCCAAATTTCAGACGACATTTGTCATCTGCTTTTTTGTTTTAAACTATTGTTAGGAAAGACGTTTATATGTAAAGTTGAAAGACTGAATGTCAAACAGCGTAGATCCAGATGAGACGGCTCATTGAGCCGTCTCATCTGGATCTATGCTGTTTGCAAAAACCTATTATTATCGCCTGTGTCAGTGAAAGAGTTAAACCACAAATGCACAAAGAAAGAAGAACTGCAACAGAGGACTCGCCTTGGAACAGTCTGTAGGAAAACTACACGGGAGGGGGAGGGGGCGATGGGGAACTTCCTCACCCTTAATTCTGATACAGCTCCAAATTGCAAATATATGCTCAGCCCACATAGGGATCCTCTACCTCATCTGTGAAACATCTCAGTGAATCACATATAATTAAAAACACCATGATGAACAAGTGTGACAGGGATGGGGGTGGGGGGACCTCACCCATAATTCTGATACAGCTCCAAATTGCAAATATAAGCTTGGTCCACATGGGGGTCCTCTACCTCTTCTGTGAAACATCACAGTGAAACACATATAACTGAATAATTAAAATCACTGTGATGAACAAGTGGTGGTGGGTGGGGGTGGGGACTTCGCCCTTAATTCTGATACAGCTACAAATTGCAAATATATTCTCATAGGAGTCCTCTACCTCATCTGTGAAACGTAGTAAAACACATATATTCAAAAACACTGTGATGAATCAAAGCTAAGGGCTCAATGGTGATCTGAAGCCAGCTAGGAAGTCATGTTACCTGACCATGACTGTCAAAACACAGAAATAACATCAAGAATTTTTATTTTCTATATTCTTAACCAGAACAACACTTTCATCATGATAATAATTACATGTACCTGTAAGAGGATTCGAATCTCTCTCCTAACATAATACAAGAATATTTCAATATTATCAGGCTGATCTGGGCCTGCATTGTTAGCACATAAAATATAGAGCTGATGGGATATCAATGATGCATCAGACTATCATATTTTTTTTGAAAGGTGATACAGTATCACCACACAGCTTGAATCAATATTTCATGATAACTTTCACAATAAAACAAGAATTATCAAAAACAATGTATTTTACTTGTTCATATTTGCAATTTCAGCTTGTCGCAAGTTCGTATTTCACATGCAATACAGTTTTTCAATGATCAGGGCCCAGTTGTTCAAAGCCTAACGATGTTGTTAGTTAACAATTCGTTAAAATTTACATCGAGTGATACACAAATAAAAAATTTTTTTGCTAAAAAATGTGAGTAGCTTTTGCAGTGCAAAAGCTACTCACATTTTTTCAGCAAAAAATATCAGAATATTGTATATTGAATCAGCTAAAACAGTTAACGAAATGACCCTTAACAAGCTCGTTAAGCTAACGACACTTTGAACAACTGGGCCTAGGCTGGATCATGTCTGCATATTTCAAATGCTTATTAGACTGTTCAAAATCACAAACTTTGATCTCTGTATAAATTCAAAGATCCAGAAAGGACATCTACGATTAAGGTGGAGATTCTCCCAAAAAGTTGATGAGGTTAAATTTTAAATGGTGTGATATGAGCGTTTTTTTGGTCCACTCATTCAACTATCTATGTTTATTATGTAATACCATCATTTTGGCAGTTCAAATGTTACAAAATGTGGAGATAACCAATGATTTATCTAACTACCCTAACATCATAGTTTCAAGGAACTAAATAAATTGGGTGACCTGTTATCTTTGATTCCTCAATTTGCCATAGAAACATGCACAATAGATTTAATTTTAAATTCTACTTCTCTTTTTCTCTCTGTAATTATGCATCATTTAAACATAAATAAATGCATCTTTACTTCTGGTCAAAAACTGAACAAGAAAAACGCCTAAAAGCTTTTTGAACGGGTTTTTCAAAAGGTAAACCTCTGACATCAGGGGAGATAAGTATGTAACGAAGAAAGTGAGAGATGCCTCTCTTGCATGTGACGTGCCTTCTTGTCCTCCTCTTCATTCCTACCAAATATGAAAGCAATCCACTGAAGAATAAAGGTAGCATAACTTTGAAAAAAAGGTTAACCAAAAAGTAAACCTGGGACAACGCCAGATGCCCGGACATCACTATTTTAAAGGACAGATTTTTTTAAAAACCCGTCCAAAAACGAGAGTGCTTCAGTATTTTTGAAATAAATGTACATGTATGTTCCACCCTTGAACTTTAAAGGACTTGTTGGTTCAAGGGGAGGAACATACTTTTGTCAATTTTGCATCAAAACATATCTTGAGGGTACTTAATTGCCTCGCTGAGGCATTTCCAGTAAGTACCCACAAGACCTGGGCCCAGTTGTTCAAAGCTAATGATGTCGTTAGTTAATGATTCGTTAAAATTTACATCAAGTGATCGCAAATATGCTGAAATTTTTTGCTGAAAAAATGTGACTGCAAAAGCTACTCACATTTTTTCATCAAAAAATATCAGAATATTGTATATTGAATCTGCTAAAACAGTTAACGAAATGACCCTTAATGAGCTTGTTAAGCTAACGACGCTTTGAACAACTGGACCCTGTTTGGAAGCAAAAATAACAAAAAATAATCCCAAATTACCATCTCAGTTTTCATCTTATCTGCAGCTGTAAGACCCAGACAAGACTGTGTATGTGCAGGCCTGCCCAATACATGCTACTGACAAATGGAAAACTGTTTCTTACAGCAGACCTCAAGTAAGAAAGTTTTGTTTGATTTACAGTTTTATGGCCTAGTCAATACTGCTGAGGTCATGTCAAGGCAGTCAGTTAACCTACACACACTTTTTTCAGTGCAGGCTTAGTGCTCAAAGTGGTTAACCAGTACATTGTGCACATACTTTTTTGCCAGTATTAAATTGACAACTGCTCCTCTTGATCAAGTAAGAAAGCAACCTGAGAAAAATCCATGTTATCCACTCAAGATGTAAATAACTGACTATAGCTAGGCCTACTGGGCATCTTAGCTTGCTGCCTTTGAAGGGCGTCATCATAAGATTTGACCTGAAGGCTCACTTTTGGCCCTGTCTTCCAGAGACAACCTTTCTCATCAATTATAGCTGCATGGATGTTGACTAGATGTGCTCCTGCGATGGGAAATCCCAGAATGAAACTAACACTAAAATAATCATTATGAGGTTCAACAGACTGGGTCAGATTATTCACACTGGATTCTGTGGCCTGAAAAAAATGAAATATTTTTTTTACAAATTAAACATTTCTTTAGCTTTGGCTATTGTTTAAACCTAGTTCTGCTGAACCCAGATATACCCTGCCTCTGCAAACAGTGTAGAGCCAGATCAGTTGGCTTCTGAAGAAGCCAACTGATCTGGATCTGCACTGTTTGTCATTAAATATGTGAATTTGTATCAACAACCTGGATCAAGTAATCTGATCGGCTGATAATTAGAAGTGGACGTGGCATCTTGATTCAGCATGACAAGGGTTAATGATTTTTTTTTTCTTTTTTAAAATAAACAAGAATTTGACAAAAGAGTATTGCTTTTGATGTCCCTGTCACTGTTACCTAACAGAATGTTAAAGGTCCATACTTTATGCAAAGGGACCCATAGACTGACCACATTGTGCAAATGGGCAGGCTTATCTGAGTCTAAACCGGCTGTATATGTCATTTAAGATAGTTTTCTATTTAAAGATGTTCATAACTTCATATGTTTTGGTAACCACTACAATCTCCTTGCAGAGTTCCTACAACATATTTGCTGCCTCATAGGGGAAAAAGGTTCTTCGGACTTTCCAATGAACCAATCTCAGTTTGCATGACCAGCCACTTAGTAAGGCCACATCTAGATCTTTGGCTGGTTTCACCTTGGCCTACCATTTATGTGAGTGAACAGGATAGGTTCTGGAAATGCTGTGCAGATGCACAGTCCTGCCTGAACCTTTGCTGTTTGCATATGCTATAAATGGATGTTTTCATATTGGCCCTGTTACAAATCCGAGGGCAGTTGTATTGGCCTGAGGATTGCTGTATTGGCCGGAGGCATTCGCCTCCGGCCAATACAGCCATCCAAAGGCCAAAATAACTAGCCATGGACCTGCAACTGGGCCAATGTGAAAACATCCATTTCATGACATTTTTATTAATCACTTTGTGCTGTGTTTAAAGTCTCATTGACTGGTTAATACTGTAAAATATTGGCCCGATTAATACCGTAAAATATTGGTGCTCCTGAATACCTCAGTTTTTATCCCCTAAATCCTTGTAACTTTCAGTATAAGCCCTCATACAAAGCTCGGGCCAAAACCGTATAGAAATCATGCCACACATTGCATTGGTATGATGCAGGCTGTTTGGCACCTATTAGAACAATAATTACTTAGTTGATCAATAATGGCTCTTTCCCATGACGTGGCTTATATGCTTTCCTGGAGAAATAAGAAAATATACGCCTCTTGTCTGGAGCTATGTGTAATGAGTTACATCTGCCGTTATATGTAACATGCTACAATAATAGGTTATGAGAATAGGATAAACTTGGTAGATTTTCAACAAGGGAGACAACTTTTGTGACTTCCTATTTGCTTTTCTGCATATAGATTCCTCCTGAGAGGGTCTAATCTAAAAGGATAGAATTTGCTCCCTTGGAGGGAATGGTCAAAAAAGTTTTTGCTTGCCATCTAAAATGGGGTCTACTTTAAACTGGTAAGAATTTGCTCCCATGGGGAGCAAATTATTTCCTTTTAGAGTAGACCCCTTTTTGAGAAGGGCAGCAACAACCATTTTGACAGTTGCCTCCCCTGATAGTGTATGTATTCATTCCCCATAATATTAACCAGATCTGAGGTCTGACAACAACGCAGACAACTTTTGTGACATCCAGTCTGTTTTCACGCACACAGACCCCTTCTGAAAAGATGTCTATTCTAAAAGAAAAGAATTACTATTTTGACAGTTGCCTCTCCTGAAAGAGTATTCATTCCACATGATACTAACCTTCTGATCTGAGGTCTGAGTCTTTGTGACAAGGGTAGAGTCAACAGATATACTGATGCTGTGTATCTTTCTGAACAAGCCAGGCTGGGAACCATGCTGAATCACTCCCTCTACTTTCAAGGTCAAATGTGTATCACTCTGTACTAGGACAGGTTCCACGGATGATGTCTGCTGTGGGGAGATGGCCAACTGAAAAAATGAAAGATGCTAGCTTTATTTAACCAGTAATACCAGCTAGATATAAACAATGTTTTAATTTTAAATTTTACACCCTGTATGACCTGACACAATAGTGCATTGTGGGACTGAAATCTACACATTTTTCACATCTGACAATTTGTTTGTGTTGAGGTTTTACAGCCCTTTACATCTGACAAAATTCTGAGATACACAGAAATTTCTTTTCACAGGATTAATGTTTTTGATGCAATTCCTGGTGTTTTATTCAGCAGACAGTTCTCTTTCACATTAT
The DNA here is from genome assembly GCA_964016985.1 of Anodontia alba. NCBI lineage: Eukaryota > Metazoa > Mollusca > Bivalvia > Lucinida > Lucinidae > Anodontia > Anodontia alba. The sequence goes on from OZ024823.1 coordinate 119,059,161, forward strand.
GAGATTTACCATATCAACACTGTGGTGAAAATAGCAGATGATACAAATGACAGTTATTTTTCCAATTTTCCATCTGAAATTCATTCAAATCTTCTCTAAAGGACTGGCATTTATTATGCTGTTGCAAAAGTATATTAAGGTAAGGATAACTCTTGAAGCCAATCTGACAGAAAGAAGATTTAAAATTTGCAATACATTAAAGTCATAATAATCAGGGCCCAGTTGTTCAAAGCTAACAATGTCGTTAGTTAACGATTCGTTAAAATTTACATCGAGTGATACGCAAATATTCTGATATTTTTCGCTGAAAAAATGTGAGTAGCTTTTGCAGTGCAAAAGCTACTCCATTTTTTCAGCAAAAAATATCAGAATATTGTGTATTGAATCCGCTAAAACAGTTAACGAAATGACCCTTAACGAGCTCGTTAAGCTAACGATGCTTTGATCAACTGGGCCCAGTTGTTTTGGGTTTTTTTTTTTTTTGTTTTTTTTTTTCTGTTTTTCCTGTCATTTTACTTCATATCCAGAGCTCATAGCTCCAGATAAGCAGGGTATCCAGATAAACATAATTCTTATTTCTGCAAGAAAACATCAAAAGCGTCTTGATGAGGTGCTTCTAACAAGTCCTCACAATACAGTCGAACCTCAATAACTCAAACATCTTTGGGACCATGAAAATTTGTTCTAGACATTGGTAGTTCGAGCCACTGAGGGTTAATCATAATGCCAGGTCAGGAGGCAAATGGATATAATTTAGGGATGTCTTTTCGATCTTCAACATAATAATGGTATGTTGAGTGTACTCATTAGATATGTATGCACAACATACATTTCATCATAAAATAAGAAAAATTTCCTAAAATATCCATAAATAGTTGCTTTCTTGGGCTATCAAAAGAATTTCCTACGGACTCAAAAACAAGTTCGAATTAGCCATAGTAAATGAGCCATTCATGTTCTCGTATCAATATTTTTGGATTCACAAAAACACCTTATCTGGAGCTGTAAAGTTGTCAGCTGGGTGATATTTTTATTTCATACAAACAGATGTCCTTCACTTTTAGCAAAATCTACTTGTAGGAAAAATAAGCAGATGACATCTGATTGATTTTTTTCCTCACAGAAAATAACATTTGTCATTTCACTACTCCACTAACTTGGAACTTTGACTCAAAGCAATCTCTGCTAATTCCCTCTTGGTAGAGTGAGATTTCTGTAGTAAACTGATAGTTAGGGATGTAACAATACATCTAACTACTGATGCATCACAATAGTGACCTTGGAAATGGTGCTATCATGACAGTAAAGTGGCAATAGTAATAGCGAGCACAGCTCGCGACGTGCACATCGCGTCGCGAACGAAGTGAGCTCTACGGTAGGGAATATAACCAAGGCAAAGTACCATACAACGATATATACTTTCAGCAGAAAATCGCTCTGACTAATTTTCTTCCTTTTTTCTTCCCGGAAGTTGTCAGCGGGTTGGCAGGTCTGGGGTGGACTTGATTATACCGCTAGTCACACAATTTGGGTCTCACTTATAAGCGTCGCGAAGTGACAAGAAAGGAGTTTCAATAAGTGTCACGAACACATTTTACTGATTATTTTTATTATTTATAATTGATTATTTTTATTATTGATTTACATATATTTTTATATACTAATATTCATTCTTTAATGATGCTCTGAAGGACTTTTGAAGAGACTACGGCTAGGTCTGTGCTGTACTCGCATTTAGGCTAAGCCTATTTTTCATATTAGTATCAACAATAGTGTCCACTATTACAATAGTTTCAACAGTTCTATAGACAGAAATATTAGATGTATAAATAGAGATCATAAATCTATAAATTAAAAATATCTGCATGTTATAACCATTAGGAAGAATGTATTGGAATTTGCATACCAGAACTCTAAAATATACAACACTTTTGGTGTCAGCATGTGCTCAGTTCATCAAATATTACAGCAATAGTGTAGCTTTCAAATGGAATTTCAACACTAGGTGTCATCAAAACTAAAGCTTCATGGAAATCTTGGTCTTTTATTAGCAAATAATGTTCCCAATAGTTATCATAATAGTACTGCAATAGGAACCTGCAACAGAACAGTATTGCAACAGTGCTTTAGGCAATAGTATCGCAATAGTCATTTTGGTCTGCAATAGTCAACCCTTGTGATAGTGTGGTAAGATTTGATATTTCACTTCAACCATCTATGAAGGGGGAAAATTTTATAGAAAAGTAAAGCATTTTATGAAACATTTGATTCAAACTGCACATCCCCACTAACAGCAAGTGTTGTTTCCTTGAGCAAGAGACTTTATCCACATTGCTTAGTACTGGTTTCTACCCAGGAAAAAAGAGGGCCACATGGAAGATTAGTACTAGATTACTAAATGTGTTACCCTCTATAAATAAGGTCGATTATTATTAAAAAAGAAAAATATATTTTAAAAAAATTTTAAAACCGTGTTTAGATATTGTCACATAACTTGATGGTCTTACCTTGACTGCTGTTTGCTGAAGACTTTGGAAGAAATATCTGGGAAATGAGATCAATGTTGGAGCCAACCTACAGGCAGCTTCAGTTAGAAAATCCATGTGCTGAAATACAAGGCAAAACTTTTAAATATTAACACTTAATGTGACTGCATGCTGAGTAAAATTTTCAGCAAATAACATTATGAAATAGTTTTCTTATTTTCCCAGAAAATAGGATTTGACATTTCATGCAAACTGTCTCCTAAGGAGACAATTTGCATGAAGTGTCAAATCCTATTTTCTAGGAAAAAATAAGAAAAATACCACCAGTTTGTCTTCTGAATTTGCCCATAGCAAAAAGTGTTAAACATACATATATTACTGGTGGTAGTGGTTTTGTGATTTACGATCCTTCCAACAATGTTTCAGTTATATTGGGCTAGTTTAGTGTATCAATATTATTAACTGTAAATATTCCATCACCTAATCTCCTTAGCCTAAAATTTGAATAGATGCATTTTACTACCTGTTGATGTGGCTAAAATCTGCTGAATAAGTGGCAAACAGACCCTGATCAGATGCTGCATTCTGTGGCATCTGATCAGGGTCTACACTGTTTGCTCAGGCCTGTCTGTCCAAAAACTTCGGGGTATATACAGTACATACTCATGTATGCTTTCTTTGTCATATAGTGATGTACATGTATATCAGGGCTTGGGAAAACCGAATTTCTTTCGGTGCCAGACCAAAATTCAGAAATTGGGACTGACTGGAAACGGCCAAACCCCAAAAAAAATCGGGCCCATACTGGCCCAATACTAAGGAAATTTTCTCGAATCTGTCAGATATTTAGGATATTCTCAAATTCTATACTTACCTAGCTCAGATGGCAATCCGTTAATTACCATGACTTATCCAATAATCGCCTCGATTCAAGTTTTGTAAACAAATTACCTGAGATCTCGTAGTTTATCGCGTTATCTCGAATCTCGCGAGATTACAGTGGTCTTGTGAAAGTAATTAGCTTCAGGCGCTATCAATGAAGTTTAAAGACTCCTTGATGTGTTTGATGTTTTGATAGTTAAAAAGAAATCTGTTTGCTGTGTTTGTAAAGTGCAACACTTAATTGGTCTTCAATGATGCGGCGCGGATCAAATATGATCGGTCACCAGTTGACATAAAACAACACATTAGAAACACATAGTGAAAAGAAAATAATCTCAGGAAACCAAAGAAGTACAATAACATGGTACATTTCGTATTTTTATTTTTTTTCTTTCCCATTTTACATTGTGGGTAGCGCAAACAATAATTCTTGTCCCGGAGTCTTGTCTTGTCTTGTCTTGTATATGGTCCCCGTAATTATACTCTCAGCCGTATCAGGTTATCTCCTCTGTCCACATGTCAATCGAGTATGATGTCTTCTATCATGTCTGCTTTGCCTAGTCTTGTATTTGCTTTTACATGCGTAGCTAAACGTCTTTGAATGTTTGAAACCAAGAACTCCACCAAACACAACAATGTACGACCACTGTACGGAAATCGAGATTAATTCATAGGACTTCACTTATTGTCAGTAGTTTTTGTGACAAGTATCATTTTTTTTTTTTTTCCTATGGAAATTAGTTAGGGGATGACATCATCGGCTGGACCAATTCATTTTTCAATATTTCCCAAGCCCTGATGTATATGATTGTGTAATGGTGTGTTGATGCAAGAAGGATCTAAGTGCTGCCTCACTGCAATATCAGGTCCCAGACACACGAGATATTACACCCAGTCACATTATACTGATACCAAGCCAACCTGTTTAGGGCCCAGTTGTTCAAAGCATCTTTAGCTTAACGAGCTTGTTAATGACAAACTTGTTAACTGTTGTAACTAAGGTATTTTCCAAAACATTGATATTTTTTCTGCAAAACTGTGAGTATCTTTTGCAATGCAAAAGCTGCTATTATTAAACATTTTTTTTTTCCAGCAAAAAATATCAATGTATTTGCCATATTTCAAGATAGGAATTTTAACATCACTTTAGCTAACAACTTCGTTAAGTTTTGAACAACTGGGCCCTGATTCTTAACCCTACTTTCATAAAGTTGAGCCCCATGCAAAAGAGCAGCAAGTACCAGTTCTCCGTACTGGGGACTGAACCTGCAACCTCCTACCTGCAGAGCAGTCACTGTGTCAGTATGTTATCTTGTCTTTCTACAAGTACATAGCTCCAGATAAGAAGAGGTATCCACACAATATTTTTCTTATTTCTCCGCGAAAACATGTTGTGCAAGGCACTTCTAATGAGTACCCACAACATATGTTTTTGCAGAGAAATAAGAAAAATATCAGGGCCCAGATGTTCAAAACTAACGAAGGCGTTAGTTAACATGGCTCTTTTTCGTGTTCCGCACCAAGACTATGGAATGCTCTACCTCAAACAGTAAAAACATCGGGGTCACTCTCTACCTTTAAGCAGTCTCTTAAAGCAACATTTTAACCCTTATAAAATGTCTTTAACTATGATTTTAAATGATATACCATGTGTAAAATTATCGCTGAAACCGTTATTGTAACTGAATTGAGAGCTTTTATGACCTAGCATAATTGTTTTAGATATTGGTTTTATGCGCTCGTCAAATCTTAAAGCACTTACAAAAACTGTGATAACATACAGATTTGTCTTTGATATAATTAAGTGCCATGTTTGGTTTTAAATCACTTGCACATACCTGTTAGCACTTTTTATTTGATAAAAACTTTATACAAGCATTCACTTCGCTGCAAGCTACTTTTATCCCATGAATTTCTTAGCTGTTAATTAAGTCTTGTTGTATATATATATATAAATTTTAGTTAGAGGACCACAAGGTAGAATAGTTATTTATAGCTAATTGTGTCATCCTCTTTAAACATTGTTTAAATAAATAAAATAAATAAATAAATAAAAACATATCGTTAAACTTTTGATTGTTAAATATGGCATATAGGTTAATATTTTTGCTAAAAAATGTGAGTAGCTTTTGCATTTGCAAAAGCTACTCACATTTTTTCAGCAAAAATAGCTGTAAATTAGATAATATACTTACTAGAGCAGTTAAAAATTTGACCACTAAGGAGCTAGTTTAGCTAACGATGCTTTGAACAACTGGGCCCAGTACTTTTCGGTTGAAAAAAGCATCATACCTGGAGCCAGGATGTATGTACAAGTATATTATCAGGTCTTAACATGTACATGTTTGTGTTGAGGTTTTATGGCCCAGTCAACCCAATGGGGTCATGTCGAGCGCGGTCAGTTTACCTAACCACGTTTACTGGGCAGGCTTAGTCATCTAAGCGGTTAACCAGTATTGTGCACATTCTTTCGCCAGAAACTGACAACTGCCCTTCTTGAATCAGCGGAAGGGGGAGAATGACCGTAGAAATATTTCATGATCAATCTCCACGAAAGAATGTTGCCGACCTCGGCAGGGGTTGAACCCGCGACCTCCTGGTCTCCAGTCGGACGGCGCATCCAACTGAGCCACCGAGGCCGGCAACATGTACATGTATGTTATCATGTCTTACCATGTATGTTATCTTGTGGGTGCCAATTGACTGCAGCAAATCTCCTAACTCTTTGTGTATAGCAAGCAGGCGGGTATGAAACAAGTCCGAGGCTGACGTTGTTTCACCAACACCTAACATCATCTTGTCTGCCAACAAACCCTGCCTGCAAAAAAAAAATAATAATAATAATCATGTCATTTCTTTATCCAGAATGTAACAGATATATCAAAAACAAAGTTAATCTTAAAACAACACCATTTAAAATTGTAGCAGAAAACATTCTACAATATTTTTTTCTTATTTTTCAGAGAAAATAATGCTTGGTATTTCAGCACAATTCACCTGAAATACCAAGCCTTATTTATGACATAAAGAAATACCAAGCATTACTTCCACTGAGCAGACAATTCACATGAAATACTAACCCTTGTTTTCTCTGAATGATAAAAAGAAATATTTTAGGAAGCTGTCTGCGGCTGTTGTGACTGACTCTTCAAGGGTTCATGCCTAACGTAACGGAAGTTTTGGAATGAATGGCCATATTTTACCAAGAGGCAGCAAGGGTCTACAAAATACTCCCATCAGAAAATAATTACACATATGCAGTACTAAAATCTGTGTTTGCCATAAAATACAAATTGTGTGTTCTAGTCCTTGCACATAAAACACTGCCTTCTGGTAATATTTGAATGTTGTTAATTTGGCCAGAAATTTCTAATTAGGAGTTTTCAATAATTTATTTTATAATAAACAGTAAAATCAATATAAAATACTCCCATAAAATGCATTGCACACATCTCAAATGTTCACAGGGTCTGCATAATTAAAAAAATATGAAATGTTTGGGAACAAACTCGTTGAAGAGCCTATGGTTGAAACTGTTGCACCCACTTTGGATTGAATACTTGAAGAAATCAGATATAAATGACTGTATTAACACATACATGGTGAAACAAGTTTTTTCTTCCCTGGAAGCACTATCTCTTGTAAAGCAAATATCAACTGGAGAGCAAGGAAACAATGAATTACATAACTTCTACTGGCACCACCATGATTATATTTACGTGAAATGGCTATATAGTTTTTAGCCGGTGTAACTGGTGTTTTGATTAGACAGACAGGATGTGATAAGTATAACAATTCAGAAATAAATTAAGCAATTATTTTTTAAATGTAGATACAGCACTTAGTTTATGTGAATTATGTCTTGGACTACAGTATCAGCTTACCCTTCCTGATTGCCAAGTGTTATTGAATTGATGGCTAACTTCATCAGCTCACAGCTCAACTGTAATCTAGAAATATTATTAAGGAACTATCTGCTAAACCAGTTCTATATTGCTGAATATTGTTTTATTGAATTTACCCTAAATATTCGGATATCTAACTCCTGACATACTTATCCTAAAATCTGGGCCCAGTTGTTCAAAGCATCATTAGCTTAATAAGCTCATTAATGACAAACTCGCTAACTATTGTACCTAAGGTATTTTCAAATACATTGATATTTTCCTGCAAAAGTATGAGTAGCTTTTGCAATGCAAAAGCTACTCACATTTTTCAGCAAAAATATCAATGTATTTGCCATATTTCAAGATAGAAATTTTAATGTCAGGTTAGCTAGCAACTTCATTAAGTTTTGAACAACTGGGCCCTGAAAAATCACAATTTGACTACCTTTCAGTTCTTGTTTAATGATATGCTAACCATTGTGGCTCAATTAATGTTGTCTCCAAGAGAAAGGGAGACAAGGGTCAGAGGAGCTAACAGAGGAGAGGAAACTGAGCAGGATGAGGGGAATAGTGAATGGCATTGTAGAAACTGAAGAAATTCTATCATGCCCCCCTTACCCTAACTGCTGCACATATTGCAGGCCCTTATAACCTACCTATCACCAATCCATTTTACTACCTTGGCCCAATTGTTCAAAACTAACAATGTCGTTAACTAACATATTGTTAAAATTTTGATCATTAAATATGGCATATAGGCTAATATTTTTGCTGAACAAATGTGAGCAGATTTTGCATTTGCAAAAGCTACTCTCATTTTTTCAGCAAAAATACCTGTGAATTAGATATTATACCAACTAGAACAGTTAACATTTTGACCACTAATGAGCTTGTTAAGCTAACAATGCTTTGAACAATTGGGCCCTGGTGTTTTACATTTCTTTCCACATTATTTAAGTCTCACTGAGATAAAGAAGAAATGATAATGAAAGGCTCTGTGCAATAAAGCACCATATGGTCATGAGATGAATTCTGCCTCCAGCGGGATTCAAACCAGGGACATAGTGATTAGAAGTCGGGAGCACTACCCATCAGGTCACTAGGATGAAGCATCCGGGTGTCAGAGTGGGTAGCACTCCATACTTCAGATCACATGGTCCGGGGTCTAAATCCTGCTGGCAGGATGGAATAATTTGTTTCACTGAAGCCCCTAAAATATATATTGCATCTACATACAAACCACGTGATTCTCCACTATGAACTAAGATCCATACTAGACAGTACCAATAAGCAGGCTGACATGAACCTTTGATAAGAGCAAGTATCAGTTTCTCCACTGCAGGTTTCATGTACAGTGAACCCTCATTACAACCACAGTATTTGTTACCAAAGATATTGCCATTAAAATGAATTTGATGTAGACTTCTTAATGAGCAGAATGAAAGAAAAGCCTTGTTTTATTCTTATTTCTTCATAGCAGATAAGTTTTGAATATTTGTTAGAATTGCCTCAATGAGGCAATTCTAACAAATATCCAAAACTTATGTTTCTTGAAGTATAAAATACAATGTTCTTGCATAATTTCTGATTAATTGTCACTTCTTGAGGTTTCATGCTAGTCAAATTATCATTATAACGAATTTTGTTATTGTATCGAGTGTCGTGACTATACAAACATTCTGTCAGAAATATGACACAAATTTTCACTAATCAAAGGATACTGTAGAACGTTATGTAGTGAGGTGGTATCAGCATCAAACGACATTTGATAAAGATCTGCAAACTTTTCACTCAGCTCCTCATAATTTTTACTGCATTTTGACAGCTGAAATAATAACAGAATTTGACATTTGAAATAACAAGCAAGTAAAATACCTATTGGAAGCAGAATTTCTTTGCAAGACTCAAGGTGCTTTTTTTTGACAAAACATTGGTGGTGTTTTTATTTCTCTTTTTTTTTTTTTTTTTTTTTTTTTTGAAAACTTGTTACCTACTATATCTAGACTCAATGGCTATTGTAAAACATATTGATGATCAGAGAAGGATAGAAGTACAGGTGGATCTGAAAAAATTAATACCCACCCCCACTTCTAATTTTCAGCCAATCAGATTACTTGATTCAGGTTGCTGATACAAAATCACATACTTAATACCAAACAGTACAGATTCAGATCAGTTGGCTTTAGTAGCCAACTGATCTGGATCTGCACTGTTTGTAAAGGCAGGGCATATCCCAGTTCAGCAGGATCAATTTTAATATATATTTACACGTGGCATCAGGACAGTTCTCTTATATTGTTCATTGTAATAAATTCTATAATGGTTTTCCTTGGAAACATTCAACATAAAACAATGAATATAGGAGTCTTAGTCTCACCGCGTAAGTTTGAACACAGATTTTAGAGACTTGTAAAAAGAAGTGCAAGTCCAGTCCATCATCACCAAAGACCTCTTACTGCCCAGTATCATTCTAAAATCAAATCACATATGGGTCACCCCATGTAAAAACGTGTCTTCGAGCACATGCTGACAGCAAAGGCCCAGATCAGCCTGTGCATCTGTGCAGTCTGATCAGGGCTTTCCCCTTCCACTAACAGATCCATTGGATACTTCGGAATGTATAAATGGAAAGCACAGGCCCAGATGATACTCTGCCCATGCACAGGATGATTTGAATCTGCGCAGTTTGTTCAAAGACATTTTTTCACTTGACACAGTCCACATATAATAATGTAACATGATGAATTTTCACCGAAGACATCACACCTTGCTTATCAGTACCTGTATGCAGATAATCATTTAATCATGATATAGAAACACTAAGACAATAAATTAATGTAATGTTGAAAACTAACCCAGGAAATGTTAACCCTCATAGGTCTAGATAAGAGCAGGTATCAGATAAATATTTTTCTTATTTCTCCAAGAAAACATATGTTGTGGGTACTCCCCGAGGCACTTCTAAAGAGTATCCACAACATATGTTTTCATGGAGAAATAAGAAAAATATCAAAACTTTTGGATAGAAAAAAGCATCTTATCAAGAGATATGACCCTTAAAGTATATCACTCAGAACAGCAGCAGATAGGATTTAAAAGTTTGCATTTTTTTTTTTTCTGAGAAAATATTAGTTTATGTAAATCATCTGCCTAAGGATTCTTTGAATAATATATAAAATACAGTAAAATCTGTAGAGAATTTCATGTCAAGGACTCATTCATGACTTTAATGTTTTTGATTACCTGAGAGACTATCTGACCACATCTAGTAATCTCCTGACCATTCGCTAAAGCAAGTGCGGATGCAATGGCCGGTGGTGGACATGTTCTGAATGTATTACATGTGCGAATCAGCTGAGAATGAACCTCCAGTAGACTTGCTCGTAACTGAACATACTCACATTGAAACTGCAGTGGAAAGCTTGGAATAACTGCAGCCTACAATAAAGACACAGCTTTAGATACAGTAAATGTCCTAAAATTTCTAACACTTTTTTTTCCATCCTTTTTTCGGCCTAATTTTTGATTTTTGTGCAGTTGTTTCTTCACATACTTAGTGGAATGGCAAACAGTGTAGACCCTGATCAGACTGCTCCTTCAGGAGCAGTCTGATCTGGATCTACAATGTTTACATATGCAATTTTGTCAGACACTTCGGTGTACGAAATTTTAGGTTTTTGTTTGTGTTGAGGTTTTACGGCCCAGTCAACCCTATGGGGTCATGTCGAGCGCGGTCAGTTTACCTAACCACACTTTTACTGGGCAGGCTTAGTCCTCTAAGTGGTTAACCAGTATTGTTCACATTCTTTCGCTAGAAACTGACAAATGCCCTTCTTGAATCAGCAGAAGGGAAAGAATGACCATAGAAAGTATTTCATGATCAACAAAAGAATGTTGCCGACCCGGCGTGGGTCAAACCCGCAACCTCCTGATCTTCAAACGGACGCGCATCCAACTGAGCCACCGAGGCCAGTACGATATTTTAGGACATTTACCATATGGCAATGTTTTGAAACAAGAAGCAGTGAAGTTTTTTTATTTCTCATAGAAAACATATGGCATGTATACTCATTAAAAGAGCATCATTGAGGAGCTTCTAATGTGTACCCATAAAATATGTCTTCATGTCAAAATAAGGAAAATATTTTAGTGACTACCCCTCTTATCATAGGCTATGAAGACGTATAATGATTTCAAAATACATGACATACTGCTTTTTTAAACTCTAATGGCAGGTAACTGTGTAATGTTAAATAGTAATATTTCATTTCAGTTTATATATAGTCACTGTGAAAAAGGGGCTTCAGAAAAACAAGATATGATAAATGACCCAAAATTTTATTGGGGGAAAGACTGTTTATTTCTCTTCTATGTGTTGAAAATCCTGAAAGACTTGGAAATACCAATGCTTTTCAAAATATGGTACATTAGTATTCAAAAGCAAGTCTGCCATGTTAAAATTCTGTCTTGTGTCAACAGTTAAAATTCTGTCTTGTGTCAACTAAGTTTTAAAAAATATATATATGTAGTTTCACTGTTTCAGCAAAATAATAAAATAATAAAGACCCCAGTTAATTTTCCAGCTTTCCAAGGGGAGTAAATTCTTTCCTTTTAGAGTAAACCCCTTTTCAGAAGGAAGGCAAAACAATTCTGAATCTTGCTCCCTTGAAAATAAATCCATTCCACTTAAACTAACCTTCAGAGACGTAACTGCTTTCTGATAGTGGGTAAGAGCATCTCCTATCTTTATTATGGCTTGTGCTGTGGCCTTTTCTGTACACTGTAGATATTTCTCAGCACGGCTGATATCCCGAAGTCCCATCAACCAGAAATAGAAATGTTCTGATGACACCTACAAAAAGTACATAATGAGAAAATGTATTTCCTAAGTACTGGAAAACTCAACTGTTTAACCATACTTGTCCTAAAATTTGAACAAGTCCATTTTACTAACTGTCAATTGTCTATAATACTGCTGGATGAGTGGAAGTGTACATTGTATATCTTGATTAGATGTTGAATTACTTAGGATTATTATGGTAAAGAATTTGGGTATCAAGATAAATAAATTCCTATTATTCCAAGGAGACATGTGAGCTACTATGTGGAATAATGTACAAAGAATGTTGCCTACCTCGGAGGGGGTAGAACCCGCGACCTCCTGATCTTCAGTCGGATGCACATCCAACTGAGCCACCGAGGCCGGCCATCAAAGGGAAGTAACTTAAAAATTGAGAAAGGTAGAGCAATCTTTTTTGTATGCAACACACCTTCTAAACCTAATACATACTGCTAGAAATTTCATCAAGATATTCTATACGGTAACCTACTAATGGTTTGCATAAGGTCAGTCAAAAATTTGATAAAAGGGAAGTAACTCAGAAAGTAAGAAAGGGAGAGTAATTACTTTTGCATGCCACATGCCCTTTTGACCTCATATACATCACCATAAAGTTTCATCAAGATAGTTCATATAGTTACTACCGAGTTATGGTGTGTACAAGGATAGTCTGAAAAACTAATCAAAGGGAAGTAACTCAGAAGCTAAGAAAGGGAGAGCAATCATTTTTGTATGCAACACACGGTCTTAACCTCATACACATTGCTTTAAAGTTTCATCAAGATATTCCATACAGTTACCTACTTATGGTACCCACAAGATCAGTAAAAAATTTCATCAAATGAAAGTAACTCATGTATTGAGAAAGGGACAGCAATCTTTTTGTATGCGATACGCCCTCTTCACCTCATAAGTATTGCTATAATGATCCATCAAGATATTCCATACAGTTATGGTAGGCACAAGGTCAGCCAAAAATTTAATCAAAGGGAAGTAACTCAGAAAGTTAGAAAAGGAGAGTGATCATTTTTGCATGTGACACACCAACTAGACCTAATACACATTGCTATAAAGTTTCATCAAGATATACCATATTGTTACCTAGTTATGGCATGCATAAGGATAGTGTGAAAAAAAAATCATCAAAGGGAAGTAATTCAGAAACTAAGAAAGGGAGAGCAACCTTTTTTGTATATGACACACTGTCTTAACCTCATAGACATTGCTATGAAGTTTCATCCAGATATTCCATATGGTTACCTACTTATGGTATGCACAAGGTCAGTCTAAAATTTAATCAAAGGAAAATAATTCAATAATTAAGAAAGGAACAGCAATCCTTTTTGCACATTACACCGTCTTAACCTCATAGACATTGCTATGAATTTTCATCAAGATATTCCATATGGTTACCTAGTAATGGCATGCACAAGGATAGATGGAAAAAAATCTAATCAAAGGGAAGTAACTCAGAAAGTAAGAAAGGGAGAGCAATCTTTTTTTGTCTGTGACAAGCAGTCTTGACCTCATTCACATTGCTATGAAGTTTTATTCAGATCTTCCATATGGTTACAGAGTTATGATGCACACAAGGATAGTCTTTAAAATACTAATCAAAGGGCGGTAACTCAGAAACTAAGAAAGGGAGAGCAACCATTTTTGTATGCAACATGCCACCTTGACCTCATACATATTGCTATGAAGTTTCATCAAAATATTCCTTACAGTTACCTAGTTATGGCGCGCACAAAAATTGTTTACAGCGGATGGACGGATTAACAGCTGGACAACGCCATAACATAATATATCCGTTTTTTTTTCAAAATGGGTGTATAAAAACATCAATTTATAATATCTCCCTTATTTCTTATCTGATTTTGATCAATTGTTCCCAGATGCTTGTTTACTAAAGCTGAATATTTTAAGGCAATTATTACACTGAGTGTGCGTTTCCCTTTAATTGAAACTTAAGTGAAGTTACCCAGAAAATGCCACATTCAAGACGCACAGCCTTCCCGAGACACCAAAAGAAGGAAAGATTAGGAACAAATAATGACAAGAATGCCACATATGAAACCAATGGCACATGCACAAAGAACTGCAACAGGAGAACTGACTTGGAATGGTCAGTAGAAAAACTACAGTGGGGATTAACACTTAGCACTCTGGGTAAAATTTTCAGCAGACGACATATTGAAATATTATTCTTACTTTTCCTAGAAAAATAAGAAAAATATCATTAATTTGCCGTCTGCTGAATAAGCCAAGAGAGTGGTAAAGGTTAAACCATATTAACTTGCACAAAGCCTCACCCTTTATTCTGATGCAGCTCCAAATGATCAGGGCCCAGTTGTTCAAAGCGTCGTTAGCTTAACAAGCTCGTTAAGGGTCATTTCGTTAACTATTTTAGCAGATTCAATATACAATATTCTGATATTTTTTGCTGAAAAAATCTGAGTAGCTTGCAAAAGCTACTCACATTTTTTCAACAAAAAAATTCAGCATATTTGCGTATCACTTGATGTAAATAACGAATCGTTAACTAATGACATCGTTAGTTTTGAACAACTGGGCCCTGAATTGCAGGATTATCTGAATCTTTTCTATACACACATGACCTAGGGTATAATTTCTCTCACTGCTGCTCTAGATAATTGGAGTATCCAAATTCTTATTTCTTAATGAAAATATATGTTGTGGGTACTCATTAGAAGTGCCTCAGGAAGGCACTTCTAATGAGTACCTACAATATATGCTTTCATGGAGAAGTAAGTAAAATATCAATACTTTTTAGAAGAAACCAGTACCTTACCTAAAACTAAGCATTATGGCTCATTTTCTTTCAACTCACCTTCTGAGCTAATGTGTTGAACACACTCTCAGCCACTGCACATTGTCCAAACCTCAATGCCTGTCTGGCCAGTTTATATGCTAACCAAGGATTGGCTCTATCACAACATGTAATAATCTGCTGAGAGACATGTTCCGGAATAGCCATCCCTTCTGCAGCTTGGAACAGTACAGTACATAGATACACCTGAAGTAAAAAAGGTAGAGGTTCAAATGAAAAATATAAATAAGTTACACAGGAAAGGCCCTTCTTTTGTCACATTCTTTCACCACAAACTGACAACTGCCCTTTCTTAGTCAGGGGAAGGGACAGAACGACTGTAGAAACTATTTCATGATTAATCTCGATGAAAGTATGTTGCTGGACCCAGCAGGGATCAAACCTGCAACCTCCTGATCATCAGTGGGATGCCTATCCAACTGAGCGACTGAGGCTGGCTCTTACTTTCTACCATGGGTCAACTATGCATACTTTGCAGGAATTCACTGATCACTAATCCATTGATCCGCTATCAAAGATTTTCTGGATATGATCAGTTGATTTCAGTTGTTGCTTGTCCTCCAATACAATTTTTTAAGTGTATAGTGGATCCTCTATAAATGGTCACCTCCCAACAACAGCCACCTCTCTTTAATTGCCACTTTGCAGATCCCTAAATGCTGTTTTACTATATAGGGATCAAATATGGTTTTTCATGCATTAACATTCGCCAGGTCCCGTGGGAGGTGTTGAAACCCAAGGCTGGAGGCCGCAGTTTTCAACACCTCCCAAGGGACCTGGCAAATGTTAGTGCATTGAAAAACCATGTTCAATCGTTATTACTGCATAAAAATTGAAAACATTTGCTACATATTGCGTTATTTCTTGCACTATTTTGTTTCGCCTTTTCACTGATGTCTCGCGAACGCAATTTCCATGGACTATACTCGTTCTAGGGCCAGGCAGTACATTTTGACAGCTTCAAATCTGTGGCCCCGGTACGAGCATATTGAAAGTTGCACAGCCCTGCATTAACAGCACATAAATTGGCTTGTTAATACACGGCTTTTTGCTGGTTAATGCACGGCTGTTGATAACGTGTGGCACTGCTTTTTATCCAATAATATACATTAAATATACACGGTAAATAACCTCTTTACAGCAGCCACCTGTCTATAATAGTCAGTTTTATTCACCCCCAATGCTGGCTGTTGTAGAGTTGCACTCTAATAAAAAATAATAAATGAAAGTTGATGCCAGCAAAGCAGTGGCAAGTGGGCAAACCAGTTAACCGGTGGACCAGGAGTGGGTCAGACCTTAGTTCAAACCCTGACTTTGTGGAACTGTATGCCACCAAAAATCACCATGTCCAATCTATATTCAGCCTAGGGCACACATGCGCAGTCTAGAATGCTCTGATATACAATCTGGTCAACGTATGCACAGTTGGCCTAAACAATCTTTGTATCTTGTAGATTTTAGATCTTAAAGGACTTATCACAACTGCAGTAGACAGTATTTTGAAAAATTCTTTTTATTATTTTTCTGAGAATAGGTTTGGTATTTCATGTCAATCATCTGCTAGGCACACTATTCCTCTGAAAAAAATTAGAATAAAAAATTTAGACTGCCATCTGTTATTATTTTGCTTGGCACTTTACTGGTTAAAATATGCCCTGCATATTCAGTCCAGTTTAAACTGCACATGAATGCATCTACAGCTAAGCACTAGTACCTCCCATATGCCCAAAGGTAGTTTTTTGTCATGGCATGGCTCATTTAGCATATTACATATCATTATATTTTTTTTAACCGCTTCAGATAAACTGGTTAATGTCAGAGGTGATAATAAAGAATCATTTTTCTTATTTTCCGCAAAAACATATTTTGTGGGTACTCATTGGAATGGCCTCATCGAAGTGGTTCCAGTGATTACCCACAAGATATGTTTTGGTGCAAAATAATTAAAATATTATATACTGAATATGCCATTTTTCTGAATCTATGCTTGACTCACCTCAAACTGTGATGGCTCATCCACAGAGCTGACAGACGACTGTAGAACGCTAAGAAGCTCGGACAGTACAGATTTGTGGAGAAGTTCCTTACCAAGAGAACCTATTCCCGCTAAACACTGGCACAGTAATGACCCATTAGGTTCTGTAGAAAATAGTCATTTGAACCAGTGCATGACAAAACCAACAAAATGGCATGAGCATCCAGCAAAGACTCAGATCAGCCTGGGCATCTACCTAGTCTGATCAGTCTTCGCTGTGTGCTCAATGGGTAGCTAAAGACCCAAGCTTTTTTCATGCGGACAGCGTAGACTCTGATCAGACTGGGCGCATGCCCAGGCTGATCTGAGTCTTCACTGGGCACACATGCCATTTTGTTGGTTTTGTCAAGTGCTAGTTCATTTGATGAATAAAACAGCATGAAATTTCAAAAGGAAGAACCATGAAGAATTCTTTGAGGGATGAATTGTGTAACTAATTTTGCAATTAAGTTACATCCCTTTGCAAAAGTTATTACATTATTTTGTTTCTTTGGTGAGGGGAGAAAATAGGACACATTAATATTCTTCAGTTCATATTTCTGAGTAATTAACTTAAACATATATATTTCTGAGCATGGGCAAACCGTGAAACCATCTATCAGCAATGCATCTGCAGTCTATTTGACATAATCAAGGAATATTCTTAATACAGCTCTAATAAATGGGGTATCCAGTCAATTATTTTTCTAATTTCTCTATGAAAAATCTTATTAACAATAGTACCATACCATGAATGGTGGAGAATTAAGAAAAATATCAATAAACTTTGGCTGAAGAAAAAAAGTGTTTTGTCGAGAGCTATGCAGCTGTTGAATTCAGTGATAATAGGAAAATGCAAGGTCATGCAGGTCAAGATGAGTCTTCACTGTTCATTCATGCATGAGGAAACAGCTCTTTCATTTGGCAAGGTTCATACATTAAATAGTTTAAAGCGTATGTTAAAACTGACAAATCATAGAACATGCCATTTATCTTAAGACTTTCTCCTATAAAAACAAGCAGGTGCCACAGTGATGTGTTTTTTTTTTTCTTATTTTACCCAAAGAACTACATGTAGACACTTTATTTTATACCATATTTCTCATGAAAATACAATGTTCCATTTCATAAAATCTTATCAAAAATCACAGAAATACCATTTGTGGGACATTAAGGTACATCACCTGAGGATTTTTTCATCATTTTTCAAAGGAAGACAACTGCTGTTAACTGGAATTTGCTCCCCAAAATTTACTTCTCATCCAAAAAAGGGGCTACTCCTAAAGAAAGAATTTGCTCCCTTTAGGAGCAAATTCTTTCCTTTAAGAGTAGCCCCCAATGAGAAGAGAGGTAAATATTTCCATTTCAGAATTATGTCCTTTGAAGGTGCATCCATTCTCTTTGAAACACTAAAACATCAGCTATCTGGGCCCAGTTGTTCAAAGCTAACGATGTTGTTAGTTAACGATTCGTTAAAATTTTAATCGAGTGATACGCAAATATGCTGAAATTTTTTGCTGAAAAAATGTGAGTAGCTTTTGCAGTGCAAAAGCTACTCACAGTTTTTCAGCAAAAAATATCAGAATATTGTGTATTGAATCTGCTAGAACAATTAACGAAATGACCCTTAACGAGCTCGTTAAGCTAACGATGCTTTGAACAACCGGGCCCAGATGTATAACATGTTTCCATGGTCATTAAATAAAAAAATGAAAATAACAACTATTCATCTTAATACTCTGGCTAATTATACTCTTTTACAGATGGAACTTCACAGGATTAGTCTCTTTAAAACTTTTCCCAATAGAACAGGCCCGCTTCTTCATTAGAAATGTATGAAAAAAATTTTCAGGGATAATAAAGCACCATCACCCAAACTAAGTTTAGGCTTAACTAATGTCCTATATATTAATCTATTAAAATCTGAAAAAAGACAATAACTTTTTTTTTTTCTATGAGAATGAGGCCTAGCAAACAATTTGCATGAAATGTTAAACAGGCAGATGATTCACATTAAATTTCAGGACTTTTCTGTCAAAAAAAAAAATAAAAAAAATAAAAATAAAATAAAAAATGTGGCTAGTGAGAAAATTTAAAGGTTAAATTTTACTGGCCTACCTTTCATGTCAGTAAGTAAACTGGCAATGCATGTGACAAAAGTCTCTGCTGATTTTGGTTGAGCTTTCACAAGTTCCACTGCACAGCGTAGACACAGCTGTAATCATAAATAAGACAACAAAAATTAATTATGGACACTGGAAAATAATGAATTATATGTAAGTTAATTATATAAATGATCCTTCATAAACCTTTATTACATCACAGTTGAAAATTAGAAATGGGTTTGTAAAACATGATGCCCCAAACTATATGCTTGTCCATACAAAATGCCAAATCTGGAAAGGGGCACAATTCTTGACAAAATTAATCCATTTTTTTTTTCAAAAGTTAATCAGGTGATCTACTCATCATCCCCAATAAGCTCACCAAGTGTCAAGACCCTAGCTCAAATAATTTTCAAGATATCCTGCTCAAAAGACTTCATTATGTCTCATGGGGTTTAAATACCCACTTTTAGAGTTCTTCTTCACTGAAATATCTCACCCTGACACATAACATGATATTCCACTTAGCCACAGTGTACTGGCACCAGGCTGGTCAGTGCAGTACACTGTGACTAAGTAGTCTGTTCTGATTCTTAGCTCTACTTTCTTAATGCCAAGTGCTAAGCAAAAGGGTAGCTAGTACCATGTTTAAAGTCATTGGTATGACTTGGTTGGAGATTGAATCCACAAAGTGGATGCTCTGCCAACGGAACCACTGTGCTGGCTGTGGAGAAATAAGAAAAATATTTATCTGCATACCTATCTTTTATCTGCAGCTATGAAAATCAATACCTCAGATAAGAGAGATAGGAAGTTACCTGTGAATATTTTTCTTGTTACTCCATACAAACTCATCACAGCTTATCTGGGCCCGGTTGTTCAAAGCATCGTTAGCTTAATGAGCTTGTTTGTGGTTAAAACTTAATATATTAACTGTTCTAGTAAGTACAGTATCTAATTCACAGGTATTTTTTGCTGAAAAAATCATTTTTTCAGCAAAAATATTTGCATATATGCCGTATTTAATGATCAAAAGTTTTAATGATACTTTAACTAACGACATCGTTAGTTTTGAACAACTGGGCCCTGATATTCTGGAACTACCCTAGTAATTATCTTGATCCTTTACCTTTAAAGCAGCTTGTTCTTTCGGCTCTGACAATGCTGCACCCACTAGTATCTGAGTCTGAATGGCTGTCACAGCACCATCTATCAGATTCTGACCACACCAATATTCTGTACTTTCTGCAAGAATAACAGGAAGAAATTGTAGGCTACAACTGGAAGTGCTTTCTTTTTTTTCTTCAGAAATTCTCAATTATGCAATGCTAGATAATTTCTTGAAGGAAAAAAAGCAACATCTCACTTGTTTTATTGTGGGCAATAGCATGTTTGTTTCCAATAATAAGGTAACAACAAAATCCTTACAGAGAGACTAAAATTTGCTGTTTTTCATGTAGATTTATGGAACCAAACACTAATTTGTTTCACTGTAGGCAATAGAAATATCAGTGTGAAACACAACCACTTGTTTTACAGTAGGCAATAGTAATATTTGTGCAAAACAAACATTTGTTTTACTGCAGGCACAAGCAATATCAATCCAAAATCAGGACTTCACTTGGTGTACTATAGGCTGTTGTTTGTTTGTTTTATTCAGGTTTTATGTCACTTTCAACATCTTTCAGTCACATCATGATGGTATCTGTATATGGCAGGGAGCTCACTTTTAGCATGCTGCCTCACTGAAATGTCATGCCCCAGACAATACTTCATATTCCACCTAGTCACATTATACTGATACTGGTCAGCCTGGTATTTGCTGTAGGCAATAGCAGTATCAGTGCAAAAACAATATCTCACTTGTTATATAACAGACAATATGAAAATCAGTACAAAACACAACCACTTGCTTTACAGTAGCAATAGCAATATTAGTACAAAACAAACACTTGTCTTACTGTAGGCAATAACAAAATCAGTGCAAACACAATCACTTGCTTTACAGTAGGCAACAGTAATATTAGTACAAAACACTGAGGTGGATGTTGCCCCTGGACCTGCATGTTAATCAAAAATATGATGATGACAATGATGATGATGGTGAAACAAACACTTACTTTACTGTTGGTAAAAGTAATGTCAGTGCAAAACACAATCACTTGCTTTATTGCAGGCAATAGTAATATAATTACAAAACAAATGCTCCTTTTACTGCAGGCAAAAGCAACATTAGCACAAAACAGTCATTTATTTCAATATAGGCAATAACAATATCAACATAAAAACAATCTGCTATTTATTGTGGATAGCAAAATGCATAAAATAATGACTTTGTTTTACTGTAGGCAATAGCAATATTAGTGCAAAAGTCACTTATTTCAATATAAGCAATAACAATATCAGCATAAAAAAAAATCTACTGTTTACTGCGGACAGCATAATGTATAAAATAATCACTTACTTGTTTTACTGTAGGCAATAGCAAGATCAGTATAAAATTCTATAGCTTTAGACACCAGTGAGGCATTATCATATTGATAACATAAATTACACACATCTAGGAAATTACTGTGAAAATCTGAAAAGACAGAAAAAAGGGGGTTTGACATGCATTTCATTCAAAACATATACAGTGTAGTACATGTATATGGTAGGCTTCCCATTCTATCCTATCCTTAAATAAAATGTCAATGCCTGCCTTTGGTGGAAAACAAGAAAAATGATGACAGAATCTGACATTACATGTGAATCTCTCCCAAGGAGATGATTCCCATGAAATGTAAATTCCTATTTTCTCTAAAAAGGTTCAGTTCAGTTAGCAGACTTAACATAGGTAGGCACCCGGGGCACATGGAAGATATGCCAAAAGTCTGAATTAGTTTTACTGGGATTCTTGGTTGACATAAAACGGGCTTAAATATAGTTCATATTTAGATCAAATTGCCCAGTCTAAATGCATGAAGTTTTTTTGTTTGAATAGAGGTCTAATGTCACTGTCAACGTTTTTTTAGCTATGCCATTATAATGACTAGATGTGACCAGGGGAACTGTTGCCCTTTTATAATGCTGCCTCACTGCAATATCATGCCCTAGATGCATCAATGTGTTACTACCACCAGTCACATTTAACTGACACCTGTGTGACCAGTCCAAGCTCTTCTTCTGAATGCTGAGCCCCAAGTGAAAGAGCAGCTAGAATCTATCTTAAAAAATTTTAGGTATGGTCTTTCTAGGGATCAAACCTACAACCTCTGATCAAAAAGTGGACACTACCAACTGAGCCACTCAGGCTGATAGGTGCATGAAGTAGAAGTGCAGTCTGTAAGTTCCAAAATTTGGTAGTAGGCATAAAAATGGAGCTTTAACCAAATATATACTAAAACTGAGTTTTAAAAAAAATGCATAAAAGAGACAATACCATGTTTGGAGAAGAATATCCTAAAGGCCACAGATTTGGATAAAGTTGTCAACACATTCAGGACTCCTATTTTCAACCCTGTGTAAGGTGTAGACTGTACAAAAATACACAGGCTCTGAAAAATATAATCACAATTTAACTGTTACCATTCTATTGATGAAATCAGCATAAGACAAATGGAAAATTTTTCTGATTTTTTTTTTTTTTTTTTCAGAAAATAGGCTACTTAGGAGGCAATTTGCAGAAATGCCAAAGCCTATTTTCTGAAGAAAAAAAAATGAAAAAAAAAAAAAATTTTTAAAATGCTGAAAGCTGGAATTTTTACCCAGCATACTAAGCATTAAAGAAATCATCATTTACATACCAAATTTTAAGGCGAATAAATACAGGTGCACAACGTCTGTGACTTCCATTTTACTTTCTTTCCCCTTCTGAAAAAGGATCTACTCTAAAAGGAAAGAATTTGCTCCCAGAAGGGAGCAAATTCTTTCCTTTTAGAGTAGATCCATTTTCAAAAGGGATATAAAAGCACTTCTGACAGTACTGCCTCCCCTGAAAGAGTGTCCCTTTCCCTAACCCTTCTAATGCTGAATATATTATGTTGCCACATCCACTTCCAATTTTCAGCCAATCAGATTACTCGGTCCTGATTGTTAACCCTTGTCATGCTGAATAAATTAAGATGCTGCATCCACTTTGAACTTCCAGCCAATCAGATTACTTGAGACAGGTTTTGATAAAAATTCACATATTTAATGACAAACAGTGCAGATCCAGATCAGTTGGCTTCTTCAGAAGCCAACTGATCTGGATCTATACTGTTTGCCAAGACAGGGCATGTCATGTTCAGCAAGAGAAGGGTTAATACAAATTCACATACTTTATGACAAACAGTGCAGATCCAGATCGGTTGCCTTCTTCAGAAGCCAACTGATCTGAATCTACACTGTTAGCAAATGCAGGGTATATCTGGGTTCAGCAGGACTAGGGTTAAGTATCAGCAGAAGACAGGTTTAAATACTTTTGAGTATAAGAAAGCAGTACTAGATATTTCAATTAGATTTCCTCTTTTTGGAAATAACTTGAATGAAAAGAGCTGTTGGTAGGCAAGGTACTCAGGTACTTTTTTTTCCTAATTCTTAACAAAATGAACTCAATGAGAGCTAGAATATGCCAAACAGTGGCAGAACATGCCATGAATGGAGATAAGCAACCGAAACTATTTTGTCATTTCTGACAGTTAAAAAATACAAAAAAACATACTTTACGTCTTGTATTTGCATATTTATCATTTATAAACAATACATGTCCATTCCTGTTTATAACCAAAATATTTGGACAGGCATGCCTAAGCAAAAAATGTAGATCTACAGAAGCAATATGATCAATATGTTGTTGGTGAAAAACCTGTGAAGAATGATGCAGGAGAGATGTCAATGAGCTAAGACTCAAAGCAGAAGGCCTGGCTAGAGCACTACCAAAGGCTTCTCAACGTTGAGTTTGACTGGGACCCAGACCACCTGTCATATCAACCACCAGTGGAAGGCCCGCCCATCCCAGTCACCATTGATATGGTTAAGAAGGCTATCTCACAGATGAAGGCTGGCAAAGCACCGGGCCCATCAAGCATAGTGGTGGAGATGATACGAGCCACCAGTGACATGGGCGCCTCCATGATCCGTGATCTTGCAGTTGCAATCATTCGTGATGGCAAGGTACCCTCTGACTGGGAGCAGAGTTTCATTGTCTGCATCTACAAGGGAAAAGGGGACGCATTGGAAAGGGGCAACTACCGCGGTCTCAAGCTGACAGAGCAGGTTATGAAAATCCTGGACAGGATTGTTGACGGCCTCATCAGACAGTTGGTGTCAATCGACGATTCCCAGTTTGGCTTCGTCCCAGGCAGAGGCACTACAGATGCAATCTTTGTTGTCAGGCAGCTGCAAGAGAAGTACCTAGCTGCCAATAAGAGACTCTACATGGCTTTCATAGACCTGGAGAAGGTACCTCGGAAGGTCATCTGGTGGGCGCTGAGAAAACTTGGTGTGGAGGAGTGATTGTGCGACTGGTGCAGGGGATGTATGCAAATGCACGGAGCTGCGTCCGTGTTGGTGAGGGGTACAGTGAAGAGTTTGAAGTGAAGGTTGGTGTTCACCAAGGATCAGTACTCGGCACGCTGCTCTTCATCATTGTGCTTGAAGCCTTATCATGAGAGTTCCGCTCTGGGGTCCCTTGGGAGGACCTCTATGCCGATGACCTTGTTATCATTGCTGAATCGCTTGAGGAATGTGTCAGGAGGCTCTTGACTTGGAAAGAAGCAATGGAGAAGAAAGGACTGAGAGTAAATGCAGGAAAGACAAAGATCATTATCTGCGGTACGGGTTTGGACCACCTGCAGAGTTCAGACGAGTTTCCATGTGCTGTCTGTCGCACTGGAGTGGGCAGCAACAGCATCTTCTGCAATGGCTGCAAGCACTGGGTGCACAAGAAATGCAGTGGGCTCAAGTGCTTGAAAAAAGACCCTGACTACAGATGTACATGGTGCCAGGGAACTGCACACCCCTTGGATGGCAGACCACAGAAGGAAGTCCAGGTCGGACCTGACAAGCTTGAGGTGGTAGCTTCCTTTTGCTACCTAGGAGACATGCCCTCAGCAGCAGGTGGCTGTGAACTTTCAACCACAACACGTGTGAAAACCACCTGGAAGAAGTTAAAGGATCTGCTACCAGTCCTCTCTTCACACCACCTCTCTTTCAAAACACGTGGCCGTGTGTACAGCTCTTGTGTGCGGAGCGCAATGCTCCATGCCAGCGAGACTTGGCCATTGACAAAGCAGAACCTCCAGCATCTGCAGCGAAATGACAGGGCAATGATCAGACAGATCTGCAATGTCAGGCCGCAAGACATTGTCACCACCAGGTCCAATGAGCTACTTGTGCGGCTTGGCATTGAGGATCTGGTCCTCATTCCGATGGTATGGACATGTGGAACGCTCCAATGGCGCAGTCAAGACAGCCTTTGACATACAGGTTGATGGAAAACGTGGGCCTGGGAGGCCTAAAATGACATGGAAGCAGCTGACAGAGAGGGATTGCAGAGAGTGGAAGCTCTCGGCTATCAACCCTCAAGATAGACATACCTGGAGATCTGGTGTGAGATCTGCCATGCGTGCAGCAAGCCAGCTATCTGGAAGGGGGCCCACTGATGTGGATGTTGCCCCTGTACCTGCATGTTAATCAAAAATCCGATTATGATATGATATGATGACTTTTCTGTCTCATCAACAGGTTGTCAAAGCAACTTGGTCATAATTTAGGACAAGTATTGATTGTGTTGGGGTTTAACGACACGTCAACCCTTGTGGGTCATTTTGTGTCGTCTCCCAGAGAAAGGGAGAAAAGTGATAGAAGAGATAGTAGAAGAGATTAAAGAGAGGGACAGGGAAGAAAGGAACAGGAATGAAAGTGAAGAAACAGAAGAAATAAAAATATTCCCCATCTACCTTTACCTGCTACAAGGATAGCAGGCCTTGCCCAACTGTAAGCCAATATCAGTTGGACGCCCCGGTGACGTAAGATACACGACACCTTCGCACCACCCGACCACCCCATGTTTAGGACAAGTACAGTAAGCAACTAAGGTATCCCTGAATACACTGGGTAAATTTTCCTCTATTTTTTTTTACAAGAGAGACAACTTTTGTGATGTCCTGTTTGATTTTCTGCACACCAAACCCCTTTAGATAAGATGTCAACTCTAAAAGGAAAGAATTTGCTCCCAAAAAGGGAGCAAATTCATTCCTTTCAGAGTCCATCATTTTCAGAAGAGAGCAAAAAAAAACTATTTTGATAGAGTTGCCTTCCTTGAAACTCTATCAATTCCCCTTAAATAATTACAGTATTGTTGCCATGGATACATTACCTGAACATGCTCATAGCTCCATAAATGTGGTGCTTTCTTGGCAAGTTTCTGCAATTCATGTAAAATCACCACTTTAACTTTCTTACGAGGATCTCTGTCTAAGTGTGTCAACAGGAGAGCCACCTGGGTTTGTATGTCGATAAGGGAAAGAGCTGCCAGGTGTGACATTGTCTGCAAGGTCAAAGTCACAAATTTCTCTGCAGGATAACTTGACAGCAAGGACAGACAAACATTTCTAGCCTAGAAAGATAAAAGTATTTCATATTAACAGCCAGATGGATGATAATGATGATGATTTGCTGTTTTACGTCCCTTTCAACATTATTTAAAAGGAAATGCACAGCAAATAATAAACATATTGAAAAATAAAGGGCCTGTTAAGCTGAGCATTTTGGTGAAATAAATATGGAAATTGGTTGAGAAAAGTTGAATTTCTAGAAAATACTGACATGGAAGTCACCATTTCTGTGAGTTATTGATGTCATAACAACCTGACTGAATATGCAAAAATAATATATATCAAATTTAAAACAATATTTTGTTGTTATATACCTGTAAATGTGTTCATTTGCATATAAACTGTCAAATAACTCACATAAGCAGCATATTCCTGTCAAAAGGTGACTTCTGTTTGGAATCTTTCAAAAGTTTAATATCTTATTAAATATTCAAAATGGTGGTGCCCATTGTCACAATTATACTCTGCGCAATGAAATGCAATATAGTCATGAGCTGAATTCTGTCTCTAGTGGGATTAAAACCCAGAACCTCGTGATCCTAATTTGGGAGAACTACCCACTGAGCCACCCTTAACCCATGTCCTGCTGGATAAATTAAGATGCCACACCCACTTCTAATTTTCAGCCAATCAGATTATTTGACTCTGGATTTTGATACAAATTCACATACTTAATGACAAACAATGCAGATCCAGATCAGTTGGCTTCTTCAGAAGCCAACTGATCTGGATCTACACTGTTTGCAAAAGCAGGGTATATCCGGGTCCAGCAGGACAAGGGTTAACAGGCAGATGGGAAAAAATGTATACCAGTACATCATCCCTACATAAACAAATGACCCCCAATTAGTATAATGTCAAGCTTTAGTATAGCACCCGATATATTTGGCTTGTGTGAAATGATCTGTGTTTGAGAAAATGGTAAAATGAAGGTTCATTTTTCTAAACAAATTTCAAAACTGACTAAAATACATTAAAGAATGCTTATCTATACTGAATTAGTTTGGTGTATACTTATGTAATACAGGAATTCGAAGCTGGAAGAATGAAAGACATCCACAAGCCCATGTCCTTCAAAATCCAAATATATATGTAAAACTATCAATTTCTTATGACTCATATTTTTTTACTGTACCTACAAATATTTTATACAAGAACTCTGCAGAAGGCCATGTCACATCTGCCGGCACCTGTCAGTATTATAAATGAGTTAGAAGTTCATGTAAAGAATGACAAAGTCAATTGACCTGGTATGTAACTCATGGTCAAAAAATGATACCTCAGTGTATAAATCCCAATTAGGAAGGAAGTGTCTAATAGGTTTGATGACTGTGGGTCATATAGTTAATCGGGAATGGTAATAAATACTTGTGTTGATGCAAAAAATGACAAAGTCATTAGTCTATGAAATAAAGGTCAGGGTCACAAATGATACCACTGTGTTTAAGTCTCTATAGGGGAGAAAGTGTATGCCAGGTTTGATTATTGTAGGTCATACAGTTGATTAGAAATGAAACTAAATGCTACAGTTGATGCAAAATATCAAAAAGTCATTTGACCACTAAAAACAGATCAGGGTCATGAAACTGAGCATGTAAGGGAGAGAGCATGTGCCATGTTAAATGATTGTAGATGTTACAGTTAATCAGAAATGGCCCTAAACCCTAGGGTTAATGTAAAAAAAAAAACAACAAAGTCATCAGACAGTGAAGAATAAGTCATGGTCATAAAATGATGCCCCAACCATTGTCTGAGTCCTTGTTAGGGAAATCGTGTATGCCAAGTAAGATAAATGTAGGTGCAATAATTATTCAGAAATGGACTTGAATGCTAGGGTAGTCATGAGGTCTCTTTATATTGCATACTTTTATCTATAGACAATCCAACCTCGATGGCTCGAACACCGATGGCTCGTTTACCATGGCTAATTTGAACTCGTTTTTGAGTCCCTACGAAGTTCTTCCGATAGCTCAAGAAAACAAATATTTAGGGAAATGTTCTTATTTTATCGTGAAATTGTATGTTGTGTGTACTCATTAGAATTGTCTCATCAAGGCAATTCTAATGAGTACACTCAACATACAATTATTGTGTAGAAAATCAAAAAAAAAAAAAAAAAAAAAAAAAATCCCTAAATTATCGCCATTTGCTTCATGACTTGGCACCATAATTAACCCTCCGTGGCTTGAACCACCCATGTCTCGAACAATTTTCTATGGTTCCAAAGATGTTCGAGCCATCGAAATTTGACTGTAATTCTAACAATAACCAATTATTGAAAATTTACCTTTGAAACCATATCTACATCATGATGCATATGTTTAAGTATAGGTATAAGACATAACTTGAGATCCACTGGTGTGGCAATACCATTAATCATCTCTGATATCTTGTCACAAATATTAGTTGCAAATACCCTGAAATACAACACACAAAAATACTTTATTTACCCTATGTATTTGAACTGAGAGGCCTGAACAATCAGTACATAAACAGCTCATGATAAGGTACTTTTTTAAATGAAAAGTACTAGAAAGTATTATAAGCAGGCACTTCTAATGAGTACCATAAAAATGTCTTCATGAAGAAATAAGAAAAATAATATGTGGTTACTTCCTCTTATCTGGAGCTATGGTACAAACCTAGATCAAAGCCAAAGAATGTGGCATTTGATCAGGGTCTACACTGTTTGCCACCCATCCACCAAGTTTTAGACAGATAAACAGGGAGTAAACCTGCGTTGTTCAAATTTTTGGAAGTGTGGCGGGGAGTTAAAAACTTAAAATGTCACAATATTTAGGGATAATATGGTATTGGAGCGAGTATAAGCAAATGTTATTTTGTACAGTTCAATCAGTCTGCATTCTGCACACAAAATACAATCATTATTTAGAAACTAAACAGGGAACAGTAAGATCAGAAGAAAATGTATTATGTGTCTACACTACATTGTTATAAAGCATACTGTAATTGTACAAATGTGTTTGCAGAGTATTAGTGTTTGCAAAGTTCGTGGTCAGCATAAATCTGTGACCTTTTATGCATGTGAACATTATATTTTTGTATAGAAATATTAAGGCTAATTTACACATCTGCAAATTTAAATACCAGTGAAAATGTCTAAAATTATAAAATTGCGAACACTTATCCCCGGAAACATTTAAGTTATATACAATTACTGTATGTTGTATATGTGGGCTTGGTGACCAGTAGGGATGTAACAATACATCAAACTATCAATGCATCGCAATACTGACCTTGACAATAGTGCTATGAGTAAAGTAGCAATAGTAATAGTTTGGGCAATAGTGTTTTCACTATTGCAATACTTTCAATAGTTCTATAGATAGAAATAGTAGATGTATAAATAGAAATCATAGGTCTATAAATAGAAAATATCTGCATGCTATAACCGTTAGAAGGAATGTATTACAATTTGCATATCAGAACTCTAAAATGTATAACACTTTTGGTGTCAGCATCTGCTCGGTTCACCAAATATTACAGCAATTGTGTGGCTTTCAACTGGAATTTTAACACTGGATGTCATCAAAACTAAAGCTTTACAGAAATCTTTGGTCTTTTTTATTAAAGCAAAAAATGATCCCAATAGTTATTGCAATAGGAACCTGCAATAGTAATAGTATTGCAATAGTGCTTTTGGCAATAGTAGTTGTATTGCAATAGTGCTTTTGGCAATAGTAATAGTATTGCAGTAGTCATTTTGGCCTGCTGTGTACTCACAACTTGCAAGCCAAGTATCATCCTGACTGGGTAAGGATCATACAGCATCATCCAGTTAAGAGGGTATCCAGATAAAAACTTTTATTATTTCTACATGAAAATATATAATGTGGGTACTCATAAGAAGTGTCTTGGAAAGGTCCTTCTGATATTAAGTAATCACAACATATAAGTTTTCAAAGCGAAATAATATATCAATACTAATCAATATTACTTCTTGATGTCTGCAATAACTGACTCACAGTTCCAGATAAGGAACTTTTTCGACTAAAAAGTCCTGATATGTTTCTTATTTCTTCATGAAACACATGCTGTGGATATTCAATAGAAGCACCTCGCAGAGGTGCTTCTAATGAATACCCCCAACATATGCTTTTGTGGAGAAATAAGAAAAATATTTCGTGGATACCCACTCTTATCTGGAGCAATGCTGACTTGTTTTACTTGTCATTTTTGTATCTAAACAGTAGCCAATACAAACTCACCTCGACTGTTCTGAAAACTGCTCAGCTGCATATATAGCTGCATCCACTTCGACTGCATCATGAGAATCTAAACTCACTACAATACTGTGGTGAATATTCTTTCTTTCTGATATTATCATAGAAATACTCCCCAAGGTTCTGAAATTCATATTATAAACTGTATAAACAGAGTTGGAGTTTTACAACCCGCTCAACACTGTTGATGTCATGTAGAGCTGGTCAGTTAACCTACTCAAACTTTTCCTGGGCAGGCCTAGTCCTCTAAGTAGTCAACCAAAATGTAGGAACTAGAAGACCAGGCAGGATGAGTATTGCATATTATCAACGGTATGACATAATGTAGCCAGCTTAGATCTAGACCAGCTTGCACATCAGCACAACCTGATCAGAGTCTACACTGGCTGTTGACATAATATGGGCTTAAAAATTATATTTCTGAACAGCTAGACCCAGACCAGATTGCGGAGATGGCAGGTTTATCTGAGTCTACACTGTTTGCATATGTCTTCAGGTTGCTTTCTGTCTGGCATATGACATATGATCAGTATTATACTTATGATTTGGAACCAATGGTCTCTTAACCCTTGTCATGCTGAATAACTTAAAATGCCATGCCCACTTCTTATTTTTTTATTTTCAGCCAGTCAGATTACTTGATCTAAGTTGTTGATAAAAGTCACATACTTAAGGACAAACAGTGCAGATCCAGATCAGTTGGCTTCTTCAGAAGCCAACTGATCTGGATTTATACTGTTTGCAAAGTCAGGATATATCTGGGCTCAGCAGGACTAGGGTTAAACAAACACTTCAGATCACTTCGCTACCACAAAGGGCCCTTAATTAGTTATAATATCACATGAATACGAAGTCTGGATTTACTTGTCTTTAGAATTTTACTTATCCTCTTAACACTCGGTAGGCAAATGGCTTACTTCTGTATCCATACTACTGCAGTGTTCCTTGCTTATAATTATCACCATATATACTCTAAATATTGAGGCATCTTAGCACCTTACCAAACTTGTCCTATAATTTATAAGTCTCTTCCATCACCTGTTGGAAGGGTTTAAAGTATTGCTAGACGAATGCAAAACAGTGTAGACCCTGAACAGACAACACATTCTATGGCATTTAATCTGGGTCTACACTCTTTGCTCAGGCCTGTCTGTCCCAATACTTGGAGTTATTAAGGTAACTATATTTCTGTATATACTGTATTTTGAATCAAAATGTTGTGTACACTTAACCCTTGCCTTGCTGAATAAAAATGCCACACCCACTTCTAATTTCCAGCCAATCAGATTACTTGATTCTGGTTTTTGATAGACATTTGCATATTTAATGACAAACAGAAGCCAACTGATCTGGA
The DNA here is from genome assembly GCA_964016985.1 of Anodontia alba. Taxonomy (NCBI): domain Eukaryota; kingdom Metazoa; phylum Mollusca; class Bivalvia; order Lucinida; family Lucinidae; genus Anodontia; species Anodontia alba. The sequence continues at coordinate 119,091,404 of OZ024823.1, forward strand.
TCTACACTGTTTGCTAAGACAGGGTATGTTGTGTTCAGCAAGAGAAGGGTTAATGAGGGTATTTTCCCCTTTTCTTTTCTTTCCCAGAAAATATATGTCTGGATACTGGCATCAAATCTCCAAAGAAGACTACCCAAGTGAAATGATAAGGAAAGGATATAAAATGTCACCAGCTGGTATGCATATTCAATAGCTAACAGTTGGAAGCTACGGCAAACAAAAGGGACTGGTATAGCTGTAAATAAGTGGCATATCCAGATAATATTTTTGTCTTATTTCTGCAAGAAAACCTTTGTCATTAGTACTCATTAAACTAGAAAGAAAGAAATAATAAAAAAATAGCCATACTTTCTGGTAGCTATAAGATCATTAATATTGTGTAGTTACCTGAGAGTTATTGCCCTTGCTACAGGATCATTACTATGATAGACAGTAAATATTCTTCTCATGAACTCCTCTACATTCAAGATCTTATCTAGATGTTTCTCACTCTGCTGTGTTACCCTCAGTATACACCAGCGAATAAAGTTATTTCTGAAATTATCATATTCTCAAAACATGTCACAACAGAACTTTTTAGAGTGTGTACAACTGCCACACCAGAGTCTTGTTAACCCTTTCAACCCTGAGTTTCTGAAGTGGATTCTTCCATCTGTGTATTTGGTCATGTCCATTTGGCATTGTTGTCAATTGGGATTTTACTCAAAATCATTTACAGACTGGCAAATAGTGTAGATCCTGATGAGATGGCTCATTATGATCTACACTGTTTGCATAGGTATTTGTACTGGTTTACAGGGTTGAAAGGGTTAAGAGGAGTATTCGTTGATAATTCTGGGAAAATTTTCTCAGTTTCTCCTTAAAAACATATGTTATGAGGCAGCCGCACCTCTAAAGAATACCCACACCATCTGTTTTTATGGAGAAATAAGAAAAATTATCCAGGAATTATCACCAAATATTCATCTTAAATAGGTCCTCGGCACATTCCCAGACATGTGCTGTTTGGTCAGGACATGCAAACTGCAGGTTTTATTTTTAATATGTAAAGTTCACATAATGCTGAAGGAAATGTACATGATCTGACTTAGATTTCACATGCAATTTGTTGGTGACAGATAACAGGTTTTGTTATGCCACAGTTCATATGATACCGATTTGTACCTACAATGTATTGTAATAATTCTAGCCAGATCGCCAAGATGTGTCAGTTTTGCATTTACTCTAAATTCTGGACACTTTAACTCCTTGCCATAACATTTGAACAAGTCGATTTTACTGCTGGATGAGTGGCAAACAGTGTAGACCATGATCAGATGCTACATTGTGAGGGATCTGAGCTGGATCTACACTGTTTGCTCTGGGCTGTTTGTCCGAATATGTAGGGTGAATAAAGTAAATACAATATCCAACTGAATAAATGTGGGATAAAAGAAAATCAAGAAATCAGTCAACAGCTATCATCTGAACCTCTCCATCATTTCATATTTACTTTACAGGCCAACCTTGTTATAATAATGTGTGGGTCAGGATGCATAATTGTACCAAGAATTTACCATTTATCTTAGAATGAAATGATAACATAATTTATAGTCTTCTTTCAGTGTTCAACTTGTAGTTGCATGAATATGGCCTTAGATCTACTTACAGTAAATGTCCTAATACATGTATTTTATATGATGCCCAACACATGAAAACAACCCTTATGCATTTTGCGTACAATGTAGGTCCAGATCACTGTGTACATCTGTGCTGTGTAATCTAGACATTTTCTGTTTGTCAGAACATACTACAGTATCTATTGATTCTGTAAGTGGACAACGAAGGCCCAGATCAGCCTGCACTTCTGCGCAGGCTGATAAGGACCTGCATTGTCCACAAATTATATAAGGGCCCCTTTTGTGCCTTGCGCATCATACATGTATACCAAAGTTCCTGACAAAATGGCATATGCATGCAAACAGTCCAGACCCAGATCATTTGTTTGATTTGGAGTGTTCAGTGTGGGAAAGAAAATTCTCTGCTACTAAAGGGGCCTCTCTTAGAAAGGGAGGCAAAAATTGATACTTAGTCTTACTGTAGAGTGCTCTCTCTTTAAAGTGTATCCATTCACCTTAACCCTTGTCCTGCTGAATAAATTAAGATGCCACTCCCACTTCTAATTTTCAGCCAATCAGATTACTTGATCCAAGTTGTTCAAACAAATTCAAATAATGAAAACAGTACAGATCCAGATCAGTTGGCTTCTGAAGAAGCCAACTGATCTGGATCTACAGTTTGCAAAGGCAGGGTATACCTGGGTTCAGCAGGACAAGGGTTAAAGAGGCTGAATATACCTGGCAGATTTTCGGTCAGTTTGTACAAAAAAGACAACTTTTGGTTGGTTGGGATGGAGTTTAACAGGCCACATGTATTAAGATCATGTCGAGTCTGTCAGTTTACCTAACCACACATTTCCTGGGCAGGCTTAGTCCTTAGTGGACCAGTACTTGTGCACATTCTTTTGCCAGGAACTGACAACTGCCCTTCTTGAATCAGTGGAAGGCAGAGAATGACTGTAGAAAATATTTCATGATCAATCTCCATGAAAGAGTGTTGCCGGACCTGGTGGGGATTGAAACTGCGACCTCCTGATCATCAGTCAGACACAGACCCAAATGAGCCACCGAGACAACTTTTGTGACCTCTTGTTTGCTTTTCTGTACACCAAGCACTTTCTGAAAAGGGGTCTACTCTAAAGGGAAAGCACCTGCTCTCATAGGGAGCAAATTATTTCCTTCTAAAGTAGACCTCTTTTCAGAAGGGATGAAAAAACAAACTGTTGCCTCCCCCTTCCCCACAGAAAATGTATTCATTGCCCTTAGGAACATCACTCCCAAGCAACAAAGGAGAGATATTCATCCAATCCTACTTTGCAAATAGGGCTGGGCATTTAGTACATCTTTTTAAATGAACTGGAATGAAATGTCAATCCCTATTTTCAGAGAAAAGTAGACAAATAACTTTTGTTTCCAACTTGGTATCTACATGTATAGTAGACAAAAAGTTAGAGGATATGCCCTGCCTTTGCTAACAGTGTAGTTAGTTTAGAGTTGAGGTTTTACGGTCCAATCAATCCATTTGGGTCGTGTAGAACTGGTCAGTTTACTTTATCACACATTTCCTGGGCAGACTTAATCCTCTAAGCACATTCTTTCACCAGAAATTGACAACTGCCCTTCTTGAATCAGTAGAAGGGAGAGAATGACCGTAGAAAATATTTCACGATCAATCTCCATGAAAGAATGTTGCTGGACACGACGTGAATCAAACTTGCGACACGCATCGGACTGAGCCACCAAGGCACCGGCAAACTGTAGATCAGTTGGCTTCTTAAGAAGACAACTGATCTGGATCTATGCTGTTTGTCATTAAGTATAGGAATTTGAATCAACAACCTAAATCCGACTGGCTGAAAATTAGAAGTGGCAGTGGCATTTTAATTTATTCAGCATGGCAGGGTTAAGAGACTGAAATTAAGTGAAGTGAAACATAAGACGATATACCCTGCTCTGAAAACATCTGCAAGCCTAAGGAAGGCAGAATTGATAAGGATAGGGAAGGGATACTTCTCAAATAGTCTTGGAAATCTCACAACTGATTCACACTGGACTCCAACTTTCATTGACCTCAAACCTGCAAGTAATAACAACAAACAAAGTCAATCAGATTAATATATGTTTGGAAATTTGGGTACTGAGCATCAGAAAATATAACTAATCAGTATGTGACAGCTTACAGGAGCTTTCTCATGGTGTGTGTGGTGATGTATCCAGTACTATATATATGTATATGTAGACCTCTAAAGGTTTCATAGTATACATCTTTATATAAATCTGAATTATTTCTAGACTGACCAAAACGACCTGAAATACTGGAGCAACCACGAAATACCAGAACAATCAAAATTATAATGAATTAAGGAAATGAGTTTGTGTATCCATTTCTTTTTTTTTTTTTTTTTTTTTGAGGGGGTGGGGGGGGTGGGGGCGGGGGGAGGTGTGGAGGTTGGGGGCAACTGATTTTCAAAAATTTGCCGGCACACATTTTAGGACTAAAATGCAACTAAATAATATGCAGAATAGGATCTACTCAGCTTTGTTAATTTCCCATTTGAGTTAGCCTCTAACGTTGGTGCGCCCACCTGTGCATATTTCTACCATTCCATCCATCCAGCCGCCCACACGCCAGTCCACCTGTCATGTCATTCCTTCACTTGTTCGTCCCTTCTTTCATTCCATGGGAATCTCTATGTTCATCCATTCATTATCTCTTTGATACTCTTTGATTTTCTACTTATTTTCCATTAATCAAGTCAGACTTATATTCATCAGACCGCGTCTGAATACTCAATAACCATATATGATTTCAAATGTAACGGTATTTTATTTCAAAACTGTTAGATGTTTTCTTCTCTCATATGATCATTTAAATTATTAAAACCTTGTCTTAAAGAAGCAGCAAGTTACCGCCTAATTATCTGGGCACGCCAGAGGACAGTTGATCTGTCTAATGAAGTTACTTATATAATCAGTTTATAAGGTCACACAAGTCTGCCATGTATCAGTTATTTTTATTTCACCTCATCATGTTCTTATTTCTAAAATAAAAAAAAACAACAAATATATTCTAAATCCTCTCTTTACCATACCCCATCACAACATGATGGTGTTTTCTTATTTTAATTTTGGTTGCTCTGTTATTTCTTGGATGTTCCGGTATTTCCCGTCATTTTGGTTATTCTAGGTACCAGATAGATTAGTAAATTATTGATTTTACCAACTTTATACTATCAGAGAAAACATTATAATCTGATACAGCTGTTCAAAATCATTCATTGACATGAGGATATCAAACCTGAAAAGTGAGTTCAATGATAATTGTACCATCTTATTTTTAAGATAAACAAACTGACATGTATGAAATCCTAGAGACCGAAATGTTCCCCAGTGAGATGCATAAATAATTGGAATCTTGACAAAGACATAGTTTGTAGCAGTGAGATGCATAAATAATTGGAATCTTGACAAAGACATAGTTTGTAGTGATTCAGTTATGGTATTTAAAACAAGATTGGAACCAGAAAAGCATGTTACAGTACAGTCAGAGTCAACAAACAACTCAAGCTTACATAAAAGCAAAGAACAAAGACACAATTGCTCTGTAACAGTCCATCATGCAAAATCGGTTTCCTTTAGGTGATGGTTGAATAAGAACGATTGCAGTAATGATGGAAAAGAAAAAATAAAGAAATGAAAACCCTTGGCAAAAAATGCCACCATGTATAAACCAGAATCAATTCAATTGCCGGTTTGAAACCACGAAAACATATGGCAATAAAGTAAATAAACATAACATGAACATGCAAGAGCGTAATTTAAACATTAAAAGGTTGCTACCTCTGTCAAGGTCTGACAGAGCTGAATTAGCATCTAGCTCTTGTTCGAACGTTGCACTTTCTTGCTTTGAAATAGCATTTCTTACGGCAGACATGGAGGCCGCCATGACAGATGACATCTGATCAAACGCTTACAATTAGAATAGCTAGCTGTACAGCCATCGTGTTCCAGTTCTATGTAAGGCACCATCTGTCAAACAAACATTGTAATATAAAATTAATATAATATTCCGGGATTTAATGTAGTACCAACTAAATACGAGAACTGCTCAGTTTGCTAGTCTTTTATTAAACAAAACATTTTGAAAATGATAACATAATTTTGATCAGGGCTGTAATGTGAATAAAAAAAAAAAAAAAAAAAAAAAAAAAAAAAAACGTCTTTGTTTATCATAGTGATTTATTTGATTTTTATGTTTTCGCTATGATACATCGACTGAGTAGGGAGCCATTATGCGAACCGAATGTTTATGTATTTCTGTATTAAGAGTAGAGGACCCAGAGTGAAGTTAGTTGACTGTAAACATGCTTTAACCCCCCCCCCTCCCCCCCCCCCCACACACACACACCCACCCCGCGGTGGTTCATCATAGTGCAGATTATATTTCATTTGGGATCATTGGGCCCAATGTGGTATATTTGAAAATGGTTCTACGCTGGAGGGCGTAAGCAGTGTTGCAAACTTCATTACTGCTTATGTAAAGTCTCAATAAAACCGAGACTCCCATTTTCTAATCTGTAGTTTGTTCGATATTTCCAAAGGCAATCTTTTTAACATTTATTTTACTACACTGCAGCTGATGTTAGTGCCGTGTGGCGGCGATAGAATGTCTCCCCATAGTTCACCATAGTGCAGATTATATTTCATTTCCTTTGGGATCACTGGGCCCATTGTGGTTTATTTGAAAATGGAGTTCTGCTCATGTATACGCTAGAGGGCGTAAGCAGTGTTGCAAACTTCATTACTGCTTATGAAGAGTCTCAATAAAACCGAGACTCCCATTTTCTAATCTGTAGTGTGTTCGATATTTCCAAGGGCAATCTTTTTGACGTTTATTATACTGCTGACCGTTCTAATGCCGTGGTCCCGGTGTTGCTCTTACTTATTCTACAAGGCGATTAATAACAGAACTGGCTATAGCCTGGATATTATGCGGCAGACTGCATGCCTAGTTATCAACTCAACCATTGTTGATGGCTATGCTTCACTCTTTAATTGCACGACGGCAGTTGAGGCCTCAGACTCAATGACGGCCTCCTCGTAAAACTTTAACCAACAGGTTGGGGCTTGACGATATGTCTTTGGCTTGGCCTGCCGTGGTTCAACTATTGGTTTTCATTTACTCTGATACACAGTAGAATTAGCCACGAGTACTCGTCTTTGTTTATCATAGTGATTAATTTGATTTTCATATTTTCACTTTGATGCATTGACTGAGTTGGAAGCCTTTATGCGAACCGATTTTTTTTTTGTATTTCTGTATTAAGAGTAGCATCGGGACCCAGGGTGAACTTGGCTAGCTGTAAAAATGCTTTAAACCCCCGGTGGTTTATTCTGCTGACCTTTCTAAGGCGGTGGTCCCGCTCTTCCGCTTGGTGTCTGAGAAAGGCTGCGGCTTGTGATTGTGGCACTCCCTGGACTTTTCTCTTACCCTTTTTATATTAAGTCTTGCCTCGTGGTCTTGTCCTTGTGTTTTTTCAGTTTTTTAGTATTGCGATTACCTCGCTTGGGGAAGAGAGAGCTGGTCTGTGTGCTTTTCGTGCGTTTGTTTGTTTTGCGCTTGTTGGTTTGTGTCTCTTTCCTCTTCCTCTTGTCACAGGACTGTGATTATGGCACTCCCTGGTCCCTGGTCTTTTCTTTTTACCTTTCTGATCTTGTTGGACTTCTCCAAAGCGTTTGATAAAGTAAATCATTAACCATTAACTCATACGGAAATTACTAACATACGGTGTATGAGGCCCTACCCTGCGTTGGATTCAAACATTCCTGAGCAGCCGTCAGCAGAGGGTCGTTGTCAGTAGAGTAAAGATGCCCGATTAGGCATCAATAACCTTTGGTGACTATTCTACGAGGCGATTTGTTTATGTCTTACCTTGTGTCATTTTGTTCTTGTGTTTTTTTTCAGTCCTTTTAGCATTGCGATTACCTCGCTTGGAGAAGAGAGAGCTAATCTTAGTGCTTTTCGTACGTTTTTTTTTTTTTTTTTTTTTTTATTTGTGCTTGTTTGGATTTGTCGGTTTCCTCATCCTCTTGGTGTCTGGGAAGGGCCGCGGTTTGTGATTGTGGCACTCCCTTTTCTCTTACCTTTTTTTGATACCCGATCGGGCATCATTTGATCGTTTTTCTAGTACCCTCAGAAAACGAAAAAAAAAAAAAAAAAAAAAAAAAAAAAAAAAAAAAATGTATCACAGTTTTTGATGAATCACTACCACATTTTGGGAGCTTAAAGATAAATAAATTGTCTAACTTGACCGTTCAGAATTTTTTAAGTGCCTAGAAAAAAATTATTCAGGTATAAAATCTTTTTTTTTTTTTTTTTTTTTTTTTTCTGCGCATCAGTGTATCCCGTTCGGGAACACATGACATTTGTGATGCCCGATTGGGAAACAATTCTTTCCGTTTTGGAACGTCTGATGTTTTTACCTGATACAAACAAACACAAAAATACAAATGCCTACGGTCATTAAATTATTAGATGAATGACTAGCTGCAAGTTAATGAGATTGAAAGCATTTTAAACACTTTAGAAGGAAAAATATCTAATTTGCAAATGCAAGATGAATAATTTTTACATGTTCTAATAGCACGTTCCATGAAATATTGCAAATATTAAATGATTTAAATAAAATCATAGAACCATTAAAAGACAGAAAAAGTTGTGAATTGATGTTCAATGTACCAAAATGCACTGTGTACCAAATAACCAGTCTCTCGTAAATATGAGGGTCATCCAATAAGTAACGTGAACTGGTCCTCATTTTCTACGTAATTGGTTCATTCATAGAATTGTCTGTAAATATAATATGGTAGATTATTTACTAACTAGAATCCGATAATATTGTGGTCAAGTCTCTCCTCCTAATTGGTTGCCTAGCAACAACAAAATAATAGGTAAAGCCGCCTGGCCACGCTGTAAAACCAACTTTAAAACAGGTTTAAAGTAAACATGCACTGAAAATTAGCCAAATTACAATGACATTTGATAGTATCATGTTCCCACGTACATTTAATTTATACAGCATAATAATCCTAATATTGCTCAAAATGCTAAAATGTCACATCAAACACCGTCTAGAATTTGACGCAAATGTTTGCCTCAAAGTAAATGTGAACTTGAAATCATATCTACATCAAGTCCTCAATATCAAAGGGAAAGTAAGACGATTGCAATTGTCCTATTTTGAAAAGTAACCCCTACATGATAACCCCAAACAAATTAATCATGTATGTATATTTTATTTCAATTAAAAGTCTTCTATAAATAATAAAAATAATTCTTTACTAAAATTAAACATATGCTTTTCACTAGATATTTCACCAAAACAGCAGCATTTTTCAAACTTTGTTGGGATTATGGTATTTTGTCATTTGTTGTTGCTAGACAACATATAAAGGAAACCATACAATGCGAATGCTAATGCACATGTAAAGTGCACAAATGCTAAGGTACAAACTGGTAGAATTTCAAAGCCATATATGCATTCATTAAAGAATTAGAGATGTGTTCGCAATATTTATTGAATGACCCTCGTACCACTGAATTTCCGAACAAAGTTTTACTGCCATCGAATTTCATGTTAAGTGAACACATATTCGGACAGACCAACCTTAACAAAAACACATTCATAAATTACATTTAGTTTTGATGCAAAACAAATGACCGAACTGCTTTCGGTTTCATATCACCAAAATTGCTACGCGTTATTTTTGACAGTTTCTTCTAAACGGTTTATATATAATCATTGTTAATAGAAATATCACGGATTTTCATTTAATCCAATCAGGAAAAATGTTTTGTAACCAATAGCTACTATCAACAGCATATGAACAGACAAAACATATCTTACTCTGACAATTTAGGGATTTAACAATGCTTAAACTGCCTTTGAAACGTCATTATGTCTTTACAAAAATGGTTGTTTCAGCCCGAGAAAATGGTAGTAACCAAATCTTTTTGTGCAACACGATAGCTGTAAGATGGCATATCAAAACTGAAAAGATAACAAAATAAATGAAAGTCATTAACCAGTAATGGGAGATTGAGGACATTTTGGCCTGACGTCAACAAAGGAACACTTCTGCTGGAAAAATTCGAAAACTTGCAAAACATCTGTAAAATAGCAGTTATTACATCAGTCAGTGACATCAATATAAAGTGAGACACATTACGTCGATGTGTCATTAATAATTGTGCAGTACAGGAAAACACTGTTGCTGCATTCAGTTTCTCATATAAAATACATTTCCTGTCTTTTTCAAAGCAAACAGTAAGAAAGAAAATACGCCAGAACCCTCAGTATCTTAACGTTCTACAGCAAACTTTAAAATCCGATACAAACAATCAATTGTGGACAATCTTTCTTTCTCTGATAGTCCCTAAACCATAGCTTTCTATAAGACATTAGTCTATGTTGTTCTGAAGTTATTGTCAATGCTGTTAAATGGCAAATGGAAGAAAGTCTATGCACTTTTAAGAGTAGTTCGGCCACATGATTTCAACAAATGTTGCACAGTTTTTATTTTATTTTAAGAAGGTTTGTATATACACGCCTTGATTAACTTCTTAAGGACATCTTAACATTAATAATTTAATCAGAATCAACTATCGCTAAGGTTCACGAACTGCTTCATTCTGTGCCTCTGCTTAGCCTCAGATTTTTTGGCGATTCCTATGTCTAGATCTTGTCATTATTAATGTGTATACAACATTTTATCAGAAAAGCTCATATTGTTGAAGACCTACGGCGACCTCGGCATTGTCTCGATCAGAGAAAATTGACACTTAGCAAGCCCATTGGATAGACATTGTCAGTGTCAATCTGTGTGCGAAAAGTTATCAAAGTTTTAGAGTTATAGGTACATGTAGTTTTGCTTACTGTCACATTTTGGCCTGCGCATTGCCTCGGTCAAGGAAAAGTGGAATTTGGCAATTCCTTTGTCTGGATTGTGTCAATATTAATGCATATACAAAAAATTATCAAAATGTCCCATATGGTTGAAGACGATTGAAGGCGATTACCATAATTTCACACTTTTTTTTTGCTTCGAAATTGCCTTGGTGAAAGAAAAATTTCGCAAGCATACTGGCTATATATTGTCGGTATCTATCAGTATGCCAAAAATTATCAAAATATTACCAACGGTTTAAGTGCAATGATCATTTTCGCTTACTGACCACGGATGGACGGACGACTTTATTGGATGATTATATGGCACTCTTAGAAAGTCAACCTACTTCAGTCGATAGACCTTTCCTGCTGATTGTGCAATTCAGTAATCCTACAGCAGAAATAATTTTCTTTCTAAAATTATGTTTGCTAAAATATCTGATATAGTACATGATATATTTGACATATACGTGTGTACTCACCTGTGCATATTTAAAGTCTTTTTGCTTATGAAGAGTCTCAATAAAACCGAAACTCCCATTTTCTATCTGCAATGTGTTCTTTGTTTCCAAATGCAGTCTGTTTTACTTTTATTTGAGTATATATAATACACATAGTTTTATATGGTACTTATTTTCCATTGCGAAATAGCTTTCACTTTTATCCACATAGTGAAAAGGAAAAATCTTAAGAATTTTAGTATAAGCTACAACCAAAAGTGTTTTATAAAACTCAATAGTAGTAAATGCCTGGTTTTAAAATTTCTGATCAGTTCAGGAAAGAAGATAGATCTCCTCTTTAATACACTCCTTTCTTGAAGTCATGCTTATTATTGGCTCTTCGATTTTTGTAAGATTTTTGTCATTTAGTTATCTAGAATAAACGTCAAAAAGATTGCCTTTGGAAACAGAGAACACACTACAGATAAGAAAATGGGAGTCTCGGTTTTATTGAGACTCTTCATAAGCAGTAATGAAGTTTGCAACACTGCTTACGCCCTCTAGCGTATACATGAGCAGAACTCCATTTTCAAAGATTCCAAAATGGGCCCAATGATCTCAAAGGAAATGAAATATAATCTGCACTATGGTAAAGTACGTTCTACCGCCGCCACACGGCACTAATACCAGCTGCAGTGTAGTAAAATAAACGTCAAAAAGAAGCCTGTTTTCAAAATATTTTGCTTCCTTTTCATGAAACAAAGAGATACAGAAGAACTACCAATCAAGATTTCAATGGAACTTTAAAAATCTTAACAATCAAAGGTTTTTAAATATTCAAAGTCAGTATGTAAATTGAACCTTGTTAATATCCTGAATAGGCAACATTATTTTCAGCGTTCCCAAACGGGATGCACTTGTTTCTCAATCGGGCATCAGAAATTTTGTTTTCCCGAACAAGATACACAGAAGTACGGAAAAAAATAGTTTTCAAACCTGAATAACTTTTTTTCTAGGCACTTTAAACAATTCTGAACGGTCAAAAGTTAGATAATTTATTAATCTTTCAGCTCCTAAAATTTGGTGGAGATTTGTCAAAAACTGTGATACATTTTTTTTTTTTTTGTTTTCTGAGGGTACTAGAAAAATGATCAAATGATGCCCGATCGGGTATCAAGTTACTAATAATAGTAACATCTATCATTCAAATTACAAAGGTCACCAAAGGTTATTGATGCCCGATCGGGCATCTTTACTCTACTGGTTGTTGAGGGCGAGGATTCAGACTGTCCCAGTGACATCAGGAGACCCCCAGGAGTCTGTCTTGGAACCGATTTTGTTCCTGGCTTACATTAACGACCTTCCTCAGGACTTGGTCTCACAGGTGCGTCTTTTCGCTGACGACACTGTCACTTATCCGACCACTGAATCTCAGTATGACAGTGCTTACAAAGAGACGTGGACCAACCAGGCATGGAAATCCAAACGGGAAACGGAATTTAACCCCTCCAGGTGCCAAGTTATGCAGGGCGACTTTCTTCCACGACCTCTTCAATACTGAGTATGTTTTCTGGAGGCAGTCACTAGTACAAGGTACTTAGAGGGGATGGGAGGGGGGGGGGGAGGGGACCAATTCCAACAACCTCAGCCGGAACACCCATATAGACCGAGTTACAACAAGTGCCAATAGGTCCCTGGACTTCATAATTAGAAATGTAAAAAATAATTCCCCCAAAGTCCGGGAAATTGCCTACCAAACCCTTGTACGTCCCCAAATGGAGTACGCTTCAGCTATTTGGGACCCCACACTAGGTTGAAATTGTCCAGAGACGTGCTGCCCGGTGGACTATGAATGACTATACCAGGACAACAAGTGTCTCTTCATTGTTGCACGAGTTGGACTGGCAAACACTTGAAGAGAGACGAAAACAGGCCCGTCTCTGTCTCTTCTATAAAATAGTAAATGGCCTCGTGGCCATCCACCTTCCCGATTACATTCAGCCCCGCACTCATAGCATGTCCAAACATTGCCACTCTACCACATTTCGTCAGCTTCATTCTGTCATTGATTCTCTTAAGTATTCCTTCTTTCCGCAGGCCATGTCCAGTGGAATGCCCTTCCAGTGAAAGCCGTAACCTCTCCAAAAAAGGTAAGAGAAAAGTCCAGGGAGTGCCACAATCACAAACCGCAGCCCTTCCCAGACCCCAAGAGGAAGAGGAAACCGACAAATCTAAACAAGCACAAACCGAACAAACGTACGAAAAGCACTAAGATTAGCTCTCGTCTTGATTTATTCAAGGCAGGAATTGGAAAGGTACAGTTTCCAAGCCCTAGATACTTTATGCTTGCTTTTAATATGATTTTATCGGTTTTAGCCCTGTCCCTGTGCCCCAGTTTTTAAAGTTTGATCCATTCAAGTCGTCTGTTTTTTTTTTTTTTGTTTTTTTTTTTGTTGTTTTTTTGTTGTTGTTTTTTTTTTATGTCTTAGCCTTCTTTTCGGTCTAGATTTTTAAACTGTCACCTCGACATAGACTCACTGTCGTGCTTTTACTTTTTCTCTTCACAACATGACGCACAGACCCTGCCAAAATGCTCGCGAGTGCGTAAGCAGTATTTGAAGACAGATAGATAGACAGTGTATGCATCAGTGCAGGTATGGCTGAAGTGTCCAACAGTGTGGTGAACATATTTACGATGATACTATGCTCAACTATAGGCAGACTAAACTGATCTGTCGCTTTAATCGACATTTTGAACATGTGTGATTGTATAGATGAGCGAATAGCTGTCTCGTGTAGAAGCAGACTTTTCTGATAATCATGCCCCAATTGTACAATGCGCATATCATAATGAGTACTAAATGTAACGGTCAACGTTTCGTTTCGTTTGTCGTAGATCCCACCAGTAGATTGGTTCACCCAGGTCGATGACCGGTAGAATTAGGTAGAACACAATAATCCAGGGAATATTCTTATAAATTATATATACAGGCGTGTTAGACGTGTGGTGGCGGCCACAATAAGAGGTAATTTCTGACAATGTCTCGATTCAGTAAATTTCTGTGAAGTTGCAATCTTTTGGAATTCAACCGATAACAGTACTTACGACTTAGAGCCTCCAGCTGCAATAAGACATCCCTGTCCACACATGACGGTACCAGAGCTTTCAGATTATGGCTGCCAACTAGGACCGCGACCACTGAGACCTAGGCCACAAAGCCACCTTCCCGTACCACCACCTCATACACAACGACCACACTGTCTTATAACAAGATCTCGAATATCAGACAGAGGTAAATCCCTTGTATTGGCGAGAGCAGGACAACGCAGAAGCATATGACTGAGATCCTCTGATTCCAGTCTACACAGGGGGCATGTATCCTCTACCATGTACTGATTGAACCTGGCCTTTGTCGTTTAGAGCATATACACTCCCGTCATTATTCTCGTTTTGGTGATGCTTCTCTTGATATCAAGTAAATTGTTCGCAGTGGCTTCCCAGATAGTATGTGTACTCCCCACGGCCAATGACGTCACGTCGCAGTGTGTCAGGGTTGATATGTTTTGCTTCGTCGATCAGTGACTCTGTCCAGTAGGTATTCACCGACTGGCGGGTCATCCTCTTCCATGACAGCTTATTGTAGTTTTGTAGCTCAGTCAAACAGGGAAGACTATACATTCCCAGAATCTCCTCATCCTTACAGAAGAAGCTTTATTTGTTTGTGTTGAGGTTTTAAGGCCCAGTCAACCCAATTGGGTCATGTCGAGCGCGGTCAGTTTACCTAACCACACGTTTACTGGGCAGGCTTAGTCCTCTAAGCGGTTAACCAGTATTGTGCACATTCTTTCGCCAGAAACTGACAACTGCCCTTCTTGAATCAGCGGAAGGGAGAGAATGACCGTAGAAAATATTTCATGATCAATCTCCACGAAAGAATGTTGCCGACCTCGGCGGGGGTTGAACCCGCGACCTCCTGGTCTCCAGTCGGACGGCGCATCCAACTGAGCCACCGAGGCCGGCATACAGAAGAAGCTCTTTTGAAACTGGAGTGCTAACTGACGATCCATCAGACCCTTTATCCACCGGTTCCCTGACCGAACAAGAGAATGGAGAAGACTTTGCTGTCTCTTATGGAGTTCCGCCTGGATGGGAAGAGCACCAAGAAGTAGTTGTACCACTGACTAGGCTGTTGCTAACGACTGTAACTTTCTATATATACGGGTTGAGATATGGAATCGCTGGAGTTGGGCCAGATGAGTATCTATTAAAGGCAAAACTTCCATGCTGTATAGAAGTCTCTGGATCACATACACTTGGTAGATCCTATAGGATATCCATGGTTTCAACTCATTGGTACCATTTACTCCAGTTTTGATAAGGGCATATAAGGTTCTACGTGCGACACTAATTCGCTCCATAATATTGATGGTAGACTTTTCAGCTCTCAGTAGACCTAGATGTGTTAGCTTCGGTTTAACTTGCACCCGTTTCGATCCTAGTAGCCAGGAATCTAAAAGTTCATTCTTACGGACTGCACTCTTAACTTCCGACGTTGAGCAATGGTCTTTTGTGAGTGAGTAGTATATATTTTCTCTTGAGAGTTAATATAAGCAAGATTGAACACCAGTTGTAACTTTGTATCACTAGAGGTCAGAAAGAGGAGATCATCGGCAAGTGTAGGACAACCCATATAGAGGCCCCCAATAAACTTTCTTAGCGCCCTGGACTCCAACTCCAGCAGGAAATCATTTAAGTAAGTCTTATAAAAATGGGCCATAAAAATGGGTAGAAATGATTCCTCCTTGGCGAACACCTTGAAGAACACAGAAAGTCTAACTTCGCTTTCCCACTTGACTCTAGCACTAAGCCCTCTGTACATTGATCTAACCACTTGCTATAGATGGCTGTTGATACCCTGTAGATATAACATTTTCATCAGAACGGGTTCGTAGAAATACCGGAACACACCGAAACACCGGAACACACTGATGATTACCGGAACACACTTATGTTTTTTATTTTATATTATTGAAGTTCGTTTTATATCTTAACTGCTGTTTGTTTGTGTGTAGGATGTTGTTAATAACAAATATGATCTAGCATACAATAAATTAACCTCTTTCCAGTAGTTTATAAAAATGTGTTCCAGTCCGCTGGGTCTGAATACTCATACAAGTAATTATTACAGAGTTGTTTATTTTACGATTACCACTCTCTGATAAAACTCAGCTGATGACAAAATAAAGACATTTTGCATATTCTTCCAACAAAAAAGATTTGACATTTCCAGCAAAGTGTCCCAATTGGAGAAGATAAATATGAAATGTCAAAACCGTTAGCTGGGAAAATATTTCAAAATATTATCTGAAATTTTTACCCAGAGTGCTAAGTGATAATATCAGTGTAGTGTCTCTTTCCATGTCATGCCTTTGCACCGTCTGATGTAGTTTTGTGTTGTGTTGTGGTTTACGGCCCAGTCAACAGCTAAGGTCATGTCGGTCCGGATTGCACCGGCTTATCGGTTTTAGTCTGAGCAGAGAACGAAATAGGACAAATGGTGATAACATATAGCAAGATGTTTTATAACTGCACAAAGTTTTTTTTCATCATTCATCAATTCAATTAATATAATTCTCTCTCTCTCTCTCTCTCTCCCTCTCTTTCTCTCTCTAAAAACAACATAAAGAAGTATATAAAAACACAATGTATATTCAAAAATCAACTTATAAAACTAAAGAATTTGAAGATGCAGCCAGATATTTGCCATGCCATGCGAAAACGTGTCATCAAACATATGAAGGTCCAGACTGTGCTGATGCAGTCTGATCGGGGTCTTCACTGTCCGCTAACAGACTCGTATGACGATAACACATCCGTATGCTAAAATGGCATCTTTCATTCCTCATGAAGTAATATGTTTCTTATTTCTAGTCCAAATATAGGTTGTATGTGTTCGTTAGTCGCCTCATTGAGGCGATTCTAACGAGTAACCACAACCTTTGTCTTGGCGTAGAAATAAGAAAAACATCATCTCATGAAGTATGAAAGATGCCATTTTAACAAGATATGAATCCGCACATTTTGCACATGTTCAAAGACACTTTTTTGCATGACGCCCATTTCATAAATTTAATAATGTCATATGTAATACAACAATAGTAAACGGTCTTTGAAGCAATAAACTCCACTCCCGAAATAAAATAATGCAACTTTTTAACGTATAAAAACTGAATGTATATATAAAAATGTTCAAAAATTGTAAACTTGATAGATTTTTAAAACATATAAAATATATGTAAACCAACGTAGAAAATGGCACAAAAGTAATTTGATATCTGCATGCGCATTATATAATATTAGATAAACAGAAATATCTTTAACCATTTATGTCTATTGTCGAGGCCCTCCCAGGGACGGGGGGGTACCTGATCCCTTGTTCCCCTGAAATATTTTAGCATTTTCCCTTGTTCCCCCAAATCAAAATCTAAATTTTCTATGTTCCCTGCTCCCCAAAATTACATTTGTACCCCTGTTCCCTTCATTTTTAGACTTTTGTTCCCCTTAAATAAATGACATTATTCCCCTGTTCCCCATAAACCCTGGAAGGGCCTCATTGTCCTGTAAAAAGGACATAATCAAATACTGTAGCTTCAGATCAGTCGCCACAGAACGCGGCGTCTGATCTGGGACTAAACTATTTGAGATACAGGCTTAAATGGGTTAACATCTATATCTATGTACTACACGCAACACATGGCTGTATCTAACGAACACTGTCGGTAACAACCCACCCTACACTGGGATGGGCGAAACGTCGCGTAAGGCTGCTACTAATTTGTGCGATATGCGCACGAAAAAAAGTACAGACCCAGATCAAACACCGAAGAGCTTCTGAGCTGGACCTACACTGTTTGCGTAAGATATAGCATAGCAATAATAAAAATAAACAGACAGCCCATGTGTGTGTTATGCGCAAATATGTAATGTCATCAGGTTAACACTTTATATATGGAGAAAATGGTATTTACGGAGGTATTCATGATTTTCCTTACCTTTTCCTCAAAAATATAGATTGTGGGTACAATAGAATGTAGCTTTTTTGTATAGCGCACAGACTCAGCATCAACCCTCCCTACATTGGGATGAGCGAAAAGCCATGTAAGGTTTTTACTGAAAAGTGCGCTACACAAAATATCTAAAAGGTGCATAAATCAGTGGTCACCATCTTTTTTTCTCTCTCTTGTTTGCCCTTGTTCTCTCCGTCTTCTTTCTTTTCGTCTGTCCTGGTTTGCGTTCATGCGTCCTGGTTGCAATTATTTCCGTCTGGCCATCTGTTGACATCACATATTTACTGTCCGTCGGGACAAATTTTCTAAATTTCAAGTTTAGTTTTTTGTCGTTGTGCGTCTGTCATTGCGACCCAGTCCGTTTTTGTCACTTGAAACTGTTTGTGTGTTTCAGATAGGCGAAATCTCCATGTCCCTAGCCGAGCGCTCCGTAACTCTTTATGTTCCCCAGTAACTAACTTCTCCAAGATGGTAACTAATTCTACAAGCGATTCTGACTTCCAATCAGTTGCCTGTTTCAGAACATGGTTTACAGACTCACTATTGTTATTAGTACAGTCTGCTGAAACCATGTCCGACTTAACTAGTTTATATACTTTTGTTTTTAAGGGCTCCTTTAGTCGCTTTCTGAAATAATTGGCGAAACTTTCAGTAACCTCGCTGCAGTTATCTTCCAACTTAGTACATTTCTCTTCGAAACACACGGTGTCATCAGCTTTGATGACGCCGTCTGTTCCAAAGATCATGTCCATAACTTTATTTCTTTGTTTCTTATTGACAGCATCATCCTGCAGTTTTTGGTTAGCATTTTGACGGAGTTGACCCGTACAAAGTGTATGAGTCGCCTCCGGAAATGCGGTAGTTATGGCTTGGACCATTACCTTTTCATCGTCCGACCCGATTACAAGCTTTTTCAGGTCAGTATCTACCAGCTTCACCTTAAGGTGGTGAAAAAATGGCAATATGTTTCAAAATCACTATTACCGTGAATGAAAATTGGACCAATAAAAATCGGGCCTCTCCAGTAGTGGCTCGTACGGCCAATAACTGCTTATAGCAAGTGACGGTGACATGCATATCACGTAAATTAAACGTTTTATCGACCCCTACGATTGTGTTATCTGTACAACAAAGATTTTTTTGTCTCGAATTTGATCATCTGTATATAATATTATACCTTGACTATTACTGTTTGTTCTGATAACCGATCTTACATATGAATGATTGTGTGACATTTTCTAAAATTTGCACGTTATCGGCAACATTTTTTTTCGGCTATATTAAACGGACTTTGATTTGTTTTCCTCAAATTTCTTTTTGTCACAAAGCTGCTGCAAGCCCGTGGATCTGGTTACCTCATCATACTTATTTTTCAATTTTCATGTACTATCTTAGGTTTATCTTGCTTCAAGAGCTCATTTGCCTCTTCCATTACAAACTCCCGTGTACGCAAATATTCAGAGTCTGCCTGTTTTGAGTTTCCCTGTGGCGCCAAACCAGGGAATTTTCCTATATACTCGACAACAGCAAACTTACATGTACTCTGTAAGCCACCGTCTTCCAATCAAGTGACCCTCTTTTCATAATTTATGTCCCGTTAGATTTGGCGTAGTATCTATGAATGTTCACGACTTTGTTTGGATTAGGCTGGGGATCAAAGGGAACATACCTACGTTCAACTGTACCGCACCGCATGTTTTAATTCTTGAAAGTGAACAGAAATTTTCTTAATAAAAAAAATCTTTTTCAAACCCTCGTTATCTTGCAAAAGGTAATATGAACTCGGGCTACTACCAGCTTTGGACTCCCACACCCCACAATCATCTGTGCTCGGTTGTTCAAAGCATCGTTAGCTTAACGAGTTCGTTAGTGGTCAAAGGGTTTACTGTTCTAGTAAGTACAATATCTAATTCACAGGTATTTTTTGCTGAAAAAAATGAGAAGCTTTTGCAAAAGCTTCTTACATTGTTTTCAGCAAACCTATTAGCGTATATCTGTATTCAATGATCAAAGTTTTAACGATACGTTAACAAACGACATCGTTAGTTTTGAACAAATGTGAAATGTGCCCTGGAAAAAAACTTTTCCCCTTCCCATTCCCATTCTCCCCCCTCTCCACCCCCCCCCCCCCCCACCCCCCTTTTTTTTTTTTTTTTTTTTTTTTTTTTTTCATTATTAACCACGAAGTAGACAAATTCTTTTTTCCCACCCGGTATTTGATCAAAACCCATTTCTATACTGGTTAGCAGTTGAACTATTTTTTGCTAGTTTCCATGAAACACTTACCATCAATTACACCTTTAGCGGGATTATCAGGATCGTCATCAGTGTTATCACCATCAGTGTCAATCGAACAGTCTGTTACATCGTTGGGCTGTTCATAATCAGAACTGTCTTCGGTCAACGTTTTGTCAAGCTTGTCAGTCTGAGACGTACCGTCTGTCCTGTTGTCTACGTCAGCATCAAATATAATTTCTGACCTATCATTACAGTTGGAATAATCATTCATCGTGGGCTATCTGACATTTTTTCCATACTTATGACTGTCTGGTACATATATTGGTTCCTTTGACCCAGTGTTCTGAGGTTTTCTAACAAAATGATTAGGTGTAAAGCTATTTAAACTGAATGAAACACACATTCTTGTCCACATTATAGATAACTTATCTGACAATTTAACGTCTCGGCCAACAACAGTTCTTGTGAAAGGTCTGGCGTGAGTTCAGGATGAATCTGAGGTGGATAGTATGATCTGATTGGTTGACCAATGAAAGCACCAACGGCATACAGGTGAGCTAGTTCGGAGTACGAACCCAATTCGATAGCATCTTCTATCAGTTTATTGACATTGCTAGTTACAATTCTAGTGTCAGTGATACAATCAAGTTTGGTTTTACTTTTAGCGTCATAGTTATCACTGAAAATAATAATTTCCAGAGCAGTCTCTAAACTTATCAGTTTGTGATACTGCTCAGTCCCCATAAGATTCTTAGATATTGTCCGATACAAACAATGTCCGTCCCCAACTGTCCTTAGGGCAATATTTTCTTCTGTGTAAGCTGGGTGATACTTTAACATGATCTCCATGGAGACATTGTCTATATCATTTATCTGTTGATGAAAAGAGGCGACATCAGTTGTTGGCAATGTCACTTTTTGATTATCTAGCAATTTTGTTTCATTCTTCGCCACGAGTATCAGTGATGCTGACTTTTGCTGTCGAAGGGCTAATTCCAGTCTGAAAGCATAAACAGATGTAGTCAATCCAGAGAAAACTTTTCACCCTAGTCAACAAAATAAGGTTTTACATTACATGTAAATCATCTGCTACATGAAATGTCTTGCTAAATTCCCGCTGAAATCTTTTCACACTAGTCAGCAAAAATAAGGCTTGACATTACATGTGATTCGTCTGTTACATGCAATGTCAAGCCAAATTACTTTTAAAAATATTGGAAAAAATTAGACTGCTGTTTGCTCTAGAATTTTCTGCAGCGCCTGGTGGGTAAATGTTATATTGCCACTTTGATATCCAAATCCCCTAAGGTTAAAGTGTGTCGCTCATTAATAGCTGATAAGAGATTGTTTAATACTTTAACTGAGTCAGAGCACAGCAATTTCCTAAAAATTAAACATGTGCCAGTGAAGACTATGATGCGTATAACAAGTACCCAGAACATAGGGTTTAAGGGAGAAACATATTATTATTTATTTCTGGTCTGAAGCATAGGTTGTGGGTACTTGTTAGAATCACCTCTTTGAGGCGATTCTAACAAGTACCCACAACATATGGTTTAAGATAGAAACAAGAAAATTTGTTCCAGAACTAATCAAGTTACTCTTCTTTATCCGGAGCTTTATGATAATTAAGGGCTAATTCTCTTTGTTTCTTTTTAAGTGCATGAAATATTAAACTTATTTTGTGGCAAATATTATAGCCAAACAAATTTCGTTACAGCCGTGTAGCCTAATGTGGCGCATCTGCCAATACTGCTCATTCAAATATTTTCTCCCAAAAATCCCAAAGTATCATTTTGTGGGCATATATGATGAAACATATCAAAAGGTACATGACCATTACAATTTGCATGGGAATCAGGAGTTTATTTCAAAATAATGAGGAAAATGTTGTTTTCACTAAAACCAAAGGACCCTTTTCCCTGAGCGTGAAATTTAAAAGGTGGTTTTGTCAGTGTGAACAATGAAAATGGTACAAATATATTCTAAATTGATTAGTGATCATAGAAATGCATCTTTAATCTAAAAACATTCTTTATGTCCAAGGCAACAGGCAAAATTCTAACAGGTGCGCGACATTGGCAGACATTTTTTATGACACACAAACAAGGGGGTGGTGAAGTTGAGGGATTATTATCTGCTAAATTTGATGAAGAAATTAAATGAAAATAACTTGTTTTATTTATAATAAATTATTCTTTGTTCTAGTACATTGAAAAATTAAAACTGGTCCAGCTAACATTTTTTTAATTCAGCTCAAATCATTAGGTGCGCTGAATAGGCTGACAGCAGTGTACATATATAAAGTTTTGAATTCCATGTGAACAGGATGGCTGACAACATCAAACGCCTTCTGTGTGTCCAGAGCTGCGACATAAACAGGCTCTCATGAAGAGGTCAACGTGATCGGTTCATATGCAAGACTATTCTAATATACGACTGTTGTACTAATAGTTAATTTAAGCACCTAAACGACAATGACTACTGTCACATGACTAAAACATGGCGGATGATCCGAAAACATTCTTGGCTCTACTGAATGGCATCACCAAGCGTACATACTATGGCGAATCAGATATAACAGATGAGCTTCTGAAATCGGAGCTGTATTCCAGTATTTCTTCTGAAGAATTCGACGTTTTACTTAACAGAGCCACAGGAATAATCAAGGTTTAGAAGGACCAGCACCACACCCCCTTTATGTTTGCTTCTCATGAATTACTGTCCTTTCGACATCTCTCGGAAAGACGTTTCTGCTTGGCGTTTTATCTTAAATGAAGCTATTTTGTTCTGATAGACCATATCATCAGAAACCGTTTGTCTTTTCTGTTTCTGTGTTTTGTTCTCAGATATGTATCCAAAAATTAAATTTATTGCCAAAAATTGGTCTGACCTATGCAATTTCTATAGTAAAGTGATATTTTTTTTCTTTTTAATTTTTGTCTAAGAAAATATATTTCTTTTCTTTGCTGAATTTGAATAATTGATGTTTCACAACAATATTGTAAAAATTTCAGAAAAATTGAACAAGCAGAACTTGTCGAAAATCTGCCTCCAAGTTACCTACCCTACAAATTTCTGCATAATTTGCATTCAATTTTACTATGGGAAAAAGTGAAAATATTTGATTTTTTTAAAAAACCATTGACTAGAATAAAACTTTTTTTGCATAGGTACTTACAACAAATGGTTTTACATTAAATCATGACAAAAGTTTGCAAATTTACGTCTTCTGTAATATGAAAATAGGCTTAGCCTAAATGCGAGCACAGCACAGACCCTGTTTGTAGTCTCTTCCGAAAAGTCCTTCACAGCATCATTAAAGAATGACTATCAGTATATAAAAATATAATGTAAATCAAAAATAAATAATAAATAAATAAATAATAAAAATAATCAGCAATATATGTCCGTGACACTTATTGACACTCGTTTCTTCTCACTTCATGACGCTTATTAGTATCAAGTCCACTCCAGTCCTGTCAACTTCCGGTGACAACTTTTGACAATTTCGGGAAGAAAATTGGTCAGAGCGATTTCTGCTGAAAGTATAAAACGTTGTATGTTACTTTTCATTGATCATATTCTCTACCGTAGAGCTCACTTCGTTCGCGACGCGCTTTGTGCGTCGTGAGCTGTGCTTGCTATAAAGCTCTAAGCAAGAAAAGACTTTCTGAAAGATGTCAAAAGCACAGTAGATAATATTATATTTTGAATTTTAATTCGGACATGTGATATCTTCCTTTTCTTTCTACCTAACCCGAGCCTTCTCTGGCTGTTCAAAGCTTTTTTATTGATTTGGGGGCTAAAGCCGCCAATCAGTAAATATCAGAAGGCTTCTTAAGTCAGAGAAGGCTCTGACTACTTTCTACTTTGACTGCAGTAGTTGGCTGTATTCAGCCATTAACCATAGTGGGCCAATTTTGAAGGATCGACCACTTATTTGTATCCACTGCCCCCCACCCCCTCAATCCACAGGGAATTGTGAGGACAACAACTTAAATTTTCCTCCATCACATCCCTGCTAATACATGGCACTGCGGGGACAACTGGATAGTAAAATCCCAGCTCCCTCACTCCCTGCCTATTTTATTTTGGTGCAAAATCAAAACAGGTGTTGTCAACCCTGGTACTTTCCTCAGCACTGCAGGGGCATTGAAAAGGTCATAGCCCTGCACTTTAGCCCAGCTCTCCCCACCTTTCCCTTTGGATGGTGGGGCAGGCAGTGGATACTAATGGCTGGTGCATTATAAGAAACAAATTTTGAGAACACCTTTAGAATCTGTCTGCCACTTAATCTTACCCTAACTGTCTGTAAGAATTCCAGATACAGTTATGCTAAATTTGATCTTAACCTAACACCTACATGTAACCATCCTAATGTAAACATAATAATTGAAGGGATGACCTTTTGCCTTACCTGTCCCAGAATAATTACTGAATCAGGTAAGAAAATGTGAAGTAACTGTCATTTTTGAAAGAAACTATCAAGATACAAAACCTGCCCATAATCTCTGCAAAAGGTGGGTCCTGTTTGCACAAACTGACTAATCACAGGGCTCTAACATGATCACCTTCATTTAATGACACCAGCATTTGTTCAGATGAATGAAAACTCAGTCATTCTGTTATCTTGTATTATCAGATTAAGAAATAATTAAATCAGAGTGTTGAATTGAAGCCAGTCAGTCACTAAAAACTTCAGTCAAACACTAAATGTTTCAATCAACCAGTATTGACCACATTTGAAAGTATTGACTGAGGGATTTTTAACTTGTTAATATTAGTGGCATGTTCAAATTTTAGAACACGCATAAAAAATGACTTTTAAGTTGTCCAAATACTTAGGGTAAATATGGTAAAATTTGGACTGCCAAAACAAACAGTATGAGCCTATGTAGTAGAAAAATGTCAGAGTAACTTTCCCTACCTCATCTAAGATACTGTTTACTATGTCTGTAAATGCACCATGGCTCCAGATAAGAGGGGGATATCAGGTAAATATTTTTCTTGTTAAGGAGGAGTATTTAGTGATAATTCTAGGATAATTTTTTTCTTATTTCTCCATAAAAAAATATGTTCTGGGTACTCAACAGAAGTGCCTCAATGAGTTTCAACGAGGTGCTTCTAATAAGCACACACAACATATGTCTTTATGGTGAACTGGAGAAAATTATCCCAGAATTATCACCAAATACTCCTCCTTAACAAGTCCTCTGAGGTAAATATTTTTCTTGTTTCAACCATGAAAACATACATTGTAGATAATCATTAAGATCATATGCATCTTACAAAGGCGCTTCTAATAAGTACCCACTACCCACAACACATTACGAAAACACACCTATTCAAATATATTGAAAATTTTACAACCAAAAAAAAGGAAAATTTTCAGATAAAAAATCTGATATTTTTCATATTTCTGCTCAAGACATAGATTGTGGGTACTCGTTAGAACCGCCTCGCCGAGGCGGTTCTAACGAGTACCCACAATCTATGTTTTTGAGTAGAAATAAGAAAAATAATGTATACCCCTGTAAACCCCAGTCTTACTATATAAAAGTGGGGTTTAAGGGGGTCAAAATTATATAGGTATGTTTTCGTGATGATATGTTTTCACGGAGAAATAAGAAAGAATATCATTGTTGAAAAAACACTGGCTAACCTGGAGCTGTGTGGACATATTGTTTTGATAAGGTGTCATATTTTAGCAAAATGTCATTTTGATAAGATAGTCATACACATACATGCCATACCTCACACTGTGAGACAAAATCTCACAGAATTTTCGCCCTTCTGGACCCCATTTCCCATAAGATTTTCAAATCTCACAGAATTTTCATACCATTTAATAAGCTGCTTTTTGAAGAACTGGAAATAAACCTTACATTAACATGGCTATCCCAAGCTTAATTCATTAAAATAATGGCTTTTAACTTGCTTATGTAAGCTTGAAAGTGATTTTCATAAAAATCTCACAGAATTTCATCAAATCTCCCCTAAAAATTTGCAAAATCTCACAGATATCTGTCAACAGCTAATGGCATGTATGCATACATGTAGCTCATTTCAGTTTTTTTTAACACCTTTTATTACCTAACAACTGACAAGTAATGATCTGTACCTTACAGAGTATGGTGTCTGCAGACATGGATTTAAATCAGTCAGAAGCCTTCCTTACATCCCAAATGAAAAAGCGAGAGGGAGCTATCACAGAGGAACAAGCCAATGCTTTGAGAAAATTTTGGAAGACTCATAAAAATAAAATACATGAAGCTGTGATATCTAGAACTACTTGGAACAATACTATAAAACAGATATCTTGGCGTATTGATATAAAATCACAAGCAAGGCATATAGACCAGATTAACACCCCTACGGCTATAATGGAATTACAGATTGGATCAAACAACAAAACAGAACAGGTAGAAAAAATATTATACAAACTGCAGAGGACTTGTTAAGGAGGAATATTTGATGATAATTCTGGGATAATTTTCTCTTCCAGTTCACCATATTAACATGTTGTGGGTACTCATTAGAAGTGCCTCAATGAGGCACTTTAATGTTTATCCACCTGTTTGTATGGAGATCATAGAATTATCACCAAATAGTCCTATTTAAGAGTCCTCTGTGGGTCCAGATAAAATACAATTTTGACAAACAAATAATGGTACCATTTAACCTAAATATTGGGACATGTATTTACCCTAAATATTGGGACATGTTGTATTTACCCTAATTTTTTGGGACATGATTATTCCTTGCCATACTTGTCCTAAAATATGAACAAGTCCTTTTTACCACCTGTTAATATGTCTGAAACTGGCAGCATATAATCTGAATCTACATTGTTTGCTCCTTGAGGTAAATATGATAATTTTCTTTCATTTTTCCTCTCCTTCATTAATGCATGTTGTGGCATATCATTTCTATAATTATCTCACAGAGCTGATTCTAATGAGTTGCATTCAATATTTCATAGCTTCAGGAAAGAGGGGGTAATTACACATTTTCTTTTTATTTTTCCATGTAAACATGTTGTGGGTACTCATTAGAAGCACCTCACCAAGGCACTTCTAATGAATACCACAACATAATGTTTTCATGGAGAAATAAGAAAAATATTAGTACTTTTCAGTTGAATAAAGTGCCTTATCTGGAGCTATGTAATATCTTGTGGCAAATCAAGAAACAGAAGATATGGATTTATAGGTCTAGATAAGAGCAGGTATCAGGTGAATATTTTACTTATTTCTACATGAAAACATAAGTTGTGGGTACTCATTAGAAGTGCCTCACTGAGGTAGACCCAGATGCCACATGCTTTGGAGTTTAATCTTGGTCTACACAGTTTGTTCAAGCCTTTCTGTCCCAGGCTTAACCCTGGTCCTGCTTATCCCGGATATACCTTGCCTTTGCTAACAGTGTAAATCCAGATTAGTTGGTTTCTGAAGAAGCCAACTGATCTGGAACTGCACTGTCTGTCATTAAGTATGTGAATTTGTATCAACAACCTGGATCAAGTAATCTGATTGGCTGAAAATTAGAATTGGAAGTGGCATCTCAATTTATTCAGCATGACAAGGGTATTAATACAGTATACGGCTGAAAATTAGAATTAGGCATGGCATCTTAATTTATTCAGCATGACAAGGGTTAATACAGTATGTACATAGCTCTAGGTAAGTTGATATTCAGATAGATATTTTTTATCTCTCTAAGAAATCATGTCGCACTCACTGGAATCCTATCGCTGAAATAATGAGTACCAACTACATATATTTTTATAGAGAATACTTCTCGTGGTATTCATAACTCCAGATAGGAGATGTATCCAGATAATTTTTTTCTTATTTGTCCATAAAAACATATGTACACTTATTAAAAGTGCATTGAGGCACTTCTAATGAGTACCCAATCATATATTTTCTTGGAGAAATAAGGAACAAGAAAGTAGTCTAAATTTTTTGGTTGAAGAAGCACCTTATCTCATAGGTCTAGAAAAGAATGGGTATCAGGTAATTTTTTATTATTTCTTCATGAAAACATACATTGTGGAACTCATTAGAAGTGCCTCTCCAAGGTGATTCTAACGAGTACCCACCACATATGTTTTCCTGGAGAAATAAAAAAAATGTCAGTACTTTAGGATTGAAAAAAGCATCTTATCAAGAGCTATGTTATCTAGAGATACCTGTATTGACAAGAACTTGATTACCAGTAATGCACTTATTAGTGTTTTCCCCGAGAGGGGTAGGTTGACGGGATTACCCCTGGGAAAAATTTTATGCCTAATTCCTTAACCTGGAGTTCTAATTTTGTGTTAAAAATCCTGTGGGTGGGCTTCAGACTTTTTACCTGTTTTCCAGAAGAATTTACTACTTAGGTATCTAAAATTCCCACAACTGTTTTTCAGTGGTCTGTCAAATTCCCGAGGGCAGGGTTATTTTTACTATCTAATCCCTAGTTAATTTGTTACTTACAGAAGTTTGCTTCACATTTGAAGAGTTTTTCTATTTTCTATTTGCAGAAGATTGGTTTATCATTTGAATAAGTTTGATTTGCAGATATTTGAATGTGTATTTTTTGTTATTTGCAGAAGTATGAAGATCTAATAGTTTATAACTTGCTTAAATCAAAATGGTATGATTTGTTCCTCTTGGAAGATAAAATTTGTAAGATTATTTTTTTTTTTTTTTTTTTTGTGATTTCAGAAGTCTGAAGTTGTACGGTTTGAGATGGATGAAGAGAAACTGACTAGTCTCCTACAGAATATGCAGGAAATTGAGAATGAAGTGAACAAATACTGTCAGCAGTGAACAACCAACTAAGCATTGCTCTAAGGTGCTTTTTTTCACCCAAAGCGTGTTGATATTTCTATTTCTCCTCATGGAGGTGCTACTGATGATCACCACAACAAATGTTTTTATGGAGAAATAAGAAAATTTATTTGTGTATGCTCCTTTGTAAAGCTGTGCAAGTGACAGTGTTGCACGTACATGTAGCTTGAGATAATCTGAAACTGACTAGACTTTACCTGTATGTATAAGACTGAGAATGAAGCAAACAAATGTTATGAATTCATGTAGTGAACAAATAATGTAACTGACTGGCAATGAAACAAATACAGTCAGCTGAAAAAAAATATTGTCAGATTAATCATAGCTCTAGTTAAGGTGTTGTTTTTTTTTTCAATCCAAAAGTATTGATATTTTTCTTATTTCTCCTAGAAAACATATGTTGTGGATACTCATTAGAAGTACCTCACCGAGGCACTTCTAATGAGTACCCACAACATATGTTTTATGGAAAAATAAGAAAACTGTTAACCTGATACCCACTCTTATCTAGACCTAGGAGATTTACCCTAATGCATTGGACTCTTTGATTCCTAACCATACTTCTCTAAAACTTTGAACATATTCTTTTGCTGCCTGGTGGTGTATCTAAGTGTGGTGGTTGAATGGCAAACAGTGTAGACCCTGGCGAGATGTTGCATTTTATGGCATCTCATTAGGTCTACATTGTTTGCTCTGTCCCAATACTTAGGGTACTTATGGTACACAGCAGGGCCCAGTTGTTCAAAGCATTGTTAGCTTAACAAGCTTGTTAAGGACAAACCCGTTAACTGTTGTAGCTAAATATTTGCAAATACATTGATATTTTTGCTGCAAAAATGTGAGTAGCTTTTGCAATGCAAAAGCTACTCACATTTTTTCAGCAAAAAATATCAATGTATTTGCCATATTTCAAGACAGAAAATTTAACATTATGTTAGCCAACAACTTCATTAAGTTTTGAACAACTGGGCCCTGGCTATAATAACTATTGTCACCCCTTAACCCTTGTCCTGCTGAACCCGGATATAGCCTGTCTTACAAACAGTGTAGATCCAGATCAGTTGGCTTCTGAAGAAGCCATCTGATCGGGATCTGCACTGTTTGCCATTAAGTATGTGAATAAATGTATCAACAAACTGGATCAAGTAATCTGATTGGCTGAAAATTAGAAGTGGGTATGGCATCTAAATTTATTCAGCAGGACAAGGGTTAATGTACAGCGCAAACTTGTAGCCAGTGACAGTCTTTTTTTTTTTTATTATTATTATTATTATTTTCAGAGAAAATAAGGCTTGACATTTTGTGTGAATTGTCTGTTTGGCAGCAATTCACTTAAAAGATAAAGTCTTATTTTCACAGAAAATAAGGTTTGACATTTCTGCTTAGCAGACAGTTCCCATGAAATGTCAAACCTTGTTTTCTCTGAAAAATAATATTTTGTAAATGCTGTCTGCTGCATTTGTGATAGACACTTAACTGAAGCGTGAACTGGTTCTGACTCTACCATGCTAAGCCAATGTTATCTACATGTCCTTGCACAGTAAACCATTGTCTGTCAATGCTTTGCATGCTGGGTAAAATTTTCAACAGATGACATTTTAAAATACTTTTCATATTTCCCTGAGAAAATAGGTTTTGGCATTTCATGCAGATTGTCTCCATAGGAGTAAAGAGTGAACATTTTCATTGGCCAAAGCATAGGTCAGTAGTTTGTTCAAAGCTTGCAGCGGTTCATTAAGTTTGTCATATCAGGTACAAAAGCAGGGGGATGATAACGAAGGTTGTTACATTTGTCCTCTGCGATGCGTAAAATAATAGTTATCCTTTTCGACAAACAAATCTATTTGTAGTTCAGTATGTATATAAAATCATTACCTATTTGCATGAAATGTCAAACCCTATTTTCTGGAAAAAATTAGAAAAAAAAAACACCAATTTATTGTCTGCTGAATAAGCCCAGAGAGTGGTAAAGGATAACTGGGCTAATTCAACAGACGACAAATTGATAACATTTTCCTTATTTTCCTCAGAAAACAAGATTTGACATTTCATGCAAACTGTCTCCACTGGAGACAATTTGCATGAAATGTCAAAAACATTTTCAGGGAAAATACGAAAAATATTTCAGTATGAAGTTTCTGCTGAAATTTTTACCCATAGTGCTAAGCGTTAAAATCTATTACAGCAGCCAGTGAACTACAACTACTCAGCATTGACAGTGAAAAATAATTGAGGCTGCTCATTTGGCTGGTGCTATGATTAACCCTTAGCCTGCAGGGTAAAATTTTCAACAGACAACATTTTGAAATATTTTTTCTTATTTTCCCAGAAAATAGGTTTTAAACATTTCATTACACATTACAATTTGCAAGAAATAACCAAGCCTATTTTCTGGGAAAATATCATCAGTGTGTCGTCTGCTGAATTAGCACAGTGAGTCATAAAGGTTAACTTATTTATGTATAGGTATGCATGGTGATTGTTGAGCTCATTTACCAACAGTTAACAAAATCACTGTCATAACAGTCTGTGAACTACTGTTGTCAACAGAAAACACTGGTCATTAGACAATATAACTGTTATTGAAGGTGCTATAAATTATGACACTTTTTTTTATCAGTATATGTCCTTTAATATTCCATCAACAGTTTTCTTTCCTTCATTTTGGGATGAAGATTCTATATTTACCCTATATATTCAGAATTTCAGACAGACAGACCTGAGAAAATAGTGTAGACCCAGATTGAACTGCTCATAAAAGAAGGGACTACACTGTTGGCCATTCTATCAGGTTTTAGACACCCCACCAAGCTGTCAAATGGACATGTTCAAATTATGGTCAGGTGTTAACCCTTCAAGTGCCAATCACAACTGCAGCAGACGACATTCTTTTTTATTTGCAGACGATTCACATGAAATGTCAAGACTTGTTTTCTCTGAAAAATAAAAAAATAAAATAAAAGAAAATGTCGTTTGCTACAAATTTTGCTTGGCACTTTAACGGTTAAGGTGTCCAAATAATATTTGGGATAAAAACAGTATTGTGATAAAAATTTTGCCGTAGTGAAAGAAGAGATCTATCCTGATCAGGATTCAAAGGCAGACATTAAACCTAATACCCAAACCAATTCTTTTTGTTGTTGTTTTTGGATTGATTGTTCACAATCGAGCCAAAGTATACATGCACCAAAATTTCCTTAAGGTAGTTATCCGTGTGACTATCATTGACCAATGAAATCAAATCACACATTTGTGCAAATTCCAAATAACAGTTATTTACTACTCTTGTCAATGTGACATCAGAGTGCCATGTAAAGAGGGTTATCTGTAAAACCTGGACTGGGACATTGGCAAACAGTGCAGACCCATATCCGATGCCGCAGATTTCTGTATCTGATCAGGATCTACACTGCTCAAATTTCAGGAAGTAAAGGGTTAATGAAACAGTCTTTACCCTTGTCATGGTTAATAAAACAGTCTTTACCCTTGTCATGCTGAATAAATTTAGATGCCACACCCATTTATAATTTTCAGCCAATTAGATTACTTGATCCAGATGGTTGATATAAATTCACATATTTAATGGTAAACAGTGCAGATCCAGATCAGTTGGCTTCTTCAGAAGCCAACTGATCTGGATCTACACTGTTTGCAAAGGCAGGGTATATCCGTGTTCAGCAGGACAAGGGTTAACTTCCTGTTCAGGAGCATTTTCCCAGCCTACATCCAGAGGCAATCGACCCACCAGTATTGTCATGTTTTGATTTACTAAATGCATTGTAATAACATGTGAATAGAAAATAATTACCTAGCTCTTAGTAGATAATTCTGTTTTAGCCAAAAAACATTTGTATTTTTTCTTATAGCTCCATGAAAAATACCGGTATGTTGTGGGTATGCACTGGAATAGCCTAGCCAAGTCATTACATACCTATATAATTTTGACCCCCTTAATCCCCACTTTTATATAGTAAAACTGGGGTTTACAGAGGTATACATTATTTTAAGCCCGCCAGGAGTATGTCCCTGGAGACCTTATGTTGTCACCCAGTCGTTGGCCTCCGCGTCGGCGTCCGTGTTAGCACAATTTTTAAGTTTTTAAAGGTGTGCATAGTTTTTTAATTATTTAAGGTACTGCTTTTATATTTGGCCTACACCTACCTTAGGATAAGACCTTGCAATAGCATACACCACCATTCCCAAGTTAGACCCTTAATGTAGATCAAGGTCAGTTCTTACTTTGTCATTTACACCCATGTTTAAGTTTTGCGTTTCACGTTTTGAAAAGTGTACATAACTGCTGAATTATTCAAGGCAGAGCTTTAATATTTGGCCCACGCCAGCCTTAGGGTTAGACCTTTCAATAGCACACACCCTTTCCTCAATTTGACCTTCTGCCTAGGTCAAGATCAGGTCATACTTTGTCATTTGAACTCATGTTCGAGTTCTGCATTTAAGTTTTGAAAACTGTTTGTAACTGCTGAAGTATTCAAGATACTGCTTTAATATTTGGCCCACACCAACGTTAGGGTAAGACCTTTCAATAGCATACACCCTTTCCTCAGTTTCACCTTCTGCCTAGGTCAAGGTCAGGTCATACTTTGTCATTTAAACCCATGTTTGAGTTCTGTGTTTAAGTTTTGAAAAGTGTTCATAACTGCTGAAGTATTCAAGATGCCACTATAATATTTGGCCCACACCTACCTTAGGGTAAGATTTTTCAATAGTACACACCCCTTCCTTAGTTTGACCTTCTGCCTAGGTCAAAGTAAGGTCATACTTTGTCATTTAAAGCTGTGTTTAAGTTTTGAAAAGTGTACAGGACTGCTGAAGTATATAACTTTCACATTTCCTCCATACCAGCCTAGGGGATTCAGCATGTAAGATATAGCTTTCATATTTTCTCCACACCAACCTAAGGGAAGATGTTTCATGTTATTAGAACTGCCTTGGTGAGGTGGTTCTAACTAATACCCACAATCTATGTTTTGAGCAGAAATATGAAAAATATCAAAATTTTTATCTGAAAACTTTCAGTTTTTGGTGGTGAAATTTTCAATATATTTGAATAGGCGTGTTTTCGTAATATATTCCAATGAGAACCAACAATGTTTATTTTCATTGAGAAATAAGAAAAATATTTATCTTGATCCCCCCCTCTAATCTAGAGCTTTAGATGTCCATACTGTAAAATGAAAAAGCTGCAATTTTCTGGTGAAAGAATGAGCAGAAGTACTGGTTAACCGATAGAGGACTAAACCTGCCAAGGAAAAGTGGTTAGGTAAACTGACTGACTCGATATGACCTTAATGGGTTGACTGGGCTGTAAAAAAAGAGCTGCTGAGCTGCAACACATGTTGTCCCAAGTGACAACTCAAATCAACCAGCACATCCAGGCAGTCTGATAAGTCTTTCCTGTCCATCTGAAGAAATCTTAGATCCTTGATTAACCAAAGAATGCCTTGTGAAGACCCTGCTTAGACTGCATGGATAGACAGGCGGCTCCTAGTCTTAAGGTTGGCAACTGACCAGTCAGTATGAGTACTGATTAGACAAGTGGTTAATACTGATTTTAACCAGTCATTACTGGTCGATTTGTGGTTGATTGAAATATGCATGGTCAGGTCATTGTCCTTATAGCAGCCTCAGTTTGCTGGACCTTTTAAACAGTGTTGCTATTTAGGTGGTATCAGTTTTAAAATGTGTCTTCTATGCTAAAATTATATAACAAAGGATAAAGAGACCTTAAAAACACATCACAAAAACATGCCTATATAATATTGACCCCCTTAAACCCCACTTTTATATAGTAAAACTGGGCTTTACAGGGGTATACATTATTTTGCTCAAAAACATAGATTGTGGGTATTCGTTAGAACTGCCTCTCGGCCTACGAGGACCCATAATCTATGTTTTGAGCAGAAATATGAAAAATAGATTTTTTTTTTATCTGAAAATATTCAGTTTTTGGAGGTGCATTTTTCTATATATTTGAATAGTCGTGTTTTCGTAATGACAAAGCCATACAAAGTTCAATAATGCTGGAATGAAATATGTATGGTCAGTCCTTATAGCACCCTCTGTTGGTTAGATCCTATTACCGTAGGTGGTATTAGTTAGTTTTAAAATGTGTTTGCAGTGCTACAATTACATAACAAAGGATAAAGAGTCCTTAAAAACATACAAAAACCATACATAGTTCATTATAGTAGCTATTTGACCTAATGTGACTTGCCCAATATTATCAGGCAAAAAAACAGAGTATAGCAAAAAGTGCAATTCATATTTTTTTTTTTTTTTTTATGGATAAAAAAAGACCACGTATAGATCTGCGAGTTTCAGAATGATCCGATCAAAACTGAACTGATTACCAAGTCAAATAATATAGGCTTTTCTGCAATCAAGGGAACATATCTCGATCCGTCCGATCTGGCCAGATTCGAATTCATCCGAGATTTCATCCATGTCCACCTTATCTGCAATTAATATTCCAGGAAGATCCGACCAAACTGAATTAATGAGTTATGCTGATGACAGTCAAATAGGCTTTTCCAGCAATCAAGGGGCTGTAACTCTAAGATTAATGATCCCCCGATTGTGCAAGGTTTCGAACTCATCCGAGATTTCATCCATGTCCGCCTTAATTGCAAGTTGCAGGAAGATCCAATAAATCGAGTTATGCCGATGACCAAGGGGACGTAGCTCTAAGATTAATGATCCTATCTGGACAATTTTCGAACTCTGGTCTGAGATTTTATTCATGTCCAACTTATCTGCGTTTCAGGAAAAATCTTATCAAAACTGGAGGAGTTATGCTGATATTCCCAATGTAAGTTTAAGGGACCTTTTGATTGCTATAGCAACCAAGGTTTTCATTGAATTTCCATAAAGAAAAAGTTTATGTCGTCAATCCTCCACCAGAGGCATGCTACAGATGAGGCAGAAGATGAGGCTCGGACGACGGAGGCTGCTGTCCTAAAAGCCTTCGGCCCAGGTGAGCTAAAAATTTAGCGACTCGCAGGGATATAGCTACGAATTACGGACAACTCGCCTCAAAGACAACTCGCCCCACATAAAACTCTCCCCAATACAACTCGCCCAACACCCATAACACGCCCCAGTAAAAGTAGCCCCCGCCCCCCACCCCCCCTCTCACCTCCACCCAGCCCTCCCGTTTACCAAGTGCCCATACGCTTGTTTAAACTGGGTAAAACCGAAAGAAAAAAAAATGAAAATAGTATCGTAATTATTATATTATTCAGCCAATTATCCTCAATACCAATGTATATTAAATTGCTTTGGTGTAGGAGCAGTTAATCTTCAAAGGAAACTTAAACGACAAATATGTGATTATTGTTCTATCTATCTGTCTATTTATATCTCTATCTTGTGATAACAGATCTATGCAATAATAGCCCTAGTTTAAGAGGAAACATTAGTGGTGGAGGGAGGGGGCACCATTTTTCCTTATATAAATCAGACTTTGCGAACAGGTCCTTACGTTCACGTAATGATCTATCTATCTATCTGCCTGCCTATCTATCTATCTGTCTATCTATCTATCTATCTATCTATCTATCTATATAAATTAGCAAGTTGGTTACACGGATTCCCCACGGATTTGTATTCAGTACTCCTGAACTCAGAGCCTGATTTTTACAAAAAGTACCAGATCTGTATGCGAGCTCTTAAGCTACTGAGCTAACATGAACGAATGAATGAATTACTAACATAAATAAATAGATAAATAAATGATAATGTCTTTAATCCCTTTCGTACTCAAACATGACTTCAGAGCGTGAAACACAGTCTGTACTGAGCACCGGTATTTATTTGACCTGATATGATTAAAGTCTTTATTTCAGTGCAGTTTTCCATTGCATCCAATTAAAGGCTAATAAAAGACTAAAAAACAAAGACTTCATCAATAGAATTGTCAGTTGTAAAAAATGTCTTTGATTAACGCTTACTGTTGTCTCGGACCCATCAATTGGTATTGATGGGTCCGAGCTGTTGTATAAATTTTAGACCAACTTGTCTTGGCACCAATTTCACCGTGACCAATTTCTACTTTAGACTTATTTGAATCGGGTGTAAGCATTCTGTTACATGTATGTGATGCTTGCGTGCAGGTAATTATTATTATTATTATTATTATTATTATTATTATTATTATTTTTACCTTTTATGAATGCAGTCGATTTTTTAAGCATTTTAATAACGCTTAGGACTCTGGATAAAAAATTCAGCAGACGACATTTTGAAATATTTTCTTATTCTTTTTTCCAGAAAATATGTTTTGACACATCATAATGTGCTATTACCAGTCTGGGGCGAGTTACTTTCTAAATGGGGCGAGTTGTTTTATGAATCTTGGACGAG
The DNA here is from genome assembly GCA_964016985.1 of Anodontia alba. Lineage (NCBI taxonomy): Eukaryota > Metazoa > Mollusca > Bivalvia > Lucinida > Lucinidae > Anodontia > Anodontia alba. The sequence continues at coordinate 119,128,921 of OZ024823.1, forward strand.
TTGTCTCGGGGCGAGTTTTACGTGGGGCGAGTTGTCCTGTTAATGTTAATACACACTTAAATTGATCATGTCACTAGAAAAGAGGCCCTTATTGCATACGCATATGCGAAAGCTGGTCTGGGTCTTCCCTGTTCGCATATGGCACAATGACCATTTTATAATGTAAAAAAGCCACAGCTCAATTTGTCGTTCCCTTTTACTGTAAAAATGCAAATGTTTTTGACACAGTACTTTGCCGAACAAGAGTTTTCGTTCTATAAGGGCCTCTCGTGGGGTGATGGTGCGGCTCGATCCACAACTGGGAACTGATGCTCGAACAAAGAACTAACCAGACAAATCTAAATAGTTTGTTGTGAAAACAACTCTTTTCGCTCTGTTGTCTGAGAAACTGCCCTTTTGACTGCCCTGGTAATTTTGACCACCCTGTGCTTTTCTCTACTGTGTTGAAACCCCAACTCTTTTTTTCTCTAGACTTGCATCTATCATACCCTAAATGATGATAGCGCTGCGCACTGACAAGCCAGCAAAAAGTACACTTTCACATTTTTTTTTTCAAGTATTACCAAATTGTGTACCAAACACTCCCTCCCGCAAACTCCCCCGGAACAGGTTTAAATGTACGAGGACACTTCAGCGACACTGAGGCTAATTTGAATCAAGGACTTAATATTTAGCAATTTCTGTGCAAATTCAGCAGACAATAAATTGATAGTTTCTCAAAAAGAAAAATAGCTGACATTTCATGTAGATTACATTGTCTCCTACTGAGGGGCTAGGGCTTCAGCTAGAGGATATATATATATATATATATGCTAAGTTTTAAAATACATACGTCTGTGCCGAAAGTTAATTTCAAGAGGAAAGTCTGAAATAAAATGTAAATGTGTCAGAAATACTGAATTTCAGATGGTGGGCAAGATTTCAGTTGCCTTCCATTTGCTCGTGAACATGGCCTGCGGTGTCAAGTTAATGTTGACGGTAAAAACACGTCTTGGCTGCTATTTGGTCTTGCGTAATAATATGAACAAAAGAGCTACTTCGAAATTTCAAATACAAACATCAATGACGAGTATATTAACAATTATGTATGGTTACACAAATACTAATGGGAAAATAAAAACATGTGCCAAAACACTGTAAAAACTGTAGTAACTGTAAAATTTGTCAATTACAGTCGCCCGTGGCGATCTAGTCTGTCATAATGACAAAAGTACTCTGTAGCAGGGAAAGTGTTTAATCTTTAAAGCGCCAATCACAAATGCAGCAGACAACACTTTCAAATATATATATATTTTCATAGAAAATAAGTAGTCTCAACACAAAGAAGAAGCATGGTGGCATTAGATGTACCAGAGACATGCGATCTGGCTATCAACAACCTACCCGGCTAACAACAACCTACCGGTTGTTGGACGACCAATCTGGCGACTGACTGAGGCCAAGCATATTGTCAAGTTAGAAATAATTTTGCAATTACCTCATCAGCCTATGCAGAGGCGAACTAACCAACGCAGAAAGCAACGCCTACTAGCTGCTGGTGAAGATGGTGACAAAACCACGGACTCCAAGATGACGGATCCCAAGATGGCGGACACCATGATGTCGAACACCACGTGGCCGCGACATCCTGAACCTACTAGGACCCCACCGCCGGGGCCACTTAAAGGGATTACAACAAGAGAGACAACCGAGCCTCCACCTGTGGAAGTCTAGAAGGTTGTTACACATTAGAAGAAACGCTGGGAGTCGCCACCACCTACCGAAGATGCTACCGTGAAGAAACCAGATCCAGATACCAGCCATACTTTCTCTTCCCATAAGAAAGACAGAAAGAAGCAGAAACGATTGTTGCGTTCACCTACCCCTATAAGTCTGAAGCCAGCCACATACAGTTGACTCTCGTTATCTCGACCTCGCTTATCCCGAATAACCGCTTATCTCGAAGTGAAAATCTGGTCCCTGCCTAAACATGAAACTCTAACAAAAAGTAAAATAATATTGTGGAAAAGAGGAGACATTGCTCCTAAGGAGCAATGTCTCCTCTTTTCCACATTATTTTTATTATATCTCTAACTTCGTCCAATTACATATATATTTGTTAAATGTGGTTGTTCGAATTATTTTTTCCTCAATTCTGCAAATCTGATATGTCGAGGTACGGATATCTCGAAGTATTTCAAAGGGTCCCTTGGAGTTCGAGATAACGAGAGTCGATTGTATTAATTAACGGGTATGCTCGGGAACTTAGGGATCCAGGGGATGATTCGGATCGTGATGCTGTTGAGATGGCTGTCAGGAGAACAACGCCGCAGGGCGAACTACACACGGAAATATCGCGTGACGAAATCTTTCAGTGCCTTTGATTTTGCGAATGGAAACCTTTTCTATGTCTATCAACTACAGAAGCGTACTATACACGGGCAGAGGACCACCGACTCACCGAGCTACTTGATAAAGAGCCTCTACGGTATGGATCACTATAGACTAGCTCCTAGACCTTGATGTCATGTTTTATCACTCCTTACTAAAGTTGACTCATAATCCGTAACTATGTTATACATCAAATCCCAGTAAGCATTCTTTATAAATCTATAGCGGGCCGTTATCGGCCCATCAGGGTAGCTGACGGGCCGATAACGGCCCGCTATAGATTTATAAAGAATGCTAGCTGGGATACTCTTCAAGATAGGAGGCAAAATTACTGGACTGTGAAATGTAGGTCTTTGTGACCAACATTTACTTTGAGGTCAAGCTTCGGGTCATACTGACTCATAATCCATAAGTATGATGTTTGTACATCAAATACTCTTCCAGATATAAGGTGAATTACGACAGTACAATATAGGTCACTATGACCTTCATTTACTTTGAGGTCCAACTTTGGGTCATACCGACTCATAATATATAAGTATGATGTTTATACATCAAATACTCTTCAAGATATAGAGCTAAATTACTGGAACGTGAAATGTAGGTCGCTCTGACCTACATTTATTTTGAGGTCAAACTTTGGGTCAACCTGACTTACAATCCAAACGTTTGATGTTTATACATGAAATACGCTTCAAGATATAAGGCAAAATCACTAGACCATGAAAAAATAGGTCACTGATCTACACTTATTTTGAAGTCAAACTTCTCACAAGAAGAAAGTATGGTGTTTATACTGACTCGTAATAAGAAAGTATGGTGTTTATACTGACTCATAATAAGAAAGTATGGTGTTTATACATGTACGTAAAATATTCTTAAAGATATAAACAAAATCGCTGGACCGTAAAAACTCTTCAGGAGCTAATTCAGCAGACGGCAAACTGACGAAAATTACTAGACCGTGAAATATAGGTCATGGTGACCTTCACTTCACGACCTACAAGTCAATGTCACACGGCTGACCGATGTCTGACCAGGCTTCTGTCTAAGTTGATTCATGGTAGGAAAGTAGAAAAAACAAACACTTTTTACAGGTGCCCTAGATTTTGACCTTTAGCTCCACCCCGGGGTATAGACCTAGGATCTGTGTCATGAAATAAAAGACGACCCTCCAGGGTGCATATGGTCCATATAATATTCTGAAAAGAGGTTGTTGAGATATGAACTTTTGAAAACGTTGAACATAATAGACATGTGTCTAAAGAACACTTTTGGAACCCTAGTTCCATCCCTGGGTAACTCTAGTACACAAATTAGCCTGCCCTTTGGAACCCTAGTTCCATCCCTTGGTAACTCTAGTACAGGGTTAAAAATTTAGTTTTTGGTAAGTAGCATACCAAATTTCAACTTCCTATCATACCACGTTACGACCTCCAAGAGAAACGGGGACGTAAATGTCAATATAAAATCTGACCTATTATACAGATTGACCCCTAGCCCCACCCAGGGCATGACCCAGGGGCAAAAATAGCACAGAGTTGAAGGTTTAGGTCTGAGTGTAATTAACAAACCAAAATTCAGCTTCCCAGAAAAAAGGTACCTACGTTTGACCTGTTATACAGTTTGACCCTAAACCCCACCCAGGACATGACCCAGTGGCCACTATAGCACAGTTGGAAGATTTAGGTCTGAAAAAGTACTACGTATCATACAAAACTTCAACTTCCTAGCATAACAGGTACCCAAGTTATGACCTATAAGAAGCATACCAAATTCAACTTCCTACCATAAAAGATACCCAAGTTTGACCTGTTATATATACATTTTGACCCCTAGTCCCACCCCAGGGCATGACCTAGGGGCAAATCTAGCACAGAGTTGAAGGTTTATGTCTGGGTAAGTAGCATACTAAGTTTCAACTTCCTAGCTTAAAAGGTTGCCAAGTTATGACCTCCAAGAGAAACGCGGACGTAAATGTCAATGTAAAGAATGTAGCCTAAACTTAAACATTGACCCCAGTTCCACCCCAGGGTGTGACCCAGTAGCAACTCTAGCACAGATTTGAAGGGTTGTGTCTGGGTAAGTAGCATACCAAATTTCAGCTTCCTAGCATAAAAGGTAACCAAGTTATGAATGGTTACCAATGTGAAAGACGCGCATACGCACGTTACGGCGAAACATTATATGCCCTCGTTGGGGTGGGGGGTAATTACGGTACGGGTGTTCGATCCAGTAATTGAAACCTACCCCAATCATATACCTGGGCTTTGAAAACACTTACCCATTCATATACTAGATCATTTTTTGCTGAAAAAAAAGGGGCCAGTCATATACTTGGCAGCGCTGAAAAAGGGGGCCATTCGGCACGCATATCCATACTATGCCATTTATAGGAAGTTACCGCACCACCATCGACCCCCCCCCCCCCCCCCCCCCCACACACACACACACACACACAGTATATGCCCCACTACATGAAAAAACCAACAACAACAGAATGTCTTCTGTTGCAAATTTTGCTCGGCGCCGTAAGACTATTAGAGTTAAAAAATAATAATAGGCCTAATAATGAAAGGCGAGAGCGGACTTTGTCTGCCTCAGACCTACAACGAAGTTTCGTAGACTGTAGCCTTCAGTGGAAAATGTTTTCCGGTTTCTCTTCGAAGCTGCTGGTAAACAGTAAAAAGACCGGCAAACATCGAGCCACCCCATATATCACCGTAAACGAACGTATCTCTTGTTACGCGGATTGCGTTTTTTCTCCGGTCTAGACTGGCTCCAGTCTCCAGTGCTAAATAATATCATCATGTTTGATAATCCACTAATATAAAACCAAAACAGTGACCAGCTAGCAGGTCAGGTAAGATTGAACTCACCAGTCTCTAATGACCAGTCTTTGTAGTCATGATATTATTTTGATTATCAAACAAGATTATAAGAAAAAAATATATATATATTTAGTCATTGGACACTGGAGCTAGTCTATACTTGGCCTTGCTTTGTCCAGTATGTGCACCGGATACAGTTTATAGATCACTAAATGTTGAGAAATAAATCTTAACCCTTTCAGTACTGCAGACCAAAATAGATACTTCTGCAAACAATAGATACCTCTGTAAACTCATTGAGATCTACACTGTTTGCCGTTCTACTTTTGATTTTAGACTGAAAACCCTACTTGCATGAATAGGCATGTCCAAATCAAGAACGGAAGAGTCATAAAGAGGCAGTAAAATATGTTTAACCAAAGAGTCCACTTCAGAAACTCGGGGTGGGGTGAAAAGGTAAAACTCACGGTTGCTGGAGGAGTTCTAGACTGGCTCCCATTTTACATACAACATTTATATTTGACAAAAATCCTATCTTTTGGAATGTCCTTCTCTCTGATTTGGCTGATCAGTTAGTAGTTTCTGACTGGTAAAGGAAATGCTATGCGGAGGAAAATAGTCAAGGAGGCGTATTATACCTTTAGATTAGAAAAGTAAAACTCATAGCGTGGTGCCAGGCTAGAAGACTTCTTTGACCTTGGACCCAATATACATTAGGTCCGAGCTTTAACCTTTATCATTCTCTGAGCTAACTCAGCAGACGGCAAACTGACGATAATCTCCCCAGAAAACCTGCTTAGACGTTTTCTTAGGCGATGATTTGCATGAATAATCATTTAGCCTGTTTTCTGGAAAATTAAATTTTTCTTTAACAAAAACGCCGTCTGCTGAAATTTTTACCAAGCATGCTAAGCGTTAAGTCACATTACGAAAACACGCCTATTCAAATATATTGAAGATTTCTGAATCCGGGACGTTTCGGCCCTGAGTCGTTTCGGCCGGGTCGTTTCGGCCTGGGTCGTTTCGGCCTAAATTTGGACGTGGGTCGTTTCGGCCTATTTTGGTGGGTCGTTTCGGCCCTGTGTCGTTTCGGACCCTGAGTCGTTTCGGCCAGTTTTCATTATGTGGCATTATTTTTCAGCAAATTACCAAAGTATTAAATATAAATTAATATTGGAATATTATTTCAGCGCCCTGTCACGTTAGCCATGGTTATGATAGCCCAAATAACGACTTTTAAAAGTTCTATTCATAGCCATGTTTCCAGTTAGCACCAACGAGGAGGTGTGACTAGGACTTGAAAATTGCCTGTAAACAACCCTACTATAATATGAGGTTGTTTAGCAGACAACAACCATTCGCTAACCATATTTTTTTTTTTTTTTTTTTTTTTTTTTTTTTAGAGAGAATTTTTTCATCATATAGTCTTCCTTTGTTGTTTTTTTTCTCTCTCTCTCTTCATTTTTTTTTCTCTTTTCTTTTTTTTTTTTTTTTTTTTTTGTTTTTCATTTTTTTTTCTTTTCATTTTTTTCTAGATCTATTTTGTTTTTTTTCTCTATTTTTTTTTTATTATTATTATTTTTTCAATCTTTTTTTAATGCACAATTTTCACAATTTCAGTGTTCTTCTTTCGGTCCATACAGGTTGCTAACTGCCTTGAGAAAGTGGGATGTTGAGATCTCTGATGTCAGGTATCTATCCCATGCATCCTGCAGGCGAGCCTCTAGTGTCGTCACCACCATGGAATGGTCTCGCTCTAGGTCTGCTGCCGTAACATTCATCTTTACCAGCTCTGCCTCTCTTCTCAGCAGTGGAAGAAGTCTGTATATTCCAAGCCCCGACATCCCGGCCTTGTGGTTCAGACGATGATGCCATCCTAAAAATAGAAGATACAAAAAATGTTATAGAAAATGAGAAAGAAAATCAATATGCTTTACTTTTACAAATTTACTGCATTAGTTTCTTATTTAAACATCGTTGGGTCTAACTGTCCACCACTATATTCAATATAGATCTACATGCATTGAAAAATTCACTACACGAAAAAGATTTTTTTTTCAGATAAAACTCATATCTCGAGGTGCTTCTAACGAATTGTATACCCGCAATCTTTGTTTTAAGCAGGAAGTAATAATGAAGAAAAACTAATTACCCTCTACATCATTATTAGTCCTGATTGTATGTCGAAACACAGACCATTCACTAATAGAGAATACTGGGTTCCTTAACCACTGACGTTCTATGTAGTCTACCAGCGAAACCAGTTGTGGCAACCTCTCAGCGCGCGGTCTCAAGTTCTCGAAGGTCTCTTGAATATGGGCAGCAGGTAGAAACGGCAGAGCCATCAGCTGTCTTATGTACTTATGCACGGCCTCGTTCTCTCTGTAGCTCACTACCAGACCATAGTGCTGAACATTCCGCCACACCGCTTGTACCCAATGGAATACACATCCTTTGAGTCTTGCATCTGGGAATACCTCTCTCACCGCCTGCCAGGCTCCTGAAAACATAATGTATCCTGAATGAGTATAAGATTTTATATTTCATATATCAAGCTTACGTTATGGATAAATAGCATTTTTAAATTCTATATTCCATGAGGAAAACAGATCTATGTGAAATTATAACATCCAACATGCTGTCTGAAATGACAGAAAATAGTTAAAGTTTGGACCTATCTTTCTAACGAGTACCCACAATTTATGTTTACTATAAAAATGGGGTCTAAGGAGATGGATTAAATGATCGTTGAAAAAAATAAATTACCTTTCTCAAAATCTAAGACAAAAGCTTCAACCACAGGGTCAGTAAGCTTCTCCTTGAGACAGCGCAACACAGCAATGTAGTCTTCTTTGGTTTTTCTAGACATCAGAGCGAAAGCCAAAGGGAACTGTTTACGCGCACCTTCACGTTGCACAAAACCATGTATTGACATCAGCTGCCCACTGGACTTGAAAGGGTGTTGAACAACCTGAAAATAAAACATGTATCGTGTTAACAAGGTCCGAACCACAACCTATAAATAAAAAATAACGGATAACATGTCTGACGGTTCTAACGAACACCCACAACCCAAATTTTAATTCAATTAATATTAGTTGAAATGCGTGTTGGACGGCTGTAACGATCGCCTACAACATGGTTTTACGTCCCCGTCAACACTTGGTATTTTGTTTTTTTTTTCGACGTATAGAAGAAATTACATGTTAGAAACAAAGTATTCTTTATTACATAGCAGTCTCCTAACAATTGATTCTGCCTTGTACATTTAATTCAGTGTATACAAGTATGAAAGCGTTACCTTAAAAGTACCGTCCATGAACCATCTTTTTGTTTCGTTTAGAAGTCGAAGTTGGAACGGTGTTGCCAAAATCAGATGACGTTCTCCCCTCACTCTGACGTCACCCACCAAGAAGTCTTCACATTGGAGAAACTCTGTATCCAGCTGAAAATCAAAACAATCCTCATTCAAATAACATAGCCTTAATTATCATTATTATTAAGTCGTGTCAATTGGTATACAAAGACATACAAGCGCATTATAAACTTTTAAAACTTGTAGTAATTTATTAATTTTCTCAAGAAATGACCCGTCGTATCAGTGTTTTTGGTGCATTGTCACGGCCTTATTGTTGCGATATGAAGAAGTAAGTTATATTCTTAAGAACTTCTATATTAATAATATGCTTACCTCAAAGTCGAGATTGTCTGGTTCTGTTGGTCGCATCTTTGCCCTGTAGCGGTTCGCTGCCCTCTTCAAAAGCGCCTCTTTTGGTTTCAGGAACTGGTTGGCATCACTGATGTTTTCCAGGATAGCATCTTCGATGATGTTCATTGCAGGTCGGTATATTTGTTGACGTGACACTTCCTTCACCTGAAAATGATAATTAACATACTAATATTTATTGTGTAGAACAACGCATAACCACTTAGAAGTGTGCAAACGGAAGATTTGTAAATGCGTACCCGTACTATGATATCATATACACTTACATAATTGAGTATGAAGAGGTATGCACGTAATTAGGAATGTGGCTGACATTGATTCATATATGCAACTTCATTATTTGTACTGAAAAATGAGGTTTATTTACCTTCGCTGATATCTCCGCTTTCTTTGGGAGCTTAACATCGCCAGGATGGATGTGCTGATGAACCCCGGGAGTGAATCTGTTGCCGACTTGTTTAACTGTAGCGTGGCATTCCATCTTCTTAGATCTAATGCTACATCTCCATAAGGTTGATGTCTTTCCTGCAGTCTGAAAAAAATGACATAAATAATTATTAGACAACCTAATCTATATACAAAAAACACACACATTCAACATGTAGGTTTTGTGTTATCATAAGGATCGCCTTACTCAGCGGTTCAAATGAGTACACACATCATACATTCACAAGGTAAAAGACAAAGTATCCTTATTTACCCCTCACAACTTCTTATACAGAAATTCCATTTTGACTCAAGAAAGGGTTCACGTCCGCCATATTGAACGGTTCAAATGAGTACACACAGCATACAGCAAAGACAAGGTATCATAATTTTACCATCACAACTTGTACGGAAATTCCATTGTGACTCAAGAAAGGCAGTCGTAAATTACAAAAATTACATACCTTGACGCCGTAGGAAAAACCATTGCTAGATACCAAGAGTTTCCCTCCTCTCTTACTGCCCTTTTCTATGATATTGAAGACAACAGGCTGGTCAGGTAGAACGCTTTCTGGCATCTCTGGTTCTAGGTTGATAGACCTGAAAATGTGGGAAAATGTCAAATACAATGAACAGTATAACTAGAGAAACCAGCGAAGACTCAGACCAGCCTGCGCTTATGCACAGTCTGATCAGTCTTCGCTAATCTGTAAACAACATAAGCTATCTATGTAATAATTGACGTAAGCCTCATTTGAGCAGAAATAAGAAAAAAAAAGAACCATAACATTTCCATGTAATAATTGACATATAGATAGAGAGACCAGCGAATACTAAGATCAGCCTGCGCTTACGAACAGTCTGATCAGAGTCTTCATTGATCGCACATATCTACTATAGCATCATTTTACGAAAATACAATATATAAATAGAGAGACCAGCGAATACTAAGATCAGACTGCGCTTACGCACAGTCTGATCAGAGTCTTCATTAATCGCATATATCTACTATAGCATCAATTTACGGAAATACAATAATTCACTAGAATTTGACATACAGTATAACTAGAAAGACCAGCGAAGACTCAGATCAGCCTGGGCTTACGCACAGTCTGATCCCAGTCTTCGCTAATCGCACGTTACAATTGACGTAATAATTCGCTTAAATTTGACATATAACTAGAGAGACCAAAAGACAACTTACGATTCAAAGACTTCTCGATCATCATTTGTACAACGGTGAGCCAGGTCAAATGTTGCATTGAGTGAAGGACGTCGTTCACTGATCACTGACGACTCTTGTCGACTGATCCCATTGACCGCCGAAGTTTCGTCTACAGACTCGTTTCTATCACTGTCCCTGGTAACGTAGCTTGTAGACTCTGCCACGACGCCAACACCGGAGTTCTGAAGGAAAAAAAGTACATTATGGAAAGAAGATATCAGAAAAAAAGTATACACGTCTGTATTATCTCTCATTAAACCCGACTTTTAAATTGTTGTCTCCCTCAGATTTCAGTATTCTCGCATGAGTTAAAGAGATACACATGTACATTAGATTTCATTTCTACTCAAACGCATAGAATGTATGTTCTTGAAAGAACCACCTCGCCGAGGCGCTTTTAACAAGTGTTTAGCCGCGGCATCACTGGAGTTCAGAAAAATTAAATAGTTACGGAAAGAAAAACATAACAAAAACAAGACAAAACATTTCAAAAGAACAAGTCTTACTATTCCATTATCTTTATAACTTTTCTGGTATCATTTTCTTACCTCCAAAGACAACGAGGGGACCTCCAGTGTGAACGTCGCATTCAGGCTGATAGCAACACTTTCTTCCGCGTCAGCTACTTCTTCCAAGAAAGCCTCAGTGGCCTCATCAGCAACCTGTTAATGATACGAGGGAATCAAGTATTTCTGTTAATTATTATTTTAAACATAATTATGTTGTGGGTACTCATCAGAAACTCAATGATGCGGTTCTAGCGAGTATCAACAACATATATTTGAAATATAAAGTACTTTATCACCTTAAAAGATTATAAAGGCAGAATATAATAATAATAATAATAATAATAATAATAATAATAATAATAATATAGTAGTAGTAGTATAATGTAAGTGCGACGTCGGTTTGACGTTTTTTTCTAACGTATGTTGTGGGTACTCATTAGAAACTCGACGTGTGCCTGTTGGTGTATAGTAGTAGTAGTAGTAGTTGTAGTAGTAGTAGTAGTAGCATGGTCTTTGCGTCAGTAAATGTTTGACATGTACTTATATATAAAACTTACCTCGATGGCTTCAGATTCCCTTGGTGGAATGTTCATAACACATGGCTGGCACACAAATCGAAGTGGCTCTTCACCTCTCCTAGCAGCAAAGTACTGCGCCTGCGTAATGCCTGAAATAAAACATATATTAACCCTTAAACCCTGAACACGAAAGTCCTACCTTTAAAAACAATGTAGACCCAGATCAGATAGCTTCTGATCAGGACCCACATTGTTTACCATGCAGTTTGTATTTTGAAATGATTTTATTCATGGATAATATTTATAAACACCTTTAAGATCTAAAAAACATTTCTTCTTCTAAGCCTGCCGTTATGAAAACACGCCTATACAAATAACAAAATTCCAAAATTACCGAAATAATGTTGACGGTAACGTAAAACATAATTCTAATTCGTAATTAATAAAAACATTAAACTAAACTAAATAAATAAATAAATAAATAAATAAATAAATTAGTACAAAATAAATAAATAAAAGATACCTGTCCCACAAAGGCGATGCTGCAACCGGTCAGACACAAAATTAATAAAATAAATAAATAAATAAATAAATAAATAAATAAATAAATAAATAAATATACCTGTCCCACAGAGGCGATGCTGCCACCGGTCACACACGTCACACGTAACGGCATGGCGACGGCCATTAACTTCCTTGTCACATGAAATGCACAATTCAGACATTTTGAAATTTACTTCGACAATCGTTATAAGCGATTTCAAAGATAAGTGATGGAGTGATGTCTCGGAGCACCTTATATACATTGGTTGCCGACATTCAAAGACTTCGTTGAAACAAAAGCATATCAATTATAAAATATTTGGAATCGTTACCTTAACAGAACCGTAATTCGCCGACGAACTTAAACGGCTTAACTCATCGCCTTAATTAAATTAAAGACGCACGCATTAACGTGTGTTTTCACACCTTTTACAGTTGATCACTAATTGACAAAAATTAATAATGGGATTAGCTAGATAGGTGATTGATTAGGGGTTTTATCGTGTGATGATATATTTTTTTGGAAAAGCCAACAACTTTAAAGTGTGTAAATAAAAAAAAAAATAAAAAAATAAATAAATGTGGTGTCATGATTCTCCTTTAAGACTTCACGCAACGCTTGCGCAGGATTGTCTGAGTCTTCCATGGTCCACTTGTCGTTACGAAAATCTTGACCCCATAAACTCCAAATGTTATATATAGTAAAACTGGGTTTAATGTGAGTTCTCGTGCACAAAAAAACATAGATTGTTGGTACTCGAACTGCGAGTCCCCGCAATCTAAGTTTTGAGCAGAAACATGAACAAGAAAATCAGACTGTTTTATGGAAATACGTTTTTAGCAGTAATACCTTCAGTATATTTGTATAGGCGTGTTTTATGAATGCGCACTTAGTCCCACACATGCCAGTGCGCATCCATTCTAAGTTTTGTCTTGGTATCCGGGGCTGTTGCCGCAGAAGGGTTGAGCAGTCCGAAAATACTGATCATACGGCATTGACGTGCAGGCTGATCAGTATTCACAAAAACAGTCAATGACAGTCGTATTTTCCGTAAGACATGCAGACATGCTCAATTATAAGTTTTTGTGCAGCAGAACTCACTGATCTTCTGTGAAAGACATAATAAACTGTAAACCAGGTTATAGCAAACTATCTATCTATCTATCTATCTATCTATCTATCTATCTATCTATCTATCTATCTATCTATCTATCTATCTATTTAATCTTCTTATATTGAGGCGGTCATACTTGGTCATTACCTCAGTTAGGTTATGCGCTAAATTTAGCTTTTAGCACAAAAAAAGCAGATATGGAACATGCATATTCAATTATGTAAAGTTAGAAAAAAAATGGGGCCGAAAAAAAAATTTGGGCCGAAAAAAAAAAATGGGCCGAAACGACCCACCAATTTGGCCGAAACGACCCAACTCCAAAATTGGGCCGAAACGACCCAGGCCGAAACGACCCGGCCGAAACGACTCAGGACCGAAACGACCCAGGGTCCGAAACGGTTTAGGGCCGAAACGTCCCGCGACCAGATTGTACAACCAAAAAACGAAACTTTTGAGATAAAAAAAAAATCTGATATTTTTCATATTTTGCTCAAAACATAGATTGTGGGTACTTGTTAGAACGATTACCCACAGTCTATGTTTTTTAGCAAAATAAGAAAAATAATGTATACCCAGGTCAACCCCAGTTTTACTATATACTCGGACCTAATAATACTGTATATTGGGTCCAAGCTATATAAAACTAGGGTTTAAAGGGGTCAAAATTATACATATATAAAAAGCGTGTTTTCGTGATGTGAAAATTGGTGCACTTGCACTCCATAATTAGCACTAAACCTTCCCCTCTAAGTGAAGAGATCACTTTGCCGGCCAGGCCTAGGCAGATATTATGCTCAGGTTTGTAATACATCCAGTCCTTCACGCCTGATCATGTCCGATTCTTTGGTTCAGGCCAATTACCGACAAAAAATGTCCACAGATTTCTAATTGTCCCCGATTCTCGTAATGGATGCAAACGCACTACATCATGTACTAACAGTTTCGAACGAACACGGCGTCCTATACACACGAAGGTCATAGGTCACTGATCATACGAGGCTCGATCTCTTCCTGGGTATTCAACGTGAATCATTGATTCTTTGAAGCCGAGTTGAAGGAGAACGCTGAACAAAAACTAGCGCAAGCCATGGAGGGCTTAAAAAACTGGTATAATTACTTCAGAGAATATGAACATGTGGCGAGATTCCAAAGATTTTGCGGAGTTAATGTGACCTACCTGGACCAGGAGCCGGTCTCGGATAATGGTGTTGACGAAAACACGTGCACCTGTCAAACTAATACAAACAAAGATCTCAAGCATCGAACAGTGAACGATTCCGTTGAAAATGATAAGAAATCAATGGAAGTAAACGATCATAAAACAAACAGTGATAAAGATGAGGAGAAGACAAAAACAATAATTCAGATACAAAATTATTTTCTGTTTTATTTGTTCAGTTTCGGAGCCAGTTTAGGAGGAGAGATGTTTTACTTGACTTTTTATCCATTTACTTTATGGAATATTGACAGTCGTTTATGCCGCCAGATAGTTCTCATATGGCATATATTGATGTACTTCGGTCAGCTTGCTAAGGATTTTATAAAGTGGCCACGACCTGGCCTTCCAGCAGTGAAATTAGAGCAGCGTTTTGAGATGGAATACGGGATGCCGTCCACTCATACTATAGTTGGAACTTGCATTCCGTTTTCTCTGCTGATTTTGACTTCAAAGACATATGAGGTAATTATAATTTGATAACGCCCACACATGCATATAGCTGCAGATAATAGGGGTTATGAAGACAATATTTTTCTTATTTCTCCATGAAAAGTTGAAATATTTTGTGGGTACTCATTAGAAGCACCTTGCCGAGGTGCTTCAAATGAGTACCTACAATATATGTTCTAATTGAGAGTTAAGAAAAATATCAACGATATTTGGTTGAAGAAAAAAAAAACACACCTTATCTGGAGCTATTCACACACACACACACACACACACACATAATTATACACTAGCCTTACTACAACTATACAGTGCTCTGCCTAACCCGATATTTCATCTATCTAAATGTCATTTCATGATAAACTTTGTATCAAAACAGTCTGCAGGTCTGGTATACCCGAGCTAAACAAAAGGAATGGCTTGAGGTTGGTAGTCGTTTATACAAAATTGTACTGTGGTAAAATATATATAACAGAAAGTGGGCTGGTGCACTCAACTTTCAACGGGGTTCGAATCCCGCTCGGGTCGAGACAATTTTCAGACTATTAGTATGCCTAGCTCACACTTGACATGCCCTGGGTTGATTATAAAGTGGACAGGGTGGCGCTAGGTGACAGACAGCGGCACCAAGTGTGCATTGGGTGATCCATGAAAGCAAGGCTTTTACAAATGCATGTATATAACAGTCGCCGCTACCTCTATGTGCCTTGGAAGCCTGGTAGCGTTAAAAATCCACACCAACCAACTATATATGTTGAATTACTGAAATAAATTCCACTAATTAGGCCAAGCTTTTGAAACCTCAGCTTTATTGTCCCTGGGTCATGTGCACCATTTTGTATGTGAGAAATAACAAGTGGATAGATACTAAAACATTCAAATGAAATATTGCCTGATATTGTGGACTCACATATATCCTGGTTTTCACTCTACACAGAGTGTGTGAAAACTTTTCTTGGTCTGTCTGATATTAGGACTAAGAATTGATGTATTAACATTTTTAGAATTTTGTTAGGCCCAATAAATTTTTGTGTGTTGTGTCTGTTGGTCCTGCTGATTTCACAAAGACTGTAGGGGATCAAACAGATCACAAATTGATGCTATGTTTCTTATTTTTCCCATAAAATGCGCTTTGACATTTCATGCAGGAGACAATCTTTATGAAATGTCAAAGCCTATTTTTTGGAAAAAAAATAAGAAAAAATATTTCTAAGTGTTGTCTGCTGAAATTTTTACATAGAGTGCTAAGCATTAACACATGTACAGCTCTGCATAGGTGTATGTGGCTGTTATGGTTGAAAGCATCAGGGATTATTAGGTTTCATCAGAGGACTTGTTAACTCTTGTCCTGCTGAACCTGGCTATAACCTTTGCCTTTGCAAACAGTGTAGATTCAGATCAGTTGGCTTCTGAAGAAGCCAGCTGATCTGGATCAGTTTTCAGTTTTCAGATTTTTAATGCTGCTAGGCAACTGAGTCACATAGAGGCAGTGCCACTGATCTGGATCTTCACTGTTTGCCATTAAGTATGTAAACTTATATTAGCAATCTGGATCAAGTAATCTGATTGGCTGAAAATTAGAAGTGGGCATGGCCTCGTAATTTATTAGCAGGACAATGGTTAAGGAGGAGTATTCAGTTATTATACTGGGACAATTGCAGTTTGACAGTTCTCTGGAAGCATGCGGTGACCATGCGGTTTGTTCTCCTGTTTTCCGGATCACAAGGTCTAAAATAAATTTATAACAGCATACATCTACCTACATAAGAGGACAATGGAGATGAATTTTTTTTTTTGCTTATTTCTCCACAAAACTGTGTTTTTGGGTACTAATAAAGAACCTTAACAAAGCACTTATGAGTAATGAGTAGCATATAATATATACTGGTATATGTTTTTAAGGGCTGTGTGTCAGGATCATATTTATTTGATAGACAAAAAAAAGAAACCTTTCAATATGGATTTAGTCATTTGATTGTAGCAAGACAGATTATTTTAATCTTTGATATTCAGAGTGAGAGTAACTGTTTCCTAATATATATATATAGCTCCAGATAAGGTACATTTTTCAGCCAAAAAGTATATTGATATTTTTCTTATTTCTCCATGTTAACCTGTGTATGGTTCTCATTAGAAGCATGATCAACCACCCGAGTGAAACACTCCTTAATTGAATTTTAAAAACATACATTTTCATGATGGAATAAGAATAATATCGAAGTGGATGCTTGTATTATCTGGAGCTATGTGATAGGTTATCAGAATGTCATTATATGGGGCTCATTGCTTATTGCAAACATTTCCCATTCTTGACAGTTTTTAAAGCTTGGGACCCATCTATGGGCATGCACAGTCTAGCCATGATCTTTGCTGCTCACCACATGTATGCAAGCATCCACTATTATGGGTATGTTGGCTAGCAGTTAGGACTTTGCTAGGATTGTAGGATGCTCCAGCTGCTGTAGGTGTGAGGTAAAAATGTTGGTTTTACCACTTACAGGAGTTTTCATAACCACATACAGCATCCTATTATTATTGTAGGTACAATGTGCAAAGTATATAAAGTCCGTACATTCAGGGCTCCAGATAAACAAGTTGTCAATATAACTCCTGATAAAAGGGAGTATCCTTATAATAATTTTCTTATTTCTCCACAAAAAACATATATTGTGGCTTCTCATTAGAAATGCCTCAGTGAGGCGCTTCTGATGAGTACCCACAACATGTTTTCGTAGTGAAATAAGAAAAATATTAGCATGTTCTGACTGAAAAAAAGTGTTTTTATCAGGGCTGTGAAATATATGCAGATACTGATGGGACCAGTATTGATTTGCTGTACATGTATATACATGTACTCTTAGTATTCGGACACTGTGACTCCTTACTATATTCATCCTAAAGTCTGAACAGATCCATTTTACAGCTGTTTCTTCTTTGTAAAAAATGTTGTATGAGTGGCAAACAGTGTAGACCTAGATCAGATGCCACATTTTGTGGCAACTGATCTGGATCTACACTGTGTGCTGAAGCCTGTTTGTCTGAATATTTAGGGTAGATAGGTTCCAGTTTTCCCTTCCTGTCCTGTCTCTTCCTATATTTTATCTCTCATCAGAACCATGTAACACAAAATCTGCTTACCTGCTATCGGCCTATACACAAAAATCAGCTGTTTCATCTGCAGTCAAGTATCTTATCTGTAGCCCTGATAACATTGGAGGTTACTAATTATAATGACAGATGTAGTATCAGTTTAGAGGTCCAGATAAAGGGAATTTTTGTCATTTTTGCACCAGGCACAGCTCCAGTTCAGAAGGGTGTCAATTATGTATATTTTATATTTCTTCACAAAAACATAATGTTGTCAGTTCCCATTAGGAGCGCCTTGTTGAGGCACTTCTAGTAAGTACTGCAACACATGTTTTTGTGGAGAAATAAGACAAATATCAGTACTTTTTCGTTGAAAAAAGTACCTTATCTTGTGCTATGAGTCCAGTTATCCAATATATATATCATATTCATTGGAATTGCCTTGGCAAGGTGATTCAAGTGAATTTTAACCCACCTGATGCATTTTGAGGCAAGAGTATTGCATATAAAGAGGAAAATGAAACTAAACTTTTGTACACCAAAGTTTCTGACAAAATGGCATATACAAACAGTGCAGACCCAGTTCAGACTGCTCCTGTTTGCACTTTCCAATATTAAGTATTTTTAGGAAAACTGCATAAAAAACAAAATTTAGGCCAAAAAAAAAAAAAAAAAGCATGGAATAAAGTGTTAAAAATTTTAGGACATTTACTAAACACAGTCAATGGCTGGCAGTTATAGATAAGGGTTAACTAATTCAGCAGATGACAAATTATGATAATTTTTCTTATTTTTCC
Organism: Anodontia alba; assembly: GCA_964016985.1. Taxonomy (NCBI): domain Eukaryota; kingdom Metazoa; phylum Mollusca; class Bivalvia; order Lucinida; family Lucinidae; genus Anodontia; species Anodontia alba. Next base: position 119,147,735 of record OZ024823.1, read on the forward strand.
TAGAAAAAAAAGGATCTGATCCTAAAGAGACAATTTGCATGAAGTGCCAGATCCTATTTTCCAGGACAAATAAGAAAAATATCATCCATTTATCATTTACTGAATTTGCTCATAGCAGGGTGTTAATTTTTATGCAGAAATAACCAAAAAAAAAACACACAAAAAAACAACAAAACTTCCAGCTATCCATTTTTCATTTAGCACTCTGGGCAAAATCAGCAGATGACAAAATTATTATAGTTTTTCTTATTTTTTCCAGATTTTAATAGGGCTTGACATTTCATGCAAATTGTGTTTTTTTTAAAAAACAGCATGAAATCTCAAACACTATTTTCTAGAAAAAAAAATAAGAAAAAGAAGTTTAAAATGTGTTCTGTTAATTTTTTACCCAGTATACTTACAGTTCAATATTAATGGGACTGTGCAATCAGTGGTTATAAATATCTGACCCAGTTACCCAGTAATGATTCTCATATGATGTAAGCTTTTCATTCAGTGTCAACTACTTAATGACAAAATAAGCAGACCACAATGCATAATAGGTTTTTTTTTTTAATTTTTTGTTATTACTATTATTATTATTTTTTTTTCCTTCATTTACAGTTTTACTTTTCATTTAGGCGCTGATTCACACAAAATAGGAATCACTGTTTTCAGGGGAAAAAATAAAGAAAGTGTTTTATAAATGTCTCCTGCTAATATTTAAATTTAGTTGTGTAAGAGTTGAACAGCTTGTCTGTCATGCTTGCACTTCATGAGACATGATTATTACATCACAGCTCCAGATAAGATACTACTTTTTTCTTTTTTTTTCAAACAAAAATATTGATATTTTTTCTTATTTCTCCACAAATATGTGTGTTGTGAGTACTCATTAGAAGCACATCGGTGAGGCACTTCTAATGAGTGCCCACAATGTTTGTTGTTGTTTTTTTTTTTTTGAAAAATAAGAAAAATAATTTTCTGGATACTTCTTATAGCACTAGATAAAACATTTTTTTTCAACGGAAAAGTATTGATATTTTCTTATTTCTCCACAAAAACATATGTTGTGGGTGCTCATTAGAAGTGCCTCAGTGAGGCACTTCTAATGAGTACCTACAATATTATGTTTTGTGAAGAAATAAGAAAACTATTAAGCGAAAAACTATTAAGCGAATACCCTATCTTATCTGGAGCTAATAGCTTCTCTTAGCTCAAGCTGTTACTCACCTTACATGCTGTTGTGACATATCTCCAGATAAGTCAAGTATTGAGATGACTATTTTTCTTATTTCTCCAGGCAAACATAAGTTGTGAGTACTCATAAGAAGCACCTCGGTGAGGCGCTTCTCATGAATTCCTACAACATAATTGTTTTCTTGGAGAATGAAGAAAAATATTGATAATTTTCGGTTGAATAAAGTGCCTTATCTGGTGCTGTGGGTGGCTTTTTTTTTTTTTGGATAAAAAATGGTCTACCATATTTAGCCAAAATATTAAAGACTCCTCAGTTTATTTTGCCTACATTTGAAATTTAAATTCAAGTCCATTTGTTACCAAGTTATGTCTATGGAATGTACTAAGAGAATGACAAATAATGTATATGCTTGATTGAACTGCTTATTCTATCCTCATTGGACCTGTCTTTGTGAAATCTGTGTTCCCCTGGAAATGTCAGATAATTATATATTTTCTTCTGTCTGGCTAAAAATTCTAACAAGTTCAAGCACATTTTAACCATTTGTCTGACCGGTGTCTAACATACTTTGAAATATTTTTGCATAATTATATTCTGTGATGTCTGGGTCCTGTTGGCATTAGCGTCTGCATCGGTGTCAAGCTTCTTTCTTGCAGTGTATCTTCTGAACCAGTAAGCAAATTCTCTTCAAACTTGCAGGAATATATCACTGAAACATGCTAAGGAGATGGTTAGATTTTGGTGACCATTACCTAATTTATAAGATGAGCTGAGGACAATTAGTGCAAGATTGTCAAATTTATGTGTGTGTGTGTGTGTGGGAAGGGGGGTTGGGGTGGGGTGCGAGAAGGCGATGGGAATGGGGGAATGAGAGAGAAGCATCATTTTTTCCGCATTATTTTTTTCTTAAAAAATTGTCTAGTTGAGAAGCAGTTTGATCTGGGTATGCCTTTTCAACAAACTACATGAATTAAAATCGGTTCTTGGTAAAAATACCATTTATCGATCATTAAGACGAGAAGAAGTGGTTCTTACAAGGTGCGTATAGGTCATACTAGACTCACTCATTCTTATAGATCTACTTGAACGAGAAGATCAGCCACTTTATATAATCTGTAATGAACCTTTTACGGTGAAACACTTTCTGATTGACTGCATTGAATTTTCTCATGTGCGACGTCAATTTTTTCAAACAAATGACCTAAGATACATTTTTAAAAATGTACCTGCTGACGACACATTTACATTTTTAAAACACATCAATATTTTTAATAAAATATAACATTTAATTTTTTTTTCTTATCTTTGTTCGTTTTACATTTTATACATACAATGTATATGACATCATATAGCCGATACATTACAAAACCAAGTTAGTTCACCATTTAAACGCAAATGGCCCTCATGGGTTGATGCGTTGTTGAACCTGAACTCAGCATCATCATCCGGGTATGCCGGCCTCGGTGGGCAGTCAGTGTGCATCCAGCTGGTGATCAGGGGGTCGCAGGTTTAATCCCAGCTGGGTCTTGCAACATTCTTTCGTAAAGATAGATCATGAAATATTTTCTGCGGTCATTCTGTCCCTTCTGCTGATTTCGCCGAATCAAAAGGGAGTTGTCAGTTTCTAGCAAAAGAATGTACACAAGTTAGAGGACTAAGCCTGCCCAGGAAAAGTGTTGTTAGGTGAACTGACCAGCTTGACTGGGCTGTAAAACCTCAACTCAATCGATGATCTGGGTGTATGCTGTTTGTGTGAATATTTAGGGTTAATATGGAATGTCTGGTTGCACTTTCTTAGGGTAGTGTAGTGTGTGAGAGTAATAACTGGCTTTTTGGCCGTTCTTGTTGGGTCGCGTGAAATAGGTGGGCTGTCGGGTGCCTCTGGAACAGAACTGCTAGTAACTTAGCGCAGGACTCGAGTTTGTCATTCAAACCAGGAGAGAGTAAAATTCTCAAAGATTCAGAGGCAATGGCTTGACATGACTGAGATAATGTTGACTAGGAGATTTAAACCTCAACAACTAAACACTTAGCACTATTGATAAAATTTTCAGAAGACATAATTTTGAAATATTTTTCTTATTTTTCCCAGAAAACATGGTATGACAATTTGCATGAAATTTCAAATCCAGTTTTCAGGGAAAAATAAGAAAAATATCATAAAATTGTTGTCTGCTGAAGTAGCCCAGAGATTGGTAAAGGTTAAGTTGTTTCTAGCTCAATTGCAATATTGGGCACAGACACTCACACATGAAGTGTCTAGATGGTCGAGTGCTTACCTCTCCCAATATTGGATCAAGAGGTTTCTGGTTTGAATCCTGCTGGAGGCGGAATTCAGCTCATGACCATATGGCACATAGCCTTTCATTATGACCCTTCTGTCTCTGTATGACATAAATGATGTTGATAGTGATGTAAAACACGTAACCATCTTCACTCAAATGCACATATACACACAGACACAGACACACAGACACAGACACACACACACACACACACAGACACACACAGACAGACAGACACACACACACACACACACACACACACACACACACACACACACACACACACACACACACACACACACACACACACACACACACACACACACACACATTTCATCATCTGAGGAACTCCTGGTTCTCTCATACCTCAGTTTAGAAAGGCTGATTATTTCAAATTCCAATGATTTATGATGAATGGGCATATTTTAAATAACTTCTTTTCATTTTTTTATTAAATATAAATGTAAAAATGAGAGTAACTTCTGAATTAATGAACAACTACCAATCACAACAGCAGCAGAAGACAATCTGAAATACTTTGTGGCAGATTCACATGAAATGCCAAGTCTTACTTTCTCTGAAAAAAATGAAAATAAAAACTATTAATGGAATGTCGTCTGCTGCAATTTTGCATGATGCTTTTGGGTTAATATGCCACTTAAAGATGAATGGATACACTATCTCTCTTCGCTGAGCACTCTGGGTAAAAATTTCAGCAGACAACATCTGAAATTTTTTTTATTTTTCTCCCAAAAAAGAGATTTAAGACATTTCAAGCTATTTGTCTCCAATGGAGAGAATTTGTATAAAATGTCAAATCCTGTTTTCTGGGAAAACTGTCAACAATTTGTCGTCTGCTGAGTGCTTAATTAGCTAAGCGAACGGTAAAGGTTAAAAGTTATTACTGTCAAAGAAAAGAGTTAGCTCCTCTTTGTAGCATATTCTCTTTGAGAGTAGACTCCCTTGTGAGATGGAATTCACATTTTAGGAGGGAAGTAAATTCTTTTCTGCTAGAGTAGTCTCATTTTTTTAACAGCAAATCATTTCCCTTTAGTTCAGACCTATTTGGTATGGGAGGTGAATGGTTAGCACTCCCAACTCTGGATCACAAGCTCCCAGGTTGCAGCAGAATTCAGCTCATGACTGTATGGTGCTTCATTGCACAGAGCCTTTCGTTGTATGCCTTTAATCAACTCAATATGACTTATATAATGTTGAAAGGGATGTAAAACACCAAATTATCATCTTTGCTGCTTGCCAAAGCCAAGTTGTACTTTCTGCATGCAGGTGTTTTATTTAATTGGCATATTATCCTAGTCCCTCATTGTTGATGTATTTTGACACTTAGCACTCTGGTTGAAATTTTCAACAGACAATATATTGAAATCTTTTTCTTATTTTTCTCAGAAAACTGGATTTGACATTTCATGCAAATTGTCTCCAATTTGCATGAAATGTCAAATCCCGTTTTCTGGGAAAAATAAGTAAAATATCGCCAAGTTGTCGTCTGCTGAATAAGCCTGGAGAGTGAAAAAGGTTAATATGGGCTACCAGTATATTGGAATAAATAAGGTAACACTGAATCACGCCACCTTTTTAAAACTGGGTCGCATGCACTGAACAAATATGAACATATGCACTGAACAAAAGATATCAAATGTGCTTTGCGGTCAGGTTTATTTTTGATATGTGCAAATTCAAGTTATCTTGACATTGCTCCAGATTAGCTAAGGGAGTTATCAAAAGACATTTTTTTAACCCTTAAAGCACCAATCACAACTACAGAAGACATTTTTATCTTTTAATTTTTAAGAGATAATAAGGCCTGATTTTTGTCACAGACGATGCACATGAAATCCCAATTCTTATTTTCTCTGAAAAATAATAATAATGAAAAATAAAAAAAAGATAGAATGTCATCTGCTACAATTCTGCATAGCACTTTGTTGCTTTAAGGATTAAAGAGAATTTTTGTTATTTTTGCACTGAAGTATTGTGTTGGTATGCATTGAAAACACCTTTATATGGCATTTCCATTGAGTACCCATAAGATAAGTTTTGGTAAAAAATAATGAATATTGTCAAAATTATTGATAGAATTTTTACCATATCTGGAGCTGTGCTGTGCAGACATTGGAATCCTTTGCACCCTGGGTAAAATTTTCAAAAGACAACATATTGAAACACTTTTCTGATTTTTCCCAGAAAACCTGTTTTCTGGGAAAAGTAAGAAACATATCATTAATTTGCCATCTGCTGAATTTGCCCAGAGAGTGGTAAAAGTTACATTGCTGATGTTAGCAGATATTTTCACTTTTTCTCCAAGAAAACAGGGCTTGAGACCTGAGGTATCAAGGTATCCAGATAAACATTTTTCTTGTTTCTCCACATAAACATGCTGCTACTCATTTAATAGAAGTGCCCCTGTGACAGATCAAAAAATTATAGATAATACTTTTAGCTCTTGAAAAAATGAACCTTATTTGGAGCTATGATTGACATTTCTAATATATGTAGGTTAATTGCATGGTGGCTGTTACATGTAGAAGGTCATCAAGCCCTATTTAAAATATAAATTTGACTTACTCGGCATCTACCTATTTTGTGATACAAGAGCAGTTTACCATTTTTATCCTAAATATTGATACACCTTAACTCCTTACCATACTTGTCCTAAAATTTGAAGAATTGTTTTACTACCTGTTGATGTGCTTAAAATAGTGCTAGATGAGTGGCAAACAGTGGTTACCCTGATCAGATGCCCAATTGTATGGTGTTTGATCTTGGTCTACACTGTTTGCTTAAGCCTGTCTGTCCCAATATTTAGGGTTATTATGGTATTTCATGTCTCTTAAATGTATTTTGTTGGGAGCAGTGTTTCCGTTTAGAATAGAATCATTTTAAGAAGGGAATCGGTAATGCAGAAAAGCCAACAGGAAATTGCCAATGTTGACTCCCTTGAGAAAACTTGCTGAAAATCTACCAAGTGTTTGAAATAATTGTAGGATATTATTGAGTAGCTATTCTTTACAATATGTCCACCCCTGTATGACACTAAGCAACCATTTCATTAGCAGGAGTTAGGAGACTAAACTGTCTTACACCTCCAGCATGGCTTTCTACTTTTTAACCTTAACTACTCTATGGGCAAATTCAGCAGATGACAAACTGGGTCCAGTTATTCAAAACTAACGATGGCGTTAGTTAACGATTCGTTAAAATTTACATCTAGTGATATGCAAATATGCTGAAATTTTTTGCTGAAAAAATGTGAGTAGCTTTTGCAGTGCAAAAGCTGCTCACATTTTTTCAGCAAAAAATATCAGAATATTGTATATTGAATACGCTAAAACAGTTAACGAAATGACCCTTAAAGAGCTCGTTAAGCTAACGATGCTTTGAACAACCAGGCCCTGATATTTTATTTGCATGAAATATCAAAGCCTATTTTCTGAGGTGACGTTGCATGAAATGTCAAAGCCTATCTCCTTTAGAGTCAGTATTCATAAAATGTCAAAGAGTATTTCTGGGAAAATAAAAAAAGTACTTCTTTGCTGATCAGTAGATGGAACCTTTATAAATCGCTGTAGTGCCTACCCTCTACTTACAGACTTTGGCCATCTGTTTTCAAACTTAACCGTAGTCCTGCTGAGGCTAGATATGCTCTGCCTTTGCAAACAACACTTTTAGATCCAGATCAGTTGGCTTCCGAAGAAGCAACTGATCTGGATCTGTTCTATTTGTCATTTAGTTTGTGAATTTGTATCAACAACCCAGCTAGATCAAACAATCAGATTGGCTGACAATTATAAGAGGGCATAACATCTTAACCCTAGTCCTGCTCATCCCTGATATACCCTGCCTTTGCAAACAGTGTAGATCCAGATCAGTTGGCTTCTGAAGAAGCCAACTGATCTGGATCTGCACTGTTTTTCATTAAGTATGTGAATTTATATCAACAACTCGGATCAAGTAATCTGATTGGCTGACAATTATAAGTGAGCGTTTAACATCTTAATTTATTCAGCATGGCATGGGTTAATAGAAAGGCTGCACTGTCTTTTAAGGAGACTGGATACACTCTGACTTGGTAAAGTTTCTGCCATTTTTTTTTACAGCAAGACAACTTTTGTGACTGCCTGTGTGCATCCAGTCCATTCTGACAATTGGTCTACTCTAAAAGGAAAGAATTTACTTCCAGGTTATGGTTGAAAAAAACAACAACAACAACAAAAAAAAACCTTATCGAGCTCCAACTTCAGTATGAGTAGAAGGATATGTATATAGATACCCATCTACAGGGTTTTCCCTGACTTGCATTTTGGTAGCCTTTACCCCACAAAGCCATGTACTCGACCCCCAAAACCATGTTCTGAGTAATGCCTATATAATCAATCCGCTATAAATAAAGCTATAAATAAATTTTATTTATTTATAGCTTTGTATTTTAATCTACATGTAACTTAAAGAACAAGAATTATCAGTATTTTATCCACAGTTAACCGAGTGTCACGATTTGTAAAGTTGCAAGTATCAAGTTAAAATTGTCGAGTATCAAGTTAAATTGGTCGAGTATCGAGTTGAATTGGTCGAGTATCAAGTTAAAATTGTCGAGTATCGAGTTAAAATTGTCGAGTATCGAGTTGAAATTGTTGAGTATCGAGTTAAGTTGGTCGAGTATCGAGTTAAAATTGTCGAGTATCGAGTTGAATTGGTCGAGTATCAAGTTAAAATTGTCGAGTATCGAGTTAAAATTGTCGAGTATCAAGTTGAATTGGTCGAGTATCAAGTTAAAATTGTTGAGTATCGAGTTGAATTGGTCGAGTATCAAGTTAAAATTGTCGAGTATCGAGTTGAATTGGTCGAGTATCGAGTTAAAATTGTCGAGTATCGAGTTAAGTTTAGATTGTGGAGCCTTGAGTCACAGATGTAATACATCAAGTTTAGGTACCTAATGAGCATGAATTTACATGGTTTAACATATTTCAGCAGCATGACAATGCAGCTGTGTGAGGTCTTATTTGAATATTTAATCAGCAATATCTATAATTCAGTCACCTGAACCTATTTTGTGTTTGTATTGTCCTAAAATATGTCATAAATTTTTCAACAAGCTAATTTTGCTGATCTAGGGCAGATGAAAGTGGTCTAAGCCTCTCAAACCAAATATTTATGCTTGCAGTCAAACCTACAGTGGGATTCCATTATTTCTAATTTATTGCCTGTTACATGGCAAATATTAGTCTGCTGCAGCAGGGGGCTTATTAATAGGTTTTTAAACTGATCACCTTGGGGCTTATCAGTTATGGCTATTTTATATGAAAGATTCACTGATCAGCTGATCATTGTTGGAATGTGGTGAGAACACAGTAAATATTCCACAGAAAAAAAAAATAGGAAGAGCAGGTGAATTTTATTTTTTGAGCAAGCTCATGACAAAAATGGCCTGTATGGCTTGAGAAGACAAAGATCAGCCTAGGCATGAAGAGGCTTTGGATCCTAAGCTATCCAGAGAGTTGGTGTGAAGACTCTGATTAGACCAGGCGCACAGGACATTTGTTGGTTTTGTTGTGTGCTGGTGTAACAAAGTAAAGTGACCCCCCCCCACAGAATAACAACCCCAAGGTCATTATTCTATAGAAAAAAGGACCCCTTTTCTAAAAAATACTGACTGCCCTTACAAAACTAATGACCCCCTTGATGATATCCCATAGAATAACCACCAGGACCATAGAATAACTCCTTCTGTATAAAATAATGACTCCCATTATTATAACCCTCTCGATGAGATTTGTCAAATATTGCCCACTACCAAGACCTCATCACATAAGCAGTCATAAGCTCCTTGCCCCCACCTAATCAGGCATCAGAATCTGTCTGTTTACACCATGTGTCTCAGTTATAGGACACAATTTTTTCTTTTTCTTTTTTGGTTTTAACCATTTTTTTCACAGCATATAGATAAGTCTTCAAAATAAAAACAGTCTTGTAAGACGAGGTATTTTGGAAACCTTAACAAAATGTACAAAGGTACAAAAATAGCAGAAAACATACCAATGTATGTCTAACCAACAGAATTTCTCAAATGCATCGTCCAGATTTCGAGTTCTTGTTGCAGGATTACTCTTACACGATCTTGTTTACCTGGAAAATTCGCCCCGAAACTTGTTGCAGGATTACTCTTATTTAATAATAATAATAATAATAGACTTTATTTCAAGAGGGTGACACATTTAGCAACAACTAATCTTCCATGAGGCCCTCACTAACTACAGATATGTACATATACAGAAATTCACAAGGACATGCATTTAAACCTTAAACTACTAAAAAAAAAACAAAAAAAAAAAAAACATGTACCAGTCTTTCATACATGATCTCACATACCACAAACATATGACAAACAAATGTAATTGAGAGAAAAAAGATATACATGTACCAATTTATACATACACCATCTCTCACACTGTAAACATATGACAAACAAATGTGATTGTGATGGGAAAAAAAACAACAAAAAAAACATAGGTATTTTTACAAATATATTTTACATGGAAAATATATAGTGCTTATTTTCAAGGCTGACTCAATGATGAACATTTCATCCATTTTATGCACTGTTTATGGAAAGAATCTACAGAGTCAGAATTTTTTAACCAGTTTGGTAGATTATTCCATATGACTGGCCCAGAGTAGATTAAACTTTGCTTGAAAATTTCTTTCTGTGGCCTTGGAGTGTGAAAATTTGATGTATTTACTGATCTAAGAGACAGAAGAGTCTCATTTATAGGTCTGAAAGTGAACATTGCATTGATATAAGATGGTGTGATAGATTTTGAAATTTTATACATAAATTTTGCTTTTCTTAGAAATATTCTTTCATAAATGTTCAGAATTTTAAGGTCATTCATACTGCATGCAATGTCAGAATACTCATAATCTAAAATGATCTTTACAGCACGCTTTTGTAACCTGTGGATTCTGTCAAGATTAGAATGGGCTGCTCCTCCCCATACTGTGGGGTTGAATGTATGTCTTATAAAATTGTACTCTGTGTTCAAGGGATAAATAATCTTTCAATCTTGATAAAAATCACAAGTTTGAAGAAATTTTCTTAGCAATGAACTGTGTATGGATTGACCATGTTAGATTATTATCTATATAGATTCCAAGGACTTTGTCATTATCAATATTTTTTAAACTATCATTATTAAATGTTAAATTCAAAATACTATTATGTAAATGAAGGCATTTCTGTGAAGTGGTGATTAACATTACTTTGGTTTTTTCAGTATTTAAAAGCATTCCATTAAGTTTACACCAAACAGAAAGTTTTTGTAAGGCCATCTGTAGATCTTGTTCAATGAAATGCTGCGAGTTGCTGATCTGATATATTGTGGTGTCATCTGCATATAGATCCATGAAAACATTATCTGTGTAAAGTGGTAAATCATTTATGAACAATAAAAATAACAAAGGTCCCAAAATTGTGCCTTGAGGTACACCACAAACAATATTTTCAGTTGTCGATTCAATATTATTAATGACAACTTTTTGTTTTCTGTTTAACAAATAAGAGGAAAACCAGAGAAGTGTTTCATCTGAGATTTTATAATGCCTGAGTTTTTTAAGCAAGAGTGTATGATCCACTAAATCAAAAGCCTTCCTAAAATCCACCATGACCATACCAATAATTTGGCCATTATTTATAGCTTCATGGAATTTATTGATCGTCTGAAGAAGGGCAGTTTCACAGGAATGATTGGGTCTGAAACCAGATTGTGTTGAATGAAGTGCATAATGTGAGATCAAAAATGACATGAACATGCTTCTCCAATAGCTTGGATAAGACAGGAAGGACTGAAATAGGCCTATAATTGTTTGTATCATCCCTAGGGCCATTTTTGTGCAAAGGTCTTATTTTGCCTTCTTTCCATTTGTTTGGGAATGTAGAGTTAATTATGCTTTGGTTACAAATGTATGTTAAGCTATCTGAAATAAATGGTGCTGCTAGCTTTAATAAGCTTGGCCCAATGTTATCCAAACCAGTAGATTTTGTGTGGTCGATATTTTTTAGATATTTTTCTACTTTTTCACAGGAGATATCTGGTATTGAAAAATAGGTGTCTGCAGGAATTTTTTCATTACAAAACTTCTGCAGCTTATCAAAATTGGAAGTCTCAATAGGTTCCTTGATTTTTGATGCTACTGTCACAAAAAATTTATTGAATTCATTAGCAATATCTTTTGGATTTTCAGTGACATTGTCACTGGTTTTAAGAGAAAATATGTCTGCACTCCCTTTCCGTTTACTTGCCCCTATTTCCTTAAATAATTTCCATACACTTGCTGGATTATTTGCATTTTCATTCAAAATTTCTGAGTATTGGTGCTTCTTAGACAGTTTAATCATACTGCATACTTTATTTGAAGCAGTGTCTTCATGCCCAAATAACAAAGTTAAAAGAGCGAATCGGTCTTTTATCTATTCTACAGCCATAGTGGTGCGACATAGAATTATGAAGGGTTGATGCCATCAGGGCTATCTGTTCTCAAACACCAGCCAAGCTGCTTTCTATCTTTGTGTGTGTGTGTGTGTGTGTGTGTTTTTTAAGCTAACTTTGTTCACTATTTTAATAAGTGTCAAGCTGAAATTCATGAAATATGAACATTTACTTCAGGTTACTGGTATTACTATTTTTTATTTATTTATTTTTTATCATTATTATTATTATTATTATATATTTTTTTTTTGGATGGGGTAGGCTTTATTTTCTTCTTCGCATCGTCATTTAACTTCGCAAAGAGGGGTCATATACCGATAATAAAAATAGTATGACCTGGGTCACTTTGTAGCTCACTTGAGCACAGAGTGCTCATGTGAGCTATTCTGACAGACAGATGATCCGGCATCCATCTTATGTTATCTGTCATCTGTCTGTCTGTCAAAATTCGACATCTCCTCCTAAACCACTGGGCCAATTTTTACCACACTTCAAAGGAATGTTTCTTAGGAGGTAATGATTGAAAATACTTCAAAGATATGGAATCCAAGCAGAACTTTAGTTGCCGTGGCAACCACATGGCAAAATCTTAGAAAATCTTTGTGTCAGAAACCCCTGCCTGATTTTGAAATAATTTGGCAGAAATGTTTCTTGCATGGTCGCCATGGGCGGGGCAAATTTTCCATATAAGCCTGTGTAAGGAACCTCAAAAGTCTGTTCCTATGCAACATATGGCCAGAATCTAAAATAGTCAGTAATTGGACCTTAACAAAAAGAACTAAAACAAGCTTGATTAGCATAAAAACATGGCAGCCATTGGTGGGGCTAATTTTCCATATAAGCCAATATAGGTCTATACAAAGTTCTGTAAAAGCCACCATGCTGCAATGGCAAGCAAAGCGATAGCCCCTCCCCCCTCCCTTCCCCCCCCCCCCCCCTCCCCCCCCCTGCCACCCACCCCCCCCCCCACCCCATCAAAATATTTCACTGATACTCTGCCAGAATGCCATAGTTCTATTGAATTACAGATTGTGTCATGGCATTAGAACTGCCTTGGTTAGGCGATTCTAATGCAATGTCATAGCATATATTTCAGTCTAGCTGCATGAAAAACTAGCTCATATTATCATCAGATAATAGATAATCCCTATTATGTTTCCTGTATTATTTGAAACAGAGCCCCATGTGGTGGGGCTAAAGCGACAAAGCCTACCTTCACCCTTCCTGAATATTATACTTCCTTTTCTGGACTGTTCATCTCCTGTGAGAAGGTACTCCCATAATAAAGTCAGTGTGGTGTGAAAATACAGAGAACATGCTCTTTTATATGAACAGCTCAAAGTGGTAGTGATATTATAGCTTCCTATAAATGATGCACAGGCAGATCCAAATCATTGGTCCTAGTGCTCAATGTTTCGGCTGATCAAACATGGTACTTACCTTGACCTAGTGTGAAAAACAGGCCTGGGATAATATGAAGTTATGAGCACCAGTTTTGTCCTGGTATATGAAAGGTATGTGGTGGTAGTGGTGGTGGTGGTGGTGTGTGTGTGTGTGTGTGTGTGTGTGTGGGGGGGGGGGGGGGTAGGTGTGCGGGGTTGCTCAGAGATGATGTACAGTCCAACCTGTATTAAGCAAGCACTTAGGAACAAGCAAGTGCTTGCTTTATTTAAGACAGATGCTTACTTAATACAAGTGCAGTTTAATGTAATTGCTTTTTTTATGGATGAAAGTGTGCTTGCTTAATACAGGTTGCTTGCTTAATAGAGGTGACCAATATGACAGGTTTCACTGTACCTAGTTTGAGTGATATGTATTGTGCATGCTATCAGAAGATATATATGTAACAGCTAGATCCTGGAGTGAGACATGCACAGGCTGGTCAAAAACTGAGCATAGTTTTATGAGCCAAACTTGAGCATGTTTTCTGAAAATTTTCAAATACTAGCTGACAAATTCCAACCTAAACATTGCATAATTGCTCCCTTCCAGAGTAATAAATTGCCCTCAGTGGAGTTGTGCATATGTGTCAGAGAGCAATTCATCAAACATCTGGCTTAACTCGATACTCGACTATTTTAACTCGATACTCGACAATTTTAACTCGATGATACTCGACTATTTTAACTTGATACTCGACAATTTTAACTTGATACTCGACAAACTTAACTCGATACTCGACATTTTTAACTGCACAATACATTAACCTATAGATAATGTGCTATATTCTATTCTGCCCATACCTTCCTCAGAAAAAATGACAGGAACGTCATCCCATACAGTCTTAAATCCAAAAGTCCCTCAGGCAGTCACCAGTGTGACGTCACTCCCGATCTTTTATTCACATGTCAGTTTCTTTTCTGTAGAACAAAGAAAGTAAACAGGGACTTTTTATCTGGGTGAAAAAACTTGTATTTTCTTGCTTTTCCTCTGGTTGAAATTTAATTCTTTGTTCTTTCTTATGATCCTTTATCATACCTTTCACTGTTCCTGCTAAATTTGTTTAAATCTAACCGTTCGATTTCTTGAAATTATTCTTCACTCATTCGTCGTAATGAGTTTTCGCGACTTCCATGACTATTCATCGCGGTAATTGTGGTCATATAAAATAGCATTTGGATAATCATAAAATGTATCAATTGTTCTCATTGTTCCAGAGAATCTACTTGCTCCACGTGTAGCAGCTGGTCTAATTCCATCTGCATGGAACTTGCAAAAGAGAAGAACTTACTCTTCCAGAAAGAGAGTCATGTCCAACAGAAGTAGTCTCTAGATGTGTCTGTTTCATCAGAGGAAAGGAAAGAAATATGGGAACACTGCCCCTTATGGCCCTGCTGCCTGGGGTAAGACCCATATTGGTGGCATGTTTCATCAGACGAAATGAAAGAAACATGGGAACAATGCCCCTTATGGCCTTGCTGCCCGGGGTAAGACCCATATTGGTGGCAACTCCCTGGGTACTTGTACCCAAGGGACTACAAGTCCACCGGCCACTGGCTAATGGTCACTGGTCACCGGGCATCCGATGACCAACCAACCATCATACATGTGATATTTTCTGGTACACAAAGTGGGAGATCTGCAGTTTTTAGGAGGGAGATCCTGGTCTAAAAGAGGGAGATTTTTTTGCGTCCCAAAATACATGTATTCACTTTAGTAACAAAATCATTGGTGACTTTGATCACTGAATAATGTTAGTTTCTTTGTATAACTTGTTCATCCTTCAATTGTCCACATATGACTGAAATACTGTTGAAAGGCTTTAACCATAAATAATATTCACCCTATTGTGAGCATCCTTTCATCGTTTTGTTCATTTGTTAATGTATGATTGAAATACTGTTGAAAGGCTATAAATCATATTCACCCTCTCATATTGGTATACTTTTTGCAGCTCCTGTCTTTGCTGCACCTTTTTTTTTTTATTTTTTTTATTATTACTTTTTTTTTTTTTTTTATGTAACAGCCTCACTGAGAGGACACCAATTCTTCACCAACAAAAGTACCTTGCTAGCTGCTTATGCCACTGACAAAAACAGTGAACAACACACCCGGGCTGACGCAATCCTCGCGGTCAATTGAGAAACTATGTAATTTTTAAAACTGATTCCAAAGAGCCCAAAAACAAATCAGAATTCTGTTTTTTAAGCGCAGACTGATCAAGGTCTGTTTTTCACACAGGTTATAAGGTACAGTTTGCCTTGTTGCTATCCCGTAAAATTCTACAGGTGGTACTTCAACCAGAAATAAAAAAAAAGGTAACTTACCGATTCTAAAAAAAAAAAAAAAAATACCGGTAGGTGTCACATCCACTTATTCCGATCAGGACTTACGCAGTTTACTTGACAGAGTTTGCAGGACCTAGAAACAGAGTGCCTTCACAAATATTAAACGTGCAGGCTGGTCTTGGTCATCTGTATTTTGCACAGGTTATAAAGTACAATTTTCCTTGTTGCTCTCCCAGAAATTTGTGCAGGTGTTCATTAAATACTAACACCAAAAAAGGTATCTTACCCATTCTAAAAAACAAAAAAAAAACAGCCAAAAATAGGGCAGGGTGTTACATCCGCTGATTCCAAATCTGTTTTACTTTTGAAAACTTCACTTTAACTCGATACTCAACCATTTTAACTCGATACTCAACAATTTTAACTTGATACTCAACCAATTCAACTTGATACTCAACAATTTTAACTCGATACTCGACTAACTTAACTCGATACTCGACAATTTAACTTGATACTCGACCAATTCAACTCGATACTCGACAATTTTAACTCGATACTCGACCAAAACTCGATACTCGACAATTTTAACTTGATACTCGACCAATTCAACTCGATACTCGACAATTTTAACTCGATACTCGACCAACTTAACTTGATACTCGACCAATTCAACTCGATACTCGACAATTTTAACTCGATACTCGACCAATTCAACTCGATACTCGACAATTTTAACTTGATACTCGACCAATTCAACTTGATACTCGACAATTTTAACTCGATACTCGACAATTTTAACTCGATACTCGACCAATTCAACTCGATACTCGAGAGTTTTAACTTGATACTCAACTTTTACAACTCGATACTTGACACTCGACAAAAAGAAACCCTCCAGTTAACCCTAGTCCTGCTGAAGCTGGATATGTCCTGCCTTTGCAAACAGTGTAAATCCAGATCAGTTGGCTTCTCTAAAGAAGCCAACTGATCTGGATCTGCACTATTTGCCATTAAGTGTTTGAATTTATATCAACAATCTGGATAAAGTAATCTGATTGGCTGGCAAATAGAAGTGGGTGTAGCATCTTAATTTATTCAGCATGACAGGGGTTAAAACAACAATTCTCTAAATCTTAGCACAGGGCCCCATAACTGCACATCAGGGAGTCCTTGGGACTCACGTTTCAAACTTGAGTAAAAACCTTGCCCATTTATCCAGAGCCATGTAGCGGTAGAAAAGTTTATCATACTTACTCGAAGTTTTAGGACAGACAGACCTGAGTGAACAGTGTAGATCCAGATTAAGCACTACAGCTAGAATGCAGGGTTTGATTTGTGTCTACACTGTTTGCCACTCATCCAGCAGTATTTTAGACTTGTCAGCAGGTGCCGGCCTCGGTGCCTCATTTGGATCCGCCGTCCGACTGGAGACCAGGAGGTCGCGGGTTCAACCCCCACCGAGGTTGGCAACATTCTTTCATGGAGATTGATCATGAAATATTTTCTTCGGTCATTCTCTCCCTTCCCCTGAATCAAGAAGGGCAGTTGTCAGTTTCTGGCGAAAGAATGTACTAAGCCTGCCCAGTAAACGTGTGGTTAGGTAAACTGATCACGCTCGACATGATCCCAATGGGTTGACTGGGCCGTAAAACCTCAACACAAACAAACTTGTCAGCAGGTACTAATATTGACTCATTGAAAATTAACCCTGATCCTGCTGAACCCGGATATGCCCTGTCTTAGCAAACAGTGTAGATCCAGATCATTTGGCTTCTGAAGAAGCCAACTGATCTGGATCTGCACTATTTATCATAAATACAAATGTGTGTGAATTTGTATCAACAAACTGGATCATGTTCTCTGATTGCTGAAAGTTAGAAGTGGGCATGGCATCTTAATTTATTCAGCATGACAAGGTCATTAAGTTAAGATGTCCCATTATTAATAGCAAAATTTTTTGATATGGTATATATTTTCCTTTCAAGTTAAAAATGGTTGAAAAAAGTTATTGGTGCAATTCTAAACTGATTTAGCATAACCCTTGTCGTGCTGAATAAATTAAGATGCCACGCCTTTTTCAAA
This sequence comes from Anodontia alba, assembly GCA_964016985.1. Lineage (NCBI taxonomy): Eukaryota > Metazoa > Mollusca > Bivalvia > Lucinida > Lucinidae > Anodontia > Anodontia alba. Next base: position 119,165,514 of record OZ024823.1, read on the forward strand.
TTTTCAGCCAATCAGATTACTTGATCCAGATTGTTGATATAAAGCCACATACTGAACAGCAAACAGTGCAGATCCAGATCAGTTGGCTTCTAAGAAGCCAACTGATCTGGATCTACACTGTTTGCAAAGGCAGGGCATATCCGGGTTCAGCAGGATAAGGGTTAATCTAAGCAGCTCTGAAGTCACACTGGGGTGTTATATATTACCTGTGAGAAGGCCAAAATAAAATGGTCAAGTCAGCATGTCATTTGTTGTGGTGCTTAGCATGCTGTGAAAAAAATTCAGCAGACAACATTTTGAAAGATTTTTTTCATTTTTCCCAGAAAAAAGGCTGACATTTCATGCAGATGGTTTCCTTAGGAGATGATTTGTATGAAGAGTCAAAGCTTATTTTCTGGGAAAAAATATCAGTTTGTCATTTGAATTTGCCCAGAGCGTGGTAAAGGCTTAAAGCCTTCAAGGTGTCCAGTGACCCAGTGATTACTTTTTAATCCACATAAGGATATTATTCGTAGGGGTACTTAAATGAATTGCATCACCAAAGTTTGATATATCTTTGTTTATCACATGACCGTCAAGTTATTCAGTGAAATAACCCATGTCATAAAAATCATATAACCACACGTGTTATAACACCTGCAAGGCTTCCCATTGGTTAGCCTAATAACCCTCATTAATATTCGTATTACACCGCTTATTGATAGCAACCAAGATGGTGTCCCCATTCGCCGCTACAACTTTTACATTTTGAACAGATTCTGCCTTCAATTTTGAGATGATTTTGAGAAGAACGATAAATGTCAGACCGACGGAGGGGGAAGACACAAAACAATCACACTGTGAATAACACAGCTACCAGAAATATTCATGGTGGTTAAAATTCGATGTTTTCCGGCAACATATTTGTAGGCACTCTCAACATCGATATCTTCAATGAAAGAAAAAAAATTACCTCCTCCAAAAAAGCATTGGAGGATGACATGACTCAGACAGTCAATAAATGTGTCAAATCAAAATCCAAACTATAGTTAAAACGTTTAATAGTCTTGAAATCTGTCGTTTACTTGAGTGCGTCAACCACCGTATAAAACTGTATTATCAAGGTCAATGACCTTTAAATACATGTATGACAGCTGAGTGTGGGGGATTTCCCCACTGATTCTCAGTGACGTATTGACTCGCTGAATGACGTTGTTCAATGGAATATTTAGTTTTGAATTGATTTATTCAAATGAAATGTTTATTAGCTCAAATAAAATTCATCATTATTTCCTTCAGTTTAACGAAGTAATAAATGGCATATTTATCTTGTTTCTAGTTATTTTCGGTACTTATCAAATAATATGCGAACTATTTTTGTTGCGTAGTACTATTGACTCCTTGGTACATGTAGTGAGTTGTTCCGCTTAGCTATGGAAAGCCGTTATCTTTAAAAATATATTTTGTGCACTTTTTGTCATCGGAAGGGCCATGTGATAAACAGAATCTTACATTCGTGGTCATTTAATATGAAATTTATGAAACTCGTTGGGTAATTTCGGTATTTTGCTCGCTAAAGCTCGCAAAATACCAAAATTACCCAAACTCGTTTCATAAATTTCATATTAAATGACCACTCATGTAAGATCCTCTATATATCTCACACATCTAAATTCTCAGTTGAAATTACCTGACTGTGGTGATTTCAGTGATTACCAACAAGTTATATTTACCAGACTCTAAACTTCTATAAATCAGTACCAGAGTTTTCATCTGCATTCCTGCATTTTTCAACTTAATTTATGTCCTGTATACCGGTAGTTGCCAGATTTTGTTCTTAAAATGATCACTATTTCTTCTACTATAGCTAAGAAACACTTTAAGATTTTTTTTTTATGCTCTTGCCTGCAGAAGGCTGCAGTGGGGCTTACAGCTTTTTGCCCTGAGGTTGCATGCTTACGTGCATATGTCATTTCTTTTGGAGGTCATAACTTGTGTACCTTTTATGCTAGTTGAAATTTGGTAGGATACTTACCCAGACCTAAACTATGTGCTAGATTTGACCCTAGGTCATGTCCATGGGGCGGGAGGGGAGGAGGGGCGGGGGGTGGGGGGGGGTGGGAAGGTGTTGCAAGGGACTAGTGGTCAAAATATATACAAATTTTTTACAAGTATTTAAAGTTTACATTCAAGTTTACAGTCACATTTATGTCAGTGTTTCTCTAATGACAATATGGGCACCTTTTATTCAAGAAGATGAAATTTGGTATGCTACTTACCCAGGCCTAAACCTAGGTCTGGGTAAGTTACATACCAGATTTTATCTAGTGGGGTGGGGTTGGGGAGGGGTGGGGGTGGGGGGGTCAGAGGCATTTGTGTACTTTGGACTTATGTCTATTTTTTTTTTGCAGAAAATAATTTATTTCCTTACTGCTGCATTAGACCTCCACCTGATGGGGACTCACTGTAGATTAGTACATGTACTCCATCAGTCATTTCATCTTTCCTGTCTGCCCCTCCATCCTTGATCTTTTTTAGGGCATATTTCTTGTCCTGTATGATCTAAAATGTATACATTTTATTATCTGTTGCTGTACCAGAAAAACTGCTGGATGAGTGGCAACCATTGTAGACCCTGATCAGGAGCTGCTTTCTGTGGTATCTGATCTGGTCTAGACTGTTTGCTCAGGCCTGTCTATCCCAATACATATGGCTATAACAGGGGTACACAGCTCCAGATAAGGCACTTTTTCAGCCGGAAAGTATTGATACTTTTCTTATTTCTCCATAAAATCATATGTTGTTAGTACTCATTAGAAGTGCCTTGGAAAGGCACTTCTAATGAGTACCCACAACATGTTTTCATGGAGAATAAGAAAAATATTATGTGGATACCCCCTCTTATCTGGGGCTGTCAGGGTAGACCATAGATTACTGATAAATCATAATTCTTGTACCATAGCTTTTCCAGTGCTACAGATTTGGACTATTAGCTGTGTTTTCTTTATTTCAGTATCCATTTATACTTGGGCTTCTTGGAGCTATTTCTTGGACTAGTCTAGTTGCCTTCAGTAGAGTCTATCTAGGAATGCACACAGCTCTGGTAAGTACAAACAATTCATTACATCCTCTGATAGGTCTTCCTAAGACTCGGCTCTTTTATTGAGTACCGTCAGTCATCTTGGGTCTGGTAAAAGTCCAACAGATTCAGAGGCAGCATCTCAGCATGACTGAAATGGCATTCATCTTGGGTTTGGTAAAAGTCAAACCGATTCAAAGGCAGCATCTCAGCATGACTGACATGTCATTCATCTTGGGTCTGGTAAAAGTCAAACTGATTCAGAGGCAGCATCTCGGCATGACTAAAATGTCATTAGTCTTGGGTCTGGTAAAGGTCCAGGTGGCTCAGTTGGATGCGCCGTTCGACTGGAGACCAGGAGGTCGCGGGTTCAACCCCCGCCGAGGTCGGCAACATTCTTTCGTGGAGATTGATCATGAAATATTTTCTACGGTCATTCTCTCCCTTCCGGTGATTCAAGAAGGGCAGTTGTCAGTTTCTGGCGAAAGAATGTGCATAATACTGGTTAACCGCTTAGAGGACTAAGCCTGCCCAGTAAATGTGTGGTTAGGTAAACTGACCGCGCTAGACATGACCCCATTGGGTTGACTGGGCCGTAAAACCCCAACACAAACAAACAAACTGATTCAGAGGCAGCATCTCAGCATGACTGACATATCATTCATCTTGGGTCTGGTAAAAGTCCAACTGATTCAGAGGCAGCATCTCGGCATGACTGAAATGTCATTCATCTTGGATCTGGTAAAAGTCCAACTGATTCAGAGGCAGCATCTCAGCATGACTGACATGTCATTCATCTTGGGTCTGGTAAAAGTCCAACTGATTCAGAGGCAGCATCTCAACATAACTGACGTGTCATTCATCTTGGGTCTGGTAAAAGTCCAACTGATTCAGAGGCAGCATCTCAGTATGACTGACATGTCATTCATCTTGGGTCTGGTTAAAGTCAAACTGATTCAGAGGCAGCATCTCGGCATGACTGAAATGTCATTCATCTTGGGTCTGGTAAAAGTCCAACTGATTCAGAGGCAGCATCTCAGCATGACTGAAATGTCATTCATCTTGGGTCTGGTAAAAGTCAAACTGATTCAGAGGCAGCATCTCAACATCACTGACATGTCATTCATCTTGGGTCTGGTTAAAGTCCAACTGATTCAGAGGCAGCATCTCAGCATGACTGACATGTCATTCATCTTGGGTGTAAAAGTCCAACTGATTCAGAGGCAGCATCTCAGCATGACTGACATGTCATTCATCTTGGGTCTGGTAAAAGTCCAACTGATTCAGAGGCAGCATCTCAACATTACTGACATGTCATTCATCTTGGGTCTGGTAAAAGTCAAACTGATTCAGAGGCAGCATCTCGGCATGACTGACATGTCATTCATCTTGGGTCTGGTTAAAGTCAAACTGATTCAGAGGTAGCATCTCGGCATGACTGAAATGTCATTCATCTTGGGTCTGGTAAAAGTCCAACTGATTCAGAGGCAGCATCTCAGCATGTCTGAAATGTCATTCATCTAGGGTCTGGTAAAAGTCAAACTGATTCAGAGGCAGCATCTCAGCATGACTGAAATGTCATTCATCTTGGGTCTGGTTAAAGTCCAACTGATTCAGAGGCAGCATCTCAGCATGACTGACATGTCATTCATCTTGGGTGTAAAAGTCCCAAGTGATTCAGAGGCAGCATCTCGGCATGACTGACATGTCATTAATCTTGGGTCTTGTATAAGTCCAACAGATTTAGAGGCAACGTCTCAACATAACTGAAATGTCATTTATCTAGGGTCTGGTAAAAGTCAACAGATGTAGAGGCAATGTCTCAACATGACTGAAATGTCATTCATCTTGGGACTGGTAAAAGTCCAACTGATTCAGAGGCAGCTTCTCAACATGACTGAAATTTCATTCGTCCTTGGTCTGGTAAAAGTCCAACTGACACAGAGGCAGCATTTCAGCATGACTGAAATGTAGTTCGTCTTGGAACTGGTAAAAGTCAACAGATTTAGAGGCAATATCTCAACATGACTGAAATGTCATTCATCTTAGGACTGGTAAAAGTCCAACAGATTGAGAAGCAGCATTTCAACATGACTGAAATGTGTCATTCATCTTTGGAAAATTGTTCTGGTAAAAGTCTAACTGATTCAGAGGCAGCATCTCAACATAACTGAAATGTAATTCATCTTGGGTCTGGTTAAAGTCCAACAGATTTAGAGGCAATGTCTCAACATCATTGAAATGTCATTCATCTTGGGTCTGGTAAAAGTCAACAAATTTAGAGGCAGCATCTCAACATGACTGAAATGTGTCATTCATCTTGAGTCTGGTAAAAGATCAACAGTCTCAATATGACCAAAATATTGTTGACTGGGATGTTAATCCTAATTCAGCTTTCCATCAAGATTCAAGCCCTGTTTTAGTCAATAATGCAAGAAAGTACCCTTCATTTATCATCTGTTAGTTTTGTTTTAAGGGTACTTACAGTTGTAACTCCTAAAGCACCAATCACAGCTGCAGCAAAGAACATTTTTATTTTTATTTCTCAGCGAAAACAAGTGTAGACATTTCATGTGATTAATCTGCTTGGTAGACATTTCACAAGAAATTTCTGCACTTGTTTTCTCAAAAATATAAAAAAAATATATATATATATAAGAATTTAGAATGTTGTCTGCTTAACGCTTAACCCCTAGCACTTGATAACATTTTCAGCAGATGACATGTTAACACATTTTCTTATTTTTCCCAGAAAACAGGATTTGGCATTTCATGCAATTGTAATGGAGGCAATTTGCATGCAGTGTCCAATCCTGTTTGCTGATAAAAAATGTGCTGATAAAATATGGGGGGTGGTGCGAAGGTGGTGTGTATCTTACGTCACCGGGGCGTCCAACTGATATTGGCTTACAGTTGAGCAAGGTCTGCTATCCTTATAGCTGGTAAGGGTGGAGGGGGAATGTTTTTATTTCTTCTGTTTCTTCGCTTTCATTTCTGTTCCTATTTCTTCCCTGTCCGTCTCTTTCATCTCCTCTACTATCTCTTCTATCTCTTTTCTCCCTTTCTCTGGGAGACGAGACAAAATGACCCTGAAGGGTTGACATGTAGTTAAACCCCAACACAATCAATTGCTGATAAAATTTTAAAAAATCACCAATTTGTCATTGGCTGAATTAGCCCTGAGAGTGGTAAAAGTTAAGGGTTAAGATTAATGCTGCTCAACTTTTAAATATTTATTCAGTTCAGGTGACAACACTCCAGATAAGCTGAGTATTTTTGGTTTTGTTTTTACGCTGAAAAATATTTTGTGGATAGTCACTGGAATTGCCTCACAGGGACAATTCAAATGAGTTTCTAAAGATAATTTTTGGTGTAAAAAAATAGAAAAAATTATTCTGCCATCTCACTGTCTTGGGGTATGAATTCAAGTGCTGTATATTTGTCGACAAAGCTCCAGATATGGCACTTTTTTTTTTCATCTGAAACGTTTCAGTATTTTTCTTATTTCTCAAAAAAAAAAATGTTGTGGGTACTCATTAGTAGTGCCTCATTGAGGCGCTTCTAATGATTACCCACATCATATGTTTTTATGGAGAAATAAGAACAGGGTTTATCTGGCTACCTGTCTTATCTGAAGCTATGGAAATGCAGGGTTTGGCTTTCACAGCTTTCACATTTTATAAGTATTAATTCTTAACCCTAGTCCTGCTGAACCCGGATAGGTCCTGCCTTTGCAAACAGTGTAAATCCAGAACAGTGTTGGCTTCTGAAGAAGCCAAAGAAGCCAACTGATCTGGATATGCACTGTTTGCCATTAACTATGTGAATTCATATCAACAATCTGGATAAAGTAATCTGATTGGCTGAAAATTGGAAGTAGGCGTGGCATCTTAATTTGTTCAGCATGACAAGGGTTAACGTGTTTGTTTGATAAGTTACACTAGATCACCAGGATTATCATGTTTTTCTTTGTTATTTTGGAGTTGGGTCATCCAGTATTTTTATAGCAAATAAAACAAACTTGACATTTGTGTTTGTAACACTCATGGCTGTTTTTTAATGACAGATTTCTATCTGTCATTCCTTGCTGGCAGAAGCGTTCTCAAGTTGCTTCCGGCTCTCAAGTTGCTTCCGGCTTTCACTACCACTGAAATATGTGTCCGCTCAAAATGTAGTCCGATGCTATTAATATCTTTATAGCGCCGTGCAATTTTTAAAGCAGGCGACATTCAGAATTCTCCCTTATTTGCAGAGAAAACCAGACTAAGCATTTCATATGAATTGTTTGCCAACGGATGAATCGCATGAAATTCTCTGATATAATAAGACAAAAAATAAAATTGACATCTGCTACAGTCGTTGTATGCAGTCTAAGGGTTAACATATCAAAATACTTGTGTATCAATACGCCTGCGCTGGACTAAAGACGTGGCGCGAGAAACTAGACCGTAAGCCACTGTTACCAGCAATATAAACACTGTCTAATCAGCTATTACTCTCCAAATTAGATTCTGAAGATTTTTTATGCTTGATAATAAAAGAAAAAAAGGCTGTGCTCATAATCATGCTGCAAAGTGTTTTCTCCGATATTATCTGAGTGCGTTAGATATATAGGTTGTAAGGTTGATCTGCGCAATTTGTTGTTAGCTATTAATAGAACAGGCGCTGCCTCATAATCCGCGTGTCAAAAATTAGCAGATATTTTTTACCGTAAAACATAATTTCATGCAAATTGTCTCAAATGAGGAATCAGCTAGCATGAAATGTCAAATGCTGTCTCCTTGGGAAAATAAAGACAATATTTCAAAATATGGTATGATAAAACTTTTACACAGAGCACTTGCCCATTTGTCTGACGTGTGTAAAAAATTCAATACTGTCGGATTAAAGGGACAGGGCTTTAGTCAAACATTACAAGATGTAATCTCGCTGTTGTTGATTTGCTTAACATTAAAATATTTTATCTGCGGCATTTTAATAAAAAGGATGCTTGGGTTTAAAGTGTAACTATTTATCAGAAAAAAAGGAAAGTGTTGAAAATCTCTATTGCTACTTTGGTTATTTCCTCTTATTGAACGCTCGATTGTGAAAGTGAAAGTAGACAACAAGTTGGCTTCTTTAAAAAGAACCCAACGAAAGGTTCGCATCTTGTTTTAAATTTGCAGGTTTGCACAGCAAATTTAATGCCGTCATTTGCAACCATTTTTTAAGTACAGGTATTAAGTTATTGAAGAGAATTTATCACAATTTTAGCTCTTTATTGCATGTGATAACTGGCTTTTTGCAACATTTTGAGACAAAATATTTCTTTTGAAACTTCAAAACATCAAGTGGAACTTCATGGCACTATATATATATACCTCTGCAAGCATTTGATATCTGAATTTGTAGTACTACATTTTTAAACAAATGTGAAACCTTTTTATTGGACGGGTTTTCAAAAATCTGTCCTTTAAAATAGCGAACCCCGGCATGAATTTCTGATAGAATCTGTCATTTCAGTGCCTTTTGGCGCTTTGATTCTTGGTGTGACCCTGCCATACTTTCTGAAATAGTTTCAAGGCTCCAGATTAGCTATTACTCAGGAGATGAATTGACAATTTGCCCTTAATATTGGGACACCTTAAGTCCATACCAAGCTGTTCTTAAATTTGAACAAGCCTATTTTACTACCTCTTGGTGTGTCTAAAAGCTGATGGACAGTTACAAATAGTATAGACCCGGATCTGATCTGGGTCTCAGCTGATTGCATGCATCTGTCTATCCCATTACTTAGAATCATTAATTGTATTGGTAATTTTTAAAATCTGCACAAAAAACCACAGCATGGCATTCATAGATTTATTTTTCTGAGCATGCATCTAGTTAGAATGTAGCGGGAGGGCTTAATCACATGCTTTCTGGAATATTTCCACATTCACCATGCGATCCTGAGCATAAATTATAGACACAAATTAAACAACTAAAAGTTTGATCAAAGTTTACACTGTTTACCAGTCTGTTACTGTATTTTAGACACATACTTGCTCTACAATTTCGACGTCCATTTTACTACCCTTTTAATATATCTAAAAACTGCTGGATGAGTGGCAAACAGTGTAGACCCTGATCAGACTGCATTCTTTGGCATCTTATCTTGGGCTACACTGTTTGCTCAAGCCTGTCTGTCCTGGGGTGGTTGGGTGAGGCAAAGGTGTCATACTGTCGTGTATCTTACGCCACCGGGGCGTCCAACTGATATTGGCTTACATTTGGGCAAGGCCTGCTTTCCTTTCAGCTGGTAAGGGTAGCGGGGGATGTTATTATTTCTTCTGTTTCTTCACTTTCATTCATTTTCCACTTTCTCCTGTCCCTTTCTTTCATCTCCTCTACTATCTCTTCTAACACTTTTGCCGGCCTCGGTGGCTCAGTTGATGTGCGTCCGACTGGAGACCAGGAGGTCGCAGGTTCGACCCCCGCCAAGGTTGGCAACATTCTTTCGTGGAGATTGATCATGAAATATTTTCTACGGTCATTCTCTCCCTTCCGTTGATTCAAGAAGGGCAGTTGTCAGTTTCTGGCGAAAGAATGTGCACAATACTGGTCAACCGCTTAGAGGACTAAGCCTGCCCAGTAAACATGTGGTTAGGTAAATAGACCACCCTAGACATGATCCCAATTGGTTGACTGGGCCGTAAAACCTCAACACAAACAAATCTATTACTTGTCTCCCCTTCTCTGGGAGCCGACACAAAATGACCCACAAGGGTTGACATGTCATTAAACCCCAACACCAACAAACAAACAAACAAGCTGTCTGTCACAATACTTAGGGTAAATATTATAAAATGCTTTTATTAAAAAAAAAAAAGACTTTCTTTTATTCTCTGCAATAGTGTCCAGTCTTTATAGTCACAAAACGTGTTAGTGCGGGTCGCCTTGGCGAACAGCATATATAGGAGTTGTGCTAATCACACGTCTTGTATGGTAAAGAGATATGTGTCCAAAAACTCATGGTAAAGATAGCATTTACAGCATTGTGATATTGATCAGGAAAACACAGGAAAACAGTAGAGCTGCAACCAGAGAAAATGTGCCTTTGAACATCTCTACTTACAAATACAAATTACTACACCATAACCTCTTTATAACACAGCTCGTTATAACACAGTTTTGTATATAACACGGTTCAAAGATGGATCCCAGAAATGTATAGATTATATTGAAAAATGACCATAAATGGTCAGTTTTCAATATAATCTATACATTTTTGTTTGGATATAACACGGTTGTTTAATTAACACGGTTTATGGTATGGACCCCAACAATAGTGTTATAAAGAGGTTGTGGTGTAGCTAGAATTGCCATGCAGTCTGATCGTTCACCCCCGAAATCTTTAGATAGACAATTATAGTGTTCCTCTGTCAGACAGTGAGACTGATCATACCATGTGGATGTGCAGGCTGATCTGTGTCTTTGCTTGGTGGCATGCCAGAAGATATATTGTCTCGGATTTTCGGTTTATATTATTAGAAATCATCTAAGTTCCAGATTATGTGATAAGGCACTTTTTTCAGCCAAAAATTGTTAACCCTTGTCCTGCTGAACCCGGATATACCCTGCCTTTGCAAACAGTGTAGATCCAGATCAGTTGGCTTCTGAAGAAGCCAACTGATCTGGATCTGCACTGTTTGCCATTAAGCATGTTGATTTGTATCAACAACCTGGATCAAGTAATCTGATTGGCTGAAAATTAGAAATGGGTGTGGCATCTTGATTTATTCAGCAGGACAAGGGTTAATATTTTTCTTATGATTGTACAAAAACATATGTTATGGTACTCATTAGAAGCGCCTCTCCAAGGTGCTTCTAATAAGTACCCACAACATATATTTTTATGGAGAAATAAGAAAAATATTTTCATGTTAGCCCCTCCTATCTGGAGCTATGCAGTCATGTACATGTATATTGGCACTGAGCATGATGTCTGAGACAATATTGATTCCTTGGTAGAAACAACTCAGCTTGATGTATATTGTGTGACCTTTGACATTATTACATAAACCAGACACTAACACTTAGCTCCAGACAAGCAGGGGTATCCACAGAAACAATTTTCCTATTTGTCGATGAAAACATGTGGTACTCATTAGAAGTGCCTCAATGAGGCACTTCTAATGAGTACCCACAACATATGTTTATATGGAGAAAAAAAGAGAAATGTCACAGTTTTGGTTGAAAAAAAAAAGTGCCTTATTTGGAGTTATATACTGACTAATGTTTCTATTGGCAACATTGATTCCATGCAGATGTATGAGCCTACATAGTTAAAATGGTCCTCACATGAGATATGATGATATAGGCAACCACATAGCTTGAGATAAGAGGGGGTATCCACGTATTATTTTTCTTATTTCTCCATGAAAACATGTTGTGGGTACTCATTAGAAGTGACTCGGTGAGGCACTTCTAATGAGTTCCCTCAACGAGGCGCTTTTGATGAGAACCCACAACATATGTCAGTACTTTTGGTTGGAAAAAAATGCCTTATCTGGAGCTATGCAACCAGAATACAAACCATCCTAAGCATCCTGCCATTTGATCAGGGTCTTTTCCCTGCTCATGCAATCTTGAAAGGGAATGGATACACCAGAAAGATTTTGCTGCCATTTTCAAAAGGCAGAAAATATTTGTAAACAGGAAATTGTCTCTGTAGCAATTGAATCCTTTCAAAACTAGGGACTACTCTTAACAAAAGAGGGACTAAAGTATTTCCTTTAAGAGAAGCCCTCATGAGAATGGAGACAGATGTTTCCATATCAGAATTATTTCTCTAGGGGTGTAGCCATTCTACTGAAGGACCACACATTATGTAAGTCACTAGTAAAGAAAGCAATCCTGTGGTCTGACAGTATAGACAGGGTTCATACACGTCAGGGAAATGTCAGGGAAATTTATTTTTTTCCAGGTCAGGGAATTGTTAGGGAATTCTATGATGTGTCAGGGAAAAATGAAATTTGCAAAAATGTCAGGGAAAAGCCAGGGAATTTTACATTTCAGCCTGATGAAGATAGGGTGTTTGGTCCCAATGTATTTTTTCTTGCTAAATTCATAAAATTTGCAGTTCCGATATTGTCAGGAAAATTTGAATTTACGTCAGAGAAAAGTCAGGGAAATGTGAGGGAATTTTGGTCAATCCTAAATGTATGAACCCTGATAGACTCTGTTTTGATTTCAGGTGCATGGATCATAGCTTTTTTTTTTAACAAAAAAAGGATGGAAGAAAAAAATCTGAATGTGATGCATACAACAAACTTGTCTGGTATAAATCTTCTATACTGTATAGCCTAGGCTTGCCAGATTTGGTGTATGGGTTAGTGTTGCCACTGATGACAGATTATAATCGATCATCAGTCATTTTTGCCTTTTGTGACTGATGATCGGAAAGATTTTTTATAGTCGACTAATCGGAAAACAGAAAATATTTTTCTCACTTTTTATTTTTATAGGCAAGTTATATAGAAATGAAATTCAAAGCTGTCCATTTGGGTCATTCTAGATTTGTGGTCAATAAAAGTGAAGAAATTTGATAAAATAGCCTCAAATAAGTCAACCCAAAAATACTGATATTTTTCTTATTTGGAAAATAAGAAAAACAATATCTGGATACCCCTCTTACTGATCTGGAGCTATGAATAAGTACCTGGAAGAGAGCTTAATCAAGAGTGAATATATCGTCTACAAATTGATTATTAACCCTGGTCATGCTGAGTAAATTAAAATGCCATGCCCACTTCTAATTTTCAGCCAATCAGATTATTTGATCCAGATTATTGATACAAATTCACATACTTAATGGCAAACAGAGCAGATCCAGATCAGTTGGCTTCTTCAGAAAAGGCAGGGTATATCTGGGTTCAGCAGGACAAGGGTTAATCAATGATCAGTTGGTTTTACAAAACTGATGATCGACTATGAAAGTCTGGCCAATTCCCAACGCTAGCATGGGTAAAACAGTGATTTGCATACCAAAAATAGGTCACTTTGACTTATATTTTGACACCTGATCCAATTCATATCTTCTGTACTGTTTGGGTTAGGCTTACCAAATTTGATCCTTGGGTACATCTACTTAAGACAGTCTGTTGCATACCAAAAGTAGGTCACAACAACTTGTGTGTGACTGTTGACCTCCTAAACAATACTAAAAAGAAAAAAAAAAAAAAACAACTTGTTTAGGACATATCTCCTGTACTGTTTGACCTAGGCTTACCAGATTTTATGTGTAGGCATATTATTTTTTGAAGATGATGTCTTGTGTACCAAAAACAGGTCACAGTGATACATTGACTTACTGCTTATTGATGTGTTAGACCTGTTTGTCCTGTGCATATCTCCTGAACTGTGCAATCTATGCTGACAAAAAAATACATATGGATGCATCTAGTTAACCCATTGTAGTCGGAAGACCCGTAAAAGGGTAATTGGCAAATAGTGCAGACCCAGATCAGATGCCGCAGAATGCTGCATCTGATCAGGGTCTGCACTGTTTGCAAATAGTTTAGCCATTTTTCTCTGTGAATATGTAAATCTCATAGCTGGACGTACCTAAAATTGAAATTGGACTCTTCAGTATACAATGGGTTAAGCTGTATGTCTCATAATAAAAGAATGTCACCTAGATCTAACAGATGCTTACTCAAATATGGATTGCACTGCAACACTTTGCCTTGTTTTATTTCTCTGCAAAAAACATATCCAGTGTCTGCTTATGAGAAGAGCTTCATTGAGGCATTTCTGATGAATACTCACATTAAATGTTTTCATGGAGAAGTAAGAAAAATATACTTCATTGTTGGAGAAAAGTAGCCTATTTAAACCTATGGCATTGGTTCATTTATGTATTTATTTTCTACTTTCAGGATGTGTTAGCTGGTATAACAATGACGGCAGTGTTTCTCCCGTTTTTACTGAATATAGTGGAATACTTAGATTACCTGCAGATCACACATCCATATTCTCCGATTCTTATATTTCTCCTGCCATTGTTGCTCTGCCATTATTATCCCAAACAGAAAGTGTGGAGCATCACTCGTGGGGACACAGCCAACATCATGTCGATCGGCTCTGGCGTCTCTATGGGATGCTGGCTCAACTATCAACTTGGTTGGATGACAGAGATGCCCAGGCCTTCTGGTTTACTGCCTCTTCCTGTACCTAGTTTAGAATGGGCATTATACAGTTTCTTAAGAGTTTTTATAGGTGTTGCTTTCCTTGCAGTTGCGAGGAAAGTGTTGAAAAAGTTTTATTTTAAAATCATCGTCAAGTGGACAGGAGTCGACAAGGACGATATAAAGACACAACGAGAAATGGGACTTGAAGTACCCCACAGATGGATGACTCTTTTCTCCATTTCTATCTTGACTTCTTTTTTTGCTCCGCTTGCGTACAGTTTTCTAGGTATAAACAGGGATGCTTATTACCGTGAGGTAGGATATTGATGACAGCTTTACATAGTTTCAGTCGCAAAGTATTAATATAAGGGATATCCAAATACACCGCAGCCTCTTTATAACACTATTGTTGGGGTCCACAGAATAAACCGTGTTAGTTAAACAACTGTGTTATATCCAAACAAAAGTATATAAATTATATTGAAAAATGACCATTTATGGTCATTTTTCAATATAATCTTTACATTTTTGGGATCCATCTTTGAACTGTGTTGTATCCAAAACTGTGTTATAATGAACCCTGTTTGTTATACAGAGGTTGACGTGTAATAATTTTTTATTTCTCTATGAAATCATATGTTATGGGTACTCATTAGGTGCTGCTAATGGGTACCCACAACATAGGTTTCCATAGGGAAATAAGAAAACTATTACTTGGATATTACATGTACTCATCTGGAACTTAAAGATTAGTGTTAGTGGTAGGGTTTTTCTGCCGTCTGCTCTCTACATCCTGGGTTAAATTTTGCATGCTTTTTGGTCGTCTGTGGATTTTTTTTCTTAATTAAATTTTTCAAAAAAAATCCTTCAGGAATACCATCAGAGTGTCAAACAGTTTGGATCAAGATCATGCCCAATGTTTTGTTGGGCCTGATCTGGGTCCAGACTGTTTACAAAGGTTATCAGCAGATGACAAAAGTTGACACTAGCTTGGGAAGAGTTAAAAAGTAGTGTTAGTGGTAGGGTTTTTCTGCCCTTTTAGGGACAGTATCATGAACATGCTTAGAACTGAGACATAAGAAGCTGATAAGTGGAGTAGCCTTATAAATATTTTTTCTTGTTTCTCCACAAAAAGGTACATTGTGGTACTCATAAGAAGCACCTCAGTGAGTTGGTTCTAATGTGTACCCACAACATATGTTTTCGTGCAGAAATAAGAAAAATATCAGCATTTTTTGGTTGAAAAAAGTGCCTTATCTGGAGCTATGCACATAGCAAGTCTACATATAGCATATAGCATATAGGTGAATGGCAAATGGTCAAACCATACTGCATATCCAAAGGGTCTTGGCACATAAGCTCCAGATAAAAGGGGTATCAAGGCTTCAAGGCTTCAGATAAAAGGAGTATCTGGATAAGTATTTTTTCTTATTTCTCCACCAAAACATGTTGTGGATACTCATTAGAAGCACATCTGGAAGGTGCTTGTCCTGAGTTTCTACAACATATGTTTTTGTGTATGAAACTATGTACATATTTTAAAGAACAACTATGTTGCAGTGTATATAACAATGTTGAAGATAATATTACTTAGGTAGCTGTTAATAGGAGCAGATATTGATATCTGCCAGCAGCAGATATAGTGTGGTATCATATGTTACTATCTATAAGCATGCACATAATTTGTAACTGATCTTATAAGAGATTGTAAAGGACAGTATATGATATATATATTTCTATGTCATATCCTGTATTTGCTCACAACCAGCTAAAGCTCTCGAGTGGACACTGGGGTTGTGAGTACATACAAGATGTGATATGAAAAACTGTGCAGTATTCTCCTTGTATCTTAACGTTTACCATTGTCTTGGCTAATTCAGCAGATGACAAATTGGTGATATTTTTCCAGAAAACAGGATTTGTCATTTCATGCAAATTGTCTCCAGAGGAGACAGTTTGCATGAAATGTCAAAACCTGTTTTCTGGGAAAAATAAAAATATTTCAGTATGTCGTCTGCTGAAAATTTTACCCAGAGTGCTAAGCCGTTAATTTATGCGCACAATTTGGGTGCAGTTAAAGTATTTTTATCCATTCTGATTTGACTCTGACAGATCCAGTTGTTGAATGCTGTAGTTAACCAAAATATTCAGACAGCTTTCTCCTAAAGTTTGAACAACTCTGTTTTACTTCCTGTTGGCGTTTTTAAAAAACTGTTGCGTGATTAGCAAACAATAGAGACCTAGATCATATGCTGGGAATGTTTGCGCAGGCTCTCTGTCCGAATACTGTGGGTAATACAGTGGAGTTGAAAAGAGGTCCCGGTGAATTAATCATAGGAAGCATTAATTTTAATATGAAAATGAGGATAGCTCCAGACAAGGTGCATTTTTCAACCAATAAAATATTGATATTTATCATAATCTCCAGGGCCCAGTTACAGTCAAACCTGTCTTAAAGGCCACCTGTATTTAGCAATCACCTGTCTTTAAATGCCACTTTTTGAAGTCCCATAAATGGAAATTAAGTGTAAATTTACCTGTATTAGGCAAGCACCTGTCTTAAGCAACCACTTTTTGGCTTTTCCCAAGGTGCTTGCTTAACACAGGTCTGACTGTATTCAAAACTAACAATGCCGTTAGATAACGTATCGTTAAAACTTTGATCATTAAATATGGCATATATGCTAATATTTTTGCTGAAAATATGCTACTCACATATTTTCAGCAAAAACATTTGTGAATTAGATATTGTACTTACTAGAACAGTTAACATTTTGACCACTAACGAGCTCGTTAAGCTTACAAGGCTATGAACAACTGGGCCCAGGAGAACATATCTTGTGGGTATTCCTCACTGAGGCCCTTTGTATGAAAACCAACAACATATGCTTTTTATGAAAAAATAAAAAATTCTTTCCTGATACCCCCTCTTTTCTGGAGCTATGAACTGCCATACAATTATTGGCCAGAATTGTAACTCTAGATAGGAGGGGTTAATGCATCCAGATAAGTATTTTTTTTATTTCTCTGTGAGTACTTGGCCTGGGCGAGGTGGTTCTTTTGAGTTCTGCCGAAATTTTCTTGAGAAATAAGAAAAATATCAATATTTTTTGTTTGAACAAAGTGCCTTATTGAGAACTATGACATGCTGATTTCAGAACTACTGGATCAGCTGATAGAACAAAATAGGCTATGGAAGGAACTGAAGTTTGCAATAAGCTGGAAGACCAGTACACATAGTTTGAAGGCCTGTTTGCAATAGACTGTAGAACCAGTCCATGATGTTTGAAGAACTGCTTTGCCATATACTGAAAAGCTAGTCCTTGTAGTTTGAAGACCTGCTTTGCAATACACTGGAAAGAAAGTCCATGTTGTTTGAAGTTTTGCTTTGCAAAAAATACACTGGAAAGAAAGTCCATGTTGTTTGAAGTTTTGCTTTGCAAAATACTGGAAAACAGCTGTGTATAGTTTGAAGACTTGCTTTGTAATATACTGGAAAATCAGTCCTAGTAGTTCAAAGGACTGTTTTGCGGTATACTGGAGAACCAGTCCATGTAGTTTGAGGGCCTGCTTTGCAAGATACTGGAAAAACAGTCCATGTAGTTTGAAGACCTGCTTTGCAATATACTAGAAAACCAGTCCATGTAGTTTGAACTGGAAAACCAGTCCATGTAGTTTGAAGTCCGACTTTGCAACAGCTCAGCTGGAAAGCTAGTCTGTATCCCATATTTACCCTAAGTATTCAGACATGTTATCTCCCCATAATACCTATCCTAAAGGTTGAAAGAAAAAACTCCCTTTTTCTCCTTGCTATATGTGGCAAACAGTTTAGATCCTGATCAGATGCTGCATTTTGCTGCATCTGATCCGGGTTTACACTGTTTGCTGAAGCCTGCCTGTCTTAATACTTACGATAAATACGGTAGTGGAAAATATACCTAGTACAGAAGTTTTTTGTTTTTTTTTAATTCATTGTTCATGTTGTTGAGATAGTAGACTGATAGATTGTAGACTGATAGAAGATGTTGAATGTTAACTTTTTAACACTTGGCATTCAGCAGATAACATTTTGAAGTATTTTCTTCCTTTTCTCAGAAAACAGGATTTGACATGTCATGCACATTGTCTGATAAGGGGGCAGCTTGCATTGAATGTTAAATCCTATTTTGAAGGGGAAAAAAAAAGAGAGAAAAACATCATCAGTTTGTTGTCTGCTAAATTTTCCTATAATGTGCTGAGTGTTAATCTTGCCATTTCATTTGATCTGAATTCTGTTGCAGCAGATAATTAGCAGTTGACCTCCAAAAGATCATCACAGGAACTTTTTTATGTCATTAATACTGGTCCTGCTGAATCCGTATATGCCCTGCTTTTGCAAACATGTAGATCCAGATTAGTTGGCTTCTGAAGCAACATCTGGATCTGCACTGTTTGTCACTAAGTATGTGAATTTGTAGAAACAACTTGGATCAATTAATCTGATTGGCTGAAAATTAGAAATGGGTGTGGCATCAATTTATTCAGCATGACAAGGGTTAGTAAGTATCGAATACCAAAAGGATTTGTGGCAGCTTCTGCTGATCAAAGAAGGGCAGTTGTCAGTTTCTGGCGAAAGAATGTGCACAATACTGGTTAACCGCCTAGAGGACTAATCCTGCCCAATTAAAGCTGGTTAAGTAAACTGACCACGCTCGACATGACCCCATTGGGTTGACTGGGCCGTAAAACCTCAACACAAGCAGAATTTGTGGCAGTATCATATTTACCATAAATATTCACCTTATCGTTTATTTTCCTAAAATTTCAATGTCCACTTTATTCCCCGTTAAAGTGGCTGAAGGCTGCTTGATGAATGTCCAACCATGTAGACCATGATCAGATCTGATGCTGCAGACTGTGGCATCTTATCTGGGTCTACACTATTTGCTCAGGCCTGTCTGTCCAACTAATTGACTCCTCATCTTCCGCAGAGTATACTTTACTACGCCCACATGGATAGCGATTAATTTTTCCCTTGACAAATATTACAAAAAAAAAAAAAATTTACCTTTAAAATATGTAGGTAAAAATCAGTATGCAATGTTCATCTAACCTTTAAGGTTACATTTTCCCCTGTGGTTTTGCTTCCATTTGTTGTCAGCCAGTTCTGCGGAGTTGTTATTTAGGGTAATTATGGTATTTGTCTATACATCATACAAATCATTCAGATTCCTATTTTAGAAAACAAATTTACAATTTTGACCAGGAAGTCATCATTGATTTTATGTCCACATTACGAAAACACAAAGTTTTCAGATAAAAATTAAGATGTTTTTCATATTTTTGCTAAAAGCATAGATTGTGGGTACTCGTGGCTCAGTTGGATGCGCCGTCCGACTGGAGACCAGGAGGTCGCGGGTTCAACCCCCGCCGAGGTCGGCAACATTCTTTCATGGAGATTGATCATGAAATATTTTCTACGGTCATTCTCTCCCTTCCGCTGATTCAAGAAGGGCAGTTGTCAGTTTCCGGCGAAAGAATGTGCACAATACTGGTTAACCGCTTAGAGGACTAAGCCTGCCCAGTAAACGTGTGGTTAGGTAAACTGACCACGCTTGACATGACCCCACTGGGTTGACTGGGCCGTAAAACCTCAACACAAACAAACAAACTCGTTAGATGCCCCTCGTTGAGGCGGTTTTGATGAGTACCACAATCTATGTTTTTGAGCAGAAATAAGAAAAATAATGTATACTGTTTTAATCCCCAGTTTACTATATAAAAGTGGGGTTTAAGGGGGTCAAAATCATATAAGTATGTTTTCGTGATGATACAGGAGGTACACATCCTTTGAGAGGTTTTACTATGCAAAGTATACATTTTCATAGCTCCTGATAAGACACGTTTACTGAATACTGATATTTTTTTCTTATTTTTGCACAAAAATATATGTTGTGGGTACTCATTAGAAGTGCCTCACCACTCATTAGGTGTTTCTAATGAGTACCCACAATGTATGTTTTTGTGCAGAAATAAGTAAAATATTACCTGGATGCCTCCTTTTTAATATCTGGAGCTATAATATGTTTTACAGGGAAATATTCCCATAATGCATTTTTCTGTACAAGTAGTATATGGCTTGTTTTTCATATTGTCTCATAAGAGAAAATTCTCAAACTGTGGTTTTATAGGAGACAGTTGGAATTGATAAAGTGTCAAGGCCAGGAAGAAGTAAACAACAAAATTGCTTATTTCCTCTCATCTGAATAGCCAGTTTCCTGTCATTTGAATTGCCAGTTTTCCAGTCATCTGGAATGCGTTCAAGTTTATAGTTTTCCTTCAGCACTCTCTTAGCTGATTCAGCAAATGATAAATAGTTTTCTTCCTTTTCCAAAAAAAAAATGGGCTATGACATTTCATGCAAATGGCCTCAGGAAATATATTGCATTAAATGACAAGCCATATTTTCTGGAGAAGATGTAAACAAAAAAAATGTTACAAAATAACATCTGCTGAATTCTTTTACCCTGCATGCTGAACATTCCTTTTTCTTTATAATAGACATGTCTGGATTTGAAAACAGAAGAGAGTATATGGTTATTTAGGGGTGAAAGGGTAATGAGACCATAGCTCCAGATTTTGGATAATTGAGATGGATAATTTAGGGTAATATGGGAAAATATATATTATTATTGCACCTGACCATATTTAATGGGTACTCATTGGAATTGTCTCAGCAAGGCAATTCCAACAAGTACCCATAAAATATGGTCAGGTGCAATTCTCAGTGAGGCAGTTCCAAAATATATGTTGGTGCAAAAATGATTGAAAATTATCATCTAACTGATCTGTTTACCTGCATCTGTGTGACATAATATACATGTAAATAGCAGCTATGTGTAAAGTCAGTATTTATGAAAACCTAGACTGGCTCCAGTCTCTAGTGACAAAATATTTTTTTCTTATATACACATTTACTGGGCAGGCTTAGTCCTCTAAGCGGTTAACCAGTATTGTGCGCATTCTTTCGCCAGAAGAAGGGCAGTTGTCAGTTTCTGGTGAAAGAATGCACACAATACTGGTTAACCACTTAGAGGACTAAGCCTGCCCAGTAAACGTGTGGTTAGGTAAACTGACCACGCTCGACATGACCCCACTGGGTTGACTGGGCCGTAAAACCTCAACACAACATCTTATAATCTGTTTAATAATCCACTAAAATAAAACCAAAGTAATATGACTATAAAGGCTGGTCACTAGACCAGCCTTAATAGTCATGATAGTTTTTTTTTTTTTATTTTAGTGGATTATCAAACAGAATTGAGAAAAATATTTAGTCAGTGGAGACTGGAGCCAGTCTAATGAAAGCCATACATTTTCTTGACCAAAAATGCAAACATAGATGTTATTTAATGCAACATTATTTGTAAACTAACACTTAGCATTTTGACATTGTAACTCATTAGTTTAAAGTATTATAAGCACTAAGCCTGCAATCTAAAATTGATTTGTTAAATTTCAGAGAAATTAAGACAACATGAAATGTTGAGCCTTATTTTATCTGGAAAAAAAAAAAAAAAAAAAAAAAAAAAAAAGACTGTTCACATCAGCCTGTATTTTTCATTCTAACTGTAGTTACCATAGTTAACCTAATTTTGATACAGACCGGACTGAGCAAACTATGTAGAACCAGATCAGATGCCACAGAATGCAGTGTCTGATCAGGGTCTATTACACCCATTTGTATTGAAAGTGAGTCAAAATAAAGAAGTTACATTCCGATGAAGCTGTTTGGCCAGCTTCTCACATAGAAGTCAGTCAGTGACAGAGGTTTAAAATTCCCTCAAAACTTACTTGCCCTTAATATGGTCTTAAGTTTTCATTTAGATGCTTAAAATGAAGAAAAAGTGAAGAAAGTTCTGAAAATCTCACTCGCCCTGCCTTAAAATTTACTCGCAAATGTGAGTGGGGGAGTGGGATTTTACATCTTTGGGTGACACTTTCAAGAAGATGCAGCCCTGGAAAAAAAAAGGCATGAAGCAATTGTATACCATTCAGGCATGTTAATAGAATGCCTGGGCTGATGTTTTCTCTCTGGTATTTACACTAAATCATTGCCCATTTTTTAACTGAAAAGAGCTGAATTTTTTCTTTGTTTTATTTCTCCATGAAAATATAATTATGTTGTGGGTATGCATTAGAAGCGCCATGGCGCTTTTAATGAGTACCACAACATATGTTTATGGAGAAATAAGAAAAAATGTGGATACTCCATCTTATCTGGGGCTATGTACATACATTGTATTTGAATAGACACTGTAGCCCATCAGTCATTAGTCATTGCCTAGCTGACAATTCACATGAAATTCAAAGTCTTATTTTCTCTGAAAAATAAAACAAATTAGAATGTTGTCTTCCACAACTTTGCTCAGCACTTTAAGGGTTACTAAATCTTCCTGTGAAGATTATTATCTTAACTGTAGCCATTTCTACCATGTACTGGTGTCCGCACTGTAAGTTGAAAACTGTTCGAGATACATATCATTATGAAATTTCTCACAGTGTAAAGCACCCTGAGACAACGTGCTAACACAAAAAGCTTATTTCGGGTTAACCTACTTTTGAAGTTGTGCCCCTTTGAACATACTAGATATTGAAAAAGCCATTTCTACTGTGTACGAAAAAAAGGAAACAATCATGTAGAACATTTTAATCATCATTAACACATGTACATGTATATGCATCAATGATGATAATATTTAGGGAAAGATTAATGCACCTTCCCTTTGATTTTATTTTTGACAGAGTTATGGCACTTGCTTGATATAAGTGCAGTGTCGGGGGCATTGTGCAGTGCATGCAGTGCTTTTATATTATATTACCTTCTAAAGAAAATAAGACTTAGCTTTTCATTTGAATTGTCTGCTAGGCAGATGATTCATGTAAAATGTCAAGCCTTATGTTCTATGAAAAATACACAAAAGATAAAAATTGTCAGGCCTTATTTTCTCTGAAAAATTCATGCAAAATCAATATTCTATTTTACTTGCTTTTCTGAGGAAATTAGACTTTGCATTTTATGTGAATATACACAATTCAGAAGAAATGCCAAGACATATTTTTTTTTTTTTTGAAAAATACACAAAAAGTAAAAATTGTCAAGCTTTATTTTCTCTGAAAAATATACTTAAAATCAAAATCGATCTGCTGCAGTTGTGATTTGCACTTAAAGGGTTATTATGCCCTTGACCAAAAGTTGACTGCCTAATTAGCTGATCCATTGAATGCACATGACTCATAACTCCCACTATTTCTACAGTGGCAAGCCTGTGGGACACCTTTACCCCGTAATCACAACTGCAGCAGGCAACATTTTGATGCCTTTTTTGAGGGAATAAGGTTTGCATTGTGACCTGTCTGCCTAGCAGATGATTCACATGAAATGCCAGATCTTATTTTCTCTGAAAAAAAAATAAAATAAAATAAAAAAATAATAATAAAAAAAACAACAACATTAGAATGTCTTCTGTTGCAATTTTGCTAAGCACTTTAAGGATTAGCAGACAAGAAATGAGTGCAAAGAAATGAGCGATGTGTCTGTTATTCTTCACTTAATAAGTGGGCTTGGTGTTTCATATAGATGCAAGAAAACAAAAACTTTTTTTCTCAAAAAAATAATTTCAGTATGCTTAGGGTTGAAGATAGCCAACTGAGAGTTACTGTCAGAGTTGTATTCTGAATTGTAGCAGACAATATTCAGATTAAAAAAAAACAACAACAAAAAAACACACAAAAAAAAACAAAACAAAAAAAAACTGAGAAAATGCTTGACCTTTCATGTGAATCATCTGCCTAGCAGATGATTCACATAAAAGGTCAATCCTTATTTTCTCTGAAAAAAAAAAAAGAAAAAAAGAATGATGTCTACTGCCTGTTGTAGAGCTTGAAAGATAATTTGGTAGGACACAGAGAGGGTCTCTATATCAACTATAAATATTCTTGTAGACATTAACATTATTTAGGCATACTTTATTTATTATATATATATTTCCTATTAATGTTTTCTATCTGTGGAAGAAATATATTCCAAAATATGTTATAGTAAGTTTATTGCATTGATTTTGATTTTCTCCTCTATGTCACTGTATTAAGACATTGATCAGTTTCATAGTTAATAGGTGACCTCCTTTCACTCTGGCTGCCATGTTCATTTTCTTTGTCCTATTGAAAAACTGTCTTTGCAATGGTAATGTTTTTCCAACATTTGGAATAGATAAATCAGGGCTCCAGTTTAGGAGATAATTTTTTTTTATATATTTTGGTATGTGGGGGAAGGTTTGGAAAGTTTTCTCTTCATGAATGCATACATTTTGGGATCAGTTTTCTGCCCTCTCTGACAGAATAAATTTCCATGGTCCCAAAGATGTTTGTGCCCTTGAAGTTCTACTGAATAACATTGTTACATTTTGATATTGTCCTCAATATTTCATTATCTTTAAGTTTTTAGCTTTCCTGAGCTGAAGGCTCAGGATGAGCTGTTGTGGTCACTCCCCGTCTGTGGTCGTCCGACCATACATTTGAATGACTTCTCTTCTGAAATTCCTTGGCCAATTTTCTTCAAACGTCATGTGGAACCTTCTGTTGAAGGGGGACCGGCACAGTGGCTCAGTGGTAGAGCGTCCACTTTGTGACCGGGAGGTTGCGGGTTCGATCCCCGGCCGGGTCATACCAAAGACTTTAAAAATGGTACTAGCTGCTCTTTCGCTTGGCGCTCAGCATTAAGAAAGTAGAGCTAGGAATCGGAACTGGTCAGCTCAGTGTCAGTATAATGTGACTGGGTGGAATATCATGTCAAAGTGTCTGGGGCATGATATTTCAGTGAGGCAGCATTCTAAAAGTGAGCATTGAGCTCCCTGTCACATCCAGACACCGTCGCGATATGACTGAAAGACTGTTGAAAGTGATGTTAAGCCCAAATCAAACAAACTGTTGAAGGGGGATCGAAAATTTGTACAAATGGTCATGGTCCATTAACCAAGATGGCTGCCATGCCCATATATGGTAAAAACACTTAAATTTCCCCAGAACCAAGAAAACGTTGAGGGTGGTTCTTGGTATATAGCATCAAGAACTCAATGTCTACCAAGTTTGTTCAAATGATGACCACTGACCTTTTTACAGCAAGGTCAAATTTGCCTCCCTATACATTTCTATGGGGAAAATGTTGAAAAGTCATTTTCTCAAAATGTATGAAAGACTAAATGCTGAATTTTACAATGTATGATTAAAGTAGTAAAACTTGTTAGTTACAATCAAAATTTTGTCCCCTGGGGGTTATCTGCCCTTGCCCCTGGGCTATGTACATGTATAAAATGTGTAATGTCTTCTTCTTTGAATCCATTTGAGCAATTTTCACCTGTGGCCTTCTGTCAAAAGGGTATTGACAATTTGTTTTGCAGGATTCCTCACCATTGAACAAGTTGGCCGCCATGCCCATATATGAATAAAAGCACTTAAAAATCCTTTTCTCCAGAACCAAGAAAGCTTTGAGGCTAAATTATGGTATTTAGCCTCAAGTACTCAAGGTCTACCAAGTTTGTTAAAATGATGGTCGTAGGTTGACCTTTGACCTTTTAACAGCAAGGTCAAATGTGTGCCCCCATCAATTTGTATGGGGAAAATGTTGAAAAGTCATTTTCTCAAAATGTATCAAAGAATAATTGCTGAAGCTTACAATGTATGATTAAAGCAGTAAATCTTTTTAGTTACAATCAAACTTTTGTTCCCTGGGGGTTATCTGCCATTGCCCCTGTGCTATGTACATGTATAAAATTGTGTAATCGTCAAATGTCTTCTTCTCTGAAATGGCTTGAGCAATTTTCACCAGATTTCACATAGGGATTTCTGGGGAAAGGGTATTGACAATTTGTTAGAATGATTCTGCATCATTTTACAAGATGGACGCCATGCCCATATATGATAAAAACACTTAAAAATATTCTTTCTTTAGAATCAAGAAAGCTTCAAGGCTGACTCTTGGTATATAGCATCGGAGACTCAAGGTCTACCAAATTTGTGAAAATATAGTCATAGGTTGACCTTTGACCTTTTTACGGCAAGTTCAAATTTATACCCCCATACATTTCATACATTTGTATGGGGAAAATGTTGAAAATCTTCTTTTTTTTTTTTTTGTCAATATATAGTAAAGACTAAGGGCTGATGAAAGAAGTAAAACTGTTAAGCTGCCATATATGGTGTTATATGCCCTTGCGCCCGAGCTATCTACATGTATAAAATGGAGAAATCTTTAAATGTCTTCTCTGAAACTGCTTGAACAATTTTCAACAGATTTCACATGGGGCTTTCTGTCGAAAGGATGTTGACAACTGTTCAAATGGTTTCGCTCCATTGAACAAGATGGCTGCCATGCCCTGATATGGTAAAACACTTAAAAATCTTCTTCTCCAGAACTAAGAAAGCTTTGAGGCTGCATCTTGGTATACAGCATAGGGGACCCAGTCTACTAAGTTTGTTCAAATGATAATGCCAGGATGACCTTTTTGCGGCATTGTGACCTAGTTGCTGTGGCAGTACTGCAAGAAGTTGCATGGCATTTGCAGAGATGTAATAGCTGTTTTTTTTTCAGGTGAGCGAATTGTGGCCCATGGGCCTCTTGTTAAATTTTTTCTTGCCTTATCATTTGAATAGTTTTCTAGTGCAATTTGATCCTTACCCATTTTTTGTGCCCATGTTAAATTTCTGTATCTTTAACCCTTGTCCTGCTGAACCCGGATATACCCTGTCTTTGCAAACAGTGTAGATCCTGATCAGTTGGCTTCTGAAGAAGCCAACTGACTGGATCTGCACTGTTTGTCATTCAGTATGTGAATTTATATCAACAGCCTGGATCAAGTAATCTGATTGGTTGAAAATTGGAAGTGGGCATGGCATCTTAATTTATTCAGCATGACAAGGGTTAATATTGCATGTTGTTTTGTTTGCCTGCATCATTTGATTTCAAGATAGTATGAGGAAGTTTAGTCAGATTAACGCTAAGCATGCTAGGTAAAATTTTCAGCAGACATTTTGAAATATTTTCCTTATTTTTCCAAGAAAATGGGCTTTGACCTTTCATGCAAATCGTCTCCTTTGACAATTTGCATGACAAGTCAAACCCAATTTTCTGGGAAAAATAAGAATCAGTTTGTCGCCTGCTGAATTTGCCCAGAGAGTGGCAAAGGTTAACTTATGAGTCACATCTTGAGTATAGACATTTTATTATGTGAGTTGCCTGCTAGGCAAGCTTTATTTTCTCGGAAAAATGATTAAAATAATAATAATAATAAAAAAAAGTTATTTCAAAATATTCTCTGTAGCTGATTTTATCCAGAGTGCTAACGGTTAAGTATGAATGTAGGTATTCAGCATTATGAGGATGGTTTGATAAATACTCATACTTTTTAGTCACGCTGCGAGAAAAGGATCTTGGACACATGGATATTGTAGGACCAGACTAGACTGTGCAGAATTGTCTAGGTGTTTGGTCATTCTGTATTCATAGACAACTGCCCATGCCAATTTAGCATATAACCTGAAGCCCCTTTTCTCATAATGTGACTCATTTTTAATGCTTAGCATTCAGCAGATGACATTTTTTTTTTTTTTTTTTTTATTAGTATCTTTCTTTTTTTCCCACAAAACAGAGTTTAACATTTCATGCACACTGTCTCTTAAGGAGACAATGTGCATTAAATTTCAGACCCTGTTTTATGGGGGGGAAAAAAAAGGAAAAAAAAAAAAAAAAAAAGAAGACAATTTGTTGTCTGATGTATTTACCCATGGACTGCTGATGGTTAATGCAATCATTGTATTATATACATTTTACTTTTAAGATCTTGAAAATGCAAATGACTTTTGTTGTCTCAGAATATAAATGCAGCGTAACTTTTAAAGTACTAAGCAAATTTATAGCAGACAATATTCTAAAATTGACTTTTATGTTCAGAGAAAATAAAACTTGACAATTCATGTCAATCATCTGCTAGGCATGTGATTTAAATGAAATGTCAAGCCTGAATATGTCATCTGCTGTAGTTGTGATTAGCACTTTAAGGGTAAATTTGATATGGAAGACTTGCAAATGTACCATGTGAAATTGTCAAATAATAACTTTTGACATTTTGGCAATTTGTAATAATAGTCAAGTCTTTGCCATTTTATAGTGTAAAATATTTTTCACAATGCAGAAACTTTTCAGTGTTTTCCTGTCCATTTTCTTAAATGTTTTGAAAAATCAATGCACTTTTGTCATATTGTATACTTTTTGTTAACTTTTTTTTTTCCAAGGAGATAAAGGGCAACAATCTACAAAACTTATATCATTAAGACATTAACATGGAGATATTCGCATAACTTGACTGCCAGTTGTATGGATTTAAGCTAAAATCTTGAAGAATGTAAATACACTGCAATTTTATACGCCCTTTTGAAAAACGGGACGTATTATGTTACGGGGTATGGCGTCCGTCTGTCCGTAAACTTTTTCGTTTCTGGCTAACTCCTCCTACAGTTTACATCCGATCAAGCTGAAACTTGGTATGTAGTTAGACCATGATGTGGTGCAGCGCATATTGTTTCGGGGTTAGTCCACCAAATGTTTGCAGAGTTATGCCCCTTTGAAAATTTCTGTAAACTTTTCATTTCTGGTTAACTCCTCCTCCATTTTACATCCGATCAAGCTGAAACTTCATTTATAGTTAGACCATGATGTGGAACAGCGCATATTATTTCGAGGTTACAGTCCACCAAATATTAGCAGAGTTACGCCCCTTTGAAAATTTCTGTAAACTTTTCGTTTCCGGCTAACTCCTCCTACAGTTTACATCAGATCAAGCTGAATCTTGATTTGTAGTTAGACCATGATGTGGAGCAGTGCATATTATTTCAAGGTTACAGTCCACCAAATATTAGCAGAGTTATACCCCTTTGAAAATTTCTATTAATTTTTCGTTTCTGGCTATATCCTCCTACAGTTTACATCCGATCAAGCTGAAACTTCATAAATAGTTACACGATGATGTGGAGCAGCGCATATTTTTTCGAGGTTACAGTGCACCAAATATGGGCAGAGTTATGCCCCTTTAAATGTTTTTGTAAATTTTTTGCAGCATAATTTTTAGCGGTAATAATATGCAAATTTTATTTTATAATAGGTATAATTTTTTGCAAATAACTAAAGTTATGGCCATATGGGCAAGTTATTTATTTATTATTATTTTTTTTAACATCTTATTTTCTTAGGTTTGCAAGTATTAAATCTTTAAAAATACATTTATTAAATGATACAGAATTAAGAAGCTTGACTAATATCAAAACTTATAAACATAATTCTTTTTTATTCTTTTTTTTTTAAATACTCTTCTGAGTTGGCTCCCTTGAAGAACAAAAATAAAATCTGTATAAAACATGTTAAAGGTTTATAAAAAAATTTCTTGCAGCATTTTTTTTTGTTTTGGTTGTTTATTTTTGTTTTGTTATTGTTTGGTCCGATATCGAAGTATAGGAAAAACAAATCAGCCAAAGGCTCATATGAGTTTATAATATAGCCATGCTTCTGTCGTGTGTCCTCCATCTGAAAGCACTTCTCCTTAGACGCAGCAAACTAATTTTCCCAGGAGGAAGAAGTCACTTCTCCCTTAATTTCTGGGCCAGCTTGGACCCTTAGGTTACAGTTCACCAAATATTAGCAGAGCTATGCCCCAATGAATATTTTTTTAAATTTTTTTTTTGTAATTCCACTTAGTTTATATCCGGAGCACTGAATTATACAGGAGCCAGTTTATATGCTACATCTTTTTATTTGACACGGGCGTATAATGCCCCGCTTGGCGGAGCTCTTGTCATGAAATGCACCACTTTAATTTTGAATTTTTGTAGCTACACCAGTGGTGGATTTTTCTTTTTCTTAGTGATTTTTCCCCAGCTTTTGTAGGGTTTGAAATTTCATGCAAACTGTCAGTAGATTCTAAAAGGAGTGCCCTTGAAAGCAGTGAATACTCACAAAACTGAAAACAGCTTCTGGACCAGTTTCAGCCAATATAATTTTTCAAAAATCTCAGAATGGCCCCAATGATCACAAAGGACCAGAAAACATAAACGACACTATAGTGAAGTATCCAGTGAAGTTACCACCACCACACAGCACTGACACTAGCTGTAGTGAAGATAAATAACCCTATTTAATGGAAAAAATACTACATTATGTTATCAGCAAAAATTCTTACCCAGAATGCAAAGCATTAAGTGTTCAGTTCAGTGGTCATATTGGAATCTACACCCAGTTGTCTTCTGTCATGGCAAAGTATTTCTTATAGCTCCAGATAAGCGGCAGCATTCACAAATTTTTCTTATTTCTCCATGAAATCATGTTGTGGGTACTCATTAGAAAAGCCTCGCTGAGGTGCTTCTAACGAGTACCCACAACATATTTTTATTGAGAAAATTGAAATATCAGTACTTTTCGGTAGAAAAAAATGGACTTATCTGGAGCTCTGCTTATTTATGCCTATTTTTGAGTTATTTGCCAAGCTTAGTTTTGAGTTTGCCAATGGTGTAACTTGTTATTTCTTGATGTTTTAACTTTTCTTTATTTGCAAGTGTATCTTACTAGAATTTTAACTTTGTAAATTTTACAGCAATCAATGCACATACAACAGTTGCTAACAGTAAAGCACCTGTGTTTAGATAAATGGATGCTTTCAGCATAGTAACTAATAGGTCTAGATAAGAGTGGGTATCGGGTTAATATCTTTCTTATTTTTCCACGAAAACATAAGTTGTGGGTACTCATTAGAAGCGCCTCAGCAAGGCGCTTCTAATGAGTACCCACAACATATGTTTTCATGGAGAAATAAGAAAAATATCAATACTTTTGGATTGAAAAAAGTGCCTTAACTAGTGCTATGTCCAGGACCAGGACTGTCACTGTCAGCATTGTTTTAGCCTTCCTTCTGAGGTGCCTTCTTGGAAAGGAAAGAATTTGCTGCACTTTACTTGATAGCCTGTTTGACCTAGAGCTATGATTCTGTGCATTAATTTGAGAAAATGCATATGGCCAGTTAGAACTTTTGCTTAGTATCTGTCGGGTCAGAGTGCTCTACCTTAGTGTGTACATTTACTGCTGGACAGACTGAATAAGAAAACCACCGTATCCATTTACTGCAAACACAGGTCACAACAACGTTGTTACAATGCCGCTGCAACATCGTGACGTTGCAGCGACATTGTTGCGATGTGTGTTTGTAGGGTTTACTGCTGGATAGAATGAATAGGAATACTACCGTATTAACCCTAAATATTGGGACATCTCAGCTCCTTATCATTTTTGTCCTAACATTTAAAAATCAATTTTACTACCTGTTAAAGCCTAAAATCTGTGAATGTGTGGCAAACAGTGTAGACCCAAATCAGATGCATTCTGCAGCATCTGA
Organism: Anodontia alba; assembly: GCA_964016985.1. NCBI lineage: Eukaryota > Metazoa > Mollusca > Bivalvia > Lucinida > Lucinidae > Anodontia > Anodontia alba. The sequence continues at coordinate 119,197,196 of OZ024823.1, forward strand.
TCTGGGTCTACACTGTTTGCAAAGGCCTGTCCATCTCAATACTTACAGTAGTTTATTTCACCATTTTAGAGGTTGGGGAAACAGTTTTTAATATACTTCAACCTCTTTATAACACGGTTTGTTATAGCACAGTTTTGGATATAACACGGTTCAAAGATGGATCCCAAAAATATATAGATTATATTGAAAAATGACCATAAATGGTGATTTTTCAATATAATCTATACATTTTTGTTTGGGATATAACACGGTTATTTAACTAACATGGTTTATGCTATGGACCCCAACAATAGTGTTATAAAGAGGTTGTGGTGTATAATTGAGGAGTGCCAGAGAAAACTGGTCTTTGGCATATGCTGATAGTGAAGGCCTGCATTATGTGTAGCCTGATCTTAGCTTGATCAGCGAATTAGGTGTCTGCTAGATACTGGACAAACTGTGGTTGCCAAGGCCACAACTTTTCCACATATGCCCAAATGACCTTTTTTTTTTTTTTTTTTTTTTAATGATAAAACTCATTAGCCTATTTATTAATTTTTCATATATTAGGTGCAATGCAATGACACAATCTTTATTCTTTATCATCATACATTGTATTAACACAGAGGATCAGAATGATGAGATCATTCTGCAAAGAAATCGAGTCCAATGGGATTTCATCTGTTTTGGTAAAAAATATGTATCTTAACTGTGCTTATCTGGGTATCTGAGTATTAGAATGTTTTTTACGTAAAATAATAGGGAAAATATGTTCAGTATTGAGGTCATAGCTTTTTTGTATTGACATTTGTTCTTGCATTGATTTGAAACTAAGTAAACCGTACAGGGACCACATAAAATTGTAGCAGACACCAGTCTCATTTATTATTACTATTTTCAGAGAAAATAAGGCTTAACAGTTCATGTGAAATTGTCTACTAGCAGGCTATTAAAATGCATTGACCATTTTTTTCTCTGAAAAGTAATTAAAAAAAAAAAAAAAAAAAAAAAATCAAAATCATGTGGTCTGCTGTATGTGATTGGAGCTTCAACCCATCAAACCTTAAGCAAAATTGAAGCAGACAAGATTCCGATTTCTTTTCGATATTTTTCAGAGAAAATAAGACTTGGCATTTCATGTGAATCATCAGCTAGGAAGATGATTCACATGAAATGTCAAGTCTTACTTTTTCCTGAAAAATAATAAAAAAATCAAAATGTGGTCTGCTGCAGAATCAACCCTTTAAGGGTTAAATCTGGACCTTGTCATGCTGCATATGCAAGAGACTACCTGTTTTTGACATGGCTCTGTTTATGGTGTATAAACACTTAGCATTGTGGGTAAAAATTTCAGCAGACATCATCTGGAAACATTTTTCTTATTTTCTCCATAAAATAGGGTTTGACATTTCATCTCCTTTGCATGAAATTATTTATCAAACCCTATTTTCCAGAAGAAGTAAATTTAATCAGCTTGTCGTCTGCTGACAGTGCCCAGTGTGTCTCAAGGTTAACCCTTGCCATGCTGAATAAATTAAGATGCCATGCCAACTTTTAATTTTCTGCCAATCAAATTACTTGATCTAGATTATTTATATACATTCACATACTTAATGGCAAGCTGTGCAGACCCAGATAGTTGGTTTTTTCAGAAACCCAACTGATCTGGATCTACACTGTTTGCAAAGGCAGGGTATATCCAGGTTCAGCAGGACTAGGGTTAAATTCATTAATATTCCTGTTTTTATTGTTTATTACTTGCTTGTTTGTACATTATCTCACTGATTATACTAATATTTAGTAAACTGAAATATCACAAAATGTGTTCTTTTTCTTCTACCTCGAGTATGTGTTTTGATTTAGAGTTTTATGGCCCAGTCAACACTGTCCTCTAAGCAGTAAACTAGTACTTTGTGTTCATATGACAACTGCCCTTCCTGAATCAGCAGAAAGGAGATAATTACTGTAGATATTATTTCACAATCCATCTCCACTAAAATTTTGGGGCAGAGCTAGGATTCGAACGAGATCCCCGGATGTGTAGTCAGATGTGCTACCAACTGCACTATGGAGTCCACCAATCTCCAGTATGTACAGTAGAGAATTTTAACCCTTAAAATGCCAAGAAAACCTGCATCTGAAAATGTTTGTTTGTTTATGTTATCTGCTGAATATTCTTGCAAACTTTTCAAACCTATTTTTGCATACAGGCAAAGTGTGGACCCAGATCAGACTGCTCCTAGAGGAGCAGTCTGACCTAGGTCCACACTGTTTGCAAAAGTGACTTTTAATATCACAAGAAGATGACAAAGCAGACAACAATTGTTGTGATTGGCAGTTTAAGGGTTAACTATTTATCCAAAGCACAGCTAGGCATGAGAAAACTGGTCTACTTGTATACCATTTGCCACCAATCCAGCAATTTATTAAACAGTTCAACAGGTAGTAAAATGGAATTGTTCAAATTTTAGGATGTGTAATGTCCAATTTTTTAGAGAAAATACAGTATAAGCCATAGCTAACGCAAAGTTTCTAAGACCATAAGCAGTCATCTGATCTGAATCCATCCTGCAGTAACACTAATCACATATCAACAATTTCAAATGCAAATTTTCAAATATGTACGTATCTAGATTTTTAATGCTACCAGGCAACTGAATCACATAAAGGCAGCGCCGCAAACTTCAAAAAAGTAAGCCAAGCAAAGAACTGAACAAACATTTTGACACTGGTTTAACAGTCCATGACCTTGACTTTTGGTTTGCAACAGTGCTAGATGATATCAAATGATCTGGGTACATAAGTGAAGACTTTCAGAAATAAAAGCAAATCAAAAAAAAATATATTTAACAAACTTTGACACAACTGTTAAAATTTCTAAGTTTATGACCTTGACCTTTTGGTCAGGAGCAGCAAGATGATGTCAGCCGAAATGCATTCACTCTACAGCAATACAAAAAACTTTTGATGCAAATGTCAGCAAAATTTCTGAGTCAAATTCCTTGACTTTTGGGTTGCATGAGCATGACCTTTGGTCTGCAAATAGATGCCAACCCCAAAATACACCTTTCAGGAATCAGGCTGCTATTTTCAGTAATTAGAAGTCATTTTTCGTGATAACCATATTTAAGATGGTCAGTCGTCTCTCCCAACCAGAGCAACACTGAAATCTACATTCCATATGTTGCAATGTGTCTTAAATTTAGTGCTCTTGCATCAAGCAAAAACTGGCCTCAGCTGTAAATATGCATATAGTAAAACCTGTGTAAGAGGACCACCTTTGAGACTGACTTTAAATAGTGGTAGATATGGAAAAAGTTGTCTGTCTTATAAAGGTACATGTCATGTAATTTTGCTAGCAAAATTACATGACATGTACCTTTATAAGACAGCCACCTTTCCACATCAACCACTAAGGTCAATTTCAAAGGTGGCTGTTTTACACAGGTTTTACTGTATGTTGCAATGTGTCTTGAATTTATTGCTGTTGCATCAAGCTAAAACCAGCCTCAGCTGTAAATATTCGTCCCCATATTTCTTTTGCAGTTTATTTCCACTAGGTTCATCAACTCATTGCTTTTCTGATGCATTAGCTGCCATTTTCCTTCCACGATGAAGACTGGTACTTTATTATCAAACTATTGCAAATATATCGGTGAATGTTTTAATACCAGTCAGGAGTTTAGACTGGTCATTTGCACATAACAAATTTGCATACAGCTGTAATATTACTTGTATTAGAAAACCAGTCTGCATTTGATGGTGCATTAGTAAAGTGTCTCCATCCAGCAGTGCTAGGGCAAAATATTCCACCATAAAATTTATCTGCATTTTTTATTTTGCCATAATTTTGATCGTTGAAAGCGGAGTGTGGAAATCAGACCTAAATATTGGCATAATTCTGCAAAAAAAATCATAAGGGTTGGCATCTATGTCTGCAGTAGCAGCAAGACAATGCCAACTGATTGATTGATTGTGTTGAGCTTTAACGACACATCAACCCTTGTGGGTCATTTTGTGTCGTCTCCCAGAGAAAGGGAGAAAAGAGATCCAGTAATAGTTATACTAATAATCACATATCAGCAACTTTACTATAGTGATACTAATAATCACATAGCAACTTCAAGGGAAGACATACAGAAATATGAGCAAAACAAATTTAATGTAAAACTTTGATGCAAAGTTAACAGTAATGTAGGACATTTGGTCAGACTGAATAAAGAAAAATTATAACCCAATTCTTTGTGTATGCTGGGGATATAACATGGCATACTTTGTATGTTGGGGTTTAACAAGTTCATTTTACTACCTGTATAAATTGCTGGATGGGATGAACAGTGTAGAACCTGATCAGACACATAATTCTGCAGCATCTGATCTGTGATACTGCACAAAAATGTGGTACACTGGGAGACTCTGTCCAACAATTAACATTGTCCAAAAAAGAAACATACAAATGATACATTAGGAGACTATTTAGATTTTTTTTTTTTTTGTCATTATGAAACTTGCATTATGGGACCACAGTTTGGGACTATTATGTTCAGTTTAGTCCCACAATATACTTGTACATCTGTCCATTTTCTCATGCCCTCCATCTGGGTAAATAACATTATCATATTGTTGCAGCAAGTGACTGATTGTAATAAATGTGTCTCATCTGCATGGACTTCACATCCACAGTAATACTGTCAATTCACTATACTGATAAAAATGTGTTATATAATGTCCTTGTTGATGATAAACCTGACAATCAGACTGACATGAGTACCAGACAAGAGAAGATCCAGTTTTGTTTTTTCTTATTTCTCAAAACTGTGACACAGCATCTCCTTTGACAGATCGAGGTAATGCACAATAGTAAATGAAGTTGTTTTTTTTGTGTGTGTGTGTGTGTGTGTGTGTGTGTGTGTGGAGAAAACAAAAATATCCATGAGCCATGCGACATGAAAACAGGCCCTCAGGGCTTATGCAGACAGTGAAGGCTTCCCAGTAAGCATTCTACATAAATCTATAACGGCCCGCTATAGATTTATAAAGAATGCTAGCTGGGTTTATGAACGCTTACAGAATCACATATAGATATTATAGAATATATAAAGATTATCCTTGGCTGATCTTGATCTTTACTGTTTGGCATATACCCCACGGCCCAGGGAATTAGATCAGATAAAAGCCTTACACAAAGTTATGATAATGTACTAGTAGTAATCGTATTACTCTATTAATGCTTAATATGCTGGGTAAAAATTTCAGCAGATGTCAATTGAAATATTCCTATTTTCCCCAGAAAACAGGCTTTGACCTTTCACGCAAATTTTCTTCTCTGCATTACGAAAACACGCCTATTCAAATACAAATGTATACAGAAAATTTCATCTCCAAAAACTGATAATTTTCAGACAAAAAACTCTGATATTTTTCATATTTCTGCTCAAAACAGATTGTGGGTACTCGTTAGAACCGCCTCGACGAGGTGGTTCTAACGAGTACCCACATTCTATGTTTTGAGCAGAAATAAAGAATATAATGTATACCCCTGTAAACCCCAGTTTTACTATATAAAAGTGGGGTTTAAGGGGGTCAAAATTATATAGGTATGTTTTCGTGATGGGAGGGTAGGGGCAAATATTTATGATAACGATGTAAACGACAAACTAAGCAGACAACAAACAACAAATCAACCATAACGTGATAACAAGAGGGCCAAGATAGCCTTGTATCATTCACCCTATTACCAGATATGTTTTGAGTCAATTGGCCTTTCAGTTAAAGAGAAGTTCATTACTGATTTTCAAGATGGCCATCAAAAAGAAGTTCAAAATACAGTTGACTCACGTTATCTCGAATTCCAAGGGACTCAGTGAAACGTACACTTTGAGATATCCGTACCTCGACATATCAGAGTTGAGAGAGTGAGGAAAACAATAAATTGAACAACCACATTTAACAAATGAATATGTAATTTGACTCCTGAAGTTAGAAATATATATAAAATAATGTGGAAAAGAGGAGAAATTGCTCCTTATTTGTCCTCTTTTCCACATTATTTTGTTACCTGTTGTCATAGTTTCATGTTAAAACAGGGACCAGATTTTCACTTCGAGATAATCGGTAATTCGAAATAAGCGAGTTCGAGATAATGAGGTTCGACTGTACATTTCCAAGATGGGGGCCATCCAGGATTTCCAATCAGAACAATTTTAGCTGTCTTTGAAGTCACCCTGATACTTCCTACCAAGTTTCAAGTCAACTGGCATTTTGGCTCAGGCGATGAAGTACAAAATAGATTTTCAAGATGGCTGCCATCTTCGATTTCCAATCGGAAATGATTTGAGCTATTTTGATCTGCAAGTCATCCTGATACTTCCTACCAAATTTCAAGTCAACTGGTCTCTCAGTTCAAGAGAAGTTCAATATAGATTTGTGGCAGCTATCTTAGATTTCCGATCAGAATGATTGTAGCTGTTTTTGATCTACAAATTGCTTCACCCCCCCCCCCCCCCCCCCCCCCCCCCCCCCCCCCCCGATACTTCCTATCAAGTTCCGAGTCAATTGGCCTTTCCGTTCACGAGTTCAAATTAGATTTTCAAGATGGTCTCTGTGGCGGCTATCTTGGATTTCTGATCGGAATGATTTTAGCTATTTTTGATCAGCAAGTCACTCTGATCTTCCTACAAATTTCGTGGCAATTGGACTTTCGGTTTAGGAGAAGCAGCACAAAAGAGATTTTCAAGATGGCCACCATGGCCTTCCATGGATTTCCAACCAAAACCATTTAAGTTATTTTTGATGTGCAAGTCACCCTGAAACTTCCTACCCTGATACTTTCTACCAAGTTTTGAGTCAATTCGCCTTTCGGTTCAGAAGTTCAAAATAGATTTTCCAGATGGCCACCGTGACAACCATCATTCATTTCCAGTTTTAGCTATTTTTGATGTGTAGGTCACAGTGACAGTTCCTACCAAGTTTTGAGTGAACTGGCCTGTCGGTTCAGGAGTAGAAGCGCAAAATAGATTTTCAAGATGGAAGCCATGTGGGATTTCAGGTAAGAATGATTTGAGCTAATTTTGATCTACAAGCTGCCCTGATACTTCATACCAACTCGAACCCTATTATGCTACATGTTAAGACAAAATTTTTAAGTAAATCCTGGGTATGTAACTAGCAATACAAATTTCATCAGAGTTCTGTGACCTTTATGCACATGCCCAGCCTGTATTTTTACTTTGCTGCAAGTTTCAAACCATTATCTTGAAAACTGTAGAAGTTGCAGAGACACGAACCCTTCTATGCTATGTGTACAAAGCAAATTTTCTATTAGTAAATCAAGGGTAAGAACTCTAGCAATAAAAATTTGATCAAAGTTCTGCGACTTTTATGCACATGCCCAGCTTGCATTCTTACTTTGCTGCAAGTTTCAAATCATTATCTTGAAAACTGTAGATGTTGCAGAGCCACAAACCCTACTATGCCACGATAGAGGCTCAACTGTATTTGATTTCAGCCAGTTTAAGGTTGAAAGCTGACATGTATATGTCACAAGGTTGAGATCTCTTTGGGAGGCTCGGCTTTATTTGAATTCAGCAGGTTAAAATTAAAGGACGACATGAAAGTGAACGGAAGTGCGATGATTGGTTATGAAATATCACATCATATTTTATCAGGCCCAGCTATGATCACCTGTTTATTGTACCCTGAAATGTGTAATATTTAATGATTACCCAATTATCTTATCATAACTGACCTCCATGTTAACCCTTAAAGTGAAATAAAAAAAATGACACAGATGGCAATCTATTTTTTTTTTTCTTATTTAGTTTTTAAAGAGAAAAAACGGCTTGACATTTCATGTGAATTGTCTGCCTAGCAGACAATTCACATGAAATGTCAAGCCTTATTTTCACAAAAAAAAAAAAAAAAAAAAAAAAAAAATGTCATCTGCTGCTGTCGTGATTAGAAATTTACAGGTTAACATGATAAAATCTAATCTATACATCAGCCAGTATATGAAAATGTACCTTCCAAAAAAATGCATTCGGCAAAGAAACCCAGGTCATCCTGCACATCCGACTATTCTGAACTGGAAGCTTTTTTGGATAGCCATGATTCCAAGGCTTCCAGAGGTAGACAGCTAATGCTAATCAGATTGCATGGAAGCCTGGGCTGGTCCCAGTATTCACTGGGTGCATATCCCAAGGAATATTTTCTCAAGTTGCAGTCCACCTATCTGCATTTTAGTGGTTGTATTGCAAATACCAGGTGTACAACTGTCATTGATATTCGACCTGGGTTGCTGACATACTAAGTAGTCACCTAAACATTTTAACAGGTAACACAATCCAACTAACAGGCTACTGGCAGACACTAACAGGTTAACACAATTTACTGACTGAAAACTGGCTGACATGGGTCAATGATACAATAAAAACAATCCTCCTCATCTCACCTATATAAAAGATACCAACATACTGATTGTTTTTGATTATGCTAGGTTTTAACAACATGTCAACCCTTGTGGGTCATTTTGTGTTGTCTCCCAGAGAAAGGGAGAAAAGAGATAGAAGAGAGTAGAAATGAAAGAGAGGGACAGGGAAAAAAAGAGGAACAGAAATGAAAGAGATCAAACAGAATAAATAAAAACATTCCCCATCTACCCTTACCTGCTACAAGGCCTTGCCCAACTGTAAGCCAATATCAGTTGGACGCCCCAGTGACGGAAAATACACAATACCTTAGCACCACCTGACCACCCCCACAAACTGACATTGTGTTGAGGTTTAACGACACGTCAACCCTTGTGGGTCATTTTGTGTCATCTCCCAGAGAAAGGGAGAAAAGAGATAGAAGAGATAGTAGTGGAGATGAAAGAGAGGGACAGGAAAGAAAGAGGAACAGGAATGAAAGTGAAGAAACAGAAATAAAAACATTCCCCCTCTATCCTTACCTGCTACAAGGATAGCAGGCCTTGCCTTACTGTAAGCCAATATAAGTTGGATGCCCCGGTGATGTAAGATACACGACACCTTCGCCATACCCAACCACTGCATCAAACTAACTGAAAATTACAGCTCCAACCAATTAACTCAGTAGCAAAAGGTCTTGTATTTCTACTTCGTGATTTATATTCAATTCCCTCTCCCTGATAACCTTACGAAATTAGCTTACCAATCTCCACAAGCAAATCCCGTATAAAACATTTTTGAAAAGCATGTAGCACCTCATTAAAGCTCGCATTTTAAAACTCGTTTTCAGCATAAGACTTAGAAATGACCCTCTAAATGTATGCTTCGTTGAATCAATATATGGACAAAATTTGAGGTAGACTGTTCATATATATTTCAATGGTGACTGACACAACAGAACTAAGTTTATGCTTAGAAAGTAATAATATGAAAAAGATTTCTCAGCAAAAACAACAGATATATAATAAAACTGCAAGCCATGCACCATGCCCTGCCACAGGGACATATTCCCTATGCACTTCTGTAGTATAAGGGCTGAAAACAATCTAAGTTAAACATGAAGAGAAGCAATAAACAGTTATTTCATAACTCAAAAAAAAAAACAAGCGAATTCCATGGGGAATTTATGTCCCCCGCCTTATTTTTATTTGAGGTGTTAAAAATGGTAAAGTTAACCAGAGGACCATTGGTCCTGTATCAATTACCTAAGTATTGAAGCAGGAAACCAGTGATAAAAAATAATTTCAAGATTCTGAAAAAAACCACATGCATATCTTCAGACCATCCTTAAAGCACCTGTAAAGTTTCAAAGGATCGGCTTAAAACTGTGGTAGGAGTTACGGGGTCAAGGTACCTACTCCCTATACGCTTCTGTAGTATTAGAACTCAAAAAATGTCTTAAGTTAAAAATGCAGAAAAAGTGGTAAAAAATTATTTCAGGATTCTGAAAAAACCACATGCATATCTTCAGGCCATCCTAAAAGCCCACGTAAAGTTTCAAAAGGATCGGACAAAAACTGTGGGAGGAGTTAAGGGGACAAGGTACCTGCACCCTATACACTTCTGTAATATTAGAACTCAAAAAATGTCTAAGTTAAAAATGCAGAAAAAGTAATAAAAAAATATTTCAGGATTCTGAAAAATCCACCTGCATATTTTCAGGCCATCCTAAAAGCCCATGTAAAGTTTCAAAAGGATCGGTCAAAAACTGTGGGAGGAGTTAAGGGGACAAGGTACCTACTCCCTATAGACTTCTGTAATATTAGAACTCAAAAAATGTCTAAGTTCAAAACGTGTAAAAAGTAATATAAAATAATTTCAGGATTCTGAAAAAACCACATGCATATCTTCAGACCATCCTTAAAGCACCTGTAAAGTTTCAAAAGGATCGGCCAAAAACTGTGGGAGGAGTTAAGGGGACAAGGTACCTACTCCCTATACACTTCTGTAATATTAGAACTCAAAAAATGTCTATGTTCAAAATGTCTAAAAAGTAATAAAAATTAACTTCAGGATTCTGAAAAAAACACATGCACATCTTCAGACCATCCTTAAAACACCTGTAAAGTTTCAAAAGAATCGGCCAAAAACTGTGGGAGGAGTTAAGGGGACAAGGTACCTGCTCCCTATACACTTCTGTAGTATTAGAACTCAAAAAATGTCTAAGTTAAAAATGCGGAAAAAGTAATAAAAAATTATTTCAGGATTCTGAAAAAACCACATGCATATCTTCAGGCCATCCTAAAAGCCCATGTAAAGTTTCAAAAGGATCGGCCAAAAACTGTGGGAGGAGTTAAGGGGACAAGGTACCTACTCCCTATAGACTTCTGTAATATTAGAACTCAAAAAATGTCTAAGTTAAAAATGCAGAAAAAGTGATAAAAAATTATTTCAGGATTCTGAAAAAACCACATGCACATCTTCAGACCATCCTTAAAACACCTGTAAAGTTTCAAAAGGATCGGACAAAAACTGTGAGAGGAGTTAAGGGGACAAAGTACCTACTAAAAACTCGGAACCACGCACCACGCGCCATGCCCCACGGAAAACCAAAAACAGTGTCCCTCCACTTTTCTTCGAAAAGGCGGGGGACAAAAAAAACACACCAAAAGGTCTAAGTTAATAAAACTGCAAGCCATGCACCATGCCCCGCTACAGGGACATATTCCCTATGCACTTCTGTAGTATAAGAAAACTGGCTAACATGGGTCAATGATACAATAAAAACAACCCTCCCCATCCCACCTCCATAAAAAATACCAACAAACTGACAGATTGTTTTAGGGTTTAACATGTCAACCCTTGTGGGTCATTTTGTGTTGTCTCCCAGAGAAAGGGAGAAAAGAGATAGAAGAGAGTAGAAATGAAAGAGAGGGACAAAGTAAAAAGAGGAACAGAAATGAAAGAGATCAAACAGAATAAATAAAAACATTCCCCATCTACCCTAACCTTCTACACAGATAGCAGGCCTTGCCCAACTGTAAGCCAATATCAGTTGGACCCCTTAAAAAGTGATGGAAGATACACAATACTTTTGCACCACCTGACCACCCCCACAAACTGACATTGTGTTGAGGTTTAACGACACGTCAACCCTTGTGGGTCATTTTGTGTTGTCTCCCAGAGAAAGCGAGAAAAGAGATAGAAGAGATAGTAGAAGAGATGAAAGAGAGGGACAGGAAAGGAAGAGGAATGAGTGAAGAAACAGAATAAAAACATTCCTCCTCTACCCTTACCTGCTACAAGGATAGCAGGCCTTGCCCAAATGTAAGCCAATATAAGTTGGACACCCTGGTGACACAAGATACACAACACCTTCGCCATACCCAACCACCCCACCAAACTGACTGAAAATTACAGCTGGAACCTTTCTAACTCAGTAGAAAAAGGTCTTGTATTTCTACATAAAGTGATTTATATTCAATTCCCTCTACCTGATAACCTTACGAAATTAGCTTACAAACCTACACAAGCAAATCCCGTATAAAACATTTTTGAAAAGCATGTAGCACCTCATTAAAGCTCGCATTTTAAAACTGGTTTTCAGAATAAGACTTAGAAATGACCCTTTAAATGTATGCTTCATTGAACCAATAATGGAAAAAATTTGAGGTACTTTTCATATATATTTCAATGGTGACTGACATAACAGAACTAAGTTTATGCTCAGAAAGTAATAATTATGAAAAAAATTTCTCAGAGCAAAAACAACAGAAATATAAAAAGCCATTCTTTAAAGTCATCGGTCATTCTCCTGAACAACTTTCATCAGGGAGGATTTTTTCTTAACCCTACACTTAAAAGGGTATCCCTAAATCAATTCTAAAAAGATTAAGAATAGACTTTGGAACACTTTATGGTATCCTAAATTTTGATCTCTAGTTCCAACCCAGGCATGAACCCTGGGATCAGTATTTATGGGTTCAAAGACCCTACCAGGCACCAATATTCCAAATGAGAATGCTTTTTGACCGACTGCCGAGATACAAGCATTTGAAAAACTTATATTAAATATTTATATTGCTCATAAAACGCCAATGCAGTGTGTTGTCTTTACGACACCATCTTAGATTTTGACATCCAGCCCCACCCTGGGGTAGGAATCCTGGGGTCAGTATTTATGGAATCAAAAACAAGAGGGCCATGATAGCCCTATATCGCTCACCTGAGTATCACAGCACTCAAGGAGAATATGACTTAATCAGAGGAACATTTCTGCTAAATTATTTTGAAATCAGGCTATAGACCTAGGAGATGTTGTTTAAAGGTTTTTCTATTTTTAGCTCTGGTGGCCATTCTGTTCAGCAGAGTAGAACCATTTTAGCAATTTTGGTAAAGGAGCATTAGAGGAACATTTCTGTGGAATTATTTTGAAATCGGGCCCTTGGCCTAGGAGGAGATGTTGTTTAAAGATTTTTTTTTTTGCTCTGGATGCCATTTTGTTTAGCTGAATGGCACCCTTTTAGCAATTTTGGTAGAGGGTCACTCAAGAAACATTCCTGTAAAATTATTTCAAAATCCATTAACAGGTTTAGGAGGAGATGTCTTTTAAGTAAATTGTTGACAGATGCATGAGTCTATGTCCTTTTTCTATTTTTAGCTCTGGTGGCCATTTTGTTAAGCCAAAGGGAGCCATTTTAGCAATTTTGGTCAAAAGACATAAGAGGCACATTTCTGTGAAATTACTTTGAAATCCGGTTATAGACCTAAGAGGGGATGTTGTTTAAAGGTTTTTCTATTTTTAGCTCTGGCGGCCATTTTATTCAGCGGAGCAGAACCATTTTAGCAATTTTGGTAAAGGGGCATTAGAGGAACATTTCTGTGAAATTATTTTAAAATCGGGCAATAAGCCTGGGAGGAGATGTCCTTTAAAAGTTTTTTTTTTCTTTTTAGCTCTGGTGGCCATTTTGTTCAGCCAAGCGGAACCATTTTAGCAATTTTGGTAGAGGATCACTCAAGGAACATTCCTGTAAAATTATTTCAAAATCCATTAACCCGTTTAGGAGGAGATGTCTCTTAAGTAGGTTGTTGATAGATGCATGACAGTCTATGCCCTTTTTCTTTTTTTACCTCTGGTGGCCATTTTTCATCAGCCAAATGGAGCCATTTTAGCAATTTTGGTCAAGGGACATAAGAGGAACATTTCTGTGAAATTATTTTGAAATCCGGTCATAGGCCTAAGAGATGTCATTTAAAGGATTTTCTATTTTTAGCTCTGATGGCCATTTCGTTTAGCAGAGTGGAACCATTTTAGTAATTTTGTAAAGGGGCATTAGAGGAACACTTCTGTGAAATTATTTTAAAATCGGGCCACTGGCATGGCAGATGTCATTTAAAGGTTTTTCCATTTTTAGCTCTGGTGGCGATTTCGTTTAGCGGAGAGGAACCATTTTAGAAATTTTGGTAGCGGATCACTCAAGAAACATTCCTGTAAAATATTTCAAAATCCATTAACTGGTTTAGGAGAAGATGTCTCTTAAGTAAATTGTTGACAGATGCATGAGTCTACGCCCTTTTTCTATTTTTTAGCTCTGGCAGCCATTTCGTTCAGCGGAGCCAAACCATTTTAGCAATATTGGTAAAGGGGCATTAGAGGAATATTTCAGTAAATTATTTTGAAATCGGGCCCTTGACCTAGATGTCGTTAAAAAAAGGGTTTTTCTATTTTTAGCTCTAGTGGCCATTTTGTTTAGTGGAGCGGAACCATTTAGCAATTTTGGTAAAGGGGCATTAGAGGAACATTTCTGTGAAATTATTTTGAAATAGGCCATTGGCCTGGGAGGAGATGTCATTTAAAGGTTTTTTCTATTTTTAGCTCTGGCGGCCATTTTGTTTAGCGAAGCGGAACCATTTTAGCAATTTTGGCAAATGGGCATGAGAGGAACATTTCTGTGAAATTATTTTGAAATCGGGCCATTGGCCTGGGAGGAGAGGTCGTTTGAAGGTTTTTTATTTTTAGCTCTGGCAGCCATCTTGTTTAGCGGAGTGGAACCAATTAGGCAATTTTGGTAGAGGATCATCTAAGGAACATTCCTGTGAAATTATTTCAAAATCCATTCAGTGGCTTAGGAAGAGATGTCGTTTTAAGGTTTTTCTATTTTTAGCTCTGGCAGCCATTTTTGTTTAGCGGAGCGGAACCATTTAGGCAATTTTGGTAGAGGGTCACCCAAGGAACATTCCTGTAAAATTATTTCAAAATCCATTCACCAGTTTAGGAGGTGATGTCTTTTAAGTAAATTGTTCACAGACGGATGACGCATGACGCACGAAGACCGGTCACAAAAGCTCACATTGAGCCTTTGGCTCAGGTGAGCTAAAGACCCACCCGGGCACCCATGTTCCAAATTTGAATGCTTTCTGACAAGTGACAGTTGAAAAACTTGCATATAAAATTTTCACAGTTTGTGACGTAACGGTACACATGGACAAACCTGGACGACTATAATAGCTCTTTGTACAGGTGAGCTAAATAATTCCATACAGAAATTCAGTCTGCATCTTTCACTGTAGTTGTCTAAATGCTTAGCATGCTGGGTAAAAATTTCAGCAGACAACATTCTGATTTTTTTTCTTTCAGAAAATGGAGGGAGGTTACATTTCATGCAAACGGCCTTCTTCAGACAATTTGCCGGATATGCCATGGATATCTTCATTTTTATTTGCTATGTACATTAATGATTTAGAAGAAACGTTTGAATTAAAAGGATTTAAAGGAATAGAAATCGGTATGTTAAAATTAATGTTGTTACTTTATGCCAATGATATTATTTTATCGGAATCGGAAGCAGGTTTACAAATGGGTTTAGATATTCTAAAAGATTATTGTGACAGATGGAAATTGACAGTTAACGTGAATAAAACAAAAGTAATGATTTTTCAAAAAGGAGGGACAAACAGACGAAATGTAAAGTTTGACTATAATGGCGTGAATATAGATATCGTTAATAAGTTTACATATTTAGGTGTTGTATTTACTACTGGTGGCTCTTTTTCTGAAACGCACGATGCACTAGCAGGACAGGCTTTGAAAGCAATTTTTAAATTAAAGTCATTAGTAAATAAATTCACAGCCGGCCTCGGTGGCTCAGTTGGATGCGCCGTCCGACTGGAGACCAGGAGGTCGCGGGTTCAACCCCCGCCGAGGTCGGCAACATTCTTTCGTGGAGATTGATCATGAAATATTTTCTACGGTCATTCTCTCCCTTCCGCTGATACAAGAAGGGCAGTTGTCAGTTTCTGGCGAAAGAATGTGCACAATACTGGTTAACCGCATAGAGGACTAAGCCTGCCCAGTAAATGTGTGGTTAGGTAAACTGACCGCGCTCGACATGACCCCACTGGGTTGACTGGGCCGTAAAACCTCAACACAAACAAACAAATAAATTCACAGATTTTGCAGTATCGCATATGTTAGGGTTATTTGATAAACTTATATTGCCAATATTAAATTATAGTGGTGAAGTATGGGGGTTTTCAAAGGCGGACGTAATAGAACAAATTCATCTAAGGTTCTGTAAACAACTTTTAGGGGTTAGAGTTCAAACACAAAATAACTTTATATACGGGGAATTAGGTAGAATGTCATTAAGAAATTATAGATTCTTATCGATTATGCAATATTGGTTTAAAATACTGAAATGTGATAATACTAAAATTATAAAACAGATTTACAATAAGATGTTAGAAGATATGCAGTTACATCCAGAAATCTCATCGTGGGCTAAATCTGTTAAGCAATTGTTAGAAAGTTTAGGTTTTAATCATGTATGGTTGTCTCAAGGGGTTGGTGACGTAACGCGTTTTATGAGCATTTTTAAAGAGCGAATATCTGATCATTTTATTCAAAACTGGAGTGAACAAATAGAAAACTCTACAAGGGCAAATACCTATAAACTTTTTTCCGTATTTCAGTTTCAGTGTTATTTAGATATAATAAAAGTTAAAAAGATTAGATATGCTTTTACTCGCTTACGAGTCTCTTCACATAGACTTGCAATTGAAATGGGGCGTTGGCATAAACCAGATAAGATACCTTTGGAAAATAGAAAATGTCAAAATTGTAATACTTTAGAAGATGAGTTTCATTTTATTTTAGAGTGTCCTTTATACCAAGACTTACGTGCTGAATACATTAAACGATACTACTGGGTAAGACCAAATATGCCTAAATTTATTGAATTGTTGAAATCAGAAAACAAGACTACTATTAATAAGCTATCTGTTTACATTTTTAAAAGTTTTCAGAAACGTAACGAAATATTCTATCCAGCATAATGTTGTTTTTTTTCTCTCTCCTCTTCATTCCCGAACTTCTTTAGTAGTATTTAAATACATTGCTTGGGAAAGTATGAAATATATATATGTATGTGTGTGTATGTATATATGTATATATATATATGTGTATGTATATATATGTATGTATGTATATATGTGTGTATATATATGTATGTCTATATATATGTATATATAGCAGGTATAATGGTTGTTGGAATGGTATTACAACATTTACAGTATTGTTTAGATAATTAATTCATATATGACTAAACTGTATTGACAGTATTATTGTTAGTTGTAATGTTCTTAGCTCGTTGGGTAAACAGAGCTGGGAGCGTTGCTACTAAGTAAAACATGGTATTTGATAGTATTATAGCATATATAGTATAGTTTAGATAAGCTATATAAAACTGATTGTATTGACAGTATTACTATTGGTTGTGATGTCAGTAGCTCCGTGTGGGTAAATAGAGCTAGGGACATTACTACCAAGTTATATGTGGTATTATACCTTTGGATATAGAACCACAAGTGGTTTTATAGTTGATGAGGGATACTATCGTTTTAGTTCAGCTATATTCGTATTGTTTGCTACTTTTGATCATCATTGACTATGCTTAAAATTACCTATGTTATACGGTGTACTCATGGGTCATTGGCCTTTTGTATGAATAAAGTCTAAGTCTATGCCAAACCTTTCTAGAAAAATAAATTTGTCAACTGTTAAATTTGCCCAGGAAGGATTAAGGGGTAGGAACTCTATCAGCAAGTATGGTATGCAAAATATGCAGGCCCTATGGGTTTTTTGGTTGATTTGGGATTAATGTCCCAGTCAACACTGTTAAGATCATGTCAAGTTAGTTTACTTAACTGCACTTTTCCTGGGCAGACTTACTCCTCCGAGTGGTAAACCAGCATTTGTGCACATTCTTTTGCCAGAAACTGCGCTTCTTGAATCAGTGAAAGGCAGAGAATGACCTAGAAAACATTTCATGATCAATCTCCACGAAAGAATGTTGCCTACCCGGCGAGGGTTAAACTTGTGACCTCCTGATTACCAGTCAGACGCGCATCCAATTGAGCCACCGAGGCCAGTTTATAGGGCCTTTGGACTGAATAGATGGGCAGTCTGATCTGGGCCAGTGCCCTTAAAATATGAGACTCTCCAAATAGAGAACACCCTTGTGAACACATACAACCAGCATAGACTTAGTTCTACACTGGTTACTAATATGCTGGATAAAAATTTCAGCTGACACTTTGAAATGCTTATTTTTCACAAAAAACAATTTTATAAGACAATCTCATGGAAAGTCAAAGCCAGTTCTTTGATGGAAAATTAGAAAATATCAATTTGTCATCTGCTGAAATTGCCCAGACAGTGGAAAAAGGTTAAAGATTTTAATCCTTAAAGCGCCGATCACAACAATTGTCGTTTACTGTCATCTGCTTGCGATTTTAAAAGTCATTTTTGCAAACAGTGTGGACCCAGATCAGACTGCTCCTCTAGGAGCAGTCTGATCAGGGTCCACACTGTTTGCCTGTATGCAAAAATAGGTTTGAAAAGTTTGCAAGAATATTCAGCAGACGACATAGACAGACTACATTTTCAGATGCAGGTTTTCTTTGCGTTTTAAGGGTAAATAAAGAGTACAAGACACTGATCAGACTGGGCTGATCTGGGTCTATGTTGGCAGCATATGCCATAAGGGTCAATTTCTTTTTCAAAAGACTCATATACAAGATGTATCCTTTAAATGAAAAGACATAGGCATAGTCATAGTACTTAAATTTTATTACAAAACTCACAAAACTGGCTGAATAGAAATGTTTTCGACAACTTTCAAGCTTTGTTCTGTCCCATCAACCATTCCAGGAAAATATGGATAAAAATGAAAATCACAGAAACTGTAGCACATTTATAAGTTAAATAAACCATCTTTGAATATTGTTTAAAAGCAATCCAGCCATCTAAAAGCATTTAATCAAAAGGTCCAGGTCAGGGTAGTAGTCAGGAAACCATTTCTGTTATTTTTGCACAAGAACATAAATTGCATGTACTCAATGCAAATGCCTAACAGAATGGCAAACAGTGTGGATCCTGATCAGACGGCTCATAATGAGCCGTCTCATCAGGTTCCACACTGTTTGCACAGGTATCCGTTTTGGTCTAACTGCCAGAAATGGTTTAGTCTAAATATACAAAACTTGTATTTACAAGATAGTTTTGGTGCAAATGACCAAAATTATCATCAGTGCAAATGACCAAAATTATCATCAACATTATCACTTTTAAAATATTCAAAGCTTTAAGTATTCGGACAGACAGGCCTGAGCAAACAGCATGGAAATATTAGGACAAATATGTTAAGGAGTTTAGGTGTATCAATATTTAGGGTAAACATGGTCAGTGGTATGGTACAAGTCTGAATTCATGTCAGAACAAGGACAGCTGGATTTTTTTTTTATTTCTTTGCAAAATAAAAATAACAGTATTGTTTCTGGTGAAAAAGTAAGCTTCTATTACTATTAGAGCTCCAGATAGGAGGGGAACCCACATAAAAACTTTTTTTATCTCCATAAATATAAACATACCGTAAAAACTCCATGTATTGGGACAGACAGGCCTGAGCAAACTGCAGACACAGATCAGACACACCAAAATACAGTCTGATCAGGGTCTACACTGTTTGCCACATATCACGCAATATTTCAGACACATCAAGAGATTATAAAATGGATTCTTTCAAAGTTTAAGACAAGTATGGTAAGAAGTTAAGGTGTCCCAATAATTAGAGTAAATACAGTATGTTGTGGGTATTTGTCGGAAGTGTCTTGGCTGGAGCTCTATTCTATCTAGGGCTCTGATTTGTTCTTTTTCTTCAGTACACTGTTTGGTTGCTAATCTTCGCTAAGGTTCTTCAGCCATTTCCATGTGATTGATACAAATCCACCAATCATAAACAATTCACCTGAAATGAACAAAAAGGTGACATAAATGAAGATTAACCTTTCTATCCCTGAGTTTCTGAATTTTTGAATTTGGACATGTCTACTGCTGTAAATAGAGATTTCAGTCTGAACTCAAAAACAGAATGGCAAACTGTGGATCCTGATGAGATGGTGCATTATGAGGTGTCTCATCAGGATCCACACTGCTTGCACAGGTATCTGTTTTGATCTGCCATGCTGAAATGGTTAACTCTAAATATACAACACAAATGTCGATTTAAGTAGAACTTTCTTTATAAAAAAAAAAAAAAAAATGTTTGTGAGCTTGTGCTATCTTCAAAATGAGATAAGGTTACCAATGCTTAATCAACTATTAGGTGTGCTGGAGTGATATAGATTTGGTAAGAATCTCCCTTACTGGTACAAGAGAAAGGGTGCATATCAAGGCAATAATACCGACTGTATACCAACCAATATGCAACCAGAAACCTCTGGCGGAGAGACATAAAAAATAAACATCAAACTGGAACATACTTAAGGCAAAGTGCAAACCCTGAAACACAGTAAAACTTTCAATGACTATGGTTGGTTGGTTTGGCGTTAAACTGCCCAGTCAACAGTCATGCTGAGCCAGTCAGTTTACCTAACCACACTTTTCCTGGGCAGTTAACCAGTACTTGTGCACATTCTTTCATCAGAAAGAGACAACTGCCCTTCTTGAATCAGAGGAAGGGGGAGAATGATTGTAGAAAATATTTTTATGATCAATCTCCAAGAAACTTGAGCTGGTGTTTGTAAAACACTATGCCTCCAACTGCCTAACACTGCTTGACTCCAACACTGCTTATCCATGATGGTAACAACAGTACAAATATATGAGATTTCAATGTTGTTTTATCAAAAGGGAAATAACTCTAAACCAGAAATTGCAAAGGGCCATAACTCCAACATTTCATTTAATTGGTTCAAAATTAATCAGGTGATCTCCTCCTCAATCCCAATCAGTATATCAAATATCAAGGCTCTGGCTTAAATACTTTTTGAGATATTTTTCTGACAAGGTCAAAATGCCTACAACTACAAAGGGCTATAACTGTCAATTTTTCATGGAATTCCCTGAAAAACAAATCCGGTAATTCCACATCATCCCCAATCAGCATATAATATTTCAAGACCCTAGCTTAAGTACTTTTCGAGACATCTTGCTGACAAGGTCAAAATGCACAGAACTGCAAAAGGCCGTAACTTTATCAATTTTTTCAAGGAATTCTCTCAAAATATAATCAGGTAATCTACACATCATTCCCATTCATTATATCGAATGTCAAGAACCCAGCTTAAATACTTTTCGATATCTTGCTCACAAGATTTAATTCTGATTTTTTTTTCAAAGGAGCATAACTCTAAACAAACATGCTGGACAAGAAAAAAAAAAATACTGGTCAGCTATTTTTTCATTGTGAACCCAAATATAAAATTTCAAAACCCTAGCATGCAGGGTTCTTAAGATATGGATTGCACAAAAAAGCTTGACGAACAGACAAATGAAGGCAAAATAATATGCCCTATCAATTTCATTCGAAATTGGGGGCATAATCAGGTGATCTATTCATCGCTACAAATCTATTCATCAAGTTTCAAGGCTCCAGCTTCAATAGTTTTTGAGATATTTTGCTGACAAGGGAAACATGCCCAAATTTTACAAAGGGTCATTACTTATGAAATTTTTTCAGAATTTACATAAAAGTTAATCAGGTCATCTACTCATCATTACCAATCAATTCACCAAATTTCAAGTGTCTAGCTCTAACAGTTTTTTGAGATATTTTGCTGACAAGATAAAAATGCCCAAAATTACAAAGGGCCATAACTCAATAAGTATTTTTCAAAATTTATTCGAAAGTTAATAAAGGTGTCTACTCATCATTACAAATCCAATTCACCAAAGTTCATAGCTCTAACAATTTTTGAGATATTTTGCTGACAAGGTAAAAGTGCCCAAAATCACAAAGGACCATAACTCAAGAAGTATTTTTTCAAAATTTCTTCAAAAATTAATCAGGTTGTCTACTCATCACTACCAGTCTATTCAAGTTTCAAGGCTCTAGCTCCAACAGTTTTTGAGATATTTTGCTGACAAGGGAAAAATGCCCAAAATTACGAAGGGGCATAACTCATGAAGTATTTTTCAGAATTTCTTCAAAAGTTAATCAGGTTATCTACTCATCACTACAAATCCATTTGCTAAATTTTGAGACATTTAGCTGACAAGGTAAAAATGCCCAAAATTACAAAGGGCCATAACTCAAGTATTTTTCAAAATTTCTTCAAAAGTTAATCAGGTTGTCTACTCATCACTACCAGTCTATTCATCAAGTTTCAAGGCTCTAGCTTCAATAGTTTTTTTTTAGAGATTTTGCTGACAAGAATGCATCCATTTTTTTTCAAAGGGCCATAACTCAGAAAAGGGGCAAAATCCTGTCAAGAAAAAAATATGCGTCAGCTATTTTTTCATGAGGAATCCATATAAGAAATTTCAAAACAGTAGCATTCACAGTTCTAAATTTATGCAATGCATCAAAAAGCGTGACGAACGGATGGACGGACAAACAACCCAAAGCAATATGCCCCTCCAACTTCTTTGAAGTCGGGGGCATAAAAATGTTGCCAGACCTGGTGGGATCGAACCCAAGACCTCCTGATCACCAGTTGGATGAGCATCCGAGCCACCCAGGCCAGCTGAATGATTATGAACAGTTTCCTAGTTTTTGATGTAGTGGCTTCTGAAGGCATTTTACACCTCTGCCACATACCCGCATATATACCCAGACTGATCACCACCTTCACTTTTCACTTTTCATAAGATTCTATTAGTTGACGAGAACTAGTGGTTTCAACATGATATGGCCATAGACTCTGTGGCTTGGATGCGCGTCCGATTGGCAATCAGGTTGCAGATTTGATCCCCACTGGGTGCGGCAACATTTTTTCGTAGAGACTGATCATGTAATCTTTTCTAAGGTCATTTTCTCCCTTCCACTGATTCAAGAAGTGCAGTTGTCAGTTTCTGGAGAAAGAATGTGCACAAATACTGGTAAACCACTTACAGGACTAAGCTTGCCTAGGAAATGTGTGGCTAAGTAAACTCATCGGCTCGACATGACCCTAAAAGGTTAACTGGGCCGTAAAACTTCAACTCAATCTATTAAGGAGTACTTGGTGGTATTTTCGGCATAAATTTTTGTAGTTCTCCATAAAAACCTATGTTGTTTGTACTCTTTAGAAAGGTCTCTCCCAGGTGCTTTTAATGAATACAAATAACTGTTTGTTATGGAAATGATTCCAGAATTATCATCAAATACTCCTCCTTAGATCCTTTGTTCTGTATTGAACAATTCAGGAAGAGAAGAATAAAACTCATCAGTTTGCAGAGCCATGACAATCTGAAACTTTGCCACTGGAATAAGTGTTATGTCCTCTAACTGCAAGTCACAGTTCATCTTCAGTTAAATCCATCAGTAACGTTTATCAAGTTCACTAACCCAAAAACCTTGTTTTCTTTTTTAATCTGACCCATATACATGTATGTCAGTTAAAACCTCATCAAGATATGCTGGGCAAAATTTTACAGACTGACTTTTTTTAAGGATATGATAATAGTATATTTTCAAATCATCATCTGTGATAAAATGTTGGTGAAAAACAGCAACACAAATTAATATCAGTTTGTTCATTTTTATTTAATTTTATTTTTTTTTTATTTGCAGTTTAATGTCCCAGTCAACAATATTTCACCATGCAGAGATATTGCCGCTGTATTTGTATGATTTTTTTACTTGATCCGGTCAAATGACAGTCATTGCCAGGAGCTTAGATAAGGGTGGGTATTTGGTGATAATTTTCATTATTTCTCAACAAAAACATATGTTGTAGGTACTCATTTGAACTGTCTCACCGAGACAGTTCAAATGAGTACCCACAACATATGAGGGAAGTTCAATAAGTTTGTAGAACTCGGGGTTTAACTCACAGATTGGAAGATGGTTTCAACATTATTTTTCAATATAATCCCCCTTTACTTCAATGCATTTGGCCCACTCTGCCTTTGAAATAAAAGTCGTCTATTTGGTCCTCAAACCAAGCCTCTGTAGCAGCCTTGAGCTCATCATCGTCCTGAAATCTCATTCCACGCAAGTGGGACTTCAAATTTCGAAACAGATAATAATCACTTGGAGCCAAGTCTGGACTGTATGGCGGGTGATTTAACTGCTCGAACTTGCACTCGCGAATAGCCGCTTGTGCAACTCTGGACTTGTGCACAGGGGCATTATCATGCAAAAGAAGGACACCAGCAGCTAGCTTTCCCCTTCGTTTTTCTTTAATAGCAACCCTTAATTGTTTAATGACATTGACATAGAATTCTCCTGTAATTGAAGTACCAGCAGACTTGTAATCTATCAATATAATCCCTTTGGAGTCCCAAAACACCGTGGCCATTACCTTGCTGGCTGATGGTTGGGTACGAAATTTCTTAGGTGGGGGTGAGCCAGGGTGCTTCCACTGCATGGACTCTTTTTTAGTATCTGCATCCCAGTGGTGAAGCCAAGTTTCATCTCCTGTTACGACTAGTGTGAAAGTCTTCTGGACTGGCATTGTACACTTCCAGAAGTTCTTGACTGACTCCACCCTTTGTTGACGATCTTGCATGTTCAGGTTTCTGGGTACCCACCTGGCAGATACTTTTGACATGCCTAAATGTTCATGGATTATAGTGTAAACACTTCCATTAGAAATACCACATTCTGAAGCAAGTTCGGCAACTCTGAATCGACAATTGTTTAGCACAAGTCTCTCAACATGGTCAATCATCTCCTGGCTGATGACATCAGCAGGGCGACCTGGCCTTGGGTCATCTTCTAAGGAGTCTCGCCCACGGTTAAATTCTGCTGACCACTTTGCCACTATGGAATACTTTGGGCTACTATCACCATACACATCAGCCATGCGCCGATGGATTTCTTTGGCCTTTGCACCCTCCTTAGTGAGGAACTTTATGACTGCTCTGAACTCAATATTCTGATTTTCCATTTTTGCCTACGGATATAGGTTTTCAAACAAAAAGTAAGAGCAAAAAATGTGTGTTGACTGAATGGCTGTTATCATTCAACTGACAAAGATTTACACTGCACAAAAATGAAAAAATAAATCTTGAATTGTATAGAAAAATATCGCGTTCTACAAACTTATTGAACTACCCTCGTATTTGTTTGTGTTGAGGTTTTACGGCCCAGTCAACCCAATGGGGTCATGTCGAGCGCGGTCAGTTTACCTAACCACACGTTTACTGGGCAGGCTTAGTCCTCTAAGCGGTTAACCAGTATTGTGCACATTCTTCCGCCAGAAACTGACAACTGCCCTTCTTGAATCAGCGGAAGGGAGAGAATGACCGTAGAAAATATTTCATGATCAATCTCCACGAAAGAATGTTGCCGACCTCGGCGGGGGTTGAACCCGCGACTTTCAGGTCTCCAGTCGGACGGCGCATCCAACTGAGCCACCGAGGCTGTATTGAACTACCCTCGTATGTTTTTGTTGAGATAAGGAAAATTATCCTTCAATTATCACCAAATACCCACCTTATCTAAGCTTCTGCAATGCCTACATTATCAGCAGCTCTGCACAGAGGCACCAGACAGCTTATTCATTTCATGGCCTGATGAGTGGTGGCATAATGTCAGTTTTCAGCTTGCCAGTATGAAAGCACAGGAAAGTCTGTGGAAATATCACGTCCGACTTGTCCGACCTGGAACATGATGATGTTGGACAAGTGGATTTTTTTTTTTTTTTTAAATATTTGCCCTAGGACAAAATTCCATATCCGGAGACAAAATATCTAGTGAGGACAATCTTCTGCAATGACTGCAAGCACTGGGT
Organism: Anodontia alba; assembly: GCA_964016985.1. Taxonomy (NCBI): domain Eukaryota; kingdom Metazoa; phylum Mollusca; class Bivalvia; order Lucinida; family Lucinidae; genus Anodontia; species Anodontia alba. Next base: position 119,222,800 of record OZ024823.1, read on the forward strand.
GCACAAGAAATGCAGTGGGATCAAGCACTTGAAAAAGCACCCTGACTATAGATGTACACGGTGCCAGGGAACTGCACGCCCCTTGGATGGCAGACCACAGAAGGAAGTCCAGGTTGGACCTGACAAGCTTGAGGTGGTAGCTTCCTTTTGCTACCTAGGAGACATGCTCTCAACAGCAGGTGGCTGTGAACTTTCAACCACAACACGTGTGACAACCGCCTGGAAGAAGTTCAAGGATCTGCTACCAGTCCTCTCTTCACGCCACCTCTCTTTCAAAACACGTGGCCATGTGTACAGCTCTTGTGTGCGGAGCGCAATGCTCCATGCCAGCAAAACTTGGCCATTGACAAAGCCGAACCTCCAGCGTCTGCAGCGAAATGACAGGGCAATGATCAGACAGATCTGCAATGTCAGGCAGCAAGACATTGTCACCACCAGGTCCAATGAGCTACTTGTGCGGCTTGGCATTGAGGATCTGGACCTCATTCTGAAGGAGAGAAGACTTCGATGGTATGGACATGTGGAACGCTCCAATGGTGCAATCAAGACAGCCTTTGACATACAGGTTGATGGAAAGCGTGGGCCTGGGAGGCTCAAAATGACATGGAAGCAGCTGACAGAGAGGGATTGCAGAGAGTGGAAGCTCTCGGCTATCAACCCTCATGATAGACATACCTGGAGATCTGGTGCGAGATCTGCCATGCGTGCAGCAAGCCAGCTATCTAGAAGGGGGCCCACTGATGTGGATGTTGCCCCTGTACCTGCATGTTAATCAAAAATCCGATTATGACACCATTTTAAAGTTTAAAGTATTTTCTGATCCTATAATTAGTCCATTACAAGATTGGCAAACAACTACATGGTCTGAGTTGTTTTTTTGTTTTTTTAACCCATTTACATCTAGTACTCTTCTACCACAATTCTTTGGACCCGTCTATTTCAAATAGGAATGTGTCTGGTTAGTTTTTATTATTACTATGATTTATAGAAATTCCTGTAGTTAATGCCAACAGTGTAGACCCTGATCAGATGCTGCATTCTGCTTGTCAATTACCCTTTTAGGGAGCTTTAATCATTTACCAAAAGTATGAATCTAATCAGATCAACGGTAATAGAGACATGCCTTTGTATGGGCGGACGGACAACACCAAAACTATACCCTCTGCCTTTGGCAGGGAATAACTATCACCTAAAAATACTTGCACTGACCAGCTAAATGTCCCAAGTATACTTACAATATCATCTATTTTCATTATACTTCTGACTGTCTCAGAAGCTAAGTGGATTGCACTCTGTGATACAAGAAGAGGCTGAACAACATTTTCCTCCAGGATATTTGTAATTGCTCCCTGAAATAGCCAAACTTTATCATGAGAACAAAGGGGTCATATGACATGTATCAGCTAGATTAGCTGCTTTTTCCACCCAAAAAAGTACAAGTGTTTTTCATATTTCTGCATTAAAATATGTTGTGGGTACTCATTAGAAGCCTTGCCAAGGTGCTTCTAATGAGTACCCACAACATGTTTTCATGCAGAAATGAGCAAAACATTATCCCCTCTTATCTGGAGCTATGATGCACATAGTGACAATCTAAATCAGCCTGCAGGTTTTCAAAACTTAATACAGCTTGAAATTTATAGATATCTGCCTTAAATTCCCCCAAGAAAATGATGATTCATCTTGCCTTCTAGTTACAGTCCATGGTAAATTCTGGTGTTGAAATGATGTAGACCCGGATCTGACACTGCAGAATGTATCATTTGATCAGGGTCTACATTGCTAGCCACTTGCCCAGCAGTTTTTAGACCAATCAACAGGTAGTAGAATGGACTTGTTCAAGTATTGGGATTATAAGTGTAAGTACCGTAATAACCCTAAGTATTAGGACAGATAGGCCTTTGCAAACAGTGTAGACCCAGATCAGATGCCACAGAATGTGGCATCTGATCAGGGTCTACACTGTTTGCCATACATACAGCAGTATTTTAGAAACATCAAGAGTGTGTAGAATAGACTTATTAAATTTTAGGACCTGTATGGTAAGTAAATAAAATGTCCCAATACTTAAGGTTATTATGGTAGTCAAGATGTGTCAACATTTAGGATAAATATGGTTATAGCTTGATCCAGAAAAGCTCTTATCTGGAAAAATGATGTCTGCTTTCTGACATACCCAATGATTTTGTAAGTGAACAGCAAAGGTCTTATCTAAACAATAAAGATACATGTAAAAGGTGAAAAATGTAGTCACCATTTCCCCAGATGGGGACAGAACTATAAAATCTGGTTTGTAATGCAAGAACGCAAAAGTAGGTTATATACCTATATCCAGTTACATGTACATGCCTTGAAACTGAATAAACAACGATACATGAATATATAACAAAAGATATTCCCCAAATGGATATGTTGTTACTGTTGGTGGTGTTTAAGAAATGGAGCTAAATGCACAGACGAAATATTGTGCTTCAAGGTTGGTAACAGTTGACAGCAGTGGACAGGGTGCATCAGGGATGTGTGTATAAGTTTCACTAGTGTTTGAAAAACGGTGCTAAAAGCACAGACTTAAAATTGTTGATGTCGAAAAGGATGCTGACAACACTGTGATCCCTATATTGCTCCCGTTCGCTAAAGCACTCGTAACAGAAACCTAGGCCTTCACTTGATGACCACTTTTCTCTTTACTCATGGTATGTTGTAACTCAAGGAACAGCAACTACACTTACCTTTCTAACATTGATTCCTGCAGTTTTCTCCCCTTGAGCATGTCTGTTTCTAAGTTCAGTGACAGTAGCTATTGGGTTAAGACCTGCGTTCTCAGCCAGGGTGAAGGGTATTACTTCTAGAGCCTCGGCAAATGCTCGGAAACAGTACTGCTCCATTCCAGTGAGAGTATTGGCATACTGCATCAGCTGTATAGATAATTCGATCTCCGGTGCTCCTCCTCCAGCAATCAGAGCTCTGAAACATTCCACACAGCGGGTAAGAGGGGTATACAGGTAAATGTTTTTCTTATTTCTCCACGAAAACACATTGTACATACTCACTAAAGGTGCCTAGACAAGGTGCTTCTAATGAGTACACACAACATTTGTTTTTAAGGAGAAATAAAATAATATTGATACTGTTAATGATAGGTCTAGATAAGAGGGGATATCAAATAAATATTTTTTCTTATTTCTCCATGAAAACATGTGTGAGTACTCATTAGAAGTGCCTTGCCGAGGCGCTTCTAATGAGTACCCACAATGTATGTGTTTATGGAGAAATAAGAAAAAATGTTAATTTTAGATTGAAAAAAAGCATCTTATCAAGAGCTACGTATGTACTGTTTTCTGTAAAAAAGTGACCTACATGGAGCTATGTCCACGTAAGAGGGCATAGCTCTTCATTTTGCACACAATAAAATATGCTGATATTTTTTCTTATTGTTCCACAAAAAACAGCGTTATATGTATTTATAAGTGAATCACTTCCAGCAAGTACTCACGTTTACATGGAGAAAAATAATTATCGCGATAACAATCTTCTCTATAAGTATGTTATAACTAGAGCAAGTGCCCAGAGGGTCACGAATACCCCTGGCCGGTGCCATTTCTTAATTATATAAAATATTTTATAGTTACTGACAATGATACAAAGCAAAATATAGTGTACAATGTCAGTCTCTGACTGACACTGATCTATCATCCCAAGTACAACTTTTCTGGAGTAAATAGTCTTCGAGACATGAAGCAAGTTTGCTGGACCATAAAATATAGGTCACCGACCTACATATACTTGAGAAATTAATCTGATGGTCACACTGATCCATTATACAAACTATGATATTAATCCATTAAATAATCTAAAAGATATTAAGCATAATCACTAGACCATGAAATATAGGTCATCCTGATTTATACTTACTTTGAGGTGAAAGTTTGGGTCACACTGTGTCAATATATGTAAATATGACATTTAGGTATTAAATAGTGGGAGATATAAGACAAAGCCACAGGGCAATGAAATGTAGGTCACATAATCCCAAAATATGATAGTAATACATCAATTTGTCTTCAAGATGTAACGTAAAATCACTGGACTATGAAATATAGGTCACAGTGACCTACATTTGTTATGCTATCAATCGTGGTGTCACACAGAACCAATATTCCAAGTATCACATTAATCCATGAAAAACTCTTCAAGATAATATGAATTTGATATGTATTACCTATACCCGTGCGTCCAAATTATCATCACATGCTCCATATGTGGGTTGGCCAGATCTGCAATCCACTGCATGAATTGTGATATAACGTCCGAAACAATATTTCAGTAGTTCAGAGACATTGCCTCCGAATTTGTGGGACTTTTACCTGACCCGATCACATGAATTCGGGTCCTGCTTAGTTACTTGCAGCTCTGCCATGGAAGCTTTAGGCAGCCCATCTATTTCCCAGGCCCCGACGGGCGGGGGCAATGCTTCCGATTACCGAAAACTACTGTAAGCCAATGTCAGGTACAATGACAATATACTATCGTTCGCTTACCTGTGTCGAAGTTTTTAAGATTATCACGTGAAATCTACATCTAAATTACCTAAAAATCTACATCAAAGTGTACCTTAGGCACAAAACGAATCATGCTCAGCTTGTAAACAGACAGAAATAAAATTCCAAGTGAAGACAAATTTCAAAATGGCGGCGATTGCAAATTTTGTAGGCTGAGGTCATAAGTCTCGTGATTCAACCCCTTGCAATTGGAATACTTAGCGATATTGGCTGTTTTGTTGCTATTCTCGGCACGGCCGCCGTGTCAATAGTCTCTGCCAAATCACGGAACGCTTAATGTTTTTCAGGATAAGCACCGAACCACCCAAGCGTTTGTTGGAACAGTACATTTTTGGTCACACATATCACTGGTCACATTGGTAGTCTACAGTAGTGTGTCTGCACGCCGAACCATCCGCGGTTGGGAAGCAGTTCCCGTTTGACGCACTTATAAGGCAAAATCGCTGGAGCATGAAAATAAAATCTCAATGACCTTGACCTTATTACATTGACTGTTGATGTGATAAACATGTCTGATGCCCATCCTTCTTTATTAAGAAGTTGTTTGTATAAACAAACTGCAACATACTACTTTATTGAGGCATTAATCCATGGAATAGTCCAAAATATAAGGCAAAATCACTGGAGCATGAATAAGGTAACAATGACCTTGACCTTATTATACTGAATGTTGATGTGATAAACATGTCTGATGCCCATCCTTCTTTATTAAGAGGTTGTTTGTATAAACAAACTGCAATATACTACTTTATTGGGGTGTACCAGATTTTGATCTCTAGCCCCGCCCAGGGGCAGACCCAGGGGTTCATTGAAGTAGAATGGAAGAGAACCTTCCCAGGTACCCCCATACCAAATATGAAAAGTTTTTGATAGAAGTAATCAAAAAAAAAAACTTCGAAGTAAAACTTTGTTATAGAAAGGTTAAACGGACATGGATGGAAGGACGGATGGACGGACAGACAAACGGACAAACGGAACTGACGAAAACTATATACCCCTTCGGCATACTTGGTATGCCAGGGGTATAAAAAGGGTATCTCCGATAATGATTCTTATTTCCCGTATCACATTTCATTAGAATATGTTTTCTTTGAGATAAAATCCCCAGATTCTACTCTCAACAGTTTTGGTTTTTTTCCCCGAAAATTATTTCTCAAAGATTTCCAGAGTGTTTTTTAAAACACATTCACCCAATCTGAATTTAGTCTCATAATAATTACAAAAGGATGATAAAGTTTGTTGGGGAATGGATACACTTTCAAGGGACGAAACTGTTAAACTTTTGTTTTTTGTCTGAAAAGAGGCTCTAAGGAGCAAATTCTTACCTTTTACAGCAGACCACTTTTCAGAAGAGGTTGGAGTGCATTAAAACAAATACAAAGCCACAAATGCTGTCTCCTTTGTAAAAACTGGTGGAAAATTGACCAAACTGTATTCAATCCCCTTAACCCTTAAAGCGCCAATCACAACCGCAGCAGACGACAATTTTTTATTTATTTATTTTTTTATTTTTCAGAGAAAACAAGCCTAGACATTTCATGTGAATCGTCTGCTTTGCAGCCGATTCACATGAAATGTCAATACTTTTTTTCTGAAAAAATAAAAAAAAAAAGATTTTAGAATGTCGTCTGCTGCAAATTTTGGTTGGCGCTTTAAGGGTTAAATGACTGTACAACACTACTACTACTAACCTTTTCTTTACGAGACATCTAATAACACAGAGGGCATCATGGAGGGACCTATCAGCCTCTTCTAACACCAGTTTGTTGGAACCTCGAATCAATACAGTTACTGTCTGTCCTGGATTCTGTATACCTGTGACCTAAAGGTAGAAACAAAACATTTATTTGCTGCATGTTTACAAATTTGATGCTCAAGTAACCCTGAATATTTTACTTCTCAAAGTTAAAAAAAACAACAAAAAACAAAGAACTATTTCTATTTTCGCAGTATACAAACGACTCCACAGCATGATGCCAATTAACCCATTTTTGTCAGTTGGACGAGTCTATTTCCAATAGTAAGGTCTCTGGTTATTAATTTTTTTTTTTTATTATTATTGTTTAATAGAAATTTCTGTAGTTAATGCGATCAGGATAGAGCCTGATCAAACATCACATTCTGTGGTGTCTGATCTGGGTCTGCGTTGTCTGCCAATTACCCTTTTGTGGGTTTCCAGAATAAAATGGGTTAGCATAGGCCAGTATGATGAATTGGTGTTTTATATCTACTTCTTTCAACAGTATTTAAGTCATATCAAGATGACAGAAAGGTGATAAAGACTCTTGTGCTGCAAAGGACTGTACAGTCAGTCATGACCTTCCTCCAGCAGGATTCAACCCTGGGACCTTGTGATACCACAGTCACCTGGACGCTTCTATAGGCCAGAATGAAATGCGAAATCTCATTACGTGAAATTTGAACTTCCCAGTACTGATGGAAGCTAAGAAAATTAAATGTTTTTGATGTTTTTTTTTTTTTGTTTGTTTGTTTTAAGAATAAGATTAAAAGGGGCAAAAAAAAAAAAAATAATGGCCATTATATGCAATCTCTCTGGTCAATAAAACAGTGGAAAGTAACCAGTTCTGTAAAGGAAGACAAAGTAATTGCCTCCCTAAATTCAAAATCAGTTACTTCTCTAAAACTACTTTAATGTCTTACTTTCTGAAACTAAGATTTTACTATTTGAAGATTTAGAACATTTATCACATTTTGAGATTACAGGATCCAGATTTTTCAATTGGAATTACATGTACAAGAGAAGTAGGAGATTGCAGAATGTATAACTAAAGTGATAATTAAAACAATAAGGATTTACTTTGTCACAATTATAAGATAAATGTCCTAAGATTTTGAACACTTCATTACATACTTTTTTTGCTTAAATTTTACTTTTTATGCAGTTGTTTCTTACAATACTTATTGGAATGATAAACAGTGTAGACCCTGATCAAACTCTAGTGTAGACCTTGATCAGACTGCCTGAGGAGCAGTCAGATCTGGGTCTGCCTGGTTTGCATATGTCATTTTGCCAGAAAATGTGGTGTACAAAGTTTTAGGACATTTACCATAAATATTATAATTAATGATCGGAAGAATATTTAAGACTGGTACTATTAGGAATGTTTGGCTATAGGTTAGCATAACCATTAACGCTTAAAGTGTCAAGCAAAATTTGTAGCAGACTATATTCTAATTTTTATTTCTATTTTTCAGATACAATGTCTTGACATAAAACGTCAATTGTCTGCCCAGCAGATTATTCACATGGAATGTCAAGTTATTTTTTTGAAAAATAAAAAACAAATATTTCAAAGTGTTGTCTGCTTTGGCTGTGATTGGCGCACTATGGGTTAAAAACTCATAAAATATGTCGCACTAAATGCAGTATACCATGTATATGTATGGGCTACATCATGCGAAACTAAGAATTCAAGAATAGGCAGGAAGCATAAGCCCAGATCAGCTTGCACATTTGCCTAGTCTTATCAGGGCCTACACTGTCCGCTCACATAATCCACAGATTATGGATATATATCAGAGAGAATGGATCAGTAGAGAATAAATGTCTTGATCAAACTTTGGAAGCACAGAAAGATCCGATTCTGTGATGATGATGATGATGATTTGGTGTTTTACGTTCATTTCAACATTATTTAAGTCATATGGAGACAAAATCCAATTCTGTGCAATCTAAGTATGCTCTAGACTAAGACACCTTTTTGCTTGATTTGGCCCATATGCAAGTTTGCCTTAGTGCACAGGATTACTATCAGAGGACTTGTTAAGGAGGAGTATTTGATGATAAATCTGGGATGATTTTCTCCAGTTCTCCACAAAAACCTATGTTGTTGGTACTCATTAGAAGCTTCTCGCTGAGGCGCTTCTTATGAGTACCCATAACATATGTTTTTGTGGAGAAATAAGAAAAATTATCCCAGAATTATCCTCCTTAGCAAGTTTTCGGATGACTATTAAAAGGACTGAATGCACTTGATAGATTTTCCATTACATTGCAGGGGAGATAAAGTTTGTGAGATCCCTTTTGGTTTCCAAAAAAGGGCTCTGCTCTAAAAGGGAAGACTTTGCTCCCAAGGGCAGCAAATTGCTCTAAAAGGAAAGACTTTGCTCCCAAGGCAGCAAACTCTTTCCTTTTTAGAGTAGACCCCATTTCAGAATGGGAGAGAAAAATTTTTTTTACAGAGTTGCAGCTTTTGAAATGTATTCATTCCGGTAACCTGACTAGGCCAAAGATACTGTAGAGCCCACCCATGAAAAATGAAGGTGTTGATCAGACTACAAATGAGCAGGCTGATCTGAGCCTTCAAATGTTTGCATATGCCCTAATCCTTTAATAGTACTTATCGTAAGTTAAGACGCTGACAATGTATTTGGTAATTCTTTTCACTGCTAAGGCTGGATTTTTTTTTTTTTCAAATAAAAAATGATGCATTTGTGGGTTTTCATTACAAGTGCCTCAACTCGTAAAAACACACTGTTTTCCTTGAATTATATGAAAATATTTTCTGGATACCCCACATATCTAGAGCTACCGTATTCGATCTAATTACTGCACATATCCCTATAAGCGCACAGTCAAGAAATTCCATAGTCTTCAGATTACAGCCAGTGTACTTTTTGTCTACTTCCTTATAAAGGCATATGTTGTGGGTACTCATTTGAATTGCATCGAATTCAAACGAGTTCTCACAACATATGCTTTTATAAAGAAAATCAGAAAAAAATTGCATTATCATCATTAAATAAATCCTATTCTGATTTTTTGTAGTGTACCTTCAGGTATGGTTCCTTCAGACTGGAAAAAAGCCCAAGTTTGTCCTCTCTTTAAGAAAGGTAGCAAACAGGACCCTGCTAATTACCGTCCGATATCTCTAACGTGTATTTTGTGTAAGACTATGGAGCATATCATTGCTTCTGGTCTCACAAAGCACTTCAACCAGAATGATATCCTATATGACCTTCAGCATGGCTTTCGAGAACGAAGGTCATGCGAAACCCAGCTTCTACAATTAATTGACGACCTTGCACGAAACATGACAGAAGGTAAGCAGACAGACCTTATATTGCTAGACTTTAGCAAGGCCTTTGACAAGGTCAACCACCTGAAACTGCTATACAAGTTGCAAGTGCATGGCGTGCAGGGCAGGACACGTGGATGGATTGAATCTTTCCTTTTAGGCAGGAGTCAAACAGTTGTCCTCAATGGGGAGAGCTCAGATGAACTGCCTGTTCTTTCGGGAGTTCCCCAGGGGTCAGTTCTGGGTCCCATCCTGTTTTTACTGTATATAAACGACCTGCCGGAAAACTTAGTCACAGGTTCGTTTGTTTGCAGATGACACTGCAGTATATTTGGCAGTACAGGGCCCTGACGACTCGGAAAAGCTTCAGAATGATTTGAATTTACTTCAAGAGTGGGAGGAAAAGTGGGACATGGAGCTTAATCCAACCAAGTGTCAGGTCTTGCATATAACCAGATCTCGTCGCCCTATCAGGTACAACTACACCATGCATGGACAGACCCTTGATTCGGTTGAGAAGGCCCGGTATTTAGGTGTCGACATATCCTCGGATCTGAGCTTCAGTCACCATATCGACAGAATCACTACTAATGCACAAAAACAAAAAAAATCTTGGATTCTTGAAAAGGAATATAAAAACTACTCATTCTGGCATACGTGAGGCGGCTTATAAAACTACTGTTCGGCCCCAGCTTGAGTATGCCTCTACTACTTGGAGTCCACACACTAAAAAAGATATTCACAAAGTTGAGATGGTGCAGAGAAGGTTGATTCGTTGGATATGTCACTCTTACTCATACTATGACAGTGTTACTGCTATGCAGTCAAATTTAGGCCTTAGGTCACTGGAACTGAGGAGAGCCGATGCGAGTGTCATAATGCTATATAAGATAGTCCACGGCATCGTTGCCATTCCGCTTCCAGCGTACTTTGAGCAACTTATCAGACGGTCAAGACATAGCCATCCCTATGCCTTCCGCCAGATACATATTACTGTTAATTATTATAAGTATTCTTTTTTTCCATTGTCTATAGTTTATTGGAATAATCTACCAACTGAGGTTGCCATGCTGCCTACACTCGACCAGTTCAGTGTGGCAGTTCGGTCCCTGGACCACTGCCTGCCATAATACAACAATAAAGCTGTTTTTAACCTGTTTTTTAAATTCTGCACTTGTTCTTTTAATACTATCACCTTTTACTTTTTCTTTTTCTGTTCTTGCATCGGACTTTAAGTCGCAATCAACCCTGCACATGATCCTCGTGAGGGGGTGTTGCAGTATGGAAAGATAGATAGATACCCTTAGTAGTAGATATATATTTTACCACAACTGAGTGTTCCAAGTAATTTTGAAAAACATAAGCGCACAGTGCGGTAATTAGGTCAAATACGGTATCTAGAGCTATGTAAATTTTCATGCTCTTTTTTTTTTTAATCTTAGAAAATAGAACCCGATATTCCACATGCATAGTCTCCATAGAGATCATCTCCTATGAAGACATCAAAAGTAAAGCCTTATTTTCTCAGAAAAATAAGAAGAAATCTTTAAACTTGCATCTGCAAATATCTAAGTTTGCTACTTTAAGACTTAACTATCTGTTCTGTGCAATGTGGCTGAAAATTCTACCTTATCTTTCTCAGAAAAAGCCACTGTCTACACTTGCAGAAGAGACACCATAATACTAACGGATCGGTTCGTATGCATGCTTTTATATATACATGTAGAACTAAAAAATGGTAGTGATAGCTCATATAAGATGCCCCTTTTTTCCTTGCCAAAAAGTATTTGTATTTTTCAAACTTCTCCATGAAAACATACTCTGTAGGTATTCATTAGAAGCGCCTTGTTAATGAGTACCAACATATGTTTTTGTGGAGAAAGAAGAAAAAACATTTATCTGACAGGCCTCTCTTATCAAGAGCTATCAGTAGTAATTGTGACCTGATTAGACTGCAGTGTACTCGTTCATCTATGCTATTTTCAAAGCAAATAACAGCAATGGTTACATTATGATTACATAGAACCTCAATAGCCTGGCTAATTCAAACTCGTTTATTAGACCCTACACAATTCTTTTGATAACTCAAGAAAACAAATATTTAAGAAATTTTCTTATTTTATCATGAAATTGTATGTTGTGTGTACTCCTTAGAACTGCCTCAATAAAATGATTCTAATGAGTACACTCAATATACCATTACTGTGTAGAAGGTCAAAAAGATTTCCCTAAATTATCTCCATTTGTTTCCTGAACTGGCACCATTTCCATGGTCCCAAAGATGTTCGAGCCATTGAAGTGCGACTGTATTACTTAATCCTTTGATCCCTGCAAACCAAACCAAACAACGTTGCAACCAGTATGGACATAGCGAGGGTTGAGCGCAAGACTGGCGTAAGTCAGATGGTTGTTTTTCCCCAAACCTAATCTCCTCACCATGAAGGCGTTATGAAGATTACAACATTTCTTTCTGTAAACAATGAAAATTTAGGTGCCATTGCTCTTATGACACCTAAATTTGCATTGTTTACAAAGGGGTCCAAGTTGCCCCTAAACAAGGGTTTCAAAAATATGTTTGAGTTACCATAGTCTTGCGCTCAACCCTCGAATTAGCTGATCCACCTAGCTCAGGCTTTACACCGCTTGCCATTCTTTCTTAATTTTTTTATTGACAGATACCCTTATGTGCAACAATGGACAAACCCAAAGTCAAAGACAGAAGCGTCCACTTCGGGAACTCAGGTGTGAAAAGGATGGATGGATGGATATTTTGTTTATAGACGCTCAACCCTAAAAGGGCATATAGCGTCTAATAAGATGTATATTATATGATGATTTTATTTAATGAGAAATTAAAAATATCTAGGATTGATGAGTTCATTTTAAAAAGATAAAGTATCAATGATTTTATGTTATTAAAATACAGATCATATTTTATTAAAAAGTCTGATCTCTTTCAGAAAATCGAGTATTTTTTGAGTTGGCATATTAAAAAGTTCCTTTATATTTTTTACATTAAAATACTTTGTGCGAATATAATTAAATTCAGCACAAGTGACAAGAAAATGTTTGACCGTAAAAGGTTCGTTACAAGGAATGCAGAATGGAGCTTGTTCATTGTTTAAAATATAAGAATGAGTAATTCTAGTGTGTCCAAGTCTACATCTCGTGATTTTTGTTTGTTCTTTTCTGCTGAGATTAGAGAATGTGCATTTGCTGTTAAAATTTGGTTTGATTTCATTTAATTTATTATAAGTTTGTGTTTCCCAAACAGACTGACATTTGTTGTTGATGTATTGACAGACGTTTGATTTAAAGTCGGAGTGAGGAATTTTGAAATTGGTTATTACTAAGGATAATGCAGATTTGGCTTCTGAATCTGCTAATTCATTTCCACGAATATTAACGTGGCTGGGAAGCCAACAAAATACAATTTCTTTTGAAGCGGAAAGATAATAATATTTTTTAAGAATTTGCTGAATTAATGGGTTTCTATGGTGTAAATCTTTAAGAGATTTTAATACAGAAAGAGAATCTGAATAAATGATAAACTGTTTTTCAGACTGATCTCTTATATGGTAAAGTGCAATATCAATTGCCTTGGCTTCGGCGGTAAAAATGGAGCTATTATCAGGTAATCTGATACTGTCAGTAAAATTTGGACTAATAACAGAACAAGCAACTTTCTCATCTTGTTTCGAACCATCTGTATAAATTGACAGGTAATGTTTATAATTTGATTTGATTTCTAAAAATTCATTCTTAAAAATATGCAACTCGACTTCTGTTTTTTTATTTTTATGAAGGTCTAAAATAATCTTTGGAGGGTTTAACGTCCATGGCTCTTTTGATGGAAAAGAAAAATGCTGAACATTTTTAATATTGATATTGGCCTCTTCAAGTAACGGTTGTATTCTCAGGCCAAGGGGTTTAATAGCTATTGGTTTATTATTGTAAAATCTTTCATATTTAGGGTTAAAAACACAATCATGAGCTGAATTAAGTGGATTGGCGGCTAATTTAGTAACATATTGAAGAGACAATTTCTCTCTTCTTATATACAATGATGGTTCATTTGATTCAGCGTATAAACTTTCGACAGGGGAAGTACGAAAAACTCCTAGAGCCAGACGTAAACCTTGGTGATGAATAGTATCCAAAGATTTCAAATAAGATTTTCTTGCGGATCCATAAACTATGGATCCATAATCCAATTTAGATCTAATAAAAGATCTATAGAGATTTAAAAGAACAGTACGATCTCTTCCCCAGTCGGAACTGGAGAGAACTTTAAGAATATCAAGAGCTTTTAAACATTTAGCTATTAAAGCTTTGATGTGTGGTATAAAAGATAATTTGTTATCGAACAAAAGACCCAGGAATTTTGCTTCACTGACGACTGGAATTGGACTACCGTATATGGTGAGATGAGGATCTAAATGTAGCTGACGTATCTGACAAAAATGAACGCATTGAGTTTTTGTTTTTGAAAATTTGAAACCATTTTCTGTTGCCCAATCTTCTATATTGTTTAAACATCGTTGTAGTTTGAATTCAATGGTTTCCATATTTTTCGATCTAATAAATATTCCAAAATCGTCAAAAAAAAGTGAACAATCAAGGTCTTTCACATATTTAACAATATCGTTAATTTTAATGCCAAACAAGGTAGGTGATAAAATGCTTCCCTGTGGTACACCTTGTTCTTGTTTAAATATGTCCGATAACGTATTACCTATTCGAACATTAAATGTTCGATCTGATAAAAAGTTTTGAATAAAAAGTGGTAATCGGCCTTTAAGGCCTAATTTATGTAAATCTTTCATGATGCCATGTTTCCAGGTAGTATCGTAAGCTTTTTCTAAGTCAAAAAATACAGCTACGACATGTTCTTTTTTAACAAAGGCATCACGAATAAAAGATTCCAAACAAATCAAATGATCGTTTGTACAGTTATTTTTTCTGAATCCAGCTTGATATTTTGTTATAAGCTGGTTTGATTCTAAGAACCAAACCAGTCTATCATTAATCATTCTCTCCATTGTTTTACACAAACAACTTGTCAAAGCAATAGGTCTGTAGTTAGTAGCTTCAGTATGATCTTTATTTGGTTTTGGTATAGGTATAATCGTTGCTTTACTCCAGTCTTTTGGAAATTTTCCAGTGATCCAAATATCATTTAAAATATTTAATAAAGTTTTTAAAGCATTATCGGGTAAATGTTTAAGAATTTGATAATGGATGTCATCAGGACCAGCAGCTGTATCGTGAGATTTATTAAGAGCATCTGATAATTCTGAAGCTGTGAATGGTACATTATATTTTTCATGATTTAGTGACGTAAAATTTAGATGCTCTTTCTCTTGTTCCTGTTTTATGTTTTGAAAGGTTTCGGAATAATTTGCACTAGAAGAGTTTTTCTGAAAATTCTCTCCTAGTGCATTGGAAATATCTTTAGTCGTTGAGCATATATTTCCATTTGATTTAATATGGACATGCTTGTTATTTTTATTTTTGCCAGTAATTTTTCTAATCATGTCGCATATTTTCTTTGCTGGAGTTCTAGAATTAAGTTTGGAGACGTATTGCTGCCAAGATGTTCTTTTAGCCGTTTTTATTGTCTTGCGAGCTTTTGCTCGCATTTGTTTGGCATGGATTAGATTTTCTTTTGTTGGCTGTCTATTGAACTTTCGTAAGGCAGATTTTCTTTTATTTATTGAATTTTTAACATCTTTATTAAACCAAGGTCTATTTCTTTTTGAACGTGTCGAGGACTTTGGAATACATTTTTCGGCTACATGAATTAATGTATCAGTAAAAGCTTGTATATCATCTGCTGTTTTAAACATTTCAGGATTTAATTTTTCATTACATAGCTCCATAAAATTCTCCCAGTTTGCTTTATTGAAATTCCATCGGGAATGATGGTCTTCATTTGTCGATTCAATTTCTTCAATTTTAATTGGAAAATGATCGCTCCCATGAAGGTCATCTAAAACTGACCAATCAAAATCTAAGTAAATATTTGGAGAGCATATAGACAAATCTAAAGCAAAATAATTTCTTGTAGGAGAATGAAGATAAGTTGGTTGTTTATCGTTAAATAAACATAAATCATTTTCTGCAATAAAATTTTCTATTATTTCTCCTTTGTCATTTGTATCCAGACAACCCCATAGTTTGCTGTGACTATTAAAGTCACCTAATAATAAATAAGGACGAGGTAACTGGTTTATAAGATTTTCTAAATCGTGTTTAGAAAATTTACAGTGTGGAGGAAGATATAGAGAACAAATTGTTATGGATTTAGACAGAGTGACATTTACAGCAACAGCTTGTAAATTACTATTTATATCTATCTGTCTATGAGGAACATTTGATTTTACAAGGATAGATGAACCTCCTGAGGCTTTCTGATTTTCAGTTGCGATATGATTATATAAACTATAATTTTTAAAATTAATATTATCTGTATTTTTTAAAAAGGTTTCCTGGAGACAAAAGACAGTCGGAGAAAGTAGTATTGTTAAAATTAAAATTTCGTTATAATTTGCTTTTAGTCCTCGACAGTTCCACTGAATAATTGATTTTTTATCCATGATAAATGGAGAGATGATTTGAAAATAAGGAACTTAATCCTTTTGTTTTCTCTGAGACTGCGAGAACATGGAGGAGTCAGTCTCTAACTCCATGTTCTCAAGGGAATCGAACCGATTGACCAACTTGATCGGATCGGCCAATGCCCCTTTACTATATGGATTTGGTACTTGATCTTTATCTTTTTCTTTTCCATTTTTTCCTTTCTGGTCAGCTGTCCTGGACCTGGATCTCTGTTGTGATCCACTTGTTTTAGTCGGCTGTGTTTGTGAACTGTTTTGAGATTTTGTTGGTGGTCTAGACTGATGAGTAGATGTGGGTTTAGGTTTAGGTTTTTGAGTAGGAGTAATAACTTTTGAATTTGCTTTGATGACAGAATCTTTTTCGTTAAACTGGGTAGAACTTTCTTTGGTTTCAGGTTTAGTGTTTAGGGATTGAACAACTTTTGCAAAGGTGATTTCAGGTTGATTTTCTTGAATCTTTTTGGCTTCCAAATAAGTAATTTTTTGTGTAACTTTAATTTTCATTATTTCTTTCTCTTTTTTCCAAATTTCACACTGATTTGATTTTGATTGATGGTTTTTGTGACAGTTCACACACTTGGCTTCATTTTTACAAGCATTTGTTGAGTGATCAAAGTCACCCATACCACATTTTTCACATACTGATCCAGGTAATTCAGGACAGCCGTTTTCATGATGTCCAAACCTCTGACAGTTGAAACACCGCAGAGGATTTGGAATGTAGACTTCAACCGGTATAATTCGGTAAAAGATTTTTAGTGATTTCGGTAAAGTTGTGGTGTTGAAAGTTAGTAAAAGTGTATTTGTTTCTATAAAGTTTCCATCTTTTTTAATTTTAAAACGTTTGCAAGCTGTTACTCCTTGTGTGTTAAGATATTCTGTGATATTTTCTTCAGTTTCATGTTTTAGCATCCTGTCACGGATAAAGGTGTGAAAAGGATACAAAATCAAAGCTGATATGACAAGCATTCCTCATAGCATAGCTCCAGATAAGAGGGGTATCCACATAATTTTTCTTATTTCTTCACAAAAAACATGTAGGTACTCATTAGAAGTGCCTCGGAGAGGCACTTCTAATGAGTACCCATGTTTTTTTTGAGGATAAATAAGAAAAATATAAGTACCTTTTGATTCCAAAAAGTGCCTTATTTGGAGCTATGCTTACAGAAAGACATCGAAATAAATATTTGAACCATGTCACATGAAAAGGGTCTTCAGGGCATATGCAGACAGCACAGGCCCAATCAGACTGTATTTCAACATGGTCTGATCAGGGCCTTCACAATCTGCTTAAAGATTCATAGAATACATAGGTGTATATATAGATGCACAGGCAGCTCAGAATGCATAGGCAGTCTTGTAGGAAATGCTGTGCCCCGACTCATATAGACTATTCAGGTAGTTTTTCTCATGACATTTCACAATGCTGATGCAACCACTTACAGTATTTACCCTAAATATTGGGACACCTGAACTTATTACCTTACTTGTCTCAGAATTTGCACAAGGCCCTTTTTAATATTTTCTGCTGGTATGTCTAAAACAATACTGGGTGAGTGGCAAACAGCGTAAACCCTGATCAGACACCATATTATGCAGTGTTTTATCTGGGTTTACGCTGTTTGCCCTGTCCCAATACTTAGAGTTAGAATGGTAAACTACTGACAGAGTAGTTGATGAGGAGGAGTGTTTCGTGATAATTCCTGGGATATTTTTCTTAACCCATTTACATTGAGTGAACTCTTCTACCACAACTCTTTGGACACATCTATTTCCAATAGTAAAGTGTCTAGTTATTAGTTTTTACTATTACTATGTTTTATAGAATTGCTGCAGTTAATGCAAACTGTGTAGAACCTGATCAGATGCCCTATTCTGGGTCTGCACTGTTTGCCAATTACCCTTTTGGGAGTCTCCAGACTAAAATGGGTTAATTCTCCATAAAGACATCTGTTGTGGGTACTCATTAGTAGCGCCTTACTTCTATTTTTCCATAAAAACATACATTGTTGATACTCTAATGAGTAACAACGTTAAATTTTGTCCTATACTCCTCCTTAACAATATCTCTGCTACTGAGCTGCTGGTGTACAACATAACGAATAAAGTTACCATAGTTGCAAAGAAAGCATTGCATTCAAATATTCAAACTTACAGACTTGAAAAGACTAACTTAATCCTATCCTGCTGAACCAGGATATACCCTGCCTTTGAAAACAGTGTAGATCCAGATCAGTCAACTAATCTGCAACTGCACTGTTTGCCATACAGTACGTGAATTTGTATCAACAATCAGGCCAAAATATTTGACTGCCTGACAATTTGAAGTGGGCGTGGCATCTTAATTTATCCAGCATGACAAGGGTTAACATTTGCAAACTAACAAAACAATGTCACAGCTCTTGATAATTTCAGATTATTCTTCTGAATGACTTTACAATCTGTCTGCCACTGAATTTAAACTTACTCCTAATTCTAAGTAACTCTAATTCCTAAGTAAACCCTATTCCCATAGCTCCAGGTAAGAGGGGATATCCTAGAAATATTTTTCTAATTTCCCCACGAAAACGTTATGGGTACTCATTAGAAGCCACTTGGCGACATATAATGAGTACCCACAACTTTTTTGGAGAGTAAGAAAAATATCAATACTTTTGGTTTGGAGCTATGTCTAATCTTCCACAAAATTTATACTTGAACCTAACCATAACATAACCCAAAAACCTTCAGCTAACTGTAGCCCAACTCCAAACAACCGTAATTCTGGTTATTTACCTTTTTATACACGGAAAGATTCTAAAATCTTGTCTGCTTACTCCTTATCACCACTTCAGTGAGACCATTTTAATGCATATATATACTCGTATATATGTGTTTTTGCAAAAAATAACATAACTATTTTGGATACCGTATATAACATAAATATTCAGATGTGTTGAAACACTGCAGGCCTGGACTTAACTGCTCATAAAGGAGCAATTTGATAAAGGTATACACCATTTCTCATTCAGTCATCATGTTTTAGACACATCAATCCAGGTAGTAATATGGACTTGTTCACAGCAGGTACGTATGGTAATGAGTTGCAGTGTCTGAATAAATATAGTATTACAATATCCCATTTATCTATAGCAATAAATGTCATTATGAAGCAGTTTAGCTGATTTTGGTGATTTTACTTCCCATCTACAGGATTTTGTCAATATTTTATCCAGATGAGGGGTTTACCCATGACTTTGCAACTAAAAAGACCAGCACCATGGCTCTAGATATTAACCCTTGTTGTCCTGCTGAATAAATTAAGATGCACTGCCAACTTCTAATTGTCAGCCAGTCAGATTTCTTGATCCAGATTGTTGATATAAATCCACATACTGAACGGCAAACAGTGCAGATTCAGATCAGTTGGCTTCTTCAGAAGCCAACTGATCTGGATCTACACTGTTTGCAATGGCAGGGCCTATCCAGGTTCAGCAGGTCAAAGGTTAAGGCACTTTTTTCTTTCCAACAATTATCTTATTTCTCTGTGAAAACGTATGTTCTGGGTACCTAGGTGCTTCCCATGAGTGCCCACAATGTATGTTTTCATGGAGAAATTAGTAAAAATATTTATGTGGCTACCCCTCTTATCTAGAGCCATGCTGACATAGCTCCAGATAAGGCACTTTTTTCAACCAAAAAGTGTTGAAATTTTTCTTATTTCTCCATGAAAACATGTAGTACTCATAAGAAGCACCTCAATGAGAATATCCCCTCTTATCTAGAGCTATGCTGTGCGCCAAATAAAGAAGCAGTAGAAAGCCATTAATAAAGCCAGTCGAGGAAGACTATGTGCATATATGTATTTACCGGATTTGTGTACATCTGAAGAAATTCACACATACGACTGTTACTACTGGTATGCATACTGGGTAAGTATTAAATTTTCAAAAAAGTTCAATACTAATATGCCTCCCTGCCCTACATTACTTCATCTAACATCTTAATCAAATACTTAATATTCACTATAACCGCTAGGAAAATTACCTTGAATTTGTTAATGAACATACACACAAGACATCAAAGGTCAGTTCTAGGTATTAAGATTTTTCTTCTGACCAATGACTTTTTATTTTGAAAATATTTTATTTTTTTTTAAGCTTTAAATAAGATGAAGTACACATATATTTCCTTAACGTATATTTCTCACATTTCAATTGTATGATGTAGCATTCTCTGTCTGCGTATGTGTTAAAGCATTTTTTTCACTACTCACCTTAATTATCTTGTTAGGGCCTGCCTGTACTTCTTCCACAAGATCAGCCGAGCCGAGATTCTCTGCTACAAAATGATCTAAACTGGCAACTGGACGACAGCCTAGTGTCTGTAAATGAACATATAAAGAATGGATACACATACAGGAGAGGTAACTGCCTTCCCACTAAAACGGGTCTACTCTGAAAAGAAAGAATTTACTCCCCTTGGGAGTAAATTCTGTCCTTTTACAGTAGACCCCATTTCAAAAGGGGATTGGTATGCAGGAAAGCAAACAGGAAGTTACACTTGTCTCCCTTGTAAGAAAATGGTGGAAAATTTACAGTGTATCCAGTCCACCTAGACTAGTTTACACATGGGCCCAGATAAGGTGATGACTGATGTGATAATTTAGCTCCAGATAAGTCGTTTTTTTTAACTAGAAATTCAGGTACTTTTCTTAACTCTGCATGAAAACACAGAATGTGGTGCTCATTAGAAGTGCATCAATGATGCGCTTCTAATGGATACCGACAACTTATGTTTTTATGGAGAAATAAGAAAAATATTTGTGAGATACCCTGTGTTATATGGAGATATCTGATAATTTAGAACAATTTTCATTTATTCACCAAAACAAATCTTGTGGATATTCATTTGACTTGCCTTGGTTTGTTTGTGTTAAGGTTTTATGGCCCAGTCAACCCAATGGGGTCATGTCCAGCGCGAACAGTTTACCTAACTACACTTTTACTGGGCAGGCTTAGTCCTCTTGGCGGTTAACCAGTATTGTGCACATTCTTTCACCAGAAACTGACAACTGCCCTTCTTGAATCAGCGGAAGGGAGAGAATGAGTCACTGAAGCCTTGGTAAGGAACTTCCAAGAAGTACCCACAAGGTATGTATTTTGTGCTGAATAACGAAAATTATCTTCTGAAATCTCCCCTTACCTGAACACAGGCCTCCTAGTGGCCCACTTTGAAAATATAGGTTTTTATGTAGGTTCTTCTTACTCAAAATATAGGTTATTTACAGGTTTTTCAATAAAAAATATAGGTTAAAAAAAGGTTCTTCCAAACTCACATAGAGATTTAAAACTGAAGAAAAAATATTTGATGAATTTTTGCACCACAATTATTCAGATAAAGTTGATCTGAATTTTACATAGTCCGAGCGAGCGAAGCGAGCAAGGAAAAAAATACAATTTCTTGACAGTTTTCATCACTTTTTTGGGACTAAAAAGTAAAAACAAGAATTCCGCGGAAGGCGTCATCGCACCTGCTGGCGCAAAAGTCACAGGAGCCACAATCAGAATGTGGTTATTAAATAAGTTTATTTCATTCTTAGCAGTGCTTACTTGGAAAACTGGGTTGAAAAAAATGTAGACAAAGTGCCAAGTGGGGCACATATATTCCAGGCCAGTCCCATTCCCTCTAATGGCTATATCTTCAGCACTGACTTTTCGTATCATACAGCCAAATGATAATGGAACATTGACGTAAAATGTGTAAAAATCACTGGAGCATGAAATTTAGGTCAAGGTCACGGGTCAAGGTACCTACTAATTCAGTACATCAAGGAGAAGCACAATGCAAGGTATGGTGGTTGTAGGCCTTATAGTTGAGGAGTTATCAAACATCAACGTAAAATTTGTCAAATATAGGTCAAGGTCACTGGGTCAAGGTACCTGCCAAGCCAGTGCAGTGAGGTGAAGCACTATGCAAGGTTTAGTGGTTGTAGGTCTTATATTTGAGGAGATCCCGAACATCAATATAAAATGTGTCAAAGTCACTGGAGTGCACAATATAGGTCAAGGTCACCAGGTCAAGTTACCTGTCGAGTCAGTACATCGAGAAGAAGTGCTATATAAGATTTGGTGGTTGAAGGCCTTACAGTTTAGGACATATGGAAGGATGACGTACACGGTGTAAAAGTCAATGGAGCATGAAATATAGGTCAAGGTCACCCAGTCAAGGTACCTGCAGAGTCTGTACATTGAGGAGAAGCACTATGCAAGGTTTGATGGTTGTAGGCCTTATAGTTGAGGAGATATTGAACGTTGACGTAAAATGTGTAAAAGGCACCGGAGGGCAAAATATAGGTCAAGGTCACCAGGTCAAGATACCTGCCAAGTCAGTACATATTGGAGAAGCACTATGCAAGGTTTGGTAGCTAGAGGTCTTACACTTGAGGAGATCTGGAACGTTGACGTAAATTATGTTAAAGTCACTGCTGCCAAAATATAGGTCAAGGTCACCAGGTCAAGGTATCTGCTAAGTCAGTACATTGAGGAGAAGCACTTTGCAAGGTTTGATGGTTGTAGGCCTTATAGTTGAGGAGATATTGAATGTCGACGCAAAATATGTCAAAGTCACTGGAGCGCAAAATATAGGTCAAGGTCACCGGGTCAAGGTACCTGCCAAGTCTGTACCTCTAGGAGAAGCACTATGCAAGGTTTGGTAGTTGTACGCCTTATAGTTGAGAAGATCTGGAACGTCAACGTAATTGTGTCAAAGTCAATGGAGCGCAAAATATAGGTCAAGGTCACTGGGTCAACATATCTGCCAAGTCAGGAGGTCAGGGAGATGTGTCATGCAAGGTATGATGGTTGTTGTAGAATTGTAGTTGATTAGAATACTAACTTTGACGTAAATGTCGAACTTCGACATAACAGAACTGTTAAGAGACAGACAGACGGACGAACAGACAGACGAATGGAAAAGCGGGCACCTATGTCGCAAAGTCAGGAGGTCAGGGAGATATTTCATACAAGGTTTGATGGTTGTTTAGTCTTGTAGTTGATTAGAATACTAACTTTGACATAAATGTCGAACTTCGACATAACAGAACTGTTAAGAGACGGATGGACAGACAGACAGACAGACGAACAGACAGACGAATGGAAAAGTGGGCACCTATGTCGCAAAGTCAGGAGGTCAGGGAGATGTTTCATGCAAGGTTTGATGGTTGTTTAGTCTTGTAGTTGATTAAAATACTAACTTTGACATAAATGTCGAACGTCGACATAAATGTTGACAGACGGACGGACGAATGGACAGACAAACGGAAAAGCGGACGCCTATGTTGCAAAGTCAGGAGGTCAGGGAGATGTTTCATGCAAGGTTTGATGGTTGTTTAGTCTTGTAGTTGATTAGAATACTAACTTTGACATAAATGTCGAACGTCGACATAAATGTTGACAGACGGACGGACGGACGGACGGACGGACGGACGGACGGAAAATCGGACGCCTATATCGCACCCTGCTACAAGCAGGTGCGATAATAGTAGGGCATTTTGAAGAAAAGTTAGGGTTGAGTCGCGAGAAGGTTCAAAAAGTGAAAAATATAGGTTTTTTCATGAAAATACAGGCTTTTTATAGGTTTTATGAACAAAATAAAGGTTTTATAGGTTTGACACAAAATTATAGGTTATTATAGGTTTTATAGGTTTCGCTAGGAGGCCTGTGAACACCTAGGGAAAATATTTTACCACAAGTGAACAGTGAAGATAAAAGTTCTGCAGGAATGAGATGTCCAATTCTATATGTCACAGGGAAAGGGCAAATACCCTCATATGCAACCCACTCGTCTTAGTTCACAAATGGAAAAATGGTGATTTCCCACAGCAGCACACGTCAGAACATGTTAAATCTATCAGCCCATAACTTAATCTGTCCTACTTGAGATAAACCTTAACTCATTAGTCTAGAAGCACAGAGGGACATGTCTGTGATTTTAACATAATGCCAGTTTGCATTTTCTTTCTAAATCTAGATGCCACAGGGGACTGGAACCCTGCTAGTTTCCATCCTTGCCTACTGACAGTGACTGGATTCAAGGACAATATTATGGTTTTAACTCCGGATAAAAGGGAGTACCAGGTAAATATTTTATTTCTCCATGAAAACAGAAGTTGTGTATACTTATTAAAAACTACCATATTTTCATCTAGAAATAAAAAAAACAAGAGGCCCACGGGCCACGGGTCGCTCACCTGAGTGACATAGCCACTGCAGATATGCAGATGTTATGCAACATTTTTCCAATCCTGTCATCGCAACTAATGAAAAGATCATCATTTAAGCAGTTCTTTATTTTGAAGAAGAAGATATATGGCATGCCAGTCAATTGAGCGTGATCATTTGAACAAACTCTAAATGGCAGCCAACTTGGATATCCGATTGGCACAATTTTAGCTATTTTTGATCTACAAGTCACCCCAATGTCTCCTACGAAGTTTGGAGTCAATTGGCCTTTCGGTGCAGGAGAAGAAGCTAAATATAGTTTTTCAAGATGGTGGCCATGGTGGCCATCTGGGATTTCTGATCAGAACGATTTTAGCTACATTTGTGCTTCCTACTAAGTTTCGAGTCAAGTGACTTTTGGGTTTAGGAGAAGAACCGAAAAATAGATTTACAAGTTGGCTGCCATGGCACCCATCCTGGTTTTACGATCGGCACGATTCTAGCTATTTTTGATCTACAAGTCACCCCGATGCTTCCTACCAAGTTTGGAGTCAAATGGCCTTTCGGTTCAGGAGAAGAAGCGAAAAATAGGTTTTCAAGATGGCTGCCATGGCCGCCATCTTGGATTTCAGATAGGCATGATTTTAGCTATTTTTGATCTATAAGTCAGCCCAATGCCTCCAAGTTTGGAGTCAATTGGCTTTTGGATTTAGGAGCAGAAGCGAAAAATAGATTTTCAAGATGGCGGCCATGGCGGCCATCTTGGATTTCCGATCGGCACGATTTTAGCTATTTTTGATCTACAAGTCATCCTGATGCTTCCTAGCAAGTTTGGAGTCAATTGGCCTTTCGGTTCAGGAGAAGAAGCAAAAAATAGATTTTCAAGATGGCCGCCATGGCGGCCATCTTGGATTTGCGATCGGCACGATTTTAGCTACTTTTGATCTACAAGTCACCCTGATGCTTCCTAGCAAGTTTGGAGTCAATTGGCCTTTCGGTTCAGGAGAAGAAGCGAAAAATAGATTTTCAAGATGGCGGCCATCTTGGATATCCGATCGGCACGATTTTAGCTATTTTTGATCTACAAGTCACCCTGATGCTTCCTAGCAAGTTTGAAGTCAACTGGCCTTTCGGTTCAGGAGAAGAAGCGAAAAGTAGATTTTCAAGATGGCCGCCATGGCGGCCATCTTGGATTTCCGATCGGCACGATTTTAGCTATTTTTGATCTACAAGTCACCCTGATGCTTCCTAGCAAGCTTGGAGTCAATTGGCCTTTCGGTTCAGGAGAAGAAGCGAAAAATAGATTTTCAAGATGGCGGCCATGGCGGCCATCTTGGATATCCAATCGGAATGATTTTAGCTATTTTTGATCTACAAGTCACCCCGATGCTTCCTATCAAGTATCAAGTCAATTGGCCCAGGGGAGTAGGAGGAGTAGGCTTTTAAAGCAATTGTTGATGCCGCACAACAGACGACGGACATTGACTGACCACAATAGCTCACCATGAGCACTTCGTGCTCAGGTGAGCTAACAAAAAAAAAAACAAGAATTCCGCGGAAGGCGTCATCGCACCTGCCGGGGCAAAAGTCACAGGTGCCACAATCAGAATGTGGTTATTAAATAAGTTTATTTCATTCTTAGCAGTGCTTAGTTGGAAAACTGGGCTAAAAAAAAATGTAGACAAAGTGCCTAGTGGGGCATATATATTCCAGGCCAGTGCTATTCCCTCTAATGGCTATATCTTCAGCACTGACTTGTCGTATTATACAGCCCAATGATAATGGAACGTAGACGTAAAATGTGTAAAAGTCACTGGAGCGTGAAATAGGGTCACGGGTCAAGGTACCTGCTAATTAAGTACATCAAGGAGAAGCACTATGCAAGGTATGGTGGTTGTAGGCCTTATAGTTGGAGAGTTATCAAACATCAACGTAAAATGTGTCAAATATAGGTCAAGGTCACCGGGTCAGGGTACCTGCCAAGCCAGTGCAATGAGGTAAAGCACTATACAAGGTTTAGTGGTAGTAGGTCTTATATTTGAGGAGATACCAAACATCAACATAAAATGTGTCAAAGTCACTGAAGTGCAAAATATAGGTCAAGGCCACCAGGTCAAGGTACCTGCCAAGTCAGTACATCGAGAAGAAGCACTATATAAGATTTGGTGGTTGAAGGCCTTACAGTTGAGGACATATTGAAGGGCGACGTAAAAGGTGTAAAAGTCAATGGAGCACGAAATATAGGTCAAGGTCACCCAGTCAAGGTACCTGCTGAGTCCGTACATTGAGGAGAAGCACTATGCGAGGTTTGATTGTTGTAGGCCTTATAGTTGAGGAGATATTGAACGTCGACGTAAAATGTGTAAAAGGCACTGAAGCGCAAAATATAGGTCAAGGTCACTGGGTCAAGATACCTGCCAAGTCAGTACATCTAGGAGAGGCACTAAGCAAGGTTTGGTGGCTAGAGGTCTTACACTTAAGGAGATTAAGAACGTTGAGATTAACATGGAACGTTGATGTAAATTATGTCAGTCACTGCAGCCAAAATATAGGTCAAGGTCACCAGGTCAAGGTATCTGCCGAGTCAGTACATTGAGAAGAAGCACTCTGCAAGGTTTGATGGTTGTAGGCCTTATAGTTGAGGAGATAGCAAACGTCGACGCAAAATGTGTCAAAGTCACTGGAGCGCAAAATATAGGTCAAGGTCATTGGGTCAAGGTACCTGCCGAGTCAGTACATCTAGGAGAAGCACTATGCAACATTTGGTAGTTGTACGCCTTATAGTTGAGAAGATCTGGAATGTCAACGTAAATTATGTCAGTCAATGGAGCGCAAAATATAGGTCAAGGTCACTGGGTCAATGTACCTGCCAAGTCTGGAGGTCAGGGAGATGTGTCAGGTGTGATGGTTGCAAGGTGTGATGGTTGTTGTAGAATTGTAGTTGATTAGAATACTAACTTTGACGTAAATGTCGAATTTCGACATAACAGAACTGTTAACAGACAGACAGACGGATGAACGGACAGACGAATGGAAAAGCGGGCACCTATGTCGCAAAGTCAGGAGATCAGGGAGATGTTTCATACAAGGTTTGATGGTTGTTTAGTCTTGTAGTTGATCAGAATACTAACTTTGACATAAATATCGAACTTCGACATAAATGTTGACAGACGGACAAACGGACAGACGAACGGAAAAGCGGACGCCTATGTCCCAAAGTCAGGAGGTCAGGGAGATGTTTCACGCAAGGTTTGATGGTTGTTTAGTCTTGTAGTTGATTAGAATACTAACTTTGACATAAATGTCGAACTTCAACATAAATGTTGACAGACGGACGGACGGACAGAAAATCGGACGCCTATATCACACCCTGCTACAAGCAGGTGCGATAAAAAAACCCACATGTATCAGGGGTATTTCTGAGAAACCTATTTAATCTGATGCCTTGTCAGACAAATTTCTGCCAAAAATAACAAGACATGTATTAGCAAACAAAGCAGATCTGTTACTGGACAAGGTAGTTTAACTTGTATTTGCCCATCAAACACAAATCTACTGGTACTAACACAGATGTTGGTGTGTGTGCGCCCGCGCAGTTTTTTTTTTTTTCGACCAAAGCATATCAATATTTCTTATTTCTCCATAAATGTATGTTGAGGTTACTCATTAGAAGCACCAGTCCTGGTCTCTTTTAACAAGTATCTATACAACATATCTTTGCATATAGAAAAAAAGGAAAATATTCATCTGGATACCTCTCCTATCTTGAGCTATGCAGAAATGATCTGTCAATACATGTGGCCACATAATTGTTCAATGCCTCTTACCTTACAAACAAATTCTATATCTTCTCTATCAATATCTTTAACTACCATTATTTTCATCTTTGCTAGAAAATGTAGAGCTAAATCACTAACAGCATCTCTGAAATAAACCAGAAAGTAGTTTTTCAGTGCTACAGCATGGTTCAGGATGGAAGTCATTCAAAGTCTACACAGTGGCTTTGTTCAGAGTGGCCTCCAAGTCATTCAAAGTCTACACAGTGGCTTTGATCAGAGTGGCCTCCAAGTCATTCAAAGTCTACACAGTGGCTTTGATCAGAGTGGCCTCCAAGTCATTCAAAGTCTACACAGTGGCTTTGATCAGAGTGGCCTCCCACCTTTTCATTAACCCTTGTCATGCTGGATAAATTAAGGTACCACGCCCACTTCTAATTTTCAGCCAATCAGATTACTTGATCCAGGTTGTGGCTACAAAGTCTCATAATGACAAACAGTGCAGATCCAGATCAGTTGGCTTCTTCAGAAGCCAACTGATCTGGATCTACACTGTTTGCAACGACAGGGTATATCCGGGATCAGCAGGACCAGGGTTATGAGGTGGCAGGAGGCGAAAATGCCTTATGCCCTTCCAGCAAAAAGCTTTCTACTCTTAAGCTTTTCTAAAGGATTTTGTTTTACACAGCATCTGCCCTCTACTTACAGATGTTGTTTGTTTGAGTTGAGGTTTTACGGCCCAGTCAACCCAATGGGGTCATGTCGAGCGTGGTCAGTTTACCTAAGCACACGTTTACTGGGCAGGCTTAGTCCTCTAAGCGGTTAACCAGTATTGTGCACATTCTTTCGGCAGAAACTGACAACTGCCCTTCTTGAATCAGGGGAAGGGAGAGAATGACTGTAGAAAATATTTCATGATCAATCTCCACGAAAGAATGCTGCCGACCTCGGCGGGGGTTGAACCCGCGACCTCCTGGTCCTCAGTCGGACAGCGCATCCAACTGAGCCACTAAGGCGGTTTGACCTGCTGCTTTAAAGATTACTGAAAAGGCTGTCCTTGAAGTAATTCAAAAGAGTACACACAAAACAGCATATTCAAGAAGAAATCTTAGGCATTTTAGAAAAATCAATTCCTCTTCATGGTTAAACAAAGCATTCATACCTATGCTATAAGGTTAAGGTTACTGGACACAAAAAGCAAATGTCTCCAGACAAGGAGCTCTTTTTTTTTTTTTTTTTAACCAAACAGTTTCTCATACGTGCAAAGCAAAGCGGGCCCGAAGGGCCCGCGTGCGAAGCACGCCTATAGATAACACGTAGCATTCAAATAAAGTTCATTCAAATGTAGTAATTTACCTAAGAAACTTAAAAACTTTGGACAACATGGCACCTTTCATATGTAATACTGGATCCAGCATCAGAAACCTAATTCTGATCGACGCTCAATGAAGCCGGAACACATTTTTGCTCACAAGTATCTTCTCGACATATCGAGAGAGGATTAGAATCTATTTACTTCGCATTTAAATTAATCCAAAAAATTTTCAAAGTTCAAATTCCAAAGTCAGATGTGAAACGAAATGAAAGCTAACCAAATTTACACCGTACTGGGGAAAAAAGAAACAAAATGTGCACGAGAATCCTGGGATTACATAACTGGGTGTTCCCGTGACGTAGCTTTTGTTGTCCGCTAAATGTTCCTGCGGGGTTTTCCTGTCGCTGTAACGACGTTTGTTTACACTTTTTTTTTTGAGATGTAAAGCAGGTATTTATGAAACCAGCATATTGAGACAAGATTTTAAGGTAATTTAATCATTTATCTAATCCAATATGTATAAATGCTGTTCATTGCTTGAAAAAAAAAAAAGGTTTTAAAAGAGGTGCTCTGTAGGTTCAATTCGCTTGGCATTGGTGTGTATTTTGTTTCTTAAAAAAAAAAAAAAAAAGAGGGAGAAAATGAGTGCAAGTCACACATTGATATGAATGAGGATTTGAATATGATATCAAATATATAGCGATTTGTATTCCTGAAGAAAGGCTTAAAAAACTGTCTTTTCGCCCAGTGTAAATTGTTTTGACTAATAATTAAATTTGCGAGTGATGACGTCATGATCGTGGTGGCTGTGATAGTCAGAACTGGAAAGCGGGTGACGCGAGTTCAAACCCAGTCTCTGCACTTTTAAATTTTTACTTTTAAAAAGTTTTTTTCATAAGTTAGTTTATTTCTTAAAACATATTTTTACCTAAATGAAGAAAAAAAAAAAAAAAAAAAAAAAAGGAAAAAGGAAAACCCTCTCTGCAGAAACATTTTTTCTCCACCAGTTGAGATTATTCCCGGCAGATTATTCCAATATCAATTGCACCTACCTGTATGTACTAGTTCAGAGAGTGGGAGTCCGGTGAAGAGCATACTCCTGTGATTAGTTAACCAAATTATCCCAGTCCATAGAAATTTGATGGACCTCTTTGGCTGAAGGCAATTGCCTTGCCCTGTCTTACATACCTTTAGTCAAGAAGTCGACAGGAAACATGAATGTCCACCTAATTTTCTGTGTTTTATTTATTCATTAGGGTTACTATGCTTCTGCTAAGCAGGCATATGACGTCGATACAATATTGCCTCAGTGTTTTGAATCTCTGAGAAGGATTTTAAAGATCAAATGTCAGTTTTTACTGTTTCAACCGCATTGCTATGTATAACTATGGAGATTTTTGCCATAAACAACATCAAATGGCCAACCCACTGCGAAAATATGCCAGCTGACAGTAAAATAGCACATTTGTCACATTCCAAAAAAAATCATTGCTCTTAAAGAAATGCTGTATTCACATCCCACAAAGGCCAGAGTGCAACATTTTGTTTAAAGGTAAAACTTTGCAACCATATTTTGAATAAGTTTTCCTTTGATTTAAAAATCGCAACTGTTGACTAAGTTTTACCTTTGAGGCTAGTAAAGTAGTTTTAGGGATGTGGTATATTTGCCTTTCTACTTGAAGTAGTATGGGATATTTGACATTTTACTACCAAGGATGTGGTATATTTGGAACCCAGTTTGGTAATTTTATGGATATTTAAAAACAAATAAAAGTAGAGATATTGCAGGGAATACACAGAAGGGATATCAGATGTTCGTCTGTTGACTTCCAGGGATACAGGATATTGATGACACCCTCTCCTCCTCCCCGCCCCCGCCCCAAACACACACACACACACCCCACAAACCCTATACAAGCCTCACTTTTTCTCATGCATGCACATGAATAAGTGCTCTCTCTTTTGTCTCTCGGCCACCGGACCAGTCTCAGCCTATCAATGTGCTGGAGTCATGCAAGCGGCCAGGAATTCCGCATGGTTCCTGGGTTATATACTATGTATGAAGTCTTTAAAGGGGAACGCAATATAAGTTGTAAGTATATCTTGGAGTGAAGTGCTTAACAAGCCATTTACTTTGATGCAAGCGTTTTCAAAACTGCCTAGAAATAAGCAAATTATGCTGGTTTGAATACATTTAAAATGGCTGTCAGGGATGACGCCATATTGTAGGCTTTGTGACGTCACACACCCAAATTTAATATGCAAAACCACATTTTAAAGGGTTTTTACGAATAATTTTGCTGCATATTTTAATAATCTTTTAATTATAGTGACAAGCAATCATTTCCCCCAAAATAAACTAACTTTATGAGAATAACTACCTTTATGAAATGAATTTTAATTTTTATGGAACCTCATTAAATATTCAAAATGGCGGCGCCCATTCCTCCAATGTTAAAATATTCATTTGCCTAAAACTTACATAATTTTCCACCGATTTTGATCTAATGTGTGTCAAAATTCATTGTTTGTAAAGTTCTTTACTTTAAAGCATAATACCTTTTAAGGTTGCGCTCCCTGGGGGCAGCGGGGAGGGGGTGGGGGGTTGGGGAACAAGGGATCATGCTCATTAGTCTTTTCCTTTCAGGGAACGTTGGAAAATATTTTATGAGAACAGGGTAGCAAAACAAATGTTATGGGAATAGGGAACATGGTAATTTTGAAAATTACTTTTAGGGAACATGGTCGATTATTTTTAGGGAACATGTTACCTCCTGGAAGCCTATGTAGTGGGGTGGCTTTGCACGCATCTAATTTCATATTAGGCAACAACCCCAAAATATATCTTTCAGGAATCGGGCTGCTATTTTTTTTCAGTAATTTGAAGTGTTTTTCCATAATAGTCTTATTTCCTTAATAGTCTTAATTATATTTAAGATGGTCAGTCATCTCTCCCACTCTGGGCAACACTGAAATCGAGCTAAAACCGGCAACAGCTGTAAATATTTGTCCCAGTATTTCTGTAGCAGTTAATTTTCACTAGGTCCATCAACTTTCTGCTTTTCTGATGTGTGAGCTGCCATTTTCCTTGCACAATGAAGACTGGTATGCTACTTTATCAAAATATTCTAAATACATCGGCAAATGTTTTAATACCAGTCAAGATTTTAGACTGATCTTCATTTGCACACAACTGAGTTGCATAAAAAAGATGTAGTATTACTTGGATTAGAAATCCAGTGTGCATTTGGCGGTGCATTAGTAAAATGTTTCCTACGAAACAGTGCTAAGGCAAAATGTTCCACCATGAAATTTATCTGCATATGCTTTATTTTGCTGTAATTTTATTGTAATCATTAGGCAAAAATTCTACCTACAAACTAGGATAGTTCCACATAAATCATAATGGTTGGCATCTATGGTTTCTCCATGAAAACATGTTGTGGTATCTTTTAATACATTAGAATTTTATCAGTTTTTTTCTATTTCCAGTTTTACTGCCCTTTCAAAATTTAAGGTTATAAAATCAAGCTGGTTTATTAACCTGCTCAAGCTTTTCCTGGGCAGACTTATTTCTCTAAGCAAATAACCAGCACTTTGTGAACATACTTTTGCTAGTAACTGACAACTGCCTTTATTTGTTTAATTCTGCTTTTATGTCACTTTCAACAATCGGTCATATCGCGACGGTGTCTGGATGTAGCAGGGAGCCTCAATACTGCCTCAATGAAATATTATGCCACAGACACATGGCATGACATTCCACCCAGTCAGTTTATTCCAATATGGCCAAACCAGTTGGTTACTTATGCCCTTCTTGAATCAGCGGAAACGGGAAAATGACCATAGAAATTATTTCATGATCAAAGGGGAAAAATAACTGTAGAAATTATTTCATGATCAATCTCAATGGAAGTTATGTGGCTGAGCAGATATTAATTTGCAAAACCTGGCTCTGCAGTCATGCTACCGACTGCACTCTGGAGCCGTATTTTATTTCCACATCAATATATTTCAGTCATTGTGCAGCAATAAGGAAATGATACTGCTCTGTGCAATGGAATACTAATATAAATTGCTGTGACAGAAAATAGATTTTATATCTGCACAATGAATGTAACCTGACAGAGACATTTTCTTTGACAACTCTCTTTAACTACATTGAGAAAAAAATAGAACTTCTTTGAAGTTGATGCCTGCATACTAAAATCTAAACACAAGCACCAGCAGAGTGAGAGTTGTCATCTTTGTTTTAGCTAATTTGGATAATTAAAACAATCAGTGAAATGTTACTAATTGCAGCAAATTACAGTTTGTAGACTTCATATAGGGTGAATGCTAGAGTGGACGAAAGTACACAGATGAACAAACAAACGTACAGAAAATTTGCATGCCTAAGTCACCCATGCTGACGTAGGTGTGACAATAAAAATATGCAAAACATTTTTTTTTAGTTTCTGGTCAAAATTCTGAATTTATTGAAACAATAATTCTTATGAACAATTAATCTGAATAATTTGTTTTTCTCTATAATAAAAACCTTAATTTCTGATTTCCTTGACCCTTGGCCAATACTGTGTCTTAAAGAGATTGATCTCTACTTACAGTGAACCCTCATTACAAATCAGCATTTGTTCCCAAAGATGTTGCCATTAAACTGAATTTGCTGCTGTAAAGAATCCTTAATTAGCAGATTGATATGTGAGAAAGATCTTGTTCTTTCCTCATAGAACAAGTTATGAACACGTTATTAACAAATATCCAAAACATATGTTTATTTAAAGTATTTAATACAATATTCTTGAATAATTTGTGAATTGTAACCTCTTAAGGTTTCATGACAGTCAAATTGTCTTCATAACGAATTTTGTTGTTGTATCTAGTGTCGGTATAAAGAGGGCTGTCTGTATTACTGTACAGCAGATGGAATATGGTTTTTACCTTAGAATGGATTTCTGTATGAGAAGGACATTACAGCCAGCTTTCTTAATCTGTTTAACTATATTTAGAATATACTGTCTTTCCTCTCGTAGCACCCGATCCATCTGTGTATAATCTGAAACTATTACGCTATTATCCATCTGTAAAACAAGAAAACATCAGGATTATTGTAAGTGTGATTAACTCATTGTAGACTGAGAAGACTCCCCCACATTATATACAGGAAGAGTCCCATTTCAATTTTAGGTACATCTGGCTATGAGATTTAGATATTCCTAGAGAAAAATGGCTAAACTATTTGCAAACAGTGGAGATCCTGATCAAATGCCACATTCTGTGGCATCTGATCTGGGTCTGCATTGTTTGCCAATTACCCTTTTAGGGGTCTCCAGACTTCAATGGGTTGTAATTAAGCTTCTTATACTGAATTCCCATGATAGAGAAAAAATTAAATAATTATATCAAAATACTTGTTTTTTTAACTTACTCATATTAACCCTTGTCCTGCTGAATAAATCAAGATGCCACTCCCACTTCTAATTTTCAGCCAATCAGATTACTTGATCCGAATTGTTGCTATAAATTCACATACTTAATTGCAAACAGTGCAGATCCAGATCAGTTAGCTTCATCAGAAGCCAACTGATCTGGATCTACACTGTTTGCAAAGGCAGGGTATACCCGGGTTCAGAAGGACAAGGGTTAAATGAAACAAACATTTCTCTCAATAAAAACCATACTTATTCTCCAACCTGCTCCAACAATATATCTACGGGCACAAGCCCATTTCATCCGACAATATATAAAAAAAATAACTGTCCAGCCACGACATTCTACTCTTTAGAAGTTTGATCTGGGTCTACACTGTTTACTCAGGCTTGTCTGTCCAAATTATGTATTTATGGTAAATATTTTGATTACTTGTATAAAGTAAACTGCAAAAAAATAAAAATAATTTCAACTTACATCAGTTTTAGGTGGTGAGATACAGAACTGTATGAGACCAACTTTTGCCTTCTCAACTTTACTTGGTCCTCCAGAGCCACCAGTTTTATGATCGAACACTAGGCCCTCAACTAATTCTATGTCTTCTACAGTACCTCTGCAAAAACAAGACAATCAAGTCACAGAAAGCAAGATAAGGCCAAATAAAAAAAAATATACAATGTATGTGTTTAGGGTAACATATTAGAAAAAAAAAAAATAGGTAAGGTAGGCGGGGATTCCTTTTTTTTTTTTTTTTAACTTTTTTTATTTAGAATTATACCATAATACCAAATACATTTGGATTTCCCACATAAAATTTTACCAAATCTAACTATTCTCAGATGTGTCTAAAAGTACTGACAGAATGGCAAACAGTGCAGACCCTGATCTATAGGAGCAGTTTGATCTGGGTCTGCCCTGTTTGCTCAGACCTAGACCGAATATTTAACATAAATATTTTATCCTACTTCTTTTTTTTTCGAGTACTACTTTTTTTTTTGAGAAAACATGAAAAAATTGCTAGGTTTCACCAGGAAAATTAGGTAGGGTAGGTTTACTCTAAACACACGTATTTTTTTATTTGGCCTAATGTGGGTTGTACCAAGAAGAAAAGGTGCTGACCAGCATATATGAACAAAACAGAACAATAACCCAAATCAGCATGTACAGTCTGATCAGAGTCTTTGCTGCCTGCTTACAGAATCAAATATAGATGTAGAATGTATCAACAGACAGCGAAGCCCCAATGAGATTGCACAGATGTACAGGAGGATCTGAATCTGCACATTTTGCTAACGCTTCACAAAACATTTGCTTGATGTGGTTCCTACCTGATGTTCTGATAAAAACCTTCGGCTATAGGCAAACTAAATGCATCAGCTGACTCACAGCGCTAGACGAAGGGTTTTTTTTTTTTTATTGTTTTTCTCCAATACAACTTTATGCGTACCGTAATAACCCAAAGTACTGGGACAGGTAGGCATTTGAAAAATGTGTAGATCCAGATCAGACGCCACAGAAAGCCACATCTGATCAGGTACTATACTGTTTGCCATACAGACAGCAATATTTCAGACACATCCGCAGGTAGTAGAATAGACTATTTCAAATTTTAGGATAAGTATGGTAAGAAAATAAAGTGTCCCAATATTAGAGTAAATATGTACTCATTAGAAACACCTCAGCAAGATGCGTCTAGCCTCTAATGAGCACTCATATCTTCATTGAAAATAAGAAAAGATAGTTATCTGCAAAGCTCTAGGTAATAGGAGTATCAGATTAATGTACTTCTCATTTCAAAAAACCTGTTGTAGGTACTGATTGGAAGCACCTCTGCAAATTGCTCTGGACAAACTGCACCTTCCCCACTGGCAGACTGCATAATCTACTCTGGGAATCATAGCTCCAGATAAGGCGCCTTTTTTTCAACCTAAAAGTAGTGATTTTTTTTTTTTACTTCTCCATGAAAACATATGTTGTGGTATTCATTAGAAGGGCGCTCTGAGTATCACATATATGGATATCCCACTTATCTGGAGCCCCTGTTAAGTGGATACCCCCTCTAATCTGGGTGATAATGTTCCTATGGCATAATTCTGTTGACAAACGAGGACAAGAAAATGCAGGAAAAGGCCTCTTATGCCAAAAGCAAAGGCCCTGTTCAGCCTCAGGGATTATTTTTGGGTGAGACTGAAAGATTTGCTCATCTTTCTTTTTCTTTTTTTGGGGGGGCAAAAGTCTCATTGAAATTTGAAATTTGTTAAATGGGAAGAAAACCCTCCCTATTTTGCTAAAATTTCTCGGATACTGAAAATTCATAATTTCTTGCAAGTTTTGGCTGAATGAGATATTTTCTCCCATGATATTCTGAGCCAGAATCATATCTGCAGTCTGTGCATTTGTGCAGTCTATTAAGAACCTCTCTATCCAGATATTCTACAGTATCCCAGGGATATTTCTGGCTGATAGACATCATGGGCCTTTTGAAGGAAATTCTTGTAAAAATTAAGTATACAACAACATTTTCCCATACCTTTACATTATAAAAAGGCCTGTAGTTTCAAAATCAGGGGCCTTTTGGAAAAATTATGGGCCTTTAGCACAGGGCCCCTTCTAGAACCATCCCTGGTATCCAATAATTGTTGACAAGTAATGAATGCCCTGATAAGACTGCACAAATGCATCTGGCATTGCACATCATACAAGGCTTCAAGTATGTGTGTATCAGGTAAATATTTTTTATATTTCCTCAAAAACGTATGTTATGGGTACTCGTTAGAAATGACTCAGTGAGGCACTTCTTATGAGTAACCACAATATACTTTTTCATGGAGGAATAAGAAAAAATATCAATACCTTTGTTTGTCTGTGTTGAGGTTTTAAGGCCCAGTCAACCCAATGGGGTTGAGCGCGGTGAGTTTAACTAACCACACCTTTACTAGGTAGGCTTAGTCCTCTATGCGGTTAACCAGTATTGTGCACATTTCAGTATTCCCATTCACGTACTGCAGTACGTAATTCACGTAGAGAATCTGCCATGAGCGTACAGAACTGTTGGTATCTACGTACATAAACGTACCAAAATTTTGGTGCACGTATAAATTGCAACATGCGTACGTCCTACTGAGTCAGTTTTCGCTCAATAGCATATCCTTTTAAATATTAATAAAGCATCGAAACAATGCGGTTGCTGGCGGACAATAATGAACGCATTCGACCAGTGCATTGAAACGGACGGGATTCCCAGAATGTATTTATATTCTTACCGAGAGGGATAAGATTATTGTTCACTGGTTATTGTGTATGATCTTTTTTGCAATATCCAATCACTGACGACCATTTCATTGTATCGCGGTTCAGTGGGCACCTCTTTTTCTCCGAGTTTCGATACGGCTCGGTTCGCCCAAGTGTATACAAAAGTTGTCAATTAGATCAGTAATATTTTGTTTCATTTAGATTAATTTAGGATAGTTGTACCGCTGCATGACTACTTTAGCCAAGTTTTTAATGACTGTTATCAACAAAATCATGTACTTATTGCCGTAAAATCTACGTCATAAGTTTTCGCGACTTCCTAATTTCCCGAAAAAGTATAATTATTCAGTCAATAAGCACTGTTATGAATATTAAAAGCGCTCAGAACCCCCAGGAAAATGTCATACACTCTTTCATAGAATATCCAATCTTTCATGCCATTTTGCAGTAGCGATTTTCTATAAAATCAGTATGTCCGGCTCACACTGAACGAAAGGAACAACATTCTGGACAGAACCTGTTTTCGAACATTGTATATCTAGGAAGCTTTAATAGTACTTGAACTTGGCTGTTAGTATTAGGTTCTTTTGACTGAAGAATATGTTTTGGAAAAGTGATGTCTTGATATGATTGAAGCACAGTTTTCCTTTTATTT
The DNA here is from genome assembly GCA_964016985.1 of Anodontia alba. Classification (NCBI taxonomy): domain Eukaryota; kingdom Metazoa; phylum Mollusca; class Bivalvia; order Lucinida; family Lucinidae; genus Anodontia; species Anodontia alba. The sequence continues at coordinate 119,261,647 of OZ024823.1, forward strand.
AAAATACTACGACAAAGTACCTAAAACTGACCACAATGACATTTAAAGTATAAAGTCTTCCCAGCGCTTAACAATGCATTTAATTACCCAAAAAATATGTGTACCCTCAAAAAGTGATCTGTACCCCCAAATGCTAAACCCAAGGGTACATGTACCCCTAAATCAAAATGTGAGTGGGAATGCTGCATTTTTTCGCCAGAAACTGATGATGATGAGTTCAGATTTAACAAAGCGTTAACCCATGAGGGGCGCCAGAAACTTTAAATTGCCCTTCTTGAATCAGCGGAAGGGAGAGAATGTCTGTAGAAAATATTTCATGATCAATCTCCACGAAAGAATGTTGCCAACCCTGCAGGGGTCGAACGTGCAATGTCCTAATCACCAGTCGGGCGTGCATCTGAGCCATCAAGGCGTCGAGATAAAAAGTGTCCTATCTGGAGCTCTGATTACAAACGAATTATGAGTACTCACCCTATTTTCTTGACTATTTTGATATCATTAAGATCAACATTGTTGCTTACAGCTGGATTAGCAACTCTCAACACAGCGTCAACAGCAATAGGTGAGAGGATGCCAGAATATTGAGACACCACCTGGAACAAGAAAAATGTTAACACTTAGTGACCTTTTGACGTCTCCCCTAGGCTCCCTAAGTCCAGACAAAAAATCAACATGGTGTTGCAAGACTGTAGTGATAGCTCTTGATCAGGCATGTTTCTTAACCAAAAAGTATCTATAGTTTTCTTATTTCTCGACGAAAACATACGTTGTGGGTACTCATTAGAAGCGCCTTGTTTTCATTGAGAAATAAGAAAACTATTTACCTGATACCCACTCTTATTTAGACCTATGTGTAGTAGACGAGAATTATATCATATTTGGTTGAAATCAATGCAATGCAATGGTGTAAGACAAGAATAGTGTACAAGCTTGAGCAGCCAATCTGATAGTGTACAAGCTTAAGTACCCAATCTGACCCATTCCCAGTGGCCAAGACATTACAGTCTAAGATTAACATGGTGGTGCACAGAATTTTTTTTTTTTTTTATTTGGGTTTTTTATGGCCCTTTCAAGAATATTTCACTTATATTGAGCTGATCATTCATCAAAGGTGGGCAAAAACCGGAGAACCCAGGGAAAAACCACCTGACCATCCGTAAGCAGAACTTGGCTTTCCCACAGGTAACCTGAACTAGGCTCGAACCACAGCAGTGAGAAACCTAATGCATTTAGAGTTAATGCATAGAAAGAGCTCCAGGCACTTATGATCTGGGCCCAGTTGTTCAAATCTAACAATGCTGTTAAATAACGTATCGTTAAAACTTTGATCATTAAATATGGCATGAATGCTAATATTTGTGCTGAAAAAATGTGAGTAGCTTTTGCATTTGCAAAAGCTACTCACATTTGTTCAGCAAAAATACCTGTGCATTAGATATTGTACTTACTAGAACAGTAACTATTTTGACCAATAACGAGCTTAACAAGCTAATGATGCTTTGAACAACTAGGCCCTGTTTTGAAATGTGAAACATATTTTCATTCTCTGGTTGCATTTCATTTTGACTAAATTTTTTAAAACTTTTTGCTTAAAATTTTTTCGAACTAAATATTCAAGATAAACCAGTATCATTTTGCTATCATACTATGCTGACAGAAGTTGCAGAGGATGGCAAAACTGACATCTCTGAAATGTCTGATGTTACAGTAGGAAATACTTTTCCAACATTTAAAACTGTAGGTTTTCAAAATTTTATAATTATAGGTTTTCTGCATCTATGGTTGACAACAAAGAACACCATGTCTTTAGAAAATGCTGATATTCTCTAATTGAGCCTCTAACAGCCTATTATCACTGAAATATTCTGAAAGGGCTGAAAAGTGCAGGGTGTGCCTTGTACGTTCCAAACAAAAACGTTAAACAACAGTACACTGCCACTATCGTGAGAAGAGCAGATATCAAAAAAATGATTAAATTTGCTCATTAGCAATCCCAAACCAGATCTCCACAATATCAATGCACACACCAAATCCATTGACATTTACTCAAGTTATCGTCCAGAAGTGAAAATACGGATGGACAGATAAACTGACAAACTTCCAAAGTGAAACCATAATACCCCGCCACTATCATATGACGGGGTATAAAAAGGTCAGGAAACCTCAAAACCAAGACCTCCACATCATATTAGGCCATGTATGTTAAACGCTCTAGTGTCAGAAACTGGACATAAATACCATCTTCAAACTCACCTTTGAGTTGAGAGAAGTGGACGCACTTTTAAGTAGAGATTCCCTATCCGAAAGATCTACAGGCCGTGCCATCTGTTCTAATATTTCCATCGACTTCACTGCCGCCTTTTGAAAGGCCTCGGATATACTTGTTGGATGTATGCCTGAAACAGGAGAACAGTATCAAATACAAGGAGTTCCCAAATTATTTTTCAACACAAACAAGTTGTGGCATTCCATCTAATTGAGTCCTCTGTGAAATCACCTGACCAGTAAATGACACCAAAATCTGACCAACCAAAATAGCTTAGCAGTTAACGGTTAATGTTATTGCTTGGACAAACAATATTACCTATGTTCTTTTTCATTGATAAATACAGGTACGAATGCAGTTTTCATTGACAAATACAGGTATCACGATATTGTTTGTCTAAGGATTTACGCATGGGCGTGGTTATAGCCTTCTGACGGAGGAGTCAATTGCTGGAAAATTAGGATTATGCAGAAAATTATTTTTTCATATTAATCTATCATAAAGTATGTTGTGGTAAGGTGATTGCAATGAGTACCCATGATGTATGATTTAAAAGAGCAATATATATATAAAAAAAACAAACCTTCATCACAGCATCTACAGCAAACAAGTTATGGCATCCCATCTAATTGCTGAAGATTAGGACTATGAAGAAAATTATTTTTTCTTATTAATCTATCATAACATATGTTGTGGTAAGGTGATTGCAATGAGTACTCATTGAGGGTTGAGCGCAAGACTGTAGTAACTCATATTTTTGAAACCCTTGTTTAGGGGCAAATTTGACCCCTTTGTAAACAATGCAAATTTAGGTGCCATTACTCATTTTCATTGTTTACAGAAAGAAATGTTGTAATCTTCATTACGCCTTCATGGTGAGGAGATTAAGTTTGGGGAAAAACAACCGACTTACGTCAGTCTTGCACTCAACCCTCGTCATGATGTATGTTTTAAAAGAGCAATGAAAAAAGTTTGTTTTTTTTTTTCAGCTGTTAAATAAAAAGTGAAAAGATAATACCCCATCATCACCATGTCGCAAAAATTGACGAAATTTGCCCAATAGTCATATCATATATCATAATCGGGGCCCAGTTGTTCAGTGTCGTTAGCTTAACAAGCTCGTTAAGGGTCATTTCGTTAACTGTTTTAGCAGATTCGATATACAATATTCTGATATTTTTTGCTGAAAAAATGTGAGTAGCTTTTGCATTGCAAAAGCTACTCACATTTTTTTCAGCAAAAAATTTCAGCATACCGTAATATACGTAAGTATTGGGACGGGAAAAAATAATTAAATTTCTGGCTGTCCCAATACTTAGAAACACGAAAATTAATTATTTTTTTAGGTGTCCCAATACTTACGTCTCGTAGTTGAAAATGGCACCGATTAATGATGAAAAATGTGTCATATTTGTGTTCATTGTTTTGTGTATTTTCAGACCAGTGTCTCGTTACCCTAATCTATTGTTAATATTGAATAAACAGATTGGCACTTATTGTTTTGATTTATAATCCCCTCGTTTATCTATCATGTGTTGAAAGCGTCCAAGTGAAAAAAAATAATCATATGCTGCTTCCCCGCTTTAAAGGTAAATTGCGCATAACCGATACCGCGAATGCGGGGAACAATCTACCTGTTCTAAAAATACTGCCATTACATTGGGCGATGACGTTATTATTGGGGTTCGTCTCAACGATGTTTTGGGGTTTATCTCAACAGTGTTTTAGGGTTCCCCCAACGCTGTTTTGCATTAAAACGTTATCGGTAAACAATTCTGACGAATTTCTTTTTATTATTATTACTTATTCATAGTTTTTTTTCCTTTTTTTTGTGTTTGTTTGTTTTTTTGTTGTTTTTTTTTTTGTAGAACTTTATTGATGCACTCGAGTTGCAAATTAAAACGTGACATGTCACGTGACAACCACAAAATGGCGACGCATCCAGACTGATGCAAACGCATGTGCGTTTTAGTTTTTGCAGATTTCTTGAATAAATTTCATATTAATATTCTCAAAGAAAGGTTTTATTTATTTTCTACTTTCTAACCAGCCTGCCGTAGGAACCCCCTGTTGTATGCTTAGGCGTAAAATACTGCGTGACATTACTTGTAAACAAAACAAAACACAAACCGAGAAAACAGTTTTACCCTGTTAACTAGATCATTTTTTCACCCAAATGCACTGTCCCAATTCATATGGTACAAAAAATTACTGAAAATTTTAGCGATTTTTGATATGTCCCAATTCTTAGGGTGACGAAAAATAATTATTTTTACGAATTGTAAGGGTGTCCCAATACTTTAGGTGTCCCAATACTTAGGTATATTACGGGTATTTGCGTATCACTCGGATGTAAATTTTAACAAATTGTTAACTAATGACGTCTTTAGCTTTAAAAACTGGGCCCGGATTTTTGATTAACATGCAGGTACAGGGGCAACATCCACATTAGTGGGCCCCCTTCCAGATAGCTGGCTTGCTGCACGCATGGCAGATCTCACACCAGATCTCCGGGTATGTCTATCATGAGGGTTGATAGCCGAGAGCTTCCACTCTCTGCAATCCCTCTCTATCAGCTGCTTCCATGTCATCTTGGACCTCCCAGGCCCACGCTTTCCATCAACCTGTATGTCAAAGGCTGTCTTGACTGCACCATTGGAGCGTTCCACATGTCCATACCATCGGAGCCTTCTCTCCTTCAGAATGAGGTCCAGATCCTCAATGCCAAGCTGTGCAAATAGCTCATTGGACCTGGTGGTGACAATGTCTAGCGCCTGATATTGCAGATCTGTCTGATCATTGCCCTGTCATTTCGCTGCAGACGCAGGAGGTTTGGCTTTGTCAATGGCCAAGTCTCGCTGGCATGGAGCATTGCGCTCCGCACACAAGAGCTGTACACATGGCCACGTGTTTTGAAAGAGAGGTGGCGTGAAGAGAGAACTGGTAGCAGATCCTTGATTCCAGGCAGTTTTCACACGTGTTGTGGTTGGAAGTTCACAGCCACCTGCTGCTGGGAGCATGTCTCCTAGGTAGCAAAAGGAAGCTACCACCTCAAGCTTGTCAGGTCCAACCTGGACTTCCTTCTGTGGTCTGCCATCCAAGGGGCGTGATAGCAATCCAAAATCAGATCTCCATAATATAAATGCATATACCATGTTTGGTGTAAGTCCATTTACATTTACTCAATTTATCATCTGGAAACAAAAAATATGGATGTCATGCGTCTCTGATAGTTAACTCTGTTAAAAATTGACGAAAACTGCCCATTAGCCATCCAAAACCAAATCTCCACAACATCAATGCACATAGCAAGTTTGGTAAACATCTGTTGACATTTACTCAAGTTATTGTCTGGAAACGAAAATACAGATGGACTGACACACACATGGATGACCAGTTATACCATAATACCCCGCCACTATCATGTGGCGGGGTATAAAATGACCTTCAACATTTTATGATCTAGAGCTATGTCAAAGAATCAAATCCCACTAGCCCTCTCCAACCTAACCCAACAAATCATGCCCCCACCCCATCCTCCCATATAGAATACATAGATCTAGACAGGAGGGGTATCCAGATCAATATTTTTCTTCTTTCTCCATAAAAATACCGTATTCAACCTAATTACCGCACCATGCGCTGATTTTTTCACAATTACTAGGCTAACTTGTGGTAAAATATGTATCCACCTATACTAAGGGTACACTTAAAAAAAGATCAGCGAAGGACTTACCTAATGATTCTTATGCCATGTTTTTGTACTGTTTATTAATCTGATTTTCTTTATGAAGCATATATTGTGGGTAGTCATTTGAACTGCATCAACAATTCGATGCAATTCAAATGGGTACCCGTAACATATGCCTTTATAAAGAAGTAGACAAAAACCAGAATTCCGCGGAAGGCGGCATCGCACCTGCTGGGGCAAAAGTCACAGGACGTGGTTATTAAATAAATTTATTTCATTCTTAGCAGTGCTAAGTCGGAAAAGTGACAAAAATAAAAGACAAGGATTAAATGAATATAGGAATTTTATTGAAAGCATATGCATTTTCTCATATGATGCATGAGAAATTGGGCTCAAAAAGTATCCAAAGTCTGTACACTTTCATACAATCTGAGGTTCAGAAAATGACAAAGTTAAAGTGGAAAAAGTGACAAAAATAAATTTAAAAATCATATCCAAACCAGGTGCACTTCTGCAGACAAGGGAGAAAACATGTACAAAGTTTCAAAAAGAATGGTTTAAAATTGTATGAAAAGTTGCAATCACAAGGTACCCACTGTCTGTACATCTGAGGTCAGAAAATGACAAAGTTCAAAAAGTACAAAAAAGTGACAAACGATATGGCAAGGATTATATGAAAAGCACATGCACATCTTCAGACTATGGAGAAAACATGTGCAAAGTTGCAAAAAGATTAGTATAAAATTGTATGAGGAGATTTGCTCACAAGGAAGCCACTGTCTATATATTGAGGGTGAAAATTGACTAAGTTCACAATGTGGAAAAAAGTAAAAAAAAAATAATTTAACAATTACATCCAAACCACATGCACATCATCATACCATGAAGAAAACGCATGCAAAATTTCATAATAATCGGTACAAAACTGTAAGAGGAGTTGCGCTCACAAGAGGTACCAACCGTTTATATATAAAGGGTGACAAATGACTAAGTTCACAATGTGGAAAAAGTGACAACAAGCAAATTCCATGGGGAATTTATGTCCCCCGCCTAATTTTTATTTGAGGTGTAAAAAATGGTAAAGTTAACCAGAGGACCACTGGTCCTGTATCAAATACCCAAGTATTGAAGCAGGAAACCAGTGATAAAAAATAATTTCAAGATTCTGAAAAAAACCACATGCATATCTTCAGACCATCCTTAAAGCACCTGTACAGTTTCAAAAGGATCGGCCAAAAACTGTGGGAGGAGTTAAGGGGACAAGGTACCTGCTCCCTATATACTCCTGTAGTATTAGAACTCAAAAAATGTCTAAGTTAAAAATGCAGAAAAAGTGGTAAAAAATTATTTCAGGATTCTGAAAAAACCACATGCATATCTTCAGGCCATCCTAAAAGCCCTTGTAAAGTTTCAAAAGGATCGGACAAAAACTGTGGGAGGAGTTAAGGGGACAAGGTGCCTGCACCCTATATACTTCTGCAATATTAGAACTCAAAAAATGTCTAAGTTAAAAATGCAGAAAAAGTAATAAAAAAATATTTCAGGATTCTGAAAAATCCACCTGCATATTTTCAGGCCATCCTAAAAGCCCACGTAAAGTTTCAAAATGATCGGCCAAAAACTGTGGGAGGAGTTAAGGGGACAAGGTACCTACTCCCTATAGACTTCTGTAAAATTAGAACTCAAAAAATGTCTAAGTTCAAAACGTGTAAAAAGTGATAAAAAATAATTTCAGGATTCTGAATAAACCACATGCATATCTTCAGACCATCCTTAAAGCACCTGTACAGTTTCAAAAGGATCGGCCAAAAACTGTGGGAGGAGTTAAGGGGACAAGGTACCTGCTCCCTATATACTCCTGTAGTATTAGAACTCAAAAAATGTCTAAGTTAAAAATGCGGAAAAAGTAATAAAAAATTATTTCAGGATTCTGAAAAAACCACATGCATATCTTCAGGCCATCCTGAAAGCCCATGTAAAGTTTCAAAAGGATCGGCCAAAAACTGTGGGAGGAGTTAAGGGGACAAGGTACCTACTCCCTATACACTTCTGTAGTACTAGAAATTGAAAAATGACTAAGTTAAAAATGCGGAAAAAGTGATAAAAAATTATTTCAGGATTCTGAAAAAACCACATGCATATCTTCAGGCCATCCTTAAAACACCTGTAAAGTTTCAAAAGAATCGGCCAAAAACTGTGGGAGGAGTTAAGGGGACAAGGTACCTACTCCCTATACACTTCTGTAGTATTAGAACTCAAAAAAAGTCTAAGTTAAAAATGCGGAAAAAGTAATAAAAAATTATTTCAGGATTCTGAAAAAACCACATGCATATCTTCAGGCCATCCTAAAAGCCTATGTAAAGTTTCAAAAGGATCGGCCAAAAACTGTGGGAGGAGTTAAGGGGACAAGGTACCTACTCCCTATACACTTCTGTAGTATTAGAACTCAAAAAATGTCTAAGTTAAAAATGCGGAAAAAGTGATAAAAAAATTATTTCAGGATTCTGAAAAAACCACATGCATATCTTCAGGCCATCCTAAAAGCCCATGTAAAGTTTCAAAATGATCGGCCAAAAACTGTGGGAGGAGTTAAGGGGACAAGGTACCTACTCCCTATAGACTTCTGTAATATTAGAACTCAAAAAATGTCTAAGTTAAAAATGCAGAAAAAGTGATAAAAAATTATTTCAGGATTCTGAAAAAACCACATGCATATCTTCAGACCATCCTTAAAACACCTGTAAAGTTTCAAAAGGATCGGACAGAAACTGTGGGAGGAGTTAAGGGGACAAAGTACCCACTAAAAACTCGGAACCACGCACCACGCGCCACGCGCCACGCACCACGCCCCATGGAAAACCAAAAACAGTGTCCCTCCACTTTTCTTCGAAAAGGCGGGGGACAAAAAATAACCTAACAATTATATCCAAACCACATGCACATCCTCATACCATGAAAAAAACATATGCAAAGTTTCAAAACGATCGGTGCAAAACTGTAAGAGGAGTTGCGCTCACAAGAGGTACCCACTGTCAGGCTTTCAAGTGCCCTCCAGTGAAAAAGTAGGAATAAAGTAGTGCTCAAAATTTTGAACAAGAATTCCGCGGAAGGCGTCATCGCACCTGCTGGGGCAAAAGTCACAGGAGCCACAATCAGAATGGGGTTATTAAATAAGTTTATTTCATTCTTAGCAGTGCTTACTTGGAAAACTCGGTTGAAAAAAATGTAGACAAAGTGCCTAGTGGGGCACATATATTCCAGGCCAGTCCCATTCCCTCTAATGGCTATATCTTCAGCACTGACTTTTCGTATTATACAGCCCAATGATAATGGAACGTTGACGTAAAATGTGTAAAAGTCACTGGAGCATGAAATATAGGTCAAGGTCATGGGTCAAGGTACCTGCTAATTCAGTACATCAAGGAGAAGCACAATGCAAGGTATGGTGGTTGTAGGCCTTATAGTTGAGGAGTAATCAAACATCAACGTAAAATGTGCCAAATATAGGTCAGGGTCACCGGGTCAAGGTACCTGCCAAGCCAGTGCAATGAGGTGAAGCACTATGCAAGGTTTAGTGGTTGTAGGTCTTATATTTGATGAGATACCGATGATCAACATAAAATGTGTCAAAGTCACTGGAGTGCACAATATAGGTCAAGGTCACCAGGTCAAGGTACCTGCCGAGTCAGTACATCGAGAAGAAGTGCTATATAAGGCTTGGTGGTTGAAGGCCTAACAGTTGAGGACATATGGAAGGGTGACGTAAAAGGTGTAAAAGCGCGAAATATAGGTCAAGGTCACCCAGTGAAGGTACCTGCGCAGTCCGTACATTGAGGAGAAGCACTATGCAAAGTTTGATGGTCGTAGGCCTTACAGTTGAGGAGATATTGAACGTTGACGTAAAATGTGTAAAAGGCAGTGGAGCGCAAAATATAGGTCAAGGTCACCGGGTCAAGATACCTGCCGAGTCAGTACATCTAGGAGAAGCACTATGCAAGGTTTGGTGGCTAGAGGTCTTACACTTGAGGAGATCTGGAACATTGACGTAAATTATGTCAAAGTCACTGCAGCCAAAATATAGGTCAAGGTCATCAGGTCAAGGTATCTGCCAAGTCAGTACATTGAGAAGAAGCACTTTGCAAGGTTTGATGGTTGTAGGCCTTATAGTTGAGGAGATATCGAACGTCGACGCAAAATATGTCAAAGTCACTGGAGCGCAAAATATAGGTCAAGGTCACCGGGTCAAGGTACCTGCCAAGTCAGTACATCTAGGAGAAGCACTATGCAAGGTTTGGTAGTTGTACGCCTTATAGTTGAGAAGATCTGGAACGTCAACGTAAATTGTGTCAAAGTCAATGGAGCGCAAAATATAGGTCAAGGTCACTGGGTCAACATACCTGCCAAGTCAGGAGGTCAGGGAGATGTGTCATGCAAGGTATGATGGTTGTTGTAGAACTGTAGTTGATTAGAATACTAACTTCGACGTAAATGTCGAACTTCGACATAACAGAACTGTTAACAGACAGACGGACGGATGAACGGACAGACGAATGGAAAAAAGGGCACCTATGTCGCAAAGTCAGGAGGTCAGGGAGATGTTTCATGCAAGGTTTGATGGTTGTTTAGTCTTGTAGTTGATTAAAATACTAACTTTGACATAAATGTCGAACTTCGACATAAATGTTGACAGACGGACGGACGAATGGACAGACATACGGAAAAGCGGACGCCTATGTCGCAAAGTCAGGAGGTCAGGGAGATGTTTCATGCAAGGTTTGATGTTTGTTTAGTCTTGTAGTTGATTAGAATACTAACTTTGACATAAATGTCGAACGTCGACATAAATGTTGACAGACGGACGGACGGAAAATCGGACGCCTATATCGCACCCTGCTACAAGCAGGTGCGATAAAAATTAGGGCAAAAGTAGGAATTTAAATCATGAAAAGTAGGGATAGTAGGGATGTTCTGAGTGTTTTCAGACTTAGAAAAAGATATAATAAGAAAACAGTTTTCTCTGAACAATAAACTACATCACCATGGTAAGGAAATACCAAAATAAATGTTCCAAAAAAAAAAGTTACAACTGAAGTAAAAATATTTCATAAACTTTTGCATCATGACTGCTCAAATTAAGTTGATCCAGTTTTTACAAACTTTAAGCGAGGAAAAAAATTACAATTTTTGGTCACTTCAAATATTTGTTCTAAAAAGTAGGGATAGTAGGGCATTTTCAGAAAAAAGTAGGAACACAAAAAAAAGTAGGGAAAAGTAGGAATAGTAGGAAAAGTAGGGCCCGCTTGAAAGCCTGCACTGTCTATATACTGAGGGTGAAATATAGACAAAGTTCACAATGTGGACAAAGTGACAAAAAATGTTCTAACAATTATACCCAAACCACATGCACATCCTCATACCATGAAGAAAACCTATGCAAAGTTTCAAAATGATCGGTACAAAACTGTAAGAGCAGTTGTGCTCACAAGAGGTACCCACTGTCAATATACAGAGGGTGAAAAATGATTAAGTTCACAATGTGGAAAAAGTAACAAAAAATGTTCTAACAATTATACCCAAACCACATGCACATCCTCATACCATGAAGAAAACCTATGCAAAGTTTCAAAACAATCGGTACAAAACTGTAAGAGGAGTTGCACTCACAAGAGGTACCCACGGTCTATATACTGAGGGTGAAAAATGACTAAGTTCACAATGTAGAAAAAGTGACAAAAAATGTTCTAACAATTATACCCAAACCACATGACATCCTCATACCATGAAGAAAACACATGCAAAGTTTCAAAACAATGAAGAAAACACATGCAAAGTTTCAAAACAATCAGTATAAAACTGTAAGAGGAGTTGCGGTCACAAGAGGTACCCACTGTCTATATATTGAGGTGAAAAAATGACTAAGTTCACAATGTGGAAAAAGTGACAAAAAATAATCTAATAATTATATCCAAACCACACGCACATCTTCATACCATGTAGAAAAAATATGCAAAGTTTCAAAATGATCGGTACAAAATTGTAGGAGTTGCGCTCACAAGACACCCAGGGCAAATGTTGACGGAAAGACGGATGGACGGAAACTTGCACGCCTAAGTCGCCCATGCTAAAGCAGGTGCGACAATTACACTGGCTGTAATCAGAAGACTATGGAATTCGTTTGTGTTGAGGTTTTACGGCCCAGTCAACCCATGGGGTCATGTTGAGTGCAGTCAGTTTACCTAACCACACGTTTACTGGGCAGGCTTAGTCATCTAATTGGTTAACCAGTATTGTGCACATTCTTTCGCCAGAAACTGACAACTGCCCTTCTTGAATCAGCGGAAGAGAATGACCGTAGAAAATATTTCACGATCAATCTCCACGAAAGAATGTTGCTGGCCTCGGTCTACTTAACCCTTGCCTTGCTGAATAAATTAAGATGCCATGCCCACTTCTAATTTCCAATCAGATTACTTGATCCAGTTAACATATTTAATGACTTGATCCAGTTCACATATTTAATGACAAACAGTGTAGATCCAGATCAGTTGGCTTCTGAAGCCAACTGATCTGGATCTACACTGTTTGCTAAGACAGGGCATGTCGTGTTCAGCAAGAGAAGGTTTGTTTGTGTTAAGGTTTTACGGCCCAGTCAACCCAATGGGGTCATGTCGAGTGCGGTGAGTTTACCTAACCACACGTTTACTGGGCAGGCTTAGTCCTCTAAGCGGTTAACCAGTATTGTGCACATTCTTTCGCCAGAAACTGACAACTGACTTCTTGAATCAGCGGAAGGGAGAGAATGACCGAAGAAAAGCAAGAGAAGGGTTAATACCCATAACGTTTTTGTTGATATCAACACATTCTGATGGAAAAAAAAAGTGCCTTATCTGGAACTAAGATTTCTGAAGAGACTGTACAGATATGTAGTCCCATCTGGTTCTTTAGTGTTTGCCTTTTTGAATGGCATAGCTCTGGCCCTTGCTACCATAATAGGATTAAAAATTGGGACAGAAAGGCCTCAGCACACTGTAGACCAAGATGGGGCGCTGCAGAACATGTCTGATCAGTCTACACTGTTTGCCACTCATCCAGCACAATTTCAGAGGCATTAACAGGTAGTAAAATAGACTTTTACAAATTTTAGGACAAGTAAGCTAAGGAGTTAACCCTTAAACAAATCACAACAATTGCCGTCTGCTTTGTCATCTGCTTGTGATTTTAAAGTCATTTTTGCAAACAGTGTGGACCCAGATCAGACTGCTCACTGTTTGCCTGTATGCAAATAGTTTGAAAAGTTTGCAAGAATATTCAGAAGACAACATTTTCAGATGCAGGTTTTCTTGGCATTTTAAGGGTTAAGGTGTCCCAATAGTTAGGGCAGATACAGCACCTTTACTGAGGAGATTTTGGCAAGCATCAAGAAGACTTCCAGCCATCACACATACTGATGTAGTTCCATCTCCGGCCTCAACATCTTGTGCCTTGGAAAGTTCTACCAACTGAAACAAAAACAATTCACAGCTTCGGTTAACCTTCACAGCTCTCTGGGCTAATTCAGCGGATGACAAATTGATATTTTTCTCGTTTTTGCCAGAAGACAATTTGCATGAAATGTAAAAACCTGTTTTCTGGAAAAAATAAAAAAAAAATATTTAAATATGTTGTCTGTTAAAAATTTTATTCAGAATGCTGTGTGAATGTGATAACTGAGGTGATTTGATTGATTGAGTTGAGGTTTTACAGCCCAGTCAAACCCATTAGGGTAATGTCAAACCGGTCAGTTTATCTAACCACACTTTTCCTGGGCAGGCTTAGTCCTCTAAGCATTTAACCAGAATTTGTGCACATTCTTTTGCCAGAAAATGACAACTGTCCTTCTTGGATAGCGGAAGGGAGAGGATGACCGTAGAAAATATTTCATGATCAATCTACAAGGAATAATGTTGCCGGAATTAGCAAGGAGTTACCCCGCACCTCCTGATCACCAGTCGAAGATGCAGCCGACTGAGCCACCAAGACCTGCATAACTAAGGTGATAATTTCTTACTTTTGCATGAAAATGAGTGGTGAGGTGATTCAAAATAGTACCTACAATGTATCTTCTAGTGTAACTAGAGCAAGTGCCGAGAGGGTCACGAATACCCCTGGCCGACGCCATTTCTTAATTATAAAATATTTTAAAGTTAATGACAATGATATAAGGCAAGATATAGTTTACAATATCAGTCTCTGAGTGACACTGATCTATCATCCCAAGTACAACTTTCCTGGAGTAAATAGTCTTCAAGACATGAAGCAAATTTGCTGGGCCATAAAATATATGTCACTGACTTACATATACTTGATGGATGGATGGATATTTTATTTATAGACGCTCAAACCTAAAAGGGCATATAGCATCTAATAATTTTTATATTATATGAGGATTTTATTTAATGAGAAATTAAAAATATCTAGGATTGATGTGTTCATTTTAAAAGGATAAAGTATCAATGACTTATTAGAAATACTGGTTATATTTTATTAAAAAGTCCGATCTCTTTAAGAAAGTCGAGTATTTTCTTCGTTGGTATATCATTAAAAAGTTCCTTTATAGTTTTTACATTAAAATACTTTGTGCGAATATAATTAAATTCTGCACAAGAAATAAGAAAATGTTTGACTGTAAAAGGTTCCTTACAAGGAATGCAGAATGGAGCTTGTTCATTGTTTAACCCTTATCTTGCCTTTCGCGACAATAGTCGCGCTGGGGGGGGTCTGCCAGCTCAAAAGCCCGTCATACTTACAATATACCACATGCAACCATTCAGAGCAAGTGTTCTCATACAGGAGTGAACCTACTTTCATACAAACACGCCTCTTTTCATTAGATAGTCAGGTGCTGGATTTTACCCACACTAAAAACGACCGAGAATACCAAATTTCAAGCTGCCATTAATTTCAGCACTCACTTCAACAGATTGATCAGGCTTTTCTGGAAAAAAAAGCCCATAACACCTGAATCATTTCCAGTAAGGAATAAGTAGGAATAACAGTAGAACCTATGTATGTCACTCGTTTCATTCACAATAGTACACAGTAGGCGCTGGACTCTTGTAATTATTATTATTATTTTTTTTTTTTTTTTTTTTTTTAAGTGTCTTAAACGGTTCCCGGTTTACACATGACTGTCACGTGACTTTCTAGTCACGTGACCATTCTTTCTCCGGTAAAATGGCCACCTAGGATCGGCAAATTATACGTGAAAATTTCATGAAAGTCGAGGTAAAATTCAGGGGGTAATGACTTCTCAAGTAGAGGTACCCCCTCTTACAGGCCTGATTCATTTGAATTCCGGCAAGAGAAGGGTGCCGGACAAAAAATTAAAACCCAAAAAGTTAGCCCGAATTTGACGTTTTGGGGTTGTATTCGACACAAAAAATGCAAAACCACATTTTATATTTTTTTCTAGTTAACCCTTATCTTGCCTTTCGCGACAATAGTCGCGCTGGGGGGGGTCTGCCAGCTCAAAAGCCCGTCATACTTACAATATACCACATGCAACCATTCAGAGCAAGTGTTCTCATACAGGAGTGAACCTACTTTCATACAAACACGCCTCTTTTCATTAGATAGTCAGGTGCTGGATTTTACCCACACTAAAAAAGACCGAGAATACCAAATTTCAAGCTGCCATTAATTTCAGCACTCACTTCAACAGATTGATCAGGCTTTTCTGGAAAAAAAAGCCCATAACACCTGAATCATTTCCAGTGAGGAATAAGTAGGAATAACAGTAGAACCTATGTATGTCACTCGTTTCATTCACAATAGTACACAGTAGGCGCTGGGCTCTTGTAATTATTATTTTATTTTTATTTTTTTTTTTTTTTAAGTGTCTTAAACGGTTCGCTGTTTACACATGACTGTCACGTGACTTTCTAGTCACGTGACCATTCTTTCTCCGGTAAAATGGCCACCTAGGATCGGCAAATTATACGTGAAAATTTCATGAAAGTTGAGGTAAAATTCAGGGGGTAATGACTTCTCAAGTAGAGGTACCCCCTCTTACAGGCCTGATTCATTTTAATTCCGGCAAGAGAAGGGTTAAAATATAAGAATGAGTAATTCTAGTGTGTCCAAGTCTACATCTCGTGATTTTTGTTTGTTCTTTTCTGCTGAGATTAGAGAATGTGCATTTGCTGTTAAAATTTGGTTTGATTTCATTTAATTTATTATAAGTTTGTGTTTCCCAAACAGACTGACATTTGTTGTTGATGTATTGACAGACGTTTGATTTAAAGTCAGAGTGAGGAATTTTGAAATTGGTTATTACTAAGGATAATGCAGATTTGGCTTCTGAATCTGCTAATTCATTTCCACGAATATTAACGTGGCTGGGAAGCCAACAAAAAACAATTTCTTTTGAAGCGGAAAGATAATAATATTTTTTAAGAATTTGCTGAATTAATGGGTTCCTATGGTGTAAATCTTTAAGGGATTTTAATACAGAAAGAGAATCTGAATAAATGATGAACTGTTTTTCAGGCTGATCTCTGATATGGTAAAGTGCAATATCAATTGCCTTGGCTTCGGCGGTAAAAATGGAGCTATTATCAGGTAATCTGATACTGTCAGTAAAATTTGGACTAATAACAGAACAAGCAACTTTCTCATCTTGTTTCGAACCATCTGTATAAATTGACAGGTAATGTTTATAATTTGATTTGATTTCTAAAAATTCATTTTTAAAAATATGCGACTCAACTTCTGTTTTTTTATTTTTATGAAGGTCTAATATAATCTTTGGAGGGTTTAACGTCCAAGGCTCTTTTGATGGAAAAGAAAAATGCTGAACATTTTTAATATTAATATTGGCCTCTTCAAGTAATGGTTGTATTCTCAGGCCAAGGGGTTTAATAGCTGTTGGTTTATTATTGTAAAATCTTTCATATTTAGGGTTAAAAACACAATCATGAGCTGAATTACGTGGATTGGCGGCTAATTTAGTAACATATTGAAGAGACAATTTCTCTCTCCTTATATACAATGATGGTTCATTTGATTCAGCGTATAAACTTTCGACGGGGGAAGTACGAAAAGCCCCTAGAGCCAGACGTAAACCTTGGTGATGAATAGTATCCAAAGATTTCAAATAAGATTTTCTTGCGGATCCATAAACTATGGATCCATAATCCAATTTAGATCTAATTAAAGAACTATAAAGATTTAAAAGAACAGTACGATCTCCTCCCCAGTCGGAACTGGAGAGAACTTTAAGAATATCAAGAGCTTTTAAACATTTAGCTTTTAAAGCTTTGATGTGTGGTATAAAAGATAATTTGTTATCGAACAAAAGACCCAGGAATTTTGCTTCACTGACGACTGGAATGGGACTACCGTATATGGTGAGATGAGGATCTAAATGTAGATGACGTATCTGACAAAAATGAACGCACTGAGTTTTTGTTTTTGAAAATTTGAAACCATTTTCTGTTGCCCAATCTTCTATATTATTTAAACATCGTTGTAGTTTGAATTCAATGGTTTCCATATTTTTCGATCTAATAAATATTCCAAAATCGTCAACAAAAAGTGAACAATCAAGGTCTTTCACACATTTAACAATATCGTTAATTTTAATGCCAAACAAGGTAGGTGATAAAATGCTTCCCTGTGGTACACCTTGTTCTTGTTTAAATATGTCCGATAACGTATTACCTATTCGAACATTAAATGTTCGATCTGATAAAAAGTTTTGAATAAAAAGTGGTAATCGGCCTTTAAGGCCTAATTTATGTAAATCTTTCATGATGCCATGTTTCCAAGTAGTATCGTAAGCCTTTTCAAGGTCAAAAAATACAGCTACTACATGTTCTTTTTTAACAAAGGCATCACGAATAAAAGATTCCAAACGAATCAAATGATCGTTTGTACAGTTATTTTTTCTGAATCCAGCTTGATATTTTGTTATAAGCTGGTTTGATTCCAAGAACCAAACCAGTCTATCATTAATCATTCTCTCCATTGTTTTACATAAACAACTTGTCAAAGCAATAGGTCTGTAGTTAGTAGCTTCAGTATGATCTTTATTTGGTTTTGGTATAGGTATAATCGTTGCTTTACTCCAGTCTTTTGGAAATTTTCCAGTGATCCAAATATCATTTAAAATATTTAATAAAGTTTTTAAAGCGTTATCGGGTAAATGTTTAAGA
Organism: Anodontia alba; assembly: GCA_964016985.1. Lineage (NCBI taxonomy): Eukaryota > Metazoa > Mollusca > Bivalvia > Lucinida > Lucinidae > Anodontia > Anodontia alba. The sequence goes on from OZ024823.1 coordinate 119,279,798, forward strand.
ATTTGATAATGAATGTCATCATTGATTGATTGTGTTGGGGTTTAACGACACGTCAACCCTTGAATGAATGTCATCAGGACCAGCAGCTGTATCGTGAGATTTATGAAGAGCATCTAATAATTCTGAAGCTGTGAATGGTACATTATATTTTTCATGATTTAGTGACATAAAATTTAGATGCTCTTTCTCTCGTTCCTGTTTTATGTTTTGAAAGGTTTCGGAATAATTTGCACTAGGAGAGTTTTTCTGAAAATTCTCTCCTAGTGCATTGGAAATATCTTTAGTCGCTGAGCATATATTTCCATTTGATTTAATATGGACATGCTTGTTATTTTTATTTTTGCCAGTAATTTTTCGAATCATGTCCCATATCTTCTTTGCTGGAGTTCTAGAATTAAGTTTGGAGACGTATTGCTGCCAAGATGTTCTTTCAGCCGTTTTTATTGTCTTGCGAGCTTTTGCTCCCATTTGTTTGGCATGGATTAGATTTCCTTTTTTTTGGCTGCCTATTGAACTTTCGTAAGGCAGATTTTCTTTTATTTATTGAATTTTTAACATCTTTATTAAACCAAGGTCTATTTCTTTTTGAACGTGTCGAGGACTTTGGAATACATTTTTCGGCTACATGAATTAATGTATCAGTAAAAGCTTGTATATCATCTGCTGTTTTAAACATTTCAGGATTTAATTTTTCATTACATAGCTCCATAAAATTCTCCCAGTTTGCTTTATTCAAATTCCATCGGGAATGATGGTCTTCATTTGTCGATGTAATTTCTTCAATTTTAATTGGAAAATGATCGCTCCCATGAAGGTCATCTAAAACTGACCAATCAAAATCTAAGTAAATATTTGGAGAGCATATAGACAAATCTAAAGCAAAATAATTTCTTGTAGGAGAATGAAGATAAGTTGGTTGTTTATCGTTAAATAAACATAAATCATTTTCTGCAATAAAATTTTCTATTATTTCTCCTTTGTCATTTGTATCCAGACAACCCCATAGTTTGCTGTGACTATTAAAGTCACCTAATAATAAAAAAGGACGAGGTAACTGGTTTATAAGATTTTCTAAATCGTGTTTAGAAAATTTACAGTGTGGAGGAAGATATAGAGAACAAATTGTTATGGATTTAGACAGAGTGACATTTACAGCAACAGCTTGTAAATTACTATTTATATCTATCTGTCTATGAGGAACATTTGATTTTACAAGGATAGATGAACCTCCTGAGGCTTTCTGATTTTCAGTTGCGATATGATTATATAAACTATAATTTTTAAAATTAATATTATCTGTATTTTTTAAAAAGGTTTCCTGGAGACAAAAGACAGTCGGAGAAAGTAGTGTTGTTAAAATTAAAATTTCGTTATAATTTGCTTTTAGTCCTCGACAGTTCCACTGAATAATTGATTTTTTATCCATGATAAATGGAGAGATGATTTGAAAATAAGGAACTTAATCCTTTTGTTTTCTCTGAGACTGCGAGAACATGGAGGAGTCAGTCTCTAACTCCATGTTCTCAAGGGAATCGAACCGATTGACCAACTTGATCGGATCGGCCGACGCCCCTTTACTATATGGATTTGGTTCTTTATCTTTTTCTTTTCCATTTTTTCCTTTCTGGTCAGCTGTCCTGGACCTGGATCTCTGTTGTGATCCACTTGTTTTAGTCGGCTGTGTTTGTGAACTGTTTTGAGATTTTGTTGGTGGTCTAGACTGATGAGTAGATGTGGGTTTAGGTTTAGGTTTTAGAGTAGGAGTAATAACTTTTGAATTTGCTTTGATGACAGAATCTTTTTCGTTAAACTGGGTAGAACTTTCTTTGGTTTCAGGTTTAGTGTTTAGGGATTGAACAACTTTTGCAAAGGTGATTTCAGGTTGATTTTCTTGTATTTTTTGGGCTTCCAAATAAGTAATTTTTTGTGTAACTTTAATTTTCATTATTTCTTTCTCTTTTTTCCAAATTTCACACTGATTTGATTTTGATTGATGGTTTTTGTGACAGTTCACACACTTGGCTTCATTTTTACAAGCATTTGTAGGGTGATCGAATTCACCCATACCACATTTTTCACATATTGATCCAGGTGCTTCCGGACAGCCGTTTTCATGATGTCCAAACCTCTGGCAGTTGAAATACTGCAGAGGATTTGGAATGTAGACTTCAACCGGTATAATTCGGTAAAAAATTCTTAGTGATTTCGGTAAAGTTGTGGTGTTGAAAGTCAGTAAAAGTGTATTTGTTTCTATAAAGTTTCCATCTTTTTTAATTTTAAAACGTTTGCAAGCTGTTACTCCTTGTGTGTTAAGATATTCTGTGATATTTTCTTCAGTTTCATGTTTTAGCATTCCGTCACGGATAATACCTTTGCAAGTGTTGAGAGTTTTATGTTCCGTGACAGTGACATTAATATTAAAAAAACTTTGTAATTTTCAAGAGATTATCAGTTTGTGATTTTCTGTTTGTTTCGACCAAAAGAGTTCCATTTTTTATTTTTTTTACGTTTTTTGGAGTGCCTATTAAAGATTCAATTTGTTTTTCTATGATGAATGGAGACAGTGAAGTAATTGGTTTGTCTTCCTTACTCGAAATCACTAAAAATTTAGCGAAGTTCTCATTTGCTTTGAAAGTAAAAGTAGTCAGTTGCGTGTCGTCCTCCGAAGAGTCGAACGCCAGAAATCGTTTTCGAGAGGCCATGGTGATGAAATTTTTGATTCGATAGCTATGCGCCCCACCCTCCATGGAGCCCTACAAGGGGACGTTTAACAGAAATGGATCTCCTATTTCTAACGTCAAGGCTACATTGCTATTATACTCGGTGTCAAGATCAGTCTTCAGCTCGGCCTCATGCTTAGATGATTTCCCACCTATTCATCTAAATTTCCATAGAAAAATTTATGAACAGTTGAGTTCATCCCCCTATCCACAGCCTCCACTCACAGAGGTTTCCGCCAAAGCCCCAATACAAGCCCACCAATTGACCCTTCAGCCGCCGCCCATTGAAACTCACTTAAAGTTAGAGGAACATGAGAAAAATAAGCCCGGTTGGTACCATAAAGATACGTATGAAAGAGAGAAAGAAGCTAAGAACAAGTTGTGCGCTTCTAGAGCTTGGCACGACTGAGCCGATTGATCCAGGCCGGATCTAACCCAGACCGCTCTTCTATCTGAAATAAGGGCCAAAATGATGTGTTGAAAAGCTGGAGATCCCTGGGCTTTCCTCAATCATCAGGTTCCCCTCTCCCAGCATACGAGACGCCACCCACGGCAAACAGGTGGTTCCTGTTTTAATAGGGGATTACACCCTATCCACTACAGAAGGAAAGTGATCTGTAGATTTTATTCCCTACAGACAAGGGAGGCCGAAAACGTCTGGGAAATTGAAAGGTTATTTTTAACATTAGGAGATCCATATTTAAAATAAACAGTTTATTAAAGAAAGACGGATTCATTTTGGATTCATTTTTAAAGAGAGTCAAACAAACAAGCTGTGTTAGATGATATGTAGCTTTCAAATGATATGTAGCTTTCATACCTTGAAAAACGTTTAGTTTTTTTATCTAACAATAATAAATGCATCTTACTTTTTAATGTGGAGAATGCTAGAGTTCGGAAAAATGACACAAACACAAGGCAAACACATATGTTAAATACAGATGAGGTTATAATCTTCGTCCCATGTGCGACCCACGGGCACAGAATGATACACAAACAAATGAAGCATGTTAGTAACATGAGATAGGAAAGGTTTAAAAGGATAGATCTCGCGAAATTTGTTTTTTTCCAATTTAAGATGTATTTCAGTAAATTTAATTTTATAGTCTGGAATTATACCGGTTGAACGGACGGTTGCTCTGTTATGTTAGGGGTTTTATCCAACTGCCACAGAAGCGGAAGGCAGCCACCTATTTCGCGGGCCCGGGTGGTCACGGGCGGCCTCTTTTAGACGGCTCGTACGTCACGCAGAGGGTACGTCTGGCCTATTCTAAGCCAGCACGGGGCTACATATACTTGAGAAATTAATCTGATGGTCATACTGATGCATTATACCAACTATGATGTTAATCCATTACATAATGATAAATCTAAAAGATATTAAGCAAAATCACTAGACCATGAAATATAGGTCATACTGACTTACATTTATTTTGAGGTGAAAGTTTGGGTCACTATGTGTCATTATATGTAAATATGACATTTAGGTATCAAACAGTGGGAGATATATGATAAAATCACGTCTATGAAATATAGGTCACATAATCCCAAAATATGGTAGTAATACATCAAATTGTCTTCAAGATGTAATATAAAATCACTGGACTATGAAATATAGGTCACAGTGACCTACATTTACTTTTATATCATATTAATTCATAATCCAAAATAATGACGTTCAAACATCAATTAACATTCAAGATATGAGGCAAAATTACTGGACCATGAAATACAGGTCAAGGTGACCTACATTTGTTATGCTATCAATCGTGGTGTCACACAGAACCAATATTGCAAGTATCACATTAATCCATGAAATAGTCTTCAAGATATAAGGTAAAATCGCTGGAGTATGAAAATGTGATCACAATGACCTTGACCTTATTACACTAAATGTTGATGTGATAAACATGTCTGATGCCAACCCTTCTTTAAGAAGTTGTTTGTATAAACAAACTGCAACATACTACTTTATTGAGGCTTTAATGCATGAAATAGGCTTCAAAATATAAGGTAAAATCACTGAAGCATGAAAATAATGTCACAATGACCTTGACCTTATTACACTCAGGGTTCGCGTTACCGATCGCCATTGTCGCCATTTGCGCAGAAAAATAAAATTTGGCACAAAAAATCATAAATTCGCGAAAACAAGTGACGAAAAAAATATCGCCTAAATTACCCGCTACTGAGCCATATAATTGTCACGCGTGTCTATCGCACCTTCCTTGATTGCATAATTCGCCAATTAACAACTCAATTATTGATCAGAAAACGGTAGCTGATCAAATTAACCTGAATTTGATGAAAGCGATATAAGGTCACGTGCCGTGATGCTCAGTTTGACAGTAGCACCGCCCACTTTCCATGCCTTTCGTCCTCAATATTCATGACGCTCTGACGAAACTACCAATCAGGAATTAATGTCAGAGTCACATCGCCTACGTCACGGAAATTTAACCAGAATGTAATCACGTGGAACCCTATGTCAAACACAAAGATGGAAAACAAATTGATTACACGAGAAATAATTATTCGGCGTATTAAAGCGGTAAGTACACTTTGACAGTGCCGACTTTAATTAAGTATGTTTCGGTACCTTCTTATGAGCCTTAATTTTACTTGGCGATCAACGAACGTCGTCCCGAAAAACAAAACAAAAAAAAAAACATGAATAATGCCTCGGAGGCGGACACAGTCTCTGATGGTCCGGATCGCGCATTCGATCCCCACATATTATAGCGATTTATCACGAAACACATGTATTTGCTACGGTCATTAGCTCCTTCCACTGCTTCAAGATTGGCAGTTACAATTTCTTGCGGAAAGGTGTTCAATGTACTGGTTAACCACTTATTGTGTAAGCATGCCCCCTCTTTCTTATTGGCGCGATTCATAAAAAAATGCTGTTCCCCATTCCATTTCGCATAGACCCAACTCGTAAAGCAATTGCAGTAAACTCCCTTTTAAGTCAGTTGCAGTTAGCTCCCTTAAAACAGTAAAACCTGCTGTGTAAGAAACTTACCCCGCATTTATCAGGGTACAAATGAATATTGTTACGTTATTCTCTTACAGTATAATACATTAATAACATTATATTTATTGGCTTATACAGCACTTTTCAGAACTTTCGTTTCGATGTAAAGTGTTCTATTTTTGTGTCTTCAACATTCAATATGCAAAACAAAGACTTATTATTAATTCATGACATTGTAATTAATTAATTACAGCAGAAGTTTTAAAAATCAGTGTGAGAATTAATTTCAAGTCCCCCACACATTTCAGACTATACTGATTCTTGAATCTACTGCTGCAATTAAAGGAATCAGTAAATGAACACTTTTTTCTGACAAGGTAATTCTTTGGCGAAAAATGGCCAAAATTTGGCTCAAAATCTGGCTCAAAGTTAAAGAAAATGGCACAAAAAAAAATCAAATTGGCGAAAATGGTGGCAAAAGAAAAAAAAAATCCTAGTGCAAACCCTGACACTGAATGTTGATGTTATAAACATGTTTGATGCCCATCCTTCTTTAATAAGAGGTTGTTTGTATAAACAAACTGCAATATACTAGTTTATTGGGGTTTCCTAGGACCTCTAGCACCGCCCTGGGGCATGACCAAGGGATTCATAGATGTAGAATGGAAGAGAACCCTCCTAGGTACCCCCATACCAAATATGAAAAAGATTTTGATCAGTGGCTGCAGAGTTATAAGTAATCAAAAAACTTCAAAGTAAAACTTGGTTATAGAAAGAGTTAACAGACGGAATCCCATCCAGACAGACGAACAGACTAACGGACGAAAACTATATACCCCTTCGGCTTACTAAATGCCATGGGTATAATAAGAGGTTGTTTGTATGAACAAATTGCAAAATACTACTTTATTGGGGTGTCTTAGATTTTGACCTCTAGCCCCACCCTGGGGCATGACTCGGGTTCATACATGTAGAATGGAAGAGAACCCTCCCAGGTACCCCCATACCAAATATGAAAAGTTTTTGATCAGTGGCTGCAGAGTTAAAAAACTTCGAAATAAAACTTGATTATAGAAAAGGTTAACGGATGGAATCACATCCGGACGGACAAATGAACAGACTAACGGAACGGACGAAACCTATATACCCCTTCGGCATAAAAAGTATATTCTGAATATATCTTTATCTGGATCAATGTAGTAGTTCTAATAAAATATTGCACTGATGAGAATAAATTTATATACTTGAGCTTCATCACATTTTACTCATTAGAAGAGCTTCACTGAAGTGCTTCTAATGAGTAAAATAAGATTTATTTAAAGTCTGCATGTTTTAAACAATACAAACATAAGCTCTGTGTGAGCTTTTGAACCAACTGCGTACCCACTACATATGCTTTCATCGAGCAATAAGAAAATATCAATGCTTTTCCAGGGTTCATACAGGCAAGGCCAAGTCAAATTCAAGGACTTTTCAAGGACTTTTCCAGGACCAACTTTAAGTTTCCAAGGACTATAATACTTACACAAATTCGTAAAATCTGGCACTGTCATTCATTGCTTCCACATCCAGTGAAAACATTTGGGCTAAAAAAACTGATAATTTCTGTTAAAATGAACTCTCTAAAAACCAAAAGTATTAAGCTGTGGTTGCAGTTTCTGTTTATACCTGTGAGAAATTTACGAATGTCCGAGACATCACTTTTTCTTGTTTCTTATGCCCCTCTCCCTGCGCCTGTGACCATAATGAACTTTCACCCATTTGTGTCGATGTCCTTATTACAAGGTTGACAGTGCGCCTTATGTTTACTGTTCGTTTCCTTTACCCAAGAATACCGTTTTTGCCACTCTCTGCTATAAACACACATTTCCATTACGCAGAAATAAATTCAGGGCCCAAAAAAAAACCACACATTAAAGAACAGCAGACGCCATTTTTGTTTTTTGTTTAGTCTGGTTATTTGAATTGACCTTTTTCAGTAATAAAAGTTGCCAAAATCGCCAAGTACCAGTCTGCAAGGGAGACAATCCAAACATCAAGTACAAATCATTCGAACCTATGTGTATTCGAACTTTGTTTTCGCGCCCAGCACATTCAAACTCTTTAGTTATGGAACTCCTGCTCATCTGTCTTTACTCGAAACTTGCCGATTTTTTTAGGAACTTTACTTTTGATTCTCACAGAGATTTAAAATTGTCTAGAACACAAGAAAATGTGAAATTCAAGTACTTTTCAAGGTCTATGGTCAGTTTTCAAGGGCTTTTCAAGACAAATTTTGTTTTCAAGGACTTTTCAAGACTGCCCTTCATTTTCAAGTACTTTTCAAGCCTGTGCGAACCCTGTTTTCTGTTGAACAAGGTGCCTTGAGCTATGGCATGTCATAAATCATACCATTTTAGCCGCTGGGTGTAGAACCTGCATCTGTTTCAAGATTGTCGCACCATCATTTGTAATTGTCACATCCCCATTGGCTGCCTGGATCTGTAAGAATAAACAATTAAGCAATACGGTATTTACCATAATGTGACATCTTCACTACTTAAAAGCATACATTCTGCTACCTGTTGATGTTTCTAAAATATTGTTGGATATGTGGCAAACAGTATAGACCCTGATCAGACCTGCTGATGTGTCTAAAATATACATGGCTAACACTGTAGACAATGATTAAACACCATATTCTGTGGCATCTAATGTAGGAATACTTTGTCTGCAAAGGCATGTCTGTCCCAATATTTAGGCTTATTACAATAAATACGTAGGGTTATTATGGTAGTTTCTTTTTATTTTTGGTTCTCTTGCACATCTGACAATCATTTTCAATGTAATGTTTCACTCCCTTGCTCACAGTGGCAAAGACAGTATTTTAACCCATTGAAAACTGGAGACCCCTAAATGGGTAACTGGCAAACGGTGCAGACCCAATCAGATGCCGCAGAATGTGGTGTCTGATCAGGGTCTCCACTGCTTACGAATAGTTAAACCATTTTTCTTTAGGAATATATATATCATAGCCTGACATACTTCAAATTGAAAATGGTCCCTTCCAATATATAGTGTGGGAGAGTTTATTCAGTTTCTAATGGGTTCTGACAAGGGGTAATCATATTTCCTTTTAGAGTAGACCCCTTTTAAGAAGGGTGAAAAAAAGAATTGTTTAAACAGAGTTGCTTCCTCCAAAATTTTATCCATCCCCCTTAAAAATCAAGCAGAAACCAGTTTTCTGTTTCTCTGTTGTGTGCAGAACAGCAAAAAGGTAGCTGCAGTTGTCTTCCTTGTATAAAATGGCAGAAAATCTACCAACTGTATCCATTCTCCTTGTTTCAGTGTACCTGTATATGGCAGCTCACCGGATAATGATGACGATTGTTTGTTTTTTTACCTCCTTTTCAACATTGTCATATCAAGATTCGAGACGATGGGTGATAATGGAAAACTCTGTGCATTGAAGCACCAGGCAGTCTTGAGCTAAATTCTGCCTCCAGCGGGTTCTGCACCCCGGACTTCGCGATCCGAAGTCAGGAACACTATCCACTTGACCAGCCGAATTACTAATCTCTTTCGTAAAACAATTGTGACATTGGCCCACAATGGAAAAATCCTAGACTGAAATTTGTACGAGCCAGTTTTACGGCTCCGTCAAAACTTGTCATGTTGAGCAGCCTAGGTAACCTGCTCGCACTATTCCTGGGTAGGCTGTCCTTTAAGTAGCTTACCACTTAGCACTTGTGTACATACTTTTGCCAGTAACTGACAACTGCCCTTCTTGAATCAGAAGAAGGGGGGAAAAATGACCTTAGAAATTTCACAATCAACCCCCATGTATGTTATGTGGCCGGACTGAGATTCGAACTTATGATCCTGGAACTGCTAACTGTACTATAGAGCCTGGTTAAGAATATCCATATTAGTTAGTTTCTTCAGTGTTTGCATATATGACCAGGCCCTGAGGTTATAAAACTAGTTTGATGCTCAAACTCAGCTGAGCAGGAAGTTGCCCTGCTAACAAATCTCAAATTATTAACAATTGCAATTTTTTCTTGCTAAACATAGAACATGAAAATTTGTCTGCTATAAATAAATATGAAAGTTGGCATTTTCATATATATTAGCAGAGAAAATTTCATGCTCAGCTGAGTTGCATGAAGTTTAGTATGATACAGCCATTCATCTTCAGGCCCCTACTTCTAGAAGCCTGAAGTATGAATGGCTGTATCCCAGATCAAATAGTTACCATTTTATCCATCCCTCTAGGTCCCAAACTGGTACGTATGGCACTAGCTACAGCTGAAACAGAAACAAATAGAGCAGTCAGTACTTTTGTCTCACTAAGCATAATTCTAGAGATGACACTTTTTTTAAACAAAAAGTATGTATTCATATTTGTTCTATTTTCTCCACAAAAGCATTGTTTGTACTCAATAGAAGCAGCTTACCCAGATACACCTCATCCCTGTTATAACATGGCTGGTTATAGCATGAATTCTGTTATAACATGGTCGTGTCTTGGACCAGGTCCGGGGGCATGCCTCTGAGTTGGTGACGCCACTGGGTCTTGCTTCTTTATCATGGAGTTCACTTGAATTGAAATTGTTTTAACAGTACCCTGGACAGTGAATAATCTACATCACGTGTATATTACGCAAAAAAATATGGCACGACTCAAGACAATTCCCGAAGAGTGTGACTCATTGGTTTTTCAGTCTGGGCGATCATAAATGTCATTTTGGTTTTGTTTACAAAGTTTTGTGTATACACGTTTGTTTTGGCAACTCACGACTGCCAGTCGGCAAAGTTCATAATGCATCTATAAATAGACTGACAGCCTGATCGATACCGCAGTATGTCTATCAAAAGACTGCGGGCTAGTAGCTCTGGGTAAATGGTGTCATTTCCTGCATTCTGAGCATTTCCAGAGGGATAAAATTAGGATTCAAAAGCACCAATTTTTATATCTGGACTCACCAAAAAATCAGCTTTTTTTGACTCAATTTCTGAAAAGTCAGGTGGATACATTTTAGCATTGTTTTTTTATTCATCCCATTTTCAACATCAGATTATCCTACTGTCCCATTTTCAATTTCCATTTAATTTGTTTTAGATGCACTTTAAATTTAATATAACTAAACTATTAAAATTCAGCCTTTTCTAAAATTAGACTAGATCTACAGTGATTTTTTTACAATTTTGCCTTTATGGGTCCTGGGACTCGCCAGGTCCAGAATTCATGCATCCAAAACTCAAACTATGCATCCAGTCCAGGACTCGTGGTGAAATATTTTGTTGCGTCCTAGACTTTTCATTTAAACTTGTGTAACAATGTTTTATAATTACTTTCTTAGTATTTTAATTGGATGTGTAATAAAAGTAAATAGTGGTGACTGAGTTGCTTTAATTCTATCCAGAAAACTTCCTGAGAAATATGAAACCAGTGTTTCATTTACCTGCGCGTCCTGCGAGAATCTCGCATAAAATTCGCCGAGGACGCAAAGTTTTAAAAGACGCGAGACCCCCGGACGCATGTTTTTTCCGGTTAGCGAGTCCCGTTTCCAAAAAAATACTCCTGTTCCGTCTTTTATCACGAGATTTCACCGCACCTGAATTGTTTACTATAACACCGGCTTACTGGTACCCTGCTTCGGCTTCGAGACTATTCGCGAAAATATTGACTACTGAGTGCCAGTCGCACTGAGAGTCAAATGGATTTTGATTGGACGTTTTTCAACCGATCAGCGACAGGGTTACGAAAAGAGCGTCGCACGTGTTGAAAATGAAAGTAGACGTTTCTCGTTTCGTAGCCGTAACTTGAGTCAGTTTAAAGCCGATTTTAAATTGTTTAAGGCTTTATCAGCGATGCTACCCAAGAAAAAACAAAAAACTATTAATACTGATAAGACTCAGCCAACTCTGTTTACACTCCTTTACAAGGATCGCGCAAGTGAACCCGTTTCAGAGACCCAGGATTCCCAGGCCCAAGATAATTCCCAGTCGGACTCGGAGGCTGCTGAAAAGTCATGCTCGACAGATTCTGGTCAGTCTGGGTAAAAAAAGTCAGTGCTGAAGTGGAAGAAGTCCAAAGATAGAAGAATGTATGAACTGAAAAAAAAAACTGAAGTAAACTTTTAAGCCTATCCACTGAGTTTGAGGCTGACTTCATACATTTTTCTATCTGTGCTGAGTCTTATCAGTATTAACAGTTTTTTTTTAAACCTGTGCCAGACTTCTTCTACTGAGGCCTTTATTGTGGTATTCCTGAACTTTTCATTCTTACTTTGAGCACATTCAGTGAGTGCCAGTGGTGTCAGACTTTAAAGTTCTAATCTGGAAAGAATAGTTCAAACTGAACTTATTTCCATTAAGTTTTTTTTTTGCGTGTTCTCTAGTCTAGAAGCCATGTGCTAGTCTTGTGTTCAGCTAATCAAGGTCTAGGATTTGGTAATACAAAGATATAAAACACTAGAACTAGTTGTTTAATTTTATTACATTTTATCACCATTGAATTTGAGTAGACAGAACATATTTAAATCCAGTACAGCGATTCTCACTAACCGCACAGCATGATTTCTGAGAGTCTCCAAGTGGGACTCATAAATTCTGATCAGGACTCATAAAAGTTGAGACTAGCGAGTCCTGGGACTCACATTTTCAAATTTGTAAAAATATCACGGTGAAACTATAGTACCACTGTCTATTAAAACTGAAGTGTTAAGAAAATGTTTTCACCTACAGGCTAATGAAAATGTTTTCATAAAACTTCAGTTTTTGTAACAGATGATCAAATACCTGTGATACATAATTAAGGACAGACAATTTTTCTGTTTTGACTAGACCGTTATACAAAGCAGAGACTTTTTTTGTCTGTTGTTTTGTGGGTTCAGTTTGGAACTGGGTGTTTTCGTTATCGAGATCGCTGTCATCGGCCACAGATTTGCTGACCTGGCAGACCGAACAGCGTTTGCTGTAAGGGGTCTAGTTTTATTATCTTTTTAGGGTGCATCTTTTTCTTCTTTCAAAAAAACAAAAACAAAAACAAAAAAACAAAAAACGGTCGCTGTTTCCTGTTGACAATTGCAAGGTCAAACGGTGTTACGATAAAAGTTCTCAACAGACTAAAAACCAATACTTTAATGTCCGCTACGGTTTCCTCCGGTACTGAACAACTTGGTATTGATTATTTGACTGTATAGGTAAAATCGGTGTACCGTAGAGATACGACGCCTTTCAGTATTGCCTTTTACCAAATACTGTACTGAAACACCGCTTGCGCATTCGCTTTTTTCCGAAAATGAAAGTAGATTACAAGAAGCAAAACGTACGTCCATTCGAAAATTTTATGAGTCCACGGGACTCACCGAGGCTAATTTTTTGCGTCCTCTGGCGAAATTATGCGTACAGGACGCAGGACGCACGCCTAAAAAATTCACTGGATCTACAGTAATAACCCTAAGTATTGGGACACCTTACCATAATTAGCCTAAAGTTTGAAATCATTCTCATACTTCCTGATGTATTTAAAAGTTTGCTGTATGTCAAACAGTGTAGACCCTGATCAGACACCACATTCTGTGGCATCTGATCTAGGTCTACACTGGTTTACAAAGGCCTATCTGAGGTACTTCTAATGAATACCCACAACAGGTTTTTACAAAACTTCGTAAACAAAACCAAAATGACATTCAGGGTTCTCGGGGGCTTGCACCGACGACTGATTCATCGAAAACGCACACACAGGTGTCATGCTTGAGGCCGGCTCAGATGCACCCCGGCCGACGCTATACAATTTGGGACTGTTCTAGTATAAGTTACATTTTCCATTGCTCCCGCAAGATGAAAGCGCGTGCTCGTTACGGTAGCGCGTGCTCGTAAGGGTAACGTCATTTGACAGCGTGGCGGGAAACCGTTTAGGGAGAAAAACGAACTATTTCCATGTTGCATTGTAGAGCATTTTCTTGGATATGAATCAGACACATATTTAAAAACATAACTAAATTATCAAGACTTTTTTGGCAAATCAAAGCAGTAGATCGAAATTTCAGCTAGTGAAGAAGTCCCGAAGATTTTTTTCGTAGCGTGTATTGATCGCAGCACGGTGCAAATGTAAACATTGAAATGACGTTTTGCGGGAAGCTCAAAAGAGGTGTCCATGATCAGAATGTGCGGATAGATTGCATATATAAGTTTACGATAGCATATAACGGAGCTTTCGTTGGTTTTGATTAAAATATTTTTCACTTAGTATTCAGAACACTCGAGATCACTTAACAGACAGGGACGAACGGTGGGGTATTGAATTTAAGTGCGACGATCGTTACCATGCAAGTAAAATAGATTAGGATTGTCATGTCTCCCTGATCTGCAAAGATGTCTCTAGTTCCCCATGAGGGAGAGATATGATGTCATCCTAATTTCTGGGCCCACTCCATTGAATTAACAACATCAGGATGTGTGATAATGACTACCAGTTGGTTACATGCATTGCTCGGAATAACACATAATGCAAAGCACCATAAAAAAGTATGTGAAAATAAGGAAAGTTACCAGGGACATGCTCACTATCAAAGGAGAATGAAGTTACCGGGGACATGCTCAATATCAAAGGAGAGTCATAAAAAAAAAAAAAAAAAAAAAGAATGGGACTCCTATTTTGGGGGAGTGGGACTCCTACTTTTTGGCTGGGACTCCTACTTTTTACAAAAAGGGAGTCCTGGACTCCTACTTTTAAAATCCTAGTGAGAACCCTGACATTTATGATTGCCCTGACCGAAAAGGGTCACGCTCATTGGGAATTGTTTTGAATCATGCCATATTTTTTAGCGTAATATACACACAAGGTAGATTTTTCACTGTCAAAAGTACTGTTAAAACAATTTCAGTTCAAGTGAACTCCATGATAAAGAAGCAAAACCAAGTGACATCACCAACTCACAGGCAAACTGTTACTGAGAAACTGGACAGGCGGACAGAAAGGACTGAACAACAATTCTATCAAGTTATTTGGCTAGTTCCCAGTAAGGTTATGCTTCATAACAATTTCTAAATAACTGGCTGAACGAAACTTGATTATTTTTTTGGCTGATACAGAGTGCTATCCTTCCTTCAAATACCACACTAAAGAATTTGCCATTCGCCTTTAGTTATCTGCCCTTGCGATGACTGTGACGTATACCACTGATTTGGCTAGTTCCGAATAGTTTTGGTAGTTTCGAATAATGAATGAGGGATCTGTAAAAAATCCCTTGGATAATGCAACAGCCTCTATATATTACTTTATTAACTTGTATTATGTGTTACAGAGAAAAATAATTCAATACAGACATTTGTCACAAAGGGGCAGGTTCACAAAGACCTTAAAACCGGCCCTTTAAGCCAAAACTGCTTAATTCATGACAATGATTTTTCGGCATGTACACTCTCCTTACTGCAAGATTTAGCTCCTATTTTCTGGATTTAACAATCTTTCCAATGTAAAATATTTCAGTGAGGTTTAAGAAGTTGCAAGGAGTATGCGCATAAGGTCCTATTTTACCCATTTCTGAAGCTCAAAAATAGCTTTCAGTGAAATTATGTGTTTCCATTGTTAATTAATCCACTTGTAGCTGGTGTTTAGCACCATGTGATGCCCCTGAAACGTCTCCCTGTACTAAGTTAGTGCAGATAATATAAGCGACGACATGAGAAAACCTGTCTTCAAGGTTTTCAACCAAGTAAGACTCAGACCGGACTACTCAGCCATAGACTGGCTAACTCGGACACAACGCTGGTTTAGCTAGTCTTTAAAGTTTACCTTTAAACAGTTTTTACCTGTCAGACACAGTTCACAAACAGCATATATTTTTTTTTTATCTCCCAGTAATTGCCTCGATTCTTGCCGACTGGGAAACCGCACCGCTTTATCAATCGGCCCTGAATTAAATACATTGTGGAGGTTGAGAAGATTTTGGGTATTACTGGCTTTAAATCAATACCAGTCGTTTATTACAGTTTAATTGGCAAAGATTTTCACGATCACAAACGCTATTTTCAACATGTTTTTTATCTGGATTCGAAAATGAAAGTAGAAATCGTCTGGTTGTCTGACCGGACGCAAGTTATAACGAAGCCCATTTGCAACAGGGATCCAGTACACATCGAACAATAGCGGGATATTGATCGTAGTTAAATGAACAATTTTGTGTTGGTAATTAGACCGGAAGTATGTAATTTGTTGTCGTAAATGCGCAATTTGCATATTTAATGTAGATTTATGTGGAACGGGACTTGCCGATCGGCAAACCGTAAGATTTTTGATAAAAAACCGGAACATCGGAGCAGTAATTGTACTTACGAAAAAGCGTCAAAAAAATCGAGGCGGGGGTAAAAAATCGAGGCGGGTGGTAATGAGAATCTAACAATTAATTTATTATGGCCTAACATACCAAATTTATTATAATAAATGCCCTATCTAGTAAGTACCCCACTAAATTTATGGGAAAAAGACGGCCAAATCCTGTGCAAAATTGCTTCAAGATACTGAAATTTTCTGCAGTATCATCCCCACCTCGCTACGGGACCGCAAGGTCAAGGTCACAGACTTAGAATTTTTATGTTTAAGTTTTGCATTAAGTATTTAGGACCAATTATTTCCAAATCGTTGGATGGATTTTGTTTGTATACATTATGATGATAGATATTTGTCCAAAATTTTACACAGTACCATCCCCACCCCACTATATGGCCTCTGTGCAATAAAGGTAAAGTTCACAGACTTAGAATTTTTATGTTAACCTTTTAAGTTTTTAGAACCTCATTATTTTGAAAACTTTCCATGGATTTTGTTCATGTTTGGTAAGATGATAGATATTGGTCTAAAGTTTTACATAGTACCATCCCCACCACCCTTATGTGACCTAAAGGTCAAGATCATGGACTTAGAATTTTTATGTTAAAGTTTTACATAAAAGTTTTTAAAACCCTTATTTCCAAACCCCTTGATGAATTTGGTTATGCATGTTATATGTATGTAGATTGTGTGACCATTTTACACAGTACCATTTCTGACCCCTACATGATCTCAATGTCAAGGTCATAGATTTTTTTTTTTTTTGTTGAAGTTTTACATTAAAGTTTTTAGGTCCTCAGTATTTACAAAACATGTGAAAGATTTGGTTTATACCTAGTATGAAGATCCAAAATTTTACGCAGTACCATCCCCACTAGGGCTGGCACAATTAATCGGATAATCAATTAATTGATCGATAAATGCCACAAAAATGATTATCATTTCTGATTTGCTGATAATCGATCATTTGATTTCTGTGTCTGTTACTTTACCGTATTTACCCTTAGTATTCAGACACCTCAACTCCTTACCATATTTATCTAAAATTTGAACAAGTACAGTTAACTACCCACTGCTGTGTCTCAAAATAGCTGGATGTTTGCTCAGGTCTGTCTAACCAAATACATACAATTAAGTATAACAAATGGTAAGAGCCATGCTCAGACAGGTAAAATTATGACCAAATCTTCAGTCATTACTAATCCATTATCGATCACAATGGCAAGACTGATAATCAATTATCTTTTCAGCTCCAATTAGCCAGCCTTAATCCCCACCCCCTGCGTGACCACAGGACTTGAAGTTTTAGCTCACTCGTATGAAGTACATAGAGAGCTATTACAGTCACCCAGATTGTCAATGTCAGCGTTCACGTCAAGCTACTTTAAAGTTTTATATTCAAGTTTTTCAAAATTTCGACCGCTTACCAGAAAGAATTAATATTTGGACCATAGGTACCTTCTTGTATATTCAACCTATTATCTGAAAAGTTCTCAAATTTATTGACAACCCCTCATGCATTGTATTATAACAGGCTTTCGATTTTTTGTTCACACAAGTTAAGACATCCATTACATGTATCTATCATGTTCTACAGAAATATTTTTCTTAAGTAATTTTTATATATATGTAAAGAAAGAATACAGAGGACTGTTGTATACATAGTATATGTTGGCCAAAAAAAAAAAAAAAAAATCCCCCAACATGCATGTATGTACAGTACCCTACTTTATGTAAGTTTAATTTAGGGAAATGTTCATATAACGAAAATACTTGAAATGGCCAGTGCCTTACATGTATGTATACTCCATGTGTATACATGTATGTATACTCCATGTGTATGATTTACAGTAATTTCTTATATTACTACATTACCTGTATGTTGCATTATGCAGTAATATACATAAAAACATGAAAGAATGTCATATTCAATCTTACTGTCCAATTTATTCATAACAAGTCAGCTGGCTGGCAGCAGACTTTTAAGTCTGCTACCAGCCGGCTGGCACTAGACCTAAAGTCTCCTGCCAGCCGGCTGGCAGCAGATCTAAAAGTCTGCTACCAGCTGGCCGGCAGCAGACCTCGCCAATATTTGGTAGGGATGAAGAGGAGGATCAGTAGGTGTGTTGCGTGCATGAGAGACAACTCTCACTTTATTTGTTATGTTGTTATCTCCCCTGAAGCAGAAATTGTAGACTCCTCCTTGTGCATTCCATAACTTTGATACCCTTAGACATATTTTGGTAATATTTGCTAGGAGTGAAGAGGAGGACCAGTAGGTGTGTCATATGCAGGAGAGACAACTCTCACTTTCTTCGTTATGTAGTTATCTCCCCTGAAGCCGAAATCTTGTGCAGACAATAACTCCCATACTGTTTGAGGTTATATGATAATATTTGGTAGGGATGAAGAGGTGGGCCAGTATGTGTGTTGCGTGCAAGATAGACAACTCTCACTTTCTTCATTATGTAGTTATCTACCCTGAAACAGAAATCTTTCAGAAGCAGCCTTGTGCACTCCATAACTTTAATACCCTTGGCCTTAGACATATTTTGATAATATTTGGTAGAAATGAAAAGCAGGACCAGTAGGTGTGTCTTGTGCAGGGGAGACAACTCATTTTTTTTCATTATGCAGTTATCTCCCCTGAAGCCAAAATCTTGTGCGCTCCATAACTTTGATACCCAGACATATTTTGATAATGTTTGGTAGAAATGAAGAGAAGGACCAGTAGGCATGTCCCATGCAAGACAGACAACTCTCATTTTCTTAGTTATGTAGTTATCTCCCCTGAAGCAGAAATCTTGTGCAGGCAATAATTCCCATACTGTTTGAGATGATAACATTTGGTTGAGATGAAGAGGACAACCAGTAAGTGTGTCACGTGCAAGAAAACCCCCACTTTCTTCGTTATGTAGTTATCTCCCCTGAAGCCAAAATCTTGTGTGCACCATAACTTTGATACCCTTAGACGTATTTTGATAACATTTGGTAGAGGCACTGGTAACGACCAGGTGTGTCACATGCAAGAGAGAAAACCTCTGCTCAGGGTGGCCACACATTTTTAGCAATCAAATTCCCTGATTTTTCCCTGATTTGATTTGATTTTCCCTGATTAAAAACCTTAATATTATTGCAATGGCCCCTACTTTTAGAAGTCATATACCGATTCAAATTCTGTCAGAATATACAGCAAACAAGTACTCCACCTAACAAGTACTCCACCTTTAAGTAAGATTAGATCTGCAGGTATTTTAAGCATATAGCAGAAAGAAACCACCAGTAGCCACATCTGTTTGTTTGTTTGTTTGATTTGGGCTTAACGTCGCTTTCAACCTTTTTCAGTCATATCGCGACTGTGTCTGGATGTGGCAGGGAGCTCAATGCTCACTTTTAGAGTGCTGCCTCACTGAAATATCACGCCCCAGACACTTTGACATGATATTCCACCCAGTCACATTATACTGACACTGAGCTGACCAGTTCTAGCTCTACTTTCTTAATGCTGAGCGCCAAGCGAAAGAGCAGCTAGTACCATTTTTAAAGTCTTTGGTATGACCCGGCCTGGGATCGAACCCGCAACCTCCCGGTCACAAAGCGGACGCTCTACCACTGAGCCACTGTGCCGGTAGTAGCCACATCTGAACAGCTATAAAATTTGAATATTTTGACCTTACAAAGATAAGATTTTTTGAAATTCCCTGATTTTTCCCTGATTTTCAGCAAAATTTCAGATTCCGATTTTTCCCTGCAGGGAATTTTTTTCACCAGTTTCCCTGTTTTCCAGAGTGCGTGGCCACCCTGTCTGCTGTGGTTGTTTTCTAGTTACCGTTCCTGAATGAATTTCTAGGACAAATTCTTGAGCATGTGGTTTGAAATATTTTGTTAATATTTGGTAGAGGCATAGATAAGGACTAGTAGGTATGTCTTGTTCAAGAGTACTCTCACTTTCTCAATTATGCAGTGTTTCATTTACCTGCGCGTCCTGCGAGAATCTCGCATAAAATTCGCCGAGGACGCAAAGTTTTAAAAGACGTGAGACCCCCGGACGCATGTTTTTTCCGGGTAGCGAGTCCCGTTTCCAAAAAAAATACTCCTGTTCCGTCTTTTATTACGGGATTTCACCGCACCTGAATTGTTTACTATAACACCGGCTTACTGGTACCCTGCTTCGGCTTCGAGACTATTCGCGAACATATTGACTACTGAGTGCCAGTCGCACTGGGAGTCAAATGGATTTTGATTGGACGTTTTTCAACCAATCAGCGACAGGGTAACGAAAAGAGCGTCGCAGGTGTTGAAAACGAAAGTAGACGTTTCTCGTTTCGTAGCCGTAACTTCAGTCAGTTTAAAGCCGATTTAAAATTGTTTAAGGCTTAATCAGCGATGCTACCCAAGAAAAAAAAACAAACTATTAATACTGATAAGACTCAGCCAACTCTGTTTACGCTCCTTAACAAGGATCGCGCAAGTAAACCCGTTTCAGAGACCCAGGATTCCCAGGCCCAAGATAATTCCCAGTCGGACTCGGAGGCTGCTGAAAAGTCATGCTCGACAGATTCTGGTCAGTCTGGCTAAAAAAAGTCAGTGCTGAAGTGGAAGAAGTCCAAAGATAGAAGAATGTATGAACTGAAAAAAAAAAAAACTGAAGTAAACATTTAAGCCTATCCACTGAGTTTGAGGCTGACTTCATACATTTTTCTATCTGTGCTGAGTCTTATCAGTATTAACAGTTTTTTTTTAAACCTGTGCCAGACTTCTTCTACTGAGGCCTTTATTGTGGTATTCCTGAACTTTTCATTCTTACTTTGAGCACATTCAGTGAGTGCCAGTGGTGTCAGACTTTAAAGTTCTAGTCTGGAAAGAATAGTTCAAACTGAGCTTATTTCCATTAAGTTTTTTTTTTTGCGTGTTCTCTAGTCTAGAAACCATGTGCTAGTCTTGTGTTCAGCTAGTCAAGGTCTAGGATTTGGTAATACAAAGATATAAAACACTAGAACTAGTTGTTTAATTTTATTACATTTTATCACCATTGAATTTGAGTAGACAGAACATATTTAAATCCAGTACAGCGATTCTCAGTAACCGCACAGCATGATTTCTGAGAGTCTCCAAGTGGGACTCATAAATTCTGATCAGGACTCATAAAAGTTGAGACTAGCGAGTCCTGGGACTCACATTTTCAAATTTGTAAAAATATCATTGATTATGTGCTTTTTTTTCTTATCTCCCCTGATGCCGAAATCTTGTGCAGGCCGTAACTCCCTTACTGTTTGAGATAACTTGATAATTTTTGGTAGGGACATATATCTGGTCAAGAAGGTGTGTAGCATGCAAGAAGGACAACTTTTACTCTTTTTTTTTTTACCCAAATAAAGATACAGCAAGTTTCTTTACCTTTTCAAGGCATTTATTATTTTTTGCTATTATTTCTGAATATGTACACTCACAAATTCAAAGTGTTTGCAAATATTGTGTATCCTGTACAAATTATCACATCAGAAGTAACTATTAGATGATTTTGACAAAAATAAATAAAAAAAAAAATAATAATAAAAGAACATGCAAACTGGACAAAGTGCCCAGTGGGGAACGTATAAACCCCGACCAGTGCTACCGCCACTTTTTAACGAGCACAAAGTATGTGGCTTTGACTCTGGAGATGGCAGTTGTATGCTATAAGTTATAACATTGAAAGAATTCAATCACATAATGTGAAGCCCTTGACCTCAAAGGTCAGGAACAGTGCAGGGATTGAGCTAATTAAAACTTTAGCCCTATAACTATCACCACAGACCAGTGAAATCAATCAGTCTTTATAATATAAGCAAAAATGACATTTGTATGAAAAGTCTGTGACCTTGACTTAAAAACCATACCCGAGCTTGGGGATGGTGCCAAGAAAAACTTTAGACCTATAAATACCATCATGCTTAATATTAATGAAACCAATGAAAGGGTCTTCATAATATAGCTATATAAATTTTAATGAAAATTTTAACGTGACCTGCCTACTCAATGTCCTCTGCATATCGGTAAAGTATCACAAAAATATCTTAAAGAATTTTTAGAGTTATTGCCCACACAAGATATATATAACCAAGGGCAAAAACTGCAGAATGGAGTCGGTTAGAGTGTCATTCTTGAATGTGATATGCCTACTCGATGTCCTCTACATACTGGTGAAGTATCATGAAAATATCTTAACGTGTTTTAAAGTTATAGTTCGCACAAAGTTTTTACAATTTCGGAGACGAGGGGATATAACTCATGGACCAAGTCAGTTAGAGTTGTCTTTCTTGTACCGGACACCCCTAACAAATGCCCTCGACAACCTGAAAATAGCTCAAAGGGTACTTAGGAGTTATGGGGTGCACAATAATGTGTTTATGGACAGACAGATGGATGGATGAATGGATGGATTCCATGCTGATAGCCATATCCCCTAAACCTATCAGTAGGAGGATAACGAAATTCAACAAAAGGTCTTGATGGTATAGCTATATAAACTTAGGTGCAATTTTTTTTACTTCTAAGTCTGTAACCTTGACCTCAAGGTCACACTCTGGGATGGGGATCACGCTGAGTAAAACTCTAGACCTATATCTACCAACATGTAAAATATAAATGAAATTCCTCAAAGGGTCTTGAAGGTGTAGCTGCATAAACACAAAAATTTTGACTTTTTTATGAAAATTCTAAGTCCGTGACCTTGATCCCAAGGTTATCCCCCGGGGTAGGATTGGTGCTGATAAAAACTTAAGCCCTATATCTACCATCAGGCCAAATATGAATGAAATCTATCAAAGGGTCTTCATAATATAAGGTCTTATAAACTTTAACGTAAAAACTTTGACCCTAAGACAAAAATCAAGTATGAACGAATAACGCTTCAACGGACGGACAGACAGAGGAACAGATTCCTTGCTGACAGCTATATCCGCTCAACCTTTCAGTTAAGGGATAATGAAATTTAACAAAAGGTCTTGATGATATGGATTTATAAACTTAAACGCAAAATTTTTTACTTTTATATGAAAATTCTGTTTGTGACCTTGACCTCGGTCACAGCCAGGGTAGGAATCATGCTGAGTATGATTCTAGGCCGATATCTACCAACATGTCAAATATAAATGAAATTCCTCAAGGGTTTTGATGATATAGCTATATAAACTTAAACACAAAAAAATTTGACTTTTCTATGAAAATTCTGTGACCTTGACCCCAAGGTCATCCCTGGGGTGGGGATGCTGCTGATAAAAACTTTAGACCTATATCTACCATCATGCCAAATATGAATGAAATCCATCAAAGGGTCTTCAAAATATGAGGTCTTATAAACTTTAACACAAAAACTTTGACCCTGTGATGGAAAGACGAACGAATGAACGAACGTACATACGAACAGAAAAGCGAAAACATTATACTTCGTATGTTGGGGGTATAAAAAAAATCATTAACAGTACACCTATTATTGTTTTCACTTATTTTGGTCACATTTCATACTATCTTTGCATCTTTTTACTTTGCCCCGTTTAAATGTTTCTATGATATTGATTGAAATAAACTAAATTTAGAATTGGCGGTTTGGTCCGGGGACTTGCCATCTCTTTTGATGGCTATTTTTTAATTTGACCGCTGTCATGTATTTGATGATGATTTTTTCACTTATTCGGAACTAGCTAAAACCTGGAACTAGCCAAATAACAGTATAAAAGCAGGGATTATTCTGGCCCCAGATTTTTGTGAGAGAAAAAATCCCATTTGGACAAAAACAGCGAGAGATTTTCAAATTCACTGAGATTTTTTGAGATTTTTTTTTCGCTCGCTCGGACAAACTGAGAATGTTTCTTTTTTTTTTTCTTTTTTTTTTTGTAAAGGCCAGATTTTGTATGTATAAGTATTATTATTGCTTATTTTGTAATGTACTCTACTAGTAAATAAGGTTAATAAAATTGTTATATATAGGGTGTTTGATTATTTTATGTATTGTTATAAATTTTCATGTTTACTGAAAGTGTTTATATATAAATTAGAACTTTCTGGAAATTCATGTTTACAATAATAAGTTGTTTATATTCTTTTTGGAATTTCCAGATGGAATATTTTAGATTAAGCTATTTTTGGCATGTCACAGAACATTTAAAATTTTCTTAACAAATACTGGAGAATAAGTGATGTCTCTACATGTAGTACTTTATTTTTTTCTTTAGGATGTGCTTTGATATTATATAAGAGAGAAGATTTTCATATGAGCATCTCTGTACTCATTCATTCTTTACTGGATTACTTAAATGTTTCATTAATTCTGGAATGAAACTCTGAATTCAGGGACTTTAAATTATGGGATCAGAAATTGCAATTCAAAGGATTTGTTTCAGAAATTCCTCTGGAATATTTCTGAGGGATCATTTTGTGACATTATCTTGAAATGTACCGTTTTATTTTTCTGCCTTGCACATTTTTTTTTATTTTTTTGTTATCAATAAATACTGTAAATAATTTTAAAGCTTGTTGCTGGTTTCACTTTCATTTCTTTATCGTTACGCCTGGCTCGTAACAAAATGCAAACGGCTGAACAAGGGCTTCATGAGCTTGGGAGTGGGATTGTTATTCAGGCTCAGCTCGGTCGTGTTTGATTGTTGAATCAGGGGAGGTTAGCGTGGCCGCTTCAGTCGAGCTAGGTTGTGCTCGAACAAGATAATTTAACATGTTGCCATCCCGACTGGACGGCTTTGGGGCGGATAATTTTCTCTTTTATTTTTTCCGAGTCGGCGGACATGTTTTTGCTGACTCGAGGTGGCGATAAAAAATGCTTACTTAAACTAGAGACCGACAATGAACTTTTACGATAAAGCTTTTCAATGATACAGATTAATGAATGGTTACCTGCGGTTGTATGTGTAACGAATTTTGGCGCCACAATAATTCAGAAACCGGTCAAACAGAGCAGTCCGATAGTCTTGAAATGAACCGCATGTGCAAAATAGGAACTTAACGGCGCGAAATGAGAAAATTCAGCGTGCGATTTTTTTTCTCACTCCGGGAATTTTGATGCGATTGCTTGCAAAAAAATGCGAGAATATCGCGAAATCGCGCCAGAAAATGATCCCTGTAAAAGTAGTGATATCAGAATCAGAATATTTTACTGGTGATACATCAATAGACAGGAAGCACCAGGGCCAATGATTGCAAAGACTAGTCTCTAGATCTCACAAGTGATGAGAATCTAGTGACAGGGTCGTCAGAACTTTCAGCAGAGGAGATTCTAGCTGCAGGGAGTGCATTCCAATCTCTAATGGTGTCTGGAAAGAAACTGTACTTATAAATGTCAGTTCTAGCATATGGCACTTCAATTGGATGCTGATTCCTGATCTTGCAACGAGTGGTGCAATGAATAAGGATGCTGGCATAATTACTTTGTATGCTTCCAACTCTATCAATAGAACATATTCTGAGAATGCTTTGAACATAAGCAGTTAGCCAACAGATTTGGAGAGTGGCGAGGGTTACATGCCGAGGACCGGTTTCCTTCACAGATACTTGGGGTCAGTAGAGCTTTCTTGCAGTTGGTAGAGTGGATGGTCCAAACTGAACCATTGGATTTTTTTCTCTTTATTTTTTTTTATCTTAATTTTTGCATTTTACTTTACTTGAACAACACCTAAAGTCATACAAATGGTTGCGCCACGTCTAGAAATCGTTTGAAAATAATGATATTTTATGGATAGGATATAATTACCACAAGATAAACAACTTCGACGAGATCAATTTTGACCCCGCTCCAGGTTAACAGCGCTGAGCCTTCCAAATCCAAAACAACAATGCAAATTATTTACATCCCTAGATTCAGTAATCATTCATGTTTACGCTGATACGGACCTTCAAAGTGCGACCTGTTTCCCCGCTTTATTTACAAAACAGAGTGGACCCTAGGAAACAGTAAAATGGTTTCCCAGGTTTCACAGCGATTTGTAAAATAAGCCGGGAAACAGGTCGCACTATGATGTGGAAGACGATAGATTGCTTGCATTTGAGGAAGTTTTCGTCGGAAATTGGAAGAAATCAAGAGACTTTTGTAAGGACATCCATATCAGCTTAAAGGTGAATGATTGCAGAATCGAGGGATGTATATAATTTGCATTGTTGTTTTGGATTTGGAAGGCTCGGCGCTGTTAACCTGGAGCGGGGTCAAAATTGATCTCGTCGAAGTTGTTTATCTTGTGGTAATTATATCCTATCCATAAAATATCATTATTTTCAAACGATTTCTAGACGTCATATAACCCTTTGTATGATTTAAGTTGTTGTTCAAGTATCAGAAAATGCAAAAATGAAGAGAAAAAAATCCAAGATTTCAGTTTTGGACCATCCGCTCTACCAATTGCAAGCAAGCTCTACTGACCCCAAGTAGCTGTGGTTTCCTTCCCCGATGCTAATGGAAATAAAATTTTCCCACATCAAGTGGCAGACATCCTACACTGGAGGTAGCCTTAAGCTAAAATACAACTCTACCTCTGCCCTCGGATAAATTAACAAATACATGCATTAAACGAAATCAGACATGTCAGAACACCTTTTGCAGCTTCGATGTTGCTGATTCGAATTTGGGTAGGTTTTTCTTTATCTTTGTACTCAGCATTCTTCCCCCTTGGTTGTGCTTTTGGAGGCGGCATATTGTTTGTTCCGATGAAGTTAACTAGAGCCGAGTCAAATCGAAATAAACCCCGATGTCAACGGATCTACTGTTTTGTTTTGATTTTTCACGTTTGTTGCCGATGCTTCTGGAATCACAGGAAGTGAATATTGGTGTAAACTGCGTTTCAGCGTAATTATCCGAAACTGTACGAACGAAACACGGTCATGTGTAAGGGTTATCCTAAAATGCGAAAAAGACCACCCTAAAATACGAAAAGGACTTCTTTTATACGAAAAGAACTCTTTGTAATGAAAAGGACAATTAGTTAAGCGAAAAGGAGTTTGATTTTTCGCCCTGTCATGTCAGCCAAAGGATAAAATTTCATCCTTTGTTTCTAGCTGGCACTGCACGCACAGTTTCTTTTAGTCTGCGACATGGGGAGGTGTGGCTAGGACTTGCTGACCACAAAACCAGACTGCTTTTTAGGTTGTGTTGTTTTGTAGCAACCATTAGCCAGCCATTTTTTTTATGTACACTGCTGTCGGCCTATTCAGCGCACCTAAGGATTTGAGCTGAATTTAAAAAATGTTCGCTAGACCAGTTTTAATTTTTAAATGTACTAGAACGAAGAATAATATATTATAAATTAAACAAAATAAGTTAATTTTCATTTAATTTCTTCTTCAAATTTAGCAGATAATAATCCCTCAACTTCATCACTCCCTTGTTTGTGTGTCATAAAAAATGTCTGTCAATGTTGCGCACCTGTTAGAATTTTGCCTGTTGCCTTGGACATAAAGAATGTTTTTAGATTAAAGATGCATTTCTATGATCACTAATCAATTCAGAATATATTTGTGCCATTTTCATTGTTCACACTGACAAAACCACCTTTTAAATTTCACGTTCAGGGAAAAGGGTCATTTGGTTTTAGTGAAAACAACATTTTCCTTATTATTTTGAAATAAACTCCTGATTCCCCATGCAGATTGTAATGGCCATGTACCTTTTGATATGTTTCATCACATACGCCCACAAAACGATACTTTGGGATTTTTTTGGAGAAAATATTTGAGTGAGCAGCATTGGCAGATGCGCCACATTAGGCTATACGGCTGTATTTTTTTTTATTTTGTTTATTTTTTATGTATATTTTATTTTCGTTTTATATATATATATATATATATATATATATATATATATATATATATATATATATATATATATATATATATATATATATATATATATATATATATATATTTGTTTTCATTTTTTCATCATTATTTATTTATTTATTTTTATTTTTATTCTTATTTTTTTTCCCAAATATCTTTTCTAGTCATCTTTTACACATGTGTTGAGCCTCGACAAGCGAATACGTATCTCTGGACATTCTACTGAAAAATGCGCATGCTGCTTGTTTGAGCGAAAAGCAAAAGTTCTGGCTGCGCAGATGTGTAGGCTCAGCTGAACCTTCGTTGTGTATAAACTTTAAGAAATACGAGTTCGCTTGCCTAAACATAACAAAAACAACTTCCATCACCAAAAACGTTATGCTGCACGACTGTTGATAACTGTGCCGGATTATGAGATAATGGTACTTTTCGTTCTCTGTTAAGACATTCCTTTAATACGCACGCCCAGTTATGTAGTGGGGCTACATATCTGATTTTTGGTCTAAACATTCGTCTAGTTCTAAACTACATGCAAGCGAACAGCGAAGGCTCTGTCGAGGCTGAGTGGATGCGCAGTTGCGCCTATTTTCGATGGTCGCATATACGATAAGTACCATTATCACATGTGCTGGCTCAACTGAGTTGCATCTATGTACATGTATAGCCACCATTATAAAATATCACACTTATATTTCTCTTTAGTATCTCTAGCGACCCCGATGGGGTGATACAACTGAAAATATTGTAACTAGTCTTATATCGCAACAAGTCTAATTTTATTTGATGCTATCCCCAACGGGGGTAAGCATCGTCACCAAGAGTTGTTCAAATTTCGTATGATAGCATCGCCGCTTTCATTCAAAAGCCTTTTTGTGGGGTTCGGTGTCAACGTTCTGTTGGTCCTGAGTCGTTTTCTCTGTCCTTTTTTTAATTTTCGGCTGAAGCTAGTATTTGCACAGTTCAGGAACCATCGTTCGGCACTGTCACGATGTTAGGGTTTGGTTGTCTTTGAAAAAGCGTGCTGTCCGCTTCTCCCTTTGTTCCTCTGTGATATTTGCCCGGTGGTCAATGTCAACAGCGCAATGTTGTTGTGTAGAAGCCAGCAGACAATTCCCTGTGCCCCGGATAGCTCTAGTTCTTTCTGTTTGCTCCCTTTCTGCAGGTTTATGTAAAAGACGGGTCAACTTGGACATCGGTCGGACTTCATTGAACATTACGCACACTTACTCATATGCTTATGAGTTGTGTCTCGATCATACGAGTATCCACAATACCATGTCATCACGAAAACATGCCTATATAATGTTGACCCCCTTAAACCCCACTTTTATATAGTAAAACTGGGGTTTACAGGGGTTTACATTATTTTACTTATTTCTGCTCAAAACATAGATTGTGGTACTCGTTAGAACCGCCTCGCCGAGGCGGTTCTAACGAGTACCACAATCTATGTTTTGAGCAGAAATATGAAAAATATCAGAATTTTTATCTAAAAATTTTCAGTTTTTTTTGGAGGTGAAATTTTCTACATATTTGAATAGGCGTGTTTTCGTAATGTATATTGGATTCAAGGTTGTGTACAAATGAAAATATTTATTTATTTATTTATTTATTTATCAACATTAAACATCTTTGAAGTGGTGTCATTTGAAACCTATTGAAATGGGGTAACACGATAAACCGAAATCACCAAAATCCACCGAAATCACCGTGGAAACTACCGAAATCAGCAATCTAGGTGCCCAAAAATGGGTAATTTCTTGAAATAATGTTGTTTTTGACCAATTTTGATTAGAATATTTCAGGATATTACAATATTTTTTTATTAATTGTGTATTCAAACGGAAAATCCCTTTGCCTGGTGTTACGAGCCAGGCGTAACGAGAAAGAAATGAAAGTGAAACCAGCAACAAGCTTTAAATTATTAACAATATTTATTCACAAAAAATATAAGACAAGATTCAAAACAAAAGAATGTAAGTGAACAGTACCTTTCAAGTTTATGTCACAAAGTCCCTCTGAAATAATCCATGAGAATTTATAAAACAAATCCTTTGAATATCAGTTTCTGATCCCACAATTTAAAGTTCCTGAATTCAGAATTTAAGTCCAGAATGAATAAAATATTAGAGTAATCCAGTATAGAATAATTTCCAGTGAAAGTATACAAAGATGCCTAGATGAAAATCTGTTCTCCTTATATAATATCAAAGAAGGTTCTAGAAAAAGAATTTACTACAAGTATCTCTTATTTTCCAGTTCCAATCAAGAAACTTCTAAATCTTCCATGACATGCCAAAAATAACTCAGTCCAGAATCAAGGACGTAAACATCATGTTATTGTAAACATGTTGTTCTAGAAAGCTACTTTTGGAAACATAGTAAATAAAGCTATTTATGAAAACATAGTAAACATGTTGTTTAAAACAATTGAACACCCTGTTATATAACACTTCCCCTCTTCAGGGAAAAGAAAGATTTATGTAATAAAGCTTTCTTTTGCCCTAAAATTATCACAAAATAAAATACTGATAAAGGCAATTATTATCTTATATACAGCAAGTTACAGGAAACCACAGATCAAGACATCATGCTCTGGACAAGGCATCAGGAATAACATTATCTTTTCCCCTGATATGCCTGATGTCAAGATTGTATTCCTGTAACAACAGGCTCCATCTGAGCAACCTCTGATTCTTGTTTTTCATCTTATGGATGAAAGTCAGTGGATTGTGATCACTGAAAACAACAATAGGTGAGGACGAAGAAGTCAGATAAACTTCAAAATGTTGAAGAGCAAGAATGAGAGACAAACATTCTTTCTCTACTGTAGAATAATTCTTTTGATGTTTGTTAAACTTTTTGGAAAAGTAACAAACTGGATGATCCACACCATTGTCATCCTCTTGCAGCAATACACCACCTGCACCAACATCACTCGCATCCACTGCTAGCTTGAATTCTTTATTAAAATTTGGTGCCAAGAGAACCGGCTCACTTCTCAGCATGGCTTTCAGTTTATCAAAGGCATTCTGACAATCACTGGTCCACTTAAACCTCATTCTTTTACTAAGTAAATTAGTCAGTGGCTCAGCAATGACAGAAAAATTATTACAGAATTTTCTGTAATAACCGGCCATACCAAGAAACCTCATCAGTTGTCTTTTGCATGTGGGCACCGGAAAATTTGAAATAGCTTCTACTTTAGCCTCTATAGGTTTAACCTGACCATGACCCACAACATGTCCTAGAAATGTTAAAGTTGCATGACAGAATTCACTTTTAGCAAGGTTTATTGTCAAGTTTGCCTCACTTAGTTTATCAAAGAATACTTTGATAGTTCCAAGATGGTGATTCCATTCATCATTGTATATGATGGCATCATCGATGTAAGCATCGCAATGCTCGATTCCAGCTATTATGGTGTTGATTAAGCGTTGAAATGTTGCTGGAGAGTTTTTCATTCCGAAAGGCATTACTTTATAGTGATATAATCCATCAGGAGTAACAAATGCTGAGACCTCTTTGGCTCTTTCTGTGAGTTGCCAAAATCCTTTCAGAAGATCAAATTTTCTGCAAGCCAGATATTACGGCCCTTACACTGTAGATAAACAGATAAGTGATGTAAATTACATTGTTAACACTCCTGGGAGACGCAAACAAAAACAATTATGTCATGTTAACATGCTTAAACAATACATAGATAGGGATAGCTCTTCTGTTACACCAATTAGTGTTGTTAGTTCAGTCCCTCAGGAACAAAGTGAAATGAACTCTGAAGACATGAACTTCATCAAATCTGATCCTGCTTCATCAAAACTCCAGAATTCTGACATTCTAAAGGATCTCGACCAGAAACTTTCACACCTAGATCCAGTCCAAAGTAAGGAACTGAAACAGTTAATTCATCAATATGAACACTTATTTCCGGATATTCCTACAAGGACTGACAAAATTTATCATGATGTGAATGTTGAGGACTCACAACCTGTCAAACAACATCCATATAGAATGAACCCAACAAAACAAAAATATCATAAGGAGGAAATTCAGTATTTGCTGGACAATGATTTTATTGAACCAAGTCAAAGTGAATGGAGTTCACCTTGCATTCTTGTGCCAAAACCGGATGGATCATATCGGATGTGCACCGATTACAGGAAGGTCAATAACTTGAGCAAAACAGACACTTTTCCCATACCAAGAATGAATGACTGTATTGACAAAGTTGGAAATTCAAAATATATAACTAAATTTGATCTTCTGAAAGGATTTTGGCAACTCACAGAAAGAGCCAAAGAGGTCTCAGCATTTGTTACTCCTGATGGATTATATCACTATAAAGTAATGCCTTTCGGAATGAAAAACTCTCCAGCAACATTTCAACGCTTAATCAACACCATAATAGCTGGAATCGAGCATTGCGATGCTTACATCGATGATGCCATCATATACAATGATGAATGGAATCTATGTATTGTTTAAGCATGTTAACATGACATAATTGTTTTTGTTTGCGTCTCCCAGGAGTGTTAACAATGTAATTTACATCACTTATCTGTTTATCTACAGTGTAAGGGCCGTAATATCTGGCTTGCAGTGGTTTGCCAGGAATAGGCAAAAGAGCAAGTACCCTGTCTCCAGGCATGAATTGTCTTTCTTTTGCATTTTCATCATACCAACGTTTCATTTTCCTTTGTGCTGACTTAAGATTGGTCCGAGCAGCTTCACAAGCTTTAGACAGCCGGTCTTTAAAATCTGATACATACTGAAGTAAGTTCAGAGAACTGTCATCATTCGAGAGAAATTTCTCTTTCAAAAGTTTCAAAGGTCCACGCACAGTGTGGCCAAATACCAGCTCAAATGGGCTGAAACCAAGAGATTCCTGAACAGATTCTCTAACGGCAAACAACAACAAATGAATGCCTTCATCCCAATCTTTTTCAGTGTCAAAGCAGTATGATCTGATCATATTTTTCAGTGTCTGATGAAATCTTTCCAGGGCACCTTGACTTTCAGGATGGTAAGGCGATGACTTATATTGAGTAATGCCCAACTCATGCATGACCTGCTGAAAAATTCCTGACATGAAATTTGAGCCCTGATCCGACTGAACAGACTTTGGAAGGCCTACAAATGTGAAAAACTTTACCAAAGCCTTAACAATATTCTTTGTTTTAATATTCCGAAGTGGAATGGCTTCTGGGAAACGTGTAGAAGCACACACTATAGTGAGAAGATATTCATTACCTGACTTTGTTTTGGGCAAGGGACCAACACAGTCAATAATTATTCTGCTAAAAGGTTCATCAAAAGCAGGTATGGGCTGTAAATGAGCTTTTGGTATTGTCTGGTTGGGTTTTCCTACCATCTGACAAGTATGGCAAGATTTGCAAAATTGAGAAACGTCAGATTTTAACCCTGGCCATTAAAAATGGTTAAGAATTTTGTGATAGGTCTTATTCAGGGCTTCCATTAACTTCCAGACTCAGGAAGTCCCAGACTTCCTACCCCTCAAATTTGGAAGTCCCACAGAAAATCTAGGAAGTCCCACTTTTTTTCCGTGCTGCGGCGGTCTGCCCTTTCTTAAGTAGGACACAGGTTCTTATTTCAGTGTCACACAGTATCATCATGATATACGCTTCTCTTAGATGTGTTTAAAAAATGTCCTTAACGCTTATTAAAATTCGATCGCATCTTTTTGGAAAGCCTGTACTTGTATGTCGGACCTTAGAGAAAGCATCAACATTGGTAAAACTTCGCATTCGTTTCAAAGCCCAGAGAAAGAAAAAAGAAAAGAAAATACATGAGAGAAAACACCCAAAACATGTTTTCTTAAAAATTAACTATGCTAAAATTATTTTGCAGAAAGTATTTAATGAAATATTTGTTCGGATTGAAGCTGATCAACACGAGCGAACGAGTTGCTTACTTCACAAAAATTGCGGGAAAACGGCGCCGACTCGTGCAACAACAAACAAATTAAAGGCAGCCCTCGATGAAATACCAACAGCAAAACGTTCGTTCGCGGAGAAAAGCAAGCAAAACCATCGCAAATCGCCTATATTTAGACTTACTTTGCGTCTTTTCCGCGCTGGTAAACAGCGCAACCGGAACAAGGCTACGCATTTAGAAACGGGTTTTCCGAAAATTTTGACGAAAAATATGTTTTCTTTTCATTTGAAAAATTGCTTTTGTTGTCATGACAAACGTAAGCTTCTAAATTCGAATAGATTTCAATTTGCGTTCTGTGCATAATTGTTATTTATTTAAAGATTTCACTCGGCAATTCCCGGAAGTGTTGCAGACGACACACGTTCTTAGCAAAATAATAATTAGCAAAATAATAATTTAAGGTTTTAAGACCTGACTATTAAAAAATAATAATGACTTTATATAATTTCAACGAATATTTTCGGGGTCGCAGTAGAATAAAAACATCAATTAATCAACTCAGCACGCGTGACAAATACACGCAGTGATCACGCAGCCATCAAAAGGGTGCCGCGACGCTTGACACGGCTGTCAATAAAACTCCCGCAAGCGGAAAGTGGGACGTCCTTAAAGCTCAGTCAACACAGGTAGCGAATTTCCGGTAAGTAGGCGGGGCAAACATCATACAACTGGTTAAAAGTGGGCGGGCCTTTTGACAATTTTTGGACGTCTCGGGTATCGATTTCGGACGGACAAAAGAAATTTCGGAAGTCCGCGGTACGTCTTTGAAGTTCAATTTGGACGTCCGGTGGCAATCTCAGGGCGTAATATACGTCGTACGTCCGCTTAACGGAAGCCCTGCTTATTTATACCTAAATGACCTGACATGGGAGTGTCATGGGCCAAGTTCAAAATTTCAGGGCGATAAACCCTTGGAACCACTATTTGGTGGTTAACAGTCCACTCGTCTTCTGCTGAGACATCAGGAGGACGCCATTTTCTCATTAAAATGCCATTTTTGACATAAAAACAGACTGGGACTTGATCTATTTCTTTCTCATCTGAAGCCCTTTCAAGCAAAGGCAAAATTTCAGGATCATTATGCTGTTCCTTACAAAGCTGGGACCTTGACACCATGTCGTTACCTTGACCTTGGTCATTTAATATTGCAGAGTAATGACTGGACTCTGACTTGTCACTTAAGTCTGTCTGCTTGCCAGACAGGCTGGGTGAAAGAGAATTTATAATCTCGTCTGTAAAAGACTGACCCAAAAAGGTATCAGTTAAATCAATTTCCCCCTCATTCTGTTTTGCTTTCTTTGCCATGGCCCTTGTAACAGCACAAGATGGGTAAAGATCAGGGATTTCCTGTTCAATGGGATCAGGTGGCTGATCAATACAAGGTATGTTAGTCAAAAGTGGGTTTACCACAACCTTATCTCCTGCTAAGTCATTGCCTAACAGTAAGTGAACACCTTTAAAAGGTAAAGAAGGTCGAATACCAACAGCCACTAAACCAGTTACCAAGTCTGAGGATAAATAAATGTTATGAAGAGGAACATTAACAAATCCACACTCTACACCCTGAATAAGGACACTTGTCCCAGAAGAAGTCTTCTCAGAAAAAGGCAGAGTATCTGCTAAAATAAGGACTTGAGAAGCTCCAGTATCTCGTAAGATTTTAATTGGGGTAGACTGGGCATAGTCACTATTTAGTGACACAAAACCATCTGATAAGAATGGTTCATAAATCTCCATAACAGAATCAGTCTCAGGCCTTTCGGTCTGGATAGGATCTCCCTCCTTAACACATGACTGTGGTTTTGACCGTAAAGAGGTAAGGCCTGTAGGTTTAAGCCCCTCTTGTTTTTCTTTCTTTCTTTTCAAATGTAAACATTCAGATATAACATGACCTGTCCTTTTGCAATAATTGCAAATTGGTTGAGATAAGGGATTTTGATCTTTATTTTCACCAGAAGGTTTGGGTTTGGGAGTAATTGTTTGGCTATGACTGCCAGGTGGATTACTAGGACTATGTTTGGATCCTGAATGTGGGAAAATGGTCTTCTAGAGGGATTTGACTTGTTAATAAAGGAAACTTTATGTGTTAAAGCATAATCATCTGCAAGTCGAGCTGCAGCTTCCAAAGTTTCAACCTGTTTCTCATCTAAAAAGGACTTAATATCTGAATTTATGCACCTTTTGAACTCCTCTACAAGCATGAGCTGCCTAAGTTTTTCATGATCGGAGCCAATTTTCTTTGAAGAGCACCACCTGTCAAATAGCTGTTCTTTAGTTCTGGCAAATTCTACATGGGTCTGCTCATTTTCTTTCTTACAGTTCCTAAATTTTTGCCTGTAAGCCTCAGGGACCAACTCATAAGCCTTAAGAATTAATTCCTTTACAGTATCATAACTGGAGCTCTGCCGGACAGTCAGCTGAGTATAAATTTCTCGAGCTTCCCAATTATAACACTTTGCAAAAGCAAGGTCCAATGCTCTTTTGGCCATTTTAAATTTTCTGCTACTTTTTCAAAATGAAGAAAATATTTGTCAACCTCTTTTTCTTGAAAAGGGGGAACTAATCTGATGTGTTTGGTAATGTCAAAATGAACGCCAGATTCTAAAGGTTGCCGTTTTACTGTCATCTTTTGCATTTCTAATTCTTTCATTTTTAATTCTGTATCAAATTTTATTTTTCCCCTTTCTATCTGTATTTGTCTTTCTTTTTCTTTCTCTCTCTCTTCCATTTCCATTCTTTCTTTCTGCACTCTTTCTTCCATTTCCATTCTTTCTTTCTGCATTTGTCTTTCTTTTTTTCTTTCTCTCTCTCTTCCATTTCCATTCTTTCTTTCTGAACTCTTTCTTCCATTTCCATTCTTTCCTTCTGCATTTGTCTTTCTTGTTCTAATCTTAATTTTTCTAACTCAATTTGCTTCTGAATTTCAAGCTCCTGCATTTGCAAACCTGTCTGAGTTACGAGAACAAGAGACAAAGCAGAAGAATCAAGAATTTCCTTATCAACCAAAAATTGGACCAAAATATTTTTTATTTCCTGTTTTAACATGGACTTGTTGACGGTAGTCAATTCATAGTGAGCAGCAATATCCAACAAATCAGACTTTTTGGCCAAATTTAACAGCTCCTGCGAAGGCGCAGCTATGAAAGCTTGAAGGTCAAATAACATGATTGCTTTTTGCTGGTTTTATCAAGTAGATTTATCAATCAGAGTTTATTTATTGATATTTTTCAAAAGTCAATACTTGCTTTTTTATTATTTACTTATATTTTTTGAAAGTCAATACTTGTTTTTTTTTTTATAAAATAAAGATTTTTATAATTACTGAAATTTTTTAAAAGTCAGTACTTGTTTTATAGCAAACAAATATTTCTTTTTTTTTTTTCTTTTTTTTTTTTTTTTTTAAATCAATATTTGTTTTCTCAAACTTGTTTTAGCTCAAGAAAATGTTCGATCGCGGACGAGCCCCCAATTTCCGGTACCTAGATTTACCGAAACGATACCGAAATACCAAAACGAAACCGAAATACCGAAACGGACTATTAAAAATATATAGAAAATGTTGTTAGTTAGTAAATGCTGGGGCTAAATTGATAACGGAGTATTTTCGGAAATAAATATAATATGGATACATACATACAATCTGCACTTAGGAGGAAATTAATGACAAATGATTATAATTCATAATGCGACGCCTCCGAAATACCGGAACAGACCATTAAAAATAATAGGGAAAATGCTGTTTGTCAGTAATTTTGCGGCGATATGAATAAAAATATTTTCTCAAATAAATATAGTATATAAAAAATACATACAGTATACATACAGTAAAATAACTACACTAATGAGGAAATTAATAGCAAATGAATAAGCCTAATTTACTGTGACGCCTCCGAAATACCGTTTAAGTATAGGGAAAATGCTGTTAGTCAATGATTTAGCGGAATATATTCTTAAATATCTTTTAGAGACCCAAAATACATACGCATGTAGGACATTTTTTTTTTCAATCTTGCCATTTGTATTAAACACTAACACTCCCTTGATTGCGACTTAATTGCAATCCAATTAACCGATTATCGAGAGGAACATACATTACATAGAGTAATCATTATTGATTATTAAAACCACATTCCACGGCTTAGATAAACTGTCTTGATCAGAACTTTAAAGTACCGCTAATAGATAGAAATAGTTTTGGTTAGAGGATTAAAGAACCGCAGACCGACCTCGGATGGACAGACAGACAGATAGATAGATAGATTTTATATATCAATATTTTTTTTATTTTTATTTATTTATTTATTTATTAATTTATTTTACTGTAGTAGCGCGGCAAAGCGAAGTACAAATAATCAATATGTTTGTAAATATACAGGGTGCATAATGACCAGTCTAACTGGTCCGGACCTTTTAGCCTCGTGGTTATGACGCTCGATTACAGATCTAGGGATACCTGGTTCGATCCCCGGTCGGGGCACTCGACGGGAATATTTTCTTTACAGGTCTATTTCTCCTCCTACTACATTACTAATGATATTTTATCTCATACCGTGGTTCATCTTTTCAGAAGACAATATACATTGAGAAACTAGAAGTGTAGCGAACTGTAAGGTGCTGATCTGAGTGTGCGGATGCATAGGCTGATCTGTGCCTCTTTTGTTTGCTATTAATTAGTAAAGCAAGGTTTCTTATACCGTGGCTCGTATGCATTTACTTTATATTCACTTAATCCTTACCTGAAATTTTAGAGAGAGAAACTAGATGTATAGCGAACTGCAAGGTGCTAATCAGAATGCGCGGATGCGTTGGCCGATTGGCACCTATGTTGTTCGCAGATAGTTAAGCGGGGCTTCTCATACCATGGCTCCTATGAACTTCACAATCATTGATTTGCCCATTACCTAAAGACTACTGTTTCAACGCCTATATGGCAGGGGATTAGCGCGTGCCTTTAACATCCTAAGGCGACGTGAATAAACATGTTTATTTAATTACTTAGATTAGTGAAGAAAACTATGTAGACAATTGATGCTTAAGATTTCGGTTGGCCGTGTATTGCTGAATGAATGATCCATTATTATAATAATCTAGAAGTTTGAAAGTAATACAAAAAATAAAAAAAAAATAAAATAAATAAATAAAAAAAACCCCGGTTAACTCAAGTTTTTTTGTTTTTGTTTTTGTCATTGTTAACGTAATTCTCTGTTTCATTCTATCAAAATTAGTCCCATTGTGTCTCTTTTATGCACATATACGTTTCAATTACTAAGAATACCAAAACGAAACCAGACACAAGTGACATAAATGTAAATTGGACTCTTTCCCTATATTTTTAATAGTCCGTTTCGGTATTTCGGTTTCGTTTCGGTATTTCGGTTTCGTTTCGGTAAGTCTAGGTACCCCCCAATTTCTGTTACGAGCCAGGCGTAACGAGAAAGAAATGAAAGTGAAACCAGCAACAAGCTTTAAATTATTAACAATATTTATTCACAAAAAATATAAGACAAGATTCAAAACAAAAGAATGTAAGTGAACAGTACCTTTCAAGTTTATGTCACAAAGTCCCTCTGAAATAATCCATGAGAATTTATAAAACAAATCCTTTGAATATCAGTTTCTGATCCCACAATTTAAAGTTCCTGAATTCAGAATTTAAGTCCAGAATGAATAAAATATTAAAGTACTCCAGTATAGAATAATTTCCAGTGAAAGTATACAAAGATGCCTAGATGAAAATCTGTTCTCCTTATATAATATCAAAGAAGGTTCTAGAAAAAGAATTTACTACAAGCATCTCTTATTTTCCAGTTCCAATCAAGAAACTTCTAAATCTTCCATGATATGCCAAAAATAACTCAGTCCAGAATCAAGGACGTAAACATCATGTTATTGTAAACATGTTGTTCTAGAAAGCTACTTTTGGAAACATAGTAAATAAAGCTATTTATGGAAACATAGTAAACATGTTGTTTAAAACAATTGAACACCCTGTTATATAACACTGGACCGAAATCATCGAGCTGAAATCACTGAAATAAAGTAGCCTCCAGTTTTTTTCTTCTTTGTTTTCCACAATATTGTATTAAATTATATTCACATATTAAAGCGATAATATAGACGATGTATTGAAATATTAATTTTTAATTATTCTCAAATAGTTTTATATTTAATAGCTACTAAATTCAAACTCAGTCAGTAATGTTCCAGAAACCTCGCTAGTTCCGTTGTAACAAAAACACAGGTTGTGGATAATCGTTAGAACCGCCCTATTGTGACAATGTTCCAACGAGTACCGGCTACCATTGTGTGTGTGTTTTTTTAGCAGATTTCTGAAACTTTTTAGTCTTATACTAGATCAGGCTGCACGGATGCGTGGCAAACACTGCGGCGTCTGATCTGGGTCTACTTTGTTTTCTCAGGCCTAAAAGAGTAATTGAATTGTGTTGGTTTTTGTTCTACAAATCTGCATTGTCACTCAATCTGAAAGAGTCAGTCTTTGTTTCGAAACAAAAACATAAGTCGTGGGTACTCATTTGAACCGCTTTGCTAAGGCGATGTTCTAACAAATACCGGCAAATTATGATTTTGCAGAATTTTGAAACTAATCACTTTTACAACCACACCAGAATGCGCGGATGCGTCACAAAGAGTGTAGACAATGATCAGACGCCTTGTTGAGGCAATATTCCAAAGAGAACTGGCAAGTTATGTTAGTGGAGTTCCGAAATTTTCAGTTTTACAACCAGATCAGACTGCGCGGATGCGTAGCAAACACTACGGCGTCTGATCTGGGTCTGCACGGTTTGCTCTGGCGGGAAAGAGTAACTGAAAGATGTCAGTAATGTTCGACAAATCTCACCAGCCACTCAGTCCGAAAAATTCAGTCTTTGTTCCGTAACAAAAACAAAGGTAGACTGGCTCCAGTCTTCCAGTCTCCAGTGACTAAATATGTTTTCTTATAATCCTGTTTGATAGTCAACTAGTCCACTTATATAAAACCAAAATAAAATCATGACTGGTCACTGATTTTGTTCTACACTGTTAGCTCGATCAGGACTTTCTCTCCAATACTTAGGGTACATAAGGTATTCTACAGTATCCATTTATAAGATGTAATATGGCATCTGATTTGGGTATACACCGTTAGCTCAGGATTGTCTGACCAATACTTAGGGTATATGTGGTATTCTACAGTATCCATTTTCGCTACCTGTGGGGGAGCAGAAGCCATTATAAAATATCTTAAAAATACCCATAAGAAAATTCATTACGCATTCACGCCCTTTCAAATATATTGAACATTTCACCACCAAAAAACTTAAAGTTTTCACATAAAAATTCTGATATTTTTCATATTGCTGCTCAAAACATAGATTGTAGGTACTGGTTAGAACCGCAACCGCCTCAACGAGGCGGTTCTAACGAATACCCACAATCTATGTTTTTGAGCAGAAATAAGAAAAATAATGTATACCCCTGTAAAATAGAAGGGAATACAATGATCAGGAACCGATACAATTATCCCACACCTCCCATCAGAGACATCAAAGGGAAAGAAACACAAACACGAAATAGCTAGACCCTAATGGAAACATCACTAGCGGAAAGCCAAACGGACAGTTACTTTAATGGCTATCCAAAACAAAAATATGTAAGTGACACACACATTCAAAGACGAACTATAACAAAAATAAACCATGACAGAAGAACCACCTTGGAACGGTCAGTGAAAAGTCTTTCACCGGGGGGCTTAAATCGATTTTACGTGGCCACAATCCTCGCCCTTACTTCTGCCGCGGTTTAAACACATAATTTGTTCAGTCCGCATGAAGGCTTCCTAACTCATCAGTGCTAAATCTCCGAGAACACAAAAAATCAACTAATTACAGAGATGCAACAACGACAAGGACTCGACAGAACGAAACAACTGAAATGCTGGAGCAAACGAAAACCAACAGTTAGACTCCGGTGGGCCCGACCAAAGATAGAGCATCAAGTACCAACCAACATTACCCAAAATTAAATTTCAAGTAAGCCCAGTTTTACTATATAAAAGTGGGGTTTAAGGGGGTCAAAATTATTTAGACATGTTTTCGTGATGTTATGAAATTACTTTATACAAAAACTGTATCTTTTTATGACCAGTATACATAACACATAACTCTTAACTGCAGTAGACGACACTGTTAAGTTTTTTATTATTATCATTTTCATAGAATATAAGTCTTGACATTTCACGTGAAGCAGACGATTTATATGAAATGTCTTGACTTATTTGCTATGATAAAAAAAGAATGACATCTGCTACAGATGCATAGTTATAGTTAAACAATATCTGATAAAGTGTAAGGAAACTCTCTTTCACCATTCAATTCAAGGTTTATGGTCAGAAGATTGATGAAGATCTTTGTGTAAGAAGCACCAAGTTATAAATAAATCAGTGGGATAAATTACGTAATGAAAACAATAAAAATAAATGGCTCCCATCGTAAAAAGCAATTTCAAAATATCCTCAATACATGTTATTATAAATGTCTAACACATATATAAAAGAAACCGTGCAGACCTATG
Source organism: Anodontia alba (assembly GCA_964016985.1). Lineage (NCBI taxonomy): Eukaryota > Metazoa > Mollusca > Bivalvia > Lucinida > Lucinidae > Anodontia > Anodontia alba. The sequence continues at coordinate 119,322,156 of OZ024823.1, forward strand.
GGGTTTAAATCTCACTTTTTAGATAATAAGGAGTTTTAAAGCAATCTTACAATAATTTGCAGTATCAATGGATTATATTTTTGGTTTTTAGTTGTTCATCCTGTAGAGTTTAGCATTTTTAAAAATTTGATATTTATACAGCTGCAAATGATAAAAGTTATTTGTGCCTCACTGTGGCTTACAACCAATATCTATAAGAACCACAATGGAAATCAGAGAAATCACTTTCTCCTTTTTGTGCTATCCTTGGTATTGGTTGACAGGTCACAACACATTGCTAGTGTATATTTTAATATATGTTGTATATATTTATGTATATGTAGCTACACTTTGTATTGTTTTGTGTAAATGTCAGTCTCACTCTGTGATACCAAATAAAACTAACTAACTAACTTAGCCAAGCTGTAGCCACGGTATGACGCGTGTTCTTAATTATGTTTCCATTGATTCTGAAGAGGGTAACAACGGCCCTGATCAGACTGTGCGAATGCGCAGGCTGAGTAGGACCTGCGTTGTCTCCCAAATTGCATAAGGGTCCTTTTGATGCGTTGCGCATCAAATGTTATTTTCATTTACATATATTTTTTTACCATTTTGATTTAATTTAAAAAAAAAATGATTAAGTATGCCTATTTGCAAAAAGAAAAGATCCAGGTCAGCATGAACTTGCAAAAGAAGAAATCTTAGTAAGTAAGTCGACTTTAATTAAAGAGGTTGACTAATTTGGCAATGCCAATCTTCCATGATTTAACAAGTGTGAAAAACGGCCAATGATAATACAATTTTGATTGATCCCATCCTTCCTTCCATCCGATAGCGATCCATTTAATTGTAATAAATCAATAAATAAATCAGTAAATAAACTTTTAGTTTTCTACTACATCTTTCATGATTTCAGCTGTAGACTATTTGTGGTGTTCGAAGATGTTGTTTTCCCGACTGACTACGACACCGACCTCGTCCACGGGAACAAGACAATTCCCCGATAAGACAGTTCCCCGACACGGCTTTTGGTGACAGTTCCCCGACAGATTTGAAGACAGTTCCCCGACACTTTTGAAGACAGTTCCCCGACACTTTTGTTCAAAGTCAAATTTCCTGTAACTGATAATTATAATTGGTAATTATGGATAATTATAGATAAGTGATGGATTGTGATTGGATTATTTGTGTCTGTGATTGACGGAGACCTTTTCTCTCCCAGGATTCGACTTAGTAGATGTGATGACAGGACTATAAAGCAGCTGAAATCTTTATTTCGCAATAAAAAGGGGATTGAAAATGAAGTCACGAACGTTATCCATAAATATCGTTCAGCCTTAAATAATTATACTATCCAAGCAGCGGATAAAAAAGGCGCGCTGGTCAGACTGTGCGGATGCGCAGACTGATTTGCGCCTTTGTTGTTCGCACATGCAATTAGCAGATTTTCTCACGACGTGGATCATTATTATTATATATCATCACCGAGATAAAACGATACAATTTATGAACATCTGAAAACTTTTCTTGACTACAAGTATACACTCTGGTGCAAAAATAATAAACTTTTCTGATATTCTCATAGACTCGCATGTATTTCTTACGCTTTTGTATCAGGTGTATAAATGCAATGTAAACGATCTGTTGGTGAACTGTCTTCAAAAAAGTCGGTGAACCCATAATTACTAGTTATAATATTATAATTATCAGTCACAGGTCATTTGACTGAACAAAAGTGTCGGGGAACCGTTTTCAAAAAGTGTCGGGGAACTGTCTTCAAATCTGTCAGGGAACTGTCTCCAAAAACCGTGTCGGGGAACTGTCTTGTCGGGGAACTGTCTCGATTCCTCGTCCACATGGACACGTCTGAGAGACTTCGCATAAACAGCGGTATGAGGAAGTATCGAAACAGAATCAGAAGATAATTCTGTAGTTACAGGCACCATCTATAAAACAGATAAGATACAGGGCCACTCAAATACATAGAAATAACTGTCAAGTACCCGGTCCACTACTCAGATCCACATTATTAAAATAATCATTTTAATAAAAGTATCTTCTATAAGAAGTTCACAATATTTTCTAGATAAGCTAGTACATCTAATAGTGATAGCACTATTTCATTTTACATAGCAGCCCTTTTCACCAACATATTCAATGGTCCTTTACACAAAAAAAGTCCTCTTCGCATCGTGGGGTAGTCCTTTTCGGGGAAACGGACTCCTGTTTTGCGAACAGACTCCTTTTTGTCTTTTAGGGGGCTGGCTTAAGCTAGCTCTACGGGATCCCAAACGTTGCCCTCAGCTTCTATGGTGTTCTAACTCATCCATGAAATTACGGGTAACAAATAAATCACAAATAAAGACTATAATTAAGCAAAGATGACGACAAAAGGAAAACAGCAAAAGAAACACACCAGTTGAACCTATGTGAGCCGAGAATTAGACATAAAAAGTTGCGGTCCAGACCATCTAATAAATAGTTTTTAAGTCGGGGCCGTCATAGAGTCTGAACCCCGACCCACCGGCGTGCAATTAAAGAGGTAAGCAAAGTGGTCAACCGATATTGGATTAACGGCTAAGCAAGCAGACTGTTTTATGATATTAATGGCATACCCCTTTCGTTTATAACATATGACAGATCAGAAAATTCAGGTTTTCGTACAATTTTTCTAAACTTATAAACTAAAAAAATGTAACAGAAAAGTCCAGGGAGTGCCACAATCACAAACCACAGCCCTTTCCAGACACCAAGAGGAAGAGGAACCAGACAAAACCAAAAAAGCGCAAATCGAACAAACGTACGAAAAGCGCTAAGATTAGCTCTCTCTTCCCCAAGCGAGGTAATCGCAATGCTAAAAGGATTGAAAAAACTCAAGAACAAAATAACACAAGGTAAGACATAAAACAAATCGCCTCGTAGAATAAATCACAAAGTAACAAAGAGTAAGACTAACACCGGGACCACCGCCTTAGAACGGCCAGTAGAATAAACCACCGGGCGGGGGGGGGGGGGGGGGGGTTTAAAGCACTTTTACAGCTAGCTAACTTCACCCTGGGTCCCGATGCTACTCTTAATACAGAAATACATAAAAATTCTGTTCGCATAAAGGCTCCCAACTCAGTCAATGCATGAAAGCGAAAACATAAAAATCAAATTAATCACAATGATAAACAAAGACGTGTACTCATGGCTAAGTCCGATAGGCCTTGTAGCAGAAGTATTTTTAGTCTGGTATCGTATTTAGAGATAAATTCGTAGTGTCGACGATAAAACTTAGAAAAAAGCTTTCCTAAGTTTATGATACCGATACCCCTGTTGGAGAAATTTAGCAGTCAAAGTTTTGTTACGAGCATTGAAGTCAGCCAAATTACTAGATACTCAAGCAACCCGAATAAGGTGAGAAATGTAAACCTTATAAGAAGGTGCACGGGGAATGTCTACATAAAAAACAAAAAAAAAAAAAAAAAAAAAAAAACAAAAAAAAAAAAAAAAAACAAAAAAAAAAAACGGGAAATTAACAATGGCAAAATCAAAATCATCGCGATTGTCATAAATTTTAGATGAAAAAAAAAAAAAAAAAAAAAAAAAAAAAACATTTGAAATTAATGTGCAAATCTGAAAATGCGGCTTCGGTATCAGTAGAATTAGCTTTGTTCAATTGCAATTCATCAGGACAAATTTGAGGGTGAAGTTAGTTAGCTGTAAAAGTGCTTTAAACCCCCCTGTGGTTTGCTCTACTGACCGTTCTAAGGCGGTGGTCCCGGTGTTAGTCTTACTCTTTGTTGCTTTGTGGTTTATTCTACGAGGCAATTTGTTGTATGTCTTTCCGTGTGTCATTTTGTTCTTGTGTTTTTCAGTCCTTTTAGTATTGCGATTACCTCGCTTGGGGAAGAGAGAGCTAATCTTAGTGCTTTTCGTACGTTTGTTCGGTTTGTGCTTGTTTGGATTTGTCGGTTTCCTCTTCCTCTTGGGGTCTGGGAAGGGCTGCGGTTTGTGATTGTGGCACTACCTGGACTTTTCTCTTACCTTTTTTTGAGTGACCATCCTTCAAAGTAAGGGATGTCGATATTCAAAAGGTAGTCCAAATATCCTGAAGTTTAGTTAAAAGCTTTAATAATAACAGCTTGTGTATTATCAGAAAGAGACATCATAAAATCTCCTTAATAGCAAAACAAAAACATATCTGCTACAAGAGGAGCATATCCAAGAGGCGTATTTATCGGAATTTCCACAATTTGTCTGTGCAGCTCAGTGCCAAATCTAATGAAAATGTTGTCTAAAAGGTATGATAGTGCATCACAAACGTTTTTGACAAGACCAAAGTTAAAACCGTTTTTGGTCATCAGAAGTAAAGAAAGCATTCCTATCATTACAAGCAAGAAAAGGAGACACTTGCCTTTGAAAAGTACTCTCAACTATGTCTGTAAGTTTCTGTTTGATTATATTATGGGGCAAAGATATATAAAGCGTAGAAAAATCATATGTTGACAAACTGAACGTGAAATCCTCTTGACTTTACTTTATTAAGTACCTCATTAGAAATTTTAATTGATCAAAACAAAGTCCTGCCTGATATTTCGTAAACTTTTTCACAATATCTAATCACATGAGATTTAATAGCAGTGAGGCAAAAACTTAATAATTTAGAAAGTTTAGTAGTGGTACAGAAGCTTGACTTTGCGATAAACCTTGCTTCATATGGTTTCTTAAGAAGCTTAGGTAACAAATACATCGCAGGAAGCTTATCTTGCCGCTCCTTAACATTAACAGAAAACTTCAGGGCCAAATGGTTGCTGTGGCCAAAGACCACTGACTTTTCTTCTCAAGTTCCTTGACTCTGTGATCAACTGTCCCATCTATATCGGCTTTCAAACTTTTCAGTTAATCCCTCCTTCAACCCTACCCCCCCCCACCCCCCTTCCTCTACCCCGCGCGTGGAATCTGCGGAGGCTCTAATTTCTTTATTTTATTTCCATCTTCTGTTGTTTTACTCTTTCCTCCAGGTCTCCAAATCTTTCATCTTACCTTCTTAACGCACAGAAATCTCTTGAAGTCTTGCTGAGCATTTTAAAGAAATGGTGGAAATGGAACAAGCACGTTGGATAATGTACCAATTCCGCAGGAGACAAAGACAGTATATTTGGGAATTGACAGGAACTTAAAGGCAGCTGGGAATGTGGAGAAGAAAGCTCAGCTTGGGAGAAGAATGATGTACCAACTTATGGATGTGCGTGCATATGGCAATTCTGGTCTTAATCCAATTGTTTCGCCAAAGAATGTAGAAAACATCTGCCCTCCCCTGAATGCTGTACGGGTTTGAGGTGTGTAATATGCGACAGGCAGATATTGGGTTACTGGACAGTTTGCAAAGAGGAATTCTAAAGAGGATACAGTGCTTGTCGGAGCACTGTGGCAGTCTATGAACTGCTAGGTATACGTCCTTTTGAGCATGAGTTGGACATTTCAAAGCTTGGTCTTTTTGCTTCTGTGTTGTTTGACGAGGCCTCTCTTGAGTATGAAATTGCACAGAGACAGCTTGCAGTGAAGGATATTAGTTCTGACAGTTGTTTTATGCAGTGTAAGTGTACTCTTACACAAATACGTTTTTTTTTATTTTGCTTCACTGCAGCTGTTGTTAGCCTGAGTGCCGTGTGGCGGCCGTAGAACGTCTCCCCGTACTTCATCATAGTGCAGAATTATATTTTCATTTCCTTTGGGATCATTGGGCCCATTATGGTATCTTTGAAAATGGAGTTCTGCTCATGTATACGCTAGAGGGCGTAAGCAGTGTCGCAAACTTCATTACTGCTTATGAAGAGTCTCAACAAACTCGAGACTCCCGTTTTCTATCTGTAATGTGTCCTTTGTTTCCAAAGGCAATCTTTTATATTTTTAGTCCAAGTTTTTATTGCATTTAAGACAGAATCAGAGTCAGAATATTTCACTGATGATACATCAATAGACATTCATTCGCCAGGACCAACGATTGTAAAGACTAGTCTCTAGATCTCACAAGTGATGTGAATCTAGCGACAGGGCCCTCAGAACTTTCAGCAGAGGAGATTATAGATGCAGGGAGTGCATTCCAATCCCTAATGGTGTCTGAAACTAAAAAGACGTATTCCAATCAAAGGGGGCTCTGAAAGACACGATGAGGGCTGCTGTTGATGAGCATGTGGAAAAAACATGGACATGCAGAAGCAAGTGTAAAATCGTCCCTGGAGTATTTGCATATTGACTCATGCCGAGTTGGTAATTTATACTTCATGGGGTTTGACTAGCAATAGTGTCAGAGACGTGCAAAGAGCTGTTACACGAGGCATACATACTCCAATTGAATCGTTCAAAGTTTGGTAGATACGCAGTCACGCCTACGTACTTGCTTTGCCGCACTGCGCCTGAGGATTCGAAGGATTTCTTGCTGGACTGTTATAAGTTGCAGCCGTCAGCACGGGGAACGCCTTTAGAATCGGACAATCGGTGACAGTATCCAGGGTGGATTTCCTTAGTTCAAGATCATTAGAGTTTCTTAAATCAATCAGCACTATGTTCTCAAATGACAGAAAAGTCGCTTTGCAGTTAATTTACACGACAAAAAAAAAAAAAAAAAAAAAAAAGAAAAAAAAAAAAAAAGGTCTCTTTGCAGCTATTTTACACGACAAAAATAGTGTCAGTGCACCGGAATGATTTTCCGGATATTTTCGTCAAGTGCAACGCTGTCTTTTATACCTCTTGTTTTGCGAATTTCCGCGGGATTGGGTGTAATTCGTGTATGAAATTTAATATGTCATTTTTGTATGAATTTTTAGAAAACAGACGAATCGGAAGAACCAAGGCGAATACAAGTAAGAAGAAGTATTATTTGCCTAAAATATGGTATCATATAACTTTAAAAATTTTGTTTTTCATCAATGTTATAGGTTTTCGTGCCTCCAGGTGTTTTCCCCGACGCCTTCATCGTCCGATAAAGAGCTTGGTCTAGTAAACTGACTTGTGAAAAAAAAAAAAGTAGACCAATTTGCATGTGCCATCCGAATCTGAAAGTAGATGGACAAAATAGCTGCAGACATTTTATTATATCTCAAATAATATACAAGACCACTTCTGCTACCGCTCTTTAATCATGGCCGACGCCCAGCATATATAAAACGTACATGACAACTTCCATAACAAACAATGACGTTACGTTACTTAAACAAACGTTACGCGGGTTCACAAAGAGTTAACGTGCGACGTTGTGCCAATACAAGAATAATGATTCTATGAATATGACATTTCTCTCCTTTTCTTTAACAGAAAGCTGTTTACTTTCTGAGATGACTGATGAATATAAAAACACAACGTAACTAATATCCTGAATAATTTGGTTTTAAATAAGGATGCACGTTTTGAATGAAAATCTTTACTTTATGATCATAACCTACTTTTAACTTCCTTGAGTTAAAAGTAACGATTAAGAAACTGGCTAAGCTTTAAAAGCAAATTATTCAGTAGTTGATTGCATTATCTAACTTACGTTAAAATTAAGTAAGTGAACTTATTTTTTTATTGTTGCCAGTTCCTATTCGCACATTATTTGCACCTTATCAAGTTTATTCACTGTACCACTGAATAACAACTAAACACACATTTTTTCCACATTTGTCAAGTTTATATAAAGTTGTGATTCACTTTATGCCCCATAAGCAATGTTTATAGTTCTTCCAATGTTTCATCGCCGGCCCAGTGCACATAGTCCTTTAGATACGCCGGTTCCCGTATGTTCCGCTGACTTCTGTTCCGCCGTACGGTAGTGTCTCCCGGTCTACCGTGAATATTCTCGGTTGCGTTTGTCCCTGTACCCTGGTATGGTCTTGTTCTCCTCAACAGATCCTCCCTCCAGCTCAGTTGGTTCTGATCTCCATCATGATTATTATTGTTATCATTACTGTTTTCATCGCTCCTTCTGCGTTGTTTATCGGTCACTAAGGTGTTGGCAAGCTTGAACTGGCTTGCATCACGGCTAATTTCCCTTCCATCTGTAACCCGCCTCACTGATATCTTTGAACCTTCTATTTTGAATACTTTGTAGAAAGCCGGTTCAAATTCTGTTTTCCATTTGTTAGCTTTGCGTTGTTTTAACAATACATAATCGTTGAGTTGGAATGTATGACCTCGCGTCTTTCTATTCTCAGCATTTAATTTCATTGTTTCTTTGTATTTCCTGTCTCTTTCGGCGATTTCTATTTCATTTGCTGTACTGTGGTTGTCTCTAGTATTGTTGATATAGTCCAGCTTGATCCGTACTTCTCGATTCATCATTCCCTGGTAAGGTGTCATTCCGGTTGCTGGGTGTGGTGTTGATCTGTACCCGACCAACATCTCCTGTATGGATATCTCCCTGTTCTGGTTCTGCAGGTGAGCGATTTGTTCTGTTTTGTTTAAGATTCGCATAAAACTCTCCACTTCTCCGTTTGCCCTTGGATGTTCTGGTGTAATTCTGTGATGGTTAAAACCCTCTTCTTCTGCGAAATTGGCGAAATCTCTGGAATTGAATGGTGCCCCGTTATCACTCTGTACAGTTCTTGGTGTTCCATGGGAAGCAAACATCTTCTTGAGCGCTACTTTTGTGTGTTTAAAATCTATCATTCTCATGCTCTCGACCTCGGGATATCTTGTCCTTCTGTCTATGGCTACCAAATTATAGTGACCATCCGGGTATGGTCCCCCGAAGTCCACGCATATGCTTTCCCATGGTTTCTCTGGAATGTCCATGATCTTCACTGGTTCCCTTCTGTGTTGCCTGTTGTCAACTGACACTCGTAACAGCGTCCTATTATGTCTTCCACTAGGTTGTTCATCTTAGGAAACCAATACCTTTCTCTCAGCATTTGCTTGGTTTTGGTAATTCCAAAATGACCAAGACTGTGGGCTGCTCTGACCACTTTCTCTTGTAGACTGTTTGGTATGATGATCTTTTGTAGTCTGAAGATAATACCCTCTGCTGTATATAATTCCTCCCGTATCGGATAAAATGGCTCTACTTCCGAATCCTTTTTATATTTTTCCCAGTCTCCTCGCTCGATTCTTCCGGTAAGTGTCTGAAGCTGACGATCTTTTTCCGTCTCTTGTTTGATTCTTTCTACCAGCACTGCATGTTCTGTGGCTACAACTTGCTTTATTATCCTCTCGATACTGTCATGTCCCGTCTCTGGTAGTGGATGTCTAGATAAATAATCAAGGGGGTCCGCTTCGTTCCTTCCTGGCTCATAGACTAGCTCAAAGTCAACGTCTTGAAGATCCATAAGCCATTTCTCTATTCTCAGTGGAACTTTGGATGTTGCCTTATTGAACATAGGCAATAATGGCTTATGCGCGGTAATAATCCGGAATCGTGGAGCCCCTAGAAGATACATGCTAAAACGATTTTTAGCCCATTTGATCGCTAAAGCGTCCTTTTCTGTCTGGCTGTAACGCTTTTCTGTTTCTGTCATCGATCGGCTGATAAAATGTACTGGCTGTAAACCTTTGCTGGTTGGCTGAAAAAGTCCTGCTGCAAGTCCTTCCTTGAAGCTCGCTTCTGTTCTAACGATTATTGGTTGGCTAGGGTTGAAGTATGCTATCGTGTCCTCACTCGTGATGCTGTCTCTGAGCTTATCAAATGCTTTCTGCTCCTCGATTCCCCATCTAAATTTAGTATTCTTGTGTGTCAGGATTCTCAGTGGTGCTGTTAACATAGAGTAGCGCGGTATGAATTTGGAAAGATATCCTATCATTCCCAAGAAACTGCGTACTGCTTCTTTTGACTCTGGGGGCTTGCTTTCTTTGACAGCTCGGACTTTGTCCTCGGCCGGTTTTAACCCTTCACTGGTGAATCTGTACCCGTAGAAGTCCAGTTCTGTATATGCGAATTGACATTTCTCTTTGTTGAACGTGATTCCGAAGTCTGTTGCTCTCTGTAGAACTTTCTCAAGCGTTTTATTGTGCTCCTGTAGATTTCTCCCTCCGAGAAGAATGTCATCGCGCTGGTTCAAACATTTAGGTATGTCCCCAAATATCCTGTACATGGTCTCATCGAATAAGTCCTGTGATGCCTTCGCTCCGAATATTAATCTTTTAGACCTCATATTGCCCCAAGGCGTGCTAAAAGTTGCCACTTCTCTCGATTTTGGATCCAAAACTAACTGCATGTAACCTTGTCTCAAGTCCATTTTTGAGAAAATGACGCAATCATGGAACTTGTAAGTGAAATCTTCTACTAGCGGTCCTTGCATTATTCTGTTGCGTTCCATAAATTTATTGGGTACACGTAGATCAACGGAAGCTCGGATCATGTGAGATTGTAACTGGTCTCTTGGTGTGTTGCTGAATCTTGGTTTAGGCTGCACTACTAGCGGCGAACACCAAGTAACTGGCTCTCCCTGTGGTACATGCTCGAATAGGTTTTCCTCTACTCCCTGGTCAAGCCACTGCTTTAACGGTTTCTGAAGATAATACGGGACTAGTCTTGGCTTTTGAGCTACGGGCGCTGATTCTGCTTTCATGTTGAAGTTAACGTATAGCTCTTTGTTGTTCTTTACATCTCGAATTCTGCCGATTCCTGAGAACACATGATTATATCTGTTTAGAATTTCTACGACTTGCTCACACGCCCCGCCACTCGTCGCATTACTCCCAATAGTCATTGTTTTTTGCTGACTGGCTTCGCTTCGCTTTGTCACGCTGCTGTTTTCATGGACCTGGCTGATGTCTCCTCCACTCTTGGTCTCGCGGTCATTTTGATCCTCACTCGTGCTCTCGCCTCTCGTAATTACACTTACGTTTGATGCACTGTTCTGTATTCTCATGTTGTTAGGACGTCCAAGTGATCCGTCTTTGCAGATTTGTAGCATTCCAAGTTCAGTTAATGTGGTCTTACTGATCAATGGCGGTGAGTTTATTCTCCCTTTGATAACTACTACCTTTGCCAAGGTTCCACGTGTCTTGTTTCTGAGAGTAGTAATGAATTCGCCCTTCACTGGCAAATTATTCTGCAAAGTACTAAGCTTTATCTTGCTGAATTCTAACGTAGGCTTTTCCACCGATCTATTGATCAAGGCTTTAAACTGATGCTCATCCATGATGTTGACATCGGCTCCACTGTCGGGCTCAACCCGTACATCAACGTCGTTTATTCTCGGGGATACCGTTTTGGAAATATTGCTGATGCTCTTAACTTTTCTCACTTGGCTCAGATGATTCACTGCATGATCAATGAATTCGTCGTCAGAGCTTAATGAGCTGTTTATTTCTTCTTCGGTCGTTTTCTTCACTGAGTCCGTCTTAGGCATGAATTTCCTCTGAGACTGCTTCTTGAACTGTCTGCTGGGTCTAGATGATTGTTGATTATTACTGTTACTATCTCTGCTCTTACAGACGGCTGCAAAATGGTTCCATCTCTGGCAGTTTCTACACTGTTTACCGTATGCCGGACAGTCCTTTCCAGCTGCATGAAATCCGGTCCGTCCACAGTAATTGCAAGGCTGAGGATTGTATCTCTCCTGCGGCTGAAATCTCTTGTACTGTTCTGTTCCTGCTGTGAACTGCTGTCTGTAATTAATCTTCACTATGGACTTTTCTCCCAGTGCTGGCTTCATGTCGCGAATCTGTAATGATGTATCCTCCATTTGAGATGCTTCTAAAAGGAACTGATCTAAATTCCAGCCTTTATTGATGCATTTCTGTATTAAGACCTGATTGTCTGTCGTCTGTATTAGATGCTCCAGTATTCTATCCTCTAGGTTGTCCCCAAACTCGCACTCATTGGCCTTCTCCCTCAGTCTCGCGGCATAGGCTGTTGTTGTTTCCCCAGATATTGTCCTCATGTTAAGAAATTGATAACGGGCATAATGCTTGTTACGCTTTGGAGTGAAGTAATTATTTAGTTTGGCTTTCAGTTTATCATATTCATTCATATTTGGATCTGTAGGGTTAGGCAGACTCTTCTCCAACCTTGCTAATTCTCTCCCACCGTAAATAATAAGAGCGTCTTTCTTATTCGCTGGATCTGCTATGTTGAAATATCTGAATTCCCGCTCTATGCCCTCTAACCATTCCTCCCATAATTTCCCTGTGGATATCTGATCATCAGTATGGACAAATGGTTGGCTCTTTAGATTTCTGCTTTCCGTTATAACGGTAACAAATTGCTGTCTCTGATCACCTTCAGCCATCTTGCTCATAAATTTTATTTTTCTGCTGTTTATAACAAAATAAATCAATACCTGTCCTTCAAAGAATTCTTCTGACACTTATCTTGCTTTGCTTTGTTTCTTTCTCTTTTCTTTGCTTCGTTTAAATCCTCGTCGCCAATATTATATCTCAAATAATATACAAGACCACTTCTGCTACCGCTCTTTAATCATGGCCGACGCCCAGCATATATAAAACGTACATGACAACGTCCATAACAAACAATGACGTTACGTTACTTAAACAAACGTTACGCGGGTTCACAAAGAGTTAACGTGCGACGTTGCGCCAATACAAGAATAATGATTCTATGAATATGACACATTTCATCCTGCGAGCATTTTTTTCGTAGTCCCAAGTGTTATCGATTTACATTCCCTTCTTTGGCTGTCAAAGCATTCTAGTTGCTTGTCTCTGTAAATGAAGCATGTGGAAATTTCAGTGTAAAAATAATGATGTGCAACATGGCAAAAAGGCCCTTATGCCATGTGTGAACAGTGAAGGTCCAGATGAGAGTATGCAGCATGACCTGGACATTCTCTGTTCGTTGACATACTACGTACAGTATACATTGATTCTGTAAGCAGACAATGAAGGCCATACAGGCTGATCAAGGCCTGCGTTGTCTGCAAAATGAGGGCCCATTTTGTGCATTGCACATCATATGCATTTTTCAAATGTCATGGCTGGTTTTCTTTTTCTATACAGATGCAGCGTATCCTGGCTTTAAATTATCACTTCAAGTGTCATGACTGTTTTTCTTTTTCTATACAGATGCAGCGTATCCTGGCTTTAAATTATCACTGCTCGAGTCAATAAGATGTCACAGCACAGATGAGTATCTAGTCTATGGAGTAGAAGAAGAGGTAGCAGCATAAGCTTCATATATAGCTCCAGATAAGAGGGGGTGGCCACATGAATTTTTTTTATTTCACCACAAAAACGTATGTTGTGGGGTGTTCATAGAAATGCCGGAACATACTGGTAACTACCGGAACACATTTTTTTTTGTTTATTATTTTATATTATTGAAGTTCGTTTTTATAACTTAATTGCTGTTTGTTGTGTGTAGGATGTTGTTAATAATAAATTTGATCTTAGCATACAATAAATTAACCTCATCCCAATGTTTTATATATATATATATATATATAAAAATGTGTTGAGGTCCCTTTATGATAATGTCTAATGTCACTATCATAATATTTATTAAGGTGTAACGGGGTCCGACCCCTTTTTACTTCTCCTGTATACCCAGACGGGGATACAGTTTGCACTATCAACTGAACAGGGTCAGGCGACAGACTACTGGCACCTCCCCCTGCCCGGTTGTGTGTACCAAGGCTCGATTTACCAGGAGAAAGACGCAGTCTTGGGAAGCAGTAGTGAAACGAGAAAGAGGGTTTCTATGGTTTTTCCCTAGCAAATAAAATACAGTACAAACATTTCAGCAAGTTGAAAGTTAACTTTATAAACTGAGCAATGGAAGGAATAGTGAAATGGAGCACAGTCTGAGGATCTCCCCTGGGTCAGGCCCGAGACCCCAAGACAACAAACCACCCCCTATCTACTACTAATGTCCCTACAATTTATGGAAGTTTATGACCTACAGAGAATACATCCACCCTCCCTTTTTGGATCTTTGAGCCTAAATTGAAAAGACTTATAGAAGTACGGAAGAGAGTGAGAAGCTCACATTGCTTCCTTAAAGAGAAAGGGCAAGAGACTTGAACGAGCACCTCATATTGAGTCCAATGCAACAAATAATTTGAATCACGCGCTTATAAAGGAAAGCTGACCAATCAGGAAGAGGCTTACAAAAAGAGTTACGGTAGATTCCATATATATCCAATGAGCTTGCTTCGTCAAGGTCGGTTACGTCAAAATTAATGGCGGACGAAGAAGCAGGAGGTGAGAGAAATGTGCAAAATAAACTATTAGAAAAAAATACACTGTAAATAGAATTTCAGAGGTATGGATATAGTTCTTACGATAAATAAATATGGGCCGATGCTACAGCTAAGTGTGGGAAGTGAACTTCAATGGGAAGTTCTACAGTTTAACTCGAAATGGGCCAAAAAGAAGGCATCCCCGTTGTAAAGGATTTAAATAACATTTATGTGATTGAAGTAAATATATGATTTATAACTTTTTAATACCAAAGAAAGGTAAGAGAAAAGTCCAAGGAGTGCCACAGACACAAACAGCAGTCCTTCCCAGACACCAAGAGGAAGAGGAAACGGAAAGAAACAAACAAGCACAAATCGAACAAACGTACAAAAAAGCACTAAGATCAGCTCTCTTCCCCAAGTGAGGTAAACGCAATGCTCAGTGGACTGAAAAACACAAGAATAAAATAACACAAGTTAAGACATTAATTATAGAACAAATCGCCTTGTAGAATAAACTACAAAGCAACAAAGAGTAAGACTAACAAACTCAGCATGACAAAAATTTACTGAATCACACTGCCATATAGTAATATTAATTATTTGATGCTTATAACTAAGCTATGGTTTATAAAGTATGTCATGTGTTACAAATGGTCAAAATAAGACACAGAATATATAAACAGACCACAAATTTCCCCAAAAAGTATTAAGCAAAAAAAAAAAAAAAAAAAACTTTTTTGAGTGTGTTCTGGTAATTACTAGTGTGTTCTGGTGTGTTCCTGTATTTCTACGAACTGCGTTGTGGGTACTCATTAGAAGCGCATCATCGAGACACTTCTAATGAATACACAAACATATTTTTGGGGAGAAATAAGAAAAATATAAGGATTTTTTGGTTGAAAGAATTGCCTTATCAGTGATTATTTACAATTTTATATCTATGTGTCCTAGGACTCGCTTGGGCTATATAAAGTGAGTCCTACTAGAAAATCATTGCGTCCATTACAGAATTTTCCACTATAACTTTGTGAGTCCTGGGGCTCGCTGAGATTTAAAATGTGAGTCCCAAAGCAAAAATGTGAGTATGGGACTCGGGATGCGCAGAGCTATGTAATAAATTATAGCTATAAAATTCTGAGCAGAGGACTTGTAAAGAAAGAGTATTTGGTGATAATTATGGGATGATATTCTCCAGTTCTGCATAAAACATATGTTGTGGGTACTCAGTGATTTATTTACAATTTTATATCTATGCATCCCAGGACTCGCTTGGGCTATATAAAGTGAGTTCTACTACAAAATCATTGCGTCCATTACAGAATTTTCCAGTACAACTTTTTGAGTCCTGGGACTCGCTGAGATTTAAAATGTGAGTCCCAAAGCAAAAATGTGAGTATGGGACTCGGGATGCGCAGGTAAAAAAATCACTGGGTACTTGTTAGAAGAGCCTCAGTTACAATATATGTCTTTATGGAGAAATAAGAAAAATTATCCCATAATTATCACCAAATACTCCTCCTTAACAAGTCCTCTGATCCTGAGTGTTGCTATTTCTTTTATTTCTCTATGAAAACGTACATGTACATACAGTGGAGCCTCTTATTACAATACAGTTTCCGATATAAGGCAATTTAAAGGGGGACTGCAAAAGTGTTGTATCTTAACGAAAATGGATTATATAGAGAAATTACCATAAATGGATAACTGGTTTGGATACAATACAACTGTTTAGTTAACACAGTTTTAACTTCGTAATACATTAACCTATAGATAAAGTGCTATTCTATTCTGTTTTTCACCCCCTCCACAGAAAAATGACCTTTCAGTTGTGATAAAGTCTTAATTCAGAAGGTCCCTTTAAACAGTTACCTGTGTGACGTAATTCCTCCCGCTCAAATGATCATGTGTCAGTTTCTTTTCTGTGGACTGTGAATTGTTCAAGGATTATTTACCTGTGAAAGAAATTCGTATTTATTTCTTTTTTACACAGTTAAATTTTTCTATCCTTGCTTTTCTCTGGTTCTATATTCACTCCTTCTACTAAACATGTAATTCTTTTGAAATTACCGATTTTAGATTTCTTGCTTTCTTAGTGTTTATTTTCTGTGTCTTTAGTTTCCACGTCATTCGATGCATTTCGCCCACGGCAACTGTGGTCATTTGAAAGCAAAATGGGATAATCACCCTTCTTCTTTATCTTGTACTGCTTGCACACGTATTTCTCCTTGTTCTATTTGCAGTTTTTGGACTGATAAAGTGTGGAATCTTGCCGAGAAGAGACGTTTACATGCCACTAGGAAGTCAGTCATGACACAGAGAAGAAGACAGAAGAAATCTAAGAAGACAAGAAAGTCCCAGTCAGACTTGTCTGAGAGCGGGACTTTTGATGGGAGCACCGCCCCACCAAGCTATACTGCTCGGGGCAGGACCCATCAAGGTGGCAGCCTGGGGGACCTAGAGTCCGACCGGGCATTAAGTCCACCAGTCAACCGGTCATTCAGTCACCGGTCAACCAGCCAACCACATACTCAATTTGTTCCTGGTTATTTACCAGTCAATGTGCCTCTACAAAATTATGCTACTTCTATAAGCAGCCATGTATCTCAGGGTAGCGTCCGTAGACTGCCAAATGTACATACTCCTGGATATGAACACTCTGAAATGTCAGAGCTCCCAAATCCAGCTACTTCTTCCAAACAGTTAATCCCACTCGAGCCTGACTTCTCGCAGATGTCAGACCCGAGTGTGATGATTGATCCTCCTATTTCTACTGATGTATCTCAGACTAGACCTTCACGGAAGGAACAGTCAAGAAGAGATCATAAATCAAAAAAGAGAAGAAGACATCGATCGTCTTCTTCTTCTCCTTCCACTTCTAGATCAGATTCTTTGAGTTCTTTGAGACGAAAGAAGAAATCAAAGAGATCTAAACACTCACACAAAAAGAGAAGAAGACGATCGATGACGCCTTCTTCTTCATCAAATACTTCTCAATCTCATCTTGACATCAGTAGATATACAAGGGCTAATAAATCTCCCCAGGTTGTTCAAACGCCAGCTCCCATACAACCTGAGGAGCCCAGTTTTATTCCAGTCAATACTCAACCAATTAATATTGATCAATTTCATCTGAATCTTCCTCAAACGAATAAAGAGTCCGATTCGGAGACTGAATCTGAAGTCTGGTCTTTTGACCATGCTATAAATGAGGTCTTCCGGCTTCTCCCTCCTGAGTTATGTCCAAAGACTCAGCAGGATCAAGCACCATCAAAACCTCTTTCTGGGATTGAACACTTAATGGAGTCCCGTTTGACTCCATTACTTGTTCTTCCCCAGTCTAAATTGGTTGAAAATACCACAAAGTACATTCAAAACAGACTAGATTCGGGTAAATTTTCTAGAGACTGGATATGCCCGCAAAGCTTGGTTTCGGCTCTTGCTCCGACTAAATTCTACAAGAGCCAAAACCAATATTTGCCCACTGACAATATTCCTCAATTGGAAGCAGATGCGTCTCTCCTAGACATCTCCAATAAAGGAAGAGCTTCCATTCCGCTGAAGAATTTGGAAGCATGGGAGTGTCTATTTAATAAATTCCCATGCTGATCTATTTTCTTCAGCTGCCTTCCTTTGTTTACAACAGGAATCAATATCGGTTGCGGCCCTTTCCAGACTCCTGGAGGTCGTAGCCAAATCGATTAAGCATGCTACTGCCATGTCTACTCTTTTAACTACAGAAATATTCCAAGCTAGGAGGGACGCAGCCCTAGCTTCATCAACACTGCTTCTTGACAATTCCACATATGAGTTAAGGAACGCTCCTATTAACTCGAGAAACTTTATTTGATGGCAGGATAAAAGAAATAGCCAAATCAAATTTTGAAGCTCAAAAGCAAAGGTTTTTAGCTTCTACTTCCATTCAATCACAATCTTGTTCTTTTAAGCCTCCTACTCAGAGTAGAGCTTTCAAGCAGGGGTCAGGCTAGAGGGCGACTGGGGCGAAATAGTCGCCCCTGAGGGCTCTTAGTCGCCCTAGGAAACCCTGAGGGCGACAAAAACTTCGCCCTCGATTTTTGCAACTTTTGAAAAAGCTAGTACTTGTGCAAAACGAACTTTTTGTTAGAAGAAATTCAGTAAAAATTTAGCAAATATACAAAGGTAAAATTCTTTTGAAAAAAGTTGTTAGATGTATCAGAAATGCAACAGAATAAAAGTTTGATGTGGTTTAACAAGTTTTGGAGGAAAAATGTTTGCCTACTAAGTGACCAAAAGATCGTTTTCGTCAATGTCATTAGTTTTCGTGGGTGTCCGTTTTTTTCATAAATGAACCATTTACGAGCTGAAAATGGGTCAGAAACATCATTAAAAATGCTAAAAACTGTTTAAAAGTTGACAGACATTTTAGTTCACAAATTTCTTTTTATCGTTATGTTTAAAGCTTATCCACAGAGCTTGATGTTTTGACTGGATCTACTGAGAAGGTCAATTTCCAAAAAGATATGGGTCCAGATATGATGCATTTGCCCTACTCATGTCTGTGTTTCTGTGGCTCATTTAATTGGTTTAGAAGTAAGAATGAACAGGTCTATAGTAAAAATTGTTTCCTTTTTTTGTTTATCCTCAAGACAATGTGGTAAAGCGAGTCAAGAGAGTCCTTAAGTGTCATTTTTTCAGTAAGGTGATAGGTTGACCGAGTCTTGACTTCTCCCTAATCCTATCAAACTTCTCCCTCTTTTGTCTGGAGGGAGAAGTCACTTCTCCCTAAATTTCTGAGCCAACTTGACCCCTGTCAAGATACCTAAATACCCTGCTAAACAAACAACATCCAGACCTAAACCTACGCAATCGTATAGGTCCAAAACTCAACCTCAAACTTCATCTTCTCACACTAAAAAGGATAATATCAAGAGGACTGGTAACATCCGTCAGTTCCCCTCCTCTAAACCTGCCTCTTCCTCCACAAGATTATGAAGGCCAGCCCTTTCCACTGCCTGCGCTTCCGCACCGGGACATTCCAGTGGGAGGACGATTGGCCCATTTTGTGGAAAAATGGGAGGAAATTACAGACAACAAATGGGTCCTCTTTACCGTACGACACGGATTCAAGATACCATTCAGCAAAATTCCTCCTTTGTCATCTGTTCCGATCAGAATGAGTCAATCCTCCTCCCCGTTTCTCAGAGAAGAGATCGAAAATCTTCTCAACAAACGGGCATTGGAAAGGGTACAGAATCCGGGAACTCCCGGCTTTTATTCCCGGATCTTCCTTGTTCCAAAAAAGAACAGAAAGTTACCTTTGATCATAGACCTTTCTTTATTGAACTGATACATAAAGAAACAGTCTTTCAAAATGGAGACAGTCAAGTCAGTAAGACAGGCGATGAGACTCAACGACTGGGCTGTCTCCATAGACTTAACAAATGCATACCTACACATTCCGATACATCATCAATCCTGGAAGTATCTTCGTTTCGTTCACGAAGATCAAATCTATCACTTCACGGCCTTACCGTTCGGAATGTCCCTAAGTCCATTGATATTTTCGAAACTGATGGACGTATAGCAGCATTTCTACGCCAACGTGCCATATCAGTATTTCCATACCTGGACGATTGGCTGATAAAAAATCTGATTCGCAACCGTTTGATTACTCAGACAAGATTTTGCATTCAAACTATTCAGAGTCTAGGTTTTCTGCCAAATCTCAAGAAATCGGATCTCTCTGGAATTTCTGACGCAACAAAATTTAGTCAGGGTTCCAACGGATCGTGTACAGAACCTACTTCTGACAATCAAGCAATTTCTGTCATTCAAACATGCATCAGCACAAACTTTCCTTTCTCTTTTGGGCAAACTCAGTGCTGCAGCAGACTTTGTTCTTCAAGGCAGACTGAACTTACGTTCTCTTCAGATGTACTGTTTGTCTGTCTGGAAACCTCATATTCTTCCTCTCGATCATCCAGTTTCGATAAACGGTATGATTGGATCTCATTTACAGTGGTGGATAAACCCCAATCGGTTCGAGACAGGGACTTCTATTCATCCTCCAGATCCCAAATTTTTCCTGTATACGGATGCCAGTCATTTGGGATGGGGAGCTCATTTAGAGCCGACGACACTATACTTTCATGGTCGCTGGACAGAAGACCAATCCCAGCTCCATATCAATATGTTAGAAATGATGGCCATACGATTAGCACTGAAACAAGCCAAAACATTTATTCACCATTCTTGCATCATGATATCCACAGACAACACAACAGTGGTCTCATATATCAACAAACAGGGCGGCACTCATTCCCCCAATCTTTGTGTAGAAGTTTGGAAAATTCTCAACTGGTGCCTGGAACACGACATAGTTATCAGAGTTCGTCACATTCCAGGCAAATTCAACATTCTTGCAGACCGCCTATCAAGACTAGACAAACCTATCAATACAGAATGGGCTCTGGATCAAACAGTTGCGAATTCAGTATTCCAGATGCTCAATTTCCCAAATGTGGACCTGTTTGCGACACGATTCAGTCACAGACTCCCATTATATGTCTCTCCAGTACAAGACTACTAGGCACTAGCGATAGATGCCCTGTCCATGCATATGCTTTTCCTCCTTTTATTCTGATACCTGCTGTTCTAGAAAAAATCCGACAACATCAGTGCAGATTAGTTCTCATAGCTCCGTTCTGGCCACAGCAGCAGTGGTTCTCAGAACTTCTTCTTCTATAAGTGTCAGCCCCAATTCGTCTGCCACTAATTCCAAGACTCTTCACTCAATCCAGAGGAAGATTTGTTCATCAAAACCTCCCACTTCTCAACCTTCACGCTTGAGAGTTATCAAACAATCAATCAGAGATAAAAAATTTTCGCAAAACATTGCAGATTTTGTCTCCAGATCAAGAAGAAAATCTACACAAAAAGTCTACGATGCCAAATGGACCATCTTCTCTAATTGGTGTCATACAAAAAAGGTTAATCCGATCTCGGCCCCTATTACAGTTATAGCCGATTTCTTAATCTTTCTTTTCTTGGAAAAGAAATGCCAAATCAGTACTATTAAAGGTTATAGATCTATGATCTCTGACACTCTTAAATTCAAAACTGGTAATAGAATCGGATCTAATCCAGTCTTATCTGGATTAATCAGATCTTTTGAATTACAACGACCAGTACAAAGATCTCTTACACCTAAATGGGACTTATCGTGGTTTTAGTATGTCTACAAAAAACACCTTTTGAACCTCTTGATAAGGCTTCTAAATTTCACATTACTATTAAGACAGCCTTTCTCTTAGCTCTTGCCACTGCTAAAAGGTGTAGCGAAATACATGCATTGGCTATGGATTCACAACACTTAAGATTCAATCAAACTGATGGTTCAGTTTCCTTGATGCTCAAATCTTGCTTCTTAGCGAAAAACCAGCTTCCTTCTGTTAAACCAGACTCTATTGTTGTTCCTAGTCTTGCTCGAATATGTAAAAGGGAACATGTAGACAGACTTCTTTGCCCCATTAGGTCTCTGAAGTTCTATCTTAAAATGACTAGTTCTTATCGCCAGAACAGAACTAGACTTTTTCTTCCCATTAAAGGCAATCAAGATATTTCTAAAGATACTATCTCGAGATAGATACATGTATCTTACACTATTAAACTTGCCTACAGGAAACTCACTAAACGAGACATTTCTTTCCTTAAAATCATAGCTCTCGAAGTTAGAGCTCTTTCCTCTTCCTGGGCTTTCTTTGACAAAGTTCCTCTCAATGATATCCTTCAAGCAGCGGTTTGGAATCGATCATCAGCCATTGCAAGATTCTACCTCAGGGACATGTCTCAACAAGCCGAAAATCTTCAAAGCTTGGGCCCCATTGTGGTGGCCCAAAAAGTGGTGGGGGGCCAACAGCACTCAGCTCTGGATGCATAGACGTCAACAGCCTCCTACACCTGATGCTACACTAGAAAGGTACTTAATATACACTAACTATGTTATATTATACCTTTTATTTGATATATCTTAACCCTGGATTATCTTATCCTTGGTTTAAAGGACATTTATTATTGTTTTATGCATTAATTAAGTCCTTAATTTGGGGGTGGTCGGGTGGTGCGAAGGTGCTGTGTATCTTACATCACTGGGGTGTCCAACTGATATTGGCTTACAGTTGGGCAAAGCCTGCTATCCTTGTAGTGGGTAAGGGTAGAGGGGGAATGTTTTTATTTCTTCTGTTTCTTCACTTTCATTCCTGTTCCTCTTTCTTCCCTGTCCCTCTCTTTCATCTCCTCTACTCTCTCTTCTATCTCTTTTCTCCCTTTTTCTGGGAGACGACACAAAATGACCCTCAAGGGTTGACGTGTCGTTAAACCCCAACACAATCAAAAAGTCCTTAATTTGATATATCTAAGTTTTGGGTTTCCTACGTCTTAATTCAGAAGTTGGGACCTATTTATTAGGAGAAATCCTCCCTCCTAATCATCAAATTCTAGCACATTATCTATAGGTTAATGTATTACGAAGTTAAAATGAAGTTTTTTAAAAGTAAAACATATTTTAACGAGTAATACTTAACCTATAGATAAGTATTTATCGTCCCACCTCCCAGCCTGCTCTTTTCTCCTAATTGTGTATTGTTTTACACATAAAAGAAACTGACACATGATCATTTGAGCGGGAGGAATTACGTCACACAGGTAAATGTTTAAAGGGACCTTCTGAATTAAGACTTTATCACGACTGAAAGGTCGTTTTTCTGTGGAGGGGGTGAAAAACAGAATAGAATAGCACATTATCTATAGGTTAAGTATTACTCGTTAAAATATGTTTTACTTTTAAAAAACTTCATTTTTATACCCCTGCATACGAAGTTTATAGGGGGTATATAGTATATAGTTTTCGCCTTTTCCATAAAAATCAAAAAGGATTGCCTTTGGAAACAAAGAACACACATATTTTCTACGGTCATTCTCTCCCTTCCGCTGATTCAAGAAGGGCAGTTGTCAGTTTCTGGCGAAAGAATGTGCACAATACTGGTTAACCGCTTAGAGGACAAAAGCCTGCCCAGTAAACGTGTGGTTAGGTAAACTGACCGCGCTCGACATGACCCCATTGGGTTGACTGGGCCGTAAAACCTCAACACAAACAAACAAACAAAGAACACACAAAATCACGAAAATCGGAGACTCGGTTTGATTGAGTCTCTTGATATACAACACTGTAGTTTGCGAGGCTGCATACGCCCCCTAGTACCAGCTTAGGCAGTATTCGATTTTCAAAATAACCAGGATGGGCTCAATGATCTCCCAAAGGAAATAAAATACATGTATAACAATGTTTGTGTGTCTGTCTGTGTGTAAACTTTATTTTTCTGTCAGATTTCTCAGGAACTACTGCACCTAGGATTTTGAAATCTGGTACAAACATTGGGTATGAACTATGATTTGTTGTATTGTGTAAGAGAGAATCAGCATCCTCATGCTTATCATTCCCTTTATTTGTCCATTTTTATACCCCGCCACACAATAGTGGCGGGGTATTATGGTTTCACATTGGAAGTCCATGTGTCTATCCGTCTGTCCATCGTACATACGTCCGTCCGACTGTCCTTCTCTCCGTTTTTCGTTTCCGGATGGTAACTTGAGTAAACATCAATGGATTTTCACCAAACTTGGTATGTGCATTGATATTGTGGAGATCTAGTTTGGGATTGCTAATGGGCCAATTTCGTCAAATTTTTTCGGAGTAATCTGCCCGAGACATGCCCATATTTTTGTTTCCGTAAATAACAAGGGATTTTAACCAAATTTGCTATATGCATTGACATCTTTTTTGTCACTTTTTTCTCAGCTCCTGTGAGAACCAGTCTTCAAATTTTGCATATACTACTGAAGGTTGAAGTGAATAGTGTAAAAGAAAATCATAATGCTGAAACTTATTTTTTATTTGTTTTTCCTTTTTTACATTTTTTCCATCTCTCACTCCAATTAATGCAGAGGGAAATGTTTGTCAAAGATTTCTCAGGATCTGCTGTAGGATTTTGAAATTTGGTACAAACATTGGGTATGACTTGTTGTACTGTGTAAGAGAGAATCAACGTCCTCAGGCTTATCATTTCCTTTATTTGTTCATTTGTTCTTTCTCTCAAGTAAACTTTTCATTACATATTTCTCACTTCGTATGAGAGCCAGAGACTTCAAATTATGAACTTATTTATGTAAAAGAATATCATGATGCTGAAATTTATTTTACCTTCTTTTTCCTTCTTTTCCATATTTCACTCCAATGTAATGCAGATGGAAATTTGTATCAAAAATTGCTCAAGAACTACTGTACCTAGGATTTTGTAATTTGGTATAAACATTGAATATGACTTCTTGTATTGTGTAAGACAGAATCAGCATCCTCATGCTATCATGCCCTTCATTTGCCCATTTTCTTCCTTTCCAGTAAATAAAAATTTTAGTCACGTATTCCTCAGGTCCTGTGAGAGCTAGCTGCTAGGCTGTTCAAGTTTTGTATTTTCTGTCATCTACAAAATTGGTTCAACATACCTCTGATACACATGTAACTATGGCCGGGGGTATGTGAGCTTTGCTCACTATCTGCTATATTTTAGCTTGCCCATATGAAAGTACAGGGAGAGCTATTAGCAGTCACCTTGGCAACGATGTTGGTTAAAGTTTTTGAAAGGCTAGATCTCTTGCCCCTCTTGAAGAAAGTAGTTCATGCTTGCCCTGATTTAGATACTGAACTGAAGTAATATGCTGTTAGTGTACCATCCAGACCCACATGAGTGATCCCTTGAGGTCAAACTCACAGACTTAGAATGAAAATAATTTAAAGTTTTTGGTTAAAGTTTTGTAGAGGCAAACCATGAGTCAGGCGAGCTACACTGTCCTGCTACAACTCTTATTGCTTTAGATCTCATTAACAGTGTTATAAATAGATTGTGGTGTACTTATTGCAAATACCGATGCGAGGCACTTCTAATGAGTACACACAGCATATGAAATAATACTGTATTTGATCTAATTACCACACTGTGCGCTTAGGTTTTTTAAAATTACTGGGAACACTCAGTTATGGTAAAAATACGTATCTACCTACTAAGGGTACGCTATAAAAAAAGTTCAGAAAAGGACTTAATTGATGATTATGCGATTTTTTTTTTTTTTTTTTTTCTGATTTTCTTTATAAAGGCATATGCTGTGGGTACTCATCAACAAGTTGATGCAATTCAAATGAGTACCCACAACATATGCCTTTATAAAGAAATAGACAAAAAGTACACTGGCTGTAATCTGAAGACTATGGAATTGCTTGAGTGTGCGCTTGAAGGAGTATGTGTGGTAATTAGGTCGAATACGGTAGATACCAGGGTTTTCCCTGAAAGTTTGAAAATGAGTCTCAGGGACTCCCAGATGTGAAGAAGGAGTCCTTTAGAAAGATTTGGGGGTTCATTGCTGTAGAGATTTTCTGCTGCTCAAATACTGATACCATATTTACCATTTTCTGCAAAATATGATAATTTTATGCACCATAACAGTTCGGACACCCCCTGAATTTGAAAAGGACAATTTCCTAATTTCGGACACAAAAATGCCTCTGGACAAAGCCAAATTTTCAATGAAATCCAACACCAAACCCGCAGCGTCGCTATCATTTTCATGGATGTTTTGATAGACGAAGCCATTTTCTAACAGGTAAGAAGGGAGTAGTAGAGTCTAAAAATTAACTTAGTTAAAGTTATTTTCCGTCAGGGCTGTTTTCATTCAGGGAGAAACTACTTTTATTTGTTTATTCAAATCGCCGAGCTTATAAAATGCGCATACCACTTACTATACATTCGAAGACGATGAAATCGCCCCTCGTCCAAATGGACTGATCTACCAATACACAGCTAAAAATAGGCAAGAAAAAAAAAAATAATGAAGGCCATGGAACATGCCAAAATCTCATTACGGTTTAATGTTTTTTAACGAGGAGATATTATAGCACCTGTCTATTTCTTGTTAACACTTGTATTCTATTTATTGTTATCTTTTAAAAACCGTCATATTACCACGTGGTTCTATACCACATGTTAGTCACATGCAAACTTTATGACACACGAGGTCACGTTTCCTCTACATGGTGTGTTGGCGTGAAAAGTAAAAAGACGCCATTATATAATTTTGATTATGGACATTCCCTCATTACCAAGATAAAAACGATAGTGATGATCAAAGCAGTGAAGCTTGTGAAATGTTTTAATAAAATTAATTTCCATTAATACTTATTAAAACAAGCAGTCCTATTAAATAGGCAATCAGCGACCTTTTGTCAGTGCGTTAATATTACGCAATTTTATGATCGTAGGCTCAGGGCGATTGGGCAACCTTGTGGAAAAACTTGCTCAGCCTTTGCATAGCTGCATAGCGGTATGGTAACTTCATTTTCCTATGAAATACATTACTATCTTTCATCCTTGGCTTTAGGAACGAAAAAAAAAAAACAACTAAACTAAAGTAACCATTTCATCCACTTACAGAAACGATCTTTGGCAAACAGAATAGATCCTAATCAGATATCTGTCATCTGCTACGATTTCCACGCAACGAACAGCCCTTTACACATAGTCCATCTATGAGGTGTGCCAATACCGGCAGGATTTTTCTCAACAACAGGAGGGGTCATGTGACAGTTTATTAACAAATGGCGCCCTGTCCTACCGATGATGCGATGATCAGTTCAGTTAAAAAGTAACAGTGGTTTAATTTTTCGTATTTATCCAGCAAAAACGGTCCATAATAGTCAGTATTAAAAACTCTACAAACTGCCGATCTACCAGCGTGGCAGATCTTCAAATCTTCATTTTTTATCGGAATTTTTCTTTAATTTTCGGACACGGCGTTTTTTTTTGAAAATTATATTTTCCTAAATATTCGGACAAAAAATAAAATAATTATTTTAACGTGTCCGAAAATATATGGTAAATACGGTAAGTCTTGTCCTCAGATGACAAAATAGATCAAAGTGTAAAGCCAGAAATAGCATAGCACCAGATAAGAAGGGTTATCAAGTAAATACTTAAAAACATATGTTGTGGGTGCTCATAAGAAGCTCCTCACTGAGGCTCTTCTAATGAGTATCCACAACATGTTTCATTGAGAAATAAGAAAAAATATAAGCAATTTTGGTAGGAAAAATCACTTCATCTAAAGCTATGAATACATAAAACTAATTATAAACTGATCACACATGAATCACTGAGGACCCTTGTCCCTAACTTTTGAGAGTCCAGAGCATGATTTTAGGGGTAAAAACTGCCAAGATGTGAGTCAGGGAAAAATCTGTAGATACCTTTCATAACTAGAGCTGCAGCTTTAAGGGGAATTGATACTCTTACAGGGGAGGCAACTCTGCCAACTATGTTTTGTATCCTTTCTGAAAAGATGTCTACTAGAATTATCATCAAATACACCCCTTTAACAGATCCTCTTTGACATAACTCTTTGCCATAATTACCCTAAGATTTGAACAAGTGTTCTTGACAGCCTGGGCCCAGTTGTTCAAAACTAATGATGTCGTTAGTTAACGTATCGTTGAAACTTTGATTATTGAATATGGCATATACGCTTATATTTTTGCTGAAAAAATGTGAGTAGCTTTTGCATTTGCAAAAATACCTGTGAATTAGATATTGTACTTACTAGAACAGTTAACATTTTGACCACTAATGAGCTCGTTAAGCTTACAAAGATTTGAACAACTGGGCCCTGGTTTTGTATCTAAAAATTGCTGACTGAATGGCCAGCAGTGTAGACTCTGATTAGATTGAGGAGCAGTTTGATTAGGGTCTCATAGCATGATATGCTTTTTTCAATCCAAAAGTATTGAAATTTTTCTTATTTTTCCTTGAAAATGTATGTTGTGGGTATTCATTAGAAGCACCCCCAGCGAGGCGCTTCCAACGAGTACCCACAACATAGGTTTTCATGGAGAAATAAGAAAAATACTTACCTGATACCCACTCTCATCTTGACCTATAGGCCTGCACTCTTTGATTAGGTATGTCCAAATATATCTGGGTAAATATTGTACATGTATATGCTTTTCTTTCAGAATCCAGTGCCTCCATTAGCCTGCAGTTTCAGTAAAGGTAAGTAATATAATCTACACATGATTAGAAAAGGGTTTGGTCATAGCTCCAGATAAGGAAATTTTTTTTTTCAGCCAAAGAAGTACATGCATCTAGTTTTCTTATTTCTTTAATCAAGGTTGGGGAAATACCAAATTTTATTGCTTGTCCATGGACAAGTAAAAGTAAAAACAAAACATTTATTCCACCAGGATTTACTTGCCCGAAAATTGACATTTTTTTTCTTATTTCTCGAAGAAAACATATTTTGTGGCACTCATTAGAAGCACCTCGTGAGGTGCTTCTAATGAGTGCCCAAACATATGTTTTCTTCAAGAAATAAGAAAAAGTATATAATCATAATCTGGATACTATTCTTAGCTAGAGCTATGAAGTCCTTGTCACAGGTAATTGATGTTTCTTACTTGTCCCCAGGGTAATGGGACAATTTGGACAAGTCAGGCATGGTATTTCCACAGCTCTGTCTTTAATAAAACACATGTTGTGGGTACTCATTAGAAGTGCCTTATTTTGCCAGAAAAGCAGTGGTTACTCACTAGGCTTACCTTGGTGAGGCAGTGAGTCCCAACAGTATATATGTTTTGATATCGAAATAAAAAAAAACAACAAAAAAAACAAAAAACAATCTATTTGTTTGAAAAAGTGTCTTATCTACAGCTGGTATATCTAAGTTCAACATACCAGATTTTTTGGTCTCCTGAACAGATTGATTCATGGTGTGGCTGTGTGTGGGTGCATGCTTGTGTTTTTTATTCATCTAATTTGCAGAATAAAAAAGTAATGGACATAACTTTTATAGAAAGTCTATAGCTGTTTCATTTCTACACCTTTTTTCTGCCACAAGTAATATTTCTACTACTTTACATAGTTGTTATGCCCCCGCCATTTTCAATGGGGAGGGGGGTGGGGGGGGGAGCATATAGTATCACGGCTGTCTGTAATCATAAAATGTAGGCTAAGTTCGATTTAGGGTAAAATCCACCAATTATTTTGGGAGTTATGGCCCTTTTCAACTGAAAAATTTTCAACTTTGAAAAATGGTTTCCGTGCAATATCTTTTGAAAGGATTGGTGTATTGGATTGAAATTTTGTACACAGGTATATAATCAAAAAATGTAGGTCAAGTTCGATTAAGAGTAAATTCCGTCTATTATTTTGGGAGTTATGGCCCTTTTTCAACTTTGAAAAATGGTTTCTGTTCCATAACGTTTGAAAACATTATTGTATTGGATTCATATTTTATACACAAGCATATAATTATAAAATATAGGTTAAGTTCGATTAAGGGTAAAATCCACCAATTAGAGTTACGGCCCTTTATCAGTGTTGAAAAATAGTTGAAAAATGGTTTCCATTCGATAGCTTTTGAAAAGATTAGTATATTGGATTCAAATTTTATACACAGGTATATAATCATAAAATGTAGGTCAAGTATGATTTAGGGTTAAATCCACCAATTATTTTTGGAGTTATGGCCCTTTTTCACCTTTGAAAAATGGTTTCCGTTCCATAACATTTGAAAAGATTAGTGAATTGGATTCATATTTTATACACAAGCATACAAATATAAAATATAGGTCAAGTTTGATTTAGGGTAACATACACCAATTATTTTTGGAATTACGTTCCTTTATCAGTGTTGTAAAATAGTTGAAAAATGGTTTCCGTTCGATAGCTTTTGAAAAGATTAGTGTATTGGATTCAAATTTTATACACAGGTATATAATCATAAAATGTATGTCAAGTTGGATTTAGGGTAAAATCCACCAATTATTTTTGGAGTTATGGCCCTTTTTCAGCTTTGAAAAATGGTTTCCGTTCCATAACTTTTGAAAAGATTATTGAATTGGATTCATATTTTATACACAAGCATATAATTATAAAATATAGGTCAAGTTTGATTTAGGGTAAAATCCACCAATTATATTTGGAGTTACAGCCCTTTTTTCAACGTTGAAAAATAGTTTCAGTTTCATATCTTTTGAAAACATTAGTGTATTGAATTCAGATTTAACACACATGTATATAATCATAGAATAGAGGTCAAGTTCCAAGTAGGGTAAAATCAACCCATTATTATGGGAGTTATGGCCTTTTTCACCTTCAAAAGACGTTTTCTTTCCGATATTTTTTTTAAAAAAGATAAATTTGTCCCTTTTTTTCAACTTCATTTTTTGCAAAATACCTGCGTGTGGTTGAGGATGGCCCTGGGCGGGGGCATCTGTGTCATACTGACACATTTCTAGTACATTTCTATAATAATCATGTTTATGTTATTTTCAGTGTCCAGTTCAGCACACCTGCTTGCACTTGTGGATGAGAATGGTAGCCTTGTGATCTACAACACCAATCGCTATGGAGAAGATGCACTTCTTAAAGGTTTCATATTTACCTTAACTATTCGGACGCCTCAACTCCATAATACCATACTTGTTCTAAAATTTGAACAAGTACAATTTACTACCCGATCTTGTGTCTAAAAATTGCTGGATGAGTTGCAAACAGTATAGACCCTGATGAGACGCCGCATTCTGCTGTATCTCATCTGGGTCTACACTGTTTGCTCAGGCCTGTCTGTCCAAATACACACAGCAAATAAGGTACATAGTGTACATGTACACTACAACCTCTTTATAACACGGTTTGTTATAACCTGGTTTTGGATATAACACGGTTCAAAGATGGATCCCAAAAATGTATGGATTATATTGAAAAATGACCATAAATGGTCATTTTTCAATATAATCTACCGGTGTACATTTTTGTTTGGATATAACATGGTTGTTTAACTAACACGGTTAATGCTATGGACCCTAACAATAGTGTTTTAAAGAGGTTGTGGTGTAATTACATTAAGGTGAAAGGATAGATCTGAAAAATTTTGCAAAAGAAGACAACTTCTGCAGACAGGAAGTTATCTTCTTAGTATTTGAAACATTACAGCAAATTTTTCCCTTTTTGGACGAGTTTTCAAAAATCTGTCCTTTAAAATAGCGATGTCTGGTCGGGCGTTGGGCGTCATCCAAGGATTAACTTTTGGCTAACTGTTTTGAAAGACCTGTCCATAATACCGTTAGGCGTTTTTCTTGTAATATACTGTAAAATAGTGGCTGAATGACCAATTATTGCAGATCCTGATCAGACTTTGCCTGTTTTAGGAAAGTCCACTGAAAATACCCGTGTTTTTAGCCATTTTAGATTTTCAGATTTTTTACTGAAATCCCTATTTTCAACAATGGATGTGTCCTGTTTCAAAGAAGAAAGGAATCATTTCAGAAACTCAGGGTTGAAAAGGCTATAGTTTCTTATTACAGGTGCAGAAAAAAAAAAAAAAAAATATAGAACCAGACCAACCTGAAGTTAGCACAATCTGCTGACAGAGCTCTAGATAAGGGGGGTATCCACATTAATATTTTTGAAAAAGCATCTAAAATTCAAATGGTAGGTGCCAAAACAAATGTATGGTATGCAAACAAAATTACTTGTATGCAAATAGACACTTTGTAGAAGAATAATTGCACTATAAATTTACCACTTTAACAGGTAAGTATTTTTGATATCTGAAAATACAGTTTTATTATGTATTTAAACTCTCTACAAAAGCCACCTCCCTACACTAGCCAATTTTATTCATTCCAAATTGTGGCTGTTGTTGGGAGGTTTCACTGTACTCTGAGCCTTTAACCTTAACCACTCCTTGGTCTAATTCAGCAGACAACAAATTGATGACATTTTCTTAATTTTGCCAGTAAACAGGTTTTGGTATTTCATTCCTGTGGCCTGGAACAAAACTTAACTTCTGTAGTCTACTTAAACCTTTACAGCGGATGACAAATTGGTGATATTTTTTCTTATTTTTCACCAAAAAAAGGATTTAACATGTCATGCAAATTGTCTCCACTTTGCATGAAATGTCAAAACCGGGTTTTCTATGAAAAATAAGAAAAATATTTCAGTATTATCTGCTGAAAATTTTACCCAGAATGCTAAGCATTAAACCAAATCTGTATAATGTTATGATGTGAATGATGCACATGATTGATGCATCATTAAATCTGAACTCGTCATTTGTACTCAGGTCTGCAGGATTGACATGGTTAACCCTTGTCCTGCTGAACCCTGATATGCCCTGCTTTCTCAAACAGTGTAGATCCAGATCAGAAGCAACTGATCTGGATCTGCACTGTTTGCCATTCAGTATTTGCATTTATATCAACAACCTGGATCAAGTAATCTGATTGGCTGGAAATAAGAAGTGGGCGTGGCATTTTAATTTATTCAGCATGACAAAAGAGTTAATTGGTATTAAATTGAGTTTTTATTTTTTCAGATTGGAAAGCCCATAGTAATGCTATTTTTGACCTGGCATGGATGTTAGAAGAAGACAAGATCTTGACAGGCTCTGGGGATCAGACTGTTTGTCTCTGGGATGCCAAAACTTCCAAGAAGCTGCTCACCTTCAAAGGTCACACCAGTTCCGTGAGATCAGTCACATTTAGACATAAAGATGATGGTAAGATGATAAAAAACAAAACAAAAAAAAACCACACACACACACACAAAAAAAAAACAAAACCTTCCACCGATTTAAGAAGGGCAGTTGCCAGTTCCTTGCAAAAGAATGTGCACAAGTACTGGTTAACTGCTTAGAGGACTAAGCCTGTTCAGGAAAAGTGTTGTTAGGTAAACGGACTGCATTTGACATGACCCTGATGGGTTGACTGAGTCTTAAAACCTCAATTCAATCAGTAAAAAAAATGTTACAGTGACAAACTCCAGATAAGAATGGTATACCAATAATTGTTTCTGTATTAGTCAATGAAAACATACATTGTGTGTACTCATTAAAAGTCCCACACAAGGTATATTTTCATAGACAAATAAGAAAAATATGAACAATTTTGGTTGAAAAAGCCCATTTTCTGGACCTATGATCTTAAATGTTGATTTTTTATACCCCACCACACAATAGTGGCGGGGTATTATGGTTTCACGTTGGACATCTGTGTGTCTGTCCGTCCATCGCCCGTCCCTCTGTCCATTTTTCGTTTACGGATGATAACTTGAGTAAACATGCCGGCCTCGGTGGCTCAGTTGGATGAGCCGTCCGACTGGAGACCAGGAGGTCGCTGGTTCAACCCCCGCCGAGGTCGGCAACATTCTTTCGTGGAGATTGATCATGAAATATTTTCTACGGTCATTCTCTCCCTTCCGCTGATTCAAGAAGGGCAGTTGTCAGTTTCTGGCGAAAGAATGTGCACAATACTGGTTAACCGCTTAGAGGACTAAGCCTGCCCAGTAAACGTGTGGTTAGGTAAACTGACCGCGCTCGACATGACCCCATTGGGTTGACTGGGCATTAAAACCTCAACACACACAAAAAGAAAAAAACATAAATGGATTATCACCAAACTTGGTATGTGCATTGATATTGTGGAGATCTGGTTTGGGATCGCTAATGGGCAAATTTCGTCAAATTTTTACGGAGTTATCTGCCCGAGACACGCCCATATTTTCGTTTCCGGACGATAACTTGAGTAAATAACAAGGGATTTTAACCAAACTTGCTATATGCATTGACATTGGAGATCTGGTTTGGAGTTGCTAATGGGCAAATTTCGTCAAATTTTAACGGAGTTACCTGCCCAAGACACGCCCATATTTCAGTTTCCGGACAATAACTTGAGTAAATAATAAGCCTTTTAACCAAACTTGCTATATGCATTGATATTCTCAAGATCTGGTTTAGGATTGTTGTCTGTCCATTGATATTATCTAGATCTGGTTTAGGATTGTTATCTGTCCCTCCGTCATTTTCTTTCCAGACATTTTCGCAATAACTTTAATACATAAACAAATAATTGCTGTGGCAGGGTATTATGCTTGCGGTGCTTTTATTAACTATTTATTTATTTATTTTTGAAGGCAAAATTTAAATTTGAGCCAAGTAATGAAAAAAGGGTCTTACTACTTAATTCCATTAGTCTGCAGCTTCATCAGATCACAGCATAATTTTTTGTTTTTCACCTGAAGCAACAAATGGTTTTCTTACATTTAATTATTGATACAATTTATACTGGTTACTACTATAAACAATAAATAATGATAACAAATTGAAAATACCTCCACTTGTGATCCTTTCAGTAATCAATCTTTAGCTTGCCTATACGAAAGTATAGGAAGAGTTATTGCACTACCCTTGGCGTCGGCGTTGGCAGCGTCGGGGTTAACAACAATGTTAAAGTTTTACATCAAAGTTTTTAAGACCTTATGATTTCCAAATCCTCAGATTTATTTAGTTTATATGTGGTATGATTATAGATGTTGGTCCAAAATTTTAAAGAGCCCTTAGCCACACTCCTGCACATGACCTAGAGGTCAAGGTCACAGACATAGAAAATTTATGTTAAAGTTTTGCGTCAAAGTTTTTTAGGATCTGATAGACAAGCACAAGTTTATGCGAGCTGTCCTGTCTAGCAACAGGCCTTGTTTTTTGTGCATCTTGCTAGAATGATTTATTTTCTCTTGTAGCTGTTTTTGCCTCAGGAAGTAGAGATGGTCATGTCAGACTGTGGGACCTTAGATGCAACATTAAAGGTATGTGTCTTCATTTTTTTCTTCTGTCTTAAAGTTAGAGGTAAAACTCTGTATGATAAATTAACAGTTTTATAGGGGTTTTTTTCTTGGTGAAATTGTTTTCTTGTCATAGCATAGCACCAGATGATGCACTTTTTTCAACCAAATAATATTGATATTTTCCTTATTTCTCAATGTAAACATGTATTGTACTAAGGCACCTATGTATATCTTTTAGTAGCCTCGGTGGCTCACTTGGATGCGCCGTCCGACTGGAGACCAGGAGGTCGCGGGTTCAACCCCCGCCGAGGTCGGTAACATTCTTTCATGGAGATTGATCGTGAAATATTTTCTAAGGTCATTCTCTTTCTTCCGCTGATTCAAGAAGGGCAGTTGTCAGTTTCTGGCGAAAGAATGTGCACAATACTGGTTTACCGCTTAGATGACTAAGCCTGGCCAGTAAATGTGTGGTTAGGTAAACTGACCGCTCTCAACATGACCCATTGTGTTGACTGGGCCGTAAAACCTCAACACAAACAAACATATCTTTTAGTAGAGAAGTAAAAAAAAAAAAAAAAGAAAAAAAGAGTTTTATCTGCATATCATTTACTTTTCTCTGTTAGTAATAACTAGGCCAAATCAAGCAGAAAGTTGTCTTTAGGCATATTCGAAATGATTCACAACTTTGAATCATGAGGTCCCAGGTTTAAATCACATTAGGCAGAATTCATGGCCTAGTGGTTCAAAACTAAGGATGTCGTTACTTAACAATTTGTTAAAATTTTAATCGAGTGATATGCAAATGTGCTGAAATTTTTTGCTGAAAAAAATGTGTGTAGCTTTTGCAGTGCAAAAGCTACTCACATTTTTTCAGCAAAAAATATCAGCATATTGTATATTGAATCCGCTAAAATAGTCAACGAAATGACCCTTAACGAGCTTGTTAAGCTAACGACACTTTGAACAACTGGGCCCAGCTCATTACTGTGTGGCAGGTACCGGTACTCTTATCTGAAGCTGTATATGTTATTTAGCTTTCCATAAAATATTATTTTGTTTTGTTTTTTAACCCTTGTCCTGCTGAACCCGGATATGTCTTACCTTTGCAAACAGTGTAGATCCAGATCAGCTGGCTTCTTCAGGCGCCAGCTGGTCTGAATCTGCACTGTTTGTCATTAAGTTTGTAAATTTGTATCAACAACTTTGGTCAAGTAATCCGATTGGCTGAAAATTAGAAGTGGGTGTGGCATTTTAATTTATTCAGTATGGAAAGGGTTAAAAAAGGATTGATGTTATTCTTATTTCTCCACAAAACCATATTTGTGGGTACTCATTTTCATTACCTCCATGAAGCAATGCCAAGGAGTACACATGACATGTTTTCATTTTGAGAACTGTGAAAAATTTTTAAACCGCTGTTATCTAGATTTTTTACATCAGAGTATCTCTTTCACATCTTCTCTGGACAACTAAGATTCATTATAAGATATTGTTCCTGCATTCTAATTGTAGATGATCAGGTGTCTTCAATTAACATGATAAAGAATGCCCATGCCTTGCCTCAGCAGCCTGGGAATAAACGCCGCAAGTCACGAGCCTGTCCAACACAGCCGTTAGACAGCCAACAATCAGTTACATCTGTTGTGTTTCAGGATGACAATCTTCTTGCGACAGCTGGAGCTGTAGATGGGTAAGAAGATAACATGATTTTTTTTTTATTCTTTTTTTTTTTATACCCCACCACACGATAGTGGCGGAGTATTATGGTTTCACGTTGATCTTACACGTCGGTCCGTCTGTCATACATCTGTCCGTCATCAGTAGTTTGATTTTAGCATATATTATATTCAGAACTATCAATAAAGATCAAATGTTGTAAACAATTTAAAATACAGGATTATAACAAAAGCATACAAGATTATATTGTTCTCCATACAAAATTAACATTGTAAACATATAGTTCATATTTGGTCTCTGGACGATAACTTGAGTAAATATCAATGGATTTTCATTAATATTGTGGAGATCTGCGCCCAATTC
This sequence comes from Anodontia alba, assembly GCA_964016985.1. Lineage (NCBI taxonomy): Eukaryota > Metazoa > Mollusca > Bivalvia > Lucinida > Lucinidae > Anodontia > Anodontia alba. Next base: position 119,358,988 of record OZ024823.1, read on the forward strand.
AAAGCTTATGCTGTCATTACTTAACGTATCGTTAAAACTTTGATCATTAAATATGGCATATACCCTAATATTTTTGCAGAAAAAATTGTGAGTAGCTTTTGCATTTGCAAAAGCTGCTCACATTTTTTTCAGCAAAAATAGTTGTGAATTAGATATTGTACTTACTAGTACAGTTAACTTTTTGATCACTAACGAGCTTGTTAAGCTAACGATGCTTTGAATAACTGGGCCCTGGTTGGAAGTGCTAATGGACAAATTTTGACAGTCATTTATCAACAAAATGATGGTGGTGGGGTATTGTCACATTTTTATTTAACCCTTAAAGCTCTAAGCAAAATTTGTAGCAGGCAACATTTTATTTGTTTATTTTTTTTTTATTTTTCAGAGAATACAAGTCTTGACATTTCATGGGAATTTTTTGCTTAGGAAACTTTTACTGCTTACCAAACTTGCCATAAAATTGAAAGTTACACGTTTCATCCTGTTGTGGTGCCTTAACTGTCCTTCTGAACCAGTATATACCCTGCCTTTGCAAACAGTGTAGATCCAGATCAGTATGTGAATTAGTATCAACAAACTACTCAAGTAATCTGATTGGCTGAAAATTGGGCGTGGCACCTTAATTAATTCAACATGACAGTTGTTGAAACAGCTGGAGTATGGCAAAGTGTATAGATCCTAATCGGAAGCTGCAAAATGTGGCATCTGATCTGGGTCTACAGTATTTGCTCAGATCTGTCTGGCCCAATACTTAGGGTCAGTATGGTATTTATTTTGATCAAAGTGTATATCATAGTTCTAGATAATTGAGGGTATCCACATAATGTTTTTCTTATTTCTCAATGAAAACATGTTATGGGTATCCATTAGAAGCGCCTGATTGAGGTGCTTCTAATGAGTACCCACAACATATGTTTTCATGGAGAAATAAAAAAAATATCAGTACTTTTTGGATGAAAAAAACACCTTGTCTGGAGCTATGTATAAGATAATAAAAGACAAAACACTGATTGGTTTCAAAATTACAGTCATCTAGTCAGGATAATTGTTGAAATTTATTGCGAAATTTTCCAAATGAATATTCCTGTTTTATTGTCAGATTGATTGTGTCAGATTTTGAAAACATGAGAAATACTTATTTGCAGAAATCTTGACTCATGACTGAAAATTTATGGATTCCTTTTAAAAAGTGCACACACAAGAAAATAAACATACTTGCATGCACATGGACTTGCATGTGCATACAATTGGAGACTGATAAAGACTGTGTGTAGTTTTTCTTTGCACATTGATTTGATTTACTTTAAATTCCTTTGGAAGAGTTGCTCATGGACTATGGTCTTAGAAAACTTCTTGCTTTCCAGAATTATTTTCTTCCATTGGAGATGGTATGAGGGTACATATTGGTATCAATGCAGAATTGGAGTAGACCGCAAACCCATGCAGGCTCATTAGGCTCTTTGCTGTTCCACTAAAGGACAATATAGATATTTGCTCAATTTTTCTGACTTTAGGATTGTGTTGTGTTATTATCATAGCTCCAGATAAGACACTGTTTTCAACCAAAACATATAGCCGTCCGACTGGAGACCAGGAGGTCGCGGGTTCAACCCCCGCCGAGGTCGGCAACATTCTTTCGTGGAGATTGATCATGAAATATTTTCTACGGTCATTCTCTCCCTTCCGCTGATTCAAGAAGGGCAGTTGTCAGTTTCTGGCGAAAGAATGCGCACAATACTGGTTAACTGCTTGGAGGACTAAGCCTGCCCAGTAAACGTGTGGTTAGGTAAACTGACCACGCTCGACATGACCCCATTGGGTTGACTGGGCCGTAAAACCTCAACACAAACAAAACCAAAACGTATTGATATTTGTCTTATTTCTCCTTGAAAACATATGTTGTCAGTACTCATTAGAAGCGCCTTGCCGAGGTGCTTCTAATGAGTACCCACAACAAATGTTTCCATGGACAAATAAGAAAAATATTTACTTGATACCCCTCTTATAAAGAGCAATGAATGCATTTTCTCATTTGACTTATGCTTCAGAATTTGATTACAAGTCTCTTCAATATTTAGATTTAGCCTGGTTTCTTTTCTTTCTATTTAGTGTAATAAAAGTTTGGGACATGCGGAAGATTTCGTATAAGAATACAACAGATCCCATTGCCCTTTTCAACTTCCCATACGCTGGCAAATCTAAGAGAACCCATGGTAAGTACAAGTTTGATTTCTGATTAAATAATATACCTACAATAATTTTACAATTCATGTGCTTTCTCTCAAAAATGGACTCAAACATGTCAGTGTCATTTTAGGTCATCATTGTACATTTCACTGTTGGATGATAGTATGCGAATTAAATAAGTCAACCCTAGTGTTTAGCTCAATTTACACTGTATGACCTTTAATCTTCAAACATTTATTTGGTCAACTCCAGCATATGGCTCCAGCATATGGCTCCATTTCTGATGAAATACCGTAGTCGATCTAATTACCGCAATGTGCGCTAAAGTTTTTCAAAATTGCTTTGTGGTAAAATATGTACCTACCTATACTAAGTGTACTCTTTGAAAAAAAATAGGAAAGGACTAATCACATGGTGCTAATGCAATGTTTTTGTGTGTTTTTTCTGATTTTCTTTGTAAAACCATAAGTTTTAGATACTATTTTGAATTGCATCGATAAGTCAGTGCAATTCAAATGAGTACCCATACAGTGATTTATTTACAATTTTATACCTATGCGTCCCAGGACTCGCTTGGACTATATAAAGTGAGTCCTACTAGAAAATCATTGTGTCCATTACAGAATTTTACACTATAACTGTGAGTCCTGGGACTCGCTGAGATTTAAAATGTGAGTCCCAAAGCAAAAATGTGAGTACGGGACTCGGGATGCGCAGGTAAAAAAATCACTGCCCATAACATATGCCTTTATAAAGAAATAGATAAAAGTACAATACTGTTATCTGTAATCTGAAGAAGGAATTGCATGACTGTGTGCTTGTAAGGGCATGTGCGGTAATTAGGTCGAATACGGTATAATACCTAGTCATCAAACTTGGCATCCGTTTCCTTAACATGGACTTAAACACTGTGGTATCATTTCTTGACCTTCGTCTATGTGTCATGGTCCAATGACAAAAGAAAAGATAGAACAAAGCAGACTCGGATTGAGTAGTTCGTGAGAGGGACAGTGAACAAAAGACACACACACACACACACACACGCACACTCACACACACACAACCAACATCCCCTCAGTGGCAAAAGTGGAATTCCAATTCTACATAGAATGTATGAGCTCAGGAGTCCTAAAGGTTGAAAAAAATTAATTATTTCAGCCCTATATTGAAGCATTGGATGACAATTTACAGCACTTAATGACAGCTGGTGCAATATAGCTTGTCTGTCATTACTGACAATGATCAATCTTAATCACATGCGAGAAATGCTACTGTTTGTGTGTTCTAAGATGGCTGATTAGACCAATTCTAGCTCTAAACTGTCTGTTGCAGATGGAACAACAGAGGTCAGAGCAAGACAGCTCTGTTGGTGATGCCTTAGCTCTGGCTTTGCGCTGTGCACGTTTCTGCTCGGCTTCGCTGATTCTTTTTGCCTCATATTCACTAGCACCTCTTCTGATGAGGCCTCGCCACTCTGCTCGGTCTGGTGCAATTTGTTCCCATGACTCTGTTGGTAGCAATAGCTAAAATAATCTAAAAGGGGGATCCTTTGGAGGAACATTGTTTCCATTCTGTGTTTGTTTTTGTTGTTTCTATAATGTTTGTCCATGGTAGAAATATATTTCATGGTCAGTCTTATTTTTTTCTTCAGGTTATTCCAGTTTAGTGTTTGACTCTACCAGTTCAAGACTGTTTGCCAGCTGCACTGATGACATTATCTACATGTATGACTTTGCTTCATATAACACCATACCAGGTAAATATTGGATCTCTGTTGCACAGACTGGGGCCCAGTTGTTCAAAGCTAACAATGTCGTCAGTTAACGATTCGTTAAAATTTTAATCGCGTGATATGCAAATATGCTGAATTTTTTTGCTGAAAAAATGTGGGTAGCTTTTGCAGTGCAAAAGCTACTCACATTTTTTCAGCAAAAAATATCAGAATATTGTATACTGAATCCGCTAAAACAGTTAACGAAATGACCCTTAACGAGCTTGTTAAGCTAACGACGCTTTGAACAACTGGGTCCTGGTCTTTTTCCTTATTATGCCTTATTATTAAGTTGATGGGCATAGCTCCTGATAAGATGCTTTTTTTTTCTTTTCAATTCAAAAGTATTGATATTTTTCTATTTCTCCTACCCAATACCAACTCTTATCTAGACCTATGGATGGGGGTATATTACTTTCACTTTGTCTGTTCATTCATACATTTTACCGAATGTACAAAGTATGTCAGAAAGTATTTGTGCTAGGGTTTTGATATCTATGATACACACATATTTATAGCCCCGCTTTGAAAAAGTGGGGCTATACTGGATTTGCCATGTCATTCTGTGATTCCTAGATTCCATGACTGCAAAATTAAAATAAATTTTGCTTTATAACTTTTATGTTTGTGGTCCTACTTTAATGAAACTTATACTACACTTGGTCTCTAAGGTATGTAAGGTGTAGTCGCAGAATAGTGGCCAAGGTTCCATAACTCTTGGAATTATGTCCCTTGGTAAGTTTTCAAAATTTAATATTTAATTTTGCTTAATAACTTTTATGTTTGTGGTCCTACTTCAATGAACCTTATAGTTATCCACACTTGTCTCTAAGATAAGGAAGGTGTAATGGCAGAATGGGGGCTAAGGGCCCATAATGTTTGGAGTTCTGTCCCTTCATAGGTTTTCAAATTTTTCTATCCTTGAAAATTTTCATAACAGATTTCTTAGGAACTTTGAAAGCTAGAAAGCTGAAAGTTTGTATAAACATGGACAACGACTGGATGTATTGTGTGTACCAGAATAGGGGCCAAAGGTTCATAACTCTTGGAGTTATGTCCCTTGGTAGGTTTTCAAAAAATTAAAATGCATTTTGCTCAATAACTTTTATGTTTGTGGTCCTACTTCGATGAAACTTATATCACACTTGGTCTCTAAGGTAAGGAAAGTGTAGTGGCAGAATGGTGGCCAAGGGTCCGTAACTCTTGGAGTTATTTCCCTTCATAGGTTTTCAAATTTTGCCATTCTTGAAAATTTTCATAACAGATTTCTCAGGAACTATGAAATGCTAGAAAGCTGAAAGTTTGTATAAACATGGACAATGTCTGGATGTATCGTTTATACCGGAATAGGGGCCAAGGGTCCGTAACTCTTGGAGTTGTGTTTCTTGGTAGGTTTTCAAAAAATTAAAATGCATTTCGCTCAATAACTTCTATGTTTGTGGTCCTACTTCGATGAAACTTATACCACACTTAGGGGCTTTGAAAAAGTGGTACATGCGTGGACAGTGAGTTGATGTATCATGTATTCAGGAATCAGGGCCAAGGGCCCATAACTCATGGATTAAAATTTCTTGATAGGTTTTACGATGCCATGTTACCATGTCCTACACTTGTGTTATCTGGTAAGGATGAATTTAAAATATTTCAAAACTATATGTACATTGTATTTCTCCTCTGATAGAGGTGCAGCGGGGCTATAGTCAGATCCTCTGATAGCTCTAGTTCTAATTACATTTGCCCTAAATCATAGCTCCAGATGAGGTGCTTTTACTTCTGACAGCCAAAAAGTAGTCTTATTTTTCCATGAGGCACTTCTAATGAGTACCCAGAAAATATGTTTTCATGTAGAAATAAGAAAAACATTCATCTGGCTTCCCCTCTAATCGGTTTGTAAATATTTGGACATATATTCACAAGTAAACAGTGTAGACCCAGATCGAACTGCTCCTAGATGAACTATTTACTATTCTTTCACCACTTTTAGACACATCAGGGGGGTGTCAAATGGATAAACACTGGAAAAGTCAGGAATTATGGTGTCCGAATGTTAAGAATAATTACAATATACCTACATGTGTAGCAGAGTCACAAGTCGGCTTGTATATGCATACAATCTGATCAATTTTCTGCCAAATTTGACTTTTCTCAAATCGGTCAGAATCAGTCAACTTGCCTGAACCTGTGAATAGTTGTGGGTGTGGGTGTGGGTTATGGGAGAGTTTCTCCACACATATGCAATAAGCCATTCTGTCAGTGCATATTAAATATTTTTTTTAACTTGTACTTTCAGTTTGCTCCTATCGAGGCCATAGAAACACATCATTCTATGTTAAGGCGGTTATCAGTCCAGATGATCAATTTCTGCTGAGTGGCTCAAGTGATGAACACGCTTACATGTGGCAGGTTTGTCAATTATTGTCAGGTAAATAGTGTCCTCGGGCATCTGGGGACATCAAAGAGGACAGAATTTGCATGAAATGTCACGGCCTGTTTTCTGGGAAAAAATAAGAATATATCTGTTTGTTGTCTGCTAAATTAGCCCAGAGAGTGGTAAAAGTGGTAAAGGTTAAACCCATTTCTCCATTGCATTGCCCATAGATTTAGCCATCTTGATATATGTTGCAAAGTTGCTATTTGCTGTTTGCTGAGTTCAGAATATTCTATAATATCCAGTGCATCTCTAAGTGGAGGGTGAAGTCTCTGATCAGATTTTGAGGATGTGCAGGTTGATGCATATCTGCACCGTAAGTGGATCACTACCTTTTGGTATGGTGCAACTCAAATGTTACTTTTCATGCTCCTCTCTTTCCACATGCAGCTACCTACACATATTATACATGAGCAAAAATTACATTTTATAGCTTATAAACCAATGTTCGTTTTCAATGAGAAGTATGTACACAAAGTTTTGAGCATTTAAACATGGTAGATTTTAGGGCTACCATAGACCTACCTGGAGGAACAGAGATCTGGGCCCAGTTGTTCAAAGCATCGTTAGCTTAACGAGCTCGTTAAGGGTCATTTCGTTAACTGTTTTAGCGGATTCAATACACAATATTCTGATATTTTTTGCTGAAAAAATGTGAGTAGCTTTTGCAGCTACTCACATTTTTTCAGCAAAAAATTTCAGCATATTTGCGTATCACTCGATTAAAATTTTAACGAATCGTTAACTAACGACATCGTTAGTTTTGAACAACTGGGCCCTGTATTAAAATTCCTGCTTTTAGAGGGTGAAAAACCTTACCATGGCCTCGGTGGCTCAGTTGGATGCGCGTCCGACTGGTGACCAGGAGATTGCGGGTTCAACCCTGCTGAGTCAGCAACATTCTTTTGTTGAGATTTGATCATGAAATATTTTCTATGGTCATTCCCTTCCGCTGATTCAAGAAGGGCATGTGAGAGTTCCTGGCAATAGAATGTGAACAATACTGGTTAACAGCTTAGAGGGCTAAGCCTGTCCAGTTAAAGTGTGGTTAGGTAAACTGACTGCGCTCAGCATGACCTAATTGGGTTCACTGGGCCATAAAACCTCAACACAAACAAACAAACAGACAAGGATTGCAGAAAAATTATTCAAAAGCCTGCAGGTGGCAATTGTTGTCCCACCCTCTTGTGACTTTTATTTGTTCCCAGAACTAAAAAAAAAAACTCGTTGGAAACAAATTTGGGATCTGGGAGCTTTGATCTCAGCTGTAAATTGGTATCTCAGGAGTAGGTCTGTTTCATGGTTTACAGAGAGAATGCAAAAGCTCCCACAAAGATGGCAGAAGTGCATAGATGTAGGTGGGGAATACTTTGAAAAAGAATAAGAAGAATTTTTGAAAAAATATCTAATGGTTTTTGAGAAAGAGCAAAAGGTCCAGATATTTTCTGACTACCCCTCGTATAAGAGTCGAACAGAACCACCATATTTACCCAACATATAAGGACACCTCAAGGGGACTGGATACACTTGGTAGTTTTGCCTGCATTTTTCACTAGGGAGATAACTTTTATGATTTCTGGGTCACTTTCCGATGCAGACCTCTTCTGAAAAGGGGTGCTTAACAAAAGCATTTGCTCTTCTTGTGAGCATTTCTTTCTTTTAAGAGGAGACCCATTTTCAAAAGAGATGCAAAACAGTTTTGACAGAGTTGCCTTCCCTGAAAATATATACGTTCCCCTTAAATCCTTACCATACATGTTCTATTCTGATTTACTATCTGTTCATGTGTCCAAAAACTGCTAAATAAGTGGCAAAAGGTCTGCAGCATCTGGTCTGAGTCTACATTTTTTGATCAGTCCTGTCTGTCCCATTATTTAGATTAAATACATGTAAATTATTCATAAATTTTACACAACTTCTATTTCCAGATTGATAAGCCCAGTCAGAGTCCTGTTATACTAAAAGGCCATCGGTCAGAGGTCAGTGATGTTTCTTGGTGTCAGAAAGACCTGTTTAGAGTAAGTGCAACATGTTGCTAAATGGTTAAGTTTCATACACTGTAGGTCATTGTGTAGCTGTAAATAAGAGGAGTATCCAAGGTAAATACAGTCAACTCTCGTTATCTCGAATTCCAAGGGACTCACTGAAACACTTCGAGATATCCGTACCTCGACATATCAGAGTTGAGAGAGTGAGGAAAACAATGAATTGAACAACCACATTTAACAAATGAATATGTAATTTGACTTCTAAAGTTAGAAATATATATATAAAATAATGTTGAAAAGAGGAGAAATTGCTCCTTAGGAGCAATTTCTCTTTTCCACATTATTTTGTTACCTGTTGTCATAGTTTCATCTTAAAACTGGGACCAGATTTTTCACTTTGAGATAAGCGGTAATTCGATATAAGCGAGTTTGAGATAATGAGGTTCGACTGTAGTTTTCTTATTTCTCCGCAAAAACTGGGGTGATCAGGTGGTGTGAAGATGTTGTGTACCTTACGTCACCGGGGCATCCACCTGATATTGGTTTACAGTTGGGCAAGGCCTGCTATCCTTGTAGCAGGTAAGGGTAGAGGGGGAATGTTTTTATTTCTTCTGTTTCTTCACTTTCATTTCTGTTCCTCTTTCTTCCCTGTTCCTCGTTTTCTTCTACTATCTCTTCTATCTCTTTTTCTCCCTTTCTCTGGGAGACGACACAAAATGACCCACAAGGGTTGATGTGTTGTTAAACCCTAACACAATCAATCTCCACAAAAATACCTGTTATGAGACTCATCAGACGCTGTTGGGAGCTCTTTCCTTCCTTTTAAGATAGACCTCTTTTCAGAATGGAGTTGATGAGCAGGAAAGCGAATAAGAAGTCACAACTTATAAAATATATGTTTCTGCCCTCACCTGCCAGAGGCAGCAGTGTGGCATATAGCGTTTTGCCATGTTATTACATCCGTATGTGCGTTATTCACAATTGTAACCTGAGTCCAACAAATGTTTAAGTTTACATTCAAATTTACATTGACATTTTGAAGGTCACAACTTCGGTACCTTTTATGCTACTGACCCAAACCTAAACGTTCAAACTGCTAGAGTTGCCCTGGGTCATGCCCTGAGATGGGGCTAGGGGTCAAAATGTATAACAGATCAGATTGAGCATTTGGAAAATAGTTGTTTAAATTTATGCATCCAGATGTTGTTGGCATATGGGCAGAGACCAAAGGGCAGGCATATTGCTTTTCTTTGTTTGGTCTGTTCATTCATTTGACTTTTTATCTTGTGTATAAGATATCTCAGAAAGTATTTCAGCTAGAGCTTTGTTATATCACCTTATTAACTTCTGAAAAAAAAAAGTCTGATCTATGGCATAGTTTAGCATTTTTTTGGACAAGCATATAGTTGGTGGCATATTACTTTACAAACACACATTTCTAGTTTCCCAAATTACTTGTGGAATATCAAACAGCGTGGACCCTGATCAGACTGCTTTTTAGGATCAGTCTTATCCAGGTCTTAATTGTTGGCATATGCCCTTTTGTCATGAAAGTTGGGTGAGTAAAATTTTAGACAAAAAGTCCAAAAAAATCACTTTACCATTGAAATTGAAATTGCATAGGTCAAGGTCAGACTAATGTTTTGCTGTAAATTTAATTTTAGGGTAAATAATTGAGAATAAAACACAAACAGAAAAGACAAATAGTTTCTGATAAGATATGGTCAATCAGAGCAAAATACTTTCATTTAAGATAAAATGCCATGCAAAAAAGGTCTTTCCAAAAGACGTCAAAAGGACAGTAGGTATGTGCTTTTCTAGGGATCTGTTTCTATAGTTAAGGGGAATGGATATACTAACAGTAGAGGCAGACATGTCAGAATTGTTTTTGCCCTTTTCTAAAGGGGGTCTTATCTTAAAGTAGACCCCTTTTCAAAAATGTCTTTGTTTGCTGAAAAGCAAAAAAGGAAGACACAAAAGTTGTCTCCTTCATAAAAATGGCTTCCAGTCTCCTGACACCCCTGGGCACATCATTTATTCTTTTGTTTTAGATTGTAACAGCATCAGATGACAACACTATGAGAATCTGGAGATTTGATCCGACGGCTACAATAAGGAAGACTTCTGGTAAACCTGACAGCTCCTGTGGTATAACTGGAACAGCGGAGAGAACACACAGAGACATTGGTACAGGTATGTTACTGGTGTGATGGACATTCTCTGTTTGATAACTCTTTACCATAGAAGTGTCTTGGTGGCCGAGTGATTAGCACTTCTGAAATGTGAACACATCCATTTGACTATGTGATTTGTCAAATATATTGTTACTCAATGGTAACCATGTGGTCCCTGATAAGACCACTCAAGTTGTTTGATCTGGGTCTACACTATTTGTCTAAGCCTGTCTCTGCAAATAGTTCGGATATGTACTTTATAATAAAATATTGTGTACATCCAGAATACAAGAACAGCAAGTGCTGTTGTTGTTTTTTTTTCTCTCTGAATTAGAGCTGTGTATCACTAGAAAAAATGCATATTGCATCATATAGACTATTGCCTTCGCTATCTGATCTGGACCTTTTGTATTCACATACCATATTTGACCTAATTACCGCACATACCCCTATAATTTGTTTGATTTGGGCTTAACGTCGCTTTCAACCTTTTTCAGTCATATCGCGACGGTGTCTGGATGTGGCAGGGAGCTCAATGCTCACTTTTAGAGTGCTGCCTCACTGAAATATCACGCCCCAGACACTTTGACATGATATTCCACCCAGTCACATTATACTGACACTGAGCTGACCAGTTCTAGCTCTACTTTCTTAATGCTGAGCGCCAAGCGAAAGAGCAGCTAGTACCATTTTTAAAGTCTTTGGTATGACCCGGCCGGGGATCGAACCCGCAACCTCCCGGTCACAAAGCGGACGCTCTACCACTGAGCCACTGTGCCGGTCACATACATACCCCTATAAGCGCACAGTCAAGCAATTTCATAGTCTTCAGATTACAGCCTGGGTACTTTCTGTCTACTTCTTTATAAAGGCATATGTTGTGGGTACCCATTTGAATTGCATCGACTTGTCGATGCAGTTCAAATGAATACCCATAACATATGCTTTTATGAAGCTAATCAGGAAAAAAAAAACAACACAAAAAACATCGCATAAGCATCATTAGATGATATCTTTTAAGTGTAACATTAGTATAGGTGGATACATATTTTACCATAAGTTTTCTTGGTCGTTTTAAAAAACCTAAGCTTAGGGTGCAGTAATTAGGTCAAATACAGTATGCCTAGAAGACACCTTTTTCCATGGACTAGGTATATATGCAAAAATTACTTTAAAAGCAAATGTAGTCTTTTCTCTCAGTAAATGAAGTGTCGGCAAGACAATGAAGTTAGCACTTGACTTTGGATGATGAGGTCTCAGTTTTGAATCTCATTAGAGGCACAATTAATCTCAACTATACAGTGCTTTATTGCACAGAGCCTTTTATTATCACCCTTTCTTCATCTTGATATAACTTAACCTTTACCACTCTCTGGGCAAGTTCAACAGAACTGATGATATTAATACTCCCAAACGCACACACATAGTATGTTTTGTTTATTGATTTAGGGATGTTAAATGTAAGGGCTAACACATGTCAAATGGATCTATCATCAGCTGGATTTAATTCTGTGTAAATCTGTAAGATTACCTTCCCTGGAACATATAATCTTCAGGTCTGCATGGCAGATCTTGTACTGGTACTAATGTGATCAGTATAAAGATATATCAATATTACAACAGGGGAGTTGTTTAAGGAGGAGTATTTGATGTTAATTCTGGGATAATTTTCTCCAATCCTGCATAAAAACATGTTGTGGGTACACTTCAGAAGCAGAACGGCAAGGCACTTGTAATGAGTACCCACAACATGTTTTTATGGAGAAATAAGGTAAATTATCACAAAATTATCACCAGATACTCCTCCTTAACCCATTTAAGCCTAGAGTTCCATAAAAGGGACTTTAGTTGAAGGGCAGTTGTCAGTTTCAGGCGAAAGAATGTGCACAATACTGGTTGACCGCTTAGAGGACTAAGCCTGCCCAGTAAACATATGTTTAAGTAAACTGACCGCACTCGACATGACCCCATTGGGTTGACTGGGCCATAAAACCTCAACACAAACAAACAAAGGGACTTTGGCAAACAGTGTAGACCCTGATCAGATGCTTTTAGTGTACACCATAATTATTGTCATATCTGAAGCTGTGCAATTACAGCTATCTCCTGACTGTTGCACACAACCTACTTTCAGCTCTGCAGGTAAGTTAGCAGGTAAGTTAGCAGAAGAAAACTGAAAACATGAAGCGCCTTTCTGAGGCACTTCTAATTAGCTATTACACTTTTAACCCTGGGCCTGCTGAACCAGCATATGTCTTGCTTTTGCAAGCAGTGTAGTTCCAGATCAGTTGGCTTCTGATGAAGCCAACTGACTAGATCTACATGGTTTGTCATTAAGTATGTGAATATCTGTCAACAAACCTGGATTGAGGAATCTGAATAGCTGAAAGCCGGCCTCGGTAGCTCAGTTGGATGTGCGTCCGACTGGTGATCAGGAGGTTGCAGGTTTGAAACATTCTTTCGAGGTAATTTGATCATCAAATATTTTTCACAGTCATTCTCTCCTTTACACTGATTCAAGAAGGGCAGTTGTCAGTTTCTTGGGAAAGAATGTGCACTATACTGGTTAACTGCTTAGAGAACTTAGCCTGCCCAGTAAAGGTGTGGTTAGGTATGCTGACCAGACTCAGCATGCCCTCAGTGGGTTGACTGGGCTGTAAAACCTCAAGACAAACAAATAAACAGCATGACAAGGTTTAAAGTCAGTGGCCAGAGATGCGTTCGCAAAAAGCTATTACCATAAATACTTACATATGATATGTTACGGGGACTGGATACACCTAGTTAATTTTTTCCACCATATTAAACAAGGAAGACAACAACAGTTGTGACTTACTGTTTGCTTTCCTGCATACCAAGCCCCTTCTGAAAAGGGGTCTACTTTAAAAGGAAAGAATTTGCTACTACAGGGAAGTGCAGCAAAACAATGGTAACAGAGTTACCTCCCTTCTGAAAGTGTATCCAGTACCCTAAAGTTTGCAAGGTGGTCTTAAGACTCATATTTCATGTTATTTCCAGACTCATTATTCATGTAACAATGTTTTTGGTGGAAGTCATCATAATAATTTGTACTGTCATTTATTATATATTTTTCAGGTGTTCCATCTCAAGGCAGCAGTCATGATAGCCAGTCTGCTGTTCAGTCACCTGTGCCTGGACAGAAACGAGCATCATCAGAAACCCTACAGCCCGAATTTACTCCAAAACGTGCCAAAAGTTTCCCATCATCATCATCATCTTCCAATGTTTCCCCTTCGATCAAAAACTGGTTGAAACGTAGTGCTAGTGATACTGTTACAGTTACTGAAGAAAATAAAAGTAAAGTTCCGAAATTAACTGAAGCAAAGAGTGAGTTTATTGAAAGTGGTGAATCTTCAGATATTACAAAAGAAAAAGCAGGAAATTTAGGTAAAACATTGACAGTGTCACAAGAAATAAAGGAGCAGAGTCTGGGAAGACATTCATGTAAAAGAAAACTGGTTGACGATGATGATGACAGTGAAAGACCTAGTAAAAGAGTAAATAAATGTAGAAGTCCAGAGAAAGAAAACAATGAAAACTTGTTACAGGAAGGTTCCATAAAAAATACTGAAAGTGGAATCAAAAGTATTTCAAATGCAGAAAATGCTACAATCCAGAGTGTTTCAGATTCAGAAAATATATCTGTTAAAGACAGCCCTAGGAAAAGAAACACAGCTTTAAAAAATCTGGACTCGGATATTAATTCTAGTCCAGATAAGAATGTGCAAGAAGGTCATTTAGAGTTTTATTCACCAGCAAGAGCTCAACATCTTAAAATAGATCCAAAAACTTTAGCATCACCCACTTCAAACCTTCCAAATTTAGTGATGGACAGTCCTGTTAGCTCAAAGAAAGTAACAAATAAAGAAAATGAAGATACTAAGAAATCAAAGATAGACTGGTTAACACAAATTAGAAGGCAAAAACTGGCAAAGCAAGGATCTGGGACAAAGTCTTGCAGTAAAAAACTTGCTGATAAATATGCTCAGAATCCAGTATCAGAACCACCGGCTCAGAACAAGGAGAACCAGCAGTCGCAAGGAAACCAGAAAAATTTGGAAGATTTATTGAAGTGTAAAGTAAGTTTGGAGAATAAAAATTAATTCTGACCATGGGAGAGGGGTACTGGCTTGGAGTGGGGCTGGGGCTGGGGCTTCAAAGTATAATGCAGAGAGCAAAAGCCCAGATCAGCTTGCCCATTTTTTGCAGTCTGATTTGAGCATGTGATGGTTGCTGATATATTCTGTCGTGTCCATAGATTTTTTTTGTGCATGGACTGTGTCAGTGCACAGCCATCTAATCCGAGCCTTTCTTGTCCTGGACAAGAAAGGCTCGGATTAGATAGCTGTGCACTGACCTATCTGCACTTGCTATGTCTGTATATACCCTGAAGACCCATATTCTTTGACACAATATAGTTATATATTTTCTCATACTCTATAGTATGGAAATGATTGTGAGAACATATTTTTAGCTATCTAATACACAAATGCAAAAGGCCATTCAGGGGTCAAGCTGGCCCAGAAATGTAGGGAGAAGTGACTTCTCCCTCCAGACAAAACAGGGAGAAGTTTTATAGGATGAGGGAGAAGTCAAGACTCGGTTAACCTATCTCCTTATTGAAAGCATGACACTTAAAAACCCTCAACTCACTTTACTGCATTGTTTTGGGAATTAACAAAAAAGGAAACAATTTTTACTGTAGACCTGTTCATTCTTACTTCTAAACCAATTAAATGATCCACAGAAACACAGACATGAGTAGGGCAAATGCATCATATATATCTGGACCCATATCTTTTGGAAATTGATCTTCTCAGTAGATCCAGTCAAAACATCAAGATCTATGGCTTGATAAGCTATAAACACAATGATAAAAAGAAATTTGTTAACTAAAATGTCTGTCAACTTTAAAACTTAGTTTTTAGTATTTTAATGCTGTTTCTGACCGATTTTCAGCATGTAAATGGTTCATTTATGAAAAAACGGACACCCACGGAAACTAATGACATTGACGAAAAACGATCTTTTGGTCACTTAGTAGGCAAACAGTTTTCCTCCAAAATTTGCAAACCACATCAGAATTTTATTTTGTGGCCTTTCTGATACATCTAACTTTTTTTTTTCAGAAGATTTTTACCTTTTTATGTTTGCTCAATTTTTACTGGATTTCTCCTAACAAAAAGTTCGTTTTGCACAAGTACTAGCTTTTTCAAAAGTTGCTAAAATCGAGGGCGAAGTTTTTGTCGCCCTCAGGGCTTCTCAGGGCGACTTAGAACCCTCAGGGGCGACTATTTCGCCCCAGTCGCCCTCTAGCTTGACCCCTGGCCATTACCAGCATAAATTTCTGTTTACCTTTCTGTCAGGATTAATATTTCTGTAAGCAAATCACATGGACCCAGACTACAACAGGGTTGGCAGTCTCAAGTTTACAGTGCCCTAATGAGTACATGTACCAGCAGTGTATGTTTCCATAGAGAAAAAAAACATCTTTTTTATACAGTTAAGGGAGATTGATACACCTTCAGGGGAGACAACTCAGGTAAAAGTGCTTTGCTGCCCTTCTGTAAATGGGTGTACTCTAAAAGGAAAGAATTAACTCCCAATGGGAGCAAATTCTTTCCTTCTAGAACAGACTCCTTTTCAGAAGAGGACAATGTCAAGGAAAGCAAACAGGAAGTCATAAAAACTATCTCCCTTGTTAAAATAGGAGAAAATCTACCAAGTGTATCCAGTCCCACTAAAGACATATACATGTAGTTGTATTTTTATGTCTCCAACTTTGGAGGGGAATATTACATTGTGGTCAATCATCTGTCTTCTGTTTTTAGGGATAAGCATATAATGTGGGGGCAGTGTTTCACACATTTCTAGTTGTTATATGCTTGCATCATTGACCCAGATCAGCTCGTGCAGATGGATCATGGACTTATCTGTTTGTCTTTTGAGTGAATGGATACTTTGGGCCGGCCTCGGTGGCTCAGTTGGATATGCATCCGACTGGTGATCAGGAAGTTGCGGGTTCAACCCCTGCTGGGTCAGCAACATTCTTTCTTGGAGATTTAATCATGAAATATTTTATACTGTCATTCTCTCCCTTCCGCTGATTCAAGAAGGGCAGTTGTCAGTTTCTGGCAAAAGAATGTGCACAATACTTGTTAACCACTTACAGGACTAAGCCTGCCCAGTAAACGTGTGGTTAGGTAAACTGCTCGCGCTCGACATTACCCCATTAGGTCGACTGGGCCATAAAACCTCAACACACACACAAAAAAAATGGATACTTTACTAGAATATATCATATCAGTGGTCAGCAAAGGCCCTTGTGAGGCTGATCTGGGCCTTAACTCTCCGCATTCACCCTGATGAGATGCTTTCCTTCACATGGCTTCTGTAATTTGTTTTATGTGAAATACACACTCTAGTAGGCTTTTGTGCAGCTGATCCAAGTGTGCGTACATTTCACTGGGCTTTATTATGCCCCCAGCTTTTATAAAGTTTAGGGGGCATATTGTTTTTGCTTTGTTCATCCATTTGTTTGTTATTCTCTTTGTCACACTAGACATTGTATACAAAGGGTTTTTAGCTATGCTTTGATATTTGGCAGACTGGTTAGGGCTGAGGCATAGATCACCTGATTAACTTTTGAAAAATAATCAGAATTTATGAGAGTTATACCCCTTTTCAAATTGGCATTTTGCAGGGACAAGCATTTAGTTGGGGGCATAGTGTGTTACAAACACACATTTCTAGTATTAACCCTTAACCCCTTGAACACGACAACCCCTACCTTTGCAAATAGTGAAGATCCAGATCAGATAGCTTCTGAAGAAGCCATCTGATCAGGATCCACCCTTTTGTGATGCAGTTTGTGAATTGAAGGAATGCATTACATCAAGTAATTTGATTGGTGGATAGACAGAAATGGGTGTGGCTAAATTAATTTATTCCAAAAGGATAAGGGTTAAACTTACACAGCTTTTTCATTATGTTTGGAAGTAGAAGGCTAAAATCCTTAAGTAGAGAGCAGGATTTATAAAGGATCCATTTAATACTTGGTATGCTGTGTACAATTTTCAGCATAGGACATTTTGAAATATTTTTCTTACTTTCAGGTTTTGACATTTCATGCAAATTGTCTTCTGGAGAGACAATTTGCATGAAATGTCAAAGCCTATTTTTCTGGAAAAAACAAAAAAACAAACAAAAACAAAAAACAAAAAAAAACAACAAAAAACAACTATTTTCTGGGAAAAAAATAAGGAAAATATCAAATTGTCATCAGCTGAATTTTCCCAGAGAGTGGCAAAGTAGAACGCATGCTGAAGGCAATGTAGCCTCCTGCTTCCTAATAATGAAAAAGCTACTTACATATTACATATTCTGTAATAATCCTTTTTTTCTTTTTACAACTGGTCTCGGTGGCTCAGTTGGATGTGCCGTCCGACTGGAGACCAGTAGGTCACAGGTTCAGCCCCCGCTGAGGCCGGCAACATTCTTTCGTGGAGATTGATCATGAAATATTTTCTTCGGTCATTCTCTCCTTTCCGCTGATTTAAGAAGGGCAGTTGTCAGTTTCTGGCGAAAGAATGTGCACAATACTGGTTAACCGCTTAGAGGACTAAGCCTGCCCAGTAAACGTGTGGTTAGGTAAACTGACCGCGCTCGACATGACCCCATTGGGTTGACTGGGCCGTAAAACCTCAACACAAACAAACTTTTTACAACTGAAATGTTAATCAAAATTGTTTCTGTTTATATTTTCAGAGCCCAGTTCCAGGAATGAAATCCATCAAGTCTTTCTTCAAAAAGCAGACAACAGACTCTTCCTGACAAACAACATTATAGTCTTATATATGAGCAAGGGCACAGCATTTCCTGAAAGGTTGTATGTGCCCTCAGTGAAGGTTGGGATCAGCATGAACATCTGCAGTCTAATTTGAGTCTTTGCAGGTTATTCTGTGTATAATCAAGGAGGCTAAGCATTCAGGTAGACAGAGAAGACTGACCAGACTGCATGAATGCCCTGGCTGGTCGGAGTCTGCAATGCCTACATGCAGTCTTGTGGGAAATGCTGTGCCCTGAGTCATATATGTGCTGCACCATGCGAAAACCTGTCTTGGGGCATATGCGGACAGCGAAGTCTGATCTGGGCCTTTGCTGTCCGCTAACAGAATCAATAGAGTGCAAATACCCAGAAGAGACTTTGCGCATACCCGGGATGTATCTGAATCTCTGCATGTTGCACATGCTCAACTCGTGTTCCCTTGACACGGCCCATACAATGTCCAGTACCTCAGACGAGATGCTTTTATAGACTTTATACAACACCAAATATACTTAGCACTAGATAAGCGGAGTATCTAGAGAAATATTTTTCTTATTTCTCAGAGAAAACATTTTAGGGGACTTGCTGGACTTGGACTTGCCATTATTTTTTTTCATTTTTTTTTTTGAAAACGAATCTTATATTAAATGACTGGCAAAGACCTTAAGCAGTATAATGACCACTTGAAAAGCTTACACTGATTTAGCATTATTTTGATTTGAAGAAAGCAAATTCAAACTGCATTTATACTTTGATAAAAATCCACTGAGCAGGAATCTTGGAACTATTGTAATTGCATAACAAAAAAAACATGCCTATTCAAATATATTGAAAATTTTACAACCAAAAAAGGAAAATTTTCAGATAAAAAATTCTGATAATTTTCATATTCCTGCTCAAAACATAGATTGTACATGTAGGTACTGCACAACTGCCTCAGCAAGGCAGAGATTGAGGGTACTCCTTAGAACGGCCTTGGCAAGGCAGTTTTAACAAGTACACACAATCTTTGTTTTTTAGCAGAATAAGAAAAATAATGTATACCCCTGTAAACCCCAGTTTTACAACGTAAAAGGGGGCTTGTGGGGAGGGGGGGGGGGGGTCAAAATTATATAGGTGTGTTTTCATGATGTTATGTTTTCTAAACTGAGCTAATTACCAATGTTTTCAAGGTAAATGTGACTTAATTGGAATTATATGGAAAGAATTTCAAATTTTTTTTGTGGATTTTATGACTGTGGAAATGCTGGGAAATCACTCACAAACTTACGTAATATTGTATGCCAGAGATGAGATAATAATGTTTTGATTTAATAATCTTGACAAATTGGATGTTAAAACTAAATCATGTTATTGGTGCTATTTTGAAACTTCCAACATAATTACGGTAAATGTCTTAAAATTTCCAACACTTTATTCCATACCATTTTGGCCTAAATGGTGCTTTTTATGCAGTTTGTTTCTTAAAATACTTAGTGGAATGGCAAACAGTGTAGACCCTGATCAGACTGCTCCTTCAGGAGCAGTCTGATCTGGGTCTGCACTGTTTGCATATGTCATTTTATCAGACACTTTGGTGTTTGAAATTTTAGGACATTTATTATGTATGTAGCGAATTACATCATGTTCACAGCAAAGGCTTCAGTCTCAGCTCTGGATAAAGTGCTTTTTTTTTTCAGAAAAAAACAAAACAAAAAAAAAAAAAAACTGATATTTTTCCTATTTCTCCACAAAAAAATATGTTGTGAGTACTCATCAGAAGTGCCTCACTGAGTACCCATAACATATGTTTTTGTGGAGATAAAAGGAAAGCCTTTATCTGGATACTTCGCTATCTAGAGCTGTGTAAATTAGCGAATGTATTTGCTGTTCATGCAGACAAAAGATGGATACTTGGACTCCATAGGACTTATATTAAGAGGAGTTTTTGTTGAATTCTGGATTAATTTTTCATATTTCTCCATAAAAACATATGCTGTGGGTACTCATCAGAAGCGCCTTGGCGAGGCGCTTCTGATGGTACCCGCAACATACATTTTTTATGGAGAACTGGAGAAAATTATCCCAGAATTATCAGCAGATACTCCTTGTTACCAAGTCCTATGGAATGCCCTGATTATCTGTTAGGGTGTACAGGTTCATTTGGGCCTTGGTTTTCTATATATGCTCTTAGGTTTTTGCACACTTACGGTAAGTCATGTAAGGCTCTTTGCAGTTCAGTTGGGGGAAAGTCTTCAGTACTACAGGCTTATTGTGTTACTCATTAGAAGTGCCTCATCAAGGCACTTATAATGAGTACCCACAATGTACAGTCGAACCTCAAAAGCTCAAACACAGTTGGCTCATTTACCATGGCTAATTCTAACTCGTTTTTGAGTACCTACAAAATTCTTTTGATAGCTCAGAAGAACAAATATTTAGGGAAATTTTATCATGAAATTGTATGTTGTATGTACTCATTAGAATTGCCTCATCAAGGCAATTCTAATTAGTACATTCAACATACAATTATTGTATAGCAGATCAAAAAGACCTAAATTATGGCCATTTGCTTCCTGACCTGGCACCATTATTAACCCACAGAGACTCAAACTACCCATATCTGGAACAAGTTTCCATGGTCCCAAAGATGTTTGAGCCATTGAAGTTCAGCTGAATGTTTTTTTTTGTGGAGAAATAAGAAAAGTATTTAGTTGGATAATGCTCTAATCAAGAGCTGTGTATAGGTTAACATTATTTGCATTTGGGAAAGTGATCATTTTCTCCAATAGATTCATGCTAACAAACAAACTACCGAATGTGTTCAGAGAGATTAATGTTCATATGAGAAACAAGCTACCATATGTGTTCAGATAGATTATGTGTTCATATGAAAAACAAGCTACCGTATGTGTTCATATGAGAAACAAGCTACCGTATGTGTTCAGATAGATTATGTGTTCATATGAAAAACAAGCTACCATATGTGTTGAGACAGCTTATGTGTTCATATGAGCAACAAGCTACTAATGTATTCAGACAGATTATGTGTTCATATGTTATACACAGCTATTCATAATGATTTGTTTCTATTTTATTGACCACCATTTGTGTTCACTAATAGGTGTTATATGATATAAAATAAAGGTTTTATAAGCTTTTTTTCGTTTCTTTTCTTTTTCTTTTTCTGTTTTTTTTTTTTTTTTTTTCATTTTACAAGAAATTGTAGATCACATTTTTCAGGTATTTTTTTTTTTTTTTATTTAGAGCTATGCTAGTTTGTCAATCTGAGGACTGAGTTGTGACTGCAGGAGTTTGAAAAAAAATGGGTTAATAAATAACATCCCTTTTAGAGGTATGTTGTGTTTTCATTCTGTCAAAGGGTGATAATCAAATGCTTGTAATAGTGAAGCATTGTATACCTGTGTGATTTGCTCTCCACTATGATTTGAGCCTGGGACATTGTGTTCCATGGTCAGGTGGGCTAACTGCTCAACCATAAAGATTTTACAGCCAAAAAGAACAAAAACTCAAAAAATGTCCTTATTAAGCCATGTTTTTTTTGCATTTATCATGCCAGGGCTGTTTAAGGGAAATTGATACACTTTAGAGGGGTGCGGGGGTGTAATTGTTATCTTTAAAAATTGTTTTTGGACCTCCACTTCTGAAAAGGGGTATACACTAAAGTTGCTTCCCTTTTAGAGTAGACCCCTTTTCAAAAAGGTATTTGTGTGCTAGAGGGCAAACAGGAAGTCACAGAAGCAAAATGGCTAAAAATCCACCAAGTGTATCCAGTCCCCTTTAGCAAAGTGTAATAAATAGAGGATATTCAAATGTTTGGAGTGAATATGACTTTTATTTCATCGAGTGAAGTGAAAAAATGTATATTTCATGAGTGCCGAAGGCACGAATGAAATATACATTTTTTCACTTCATGAGATGAAATAAAAGTCATATTCACGACAAACATTTGAATTTTCTTTTTATTATATACATCACTTTCGATAGAAGAGATGCAAATCTTGCATTTGCAAGGGAAAGTCTGACACGTAGTTTTGTCCCTTGGCGCCATGACATTCATGTTTTGCTTTGTTTGGTGACGTTAGATATGACGTCAGAAACGCGCATTGGCGTGTAAAAATAAAATAAAAAGAAAATTTACTCTTTTTCAGTGAATACCATAAAAATTTTCATCTAGTGTAATGAAAACATTAATGTAAATAAGAAAAAAGTAGATCCAGATCTTATATTTTTCACTGCTCAGAGGAGTGAAAATATAAGTTTTATATTTTCACTAGTGAAAATATAAAACTTCTATTTCACTAGTGAAAATATGCATTTTATTTTATTAATAATTCTCTATATTTCATTACTTTGTATATAATAAAAAAGTAATCTTGCTGATGAAATGAAAATACCTGGGAAGCAATTAACCCCAGGTTATACCCTGCCTTAAACAGTGTAGATCCAGATCAGATGGCTTCTGAAGAAGCCAACTGATCTGGATCTGCACTGTTTGTCATTCAGTTGTTAATTTATATCGACAACCTTGATCAATTAATCTGATTGGCTGAAAATTGGAAGTGGGCTTGGCGTTTTAATTTATTCAGTATGACAAGATTTAAGTGAGTACCCAGATTCATTGTTGTTTTAAGCACTATTTTTTAGTTACCTCAAGAAGTGTTTTGGGATTTTATGGCCTTTTAAACAGTATTTTAGTTATCTCAGTAGTATGTGTTCTAGGCAGATGAGTCAGATGAAATGTCAAGCCTTATTTTCTCTGAATAAAATGTCTGTTACAATTTTGTGTGCTACCTTATGCTTAGCACTCTGGGTAAAATTTTCAGCAGATGACATTGACTTATTTTTCTTATTTTTCCCAGAAAACGGTTGACATTTCATGCAAATTGTCTCAGGTGGAGACAGTTTGCATGAAATGTCAGATCCTGTTTTCTGGGAAAAATAAGAGAAATAAAAATATTGTCAACATGTCATCTGCTGAATTTTTGCCCAGAGAGTAGCTATGGTTAATGTTTAATGCTTCAAGAATAATTCATATTGCATATATACAAAATTTTGCAATAAAATCTGTTACAGTTATTTTTTTTTTTTTTTCTGAGATATTTTTTACTCCAAATAAGCAGACTTTTCAGATGAACAGATTTTCTTATGTTTTAGCTTGTCAGTATGAAACTAAAGGAAGAACTATTGTACATGTACTATCGCCGATATGGGCACTGGCTTTGGTGTCCACAAATAAAGTTTTATGTTAAAGCTGAATTATACTTAGTGGAGATGTATCATGAGATATTTTCTAGTCATTCTCTCCCTATTGCTGATTGAAGAAGGGCAGTTGTCAGTTTCTGGTGAAAAAAATGTGCACAAGTACTGTTTGCTGCTTAAATAGTGAACTAAGCTTGCCCAGGAAAAAAGTGGTTAAGTAAACTGACTGGCTCAATATGATCTTAATAGTGCTTACTGGGCTGCCAAACTCACAACCAACGAAATCTAAGTTTTTAAAGCTCTAGAACTCCTGGATAGATTTAGTTGATTCTTGGACTGAATTTAGATACTGTCACAGAGTTTTGTTCAGAGGAAACCCATATAATCAAACATGATGATGTATAAGCTTGGAATACTTCCATTTTGGTCTAGTTTTCAAATTCTTAAATGATTTAACCCTTGTCCTGCTGAATATATTAAGATACCACGCCCTTTTCAAATTTTCAGCCAATCAGATTACTTGAACCAGATTATTGATATAAATTCACATACTAAATTGCAAACAGTGCAGATCCAGATCAATTGGCTTCTTAGAAGCCAACTGATCTGGTTCTACACTGTTTGCAAAGGCAGGGTATATCCGGGTTCAGCAGGACAAGGGTTAATAACCTTACTAATGGAGGATAAGAACCATATTTATCCGTAGTATTGGAACAAAGAGGCATGAACAACATCATGAAAACATACCTATACAAGAGGACCATGATGGTCCTATATCGCTCACCTGACCAAACAGATTTGCATATTTACTGTAAAAGTTTCAGCCAAGTTCACTGCTCTAGGATTTTTGTATAAACTTTATAGCACTAACCACCCCCACCCCCCTCCACCACACCCCCGGCCATGTTTTTTTACAAATCTTGACGACTTAAACTGAATCTTAAAAGAGGGTCACCAAAGAACATTTCTGCCAAGTTATATTGAAATTGGTCCAGTGGTTTAAAAAGTTTTATATAGCTATAAAGCCCTACGCCCTAACGGCCATGTTTTTTGACGAATCATGAAACAAACTTGGTAGAGGGTCACCAAAGGAACATTCCTGCCAAGTTATATTGAAATCTGTTCAGTGGTTTCTGACAAGAAGATTTTTAAAGTTTTCTATTTAGATATATAGGGAAAATAAGCCCCACCCCATGGCAGCCATGTTTTTTGACGAATCATGACTGCTTGTACAATCTTGATAGAGGTTCACCAAAGCAACATTCCAGCCAAGTAATATTGAAATCGGTCATGGGGTATGTGACAATAAGAATTTTAAAATTTTCTATGCAAATATAGACGAAAAATAAGCCCCGCCCACCTGGGGACCATGGTTTTTGACATATCATGAAGGCTTGAACAATCTTGGTAGAAGGTCACCAAAGCAACATTCCTGCCAAGTTACATTGAACTCAGTCCAACTGTTTCTTACGAGAAGATTTTTAAAGTTTTCAATATAGATATATAGGGAAAATAAGCCCTGCCCCCTGGCGGCCATGTTTTTTGACGAATCCAAATGGCTTGAACAATCTTGGTAGAGCATCACCAAAGGAACATTTTTGCAAAATTATATTGAAATTGGTCCAGTATTTTCGGACAAGAAGATCTTTAAACTTTTCTATATAGATATATAGGGAAAATAAGCCCCGCCCCCTGGCGGCCATGTTTTTTGACGAATCCAAATGGCTTGAACAATCTTCCTCGAGGATCACCAAAGGAACATTTTTGCAAAATTATATTGAAATCTGTCCAGTGGTTTCGGACAAGAAGATTTTTAAACTTTTCTATATAGATATATAGGGAAAATAAGCCCTGCCCCCTGGCTGCCATGTTTTTTGACGAATCCAAATGGCTTGAACAATCTTGGTAGAGGATAACCAAAGGAACATTTCTGCAAAATTATATTGAAATCGGTCCAGTGGTTTCTGACAAGAAGATTTTTTAGAGTTTTCTATATAGATGTAAAGGGAAAATAAGCCCCGCCCCCTGGCGGCCATGTTTTTTGACGAATCCAAATGTCTTGAACAATCTTGGTAGAGGATCACCAATGAAACATTTCTGCAAAATTATATTGAAATCGGTCTAGTGGTTTCTGACAAGAAGATTTTTAAAGTTTTCTATACAGATATATAGGGAAAATAAGCCCCGCCCCCTGGCGGCCATGTTTTTTGACGAATCCAAAAGGCTTGAACAATCTTGGTAGAGGATCACCAAAGGAACATTTTTGCAAAATTATATTGAAACTGGTCCAGTGGTTTCTGACGAGAAGAATTTTAAAGTTTTCTATATAGATATATAGTGAAAATAAGCCCCGCCCCCTGGCGGCCATGTTTT
This sequence comes from Anodontia alba, assembly GCA_964016985.1. Classification (NCBI taxonomy): domain Eukaryota; kingdom Metazoa; phylum Mollusca; class Bivalvia; order Lucinida; family Lucinidae; genus Anodontia; species Anodontia alba. The sequence goes on from OZ024823.1 coordinate 119,384,960, forward strand.
TTGACAAATCCAAATGTCTCGAACAATCTTGGTAGAGGATCACCAAAGAAACATTTCTGCAAAATTATATTGAAATCGGTCCAGTGGTTTCTGACAAGAAGATTTTTTAAAGTTTTCTATACAGATATATAGGGAAAATAAGCCCCGCCCCCTGGCGGCCATGTTTTTTGACGAATCCAAAAGGCTTGAACAATCTTGGTAGAGGATCACCAAAGGAACATTTCTGCAAAATTATATTGAAATCGGTCTAGTGGTTTCTGACAAGAAGATTTTTAAAGTTTTCTATACAGATATATAGGGAAAATAAGCCCCGCCCCCTGGCGGCCATGTTTTTTGATGAATCCAAATGGCTTGAACAATCTTGGTAGAGGATCATCAAAGGAACATTTCTGCAAAATTTTATTGAAATCGGTCCAGTGGTTTCTGACGAGAAGATTTTTTGAGTTTTTAGTTAAAAAATCTATTTTTAGCTCCTGTGACCTAGATATGCAATGGACCGGAACCATTTGAACAACTTTGAAAGAGGATCAACCAAGGATCATTCCTGTGAAATTTGGTCAAAATCCAATCAGTGGTTTAGGAGGAGATGTTGTTTAAAGATTGTGAACGGACGGACGGACGGACAGACGGACGACGACGACGATGCCGACGACGACGACGGACGGTGAGTGATCACAATACCTCACCTTGAGCCTTCGGCTCAGGTGAGCTAATAATATTGACCCCTTCTAACCCCACTTTTATATAGTAAAACTGGGGTTCACAGGGGTATACTTTATTTTAACTTCATAATACATTAACCTATAGATAATGTGCTATTCTATTCTGTTTTCACACCTTCCACAGAAAAAACGACCTTTCAGTCGTTAATTAAAGTCTTAAACCAGAAGGTCCCTTAGGCAGTTACCTGTGTGACGTAACTCTTCCCGCTCAATTGACCACGTGTCAGTTTCTTTTCTGTGGACAAAGAAATTCAACAAGGATTATTTACCTGTGATAGAAATTTGGATTATTTCTTTCCTCACGGATAAATTTATGTATCCTTGTGTTTCTTTTGTTTATTTATCACTCCTTTCACTTTCTGTGTTATTATTTAAAATTTTCAATTTTCGATTTCATGTATTTTTGACTGGTCTTTTTCCACATGCGTTTTCGCGACTCTCGCTATTCGGCACAACGTTCGTGCGCGATCGGTTCGATAGTCGTGTTTATATATGCAGAATATTTTTGTTCTTTTCGTTCCAGGTTATTCAGCAATTACGATATGTTTTTCCTGGACTTTTGTTTGCAGAGATCTTCAGTTGGCTAAAGATTCTCATGGTGGAGAAGCTGATTGTAAAGAACTTGTCAACCCTTGATGGGTTATAAGACAATTCTTTACTGATGGGAGCCCCACCCCATATGGCTATACTGCCGGGGTAAGACCCATCAAGGTGGCATCTTTGGGTACTTAGTATCCGATAAAGTCTGTCCACCAGTCACCAGTCATCCAGTCACCAGTCACCAGTCAACCAGGCACCAGTCAATCAGCTTCACCAGTCACCAGTCAATCAGGTGCCAGTCAACCAGGCACCAGTCACCAGTCATCCAGGTGCCAGTCAACCAGGCACCAGGCACCAGTCACCAGTCACCAGTCACCCAGTCACCAGTCACCGATCAACCAGGCACCAGTCAACTAGTCTCCAGTCAATAATTTAATTATTTTCTGGAAAGACTTAGTTTCTGACATATTTCACCGGACAAAATAGTCACGTATACTAACTTCCGGTCATTATGTCTAATTATTAAAAAAAAAAAAAAAAAAAAAAAAAAAATTCACTGGGCAAAGTATCAGTAATATTTCTGATACTTATACCCGGTCATATTATTATATTATTTCTGATTTTTCACCAGGCAAACTTTTACAGAAAGTGTCTGGTCAATTTTTGCCTAATAATTAATTATCTTCGGGAAAAAGTTTCGAATACTTGTGCCCGCTCAGTTTTCATATATAATCTCCCTTTTTCATCGGACTAGAGTTACGAATACTACTATCCGATCAATTTGTCAAATTACTTGTAACTTTACCGGGCAACATTTACGAATATTAGTGTCCGGTCATTGTGTCGGGTAACTAGTGTCAAAATAATGATCACTAATTCCCGAACAATCTATTATCGTTCATAGAGCTCCATTCACGTTTAAGTCAATGGATAAAGGTTATTAAGTGAAATACATAATAACTTTTTGTACAAAAAATTCTGTACATTCTTTCCCAAATCAGACTAGAATCTTTAATATTCCATTGACTTATTATAGGTGTGTAATTCCATTAATATTTTAAATTAACTTATGTTTTATCTCTTTATCCGCTAGAAAGAGTTAAACTTCCGACTATAACAAAATTCTTACCGGGCAGCAGTTCGTAGACTAGTGCCAGGTCATTCAAATGATGTTTTATCTCTTTAATTCGCTAGAAAGCGGTTAAATTCCGGCTCTAACGAAAATTTCATCGGGAGGCACTTCGTAGAGTAGTGCCAGGTCATTCTAACGAAATTCCACCGGGCAGTAGTTTCGTAGACTTTGTGTCGGATTACTAGTGTGTGAGTAGTAGTCACTAGTAGACAAGTTCCATTAAGAAAAACTATAAACTATAACTAAAATTAACGACTATCGGGTGGCGGCGGATTTAGCTGATACGTAATAACGCATTTTACATAGACATTTTCCATTAATACTAGATAATCGAAAAGCTAGATCCACATCGCAAAGTTGTTTATTCAAGCGAAGAAACTGACAATTTTCACAGTTATGAATAGTTGTACTTCTTAGCGGACAAAATATTGGTTTATAATAAAACTGACTAGCAAACAATATTATAAAAGTCTCTCTGGCGCAGTGGTAACTATGGCTAGTTCGTATGCATGGGGTCTGAAGTTCGAATCCCAGCATAAGTGATAATTTTTGCTTTCGTTGCTTAGCTTTTGTTTTCGTTTTCAATAGATCCTGTTCTTATTGACATCATTTCTATCTATCATTGTGGACTTGTTTACTTTCTTGAAATTTTAGGACACAGTATATTTTGACGACAAGTAATGAGGCTGTGCGGAGGCGAAACTTATTTTCTTTTATTGCAGTGGTGCTGCATGGCATTCGAAATGTCACATTGTTTCTGTTGGGTCACCAGCATTTGATCTTCATAGTCGAAGCCAAATTACCGATGAGTATCCCATAACAACCTGGACGGTCTAGATATGTCTGTTTCAACACACAGCCTGATAAGTTTTCGCTGTTCTTTGAGCGAAGCGCACGGCCAATCTTGTTGAACATTGATTATTGCCCGAAAACCATGCATATTTATATCCAGTGGCTGAAGAGTTCAATGAAAAGGATGACAGGCGGTTTGTATACTTTGAAAAAATTCTTTTGTAACGGCAATGTTTGCTTTGCGGTTTGTTCAGGACTTTTCCAGTTTGCGTCTTACCTCTTCGACTGCATTGCTCGTGATAAAACAAACCTCATAGTCCGTCCGTCCGTCTCTCTCTCTCTCTCTCTCTCTCTCTTAAGCACCTTAGTTTGCTGATGTAATTTAAATGCTGCTTAATGACGCAGAAAATTATTCATGTAAGCCTTGATTACCATATAACCTCTCGCTTACCTTACAAACCAGCACCATAAGCGTTTTAACTGGAATTGCTGTTCATCAGTGAACTTTATCTGGTGAAGGTGGTGATAAAGATACCTCCAAACAGCGCGCGTTTACAGGTGAACAGGTTTCGTGGCCACGGAGTGTGGCGCGTCAGAAACGTTAAAACTGAAATTTATTTTCAAGAAAAACACAGATGTCTCCTCAAGGTTTGTGTCACTGAATGTGTCTTGTTTGAAAAAAAGAAAAAGTGTATTAATGGTTATGGGAAGGTGATCTAAACGTTTTACGGAGACATTAAACCTTTTGTGAAGCGAAAGGGTTGGGTATGCTCCAGGCAACCCATGTGGAACCAAAGAATCTTGTCACTAATGTGTTTTTTTTATAAGAATCAAGAATATATATGGTTTATGGGTGGTTGTCTGAAAAAGTATCAAGATTGAAAGCATTTTACGAAGAGAAGGTGTGGGACATGCCCCCGAAGTATCCCTGGGAATCCGAGATCCACGTTCTTCTCGTGCCGGGCATAGCCTTTATTAGCCAGGAGGTTATATCCACCTCAACATGGCAGGCACATATATGTCCGCCCACGCCAGGATTCGACCCCACGACTGCCGGATAGGATTCAATGCATCAATGCATCTTATCGTAAGCAACGAGAATATATATGGTTTATTGATGGTATTCTGAACCATTTGTAAGTTATAGTTCACATCTAGGCTTTTCCAAAACGAAAGCCCATATGAAAAATTTAAAATAATTAAGCCTGTTTCACATCAGGCGTACGTTTTTTGCCGTACGATTTCCTGATATGTATTTGATATCGCAAGGCAGCCTCACAATGCCCGTACGGCTGTTTCAGTTATAGTACGATGTTAGCAGCTTCAACGTCCGAAATTGCAAACAATTTCTACGACAGTCGCAAGATGGCCGTAGGACTGTCATGCAAATTTACAAAACTGTCGCAAGGCTGTCGTAAGAATTCTTGCAGTCATCCGTACGATAAAGAAGAAAAAATGTAAGGCTGTCGCACGAATGCCTTACCATGTTCGTGCGTTCATCGTGCGAAAAAGGCCAATATCCAAAACCTTTGAAAATCGTGCGAAATCATATGTCAACCCTGCGTTTGTCTTGAGGCTGTCTTACGGCAGCCGTACAGCGTGCAAAAATCGCGCCAAAAACCGTAGAAATAATATGTATGTTGAAAATTTGACGTACGACCTTGCGACAATCGTCCGACGCTGCAAATTCGTAGGACTGTCTTGCGGCTGTCGCACGGACTTCTGCGATTTTTGCCAAAAGGATAACCGTATCTAGCCGTATTAAATACTATCAGACGACGTACAGAATTCTGGTTTGCCTACTGTTGGAGTTAGGGTCCTATGAGCTTAGTATGAGCTTAGTAAAGCCTGTATGATTTTGTATATACTATAGGAATGCCTTTTTATAGAAGATATATTACGTATGTTCACTTGCAGGAAGTACAAGATATTACACACGCGCATATGCACGAACAGACGGATGGACAGGGGTAAACCTTGATGCATTCGCGCTTTTCTTCGAGTTGGATTGTTATACCATAAGTTCACTTTTCCAAGGTCATTTTTACAGAAATGTTACCGTCCAGAATGAACTGTAACTTAGTGTTTTAAATATGGTCAATATTTGGTAATTCTGGGAAACGATACATTACACCATGTGTGAATACAGTGTTACATGTAACATGTTGGGGAAAATGAAAAATCTTAATTGTTGAAAACCCTTACAATTTTTTGTATTGCCTTCCGGTGAACTCACACCAGGCAAGTTTTCGCTTAAAACCGAGATGGTAGGGCTTAGCGTTACAGAATTAAGGTTGATGTCCGAGTAAATGTAATCTTTGTTTGTCATTTCCTCAAACAACTCTTTAAATTATACCACTCAGAGAGAGAGAGAGAGAGAGAGAGAGAGAGAGAGAGAGAGAGAGAGAGTCTGGACTAAACAAGCATGGAACAGGGATAAAAACAAGAGATGGATTCTTTTTTTTATTATTATTATTTTTCTTTGCAGTATATGAATAGCCATTTTGTTAAACAATTTCTTGCCTTAGCAGAAAAATGCTTATCTGTCGGAACTTTTCACGGCGCATACTAATTACGGAAAGGTATCCATGCATTCCCGGTAATCTTTGCAAATACGTATTAAATAACTGTTTTCTGACTGTACTTTTATTTCTCGTATATAATTATAAAATTTAATGGCATTATTGTTTAATGGAGTCGCTCCTTATATCAATCTACAAATGCATAGTTAAGACCATTGAAGCTCACTCACATGCTTATTGTTATATAAGTACAGGATTGGTGAGGTACAATTTGCACGAAGATGTTTCCCTGATGTGTTCCATACGAGGCCAATTTTATGACCAACATAAAAGTTTCCGCCAACTTTCTGTCTACTTTCAGTGTCCCAAATTTATGTGTGTCCGTCCTTCAGAGTCCGTCTCACTGTCCGCGAAACTCGCGTCGTAAGAAAAGTGCCCGTGGGTACAGCTCGCGGCATAAGAAAATCTACCGTGCGTTCCGATAGTGTGAATCTACTCTGCCCGAGGAATGGCGACTGCTGTTTGGTTAGTTTTGTTTCACACGTGTCTAAAAACGATGGCCGAATATTAATGCTTTGAACAAGTTTAGCTTTAAAAATCTTCTATCGAGCGCAAAGTTTGGCTTCTCTCTCATCATATTCGAATCCGGAAAATACCCCGAAATCCATTGATGTAGTTTCAAAAGCAGACGGTTAAGACTCCCGATAAAACAAATGTTTGCTAATGAACTGGTGGATATTACTCATCGTACCACTGAAAATATCTGTACATGCTATTTTTTTAAAAGTTTGCAATGAATGCAAAAGTTGCAAATTCAATTTTTATTTCAGTCGCTTATCATGATCGGATGATAACAATGTTTGGCCCTCTAAATTATTTTTCTATTGAAGCTGAGTTTTCAAATCGGTGGTCTGGTTCCAAGGTCGATTTGAACTGGTAACCAGCTCAGGAAAAGTAGGCGGGGCTTAGCCTAGGTAGGCTTGCTATCTATAAGGGTCATAAAACTGAAAAGGATTTATTATGTCTATTAAAACCAATCAGGAATTGTGTCTATTCACATGGTAAGTATTAAACTGGTAAGACTTAAACGTGGTACGATGCAGTACATGTATTAGTCTGTACTTATAAGATCAAGTACGGCAGCTGTCGGTGGCTGACAGAAAACGGGCACTTAGTACTGGTGAACGGCTAGGAAGCTTTCCCTGAAAGGTGTGGTTAGGGTCGCGTAAAAGCTCAGCAAAACAAAAACAAAGAATACTTGTAAGAACCGCTTCGGTAGCCTCGGTGAGTTTTGAGCAGATAAAAAACAGTATAGCAAATCTTCATCCGTTTTTTTTTTATTTTAACAACCATAAAATTCCTGTTTCAGTAATGGAAAAGTAGAAAAGAAAAAAAAAAGTGTATCGTGTGGGATTCGAACCAGCCACCTATGACGCTGAAGTCCAGCGTGCTAACCATTATACCACAGAGACTATAATTTCTGTAATGTTTATAAAAGGTTATACCCATTTGTTTGAATTATAGGTAGTTGTACATAATTCTAAACAGTGATTTATAGTTTATAGTTTAAGTCGATAGTTTATAGTTTGGTGCTTAATGGTACTAGTCCAGTACTAGCTCAACATATATTTATTTAATAACCACTATAGACATGTATAGTCTTGGATTATAGGTTATTGAATGACAGCGATGGGTTCTAATACCTAGTAGCCATTTATATTGTTGAATTCTGTCCAGTCACTTTTGAACTTGACTTAAATTCTATATATATATTATTGAAAATGAATTAAGAATTATCGGTTACGATCAAATTCGCAATTCATTCACTAAGTGTAGAAGATACTTCCAGCTATAATTATATCTCTTTTATTCGCTACAAAGAGATTAACTTCTTACATATTCACCTTATTCGGCTCTGGGGCAAAGGTGAACTATAAAACTATCGTTATTTATAAGAAGAAAAATATACACGAAATACAAAAATTTTTTCTTCTTTCCTCCCCTGTTTTTCTTCTACATGCTCCGATATGTAATCAGCATGTAATCTAAGGAGTAAATTGACAAGAAAGTAGCAATCGATCTTTTCTACTTTCTATTAATTTTTCATTCTTAAGGTATCGGAAATTTACACCAACCAGATAAATAAATTAACAGTTTATTTATTTATTCGCTACCTCTCTAGATTACTACGATTTAAAATTCTAGTTGAGGTACATATTTTCCTTTTGCCTTTTCTACATGGAAAATAGTTGATCCGATAAGCTATTATTCTATTTTATACTATCTTTTGATTGATTATATAAGAGTCTAGGTCAGTCGTGCTCTGTCTAAACTCTGCTATAAAATAATAAATAAGAAAAAAATCTTATATTTAGGCATAGATATAATTCGATACGTTCTTTACTTTGCCTGTTTTATTTTTTCTTCTGGATCATTTAAGACTACGATAGCAATATACCAGATATTTTTGCCTCAGTAAGAATCTATTACGCTGAAGATTCTTCATATTGGAATAATAATTTTATTATGATTATAATTCTAGACCCAATTAATCCTCGTATATTATAGGTCTACTTTATCTTATTGAGGAATAGTTTTGCTTCGACTAGCTCTATACCTCTTATATTTTATTTATAACTAGAGTCCATGTCAATCAAAATTTTTTTTGCACTTTGGTATTGACAATGGATACATATTTAGTAAAGGCATTAATTATTCAGTACGTGACAGATTTTTATTGCCTAAATTAGATATTATATACAATACTTTCCTTTTGATATTTTGTTTTATTGACTTTGTAACTATTCAGAAACTGCCAAAGTCAATCATTTCCTTCCTCTAAACTTACCGAAGCTCTAGATTATGTTGATATATATTTTTGATATATGCTTAGAGGTTAATTAACGAGAGTTTACCTCATAATAGCAGATATTATTATAATTATATTAATCAATCTATAGTCTAGGCTTAGACAAAAGGGAAAACATCCTTAATTACGAGCCGGTAAAGAATTAAGACACTCTTAATTATCTCTTTACCCCTCCTTTATGTTTACATTCGTTAAAGGGATCATAGTAATTCTCGCTAAGAGTTCAAGTTCAGTTTGCGAATAATGCAAAGATTAATATCTGATTTCCAGTCCGCATCAAAATGGTCTATATATATAGATAAATATCTTTTCCGAAACTGGATATTTATTTATTTTTCCACACAATAAGTCATTTCAAGATGTCGATGATTTTGAAATGCACTGCTTCAATTTATAATATAAAATATGTTTATATTAACTTCACAACTTAGTAAGTGCTGCACCTACGTTTCTGGTCAGATCTTACTTTTGTGATACGTTTTTGAACATACTGAAAGTTTTCTCCGATTATACATTCGGTAAATAAACTTTCGAGTAGTATTTATGCTTTTAAACATTCAGATTATTTGATAATTGTTGGAGATAATATATTATTCCGATATTTATATATCTATCTTCATTATTTATCTTTCTCATCTTACTTTTAAATTAGATTGACCTTCTCGCTACGTTCCAGGTTTAAATCTAGCTAACATTGTGGAACAGTCACTTTTTTTATTTCCTAAACAATATTTTAACATTTTTCTCAGTATTCAGAGCATAACGACTTCATGAATACTTGGAAATAATTCAATTCTACGCTTGTTAAACTAAGCCTAAAACAAGCCCTAGTTTTTTAGAATGGATATTATCCTTCGATTCAGTTCATGGAGATACATCCTTTTAGATCCCATTATCTCTATTTCAATCATTCAAAATTCTAATGACTAAGTACTCCTTTTCTACGTACGAATACAGAATATCGAGTCACTGTTGCTGCATATTGGTTAAAGATTAAACAAATTTTATCTTAAACCTATATGACGTTAAATTAATTATTATCTCTTTCATATACATGTTTTTTACCCTTCCGTCAGGGATCGCGGTAATAATATTATTACTCTCTATGGTTTACACATAGATCTCGAGAGTATATATATGTATTTTCTTCCTGAACTCATTTGCGAGTACGTAATTTGATATTTCAGGAATTACCAATTATGCAAACATAGATTTTATTCTATTAATATTCAATTCTAAAAATTTGATTGAATGTTTATCTATAAAATTTCAGGGCAGTAATTTTATAGAGAGTTATATGTTTAATAATTCCTTGCTTAAATAATAGTTACGCTTAACCTATTATTTATAGCTGGAATTTTGTTCAGTAGTATAATTTTTATTTAGTATTAATATATTTCTTACTATTCTTAAATATGCGTATAGAATAGTAATACTATCTCTTAACTTTTAAATTAAGTGTTTTTTGAGATTATTAATCAGTATTATTGTATAATCTTTCTTCAGAGATTATCACACTATTACTTTTTCTCTGAGTCCTTCTCTTTTTATGAACATTTTGATTCGTATCAAAGTGGATTTTTTACATTTCTTGATTTCCATGATTATTTACTCAGGAGTACTTTTCATGGCAATCTTCTGGTATAGAAAGATTCTATCCAGCTTATTTATTATTGCTTAATCTTATCAATACGGTAAGATTTAGCCAAACTATGACCGTCATACAGTTTGCTGCGATCAACCTTATTCTTATCTCTCTTATTCTCTGTCAAACTCTTAAGTTATGATGTTGACAGTTTATTCTTTATTTTTTTTGTCAGGACATCAAACGCTTTTATATGTCTATGACAAAACTAATTATCAATGGTTTAGGTTGTTTTTTTCTTCCCAGCAGTTATATGCAAACTCTGTATTATTTTATTGCTTGACTAAAAATTCGTTATACAATTAGTCTAGCAATAGTTTTAACCATTATGTTTGTCTATACCTTTTTTTTCTTCTGATGGATAACTTAGTTATAGTTAAGTTAACTCCATCTACCTTTATTATCTCCCCTTCTTTAATTTGATCAAGGGAAATAATTACACATTATGGTTATTTTAAGTCTGTGTCTGTTCATCGGAAACTGTCCTGTCGCTCCAATTAACAGAATCTAATTAGTTTATAATTCTAATAGCTTATACTATTACAATTACATAGCTTCACATATCTAGAATTTTATCCAAAATATATAGATATGTCAGTTATCTATAGGAAACTCCACCGAGTTGACTTTTCCTTATTTATTCAAGATCCTACATAGACTACTTACAGTGTATGGTCTTGGCTTTTGGTTTTACAAATTTTGTTTTAAAAATATTTCTATATTCCTAGCTTACTTTGCGATGGAATATTTATGTTATGTCTCAATGACTCCCTTTTCTTTTTGAAGCCAATTGTTGTTTCCCAAAAAGAAAAAAAGAGGGGGGGGGGGGGGGGGGAGGGGTTGGGGGCCAATGTTAGGTCTCTGAGACTTAAGAACTGGCTTCCTCTAGAGTCTACTAATATATATAAGGTTGTTAGATCATAACACCTTAAAGATATGCTATTTTGTCAATCTAGATCATTCTTTCTATTAAATATAGAATTAGAATGTATCTGATTCCTTTGAGTTTCCTGAGTCTTAACCAGAAGTGGTGAGATATTATTGGTGTTAGAATTAGGAGAGCACCTCCCTCCTATTCTGCAAATTCTAGCACATTATCTATAGGTTAATGTATTATGAAGTTAAAATGAAGTTTTTTAAAAGTAAAACATATTTTAACGAGTAATACTTGACCTATAGATAATCAATTATCTCCCTCCGTCCACCCTCGCTTATCTCTCCTAATTGTGTCTATTGTTTTACACATAAAAGAAACTGACACGTGGTCAATTGAGCGGGAAGAGTTACGTCACACAGGTAACTGCCTAAGGGACCTTCTGGTTTAAGACTTTAATTAACGACTGAAAGGTCGTTTTTTCTGTGGAAGGTGTGAAAACAGAATAGAATAGCACATTATCTATAGGTTAAGTATTACTCGTTAAAATATGTTTTACTTTTAAAAAACTTCATTTTTCATATTTCTGCTCAAAACATAGATTGTGGGTACTCGTTAGAACCGCCTCGATAAGGCGGTTCTAACGAGTACCCACAATCTATGTTTTGAGGAGAAATATAAAAAATATCAGAGATTTTTTTAATAGAAAATTTTCAGTTTTTGGAGGAGAAATTTTCTACATATTGAATAGGTGTGTTTTCGTAATGAACATTCTAGACCCACATTCTATGTCATCTGATCAGGAGCTATACTGGTTGCCTCTTATCCGGCATGTTAAACACACAAAAAGATAGAAAATGCACTTGCTTAATTTTTAGGATGACTATGATGTTAGGTGTCCAAATAGTTAGGATAAATATTGTAAATTAATTTTAGCATTTTATGTTCGTTCATATGGAAAACAGGAACAAAGCAGAGACCATTTAGAACTTTCTGACCGCTGTTGTGCACAGGATTCTTAGAACACATTCACACCTTAGTTTATGCCATTCCACTGTTGTGGTTTAACACCACATCAACCCAGTTTGGTCATTTTGCATCACATTCCACAGAAAGGGAGAAAAAGGACAAACGAAATAGAAGAGATATTTAGAGAATTATAAAAACAGAATGACAATGGAGACACGGGAGAAATAAAAATATCCCCTTTCCCCCAACTTGCTGACCATGCCTGTAGGATGTAGTATGCTTATGAAACTAGTAGACAATACATTTGGGATGTTTTTCTGTGGAGACGATCCTAATGAAATGTCAATCCATATTTTCTTGAAAAAATAAGGAAAATATTTTAGAATATTGTCTAATATGTAAAGGTAACTGATTGCTTTCAGGAGAGGAAACTCTTGTCAAAATTGTTTTATCTCCCTTCTGAAAATGGAGTAATTTTCCTTTTCCTTCCCAAAGGGAGCACATTCTTTTCTTATAGGGTGGATCCCTTTTCAGAAATGGGTGTGTGTGTGTAGGGGGGGGGTGTGGAAGGGGTGGAGGGAGTGTCATGTGCAGAAGAGAAAACAGGAAAGCAAAAAAAGTTGTCTTCCTTGTAAAAGAAAAAAAATGTACCAAGTGTATTAAGATCCCTTAAGTTTGGCATAATGAGGTTTATATAGATGTTATAGAAAGATTAGTGATTACAGTAAAACCTGTGTAAGAGAGCCACCTTCGAGACTGACTTTAAATAGTAGTTGATGTGAAAAAAGTTGCCTTTCTTATAAAGGTACATGTCATGTAATTTTGCTAGCAAAATTACATGACATGTACCTTTATAAGATAACCACCTTTGCACATCAACCACTAAAGTCAATTTCCAAGGTGGCTGTCTTACACAGGTTTTACTGTATACCAATTTAATGCAGTTCATTGTTCCTTCAGTCAGTACCCGTCCTTCAGGAATGCATCATTACGAAAACACGTCTTTTCAATATATTGAAAATTTCATCACCCAAAAACTGAAAGTTTTCGGATAAAAATTCTGATAGTTTTTTCTTATTTCTGCTCAAAACATAGATTGTGAGTACTCGTTAGAACTGCCTCGCTGAGGCGGTTCTATTGAGTACCCACAATCTATGTTTTTAGATGAAATATGAAAACTAATGTATATCCCTGTAAACTCCAGTTTTATTATATAAAAGTGGGATTTAAGGGGATCAAAATTATATAGGTATGTTTTCGTGATGTGTATTTTAGTATATGTTATCCATTGGCATGCTTTAGCAAAGATCAACAGACAACAAATGACATTCCTCCTGAAATTAGGGTTGATATTTCATGCAAATTGTCTACTAGTAGATACTCAAATGGAATTGTTATAGTTTTCAGTTTTGGAATATGTATGCTAAGTACAGGTTTATGGTATTTGTTTTCAAACATTACGAATTTATGACAATTGAAAATAGTTATTTTATGCAGGTTGGGTTAAATACAAAAGTCATGTGTAATGCATAAACTTGAAAATAGCTATGTGCAGGATGGGTTGCACTACAAAAATATAAAAAACAACAACAAAAAAACGTGTAATTTTTAACAAGAAGGCAAAGATGGCCCTGTATCGCTCACCTGGGTACCAGAAAAAAATACCTAGCTATGTTTAGGAAAAACTTAAGAAAGGCAATCATGTTGTTTACCCAATTGATATTAATTTCTTTGTGGATTCAAGATAGTCAATATGTATAGTTATGTAAGGGTTTAGGAGTTGTCATTAAAGATTTTCACTTTTTTAGCTCTGATGACCACCTTCTTTAGCTATTTGGTAAAGAGTTACCTAGACAAAATTCTTGTGAAGAGAGAATGAAATTGGCACAAGGGTTTAGGAGGAGTTGTCATTTAAAGATTTTTTCTATTTTTTAGCGCTGGGGCCATCTTGTTCTCTGGAGCAGAACCGTTTTAGCTATTTTGATAGTCATCTGGGCAAACATTCCTGTGAAGCTGAAATTAGCCCAAGAGTTTAGGGGAGCTCTGGAGTTGTCAATTAAATATTTTTCTGTTTTGTTTTTTTTAACGCTGGTGGCCGTCTTGTTCATTAGAGCGGTGCCGTTTTAGCAATTGGTAGGGAATCACCTAGGCAACATTCATCTGAGGTTTGATTGAAATTTGCCCAAGGGTTTAAGAGGAGTTGAAACTGACATGGGGCTAAGGGTTCAGGAGTTGTCTTGAGCGGAACCATTTTACTGTTTAGGTAGTGAGTCACCTGGTTTGTTTCATGTTACTACATAGTTCATTTGTTGTGTCGTCTGCTGGTCGATTAATTACTAGGTGGCGAAGTAGGCCTGTCACTGCCTGGATTCAGTTGCTTACTCAACAGTTATTCTGAGAGCAGTATTACAGGATTATTGCACTGATATTGATGAATATTGTCCAGAGTTGGATAGCAAAGATAGCGAGCGGCTTTTGTTGTTATCCCAATTCAGGGCAATATGCACCAATGTCAGTGGAATAATCTTTGAAAAACGGGACGTATTATGTTACGGGGTATGGCGTCCGTCCGTCCGTGAACTTTTCATTTCCGGTTAACTCCTCCTACAGTTTACATCCGATCAAGCTTAAACTTCATATATAGTTAGACCATGATGTGGAGCAGCGCATATTGTTTTGAGGTTTGTCCACCAAATATTAGCAGAGTTATGCCCCTTTGAAAATTTCAGTAGACTTTTCGTTTCCGGCTAACTCCTCCTACAGTTTACGTCCGATCAAGCTGAAACTTGGTATATAGTTAGACCATGATGTGGCACAGCGCATATTATTTCGAGGTTACAGTCCACCAAATGTTTGCAGAGTTATGCTCCTTGGAAAATTTCTGTAAACTTTTCATTTCCGGCTAACTCCTCCTACAGTTTACATCCGATCAAGCTGTAACTTGATTTGTAGTTAGACCATGATGTGGAGCAGCGCATATTGTTTCAAGGTTACAGTCCACCAAATATTAGCAGAGTTATACCCATTTGAATATTTCTATTAATTTTTCGTTTCTGGCTAAATCCTCCTACAGTTTACATCCAATCAAGCTGAAACTATATGTGCAGTTAGACCATGATGTGGAGCAGCGCATATTATTTCGAGGTTACAGTCCACCAAATATTAGCAGATATATGCCCCTTTGAAAGTTTCTTTTAATTGTTTTGTTTTTGGCTAAATCCTCCTACAGTTTTCATCCGATCAAGCTGAAACGTTATAGATAGTTACACAATGATGTGGAGCAGCACATATTATTTCGAGGTTACAGTGCACCAAATATTTGCAGATTTATGCCCCTTTGAAAGTTTTTGTAAACTTTTCGCAGCATGTTGTTTAGAGGTAATAGTGTGCAAATTTTATTATATAATAGGTATATTTTGCAAATAACTAAAGTTTTGGTCATATGGGCAAGATATTGATTTTTTTTAACATCTTCTTTTATTAGACTTGCAAGGAAAGATTGTCATTATTAAACTTTATAAATACATAAATCTTTTTGAATTTTTTTTTAATACTCTTCTGATTTGGCTCCCTTGAAGAACAAAAATAAAATCAGTATTAAACAAGTTAAAGGTTTACAAAAATTACAAAAAAAATTCTTGCAGCATTTTTTTTTTTTTTTTTTTTTTTGGTTGTTTATTTTTGTTTTGTTATTGTTTGGTCCAATATTGAAGTATAGGAAAAACAAATCAGATCATATGAGCTTATAATATAGCCATGCTGCTGTGGTGTGTCCTCCGTCAGAAAGCACTTCTCCCTAGAAGCAGCAAACTTCTCCCTATTATCCCAGGAGGGAGAAGTCACTTCTCCCTTAATTTCTGGGCCAGCTTGGACCCTTAGGTTACAGTTCACTAAATATCAGCAGAGATATGCCCCAATGAATTTGTTTTAAATTTTTTTTTTTTGTGATTCCGCGTACAGTTTATATCCGGAGCATTGAATTATGCAGGAGCCAGTTTATGTGCTACATCTTATTACTTGCCACGGGCGTATAATGCCCCACTTGGCGGAGCTCTTGTTATTATATAGCTATAAATATTTTGCGTCTTTTCCACTTGTTTTTTGTTTGAAAATGGGCTTTTATGAACTAAAATACCACCGGGGCGTCCGACTGATACTGGCTTACAGTTGGACAAGGCCTGCTATGCTTGTAGCAGGTAAGGGTAGAGGGGGATGTTTTTATTAGCTCACCTGAGCCGAAGGCTCAGGGTGAGCTATTGTGATCACTCACCGTCTGTTGTCGGCGGCGGCGTCGTTGTCGTTGTCGTCCGGATGTCCGTCTGTCCACAATCTTTAAACAACATCTCCTCCTAAACCACTGGTGGGAATTTGACCAAACTTCACAGGAATGATCCTTGGTTGGTCCTCTTTCAAAGTTGTTCAAATGGTTCCGGTTCAATGCATATCTAGGTCAGAGGAGCTAAAAATAGATTTTTTAATTAAAAACTTAAAAAATCTTCTTGTCCGAAACCACTGGACCGATTTCAATATAATTTTGCAAAAATGTTCCTTTGGTGATCCTCTACCAAGATTGTTCAAGCCATTTGGATTCGTCAAAAAACATGGTCACCAGGGGGCGGGGCTTATTTTCCCTATATATCTATATAGAAAAATTTAAAAATCTTCTTGTCCGAAACCACTGGACCGATTTCAATATAATTTTGCAGAAATGTTCCTTTGGTGATCCTCTACCAAGATTGTTCAAGCCATTTGGATTCATCAAAAAACATGGCCGCCAGGGGGCGGGGCTTATTTTCCCTATATATCAATATAGAAAACTTTAAAAATCTTCTTGTCAGAAACCATTGGACCAATTTCCATATAATTTTGCAGAAATGTTCCTTTGGTAATCCTGTACCAAGATTGTTCAAGCCATTTGGATTCGTCAAAAAACATGGCCGCCAGGGGGCGGGGGCTTATTTTCACTATATATCTGTATAGAAAATTTTAAAAATCTTCTTGTTAGAAACCACTCGACCGATTTCAGTATAATTTTGCAGAAATGTTCCTTTGGTGATATTCTACCAAGATTGTTCAAGCCATTTGGATTCGTCAAAACACATGGCTGCCAGGGGTGGGGGGTGGGGGGGCTTATTTTCCCTATATATCAATATAAAAAATTAAAAAATTTTCTTATCAGAAACCACTGGAACGATTCCAATATAATGTGGCAGAAATGTTCCTTTGGTGATCCTCTACCAAGATTGTTCAAGCCATTTGGATTCGTCAAAAAACATGGCCGCCAGGGGGCGGGGCTTATTTTCCCTATATATCTATATAGAAAAACTTGAAAAATCTTCTTGTCAGAAACCACTGGACCGATTTCATTATAACTTGGCAAAAATGTTTCCTTGGTGACCTTCTACCAAGATTGTTCAAGTAATCGTGATTTGTCAAAAAACATGGCCGCTAGGGGGTGGAGCTTATTTTCCCTATATATCTATATAGAAAACTTGAAAAAATCTTCTTGTCAGAAACCTATGGACCGATTTCAATATACCTCGGCAGAAATGTTTCTTTGGTGACCCTTTACCAAGATTGTTCAAGCCGTCATGATTTGTCAAAAAATATGGACGCCAGGGGGCGGGGCTTATTTTCCCTATATATATCTATATAGAAAACTTGAAAAAACTTCTTGTCAGAAACCACTGGATCGATTTCAGTATAACTTGGCAGATATGTTTCCTTGGTGACCCTTTACCAAGATTGTTCAAGCTATCATGATTTGTCAAAAAACAGGGCTGGTAGGGGGCGGGGCTTATTTTCCCCGTATATCTACATAGAAAACTTTAATGATCTTCTTGTCAGAAACCACTGGGCTGATTTCAGTTAAACATTGCAGAAATGTTTCTTATGTAACCCTCTATCAAGGTTATGCAAGCCGTCATGATTCATCAAGAAACAGGGCCGCCAGGGGGCGGGGTTTATTTTCCCTATATATCTATATAGAAAAACTTTAAAAGTCTTCTTTTCAGAAACCACAGGTCCAATTTCATTACAACTTGGCAAAAATGTTTCCTTGGTGACCCTCTACCAAGATTGTTTAAGTAATCATGATTTGTCAAAAAACATGGCTGCTAGTGGGTGGGGCTTATTTTCCCTATATATCTATATAGAAAATTAAAAAATCTTCTTGTCAGAAACCAATGGACCGATTTCAATATAACTTGGCAGGAATGTTTCTTTGGTGACCCTCTACCAAGGTTGTTCAAGCTGTCATGATCGTCAAAAAACATGGCCGCTACGGGGCAGGGCTTATTTTTTTCTATATGTCTATATAAAAAAACTTTAAAAATCTGCTCCTAAGAAACCGTTGGACCAAGCTCAATGTAGCTTGGCAAGAATGTTGCTTTTGTGACCCTCTACCAGGATGGTTCAAGCCTTCATGATATGTCAAAAAACATGGCCTCCAGGGGGCGGGGCTTATTTTCGGTATATATCTGTATAGAAAACTTTAAAATGCTTCTTGTCAAATACCTCCTGACCAATTTCAATAATGCTTTGGTGACCCTCTACCAAGAATGTTCAAGCAATCCTGATTTGTCAAAAAACATGCCTGCTAGTGGGTGGGGCTTATTTTCCCTCTATATCTAAATAGAAAACTTTAAAAATCTTCTTGTCAGAAACCACTGAACCGATTTCAGTTTGACTTGGCAGGAATGTTCCTTTGGTTACCCTCTATCAAGTTTGTTCAAGCTGTCATGATTCGTCATGGTTATAAAATTTATACATAAAATTGTAGAGCAGTGAACTTGGCTGAAACTTCAACATTAAGTATGCAAATCTGTTTGCTCAGGTGAGCGATATAGGACCATCATGGTCCTCTTGTTTCTTCTTTTTCTTTACTTTCATTCCTGTTCCTCTTTTTTCCCTGTCCCTCTCTTTCATCTCTTCTGCTATCTCTTCTATCTCTTTTCTCTCTTTCTCTTGGAGACGACTCAAAATGACCCACAAGGGTTGACGTGTCGTTAAATCCCAACACAATCAATGAACTAAAATTCGTTGCCTGCACAAATGCGTAACAAATTTTGATGTGATGTCACTATCCTAAGATGTCATCATAGCAATGTCAGGTAACGGTAACATTAGAAGGCATCCGAGAAAGTGTGCAATATCAAGAACGCATGCGTTCTTGATATTGCACACTTTCTCGGACGCCTTCTAATGTTACCATTACCTGACATTGCTATGATGATATCTGCATGCTTGCTTGTCAGATTTGATAACCTTTTTATCCTTGAAAATTAATAACTATATAATAAAACATAATACAAGCAGTATAACATGACTGACAGCAATTAAGTTAACAGCTAAGCCGTGCAAATATGGACTATAGCTTTACTAGGTCAAAGAACAACTGAACTTAATACGTGACTACAGTTTAGCTTGGACTACTAGGCACAGATCGTTTAATCAAACTACATCTGTAATGTTAACAGGTAAATTTAATTGGCGTCATATCAAGCACAGTTAACATGCAGGGTTTTTGAAATAAACTCCAGTTGCTACTAAATTTTTAAATTTATTTACACAAAATAATGTTATAGAAGCTAAACATAAATAGTGATCATATCAGAAAAAACAACAACAACAACACAACATAATGGCTGACATAGTCGGCCTAGGTGGCTCAGTCTGGTCCGACTGGAGACCAGGAGGTCGCGGGTTCAACCCCCGCCGAGGTCGGCAACAGACTTTCGTGGAGATTGATCATGAAATATTTTCTACGGTCATTCTCTCCCTCCCGCTGATTCAAGAAGGCCAGTTGTCAGTTTCTGGCGAAAGAATGTGCACAATACTGGTTAACCACTTAGAGGACTAAGCCTGCCCAGTAAACGTGTGGTTAGGTAAACTGATCGCGCTCGACATGACCTCATTGGTTTGACTGGGCCGTGTAAAATAGTGGGTTTCCTTATCTGCTATTTTCCCACGATTACGCAATACCAGGTGTCAGGTGCGAAGCTTGGCATTTAAGATTAATGTGATCTGTTATCTTTGATATTTGTATAAAGACATGTTTATTTTGTTTAGTTGTAGTTTGTATTTATTCAGGTGTAGGTTGTGCAATAATGATTGGCATAAGCTATTAATTATCTGAAAATGATTGACGTAAACCGTTAGTCATTTTGGCATCTTGTTGACAGATGTTACTTTATGTAGGATTATTGCACAAGCGATATGAATAGATAGGGGTTATCTTGACAAAGATTAATAGGTTTTGGCAAGCTTCCAAATATTTGGTGCCTGGGAAATTGCGTTGTTCACATGATGATGAGTCATTCCGGTCTGTTCTCATTGGTAGTTATTTTTAGTAACTCACGCATTAGGTGGCGCTGTAGTGTTATTGGAAGACTCTGATTGGATGGGGATCATGTGATCAGAGGGCGCTGGCGTGAGTTGCTATCACATGACTCTTTGTGTATATAAAGAGAGGATGTATGTGAGAGAGTTAGTTAGTTTTTGGTTTAGTTTTGAATTTAGTTTAAGTTTAGTTTGAGAACCGGGTTGTAAAAATTAAAATATATTATTGAAATTACTTGTTGAATTTATTTAAAAATTCTAAATTGGGACTTTGAAAGTAAAGTAGAGAAAACACAACGCGTATTTGAGAAGAGACAACACTGAACTAACTTCGCTACGTTACAGCCGTAAAACCTCAACACAAACAAACAATGGCTGACATAGAACAAGGAGAATACACGCGCTTCAAAGAGAGAACACTCCTAAGTTGAAAGTATTTACTTCCCTTTTCAAAGGGAAACCATTGTACAAAAATGTATTGGTTTCTTGCATTGACGAGTTCCTTCTCAAAGAGGGGTGCTCTCAACCCATTTACATTGTGGACTCTTCCACCACAGCTCTTAAGACCAGTCTATTTCCAATAGCAGGGTGTCAGATTAGTTTTTATTATTACTATATTTTATAGAAAGTCCTGTATCTAATGCAAACAGTGTAGACCCTCATCAGACGCCGCAGAATGCGGCGTCTGATCTGGGTCTATACTATTTGCCAATTATCTTTTGCGGGTCTCCCGACTACAATGGGTTAAAGCAAAGAGAATTTGTTTCCTAGGAGAAGATCCTTTTCCTAGATAACCTCCCCCACCGACCCCCATTTCACCTCCCTTGGAGGTGTATTTTTCACCTTAAGCCACAGAATGAGAAAAGGGGGCTTTGGGATATGTACAAGCAGCAAGAGCCCGGATCACTCTTTGCATCCCCGCTGTCTGTGCCTTTTGTATTCATCGATATATTCAACAGTAGCTAATGTATCGTGGCGTCATGTCGAGCGCGGTCAGTTGACCTAACCACAAGTTTACTGGGCAGGTTTAGTCCTCTAAGCGGTTAACCAGTATTGTGCACACAGTTTCTGGCGAAAGAATGTGCACAATACTGGTTAACCGCTTAGAGGACTAAGCCTGCCCAGTAAAAGTGTGGTAAGGTAAACTGACCGCGCTCGACATGACTCCATTGGGTTGACTGGGCCGTAAAACCTCAAAACAAACAACAATGTATCGTATTGCCGCTTACATCCAAACAAACGCAGTTAATGTTTGGGTTTTCGGATTACCGTCCTTGTACGTTTACCTAGTGCTCTGTAAAAGCATATTTAAGGGTACACTTATGAAGCATATGCTATGGGTACTCATTTGAATCGCCTCGACTTGTCGAGGCGATTCAAATGAGTACCCATAACATATGCATTTAAAAAGATTAGAAAAAAAAAAGAAATAGAAAAAATATTGCATACCCATCATTAGACACTCCATGAAGTCCTCTTCTGATCTTGGTTCTGAGTGTGCCGTTATTAGGTGAAAATTTTGCAATATATATTTTTATGTAATTTAAAAAAAAAAAAAAAAAAAAAAAAAAAAATTAGCACACTGCGGTACAGTGCGGATCATTCTCTGAATTTTGAAGGCCCTGTAAATTCTGGACGCCACTGTTCTAAATAAAGAGAGTAACCAGAGGTTTTTACAACATACTCTTTCAGCACTTGTTAGAATTGCCTCAATAAGGGGACCAATGACCTCACACAATATATGGTTTGGCGCAAAATAAAATATCTCATATCTCAGCGTCATTATATAGTCGACTCTCGTTATCTCCAATTCCCAGGCACCAGGTTTGCTTTGGGATAACAGGAGTTTAAGATCCAGTGAGCTGAAACGTAAGGAACATGCAGCAAACTATACCAACATTGACCTTTTTTTATCATTTGACTAAAGTCCCAGCTAGCATTCTACATAAATCTATAGCGGGCCGTTATCGGCCCGTCAGCTACCCTGACGGGCCGATAACAGCCCGCTATCGATTTATGTAGAATGCTTACTGGGACGTAGTACTTTGAGTTATCAGTATTTGATATAACAAAGAGTCACGGGATGTTAGAGTTAGGGGGTGGCTAGTAGATCTGGGCTTGTTCCTCTTATGCCCATAAGACCCTTTTTTCCGATTGCATGGCGTATTGATAATGTTAATAGACAATAAATTGCACCAGTATTAAATGGTCTGAACATAAATTATTCAAGCATGGAATCTCATGACAGTAGTTTGGCAGGTTCAGGTCTGCCATAGAATCAGCTGACTACCGACACATGACGGGCAATCCCATAGATCATGACAATAACGTACCTTTAACCATTACCATCCTCTAGGCTAATTCAGCAGACGACAAGTTGATGATAATTTTCTTATTTTTCCTAGAAAACAGGATTTGACATTTCATGCAAATTGTCTCCAGACAATTTGCATTAAATGTCAAAACCTGTTTTCTGGTAAAAATATTTTAATATGTCGTCTAGTGAAAATTTACCCAGAGTGCATATACATGTAGTTTATTCCAAAAATAAAATTGTTGTACGTTTACATCATAACACCCCTTCCTTATAAGGCGGACTTTAAAGCGCAGACAATAGCATGTCAGACTTCAGATCCAGGGATCCCAAGTTCGAATCCCAGCCTGGAGACTGATCATGAAATCATATCTATGGCCATTCTTTCCACTTCCTCCGATTCAAAAAGGGCAGTTGTCAGTTACCGGCAAAAGTATGTGCATAAAGTACTAGATAATGATTAACTGACCGGCTCGATATGACCGTAACCATGCTGACTGCGCCGTAAAACTCCAAATAAACAACAAAACAAGACAATCTCTTCTCACGTTATCGCATTTTAATCCTTGAAGCACTAAACACATTTGTAGCAGACGATACTCTAAAATTGATTTTGTTATATTTCAGAGAAAATAAGATGACCTTTCGTGTGAATCGTCTGCCTAGCAGAAAATTCACATGAAATATCAAGCCTTCTTTTCTCGGTAAAGGGAATTTTAACGTGTCGCTTGCTTAGTTGTGATTGTGATTAAATATGATGTATAATGCAAAAGTGTTCATATTCCATATGTAGGCAACGAAGACCCAGATCAGTCTGCATACATTTTCAGGGGATACAACTCTGTCAAAATTGTTTTGCTTCCCTTCTGGAAAAGGGTCTTTTCTAAAAGGAAAGAATTTGCTAATCTTTTAGATTAGACGACTTTCTGATGGAGTTTATTGTGAAAGTTCTGGATATTAATCGTTTGCATATCATGTAAGGGTCCGTTTCTCACGACACATTTTTATTCAATTAACCGAGACGACACTAACCAGACTGTGTGTGCATGCTGTTCTGCACCGCCCCTGTTCACATGTTTCCTAAGGAACATACTGGTACTAAAAGTACCGGAATAGCTCTAAGTACTGGGACAGACAGGCATAAGCAAACAGTGTAAGCCCAGATCAGACTACGGCGTCTGATCTGGGCCTACACTGTTTGCCTCTTCGGCATTCAGCAATTTTCAGGTACATCAAAAGGTAATGAAACTGTCTTGTTCAAATTATAACACAAATATGGTAAGGACTTAAGATATCATAATATTTAGAGTAAATACCATAACGCTAACTGAATCTTAACCTTTGACATTCTGGGCAAAATCAGCAGACGACAAAATTGACAAATTAACATTTTTCTTCCAGTTCAGAAAATAGGGTTTAGTTCTGGTATGTTGGAAGATCAAATTCTGCTAAAGCTGGTGCTAGGGTTTGGGGCGTATGCAGCGTCACGAAAACACGCCTATTCAAATATATAGAAAATTTCACTTCCAAAAACTAAAAAGTTTCAGATAAAAAAACTGATATTTTTCATATTTCTGCTAAAAACATAGATTGTGGGTACTCGTTAGAACCGCCTCTATGTTTTTGAGAAGAAATTAGAAAAATTATGTATACCCCTGTAAACCCCAGTTTTACTATATAAAAGTGGGGTTTAAGGGGGTCAAAATTATATAGGCATGTTTTCGTGATGGCCTTGCAGATTACATTGCTGTTATATGACTCAGATTTTCATTCTTTATGTCTTCTTTGTTTCCAATGCATCATTTATAGATTTGATTTAACACTGTCTGTTTTACAATTCGCGTTAAACATCAAGCACTGTTTTTTTGTTTTTTTTTTTTCTGAAAAAAGGATAACATTTCAAAATATCGCCTGCTGCTGTCATGTGATTTAAATCAGAAAAAAAAAGAAAAGTTCAGAAAACAACTGCCTTGGCAAACTAGTAGAACTGTATAAATTTACAATATAAAATGATCCAAATATTTGGATTGCAATTAAGACATTTACGGGCATAAAATTAAGCACTTGTAGCATTATGAAAATTAGCATTTACCACTCTCTTGGGGTAATTCAGCAGACGACAAATCGAGGATGTTTTCTTATTTTTCCCAGAAAGTCGGGTTTGATATTTCATACAAATTTTCTCCCCAGGAGACAAGTTGCATGCAATGTCAAACCCGACTTTCTCGCTGAAAAAAAATATTAAAAAAAATATCGTCTGCTGAAATGTTTACCCAGCATGCTAAGCGTTAAACATTTTCTTCACACAGGGACACTAAGTACAGACATTTTAGCCTGATGAGCAAGCTTTGGCTTCATGTCTGGTGATTTTGGCAGTCCAGGAGTCCGCTTCAGCTCTTCAAGTTTTTCTACCCAGGACTTATACATTATTTCAGTTGAGGGCGAACGCATTGGTCGTACCGCCCATTTTAATCTTGTGGGAGACATGCCCTCTCTGTCCAGCGCCTGTGTCACCGGTACGAGATTCCGCGATACACCATGTAGGGGAGGTGGTCTGTTTTGCCTTGACCTTCTTTCTGATTTGCTTTGCTTCTCCTCAGCTGGGATCTGCCATTTGACCCCTATTGTTTCAACCTTACTCTTACCTTTTGAAAAACTAGGTTTTCTCCACATAACGGATTCATTTTTTATCGACGGTCTTGGTCTCAGAGGAACTGGGGTACGACCCAGTTCTTCCCGACTCATGGAAGTTTCTGTGCGTGTGTCTGTCCGCGATGGAGATTTGGAATCAATGTCACTATGTCCTTCCGTATTGCTATAATACTGGCTCTGACTCCACGTGACACTCAGTCCTTTCCTACTCTTAGACTTAAATGGCAGATCTATAGGACTGTCCGACTCGACAACAGTCAATTCCTGAGAATTGTCACCGGGTTTTGTAGACTTTGGCAGCTCATTTCTGCTACCATATTTGTTCTGCAGCTGAAACACACCCTTGAACTTAAACACTTTTACAAAAGAGTTATCTTCCTTGTCAACAAAGTCATATTCGGCAAAATTTTCTTTAGTTTTCTGACGCAGTGGGCTCTCTATAGTGCTGGCCTCACTATCTACAAGTCTCGGTAAAAGCGATACTGAACTAAACCCAGACCGTGCCCTCATCTGCGACTCTAACTTTTCTTGATTCTTCTTTTGATGCTCGCTATGCTTTTTCATTTGACTATGCCTTTTAAGCAATTGATAAGATTCCTTATCCAGTCTGTGTGATTCCCAGTTCATTTCATTAGTGTACTGCCTGTTTAGATTCTCCAGATAGACGAGCTCCTTCAGCGAGTCTCGCCTTAGTTTGTTCATGGCCGACTGTCCTACGTTCACATTTTCGGGGATGCTCTGGCGCAGTCTCGCTGTCAGACTGTTGGCGAGCAAATTTGGAGTCATTCTTTGAAGCCTGCTATCCATCAGGAAGACGTCTTCTTCAACGAGCTCCTTTAATGGTTCACTTATCGACTCGTCCGAAGACGAATCTCTGCGTTTGAATTTAGTCTTTTTATCTCGGTGAGTTACAATCTGTGGAAGATACTCCCCTGCCCTTCGGCTCTCAGTTTCATGTCCTGGTAGAACAGTAGTCCTCATTTCTACGAAGGACGTGCGTTCCGCCTGCAGTACGATGTGAGCTCTGAAAAAAGGAAAGATAATATCAATTCGTGTTTTTAATGTCAGTCTGTTGATCAGATATAATGCTTATTTAGTGGGTACCAGTATCCCATATCCCAGCGGGGTCATAACGTTAAAATAACATCGTTTCAACGTTGATTAAACGTCAAGTGTCCCAGTGGGCACACGTTTCAACGTTTATTATTGCATAAAAAGCAGTGTCGCACGTTATGAACAGCCGTGCATTAACCGGCGAAAAGCCGTGTATTAACAAGGCAATTCACGCGCTGTTAATGCACGGCTACGCAACTTTCAATATGATCGTACCGGGGCCACAGATTTGCTGCCGTTAAGAGATGTGTACTGTCCGGCCCTTGAACGAGCATATTCCGTGGAAATTGCGTTCGCGAAACATCGGGGAAAAGACGAAACAAAATAGTGCAAGAAATGACGCGAAATGTAGCAAATGTTTTCAATTTTTATGCAATAATAGCGATCGAACATGTATTTTCAATGCATTAACATTCGGAGGTGTTGAAAACCGCGGCCTCCGGCCTCGGTTTTTAACATCTTCCTCGGGACCTGGCGAATATTAATGCATGAAAAACCATGTTTGATCCCTATATTCAAGGATTTTACACACAACGTTGAAAGAACGTCAATTCAACCTCAAACCATGTCGTTTCAACATTAGGACGTTGACACGGCGTTCTTTTGTTTCAACGTTGTGTCTCCTTTAGTTGTTTGATGTTGAATCAAAGTCAAACAACGTCGTGTCAACATTAGGACGTTGATTCAACGTTAATACTAAGTTGTTTCAACGTTGTGTGCCCCTGCTCAAGGTTTTTATGTTGAATCCACGTTGAAACGACGTTGTGTGCACGCTGTGATATTTTTCCAAACATTCCGCACCCAAAATATTTTCCCTGCTTCTGTTTATTTTTAACACACCGCTCTATTTAAGTTGTGCAGTATCCTTAACCAATTTGTGTCATCTCATATCCTATACTCCCTAACTATCCTATACCCCTTGGTTTTAACATTATTCCATTTTCCTATTAAGGAGAACTGGTATACTTTCAGTGGGAGGCAACACTGTCAAAATGTTTTTGTCTCCCTTCTGAAAAGGGGTCGACTATAAAAGGAAAGAATTTGCTCCCATTTTAGAGCAGATCCCTTTTCCGATGGGGAAAACAAACAGAAGTCACAAAAGTTGTCTCCCTTGTAAAATGGCGGAAATCTACCCAATGTATCCAGTTCCCTAAATTCAAATAGTGAGCAACGCGAGAAAAGGACACTGATACCATATGCTAACATCAAATGCACAGATTAGTCAGCGCATCCCCGCATTTTTCTCTGCTCGCCAGTATATCTATACTACTCACTGCACTGATTTTTAAACGGACAGTGAAGGCTTTGATCATACTCTGCAGATGCTTAGGCTAATCTCAACCTTCGCTGCTACCCAGTGGGCATATGACGTAAATATAACGTCACCTCAACGTCGATTCAACGTCATGACGTTGCATCGACGTTGAGGCGACGTTATATTTACGTCATGTGCCTGCCGGGTAGAATCTGGTAAACGGTTAATTGCAGGCAGGTTTGCAACAAGTTCAATTTGTTCATTTTTTTCCGAAAAAGTTTACAATAGTGTCATGAAACATCAATAATTAAAATCTGCAAAGAAAAGAAAAAAATATTTTCTTAGATACAAGATCCAAATTGTCACTTTACTATAAGAATTGCATAGGTCAGTCCAATTTTGGCCGTAAATTTAAATAAAATATTTGCTAACAAAACACAGAAACGAAAAGGACATATGGTTTTTGATAAGATATAGTCAATCAGAATAATTATTTTCGTCAAAAATAAAACGTCAAGCGAAAAGCTTTCCGAGGAGTGCATGATGTCGAAAGGAGAGTAGTTACGCAATGATTACAGGATGTGAGTATGCGCTTTTTTGTCGATGCCGTCAGGAACGAAACGTAACAAGAAATAATAATAATAATAATAATAATAATAATAATAATAATAATAATAATAATAATAATAAGAGAGAGAGGTTATTGTTGTTTGTTATAAGCTACAAATTTCTTTACTAAGAATGAAATAATATATGTAGGTAATGGAGACATTTGGAGGGTATTACAGAAATTTGAAGTGTATTACAGGTAAGAATGTAAGCGGGCAAACAGACCATGCCTTCATATTGTCCTATTAACCTTTAAGGTGCCAATCACAACTGCAGCAGACGGTCATTTTCACTTAATATTCTTATTTTATTGTTTTTAAAAAAGAACAAGTCTTGACATTTCTCGCAAATAGTCTGCTAAACAGATGATTCACATATAATGTTAATACTTATTTTCTCTTGAAAGAAACAGAATGTGGTCTACTACAAATTTTGTTGGCGCTTTAAGAGTTAAGTATAAACTGTAATGCATATTTGAGTCGCAACATGAGAAAAAGACGTGTGCACCCAGCGAAGATTATGATCAGCCTGCGCATATGCGCAGTCTGATCATAATCTTCCCTGAGTGCATTTTGGATAGCCAAGGATGCAAAATTTCTTCGTGCAGACAACGAATACTCTGAACAGACTGCACGGCTGATTTGAGTTTCCGTTAGGCGCACATGTCCGAAGATACGTTTTCTGACATTGAGGCTCAATTTAAGCACACTTGACCATACATTTTTTAATTTTCTGTTAACCATTCACCTGCCGAATTTAAGGGAAGTGAATAACCTGCTAAATTTCCGCCATTTATTCTTTAGAAAGGATACATTTTTTGTGACTTTCTGTTTGCTTTCCTGTACACCAGCGCCCTTTCCAAAAAAGGGGTCTGCTCTAAACCCTTTTAAGAAGGGAGGAAAAACAAATCTGACTGTAGCCTCCCCTAAAGAGTGTATGCATTCCCCATTAAGGTGAACGGATACACCGACTGAAAGTATTTGCTTCTTGTGAGCAACGCCACCCGGAGACAGTGCTCCTCTGGGATCAAATTGTTTCCTTTAAAAGTAGCCCTACTTTGCGGAGGGACGCATACTGGGAAAGTAAATTCTGTAATTCTGTTGTGCTGAAATTCCCTCCTCAAACTGAAAAGACAGACAGACAGACAGACAGACGGACACACACACACACACACACACACACACACACACACACACACACACACACACACACACACACACACACACACACACTCTCTCTCTCTCTCTGTGAAGTATATTCCTTTGGTTTTCATCCCTTCTTCCACCCCCTCTCAACTAGGAAACCAAAAATAGGATTTTACACGTTAATCCCTATTTTCTGCATAAATAAACAAATAAACATCATTTATCTGATGTCTGCTTCACTACCAATAACCGTCACCCATCAAATATTGACGTTGTCGGGACGTCGCAGCGACGTTGTTACGACATCCTGTTTGTGTGTTTGTTTCTTTGTGTTGAGGTTTTACGGCCCACTCAACCCAACTGGGTCATGTCGAGCGCTGTCAGTTTATCTAACCACACGTTTACTCGGCAGGCTTAGTCCTCTAAGCGGTTAACCAGTATCGTGCACATTCTTTCGCCAGAAACTGACAACGTCCTGTACTTACTGGGAAGTAAGACATATCCCAGCAGACACACAACGTTGAAACAACGTTGATACAACGTCAATATGTTGTTTCAACGCTGTGTGTCCGCTCGGTATAATAGTTTGCTCTGTTTTTTTTTTTTTTTTTTTTTTTTTGCAAATGTGAGTCATATACCTCACATCTGTAAGACCAACTTGAATAAAGTAAAGTTGTACTGTATTCTATTCAGTAAAATAACCAATAGCACGACCCTATTCCTACTCAGATATTACGCATGTGCATACCCAGCAAACACGCAATGTCGCCCAACGTCATTACAACGACGTTGTTGTGACGTTGTGTGTTTGCTTGGATATGTATATAGCAAACTGATCTGGGTCTCTGACAATCACTTTACTATCAGGTCCACCTGTTATGTATCTGACAAAAACCTAATTGAATGGCATGTCGATATTATTATAAACATCATAGGTTTTACAAAAACACTGATATACGTGTGCCATTCAATTCAACACTTAGCAAAGTATGGACAACTTCAGCAGACGACAAACTAATAATATTTTCCTCTTTTCCCTAGAAAATAGGATTTGACATTTCATGCAAATTGTCTCCAAAGGACAATTTGCATGAAATATCAAGTCCTTTTTTCTAGGGAAATAAGAAAACAAATATTTCAATTTGTCGTTTGTAGATTTTTATACCCAGCTTGCTAAGCGTCAACAAGCTATTAAACTACTTAATCTTCGATACACAACATAACACAAAACGCGAAAAAAAATGTCCCTTATGAATTTTGCGAAAATGAATGTCGAGAGTAATCTTCGCATTTGCGCAGTCTGATCAGGACCTTCGCACACACTGTTCCAACTTTTCATACTCGAAAGAGTAAACAACGTAGGGCCTGGCCAGACTGCGCATGCGCAGTATGGTCAGAGCCTTGGATGTTCGCATATGGCTCCCGCCCCAGTCAAAATGCGATTATTTGAGAGATAAGACCAAAAACTGCCCAAACAATACCCTGATGCACCTCAGTAACGTTTGATGTGATTAGGATCAATATAATCTTAATAATCTTTTAAGCTGTGTTAGTTTTAAATGATTTTTAACATACTTAAAATCCATGCAGTCTAAAGAGCGTCAGAAAAAAAAATCTCCATTTATAGTGGGTCCACGCCAAGCGAAAAAGCGTCTTCAATCATACAGGCAGGGAGACAAAGCCGAACCCCGTTTTGACTCAAACTTTCCTTTTCATGAGAAATTTTGGATTTTTGATACATTTCGAATACCGCGTATTTACCTAAAATATTGGCACACCAAACAGTTATATAAATTTCAGCAAATCAAGTTTACTACCTGTGGGTATGTCTAAAATTGCTGGATGAGTGGCAAACAATGTAGCCCCTGATCTGACGCGGCGTTCTGTGGCGTTTGATCTGGGTCTAAACTGTTTGTTCGGCCCTGTCCGTCCAAATGCTTAGTGTATTTTGATCAAATCGACTCCCCTCAGAAATTCTAAATCCCTATCAGATAATTTGGATCCACACTGAACCCAGAAGATACAGAGATTGTCCACCCTCTGTGGCGTAATGTGCCACGTGATCATCGGGCCGTTCAGAAGCCAATCCAGAGGGGAGTTTGAGAGGGTCAGCCGAATCCCCTCTGGATCCGCCACAGGAAGGCCCCCCAGCGGGCACATGACGTTTAAGCAACGTCGGCTCAACGTCGATGCAACGTCATGTTGCATCGACGTTGAGGCGACGTTGTATTAACGTCATGTGCCTGCTGGGCCAGTTGTACACGGTACGCTACAGCCTGTATTTTTTTTGCAATACATTCATGACGTTACAATGCCCATCGGGACAAATGCAGTCAAATATGCGCCACCACTGTTAGATTGTGGCCTTAGAAACCGCTCCTAGAATACATGGACGACCAGCAAAAGTGCTGATAAGCCATGGGACAGGAAAAGAGTATGCAAGCAGGCCTTATCGTTTCGAAGACTGCTAGCCCACACGACTACTCAGAAAACCCATTTTCACATGCATGGTGTATCCTTGCATAGCCGCCGAAAGTCGAAACGTTCGTAATGACACGTTTTTTTTTGTTTTTTTTTTTGGCTTTCTAATTTTTGGAATGACAAACATTTTCAAAACATCACGAAAACATACATATATAAACTTGACCCCCATAAACCCCATATATAGTAAAACTGGGGTTTACAGGGGTGCACATTATTTTTCTTATTTCTGCTTAAAAAACATAGATTGTGGGTACTCGTTAGAACCGCCTCGGCGAGGCGGTTCTAACGAGTACCTACAATCTATGTTTTGAGCAGAAATATGAAAAATATCAGAATTTTTATCTGAAAACTTTCAGTTTTTGGTGGTGAAACTTCCAATATATTTGAATAGGCGTGTTTTCGTAATGTATATCGAAGTAGGGATCCTTTTGGAAATACAAAACAAATCAAAATCAGAAACTAGCACACGCGGTTTGAATGAATCTGTTCTTGAGGAATAATGGAAAATGCAGCATCCGTCACCCCCCCTCCAACCCCTTTGCCCCAACAGCTTTGGGCGGGATTCTATGTTCACATCAACATTCATGACAATAACCAAAGACACACACGTTTATTCGTTTATTCTTGAAGCCAGAAGATATTGGTTAATCGTTGACATCATGCATATTAAATAATGGCATCAACTCAATGTCTGTGCCGATTGTTGACTTTGTGTTACAGCATAAACAAATGAATATGATATAACATTCTTCAAAAGCTTTTCTGTAAACCAAGAAACCCCAAACCTCCCCACACATCCGTACTTTCTGGCCATGATGGTTATGGCCATCGCTGATCGAATAAAAATAAAATACCATATTTACCCAGAGTGTTCGGACATCTTAATTCCTCAGCATTCTTGCAATTGAAATTCATCAAATGCATTATAATACACATTTATGTGCCTAAAAACTGTTGGATAACAGCCAAACATTATAGACCATGATCAGACGCCGCGTTCTGCGTTCTGCGGCGTCTGATCTGGGTCTAAAATGTTTGCTCAGATCCCTACGTCAATATAAGCCCTGACCAGACTGTGCGGATGCGCAAACTGGCCTGGGCCTGCGTGGTTCGCGTAAAGCGTTTTAGGCCTGTGTCGATTTAACATTACATAACATGTCTTACCTTTCAGTCCTAAAAAGAAACTAGCCTAACTTTGACACACTTTACTTTATCAAGAAAGCAAATCGATGTCTAAGATATATAGTAGCTAATCTTCCCTCTCAAAAGTCATACCTACTATCGCTTTACGCTATTTTATACGGTTTATATATATACTACATAGATGAAAGATATAGAGAGGATTTCCGTATTAAATGTCCACCAATCACTGACAAGAAAATGGAATTCATTCTGTCACGAAGGTCATCTCACCGATTATCTCTCGTATTTAGAAACATTATCATGATAAAACGTTTTCAATGAAATTTTATTAAATTATCCTCAGTGGTTTGCTAAATTAAATTTTGTGTTTCCTTAAAATGTTATAATGAAGCAAAAAAAAAAAAAAAAAACAAAAAAAAAAAAAAAACGTCTGCTGCTGCTGCTACTACTACTACAAATAACAATAACAACAACAACAACAACGACAGTAACAACAATAATAATAATATTGATAATAATAATACATGTAATAATAATACAGTTGGCTACTCAATCCAGTATTTTTAACCCTTGTCCTGCTGAACCCGGATATACCCTGCCTTTGCAAACAGTGTAGATCCAGATCAGCTGGCTTCTGAAGAAGCCATCTGGATCTGCACTGTTTGCCATTAGGTATGTGAATTTGTAGCAACAATCCGGATCAAGTAATCTGACTGGCTGAAAATTAGAAGTGGGCGTGGCATCGTAATTTATTCAGCAGGACAAGGGTTAATGTCAAGAGGTAGTAAAATGGACTATCATTGCTGTCATATGAAGAGTCTCAATGAAACCGAGACTTTGAGTTTCATTATTTTATGTGTTCTTTGTTTCCAAGCAATGAGCAACCTTTATGGATTTTATTGTTCAAAATTTAGGACACGTATAGTAAGGAGTTAAGGCGTACAGTCGAACCTTAATAGCTCAACACCGATGGCTCGTTTACCATGGCTAATTCGAACTCGTTTTTTAGTCCCTATGAAATTCTTCCGACAGCTCAAGAAAACAAATATTAGGGAAATTTTCTTATTTTATCATGAAATTGTATGTTGTGCGTATTCATTAGAATCGCCTCATCATTCTAATGAGTACACTCAACATACCATTATTGTATAGAAGATCGAAAAAAACTTCCCTAAATTATCATCATTTGCTTCCTGACGTGGCGCCATGATTAATCCTCAGTGGCTCGAACTATACATGTCTCGAATAAATTTCCATGGTCCCGAAGATGTTCGAAATTGATCCTATTGTATGGAATAAGAAAAGTTCACCCTAGTCAGTCTCAGAGGTTACACCTAGAAGCTAAGACTGTTCCCCTATAACAAACTTTTGGCACACATCAAGGCTTATTAATTTTGATTCTTTTTATCATACAGACCAAATACTACCAAATATACGCCGTTTAGATTTAAATGTTTGTACTTTAACTCAAAATACCGGAAAATGAAACCTGCCTCACATGTCAATCTGCATATTTGCCGCAAGTGATGGAACTAACAATTATTAGATGTTTTTCACTTTGTGGTGGTGCGGGTGTACAGTCTGAACTGGGTTTCAGCCATTCATTGTCATTGATAATCTTCATAATAGTACAGGGACACTCGACTTCCATAGAAACAAATCTAAAGGCAAACAATACTGGAGAAGTTTTGAAGTTTAATACTGGACCGTATTTCGGGCAAACGATCGGTTAAGCCGAGAAAAAAAATAAAGCCAAGGCCTTCGCTGCTCACGATGTACGCAATATCACGATCTTCTAGATAATAATCCACCAGAGAGTGCCTGCATGGCTGGGCAGCTAAGTTTGCAGTTCGCACACGGTCGGACAAACGTCGTTTTTTTTTTGTTTTTTTTTTTTCGTTTTTTATTGTCCATGAAGTAGAAAATATTGATATTTTTGTGTTTGGAGCTGTGCTTATAGGGATCGACAATAGGCCAAAGCGCCAAGCAAAATTTGTAGCAGAGACGTTCTATTTTTTTTTTTTTTTTTTTTTCATAGAAAAGTTGAGATTTCATGTGAATCGTCTGCTCAGCAGATGATTCACATGAAATGTCAAGACTTACTTTCTATGAAAAGTAAAACAAAAAGTAAATTTTAAAACTTCGTCTGCTGCAGTTGTGATTGGCGCTTTGAGGGTTAATATGACATTCAGACGGTTTCTAGTGTGTATACCGCTGATGTCTACGTCGGCGTCGGCGAGACGACTTCTTGTCTGCATGATATCTCATGAACTGGCCATGGATCTATCAGCATGCGCCTATGCTTTGAATAATTATTGGAGAGTCTAACTTCCTTATCAATATCGGCACGTGTGGGGAACATCTGTTTATGTTTTCATACTAAACAAGTATATTTGCGTTCCGCCATGAGAAAAAAAAAAAAAAGAGATTCAGGGAACAGCAAGAGCTCAGATCACCCAGTCCATCCGCCCCGTCTGATCTGGGTTTTGAGCTTAAACAACTTTTACTCGACTGGAACCTCGTCCTTAATTCTGATGCAGCTCAAAATTACAAATATGTATTCGGTCCGCAGAGGGTAGTATTCAAGAAACCTAGAGCCTTATTTATTTACGCCGGGCTCCAGCCCGGCGTATCTATTTGGGGTTGTTTTTGTAAAATGTATATGCATTTGAAGAACATCTTCCAGTTTTATGGGGTTCTTAGTGGGGTTATATATAACTGTTCACTCCCCACTTTTTTTTATTTTTATTTTTATTTTTATTCAAAGTCACACTTTTGCAGCAGAGAACTGTGATATTGGTAACTTAGTGAAATAAAAAATGGGAAGTACTGTGTAGAATGAATGTAGCAATGTGGGTTTTGCTAATTTAAAAGAGAAATGAGCAGTTTTCCTGTAAGAGCCCCAATTTGACCATTCGACCTGAAATGAGCTTGTCGCTGTCAATATTCGTACACGTTTGAATGTTTTCATTTCGTTTTTTTCGTCGTACTACGAAGAAGAAACAAAAGATATTTTTTCTTTGATTACGATTGGGAATATGCATTCTCAAATCGAACGGATTATAAGCTGGTTTAATAATACAGTTTAATTTGATATTCAAGCATGGAAAGATTTGGGCCGAAAGAAAACGTTATGAGTGGAGAAAAGAACGAAACACTGCTATATAGATGATTTCGGATACAGTATGTTCGGCCTAGGCTATGGGTGGCGACATGTAATTATGTATGCGGGCTAGAAAACAGACAATCATAGTTGATTTTTTTACATAGCTCTGATAACGTCTATAATGTTTTTATCATTGAGTATTGCGATAATTTATATAATTATAACCTTTCATAAATTATAACATTTTTTCACTATACTACGATTTTTTTTGGGAGCTAAGTAATGCATGACAGATTAGTTTCTCGGCGTACTGATGCTTTGCATCAATGTTTTTTTATTTACATTTGCTGTGATTCTTTTTTATGTGTGTGTTCTAGCTGAAGTCCTTACTGATTTCCACGTCCAGGTATCTAGACTGGCTCCAGTCCCTAGTAACTACATTTGTTAATTTTATAAATTCTCTGATATAGACACTAAAATAAAATCAAGACAATATTAATTAGCTAAAATTATGAAGCACTAGTCACTAGTGCTTCATAATCTTAGCATGTTAATATTGGAGATTTATAAATATTAATAAAGTTAGTCACTAGGGACTGGAACCAGTCTACCAAGTATCTGATATGGCCCACAGCTGTTGGAAAAATATTAATAGAGTTATCCGCGAAAGACCCCAATGCAGGAAGCAATAACTTCATAAGTGAAACATCACAGTGAAAAACAAGTGAAACACTTGTGGATTATACTAATTATCATTGTCATCATCACCTCTCCCTATGAACAATCTTTGATATTGTACCAGTATTAGAGTGAATTTAGTTTTTTTTTTCCTTCTTGTGGAGAAATGTGCTAAGTAATTGCCACCTTGCTCTATAGTCACTTGCTAATATCCTCACATGTCATAACTGACCTGAGTGAACAAAGTAAACTGTTCTGTTCTGTTAACGAGACATAAAGAAAAGCTGCAAGTCATAACGTAGGAAAAAAAATCGAAGAAGAAATTTTCGCTACTTTCTTATTCTAACGCTACTTTTGTCAATGTTTGGAAAATCCGCGGTGTAATCTGAACTTAGCAAAAGTTTACTTTGAAACGGGCAATATAGAAAACGAAATCTTTGCTTTTTTTTATTCTTATGTTCGATCAAATTGGTGACCACTTGCTTAACAGTTGGCATGCATATTAAAATTTTCAGCAGACAACATTTGGAAATATTTTCTTATTTTTCCCAGAAATTAGGTTTGGCATTTATGCAAATCGTCCCATAAGGAGACAATTTGCATGAAATGTCGAAGCCTATTTTCTTAAAAAAAAGAAAGAAAGAAAAATATCACCAGTTTGTCGTCTGCTGAATTTGCCAACACAGTACTAAAGGATATAACAGATTTTGCAAAAGACGTACAGAAAAGCTGCGCATCCCAGCAAACACACAACAGACGTCGTTACAACGTCGCTGCAATATGAGTAAGCACACGACAAAACCTACAATAAGACCTATGTGACCAGTTAAGGCTCAGATCAGCCTGTACATCCACCCAATATGGCAAGGCTTCTTGTTTATCCCTCTTTGGATAGCCTGAAGGCTGTAGAACGCATATGCAATCAGCGAAGACTCTGATCAGACTGAGTCTTCGCTGGCCGCAAAAGTCTTCTTGCAGGTTTTGTCGGGCGCTGGTAAACAGTAAAGGTACAGATCAGCAACGAAGGCGCAGAATATGATAAGGGCGGTCTGGATATTCGGGCGCTGGCTCATATGCATCGTTACTCTTAGTTTTGGAAGAACTGGACACTCTTGGTTGATTTTCCGCCATTTTGTTTGGAGGGAGACAACTTCTGGGACTTCCTGTTTGCTTTCATGCTTTCCTTTTTAGGGGAGGCTACTCCGTCAATATCTATAAATGGCTCTACTCTGAAAGGAAAGAGATTTCTTCCCACGGAAGCAAATTGTTTCCTTTTAGGAATAGACCTGGCTCCTGATTATGTAGTCTTGTTAACGTAATATCATAGAGGACGATGGAGAGTGCAAATACAGTTTTAAAGGGAACGGATGCACACTTTTAGGGGATGCAAATCTGTGAAATTGGTTTTGTTTCCCTTCTGAAAAGGAGTCTACTCTAAAAGGAAGGAATTTGAGAGCAAATTCTTTCCTTTTAGAGTAGACCCCTTTTCAGAAGGGGATCAGAAGGGATCTACTCTAAAAGAAAAGAATTTGCTTCCCAAGGAAGCAAATTCTTTCCTTTTAGAGTAGACCCCTATTCAGAGGGGGCTTGATGCGTAGGAAACCTTATAAGAGGATCCATTTATCTTAAGCCCTCGACCAGTCAAAGTCCATGCTTGTCTTTATTTGTCAGTGGAACAATTGTTGTCGAACCAATGTCATATATAATAACATGCCTATGTAGTTACACTTGAGGTTATTGATGGACAAGATAAGTACGAAAATCAATTTGAAACTATTCACTGATCGTTACAAGGTGTTAGCATCTGGTCAGCAGTTCTGATCGACCGTAAGGGCAATAAAGTGCAAAGATTGCCTTACCTATTTAGTCCCATTTAATATAGTTCGCTAAGTCCATATCACACCAGATATTTTTTATCTAAACAGATTTTCCAAAACTGACAAAAGTAACGTTAGAAGAAGAAGAAGCTTATTGTTCATTTTCCCCTTATGTTTTGCAAAATCAGCTTTTTATTAGGAATGTACATGTATATACCCAGCTAGCATTCTACGTAAATCTATATCGGGCCGTCATCGGCCCGTCAGCTACCCTGACGGGCCGATGACGACCCGATATAGATTTACGTAGAATGCTGACTGGGTACTTTTAAGCGAAGCAACCACATCAAAATTGTTTTGTCTTCCTTCTGAGAAGCCATCATGTTCCCCTATATTATACTTTTGAAATGTACCCCCCCCCCCCAACAGTGTCATCTGTCACGTGTAAAAACCCGGCTCCCTACCAAGATGCAAGGTCAAATTCGAACTCTGTATAAATTGTCGGTATATCTCAGCGACAGTAGTTCATCCTCGACCTGTAACTGTTTGATGTTATCCAGGGGAGGGGGTATGCGTGGGTAGGTGTGTTGGTGGGTGTAGGCGTGCGGCCTTCTGCTGAAAGTTTCGGAGAAATATGAGTCGCAAAGCGAGAAAACGTACCTTCTGATATGTGCGTCCAACGAAGACTTAAATTAGCCTGCACATCCGTCTGGTCAGAGTCTTCGTTTTCTGCATACCGAAAGAAACTGTCATTCCTTGGCTAACCAAAATGCGCCCACTGAAGGTTCTGATTAGACCGCGGGAATGCGCAGGCTGATCTGAATCTTCGCTGGGCGTACATGTAGGAAGGCACGTTTTCTGACATACCCAGCTAGCATTCTTTGTAAATCTATAGCGGGCCAATAACGGCCCGCTATAGATTTATAAAGAATGCTAGGTGGGTAGTGGGCCCATATATTATGTGGGAACACTGGGGCACGCATAGGCATTTGTGGAATAGCGGAATGCTAAAGATAGCAATGGCAAACAGCGGATGTCATGATCAGACAGTGCGGAGCTTTTAACTTGTAAATCGGACATGTAAACAGATACTTGTAAATCGGACATGTAAACAGCGAGTGACACTGCAGAAAGGGAAGGGAACAAGGAAGCAACAGTGAAGAAAATAAATCGTGTTATCATAAAGTAATGACAATAAACGGTAATAAAGATTTAGCAACAAATCAGACAATATGCAAACAATTGCCCCCGAAGTTCAAGTTTACGCAAGTGATATTAGTAAATTAAAGTCGCCAAATTTGATTTTGATCCATTTAAGAACTTAAACTCATTGTCAGGGTTTAGAGTCCTTTTTGTAGCTTTAGAACTAATATACTTGTTTACGAACTATTTAATTTTGTATCTTGAAAATGGCACGTGCACTTGATCTAGAGTCGTGCTTACCGTATGGCCCTTTGGATATTCGGACATTTATGCCTCAGCACGCAAATACACACACATGCACCCACGCGCGCGCGCACGCACGCACGCACGCACACACACACACAAACTTCCTACCAAAAGCCAATTATGACAGTTCCAACCAGTAAAAATAAGGGTACAAAAGGGTTTATATCATAAATGATTTTTAAATTTTTTTTTTTACTACATCAGTCTGTGTTACTGTGCTGAGTAAACCAAACCTTCCTCTACTACTCAAAGTTTGATAGGGATCTCGTTTTATGTATCAAATTTTGCAGTGCAAATGTACAAATTCATGAAAGAGTTTGCACTCCGTATACTGAATATTATCTTTAGGTGCAAATCGTGCATTTCAGTACTGACGAAAGTGCACACTTATCACACTTTGCAAATGAACCCATGCACCCTCAAAATCTTGCGTAACACTGCATTCGAGCCTGAACATTGTTATTCATTTTCTAAGCGTGAAAAAGGTTTTCCTTTGATTTCTTAAACCCTTAAATGCCTCGAGGACAATTCAGAAACCGTCTAAGTCCCGAAGAAATCAACCGTGGGTTGGAATGTTAGAATCTGGCCTCTCAACGTCGTGTTGCTGTGATTCTGAATGTGTCACAGAGCGTGGTATCCCGAATGTGGAATCGTCATCTAACCCACGGAAATCCTTCACACAGACATGGCGGGGGTCGAGACAGGGCTACAACTCAAGGTCAGGACCGGTTCTTGTTGATTCAATCTCGACGTCAACGGTTCCTTAA
Organism: Anodontia alba; assembly: GCA_964016985.1. Taxonomy (NCBI): domain Eukaryota; kingdom Metazoa; phylum Mollusca; class Bivalvia; order Lucinida; family Lucinidae; genus Anodontia; species Anodontia alba. The sequence continues at coordinate 119,425,897 of OZ024823.1, forward strand.
CGCTACGCGCTTGAATAACGAGTTTAGAAACGAAACTGGAGTACGCATTTCTACATAAACAGTCAGAAACAGACTCCATGAGTTCGGACTTAGTGCCAGGAGACCCGCTGTACGTATCCTGTTGACGCGACAGCATGTGCAAGACCGACTAGACTTTGCCAGAACTTAGGTGGACAATTCGTGACTGGACACGAATTCTTTCCACTGATGAGTCCAAATTCTGTCTAGACTTCACTGATAAACGTCAGTTGGTGTGGAGAATGTCCAAAGAGCGATTTCATTACTTGAATGTGGCAGAACATGACCACTATGGCAAGGGCGTCAATTGAAAAACTGACCTGTATGTTGTTGAAAACGGAACGTTAACGGCAGAGAGGTACTGTAATGAGAGTCTTGATCAGTTTGTGAGACCATATGCTGGTGCTATCGGTCCGGACTTTATTCTGATGGACGATAATGCCCGTCCCCACCGTGCACACGTCACTGATGCACTAATCTGGAACGTGAGACAATCGTGCGTATGGACTGGCCTGCTCGATCGCCGGACTTGAATCCGATTGAGCATGCGTGGGACATGCTTCAGCATGCTGTTTCAGCCCGACCTGTGCAGCCAAGGACTTTACAGGAGCTCAAGGATGCATTGGTTGCTGAATGGAGACTCATTCCACAAAACCGGATAAGGACTCTGATTACGAGCATGCAAAGGCGATGTCGTGCTGTAACTGATGCCCGTGGACGTCATACGCGTTATTAGGGAAGTTTGCCTCAACAAATTTAGAAATTTGTGAAAATTCAGTCGCCAAAAATCCTTAGTGTTACAGCACATTTTGGGGGTGCCCAGGCTTTTGCTGTTACCACGCTTGAATATACTGACATTTGACGAAATGAATCAGTGGAATTACTGAAAGACATGTTTTCTATCATTTTGTATCAATTTTGGATTCAGCTAATTCATTTATCAAAAAAACTATTTTGCATTAAAAAAGTGATCCCTATCAAACTTTGAGTAGTATATATGGAGACAATGCCATGGCATGTAGAGCTCTAGATAAGAAAGTTATCAAGATGAATGCTTTTTATCCATGAGAACATATGTATCCAAAACATATGTTCTTATGGAGAAATGGGAAAATATTAATATTTTTGTTTGAAAAAATATGCTTTTCTATAGCTCAGCCTAAGAAGTATGATTTCATATAGACGTGTTAAAGTAATGCGGACAATGATTGGATCAGACTGCACGACTGCTTATGATGCTCAGGATCGTGTCTGTCAAAAGACGACTCATTTTCTCTTACAGTGTCCAGCTGTCATCTATTGTTTCATTGGTTCATAATTTCTTTGACCTTTTCCTACAAGAATTTCGCGGAAGAATATCTTAAGAGTAAGTACTTAAAATGTTAACTTATTATTCTTTATTTCTTCCGATTATCAAATAGTCTTATCTTTTTTATTAAACAATTTTTCGTGTAATAAATATGTTTACTTTTATGTGCACTTTTCATATTGATATCGCTCCCTACCTCTTATTGTCCTTTATTACCTACCGTATATACTCTAAGTATTCTGACATCTTAATTACTAAACACACGTGTGTATTTGCATATGTCACACATACGAATACGTAACAGATGTGTTACATATGCGTACAGTTGTAACACACCTGTTACGTAATCGTTTGTGTGACATATGCACACTCACACACACCTTAATCACTTACCACTTTGCAAGCTGGACAAAAATTTCAGCAGATGACATTTTGAAATATGTTTCTTATTTTTTCAAAATAATAGGATTTGACATTTCAAGCAAATTTTGTCCTAAAGAGACAATTTGCATAAAGTGCCAAATCCTATTTTCTAGGAAAAATAAGAAAATGGTAAATGTTAACATTACCGTATTAATTTTGTCCTAACTTTGAACAAGACCTTTTTTCTACCTGTTGACGCATTTAAAACTGTTGGGTAAGTAGCAATTAGTGTAGACCCTGAGCAGTAGGCGCGTTTTGCTACATCTGATTTGGGTCTACACTGTTAACTCAGGCTGGTAAATTAGGTATTTCTTCTAGAATACTGACTTTGGTTTACTTTTGATAAACTCGCTGTCAGAGTTTGAGTTTTACGACCCAATCAACACTGTTAAAGTCATGTAACCTACCCACACTTTTCCTGGGCAGGCTTAGTCCTTTAAGAGCTTAACCAGTACTTGTGCAAAGCGCTTGAACTACAAATCTACCAAAATACACGCTCTAAATCAACATGATGCGAGGAAATTATGCGAACGGTGTGGTCGAATTTTAACAATGAACACATACACACACACGCTGAGAGAGAGAGAGAGAGAGAGAGAGAGAGAGAGAGAGAGAGAGAGAGAGAGAGAGAGAGAGAGAGAGAGAGAGAGAGAGAGAGATTTCATTACCTCTGTTTCTGACATATTTAAGCCGTCAGTCAGCCACTTCTCGTGGTATTCAGCCTGCTAATATACAAAACCTGAAAAAAAAAAGAGTTTTTCACGTCAGCGAGCACCAAGCACAATCCTGTCTTCCGTTTCACAGCGGCTCGCAATGAGCCGGAACGTCGGAAAATGTACCTTTGGACATATGCGCCCAGCGAAGATTCAGATCAGACTGCGCATCCGCGCAGTCTGATCAGAATCTTCACTGAGCGCATTTCGGATAGCCAAGGATGCAAAGTTTCTTCATGCGGACAACGAAGACTCTGATCAGACTGCGCGGATGCGCAGGCTGATTTGAGTCTTCGTTGGGCGCACATGTCAGAAGGTTCGTTTTCTCATGTTGTGGCTCATATGTTTTGATACTTATTCAATTAATAGCAAATACCAATTTGAAGGGTAGTATTCTTTGCAAAAAAGTCCGACTTGGCTGCGAGAAAAGGGGGCTACGGGCCACATACTCACAGCGAAAGCCCAGAACAGCCTTCGCATATGCACGTTCTGATCAGCGCCTTTACTGTTCCTCAATATAAAATAAACAGCATCCAATGAATCTGTAAGCGCGCACACAATACCCTGGTCAGACTGTTCAGGTGCAAAGGCTGATCTGGACAACCAGTGTGCGTACTGAGGCCCAAAGGGCTATATTCTCACAATGCTACGTATTTGTCATTCATTTCTATCTGATCAAATATCTTACAGTTGCTCAGGGTATTGATGGCCAGATCAGACCAACAATGATTTTTCACCTGTACATAAAAGATTAACAGTTTACATTTAAAATAGTTTTGTCAATTTTAGTAGTATATGTTTGTTATACAAACAAGACATGGACATTTATGCGAACGGCAAAGACCCAAATCAGTCTACGCCCTTGTTATACAAACATTTAAAATAGTTTTGTCAATTTTAGTAGTATATGTTTGTTATACAAACGAGACATGGACATTTATGCGAACGGCAAAGACCCAAATCAGTCTACGCCCTTGTTATACAAACAAGGCAAAACAATTATGAGAACAGCAACGGCTCAGATCAGCCTGCGCATCCGTGCAGTCTGATCTGGGCATTTACTGTTCGCTTATGAATATAACAATACCTAATGTATCTATAAGGGATCAACAAAAGACCTGGTCAAGTTGAGACTGATCGAGACCTTTGATCTCCGCATATTTAAACACATCTTTTTACCACAGCACAAAACTTACCATGCTATGGTTAGATTCAGCAGACGACAATTTGGTGAAGTTTTTCCAGAAAATTGGGATGTGACATTTCATGCAAAATTGTCTCCAAATGTGCATGAAATATCAAATCATATTTTCTTAAAAAAAAAAAAATAAATAAATAAATAAATAAAATAAAAATAATAAAAAAAAAATAAAAAAATAAATAAAACGAATATAAAAATAAATAAATAGAAATAAATAAATAAAATATTTCAAAATTGTCGTTTGCTGCAAATTTTATTCAGAGTGCTAAGCGTTAATTCGATACCCTGAAGTACTTTGATGAGATAATGTAGACTTTTCTGAAATGACGATAGTCTGTGCTATTGTTAAACAACAACAAATATTATCATAACAGATACGGGCCGCGCCAGGCGAAAACGTGTCTTCGGGCATATGCGGACAGCGAAGATCCAGATCAGCCTGCGCATCCGCGCAGTCTGACCAGGGCCTTCACTGTCCGCTAACAGAATCACTAGATACTACAGAATATATGAATGGACAGCAAAGGCGCGGATGATACTTTGCGCATTCGCATGCTTTTCTGAATCTGCGCATATTGTGCATGTTCGAAAGCACTTTTTCGCTTGACGAGGCCCATAGATTATCTAAAATAGCACAAAGACAATTCCCATGATTCTGGATTGTATACTGTCGTAGTGGCCCATCAATATTAGTAGCTAGTAACGCGATAAACATGAATGAAGAAATTTAGGAAATGCCCCAATCACAGACCGGCGCCTACCTCCAATACCGAGAAGAAAAGCGAACAGACAGGACCATTAAAAGCCAGAACATACCCAGCTAACAGTCTTTATAAATCTACAGCGGGCCGTTATCGGCCCGTCATCTACCCTGACGGGCCTATAACGTCCTGCTATATATGTAGAATGCTTACTGGGTATAGCTAAACGACAAGCTAAGCAACCAGTGAGGTGATCACAAAGGTAGAAAGGACAGAACAAACACAAGAACAAGGTACCAGTCAGGAAGGGGAAAAATCCCGCAGCCGGGAACCACAAAATAGTACAAAGAACGAGCAATGTCACACACACACGCACGCGCGCGCACGCACGCACGCACGCACACACACATACACACACACACACACACACACACACACACACACACACACACACACAAACAAACGAAAAAAAAAAACAAACAAAAAACAAAACAAAAAAAAAAAACAACAAAAAACAAACAAACAACAACAACAACAAAAAAGTATTTTAACCCTTTCAACACTGAGTTTATAAAATGGACTCTTCTATCTCCGAATTTGGTCACATCCATTGTTGAAAATAGGGGCTTCATGCGTCAAAAACCAATAAAAGAATGACAAATAGTTTAGATCTTTATGTGACGGCTAGTTTCGTGTATTTTCTGTCTTGACGGGACCCAGTCTGATCAGAGACTTCGCTGGGCGCGCAGTGGTCACTACACAGCGTGCACATGACGTTTATACAACGTCCCATTAATGTCGATGCAACGTCATGACGTTGCATCGACGTTAATGCGACGTTGTATAAACTTCAAACGTTGCATCGACGTTAATGCGACGTTGTATAAACGTCATGACGTTGCATCGACGTTAATGCGACGTTGAATAAACGTCATGTGCACGCTGGGTATGGATGTGAGACTTCTATAGACGGACAGCGAAGACAGAGAGCAAAAACAGTAGACCCCTTTTCAGAAGGGGCCTGGTGTGCAGGAAAGCAAACAAGAAGTCACATAAGTTGTCTCCCTTATAAAAATGGCGGAAAATTTACCAGATGTATCCAGTCTCCTCAATACTTCGCTAGTCTTATGTGCAGGCTGATCCGAGTCTTCCCTAGGCGCATGTATCATAAGGTACTTTTTCTCACGTTGCGGTCCATTCGAGAAACTGTTGGTCTTTATAAAAGATTTTAATTAAATTTGTTATCCGTTTAAGATTGTCAAAAGGGTTCTTTATCAGTAAATATCGAACAGACAGATAAGTCTTAACAAAATAGGACGTTTACTACATATGCACTCGGTGATTATGCTAAATACATTGTAGTTAATATAAAGAGTTTATAGTTTGTAAAAGCGCGTTTATCCACAGTTCTTCATGGGAGAAATGGATTTCAGTTACTATACAAGGGGCGAATCAAACAAAAACGAGCCTCTGAGGGACGAATCAGACCTCATAGGCTCGTTTTGTCTGATTCGCCCTCGCGGGGACGGGAAAAGGGAGAGGGTAACTTGGGGATAAATGTGGTACAGGTGTGCGAGCTAGTATTTCGAAACCTACCCCATGCATTCATATACCTGGACTTTGAAAAAACAGACCCATTCATATACTTGATCGTCCAAAATGTTGACCCATTCATATACTGCCCTTTGACTTTTATAACCCATTTATTGCTGGTAGTTGGACAAATATAACAGTCAATTCATTGAATACCAAGAGAACAAGCGCCCTTGACAAATCTATGAGCGAAAAATATACACATTTACCAGGATGTCAGAAAAGTGGGGCCTTTCGCATACAAATCAAGAAAAATAGGGTCAGTCATATACTTTCTTTTGAAAAAAAAGGGGGTGGGGGTGGGGGGGGGGGGGCAATCATATACCTGGCAGCGATGAAAAAAGGGGCCATTCGGCACGCACATCCGCACTATGTTATACATGTATATAGGAAGTTACCTCCGCCGCCACCCCCACGAGGTTTCGCCTCATATATCGCATATGCAAATGTGTATGCGGGGTCTTTGCAGCATTTCTTTGACAACTTTTGGGTTTGTATAATGGGGACGTTTTCCATTCTTTCTCCACCTCTCCTTGCAATTTCTTTGGCAACACTTCATTGGGAGCAGGCCCGGAGAGCAGGCTGCCAACCAGGATGTGAGGACTGGAACCTGATTGGACAATATTAGGAGACTGTTTATCCGTTTTACACAAAATAGTATTTTGTTTAAATGCATTTGGCAATAATATGTTAGTGTGCTATGGTTAAAATTAGACTTAGTACACCTTTTTTCTTTATTTTATTTTTCATTAAAATGAGGGTACATGTCTTCAAGGGCAAACAGTGCCAAATCACCCCTTTTTGAAAGACCCCTTCTTTCTTGCAATGCATTTTTTCAGTCTAAAATATAAATGGAGATACCCAGAAAATGCTACAATCACGAAGCACAGCCTTCCGATACACCAAAAGAAGGTGAGATGAGGAACAAATAATGACAAAGCGAACGTAACATATGAAACCACCGACACACAAAGAAAGAAAGAAGAGCTACAACAGAAGAACCACCTTGGAACGGTAGGTAGGGTGTGTGTGTGTGTGTGTGTGTGTGTGTGTGTGTTAGTTGGGGGGGGGGGGGGGGGGAGGGGGTAACTTTGGGGTAATTATGGTACAGGTGTTCGTGCCAGTATTTCGAAACCTACCCCATTCATATACCTAGCCTTTGAAAAAACGGACCCATTCATATACTAGATCGTCTGAAATGTTGACCCATTCATATACTGCCCTTTGATGTTTTGTACCCATTTATTGCTGATAGTTTGACAAATGTATCAGTCAATTCATTGAATACCATGAGAACAAGAAACCTCGAAAAATCTCTGAACGAAAATATGTGCATATACCGGGATACATCAGAAAAGTGGGGCCTTTCATATACTAATCCAGAAAAATGGGGTCAATCATACACTTTTTGCTGAAAAAAGGGGCTAATCATATACCTGGCAGCGCTGAAAAAGGGGGCCATTCGGCACGCACATCCATACTATGACATATATAGGAAGTTACCCCCTTACCACCCCCCACCCCTCCACACCTCCTCGAGGAAGGAAGTTTTACACTAACGTTTTAGTTTTAGACCAAGAAAATGTGCTTTAAAGTGTTACTGTAGATTTAACCTCTCTCTGTAACACTACAACAGCAAGTTTGACTTCCTAAAGGTGGCCGTTGTAGGGTAGTTGCACAGTATATCCATGTACAGTCAGATTGCGTGGCTGCACTGGCTGGCCTGGATCTTTACTGTTCGCATATGCCCCGAAAACATCGATTCTCGTGGCACAGTTCAGTTTTGCTTGGCCGAGGAACGACATTTCTACTCTCTTCAGAACTTCCTGTTCCAAATAGTGGATGATCTCTCAACAACATAGACTGCTCCAAAGACCTCGTCAAGAGTTTTTTCTCAGGATGCCTTGTCCTGTTGGAGGCGTCGTTAGTAACATGACTCCGCAACCCTTTGACTTTGCATGTCTGAGCATAGTCATAGTTTCAATAGTTACTTTCATTTAACCACAGCCAGTCGCTCGTGGGTACCACTGGCAGAACGCGGCGTCTTATTAGGGTCTACACTGTTTGCCATAGATACAGCTATATTTTAGACACACCAAGAGGTGGTAGAAGGGACTATTTCAAATTTTAGGACAAGTATGGTAAATAGTTAAGGTGTCCAAATAGTAAGGGGTAACTATGGTAGATTCTAAAAGCATTCTTGATGGCTGGCAACGGACACTCTTCCATCACGAATGTCGGAAGAATCCATTTCATATGCGAAGGGGTCTTAAGCAGAACCCACCTTGATTGATTTTTTATTGAAAATTGCTGATGTACTGAAAAACACTGTAGACCCTGATAGGACGCCGCGTTCTGCGGCGTCTGATCTGGGTCTACACTGTGAGCCAAGGTTCATTTACGGACGAATTAAAACAGTGTGTCTCGTCTCGAAGAAGAGTTTACCCACCCCCCCCCCCCCCCCCCAAAAAAAAAAAAAAAAAAAAAAAAAATGTTTTCCTGTCTGAAAAGGGGTCTGTCTAAAAGGAAAGAATTCGCTCAGATTTGCTCCCAATGTGGGAGTGGCACCAAATTCTTTCCTTTTAGAGTATACCTCTTTTCAGAAAGGGCGCAAATTCTTTCTTTTTAAGATTAGATTCTTTCCTTTTAAGATAGAAAAAAAAGTATGAGAAAAGTCCAGGGAGTGCCATAATCACAAACCGCAGCCCTTCCCAGACCCCAAGAGGAAGAGGAAACCGACAAATCTAAACAAGCACAAACCGAACAAACGTACGAAAAGCACTAAGATTAGCTCTCTCTTCCCCAAGCGAGGTAATCGCAATACTAAAAGGACTGAAAAACACAAGAACAAAATGACACACGGAAAGACATACAACAAATCGCCTCGTAGAATAAACCACAAAGCAACAAGGAGTAAGACTAACACCTCTAGACCTCTTTTCAAACGTGAGGCCACTGGGTTTGACAGAGTTGCCTCCCTTGAAAGTGTATCCATTCCCCTTGCTCTGTAAAACTGTCGAATCCAGCACCAACTTACCCTAGTGACGAACAAATAGATCCAGTAAAAAGAACAGAATTGCCGTGTACACGTCTCCCTCCCCAACATACACGTTTAATAATAACTCCTATTCATCACATATAAACAGAATTTACATAAAATTTCCAAATACCGCTTTTAAATTAAAGATAAAACAAATCAAGAGGTCGTTTCGCCAATAAATCTAGTTACTATACTGGATTTCTTTTCAGCCAGCGTTGCACAATAGAATGATCAGGGTAAATGGAAATCAGATTGCCATTTAAAATATCAATATTAATTCATTAAAGTCGGCTAATAGTAAAGCCTTCTTGTTTGGCTATTGTATGATTTCATTGATCAATTCATGCTAATCCATATCTGGTTCTCGGTCTAATGTACCGCCGAAACAGGAGCTAAACTCTTTTTGTAACAGTTTAAAGAAGCGGAAGTCATTTAAAATATTTTCTTTTTTTCCCCATCAAAAAAGGGATCTACATTTCATCCAAATAATATTTACAAATGAATTAAATGCTAAGCCTATTATTTTAAAACATATATCGTTCATTTAAATTTCTGCTAGGTTCGCCATGGGTATGTTAAAGGTTAAAGAGAAGGCCACTCCCATACCAAATGCGCTTGAAGTTAATGAGTTTTAACAGCAATGACTATTATTAAAACTTTAATCGAATTCGGATGAATTTGTAATAAGAAAAACTAACAGGTTAAAGGGTGCCGCCATTTTGACTATTTAATGAAGTTCAAAGCAGAAAACGTAGTTTCTGGCAAAAACCAATACACATCCTTAGAGTTAGACTGGTCACTCGCCTTCGCTATAGCTTTAATATTATTCGCTTTCTTTGTTGGTCAAGCTACAGTCTATGGCTGAATCGGGCATGTTAAAGGAACCTGGCATAGGTATGGAAGCACCTTCACGTGTCCGGGGTTACCACAGAGTATACATACAGATATAAAGATATACTAACAGTTGTGTATATTATTACAAATATTAGCTTTCACATAAAGCTTGGTCTACGCTTAGCACACAATGTGTGCTAAGCGTAGACCTAGCATTTTGTGAAAGCAAATACTTGTTTATAAATAATAACGTTGAGCAGTCCATGGAAAATAGCACTGGACCAGTCCATAAAGTGCTTCCAGAGCAATATCAAACGCTAAGATTAAGGTTTTGTGTATTTGATTTAGGCAATTATGACAATATAATTTCATTAAATATTCCAATAGCAACACTATGATCTTTGAACTTTTCAAACTTCAATAACTTTGCTTATACATGTATTTCAACCAAAGCTCTTGGCTAGTCAGGATGTTTCGTTTCGGACATATTCTCTTAAGGGATAACTTTACATGTCATAGAAGTATCGGGAGTTACGCAGCTGATTAGTCAATATTATTACAGGTGACATCTATACCATGTATATTCGGGGTAACAGATTTTAGTAATCAATGAAATTTCCTAAGGTAAATGAAGATAAAGGAAGAGTAACCACCGAAGTATTTATTTTTTGTATCTTTATTGGACGAACAAATTTTGTAACACATATAAAACTGCATAATGTCTATTCAAAAATCAAATGTTTAAAGCGAACAAAAAAAAAAAAAAAAAAAAAAAAAAAAAAAAAAAAAGATATAGATAAAAAAAAAAATGAATACATAAAGGTATTGTGTAATTTTAATAATTTTATACAAAAGACACAACTTCTGTGAGTCTAATCTGAAAAGAAAGAATTTGTTACGGATATTAAGGATTTATGTTAATTGCACATCAAATACGGGAATCATATTGAACCCAGCTTAAGCGGACGTAGCTACAAAGACTGTTGACATAGTAGTCGTGCATCTGATAATGATTAGACTAGAATGTTTTATTATCCAATTATGGCCTCTTCGCGGGTATACAATTAACGAGATCGTTCGCTTCCATACATATTTCGCCCTCAAATGAAATTGTGCTTCAGCAAGTACAAGAACTCATCAAGGCATTAAAGGAGCAGCTTATAAAAGATTGGCGCGTCCAGTCCTGAAGTAAGGCAGTTAGGTTTAGAACCCCCAGGTTGTAGTCCTGCAGGAAGAGTTGGAAAGCGTGCGAAAGCGCACAGCCAGATTTGTAACAGGAAATTACAATTATTGTTAAAGAGGCAGCTCATTTTTGACAAATGAAATTATGCCTCCACAAATACGAGAATTCATAAATTTTCTTTATTGAAAGATTTGAAAAAAAAAAAAAAAAAAAAAAAAAAAAAAAAAATCAACCAGAAAAGGCGATTTATACTTAAAAAGAAATATCCATTTTAATAAGACATTAAGACGGGTTCTAATTATTTTGTACATAATTCGACCTGACAAAATCGGCGAAAAAAAAAACAGCAAAAAACACCACCCCACCCTCAAAAACAACAACAACAACAACAAAAAAAAAAAACAACAAAAAAAACAACAACAACAACAACAACATATTTTTGTTGGGTTAACTACATTCACTGGTACCAAATTGCCAGAGTATTTAGTATAAGGTCATACTTCAAATGTGCTGAATACTTTGACGTGCATATTCATTGCAAATGTTAGCTAGCAAAATATATCTCCGCACATGCATGGCATAACATAACCACGCGGGAGTGGATAAGTACAGATAGACCAGATATCATCACTGTTCTCGTTGTGTACACCAACCTCAGATGGATCTACATATGTAGTAACTGCCTTAGCAACTCCTCGTCTTTCACGGTTGGTGCCGCCAACTAAATCATGTACCCTTGAGTCATGGGTTTTGACACACTTAAACATTATTTGACAGTGTGTTAATTTCTCCAGAAGCACACCATATCTTTTCATTATGCATGGACTGCTAGTACATTATTTAACACCATTAAGTTGACTGACTGCGCTCGAAATGACCTAAAGTGTGTCGATGGCCGTAAAACTCCAATACAAACAAAACAAAAATCATTGTAGGTACTTTGACAGGAACATTTTTGAAATGTTTGTTCAAAAGTCATCAGCCATGTATACTTTTTTGCGATGGCAACTGAAAGTCTAAAATGCTGAATTGAGCTTTTATAGTTCTTCAGTCGTTTACTCAGGTAGGCCATTTTGGCCAATGGGCCACTAGTTATTGTTATTTTCATAGATTTTGAAAGGTACTTTTACTTGCATTAAAATTAAAGCTTTACATTGTCGAATCAGCTAATACTAGCCCGGGGCTCCCCTATCTAATGATCTGCTATAGGCAATATGTTGAAAAATTCAAAGGATAATAGTAACTGTCAGAAACAAAGTCCTTGGCACCTCTTATTTGTGTACGTCAGAAGTAAATTTAACAGTTCGGAGTGAACCAAAACTCGGAAAATAACTGGAGTCATTTGGGTTAGTTCAATGAATCTTAATACATATCACGTGCGGTTTAAACGTACATGCAATCGCTGGTTAGGTTTTTGAAATAAAAGCTAATACTTCTAGAATGCATAACGGCCGGTTAGCTCAGTCGGTTAGAGCGTCGTGCTAATAACGCGAATGTCGTGGGTTCGACCCCCACACTGGCCATATATTATTCTTTTATTTTATTTTTTTTTTTCATTTATAAAAACAAAAACAAAACAAAACAAAAAAACATCTGTTTGTCGTCCACAGAAAGTGAAAGAAGGTTAAAACAGTCATGGCAGTACAACATTTTTATAATTACTTTCAGACAGGGGAGTTTTCGCTACTGGGCTCAGAGAACGCATGCTATTCTTTTTGGTGCACCAAAAGTGACATTAGGTGAGATACATGCATGTTATTGGCTGAAATTCAGTAAACTACAAAGGCTATACAACGATGAATGTTTACTGTCGTGTCAATGTATTTTAAATATTGGACTAATCCAGGGTCAATGTGAAGCAAGTAGTTACGGGAATAAATTGTGCCACTTGGTACTCTGATAGCCGCTTTCTGCAAGTGTACTGGATCATAACTCAAATGGTACGTTCATTGTCTGTAGTATTAAATACTAAATGTATCCACTATCGACGGTCGGAAGTTCGAGCCGTGTAATAACTTTTATTTTTACTCATCATAATATTTCATCCTTTTTGTGTGTTTTCTTTATGTAAATCCGTTTGTTTTTGTTTTTTTTTTTGCGGCAAAAGTTTATTTAAGTTTTCATCTAAATCACAGCGATGTGAAAATTCTTATTATGTTTTAACACTTACCACGCAGATTCAGCAAACGACAAACTGATTAGATTGTTCTTATTGTGCCCAGAGAACAGAATCTAATTAAGAAGACACTGTGCATTATTTTTGGGGAAAATAAGGAAATTATTTCAAAATTTTATCTGCTGAAATTTTTACCCAGCATGCTTAACCTTATTACAAAAAAGTCTCGTGGGTGGGTGGGGGAAGGGGGGGGGGGGGGGTAATTTTGGTACGGGTGTGCGAGCCAGTATTTCAAAACCTACCCCATTCATATACCTGGCCTTCGAAAAAACGGACCCATTCATATACTAGATCACCCAAAATGTTGACCTATTCATATACTGCGCTTTGATTTTTTGTACCCATTTTTTGCTGGTTGTTACACAAATATCACAGTCAATTCATGTAATACCAAGAGCATAAGCAGCCTCGAAAAATCTCTGAGCGAAAAATATGTGCATATACCAGGATGTCAGAAAAATGGGGCCTTTCACATAGGAATCCAGAAAAATCGGGCCATTCATATACTTTTTGTTGAAAAAAGGGGGCCAATCATATACCTGGCAGCGCTGAAAAAGGGGGCTATTCGGCACGCACATCCGTACTATGCCATATATAGGAAGTTACCCCCCCCCCCCCCCCCCCGCACACCCCCACGAGAAAAAAGTGTTCAACGCGTGTATTCATCACGAAAACACGCCTATATAATTTTGACCCCCTTAAACCCCACTTTTTTATAGTAAAACTGGGATTTACAGGGGTATACATTATTTTTTCTTATTTCTGCTCAAAATCATAGATTGTGGGCACTAGTTATAGAACCACCTCGCCGAGGCGGTTCTAACGAGTACCCACAATCTATGTTTTGAGCACAGATATGAAAAATATCAGAATTTTTATCTAAAAATTTTCAGTTTTTTTTGTTGGTAAAATTTTCAGTATATTTGAATAGGCGTGTTTTCGTAATGATGATTAGCCCTTATTGCATACGAATGGCGAAGATCAAGATCAACATGTGCATCCGCACAGTCTCGTTTGGATCTTCTCTGGATTGTCCATTCACTTATGTATTCTATAGTATATCCATTAATTGTGCAAGACTGATTAGACTGAGTGGCATTCAGTAACGACCGTAATCAGACTCCGCGTTCTACTCTGCGTCAACACTGTTTGCTCAGACTTCGGGTAAATACAGTAAGTACCAATTAGCCAGGGTCCTAAAAAGGGGTATATGAAAAGAAAATGCAATAATGCCCATTTAGCCGGGATTCTGGTCACTGGTGTACGAAACAAAAAACATAAAACACACACACACAAAACAATAAAGTTACTGAAATCACTATTGATATAACAATTATAAAGTATGAAATTAGACGGTACCCATATATAGAGGATCTTTCACGAGTGGCCATTTCATATGAAATTTATGAAACGAGCCTTTGGCGAGTTTCATAAATTTCATATTAAATGACCACGAGTGTAAGATTCTGTTTATCATATGACCCTCTAAAATTGGATTGTATCGCCTTTAAAGTTGACAACTGTTCAACAGAAAATGCATAGTTGACACGGACGTAGTCATAACGTTACTTGTTCCCGCCAAAGTGTTATATAACGTGTGGTTATACGATTTTTATAACATGACGTTATCCACTGAATAACAGCGACGTCATATGATAAGACATTTTACTCAACTGAACTCAAGACGGTCATTGACCGCCGGTCTCTTAATATAGCTTTGTTGAACCGTATTTCTCACGGAACGGATTCCTCTCATGTGTGAAAAATTCGGTCGAATTTGTCACGCGGCGTGAAGAATTCGACCTAATTTTTCACAGCTGCCGAACGTATTCCTCACCTATCTGTGACAAACTCGTTCGGTATCAGTTTTATATATAGCACGCAAACGTATTTGTCACCTTTCAAAAAAAAAAACCCCTCAAAAAAGTGCCTTTTTTTCATGCACGGATTACTCACAAACGTATTTGTCACAGCTTATGATATAAGACATACGATTAACCATTTAATACAGTTTCGAAGTAATATATTTTTCTTATCATGCATATTTTTTAATCGAGTGATAGGTTTATTATTTATTGTATTATTATTTTAACTTCGAATATTACTGGATATCATAAAATGAAATGTCATATCTGTTTCTTGATACCTATGGATTTGTTCAATAATATCAATCATCCCTTATTCTATACAGATTTCGACAAATCTTATTATAGATATAAGATTGTTGGTACTGATATCAAATATTCTAATTGTAAAGATATCTATAAATTATAGATATCTGTAAAGAGTTTTATTGATATCTATTAATAATTATGGATATTAATAATTACATATATTGATACCCAATTCGTGACTATTTTATTTCGAAAAATCGATAACTAAAAATCAGTCTTTATATTGTTATCTTAAACTTGAAATGTAAATTATTGATATAAATCAGCCCGACTTTAATACTTTAAGATATCAATGCGAATTGTTTGTAACAATGGATTAATTTTGGTAATTGATAATCGTGATTATGAAAAGCCACAAATGATCTGAATTATACATTAATTATACATCTGACCAAATAAAGCACAGGTGAGTAATTCTGTCGAATGTTTCGCAGCTCATTACGAAAACACGCCTATATAATTTTGACCCCCTTAAACCCCACTTTTATTTAGTAAAACTGGGGTTTACAGGGTATACATTATTTTTCTTATTTCTGCTCAAAGACATAAATTGTGGGTACTCGTTAGAACCGCCTCGTCGAGGCGGTTCTAACGAGTACCCACAATCTATGTTTTGAGCAGAAATATGAAAAATATCAGTTTTTCATCTGATAATTTTCAGTTTTTCGAGATGAAATTTTCTATATATTTGAATAGGCGAGTTTTCGTAATGTGTGAAAAATTTCCACCGAATTCGTCACAGTCATGATTTATTCGACAGAATACATCACATATGAAAAATCCGACCGAATTTTTCACACCTATATTCGCCGAAAATATCACATGTAAAATATCCCACTAAATGTATCAAACGTGAGGAATTCGATCGAATACTTCACAGATGTGAACAGTTAGACCTTATTCGTCACAGCTATGACATATTCGACAGAATTAATCACATATGAAAAATCCGACCGAATTTCTCACACCTATATTCGCCGATAAGGCCACGTATAAGATGTTTGACCGATTATATCAAACGTGAGAAATTCAATGATATACTGCACAGATGTGGAAAAATCGATCGAATTCATACAAGTTGTGACATACTGGACAGAAAGCATCACATGTGAAAAATCCGACCGAATTTCTCACACCTACATTTGCCGAAAATATTAAATGTAAAGTTCCGACTGAATATGTCAAACATGAGGAATATGATCGAATACTTCACAGATGTGAACAATTTGACCAAATTCGTCAAAGTCATCGCATATTCAGCAGAATACATCACATGTGAAAAATCCGACCGAATTTCTCACACCTATATTTTACCAAAATGTGTCACATGTAAGAAATTCGACCGTATATGTCACTTGTGAGGAATTCGATCCAATACTTTACAGCTGTGAAACTATGGAAAAATAGACTTAATTCGCCACACAGTTGTGACACATTTGACCGAAAACATCACATATGAAAAATACGTTCCAGTTTCTCACACCTATAATTCACCAAAGTGTGTCACATGTAACACATCCGACCAATTATATCTTGCACGTGATAAATTCGATCGAAAACTTCCCTGCTGTAAAAATAATTCGACCGAATTATTCATAGTTGTGACATATTTGACCAAATACATGACATGTAAAAAATCCGACCGAATTTCTCACACCTATATTTCACCGAAAATGTTTCCATTCATTAAAAATTTGTTTACTGGTGTGCAAGCAATAGAAATTCTAATGTGTGACAAACTCGTTTGTGTTAAAAACTCTAAATCCGCAAAACGTATTCTTCACCTTTGTCCGATTGTGAAAAATTCGGTCGAATTTATCACACCGGCGTGAGGAATCCGTTCCGTGAGAAATACGGTTCAACATAGCTTTGGATTTTCACACATGGGAGCGTTTTCGATTAGCTCACTTAGGACTTTTTATATTTGCCGGGATCGTCGGTTTGTGACGATCCCGGCAAATATAAAAGATCTTATTACAAACTATGTTATAAAGAGATCTATTTTATTTTCATTTCAATCAAGAAATTACACAAAGCTTAATAAAAGCAAACATTAACTCACTCGGTGCCAAATTTCAGACTGCATTGTTGTCTGCTTTTCTTTTTTAACAAACTTTCGCTTGAAAAGAAGTTTATACCTAAAGTTGAAAGACTGAATGTCAAACAGCGTAGATCCAGATGAGATGGCTCATATGAGCCGTCTCAACTGGATCTATGCTGTTTGCAAAAGCCTATTATTATCGCCTGTGGCAGTGAAAGTTAAAGAATCATATTGTTGTTCGATTTTACCTGTTACATTGAAAATTTATTAAACTTTAGTATACCCTTATCCCATGTCTCTATGTAAACATGAACAAAATTTGCGCCGGTACTTAGATGTTTACGTCTAAATATTTCGTCTTGTTGTATCCACTACAATACTCCGTCCGCAGTTACAATATATTGTGTATAGTTGCTATGTTCGTGGCACTTTCGCCGAATGCTTCACGGATAAGTCTGAAAATGCTCGAGAATGCTTACCTAAAAACGGATTATGGATGAACTCGTCCAACTTTTGACATGACAGTAAACATTGATCGATTTATGCCACAAATAATCTTCAAAAATCGCAGTGCACTGACAGTTGATATGCGGTGCCGTTTTACTATAAATCCCCTATTTTGTGATATCACAAAATCGATTTATAAGTTATATTACTTAAAAGATAAGATTATGTTATATCACAAAATCGGTCTTGTGATATAACAATATCGAATAAGTGATATCAGTAAATATGAACGAATTAGTGATATCACTAAATCGAATAAGTGATGTCACTAGATATATAGGATTCGCAAACAATACAATGTTTACTCCGTAATAAAGTTGTTGCCTCTGAGTAATGGCTGACAGAGAAGGTGCTACAGACCAACGTCAAAGTGACATCTTAGCAAACATTCAGCAGGTTATTTTGAACAGCACTCTATGGTTTGAGACTGACGATGTAGCCGACAGCGGGGTTTTAATGGAACTCCGTCAGTGTCTGAGGGACCTGCAAATTCTCCATACTGACCCAGGCAATGCTCGACAAAGAGAGGCGGTTATCACAACTCTGATAGACCAGATCGAAATGAGGATACTAACAGACCACGGCCAGATCCGTTTGTTGCACAGCGAATGACAGTGACAATGGCAGTGATCATTTCGGGATTCCAAAAATTAAAAGGGAAATTATGAATTTGTGATATCACAAAATCGATTTAGTGATATCACAAATTCGTTCATATTTAGTAATATCACTAAAAATTCTTAGTGATATCACAGAAGGCTTTGTTGCGTGCGTTATTGTTCCAATGGTCACTATTGTAGTACTACAATAACGAACGTTGCTAGAATAGCGCACGCTATCAATGGTCACTATTGTACCAATATACTTTTCTTTTATATCTTCTGAAATATGATCACAGCAACACACCAAACATATTAATCTCGTTACGTATTCGTATGTGTGACATATGCGCACTCACATTGCGTGCGTTATTGTACCAATTGTCATAATTGTAGTACAACAATAATGAACATTGCTACAATAGCGCACGCTATGGATAGACACTATTGTACCAATATAGTTTTCTTCTATGTCTTCAGAACACGTTTTGCCCTCAAACCTAGACATTGTTCTGCTATAATCAATTAAGGTAGAGGTGTTTTACCATTAGATTCAGCAGATACATACCATTCTTTTTCAACCAGAGTGAAATTAGGTGATCTGACGGTTACCAGTCGAATTTCGCTTTTCGTCCAAAGACGAAAGACAGTTAAGAAGTAGCCTTACTTCTCACGTCCTTCTGCATATTAAGCAATTATTGGCTGTATCTAACGCCTGGACGTTGTACTACGACAGAACCGTCAAAGAAAATTACAATGTTTAGGTATTAACAGTGGAGGATCAAATAATATTACATATAAACTAATAACGTGAATGACGTGGGTTCTCAAGGGTCGTTCATTTTAGAATCTAACGTATTCGACCTAATAATCGCACAGTGCGCTTAAGTTTTTTTTTAAAATGTAAAAAAGTAGACTTGAAAAAAAATGTAAAAAAAAAAAAAAAAAAAAAAAAAAATCAGCGAAGGACTTATCTGATGATGCTATTGCGATGTTTTCTGTTGTTCTTTTTGTTGTTTTTTTTGTATTTTTTTTCTCCTAATTTTCTTTATAAAAGTATACGTTGTGGGTACTCATTTGAATTGCATCGACAAGTCCATGCAATTCAAATGAGTACCCACAGCATATGCATTTATAATGAAGTAGACAAAAAGCACGCGTGCTGTCATCGGAAGACTACTGAATTGCTTGACTGTGCGTTTATAGGGGTATGTGCGGTAAGCAGGTCGAAGACGGTATTGTATTTTTATAATGGAAAATAATGCAGAACCGGATCGTTCTTGTTCGATGTGTTTTTAGAATATTCAGCATGAATGGGTAATATCGAAGGGGAGTAAGTCTATACATAAAGCAAGTTTAAAGGCTTACGGATTTGTCTGAGAGAAGATATCAGCTGTTATTGTAAGCATTATATTGTTGTAGAAACGACCACTCTTATTTTATTATAGTTGTTAGCAAATAATTTTATTTAGTTAAATAATTAAATATAACGAATTATAACTGCACGGGAAAGATCTTAAGGATCAGACTTTTGAGAACCTATTTATCTTCACCGCCGGATCCCTCTAAAGGATCCCCTTTCGACAATGTGCTGTGTTGTGGCCGTGAAACGTGTCTCCTCATCTCACGTTAATATACTTTATATCTTCTGGCATTTTGAGCATAAAGTTTGAGCGCCGATGTAGCTCGGGCGCCGGGATAGCTCAGTCGGTAGCGAGATTTGACTCACGAATAGCTGCATACGTTGTGAGCAGTGTTACATGTTACACCACTGTTCACGAACAGACACAAACAGAGGCTGTTAATAATTTTCGTTTATTTTATGTGTTTCTTTCTTCCAAAGTATCCCTCTCGAGAATCTTTTTATTTTCACTGGTGTTATGTGCTATGTGCTGGTGGCCGTAAAACGTCTCCCCGTACTACACTTTCATTACGAAAACATGCCTATACAAATATAATGAAACTTTAACCCCAAAAAATGAAAATTTTCAGATAAAAAAAAAATTCTTATATTTTTTACATTTCTGCTCAAAACATAGATTGTGGTACTCGTTAGAACCGCCTCGATGAGGCGGTTCTAACGAGTACCCACAAACTGTTTTTGAACAGAAATAAGAAAAATAGTGTATACCCCTGTAAACCCCAGTTTTACTATATAAAAGTGGGGTTTAAGGGGTCAAAATTATACAGGCATGTTTTCGTGATGTACTGTAGTTTATATTGTTTGATCCTTTGAGATCTTTGAGCTTATCTGTATCTAATTAAAACAAGAGGGCAATGATGGTCCTGTTCACGTGAGTATCATACGAGCACTTAGACAACCTCACCTTCAAATGACCACGGCAAACATTCTGGTCAAAACTCATAAAGATTACATTAACAAGTAAGAAAATATAGCATATCTTATGAACTATGAAATATAAGTCAAAGTCAAATATGGATGACTGCACTCAAGAGGTCATGCTAAGATATATGCATGTGCGAAATATCAATGGCTGTAGGAGCAATAGTTACTGAGAAACTGACCAAAACATAAACATTTAACCAAGCAAAAGTGGACCTTGAAATAGAGGTAGAGGTCAAATATGGATGACTGCATTCAAGGGGCCATGCTAAGATGTATGCAAGTGCCAAGTATCACTGCTGTAGGACCAATTGTTACTGATAAACTGACTAAACGAAAAAAAAAGTTTAAGAAAATCACCGGACCATAAAATATAGGTTATAAGTGACCCAGTTCCAAACATCACCTAGAAATCATCAAGGCAAAATGTAAGCAAGATTCATGATGATGATTTAAAAAAATGTGACCTCTAGAATGTTAACAAGGTTTCTTCTATGATTTGGCCCGGTGACCTAGTTTTTGACCCAAAGTGACCCAGTTTCACACAAACTAGAAATCATCAACAGAACATTTTGAGCAATATTCATGATAATTACTTTAAAAATGTGTTAACAAGGTTTTACTTTGATTTTGCCTGGTGATCTAGGTTTTAACCCCAAGTGACCAAGTTTCAAACTTGGCCTAGAAATCATCAAGACAAACATTTTAAGCAAGATTCATGATGATTGCTTAAAATGTGACCGCTAGAGTGTTAACAAGGTTTTCCTTCGATTTGACCTGGTGACCTAGTTTTTTGCCCCAAGCGGTCCAGTTTCAAACTTGACCTAGAAATCATCGACACAAAATATTCATGATGATTACTTTAAAATTGTTACCATCTGGAGTGTTAATAAGGTTTTCCTATTATTTGGCCTGGTGACTTAGTTTTTTTGACCTCAAGTGACCCAGTTTCAAACTTAGCCTAGAAATCACCAAGTCAAACATTACTTAAAACGTGACCTCTAGAGTGTCAAAAAATTTCTTCAATTTGACCTGGTGACCTAGTTTTGACCCCAAGTAATCCAGTTTCAAATTTGACCTAGATTTTTAGGGGCAAACATTCTGAGCAATTTTCATCAAGATCTACTGATTGTTGACGACGGACGACGGACAGAGGGTGATCCAAATAGCTCACCCTGAGCTATGCTCAGGTGAGCTAAAAAGAATATCGCTGAACCACGCGCTCGGAAATGTGAGCAGCGTTTCAGATCCAGCCAGAATTCTACCAAAATCTAACTATATCGGACTGTTATCGGCCCGACAGGAATTCTGTCGGGCCGATAACGGTCCGATGTAGATTTAATCAGAAGGCTAGCTGGGTCGAGCGGTTTCACTCTATGTAGGGTCAATAAAACCGAGTCTGCTATTTTCGTTTATTTGATGTGTTTCGTACTTCCAAAGAATATCTCATTTAGGAATCTGATCCCCAGCAGGCATACAACGTTGAAACGACGTCGATTCAACGTTGAATCAACGTCCTGACGTTGAATCAACGTTGAACTGACGTTGTTTCAACGTTGTGTGTCTACTGGGCAGAAACTCTCTAGAATTTGTAAAATGAGATTTTGGTGACCCACCAGTGAAATGCCACAGATGTTGCTTTTTTGACTGAAATTCTGACGAGGACGTCTTTTGTCGTATTTCTAGTATCTTGGTCGCTGTATAAAGCTGAATAGTTGCTAATGTTATGCTATGTTCTCATGTGCATTATTTTCTTGTTCCGAGGCTAGCATTGTGGTCATCTTGTTCGATCTTTGCTCTCTCTCTCTCTCTCTCTCTCTCTCTCTCTCTCTCTCTTCGGTTGTGTTTACCTTTGGAGCTGCACCAGGACTAAGACAAGTTTTAATATAATCATTAAACAGGTTTCAGCTTTTTGCTCTCTACCCTACACCCTACTCCCTCGCAACAAAATTCTAGGCGTTGCCGTTACAAAAATTTGTTTCAGTTTTCGAGTAAGTGTTGGCTTAAATCCGATATCAGATTGCGATTAAGCCATCTATAGCCGCGCCTCAATAACTCGAATCTCTTTGAGACATGGAAATTTGTTCGAGGTATGGATAGTTCGAGTCAATGAGGAATAGTCATGACGCTATGTCAGGAAGCAAATAGCAATAATTTAGGGATTTTTTTTCGATCTTCTTAGCAGTAATGGTATGTTGAGTATACTCATTAGCATCGCCTCAGTGAGGCGATTCTAATGAGTGCACACAACACACAATTTCATGATAAAATGAGAACATTTCCCTAATTTTTGTTTTCTTGAACTGTCGGAAGAATTTCGTGGGGACTCAAAAACGAGTTCGGATTAGCCATGGTAAACGAGCTATCGGTGTTCGAGTTATTGAGGTTCGACTGTATTCATAATGTTGAGCTGCATCAGAATTAAGGGCGAGGTTTCGGTCGAAAACAATTAGTTTAAGCCCCGCCCCTCTCGCCCCCCTGTGATTTATACTGCTGTCGGTTCTAAGGCGGATATTACGATACGGATCCAAGTTGTTATACATCTAGCATTATAATCAACGTTTAGCTGCCTTCTTTGCTTTGTTTTGTTTTCATGTGTTATAGCTTCTTAGTATCACGTGATCCACTTTATCAGTGGCTGGTCACATTGCTTTCTTCTTCTTCTTCTTTTTCCTTTTTTTCTTTTTTCGCTTTTTGTGTTAATATCTGGAGCCGATTATAACTTTATAACGCTATGGGCAAATTCAGCAGACGACAAAACGATATTTTTCTTATTTTTCCCAGAAAATAGGCTTTGCTATTTCAGATAATTTGCATGAAATGTCAAAGCCTATTTTCTGGAAAGAATAAGAAAAATATTTCAAAATGTCGTCTGCTGAAATTTTTATCCAGCATGCAAAGCATTAAGGAGATAAGAGTGAGGTTTTTTGGATCGAGTAAAAACTAGTTTAACTCTTAAAATGCCAAGAAAACCTGCAGCTGAAAATGTCGTCTGTTTATATCGTCTGCTGAATATTCTTGCAAACTTTTCAAACCTATTTTATGCATACAGGCAAACAGTGTGGACCCGGATCAGACTGCTCCGAGGAGCAGTCTGATCCGGGTCCACACTGTTTGCAAAAAACGACTTTTAAAATCACAAGCAGACGACAAAGCAGACAACAATTGTTGTGATTGGCAGTTTAAGGGTTAAGCCTCCACCACCATCCCAGCAGTTGTTTGGGATGATCGTTCCTCTGTTACAACTCTCCTTTGTAGGTCGGCTATTGCAATTATGCTTTGCGTTTTGCCACCATTCATTTCTATTTTCGGCGCCTTGGAAGGCGGTGTTCCTTGATCATGAACTTTTATGGGCATCACCATGTTTTTCACTTATGGTGGTTGGATACACCTGGTAGATTTTCCGCCTTTCGGTCAAGGGAAACAACTTTTGTCACTTCCTGTTTGCTTTACTGCACACTGATCCGCTTATGAAAAGGGTTCTACTCTAAAAGGCAAGATTCGCACGAAATGTCAAGTGCCATTTCCTTGGAAAAAAAAAGAAAATATTAATCATTTGTTGTCCGCAAAGTTTTTTTTATCAGCACACTAAGGGTTAAGATTTTTCTGTTATTTGTATGCTATTAGGAGCCTTCTGAAGAAATAACCATAACAAATTTATCAGATCGGCTTTCTTAAGAAATAACCGTAACTTTATCAGACCCCGCCCACTACCGCCACGGTGACCACCGATGACCGTCCTCTGGAGGGGGAATGACAGAAGGTGCTGCCACGAAAGAATTCAACGCGAAAGAAGCCTACGCGTGCTTCTACCCCAAAGAAAGATGAACCAGTGTGTCAGGAGGAGGACCCCCTCACCGCCAAAGAAGGTGCAGCGAGTCCAGTCACCTGTACAGGAACCAGTACCCAGTGGACAGGAGGAGAAGATCAGCACCGGAGCTGGCAGGGTATTTCCACTTCATGAGAAATACGACTTAGATGAAGGAGTCTCTGGTACAACAGGGGACAAGAGGAGATATTATATCGTCAAGGCCAATAGACTGCCCAGATCTGAAGAAGAACTTAACGTGGATCTCCCTGCATACTTTATGCATATTTACAAAGAAGATGGTCCACGACCAGATGGTTATTCGTCAAAGGACCAACCTCTAAAGCGTATCACAAGAAGCTTTACGAGAAGATAAAGAGGTTCTACCAATTAGCGAGACCATGTGGGGATGCAATCTATTAGATCGACCACTTTGACCGTTCCAGCAAAGGTACCGACCCTACAGCTCCGGCCATCCACAAGGTGACCCCAGACGCTCCCTGATGCTGCGACCTCCCGGCCCTTTTCAGGGCCGTTGGCATTACTAGAGCGGAGTTAATCTACATTGTGCATTAGTAGATTACCCGGATTAAAGCTTTTTTCTTTTGACCGAATTCTAAATTCTGAAACTTACAGACCTTGACCTTTATGCATATGGTCCGATCAGGCGAGGTAGTCTACGCATGAATTATGCGTGAACACCGTTTCAAGCCAAGGTCAAGGGTAAACTAATCCAGATTTTTCTGGCGCTGCCTCTATGTGACTTTGTTGCCTGGTAGCGTTAAAAATCTGATCAGACGGATAGATTATCAGATCCTGCCCAAATAAATATAGCCTTAGGTGACTACATGAAAATATCCGAGAAAGTAGTTTTGTGGAGTTGTACAAAACTGAACATTACATATATCATTGAAATGTCAGAAATATTAAGTAATTGATACATGCATCGTATCTTAGAAACCGTCACGCTGTCAGTGGCTGTACACACTGATGGCGAGGCAAATGCAAAGATGGTCAAATGAGCCCGCCATGCAAAAACGTGTCTTAAGGCATATGCAGACAGCTAAGGCCCGGATCAGACTGCGCGGATGCGCAGTCTGATCAGGGCCTTCACTGTCCGCTAACTTAATCATTGGATACTACAGAATATATGAATTGAGAACATAGACCCAGACGATACTTTGCGCATGCACAGGATGAGCTAAGTCTGTGCATGTTTGAAAGCACTTTTTCGCTTGACGCTGCCCAAATAAATATAACCTTCGGTGACTATATGAAAATATTCGAGAGCGATTAGGAACCGCCTGGATGCAAAGTAAAGTGGTGTTGTAACTTGGGGGTACTTTTGGTACGGGTGTTTGAGCCAGCATTTCGAAACCTACCCAATTTATATACCTTGCCTTTAAAACAATGGACCTATTCATATACTTGATCGTCCAAATTGTGGAACTATTCATATACTACCATTTGATTTTTTATATCCATTTATTGCTGGTAGTTAGACAAATATCGCAGTCAGTTCATTGAATACCAAGAGAACAAGCAGCCCCGAAAAATCTCTGAGCGAAAAAAAACAAAAAACGCATATACCGGGGTGTCAGAAAAGTGGGGCCTTTCACATACAAATCAAGAAAAGTCGGGTCAGTCATATTCTTTTTGTTGTGTGCCTGATGGGATAGAGTTTTACGTAGGTAAGAAATGCAGGTACACATAGAGACTAACAGATAATCATTCGTTATAAGTTAATGCAGAAAAAAAAGAAAACACAACAACAACATAGACTAATCATTTGAGCTCAGTTCGCGTGCTTAATTCCCTTTATAAAGAAAGTAATTATATATGGGCCAAGGCTTTAAACACATGTGTCTCATGCGATCGGTACATCCATCACGAAAACATGCCTATATAATTTTTACCCCCTTATACCCCACTTTTATATAGTAAGACTGGGGTTTCAAGGGGTATACATTATTTTCCTTATTTCTGCTCAAAAACATAGATTGTGGGTACTCGTTAGAACCGCCTCGCCGAGGCGGTTCTAACGAGTACCCACAATCTATGTTTTGAGCAGAAATATGAAAAATATCAGAAATTTTTATCTGAAAATTTTCAGTTTTTGGAGGTGAACATTTCTATATATTTGAATAGGCATGTTTTCGTAATGATAGACAAGCCTTATAAAAGTAATATAGTCTGCATTAAAGACTATTTATTTCTATTTCCACTGGTATAACTGTAGTAAAGTTGGTATTTACAACAATATACAATTGGTATATCCCACATAGAGTCATCAATTTTGATCGTATGTTGGATGTTTCCTGCCCAATCTGATAAAAAGCCATACACAATGCGATCCTCTGAATATTTCAAGGTATTGTTCCATCATGTGTTCGTGCCTTAGCAGTAGTACCAAAAGTTATCAGTAAGCAAAACAGTATCATATATCGGCCGGTTAGCTCAGTCGGTTAGAGCGTCGTGCTAATAACGCGAATGTCGTGGGTTCGACCCCCACACTGGCCAATTATTTTAAGTATGCATTGTTTCTTAAATCATATCACTGAAACGATGTCTATATTTCGTTAATTTCCTTTTCTTTCTTCATTTTATAGACTTGGCGTGTCCGCAGTTCCCAGTGCAAGTATCATACAAATTAATCATCTTCGTCTGGCAAAAATCCAGTTACTTTGTAAAAGTAGCCAGAATGACGAAGAACTTGAGGAAGGTTGGTCTGTGACGTACTAATCACATGAGATATAGATCATTAAGCCATTACCCAAATCTGTTTCATTTTGTAATAAGGGCATTAAGCATAATGCATGTTTTTAAGATTTTTCTCTATTTTACATAAAATTTATATCTGTCAAAAATGTGTATCAGTTGATCTCAGTGATCAGGCTCCACGTGTTATCAACCGTTCATAGAAACGTAGACTGGCTCCAGTCTCTAGTGACAAAATAATTTTTCTTATAATCTGTTTAATAATCCACTAAAATAAAACCAAAGTAATACCATTACTATAGAGGCTGGTCAATGTTTAATAATCCACTAAAATAAAACCAAAGTAATACCATGACTATAGAGGCTGGTCAAGTGACCAGCCTCTATAGTCATGGTATTACTTTGGTTTTATTTTAGTGGATTATTAAACAGATTATACGAAAAATTATTTTGTCACTAGAGACTGGAACCAGTCTAATAGAAATGTTACAATCGATTTTAAATATTCTGTAGAAATATAAAAGAAGGTAAAAAATAGACTGTGAACTAAGAAACTGTTGGAATTGAAAGCAAATGGCTTCCAGACCCTATCTGTGCACCAAGCAGTTCCTTTGACCTAATTATGCCTAGAGTCCCATAGAAGGGACAGTGTCTGCCCAGATTAGACGTCACAGAACGCGGCGTCTGATCAGGCTCTACACTGTTTGCATTAAATGCAGGAAGTTCAGTAAAACATGGTTATAATAAAAACCAGACACTCCTTCTTTTGGAAATGGACCGGTCCAAAGAGTCGGCATAAATGGGTTATTGTTATAACTAAATGCAATTATAACTCAGTCTTATCTTAAGCTTATATATCTGTGAAGACCTCGGGTGAATGGGGTGGGGGTGTGCGGGGGTGGGGGTGGGGCGGGGGAAACTTCATATATATGGCATGGTACGGACGTGCGTGCCAAATGGCCCCCTTTTTCAGCGCTGCCAGGTATATGAATAGCCCCCTTTTTTCAACAAAAAGTACATGACAGGCCCCATTTTCTCAGTTCGTATGTGTAAGGCCCCACTTTTCTGACACCCCGGTGTATGCGTATATTTTTCGCTCAGAGATTTTTTTTTTCAAGTTGCTTGTTCTCTTAGTATTTAATGAACTGACTGCTATATTTGTTTAACCATGTAACTACCTACAATAAATTAGTATTACAATCCAAGGACAGTATATGAATAGGTCAACATTTCGGACGATGAAGTTTATTAATGGGTCCGATTTTTCAAAGGCCAGATATATGAATAGGATAGGTTTCGAAATGCTGGCTCACACATCCGTAACCCGTACCACAATTACCCCCAAGTTACACCTCCACCCCACCCCCTAGTCAACCGGGAGGTGAAGACCGACATGACCTGCCAATTTTAGTGTGCATTTCCTATCCAAAGTGATATTAAAGCAATACCTCCGAGTATTCCCATCCATTCCAGTGGTGATCAAGAGGTCGCGAATTCGATCCCCGCATTCTTTTGTGGCGACTGATCATGAAATATTTTCTACGGTCATTCTCTCCTTTCCTCTCATTCAAGCAGGCAGTTGTCAGTTTCCGATGAAAGAATGTGCACAAGTACTGTTAAACGCTTAGAGGACTAAGCCTGTCCAGGAAAAGTGTGGTTAGGTAAACTGACCGGCTCGACATGACCTTAATAGTGTTGACTGGGTCGTTAAATCCCAACTCAATTAACCAACTGAGTATTAGGGTACTTCGTCATGGAAGTGTTTGTTAGAAGTACCCTGTTAAATGTTAGTAGGAATATTAAGCAGTAAGCCAAGCTCCGTGAAACGTCGGCCGGTTAGCTCAGTCGGTTAGAGCGTCGTGCTAATAACGCGAATGTCGTGGGTTCGACCCCCACACTGGCCATTTAACTTTTTTTCTTATCATACATTTTTCTTGAATCATGTTGCTGCAACAATTTATGCAAGACATTCTATTCGTTATTATCTTTTCGTTTTTCCTCTTTACATTTTATTTTGGACTAGCATTACAAAAACACGCCTATACAAGTATACTGAAAATTTTACCACCAAAAAATGCTAATTTTCAGATAAAAAAATCTGATATTTTTCATATTTCTGCTCAAAACATAGATTGTGGGTACTCGTTAGAACCGCCTCGCCGAGGCGGTTCTAACGAGTACCCACAATCTATGTTTTGAGCAGAAATAAGAAAAATAATGTATACCCCTGTAAACCCCAGTTTTACTATATAAAAGTGGGGTTTAAGGGGGTCAAAATTATATAGGCATGTTTTCGTGATGGGCTTTACTGCAGTTACCCATGCAAATATCATACGAAATAATTGTCTGCGTTATCAGCATAACGGCATAATCCAATTACTATTTTGTATGAGTATCAAAAATGCTTATCAGACTGTACGGCGAAGAAGGAAAAATGAGCCAGCGCACGACATAACCTACAAAATAACATGTGCGCCCAGCGAAGACTCAGATCAGCCTGGGCATTCGCCCAGTCTGATCAGTGTCTTTGTTGTGCGCTCAATGGGTAGCTAAGAAGCCAAGCTTTCTTCATACGAAGATTCTGATCAGACTGGGCGGATGACCAGTCTGATAAGAGTCTTCGCTGTGCGCTCAATACGTAGCTCAGGACACAAGCTTTCTTCATGCGGACAGCAAAGATTTTGATCAGATTCAGGTCATATAATACGGCAACATTAAACATAGACATTAGCATATTCCGTGAACTCTATTCAGTAATCATCGGTTTCCAAATGACAAAATATGCCGTACATTGCGGTAAACCAACAGATATGAAATTGTAATTACGAGACGGTTGCCCGGTTAGTCTAATGGACAAAACGGTAAATTTTCAATCACAGGGTTCAACTCTCAGCAGAAGCTTGCGAAATTTTGTATTGTCTTTTTATGCGATATGAAGAAGTATGTGTTTCAATATTTTTATGCATTATGAAGAAGTATGTGTCTTAATATGTTACTCTGCGTACAATTTGGGGAATGCAAATAACATTGAAACCATACTAGCGAATTCTCAGCAATACTACAATTCTTTTCTTCCATCGGTTATTCGAAGCTGGAACGAACTACCGCAAGAAACACGAGACTCGCACAACATAGCTTCATGTAAAAGGCACCTTAACGCTGATATCGTCCTCCCAACTGATTGTTATAATGCAGGTAAACGACTAGGCCAAATATACCACACTCACTTAAGAACGAGTTGCAGCTCACTAAATCAACACCTCTTCTCCAAAAAACATCACTCAGAGCCCTCTATGTATATGCGGGAAAGTTGAAGATTCCAAACATTTCTTTCTAGAATGCAGTCTCTATAACAATATAAGACATGACATGCTGACTGCTATTTCTCGGTTTTGTAACCCAGGGTTAGACGTTCTCCTTTATGGTAATCCCACCCTTTCAAATGAAACAAACATATCAATATTCACTGCTATTCATACTTTCATATTAGGAACCAAACGCTTCTATTAATGTCCTGTAATATATTCACAACACAATTATTATTCTTTCTTCGTCAAAATACACCGTGTAATAGCACTCTTTTTTTAATTTGCTTGTCGTTTAATTTTGGATCCTTTGATCCTCATTATGGACTTGTGGCAAGACTTGTAGGAGTGATGCTTGAAAACCTACTCATATTGTGAAAATAGACATAAGCTCCGATCCCCGTGGAGCGAATTGATCAATCAATTATTGGTATGTATTACCTATTGGAAAATTAACAATAGTATATTCATGTATTAAGACTGATTGTTACGTTTCTGATTATGTTAATCACATACATTTAGTTTACTTTATTAATTGCAGTTGGGATACAGATCTAAATAAATCAGATGACTTCCTTCTGGATCGCTTTTTGTATATATAACAAATATGCTATGTTCTGGCTTGTATTTTCTGTAAAGAATTATACAAATAAAATACTGTTTAAACTAATATGTTACATTCAGGTACTATCCTAGGAGGATAATTTGACAGTGACGTCACTGAATGTTTATATCGTGAGACCACCTCCAATTTTTATAAATAGGTAAATGCCACCCGAATAGCTACCGTCAATAAACATTATAAGAAGCGGTAACCGTGAATCCGCAGTAGCTCAGTGGTATTTTATCTAGACAACAAATATGGGCACTGTGGGTTCGAATCTTAGTGTTTTTTTTATCTGTTTTTTATTCTATATATTTTTAAGAATAAATATAAAAGAAAAACGTATTGTGAAAGAAACTGTATTTTGCAATTATCAGTTATGAAACAAATCTTCAGAGAAGCAACATTTTTATTTTCTATTTTGCATAACTTTTTAAGTTAGATAACAAAACCGTAAGTCTAAACTGTCTAATAATATCTAAATAAAATAATATAATATGTAATATACAAGGATTAAAAACTTACTAAAAGTAACTAAAAAAAAGACAAAAAAAACAACAAAAAAAAAAACAAAACAAAAAAAAACAAAAAAAAAAAAAAAAAAAAAAAAAAAAAAAAAATTGAGGTGCCGATAGAGTCCCATGTACTAAACAATTATATACGAGGGTCCTGCATAAAGTTCTGTCACTAATAGGCTTCCTTGGTTTTATCCCAGGTATATTCTAAAATGCTTCACTGCACTTGAATGGTGTGTTGAATAGCTAATGATACCTCTTTATTTCGTGCAAATTGCTTTCCAACTGACCGAGTTATTTCAAATTGAAATAGATGCAGTCATATACACTGACCAATTTACTGGTTACATTGGAACATTGACCCAGCAAAGGATGGTCAGGAGTCCACCTTTTACATGACAACGCCTCCTCTCATAATTGTGAGGTTGTTAAGTCTATTTTGGCTTCTGAAAAGGTGAAAGTTTTAAACCATCCACCTTATTCACCTGACCTGTGTCCCTGTGACTTCATTTTTATTTCCAAGGCTTAAGAAAATGCTTTCTGGAAATAAGTATACGTCTAGACGTTCTCTTGGCAGCGATATTTATCAGTGTCTCCAACAGATACCAACAGAAGACTATTTATCTGTTTTTCGTGACTGGGTAAAACGGTTACAAAAATGTGTTTCAGTAAAGGGGGAATACTTTGAAGGTTTGTAATAAAAATATGTTTGATAAAACGTAGCACTGAAGTAATCCGAACCCAGTGACAAAACTTTTTGCAGGACCCTCGTAATCGTTCGTTCAGAGCGTTCCGTTCTACCAACTGCGCTATTGCATCATACCAAACAACATCAAGAATATATATACATGAAATGATCATTAAGGTTTTCATGATAATTCATGCAAAACCTGCTTTACCCAGGTAGAGTGGTAGCTGCCATGACGCCACTGTCACATTATCTCCGAGCACTATATATAATATAATTCGGCCAGTAATCGATATACATTTATAGATAGATTTTTCCTTTCTTCCAAGTAAAACCGACCTAAACAAACACTGTTAAACAAGTTTTGGATTCTCTAGAGACAAGTAGCTGCAAAAGTAATACAAAAAGCTCCCAGAGAAACTTCCTGCATTATTCCAATCCTGCATTAAGCAGCTACTTGTCTTTACACCCCACGGAATCATTTTTAAGTGGCCGCTAAAGGGACGTTTTATTGTACATAGGAAACTGCAGACCTCCAATAGGTCTCTATACAAGCTTAATTTATTAAAGAATTTTCGAACTCGAAATTCATTTTGCTCTTAAACCCCTAAACGTATTTTGCTGTTTCAGATTTAATGATATGACTTATTTTTTTTTATCCGTTTCAATACCAAACAAAGTTAATATACCATTTTGATGCAAATGTTTGTTTGTGTTGAGGTTTTACGGCCCAGTCAACCCAATGGGGTCATGTCGAGTGCGGTCAGTTTACCTAACCACACTTTTACTGGGCAGGCTTAGTCCTCAAAGCGGTTAACCAGTATTGTACACATACTTTCGCTAGAAACTGACAACTGCCCTTCAGATGAAACGCGCAGATCTCACAGTTTCAAATGCCTTTTTGAATATCAAGGTAACAACGGATAAAATGGTAATTTTGTAACTTTTTCAAGACAAGTTTGCTTTCAGTGAATATATTCTTTGACAGCGGACTCTTAGAAAGCAATCAACACATTAAAGAACTGAAAACTGCCTAGTGGGCCAGACTAGCTAGCTTCTGTGGCCAAAATCAATAGAGTAAAATGATTTCTTCCTAGGTCACAGCCGATGCATCTGTTAAGGTATTCGATGAGGATAGTCAACACTTAGCTTGCACAGCACGTCAAATCATATGCCAATCCATACCAATCTATCTACAGCATAACGATAGAGATAGCCGAAGATTACCGTTTCCGTTGAATGGTGTGAACGCACTTACCTGTATGAGCTGTCCAATAATTACAATGGAAACCACAGGGAACGCCAAATAATATTTCGAATAAGATATTTTCTTTACAAATGTCATATCTTTCCTGTTCTGTTAAGAAAGACAATCTTATTACTTTTATAATGATATAAATTCTATTAAAATATTCTGATGTCTTCAAGCTTCCCGGGATTCGAGATTCGAGACCGGTATGCAAATGGATTAATATATAGAGAAAAGCTGTCAAAACGCGAAGTATCACATTGTAAATATAAACCTATTTTCATTTTAGATGATATATTTTTTTTCCTGTTATGAATACCTTCCTCGTTTACTGAACTTTACTATGGTATATAATTAATTTAAATTCATTTCGGTCTTTTTGCTTCCCGAGATACCCGAAAATTGGGGTTGGACTCCTTATCAGTGTGAACGAAATAGGCTGATTTATTTTTGATTGTTTTTTTGACCGAATGCACATATGGCTCTTATGATATGGTAGTCAAAAGGCATCGAAGTCACTTCTGTTTAGTTTGTTTTATTGCAATTAACAGGAATTTTGAATTCAATATTATACTTTTGCAGGCAAGATGACTATTTCTAATATATATATATATATATATATATATATATATATATATATATATATATATATATATATATATATATATATATATATATATATATATATATATATATATATATATATCGTTATGTTTTTTTATTTATTCATTTTGTACTTCAACAAACGGCGTTCCAAATATATAGTCCTAATTATGTCTCAGTATGTTATTTCGATTCTTGATGACATTAAGTTAAATAGTTTTTAATCTAATAAATTAAACAATAGGTTGTTATACTTTAGGACATGAAAATAAACACAAACATCTTTTGAATGTTAATTTTCCACCGGCAGTAATTACAGGCCTGTGGAAAAAATATCCATCCACTATCCATTCATAAAATCAATCCATCCATCCATCCATCCATTCATCCATCCATACATGCATCTCTCTTTCCTTCCTTCCTTCCTTTCTTCCTTCTTTTCTTTTCGTTCGTTCGTTCTTTGCAAACACACGATTTATCTTTATCACGTGCGCATTCAGATGGGACAGACTACCCAGCTAACACACAACGTTACTGTAACGTTACCTATAGGTTCCAGACAGGTTTTGTTGGACCTAACATTGCGAGAACCTTGCTAGAACGTTTTTTATAGGTTTAATTTAGGGTTAGTCGGAACTAACATAGTGGAAACGTTGTTAGAACTTTCAGAGCTGACATTTTACACACAATCACATAAGCTTTTATAACGATATGTAGGCTTTATTTCGGTTATAACCATTCAGTTATAGTATATTGGTAGCGAATGACCGAGATTTGAGTTCAAACCAATTTCAT
Organism: Anodontia alba; assembly: GCA_964016985.1. Lineage (NCBI taxonomy): Eukaryota > Metazoa > Mollusca > Bivalvia > Lucinida > Lucinidae > Anodontia > Anodontia alba. Next base: position 119,461,038 of record OZ024823.1, read on the forward strand.
GTGGTGACAAACAATAATTATAATTATCCTGCAAAATATATTCAGCGTAAAACTTCTCATTATACATGGAAATAAATAAATAGTATTCAAATGTAATTGAACTTCCCACCTTTCGATTAAAATTTTGATTTTTTTTGTGATGGTAAACGTTTTCGTTTTGTACTACGTTTTCGGGACGTTCCAAGAACGTGCGACCCGTATCAGTTGCATCTCTCAATTTATATAGTTTCGTGTTTTCCTTGGCTTCGTTTTCTGTCGTATTTATTTAAATATTGCAATATTTTCTTATGAACCAGCATCAACAAGTTTCTATGATAATAATCACATAAAAATCATCTTTTCTGACGTGCAAATAAACATATCGTTAAATTCGAAACTAAGCAAGATAATAATTTCCTTTGTTTCGCTCTAAATATTACCGCGAAAATCAACCACGCCTGAACGAAGAAGAAAGTGAGGTGAGTACATGTTCTTTTCAGGCTTACGTTTAGTTATACCATGTATAGACTTTCCGCTATTCCTTCTCATCTGTTTTATTTGGCTGTATTAATTTTGGCAGTTATTAAACAATCATTTGCCTTTGTGTAAACATCCAAAACAGTTGCACAACGTCCTATCTGGGTTGTAGGAAGGTTTCATTGTACAATTTAACCACAACGTTGCGCAAACCTCTAGAAAACGTTTCTGGAAAACGTAAGTATAATGTAAATCTGTAACGTTATCAGAACGAAAATAAAACGTTGCAGCAACGTTTCAAGAACGTTTTGTTTTGTTAGCTGGGTATTGATTGATTGAGTTTGGGTTTAAAGACATGTCAACCATTGTGGGTCATTTTGTGTCGTCTCCCAGAGAAAGGGAGAAAGGAGATAGAATATGAGATGAAAGAGAGGGGCAGGAAAGAAAGAGGAACAGGAATGAAAGTGAAGAAACAGAAGAAATAAAACCAACCCTCTCCTCTTACCTTCTACAAGGATAGTAGGCCTTGCCCAACTGTAAGCCAATTCAGTTGGACGTCCCGGTGACGTAAGATAAAAAACAACAACAACAACAAAAAAAAACATAGGTAAATGAGTCTGCTGAAGGTAATCTTATCGATAATCTTACGGTGGTCAATGGGGAAATATCTGTAAACAAGAAGTTGTTTTATTTTACGGACATGACACGCATAAATTCCCTTCACCAAACCGCAAGATATATTTCGACATGATATGCGAAACTGCAAACGATCATGGTTTCTTTTAATATGTTGATCCTATTTAGTCAAATGCCACGGTCATTATAGTCCAACAAAATAGTTTTGGTGTGTTAAATGGGCTTCTCAGTCATCTGTAGGCTTCTATATCGCTCTGTCAAACAGAAATACTTCCAGACTGTTGTGGCAAAATAGTGAATTGAAGTTGCTGAAGAAAGCCCACAAGCAAAAACGACAGTCATCCTAATAAGAAACTAAACCATGTGAGATTAAGTTCTCTTTCAAGTAAAAAGTTGATCCGTTGTTTAGAATATTTGCTGCGGTTGTAACGAATATACACAGTCTGCGTCTGAAGCAAAATGAAGAAAACAAAGCAAATATCATTTGTAAAGGGCCAAGTTTATACTTGAAAGAGAATTTAATCTCACACGGTTGAGTTCATATTGGGTTGAATGTCGTCTTTGCTTGCGGTCTTTCTTCAGTAACTGCAATTCAATATTTTGTAACAACAGTCTAGATGTATTTCTGTATAACAGAGCGAGAAACCTATAAAGGACTGAGAAGCCCATTTAACACACCGAAACTATTTTGTTGGACTATAATGACTGTTGCATTTGACTAAATAGGATCAACATATTAAACGAAACCAGGCTAACGATCGTTTGCAGTTTCGCATACAAGGGTCGTGCAAAAAGTTCTGTCACTAATAGGTTTCCTTAGTTTTATCCCAGGTATATTTTAAAATGCTTTAGTGCACTTCAGTGCACTTGAATGGTGTGTTGAATAGCTAACGATACCCGTTTATTTCGTGCAAATTGCTTTCCAACTGACCGAGTTATTTCAAATTGAAATAGATGCAGTCATATACACTGACCAATTTACTTGTTACATTGGAACATGGACCAGACGACTGAAATTCGTAGCTATATTAAATGCCGCATTAGGCTTAATATAGATTCAAAGCAGATATTTAATGAATTGTGTGGTATATATGGACCTCAGTCCATTTCAATGCGCACAGTTTTTAGGTGGGTTAAAGCTTTTAAAGCTGGGAAATTTACTGTTGAAGATGATACCCGTTCTGGAAGGCCTAAAACCTCTGTTACCAAGGCTAACACCGCTGCTGTAAAGATTGTGGTCGAACAGGATGCGCGATTGTCTGTCAAAGATATAGCTAGTTGTACTGGCTAGTTGTGAAGGCAGAGTGCAAACAATTCTGAAAAAGCGCTTGGACCTGAGAAAGGTTTGCGCTAGGTGGGTACCTCATTTGCTTACTGAGGAGCAAAAGACACAACGCCTTAAATGTGCCCGGGCACTTTTGAAAACATACAAAGGCTGTAACAGTCGAGTTACTTGCTAACAGTTGATGAAACCTGGGTGCACAATTTTGAGCCACAAAGAAGGGCTGATAATAAGCAATGGAAGCGAAAAGATAAAAAAAGCCCATGTATTGCCAAGAGAACCATAAGTTCGAAAAAGATGTTGTACGCAATTTTCTTTAATTCAAGTGAGCCAGTCGTTCAAGTGCCTTGTCCATCTGGTCATACAGTCACTGGCCGATTCTACAAGAATTCTGTACTGAAGAAAGTGAAAGAGTTTTACAATAAGAAACGACCAAGCAAAGGATGGTCAGGAGTCCACCTTTTACATGACAACGCCTCCTCTCATAAGTATGAGGTTTTTAAGTCTATTTTGGCTTCTGAAAAGGTGAAAGTTTTTAAACCATCCACCTTATTCACCTGACCTGAGTCCCTGTGATTTCTTTTTATTTCCAAGGCTTAAGAAAATGCTTTCTGGAAATAAGTATACGTCTAGAAGTTCTCTTGGCAGTGCTATTTATCAGTGTCTCAAACAGATACCAAACGAAGACTATTTATCTGCTTTTCGCGACTGGGTAAAAAGGTTACAAAAACGTGTTTCAGTAAAGGGGGGATACTTTGAAGGTTTGTAATAAAAATATGTTTGATAAAACGTAGCACTGAAGTAATCCGAACCCAGTGACAAAACTTTTTGCAGGACCCTCGTATGATTGTCATATGATTTGACCTGTGCTTGTGCAAGCTGATTAGGTGTTGACTAGACACATCGAGTATCTTAACAGATGCATCAGCTGCGACCTACGAAGAAATCATTTTACTCTATTGATTTTGGCACAGAAGCTAGCAAGTCTAATCTACTAGGTAGTTTTCAGTCCTTTGATGTGTTGATTGCTTACTAAGACTCCGCTGTCAAAGAACATATTCACTGAAAGAAACTTTATCTTGGAAAAAACTGAAAAAGTCATACGAGATGACCATTTTATCCGTTGTTACTTGATATTTAGAAAGGAATTCGAAACAGTGGAATTTTCGATTCAGTTTTTGAAGACGGAACTCAGTGAATTGTAAGTAAACTTTATATCAGTTGTTTCAGTTTTAGTTTCAGTTATTTTGATTTTATTCAGATGTTGAAAAAAAACGGGCCCAAACTGGCCCCGCCCCGGGACCGACATGTTTTACATAAACTTATATAGGAAAAAAAATAAAAAAGATCTTCTTGTCTGAAAGTGCAAGGCTAGGCCTTATATATATGGTTTGTAGCATTGCCTAGAGGTCCTCTGACAAGAGTGTTCAAATTATGCCCCAGGGGTTAAAAGAGGCCCCGACCAGAGGGTGGGGGATAGGGTCACTTGTTTTACATAGAGCAAAAAGCCATTGGAAACGATTAGGCGTAGGACTATCAAACTAATAGGGAGGATGCCATGACAATGACCTTTAGAACCGCATCTCTGTTAGCAATGCTATGTATAACATGATTCAGGTGAGCGATATCGGGCCACCATAGCACTCTTGTTTTTCTTATCTTTTCGTTTTCTGTGCCATCTGTTCTGACCCGTTTATATCTACTCATTTACGGAGGTTCTCAATTGTCTTACCAAACACAGAGTTATTCATAAACTTATAGAAATCCTATTTTCGAATGCAGACTTTTTTGCGTAGTTCTGTGATTAGATGAATGTATGGTTCCAGCCAAGGGTTTTCATTGAATTCTAATTCAATGAAAAATTGAATTCTAATTCTGTGTACTTTCTTCAGTTTTATACCCAGAGATAAGTAAAGCTTGAGGTTTCTATAATGCACTACATATTTTTTCTTGTCGATAAAATTGGGAACAAGTTTCTTTTTATTTATCACACTATTACTTACTAACAATTCTGTGTATACTTGAGTAAAGCATTCCATGGTAAGCAAGGCGCAGTATAGTAGTGTAGTGTCAGGTGCAGTATAGTAGTGTAGGGTCAAGTTTATATGCATCCATGCATTTTTTTTCTGAAAGTTTTGAATAAGTTCCTGTTTTTTTTATCATACTATTACTTACTAACAATTCTGTTTGATATTCTTAGAGCCATTTTTTTTCACTGCTATTTTTTTTTCTGGAGCAAGTGGATAGTCATTGTGTAATTTGCGTAATTCTTTTGGATATTCTTAATCTACCTCAAGTATCCAGCCTTTTTCATTCTCTCTTCTATCAAATTTTCCATCCTTATTTCTTGTCTTTCATTTGAAACCAGAGTATGGGAGTAGTTGGCTCATAGCCCAGCCATAAAGGTTATTTTCTTTATCTGGATTGTAATTTGCGAAATTTGGATGATGTTTTATTTGCATATCTTTTTGACATCATACGTATACCACCACGCATACCTTTTACTATAAAGAGATGCATATCAATGTCTGTTAAGAGTTCTAAATGTATCTGTGTATACTTGAGTAAAGCATCCCATGATAAGCCAGATGCAGTAAGGTAGTGTAGTGGGTCAAGTTTATATGCATCCATGCATGTTTTTTTTTTCTTCTGAAAGTTTGGAGTATATCAGCAAGTAGAAATACGTCTGTCTTCAGGTATAAATCATAATAATCACCGATAGTTCTGCAGCTGGGTTCTTTCCATACTTTTTTCAGCATGCTTATAATCTTTTTGACTGATACTTTATCTGTAAGACTGTTGTTAAATTTGTCGACGGGTGGCAAAATAAACGTCAAAAAGATTGCCTTTGGAAACAAAGAACACACTACGGATTAGAAAATGGGAGTCTCGTTTTTATTGAGACTCCTCGTAAGCAGTAATGAATTTTGCAACACTGCTTACGCCCTCTAAGTTTGTTTCTTTAAATCTTTCTTGGCTGTTAATATATTCATTTATATTTATAATATAATATATGGGTAAAAACACCTGTATGTAAAATTAGATCTGTCTTATAACCAAACTCACGTTTTATTATTTTGAAATCAGCTTTGTCAGTTGCATCAACTACTCTTTCTAATGATGAAGTCATGAATTGGAAACTATCTAAGAATTGAAGCTGTCAGATGGTGAATGACGTGTATTTTTCTGCATTATTTGAGATACAAGTAATATTACCACTTGTTGTATGTATTTTTTGCCTAAAGAGATGACAATCATATCCTTTGAGGTTATGAAAGATAACTATTTTGGTTTTATTTTGAGTTTTAGAGTACAGAATTTATGTGCTGCACCTTTGTACTTACCTGTGAAGTCACAGTGGTCGTTTACTTTTGTATCATCTATTTCTTGCCCATATCCAACAATGTGTAGCTTCCTGGTGGTCTTCAGTTTCTTCATCTGCTCTTATTATTGGTTTTAAATGTTTGAATATGTTTTGATGTTACTGACCTCACACTCTAGATGGTTTAAGAATACCTCAACAGCATCTTCACCTCTGTAAATTATTCGTTTAATTGCTTCACCATCATATCTAATTACTTGATAACCAAATCCACATGCTTTATATTCACTTGTAATTTCCTATTTATTTCCTTTTTGTTTTGATATGGCTTAGATGATTGAATTAAAGTCAACATAAATGACACAGGGGACAGGCTTTTGATTTTGATGTTGTTTTTTTTGTTTTTTTTTTTCCCCCTTAATTTGATGCGGTGTTTGCCTGGTGTTGGCATTTGTATTGCTGTCGGACTTTTATTGATGCCTTCGCAATCTTCTTTGTGTTTGATGAGTTAATCTGCCTTGTAAAAACCATAAAGGCAACGGTCACAGAAATCTGTTGTTTCTTCATGTTTGTTTTGGTCATATAGTAGCCTGTTCAGGTTCGTAATCCAAAAAAAGTGATGTTTTGTTTGTTTCTGTGGTTCTTGTGTATCAGGGTCATAGTTTTCATCTATTACCTCTGCACCACTTTCTTCCTCATCAACAACATCTACATTTTCTGATATCAAGAGCAAGTTAATTCTTTGAATTTCCTTTAGTTGTTCAGATATGTAATGTGGAAAGATGGTTAATTTTTCTGTCTTCTTTGTAAATGCGTACCCATAAACATTTATTGCAAGATTGTTTTGTTTTCATACTTTTGGTATTTGAGGCATTGATGTAGGAAAGTCAATACCATCTAGTTTTACATCTGTGTATATGGTTTAACTATATAAACTGCTGAAATGACTTTTTAAAGGATATAAAGCAGATTTCAGAGCCATCTCTAAACATCTGTTGTCTTTGTTCTTAACTGTTCTTAACATTGATTATTGCTTTTTTTCTAATGCTTTGGATATAGGGGTATATGATGATCGTTTCAAAGTTTCGTACTTTGCAATGTTTAAGTATACATGTAATTTGTTTCAATGATCAATTTCTAATCCAGATGCTGCGTCTGTGAATGATTCCATCCTTGTTTGTAAATATGATACTTCTGCACCTTAGAAATCACTTACATCATGTGTATTAAGCGCAGCAGTTTGTTTTCCATTATTTAAGCCAATAATATCGTTTCTCTTTCCATCACCTTGTTCATGAAAAACTTCTATGGAAATTCCAATCCAGAATTTAATACTTTTATATTCTTTGATATCTTTAGTAATTTGCTTTAGGAGAATTTTCTTTTTGCCATGGAATAGATTCAATGGATCTTTGTAAACCTGTTGCAATTATTTTATATGCTTTAAAGTAATTGCAAAGTGGTTTGTCAATCAGTTCTAATTTGGGTTTAAATTTAGAAGTTTGTTCAGAAGCTTGTTCAGTAGCTTGTGCAATAACTTGTTCTAATTCAGGTTTAACTTTCTTTTTATTTCTTTGTCTCTTCTTTTTTCTCTTCTTCTCCTTCTCATATTCTTTAATGCTCTTGATTCATCCTGTTGATTAACATGTTAACTAGACGAATCAATAGCCTTAATGCTTTATCCAAAGCGTCATTGCTAATATTTCCTTCTCTATGAAGCTCTAAAAACTATTGTACAATTGTTAAGCTTATTTTTATACTATTTAGTGTGGTTTCTTTAATAAGGTGAAAAAATGTAGGAGTAATAAACAAATAAATGATTATTATAAATTATGGAGTGTGCTTTCTTGAAGTTGGCCATCATGAACCACGCCATTTGAAATCAACAAAGAAATCAATATATTGCAAGCTGCATCATTATTTGATGAAAAACATAAAAAAAACAACATGTAAAGCCTTGTATTTGTATGATGTGTGGTAGAGGTACTTAGGCTATGTATCAAGTGTGTGCTAACTGTGGTGCACGTAGGGTAAGACTGAAGCATCAACATAAGTTTATTATTGAATTCAATAGACTGAGGCAAAAAGAAATGTTTTAATTTGGATGCAATGAGTGCCATTCAAAAAAGATAAAAGGCACATAATGCTGTTCAATAAGTTTGTATTTGTAAATGATCCACTCCCAAAATATCAAGAAATGCAAAATTAGTTCTATTGAGAATTACAGCATAATCCCTAGAAAATTGTGTATTCATTGAAAATTACGGCATAATCTTCAGTAAACTATGTATTTATTGAGGATTACAGTATAATCCTTGATAAATTATTTTTGTTGATAATTTCAGTCTAGTCATACTCTGACTTACTTATTGGACATGACTGTTGTCGTAGTCTCCCTTAGTTATAAGTCAGTGTGGTGCGTGTTTGCATTTTTTGTACATAACTATATATATTTTATGTAACGTTTAACATAATATATATGCCTCAATGTACTGACACTAATATAAATTGCAATATATCGCGCAATATGTCGCAGAACCCCCAGTTTCCATGTATATATGGGGATTACGTTTTCTCTATTTATAGAAATGGGAATCTATAAAATCTGTCTTGTAAACCAACCAAAATCGAAACTGGCTTCTGTTCGAGTTTTGTTAATGGAGAAAACTTACCGAGACATGGAGTGGGTAAGTCTTTATATTGATAAAATTTTAATTAACTTTTGATGATACTTCCTTTTTATTAATAAGTAAGTTATTTTTCAACTCATTCGGTTTTCATTGTCAGAAATGTCTCACCGGTATGTTTTATTGTTTCGAGTTGTTCTTATGAGTTGTTTTAAGACGACACAAGAGAAATGTCGTATACTAGCAGGGCGACCGGTTCCTTGAAAATAATATTCCGCGCTGTACATCACGAAAACATACCTATATAATTTTGACCCCTTTAAACCCCACTTTTATATAGTAAAACTGGGGTTTACAGGGATATACATTATTTTTCATATTTCTGCTCAAAACGTAGATTGTGGGTACTCGTTAGAACCGCCTCGGAGGCGGTTCTAACGAGTACCTACAATCTATGTTTTGAGCAGAAATATGAAAAAAATATTAGAATTTTTATCTGAAAACTTTCAGTTTTTGGTGGTGAAATTTTCAGTATATGTGAGTAGGCGTGTTTTCGTAATGAGAAACGGGAAACGCCATTTTCAAAGTGAGGTGTCTTTGATAATAAGAGATTGTCTTCTCTTCATCTCTTCTCAACGGGGGTTATTCTTCAAGGGAGGAATTCTTTCCTTTCAAAGTAGTCCATTATTAAATGAGTAAGAATTATATCTAGAGCAGAGGAATTTCCTTTACCATTTGGTAATTCAAACTTCGATTTATATAAAAGTTTAACAAAATATAGGCTAAAAATTGATAATACTTGCTATATTTGCATGATTTTGGTAAATTCCGGACTGTGAAAATAATTCCGGGTTTCCGAGTTGATTGTATTTTTTACGGGCCAATCCGGAAAATTCCGGGCACCTGGTTGCCGTGAACCAAAGTCCAGAGTAAGGACTTCTTATACACCACGTTTTAATTGGCTTTTCCTTATAGTCCATAATCGTTATCACTTAAACCGAATACAACAACAACTGGCTGATTCTTATACTTCAAAATCATTTCACTTTAAACCCAACGCAACGACGCCAACTGACTGCTCATTATAGTTCATTAACGTTCTCACTTTAAACCTAACAAAACACCAACAACCGATTGTTCCTTATAGTTAATACACGATCTAACTTAAAACACAACACAACAGCAACAACGACACCTGATTGTTTCTTAGTCCATACACGTAAGAATTCAACACTGCAATTAGAACTGAAGATTATTTATAGTCCATACACGTTCTCACTTCAAAGGTAACCAACAAAACCAACAGATTGTTCATTGTAGTCCATAATCGTTCTCACTTTAAACCCAACACACCACCAACAACAGCTTGTTTCTTATAGTCCATACACGTTCTCACTTTAAACCAAATACAACAGCAGCAACTGATTCTTCCTTTATATATCACTTTATTCACAACACAACAACAGCAACAGCAGCAACTTCCTGTTTCTTATAGTCCACACACGTTCTCACTTTAAAAACAACACAACAACAGCAACAGCAGCAACTTCCTGTTTCTTATAGTCCATACACGTTCTCACTTTAAACCCAACACAACAACAACAACATCAGCAACATACACGTTCTCACTTTAAACCCAAACGACAGCAACAAATGACTCTTCCTTTAGTACATACACGTTCTCACTTTTAACCCAACACAACAACAACAGCAGCAGCAACTGCCTGTTTCTTATAGTCCATACACTTTCTCACTTTAAACCCGACACAACAACAACAGCAGCAACTGCCTGTTTCTTAAAGTCTATACACGTTCTCACTTTAAACCCAACACAAAAACAACAACAGCAGCAACTGCCTGTTTCTTATAGTCCATACACGTTTTCACTTTAAACCCAACACAACAACAAAAACAGCAGCAACTGCCTGTTTCGTATTGTCAATACACGTTCTAACTTTAAACCCAACACAATAACAACAATAGCAACAACTGCCCGTTTCTTATAGTCCATACACGTTCTCACTTTAAACCCAACACAACAACAACAAGAGCAGCAACTGCTTGTTTCTTATAGTCCATACACGTTCTCACTTTAAACATAACACAACAACAACAACAGCAACAACTGCCTGTTTCTTATAGTCCATACACATTATCACTTTAACCCAACACAAGAGCAACAACTGACTCTTCCTTTAGTATATCACTTTAAACCCAACACAACAACAACAACAGCAACAACTGCCTGTTTCTTATAGTCCATACACGTTCTCACTTTAAACCCAATACAAGAGCAACAACTGACTCTTCCTTCAGGGTATCACTTTAAACATAACACAACAACACCAACAGCAGCAACTGCCTGTTTCTTATAGTCCATACACGTTCTCACTTTAAAACCAATACAAGACCAACAACAGCAACATACAGGTTTTCACTTTAAACCCAATACGACAGCAACATTGGCTCTTCCTTTAGTCCATACACGTTCTCATTTTAAACTCAACACAACAACATAATCAACAGCAGCAACTGCCTGTTTCTTATAGACCATACGCGTTCTCACTTTAAACACAACACAACAACAACAACAGCAGCAACAACTGCCTATTTCTTGTAGTCCATACACGTTCTCACATTAAACCCAATACAACAGCAACAACTGGCTCTTCCTTTAGTATATCACTTTAAACAAAACAAAACAACATAAACAGCAACAACTGCCTGTTTCTTATAGTCCATACACGTTCTCACTTTAAACCCAACACAACAACAAGAGCAGCAACTGCCTGTTTCTTATAGCCCATACACGTTCTAACTTTAAACCCAACACAACAACAACAACAGCAACAACTGCCTGTTTCTTATAGTCCATACACGTTATCACTTGAACCCAACACTAGAGCAACATCTGACTCTTCCTTTAGTATATCACTTTAAATCCAACACACAACAACAGCAGCAGCAACTGCCTGTTTCTTAGAGTCCATAAACGTTCTCACTTTAAAATCAATACAAGACCAACAACAGCAACATACACGTTTTCACTTTAAACCCAATACGACAGCAACATTGGCTCTTCCTGTAGTCCATACACGTTCCCATTTAAAACCCAACACAACAACATCAACAACAGCAGCAACTGCCTGTTTCTTAGAGACCATACACGATCTCACTTTAAACACAACACAACAACAACAACAGCAACAAGTGCCTGTTTCTTATAGTCCATACACGTTCTCACATTAAACCCAATACAACAGCAACAACTGGCTCTTCCTTTAGTATATCACTTTAAACACAACACAACAACAACAACAGCAACAACTGCCTGTTTCTTATAGTCCATACACGTTCTCACTTTAAACCCAACACAACAACAACGACTGACTGTTCCTTATATTAAACCTAACACAACAAAAACAACAACTGATTGTTCCTTATAGCCCATACTCGTTCTCACTTAAAACCCAATACAACAACAACTGACTGTTCCTTATATCCCATTCACATTCTAACTTAAAATCCAACACAACAACAAAAACTGACTGTTCCTAATACCCCATTCACTTTCTAACTTAAAACCCCAACACAACAACAACAGCTGACTGTTCCTTATATTCCATACACGTTCTATAAACCTAACACATCAACAACGACTGACTGTTCCTTATAGTCCACACTCGTTCTCACCTTGAACCCAAAACAACAACAACAACAGTGTCTGTTCATTACAGTCCATAAACGTTCTCACATTCAATCCAACACAACAACTGCAACTGACCGTTCCTTATAGTCCGTAAACATTCAGTCTATTTAAACCCAACACAGCAACAACTGACTGTTCCTTATAGTCAATACACGTTCTCACTTAACCCTTGTCCTGCTGAGCCCGGATATACCCTGCCTTTGCAAACAGTGTAGATCCAGATCAGTTGGCTTCTGAAGAAGCCAACTGATCTGGATCTGCACTGTTTGCCATCAAGTATGTGAATTTATAGCAGCAATTTGGATCAAGCAATCTGATTGACTGAAAATTAGAAGTAGGTGTGGCATCTTAATTTATTCAGCAGGACAAGGGTTAAAACCCAATACAAAAATAACATCAACTTACTGTTCCTTATAAACAATGCACGTTCTTACAATAAATCCAACAACAACAACTGACAGTTCCTTATACAGTCGAACTTCAATGGCTCGAACATCTTTGGGACATGGAGATTCGTTCGAGACATAGGTAGTTCGAGTCACTGAGGGTTAATCATGTCACCAGTTCAGGAAGCAAAACGCGATAATTTAGGGTAATCTTTTCGATTTTCTACACAATTATTGTATGTTGAGTGTACTCATTAGAATCGCCTCGATGAGGCGATTCTAATGAGTACACACAATATACAATTTCGTGATAAAATAAGAAAATTTCCCTAAATACTTGTGTTCTTGCGCTATCGGAAGAATTTCGTAGGGACTCAAAAACGAGTTCGAATTAGCCATGGTAAACGAGCCATCGGTGTTCGAGCTATCGAGGGTTGACTGTAGTCCGTAAATGTTCTTACTTTAACCCATTACTAGAACAACTTTACAAATTGGAGGTTTTGAGTTCGAGCCTCAGCCTACGCGTTTTTCTCTGTGGAAATTTTATCTGGGGTATTTTGACTAACAATTATCCATCGTACTTAGACAGTCGTGTACAGCACAATTCATGTGAATCGTCGCCACGGTGTCATGTTATTATTAAATGTAAACTCTTTTTCTAGAAGAAAATTTTCTTGTTTGCGAAATTCGTCTCTAACACAAGGGTTATTGTTTAGGATGCTAGGTAAAATTTCAGCAGGCGACATTTTGCAATAGTTTTCTTATTTTATTTATTTATTTGCAGAAAAAAGAGGCATTGACATTTCATGCAATGAGACAATCTGCATGAAATATCAAACCCTAAAAATAAGAATCAAAGCATTGACTCGGGTGGACCCGAGTGTCTCTGAGTGTAGGCTGGGAAAATGATCCTGAACAGGGACTTAAAACTGTTTCATTTAACCCTTAACTTCTTGTGATTTAAGCAAACATTTTCCTCTTTACACTGCAGTCTGACGTCACATCGATAAGAAAAATACGGCATCTGGATTCCATTGATCAATGATAATCACGAGGACAACTACCTTAACCCTTAAACTGCAAGTCACAACAATTGTCGTCTGCTTTGTCATCTGTGATTTTAAAAGTCATTTTTGCAAACAGTGTGGACCCAGATCAGACTGCTAGGAACGGTTTGATCTGGGTCCACACGGTTTGCCTGTATGCAAAAATAGATTTGAAAAGTTTGCAAGAATATTAACCAGACGACATAAACAGACGACATTTTCAGGTGTTCTTGGCGTTTTAAGGGTTAAGGGAGTTTTGGTGTGTGTATGCTGTGGCTCGACTGTAAACAATTGGCCCAAAATGTAATCGACTTGTCGTCTGACGAATATGCCCAGAGACAGTACTAAAGATTTAAGAGCATATTGAAGCTAATATCCTGACAGACAGGCCTAGACACAATGCTGACCCAGACGCCTTAGAACTCATCAACTTCTGACCCGCTCCTTTCTGATTTCCTTTTTTTTTTGTCTACGTCCGTAGGGTTTGCTATTGTTCCGGAAGAACATTATGAAAGGTCATGGTCTGGTCCAATTTTCCATGGACTGTTCAACGTTGTCATAAACAAATATAAGCTTTCACAAACATTTTTGTGAAAGCAAATACTTGTTACTATATAAAGTTGACAATTGGTGTTGGATGGGTCTTGTCTAAGCTAAATAAATTACTTTTATGGCTGTGTTTAAGATCTCAGAATTAATTTAAGATTTTTTACCACCCACAGAATGTGGTGGAGATTTACTTTGCGCAAGCACATTAGAGAGCCTCTAGAGTTAAAATATTACATGAGAGGGGCTTTGGAGATGAAAGATTAACTTTAACATTCTGATTAAAAAAAATCAGACAGAATTTTTTTAAAAAATCTCAGAAAATGCGAGTTAAAATTCAATTCAAATTGTCTTCAAATGAGACCATTTGAATTAAATGTCGTCTTATTTTCTGTGAACAACAGAGAAAAATATAATGCAGCCATGATTTTGCTTTACGGTGACCATTTTAACGTCTAGTTTTAGCTAGTATATTGTCAAAATATGTTAATATTTTTTGGTTATGACATTTGAATGATCATTCGATGAGAATCTCTTCTGAAAAGAAACTTTTGACGAATGAAAAGGCTTTATGTTTCTGAAAAAATATCGGCAATTTTACGGTCCGATAAACGTAAACAACAACTTTCTGGCATCCAATAGGTACGAGCCTAGAACGTACTCCGCGTTAAAGACCGAGAGGTTCCGGGTGATTTTTACTGTCTGACGCAGTGTTTAAAAATGTCTATTCGGCTGATTAGCTAGTCTGCTGAATGCTAAAGCGTAAAATTTAATTAAGACGGAGTTTGAAAAGTCTAATTTTTATTCGCTTAGAAAACTGTGATATAGTACAAGATTGAGTTTGATGGTTCTAGTGTGTGTAGTTCCTGAGAAAAGAGTAATGTTAAAAATATGGGGTGAAAGAAAAAAATAACCTTTATCACTCTCTCGGCTAATTCAGCAGACAACAAATTGAGGATATTTTTTTTCTTATTTTCTCCAGAAAACAGGTTTTGACATATCTTGCTAAGTGTCTCCTGAGGATGTAAAAACCTGTTTTCTGGGGAAAATATGAAAAATCTTTCAGAATGTCGTCAAAAAATTTTACACAGCATGCTAAGTGTTAATAGAAGAAGAAAAGGCAGATGTGCGATTCTCTATCACATGACACGAGAATTGAATATTTTGCTGCACAACACGTTTTAAGACTTTAGTTCTGTAATTGATGAGAAAAATGTGACTTTTTTTTTTCAAATGTGATAATGGAATCAGAGCATCACGAAAACACGCCTATATAATTTAGACCCCCTTGAACCCCACTTTTATATAGTAAAACTGGGGTTTACAGGGGTATACATTATTTTTCTTATTTCTGATCAAAACATAGATTGTGGGTACTCGTTAGAACCGCCTCATCGAGGCGGTTCTAACGAGTACCCATAATCTATATTTTGAGCAGAAGTAAGAAAATTATCATAATTTTTTATCTGAAAATTCTCATTTATTTGGTGGTAAAATTTCTATATATTTGAATAGGCGTGTTTTCGTAATGGAATAACAGACAAGGCAAATCCAGCATATCCTTCACTTTTTCAAAGCAGGAGAAGGAGTAAACAAGACAATATATTTACACGTAAACGTCTAAGTACCGGCACAAATTTTGTTCATGTTTACTTAGAAATATGGGACTCGGGTATACTAAAGTTTAATAAATTTTCAGTGTAATAGGTAAAGAGAACAACAATGTGATTCTTTAATGCATGCTTTTATTAAGCTTTATGAATTTTCTTGATCAAGCAATATGCGAATCCTAGTCATATTGGGATCTCCACGAGATTTAGTTTGTACATTATTATATAAAAAAAACAAGAGGCCCATGGCCACCTGAGTAACATAGCCGCTGCAGATATGCAAATGTTATGCAACATTTTTCCAATCATATCATCGCAACTAATGAAAAGAGCATCATTTGAGCAGTTCTTAGTCTTGAAGAAGAATATTATTTGGGTCTGACAGTTAATGGAGCGTGATCATTTGAACAAACTATCAATCACATTTCAACAGTAGGAGCAATGTGGAATTTGGTGGAAATTGCCTAAGTGGTTTCTGAAGAACCCTGATTTTATACAGGCAAACAGCATAGTGGCAAGGAAATATAATAAACATAAACAAGATGGTATCAATCTCAGATTTCCAATCAGGACAATTTTAGGTACTGTTGATCTACACGTACCCTCAATACTTCCAATATAAATGTATATAGCCCATACAAATGCATGGGGAGGCAAATTTGATCTTGCCATAAAAAGATCAAACGTCAACATAGGACCATCATTTTTAGCAATTTTGGTAGATCTCCCCCCCCCCCCCCCCCCATAATTTGTACAAAGATTGGGGCCCAGGGCTTATTTGGTTTTGGACAAGAAGATTTTAAGGGTTTTTACTATATATGGGCATGGCAGCCATTTTGATCAACGGACCATGCCAATTTTAGCAATCTTTCATCCTCCTGCCCCAAGAAGGCTCCACATGGAACATGAGCAACACTGGCCGAGAGGCTTCAGAGGAAATGTCATTTGAAATTATCAACATTTTTTCCATACAAATGTATGGGGCCCATACAAATACATACAGAAGAAAACTTGACCTCGCCGTAAAAGGTCAAATGTCAATGTACGACCATCATTTTAGCAACTTTAATAGATCTCCAGTCCCTGATGATTTGTGCAAAGCTTCAGCCAAAAGGCATCCTCGGTTCTGGAGAAGTAAATTTTTTAAAGGTTTTTACCATATATGGGCATGGCGGCCATCTTGGTCAATGGATGGCAACTAGTTTAGCAATCTTTCATTCCCCTGCCTCAAGGAGGCTCTAAATAAAATTTGAGCAACGCTGGCCCGGGGGGTCCAGAGGAAAAGTCATTTGAATTTCTCAACATTTTTTCCATAAACATGCATAGGGAAGCAAACTTGACCTCTCCGAAAAAAAGTCAAATGTCAATGTACGACCATTATTTTAGCTCTTTTGGTAGACCTCTAGTCCCCGATAATATATGCAAAGGTTCAGCCACAAAGCATCCTCGGTTATGGAGAAGAAGCTTTTTAAAGGTTTTTACTATATATGGGGATGGCGGCCAGCTTGGTCAATGGACGGCAAGCATTTTAGCAATCTTTCATTTCCCTGTCCCAAGGAGGCTCCAAATGAAATTTGAGTAATATTGGCCCAGAGGCTCCAGAGGAGGTCGTTTGAAATTCTCAACATTTTTTCCCATACAAATGCACAGGGAAGCAAACTTGACCTTGCCGTAAAAAAGGTCAAATGTCAACGTACGACCTTTATTTAAGCAATTTTGGTAGATCTCCCGTCCCTGATGATTTATGCAAAGATTCAGCCCTAAGGCATCCTCGGTTCTAGAGAAGAAGATTTTTAAAGGTTTACCATATATGGGCATAGCGGCCATCTTGGTCAATGGACCCCAACCATTTTAGCAATTTGTTGTTCCCCCAACCTAAGGAGGCTTCATATGAAATTTGAGCAAAATTGGCTCAGGGGCTTCAGAGGAGAAGTCGTTTGAAAATGTTAACGGACGGACAACGGACGACGGACGAAAAGTGATCTCAATAGCTCATCCTGAGCATAGCTCAGGTGAGCTAAAAATATGCCACAATTTAAATAAGTTACCAGATCTTATCTAGAAGTTTATTTTAGCATGCGTCAGATATGAATATGTTTGAACTTTTTAAGTATGGATCACAGGTCATAGTCAAATTTACCAAAGATGGACTGTAGGTCATATTCAAACTTACCAAACTGCACTCTTCGCTAATCGAACACTTCTCCATATATAAAAATCCAAAGCTAAAGTAAGAGACCGGCGAGATTTGCGCGCCGGCCAATAATAAATCGAACAACACGTGGTCCCTTAAATATTTTACTCTTGATAAACAAGTGAAAAATTGCATTGGTTTATGCAGCACTCTATTGACACGCGGAGGAAGATGTAACTTTTTTTTCGTATTCCAAAATAATTTCACAGTAAAAACAGTCGAACAATTTCTCTAACATCATTGGGACCATGCAAATATATTCTAGACTTGGGTAGTTCGAGCCATTGAGTATTAATCATAGCGCCAGGTCAGGAGGCAATGGGGAGTCTTTTCAAATTACTACACACAATATACATTTATGATAAAGTAGGAAAATGTCCCTAAATATTTGTTCTTGAGTTACCGGACGAATTTCCCAGTGACTTAAAAAACGAGTTCGAATTAAACGAGACATCGGTATTCGAGTCACTAGAGTTTTACTATACAATGTTCATTGAAAAGAACATTAACTTTTACCACTCTCTGGGCTAATTCTGCAGACGACAACTTAAGGATACTTTTCTTATTTTCCCCAGAAAATGACTTTTACTTTCATGTCAATTGTCTCCTGAGTAGAAATCTGACATGAAATTTCAAAGTCCATTTTCAGGGGAAAAAATAAGAAAAATGTTTCAAAATATCGTCTGCTGAAATTTTTACCCAGTAAGCAAAGTGTCAATTGGGTAGTCAAAACGTACCGCACCCGACAAGGATTTTATCACTGAGAGGAAAAATGTTTACTTTGTATAACTCGTAAATTCTATGTAAACATGACACTCAATTTATATGTAGATATTCGATCATGAGATGCTTGACTGACCAGAGATTAAGTCCTTCATTGCAATGGCAGTACATTGCAAATTCGACAAAATAATTGTTGATTTTCAACAGTAACGCTTTCCACACAGGTGAACAAAACATTGAGAGTGCTGATGAGGGCGATTGCCTGAAATTCTATAGGCCTCTAGAACTGATGGTAATTTACGCAGAAATTAACAAAAAAAAAAAAAAAAAAAAAAAAAAAAAAAGAAAAACATAAACGTCCTTTTCGCACCCGATAGCCTTTTTTCTCTAGGTTATTTTCTGTCATTACGAAACCACGCCTTTTCAAATATATAGAAAATTTCACCTCCAAAACTGAAAAATTTCAGATAAAAAACTATTTTTCATATTTCTAATCAAACTATAGATTGTGGGTACGCGTTAGAACCGCCTCAGCGAGGCGGTTCTAACGAGTACCCGCAATCTAGGTTTTTGCGCAGAAATAAGAAAAAAAATGTATATCCTTGTAAACCACACTACATAAAAGTGGGGGTTAAGGGGGTCAAAATTATAGAAGCATGTTTTCGTGATGGGAAAAGGTCATGTTTGGTGTTTAGTAGGACTGCGGCTCGGGTTACACTTTTTACCCAACGCTTTAGATTTGGCGCGTTTAACTGGAGAATTCATATTCGTCCGCCGATATCCTACTCAATATGATTAAAATTCAACAGTTTGAAATTATTTTTTGGCTATTTATAAACATTAGAATGTATATGGCTAATACGTTTGAATGCAGAATTAAGCGTTATTAGCGTTAACAGGAAGTTATTTGTTAGGTATTTATTAGGTTGTTAGTAACAGAAAAATGGATTATCGAAATGTGATATGTTAAATCTGGTCACATTTTGGCAACCGCCAGCCGCCCCCCCCCCCCCCATTCCAGCCCCACCCCACCTACACACAAGATGATCACAAATGAGCCGGGTCACAGCATTTACTACGATGTCACATGTACGCGAAGCCTGCGCAAATACCGTTACGTGGTTGCTGGATGTCACGGATGGTAATCAAAGGAATTAGCTCCAAATTGTGTTGATGTAATTTTGTTCCCTCGACATACCCTGGAATTCTGGAGCTAGGTCCTCGATACAAAATTTGTAAATGACTAATTATTTTTTTTTAATCACCTGATAATGAAATCCAAGCACTGAGAGTACTGATGGGGTGTGATCCGTTTTGGTAGAAAATGTATTTTCCCGTGTTTGATAGGGCAGTGGCTCGGGTTTCACGTTTTGCCCAAACGCTGTAGATTTGGCGCGTTTAACTAGAGTATTCATCTTCGACCGCCGATATTGTACTCGGCATGATAGAAATCTTATTTCATCAAAAGTTTGAAGTCTTCTGTGGTTTTGTTTATTCATTCTATTTATAAACATCAGGCTGTGTAAAACTATGTCTGAATGTAGAACTTAGTTATATCAGCGTTAGGTAGTTATAAGATTGTTAGGTAGTTATAAGGTTGGTAGTAACAGGAAAAAGGATTGTCGAAACGTGGTAGGTTAAATCTAGTCGCGGTTTGGCACCCCCACCCCACATAACAGACTGGAAATCTTAAAAGACTTGCAATGTTATTTTGTGTAGGTAACATTTAACTTAGATGTCTGTAAGGATTTTCTGTGGATATCCGCTGGGCTGAACATTGATTGTGTTGGGGTTTAACGACACGTCAACCCTTGTGGGTCATTTTGTGTCGTCTCCCAGAGAAAGGGAGAAATGAGAAAGAAGAGATAGTAAAAGAGATGAAAGAGAGGGACAGAGAAGAAAGAGAAACTGGAATGAAAGTGAAGAAACAGAAGAAATAAAAACATTCCCCCTCTACCCTTACCTGCTAGGAGGATAGCAGGCCTTGCCCAACTGTACGCCAATATCAGTTGGACGCCCCAGTGACGTAAGATACACGACACCTTTGCCACAACTATTGTCTGTCAACACGGAGGTTTGGGCCACAATTTTCATGTTCAATTAAAACTACAGCTCTGAGACACCACTGAAGCACAAGCCCTAGTGAATACAAGCATGCACCATTACAAATAAGCTGAAAAATACTGGCATAAATAATTGTCAGTGCGAATTATTACGAAATTTCTATCCGAGCTAGTTCCATCGAGAAAAAAGCTAGTTCAATCGACAAAGAGTTCGTTCCACTGACATTTTACTGAAAATGACTTCTTGGATAGCAAGTCCACTAAGGCAGTGTAGCGGGAATATAGTCAGATCCTCTGATAGTCTACTGTATTTTTTCTTCTCAATACCCTCCTCCTCTTAAACATAAGGACAACTTCATCCTTAACCTTGCCTACCGTGTCATACTAATACATCTTTTTAGCCACCTGGTGAGTTATTTGAAATGTTGTGACAGGATGGCAAAATATAGAGGATATTCACTCTTTTGCTGTGAATACCATAAATATCGTCATCGAGAACAATGAAAGCATCAGTATTTTCACGAGTGAGAAGCACGAGTGAAAATTTGAATGTTTTCTTTACACGAGATGATAATTGTTATGGTATTCACTGAAAAAAAAGTAAATTTTCTTTTTATTTTATTGTTTATTAACGTCACCAAACAAAACATGAACGTCATGGCGACAAAAACAAAAAAAATCGGAAAATCAAAATAATCTTGATACCAAAATGTTCCTTACAGTCTAACTAAGAAAATGCATACCAACACTTGATAGTTTAGTTCAGAAACAAAGAAGTTAGTGTTCAAAAATCTGAAGTGGAAGTAACATCCACTTCTGAAACAATGACGAAAATCGAAGTCGTCCAAAGCGAGGAGTGAAAACATAAACCATACCAGTCACAAGTGAAATGATACGATATCATTTCACTTGTGATTGATACCACTTTTATTTTCAGCAGATATACACTGATTTTACCGCTAACAATAAAATAAAGATCTTTATCATACTGCTTCTTTTGAGTTCCGTTTCAACTGAATCTTACGTTTGGTCACACATACCTGTCCAAATATTTAGGGTAAGTAAGTAAGTAAGTAAGTAAGTAAGTAAGTAAGTAAGTAAGTAAGTAAAGGCTTGATATTTGAAACAAGGTATCCAAGAATTTCATAGGAAGTATGTTTTGGCTCCAGCTGATAAAGCTGCTAATGATGTTGTTGTTGTGTGACGACTTTATTATATCAATACTCTAAAACAAGAATTTGGTAGTACCAAAACATATGAATGGATTTCTACTGACGAGGGATCTATTGTCAATACCCATTCTATCGATATTACTGCTAAGTTTGCAGTGAGTATTAAAGAAAAGCGGGACAGACTTCATGCGTTGTGTTGGTTGCCGGGGCTTCATGGGCGACCTTATGGAGCGCGTTTCGTTGCTGGTTCTGGTTCTTGTGCGGCTGCTGTTTTGTCCAGGCTGCTAACTTCATGCTTTACTGCTGTTAAAAAACATTGGATTAGATACTGTGATACTGTTTGCGGCGGGGAGGGGGGAGGGGCGACGGAATTAACTATTTTTGGTCAATTAAAAATTCTAATGATGTTCTCAATACATTTAAATCTAAAAACTTTCAGGCTTCTAAATTGTCTACATATTTTTCTACATTGTATACTACGTAGTTTCTGGCGAAAGAATGTGCACAATACTGGTTAACCGCTTAGAGGACAAAGCCTGCCCAGTAAACGTGTGGTTAGGTAAACTGACCGCGCTCGACATGACCCCATTGGGTTGACTGGGCCGTAAAACCTCAACACAAACACAAACAAAACGTTACCTCGTCATCTTGTGGAGGATAAACTTATTGATTTAATTAACCAAACGTTTATTCGGGAGAATACCCAATATTTGGCTTGCAACGAAGAATGTGCTTTTTTCACTTCTGATGTATATAATAATCACAATTTATCGGGGAGTCTGTGATGCCCTTGTTTGTCTTTTGGGTGGTGTTTTTATTGGATTTGGAGCTGGGCTTTGTGGACAGGCTATTGGTGTTCCGGTGGGGGCTGGTTGCGCTCCTCTTGTTGCAGATTTGTTTCTTTTTTGTTGTGGGAGGGGTTTCGTGGGGTCTCTCTCGCGTGAAAATCAGGCTGACGTTGTTGAGGCTTTCAATTCAACTTCAAGATACCTTGACGATTTATTAAATATTGACAATATTTACTTTGACCAAATGGTGGACAGGATATACCCTACAGAACTCCAATTAAATAGAGCAAATTCTTCCGATACCGAGGCACCTTTTTTGGATTTGAATCTATGTATATCTAATGGTACAGTTTCCACCAAAATATATGATAAACGGGACGATTTTGATTTTGATATAGTCAATTTCCCTTTTCTGGATGGCGATGTCCCCCGGCGTACCTCATATGGGTATACATATCTCAACTTATAAGATTCGCCAGAGCTTCTTCAAATCTTAATGACTTTAACTACCGTAATAAAGCCCTTACTGCCAAACTTCTTAGGCAGGGCTATCGTTATTTTAAACTTCGTAAGGCGTTTTCGAAATTTTATCGCAGACACAGTGCCTTGTTAGAAAAATATAGCGTCAGTCTGAAAACACTTCTGCAACAAGGTATATCGGAACCCGAATTTTACGGTGACTTAGTGTACAGATTTAGAAAAATTGTAGGTAAATCTAACTTTTCGGAGCAATTCAGAAAACTTATTAACCGTTATAAAAGAATTGGCTATAGCCTGGATATTATGCGGCAGACTGCATGCCTAGTTGTCAACCCCATCATTGTTCATGGCCATGCTTCACTCTTTAATTGCACGACGGCGGTTCGGGCCTCAAACTCAATGACGGCCTCTTCGTAAAATTTTAACCAGTGGGTTGGGGCTTGACGATATATCTTTGGCTTGGCCCGCCGTGGTTCAACTATTGGTTTTCATTTACTCTGGCATACAGTAGAATTAGCCACGAGTACTCGACTTTCTTTATTATAGTGATAAATTTGATTTTTTTGTTTTCGCTTTGGTGGATTGGCTGGGTTGGGGGCCTTTGTGCGGGCCGGGTTTTTGTGTGTTTCTGTGTTGGGGGTGGCATCGGGACCCGGGGTGGGGTTGGCTGGCTGTGGAGGTGCTTTGGCTCCCCACCCCCGGTGGTTTGCTCTAGCGACCGTTCTAAGGCGGTGGTCCCGGTGTTGGTCTTACTCTTTGTTGCTTTGTGGTTTGTTCTGCGAGGCGATTTGTTGTGTGTCTTTCCGTATGTCATTTTGTTCTTGTGTTTTTCAGTCCTTTTAGTATTGCGATTACCTCGCTTGGGGAAGAGAGAGCTAATCTTAGTGCTTTTCGTGCGTTTGTTCGGTTTGTGCTTGTTTAGATTTGTCGGTTTCCTCTTCCTCTTGGAGTCTGGGAAGGGCTGCGGTTTGTGATTGTGGCACTCCCTGGACTATTCTCTTACCTTTTTTTCTTTAACGAGGGTAACAGCTTTTAGCATATAATATAGCTTATCTTCCCGGAGGCCCTAAAAATATTATACAAAATGTACATATGCATACAAAAAAAGTGTAATATGTATATTGTCCTACACTACTAAGATAATGTTAATCAAGTAAGTAATTTACAGACACACACTGAGAGAAAATGCTGACAACATAGCTAGCAAAAAAAAAAAAAAAAAAAAAAAAATGTATAATGTTTCCCCACACAGTGTTACATGATATATATATATGTATATGTTTACAATGAAATACCATAGATATAGTGTCATGGATGGACCGAGAAACCATTTTCCAGTGTATTTTATACATCTTGTCTGTATCAATTGTGTTAACCATTTTATACATCTGCTATGAAAAGTCTCAGGTGTTTGTGTACTTTTAACATCATTGGGTAAACTATTCCATATCAGACAGCCTGGATATGTCATACTTTGCTTATAGCATTCCTTTCTCGGTTGAGGTGGGACAAAACATCCTGACGCAGTTGATCTTAATAAAACAGATGTATTCACTTCATTTCTTAACGTAAACTTTTCAGAGATGTATGGTGGTGTTTTATCATGATATACTCTAAACATGACACTAGCTTTTCTGAGAAACAAACGATCACAGAATGACAAAAGTTTTAAAGACTTCATTGCTTCATGGGAATTGTCAACATTATAATCGAGAATGATTTTACATGCACGTTTCTGTAGCCTAAAACAATTCAGTTTATTGGACTCGCATGTGTTTCCCCAAACAATGTTACAGAAATCAATGTGTGGTTGGATATACGACTTATAGAATTGAATGCGGTGAGCCTGTGATAAATAATACTTAATTCTTGACAGTAACCATATATTTGATGAGATTTACTTCGTTATGTGCTTAACATGGTCAGACCACATTAAATTATTGTCTACAAAGACACCTAAAATTTTGTCACTAGAAGTCATGTTCAAAGATTCATCTATGTAGTTAAATTGAAGACTGGCAGAATTTAATCTCTGACGTTTCTGATCAGTAGTGACCAGTATAACTTTAGTTTTATTTGAGTTTAGTAGCATGCCATTACTTTTACACCAAAGATGAAGTTGATTCAGAGCAGATTGAAGATTCTGTTCAATGATTTTCAGAGAATTTTGAATGTCATACAGAATAGTATCATCAGCATACAGATCAGCTGAAACACCACTCATGTATAATGGTAAATCATTAATGAAAAGCAAAAACAAAAGTGGTCCTAAAATAAAGCCTTGTGGAACACCATAAGTGACTGTCTCAAAGCTTGACTTACTATTGTTAACAGAGACTTGCTGCTGTCTGTGTGAAACAGTAGAATGAAAGATGTGCAGGAATAGTCATAATCACAGATCATAGCCTACCAAATACAAACTGTATACCAAAAGAAAGAGCAAACAAACCATGACAGACTACACAAACCGCAGACCTAAAGAAAGCAAGGCGATCACAGTGCTGGAGGCAGTTATGGCTTCACATAGTGTTTTCTTATTTGCTTCAAGATCTTAGCAAGAATTTTCCAGTGCCTACAATGATAAATTGATTGAGCTGGGACTATGCAACATCCTACAGGATACTTATGCGCCCAGCAAAGATTCATATCAGCCTGCGCATTTGAGCAGTCTGATAAGAGTGTTTACTATGCGCTCCCTATATATGTAAGGGCCTAATCATCTTCATGCGGCCATCGAAAATTGATCACCTGTGCGGATATGCAGGCTGATCTAAGTATTTGCTAAACGCACATATTACTTTAGGGTAACGAAAGCACAATGCTTGGAAAAGAGCGGTACTTTCTGGACATAAATGAAATTCTATACCTTTCCTTCTGTGTATATTGTCCCTTGTACATGTGTACATTTCTGTATAATAATCTTATGTGCCGGAGGCAACAATTCCTGCAAAATCGATCACGCACACGTCCAAGACTGATCAGACTAAAAGAAAAGGGAAATGCCCCAGCTTGTATAAAACTGAGCCGGGTCAAAACAATTCCAGCAATTTACACGTATGCCCAGAGAAGACTTAGATCAGTCCGTGCATCTGGCAGACTGCATCGTCTGATCAGAGTCTTCACTGACCGCCCGAAGAAGTTATGGGTCCTTAGCTATCCATAGAGCGCACAGAGAAGATTCTGATCAGTCTGTGCGGATGCGCAGGGTGATCTGAGTTTTCGCTGGGCGCACAGGTAAATTGAGGGAATTGTTGTGCCCCGGCTTCATGTTTCATTTGAAATTGAATAATACTGTACGAAATAAAATACTCGTATTAAGATATTCCATAAAAGAACTGTGGCCAAAACTTTTTTTTTCATACATATCAAGGACAGATAACTCAAAAACCAGAATATGCAGCTTATAGTAATCTAAACATCTGTAAAATTTCATCAAAACATTCCATATAGTAATCGAGCTACTGGTCAAAATTCATGCTTCATATACGGCCGCCGTGACAGCAACTGCTGGTTATCCGAAACCTTATACACCCGGCAGCTGTGTGAATATACACGACAGCCATTTCAATGGCCTTTGACAACGGTAGACGGGTTTTCCAACATTTCTCGTTTCTAAAGATGACTGAGCCCTGAAAACGAGGACAAATACAGACTAAAACCGGAACAAGCTTTCCATTCTAAATGGCTTGCGCGCGTACGCGAAAGCCAACAAAGTACATGGAAACAATATTACGAAAAGTTTACGCTGTAAAGAATACTAAGGCCGAAGACCACTACTCTCAGACTGGTTATTTAAGTTCTTAAGTTTTCTGCCCTTAATATATCTAATAAATAGTTTTCCCTGTAGATTTTACAAATATTCAAGTATTAAAAAAGATGAATTTATTATCAGTAACGCCTTTGTATAACATGATTGTTTATGTTACACTGTTTTTTGTTCTCGTTTTTTTTTTCAGTTCCATAATTATTTTCGTTATATAGTGTGTCTGTTTTTATCATGTTTACAGTGGTAAAACCAAGTATCCACTTTGAGAACGGGTCGACATGGAAAATAGAGAGTAGGTAGGGCCGGGGAATATCGGCCACCTTTCGAAAATCTTTCCCTTAGAACCTTTGCGTAATACGGGCAAGGCCAACGTTGCCATAGGCAACGTTGACGCCGGCGAAGCCGGCGTAAACGGTAGCTGGCAACGTTGGCCTGCATGCCTATAGTTAACACGCATGAAACTCATCACTATATCCTGCCCAGAGGTTTTGGGGGAACAAGGGATCATGCTCATTTTCTTTCAGGGAACATTGGAAAATATTTTAAGGAAACAAGGGAACAAAACTAATTTTTGGGAACAGGGAGCATGGAAATTTAGAAAATAGCTTTTAGGGAACAAGGAAACATGACCTATTAATTTTTAGGGAACATGGTACCTCCTGTTTAGTGGGGTTGCTTTGAATGCATCTAGGCAGTGCCTTATTTCATATTAAAGCTTTGAATTTTTATGTATGCTAGAGTATTCGATTAGCTCACAAAGGATTCTTTTTATAATTGCCGGGATCGTCAGTGTGTGACAATCCCAGCAAATATAAAAAAAATCTTATAACAAACTGTGTTATAAACAGATTAATGTCTATTTCATTTCCATAAGCGCACAATATTTTTTCACATATATTTTTGCACAGTTTATTTCACAATTAAATCTCAACGTTTCGGCAGATTAAAGCCTTTTTCAAGAGAGTTAAGCTCTTTCAATGCTACACCATCTTCTTATCAATACTGTCAACCATTTTGATACCATCTTCTTATCAATACTGTCAACCATTTTGATTCAAAATGGTTGACAGTATTGATGAGAAGATGGTGTAGCATTGAAAGAACTTAACTCTCTTGAAAAAGGCTTTAATCTGCCGAAACGTTGAGATTTAATTGTGAAATAAACTGTGCAAAAATATATATGTAAAAAATATTGTGCGCTTATGAGATTCATTTGGAATATCCTTCACAACTTTGGAGTTTTCTTTCAATGGAAGAGGTTTAGATGGAGTCTATCAAGAAGATCAAGGCAGATTACAAGAAACTAGTCAGTTTTGGCGCCAAATGGTAGTACAACGTCTTGGCGAGAGTAATCAGATGTTGTGACGTCGTGACAACGGTGTGCATAACATCTGTATTCAAAATGGTTGACAGTATTGATAAGAAGATGGTGTAGCATTGAAATAACTTAACTCTCTTGGAAAAGACTTTAATCTGCCGAAACGTTGAGATTTAATTGTGAAATAAACTGTGCAAAAGTATATTTTATTTCCATTTCAATCAAGAAATTTCATAAATTTCATAAAGCTTAATAAAAGCATATATTAAATAATCACATTTTTCTTTTTTACCTTTTACTTTGAAAATTTATCAAACTTTAGTATACCCTTGTCCTATATCTCTAAGGAAACATGAACAAAATTTCCGCCTGAACTTAGAGGTTTACGTCTAAATATTTTGTCTTGTCTTAACATACTGCTGCTTTGGAATCACAGGGTCATTTAGCTGTGTCAGATATACTGATATAAATCATAGTTAACACTTACCATGATGTAGGCTAAACTGCCAGACAATTCATTTGTGTAAGGAAGGTAATGAAGTGATCTTTTCAAATCGTATTCAAAGCAAATGCTTCAAATGCAAAGAAAATGAAATAATATCTCTGTTTATAGTCAAAATAAAAAAAATACTTTAAATATATGTTTCTGATTAATTATCAGCAAGCTAAATGTTTTCCACTGTTGTTGTTTCGGTTATATACTTCAGTGCAGGGGACCCAGGGTACAAAACCATAACAGAACAACCCCTGCACCGTCCTTTCGTCGTCTTTCACCCGTTATGAGTATATCGTCAATCATATTCTGTATAGAAAATAAATATAACTGCCAAAATAAGATCGGGATTAGTAATAGAATCAGGTAAATGTGAGAAGTACTTACAATTCATTCTTTCCTTTCTTTCTTTTTCTTTCTACCGAATAAGCTCTGGGTTAATTCAATATATTAGGTAACTGTACATTATCAACTTAAAGATTTTCTTTCTTTCTGTCTTTCTTTCTTTCATGCTAGCAGATAAGATCGGGGTTAATACAGCATTTAGACCAACATGCGAATTTTCATTCATTCATTCATCCATTCATTCATTCATTCATTCTGTCTGTCTTTGTATCTGCCCACGTCTCTGTCTGTCCGTCTTTCTTTTTTCTTTGAATGCCAAATTTAGTAAACAAAGTATAGGTACTTGTGTACATGTGGGTTGACCTAGTGCACAAGACTGAACTTCAGGTATAGGTATAAGTGCAAGAACGTCTAGTGCACAAGACTGTACTTCGTGTTCAACTTGTAGCTGTGGTCTAGTGCTCATCAAGTTTACATGATATGTAACTCGTGTGCACCAGGGTGTATCTTTACTTAAAGGCAGTTTAGGACCGTGAAATGTAAATTAGATATGACATC
Source organism: Anodontia alba (assembly GCA_964016985.1). NCBI lineage: Eukaryota > Metazoa > Mollusca > Bivalvia > Lucinida > Lucinidae > Anodontia > Anodontia alba. The sequence continues at coordinate 119,490,558 of OZ024823.1, forward strand.
CACAAATCAATCTTAATGTCTGACCAACTATCTCCATCAATTAATTGCAATACAGGAAATTTAATGTCTGACCAACTATCTCCATAAATTAATTGCAATATAGGAAATCAAATTTTTAAGGTCATAGGTTTGTCCTCTGGGCACGAGATTATAAAACTTTTTTCGTGCTCATTTCTGCTGAGCATGAAATTCATCATGTTAATGAATATTAAAATATCAAAACGTTAATTTTTTCTATGCTCAAACCTTGCTCAAAATGAACCTATCCTGCTAAAAATTTGTTAAAAACAGAGTTGGCATTTTAACATTTATTAGCATGATACTTTTCATGCTCAGTTGAGTTGAGCATAAAAAGGTTTTGTAACCCCAACACGGGAACATGGAATAAAAACTAATCCAGAGTACTTGTTTTTCCAATTTATGACTGTTTTCATGAGTTGTTGTCGGGATATGAACTTATAAATAAAATAGTTTACATATGATACTTTAACGCAATGTGACGCGGACTACAATTGCCCCCTTGTCTACAGGCAAGTTGACAGGGAAAGGGTTGGAGTGGCTCGTCATCTGATTAAAATTTATTGTTAAATTGTGACCTTGATCAATATTTAACGTTTCCTTTTACAAATGAGAGTCACTTCCCAGTAAGCATTCTACATAAATATATAGCAGGCCGTTAGCGGCCCGTCAGGGTAGCTGACGGGCCGCTAACGGCCCGCTGTAGATTTATGTAGAATGCTAGCTGGGTTTTTTCGATATCAAATTCTGATCAAAATTATAATTTAATTGTTTTGTCCATTTTGGCCATGACACTTGAATGCATAAGATAGATTCATTGAACTTCACAAATATGTCTATATTATCAAGAGGATGTGTCGCGAACAAGAATAAAAACTCTTCTTCTCAAGTTTTACGACTTCAATGTGTCAAACAATGTCATAACTCTTGAACAGAATGGTATAAGTTAAACTTTACACATTGGTTTATCTTATCAAAGCAATGCGTCGCTACAAAGAATGACACGTCTCACCTCCTGGTTAATGAGTTATCTGCCTATATGTTACTTCAAATGATGAATACGCTGTGAACAAAAACAAGATTTCATTTGATGAATAAGCAGTGAAATAAAAGCTCCCCAAGCACTGCATAATACTAATGTGATACGTAATAAAGAAGTGCAAGTTTGTGTTTTCATTTTTCCAGTTGTGTATTGTTAAAACTTAACCTTATTGCCAATCGTTGTTGTAAACTTAAGCAGTCGGAAACTGCGAAGCTCAAATTAAGCATTACACGAAATTGTGGCATCAGTCAAGAACCACAACTCTGCTCAAAGTCAAAATAAAGGATGCATTCTACTGCCAAAAATACACGAAAATAGCCGTTATTTGTCCAACAAAATCTAAATCGTTTAATATAAATGCGTTTGCATAATCCAACCCATCAAATCTTTCTCAAGCCATATATTCGAAATATTCTTTATACATTAAAAACAGATTGGCCAACATTTATTATTTTTGTATTTTAAGGGCAGATAACAAGACTTAGAGAGCCATCAGTGTGGTCCATATGTAACCTTTCGTCTTTAATAGGTCTATGAAGTTTCAGGTAGATATTGTAAACACTTCAAAACTATAGCCCAAAATCTACTTTTCAGACATATTGGAGGCAATAAGCTAAGATTTAGACGAGTCAGATGTTACGGTTCTTGGTTTCAATATGTGACCTTTCGTTTTCAGTATATCTGACAAATTTCATTAGAGGAAGAGACCAAACACCATTTATCAAACATTGAAAAAGGCAATAACTCTGTCACAACTGTATGAGTTTGCCCAGTTGCATCCCCAAACCACACATCCTCAAAAGCATTGCCAATGCAAAAGTTTTAAACGAAATCGGTCAAAAGTTACTCACGTTCTAGATCGCTACATTAGTGTCAGGGTATAAGATGCAATAGACCAAACTGTGACCTCTGCGCCTCTGCAGTCATATGTTGGAAGGTGACACAATATAGAGATCAAACATGGTTTTTCATGCATAAACATTCGCCAGGTCCCGTGGGAGGTGTTGAAACCCGAAGCCGAAAGCTTGGGGAAGAGAGAGCTAATCTTAACGCTTAATCTTAACGCTTTTGTAACGGAATAGTATAAATGTCACTTCTACAGCCTTTCTGTGGAAACCGGCTTTTATGGCGACACTGGTAGAGTAATTGGCTTTTTTAGCGAAGTTAAGCAACGGAGATCGCGGTTAATTCCTGGATGGGTGACCGCGGTTATTGACTTCGTAGAAGACCCGGTTTCACGCTACAGTAGAATTAGCCATGAGTACTCGTCTTTGTTTATTATAGTGATTAATTTGATTTTTATGTTTTTGCTTTGATGCATTGACTGAGTTGGTAGCCTTTATGCGAACAAAATTTTTATATATTTCTGTATTAAGAGTAGCATCGGGACCCAGGGTGAAGTTGGCTAGCTGTAAAAGTGCTTTAACCCCCACCCCCCAGGTGGTTTACTCTACTGACCGTTCTAAGGCAGTGGTCCCGGTGTTAGTCTTACTCTTTGTTGCTTTGTGGTTTATTCTACGAGGCGATTTGTTTATGTCTTACCTTGTGTCATTTTGTTCTTGTGTTTTTCAGTCCTTTTAGCATTGTGATTACCTCGCTTGGGGGAAGAGAGAGCTAATCTTAGTGCTTTTCGTACGATTGTTCGATTTGTGCTCGTTTGGATTTGTCGGTTTCCTCTTCCTCCTGGTGTCTGGGAAGGGCTGCGGTTTGTGATTGTGGCACTCCCTGGACTTTTCTCTTACCCCTTTTTTATTGGTGGCAGACAGTGTCCTTAGTGTGTTGCATAGACTCCGCCCTCGGTTGTGTGACTTCGGGACGAAGTCAAGAGAGAGGGGGAGAAAATGTAACGGAACAGTATATATACATATATATCACTTCGACAGCATCGCTGTGGAAGCTGGCTTTTATGGCGACACTGGTAGGCTTTTTTTAACGAAATTAAGCAACGGAGACCGCGGTTAGTACCTCGATGGATGACCGCGGTGATTGACTTCTTAGAAGGACCAGTTTCACGCAACATTTGTGGCAGCTGTGGGATGGAAGACCGTGTCCTTAGTGTGTTGCATAGGCTCCACCCTCGGATTCGCCTAGTGAGGCGTATGTGGCTAGAGTGAGGAAGAGAAATGTAACGGATTAGGTATACATGTTCTGCGCAAAGTAAGAATCGGTACAATTCCGGAATTGTCCAGCGCAAATTAAAAATTCTCACTTTGACGGGCGAAGTTGGAATTCTTACTTTGCACAAGACGCTTCCAGAATTGATCCTGCGCAAAGTAGGAATCGGGACAAAGTGAGAATATCTACCATCGTACATGTATTTGTAATTAGTTTTTCTTATGACAATAAATCATACTTTTTTTTAAACCTCTTTGGCATTTTGAAAATATAATAAAAGGACTAGATTTTTCTTTTCGACGTATTTCCATTCTCCAGTAGTTTATTATTATTATTTATTTATTTTAGCTCACCTGAGCCAAAGGCTCAGGATGAGCTATTGTGATCACTCTCCGTCCGTCGTCTGTCGTCCGTCTGTCCGTCCGTCCGTCCGTTCACATCTTTGAACAACTTCTCCTTTGAAACCCCTGGGCCAAATTTCTTCAAACTTTATGTGGAGCCTTGTGTTAAAGGGGGACTGAAAATATATACAAATTGTCATGGTCCGTAAATCAAGATGGCCGGTATGCCCATATATAGCTCCCATAGACTTTAATAATCTTTTTCTCAGAAACCATGAGGCCCACAGCTTATATATTTAGTATGTAGCAATTTTTAGTAGTCCCTACATAAATCCTGCCAGTCAAGCTCCTTGGGTCCAGATTGGCCACGCCCCAGGGGGTCATATATTTATATACAGCTATATAGCTAAAGAACCTTCAAAAAGCTTCTTTTCAGAAAACATGAGGCCCACGGCTTATATATTTATTATGTAGATATGTTTAGTAGTCCCCTACATAAATCCTGCCAATCAAGTCCCTGGGGCCCAAACTGGCCATATTCCGGGGGTCATTAGCTCCAATAGACCTATGGGAAGTCTTTTTTTTTCCACTAAAATAACAATATAAAGTTTAGAATATTTTGCGCTTTAATGGTGAAATTTATTCTAAATCACAAGTTTTTTGACGCTAATTATGCCGAGTAAAATTGCAGCAGAGGTCATTTCAAATTGCAACAGACGACAGTTTGAAATAAACTTTCCTTTCTTGCCAGAAAATAGGGTTTGACATGAAAATTGTCTCCTGGTCAACTAGCGAGAAATGTCGAAACCTATTTTGAAAAAAAAAAAAAAAAAAATAAAAAAAAAAAAAAAAAAAAAATAAATAAATAAAAAAAAAATAAAATAAAATAAAAATAAAATAAATAAAAAAAATTAAATAAAGAAATAATAATATAATAACAGTTCGTCTGTCATTACTGACAATGACCAATCTTAATCACATGCGAATAATGCTACCCTTTGTGTGTTCTAAGATGGCTGCTGAGACCAATTCTAGCTCTAAACTGTCTGTTGCAGATGGGACGACAAAGGTCAGAGCATGACAGCTCTGTTGGTGATGTCTTAGCTCTGGCTTTGCGCTTTGTACGTTTCTGCTCGGCTTCGCTGATTCTTTTCGCCTCATATTCACTAGCACCTCTTTAGATGAGGCCTCGCCACTTTGCTCGGGAGGCTTTTAGGGTGTCTTTGTATCGCTTCGTCTGACCACCATGGGAGCGTTTGCCCATTTCTAGTTCTCCCTAGAGGATTTTCTTTGGCAAATGTTCCTCAGGCATCCTGGTAACATGGCCGGCCCATCTTACCAATGCCAGCTTCAGAAGAGTATGTACACTCTGCATACCTGCCCTTTTCAGGACTTCCTTGTCTGGAATCCTGTCTTGCCACTTAATGTTTAAAAGTTTTCTAAGGCAGCTTATATGGAAGTGGTTCTGGCGTGCCGTGGTTCTGGCGTGCCGTTGGTAAACTGTCCACGTTTCGCATGCATACAATAGTGTTGGCAGCACCACAGCTTTGTAGACTTTCAGCTTTGTGTCAAGCCTGATTCCACTTCGATCCCAAACACTACCACGTAGTCGGTCAAATGCTGCACTAGCTTTGCAATCCTGGCATTGACTTCATCATCAATGTGCACGACTCTTGACAATGTACTTCCAAGGTAAGTGAACTTTTCTACCAATTGCAATCTTTGACCTTTCACTGTAATGGTGGGCTCCTTGTAAGGCTTGCCAGGTGCTGGTTGATAAACCAGCTCAGACTTTTTGATGCTGATTGTGAGGTCATAGCTGTCACAGGATACTTGATCTACACCTTTTTGCATCTTCTCTTCTGTTGGAGCATCCTTTGCCATGTCATCAGCAAAGAGGAACTCGTCTAGCACCTCTGTTTGCACCTTGGATTTGGCTTGCAACCTTCTTAGATTGAAAAGCTTCCCATCAAAACGATACCTAATAGGTATACCATTGTCACCATCCTGAAAAGCAGCTGTGAGCATGGCAGAGAACATTATGCTAAACAGAGTTGGGGCTAGTACACAGCCTTGCCTGACACCATTTGTCACAGGGAATGGATCAGAAAACTCACCATCATTTTGACCCGTGCAAGCATACCATTGTGGAACCGCCTCACCATTGCTATGAACTTGGTCGGACATCCAAACTTCGCTATAATTTTCCAAAGACCCTCATGACTGACTGTATCAAATGCTTTGGTAAGGTCAAAAAAGGTCATGGAGAGGTCCATTTTCTGTTCCTGGTATTTCTCTTGAAGCTGCCTTGTTGTGAAGATCATGTCAATTGTTCCTATGTCCTTTCTGAATCCACACTGGCTTTCTGACGAACCTTGGTGTTCATTCAATCGGTTTAATAGAACTCTTGCAAGGACCTTTCCAGCAATTGACAATAAAGAGTTGTCAGATGATTATCACACAACTGAGGATTCCCTTTCCGTTTGAATAGGTGGATAATTTGCGCATCCATGAATTCTTGAGGGGTGGCTTCTTTTCTCCACATAATGTGAAATGTCATCTTCTTTGCAACTGAAGTTCCTCCTGCTTTGTAGATCTCAGCAGGTATTGCATCTGATCCTGGAGCCTTGCCAGATGACAGAAGTTTTATTGCTTTCACTGTTTCAGCGACGGTTGGGAAATCGTCAAGCAGCAAATTACATTCCATCTGTGGTAGTCTGTTGATAGCGTCATCATTGATAGATGATGGCCGATTAAGAACACTATCAAAGTGCTCAGCCCATCTTTTCACGATAGCCTCTTTGCCAGTCAGAAGACTAGTTCCATCTGCACTGAGAAGAGGGGTGGTTCCTGAGCTCTAGGGACCATAAATTGTCTTTAGCACGTCAAAGAACTTCTTCATATCCTTTCTGTCTGCAAAGGACTGGATTTTATCAGCCTTACTGCTCAGCCAGGAGTCTTGCATATCTCTGAGCCTAGTCTGGACTGTCTTGCTATATTGATATATTTAAATATGCCGACTTATTGGAAACTGAGCTGGTATCACTAAGGTATGCCTTGTGGTTTTTGTGTTTCTCTTCAAGGAGTCCCTGGATTTCTTCGTCATTCTCGTCAAACCAGTCTTGGTGTTTGCGAGATACTGGTCCTAGTGAATCCATTGCTGATGAGTGGACGGTGTCTCTGAAGACTGTCCAGTTCTCTTCTGGATCATCTGAACGGAGTTCCCTTCGAATCTAATCGGCTGCAGATCTCATTGATGAAGGTTTGTCGCTTGCTGTCTTGTTTCAGCTTGGAGACATCCAGTCTCTTTGGCACTTTCTTGCCTTGTGGTCGCCGTGCAAGCTGAATGCGCAGGTTCAGTTTGCTGACAACAAGCCTGTAATCTGTCCAGCAGTCTGCACCACACATAGTCTTTGTCACTCTGACATCCTGTCTGTCCATCCTTGGTACAATGACATAATCAATGAGATGCCAGTGTTTGGAGCGAGGATGCATCCATGACGTCTTATTGCGGGTTGGCAGACGGAAGACTGTGTTAGTGATCAGCAGTTCATGCTCTGCACACTTCTTCAAAAGGAGGAGGCCATTGCTGTTGCACTTTCCTATTCCTTCAGTCCCAATCACTCCTTCCCATGTTTGGTGGTCTGTTCCCACTCTAGCATTGAAGTCTCCCAGGAGGATGAGTTTGTCTGTCTGGGGTGTAGCAGAAATCACAAAATCCAGATCATCATAGAACTTGTCTTTGACCTCATCTGGGTTGGTCATTGTGGGTGCATAGGCACTTGCAATAGTTGCATGCCTCTTACCAGATAAGGGAAGTCTCAGCGTCATCAGGCGGTCATTTACGCCTTTTGGAAGTCCTGAGAGCTTGCTGACAAGGTGTGATTTGATGGCGAAACCTACTCCTGCTTCACGTCGCTCTTCTTTCTTGCGTCCACTCCAGAAGAAAGTGTAGCCAGCACCAACATCTTTTAATAGCCCTTCCACTGCTCTGAGTGAGACTCGCCTTGCAGAGGAAGGGCAGAGAAGAAAATAAATAAATAAATAAATAAATAAATAAATAAACAGATAAAAAGACAATTTGAACGAATTGTCATTTTCTGGAAAAAATAAGAATGTTTTAAAATGTTGCCTTCTGATTTTTTCTACCCGCATGTTTCTTTTTTCTCCACGAAACCATATATTGTAGGTATTCATTAGAAATGTCATGTCTCGTTGAGGCGTTTCTAATGAGAAGCCTCAACATATGTTTCAATGGAGGTATAAGAAAACTATCATGTGGATACCCCGTCTTAACTGTAGCTGTGATTTCATACAATATCATTTGTGTTTTTTTTGTTTTTTTTTGTTTTTCATTATCATTATTATGGATATTTTTTTAGTTTATTAATATTTTAAAGAAATAAAACCAGAAGTCAGACGAATTTCAGATTTGCACAACTGACATTTATGCCTTTTGTTCGTGGGGCTAGTATTATCATTATTATTATCATTATTGTTAATATTATTGTCATTATTATTATTATTTTGTAGTTTATTAATATTTTAAAGAAAGAAAAAAAAAGACATCAGACAAATTTCAGTTGTTTGAACAACTAAATAAATAGAAACCTCCCTCTCTCCATGGATTAAAGTCATTTACCCATTTATGCATTTTATTACAGACAATCATTTAATTATTTAACTTAACAATTAGACATCTTTGTTGTACATATTAGCAACTATTGCAGATAAAATAAATGCGGCCATCAGTCACTTATTTTCTTATTGGTTCACTTGACCTAAGGTAATCCTCACCTGACATGAAAAGGCGACAATTATCAACGCCATGCCCCGCCTTTAATTCGTTTATTGGCTCACCTGTCATGAGCAGATTAATTAACATTAATACTGAAAACGAAACATTTTTTCCTTCGTACGGACTTTCATCTGTTGTGTTGAATAAAGTTTGATATCTGCACTCATGCTACCAGTTTTGAGCCAGCTCAAATCAATGGTAGTGATTAACATGATCACTGTGTTCCATTATTGGGTAGAATAACTGGTCGGGAAAGCACATCCAGTCGGAATGATACGTTGATTTCGCAAGAACCAATAGATACAATAAGTAGAAATGAAAAAAGTACACTTTCTAGTTTCCGAACAAGCACATTTAAGTTACCTTCCACATCAGATGAACCGCTTTTACATTTAAATGCTTCAGTAAAAACACCGCGTCCTCGAAGTACAAACCAGCAGCGTGTTGGACGTGACAGTGTTACTATACCTGTGAATGACAGTAGTAAAGAGGGTGGTCACGTGTCAAGATCTAGGTCAGTGTCCAGAAAGACCTCACCCGTGAGACGTAAAATATCCAATAGTATTACGCGTAATAAGGGTCAGAGGTCAGCCGAGTTAGACTTTGAGAATAATAAACAAACAAAGGTTAAAAGTAGCTCTACTGGCACTGTGAACTGTTAGGCCAGGAAGGAGAAAGAGACGTTACGTTTATCTCTCCTAAATATTCAAGGTCTCTCTACAAAAAGGGTAAATAAATTAAAAAGTAAAGAATTACATCATATATTTACAAACAGTGATATAATACTCTTGACTGAAACATGGACTAACGAATTTTCTGATTTAAATTTTACTGGAATTCAGTCTTATGTTTTACATAGAAAATTAAAAAAGAGAAATGCTAAGAGAGAATCTGGTGGTATAGCAATTTTTATAAGTGAAAAATACCCACTCTCTGACTTATTAGTTTTTCAAGATGAAGACGATATTTTATGGGTAAAATTAAGTGGTCAAACGTTTGATTTAGATAAAGATCTGTATATATGTTTATGTTACGTTCTTCCCGATGGCTCTAGCAGGCAGTCTATGGTTGAAACAAATATATTCGATCGTTTGATGAACTCGCTAGTATATATTGATAATGTTGAAAATGAAACGCCTATATGTTATTATGTGGTGATTTTAATGCTCGGACAGCCGCATATCCTGATTATGTTGCTGACGATACAGATCGACACGTACATATGCTTCCCGACGAATACATTATAGATTCTAATATCGATCCGCGTGTTTCACAAGACATAGTACGCCCTGACCCGAATGGCTTATTACTCCTGGAACTATGTCGTCAGTCAGGATTGCGTATTATGAATGGGCGTATGGGCGCAGATGCCAACGTCCGAAAGTACACGTACATTGGCTTTAATGGCAGTAGCGTTATCGACTATATGTTATCTTCACAAAACATGTTGGATTTAGTAAAGTCTTTTAATATTGAGGACCCCAATATTTTGTCGGATCATTGTTGTGTTAAACTTGTGTTAGAATTTCCTGTTTAAAATGAAGATGCAGCGGAAATTACTGACACTTTTGAAAATATAAATGGCAAATATGCATGGAACTCAGATTTACTAAACAAATATAAGTCTAAACTTAACTCAATTTTTATGCAGAAAAAGTTACTTATTTTAAACCATAATATTGTTGACAGTAGGGATAAAGATTCGATAAACTTATACTTAATGGATTTTAATGAGCTATTGTCAGAAGTATGTTCTCCGATTTTTTTTTAAAAATTGTCATGTTAGCTCAGATTACCAGTATGTGGAAAGAAAAGAAAATCCCTGGTTTAATGAAATTTGTCAAGAAAAAAGATACATATTTTTGCAAAAATTAAGTTTATTTAGACAAAATAAAAATTTTCAATCACGTGTAGCAATGACCAGGGCACGATCAGATTATAAGTAGTTGCGGTCATGGTACCAAAGCCGTAATCCAAATTCATAAATCCATAAACGAATGACGAATCAGAATGTTCTGACCAACAGACATGGGCCCTAGAACAAAGGGTGTAATCAGGCGTCCGCGGATACTAAGCATTACTTGGTAAGCAAGCTTCGCCCACCATGCCCATAGGCCTGAACGAAGGAAATATCGGTAGAAGCGTATGTCCGGGATTTGGGAAGTCTACTTATGGCGCGTCACTGGCAAAAACATCAGAAACAATTCTGGAAACTGCCACATTGTAGGGATTGACTAGATCATGATCTCCCATAGAACTTCTTAAGTGTTGCTACCAGTTTGGTTTTTTGATACCTTTGGCTCAACAACTTTGTAGTGAGCACTTTCCCACGCTCCATGAAGTCCTGATAATTTGAACAGGTTCTGGCATAACGGATTAACTGTGAAACGTAAACGCCGTATGCTGGTGCAGAAGGGATATTACTGCTCAGGAATGGAAAGTTAGCAATGGGACAATTGATGCCATCCCGTATGTCGTAAAGCCTAGTAGTAAGCTTTCCATTGTCAATGTAGAGATAACAATCCAAGTATGAAGAGGAGGCTGCAGTCTCCGTTGTTTCCTTTATTTCAAGTTCACGTGGGTAGATGAACTCTAAATACTCTGCAAATTTTGTGTTTTTCAGAGACAATACATCATCTATATATCTGTAGGTGAAATTGAATTACTGTGCGAGGTGTTTCTTGCCTGCTTGGAGGAGACTTTGTACAAACTCCGCCTCATACGAGTATAAAAACAAGTCGGCAAGTAAAGGTGCACAGTTAGTGCCCATCTGTATGCCAATTGTTTGCTGAAATATCCGACCGCCGAACTCCACAAAAATATTGTCGATTAGATATTCCAGCATCTTTATGACATCTGCATCTGAGTATTTTTGTGGCGCATCAGAGTGATCCCGAACGAAGTATGTGTCTTTGTAGCCAACGACAACATACTGAAATCGACGGTTACCATTCTTGTGGAAGAAACACCTGTTGATAATTGCCTTTAATTTAGATTTCAATTTATCATGAGGAATAGTAGTGTAAAGAGTAGAGAAATCGAAAGATTTTATACTGTTGACGGTGTCGCGTGAGATGTTTAAGACCATGAGATGTTTCAGAACGCATGCGCAACGGAAGCGGATATCAAGTGGGGCAAAAGGTGTGAGATTTGTCAGAATTTATTTGCCCCAATCATCCAATATTGGCTTCCTATTTTACAGTTGTCTATTTAAAGTACATTCTTCTTTTCTCCGTGCTGCGTTTGAATTTAGAATACCCAGATGAATTATGGAGGTATTTGTCTTGCTTCAACACCTGTATTATTTTTAATATCTGTTGGCATACGGCGTGAAGAACGCAAACGTGCATTCATACGACTGTTTACTTACCAGCTTACGGTTTGATACGGTCCCGGGTCAACTCGGCCTGTAACCAACTCGGCCCCCGAGTCAACTCAGCCTCGGGTCAACTCGGCCGGGTCAACTCGGCCTGTTTTGTAGGTTACACAAACACATTATCGCAACGCACTTATTTGTTCAGTTATTCATATACTTTATGCTGTTTGTTGGTCTTTCGGATGCTATTTATAACAAAATTCATTTTCTATTATCCCCTGATTGCACTAATTAGTGATCGGTCAAGCTGAGAATTAAATAGTGATAAGTGACGTTATTTGCATATTTAATATGTTTTTTAGGCAATTATGTTGTGTCCTTTTCAGGATACCAAACACTCTTGAAAAATCCGGTAAATAAATCAGAATAAATAAATAAACTTACAGTGTTCAGGTGGTGTTGTCTTCTTCTTCCGGACGACGGGCTGTCTTTAAAGAGCTGTAAAAAATAGCTTCATCATGTCGACCTGTCATGTTAGCCTATGGATGAGAAAAGGTTTTTATGCTTTAAAAAAACTGTTCTCATCCATAGTTTCCAGCCAGCACCAAAACGGGGAGGTATGACTAGGTCTTGCTGCAAAACAACTGAGGAAAAATTTCTCAAGAAATTTTCCGAAGTAATTTTGCAACCATTTACCGGCCATGTTTTTTTTTTCTTTTCCCTTCTTCTTTTTCTTATTTTTTTTTTCTTTTAAATAGGTTCAGAGCGTGAGACATTGAGATATTAGCGTTCAAGGAAATAAGAGAATAAATACCTCTATTTTAAAATTGGTCTCAGACCTGAACCTATGTTTCTTTTTTTTTCTTTTTTTTTTTTTTTTTTTTAAAACCAAACTTCTTTTTTTTTATTTATTTATTTCACTTTGCTTTTTTTTTTTTCCCTTTTTTTCTCTTTTTGTTCTTTTCTTTTCTTTTATCCGATTTTCTATTTTTTTCTCTTTTTTTTCTTCTTCTTTGTTTTACATGTGAAACATATAATGTGAAATGATATTACCCGCCATTACCATGTGGAGGTCACATTATTATTCTTACAAATTAAAGATTAGCAATCTGAAACCAGATCTCAAAATATGAATGTGCATACCAAGTCAAAATCCATTGACATTTCAATTCATCAACATGAAATCAATTACTTACGGACGTGAAACAGACTAATGGCCACAAAGACGCCTATCATGAAACCAATTACACCGCCACTTTTGTATGGCAGGTTGTGAAAACAGAATCATCAGTAAGACAATGTGATTATATTTTACAGTTAAGCTCCAGACAATGTCCTTTTATTAAACCAAAAAGTACCGACATTTCTGCAAAAGCATTTGTTGTGGGTACTCATTAGAATTGCCTCAGTAAGGCACTTCTAATGCGTAACACAACACAATTCGGAGATCATACATGTACCTGTACTCAACCGACAATTTGCATGAACATTTGCTGGAAAGTAAGTACACTAAAATCTGTAGACCCGGATCAGACGCATCCAAACTCGGCGTCTGATCTAGGACTACATTGTAAGAGTTCATCTGGCTCAAATAGATTAACATCTGTAAGTATGTGGCACACATGATTGAATAACGCACAGAATCTGAATCAACCCTCCCTTTGTTGGGATGGGCCGTTACTAGTCAGTGCGTGTACACATATCATGCGCCGAAATTTATATAAAAGGGTCTTCTAATTTTTTCCAAAGAAAATTCACAATAATTGCACTTCTATGATAAGAAAACACACATAAAAAAATATAATTAAATATAATTGGGATGAACATCGTAATTGTAAGTCCATGAATTTCACTCAGTCTCCTCAGTGTCTCGAACAGTCGGCCTAACACCATACAACGACCCGCACGCTTTCAGGAAGGCTGTTGTCGTGATCTCGTGCTCCAAGTACTGCGACCATAACTGTTCAAGTCGTACCTCTAGCCGCCGCGTTGTCCCTCGACGATCTCGCTGTAGGTCACCGCTACTCAGTGCCAACTCCATCAGCGTTGCCTCACGTCTCAGCAGCGGAACCAGCCTGTAGAAGCCAAGTCCACCCATACCCGCCTTGCTGTTGAGCCGATGATGCCAGCCTGGAAAAATTAAAAACATTTCATAAAATTCCAACAATAAAACTCCGAAATTAAGAGTGCCTAGAAGTAGGGCATAAACCTTTAAAATGATACCTTTTGAGATTTATGAGAATGGTAGTATTCATTTGGAATGTAGCCGAGGGTAGCATGTTCCAAGAAATCTTCTTTGAGGCCATTGACCTAGTATTGTATCAAAGATAACAAATCATGCAGACTGCATGATTTTAACAGGGAGTTTCTATCTGTCGATTCGTTTAGAGAGACTGAGGACAAAACATTCTTTTCCGTGTTTAAACGTTTGCCAAGCCCAAGTGTTGTTATGTCCTGCATCCCGAACAGCAAAACATTGAGAAGAGGTACATGTATATAACAATATGCAATGTAATGGTAAATTGATTACCTTCGACATCGTTGTTAGTTCGGACTGCCTGTCGGAAGACGCACCACGACGAGACATCGAACACAGCGTGCTGAAACCACTGTCTGTCCATGTAGTCGACCAGCTGCTGGAGTAGTGGTGTGTTGGCCTTGGTTTTCAATTGATCGAAGGTCTGGAGAATGTGTCTGGCGGGAAGAAAGGGAAGCGCCATCAGCTGTCGTATGTAATCGTACATCCCCTGTCGTAGCTGGTAGGTCGCTGCCAAGCCAAACTGCTGCACATGTCGCCACACAGCCTGGTTCCAGTGGAACACACAGCCCTTGATCGTCGTTCCTGGAAAAACATCTCGAAGGGCTCTCCAAGCAGCTGAAAATAAATTAATAGTCAAAAATCTATTGTCCGAAACAAGTGACAACAATTTAAAATATATATGACTTTCGGCGTAGATTAAGCTTTTTCCTGACGAACAAATGAACAAACAAACGAAAGAAAGGAAATTTGGCTTCAGCAACGTTTGCAGTAAGTAACTTTCATTTATTATTATTTATTATTATTATTATTATTATTATTATTATTATTATAGTAGTAGTAGTAGTAGTATTTTCTCACCTGCTTCAAAATCGACGACGAAACCTTCTACTGCGACGTGGCCGAGTTTATCAACAAGGACCCGGAAAACCTGAAGGGAAATAAAACGATATGGATTACATTATATTATTTATGCTATAAATTAATATACAAAACTAGCATCAACATACTATAATTTTCTACCCTTTGACACCCCAAAGCACTTTGCATGCTCCGTTATGTCATTCTTCAAATGCGCATAAGAACAAAATGGCTAATTCGAGGTCCCAGAACATTCATCCAGTTCCATATTTCATGAGTTCGAACAACAAAGGCTCTGGCGTGACCGCGCGGATGCGCAGCCGCCTATGATCCTTGTTGGTCGCATATGCGATTAGTACCATATGTCATGTGCTGGCTTTAATAGTGCCTAATATTACAACGTATTAACATGAAAAGCTTATATCGTACGTAGTACTCTACGATAATATTCATAATAAATAATTGTAGCGTAGTTATTACCTCACTATAGTCGGCGATGGTCTTCCGAGACATGATGCAGAAAGCCAGGGGAAACTGCTGCGTCTGACCATCCTTCTCGACGAAAGCATGGATCCAGAACAACTGGCCTTGTCTCTTCCAGGGGTCGCTGAGAACCTGTTCAAACAACAGACTTGTGTCATTTTATATAAAGACCTACGTGGTTTTCTATGCATTAACATTTGTTAGGTCCCAATGTATGAGGTGCCTTTTACTTAATTGATTTTGTGATATCACTAATTCGATTTTGTGATATCACTAAGTCGGTTTAGTGATATCACTAAATAGACATGATTAAGTGATATCGCAAAATCGAATAGTGATTTCAAAATTCGAATTAGTGCTATCACTAAATATGAAGAATTAGTGATATCACTACATCGAATTAGTGATGTCACTAAATATATTACATACGAAAACAATACAATGTTTACTCCCTAGTAAATTTGTTTCCGCTCACCATACTGGATAAAAATTTCAGCAGACGTCATTTTGCAATATTCCGATTATTTTTCCCAGAAAATAGGCTATGCAAAATTGTAGCAGACAACATCTTTTTTTTTTTTGTTATTATTTTTCCATAAAAAAATTTATAAAACTTGGCATTTCATTTGGACTCGTCAGCCAGACGAGTCACATGAAATGTCAGGTTTAATTTACTCTAAAAATGATTAAACAAATATAAAATTTTCATCTGCTGCTGTCATGATTAGACTTTAAGACATAGACTCGTTTTCGATTTAAACGATATTAATTACGAAAATTAATGGTGAAAAACATCATGTCGCATCTGCAATATAACAGTAAATTTGAGGATTGAACAAAATTTAGTGATATCATATACTAGGGGATTTATAGTAAAACGGACTTGGCTGATGTTATTGTTTTGAAAAATCATGTGAGGTCGCTATTACGCGACTTTCTCGATTAAAAAATAGATTGCTTCCATTAATACATGGCTGTTAATACCGTAAAACAAAAACTGCTCGAGTTTGAAATTCTAAATATCCACATCAGTTTTATGGTACAATAAAAGGTAATGTGAAAAAAAAATACAAGATAAAAAACATAATGAAACAAACTAACTAACGTTACCTTGAACGTCCCGTTCATGTACCATCGTTTAGCTGACCGCAGGAGGCTGAGTTGCTTCTCGGTAGCAAAAAGAAAATGGCGCTGCGTATCCACACGAATGTCGCCTACTAGAAAATCTTCACATTTAAGAAAGCCTTGATTCACCTGCAATATAAAAATACTGAAAGCATGCTACGATAATGTTTCATTTATTACTGCTATTAAAGCTGGACGGTAGAACGCTTAATTGTCTGCATGTAGCCTTACCCATTTGTTTCTAAGTTTAACTTTGTCATAAAGTCAAATTGAAAAATTGAAACTTAATTTTAACAAGAGGCCCACGGGCCACACGTCGCTCACCTGAGTGACATAGCCACTGCAGATATGCAGACGTTATGCAACATTTTTCCAATCCTGTCATTGCAACTAATGAAAAGATCATCATTTAAGCAGTTCTTAATTGAAACATATGAAATTTGAGTAAAATTGGCTCAGCTGGTTCAGGAGAAGACGTTTGAAAATGTTAACGGACGGACGCACGGACGGACGACGGAAGAAAAGTGATCACAATAGCTCATTCTGAGCATAGCTCAGGGGAGCTAATAACTGACTTATATGATAACTCTATGCAAACCAGAATTTACCTCGAATTCCAAGTCTGTTAGGCTCCTGTGGTCTCTTCTTGGCACGGAATCTGTTGGCAACCCTCTTCAAAAGTGGCTTCTTCGGGAGTATGAAGTCGTCTTCTCTCACGGTCTCTATCATGACGTCATCAACTATGTCCATAGCGGGGCGGAATACGTTCACTCCGGCGTGTTGTTTAACCTGTTAATAAAGGTACATGTACAAGTCCGCTGATTTAAGAAGGGCAGTTGTCAGTTTCTAGCGAAAGAATGTGCACAATACTGGTTAACCGCTTAGAGGACTAAGCCTGCCCAGTAAACGTGTGATTAGGTAAATTGACCGCGCTCGACATGACCCCATTGGGTTGACTGGGCCGTAAAACCTCAACACAAACAAAACAAACAAGTTTTCATTGTTTAACCCATTTAAGCCGAAAGGATTATTCCATTCTTATCATTTGGACGAGTACACTGTTCATTGCGGATGTCAGTTGATTTTATCTTTATCTTAACATAAATTAGTGTGGCCATTAAGCAAACAGGTAGACCCTGATGAGACGTTAATAACAAGTATACATTTCGTGTGATTACTACTAAGCATTCACACGACGTAATATCGACGCTTTTTCATGTCATAGTCACAGTTTGTCCTCTGCGAATCTGATGTACTTATTGTTGTTTGAAGACATCAGTACAAAGGTTAATTTCAAGAGATTCGCATTACGAAAACACACCTATTGAAATATATATAAAATTTCACCACCAAAAACTGAAATTTCAGATAAAAATTCTGATATTTTTCATATTTCTACTCAAAACATAGACTTTGGGTACTCGTTAGAACCGCCTCGGCGAATCGGTTCTAACGAGTACCTATAATCTATGTTTTTGAGTGGGGTTTAAGGGGGTCGAAATTATATAGGCATGTTTTCATGATTGCAACAAAACCGGTACAAGTTAGTCGGTGAAACTATTGTTTATAACAATATATTTTATTACCGTGGACGTAACCTCTGCTTTCAGTCGTCTGCCGGGATCAGCTGGATGGATATGCTCCGCATTTCTCGCCTCGAATCTGTCTCCTATCTGTCTGACGGTAGCTGGACACCTCGTCGATCTGTTCCTGACACTGCATCGCCATAGGACGGAGTTCTTGTGGTTAGTCTGAAACAACAACAAAATAAAAAAAAAACCTGTAACGAAAACCCTGCTTAATTGATGATGCACATGTTCTTTTCAATGGAAATCATATACGGTTTTTACTCGTCACAGCTAATTGAACATGGTTTGTGTGTACCCATTAGAGCCTCGTCACTGAGCAGATTATTTGTCGGATCTGTGTTTAGAACGGAAAGGATGGATTAGATCTGTATAATAATGTGCCTGTATGTATTTAATTTACCTTAACGCCGTAGAAATAGCCCAGACTGTCCACCAACAACTTCTGTCCACGTTGACTTCCCTTCTGTACGATCTGGTACCGAATAGGGATCTCTTCCACGATGGTCTCTGTTAGAATGGATTCTTCCTCTACTGGTATGAAAAAGTAACATTTTACACGGCTATATATATATACACAAAAATGATCATAAGCTGAGCCAGAACATGAGATTTTGGTACTTTTTGTCTTCATTGCGTTTGCATGCTGATCCATCAAGTGAGGTAAGCTGTCTGAGTATTCTATCTCAGGGGTTCATCTATTTCTAGTTCTGTGTGAGTAGTGAAGGCTCTGGCGAGATTGCGCTTGTCGCATATGCGATAAATACCAACATATAGGTGTGTCCGCTATATTTTTCCGGTCATTACAATTACGGTGACTGTCATTTTAATACACAACAAACAAAATAAATAAAATCTTACTGTTCCTCTATCGGTTCGGTGTCATCGACGTCTCTGTGGGATATGTCGAAAGACGTGCCCGACGTAGTAGCGTCACCGTTCTCCTGGTCCCCATGGTCGCTCATATCTCTGGATACGACGTAGGTCTGGTTCATCACCACAGTCTCATCGATCACGGTATCCTGTAAAACAAGCGAGTAAGTAAGTAATTTCTTTAAGAGGGTGGCTCGTTTTGTATAACCAATCTTCCCAAGCCCTCTAATTAAAACACAATACAGAGCATTTAACAAACAGTACATTGGTATTTACAAATATTTAAATATGATACACAATCCACAATGTACCCACAATTTATGTCTTAGAGCAGAAATAACTTAACTATGTACACCAAATTCCCCTAAATAAGGTGATGCTTACTGGCTTCTACGTTGCATATTCATGTTAAAAATATATTAACTTACACTTCTATAGGCCGATTCATCCAAAATGTCTCTGTCTTCTTGGACTGGAGCGCTAACTTCCAAAATTGGTGGCTCTTTAATAGCATCCCAACGAACCTGTAGAAAACATAGATAAACACGGATAAACATTTAAATGACCGCACAGACTATGCGAACATATATAAAATCGGGTTTACTGGGTTTTCAGCGCATAAGCTTGTTACCTCGGTGTTACGATCGTTATGAACACATATAATGTAAAAACGGCAGAAAGTGTTAACTTACACTTCGTTGCAATATCGGAGGTTCCATATCACCATCAGGCAGCGGCACACTTCGCTCAAGAACGGGCGGTTGTATGTCGTCGTCGTCGTTAGTGGTATCCATCTCTTCGACTGGAATCTGTGTAATAAAAAAGTTGTTAAGAACAAAAACATAAGTATACGGTTCGTGATGGGCGTTTCTTAAGCGGTTTGCCTTTGAATTTATGCATGCATTGTACTTAGATGCAAGGAAGAACCCGTATAAACTGGAATCTGTGTAATGAAAAAGTTAAGAACAAAAAACTTAAGTATACGGTTCGTGATAGCTATCCAATGTTTACCCCTGCAAACTCACTTTTACATATATAAAATGGGGTTTACTGGGTCTTCAGCGCATAAGTCTGTTACCTCGGTGTTACGATCGTTATGAACACATATAATGTAAAAACGGCAGAAAGTGTTAACTTACACTTCGTTGCAATATCGGAGGTTCCATATCACCATCAGGCAGCGGCACACTTCGCTCAAGAACGGGCGGTTGTATGTCGTCGTCGTCGTTAGTGGTATCCATTTCTTCGACTGTAATCTGTGTAATAAAAAAGTTGTTAAGAACAAAAACATAACTATACGGTTCGTGATGGATGTTTCTTAAGCGGTTTGCCTTTGTATTTTTGCATGCATTGTACCTAGATGCAAGGAAGAACTCGTATAAACTGGAATCTGTGTAATGAAAAAAGTTGTGAAGAACAAAAACGTAAGTATACGGTTCGTGATGGCATAGCTACAGATAAGAGAAAGTACCCACATAATACTTTTCTTATTTCTCCACGAAAACATATGTTGTGGGTACTCATTAGAAGCGCCTCCATTACGAAAACACGCCTATTCAAATATATAGAAAATTTAACCTCCATAAACTGAAAATTTTCAGATAAAAAAACTCATATTTTTCATATTGCTGCTCAAATTATAGATTGTGGGTACTTGTTTGAACCGCCTCGGCAAGGCGGTTCTAACGAGTACCCACAATGTTTTTTGAGCAAAAATAAGAAAAATAATGTGCACCCCTGTAAACCCCAGTTTTACTATATAAAAGTGGGGTTAAAGGGGGTCAAAATTATATAGGCATGTTTTCGTGATGTCGCTGAGGCGCTTCTAATGAGTACCCATAGCATATGTTTTCAGGGAATAATAAGAAAGATATCAGCATTTTTCGGATGAAAAAAAGTGCCTTATCTGTTGCTATGTGCAATCTGAGCAATAAAAAAAGTTGTCAAGAACAAAACATACGTATACAGTTCGTGATGTGTGTTTCTTAAGCTGTTTGTCTTTTAATTCTTTATGCATGCATTGTACTTAGATGCAAGGAAGAACCCGTATAAACAAAATGATGTAAAACAGGGTTTGCCAGTATCTCTGTTTCAGAGCAGAAATACACTGTGATCTTACGTTTTAGAGCAGAAACAAGAACAATACCCTCGTCGTAATAAAGCATTATTTTGAAAGGCGTTATTTTATTTTTATTTTTTTTTCAGAATAACTTACACTTCTCTGTAGAACAGGTGGTCGATCGTCGTAGACAACGGTAGACTCAGCGATAGGCAAACCAATACTACGGTCAGGCTCATCAATCTTCTCAATCTGTTTAAACAAAGAATTATCTAGATACAATAAATAAATAAATAAATAAATAAATAAATAAATAAACAAATAAATAAATATTCGGACATATCTTATTATTCCCTGAAAACAGTCCGCAATATCAAAGTTTCAGTACTCAGCCCTTTCGCTTGTCTAGAGCAGATTCTTTAGCTGTGTTCTCCATGACCTACAGCTTATATGAGCGAATTGCGAAGGTTCTGGCGAGACTGTGCAAATACACAGTCTTATCTGACGCCTTGCTTTTCGCCTAAAAATAATGGCAACTTTTCTGTTACGCGGCTCAGAGAGAGAGAGAGAGAGAGAGAGAGAGAGAGAGAGAGAGAGAGAGAGAGAGAGCAAGAAAGAAAGAGATAGCTTACCTCAACATCTTCAGGCTCTAGTCTCGGGATGTCGTTGCAACAGTCGAAGCAAAGGAAATGGAGCTCTCTTTCCCCTTTCACAGCAGCTCTGTAGTCGGCGAGAGAAATTCCTGCAAACCAGAAAAGTACAATATTTGCCCCTGGAACGTAACAAAGTAGTTTAAAACAATAAATGCATTGATTATTAATCGTATTATCAGCATATACAATCATTTTCGGTCATCTTTTCCATAGAACTCGATTCCCAGAAAATACATAAATTCTGAAAAACAAAATACAATAATTCTAATAAACAAAATACAATAACTCTGGCAATATTAGGCGTTGAATTCATAACGTATGTAAACTACATGTAAATATACATGTTAAAGTTTCCAATGGTCATTTGCTTGTCTTCTGATTCCTGAGAATGTGAAAAATATATTGTAATATTAAAATCAATCATTGTAATGGAAAAAAAAGCTAATTTACCTGTCCCGCACAGACGATGCTGCCAGCGTTCGCAAGCATCACAAGAGACTGCATGCTTACGCCCGGTGACAAACACCTTACACACAATACACAAAGCTGACATGGCGGTTATAAAATGCAAGTAACTATGACGATTCCAAATTGGGATCTGACACTGAATCCATTTACTCGGGTATTTTATACAGACTATGTCGGCGAATTAAAGAAAGTTTTTCAACAAAAGATTGTTTTCGTGCGCTTTTGATTTAAGTTATTTTTAGGGACTAATTAAAGGAGTTACCAACTTAATTAGGGATGTAAGCAAATTGTAAGAAAACAAACGTCTTTAATTATAACACATCAAAAGTAATTTGTTTTCCACCAAATTAATTGTTCTAATCAGTAATTTCACACTTACGGATTTGTTTGCACAACAGCTAAGGCATTAAAGATCTGAATTTTAATTGGTTGGTTAAGCACATGATTAGAAGACCTTTGACAAGCCATTAATGATTCACGGTTGGATACTTCTAAGGTTGCTGAAAAAATCAGGTATGTAGTCAGTCCATCAAATTGACAGACAGACAGATAAAACATACAGATACACCCACCATCTAGCCTAACCACCTTTCCCCCATACCTGGAACCCCATACAGGCCGAGGCCGAGTTGACCTGGCCGAGTTGACCCGGGCCGACTTGACTCGGGGCCGACTTGACCCGGATTCGTTTGATACCTAACAGAAATGTAGTTTTGTTTTTCTTATGTACTTTATCATCAGACAGCTGCATAAAAATGAACAGAATTTGGAAAATCGTGGATACGTTGAAAATGGCTGCGTCACCAGCGATGTTCGTACAGTATTAGGATTCATACACGTGACTTGAATGACTAACGCTATATTTACTGAACGTACAACTGTGGGGTTTGACGCGGTATAACTTGTACAGGCAGAAATGTTTAGCATGATGGATGAAACATCGTTGGAAGTACTGACCTGGAACACTTGTGATTTTTGACAGCAGAAGGTAAGCTATTGTGTGATTGCCAAAACTGTAGGTCAGTCTGGTTTTGGTTTTTGTGTTGAGGTTTTACGGCCCAGTCAACCCAATAGGGTCATGTCGAGCGCGGTCAGTTTACCTAACCACACTCCTGGGCAGGTTTAGTCCTCTAAGCGGTTAACCAGTATTGTGCACATGCCTTCGCCAGAAACTGACAACTGCCCTTCTTGAATCAGCGGAAATTTAACGGAGAGAAACCGTAGAAAATATTTCATGATCAATCTCCACGAAGGAATGTTGCCGACCTCGGCGGGCGTTGAACCCACGACCTCCTGGTCTCCAGTCGGACGGTGCATCCAACTGAGCCATCGAGGCTGGCAGGTCAGTCTGGTACATCAGACAGTTGGTAGAGCACCTGACTTACAAGCAGGGGGATTGCGATTTAAATTCTGCATTAGGCATACCTTTCCCTCCTTAAGTTGCTTCAGTGGCAATGAGGTACTTGTGAGTGTGCAGAAAAGCTAGGCACTGTTAGTGTGTTCAGTTGATGTCTGGCATATATAAGTTAAACACTGTTAAAGGGAGAGGAGTGTAGTAATTGGTGAGACAGCAGGCCTGTACGCAAGGGGTTCAAGGGGAAGAAAAGCACCCTCTTTTCTGGAGAATTTCTTCAAAATCTTGCAGTTTTTAACCCAAATTCACTTTATATACCTAATTTTGGCCCCCAAATTGGCATTTTCAAGAAGCATTTGCACCCCTGTTTTCAGAATACCTAAAATCCCCCCCCCCACCCCCATTCCAAATGTCTGCGTATTGACCTGGACTGTCAGCCTGGTTAGCTCAGTTGGTAGAGCATCTGATTTGCAGCCATGGGGTCGCAGGTTCGAGTTCTCCTCTTAAGTTTATTTTAATATTGCTTACTGAACATGTTCAAGGGTCTACATGGAAAACAAAATTGAAAATTCCAGCTAAAAACAGTACAAGTCTGCAGATAAAAAATTGCAAATGAATTGCAATATTCTTATAATAAAGCAAAAATTAAAGGAAAACTGCTTGCCTAAGGCGGGACTTGAACCCATGATCCCCATTTCACGAGACAGTAGTGTTGGGAATCAGCCAGAATTTCATTGTTGATCATCGGTTTTGTAAAACCGACTGATCATTGAGAAATAATTGACTTGTAGAAAATATATTCACTCTTAATTCAGCCTATTCATTGCTCCAGATCAATGAGAGGGGTATCCAGGTAATATTTTTCTTATTTCGCCATGAAAACATATAATGTTGTTCGTACTCATTAGAAGTACCTCTGCAAGGTGCTTCTAATGAATACCTACAACATCAGTTCTTTTGGGTTGACTTTTTTTAGGCTCTTTTATCAAATCTTTTCACTTTTATTGATCATAAATCTAGAATGACCCTAACAGACAGCTCTGAACTTCATTTATTGATGACGTACTTGCCTATGAAAATAAAAGGTGAGAAAAATATATTTGTTTCAAAACAAAAAAAAAAAAAAAAAAAAAAAAAATTCTGATTAGTTGACTATAAATGATCTTTCCGATCTTCAGTCACAAGAGGCAAAAGTGATTAATGAATGATTATAATCGATCGATCATCATTGGCAAGACTACTAGACAGGTGCTGTACCTACTGAGCTACGCGGGTGGTCCTGTTCTGTCCATGGACTCGAGCCACTACACTCCTCATAACATTTAGGATTCAGGTACCACCCTGATGTCCTGAAGGTATCTGATCTGCATCCCCCAATTGCTTGCATTTGGCA
This sequence comes from Anodontia alba, assembly GCA_964016985.1. Taxonomy (NCBI): domain Eukaryota; kingdom Metazoa; phylum Mollusca; class Bivalvia; order Lucinida; family Lucinidae; genus Anodontia; species Anodontia alba. The sequence goes on from OZ024823.1 coordinate 119,515,300, forward strand.
CACACCTGTTTACTAAATCTGATATCAGTAAAGTGAACAGGAGAGGAAACAATGACTACCGGAGCTGGGACTCGCCAACAAGTTGGCAACAACCCCATAACACTAGTCAGGCGCTCTTCCTACTGAACCAAGCAGGTAGTCTTGTTCAGTCCATGCACTCCAACCACTACATTAAATTCACAATATAAAAATGTACATTGAATAAAAACAGTTTTCTACAGTATCCATTTTTTAGCTGTAAGATGGGGGCTGATCTGGGTCTACACTGTTAACTCAGGACTGTCTGGTGTATACAATATTCTACAGTATCCGTTTATTAGGTGTACATACATGCCATATCTCACACTGTGAGATAAAATCTCACAGAATTTGGCCCATCTGGAAGGCAATTCCCATAAAAAATTCTGATCTTACAGAATTTTCAGACCATTTTACAATAGATTTTATGAAGAAATAAACATAAATCACACACTGTTGTGGTTTTCACATGAAGAAAGAAGACTTAAGACTATATTGTGGGAAGATCAAAGTGATGTTTAAGAAAATCTCCCAGAATTTTGTCAAATCTCCCTGAGTATTTTGCCTTATCTCACAGATTTTAGTCCACAGCTTATGGCATGAATGGGTGTATTGTGACATCTGATCTGGATCTACACTGTTAAACTGAGGACTGTCTGTCCAAAACTTTAGTATAAATGGTATTCTACAGTATCCAGTTATTAGATGTAAGGTGGTGTCTGATCTGGGTCTACACTGTTAGCTCAGGACTGTCTGGTACATGCAGTATTCTACAGTATCCATTTATTAAGTGTAAGCTAGGTGACAGCTGATCTGGGTACTGTTAGCTTAGGACTGTCTGTCTAAACTTAGAGTATAAACGGTATTCTGCAGTACCCATTTATTAAATGTAAGATGTCATTGGATCTGGATCTGCACGGTACTATCAGGATAGTCTGTCCAATACTTTAAAAGACTATTGTTCAGTGTCCATTTATTAGATGTAAGGTGGCATCTGATCTGGGTCTACACTGTTAGCCAGAGATCTCATTAACTCCAGATTTGGAGTAAGTTACTCTAACTTTTCATTTCTGACTCCAACTTTTTGGAAAGTCTCAATAGATAAGTATGGTAAAACTCCAACTTTTTCAGGAGGACAGCATTTTACTCCAATTTTCAAAATCCTTAGTGAGAACCCTGTTAGCTCAGAACTGTCCAATACATTTGTGTTAAACAGTATTCTACACTATCCATTAATTGTAAGGTAGTGTCTGATCTAGATCTGTATTGTTAGCTCAGGACTGTCTGTCTAATACTTAGAGCATATACATGTATGGTATTCAACATATGTGTTTATTAGATGTAAGGTGGCACGAAAGCCCTGAACAGACTGCGTGATACTGGGCAACATGTAGGACAGCTGAAGATTGCATCCTGTACTTTTAAATACATGTATGTGCAGTAAAAACTTATTTGGTTCTTTTCTGATTTTGTATATGTAAATTGTTGGTCCAAATGATAATAACACTTCTTTCATTATAAAATATCTTAAAAATCCCCATAAAAAAAATTCTATTAAATTACTTTATAGATTTTAGTATCTTTTTTTTTTCCTGTGATAACTTATGACCAGTACAGTTATTTCTTCCATTTACTAACAATGTGATTAAAATATGTCTGCTGCCATGAATCAAATGTCATTTGCATGCTGTAATGGATGATGGATATCTTTTCATTGGGGTTTATCATAGCAACAGATAGAGCGCTTTTTTCTTCTGAAAAAATGCTGATATCTTTCTTATTTCTCCACGAAAACATATGTTGTGGATACTCATTAGAAGTGCCTCAGCAAGGGGCTTCTAATGAGTACTCACAACATATGTTTTCATGGAGAAATAAGAAAAATGTTATGTGGATACCCCCTCTTATCTGTAGCTATGGATTTATGAAAAAATATATACCAAAGAACACTTACCTTAAAAAAAACAACAGTCATTTAAAAAAAAAAAAAGAAATCTTTCATTTTATCCTTTCAAAGTCATTTTCAGCTAAGTCAGATTGACACAAAATCATTTTTTTACCAATAAAACAGGATTAAATGAATGAAAAATATTATAAGACAATTTACAGCTCGTGGGTGGCGTGGTGGGTTCCTATATATGGCATAGTACGGATATGCATGCCAAATGGACCCCTTTTTCAGCGCTGCCAGGTATATGATTAGCCCCCCTTTTTTCAACAAAAAGTATATGACTGACCCAATTTTTCTTGATTCGTATGTGAAAGACTCAACTTTTCTGACATCCCGGTAAATGCATATATTTTTTTCGCTCAGAGATTTGTCAAGGCTGCTATTTCTCTTGGTATTCAATGAATTGACTGCTATATTTGTCTAACTACCAGCAATAAATGGGTATAAAAATCAAAGGGCAGTATATGAATAGGTCAACATTTTGGACGATCAAGTATATGAAGGGGGCCATTTTTTCAAAGGGCAGGTACATGAATGGGGTAGGTTTCGAATTACTGGCTCGCACACTTGTACCACATTTATCCCCTACCCCCCAACCCGAGAGAGTTACAGATCACTTATAAAACATTTAAGGACAATTAATGAAAAATATTTTAGGGTGGGTAATTGTCCGGATTTAGGTTAAGAGGGGCGGGTAAATGTCTGAGTGGATAATTGTCCAGTGGGTAATTGTCCTGGTGAGTAATTGTTTTACACTCCACATCCTATGGCCAAGATACAGCCAAGAACCCTTATAATTTCTTGCACATATTGTTTTGCCCTATTCTTTGGTTCATTTATTCTGCAACTAAACTGTTAAGGAAAAAAAGCAAAAGTAGTGTGCATAATATATCTGGATTTATTTATCCAGCTGATCCAGCCCCATTCCCTTGTAGATTATAGCTGTCCATTGATATATTCCATACAGTATACAGTGATTTATGAGTGACCAGTAAAGATCCTGATAAGTCTACACAGGTACACAGATATATTTTTTTTGATGAACATGTACAGGCTGTCTGCATGTATATAACTTAAATTATAATATAGGCTTCTTTTGTAATTTTCAGGCTGTGCAGGCTGATCAAAGGATATGCTCAATTTAAATATATGAGTGAAGGAAAAGGGTTACCAGTAAACTGTTAGCATCCAGTAATCTGCAGAGAAAGCAAAGCAGTAGGTGAGTTATTGTATAAATCACATCCATATGTTGTTCTGATTAACTTCTGTTCTATTTCTTGTGCAGACTGATATGTTACACATTGTGAGAGAAGGCCGGTCCCTAAATATACCAGACAGCAAAGACCCAGTCACAGATACTGCAGAAGATATTGACAAAGAATATGTTGATAAGACTGCATACAGTTTGTGTTTCATGCAAGCTTTCTTCATAAAAAAAACAAAAGCACAAAATGGGTCTGCTTTCTAAAACGAAGTCCCAACTTTCATTTCACATCTTTAATTTTTCTGTTTTCAAGTGTTTATTCTAGTAAGTCTACTAAATTCTGACAAATACTTTGGCATCTGGCAGATTACAGCTGAGGATTACAGTCCCATCCCTACCTACTGCCCCATTGTCAACTATTTGATACAAAACCAAAAAAAAAAAAAAATAAAGAAAACAACCTGTTCTCTGTGGTGTTGCTCATTCTTGGGAAAGTTTACAGTGGCTAAGATAGAGTGACATTTAAAAGAAAAACTCTCTTGAAAAGGGAGAAAGTCGAAAGTCAGATGATTAAAATATATGCCCATATTTGTTACATATTTGGTAAAAATATTTAAATGTTAGCCCAAAACTTTTGTAAAATATTCCTAATAGACTTAATTTTAGCTCTAGATAATTTTTTGTCAGATAGTGCGTGGTATAAAGGGCCTTTTTCTGTATTGGATGTCACATATACCCTAACTCTTTGTCTGCACAACCAAATAAAAACTGGCATTTTAAGGCCTTTGTGGCTCCAGATTAAATATGATAAAATATGTATTCAGATCTGTTTTTATTTATGAATTATTTCTTCATCAAACATGTCAAAACAAGCATCACGAAAACATACCTATATATTCTTGACCCTGTTAAACCACATTTTTATACAGTAAAAGTAGAGTTTACAGAGGTATACATTACTTTTTCTTATTTCTACTCAAAAACAGATGTGGGTACTCATTAGAACCACCTCACTGAGGCAGTTTTAACTAGTACCCTCAATCTATATTTTGAGCAGAAATATGAAAATTATCAGAATTTTTATCTGAAAACTTTCGGTTTTTGGTTGCAAAATTTTCAATGTATTTGAATAGGCTTGTTTTTGTAATGGCTTCTCATTAGTTTTTTAGTTTGACTGCCCAGCAGGCCCTCTAGGGGATCTTTTAAAACCTTTAAAAAATTAATTTGCTTCAAGTCCTTTAAAATCTTTAATTTGGCTGAATAAAACTTATAAGAAACAGTACGTTACCTAGAAAATCTACATGTAGTTTATTTTTGGGCAAATATGGATGGGAGCACAGACATATGAGTGAATTGATGGACAGAATAACAAAGACTATATACCCCACAAACATATGTTGTGTGCCTGGGGTATAAAAGGACAAAGGAGTCAAAGTCTTAGGTCAACTAAATTATTGAGACTGTAGTTTGTGACTCAGTTGTGAATTTACATGGAGATTGTCCGTCATAGTGGGTATTTTATGGCACAGAAACTGGAAACAAGATGAAGAATTTAACCTTTTTGTGCTCAATTTTGTTTAAAATTTGCCTGAAAACCCTATATTTAACCATGTTAACCAAAAAAATAACTTTTATAAAAAAATCCTTTATTTTCAGGAGAGCCTGAACTGATTTGTTTTCATATCAGACAAAAAATACTAATATTGTTTGGTTAAAAAGAAAAAAACAAACAAAAAAAAACCAAAAAAAAAAAAAACCCAAACATGTTCAAGTTAGAGTACTTCCTTGAACACTAAACAGTGTGCTAGAACACTATCCAGTGTGCTTCTGAGGAGTACATACATGACATGTACATGTTTTCATGGAGGAATAATAATAAAAAAAAATTGTATTAATGTATAGCCCTCTTATCTAGAGCTCTGCACATACCTAAAACCGTAAAAAAAAACTACATCTAGTGTTAAATTTAGCCGAAGAGAGTTCATTACATTTTTACATTTTTAGTTGTTTTTTTTTTGTTGTTTTTTTTTCCAGTTTTTCAAGGATTTTTTATTTTTTTTATTTTTATATCAATACTGTGCCCTGGTCGCACTTAGCGATTGATCATATTATATTGTAGAAGCAGGGGATCATAATTTAAAAATATATCATATATGATAATTGGATTAATATACTAATTTTAATTGCAGATTTGATTGTAGTTTATATATTAATAGGAAATTTCATGGTTGACAAAAAAGCCCAAAAATAAGTACTCTTTAGTATGTTATGTTATTTGTATGTATAGCTATTTATAGCTTTTTACAAAAGTTTGTGAAAATTGTAAAAAAAAAAAAAAAAAAAAAAAAAAAAATTGTAAAAAAAAAAAAAAAAGTAACTACAACAACAACAACAAAAATCTATTTCCAGTGCTACTGCCATTGGTACATGCATCACAAAAACAGGCTTATTTAATTTTGACCCCCTTAAACCCCACTTTTATACAGTAAAACTGGGGTTTATATGGGTATAAATTATTTTTATTATTTCTGCTCAAAAACATAGATTGTGGATGCTCATTAGAACCACCTCATTGAGATGGTGCTAATGAGTAGCCACAATCTATATTTTGAGCAGAAATATGAAATATATCTGAATTTTTTATCTGAAAATTTTCACTTTTTGGTGGTGAAATTTTCAGTATATTTGAATAGACATGATTTCCTAATCTATAAACATTTGATGTACAGAGATAGCTTTCCTGGCATATATGATGGGTTTCTGGTGTTTATTTTTTATTTTTTGTTTGATGTTTTATCTTTTATTTTATTTTAGTCAATTTATTAAATGTTATACTAACAAAGAATTTATAAGATTATAAGATGACATTTTTTTTCTTTCTTTTCTTTTTTTTTTTTTTTTTTTTAGCAGATACAAGGCTTATTTTTTCTCAGGTTACCATTTCTCTGACAAAAAAAAAAAAAAAAAAAAAAAAAAGTGATTTAATATATATGTGTGTTTGTGTGTGTGTTTTTTGCTAGATTAATGAAATCTCTTTCACAGAATTAATACTTTAAATGCTAGGTACTCATTCAAAGACTGACAATTGGTGATTTAGGAAATCGAAACAATAAATTCTTAAATAAAGGACAGCTTAAAACAACAAAAAACAAAACAAAAAAAATCAGGGCTATGATTAGCCACATGTGTCCACCCAATGTGCTATAAAACACAATTCTGCCTGTCCTATCAGCATGATAATAATTAGGTGTGATTTATGGCAATAAACAATATTGCACCTGGCTGTGGCAAAGCTCTAGATAAGAAGTATAATTATCCAAATACACTTTTTTTTAAAATAGAATTACAAATAGTTAACTCTTTAGCATTACCTCAGTGAGGTTATTTCAATGAGGATTCAGGGTATCTGCCTACTGGGAAATTAGAAAAAAACAAAAAACAATCATACCTTTTCATAGCTCCAGACTTAAATAAAGTATATACCCCTGCTCCAGAAAAGAGGAGAACCAAGATAACATGTTATGATTACTCATTAGAAGTATCTCACTGAGGCTTCTTCTAATGAAAACTCTCAGCATGTTGTTATTTATATATACATAAAATAATAATGAAAAAAAAAAAATCCATGAAAAAAAAATCATCTTATCTGGAGATAAATTTTGTTTGAGATATGTACAAAAATAAGTCACAGATTTGGATAGAATTTTTTTTTTCTACCTAAATCTTCGACTTTATTTTTCAATGACTTTTTAACCGTCACACAAACGCAAAATGTGTTTGTGTGGCAGGAGAGGGGTATACTGTTGTTACGTTGTCTGTTAGTTTTAGGATCTGCTTCTTATCTTACTAAGTAGTTTAAGGAATCTTTTCATATTTTGCATAAATGTTGATATTGATAAGATGTTGCTGATAAAAATAAGGGCCTAGGGGTTAATTCTTTTACTGTTATTTAAAATTCCCTTTGTAATTCTTGAAAAGGCATTTTGGTTTCTGCTTCTAATCTTACCTAATATTTTGAGGAAAACCGTATTCAACCTTATAACCGCAAACACCCCTATAAGCACAGAGTCAAGCAATTCTGTAGTCTTCAGATTACTTACAGCCAGTGAACTTTTTGTCAGTTTCTTTTTAAATGCAAATGTTGTGGGCACCAATTTGAATTGCACGGACATGACGATGCAGTTCAAATTAGTACCCACAACATATGCTTTATAAAGAAAATAAGAAAAAAGAATCACATAAACATCATCAGATAAGTCCTTTGATGATATACACTTAGTAGGTAGTTACACACATGTATTGTATCACAAGTTCTCCCAGTAATTTTTAAAAACCTAAGTGCACAGTGTGGTAATTAGATAGAATATGGTATTTTCATACTTTGCATAAGTGTTGATACTGATGTGATGTTGCTGTAGACCAAAATAGGTTATGGTCAATTCCCTTTGTTCTTCTGGAAATTTAACTTTGGCATGACTGTATGGTGCATGCATGGTGAAATCAGCTTGTCTCAAAATATTTGTTGAAACAACAGACTCATTACAGGTGTATTGAGTGCAGGAAGAAGTATGATGTGAAAAAATATTTTTGTCAAAATGACAGTTTTTTCACTTAGGCCAGAGAAAATTAATTATTAGATTCTAATTCCACCTTCCCCCAAAAAATTCTGACCAAATAAAAAAATTTTAAGGGGAAAACTTTTTCAGAGACAACTGGACTTTTGCTGAAAACAGATTTTATAACACTTTTAAGATCTGCAAATGAATTACATGTATCGTTATGAAAAGAGTATTAAAAGAAAGTTTTCTTCTTTTTGTATATGGTAATAAGTGTCATTTATCATGTTTTGCTATGACATCTTCACTGTATGGCCCAGGAATAAAAAATCAAAAATGAAATTCAAATTGGAAATCCAGTATGGCTGCCAGCTTGAAAATCTATACTGAAATTCTCCTGAACTGATAATATTATGCTAAATGACTCACTTGGTTGGAAGTATTGAGATAACTTGTAGATCAAAACGCTAAAATTGTTCTGGCTGAGAATCCAAGATGGCTGCCACAGTCACCATCTTCAAAATCTAACCGATTAGGGGACTAAGTCTGCCCAGTAAAAGTGTTGTAAGGTAAACTGACTTCGCTTGATATGAGCCTATAGGGTTGACTGGGCCGTAAAACCTCAACACAAACAAACAAACCAAAACAATTTTATATTTGATATTATAGTCATTTTTTTTTCTTTCAGGTAATGGTATCAGTAGTGCTTTGACAAACATTGGGTTCACAAATATACATGCACTAGAGTGATAGTAAATGAAGAAATGGAAGTTGGATTCTGTGTATACCATTGATCAGGAATCCAGTGTACTGCCAGAAACATTGAGAAGGACTCTTTATCTTATTGTTGAAAGTTTGTGGGATTATTAGGGTCAACACAACATTCTTCATGTTATTTCAGTAGAGGAAGGGTGTGCTTATCACCAAGTGGATTAATATGTTTTTAACTCTTAAAATGCCAAGAAAACCTGCATCTGAAAATGACTTCTGTCTGCTGAACATTCTTGCAAACTTTTCAAACCTATTTTTGCATACAGGCAAACGGTGTGGACCCTGATCAGGCTAGGAGCTGTCTGATCTGGGTCCTCACTGTTTGCAAAACAGACTTAAAAAATCACAAGCAGATGACAAAACAGATGACAGTTGTTTTGATTGGCAATTTAAGGGTTAAATGAAGATATTGTATATAAAATCAAAAGACAATAGGAGATAGTAGCCAGTTAATGTCCATGAGTACTCTCTGTAAACAACAAGGTCCACCAAAACATGTTGTAGTACTTATTAGGACTCCAAAATTATTGAAGCGATTTGTCCCTTATTAGGTAAGAAGGTTGTTAGGGTAGGCGGATTTAAAGATAGCTAAAATTATGGTGATCTGCCTCTTGGTTCAGTTGCCATGGCAACATAAAGCTCCCATAGATGACCTATGATGAAAACAGAGGATTCTAATTGGAAGGGCCCAGTTAGAATTGGTCTACCTTGCACTTTACCTATCAAGGGAGATAATAGAAACACTATTGCTGTCTCTCATTGTTACAGTATCCCATTTCAGAATGCCAGCTCTCCATATAAAGTCTTGTCACAATGAGTATTTTACCACCTGCTTTAAGGTGTAATGCTGAAATGTCCAATTACAATGCTTAATTCTTAAAGCACCAAGTAGAATTGCAGCATACAACATTCATTTCTGTTTTCTTCAGATAAAATAAAGCCGACATTACATCTGAAATACCTACCAACATTTCATGTGAAATGTCTACCAATATTTCATGTGAAATGTCTACCTTGCAGTCAAGTCACATGGCAAGCCTTATTTATTTGGAGCTCTGTTTAAAGCCAACAGCATTGTCTTGATAATTACCATGAGCAAATGTTGCTGTTTCTGAGCGATGTGTTCCCCATTTGCTCAAGGTAAAACAAGTAATTTCTCTAGTAATTGGATATATGTAGTTCAAGACAAAAGGCGGGAGTGGTCAGGAGGTGTGAAGGTGTCGTGTATCTTACATCACCGGGGCGTCCAACTGATTTTGGCTTACAGTTGGGCAAGGCCTGCTATCCTTGTAGCAGGTAAGGGTAGAAGGGGAATGTTTCTATTCTGCTACTTCTTCACTTTCATTCCTGTTCCTTTTTCTTCCTTGTCCCTCTCTTTTTTTTCTCCTCTACTTTCTCTTCTATCTGTTTTCTTCCTTTCTCCGGGAAAAGACATAAAATGACCCACAAGGGTTGAGGTGTTGTTAAACCACAACACAATCAATCTAAACAAAAGGCAAATAACAAGAACTATATTATTATAGCCCCACTTTCAGACAATGGGGCTATACTGGATTTGCTTTGTCCTTGTCCTTCCTTCCTTCCATCATTCTTTACCTCATTCCTTTCTTCTGTCCATCATTCTCTTCATCCTCATCAGATAAATGTTTGTATTTCTGAAGAACTGTAAGGTTACAAAGTTGTAGCTTGGTAAACACATACCCAGTGGGTTGATGTATGGTGTGTACAGGAATCCGGGGCAAAGGCCCATAACTCTAGGAGTTACATGATATGTTTTATAATTTACCATTAATGAAAATTTTTCATCACAGATTTCTCAGGAACTATGACAGCTGTAACATTGAAACTTGGTACGCATATGGACGAATGGCTGATGTATAGTGTATACCAGAATCAGCACCAAGGGCCTATATAACTCTTAGAGTTACGTACCTTGATAGGTTTTACAATTTGCCATTCATGAATATTTTTGTTACACTTTTCTCAAAAAAAGGTTACAAAGTTGAAACCAAGTACACACATGGATATGGGCTGATGTATTGTGTATACCAGAATATACCAGAATCATGGCCGAGTTAAATCCCTTGATAGGTTTTATAATTTGCCATAAATGAAAAAAATCATTGCAGATTTCTCGGGCCCTATTAAAGCTATAAGTTGAAACTTGATACAGACATGGACAGTTGGCTGTTGTATCTTGTGTACCAGAATCCGGGCCAAGGGCATATAACTTTTGGAATTACATCCCCTGATAGGTTTTACAGTTTGCCATTAATGAAACATTTTTGTCACATTTTTCTCAAGAACTGTAAAGGTTAAAAAGTTGAAACCTGGTATACACATGGACAGTGGATTGATGTATCATATAAACTAGAATCAGAGCCAAGGGCCCATAACTCATTTAGTTAAATCCCTTCATAGGTTTTATGTTGCCATGTTACCATGTCCTACAAGTGATGTTATCTGGTAAGCAAGAATTCCAAATATTTCAACACTAAGGGTATTTCTCCTAATAGTGCTGCAGCAGGGTCTCTGACAGCTAAAGTTTTACAATGGCATTCTTAGTAAGTACTACACCATGTTTTGGTAGAACAATATTTGCTAGAAAAAAAGCCTCACCCAGAGTTCTGATATATGATATTGTGTATATAGTAGCTGCGTTTTTTTGCCTATACAATCTTCAACTTACTGTTTAATAAACAATTAAGGGGCTCACCTGGCTTGCTCTTAATTGATATAAATCTTACGGCTGTCAGTACTACCAAATGCATATCAATGATAAACTAAAGACCTACAGCCGATTATTTTGGTCAACGGAGGCTTGCTGACAAATCTCACAGTTTCCGATCGACTGAAATGCAGAACGTTGTATAAATGGCGCGCAAGACATTTTTAGTGTAAAAAAGGAAGGCGTTCTGATAAATCTCATGGCTCTCAGTCCTACCAAATGCATATCATCGATAAATTAAAGAACTACAGCCGGTTATCTTGGTCAACGGAGGCTTGCTGACAAATCTCACGGTTTCCAATCGATCGAAATGCAAAACTTTGTATACATGGCGCGCAAGACATTATTAGTGCCAACAAGGAAGGCGTTCTGACCAATCTCACGGCGCTTAGTCCTCTCAAATGCATATCATCGATAAATAAAGAACTACAGCCGATTATTTTGGTCAACGGAGGCCTGCTGACAAATCTCACGGCTACCAATCAACCTAAATGCAGATCGTAGTATGAATAAAACGCAAGAAATTATTGTAACAAACGAGAGCGTTGACATATCTCACGTCTCTCAGTCCTACGAACTGCATATCGTCGATGAAGTAAATCGACCGAAATGCAGAACGTTGTAAAAATGGCGCGCATGACACTATTAGTGTAAACAATGAAGGCATTCTGACCAGTTTCACGGCTCTCAGTCCTACCAAATGCATATCATCGATAAATTAAAGAACTATAGCCGATTATTTTGGTCAGGAGAGGCCTGCTGACAAATCACATGGCTTCCAATCAACCTAAATGCAGATCGTAGTATGAATGAAGCGTATTATTGTAACAAAGGAAGGCATTCGGACAAATCTCACGTCTCTCAGTCCTACGAACTGCATATCGTCGATGGCGCGCAAGTCATTTTTAGTGTAAAAAAAGAAGGCGTTCTGATAAATCTCATGGCTCTCAGTCCTACCAAATGAATATCATTGATAAATTAAAGAACTACAGCCGATTATTTTTGTCAACGGAGGCTTGCTGACAAATCTCGCGGTTTCCAGTTGACCTAAATGCAGATCGTAGTATGGATCAAGCGCAAGACATCATTATTGTAAACAAGGAAGGCGTTCTGACCAATCTCACGACTTTCAGTCCTACAAAATGCATATCGTCGATAAACTAAAGATCTACAGCCGATTACTTTGGTCAACAGAGGCCTGTTAAAAATCTCACGGTTTCCAATCGACCGAAATGCAGAACGTTGTATACATGGCGTGCAAGACATTATTATTCTAACAAAGGAAGGCGTTCTGACCAATCTCACGGCATTTAGTCCTATCAGATGCATATCATCGATAAATTAAAGAACAACAGTCGATCATTATGGTCAACGGAGGCCTGCTGACATATCTCACGGTTTCCAATCGGCCTAAATGCAGATTGTAGTCATACTATGAATGAAACGCAAGACATTATTATTGTAACAAAGGAAGGCGTTCTGACAAATCTCACGTCTCTCAGTCCTACGAACTGAATATGGTCGTTAAAGTAAAGAACTACAGCCGGTTATTTTAGTCAACAGAGGCCTGCTGACAAATCTCACGGCTTCAATCAAAGGAAGATCATAGTATACATATAGCGCACGGTATTATTGTAACAAACAAACGAGGGCGTTCTGACAAATCTCACGGCTCTAAGTCCTACCAGATGCATATCAGCGATAAACTAAATACCCACAGCCGCTGATTTTGATCAACAGAGGCCATCTGACAAATCTCACGGTTTCCAAACAACCGAAATGTTGTATCAATGGCGCGCAACACATTATTATAAACAAGGAAGGTGTTCTGACCCCAATCTCACGGCTCTAAGTCCTACCAAATGCATATTATCGATAAATGAAATTAAGGGCCTGAACTGCAGCCTTTTTTTTTTTTTTTTTTTTTTTTTTTGTCAACGGAGGCCTGCTGACAAAACTCACTGCTTCCAATAAACATAAATGCAGATCGTAGTCTGAATGAAGTGAAAGACATTATTATTGTAACAAAGGAAGGCGTTCTGACAAATCTTACGGCTCACAGACCTACCAAATGCATATTAATGATAATGTAAAGAACTACCGCCGATTAGTTTGGTCAACGGAGGCCTGCTGACAAATCTCACGGCTTCCAATCTACCTAAGTGCAGATGTAGTACGCGTGGATCCCAAGATATTATTATTGTAACAAAGGAAGGCATTCTGACACATCTTAAGGCTCTCAGTCATACCAAATGCACATAATCAACAAGGTAACTAACTATAGCCGATTATTTTGGTCATCAGAGGCCTGCTGACAAATAGCACGGCTCACAATTAACCTGAATATAGATCAAAGTATAAATGAAGCGCCAAACATCATTATTGTAACACAAGAAAACGTTCTGACAAATCTCACGGCTCTTAGTCCTACCAAATGCGTATCATCGATAAAGTAAAGAACAGACCACGTTATACTGTTTCCGCCAAAATCTTTCATGTGCTGCTTTAATGTTGTTTGGATGTGCATTTACTGAAACTGAGATACTGCTTATCATTTTTGCTACTAACCGCACTTTGTAGGGTGCTGTGGAATGGTAAAGCCTCTAAGTCAAGATTGGGAGTTAGCAGTTCGGCCCCACCGAGCACCAAGTGTTGTGTCTTTGAGCAAGGCACTTTATCCACATTGCAATTTTAGTACTGATTCCCACCAAGGAAGGTCTGGCGAAAGAAATACCCAAGAGGGCTTAGGCAGTATTTGATGATAGATATATTGCCAAGGGATATTTGTTTGGGCAGGATGGTGGAGGGTCTGCAACAAAGTTAATGCTGACAGTGCAGAATATAAAATACTGTGGGCAATATTTGTAGGTGGCTTCTATAAATAAATTCAACACAGACCATTGACGGTCTCAAGGAGATCACATCTTTGTCGTCCAAGCCATTGATGTAGCCGTCTTAATCTCTCCATAAACAGCCATTCTTCCTGTTTTTTTTTTTGTTTTTTTTTGTTTTTTTTTTTACTGTACATAGAGGACTTTTACTATTTAACTGGTTTTACTGGAAGATTGCATCTGTTCCATCCTCTTAACAAGTCAACTGTACAATGTCAAGAAGATTCCTGACTTTTTTCTGGAAGGAGAATAGAGGCTCTCTCAGAGGGGGGCGGGTACCTGTTCCCTTGTTCTCCTGAAAAAAAAATCGACATTTTTCCTTGTTCCCAAAAATCAAAATCTTGATTTTTTATGTTCCTTGTTCCCCCAAATTGCCTTTGATCCCCTAGTCTCATCAGTTTTAGGCTTTGGTTCCATTGTTCCCCTGAAATAAATGACCTTATTCCCCTGTTCCCCTAAACCCCTGAGAGGGCCGCTTATCCAAATAAAGCATGCAAACTTTTTAAAAAGCTAGTACTTGTGTCACTTTCGGTAGACATTATCTGGATCTACTTATTGCTTGCTGCATGGGCCATATATGTAACAGAAAAAGACAAGTCCAATAAATATGCTGTATAAGATATCTGATATGCTATAAAAGATATGGTAATTGGCATATAAGATATTTTATATGCTATATAAGATATCTGATATGCTATATAAGATATCTTATATAGGATATAAGATATCTTATTTACTAAAGAAGATATTTATTCAAATAAATATGATATCTCATTTCATATATCAGATATCTTATTTAGTATATCTGATATCTATATTAATATATTAGATATCTTATTTAACAAATAAGGTATCTTATATGGTAAATAAGATATCTTATATGTGGAATTAAATATTTAAGATATCTAATATGATACATCAGACATCTTATATAGGATGTAAGATATCTGATATACTAATTCAGATATCATATCCTGTATTAGATATCTTATATAATATATGATATCTGATACATAATCTTAGATATATTATATAAAATAGATATCTTATATGTCAATAAAGATATCTAATATGCTATATAAGATATCTGAATTGACAAAAAAGATATCTAATATGCTATATAAGATAACTGATAGGGTATATAAGATATCTCATATAGGATATAAGATATCTTATTTAATAAAGAAGATATCTCATATATTCAATCAAATAAGATATCTCATTTAGTATATAAGATATCTTATTTAGTATATTAGATATCTATATTAATAAATAAGATATCTTGTATAACAAATAATATATGGTAAAATAGTATGGCAAGCCGTTTTACTATTTATTCTATAAAACCGATATCTGATTTAATATATCAGATATCTGATATAATATATAATATATCTGACATATTTTATCAGATATCTTATATAAATAAGATATCTTATATGTCAATAAGGATATCTTATATGCTTTAGAAGGTATCTGATACGCTATATAAGATATCTTAATTGGCATATAAGATATCATATGCTATTTAAGATATCTGATATGCTATATAAGATATCTCATAAAGGATATTAGATATACACTAAAGAAGATATCTCATTTATTCAAATAAGATATCTCATTTAGTATATCAGATATCTTATTAAGTATATCAGATATCTATATTAACATATTAGATATCTTATTTAACAAATAAGATATCTTACATGGTAAATTCTTATATGTGAAATTAAATAAGATATCTAATATGATATATCAGCAGACCTGTTACCGATTACATACAAATGTATTCGATTACAATTACAATTACTTTGTGATTTCATGATTACAGATTACAATTACGATTACATCTTTCCTGAATGTAATCAATTACAATTACAATTACATTGTAATGCAATTGATTACAATTACAATTACTTTCCTGTTGTTCCGTGTTAAAAAATTCTAGTTTAAATTCATAATCTGTTTTATTGTTCTTTCAAAGCTTCATGCATGGCATGCTATATCTTCTGACAAGATGTTATTCATATTCTTTATACCATATATTCATTTTTTTTATGATATTCCATTTGCTATACATTTTCTATGATGTATGGTTATTTTTTACTCTTCCCTTTTTTACTATGAGCTGGTTCAAAGACTTATGTGCCTGGCTTTTGTTGTACTCCCTGGGGTGCAATATAATTCTGTCAGGCTATTCATCTTAAGCATTGATATATAAAAATGAAAACAACAATGGAATTAAATCAAGTTTTCATCTGTTATAAATAAGTTTACATCATGAAAACATACCTATATAATTTTGACCCCCTTAAACCCCACTTTTATGTAGTAAAACTGGGGTTTACAGGGGTATATATTATTTTTCTTTTTTCTACTAAAAAACATAGATTGTGGGTACTCGTTAGAACCATCTCAGAGAGGTGGTTCTAATGAGTACCACAATCTATATTCTGAGCAGAAAAATAAAAAATATCAAAATTTTTATCTGAAAACTTTCAGTTTTTGGTGGTGATATTTTCAATACATATTTGAATAGGCGTGTTTTCGTAATGATTTGCATAAGCAGCATTATTTAGCTTCATGGAACAAAGGAAAGAATAATCCCTTCTCTACCTAAAAATGTAGTGTGGTGGTTGATAGGGGGGGGGGGTGGGGGGGGACAAAAAAAAATTGATCTTGGCCCGGGGCTGTACAGTTTAAAATTTGCAGTGAATATGTTTTGTTAGGACATTGCTTTACCTGTCAGTAGACCAGATAAGAGAAGTAAATTGCTGATAATTAAAGGATAATTTTCCTTATCTTTCAATGAAAACATATGTTGTGGGTACTCATTTGAACCATCCCATTGAGATGGTTTAAATGAATACCCACAACATATGTTTTCATTGAGAGATAAGAAAAATTATCCCTGAATTATCACTAATTTACTCCTCTTATTTGGTCCTCTGCCTGTATGTAAGAACCAGCTCAAAACCTGTCAATGTCCTCAGGCAATATGTCAAAACTTAACACAGGTACTTTACAGAAGGATATAATTGGGCCAGTTTTAGTAAATGCCATAAATAATTATGTATTTGGACACTTGATAAATAGGCCTATGCAAACAATGAAGAAAAGTACATCAGGGTCTACATCCTTTCAAATTCAAATGTCATTGTTTAGATGCAGAAATATATGACAAGACCACACTCCAACTATAAATTATGACAGGTCAACTTTAGCCACTTAACAATTGTCCAAATGTATATAACTTTTACAGTAGGTCATCTGACATGAGAGAGACATTGTTGACAGCATGCACACAATAAACAAGAAATTATATAAGTCAGTAAGTTACTGTAAAAACACTAAAATTTTCATTTTCCATATTACATGTGTGGTGACAGTGAAGGCTCTGGTAAATTAAACAACCTACATATATACAATCTACTTTTCACACATTTCTTGAAACTAATTAGCATGTACAGCAGCTTCAAAGAAAACTACTTTAAGTAATTAAATGTTTGCCAATTTAATAACTTTGATTTTTTGCTAATCCACATCAGCTAATCCATGTATGAAACTTCAATTTCCTTTGATCTCAAAGATGTATTTTTTTAAATTTTCTTTTATCTCAAAGATGTATTGATTGTTTTAAACCAACCAATACAGAGTCATTTAGTCATTAAATGTATACAAATCAAAATAATTATCTCCAATATTCTTGTTTCTTTTCAAGTTGTCATACCAGAAATGATTTTTTTTTCAATTCTATTCCTTCTGATTTATTTTATTTAAATATCCGTATTGTAATCGTATTGTATTCGTCAAAGTAATCATGATTACAGGCTGTTTTGAAATGTATTTGATTACAATTACAATTACTTGTAATCATAAAAATCAACGATTACAGATTACATTTCGATTACTCAAAACTTGTAATCGATTACATGTAATCATGATTACTGATTACAATTACAACAGGTCTGTATATCAGATATCTTATATAGGATATATCTTATATAGGATATGATATCTGATATCCAGATATCTGATATCCTATATTAGATATCTTATATCCTTTATAAGATATCTGATATAATGCATAATAAATAGTAAAACGGCTTGCCAGCAAGCCGTTTTACTATCTATTCTATAAATCAGATATCTGATTTAATATATCAGATATCTTATATAATATATAAGATATCTGATATACTATATCAGATATCTTATATAAAATAGATATCTTATATGTCAATTAAGATATCTTATATGCTAAATAAGATATCTGAATAGACATATAAGATATCTAATATGCTATATAAGATATCTGATGTGCTATATAAGATATCTGATATGCTATATAAGATATCTCATATAGGATATAAGATATCTTATTTACTAAAGAAGATATCTCATTTATTCAATCAAATAAGATATCTCATTTAGTATATCATGTATCTTATTTAGTATATTAGATATCTATATTGGTAAATAAGATATCTTATTTAACAAATGAGATATCTTATATGGTAAATTAGATACCTTATATGCAGAAATAAATAAGATATCTCATATATTACATCAGATCTAATATAGGATATAAGATATCTGAATTAGTGTATCAGATATCTTATATCCTATATTAGATATCTTATATCCTATATAAGATATCTGATATAATATATAAGATATCTATTTTGCTTAATAAATAGTAAAACGGCTTGCCATAAATTAGATATCTTATATGCAGAATTAAATATTAATTATCTCATATATTATATCAGATATCTGATATAGGATGTAAGATACTTAATATAGTATATAAAATATCTGAATTAGTATATGACATATCTTATATCCTATATTAGATATCTTATATCCTATACAAGATATCTGATATAATGTATAATATATCTATTTTGCTTAATAAATAGTAAAACGGCTTACCATATAATAATAAAGTTAGTGCAAGGATAAATTTTATATAGACAGACTAATATTTTTATACATGGACTGACAACTTGCTTAAGTGGAAAATCCAAAAGTAAAACATTTCACTAATGATAAATTGATCAATTGATGCATCGATTTATCAAAATTTTAATTTTGAGTTACCACATCTATGAACCGAAAAAAATATACTACATGAATAAATTCTCTCCTGTTCTAATAGTTTTTACAGGTGAACCGACAACTTGCTTAAGTCCATTATCCAGAAGGGAAAAGTAAAATAATTACAAATCATTTAATCGATGCACGATTAATTAAAAATATTACCAAATCTGTGAACCAAAAAAAAAAAAAAAAATATATATATATATATATATATATTTTAGCCATGTTCAATATTATTTACAGGTGGACCGACAACTTGCTTAATAGATTAGCCAGAAGCAAAAAGTAAAATATTTACAAATCGATTACTCGATGCATAGATGAATCAAACTTGTAATTTTGAGTTTCCAAATCAGTACACTTAGAAACTTTATAATTCATGAATAAATTTTAACCATGTTCCACTAGTTTTTACAGGTGGCTCGACAACTTGCTTGAGTAGAATATCCAAAAGCGAAAAGTAAAATAATTAAAAATCATTTATTCGATGCATCAATTAATTAAAACTGTCATTTTGAGTTACCAAATCTATGAACCTAAAAAAAAAAATTCTACATGAATACATTTTATCAATGCTCAATATTTTTTACAGGTGCACCAACAACTTGCTTAAGTCGAATATCCGAAAGCGATAAGTAAAAGAATAACGAATCAATTAGGCAATGCAAGGATTCATCCAAATTGTCATATTGAGTACACCGATAAAATTTATACTGCATGAATATATTTAGCAATTCAAATATTTTTTACAGGTGGACTGGCAACTTGCTTTATTCAAATATCCAAAAGTGAAAAGTGAAATAATTACAAATCGATTAGGCAATGCATCGATTAATCCAAAATGTCATTTTGAGTACACCGATAAAATTTATATTGCATGAATATATCTAGCAATTCATATATTTTTACAGGTGGACCGACAACTTGCTTAAGTCAAATATGCAAAAGTGATAGGTAAAATAATTACAAATCAATTGGGCAATGCATCGATTAATCCAAATTGTCATTTTGAGTGCACCGATAAAATTTATACTGCATGAATATATTTAGCAATTCAAATATTTTTTACCAGTGAACCAACAACTTGCTTAAGCCAAACACCCAAAAGTGAAAAGTAAAATAATTACAAATAGATCACATCGCATTGAATGACATCAAGTTTGTTATTTTGAGTTGCCGAATCAATGAACTGAAAACATTTAAACTGCATGAATATGTTTTAGTCATGTTCCAATATTTTTTACAGGTGGGCCGACACCTTGCTTAAGCGGAAATAGCCTAAAGTGAAGAGTAAAACAATTATAATCGATAAATCGATTCATTAAAATTGTCATTTTGAGTTACCGAATCAATGAAATCGATATAATTTATACCGCATGGATAAAATTAATTTATACTGGATGGATAAATTTTAGCAATATTTTACAGATGGACCGACAACTTGCTTAAGTCGAAACTGTAAAAGGGAAAAGTAAAATAACAAATTACAAATTGATTAATCTATGCATCAATTAATTAAAAATTGTCATTTTGATTTACCAAATCAGTGTACTGATAAAATATATACTTCAGATTCAGTATTATTACTGGTGACAAGTCTATTAAATGATGAACATTTGCCAGGACTTTCAAATTATAATATCCACCTACAATTATTATAATGCACCAATGCATCTTTATCAATATACGAATAGTTTTGTCGGTGTAAAGGATATTATGTTGATGCACTGACATAATACTGGTCTACTGCTATATGTATTGGTACATCATTATAGATACATAAGCTGATAAAAATTATCAATGCACATATCAGTTATCGGTAGACAGGTTTTGTTGCTTTGCATTGCCACACTTATTTCACGTTTTTATCATCATCAGCTTTATTTTCACATGTATAGAACTACTTCTGCATCGATAAAATTGATCAATCCATCAACAATATTTTATCATTTGTAAGACTAGATTGATGTACTCGTGATTTGTAATTTAGCACAGTCCTGTTGTCAACTCTTGCCTGCCTGTTTATCTAGGATACAGTACGACGTGAATGCTATATTACAATATACGAATATGGAGGACAGATTTCTTTTCTTTCTTTTTTTTTTTTTTTTTTTTTTTTTTTTTTTTAATTATATGATTTATTTTTCACGGTGTAGAATTATGAATTTAAAATTAAATTTTATAACAGATATGCCGAAGACGAGCTCTGTTTATATTTACTTTATGTGTATATTAGACTGTTGGGGTTATTAGGATTTTATTTTTAATAACATATTTTTTCACAGAAAAACGATTAGCTTAAATCATTCTTTAATTTGTAAACCTTGGTATTTTGAATAATTTCGTAAGACGTTCTGACATTTCTCATGATCTGAAAGATCTCATACACGCAGCGTGAGTTCCGTCAGGTATTTCCGGTTTCAGACTTCCGGTCTGAAAGATCTCATGGTCTGACAAATCTCACGCTACAACGGAATGAAGAGATTGTGCCTTTACGTTTTCTGAGAGCTCTTTGGAGTTTTTCAGGATCCACATCTGATCACAAAAGAGTAATTCGCCAAGCTAGATATGATTACCATACACATAAAACTTTGAGCTTAGAGCAAGCCAAATTTTGTAATGCAAAACTATATTGGAAAATGTTAAAAGAATCGGCAAATGTAAAACATTTCTTCTTCTATAAAATTAAGCACTTTCGAAATAAATTTTAAAGCAATAAATAACCCGTCGGATCCTTTCTTTGCTCCTGATGAAGATGTACTCTATTTTAATGAAAGATATTTACAGAGCGAAATGAAAGTTATGTTTAGTGAACTGAATGAAGAAATTACAGTATCAGAAATAGAAAATGCAATACGCCAACTCAAACTTGTTCGTAGCGGCGGTACTGATTTGTTTATTAATGAGTTTTTATACTATGGAAAGGATGCTTTGTGGAATACATTGTTTGCTATGTTTAATAATATTTTTAAGTTGGGGTATTTCCCAGAGCTATGGTCAGAAGAATTTATGATTCCCTTGCATAAAAAGGTAACTTGAGTGATGTTAATAATTACAG
This sequence comes from Anodontia alba, assembly GCA_964016985.1. Classification (NCBI taxonomy): domain Eukaryota; kingdom Metazoa; phylum Mollusca; class Bivalvia; order Lucinida; family Lucinidae; genus Anodontia; species Anodontia alba. Next base: position 119,537,580 of record OZ024823.1, read on the forward strand.
AGGTATAACTTTGTTAAGTTGTATAGGTAAGCTTTTTACGTGTATTATAAATAATAGATTGTACGACTGGGCTGAAAATTATCATGTACTTATTGAAGCTCAAGCTGGATTCAGAAAATGTATGAGTACCACTGATAATGTTTTTATTTTGCATGGTTTGATATCACATATGTTAAATCAAGGTAAAAAGTTATTTTGTGCATTTATAGATTTTACGAAGGCATTTGATTATGTTGCTAGAGATAATTTATGGTTCAAACTATTTTAAAATAGGTCATCGCGGAAGTATTCTAGATATAATTAGGTCAATGTATGATAATGTCAAATCGAGAGTAAAGTATGAAAATATGCTTAGTAATGGGTTCTCTTGTGTACTTGGAGTCAGACAAGGAGAGTGCTTATCGCCGTTTCTATATTCTATGTTTTTAAATGATTTAGAGGACGAATTCATTACTAATGCATCGAGGGTATAGATATTAGGTTAATAAAGACTTTATATTATTATATGCAGATGATATTGTTATATTTTCATATTCAGCTGAAGGTTTACAAAATGGTTTAAACTATCTTGATGTATATTGCAAGAGATGGAAATTAAAGGTAAATACATCCAAAACAAAAATAATGGTATTTAGGAAAGGTGGTATATTACCAAGAAATTTAGAATTTTTATTTGATAATAATATATTAGAAATCCTAAGTAAATTCACGTATTTAGGAGTAGTTTTCACAACCGGTGGCTCTTTTGCAGAAACTCAAAATATGTTAGCTGGACAAGCTCGTAAAACGTTATACATCTCGGAAAAATATGTCTATAGTTATACAACATTAACTACAAGTCATATGATAGATCTTTTTGATAAACTGATATTACCTATATTAAATTACTGTTGTGAAGTTTCGGGGTTTATTCCTGCCAATACGGTTGAACGTGTACACTTACAGTTTTGTAAAAAATTACTTGGGGTTAAAAAGAGTACTCAAAATGATTTTGTTTATGGCGAATTCGGCAGAATATTATTTGCAAGAAGATGTTATTTTATTATCAAGTACTGGTTTAAAATTTTAACTTGTGAAGATGGTAAGAATATAAAGTATATTTATAAAATGATGCTTTCGGATTTAATCGAACGACCAAATAAGATTAATTGGGCATATCTAGTTAAGGGTTTGTTATCTAGGATGGGGTTTTCTAAAGAGTGGTTGAATCAAGGCGTCGAAAATATTGAACTGTTTTTAAAAGTATTTAAACAAATTAAACGTACTTGTAACACTCTGTACTTTCTCCAAAACTGGAATGAAAGGTTAAGAAATTCCAGTCGTGCTTCTTTTTATGTGACCATTGCTGAATTTAATCGAAAAATATATTTTAATTCTATAAAAGTTTTGAAATTTAGGACAGTCTTAGCAAGATTACGTGTCTCTTCTCATAGATTGGAAATTGAAGTCGGGAGATGGGCTAGGCTGCATATACCTGTGGGTGAAAGAAAATGTAGTATTTGTAATCAACTAGAAGACGAATATCATTTTGTGTTGGAATGTCAGTTATATAAGAATTTAAGGCGTAAATATATTGATAGATTTTATTGGAACAGACCTAGTATGTACAAATTTGTTGAATTGATCAAGTCTAGTAATTCAAAAACTATATTAAATTTAGCTATATACACATACAAAGCATTTAAAATAAGAAATAGTGAACTTTATACTGCTGATGGTAATGTGTAATTTACCTCACATATTATGTTTTACGCAAAATTGATGTGATATTCTCTCTTTCTCCTATTTCTTTCCTCCTCTAGTATCTCTTAATATATTTATATCTTGATATATTTATACTTGTGTATGTATGTATGTATGTATGTATGTATGTATGTATGTATGTAGTTATATATATATATATATATATATATATATATATATATATATATGTATATGTGTGTATATATGTGTGTATATATGTATATATATGTATATATGTGTATATATGTATATATATAAATATGTATGTATGTATGTATGTATGTATGTATAGTCGATTGTTTTGGTATATTACTCTTATTGTTTACCAATATGATCGCATAGAAAGACATTAGCACGTACTTGTAATACTCTGTACTGTCTATCATGTATGTTAGTATGTTGTATATCCTCAAAGTCCGATTGGGCTATCGGAATTGAATAAATCTATCTATCTTATTGTATAAAAACATGGTTTGAACATCATGCACTTCATTCCCTTATATTTGTCTCCATTTTATTTCCGAGAAAGAAAAAAATGGACACTTTCCACATTTTATATTGGTTAGGTACAAGTTGACAATTCTGCAAACATACTGAAAGGACCCTGAGCAGACGCCGCTAATTATGGCGTCCATTCTGGGTCGACATTGTTTGTTCTACGTCCAAAAATTGGACTCTGTGCTGATATTGATTTGGAAAAGGTTGACATTTCTGTAAGCAAACTGGAGACCCTGATCAGACGCCGCTAACTGCGGCGTCCTCTCTACATCTACATTGTTTGCCTATGTCCAAAAAATGGACTCAAGGTTTATATTTGTTGGGAAAAAGTTGACATTTCTGCAAGCAGACTGTGAAGACCTTGATCGGACACCTCGAACTGCGGCGTCCACTCTGGGTCTACATTATTTGTGATATTTCTGCAAGCAAACTGTGGAGACCCTGATCAGACGCCGCTAACTATGGCGTCCGTTCTGGGTCTACATTATTACGTCCGAAAATTGGACTCTCGGCTTATATTGGTTAGATACAAGTTGATATTTCTGCAAGCAAACTGTGGAGACCCTGATCAGACGCCGCTATCTGTGGCGTCCGCTCTGGGTCCACATTATGTTCAAAAATCGACTCCGGGCTAAATGCGGCTTTTGCTCAGGGTTTACATTGTTTGCCAACGTCCAAAAATTGGACTCTAGACATATTGCTTAGGTAAATGGATTATTATTCATCCATGTATTTAATCAATTAAGTATCCGTAACATGACTGATTTGTTTTTCTCGCGTCCTTGTTCTTTCCGACTTCTTTAATGGCATAAGTCAACAATGAAGGCAAATTAAAGCAGTAACCATGTCCTCTGAAGTATGCCGACTTCTGTCTATCTATCTATCTATCTATCTATCTATCTATCTATCTATCTATCTATCTATCTATCTATCTATCTATCTATACACGTAAGAGAGAAAGTAGAAAAAAAAAAAAAAAAAAAAAAAAAAAAATTAAATTCATCACAATGGTACATTCTGTTTCTAGAATTATGGGTATTTTCTGTGAGAAAGAATTCTAAAATGGTAAGGCCATTGTTAGTTGATAGAAGGATGCGTGTCCTGTTCTTATCAACTGAAGCTAATTCTCGTTCCCCTAAATCAACCTACTAGTTTAATATATTCTCACTTTGTCCAAACTATTCCCACTTTGCGCAGGCACATTTACCTTATCGATCAACTACAATATCTCCTGCGCAATTCTAGAAGTGTCCGGTACAATTCCGGATTGGCGGACAAAGTAAGAATTTTTACTTTGCCCAAGACAATTCCGGAATTGTACCGATTCTTACTTTGCGCCAAACATATATATCACTTCTACAGTCTCTCTGTAGAAGCCAGCTTTATGGCGATACCAGTAGAGTGATTGGCCTTTTTTTACGAAGTTAAGCAACGTACATCTCGGTTAGTACCTGGATGGGTGACCGCGGTGCTTGACTTCGTGGAAGACCCGCTTTCACGCTACATTGGTGGCAGACAGTGTATTTAGTGTGTTGCATAGGCTCCGCCCTCGGATGTGTGACTTCGGTACGAAGTCAAGAGAGAGGGGGGAGAAAATGTAACGGAACAGTATAGGATATATATACATGTATATATCACTTCGACAGCATCGCTGTGGGTGCCGGCTTTTATGGCGACACTGATAGAGAGATTGGCTTTTTTACGAAATTAAGCAACGGAGATTGCAGTTAGTACCTGGATGGGTGACCACGGTGTTTGACTTCGTAGAAGACCCGGTTTCACGCTACACTTTTCGTGCGTTTTTTCGATTTGCACTTGTTTGGTTTTGTCTGTTTCCTCTTCCTCTTGGTGTCTGAGAAGGGCTGCGGCTTGTAATCGTGGCACATCCTGGACTTTTCTCTCACCTTTTTTGCTGTAGAGAAGTATAAGGTAAAGAGTAAGGGTGTGAATTATTATGGTAAATACGGTATCCCAAATTTATCAAATTTATCCCAAAATTTCCGTGAAAATGAAATTTTGAGTAAAAAAATGGGGTTCGACTGAATCCCCCGAACCCCAATTGAACCCAGTTGAATCCGCCGTACTTGTTTAGTATTCCAGAAATTCCTGGTGATTGAGTAGAAGAATAATGAAGTGTAACAGTAAACGCTCGGCATATGTAAGCTGAACGGCCAGCCAGAACAGTCACTGTTGAAGGTTCTGAACCTGACCTCACTATATTCTGCTTATCCCAGACATGATTAAAATTGGTTTCGTTCCACAAAAACTTTAACATTACTGCCAAAACCTCTATTCATAAATTTGCTATATAGGTATGTATCTTTATAATTGAACGCCTCTGATCATGAAGAAAGAAATTCCATTTTTGATTAAAAAAGAAAAGTACGACATAGTACACTGAAGGTACTATGTCGAACATGCATTTCTTTTTAATCAAAAATAAAATCAATGATCCGTGCCCCTGCCTGTGACTGGAATCTAAGGACCCTAATACAACAATCGTGAAGGGCACAGGGAACCAATTGTGACAAGACTGGTGATTGTTGCAAAAAAGCCCGGGGTAATGATTTTGTGAAAGGCGCCTGTGATTGGTTAATAATAAAGATGAATTAAAACTCGTCATTCTTATTTAAAAAAAAAAATGTTTGTGTGTAATTTCCTGATTGTTTCAAAGAAATTTATGTTTCTCTGTGTGTTTGCTGGAGCCAAAAGAAGTGGTGAAATTGCAAGTTTCAGTTTTTTTGATTCCTGTATGTTGAGGGGTTGCTACATTCAGCCTCCAAAAAGCCCCAGAAAGTGCTGGTGACAGTGATTTTTTCCCCTTATTTATTTTGCTATGCTGAGCCTGGTTTTTGAATTAAGACGAAATTTGGAAGCCCAGCCATACCCTGAAATGAACTCTTAAAACCGCCAAAAAGGGTGGAATAACCATGGAGCTCTATGGGAAAAATAATTAGTTCGCTGTACCCTGAAACACGCACAATCACACATCATACTTAAGTTTTTATCGCCTGTGCGAACGACTCTTTTCCAAGAAGAGCTATTACGTTTTCGCTATTTATAGAATGGGAATTTATTTATTCTGCTTTATAAACCCACCCGAAATCGAAACAGGCTACTGTTCAAGTTTTGTTAATGGAGAAAACTTACTGAGACAAGCAGTCGGTAAGCCTTATATTATTACTTTAATTTTAATGATACTTTCTTTATATTAATTAATAAATTACTTTTAACTTATTCGGGTTTTATTGTCAAAAATGTACCACCGGTAAGTTTTTTTTTATTATTATTTTGAATTAAGTTCTTATTGTATTTTTTTTTAAGACAGTAGACCGTAGAACGACACAAGAGAAGTGTCTAATGTATATATGTTTTACTATCAGGGCGAACAGTTCCTTGAAAATATATCATTCCGTGCTGTAGTAACGGGAAATTTCATTTACATAGGCAGGCTTGAAGTAGTATCGAAATGCCGAGGTGTATTCTTTAAGGGGGAATTCTTTCCTTTAAAAACATAGCAAAATGAGGTCAAAAGTGGTACCACTCACTAATTATTTTATTGCCCCTACTTAGGCGCTCTGCAAGGTAGATCAAAGACATGTCCTAAAGAGGTGATTATGAATTACCAGCAGGGTGTAGTAAAGAGGCCTCCTGAAGGGTAATCAATATTTTTGGAGAGATAACAGTTTGGAAATTTGACTTATTTGGAGAACAGAGTTGAATGGTTTATTTATTAATTTGTTTCTTTCAAACTTATAATAGTCATTTAACTATTTATTTCATTTTTTGTTTACTTAAGAGGCTTCTGAAGGGTAATGAACATTTTGAAGGAATAAAGCTTAGTTTTGAAAATTAGAGAGTAGATACGAATGTGTTTTTATTTATAAATTTATTTATTTCATTGTTAAAATATTTATTTATTTATTTATTTTTTATTTCATGCATTTTAGTTGCGTGCTGAAGGTTTATAAATAATTTTAGGGATAACTATTTTTGAAAAAAAAAAAAAAAAAAAAAAAAAAAATGATTTTTTTTTTTCAAATTTGTTTCTTTTAATGTTGGAGTATTTATTTATTTTTATATTTTTATCTATGTCTTTAGTGACTATCTAAAGGATTATAACTATTTTTAAGGATACCAAAAATTTTGTGCCTAGTGAAGATTCGACCAGCCTGCACATCCATAGACTACTTAGTCTTCTGATCAGATGTGCAGACTTGTGTGACGCTGCGCTCAGCCAACAGGTAACTTCGAAGGACAATTGCTGTGCGCCGGCTCATATGACAGATAAATAAGTCAATACTAAATTCCCTAGTATTATAATCCCCCTATTGAGCCTCTACCTGTTTATCTTTCACTGACAGAATACCAGGTTTTATCGTACCTAGAGATAAGACTAATGACCCAGACTCATCATATTTTTATGTCTTTAAGACCAGCCCCTTACTAGTGGGAGACAAAAATATCCAGAACAGAGAAATGTCCAAACAATTTGGCAATTCAAACTTCATTTTACATAATTTTTTTTGCAAAATATGGGCTCAAAATTGATAAAACTAAAATTTGCATGATTTTGGTAAAATCCGGGCTGAGAAAAATAATTCAGGGTTTCCGGGATGATTGTATTTTTTTCCTGTTTTTCTGGGCCAATCCGGAAAATTTCGGGTACCCAGTCGCCCTGAACTATCAAATTCTAGAGTTAGGACGTCTTATACACCATGTTTAAATTGGCTGTTTAATTACGGTCCATAATCGTTCTCACTTTAAACTCAACACAACAAAAACAACTGATTGTTTCTTATAGGCCATGCACATTCTTATAACTCAACGCAAAAAGACCAATTAACAGCTCCTTATAGTCCATAAACGTTCTCACTAAACCCAAAACAACAAAAACAGACTGTTCCTTATAGTCCATAAACGTTCTCACTTAACCTAACATAACAACAACTAACTGTTCTCTATAGTCGATACACGTTCTCACTTTGAACCTAACACAACAGTCAAAGCACGACACTGGTGGGCCGACGGTCTCTGAGTGCGTGGAAAAATGGTCCTGAACGGTGACTTTGAACTGTTCCATTTAACCTATAACTTTCTGTAATTTAAGCAAACAGTGCCACCTGATCAGACGCCACGTATTATGCCGTCTGATCAGGTTGCACTGTTTGTCAATGTCCCAAATGTCCCAGTCCAAGTTTTACAGATAACCCTCTTTCAACAGCATTCTGATCTCACAGCACCAAAAATCGCGCGGCTATAAATAACCGTTACCTGTATTTAGTAAACAATCGACCCGAAAGCAACTGCTTGTTTATTATAGTCCATAAAGATTCTCACTCTAAACCTAACACAACAACACAAACAAGCTGTTCCTAAGTCCATACACGTTATCACTTAAACCCCAACACAAAAATTATAACTGATTGTTACTTATAGTCCATACACGTTCTCACTTTAAAACTCAGCACAACAACAATTACTGTGTGTTCCATATAGTCAGTTAACATTCTCACTTTTAACCTAACACTACAAACACAACTGATTAGTCATTATAGTCCATACACATTCTCCTTTTAAACCCAGCCAGCGCAACAACCATTGACTGTGCCTTGTAGTCCATACACGTTCTCATTTTAAACCCAACACAGCAACAGCGACTGACTGTTCCTTACATTAAACCCAACACAACAATAACAACTGACTGTTCCTTATGGCCCGTACACGTTCTCACTTAAAACCCAACAACAACAACAACAACAGTGACTGTTCCTTATAGTTCATACACGTTCTCTCTTTTAGCCCAACACGTTCTCCCTTTTAGCCCAACACATCAACAACAACTGACTGCACCTTCTAGTCCATAATCGTTCTCACTTTAAGCCTAAGTAAACAACAACCTGACTATGCCTTACAGTACATTAACGTTCTCACTTTAAACCCAACACAACAACAACAGTGACTGTTTCCTACAGTCTCTTTTTCAACACATCACAACAACAACTGACCGTTCCTTATAGTCCATAAATAGTCAGGTACTTAAAACTCAATACTATAATAATACCTGATTGTTCCTTATAGTCCCTAAATGTTCTCACTTTAAACCCAACACAACATCAGCAACGAACCTTCCATATAATCAATAAATGTTCTCAGTTTAAAACTAACACAACAAGAACAACCGAATATTCATTATCGTCCTTACACGTTCTCACTTTAAACCAAATACGACAGAAACAACTGACTCTTCTTTTGGTACATACACGTTCTCACTTTAAACCCAACACAACAACAACAACAACAGACTGTTCCTTATATTAATCCCCAACACAACAACAACAACAACAACAACAGACTGTTCCTAATATTAAACCCAACACAACAACAACAACTGACTGTTCCTTTTAACCCAAACACGTTCTCACTTAAAACCAAACACAACAACAACTGACTGTTCCTTATAGTTCATGTTCATACACGTTCTCACTTAAAACCTAACACAACAACAAGAACTGACTGTTCCTTATACCCCATTCACATTCTAACTTCAAACCTCACAAAACAACAACAACAACTAACTGTTCCTTATATTAAACCCAACACAACAATAATAACTGACTGTTCCTTATAGCCCATACATGTTTTCACTTAAAACCCAACACAGCAACAACAACAGTGACTGTTTCTTATATTAAGCCCAATACAAAAACAACAACTGACTGTTCCTTATAGCCCATACACGTTCTCACTTAAAACCCAACACAACAACAACAACAACTGACTCTTCTTTTAGTACATACACGTTCTCATTTTAAACCCAACACAACAACAACAACAACAACAGACTGTTCCTTATATTAAACCCAACACAACAACAACAACTGACTGTTCCTTATAGCCCATACACGTTCTCACTTAAAACCAAACACAACAACAACTGACTGTTCCTTATAGTTCATGTTCATACACGTTCTCAATTAAAACCCAACACAACAACAACAACTGACTATTCCTTATACCCCATTCACATTCTAACTTCAAACTCCACAACTCCACAAAACAACAACAACAACTAACTGTTCCTTATATTAAACCCAACACAACAATAATAACTGACTGTTCCTTATAGCCCATACATGTTTTCAATTAAAACCCAACACAGCAACAACAACAACAGTGACTGTTTCTTATATTATACCCAATACAAAAACAACAACTGACTGTTCCTTATAGTTCATACACGTTCTCACTTAAAACCCAATACGACAGCAACAACTGACACTTCCTTTAGTACATACAAGTTCTCACTTAAAACCCAACACAACAACAACAGCTGACTGTTCCTTATATTAAACCCAACACAACAATAACAACCGACTGTTCCTTTTATGCCATACACGTTCTCACTTAAAACCCAACAAAACATCAACAACTGACTGTTCCTTATAGTTAATACACGTTCTCACTTAAAACCCAACACAACAACAACTGACTGTTCCTTATATTAAACCCAACACAACAACAACAACAACTGACTGTTCCTTACAGCCCATACACGTTCTCACTCAAAACCCAACACAACACAACATCAAGAACTGACTGTTCCTTATAGTTTATACACGTATTCACTTAAAACCAAACACAACAACAACTGACTGTTCCTTGTACCCCATCCACTTTCCAACTTCAAACCCAACAAAACAACAACAATAATTGACTGTTCCATATAGCATACGCGTTCTCTCTTTAAGCCTAATACAGCCAAAACGACTGACTGTTCCTTATACACGTTCTTAAAGCCTAGCACAACAACAACGACTGACTGTTCTTTATAGTCCATACACGTTCTCACTTTGAACCCAAAACAACAATAACAGTGCCTGTTCATTTCGTACAGTCCATAAACGTTCTCACATTCAATCCAACACAACAACAAGGACTGACTGTTCCTTGTATTAAACCTAATACAGCAATAACAACTGACTGTTCTTTATAGCCCATACACGTTCTCACTTAAAACCCAACAACAACAACAACAATAACAGTGACTGCTCCTTATAGTTCATACACGTTCTCACTTTTAGCCCAACACATCAACAATAACTGACTGCACCTTCTAGTCCTTAATCGTTCTCACTTTATGCCTAATACAACAACAACGACTGACTATTCCTTACAGTCCATTCACGTTCTCCCCTTAAACCCAACAAAACAATAACAGTCACTGTTTCCTACAGTCCATAAACGCTCTCACTTTCAACACGTCACAACAACAACTGACCGTTCCATATAGTCCATAAATAGTCAGTTACTTTAAACTCAACACAATAATAACAACCGATTGTTCCTTATAGTCCCTAAACATTCTCACTTTAAACCAAACACAACATCACCAACGGACTGTTCCATATAATCAATAAACGTTCTCAGTTTAAAACTAACAACACAAGGACAACTGAATATTCATTATAGTACATACATATTCTCACTTAAAACACAAGACAACAACAACGACTAGCTGTTCCTTATATTAAACCAACAAAACAATAACAACAGCAAAAACTGACTGTTCCTTTTCAGCCCATTCATTTTCTTACTTAAAAACCTGACACAACAACAACTGACTGTTCCTTATAATGTCCACACACGCTCTCACTTTAAGCGTTGCACAACAACAACAACTGACTGGACTTTACAGTCCATTATTGATTTCACTTAAACCCAAGACAACATCAACAGTGATATTTCCGTACAGTCCATAAACTTTCTCACATTCAACCAAACACAATACCAACAATAACTGACCGTACCTTATAGTCCATAAATGTTCAATCAATTTTAACTCAACACAACAACAAGAACTGACTGTTCCTAATAGTCCACACACGTTCTCACTTAAAATTTGACATAAAAACAGCAAACGATTGTTCATTTTAATCCATACATATTCTAACTTTGAACCCATCACAACAACAATTTTACAAATAGTAGGTTGTGAGTTCGAGCCTCAGCTCACGCGTTTTCTCTATGGAAATTTTATCTAGGACATTTTGATCAATAATCATTCATCGCTTGTTAGACAGTCGTGTCCACCGCAATTCCAGTTTCATGTTGTTACAAGTACAAAGTTGCTGCAAAAGCAGCAAAGAAATTAGCGCTGCGCAAATAGTAGATTATTAATATTAATATTTTGCAGTAATTCACAGGACAATACATCATACCATAATAATCTAGACTGTTTGCTCTGTCTCTGGTCGGGTCCACTGGCGTATAACTGTTGGTTTTCTTTTGGTCCAGTATTTCAGTTATTTCATGTTGTCGAGTCCGCATCCGTGTTTCATATCTGTAGTCCTTTGATTTTTATGTTCTCAAAGATGTTGCACTGATCAGTTAGAAATCCTTTATGCGGACTGTGCAAATTATTTGTCTAAACTACGACAGATCCAAGAGAGAGGGTTGTGGTCACGTAAAATCGATTTAAGACTCCCAGTAAATACTTTTTACTGACCATTCCTTTCCTAGGCGATTCCTCTGTCATAGTTTATTTTTCTTATAGTTTGCCTTTGCATGTATGTTTTGATAGTATCTTTTTATTTTGGATAGCCATTTGGCTATTTTGTGGAAAAGTAACCGTTGCTTTCTGCTTGTGACGTTTTCATGATGGTGGATTTTTCTTTTTCTTTTTTTTTTTTTTTTACGTTTGTGTTTCTTTCCCTTTAATGTTTTGGATGGGAGGTGTGATGTACATTTCTATTTTTCTAATTTTAATCGATTTGTCTTTAACTGTAATTATAAGAAATGCAAATATATAAAAATTTTTTTTTTTTTTTTTTTTTTTTTTTAATTTTTGATTTAATATGAACAAAATACAAATAACTTTGATTGAAAGAGACAACAATCTTTAAGGGACACAAAAGCTCTAATGTATTCATTTTGATTTTTGAGAATGGAATTTGGAGAATTTATAGTATATTTAGATGTAGAAATAATATTTTTTAATGATAGTTAGCAGTGAATTTGCCATAATATATTTGGTAAGAATTTTAAAAACTGGTGCTCAGGCAAAGATTTTATGGCATATGGATATTGCATTGGCAAGGTAGATAATCCATGCTTATCAACTTTCATTTAAGACATAATTAATTTACTTGAATGAAGTTTGGTAAACATTTTATGACATTTGAGATTGAATTGGTAAACATTTTATGACATTTGAGATTCAATTTAATCAAACATTATTTACTTGAATGAAGTTTGGTAAACATTTTGTGATACTTGAGATTGAATTTAAACAAATATCTCAAATGTCATAAAATGTTTACCAAACTTCATTCAAGTAAATAATTTACAACAACAGGAAGATTTGTAAGGTTTGCTGCAAAATAATAACTTTCCTTTATTGGCATTTTACTATTCTGCAATCAATATTTATGGGCATAACTTGGACTTGGTTATTTATCGACCAATGTTCAAAATTTTTGGAGCACATATTAGGACAAATTTAGTGTTACGTATGGATAAGAAAACGTTTGCTAACCTTAAATGAAGTTCAAATAATTTATGATTATCCATTCTCAGAATCCAAAACCAACACATTAGTTTAACATTATTACATCTACCATTAGGACTTGATCGATCTTTATAACTAGCTTCATAATCTCTGACAGCTCATACCCTCTGATTATAGTCTCTGATTACTACCAAACTTCAAAGTTTTTCGACAGATAGGTTTAAGCAAACAGTTTTGACCCACTAAACATGAATTGATAATAACTGTTGTAAGACTTTGGTATTACTAAAGCCAAAAACGGCTAAGTTGAAAAAAAAAAAAAAAAAAAAGAAAAAAAAAAAAAAAAAAAAAAAAAAAAAACAACAACAAAAAAACACACAAAAAAAAAACACCAAAAACAAACAAACTAGAAATGACGTTTGTAAAACACTATGCCCACAACCATATACTTGCCCCTAAATGCCAAAATTTTCAAAAGGCCATAAGATTTCATCCAAAATTTTTCAAAGGGCCATAATTCAGGAAAGGGGCATAATTCTGACGAGAAAAAAATATGTGTCAGCTATTTTTTTATTAGGAACCCATTTATGAAATTTCAAAACCCTAGTGTACATGGTTCTTAAGTTATGCTATGCATCACAAAGCATGCAATGTGCAAAAGCCAAAAAATTACAAAAGGCCATAACTCACAAAGCATGCACTGCACAAATGCCCAAATTTACAAACGGCCATAACTCATGAAGTACTTTTCGGAATTTCTTCAAAAGCTAACCAGATCGTTTACTCATAACTAGCAATGTACTCATCAATTTTCAAGGCTCTAGCTTTAATACTTTTTGAGATATTTTGCTGACATGATTTCATCCAATTTTTTCAAAGGGTCATAACACAGAAAAGGGGCACAATCCCGACGAGAAAAAGTATGTGTCAGCTATTTTTTATTAGGAATCCATATATGAAATTTCAAAATCCTAGCGTACATGGTTCTAAAGTCATGCTATGCATCACAATGCATGCAATGTACAAATGCCAAAAATTTACAAAGGGCTATAGCTGATGAAATATTTTTCAGAATTTCTTCAAAAATTGATCAGGTCATTTACTCATCACTCGCAATGCACTCATCAACTTTCAAGGATCTAGCTTTATTAGTTTTTGAGATATTATGCTGATAAAATTTCATCCATTTTTTTTCAAAGGCCCATAACTCAGGAAAGGGGCATAATCCTGACAAGAAATAATATGTATCAGCTATTTTTCTCGAGAAATCCGTATGTGAAATTTCAAAACCCTAGCATACATGGTTCTAAAGTTAAGCTATGCATCACAAAGCATGCAATGTACAAATGCCCAAATTTACCAAGGGCCATGAAGTATTTGTCAGAATTTCTTCAAAAGTTAATCAAGTCAACCGGTTACCACTGGCAATGCACTCATCAACTTTCAAAGCTCTAGCTTTAATATTTTTTGAGATATTTTGCTGACAAGATTTCATCCAAATTTTTTCAAAGGGCCATAGCTCAGGAAAGGGGTATAATCCTGACGGGAAAAAATATGTCTCCGCTTTTTGTTTTTTTTTTCACGAGGAATGCATATGTGAAATTTCAAAACCCTAGCATGCAAGGTTTAAAAGTTATGCTATGCAGCAAAAAGCATAACGGACGGACGCACACTAGGGCGGACGCACAAACGTCCCAGAAGCAATATGCCTCTCCAACGTTTTCGAAGTTGGGGGCATAAAAATAAAAACGAGCTGATAATAGCATTAAAATTACATGCACATTTACAGAACATGAGAAAATGCCTGCCAAGTTTAAAATTGATAGGTATAACACTGTATTAGGAGTTGTGCAGTAAGTGATACAGATGAAAGTGATGATAATACCTAAACCACATGCACAGACCATGATCCGGATTTGAAAAAGGGGAGATCAGTTTCAAAATTAAACTCACAATAATGGCAAAAACACATTCATATCAGGAGACTATGATTACAGTGCCTGCAAAGTTTGAAATCGACTGGTATACAACAGTAGTACGAGTTGAGTACACCAGGTGCCCACTGTAACATAGTTTAAAAGTACTTTAGCACAAAAAATGGTTAAGTTCAAAAGTTGGAAAAAAAAAACGACAAAAATGAGAATAATGTCAAAACCACATGGAGTTGCTCATATAAGGTATGTAGCACTTTAGCATGATTTATGCCATCAAATGTTCAAGAGTTTTGCAGCCGTCTTGCTTATGTGACCAGGATGAATTATATAAAGTGAGTCACAGATTTGCCATATAAAATCTGACTTCAATCGGCCCTCTGGGTTTTGGGAAGAATATGTTTGAAATGCTGGATTGGCGACTGACTGAATACGAAAGATCGTTGGTATACTATTAGCTCACCTTGTGAGTCTTTCATTCAGGTTAGATAAATTATACCGTAACAATAGCCATCAGAAGAGATGGAAAAATCACCCGACCGCATCACAAATTGCTGTCTTTTTTTCAACCTAGGGCATCAGAGATGTAATTTTATCAAGGGATACATTTGTTTAATCCTGCAATGGGTGGTTAATTCCACAACCACGAATTAGACATATAACTGAAACAACAAGTTGTGGAAATTGGATTTTGTGTTTGCTCAAACAGTGTAGACCCTGATCAGACTCCACCTTCTGTAGGTGTGTGATCAGGGTGTGCATTGTTTGCTCAGGCCTGTCTGTCTCAAAACCTAGTTTTTATAATAATGATTTTATTGATATATTTTCCTGTTTATTTTGACATGTAGAGACAGACATTGTTAAAATATCTTGATGGATTATATAAGAATTAGAAAATGTGTTTGTAAAACACTATGCCACCAACTATATGCTTTCCCTTAAACATCCATCGGCTATAATACCCAAGCACCTAAAGCATCCGAGTTCAAATGTCGAAGGAAGTGACAAAACATAAATCGGTGATAACGCCAAAATCACATGCATATCTATAGACCATATGAAGTTTCATATTTATTGGTATAAATTAGTATGAGGAGCTGTTCACACAAAGTACTCACCATCTTGTTGCCAAATGCCTGAGTCGAAAAAGGTAAATTAAGGGGGAATTACTATGCAAGAGAATGCAAAAAAAAAAAAAAAAAAAAAAAAAAAAAAAATAGGTCTGCTTATTTTTCATGCTATTGCTATGTATGAAATTGTTAAATTCTAGCTCTAACCATTTGGTACCCACTACAAAGCATTTAATTAGTATTTAAACCCCCAAAATGACTTAGTTCATAAAAGTGACAGAAATAAATTGAGGATAATGCCAAAATCACATGCACATCTACAGATCATGACAAAAGAGTCTGCAAAGTTAAAAATAAATAAATAAATAAAAGACTGCACACAAAGTACCCAGCGTATAACATCAAATGATCAAGCCAAAAGAGATGGAAAAGGGGAATAACTCCGCAAGGTGAACTCTGACAAAAAAAAATAATAATAAAAAAAAAAAAAAGCAACAAAAGAATACGGGTCTGCTTACTTTTCATGCAGATGCTATATATAAAATTTCAGCATTCTAGCCCAAAATATTTGCTACCCCTTATAATGCACTTATTATTATTATTTTTTTTATTTTATTTTTTTTTTTTATAGAATAAGAACCTAAAAATTGGCTATGTTTAAAAGTAAAAAAAAAGTGACAAATTATTCATTGACGATAATGCCGAAATCACATGCATATCTATAGACCATAATAAAAAAAGGTTGCAAAGTTTCAAATTGATCGGTTTAACTGTATGAGGAATTGCACCTACAAAGTACCCGTCGTCAAATTCCCATGCCGAAAAAGGGGACTAACTCAGCAAGGAGAACCCCGATGGAAAAACGAAAAAATACGGATTCGCATAATAAATTCAGGATTCTACCTCTTACCATTCTTAACAGTATGCAAGTGTAATGGCGGACAGAAGGACGGACGGATGGACTGGCTCAAACCAATATGCCTTCCCAACTTCAAAGAAGATGGGGACATAAAAACAACCTGAATATGTAACGAGGACCGAAAACAAACAAGATGGTTGAAATACAATGTTGCAAGAAATTATATTTTAATGAGGATGAGGTTTGCAAATAGTTTTTATAACTGAAAACTGCATCTGTTAGTGGTATATTTCTACAGAATCATTTTACTACTATACTACAAGTTTAAAATTAAAACAAAAGCATATCTGTCCCGACACTTACTATATTTACGGCAACCTTATCATTATTGATATGCACTGACTGTTATTGAAGCTTTTGCAATGGGTTTAATGTGAATGGTATGACTGCATAATTTGGAAACTGTCTTTTTACATTTTTGGGAAACAGGTTTGATTCTTTAAATTACTATGGTTTAATACTAAGATTGGGATAAAAATTACCCAAAAGGCGAAAATATAGAGCATCAGTGATAAATTTGTCTACAAAACAGGGTATTTAAAATCACAGATTATAAACTGTAAATCAAATGAACTTGCTGGATAATAACTTCTAGATTTTAGCAGTTAAATGCTGAAATGTTCAACAAAACTACAAGTTCTACTGTAAACCATTATAAATGATAAGAACAAATATATACAAGAAATTTACCCAATGAGTTTGACTAATGATTAAGGATAGGAAGGAATACTAAAATTGTTTTTGGAATATTTGTATAGGATATTTTATTTGAATATTTGGATGGTTAAACAGAGATGTAGGTCTATTGTTTCTTTGTTTTTTTTATTAATAACCAAAAGTGTAGCCATTATCGTATTTTGCAACTTGTGTCGCAGGTTTAAAAGGGTAATAAATCAAATAAAAGATACCTTTTTAAGCATAAAATTATTATTAAGAGGAAAGTTGATGATTCCAAATGTGGTTAAAGTGTTAAAATATACTGTCAAATTCTTAATTATTTGTTTATGAATGTGTAAACAAACGTGATAATAGCAGAGCAACAAATATAGGTGTGTATTTGAAGATAAGTTAGGGATAATTTTCAGATTTTATACTTTATTCAAAACTACAAAAACGTCCGTAAGAAGGAAATGCTTCGGTTTCAGTATTTATCTTGATTAATCCGGTCATGAGAGGTGGGCCAATTAACGAATTAAAGGCGGTGCATAGGGTTGAATATTGTCGCATTCTCGTGTCAGGTGGGGATAACCTTAGGTCACGTTAATCAATAAGAAAATATTAAGGGACTGACGACCGTATTTATTTTATCGGCAATAGTTGCTAATTTTCAACAAAGAAGTCTAATTATTAAGTTGAATAAATCTGTAATAAAATGCATAAATGGGTTAATGACTTTTATCCATGGAGAAAGGGAGGCCCTATTTATTTAGTTGTTCAAATCTGAAATTCGTCTGATTTCTTGTTTTATTTCTCAAAATGATTAATCAACGATAATAATAATAATAATAATAATAATAATAATAATATTGAACCCCACAAACGAAATACATAAATGGTTTAATGACTTTCATCCTTGGAGAGAGGGAGGCTCTAATTATTAAGGCGTTCAAATCTGAAATTTGCCTGATTTCCGTTTTTATTTCTTTGAAATATTTACAAACTACAAAAATAAAAACAAATAAAATAAATAAATAAATAAATAAAATAATAATGATAGTGAAAAGAAGATCGATACAAAAAAAGACTACGACCGCGACCTCGTTCACATGGGCATGAAAGAGAAACTTCGCCGGAACAGTTGCATGCGAAAGTTCCAAAACAGGATCCGTAGAATATTCTGCAGCTACAGACATCGTCTGTAAGACAAATAAAACAAAAAGGCCCTATTCAGGGCCATTCTCTTGTACGAATGATACTCTTCTTTATTGTCATTCATACCCTGGTCCTTTGTCGTTTATAATTAATGAAAGATGGCCTTTATACTTTCGAAAACAGTTCATGAGCCTGTATCTCCTGCTAGCTACCTTAAAGGCTCGGTAGGTTTTTTTTAAAAGATAGTTTTGATATTCTATATGATAAAGTAAGACAGTATCTTTTCGGCTAACAATCTTTAAGTCCTTTTCGCAAAATAAGGGATGGTTGCAATGTCCGACGTGAAATAACAATACAAACATCCACCCTTTTTGCTAATATAATAGTCCTTTTCGCGAACAAGTCCTTTTCGCATTTTAGGATAGTCCGTTTTGCGAAGGACTTCTTTTCGTCCTTTAGAGTTACCCGGCTGTAAACAGTCGATTGCGGTATCACTAAAACGCAAAGTACATGCGAGACAGTACACCAACAGAACTGACCGAGGACAGAGTTAGTCGTGAATTAAGACTCTTAGTATCAAATCTTGCACGTTTCTTTCAAAAACATCTGGTGGTTTCACTACCTTGTTACTAGTTAGTGCTGTTGATGAGTGTCCGTAATTGAGAACGTTGCAGTATTTAGGCTAACTCCTGGTGAACATCTTTAGTCATACTTCGTAAAGCTTCTAGATTACTTCATCATTCTAACCAAATACAAATAGCACTGCGCTGATGTGCAGCGCAATTAGATATAAACTCTTTCTCTCTCGAAGTTTTTCCTCGGTTGCAAAAGTCATTTTTAACACAAGGGTTAATGTTTAGGATGCTCGGTAAAAAATTCAGCAGGCGAGATTTTGCAATAGTTTTCTTATAATAATTATTCATTTGCAGAAAAAAGGCTTGAACGTTTCATGCAATGAGACAAATTGCATGAACTATTAAACCCTAATTTGTGAAACAAGAGGGCCCTAATTTGCACACCTGAGTGTCATTGTCTTCAACCGTCATCAGTTACTCCAACAATTTAATGCAGCATAGTGTATTCTAAAAGACTTTCATCTCCTCTGCACAGGGCTGTCTATGCTTTAATAGACTGTCATCCAAGACACATGTCTGCCGACTTATTTCAAAATCTGGATAGAGGTTTTAGAGCAAAAGCTTATTTGCCACTTATTTGTCTATGTCCCAGGGTGGGGTCATTTATGACCCCAGGGAACTAATTTGATCAATCTTAGTAGAGGTTTACTAGATAAAGCTACAAACCAAACTCGGTAGCCGTAGGCCTGATGTTTCCGGCAAGAAGATTTTTCAAGATTTTTACTATATATTAAGTCTATGTAAAACTAGTGACTATGGGATAGGGGCCATTTCTGATCCCAGGGCTAAAATTTTAACAATCTTGGTATTAGGTCACTAGATAAAGCTACATACCAAATTTGGAAGCGCTAGACCTAACGGTTTTTGACAAGAAGATTTTTCGAAATAAGCACCGCACCTAGGCGGCCATGTTTTTTGACGAATTCTGATAGCTTGAACAGTCTTGGTAGAGGATCATCAAACGAATATTTCTGCTGTAGTAAATTGAAGTCGGTCCAGTGGTTTCTGTCAAGAAGATTTTAAAAGTTTTCTATTAGATATATAGGGAAAATAAGCCCCGTCCCCTAGCGGCCATGTTTTTTCGACGAATCATGACGGCTTGAACAATTAATATCAAAATCGGCCCAGTAGTGTCTGGCAAGAAGATTTTAAAGTTTTCTATATAGATATATAGGGAAAATAAGATCTGTCCCCTTACGACCATTTTTTTTTTACGAATCATGATGGCTTGAACAATCTTTGTAGAGGATCAACATAGGAATATTCCTGCCCTATTTCATTGAACTTGGTCCTGTGGTTTCTGATAAGATTTTAAAAGTTTTCTATATAGATACATAGGGAAAATAAGCTCCGCACCCTGGCGGGTATGTTTTTTTGACCAATCACGACGGCTTGAACAATCTAGGTAGAGGGTCAACAATGAAATATTCCTGCCAAATAATATTGAAATCGGTCCAGCGGTTTCTGACAGGAAGATATTTATAATTTTCTATATAGCTCTACAGGGAAAATAAGCCCCACCCCCTAGCGGCCTTGTTTTCCGACGAATCATGACGGCTTGAATAATCTTGGTAGAGGGTCACCAAAGAAACATTTTAGCCAAGTTATATTGAAATCGGCTGTGTAGTTTCTGACAAGAAAATTATTAGGTTTCTATATAGATATATAGGGAAAATAAGTCCCCCTACCACCCCCCGGCGGCCATATGTTTTGACGAATCATGATGGCTTGAAAAATCTTGGTAGAGTATTACCAAAGGAATATTTTTGCCAAATTATATTGAAATCAGTCCAGTTGACTCTGACAAGAAGATTTTTATTCTTTTTTCTTTTGTTTTCCTTGTGGTTGCCATGGCAACCAGAGTTCTGCTTAGATTCTAATTCTTTGAACAACTTTCAGTTAGTACCTCCATTCGTTTTCTTTTTTCTTTTGTTTTCCTTGTGGTTGCCATGGCAACCAGAGTTCTGCTTAGATTCTAATTCTTTGAACAACTTTCAGTTAGTACCTCCGAATGATCATTCCTGTAAAATTTGGTTCAAAGTGGCCCAGTGATTTTGGACAATTGTTGATAGGCGACGGACGACGGACGGGCGACGGACCACGGACGCCGGAGTTCTGGCCTATTAGAATAGCTCACTGAGCACTACCTGCTCAGGTAAGCTAAAGAATATTCAAAGCACTGACAGCACTAGTTGTCTCGATTATCCGTGCGTGTAGGCTTGGACATGTTCCTGAACAGCGACTTAAGACTGTTTCATTTATTCCTTACCTTCCTGTAATTTAAGCAAACAATGCAAACCCTGATCAGACGCCACGTTCTGCAGCGTCTGATCTTGGTCTGCACTGTATGTCCATGTCCTAGTTCAGGTTTTACAGATAATCCTCTTTACAATGCACTCTGACGTCACAGCGACAAGACTAACGCGGCTATATATAACCGTTACCAGGATTTCTTACAAACGCTCAATTTGATTTCATTGGTCAATGATAATCAGATCCAGATCAGACGCCTTAGAACTCCTTAGGCTCTGACCCGCCCGCTAATTGATTCCCCTTTACTTTACGCTATACGCCAATAGGCGTAGACAATTTTAGGGTTTGAAATTGCTCCGGAAGCACTTTATGAAAGGTCAAGGATTGGTCCAATGCCATTTTCGATGGACTGCTCAACGTTATAACCAAGTTTCACAAACAAACTTGGTCTACGCTTAGCATACATTGCGTGCTAAGGGTAGACCAAACTTTTTGTGAAAGCTAATACTTGTTACTATATTAAGTAGACCTGATGTGGGATGGGTCTTGTCTCAATTCTAAATAAATGAATTAATTATTTTTGTGGCTGTATTTAAGACCTCAGAAATAATTTAAGAATATGTTTTGTTTATATACCACCCATGAAATGTGGTGGAGGCTTACTTTGCGCAAACACATTAGACAGCCTCTAGAGTTGACAGATTGCATGAGAGAGGCTTTAGAAATGAAATACTAAACTTAAACATTCTGATTAAAAAGAAATTCAGACAGCATTTAAAACATTCTCTTACGTTTCACAGAACTTAACATTTCATTCAAATTGACTCATAAAGAGACAATATATTTGAACGAACGCCAAGTTTTATTTTCTATGAACAAGAAGAAAACATATCATTCATATTCATCTGATTATTTAGTCTACAGAATGAGTAAGCTAAAAATTTATATGAGACGCAGTTTGAAAAGTCTTAATTTTATTTGCTTAGAAAACTCTGACACAGTACAAGGTTGAGTTTGATGGTTGTAGATTTTGTAAAGCACAAAATTTAAATGTTCAAAATATGGAGTGAAAGAAAACTAACCTTTACCACTCGTTCGGTAATTCAGTCAAAAAATTGAGGATATGTTTTTTTTCCCTAGAAAATAAGCTTTGACATTGATTGCCTGTAAAACGCAATCAGGTTCTACCGAGGTTTCTAAATGAACAAAACTATGTTAATTGATTGAAAATGAGAGTTTTATATATGACCAAAAGGTTGTTGATAGGGCCGTAATGTCTATGAATCTTTTACAGTTATTCTGAGTCGATTTAATTCTATTTCGTAGCTAAAATGTTAAAATATACTCTGCCATCCAGTTACATTTTATTGTTTGGGTTGGACTCCATTCAAATTCACTTGTTTAAAGGTTAAAACCAGTTGTTTTGGTACAAAGCGCTCGTGACATTTTGTAACAATCCAGAGTATATGATATGCTGACTAAACAGCAGGTACTGTTTGTCTGGAGTCATATGCATTTTATGCAAGGGTTAGAGAGAACCTGAGGACTGCTGAAGTAACAACAATAAATTTAGGAAACATAGAATAAAACGTTAATGATAGTATTATTAAAGCAGAACATTTATAAAATGTTCTGAAAGTAAATCTTTCCATATCGATAATAGTTCATCGAAGGTGTAGGGGGTTCATGTGAATTGTCTCTGTATAGCTACAGCATTCCTTTGGTGACTGGCTTTTGTATTATTCAATTGCGAAGTAACCTAGTGATTGTCACGCGACATTTAAAATTGCGTAATTTGCAGCAACCTTGGGAATAACACTTTAGGAATGCTCCGAAATCATATAAATAGCAGGAGCTTGATCATGCTTTTCAGTCCGCTCTTCAGTCCGTGGTTAGTCTGCTCCTGCTCCGTGGTGAGACAGTAGCAGTCGGTATCTGCTAGGACTCAAGTTTATCTTAGAAACGCTGCAGGCATTTCGGGGTTGTCGCCAAAACTTAATAAAATGTTGAAATTCTGAAAAAGACTTTGACTTCCTACTTTTTGAAAACAGAACCTGAAGATTACGATTTCGGTTATAAGCAGTGTAGCTGGGACACTGTTACACCAATTTTCTGCTTAGGAGACATTTAACACGAAATGTCAAAACCTACTTTCAGGGAAAATAAGAAAAAAAAATCAAAATGTTGTCTGTTGAAAATTTTACCAAGCATGTTAATTATTAATAGAAGAATAAAGGCAGACGTACTATTCTCTATCCCATGGCACGAGAATTGAATATAAAGCTGTGCAACGTGTTTAAAGACTTTAGTTCTGTAGTTGTTGAGAAGATTGGGATTTTTTTTTTCAAATGTAGAAATTGAATCAGAGAATGACAGACAAGGCAAATCCAGCAACGAGCGTAAAGTTAGCATCTGGTTCACGGTTCATTATTCACGGTTCAGGATTCAGCGTATGGTTCAGTATTCAGGATATTATTCAAAATACGACCTGCAGCGTCTGGTTCATTATTCAGGGTATTATGCAAAATACGACCTGCAGTTTCTGGTTCAGGCTTCAGGGTATTATTCAAAAGTTACCAGGGTATTATTCAGAGTATGGTTCAGTATTCAGGGTATTATTCAAAATACGACCTGCAGCGTCTGGTTCAGGATTCAGCGTATTATTCAAAATACGACCTGCAGCGTCTGGTTCATTATTCAGGATATTATTAAAAAATGGCCAGGGTATTATTCAGGGTATGGTTCAGTATACAGGGTATTATTCAAAATATGACCTGCAGCGTCTGGTTCAGGATTCAGCGTATTATTGAAAAAATATCCAGGGTAATATTCAGCGTCTGGTTCATTATTCAGGGTATTATTCAAAATACGACCTACAGCGTCGGGTTCAGGATTCAGCATTTTATTCAAAATACGACCTGCAGCGTCTTGTTCATTATTTAGGGTATTATTCAAAATACGACCTGCAGCGTCTGGTTCAGGATTCAGGGTATTATTCAAGAATGGCCAGGGTATTATTCAGCGTATGATTCAGTTTTCATGGTATTATTCAAAATACGACCCGCAGCGTCTGGTTCAGGATTCAGCGTATTATTTAAAATGCGACCTGCAGCGTCTGGTTCATTGTTCAGGGTATCATTCAAAATACGATCTGCAGCGTCTGTTTCAGCAAACAGGGTATTATTAAAAATGTCCAGGGTATTATTCAGCGTATGGTTTAGTATTCAGGGTTTTATTCAAAATACGACCTGCAGGATCTGGTTCAGGATCCAGCGTATTGTTAAAAAATATCCAGGGTATTATTCAGCGTCTGATTCATTATTCAGGGTATTATTCAAAATACGACCTTCAGCGTCTGGTTCATTATTAAGGGTATTCTTCAAAAGCAGCCAGGGTTTAATTCAGCGTATGGTTCAGGATTCAGCGTATTATTCAAAAATATCCAGAGAATTATTCAACGTCAGGTTCAGGATTCAGGGTATTATTCAAAATACGACCTGCAGCGTCTGGTGCATTATTCAGGGTATTACTCAAAAAATGGCCAGGGTATTATAGAGTATGGTACAGTATTCAGGGTATTATTCAAAATACGACCTGCAGCGGCTGGTTCAGGAGTCAGCGTATTATTAAAAAATATCAAGGGTATTATTCAGCGTCTGGTTCATTATTCAGGGTATTATTAAAAAATGGCCAGGGTATTATTCAGGGTATGGTTCAGTATACAGGGTATTATTCAAAATATGACCTGCAGCGTCTTGCTCAGGATTCAGGGTATTATTAAAAAATCCAGTGTATTATTCAGCGTCTGCTTCATTATTCAGGGTATTATTCAAAATACGAACTGCAGCGTCTGGTTCATTATTATTCAAAATACGACCTGCAGCGTCTGGTTTAGGATTCAGGGTTTACTAAAAAATATCCATGGTATTATTCAGCGTCTGGTATACGATTCAGGGTATTATTCAAAATACGACCTGCAGCGTTAGGTTCAGGATTCAGAGTATTATTAAAAAATGTCCAGCGTATTATTCGGTGTCTGGTTCACGATTCAGGGTATTATTCAAAATACGACCTGCAGCGTCTGGTTCAGCATTAAGGGTATTATTAAAAATACGATCTGCAGCGTCTGGTTCAGCATACAGGGTATTATTAATAAATGTCCAGAGTATTATTCAGCGTATGGTTCAGTATTCAGGGTGTTATTCAAAATACGACCTGCAGCGTCTGGTTCAGGATTCAGCGTATTATTAAAAAATGTCCAGGGTATTATTCAGCGTCTGGTTCAGTATTCAGGGTATTATTCAGAATACGACATGCAGCGTCTGGGTCAGGATTCAGCGTATTATTATAAATGTCAAGGGTATTATTCAGCTACTTGTTCAGTATTCACGGTATTATTCAGAATACCACCTGCAGCGTCTGGTTCAGGATTCAGCGTAATATTAAAAAATGTCCAGGGTATTATTCAGCGTCTGGTTCAGTATTCAGAGTATTATTCAAAATACGACCTGTACCATCTAGTTCAGGATTCAGCGTATTATTAAAAAAATTTCCAGGGTATTATTCAGCGTCATGTTCAGTATTCAGCGTATCATTCGTGGTTGTATTCAAAATACGACTAGCGTATTATTCGGCGTCTGGTCCAGGATTCAGGGTATTATTAAAAAATGTCCAGGGTTTTATTCAGCGTCTAGTTCAATATTCAGCGTATTATTCAGGGAATTATTCAAAATGCGACCAGCGTATTATTCAGCACCTGGTTCAGGATTCAGGGTATTATTCAAAAAAATTCCAGGGTATTATTCAACGTCTGGATTATTAAAAAGTGGCTAGGGTATTATTCAGTGTCTGGTTCAGTATTCAATATGTTAACATGTTTAAGGTTTTAGCGTACGCAGTTAAAACTGATGTTTATGCTACATGTTCTGTTTTATTTAGCAATTGCCATTAATTCTTGAATTACCTTCGTATATAGGTATAGGTTTAGTTACGGGTATATGCATCAGCGATAAGTATTGTTGTAAAATTTATAGTGTTAATGCATCTGTAATTGGTGCATCTGTAAAAGCCATTTTTGCCGACGCTTATGTTTTTATAAGCGTAGCTTGATAAAGTGTTGAAAATCCGTGCTCGATATACGAACTTTGAAAAAAAATCAAACGTAACGATTTCCGGTATTTTTTATTGACTCAGGACTAAATCAAAGATTCAAAATTTAGTTCCGGATTTCAATATATGCCAGTTTAAGTTTCAGTTCACGATGCATGGTTGAAATTAGGATTCAAACTGAACAAAACCAGAGTTCAGTCGATGATTAAGGAAACACTACAAGATTCTAAATTTAGTGTAGTTCTTGATTCAGTCTACGGGCAGGATTCTGAATTAATCAGTTCAAGATTTGGTTCGCGGTTTGGGATAAAGTTCAGAGTTCAGTCAGTGTTTCAGTATTCACTTTAAGCTGCAAACATAATCACATAATTATTCAGTTAATATAATTTTATGCAAGTCGTCCTTTCACGATACCATATTGTAGACTAAGTTCCTCATTTCCTCGAATTGTTTGCTCCCTGTCTCTTGATCTACGTCGGTTGATGTGTGCTCGGAGGGGGATGTGCTTTGCTTGCCAATCAGCTGTTTCGGTTTCACACTTTTGAGGCTTAGATACACTGACGGCGTTTTAATACCAGAAAGCCTCAGTGTCACTAAACTTGGTATAGTTGCGCTTATACTGCAAACCACTGTTTCGGTATCTCTGCTGGTGGATGTTTCCTTCGTCCCCTAGGATATCATCTGCTCCGAATCAGTTCCTAAGTGCTGATGTTGATACTGCGGTGTTAACGTCAGTACGTAAGTACTGAATTAAATTACTATATTATACCTTAACATTTGCAGTAGTACACATTCTAAATTCTTCTAAAACTAAGCTTGATTTGTCATATTGACGTGTATCTTAGCGGATTTGTTCGCCATTTTTGAGGGGTTGAATTTACCTGTTGCAGGTCTCGCTGCCTTGGACACTCTCCTTGCTGATGCCCGGGATTGCCGTTGTGCGTGGGCCATGCTGGCTGAGGTGGCACAATGGGGGACGCTCTTTAATCGATCGGTAGGCGTCTCTTACCTGATGTCTGCGGTTGGACTTTCTCATGATTTTCGTAGATTGATGTATGCTCGGAGGGGGATGTGCTTCGCTTTCCGGGTCTTGCAAATCATGATTTTCGGTTACAAACTTTTGGACCTTTGTGTCACTAAATCTGGTACAGTTACGCTTATATTTGACAGCTAGTGGAGTCTGCCAACCATGGAAATACTAAGGATCTAAGTAAAATAAGAACTATTGGTGGTTTATATATATTTCTTTTGACAAACCGCAAACTGTTGTGGTGTACGTAACAGGCATACATAAAACAGACAGATGGACGAACAATCTGGATGAAGTAATCTGATTGGCTGAAAATTTGAAAAGGGTGTGGCATCTTAATTTAGTCTTAATTTTGTTTTCAGGTAAAAATAAAAATATCATCAATTGTCATCTGCTGAATTTGCCTATAGAGTGGTAAAGGCTAGATTACCATAAGTTCGGACTGAGAGTATGGGACACAAGCTTTACTTAAAATTATTGATGTCAGGAAGTTACAAATACTGTAACGGAAGATAGGCAATTATGAGAAATTGCCTACCTTGGCAATATTGGTAACTTCCTTACACTAGCAAAGCCTGTCACAACGGCTACAGATGACAGTCTAAGATTTTTGTTCGGAGACAACAAGGCTCAACACTACATGTAAATCCTCTATTAAGCAGACAATTTACATGAAATATCAAGAAATATAAAGAACAATTCTGATAGTCCCTCAAGGGTTAACTTTTTTCTGTCCAAATATTAGTTAAACTATGATAATATCACTGCTACATAGATCTTGTTCTGTCCTGGTTTCCATGGTTGTGTCAGTGTCCTGAAGTTGCAACTCGAATGAATTTCAATAAATAGCTGCCATTGTCTACCAAATAGGTTGCAGTCGAGTAGTTTAACTTCAACGCTTAGCATGCTGAGTAAAATTTTCAGCTGAAGTTTTAAAATATTTTTCTTATATTCACCAGAAAATAGGCTTTGGCATTTCATGGAAATTGTGTCCAGAAAATTTGAATGGAATGCCAAATCTTGTTTCTATGAAAAATCAGAAATATGTCCTCAATTTTTCATCTGCTAAATTAGTTCAGAGAGAGAGTGGTAAAGGGGGTTAAAATGATATTTTAACCTTATACCTTTTTGCACTTAAACAGCAATAAAAATGCTTTTTATTTCTCATCTGGATCTACACTGTTTGCACAGTATCTGTTTTGATCTGCAGGGATGAAAAGATAACGGTGAACAGAGATACATCTCAACACTCTCCTCCCATTCAAAGGGAGACCATTCCAGCGGAACAGATCCTTTCCTGGTTTATAAACCCTCTTCAACAGAGGGCTATTCTTATCAGAAAATATGTTCCTTCCATTTAGAGTAGCCCTGTATGAGAAGAGAGGTAATTACTTTCTCGCCAAAGTGGGCTCACGTGGACTCCCTTGGAGATGCATCCAATCAACTTGAATGAACCTGGTCGCTGATATCAAGATCCACATGAGGGAATAATTCCTTACTGCGAACAGCCAAGAAAAAAAGCCCTTACCCTAACCCTAACCCTAATCCCTGTCCAGCCCCAACTCACCACACCCCTAACCCCTAACCCTAACCTATCACTAACCCTAACCCTAGCTGAAAATCATTAGAATTAACCGCAATTCCTAAACTAACCGCAATACTTAGCCACGGCCTCTAAACCTGGCCCCAGCCCAAAACCCTCACCCTGCCGAGCCCAAACCCTAACCCTAGCTACAAAACGCTGCAATTAACCACAACCCTAGAATTAACCCCAAGGCTCAGCCTAAGCAGCTAGCCCTAGCCCCAGCTTCTACCCCTGTCCAGCCCCTACTCACCCCAGCCCTAACCCCTAAAGCTTACCCTAACCTATCGCTAACCCTAACCATAACCCTAGGTGAAAATCATTATAATTGACGCAACCCCTAAACTAACTGCAACTCTTAGCCACCGCCTCTAACCCTAACTCATAACATTAGCCCAAGCCTCTAACACTACCCTTGTCCAGCCCCTACTTACCTTAGCCCTAACCCCTAATCCTAACCCTAACCTATCAGTAGCCCTAACCCTAGGTTAAAATCATTAGAATTAACCGCAACCCTTAAACTAACCGCAACGCTTAGTCACCCTGACCCCAGCCCAAAATCATCACCGTGCCCAGACTAACCCTAACCCTAGCTAAAAACACTGGACTTAACCGCAACCCCAGAAATAACCACAATGCTCAACAGAAGCACCTTACCCTAGCTCCAGCCTCTAACACTATCCATGTCCAGCCCCTACTCACCCTAGCCCTAACACTTAACCCTAACCCTACTCTATCATTAACCCTAACCATAGCTGAAAATCATTAGAGTTAACCGCAAGCCCTAAACTAACCGCAAAACAGCAGCAGCGTCTAACCCAAGCCCCAACCCAAAACACGGCCCAAAACACTCACCAGCCCAGCCCTAACCCTAACCCTAGCTACAAAACATTGGAAATAACCACAACCCGAAAGCTAACCGCAAGCCTCAGCCAAAGACGCTAACCCTAGCCCAAGCATCTAACACTACCCCTATCCAGCCCCTACTATCCCCAGATCTAACCCCTAACCCTAACCCTAGCTCTAACCCATTTAAAATATACCACAACCATTAAACTAACTGCAACTCTTAGCCACAGCCTCTAACCCTTGTCCCAGCCCAAAACACTCACCCTGCCCAGCCCTAACCCTAACCATAGCTACAAAATATTGGAATTAACCGCAACGCCAAAACCAACCGGAAGTCTTAAACACACACTCACACTCCAGCCCCAACCCCAAACACTCACCCTGCATAGCTCCAAGGTTGGGGCTACCCTTACCCTAGGGTCACCTTAACCCTAACCCATCCTAGAAGACATCAAAATAAACCGCAACCCCTAAACTAACCGCAACCTTTAGCAGCAGCCTCCAACCTTAACCCCAGCCCCATACCACTAACCCTGTCAAGCTCTTACTACCCTAGCATTAACCCTAACCCTAACCCTAACCTATCACTAACCCTAACCCTAATCCTAACCCTAGGTACAAAACATTAGAATTAACCGCAACCCAAAACTAACCGCAAGTCTTAGACACATCCTCTCAACCTAACCCCGGCCCCAAACACTCACCCTGCATAGCCCCTGGGTTGGAGCTACCCTAACCATAGATTTATCCTACCCTAACCCTTGTTAAAAGACATCAGAATTAACCGCGACCCCCAAACTAACCGCAACCTAAAGCCTCCAACCCTAGTCCCATCCCTAACGCTCACCCTGTCAAGCCCTTACTACCCTAGCCCTAACCCCTAACCCTAACCTATCGCTTACCCTAACCCCAGCCCTAGGTATGAAACATTAGAATAAACCACAATCCCAAAACTAACCGCAAGTCTCAGACACACCCTCTCGCCCTAGCCCCAGCCGCAAAGACTCCCTGCATAGCACAGTGTTGGGACTACCTTAACTTTAGGGTAACCCTAACTCTAGCTGCAAGGCATCAGAATTAACCACAACCCCAAAAAGTAACCGCAACCTTTAGTGGCAGCCTCCAACCCTAGCCCCAGCCCCTAACACTAACCCTGTCAAGCCCCTACTACCCTTGCCCTAACCCCAAACCCTAACCTTAACCTATCACTAACACTAACCTTAGCTGCAAAACATTAGAATTAACTGCAACCCCAAAACTAACCCCAAGAGACACAACCGCTACTTGAGCGATGTTGAGACCGGGCGCACTGGATATTTTGAAATCAATTTTGGTATGTGTGGTTAATTCAGAGCAATTTTGGACTTAATTCATTTCGGTATAAAATGCAAACTTAATCATTTTTGGTGTGGTTACTTCTGGGCGATTTTGGACTCCCGGGACTTCCCTGCTGCTTGAGCGCCATTGAGCCCAGACAAGCCGAGCTGGGACATCCTCGGGACTTCCCAGATACTTGAGCGATGTTGAGACCGGGAATATGCTGACTCCTGAACCAGACGCTGAATAATTACTTGGGTAATTTTGAATAATATGCTGAATACTGAACCAGACGCTAAATAATACCCTGGACAATTTTTAATCATACGCTGAATCCTGAACCAGACGCTGTTTAATACCCTGGACATTTTTTAATAATACGCTGAATCCTGAACCAGACGCTGCAGGTCGTACTTTCAATAATACCCTGAATCGTGAACCAGACGCTGAATAACGCTGGACATTTTTTAATAATATGCTGAATCCTGAACCAGATGCTGCAGGTCGTATTTTGAATAATACCTTGAATACTGAACTAGACGTTGAATAATACCCTGGACATCTTTGAATAATACGCTGAATCCTGAGCCAGATGCTGCAGGTCGTATTTTGAAAAATATCCTGAATACTGAACTAGACGCTGAATAATACCCTAGACATCTTTTAATAATAAAATGAATCCTGAACCAGACGCTGCAGGTCGTATTTTGAATAATACCCTGAATACTGAGCCAGACGCTGAATAATACCCTGGACATTTTATAATACGCTGAATCCTAAACCAGACGCTGCACGTCGTATTTTGAATAATACCCTGAATCCTGAGCCAGACGCTGCAGATCGTATTTTGAATAATACCCTGAAATCTGAACCATACTCTGAATAATACCCTGGCCATTTTGAATAACTCCCTGAATAATGAACCAGACGCTGCAGGTCGTATTTTGAACAATACCCTCAATCCTGAACCAGACGCAGTAGGTCGTATTTTGAATAATACCCTGAATAATGAACCAGACGCTGAATAATACCGTGGATATTTTTGAATAATACGCTGAATCCTGAACCAAACGCTGCAGGTCGTATTTTGAATAATACCCTGAATAATGAACCAGACGCTGCAGGTCGTATTTTGAATAATATCCCGAATCCCAAACCAGACAGTGTAGGTCGTATTTTGAATAATACCATGAATAACGAACCATACGTTGAATAATACCCTGGCCATTTTTGAATAATACCCTGAATAATGAACCAGGCGCTCAGTATTTTAAATAACATCCTAAGAACTGAATCATACGTTGAAAAATACCCTGGCAATTCATGAATAATACCCTGAATCCTGAACCAGACGCTGCAGGTCGTATTTTGAATAATACCCTGAATCGTGAACAATACTCTGAATAATACCCTGGCCACTTTTGAATAATGCCCTGAATAATGAACCAGACGCTCCAGGTCGTATTTTGAAGAAAAACGCAGAAACCTGAACCAGTCGCTCCAGGTCGTATTTTGAATAATATTATGAATAATGAACCAGACGCTGAATTATACCCTGGATATTTTTTTGGTAATACGCTGAATCCTGAACCAGACGCTGCAGGTCATATTTTGAATAATACCCTGAATACTGAATCATACGCTGAATAATACCCTGGCCACTTTTGAATAATACCCTGAATCCTGAACCAGACGCTGCAGGTCGTATTTTGAATAATACCCTGAATGCTGAACCAGACGCTGCAGGTCGTATTTTTAATAATACCCTGAATAAGGAACCAGACGCTGCAGGTCGTATTTTGAATAATACGCTGAATCCTGAACCAGACGCTGCGGGTCGTATTTTGAATAATACGCTGAGAACTGAAAAATACGCTGAATAATTCCCTGGCCATTTTTGAATAATATCCAGAATCTTGAACCAGACACTGCTGGTTGTATTTTGAATAATACCCTGAATACTATACTGAACAATACTCTGAATAATACCCTGGCCATTTTTAATAATACCCTGAATAATGAACCACACATTGCAGGTCGTATTTTGAATAATACCCTGAATCATGAACCAGACGCTGCAGGTCGTATTTTGAATAATACGCTGAATAATGAACAAGACGCTGCAGGTCGTCTTCTGAATAATACACTGAATAATGATTCAGACGCAAATTAATACCCTGGATATTTTTGGATAATACGCTGAATCCTGAACAAGACGCTGCAGGTCGTATTTTGAATAATACCCTGAATAATGAACCATACTATGAACAATACCCTGGCCACTTTTGAATAATACCCTGAATCCTGAATCAGACGCTGCAGGTCGTGTGTTGAATAATACCCTGAATCCTGAACCAGAAGCTGCAGGTCGTATTTTGAATAATCCCTTGAATAATGAACCAAACGCTGCAGGTCGTATTTTGAATAATACCCTGAATAATGAATCAGACGCTGAATAAAACACTGGATATTTTTTAATTATACGCTGAATCCTGAACCAGACGCTGCAGGTCGTATTTTGAATAATACCCTGAATACTGAACCATACGCTGAATAATACCCTGGCCACTTTTGAATAATACCCTGAATAATGAACCAGACGCTGCATGTCGTATTTTGAATAATACCCTGAATCCTGAACCAGACGCTGCAGGTCGTATTTTGAATACTACGCTGAATACGCTGAATAATACCCTCGCCATTTTTGAATAATACCCTGAATAATGAACCAGACGCTGCAGGCAGTATTTTAAATAAACCCTGAATAACGAACTAGACGTTGTAGGTCATTTTTTGAATAATACCCTGAATCCTGAACAAGACGCTGCAGTACCCTGAATAATGAAGCAGACGTTGAATAATACCCTGGATATTTTTAATAATACGCTGAATCCTGAACCAGACGCTGCAGGTCGTATTTTGAATAATACACTGAATAATGAAACAGACGCTGAATAATACCCTGGATATTTTTTAATAATACGCTGAATCCTGAACCAAACGCTGCAAGTCGTAATTTGAATAATACCCTAAATACTGAACCATACGCTGAATAATACCCTGGCAATTTTTGAATAATACCCTGAATGCAGAACCAGACGCTGCAGGTCGTATTTTGAATAATACCCTGAATGCTGAACCAGACGCTGCAGGTCGTGTTTTGAATAATACTCTGAATGCTGAACCAGGCGCTGCGTGTCGTATTTTAAATAATACCCTGAATAATGAACCAGACGCTGCAGATCGTATTTTGAATAATACGCTGAATCCTGAACCAGACGCTGCAGGTCGTATTTTGACTTATACCCTGAGATCTGAATCATACGCTGAATAATACCCTGGTCATTTTTTAATATTCCCTGAATCCTGAACCAGACGCTGCAGGTCGTATTTTGAATGATATCCTGAATAATGAACCAGTCGCTGAATAATACCCTGCATATTTTTTAAATAATACGCTGAATCCTGAACCAGACGCTGCAGGTGGTATTTTTAATAATACACTGAATACTGAACCATACGTTGAATAATACCTTGGCCACTTTTGAATAATACACTGAATAATGAACCAGACGCTGCAGGTCGTATTTTGAATAATAGCATGAATACTGAACCAGACGCTGCAGGTCGTATTTTGAATAATACCCTGAATAATGAACCAGACGCTGCAGGTCGTATTTTGAAAAATACGCTGAATCCTGAACCAGACGCTGCAGGTCGTATTTTGAATAATACCCTGAGATCTGAATCATACGCTGAATAATACCCTGGTCATTTTTTAATATTCCCTGAATCCTGAACCAGACGCCGCAGGTCGTATTTTGAATAATACCCTGAATAATGAACCAGACGCTGCAGGTCGTATTTTGAATAATACGCTGAATCCTGAACCAGACACTGCAGGTCGTATATTGAATAATACCCTGAATACTGAACCATACTCTGAATAATACCCTAGCCACTTTTGAATAATACCGTGAATCCTGAACCAGACGCTGCAGGCCGTATTTTGAATAATACCCTGAATCCTGAACCGGACGCTGCAGGCCGTATTTTGAATAATACCCTGAATAATGAACAAGACGCTGCAGGTCGTATTTTGAATAATATCCTGAAAACTGAAACATACGCTGAATCCTGAACCGTGAATAATGAACCGTGAACCAGATGCTAACTTTACGCTTGTTGCAGCGTCTGGTTCAGGATTCAACGTATTATTCAAAATACGTCCTGCAGAGTCTGGTTCATTATTTAGGGTATATTTAAAATACGGCCTGCAGCGTCTGGTTCAGGATTCAGGGTATTATCAAAAAATGTCCAGGGTATTATTCAGCGTATGGTTCATTATTCAGGGTATCATTCAAAATACGACCTGCAGCGTCTGTTTCAGGATTCAGCGTACTATTCAAAATACGACCTGCAGCATATGGTTAAGTATTCAGTGTATTATTCAAAATACGACTTGCTGCGTCTGGTTTACTATTCAGGGTATTATTTAAAATACGACCTGCAGCGCGTCTGGTTCAGGATTCAGCGTATTTTTCAAAATACGACCTGCAGCGTCTGTTTCATTATTCAGGGTATTATTCAAAATACGACCTGCAGCGTCTGGTTCAAGTTCAGGGTATTATTAAAAGATATCCAGGGTATTATTCAGCGTATGGTTCAGGGTTCTGCGTATTATTGAAAATACGACCTGCAGCGTTTGGTTCAGGATTCAGCGTATTATTCAAAATACGACCTGCAGCGTCTGGTTCATTATTCAAGATATTATTCCAAATACGACCTGCAGCCTCAGCTTCAGGATTCAGGGTATTATTAAAAAAATATCCAGGGTATTATTCAGCGTCTGGTTCACGATTCAGGATATTATTCAAAATACGACTTGCAGCGTCTGGTTCAGGATTCAGCGTATTATTCAACATATGACCTGCAGCGTCTAGTTCATTATTCAGGGTATTATTCAAAATACGACCTGCAGCGTGTGGTTCAGGATTCAGGCTATTATTAAAAAATGTCCATGGTATTATTCAGCGTCTGGTTCATTATTCAGGGTATTATTCAAAATACGACCTGCAGCGTCTGGTTCAGGATTCAGCGTATTATTCAAAAATATGCAGGGTATTATTCAGCGTCTGGTTCAGTATTCAGGGTATTATTCAAAATACGACCTGCAGCATCTGGTTCAGGATTCAGCGTATTATTAAAAAATGTCCAGGGTATTATTCAGCGTCTGGTTCAGTATTCAGCGTATTATTCGGGGTATTATTCAAAATACGACTAGCGTATTATTCGGCGTCTGGTCCAGGATTCAGGGTATTATTAAAAAATGTCCAGGGTATTATTCAGCGTCTAATTCAGTATTCAGCGTGTTATTCAGGGAATTATTTAAAATACGACCAGCGTAATATTCAGCGCCTGGCTCAGGACTCAGGATATTATTAAAAAAATTCCAGGGTATTCTTCAGCGACTGGATTATTACAAAATGGCTGGGATATTATTCAGTGTCTGGTTTGAGTATTCAGTATGTTAACATGTTTAAGGTTTCAGCCTACGCTGTTAAAACTGATGTTTATGCTACATGTTCTGTTTTATTTGGCAATTGCCATTAATTCTTGAATTACCTTCGTATATAGGTATAGGTCTAGTTACGGGTATATGCATCAGCGATAAGTATTGTTGTAAGTATTTATAGTGATAATGCATCACTAATTGGTGCATCTGTAAAAGCCATTTTTGCCGACACTTATGTTTTTATAAGAGTAGCTTGATAAATCCGTGCTCGATATATGAACTTTGAAAAAAAATCAAACGTAACGATTTCCGGTATTTTTTTATTGACTCAGGACTAAATCAAAGGTTCAAAATTTAGTTCCGGATTTCAATATATGCAAGTTCAAGTTTCAGTTCACGATGCATGGTTGAAATTAGGATTCAAACTGAACAAAATCAGAGATCAGTCCATGATTAAGGAAACACTACAAGATTCTAAATTTAGTGTAGTTCTTGATTCAGTCTACGGGGCAGGATTCTGAATTAATCAGTTCAAGATTTGGTTCGCGGTTTGGGATAAAGTTCAGAGTTCAGTCAGTGTTTCAGTATTCACTTTAAGCTGCAAATGTAATCACATACTTATTCAGTTAATATAATTTTATGCAAGGCATCCTTTGACGATACTATATTGTAGACTAAGTTCCTCATTTCCTCGAATGGTTTGCTCCCTGTCTCTTGATCTACGTCGTTTGATGTGTGCTCGAGGGGGGGGGGGTGCTTCTCTTGCCGGGTTTTGCCAATCAGTTGTTTCGGTTTCACACTTTTGAGGTTTAGATACACTGACGACGTTTTAATAACAGAAAGCCTCAGTGTCACTAAACTTGGTATAGTTGCGCTTATATTGCAAACCACTGTGTCCGTATCTCTGCCGGTGGATGTTTCCTTCGTCCCCTAGGATATCATCTGCTCAGAATCAGTTCCTAAGTGCTGATGTTGATACTGCGGTGTTAACGTCAGTACGTAAGTACTGAATTAAATTACTATATTATACCTTAACATTTGCAGTAGTACAAATTCTAAATTCTTCTAAAAAAGATAAGAGAAAAGTCCAGGGAGTGCCGCAATCACAAACCGCAGCCCTTCCCAGAGCCCAAGAGGAAGAGGAAACCGACAAATCCAAACAAGCACAAACCGAACAAACGTACGAAAAGCACTAAGATTAGCTCTCTCTTCCCCAAGCGGCAATGGCAATGAGAACGATTAGCAATAACAATGAGAACACTGAGCAATGGCATAACAACAATGAGCAATGACCATGAGAACAATGAATAATGACCATGAGAACAATGAATAATGATGATGAGATCAATAACCAATTATCATTGGAAGAATGGGCAATGACAATAAGAGCAGTGATCATTACTATAAGAGCATTGAGAACAATGAGCAATGATAAAGACAGCAATGAGATATGACCATGAGAGCAATGAGAACAATGAGCAATGACCACGAGGACAATGAGCAATGACCATAAGAAGAATGAACATTGATGGTGAGATCAATGAACAATGGCCATGGAAACAATGAGCAATGACAATAAGAGCAATGGAAATTGACTATGAGAGCAATGAGAGCAATAAGCACTGACAATGAGATCAATGAGAAATGACCATGAGAGCAATGAGAACAATGAGCAATGACGATGATAACCATGAGCAATGACCATGAGAACAATGAGCAATGACCATGATAACAATAAGCGATAACCATGAGAACAATGAGCAATGACCATAAGACCAATCAGCAATGACCATGAGAGCAATGAGCAATGAGAGCAATGAACAATGACCATGCGAACAATGAGCAATGGCCAGAATGGTAGCAATCTACTTATCAGTCAAAAATAAAGAACAGAATGGCAATAATATACATATCAGTCAAAAATAAAGAACAGAATGGCAACAATCTACTTACCAGTCAAAAATAAAGAACAGAATGGCAATAATCTACTTATCAGTCAAAATTAAAGAACAGAATGGCAACAATCTACTTATCAGTCAAAAATAAAGAACAGAATGACAATAATCTACTTACCAGTCAAAAATAAAGAACAGAATGGCAATAATCTACTTATCAGTCAAAACTAAAGAACAGAATGGCAATAATCTACTTACCAGTCAAAAATAAAGAACAAAATGGCAATAATCTACTTATCAGTCAAAAATAAAGAACAGAATAACAACATGGTATGGGACGGCTGCACGCAAATATATCTCTTTTAGTATGCAGAAATATGAAATTAATATTGTAAATGAGCCACCTCGTGACAAAGACCAACAAAATGGCATGTGCGCCCAGCGAAGACTCATATCAGCCTGGGCATCCGCTGTCCGCATGAAAAAAAGTTTGGATTCTTAGCAACCTATTGAGGGCACAGCAAAGACTCTGATCAGACTGAGCGGATGCCCAGGCTGATCTGAGTCTTCTCTGGGCTCACATGCCATTTTGTTGGTTTTGTCATGAGGCGGCTCAAGTATGTTTTGTTGTTCAGTCTTCGTTGACCGCATGAAGAAACTTTGCATCTTTGGCTATTTAAAATGTGCCCAATAAAGATTCTAATAAGACTGCGCGAATGTGCAGGCTGATCTGGGCCCAGTTGTTCAAAGCGTCGTTAGCTTAACGAGCTCGTTAAGGGTCATTTCGTTAACTGTTTTAGCAGATTCAATATACAATATTCTGATATTTTTTGCTGAAAAAATGTGAGTAGCTTTTGCACTGCAAACTGCAAAAGCTACTCACATTTTTTCAGCAAAAAAATGTCAGCATATTTGTGTATCACTCGATTTAAATTTTAACGAATCGTTAACTAACGACGTCGTTAGCTTTGAACAACTGGGCCCTGAATGTTTGCTGGCGCTATGTCCGAAGGTACGTTTTCTGACGTTGGGGCTCAATTTTATTTAGTTAAGGTAGGGGTTGTGTGTGTATGTGTGTGTGTGTGTGGGGGGGGGGGGGGCGGGGTTTCTCATAAGCCTGTTTTCCTAGTACAGAGGAAGAACGTCTATTCCTGAAATTATTTGCTAATCGGAGCTCTGGTTCAGTGAGTATCACAACATAACGGTGGGTGGGGTGATCCCATACCTGCCCTCCCAAAAGACTAAATATGCAATCTCCTATCTTCTGTTAATAGATTGACTAAATGTTATAGCATATAATAACTAGCTAAATAGCCTAAAGATAAATATTAAAATAGCATGTGTCAATTACTTCTGTGGGCTTGCTTTGCTGAACTACAATGCGTTATTTGCATGTCATAGATTTTCATAAATGTTGCATCTACCATCTTTGCTAAAAAACACTTTCTTGAAAACTGAACAGAAACTAATGTCCTTTCATTATAGTAGGTATTGATGGCACGGTATTGCAAAACTATGGGTGTTGTGCTATATGTCATCTGAGACATGAGTTATGTGCCCTTGAATGTAGCAAACAGACACAAGTAAAATGAGAAAAAAAAATGATGAGGTTTAATTGAAGTGTTTTATTGTGCCTAATAATTATTTTACAACTAACAGGGTTTGTCAGGGAGAACTATTTAGCTGCATTACAATAACATAAAAAAGAGGACCATGATAGTCCTATATTGCTCACCTTAGCTAACAGATTTATATACTTAATGTTGACGTTTCACACAAGTAGATTTTTTAAAACTTTTCGTATAAATTTTATGTTCAAGAGTGACATGATTGTCATAAACACATGACTCCCCACCCCACCCCTGCGATGGTGCCTAATTTGACCAAAAGGCTATATTTCAAATAATCGTGTAGGTCCACAAGATAAAGGTCCACAAGATAAAGCTACACACCGAATATCAAAGCCTGGGCCTTTTAGTTTCAGACAAGAAGATTTTATAATCTTTTTCGCCATATGAGTCTATGTAAAATAAGTGACTCATGGGCAGTGGCATTCCATTTTCTGACGCAGGGCTATAATTTGAACATTCTTGATAAAGGTCCATTAGGTGAAGTAGCATGCCAAATATCCAAGGCCTAGACCCTTCTAGGTTCAGACAAATGTTTTAAAAACTTTCCCTATGCGAGTCTTTGTAAAACAAGTGGTCCCCTCGGGCGGGGCCATTTTTGACCATAGGTTATAATTTGACCAGTCTTGCTAGAACAGAACAGAAAGGAACATCATTTCATGATAGCAGGTGTTGATGGCATGGTATTGCAAAATTATGGGTGTTTTACTATATGCCATCTGAGACTTAAGTTATATTCCTTTGAATGTAACAAACACACACCAGTAAATGAGAAAATTGTTGAAGTTTATTGAAGTGTTTCAAATCCTTTAGGCGCAAGTATAAGCTGAATTCTGGTGCATTTAACTCATAAATGTGACGTTATATCAGTACAAAAATTTCAGAATAACGCTGAAAACTACGCAGTAATAGACAACTGTTTCCTAAACAGTTAAAAACAAAAAACAATCAAGTTCCAGCTAGTGAAATATTACACCAACTGAGCACAGATAAGTGAAATAGGAAGATTTCTTCAAAAACGACTGTTTAACAGCAGTAGCATTAAAATGAAGAGTTTTAAATACCAAGTTAATAGACAAGTCTTTCCTAAATAGTATAAAACATTAGACAATCAGACTACAATAGACAGAGTATGGAACCAGTCGAGTACAGATAAGTAAATTCCTTTTGACAAGAAAATTAAAATATTGTGACCACTAACTGTCCCTCGTCGTCAACGTCGTCCGTCTGTCCGTCAGTCCACAATTTCTTTAAACACTTCCTTCTAACAACTCAACAAGTTTTAACCGCATTTCACAGGATTGATCCTTGGGTGTTACAGAATGAAAATTGTTCGAAGATTTGGAATCCATAACGGATTCTAGTTCTCATGGAATTCAAAAGAAAAAAAATGAAAATCTTCTTGTCTGATTTCAACATATTTTGGCAGACACGGTGACCTTCTACAAGTATTGCTCAAGCTGTCATAATTCATCAAAAACCATGGCCGGCAGGGGCGGGGCTTATTTTCTCTTTATATCTATATACACAACTTTAAAAAAACACCTTCTTCTTGTCAGATGATATCATTGGACCGAGTTCATTATAACATGGCAGCACTTTTCCTTTTGTGACCTTCTACAAGTATTCCTCAAGCTGTCATGATTCATCAAAAATCATGGCCGCCAGGGGCGGGGCTTATTTTCCCTATATATATATCCCTATACATATACATATATATATATATATATATATATATATATATATATATATATATATATATATATATATATATATATATATATATATATATATATAACTGGTAAACTTCAAAAATCTTCTTGTCAGAAATCATTGGACCGATTTCGGCAGAAATGTTCCTTTGATCAATATATCTATCAAGATTGATCAAGCTGTTGTAATTTGTGTAAAAAAAAGAAAAAAAAAAAACACGCCCGCCTATATATATATAGTAAACTTCAAAAATCTTCTTGTCAGAAATCGTTGGACCGATTTCGGCAGAAATGTTCCTTTGATCACTATCTACCAAGATTGATCAAGCTGTTGTAATTTGTGTAAAAAAAAAAAAAAAAAAAAAAAAAAAAAAACACGTCCGCCAGGGGCGGGGCTTTTCCCGGTATATTTATACAGAAAACTCCAAAAACGCTTCTTGTCAGAAACCACTCGAACCTCGATAAAATTGTTCAAGCCATCATAATTTGTCCAAAAGCACGGCCACTAAGATGCGGGATCGACAAACTTTCCCTACATATCTATATGGAAAACTTTAAAAACCTTCTTGTCAGAAACCACTGGACTGCTTTCATTATAATTTCCTCTACCAAGATTGTTCAATCATGATTTTGTCATAAAACAAGGCTGCCAGGGGTGTGTGTATGTCGGGGGAGGGGGAAGGGTGGAGTGGGGTGGGGGCGTGGCTAAATCTGCCTGTATATATATATATATATATATATATATATATATATATATATATATATATATATATATATATATATA
This sequence comes from Anodontia alba, assembly GCA_964016985.1. NCBI lineage: Eukaryota > Metazoa > Mollusca > Bivalvia > Lucinida > Lucinidae > Anodontia > Anodontia alba. Next base: position 119,580,372 of record OZ024823.1, read on the forward strand.
TATATATATATATATATACATAAACTTTGAAAAATCACTTGTCAGAAACAGCTTGACTAATTTCAATATAATTTGACAATAATATTCCTTTAGTGATAGTAATGAAATATTGGTGAAAGAGATGTTAAGCCTCTTACCACTTGTGATGGTGTTTGGATGTTTCACACAGACTCATATAGGCATTTAAAAAATCTTGTCTGAGACTAGAAAGCTCAAACTCTTGGTATTTGACATATAGCTTCATCTTGTATACCTTTACCAAGATGGTTCAGATTATAGCATTCTGGTTGAAAATGGCCCCGCCCGAAGAGCTCGCATGTTTCACATAGATACACATAGTGAAAACCTTTTAAAACCCTCTTGTCTGAACCTAGAAGGCCTAGGCCTTGGATATTTGGCAGGTAATTTCATCTTATGGGTTTTTACCAAGAGTATTCAAATTATAGCACTGGGGTCAAAAACGGCTCTGCCCCAGGGGTCACTTATTTTACATATATTAAGGTAGAGAAAAACTTTAAAATCAAATCCTCTTGTCTGAAACTAAAAAATCCAGGCCTTTGATATTTGGTGTGTAGCTTCATCTTGTGGACCTACAAGAATATTTGAATTATAGCCTGTGGTCAAATTAGGCCCCATCCCAGAGGGAGGGAAAGGGGTTATTTATATAAGACCATCATGTCACTCTTGGACATAAAATTTATACAAAAATCTTAAAGCAATCTACTTGTGTGAAACTTCAATATTAAGTATGTAAATCTGTTAGCTAAGGTGAATGATATAGGACCATCATGTCATCTTGTTTATGTAATTGTAATGCAGCTAAATCTTTCTCCCTGACAAACCACATTAGTTGCAAAATAAATAATAGGCACAATAAAACACTTCTATTAAACCTTTTTTCTTTTTCATTTTACTAGTGTCTCTTTGCTACATTCAAGGACACATAACTCATGTCTCAGATGGCATATAGCAAAACACCCATAATTTTGCAATACCGTGCCATTAACACCTACTATTATGAAATGACATTCATTTCCGGTCAGGTTTCAACTAATATTAAGATTTTTAGCAAAGATTGTAGTTGCAGAATTTATGAAAATCTATGAAGTGCAAATAACGCAATTTAGTTTGGCAAAGCAAGCAAACAGAAGTAATTGCCATATGTCACTTTTATATGTGTCCATAGCCTAGTTATTATATGCCATAACATTTATTCAGTCTATTAACAGAAGATAGGAGGTTGCATATCTAGTCTCTTAGATTGGATGGATATGGGATTATCCGACCCACATTTATTCGGTGATACTCATTGACCCAAAACTCCGATTAGCAAATAATTTCAGGAATAGACGGCCTCTACAAAAGGCTATTTGACAACAAAAATAATTGAAATACCTTTGCACTAGGAAAACAGGCTTATAGCATCTATCCTTCCCTCACCCCCACCCTTTTTAAAATATAATAAGTGTCACTGAACACGTTAATATTATCTTGAATGAGAAAGCAAACAGTTACATTTTTTCGATAAATCCAAAAATAAAACTAGAATGGCGCACCATCGCAAATATCCACGCTCGTTGCTAATGTTACTAATAGATGATTGATAGATGGACTTGCTCCCGCTGACCCTTACAATGAGGGGAGGTCATGTAACAAGTTTGATTGAATTCCACCCAGTGGTTTAGACGGACAGATGGACGCCGGATGCACGGATGGACAGACGCACGGAAAAATAATATTGCTCGGACGGATGACGGACGGATAGACGCATGGAAACATATTGGTGCTCTCGAACATCCTTGCCATGAGGGGAAGTGGTGTAGCAAGTTTGGCTGAATTCCGGCAAGTCGTTTAAAAGGAAATAGCATGACGTCAGATGGACAGACGCTGGATGCACGGTCAGACGGACGCACGGAAAATCATGTTTCTTTTGCATACTCTTACGAGGAGGGGAAGTGATGTAGCAAGTTTGGTTGAATTCCATCCAGTGTTTTAGGAGGAGATAGCGTGACGGACAGATGGACGGGCGACGGACGGACGGTAGCACGGAAAATAATGTTGCTCTCGTACACCCTTATCATGAGGGAAAGTGATGTAACAAGTTTGGTTGAATTACGCCTAGTGGTTTAGGAGGAGATAGCATGAAGAACAAATGGACGGACGTCGTACGCACGCACGCACGCACGGAAAAATAATGTTGCTCTTGCTCACCCTCACTATGAGGTGAAGTGATGTGGTAAGTTTGGTAGAATTCCACCAAGTGGTTTAGAAGGAGATAGCGTGACGGACGGACGGATGGAGGCGTTCACAATATCCCCATCGCTTTAAAAAAATCCTTGGGAATACTTGCTATGCAGAATATATTCGTTACGTCTGGATACATGTCCACTTTGCCTACTTCGAGATAAGCCCAGAATATCTGTCACAGATACATTTCCACTTGGTGAGTTCCCTAATAAACCTAAACATATATGTCACTTGGTAGGCTAATACATGAATACACTATCGAACGGTCATAGCTTATATGTCAGTGGGCCGGCTATTTATACTATTTTTTTCCTTCTGACTAGGAGCAGCTCTCCTGGATGCTTGCATTTTTGAAATCGGGATTTAAATTAAAATTACTTTCTCATCCCCCACAGACACTCCTTGAAATTGATTAAAACCTGTCTGATTGAGATAATCCCATGCTTTCTTGTATGATGAGCGCACAACAAATAGGTGCTTAAACTTTCTTGCTATTCTTTTTCATTCCTTTTTTTCTTTATTATTACCTTTAGTTGTGCAAATGATAGTTCTAATGTCTGACTCGGAATCGAGTGGTTCTGAGTTCGAGTTCTGCGACAGGTGTTGTAACAGGGCCTTAATCACATAACCAGGGCCTACCTTGCGTAAATGAAGTACAGGTATTTCTGACAAAAACAGAAAAAAAGGAAGAAAATGAATAAACTACAGACCAGATACCACTAAAATCAGAAATAAAGCTGTCCAATTTATAAGCAAAAAGAATTTATTTGTGTAAGTTTAGTTTAATCATATTTTATTGCCAAATAATAAAGAAGCTAATGGAGTGGACCATAAGTCCTCACAACCTTAGATAAGGTCCTCCCCAAAACAAAATAGAACATACAATATTTATGACAATTAGTAATTCTTATTATGTACACACTAGAATTCCGACTGTTCAGATCCTAGTAAAAAAGAGAGGACAGGAGATAAATTTCTTTAAGATCAAACAATATACAGTATCTGTAGAGTCCGAGTTCGTGCTTACATATAAACAAAATTAATTTAAAATCAATAAAACATTAAGAATAAAGGTAAAGAAAGAAAAAAATAGATAGAAAAGAAAGAAAGAAAAAGCACATTGAAAAGAAAATTAGTTCCATAGGAATCTAGTATCGAGAACGGAAATGAAACTAAGGAGGATGAGTTGTGAGTGGGGGTCGCTAAACCAAGTTCCGATAACAGACATTTTTAATACGTATAACAGGCTACATACATGTTTACAATATGTAAATTAGGTTTACGATTTATAATAACGACTTGTTTCTTTTATAAAATGTTGAACGTGTGAAAAAAGTTCAACATTATCGTCATTAGAAAGATCAGGAGAACCATGCAGGAGAAGGCGTATACCGACAGGCTGAAATTTACGGATGACCTGGAATAGACTATAGTCTGTTGCTGTGTGAACCTATTACAAAGGAAAAAGTAGTATTAAGCATCCTCATTCTCAAAGCCACATTCACATGCAACTGTTGTGTAAGGTGATTACTAAATGTATTTATTTAGATTGCTACAATTTTTTCTTAATCTACAATGATAGACAGAACTCATGTGTTGTCTTGAAACAAAATGGCTTGGGATTTCGGGACTCTTAACCCTTGTCATGCTGAATAAATTCAGATGCCACACCCACTTCCAATTTTCAGCCAATCAGATTACTTGATCCAGGTTGTTGATATAAATGCACATAATGAATGACAAACAGTCCAGATCCAGATCAGTGAAGCCAACTGATCTGGATCTACACTGTTTGCAAAGCAGGGTATATCCGGGTTCAGCAGGACAAGGGTTAAGCATAGGTCTCTTAGGTAATTGTTTAACAGCACTGAGAGAATCGGCCGTCTTACTGACAAAGTATCTTATTCTAATAGTCAACAGAAGAATCCAGTAAGCATTCTTCATAAATCTATAGCGGGCCGTTATCGGTCAGTCAGGGTAGCTGACGGGCCGATAACGGCCCGCTGTAGATTTATGAAGAATGCTAGCTGGGCTTGGAATTAATGATCTAGAATAAATTTGAGTTCTTCTACTTCAGACAGAAATGAAAGCTATATTTCTCAGGCTGTATTCTATTCTCTCCGACACATACGGCGGCATGATATTTGAAATGTAATCTGGCGCTGAGCCATTTATGATTTTATACAAAAGCACAGCGTTTTGCAACAAACGCCTACCTGGTAATGACAACTATTCTATTTCTTTTACAAGTTCATTAACCCGGTAACAATTCTGGCTGCTTCCTATTGTATTCGCTGAAGTCGAGTTTTTTCTTCTTTTTTTTTTCCATATGCTATATAGCCATCCCATAAATTAGCTGCGTACTCCAGGATGGGTCGAATGTAAGAAATATAAGTATTAGGCATAAAAAAATAGCTGTGTTTCCACTAACCCGACCGACCCTGTTTCAAACACCCGACTCTGCTGTTTTATTAGTAAAAATGCAAATAAAAAGTAAAGCACCGACCCTCAACAAAATACCTGTATTTTCATAAAATTTAAGGCCCGACCCTGTTTTTTTCTCTGGAGAAAAAACAGAAAAATAAAAAAATAAAAATATTTCTCCTACCTACCGACCAAATTTTTTCAGCATGTTAGTGGAAACATAGCTATTTTTACGCCTTATTTTAAGCTTTCCTACTCAATTTGTGTTAAATGGCTCTCATAATTCTCAATAATTTGAATACAGATGTGATAATGTTTTCTATGTGCGCATGACACTTGGCATTACTAGAAAGAGTAAGCCCTAGATGCTAATGACTTTCAACAAAATTAACCTAAATGTCTTCGAACATACGATTCGGAAAATGATATGCGTGATTACAAGAAAAAGATAATCGCTTCTCTTTAACTGTAATTGAAATCGACCAACCACTACTTCCTCAAAGTGCAAGATACAAGCAAATCATGATTTAAAATGCCCTCTATGTCACGCATGTTTGCTTACGAACAGGCTAGTGACGTATCGTCAGCAAACAATCGTACAATACTTTTGAAACGTCACAAAAGCTCATACACGTATACTGTTTCGCATCTATACTCTGGACAATTTGATTATACAGATCAATAAGTTGATAGACTGTAGAATGACCAAGCAAAGATCCTGATTGGTGTCTGTTTATAAGGTAATAAGTTAAAAAGAAATTAAAGATATGCTTAAATATGATACGTTCTTGCAACTTACACACAGAGCTAAGTAGCCGGCCTCGGTGGCTCAGTTGGATGCGCCGTCCGACTGGAGACCAGGAGGTCGCGGGTTCAACCCCCGCCGAGGTCGGCAACCTACGAGGGATGTTCGAAATGAATTGCTTATTGTCCTCTAGCTCGATATCCACGTGGGGCACGATAAAAACCAATACATACCTGTATAGGGCTATTCAATATCTACACAATGGTGTATACATGTACATGTTAGACTAAGTGTAAGACATAAAATTTGCCATTTGAATACACGCAGTCATTGACTACTGCAGTAAAAATGGTTGGTAGAAGCGTCGACAAAAAAGATGAAATACGGGCTTACATCAAAGCTCGGTTATTCTTTGAAGAAGCTGATGACTGAAATTTCTACTGCTTTAGGACCTTCTTGTGTGTCTTATGACACAGTTCGGCGGTGGAAAAAGAAATTTGAGTCTAGTGTAGAGTCCATCAAAAATGCATCGAAATCAGGTAGGCCAAAATCTGCATCTCGTAAAGAAATCGTTTCCAAAATAAAGGAAATCAATGAAGGAGCTGCCAGATTTACAGTTCGTGATATTGCACGAAAGGTAGGCATATCACTTTCAACGGTTCACCTTATTTTAAAGAAGCATTTGAAAGTCAGAAAGATTTCTGCTAGATGGGTGCCACATCTGTTGACTGACGAGCAAAAGAGGCAACGAGTTAAAGTGGCCAAAAAGCTGCTTCAAATGTTTCCAAAATATGACAAAAAGCAGTTTGCCAATGTCGTCACAGGTGATGAAACCTGGGTCCATTATTTTGAGCCCGTCAGAAAGGTTAGCAATAAGATCTGGGCCACTAAACACAGCAAACGCCCAATAATTGCCAAATGTTCTTTGAGTACAAAGAAGGTTTTGTATGCAATCTTCTTCTCTGGTGCCAGTGAAAAAGGGCAAAAGCATCACCGGAAAGTACTACAAAGACGTAGTACTGAAGAAACTGAAAAAGTATTATCAGAAACGACGCCCTGCCACTGGTTTTAAACATGTCCGTCTTCTACATGACAATGCCCCAGCTCATACCTCCTCAATAGTTACGGCGTTTTTGAAGAAAGAAAAAGTAACTGTTTTGCCTCACCCCCCACCCCCGTATTCCCCAGACCTTGCCCCATGTGATTTCTTTTTGTTTCCGAAATTGAAAGCATTCCTTGCGGGGCGGAAATACCAGTCCCGACAGGCACTTGGTTCTGCCATTCATCAGTACCTTATTACTGTGCCCAAATCAGCGTACCGTGACGCCTTCAAGAAGTGGATACATCGGCTGAAACTTTGCATTTCTAGCCACGGGGAGTACTTCGAGGGCATGAAATGAGTACCTTTGGGCTAACTTTAAATGTGAAGTCTCCAGATAGAAATAAGCAATTCATTTCGAACATTCCTCGTACTTGCGTGGAGATTGATCATGAAATATTTTCTACGGTCATTCTCTCCCTTCCGCTGATTCAAGAAGGGCAGTTGTCAGTTTCTGGCGAAAGAATGTGCACAATACTGGTTAACCGCTTAGAGGACTAAATCTGCCCAGTAAACTGACCTTGCTCGACATGAATCCATTGGGTTGACTGGACCGTAAAACCTCAACACAAACAAACAAACAGAGCTAAGTAATGAAATAAGCCTATAGTTGGAAGGTTATTCAGAAGGAGATTTCTTAAGGAGGGGCATAACAATACCCGATTTCCATTATGAGGGGAAATGACTTTCACTTAAAGCCCTATCAAGAAACATTTTAGTGGTATTGCTACGGTATTGCTTGTTTGCTTTAATATGAAGTGGGAGATTTGATCTTCTCCACAGGCTTTATTTGTAATTAACGTTTTTATAACATCTACGATTTCTCATTCTTGTTTTTGTTTAATATTTAAACTATTCTGTGTTTTTAGACTAAGAGTAGGCAAAGTAGCGTCCACTTCATTCAACATAGAAATGGATACAATGCAATGTAGTCGTTAAGTAAGCTAACCTTTTCAACGTCGGAAATACCATTTTCTTTAATAGACTTTAGTGGGGGTATAACTTCTGAATTCTAGTTGGCTTTAATAAAATGTCTTAAAAGTTGTCAATAAGCTTTGGGACTGAGATAGGAGAATTCAATAAGAGTGTTTTCAATGTTATTAGAAATCTTTCTTTCGCGTGCTTTTTTCAAATTATTAATTTAACACATGTTTTACTTGCGCCAGTCTTCTGTTCAGGTTGTTCTAACAGCTTTCCGTTTTAATCGGTCGCGCTTTCTTGTATATGACCGCATTGTGGAATGATACCAAAATTGTCATTAGGACGGATAAGCGCAACTTTATTTGGAACTCGTTCAAGGACTTACTCCATAAAATTTGATGTGAATTGTTCACAAGCAAAATTTACATTTCCTACGTTAGTAAAATTCCAGTCAGTGTTGGAAATTAAACAATTTAAACGATCACAGTCTCCACGTTCGTACATAAACAGAAAGGAAGGCGATAATCAGGAATCGATACAATTACCAATCACCTTCCGGTCCAAGACACAAAAGGAAAGAAGGACGCACTTAAAGTAACGGCATCACAATCAAAACACTACAAGCAGAAAGCCAAAAGGGCAGTTTGATCCCAAAAAAATGGCTAAACGGCTATCCAAAATAATAAAAATTTCAACAAGACATACATGCAAAGACATACCATGACAGATATAGTAAACCACAGCAGAAGCACCGCCTTGGAACGGTCAGTAAAATAATACTGAGGGCCTTAAATACTTTTCCATTAAAAGATTGTTCATGTTTATAACTAAAATAAACTAAGATGTATGTTACGGACTGCTCACTAACTGTTGGGCTAATTTCAATTACACTGGAGTCAAATATTACTTCTGAATCAGGGACTATTATCAGGTCGAGGAGAGTAGCTGATATCGTTGTAACCCTAGTTGGTACCTCGTTATTATTAACAAGGTAATTCTGAACATTCAGTTGATCTTCATTTAAATCCCTGACAGTAATTATACGTTTAGAGTCATCAAGAGCTTTCTCGACTGCTACATTCAGACGTTGTCAAAAAGGAACAGGAGTGGCTGGTGGTCTATATATGTTACAAAGTAAAATAGATCCGCCATATTGTAAATTATTTCTATCCAGAGAGATTCATCTAAATTTGCTTCCGTCGAATCTCTGAGCTGTTGTTAGACCTTCCCTAATGTAAGTAAATACTCCAAATGAATGGGGCGATGCGTCTTTTCTAAATGATACATTTTGAAATCCTTCTATAAATTGATCTTCATTAGATACATTGTTATCTAGATGCGTTTCAGTAAAACAGAGTATATCGAAATCACTCAATGTTTCCTCGATGAATTAAAAATGTTTACGTATACTATGAATATTTAAATGCATGTCAATCTTATATTATTTGTTCTACTATTTTATGAGGGTCCTGGGTTTTCTGAAATACCACCAGACATGAAAGTAATTAATAGTACGACCAATAAAAATGTAGATTAAAAATGCTAGACATGGCAAATGTAACTACGGTATTAGCTACACAGCGAGTCAAAAATCTTAAGAGCTAAAAATCTTATACAATAGTATAAAAGGAGTCGAAATAGTGGCATTTCATATTTAATGTACTTCAGGAACATTGCCTGTATATTATCATTAAAAATGCCGACCTCTGACCTGTAGGTTTCAAGATAAACACCCATCACCTGTTAGGTCTGCAGACATTGCAAATTCACACACTGGCCAGCTGCACACGTATCATGTGACATTTGCTGACACCTAAACTCACCTTATTAATAGGGAAAAATAAAGACAGAAAGGAGCTGAAATATAAATTTGTGTAAGTGGGTTAAGCTATATGGTCAAGGTTGACGCGGAAGAATGCCGAACACCTGTGACAAATGCGTATACAACAGTCTGCGTCTATCAGGCGTAGTTATTCATTTCGTATATACATGTAATAATTATAGTGAGAGTGCCAACGTAATGGAACCAAATTTATGAATAGACTGAGCTATTCTGACAGTGATAGGTAATGTCAGTTGCTCAAATTTAGACCACGCCCGGTCAGGTCATTGAAACGTTCTGTATACAGAATAGATGCATTTCCAAATTGGCACGTTTCCTAATAAACACAAAGATATATGATGTGGAATGTGGACACGAGGGCCTTATGTCATATACGAGCAGCGAAGAGCCAGATAAGCGTGCGCATCCGTGCAGTCTAATCTGGACATTCTCTGTTCGTCGATATATACGATACTACAATATCCATCATTTCTGTAAACAGAAAACAAAGGTCCATTTCAGCCTGCGCAAATGCGCAGGCTTATCAGGACTTGCGTTCTCTGTAAATTGCATAAGGGCCCTTTCCGTGCGTTGATCATCATATGTCAGTGGACAGGCTAATGCAAGTGCGTTCTCTCGAACAAACAGATGTATTTCCAATTAGTAAATTTCCTATAAACCTAAGCATATAATGTTACTTAGCAGGCTTATACATATACGTTCTCTCGAATGTATACATGCATTTCCAGTTGGTGCGTTTTCGAATAAACCGCTAAAGAAATAATGTCACTGGACAGGCTAATACATATATATTCTATTGAAAGAAAAGATATATTTTACTTAATACGTTTCCTAAGAAATCTAAACATATGTGCACTGGACAGGTTAATACATGGCTTGTACATATACGTTCTCTCTAACGAACAGAGTGATATATTTCAAAATAGTGCGTTTCCGAATAAACCTTTAAACATATATGTCACAGGTATGTTTTTCTATCAGTCTAAACATATATATTACTGGACAGGCTAGTGCATATACGTTATATCGAAAGTACAGATGCATTTCCATTTCTCAATATAAATCTTTATTTCCAATTGGTACGTCCTCTAATACGTCTAAATATGTATGTCACTGGGCATGCACGTTCTATCGAAAGAAAAGGTGTATTTCCACTGGATACGATTTCCAATAAATCTTTATTTCCACTTGGTACATTTCTTAATATTCACATTTTCGATTTAAGACTCTTAGAGAAACCTATAGAACCCAGTGTAGTTCATTCCTCCATGAACGCAATGGGTCACGCAAAGTGACGTGACATCAAAACAACTGACGCTTTCGGAGATTTGATTGACGTTGCCGCTCTTAAGCTATCCAAATAGAACCCGCATGTCAAATATAGCCTGCAATGTGAATTTCTCTCCAAGGTACGCGAGAAAAATAATATACGAGTAAATCCTATAAGTAATGAACTTGATTTTTTTTTCGAAATTTATTGAGGTCATACCTCAATGAACTTCGAAAAAAAAAAATAAAATTCATTTCTTAAATAAATCTAAACATATATGTCTCTGGGTATGCTAATACAAGTACATTCTATCGAAAGAAATGGTGTATTTCCACTTGGTATGGTTACCAACAAATCTTAATTTTCAGTTGGTACGTCCCCCGATAAATGTAAACATGTATTTCACTGGGCATGTTAGTACATATACGTTTTATGTACGGCCCCCAATAAATCTTTATTGTCACTCCGTACGTTTTCTAATAAATCTAAACATTTATTATATACAAAGTAATGAAATATAGAGAATTATTAATGAGACAAAATGAATATTTCGAAAAAGTTATATTTTCACTAGTGAAAATATAAAACTTATATTTTCACTCCTCTGAGCAGTGAAAAATATAAGATCTGGAACTACTTTTTTTCTTATTTACATTAATGGTCTCCTTAATGTGTCAGTTCATGTTCAATACCTAAAATGTTTCTTGTTTTATTAAATTGAACTAAATACAGTTGGTTTTATTGCTCATAACCCTTAAAAAGACGCTTTTAGCTGAAATATTTCGGGGACTATTTTCTTTCGGAAGTAGGTTTCCCGCTGTTATGCGGTTCTTATATGTCACCTCCAGGGACAAAACTGCGTGTCAGACTTCCCCTTGCAAATGCAAGATTTGCATCTCTTCTATCGAAAGTGATGATAATAATAAAAGAAAATTCAAATGTTTGTCGTGAACGTTATATCAAACTCACATAAAGTAATGAAAAACTCACAAAACGTAAAGTTGTCACATGACGTAAACATGCCTTGCCAACATATACGGTATCAGTCAGCCATAGTGACATAACGAAATGAAATGTCCACAGAAGTCATTAAGAAATGAACAACACGTAATGAGCAAATTAAATAAGGTAATATTAAACCAGCAGAAGCAAATAACAAAATAGAAAGGGAGGCAATGATCAGGAATCGATACAAAGCCTTATTTTCCCTATATATCGATATAGAAAACTTTAAAAATCTTCTTTTCAGAAACCACAGGACAGATTTCATTATAACTTGGCAGAAATGCTTCCTTTGTGACCTTTTACCAAGATTGTTCAGGTTATCGCGATTCGTCAAAAAACATGGCCGCCAGGGGGCGCGGCTTATTTTCCCTGTATATATTTATATAAAAAAAAAGTTTAAATTCTTCTTCTTGTCAGAAACCACTGGACCGATTTTAATATAACTTGGCAGGAATGTTTTTTTAGTGACCTTTAGTTTCTTTAGTGGTCCCGATGTTAGTCTTACTCTTTGCTGCTTTATGGTTAATTCTACATGGCGATTTGTTGTATGTCTTTCCGTGTGTCATTTTGTTCTTGTGTTTTCCAGTCCTTTTAGTATTGCGATTACCTCGCTTGGGGAAGAGGGAGCTAATCTTAGTGCTGTTCGTACGTTTGTTCGGTTTGTGCTTGTTTAGATTTGTCGGTTTCCTCTTCCTCTTGGGCTCTGGGAAGGGCTGCGGTTTGTGATTGTGGCACTCCCTGGACTTTTCTCTTACCTTTGTTTCTTCTACCAAGGTTGTTCAAGCCGTCATGAATCGTCAAAAAGCATGGCCGCTAGAGGGCGGGGCTTATTTTCCCTATATATCTTTCTTTCTTTCTCTACATACTGCCATACGCCCTCTCGGACATTCTAGGCAGGTGTACATTGTACACTCCGGGTTGCAGGATGAAGGCATACAAGTAACCATTTCGAATTACCGTAGGGTTCTTTAACCTGCACAAGGTGTGCCTTTCCCTGCAAAGGGGGGCTCCAGTTAACGTCCCGATCCGAAGGACGGCGCACTGTTTTCATGTCATACCTGCAAATGACACGAATGACACCGTGTTTGGACACCGAAAATTCCCTTGCCTAAGCCTGGGATCGATCTCGGTACCTTTAGGTCAAGAGACCAGTGCGCTCACCACTGAGCTACCATGCTTAGATATCTATATAGAAAACTTTAAAAATCTTCTCGTAAGAAACCGTTGGACCGAGTTCAATGTAACCCGGCAGGAATGTTGCTCTTTTGACCTTCTACCAAGACTATTCAAGCCCTTATGATACGTCAAAAAACATGGCCGCCAGAGTGCGGGGCTTATTTTCCGTATATATCAGTATAGAAATCTTTAAATTTCTTCTTGTCAGAAACCACCTGAACGTTTTCAATATCACTTGGCAAGAATGTTGCTTTGGTGACTCTCTACCAAGATTGTTCAAGCAATCATGATTCGTCAAAAAATATGGCTGCTAGGAGGTGGGGCTTATTTACCCTATATATCTAAATAGAAAATTTTAAAGATCTTCTTGTCAGGAACAACGGATTTCAATACAACTTGACAGGAATGTTTTTAGTGACTCTCTACCAAGTGTGTTCAAGCTGTCATGATTCGTCAAAAGACATGGCCGTTAGGGGTCGGGGCGTATTTTCCATATATAACTATATAAAACACTTTAAAAATCTTTTTGTCAGAAACCAAATTTCAATATAACTTGGCAGAAATGTTCCTTTGGTGACCCTCATGATGCATTAAAAAAAACATGGCTGCTGTGGGGGAGGTGGGGGTGGGGGGGTGGGGGGGGGGGTCGGGCAGGGCTATAAAATGTACAAAAATCTTAGAGAAGTGAACTTGACTGAAACTTCAACAGTAAGTATGCAAACCTGTTTGCTCAGGTGAGCGATATAGGACCGTCATAGTCCTCTTGTTTAAACAGTATTTTAATTTGTATAAACCCTTAAAGAAAATACATAACAGAATGATTGGATTCTGATGGGAACGATTTTACCTATTTTTGATCTACAAGTGGCCCCCACACTTCCTACCAAGTTTCGTGTCAGTTGGCATTTCGGTTCAGGAGAAGATGCTTCCTACCAAGTTTCGAGTCAATCGGCCTTTCAGTTCAGAAGAAGCTCAAACCATGAGGGCCATCTTGGATTTCCAATCAAAACGGTTTTAGCCACTTTAGATCAGTAAGTTGCCCCGACACTTCCTTACAAGTATCGGGTCAGTTAGCCTTTCGGTTCAGGAAAAGAAACACAAAATAGATTTTTAAATGGCGGCCATGGAGGATATCTTGGATTTCTGATCGGAACAATTTTAGCTATTGTTTGATCTACAAGTCACCCAGATGCTTCCTCCCGAAATTCAAGTCAACTGGTCGAGGGGTGCAGGAGAAGTAGGTTTTCAAAACAAATTGTTGATGCCGCACGACGGATGACGCACGACGGACGGGGCACAATGGACATTGACTGACCACAATAGCTTACACTGAGCACTTTGTGCTCAGGTCAGCTAAAAAGTGAATGTACGAGAGTGCTTATTGTGTCGTTGCTGGATATCGACGTGCGAAACAAATCAATGCATACCTGTATAGCCGTATCCAATACCTACACAATAAATCTGATTGAAAGATAGACAGTTTGCCATTCGAATACACGCAATCTTTGACTACTATGGTAAAAATGGTTTGTAATTTTAAGTGTTGCCAAGAAGGAGGAAATACGGGCCTTTATAAAGGCTCGCTTTAAGATAGGTTGTTCTTTGAAAAAAATGTTTGCTGAAATTTCTGTTGCTTACGGATCTACTAATGTGTCTCATGACGCAGTTTGTTGATGGAAAAAAAATTTAGATTTTGGGTTAGAGTCGATCGAAAATGCACCCAAATCAGAAAGGTCAAAGTATGCATCTTGTGACAAAATTGTGTCAAAAGTAAAAGAAATTGTTGAAAGATATGCTAGGTATACAGTACGTGATATAGCACCAATGTTTGGCATCTCACTGTCAAGAGTTCACTACATTCTAAATAATACCTTGAATGCTTCTGCTAAGTGGGTGCCTCATTTGTTGGCTAACGGTCAAACGAAGCAGAGAGTTAAAATAGCCAAACAACTGCTCAAAATGTTACCAAAATTTGATGAAAAGAAACTTGCAAATGTAGTCACTGGCGATGAAACTTGGGTTCATTATTTTGAACCTGTTAGGAACGTTAACAATAAAATATGGGCCACCAACAGCAAAAGACCAGTAATTGCTAAACGCACATTAAGTGCAAAGAATGTTTTGTATGCAATCTTCTTTTCTGGTGAAGGAGTTGTAATACAGGTGCAAGTAAAAAAGGACAAAAGCGTTACTGGAAAATACTAAAAAGCTATGGTATTGAAGAAATTGAAAAAAAAAATACTACTGGATATGGTACCCAGTCATGGGTTTCAAAGATGTCCGACATCTACATGATAATGCACCTGCCCATACGTCTGTCATTGTTACAATTTTTTTTGCAGAAAGAGAAGGTAATAGTTTTACCACACCCTCCTTATTCACCTGATCTTTCCCCTTGTGACTTCTTCCTCTTTTTCTGAAATTGAAAACCTTCCTCGCTGGACGGAGATATCAGGCCAGACATGCGATTGTATCTGCCGTATACCAGTACCTTACTCGTATGCCTGAATCAGCGTACCATGACGTATTCCGGAAATCTATTTATAGACTGAAATTGCCCATTTCTAGTCATGGGGACTACTTTTACGGGCATGAAATAAAGAATTTGTGATTACTTATATTTTGAACATTCCCAGTCAAACTAAGCAACTCTTTTAGAACACCACTTGTATACTGAGTCTATATCAACAGATGTTACAATGTTAGCCACAGCTCCACAGGGTTTAAGATTGGAAACATAATGTACTAGCCAATATACTTGTGACATCTCAGATTCTCGTTTTTGTTTTTAACATCATATAGTTTTAACGCCTTCTCTGATGAAACATTGTCAAAATGTTTTGCAGAGTGGTATTGCTACTGCAGTTAAGCAGCTGCATGGTTTGGCACACTGGCAGTCTTCGGCAATAAAGTTACTATCAATGATAAGACATACCTCTATGAACACACAGTCTGTCTAAATTTTCAACAAGATATTTGCTAATTAAAGCCTTCCATTCATTTGTTTTTGTAAGGACATCCTTGTCAAATTGACTCATTTAAAATTGAGTGAGTTTCTGTCAGATGCTCTGTGGATGTAATCGCTTTGGATTGTCTGTGTAACCTAGTGGCGCATTTAAGTGATAATGTGTATGTGAACATTGTTCTTTACAAATGATTAGCTCCTGACATGTTTGAAACTTGTTTAACTGTTTTACCAATAATGGTTTCTGCAAACTCCAAGTGTTGTCTGCCTGATGTACACTGACCCTTTAAACTCTTGATGCCTGCAATCTCCATTGTGACTTATTTAACAGCCGAATGTATTGTTTGAGGGATTTCAAGGGAACCGAGTCTGCATCTGAACAGCATTAGAATTAGCATCCATATGTTGTAAGGACTTGATGCAACCGGTTACCTTCTCTTGAGTAACCCTTTGCATTCAAAATGATCTGAAAACATTAGGTCTTGAAAGGTCTGTTTTCAGATGTGCTTGACTAGCATTCACCTCTGATGTCAAAAAGTCAGTTTCTTTTAATTTCTTGGCAACGCGTTCCTACGACATGAAAAAAAGGTAAGAGTAAAGTCCAGGGAATGCCACAATCACAAACCGCAGCCCTTCAATGACCCCAAGAGAAAGAGGAAACCGACAAATCTAAACAAGCACCAACCGAACAAACGTACGAAAAGCACTAAGATTAGCTCTCTCTTCCCCAAGCGAGGTAATCGCAATACTAAAAGGACTGAAAAACACAAGAACAAAATGAAACACGGAAAGACATACAACAAATCGCCTCGTAGAATAAACCACAAAGCAACAAAGAGTAAGACTAACACCGGGACCCCCGCCTGAGAACGGTCGGTAGAGCAAACCACCGGGGGGTTTAAAGCACTTTTACAGCTAGCTAACTTCACACTGGGTCCCGATGCTACTCTTAATACAGAAATACATAAAAATTCAGTTCGCATAAAGGCTCCCAACTCAGGCAATGCATCAAAGCGAAAACATAAAAATCAAATTAATCACTATAATAAACAAATGAAAGTCGTACCAAAGGAATGAAGCATAGCTGAAAAAATTCCCGCCTATCGTGGGATTCAAACCCAGTCTGCTTGGATAAAATCCAATGCCCTTACCACTGAGCCAAAGCGTCGACTCTCTGACACAGTTGTAAGAGATTGAACATATACGAGTACCTACAAGCTATGCGTAATCTGCCAAGGCAGATAATCGAAGGTAGAGTGTTATGTTGTAACACTCCCCGTCTTCCAGTAAGTCATCATTTATTATGACGAGAAGCCATTTTCGGCAAAGTAAAGTCCAATTTCGGTCAAGCCCCTATCTTACGACATGAAAGTAGCAACAAAGGAATGAAGTATAGCTGAAAAAGTTTTCCGCCTATCGTGGGATTCGAACCCGGTCTGTCCGGCTCTAACCACTGTGCCAAAGAGTCGACTCCGTGCGCAGTTGTCAGCGATTGGCAGGCAGATAATCGAAGGTAGGAGTGCTAGGTCGTAACAAAGTGTCTTTCTGTTTTGCCCTTTTTGCTCCTTTGGTGTTGTAAGGGTAAGCGCTTTAGACTTTAATGTCCTTTTCAAGGTTGTTTCTTTAGCGCATTTGGCTCAGCCTACGAAATCAACAAGTCCTTCGATGATTTCCTTTGCAAGATCACTCTTTGTTGTGAAAAAGCTTCTCCCTTGTCAGATATTTTTTTTATTAAAAATTCACCTACCGAAAAAATGTTTCTGTCTAAAACAGATTGTGGTAAGGCTGTTGGTTTACTGGCATAAACATGGAAACATGGTTTTCTTCTATAAATAAACCATGCCTTTGAATAATGAGAGATACTGTCGAAAAAACAGGGATGAGATCTACTTAATCAGAGACCAGCAAAGATTGTCAACTTGATCTTCATTCTCTTTAGTGCTTTCATGTCTGTACCTAGTGCCACCCTATTCTACTAACTGCTTATTTCATTCATTGACTCTATCAAAGACATCCTGCTAGTGACTTAAGAAATAGTTGAGCCTGATCTGAAGCCTTCTAAAGCTTCCAAGTGATCCATTTCCCACTTACTATCACATGCAATGCTCTTTGTGCTGTTTCCCAGGGGTGTGGTGTACAGGGTTTCTTTCAGCTTGGTATGAAAATGTCCAGTCCTGTAGCGATGGTAAAGCAGCTAGAGGCAATACGGGCCGTAAGAACTTGCACCATTTACATTTTAAGAGAAAGGTAATCCTTACTTAACAGATGCCAGCAGCAATTGATATCCTTGTTGTGCTCCAAGACGTTCAGCTAATGAAATGACCACTAGAGCATCACAATGCTGCACAATGCCTCCATATAGTGCAAAGGTTGCACTAGATGAAGACCCTTTATTCATAAATTATTCAAAGGTTTCAGATCCTTTTACAGATATTTCTTAGCTAGCAAAGAACTCGTATAATTTAGAAACATCTCTCAATGGGGAAACTGGCAACTTCTTGGCAAATAAGATACGGAACGCTAACTATACTATAATGACATACCAATTCGCTGAACAGTCTTAGTTGCAGCATCAATGTTTGAGCAGAAATCAGCGTCGACCATTCTTGTCTATTGTCATCTCTCATAAACTTTAAATATGAATGAGACCTGCAATTTGGAATATTTCAATGGGCTTGCGTATATGCTAAAAGGACAGTCCTATTGCCGGCGAGACCAGTGGTGGAAACCCCATTAAAATAGTCCAAATACTTAGTTATTGAGATTTTAAATTTTGCTCATTTGCATCACCTTAATATTTTTGAAGAACCAATGACGTCTTTGGTTCTTATGACTAATTATCAAAATATTAAAAAACAAAAAAAAACAAAAAAAAAAAACAAAAAAAAAAAAACAACAACAACAAAAAAACAACAACAAAAAACAACAAAACTTAAACTTGAAAATAGTCCAAATACTTAGAGTGATTGAGATTTTAAGTTTTGCTCATTTGCATCTCATTAACATTCTTGAGGAAACAATGATGCTGTTGGTTCCTATGAATAATTATAAAAAAAAATATTTTTAAACCTTTCACTTGAAAATATTTAAGGAATGAATGCAGAGAAAAACATATCTCCTCCATATTTGTTGGCTACTGTGCTTATATATTTCCATAATCATTTTGATTTTTAAATGGAATTATAAAAAATAATAATTTTAAGTAAAATTTCTAAATCAATTTAAATTCCACTTTCTGAAGTTATTCTATTACATTTTTATTATTGTAATATTCTTTCGGAAAGTAATTTTCAACTTTATTTATTCTTTGTAAGAATTTTTCCGACAGCCATATCTTGCATTTTTAATATTTTGAAAATGTTTTTTGAAATTTAATAAAACAGTTGTCACCATTTAAAAAATATAGTTTGAAATATAAAGTCTAAATATTCAAAAGTAATAGAATATTTACTACTTTTATCAAGAATAGCAGTCTGGAATTGAACTATAAGGATTTAAACAAAATGTAAATTCTTAAGAAAAATTAAAAAGAACCAATGACATCATAGAATAGTGCATTCTGGGATAGCCTTTTTACTAGCTATAAATAGCAACGTAAGTTACTACGACTTTTACGGCATGTAACATTTAAACAAATAGAATGCAGTTTTCAACATTACATTATTGTCGTAACAACAATACCTTTAATTTGAAATACCTTGAAATCAGGGAATGCGTCAACCTAAAGCCGGTGCTTGGGGGCATATATAACCTCGCAAACAACAGTACTGTAGATGAAGAATCTTGATAAAACCGAGTCTCCGAGGTTCATTCTTTTGTGTGTTCCTTGTTTCCAATGGCAACATTTTATTTTAATTAAAAATACCTTCCTGCGATCGCAAGCAGAATAAATGACAATTATTATTATTAATATTATTTTTATAAATGATTCCTCCTTCTTCTATTGCTGCTTATTGCTAATACTATTATTATCCATATTTGTTTAAGTCATGTCATAAGTAAAGGGGTTTGTTGTATAATTAATTAAATATGTGAAATCAAGGACCAGTCTCCACCTTGCGCTTCTACAGTCTGATCAGGGCCATACACTGATCCACTTGTAGAAATGTTGAGACTGTAGAATATATCAACAAAAAGAGATTGTCCTGAGGAGTATGTACTGATCCTTCGCTGTTCGCATGTATGAAAAAAATTTTCATTCCCCAGTTATTTTCTTATTGTGATGATACTTATCAGCATAAATGAATGAAATATAGTTAATATAATGATAATAATAAAAATTTATTATTATTGTTATTATTATTATTATTATTATAACAATTATTATTATTATTATTGTCATCATTGGTGTCATCATGTGCTGCCAACTTCATTAAAAAATAAATAGTTTTGACTTATTATGTTGTTTTTTTCTTTGACATTCATCACACAAAATCACAAGTGAAAAAAGCAACACGATAAGCAGAAATTGGAATAAATCAATTACAAAATCGGTACACTATGAATACATTTTTAATAATCAATGGAGAGAAGTGGCTACTAAAAATTGCAAATACCAGCAAGTATATACAGCTCAGGATAGAATTGTAAAAATTTTGATGCGAGATTTAACAATTTTAAGCAGAGCCTTTGTTTTGATTCGATTATGAAAGGTGACAAGACAAAATAGACGCAAACGTCTTAGTACTGGTGCAAATTTTGTATGTTTATGCTGGGTTCCCACTGTCGTGCGATCCGTTACGAATGCCACGATTGGCCATTCGTAGATGGTCGTGGAATTTTCTCTGAAATTTCAGGTTTGGATACGAGGTGATGCGAGTCGATACGTTCTGATACGATTTGTTGCGCTCGGATGCGATCCAATCACGATTTGTCAATTTCAGGTTCCCGATCAGTCACGGTCTGATCTCCCGTTCAGATACGATCACATACGTTCCGATAGGATTGTTGCGATCGAGTCTACGATTGGGTTTGGATCTGACACGATCATCACGATCGGGTTTCCCGAATTATGACGATCTGATACGTGCAGATACGTTCCGATACGTTCATCACGAACAGATGCGCTCCGTTACGATAGCATACGATTGTGGTTTCGATGTTTTTCACGATCATGATCGAGGGTGATCATGATTTGAGCTAGGACTGGACCCCGACGGGTATATATATGCAGCCGGACTGACCATGGAGTTCATTGTTTCTTGAGTTTTTACAGCATAAACACTGACCCTCAACCATTGATGATGGCAGGAGTTGCGGATGATGACAACGTGGCATTTGCAGTATTACTGTATAGTTACATTATCGCCAGAGAGCAAGAAGACGAGCAGCAGACAGACCAGCGACAGCCCCAACCACAAAGGGCCAGAAGAGCTGCAGTCAGGCAGTTCTGGGTGCAATCATGGCCTAACTACTCGTATCTATTCGCATTTATTCGCATCTTCTCGTATCAACTCGTGTCTGATCGTGAGTCATTCGTGCCAGGTCTTGAGCAATGGGACCCGACAGAGCGTAACAAATCGTGACAGATCGTGGGAGATCGCAACACATCTCAACAGAAAATGGTGTTTGTCTTGTCCAAGATCGATCCCGATCACCACGAATAGGAAGCACGATTAAATGCGATCTGTCACGCTTTGTTACGATGCAATACGATCTGATACGATGATCCCGATTTGACAATTGATCGTGTTGATCGTAGAAAAAATTTGAACCGTTCAAAAAGTTTGTACGATTAACACGATTGCCACGACTGACCTCAAGATCTGTTAAGATCTGATAGGATCACCACGATTAGTCCACGAGTAAGACCACGATTTCAATCGTGCCGCGAATCGTGATAGTGGGAACATAGCATTACATAGAGATATGGGACAATGGTATACTAAAGTTTGATAAATTTTCAATGTAACAGGTAAAAAAGAACAACAATGTGATTCTTTAATGTTTGTTTTTATTAAGCTTAATGAAATTTCTTGATTGAAATGAAAATAAAATAGACATTAATCTGTTTATAACACAATTTGTTATACGATTTTTTTTTTTTTTTTTTATATTTGCCGGGATCGTTACACACCGACGATCCCGGCAAATATAAAAAGTCCTTAATGAGCTAATCGAATAGTCTACCATATGTAAAAATCCAAAGCTATATTAAGAGACCGGCGCGATTCCCGCGCCGGTCAATAAGGCAGCTAGAGACGCTTGTGCAGAAATTTCAGTTTTTTTCGTCTTGTGGTACTGACTGACTAGGTATGGTCCCCAATAAAGCTAAACATATATGTCGCTGGGCAGGCTAATGCATATTCGTTCTATCAAAAGAAAAGCGAATGCGCAGGCTCATCAGGGCCTGCGTTGTCCGTAAATTGCATAGGGGCCCTTTTCCTGCGTTGCGTATAAAATGACCCTGTAAGCGGAATCAAAGGCCCTGTTCAAACTGCGCGAATGCGAAGACTGATCTGGGCCACCATTGTTCGCTTTAGCGATACGGACCCTTTTCCCATGCTGTGGATCCCTACTTTTGGATACAAATGAGACCGCAGGGGCGGATCCAGGATGATTTCTGCGTGTGTGTGTGTGTGTGTGTGTGGGGGGGGGGGGTCGATTTGATCAGAAGATCTGAGCAAGTAAACAGTAAAGACCCAGATTAGATGCCGCAGATCGCGGCATCTGATCAGGGTCTACATTGTTTGCCACTCGGATCTGACTCATCCAGCAATTTTACATACAGTCATAGAAATTGACTTGTTGAAGAGACGTTAAAGGTAAAAAAGTAAGAGGTGTGAATATTCAGAGTAAATATTGTATACGAAATTTATCAAATTTATCCAAAATTTCCCATGAAAATGAAATTTTGAGTCAAAGGGATTCGAATGAACCCCCGAACCTCTCTGAATCCGCCTAATCAGGACGTTATTCTGCAATATCAAATGTTTCTGTAAGCGGAAAACGAAGACCCTGATCAGACTGTGCGGATGCGCATGTGATCTGAGCCATCACAGTCCGCAAAAGCAATACGAGTCCTTTTCCCAAGTTGAGGATCCCTATATTTGGTTGGGGACTCTGCAGTCTGATCAGGGCTTTCTTTATTCGTAAATTTATTCTGTAGTAGCCAACGATTCTGTGAACGACGGCGGAGACCCCTGGTCAGACTGCGCGAATCTCATGCCACGGATCAATTTTATTTATCTATTCACCATCACGAAAACATGCCGATATAATTTTGATCCCCTTAAACCCCACTTTTATATAGTAAAACTGGGGTTTACAGAGGTATACATTATTATGCTTATTTTTGCTCAAAAACATAGATTGTGGTACTCGTTAGAACCGCCTCTTCGAGGCGGCTCTAACGAGTTCCTACAATCTATGTTTTGAGCAGAAATATAAAAAATAGCAGAATGTTTTATCTGAAAATTTTCAGTTTTGGGTGGTAGAATTTTTAATTTATTTGAATAGGCATGTTTTCGTAATGTTATTTTTGCTGCAAATGAGTCAAAGAGAGGCCAACTCAAGTATCGTATCTGAAAGATGTTTAGAGTTAAGAAGTACATTTAGCCTTATTGTTCCGTCCATAAACTGAAGATAAGCTTTGCTCTTGCGTAAGTAATAGCCAGTGACGTCACGTACTGCAGTTATAAAGGATAGACGACACGGAAAGACACTAAGCCAGAGACTGTATATTCATAATAATATGTTATCAAAATTTCAGGACATTTCTGTCAGTTTGTTCATATAAGCACAAATAGTGTTTTGTTATGTTTGGTTATGTTTGACTAAAATGTTTCTAAAATGGAAGTAGATTCTTAAACTGTGGGTAAGAAAAAGATTATATATACATACCTAGGGAATATTGTTGACCATTAAAGCACTAAGTAAAATTGTATCTGACGACATCCTATCTTTTTTTTTTTAAATTTATTTTTCAGGGAAAAAAAACAACTTGGCATTTCATGTGAATCGTCTGCTAGACGATTCACATGCAATATTAAGCCTTTAATTCTCCGAATAATAAAAAAAGGAAAAAAAGCGTCGTCTGCAGCAGTTGTGATAAATGCTTATATAGTAATTATTAATTTATGAACTTTCCAAAAAAACGGCATATTGCTTTCCCGTCTGTGGAGCCCACAGAATATTATTAAGTTGGAATTATTTGATATACTGAGCTGAGTTTTCGGCGTTTGAATAATAATAATAATTATTAGTTTTCGGCGTTTGAATAATAATAATAATAATAATAATAATTATTATTATAATTATTATTATTATAATTCAAACGCCGAAAACTCAGCTGGTTTTGGGAAACCTGTATAAATCAAACAATTCCAACTTAATTATTATTATTATTATTACTATTATTGTGATGATGATATTCCTCAGTCATTTCTGACAATGAACAACTTGATCTTTAGATCTGGTGACTGCAGTGCTATTGCTATGAGTGTGTTTGGACCAATCTTCCCTCAGAATTGTCGGTTGCATATTCACGCCTACCAAACGATCGAATGCGTAACCATCGGTTTAATAAGGAAAACAATTAGATCGACACCCGGTTTAGATTTCGATTGCGCATAAACGTAAACAAACTTTGCACATTCTGTCTTACATGTTTTGAGGAAAGAATTCAAAAATCGGTGAATGCTATCCCGGAGCCCATGGGTAGCAACGTTACTGGAATAAATTTTGGCTGAATTACTTTTAACGAAGGTGGGCTAAAAGCCGTCAAGAACACGTAAGAATCGGTGATGTATATAGCTAGTTTATTTGATTTTGCGGCTGGTTATAAGTTTAGAATATCATCACGCACGCACGAGAGACACATATGGTTGTATATCTGAAGAGCCTTTTAGTTGACAATGCAGCGTGACTGAGAAAACAAGAAGGGAAATGTCGAAAATCTTTCGTTGCACATCAGATATAGTTTCATCTAAAGTACTGTTAATTCCGAAACACAAATGCATTACTAGTGAGGCAGGCTAAGGAAGACGTTTAAGAAGTTGGATGTATTTCAAGAGCTATGGAAGCGAAATTAAGATTTTTTTGATGCTTGCCAATTTTATTATTATTCCTATTAATCTGATGCAGGCGACAAAGGATTTTCGACATTTCCCTCCGGGTTTTCTCAGTCACGTTGCATTGTAAATCAAAAGGCCAAATTTACAACCTTATGTGTCTTGTGCTTGATGACATCCTTAACTTCTAACCAGCCGCAAAATCAAATAAACTACCATATACATGACCACCAAAATGCGCGAAGTAGATAGTCTCATATTTACTCCTCAACATGGATACCCATGGGCTCCGGAATAGCATTCCCCGATTTTTGAATTCTCTCCTCGAAAAATTTATATCGCTCGTGAAAGACAGAATGTGCAAAATCTATTTACCTTTTTGCGCCGTCGAATTCCAAACCGGATGACGGTCTAATTGTTTTGCTTATTAAACCGACGGTTACGTATTCGACTGTTTCGTAGGCTTGATATTGTGCCTCCCTGAAGGATTTCAAAATACCAACAGAGTCATGGGAACAAATTGCACAGGACCGAGCAAAGTGGCGAGGCCTCATCAGAAGAGGTGCTAGTGAATATGAGGCAAAAAGAATCAGCGAAGCCGAGCAGAAACATGCACAGCGCAAAGCCAGAGCTAAGGCATCACCAACAGAACTGTCTTGCTCTGACCTCTGTTGTTCCATCTGCAACAGACAGTTTAGAGCTAGAATTGGTCTAAACAGCCATCTTAGAACACACAAATATTTAGGGGTATTTTATCATGAAAAGGTATGTCATCATTGAGGCGATTTTAACGAGTATACTCAATATCACATTATTTTAAAGAAAATCTAAAATATATCCCCAAATCGTCGCCATTTGCTTCCGGACTTGACACGATGATTAATCCTCTGTCGTTCGAACTACCCATATTTAAAACAAATGTGCATGATCCCTACAGTTATTAATTTATATAGGTTTCTCAGGCATTTATACAAACAGGTACTACTACTACTACTAATAATAATAATAATAACATGACTGTAAGAGTATCAGGTACCTCAAAGCTATACCAGCAATTGTCTGAGTGCAAATAATAACAACAATAAACAACAACAGCAGCAACAACAACAGCAGCAATAACAATAATGATAATAATAACTATTATAATAATGAGTTGATGTTGATGGTGATGATATTGACAAAAATGACGAAAAACGTACAATTTTACCAACTGGTATTATTATTATTGTTATTATTATTATGATGATTATTATTATTAGTATTATTATTATTAAATAATATCTTAATAATAATAACAGGAGTCTGTAAGATTATCAAGAATTTCAAAGCTGCATAATCAATTGAATGAGTGCAAATGTTAACAAAACCAAACAACAACAATAGCAGCAGCAACAACAACAACAATACTACTACTACTACTACTAAGTTGTTGTTGTTGATGATGATGATGATGATGATGATGATTATAAAAAATATATGCAGATATACCAACTGCTATTATTTTTATCATTATTATTCTATGTAAAAAATATAATTATCATATGACGTCGTCGTGGATGACGTCATGTCATAAAAATCGTATGACCACACGTTACATAACACTTTGGCGGGAACAAGTAACGTCATGACGACGTCCATGTCAACCATGCATTTTCTGTTGAACGACTGTCAACTTTAAAGTTGACAAAATCCAATTTAAAATGGTCATATGATAAACATAACCTTACACTCGTGGTCATATGAAATTTATGAAACTCGCCGAAGGCTTGTTTCATAAATTTCATAATATGTAATTAAGGCAATGCCTTTTTCACGACACCGCCTTCTGAACAGTTCAGAGTCGCTACAGTTGCAATACTGGATGAACATCACTCTGTGGTTCTGAATCTCTTTTAACTACACTGCAAAATATAAGGAACCTAGCTCAAGCAGTTGTCAAAATATGGTGTTGACAAGGTGTTGCTGTTGATATAATAACAATGTCTGCATAACTCCATCAATATTTTACGGAATTCGCTCAAAAGTTAATAGTTGTCTTCACACTGATCCAAAACTGTACACAGATGGGGTGCAAGGTGTACGAACCCTTTTCTGGGAAAATTATTTGTGGTCTGCAGACTCTGCATATCGTCTGATGATGCTTTGTATTTCTATAATTTTTCATGAACATATCTTAAATGCTTATAAACTTTTTCTGTGGAAACAAAACTACTATTGTCAAACTTCAAAGGGGAATAACTCCAAGGAAATATATAGACAAAAGTTACACTGCTTGTGGTCTGTACATCATCCTATGGTGCTTTATATTTCTGTAAAATTTCATAAAAATATAATGGAAGGCTTTCTACTTATTCAACGGCAACGAAACTACATTGTCAAATTTCAAAGGAAAATTACTCCAAAAATATAAAGACAAGAGTTATGGTTCTTGTTGTTTGCATGTTGTCTGATGATGTTTTATATTTCTATGAAGTTTCATGAAAATGTCTTGAACGGTTTTCAAGATATAGAGCGGATACAACAAGACCATTGTCAAATTGCAAAGGGGAATAACTCCAAAAATATATTGACAGGAGCTATGATTCTTCTGGCTGCACATGATCTGATGCTGCTTTATATTTCTATAAAGTTACATGAAAACATCTTGAACTGTTTTCAAGTTATAGAGCTGACAACGATTTTGTGACAGACAGATGGACGGACGGACAGACAACCAAGTCAAGACACAAGACAAAACCAAGACATAACTAGAACTTGTTGTTCTACAAAAACACAGATGCCTCCCCTCTTTTTGGTGTCAAATTGTATTGTACATTCAGCGAAAATTTATATAATGAGCTTTCAAGGAAAATAACTCAAAAAGGATAGATGCAACAGTTATGGTTATGGTTGATTGATATTCATAGAAAGTTTTGTGAAGATATCTTGAATGGTTTTCAAGTTAAAGAGTGGACACGTTTTTTGTGACGGACAAAGTTCCAACGGAAATAATAAAAATAGTATAAATGCAAGAGTTATAGTTCTTGCGCTCTGCATGTTGATTGATATTGATTGATGTTGATAGATATTTACATGAAGTTTCTTGATATCTTGAACAGTACAGATTTCAAATTACAGAGCGGACACGATTTTGTGACAGACAACGTTCCAAGGGAAATAATTCAAAATGTATAAATGCAAGATTTATAGTTCTTGTGCTCTGCATGTATGATAATGTTGATTGTTATCAATATGAAGTTTCGTGAAGACAGCTTGAACTATTTTCAAGTTATAGAGCTGACAGGATTTTTACAGACAGACAGACAGACGCCCGGTGGAAAAAAAACAATACATATGTCTCTCTACGCTAAAGGGAGAAGACATAAATATAAGAATCCTAGCTCAAGCGGGCGGGGGCATATTGCTTTTGCAGATCTTGTGGGCACTGGCGTCCCCATCCAAAGGGGGCAATATTTAGAATAAAATAGATTAAAAAACAAGCATAATTCTGGCATGATAGGTCCAATGGAAAAAAAAAACAACAACAAAAAAACGTTTTCACTTATTTTTAGATTTCCAGCATAAGCTATTCTCTAGTTTCACAAGCATCTAAAAGTGGTAACGCGCAGATAGACAGACGGACAAGACCAAACCAATATGGCCCCCAACTTTTCAAAGTTTTTGGGATAAAAATATATGACTGGATGATCCTCTAGAGTGCTTAAATGTGCACAGTTTTGGCTATTTGCTATGTTATTTCATTCATTTGCGGATTCCCCATCTCTATGGGGCCCTCAGAGATGGGTAACTCGCATGCCAACAGTCAAAAGTGGGCCAAAATTTAACTTGTCTGTGTTATCTGCCTGTTCGATGAAGACTCAATCAAAAATGAAGTACAAGTAAATATCATCTTCCCCATTATATGTCTTTGGCTGACTAAAGGACAAGTGAATACTCTGATCTGCCCAAAAATCAAATTTGTCCAAGATTTTATGGCTGTCCTCAATTGATGAAGATTTACGTAATCGAAAATGCTATCGTCTGGACAACATTTTTTCTGCCTATATGAGGCCCATAAAGGTGGGTAACTCCCATGCCAATATTCGAAACTGGATCAAAATGGAACAAGATTTTATGCCTGTCCTTATAGTTTGCATGTTGATGAAGATCGTCCGGATAACATTTTCCCCATAATATGTCTATGGGAGACTAAATGGCAAGCACCGTATTCGACCTAATTGCCGCACCATGCGCTTAGATTTTTCAAAATTACTGAGAAATCTTTTCGTAAAATAAGCATCTACCTATACTGATATACACTTAAAAAAAGATCAGCAAAGGATTTATGTAATGATGCTTGTTACTTATGCGATATTTTTGTGTTTTTTTTTTTTCTGGTTTTCTTTATAAAAGCATAATTTATGGGTACCCATGTGAATTGCTTCGACAAGTTGATGCAATTCAAATGGGTTCCCACAACATATGCCTTTATGAAGAAGTAGACAAAAAGTACACAGGCTGTAATCTGAAGACTATGAAATCGCTTGATTGTTCACTTATAGGGGTGTGTGCGGTAATTAGGTCGAATACGGTAACTCAAATGCATGTTGCCACTCCTACCTTCGCTACATGTTCTTTAAAAGGCCAGACAAGAGATAAGTTCAACGGTTTGTTTATTTCCTGCTGGTGCACAACA
Organism: Anodontia alba; assembly: GCA_964016985.1. Classification (NCBI taxonomy): domain Eukaryota; kingdom Metazoa; phylum Mollusca; class Bivalvia; order Lucinida; family Lucinidae; genus Anodontia; species Anodontia alba. Next base: position 119,609,753 of record OZ024823.1, read on the forward strand.
TGGTCTTGCCCTACTGGTGTGCAACAAAGTCTTCTTTCCCTGCTGGTGCGTAACAGGGTCTTCTTTCCCCTCTGGTGCTTAACAGATTTTCTTCTTTAATTTCCTTCCAAATAAAAACTAGAAAAGGTTTTTTTGAGAAAAAAACAAAAAACAAATGTCCCCCCCCCCCCCCCCCCACCACCACCCAGTTGTCATTCTTGAACGCAACACGTCATCTCATCATTTGTATTAAGCATCGTCAAAATATCCCGTAGGGTATTCGTGTTACAGAGCAGAGACAAGAAATCAAATTCAAACACAAGAAGGGGAGATAACTCCAAAAGTAAAAAAGCCAAAATTGTCATTCTTTTATGTGACATGTCTGGTTCTGTTCTTCATTACTACCAAGTATTATCAAAATATTCCAAGGAGTGTTCAACTTACATAGCAGACACTAAATCAATGCATAAGCAGTGTCAAATATAACGAAGGGAGATAACAGCAAAAGTAAGGAAGGCAGAGTTGTCCTATTCTACAGTTCTACAAGGTACCACCAAATATTCTGAAGGGTATTCCAGTTACAGAGCAGATGAGAAATCTATTTCAAACATAATAAAGGGAGACAACTCCAAAAGTAAGAAAGCCAGAGTTGTCATTCTTGTACATGACACGTCGTCTGGTCCTGTTCTACATTTCTACCAAGTATCATAAAAATATTACAAAGGGGTTTTGCCTTACAGAGCGGACACGAAATCAATGGATAATCATTGTCAGACATAAGAGGGGGAGATAACGCCAAAAGTAAGAAAAGTAGAGTTGTCATTTTGTACATGACATGTTGTCTGGTCCTGTTCTACATTCCTACCAAGTATCATAAAAATATCTCAAAGAGTCTTTGACTCACAGAGCGGACACGAAATCAATGGATAATCATTGTGAGACATAACGGAGGGTAATGCCAAAAGTAAGAAAGGTAGAGTTGTCATTCTTGTACACAACATATCGCCTGGTCCTGTTCTACATTTCTACAAATTATCATAAAAATATTCCAAAGGGTCTTTGACTTACAGAGCGGACACGAAATCAATAGAGTATCACTGTCAAATATAACAAAGGGAGATAACGCCAAAAGTAAGAAAGGCAGAGTTGTCATTTTTGTATGCGACACGTCATCCGGTCCTGTTCTATATTTCTGCAAAGTACCATCGAAATATTCCAAAGGGTATTCCAGTGACAGAGCAGATGAGAAATCTATTTAAAAAAAAAAAAAAGGGAGATAACTCCAAAATTAAGAAAGCCAAAGTTGTCATTCTTGTATGTGACATGTTATCTGGTCCTGTTCTACATTTCTACCAAGTATCATAAAATATTCCCAAGGGTCCTTGACTTACAGAGCGAACACAATATCAATCGATAATCTGTCAAATATAACAAAGGGAGAAAACGCCATAAGTAAGAAAGGCAGAGTTGTCATTCTTGTATGCAACACGTCATCTGGTCCGGTATTACATGTCTACCAAGTATCATAAAAAATATTCCAAAGGGTCTTTGACTTACAGGGCGGACACGAAATCAATGGATAATCACTGTGAGACATAACAAAGGGAGATAACGCCAACAGTAAGAAAGGCAGAGTTGTCATTCTTGTACACGACACATCATCTGGTCCTGTTCTACATTTCTACCAAGTTTCATAAAAATATTTCAAAGGGTCTTTGACTTACAGAGCGGACACGAAATCAATGGATTATCACTGTCAAATACAACAAAAGGAGATAACACAAAAATAAGAAGGGCAGAGTTGTCATTTTTGTATGCGATATATCGTCTGGCCTGTTCTACATTTCTGCCAAGTACCATCGAAATATTCCAAAAGGTATTCGAGATACAGAGCGGATACAAAATCTTTTTCAAATGCAACAAAGAGTGATAACATCAAAAGTAAGAAATGCAGAGTTGTCATTCTTGTACACGACACGTCGTCTGGTCCTGTTCTACATTTTACCAAGTATCAGCAAAATATTTCAAAGGGTACTCAAGTTACAGAGCGGACAAGAAGTTTTACGCTGACGCCGAGGCTGACGCCAACGGGATCCGTCCCAAAAACAATATGTACCACCCCCCCACACTTTGGTAGGGGGTCATAATGACCAGGGATATGGAATTATGAAATTGTATGACTCTACTTTTATTTCTTGAAGAAATTGTTTTTGTTGAGGTTTTACGGACCAGTCAACCTATGGAGGTCATGTCGAGTGCACCACACTATTACTGGGCAGGCTTCGTCCTCTAAGCAGTAAGTATTGCGCACATTCTTTTGCCATATGGTGTGGGTACTCATTAGAAGGGCCTGGTTTTCTTCAAGAAATAAGAGCAGTATATATATCTCATAATTTGGACGCTCTTCTTGGCTAGAGCTCTGAAGTCCTTGTCCCAGGACAAGTAAGTTGAAATTTTTACTTGTCCTCAGTTAATTGGGACAAGAAGTCAGACAAGTCAGGCAAGCTATTTCCACAGCCCTGAAAATCATCCTGTCACGAAACATTTAAATTGGGTTGACAATCATCAAGCCAAATATGGTTCACATCACTTCTCCAGGGTTATTGAGAAAAAGCAATTTAACATTATAAGTCTAGGGGAGCTTCATGTTGCCAAGGCAACCAAACCAAGAGGCAGATCACCATAATTTTAGCTTTTTTTGTTTTAAATACCCCCCTACCGAAGCAACATTCTTAGCTAATTAGGGACAAATCATTTCAATGGCTTTGGAGGAGTTGTCATTTGAATGTGTTCACTGATGATCAGACAGCGGACAAAAAGTGATTACTGTATAGCTCATCCTAAGTATAGCATGCACATTTGTGTAAAATAGTTTCTAAGCAGATGTTTGAAGCCATGTTTCTAGTTAAGGCTGGCTAATCGGAGCTGAAAAGATAATCGATTATCAGTCCTGCCATTGTGATCGATAATCGATTGATAATGACTGAAGATTTGGCCATAATTTTACCTATCTACCTGAGCATGACTCTAATCATATGTTATATTTTATTGTATATTTTTGGTCAGACAGACCTAAGCAAACAGTGTAGACCCTGATGAGGCACCGCAAATGCGGCGTCTCATCAGGATCTACACTGTTTGCCACTCATCCAGCTATTTTTAAACACAACAGTGGATAGAAAACTGTACTTGTTAAAATTTTAGATTAAGTATGGTAAGGAGTTGAGGTGTCTGAATACTAAGGATAAATACGGTGAAGTAACAGAAACAGAAATCAAATGATCGATTATTAGCAAATCAGTAATGATAATCATTTTTGTTGAATTTATCGATCAATTAATCGATTATCCGATTAATTGTACCAGCCTTATTTCTAGTCAATGAGTTTTTTTTATAATAGTTTAAATTTGTATGTCTTATTTTGTGACTTTTAGTCCAGGTTTTTAAAAAAAATAGAATCAAATAATCGATAGTATCCAGTAGGGCTGGCTAATCGGAGCTTAAAAGATGATCAATTATCAGTCCTGCCATTGTGATCGATGATCAATTAGTAATCACTGAAGATTTGGTCATTAGTTTACCTGTCTGTCTGAGCATGTCTCTTATCATATGATATACTTTACTGGGCGTATTTAGCCAGACAGGCCCAAAACAACAGTGTAAACGCACATGAGATGCCACAAAACGCGGTGTACCATCAGGGTCTACACTGTATGCCACCCATTCAGCTATTTTTAGATACAACATAAGTAGTAAGTTGTACTTGTTCAAATTTTAGATTAAGTATGGTAAGGAGTTGAGGTGAGTAACAGACACAGAAATCAAGTTCCGGGTAAGGTGTTTAAAGGTGTGTAGATATTGATGCACTGTATGTAAAAGAATCCAACACATGTGACAGACGACTGAAGCGAAATATGAGCGTCATGAGATAACCTACTTTATGCCATATGCGAACAACAAAGACACATAGTTTTTGCATCTGTGCAGTCTGATCAACACCGTTGTTGTTTGCTGTCTAGACAGTATACAACATATCAAACCTTTCAAGACTAGCTAATCCGGTGCTGTGGCTGAGTTAGCCAGTCTATGGCTGAGTAGGCCGGTCTGAGTCTCACTTGATTAAAAACCTCGAAGACAGGTTTTCTCATGTCGTTGCTTATATATTATCTGCACTTTGATGAAGTACAGGGAGACTTTGTAGGGACATCACACAGCCCTAAACACTAGCTACAATTGGATTAATTAACACATAATTCTACTGCAAGCATATTTTATTTTTATGTTTCAGAAGGGGGAAAAAGGACCTTATGCAGATACTGCTTTCAACTTCTTAAACCTCATTGAAATATTTTTTATGTTGGAAACATTATTAAATCCAGAAAATAGGAGCTAAATCTTGCAGTCAGGAGGGTGTACATGCCGAAAAATCGTTATGCCATGAATTATGCGATTTTTGCTTAAAGGCTGGTTTTAAGGTCTTTGTGAACCTGTCCCTTTGTGACGAATGTCTTTATATTGAATTAATTTTCTCCGTAACACATAATACAAGTTAATAAAGTATTACATAGAGGCCGTTGCGTTATCCGAGGAATTTTTACAGGTCCCTCATTCATTATTCGGAACTAGCGAAACTATTCAGAACTAGCCAAATCAGCTTATAGCTTAGCAAAGTTTGTAGCAGACTACATTCTATTTTTTTTTTTTTTTTTTTAGAGAAAATAAATCTTGATATTTCATGTATTGTTGTTGTTGTGTGGAGTTTTAACGCTACTAGCACCACTTCATACTCAACCCAGGGCACGTCGAGTATGAGCTAGGCGTATTAATGGTCTGAAAATTGTCTCAACCCGAGCGGGATTCGAACCCACGATATTCCGCTTGAAAGATGAGTGCACTAACCACTAGTCCCAGTGAATTATGAAATGTCAACTTATTTTCTTCGTAAATTAAAATAAAGGTATTTCAAAATGTCGTCTGCTGCAGTTGTGATTGGCGCTTGAAGGGTTATAAATCGACATTTTAAAGAATAACGGACTTGTGTTTAAAGAATTAGCTTAATTCAGACAAGGTACTGGTCAGAACGCAAAGATGCGCCGATGTTCATTCCTAGATATGCCCCAAAGTCCTCTTCGTTAGATAAAACATTTTGCAATTGTCACTGTGAACAACATTCGCAAAACATTAATTAATTAATTTATTGAGATTGGTTGATTGATTGATTGATTGATTGATTGATTAATGAATGAATTAATTAATTAATTAAAATTAATTAATGAATATAGGAATTACCCATGGTTTTTCATGCATTATCATTTGCCGGCTCCCGAGGAAGCCAGTTAGAACACGAGGCCGCTAAGTCGAGTGTTAAAATATCTTCCGAGGGACCCGGCAAATGTTACTGCAATGAAATAACCATGGATAATCGTTGTTCTTGCATAACTTACGATTCCAACGGCAATTGTGATGAAAACGCCCCGAAGCTCCATATAAACTCCATTTTAACTCTTCAAATGCGACGGCAAACCAATATGGCGGCTGTTGTTTACAATGGCACCAGTTGCTCAATGACCCTCTGACGTCATCATAAAATTCTAAAATGCTACGTTCAGGGCCATAACGTTACGTCGCTCAACGCAACGTAAACAAAGCAAGGCCCATCTTGTGATAACAAAAGTTCAAAATCTATGTTCAAACAGCACATGAATTTCATGATTTGAACATGGGTTTTGTTGTTTGAACACGGCTTCTGGTCCATTCAAGAATAACTTCAAACAGCTATGTTCATAGGATTTTATGCAAGAATATAGGGATCACCCATGGTTTTTCATGCCTTAACATTTGCCGGCTCCCGAAGAAGCTGTTTGAACACGAGGCCGCTAGGCCGAATGTTCATATAATTATTATCTTCCGAGGGACCCGGCAAATGTTATTGCAATGAAATAACCATGGATGATCGTTGTTCTTGCATAACTTACGATTCCAACGGCAAATTGTGACGAAAACGCTCAAAGGCTCCATATAAACTCCATATAAACTCTTCAAATGCGACGGCAAACCAACATGGCGGCTAGTTCAGAATGTTGTTTAAAATGACGCCAGTTGCGCAATGACCCTCTGACGTCATCATAAAATTCTAAAATGCTACGTTCAGGGCCATAACGTTACGTCGCTCAACGTAACGTAAACAAAGCAAGGCCCATCTTTTGATATCAAAAGTTCAAAATCCATGTTCAAACAGCACGTGAATTTTATGACTTGAACATGGGTTTTGTTGTTTGAACACGGCTTCTGGTCCATTCAAGAATAGCTTCAAACAGCTATGTTCATAGGATTTTATGCAAGAATGAATGAATGAATTAATTAATTAAAATTAAGAATGAATTAATGAATGAATGAATTCATGAATTAAAATCACTTGGTAGATTGGTCAGAAAATGATACATTCATCGCAGTTTTGTGATATATTTGTGTTTTACTGCGATATTTCACTGATGAGGCAGAGAATCCTTCTCGGACCGAACACATAGTTTTAACTTAGAGCTGCTTCAGGATTAAGGGTGAGGTTTCGACCGAGCAAAACTAGTTCGGCCTCGGCCGTCCCACGCCTCTAGCTTTTGACCGTTCCAAGACGGTACCTCTGTTGTAGTTCCAATGGCGTAACCAGAGGGTGCAGATTCTTTCCTTTAAGAGTAGCCCCACTTTTCGAAGCGATTGTTTTCTTTATGAGCAGTCCCTATGGTAAAAAAGCAAAATATTTTATGTTAGTTGGCATCTCTTTGTTTCTTACGCATATTACGCGTAACTTGCGTAATGGACGCTATGCCTATGACTTCTCCTTTGTTTGTAAGTCGTTTATTGCAACTGTGTTGTTGTGTTTTGTCATTGTTTGTTTCTCAACTCTTCTCACTTGGAAAAGGATACGCTTCATGAGCGTGGCCTTTCCTCCGCAACTTTAAATATATTTTTCTTAGCTGCCGGTACATACTGGTCAAAGATTCTCCGGTTCATTCCGTCTTTACTTTCCAGCTCTAAGCTCTGGAATAGTGCCGTTACTTGACTGTGTGTGAGATCATGCGAAAAACCATGTATCTTATAGATACGTAACTCTCTCTCTCTCTCTCTCTCTCTCTCTCTCTCTCTCTCTCTCTCTCTCTTATGCTGCAGACACAAATCCAGTACCCGTCATATTGGCCGAAACAAACCGTAACTTGCATTCTTTGTCAGATTTAGCTGTACCATATTTTTCCACACTGAACCCCTAACCCGACTCAGAATGGCACCATCCTTTTATGTTTTAAAAAGGACTGTGGAAGACCATATCAATTCTCAAATTATTTTAACTCATGTTGCAATAATAATTTTCGACCTTTTTAAGTTTATTACGACCCTGATTATTGTATTTTCCGCAAACTTTTTATAACTATCAACATTTTAGCACACATTTGGAAAGTTTTATTTTAGCAATTGTGATAGTAACACAATGCAAGTCTGCGACAGAGGAAGCGATGTGCTTCTGTAACCGTGACCAGTAAGCACATTACGAAAACACGCCTATTCAAATATATTGAAAATTTCACTACCAAAAACTGAAAGTTTTCAGATAAAGATTCTGATATTTTTCATATTTCTGCTCAAAACATAGATTGTGGGTACTTGTTAGAATCGCCTTGCCGATACGGTTCTAACGAGTACCCACAATCTATGTTTTTGAGCAAAAATAAGAAAAAAAATAATGCAAATATATTGAAAATTTCACTACCAAAAACTGAAAGTTTTCAGATATTCTGATATTTTTCATATTTCTGCTCAAAACATAGATTGTGGATACTCGTTAGAATCGCCTTGCCGAGGCGGTTCTAACGAGTACCCACAATCTATGTTTTTGAGCAGAAATAAGAAAAAATAATAATGCATACTCCTGTTCGAAAACACGCCTATTCAAATATATTGAAAATTTCACCAAAAAAAACCCATAAAGTTTTCAGATAAAGATTCTGATATTTTTCATATTTCTGCTCAAAACATAGAGTGTGGGTACTCTTTAGAACCGCCTTGCCGAGACGGTTCTAACGAGTACCCTCAATCTATGTTTTGAGCAGTAATAAGAAAAAAATGCATACCCCTGTAAACACCAGTTTTACTATATAAAAATTGGGTTTAAGAGGGTCAAAATTATATAGGTATGTTTTCGTGATGATACATAGCAGTTTTTCAAATCTGGGTAAAAGGTATATAAGTACGAGTATAATGTGTTGTGATATGTTGTATTTTATGTAATAGAGGGCCACATGACTGCCTGGCATTTTAGCTAAATGTGTAAACGTTTGAAATATTGTATATTTAAATAAATAAATAAAATGAAAAAACAAATACGCAGCCACCATTTTACTTATATCGACATTGGCCCGGTATAGATTTAAATGGAATGCATGTTGGATAGATATAGCAAAGATCTGTAATCAACTGATATTATTATTTTCCTATGTATATAAAGTCTTTTTGCTTATTTTTCCAGGCGTGGGCAAACAAACGCCAAGATGGAATGCCGTATAACCTGCGCAGCGATTGGAGAGGGAAATCTTTTACTGTGTTGTTTACAGGAGCTTATAGAAGCTGGCATCAAAGTAAAAGCAGTATTTACAAACACCACATGTGCATCGGAGATTTGTCAGAATAACGGTATACCATGTCATGACAGAAATGTAAACATCTGCGAAGTTCTGCAGGACATCAGCATTGACTATTTCTTCAGTATATCAAACCCTCGAATTCTCAAGGAAGACGTCTTAAAAATAGCGAGAATATTAACAATAAACTATCATGACAGCCCACTGCCTGCCTACGCTGGTGTACACGCGACCAGCTGGGCAATAATGAACGGAGAACGTTTTCATGGCATCAGCTGGCATGTTGTTGAAACAGGAATAGACACAGGTGACATACTTCAGTCAGAAACGGTAGAGATACTTGACGAAGATTCTGCGTTGACATTAAACCTGAAATGCCAAGAATCAGCAAAGTTTGCCTTCAAACAATTAGTTGATAACATTCTTAATGATAAACTTAACCGTCGAAAGCAAGCACAGGTTGGAAGAACATATTATGGTTTATATGCTATTCCACCGAATGTTGGTGTTTTAAGTTTCAATGAAAGTACAGAAACAGTATACAATTTAGCACGTGCACTGGAATTCGGTAATAATGAAAACGCACTCGGTAGTCCAAAGATACAGTCATCAAAGGGCAGTTTCTATTTGGTAACCAATGCTAAGGTTTTGAAAATTAACAAAAGTAAACTAGAATCACTTCCTGGAACTATTCTTGATATAGTTGATGACACTCTAGAAGTTTCGACACTTAATGATTCTCTTCTTGTGTCCATTGCAAATGTTGACGGTTCACCTGTATCAAAATCGGAGTATAAGAACTATGGCTTTGCTGTTGGAGGTTCCCTCAACAGCTCATTTGAAACTAACACTGACACTCTGGTTCAATTTAGAAAAAAAGAATCGTTTTGGAGAAAGAAAATGGCTGTATACGAACCAACTGTGTTTTATCGACAGCGAATGAACGTTATGGCAGGGATACTAGATGTATCAACAGATATAAATTTAAAAACTGTGACTCTCTCTTTACCACACGCGAAACCATATAGTATTTATGAATGTGAAGAAACATTTCTGTATGCGAGTTTTGTCTCTTTTCTTGCGCGAATTAATTGTACGTCGGATGTGCATATTGGCATGATTGCTGACAAAACAAATCTGAGACATGACTGTTGGGCGCTGTACTCAGACGTGATACCTGCAATTTTCGAAATTGACCTACATACAAACGTTGAAAAAATCCTGAAAGAGTGTTCAGCCAAATTTAAGGTATATCAGAATTCCTACACATTTCTTATTGACATGTTCTACCGGTACCCAGAACTACGCGGACAAAAAAGAACACCACACCACAATCTTATAATTGGTAGAAAAACAGGTTCCTTTGAAGAGAGAAAACAGGTTCAAAGCATCGTTCATGATTGCAATATGTTGCTTTTGTTCAACGAAGATAATTCTTCTGTGGATTTGTTGTACCATGAAAGACCCTCAGAAGATCTCAGTCATATTGTCAACGTGCTCAGACATTTCCCAACTTTTCTAAAAGCAATCAAGGATTCGAATGAAACAGACAAACTCCAGGAGATATCTCTCATGCAAGAAGAAGAAATGAACAAGTTTTACCAAAGACCTCAGTTTGGAACGTTTGAAGTAAATGAAAGCCTCACTAGTTTTGTTCACAAGCAATGTATGCTAACTCCATTAAGCATTGCTCTGAAGACGACAATGCATGTGTTCACGTACAAAAAGATGTCAGAGGAAGTAAACCGATTGAATAAACTTCTCTCACAAATGATACCTCAGTCTGAAGGTAAAGAGATACTTGCACTTCACCTACCAAATTCAACCGCTTACGTAATCTCTCTATTAGCTGCTGTTAGCAGTAATTATGCATTTTTGCCTCTTCCCATAGATATGCCGCCAGACAGAATACTCTTCACGCTAAAAGATGCAAAGGTCCAAAGAATGATCATGACGAAAGGAAAAGCAGACTTATGTGATTTAAATGGGCTATTCAGCAGAATGCGAACTGTATTCAAGCACAATATAGCAGATGACGAAATCGTTTTGGTTGACTTCAGCAAGGATGATGATGGCAAAACAGTATGTAACAGTAGATATTGTAGCGATACTGTTAATCATGAACAACAAACGAACAAGACAGTTCGTGAGGATTTTAGTTATGTGATGTATACCTCTGGTTCAACAGGAAGACCAAAGGGTGTAAAGGTCAAAGAATCCAGTGTCATTAATTTAGCCCGAACTCAAATCCAAATATGGGATCTTGGTCCTGGCGATGTTATAGCACAGTTTGCATCAATTGGCTTTGATGCTAGTGTGTCGGAAATATTTACATCGATATTGTCAGGAGCGTCACTGACAATTCTAGGTGAGAAGGAAAGACTTGGCACTGATTTCGTAACAACCATGAACAAACTGAAGGTCACTACAATTACTCTACCACCGTCTGCGCTGAATATCTATTCTCCTGACGACTTCTCTGTACTTAAGAAAGTTGTTACTGCTGGAGAAGCTTGCACACTCAACACTGCCATCAAATGGACTTCATCTAAAAATCTCAGATTCTTCAATGCCTATGGGCCGACAGAAGCGACTGTGTGTGCTACATGTCACGAATATCTCACAGGAACACATTATGAAGACGTCAACAGAGAGTTGCCGATTGGTAGAGCGATTGATGGCGTAGATGTGTATTTATTTGACGACTTCATGAACCCAGTACCTCCAGATGTCGTTGCTGAACTTTACATCGGCGGGAAAGGACTTTCCCACGGATACATTGGTCATGCAAGTCATTACACAGCCGACAGATTTATCCAGAATCCTCTCACAAAAGAAGCGTCTTTCTTATACAAAACTGGAGATCATGCTTTTCAAGATCGTGACGGGCACATCACATTTGTAGGACGTCTAGACGACCAGGTAAAGATTCGAGGACACAGAATTGATTTAAGCGAAATAGAACAAGTCCTTATTCAACATCCTAAAATTGACATGGGCGTTGTAGTTGTACATAAGTGTTCATCCAGTAAGGAAATGTCTATTGCTGCATTCATAGCACCAACATTCATTTATATTTCTGAGCTTAGAGAGTACCTATCGAAAGTTTTGCCAAAATACATGATCCCGACATATATAAAAAAGATGGGGGTAGCCGAGTTTCCACAATCATTGAACGGTAAGGTAAGCAGAAAAGTGCTTGAACTTGACGAAAGCATTCATGAAACGTTGGAGTCCGATGGGCACAGTCATTTAAATGAAACACAGCTTCTCGTAGCAAAACATTGGTGCACTGTTTTCAAGTTTGACGATTCTTTCATATACTCTCTTCACAGACAGAGTTCTTTCAGTGAACTGGGTGGAAATTCTCTGCAATTAGTCCTGCTGTTACGGCTGATTGAGGATGAGATAAAAGTAGATCTGTCGTTTTCAGATTTGGGAACGGCTGACACGGTCGAAGAATTTGCAGAGGTTATAAGAAGATGCAAAGACATGAAGCACAAATTTGAACACAATAACACCAAGTCCAAGGAAGAACTTCGCGAGTTGATATTTCACGATTCTGAGCTAGACAACTGCTTTTTTCCTAATCCTGAAAGACGACGTTCGATCCAATTTTCTAACTGTATAAAATTAGTGCGCCAGTGTCCAAACATAAAGCGTCCCCGGAATGTGCTGTTGTCTGGTGTAACTGGTTTCCTCGGCGCTTTTCTTTTATCCGAACTTCTAGAACAAACTAACTCGTACGTTTGTTGCATGGTTCGTGAAACATCAGAAGCCAGAGGAATGGGACGCATTGTAGACAATATGCGGAAGTACAAACTCTGGAAGTTCGAGTATGCATCACGACTCGCTGTGGTAATTTCAGATCTTTCCCAGAAAAGGATGGGAATTGCACCTGACATCTACAAGTCGCTTTGCAATGCAATAGATGTCGTTTTTATGAATGCTGCTGCGATGAATTTCAATACAGCATATGAAGATCACCGTTTAGCTAATGTAGAAGGCACGAAAGAATTCATCAAATTGGCGTCCACTGGAGTTAGGAAATATCTCTTCATTACATCATCACTGAGTGTATTCTTATTTCCCCCACAGTCGCCAGATTCCTGCCAGACCTCAGAAAGCCGCCGTGTTTGTACAGAGGCGGAATTCTTTGACGATCCAGTGTTGATCGAAAGTGGATACGGACAAAGCAAATGGGCAAGCGAGAGACTTGTGATGCAGGCTCTCAATTTTCTACCAGGAGGTGCAATATTCCGTCCAGCAAGAGTGTCAGGAAGAAGTTACGACGGTGTGGGTCCAAAGAACGATCTATTTGCATCCATACTGTATGGTATGAAAAGACTTGGCAGTTATCCCGATATGGACTTTCCTTTTGATTTGACGCCTGTTGACTTCTGCGCAAAATCTATGGTTGAGATCGCAGTGAAGATATGCAATACTAGCAACGACACACACAAGCAAGTGTACCATCTCTTCAACAAAGACACCTTTCCTTTCCATTACCTATTTAAGGGGATGGGACTACGACCTTGTTCTCTAACGGAGTGGCGACAGGAACTTCGAAACGCATCTGAAGACAATAAAGAGTTGATTCCGCTAACGCCGTTCTTGATGTCCGAGTTTTGGGATAGAGCTCCGACCTGGCCAGTGTTTGATACTTCTAATACAGACAATGCTATCTCCGAAGAAACCAAACAGCTGATGAAACCGTCCAAAGAGCTACTAGAAGTGTACAAAAACTTCTTCCAAATCTGAGACGTTCACTGTTTTGAGCAGACACACTCATAAGAATTATTATCAATGCCAGTCTGATGCTTCAACAACCTTAAGTGAAACAGTCATTGTGTAAAACTCTGGACCACTTGAGATGGTGTATTTGTCTTTCCTGTGGTAAAGCTTCTAGAGACGCCGTAGCCGAGCAATTAGATCATTTATCATCGATGTTTACGGTTGTGAGTTCGTCTGGCTGATCACAACGACTGAAAACAAAACAGCTCTGTTTACCCGGCACCGAATGGATGTCATTAGGAAAAGAGCATATATATATACCAACAGAAAGAGACGATGCGGTCCCGTCTTTCATATACTGTGCGCATTACATGGTTGGTTCCAAACTCCCACTGCCCATGTGGTCGCAAGAATATGGAAGACGTTCATGGTTAAGACTGTGACTCTAGTCATACGAGTAAATGAATGTAAGTGGGTATATGGTGCGAACCAACTGTAAATAATTGTTGCGTTTCAGCCAATCAAATCATTCTAATTTCAACTTAGCCCTGTCACTGAGCGGCTATTTGATTTTTACCTGTGGGCGGTCTGAATCGCAAAACTTTCTATACAGTTAAAAACAATTGGTTTGATAACCACATTTTTCACCTGTACAGATATTTTTACGATAGAACTGAAGACCTTTAAGAGAAATGGATACTCTTTCAAGATAAGCAACTCTGCCAAAATTGTTTTGCCTTCCTTCTGAAAAGGAATCTACTCTAACAGGAAAGCATTTGCTCCCCGGGAGCAAATTCTTTCCTTTTAGAGAAGATCCCTTTCCAGAAGGAGCTTTTTGTGCAATAACGCCAACATGGCGTTACTAAACGATATCTCTTTTGTACAAAATGGCGGCAAATTTACCAAGTGTATCCAGCCCCCTGAGAATTCAACTGGTTGAATCACAAAAAAATATTTTGTCGATTTGCACTTTTATCCCCTATAAGTTTTACTTGGTCAATCTATAGCAATAATATAAAGCTTGAAAATAGCCAGATGAATCACAAAAATATTTTGTCGATTTGCACTGTTATCCCCTATAAGTTTTACTTGGTCAATCTTAGCAACAACTAGAAAAGGACCCGCGCAAGCGCGGGTATTATATTATATTTTGATTCATCGAACAGATTGAAAACTGAAAAAAAAGTTCGATGGTTATTTTTTTTTTATTATTATTTAATTCTATCTGTGTTCGCGATCTTTTCGTCATATCGCGACGATGTCTTTATATGACAGCGAGTTCAATATTTACCTTTAGAGTGCTGCCTCACTAAAATATTCAGCGCCAGACACACGACGTAGCATTCCACCCAGTCACGTTATACCAGGCCGACCATTTCCGTTTGCTCAATGCTGATCGCCAAGCGAAAGAGCAGCTGCAGTAATATGTTTAAATTCTTTGGTATGACTTGGCAGCGGATCGAGCACACAAACTCCGGAACGCAAGGCGGACGTTCTAGCAACTTAGCCACTGCGCCGGTAAATTCGTAGGTAATCGGCCTGCTGATTTCGGACGGTTTAACCATATGAGCCATGACAAACCCAACAAAATGACTTGGCTACCCAGGGGAGTCAGGTGGACATGGATATTCACCGTTTCATCAGTCTGGCTGCGCACTCGAGGGGTTGCTAAGGGTCCAAGGTTTCTACATGCAGACAGTGAAGACGGATCAGACTGGGCAGATGCACAGGTCACTGCGCGTAGTACACAGGTCATTTTGTTGATTTTGCCATGCGACAGCTCATATATGCAGATTTGCCGCTAGGTCCAATTACAGTCGCACCTCAATAGCTCGAACCCGATGGTGATCAATTTGGGTTCGGACTGACCCAGCGGTGTTTGAGATGGAGTACGACGTAGTCCGCTTATACAGCAATTCACCAATATTGACCACAGAGGAGAGTAATAACTGACCAAACTTAAAATATTTATTGGGTAGATTTTTCTATGCAGTTTGAAATAAATGAATTTTCCGAAAAAAAAAAAAAAAAAAAAAAAAAAAAAATTCTTAATTACGTACGCTATTAAGTTCTCGAAACTTTGTTCTTTCATTCGGTTCATACCGTTGTCGTTCACAGAAGCATCGCTGCGATGTGTAAATTGACTATTACGCCACACGGGGAATACCGAACTTTCAGTCATATAAATATGCACCCGTCTATGCTTAGATGACGTCTGTGAAGAGACTAAGTTGGAAATACGCTTAAGTGGGAAAAAATAACGACTATCTTGGAAAACGTATATCAAGCGCTTAAGTTGGAAAAAACGACAATGGGAAAAACGACTAAGTTGGAAAAATCATTATCTGCAGTGGGCATCATTGTTTTATATACAAATCATCCTGATAAGTATGTGTGGTCGTTGATTTAACACAAAATGCAACGGCGTCTTCCGCCTAGGTGAGAGTTTTATAATTTCTTGCGCTTTGTAAATGTGGTCTAGAAATTGATGTAAGTTAATCAGTAACTTTACATGCCAACTGCTTATACTTATAATGTACTTTGTGTGTGCGTGTGTGTCTGTGTGTGAATTGCACTTTGCATATCTAATATAAATTTTAGGTTATAGGTCGCAATAACGCCACGCTTTATCAATTACATAACAGTTACATGCATCACAACTATGAAGGTTAACCCATTTATGCCGAGTGGACTCTTCTACCTTAAGTCGTCGGACAAATTCATTTCCTATATAAGGGATGTCTGGTTAATTTTTATTATCATGTTTCGTAGAATACTTTTTTAATTTAATGCAAACAGGTCGATCCTGATCAGATGCCGCGTTCTGCGGTGTCTGATCTGGGTCTACACTATATGCCTGTGTCCCATTTATAGGAAGTCCGCGAATATGATGTTCAAATTGCGATACTTGACCGTCTGCAAAGAGCACCGCCTATGGAACGCCATGACTGTCTTATATGGCGCAAACACTTTATGTTTGTAGCGCTGAACGTTAACCCAGAAATCATTCTTTGGTTAACTCAGAAAATATAGTTTTATAGCCTCAGTCAAATTGCTTAGCGTTGCATCCCTGTTGACTGTAAAACGTTATATTTGAACAGGTTCGCAAACCTGTCTAGATGTCTCAAGTCTCATTGTTTATAGGCATCTTAATTACCTTCAAGAGGAAATG
The DNA here is from genome assembly GCA_964016985.1 of Anodontia alba. NCBI lineage: Eukaryota > Metazoa > Mollusca > Bivalvia > Lucinida > Lucinidae > Anodontia > Anodontia alba. The sequence goes on from OZ024823.1 coordinate 119,626,265, forward strand.
TTCTTCAAGAGGTAGAAAACACCGCTTTAAAAGTTTTAGAAGGGAATTTGTTTGTACGCCTAATTTGGACAGCTTCAGCTACTTCTCTGAACAATATACATTTACTTAGAAACTACTGAATGGATAGAAATGCACACATGTACGCACATAAAAGCAAATCCAATGTATTGCTCTCTTTGAGGTGATTTCTTTGTCTTTACCTTGGCACAGAGGTGAAACCTATTGATTCAACTGCCTCGTTCAGGCCTATGGGTATGGTGGACGAAGCTTGCTTACCAAGTAATGCTTACTATCCGCGGACGCCTGATTATACCCTTTTTTTCTGGGGTCCATGTCTGTTGGTCTGTACATTCTGATTCGTCATTCGTTTACGGATTTATGTTTGGATTATGACTTGGATACCATGACCACACCTACTTCAATGCTGTGGGTGAAAACTGTGAATTGTAAATAGAAAAGCGAAAAGAAGCGATTAAGATGCTCTCTCTGTGTCTGTCTGTCTGTCTCTCTCTCTCTCTCTCAGGGTTCATCTGCCTGAGGCATGTGCGCAAATATGGCTAGGGCTTTGCGACAAACACTATAAATATACGAGGGTCATTCAATATATAATGCAACTTACCTAATAATTTCTTAAGTACGGAATCAATCACTTTAAAAATAGACATGTAGATACTTCAATACAAATGCAATTAGCACGTAACGTGCTCAAAGAGAGCAATACATTGGGTTTTGTAATGACGTCATCATACTATGACGGCGCTGTAAGCGTCATGGTCGCGGTCACGTCTCAGGATCAGCGTAGTTACATAAAAATTGAATGTCAGTGTAATAAAACAGCAAAGGAAATATTAAGTGCATTACAGGAAGCTTGCGGCATATATGCTCTATTATGGAAGCGTCCTAGTGCCAGGTGAAAAAATATTTAAGTCCTACGTAGGAGATAGTAACACCTACGTAGGAGATAATAACTCCTACGTAGGAGTTAGTAACTCCTACGTAGGAGATAATAAGTCCTACGTAGGAGATAATAAGTCCTACGTAGGAGTTACTAACACCTACGTAGGAGATAATAAGTCCTAAGTAGGAGTTAGTAAGTCCTACGTAGGAGTTAGCAACTCCTACATAGGAGATAATACGTAGGAGATGGTAACTCCCACGTAGGAGATAATAAGTCCTACGTAGGAGATAGTACGTAGTTATAAATAATTCAATACGAGTTTGAAATGAAGATCAATAGTTTAAGAAAACACAACGTATTGATTAATTGAAAATGTAATATATTTAGTGAACGATAATTCAGGAACTCCTCACACACACACACACACACACACACACACACACACACACACACACACACACACACACACACAAGAAAGAGTTTGACATTTCATGTAAAGTGTCTCTGTTGGAAACAATTTGCATGAAATGTCAAATCCTATTTTCTGGGTAAAATAAGACAAATATCACCAATTTATCGTCTGCTGAATTAACCCAGAGAGTGGTAAAGGTTAAGGGTTAAACTATTTTACCCCAAATATTAGTTTGACAGTTCATGCAAACTGTCTCTATTGGAGACAATTTGCATGATATGTCAAAGCCTACTTTCTGGGAAAATGACGAATATCATCAGTTTGTCCTTGATGCATAAATGTTGCCTTATAATCATTTTTCAGTTAACCAATCAAACTTAAGAAACAGATTAAAGAATTGCAGTGACCTGTCTCAGATAAAGGACACTTGTGTCAGATTATGAAAAAGGAGAATGTGTATTATGCAAACACAAAATACCCAGATCAGACAGCACATCTGCACATTCTGATCAGGGTTTTCACTGTTTATCAATGTATTCTACAGTAACCAGTGTTTCTTTAGGTACACAATTAAAGATGCCGATTTGTCTGCTCGGATTCTTAGATCATTGCCATAATAGTCCTTTTCAAATATTGATGTTCATTTGATGTTTTGACCACTTTGTTTTTATTGCATTCATTAGAAATCAAACTATAACCTTGCCCAGTGGTTCTCAGCTCTATGATGTCAAGTAGATAAATGAAACCAGGAGGTACAGGTCCCTGGAGAAGGTTGTATTTAACCGGTTCACACTTCATGGAAATACTGCCTCTATGTGACTCAGTTGCCTGGCAGCGTTAAAAATCTAGATACAAATACTGGAAATACACAATTGATGTTATTAAACTTGTGTTTACACATGTTTGAACAATCTTTTTAATATAAAACAATGCACTAATAAAAAATAGAAATAGAATGTCGTTGATATTTTGTAGAACTTGGAGGTGTCTACAAGTAAAATATGAAACAATGATGGTTGAGTCTTTTCAAATAAAAAATGGACTTTATGAATTATGCGACCACTGTATACCCAGATTAGTCTGTGCATCCGCTTTATGATCAGAGTCTACACTGCACGCGAATAGAGCTTGCACATTCTATCAGCGAAAAAAATGTATGCACGTGCTGACCTGGAACTACAATTGTTGCACATATTATTAAATCCTGTTTTTATTATTTGGAGAGACTCTTGTTATTTCTGTGTTGGGTAGTTAGTAAATATGGATAAAATGTCGTTTCCTTGGATTATTACTGTTATTACCCTATGTTTCTAGACAGAGAGACTTGTGCTTACAGTGTAGACCCAGATCAGATTGTCACATAACACATTGTGTAATCAGGGTCTACACGGTTCTACACTTAGCCAGCAATGTTTGGACAAATCAGTGGGTACTATAACACCCAGGGAAACCCGATATCGGGATATCGGAGGTTGCGAGATTTCGGAGGTAAACAAATTACGTCATCCAGCGACAGGGTATGTATTTATCCATTTTTTTATAGCTTATATCTTATTTATTTGATAAAAAAGCTGAGTTGCGCGTTCTAGAGACATAATAATGAATGTTTGAGCAAATATTTCCTTTCTCAGCTTCTTTTTGGAGGTTAAAACGGCATTTGAACCAAGATGATCTATTTTTCATCTCAGTTTTTTGCCTTTTCGACGGCTACCAGCCCGATCATGGTAAATGACATGTTGGTTTATTATTGGCCAAGAATGGACTTATCTTCTTTTCAACTGTCTTCATAGTTGTTTCAGTTTATCAACAAAAAATAACGCCCCGGATGATATTTAAAGCAAGTACTAGCGAAATTTTGGATGAGGGAATATTCGGAGGTACTTTGACACATGATGCTGTAGATCTCGGAGGGACTGTTGCTGGATGTCGGAGGCACTGACAATTGACGGAGTGAGTTCTGTCTAAAAAAGCAATATAAATTAAAACCTGCTTGCACAATATGGCGCTAAGCCTGTGTGCAAATACTAGTGTCTCTTTTTGTAGCAATTTTAATAGGGTTTGATTGGTTTGAATGAGAGTTTAATGTAATAATATTACTAGAACCAATGTCATTACGTTTAAGAACTTATATGCAATAAAACAGTTTTTCGCTGCAAAAATGATGTTCTGTATGTGAAACGTGATATTTTTCTACATAAGTTTCGATTGAAATTTTGATTTTGGAAACTCGTAAGAACCGCAGCGCCGATGCGGTGCCAAAGAGTACCATCAGATCAGAAATAATAAATGTAATGTTACCACTGTAAATCTATGATATATCAATTATTCATAGCAACATCCCAACTCGGCACAATATTCACCAAGAATTTAGCAACAACAACAGCAATAATAATAATAATAATAATCACACGATGAGCCTGGTAAATAGTTCCTTTAAAATCTGTGGAATCCAGTTAAGCATTCAAAACAAAAAAGGAAACCACCATATGTCAGTCATCTTGAAATCTTATAATACCCTTAACTCCCATCATTTTAACGGAATTTCATCAAATGTGCATCGAAATCCAAATGTTACAATGTATAGTTTAGAACTATACTGTTCTTTGCTTGTATTCTCCTTGCGCGTACAACCGAAAGTCCATATCAGAGAAGCTTAATTGTGTTTTTTTATTTATGTAACGCTCCTGATTTAAATGCTTGTCGGCAAAATGTCTTATAAGAACTCCCCATGTGGTGTTACTTAACATTATTGTCTACAAATCTTTACGGACAGTCCGCTTATCTAGGTTTTTAAGCAGCAGCCAGAAAAATTACTCATTCCCCTGTAATCCCATTTTCCTAATATAAGTGAGATTTACAAGGGGTCTTCACCGCATAAATTTGCTAGCGTGATATGATAATTATATGAGTTGTATTGAGTTGTATCGAGGAGACCTTTGTAATTTTCATTTGCTATCAATAGAAAACATTGGAGATTTTGTAACGTGTTCTTCCATACGCGCTGTGTGTGTGTGTGTGTGTGTGTGTGTGTGTGTGTGTGTGTGTGTGTGTGTGTGTGATCGGGGATGGGGTGGACAAATTCATTTCAAAATCAAGCAGATGGCGTGGGGGAGGGTGGGGGTGGAGTTGGCGAACGTAGCCCCCATTATGGACAAATTATTTTTAAAAAATCAAACAGATTTTAATCGAAAACACGGGTTACACCCCTAATTTTTGCCTCTTAATCGATATTTTCTGAGCATTTGCACGCCTCCATACAGTCACACCATCTTCATTTCAAAACCCACAGGCCTGGGTTTTTAAGCCTAAATTAAATGTAAGTGAAAAATCCATGGAATGTACCCCTTCCGGACCAATAATTTTAAAAATCATGCAGGTATGGCCACTTAACATTCACTTAACATTCCTTAATTTTGCATCCCCCATCGGCATTTTGTTGGCATCTGTGTCCCCTTTAAGAATAGCCAAGAATTCACACACCCGCCCCTTCCATTTCAAAAGTCTGTGTATAGGCCTGGAAACTTACCAAAGACACAAAACGTTGTGATGAACAAATATGAAAACACGCAGAATGAAATTTTCATGTCTTAAAAAATACAAACTTTTCAGAAAGAAAACTGTTAATTTTCGTATTATTATTTTTTTTTTCATCGAGGCGGTTCTAACGATAACCCGCAACTTATGTTTTAGAGCAGAAACAACGTGGTTCTTGAGGGTACATCAATACATATTTTAGAGCAGAAACAAGAAAAACAAAGAAAGAAGAAGAAGAAAAATAAAAGAAAAAAAAAAAAGATTTATAGTCCTGCAATCCCCACTTTTTTATGTGAAGTCGTGTTTGTTACCAGGGTTTTCATAACAAAGGCTGGTTATGTTGATGTTTTATCTTGATAAGTCTATGGCACATTATTTCATTTATTTTTTGCCAGTCTGCATAAACGCTATGTTCGCTTGCTACATGCCACTCCTGACGATTCAGGTAATCGTCTTCAACATATTAAACCAGACAATATCACGTTTCAGAAAAGATGTAGCCGTTTTAAGAAGAATATAAAATTTCCTTTCCTCCGATATCCCGTTAACCAATATAAATCTGTCCTCCGATATCCCTGCATCATACCTCCGACATCCTGTTACCAATAAATATGACAACAACCCCAAAGAAATCTAAAAAATCTGCCACTTTAGTAATTTTTTCACATCTGCTATTTCTTGTATAATTTATAGAAAGGTTCTAGATTATACAGACATACATACTCAATGAAAAAGCTTTATAGGATAAAAGCTATAAACAATTGGAAATGGAATTTGGGTGAAAAACAATGAAATTTCCTTTTCAAACGTAATTTTGAATAAATAGGAGGACACTTTTAATTGAAATGCCATGTTCATATATTAAACTATTCAACTGAGAAAATATAGGTTACGTTGCTTATCCTCCAGAAGCACTTTTTTGATCATTAAAAGAGGATAAGTACATATACTGTCGCTGGATGACATCATTTGTTTACCTCCGAAATCTCGCAACCTCCGATATCCCGATGTCGGGTTTCCCTGGGTGTATAATGGCCTTGTAAAACTATAGGGCAAGTGTGGTAAAGGATTGTTTTTGAAACAAGTACCTTTGCTTTAGGCAAATGTTTAAAAAGGTGTGAACAATTTATTGAATCTGACAGATGGTGGTTAGAGAAGAAAGTGGTTTACAGCATTTAAGCTAAGTATTCTGACAGACACGCTTTAACAAACAACAGCCGCGGCCCCTGATCAGACATTACAGAGCATTAAGGTCTGCACACTGTTTATCACTCAAACAAAGCACGTATAAGCCATGTCAACAGGTAGTACATGTAACACGTACTTACTCGAATTTCAGTATGATAGAGATTTAAGGTGTTTAATAATTAGCAATATGTACACATGCAGCAAAAAACTATTTAAGTCCCACGTAACTCTTTTAAAAACAAAACGTTTTGAACATGACCAACATAATATTTATTCTTCGGAATTCAAATGTACAGTTAAATCACTGTTGCTATTACTAATCATTTAAATAAATAAATAAGTAAGTAAATAAATAAATAAATAATAATCAGTTGAATAGATATATTTTATGGAATGAAATATGACCAACATAAGATTTTTTTACCCGCATTGTAATGCGGTTACTAACAGTTTTGTAGGAGAAAGTAAGTCCTACGTAGGACTTATTATCTCCTATGTAGGTGCTAATAACTCCTACGTAGGACTTATTATCTCCTACCTAGGTGTTAGTAACTCCTACGTAGGACATATTATCACCTACGTAGGAGTTACTATCTCCCACGTAGGACATAATCTCCTACGTAGGAGTTACTAACTCCTACGTAGGACTTACTAACTCCTACGTAGGACTTATTATCTGCTACGTAGGACTTATTATCTCCTATGTAGGAATTACTACCTCCTACGTAGGATTTATTATCTCCTACGTAGGAGTTACTAACTCCTACGTAGGAGTTATTATCTCCCACGTAGGAGTTACTATCTCCTACGTAGGACTTAAATTTTCTGGCGAAAGAATGTGCGCAATACTGGTTAACCGCTTAGAGGACTAGGCCTGCCCAGTAAACGTGTGGTTAGGTAAACTGACCGCGCTCGACATTACCCCATTGGGTTGGCTGGGCCGTAAAACCTCAACACAAACGTAGGACTTAAATATTTTTTCACCTAGCACTGGGACGCTTCCTTACTCTATCATATTATCAAGTTACAAGATGGGTGAATGAGTTCAAGAATGGCAGGGAGTGCGTTAAAGATGCCCACCGAGCAGGTAGAACTGACAGCTACGGACAGTTATAATACTGAACAGTTAAAAAGGTTGTTGAAATCTGATAGAAGGATTACGGCGCAATTGGGTGACGTCATTGCTAGGGCGGTACGAGTGGGAAACGTTGGACCACTCCGCTTATTCCCCAGACATAAGTCCCTGCGATTTTGACCTTTTCCCCAAACTAAAGGAAGATATGAGGGGTATTTGTTATTACGGTTTAGAGGAGCTTGAATCCGCCGTGGCCGTGCGGGTGAGGGTACTTGAGAACGATCGCCTAGCTACGGGTATAGATGACCTGCCAAAGAAGTGGAAGTCTGCCATTGACCTCAATTGATATTACTTTGTAGGAATGTAGGACGGTAACATTTTAAAATATTTATTACGGAAATTATTTATTAGGTTGCATTATATATTGAATGACACTCGTAGGTACGGTCTAAAATGTAAAATATCTTCTGGATTATAAAAATGAGTCATGTTTTTGAGATTTTGGTCGTACCAAAAAATCTGATCAGTTACTACAACTATTACCCAAGTCTCTCTCTCTCTCTCTCTCTCTCTCTCATCATGAAAATACTCTAAACTTGTCATCTCTTCTATAACAGTCTGAGCTTGATCTGTTTGCCGACATTTGTACTTATAGGAAATATTATTAATCCAAAAGCAAAGCAAGTCCAATCAAATTATTTTTTTGGCAAAAACAATTAAAATGGATTGTAAAGACAAAACAAGAAGATGACAATTTACTTATTATGTCTGTCAAATCCATACAAGAATCATGAGAATGGGAATATTACAAAATCAAACTATAAAAAATAAACAGCTAATACACCATTCATTTGGAACATCCGGACGGACGGGGACGAGGAAAAGTGAGGCTTTCATATTTTCAAATGCAAAACCCTGGTAAACGCCCTGCATTGCGGGAACAAATTTATGGTAAAATCTCTGCTAAAGTCCCTGAATCCGGGGTATTGAAAATATCAAATGAACAAATGAACTAAGTGATTGGGATAAATTTTTAACCGGTCAAATGAGAGATCTACAGTCCACTACAGATCCAGCATCACTTCTTCATATACTCTACATTTCACTATTAACCCTGTGCAATTCCTACGTAAATACAAACACAGCACCAGTCTTCCGAATACTGTACTTTACACTCCACTACAGTCAAGATACTAGTCCCGTATACACTGCAGTTCTCTAAATACCCAGCACCAGACCTACATATGCTCTACAGCCAGTACAGACCCAGTACCAGTCCTGCGTTTACTGGGCAGTCTACAACAGACCCAGTACCAGTCATCTGTTTACTCCACTAGAGACCCAGTATTAGTCCTACGTAATCTCTAAAGTCAAATATAGACCCAGAAACAGTCTTGCGTATACTGTTCAGTCCACTACAGACCCAGTGCCAGTCCTCCTTATAATCCATTCTCCACTACAGTACCAGTTTTCCATACACTCTACAATCCACTACAGACCCAGTGCCAGTCTTCCGTACACTCTATAGTCCACTACAGAGCAGGTTCCAGTCCTCCGTATATTCTATGTTGGACAAACCAAACGGGCCCTTAAAACAAGGTTGAAGGAACATTTGCTTAAAATCAAAAAAGCAAAGAAAATTGATACATTTCTTTATCAACATTTTCGGAGTACTGGTCATTCATGATCATCTAGTAAAGTTTTGGTTCAACCTGTTGAAAAAATTATACACAAGTCCAATTCTACCGAAAGATTCAAAAATATTTTAAGACATGAACTTGAACTTAAATGGATTAAACGTTTACAAACCCCTTTTCCACTTGGATTTAATGATAATATTTACCATGATGAAAATATTTCTAAAATGCCGGATTTCGATGCTTTTTCCTTTTAGATATTAAAAAACGTAATAAACGATCCCATGGAAAGCGCAAAAATGGCAGTTTTAAACGAAAACATAAAACTGTTTTATCTCTTTTTGATTTAAATATTCTCTTAAATTCTAGACGTCATCAAATGCTTTCTAAACTAGCTTCACTGTCTGTTTCTTCATTACGTAAGTTAGATGATGAGGCGAATAAATTTTATGATAAAAAACATGATTTGTATGAAGCAGCTCTCCTTACTAGATGTTATACTCAACATGCTCTTCGTCCTTACATTGATTCTGAAATTAACCACATTAGACTTCATCAAAATTCCATTCAGTAATAAAGGTATTGAATTCATAGATTTTAGTATATTTCGAGATAATAATGTTATATCAGCTATACCTTCATATTTCGAAACACGGAATCTCCTATTATTTGTTACAAATATAACAAACCTATCCGTAATACTATACTTAATTTCAATAAATTAGTTTCTGATCTTGATATTGAAACTAGTTACCCTGATTCTTGAGATTGTAAAGATTCTAAATTTTGTTATCAACCAGCGGGTCATATTGTCACTGGTAACTTGAAGATTATAACTGATTCACGAATACGTTCATTTATTTCAAAAGGACCTAAATATAGATTCCCAGCCCACATTGATTTCAATAAATGTCGGGAAACAATTGCCAGTGCTTTAAATGATTATTGTACGCGTTGGTGTAAACGAGAGCCTGTTGAGTCTAATTGGAAATTAAAGATTTTTAAGATCATTGATGAACGTGTGTTATTTAACTCTAATAACCTTGATCTTCTCCCTCCTAAGCCTAAATTATCTTTTCGATATTTGAAACTAGGTATCCAAGATTTTCATAGGAAGTATGTTTTGGCTCCAGCTGATAAAGCTGCTAATAACGTTGTTGTTGTGTGACGACTTTATTATATCAATACTCTAAAACAAGAACTTGGTAGTACCAAAACATATGAACGGATTTCAACTGACGAGAGATCTATTGTCAATACCCATTCTCTCTTGCACACGACACGCCTACTGGTCAGAGTTGTCTCTCTTGCATGTGACATGCCTACTGTCCTCCTCTTCATTCCTACCAAATATTACCAACATATGCCTAAGGGTATCAAAGTTACGGAATGCACAATGATGAGTACAATTCCTGCTTCAGGGGATATATCTACATAACAAATAAAGTGGGAGTTGTTTCTCTTAAACGAAACATGCCTACTGGCCCTCCTCTTTATTCCTACCAAATATTATCAAAATATCTCAAACAGTATGGGAGTTATGGCCTGCACAAGATTTCGGCTTAATGGGAGATAATTACATAATGAAGTCAGTGAGAGTTGTCTCTCTTGCACGCGCCATGCCTACTGTCCTCCTCTTCATCCCCACTAAATATTACCAAAATATGTCTAAGGGTATCAAAATTATGGAGCGCATAAGGATGAGTCTACAATTTCTGCTTCAGGGAACATAACTGCATAACGAATGAGTGAGAGATATCTCTCTTGCATGCGACTCACCTACGGGTCACCCTCTTTATCCTTACCAAATATTAACAAATTATCCCAAACAGTATGGGAGTTATGGCCTGCACAAGATTTCGGCTTCAGGGGATATCTACATGACGAAGACAGTAAGAATTGTCTCTCTTGCGCGTAGTTCACACCTAGTGGTCCTCCTCTTCATTTCTCCCAAATATTACCAAAATATTCTATCGATATTACTGCTAAGTTTGCAGTGAGTATTAAAGAAAAGCAAGACAGACTTCCTACGTTATATTGGTTACCGAAACTTCATAAACGACCTTATAAAGCACGTTTCATTGCTAATTCTAGTTCTTGTACGACTACTGTTTTGTCTAAATTGCTAACTTCATGCCTTACTGCTGTTAAAAAACATTAGATTAGATACTATGATACTGTTTACGAAAGGGACGGAATTAACTATTTTTGGTCAATTAAAAATTCTAATGATGTTCTCAATAAACTTAAATCTAAAAACTTTCAGGCTTCTAAATTGTCTACATTTGATTTTTCTACCACTGTATACTACGTTACCTCATCATCTTATAAAAGATAAACTTATTGATTTAATTAACCGAACTTTTATTCGGGAGAATACCCAATATTTGGCTTGCAACGAAGAATGTGCTTTTTTCACTTCTGATGTATATAATAATCACAATTTATGGTCGTGTCAAAAAGTCTGTGATGCCTTTGTTTATCTTTTGGATAATATTTTTATTAGATTTGGAACTAAACTTTATAGACAAACTATTGGTATTCCGATGGGAACTAATTGTGCTCCTCTTGTTGCAGATTTGTTTCTTTTTTGTTATGAGAGAGATTTCATGAAGTCTCTCTCAAGTGAAAATCAGGCTGACATTATTGAGGCTTTCAATTCAACTTCAAGATACCTTGACGATTTATTGAATATTGACAATATTTATTTTGACCAAATGGTGGACCGGATATATCCTACAGAACTCCAGTTAAATAGAGCAAATTCTTCCGATACCGAGGCACCTTTTTTGGATTTGAATCTATGTATATCTAATGGTACAGTTTCCACCAAAATTTATGATAAACGGGACGATTTTGATTTTGATATAGTCAATTTCCCTTTTCTGGATGGCGATGTCCCCCGGCGTACCTCATATGAGGTATACATATCTCAACTTATAAGATTCGCCAGAGCTTCTTCAAATCTTAATGACTTTAACTACCGTAATAAAGACCTTACTGCCAAACTTCTTAGGCAGGGCTATCGTTATTTCAAACTTCGTAAGGCCTTTTCGAAATTTTATCGCAGACACAGTACCTTATTAGAAAAATATAGCGTAAGTCTGAAAACACTTCTGCAACAAGGTATATCAGAACCCGAATTTTACGGTGACTTAGTGTACAGATTTAGAAAAATTGTAGGTAAATCTAACTTTTCGGAGCAATTCAGAAAACTTATAAACCGTTATAAAAGAATTGACTATAGCCTGGATATTATGCGGCAGACTGCATGCCTAGTTGTCAACCCAATCATTGTTGATGGCTATGCTTCACTCTTTAATTGCACGACGGCGGTTCGGGCCTCAGACTCAATGACGGCCTCTTCGTAAAATTTTAATCAGTGGGTTGGGGCTTGACGATATATTTTTGGCTTGGCCCGCCGTGGTTCAACTATTGGTTTTCATTTACTCTGGCATACAGTAGAGTTAGCCACGAGTACTCGTCTTTGTTTATTATAGTAATTAATTTGATTTTTATGTTTTCGCTTTGATGCATTGACTGAGTTGGGAGCCTTTATGCGAACCGAAGTTTTATGTATTTCTGTATTAAGAGTAGCATCGGGACCCAGGGTGAAGTTAGCTAGCTGTAAAAGTGTTTAAACCCCCCGGTGGTTTGCTCTTCCGACCGTTCTTAGGCGGTGATCCCGGTGTTAGTCTTACTCTTTGTTGCTTTGTGGTCTATTCTACGAGGCGATTTGTTGTATGTCTTTCCGTGTGTCATTTTGTTCTTGTGTTTTTCGTCCTTTTAGTATTGCGATTACCTCGCTTGGGGAAGAGAGAGCTAATCTTAGTGCTTGTCGTACGTTTGTTCGGTTTGTGCTTGTTTAGATTTGTCGGTTTCCTCTTCCTCTTGGGGTCTGGGAAGGGCTGCGGTTTGTGATTGTGGCACTCCCTGGACTTTTCTTTTACCTTTTTTTCTACAGTCAGCTACAGTATCAGTGCTCCGTATACTCTACAATCCACTACAGACCCAGTACCAGTCCTCCGTATACTCTACAGTCCACTACAGACCAGTCTACAGTCCTCCGTATATTATACAGTCAACTGCAGTACCAGTACTCCGTATACTCTACAATCAACTATAGACCCAGTACTAGTCCTCCGTATACTCTAGTCCACTATAGACCCAGTACCAGTCCTCTGTATGCTATTTAGTTCACTACAGACCCAGTACTAGTCCTCCGTATACTCTACAGTCCATCACAGACACACCATCCAGTCCTCCATATACTCTACATACAGACTCACTACCGGTTCTCCGTATACTCAACAATCCACTACAGATCCAGTGCCATCCCTCCGTATACACTACAGTCCACTACAGTTTCAGTCCTTCATACACTCTACGGTCATCTACAGACTCGGTAGCGGTCCTCCGTATACTCTACAGTCCCTTACAGTCCACGTTTCAGTGCTCCATATACTCTACAATTCACTACAGTCCCAGTTCCTGTCCTCTGTATAGTCATCTACACTCAGTACCGGTCCTCCGTATACTCTACAGTCCATTGCAGTCCAAGTTCCAGTCATCCTTATACTTTACAATCCACTAGAGACACAGTAACAATCCTTCGTATACTCTACAAGTCCACTACAGAATAGACTCAAGTCCTCCGCAATCTGTACAGTCATCTAAAGACCCAATACCAGTCCTCTGTATAATATACTGTCCACCAGATCCAGTACACGTCCTCCCTATACTCTGCAGTCCAGCATAGATCCAGTATGTCTTCCTTATTCTCAACAGACCACTATAGATCAAATATCAGTCCTCCATATACTCTACAGCCATCGTATACCCTGTAATCAAGTACACACCCAGTACCACTCCTCAGTATACTCTACAGTCCGTTGCAGATTAAGAGACCAGTCCTCCGTTTTTTCTACAGTTCAATGTAGACATAGCACAAGTCTTAGCATTCTATCAGTAGGACTGGTATTATGGCAGCAGACTATATCTGATCAGTAAAACTGGTACAGGGGCAGTAGTGAACTGTATCAGTAGGACCGGTACTAGGCCATTACTGGACCATAGCGTATCCATAGAGTTGCTGCTTGGACTGTATTGTATCAGTAGGACTGGTATTAGGGCAGTGATGGACAGTATCGTATCAGTACGGTTGGTAATGGGACAATAGTGGACTGTTGGGTATCAGTAGGACTGATACTAGGACAGAAGTGTACTGTAGCATATCAGTAGGATTGGTACTTGGGCAGATGTGGTCTGTGTCGTATCAGTAGGACTGGTACTGGGACAGTAATGGTCTGTAGGGTATCAGTAGAGCTCCTATTAGGGTAGTAGTGGACTATATTGCGTTAATTAATAGGACTGGTACTGGGACAGCAGTGGACTGAAGGGTATCAATAGGATTAGTCCTGGGGCAGTAGTGGACTTTAGGGTATCGATAAGACTGGTGCTGGGACTGAGGTGGACTGTAGGGTATCAGTGGGATCGGTACCGGGGCAATAGTGGACTATGACGTATCAATAGGACTGGTTCTGTGGCAGTAGTCGACTGTATCGTATCTATGGGTTCTGTGGCAGTAGTCGACTGTATCGTATCTGGAGCAGTAGCAGACGGTAACATATCAGTCAGATACACTGGGATAAACGCGGGCTGTGTTGTATCCGTACGACTAATAATGGGCAGTGGTGGTCTTTATTACATCATTAGGACTAGTACTGGGAAGTAGTAGACTATTTCGGTAGGACTGGTACTGGAACATTGGTGGACTGTAGCATGTCAGTAAGCCTGGTACTGGGACAGTAGTAGACTGTGTAATATCAGTTGAACTGGTAATGGGACATAAGTGTACTGTGTCGTATTAATAGGACTGGTACTGAGGCAATTATTTACTATATCGTTATTGGAGCAGTAGCAATAGGACTGGTACAGGGGCAGTTGTTGACTGTAAGGTATTAGTAAGACTGGTACAGGGGTAGAATGTAGGTTATTAATATGACTGGTACTCTAGCAGTAGTGGACTATATCCTATCAGTAGATCTGGTACTAGAGAAGTAGTGGTACAGAGGGTATCATAAGAACTCGTAGTGGGGCAGATCGACTGTGTTGTATCGATAGGACTGGTACGGGAACAGTAGTCTGTGTCGTATCAGTAAGACTGGTACTGGGGTATAGGTGGACTGTATGATGTCAATAAGATTGAAGCTTGGAGAGTTGTGGACTGTGTAGTATCAGTAAAGCTGACAATGGGACAGTTCTGTACTGTGTAATATCAATAGAACTGATCCTGGAGGGCAGAACTGTACTTTATCATATTGGTAGGACTGGAAATGGGGCAGTAGTGAACTTAGTCGAATCAATATGACTTGATCTGGAGTGGGTTTGGGGGGGGGGATGGGGGGGGGGGGACAGCGGTAGATTATATCATATCAATAGGACTAGTACTGGAATAATAGTTGACTGTGTCGTATCAGTTTGACTGGTACTGGGGTACCGATGGAATGTATCATACCAGTAAGACAGATACTGGGACAGTTATGGACTGTGTAGTATCAATAAGCTTTCTCTTACCTTTTTTAGCAAAGGGAGAGTCATGTACTGTGTCATATCAATAGAACTGATGCTGAAGCAGAAATGTACTATATCGTATACATGTATGTAGGAATGGAACTGGGGTAGTGGTGTACTGTGTCGTATCTCGGGGGCTAAATACTACTGATAAATAGAAGTAGACTGGAGGGTATCAGTAGGACTGGTAATGGGGCAGTGGTGGACTATCGTATCAATAGTTCTGGTATTGAGACAGAAGTTGACTATATCAGATCAGTAGGATTCGTTCTAGGACAGGTTGGTTGTCGTATCAGTAGGACTGGTACTTTGCAGTGGTAGACTGTATCATATCAGTAGAAATAGTACTGCGACAGAAGAGGACTGTGTCGTCGTATAAATATGACTGGTACTGGGCATTGTGTCGTATCAATCGGACTGATACTTGGACAGAAGTGGAGTGTGTAGTATCGATAGGACTGGTGCTTCGGCAGTGGTGGACTGTATCATATCAGTAGGATTGGTACTTGGTCAATATCGGACTGTGTCGTATTAGTAGGACTGGAACTGTGACAGTAATGGGCTGTGTTGTAAGAGTAGGACAGCTATTCGAGGAGTAGTGGGTTCTATCATATCATTAGAACTGTTACTGGGACAAAAGAAGACTGTAGGATATCTGTAATTCTGGTACTGGGGTACGTGGATTGTGTCGCTTCAGTAGGACTTGTACTGGGGCAGAAGGGGACTATATCATATCAGCGGAACTGGTACTGGTACAGTAGTAGACTGTATCTTGTCAGTAGGACTACAACTGGGACAGTAGTGGACTGTATCGTATCAGCAGGACTGGTACTAGGAGAGTATATCATTAGGATCGGTACTGGGACAGTAGTGGACTGTAGTGTATGTGTATTTCTGGTACTGGGGCACTAGTGGATTGTGTCCCCGATGGTAGGACTTCATTGGGGCAAAAGGGGACTATATCATATCAGTGGAACCGGTATTGGTACAGTTATGGACTGTAATATGTCAGTAGGACTACAACTGGGACATGAGTGAACTGCGTCGTATTAGCAGGACTGGTATTTGGACAGTAGTGGACTGGCTTATCAGTAGGACTGGTAATGGGACAGGTGAGGACTATGTCATTTTAGTAGGACTGGTACTGGGACAGAAGTAAGAATATGCAATACAGATAAGACATACAAGCAAACGTTCAGTCGCACAGACCGCAAAGCTTTTAAATAAATAAATAAAATAAAATCCGGAATAACTGCTAGTTTTCAAAAGAAGAAAACAATACGGGTTAACTGCTGTATTTGTTCTCACTTAGTCGCTACTATTACCTGGATAAGCATTATTGATTCCTTTTTTTCTTTTGTTTTGTTGGGGTTTTTTTTAATTGAGTTGGCGCTAAACGACACTCAACCCTTGTGGGTCATTTTGTGTCGTCTCCCAGAGAAATTGAGAAAAGAGATAGAAGAGATGATAGAGGAGATGAAAGAGAGGGAAAAGGAAGAAAGAGAAACAGGAATAAAAGTGAAGAAACAGAAGAAATAAAAACATTCCCCCTCCACCCTAACCCGCTACAAGGATAGCAGGCCTTGCCCAGCTGTAAGCCAATTTCAGTTGGACGCCCCGGTGACGTTAGATACACAACTTCGCCACACCCGACCGCCCCTGGATATTTTGTTTTGTGATGAGGTTTTACGGCCCAGTCAATCCAAATGGGTCCAGTCGAGGGTGGTCTGTTTACCAAGCCAAACGTTTACCGGGCAAGCTCAGTCATCTAGGCGGTTAACCAATAGTATGCACATTCTTTCGCCAGAAACTAACAACTGCCCTTCTTGAATCAGCGGAAGGGAGAGAATGACCGTAGAAAATATTTCATGATCAAATCTCCATGACAGAATGTTGCCGACCTGGCGGGGTCGAACCCGCAACCTCCTGATCACCAATCAGAGACGCATCCAACTAGGCCACCGAGGCCGACCCCACCACCCCCTGTATAAGCATTGTATCGGGATAATAGTACTTTATATGTAATTTGACAATTTGTTTACTCATATGGTTTCTTTGATTGGCTGAAATTGGCCACCACAAGTTTTTATCAATCCTGATGTTTGCTAATATTAGCTAGTTCTTGTTAGAAATAGCCTGGCTAAGGTCAAGGACCGGCCAACATCACTTTTGACGCTGTAGCAAAAAACCTGGCTAAGGTAAAGGACTGGTCACCGTTACTTGTCACTGTTGCCAGACAGCTAAAATAAGTTATTTAACAAACAAATGATGAACCCTGTTGAATTAAACATTATAAAATTGTTGACTATTGTATCGTTAGACATAATGTTATGTTGACCAGAGAACACCAATATTGGCCGAAGAGAAGCCGAGATCATAATTGATATTCTGCGGTCGACATCACATTATTTCCAATGACTCAATAGTCAACAATTTCTGTATCATATAATAACTACTGAATGACAGACAGACTGATTTTTTCCTTTAGATATGCTCTAAATGCGCGAACCTCAACTTCTGGGCAGAAATCTTTGTCCGATAACGATGCAAAACGTTTGCGTTCGAATTTTCCTTCATGATATTTTCCGTAGCATTTCCGCCTGCTGTGGTTTCATATGTCATTGCTGTTTACAGAAGTGTGAAATTATATTTTTATTTTCTTGGTAAAACTATATGATTTTCAAAGAATCGTATAGGCTTTTATACGATAAAAATGATAACTTCAAGCTCCTGTGTCGCTGTTGCTACAGAATTTGGTCAAACTACAACACTGGTTCCCGTACTTGAACAAAATTCAAATAACAGAATGAGATCCAGCACGCTGGTACGTAGTGTAAGTCCCGTTTCTAACACCCCTGCATGTGCTGTTCTTTCTTTGTCTTTACATTTCTAATCGTGCTTTATCTAGGGTATTTGAGCATAGGAATTTCGCCACGCGCTATCGAAGGGAAACCAATCATAGAACTGTTGCGAGAGTTGCGCCCCTTGTAACTATGACCGCTAGCATGTAATATTGGCCGAAACAGTCAGATACATGATTAATTATGCAAGTAAGATAGAAAATGATCTATGAACATTGCAGTTCTTTGACTTCTTTTACTAGATGAGTTCCTCTGTAGTTTATACCATTCAAAAACATTCGTTTTACTTCTTGTTTCCATCTTGTATTGTTGACATGTTCGAAGACAAAAGTAAATCACTTAAAATTATTCACCATCGAACCTTGTAACTACATAACATGTAACATAATGCTTAAGAGTAATAGTAAACTACCAATGGGAAAGTCGGGAAATAATAATGAAAATGATAAAAAAAATAAATAAATAATAATAAAAAAACTCATTTATGCAAAAATTCGCTCAATGAGGGGTGTTAGAAAAGAAATAAACCATTCCGAACTGTGCTCAAATACCACAGATAAAGCACAGTTAAGTTTGGGTTGTACCCATTTGAGCAATCGCTCGCTGCGCTCTCCCGTGCTCAAATAGGTACTACCAAAACTCAACTGTGCTTTATCTGGGGCATTTTAGCAGGGTTCGGAATATTTTTTTTTCTTGCATACCGGATAAGGATATCGGAAAATTACACCGATGCTAGCAAATCTTATCTCACACCCTCTTATCCGTCCCATGGGAAAGATAAAATCGACATTTTTTTCACGTGTTTGATAAACACTGTTTAGGAAGTCACGGTACGCCATTGTTAAGGTTGACATCACTGACCGTAATGATGTCAATAAACGTCACGGTTTTGTCATTACAATATGGCGGACATCTGCAATCGAAGTGACTGCATTATATCTAATACCCAATTTCAGAAATGTAAGATATGCAAGAAAAAGAATCTAACACAAATGTGAGGGACAGATGGAAAAACTTCCCTCGGGATCACAGTCTGACATCACTCGGCAAGCCCCGTAATACCAGACAGTAACCCTCGAGACGGGTTTTTTCTATCTTCCCCTTAAACCCATGATAGAGTCTTATATTTTTTAAGTCTAATTTTAGAAGGCGATGTCATATGAAAAATCTATTTTTAGAAACGAATACAATAAAGTCATATAACGCAGTACTGAAACCACAAAACGTAATATCAAAGTCGTATAAAAGGATGACAAACCACATAGAGTAACAAAACACAAGGCTTTGCTCCATATAAGACAGCCCATAACAGCCTACTGGTGGTGATTTATGTGACTGCTTTTAATCAGATTTGAACATCATTTTGATTGTGACAAAGGTGATTGTTTATTGCATAGATGAACTGAGTCAGATGTCTTCACCATATCAAGCTCCTTGAAATACTCGTTTGATCGCAGACTACCATATTTACCCTAAATATTCCAACATGATAAGCCTGAGCAAACAGTGCAGACCCAGATCAAAATCTGAACAGTTTGATAAACGTCTGCATTGGGAACTTCTAGACACTATGTTTTATCAGGGTCTGCACTGGAAATAAGACAATATAATAGCCAGATGTGCAAGCTTTGATTTTAGGATAGGTACGGTGTATAGTTAGAGCGTCCGAATATTTAAGATAAATACAGTACTCCGCAAGTTCCTCGTAATGTAGATATACGATATGAAAATTTGGTTCTTATGCTTTAGCAAACTTGATTTTGGAAAAAGTAGCTGTTTGCCGGAGTTGGCTGTTGTAGAGAGGTTAATATATAGAAAAAATTTGATCTTTGGACAATCAGAAAAGTGGTTATTTTTAGCGAGGTGGTTGTTGTTGAGAAGTGACCGTTAGTAGAGATGCCACTGTATCTAAGCATGTCATATTATTGTTATAAAATAAATAAATAAATAAATAAATAATTCTTTCTTAGGTCGTCATGTTAAGACAGAAGAAAGAAAAGACCTGCATATGGCATACGCGCAGTTTGAAAACTTGAAAAAAAATGTTCATGAAAAGCGAGACTGGTTGTATGAAGCCCTTTTCCAACATAAGCGCAAAAATCAGTTTTCCAAGATAAGCGCTGTTTTGTGTAGTGCACCTTCGCACTTTTTCCTATTTAAGCGTATTTCCTAGTTAATCGCTTGACAAACGTTTGTGAAGAGACTAAGTTGGAAATAAGCTTAAGTAGGAAAAAATAACGACTATCTTGGAAAACGTATGTCAAGCGACTAACTAGGAAAAGCGCTTAAATAGGAAAATTGGCGAGTGTGTACTACACAAAACAGCGCTTATCTTGGAAAACTGATTTTTGCGCTTACATTGGAAAAGAGCATTCTACAAATAGCCTCGCTTTTCATGAACATTTTTTTTTTTTTTTTCAAACTGCGCGTACACATACATGTCATATGCAGGTCTATTCTTTTATCTGTCGAGACATGAAAGCCTAAGGTATATTTATTTATTTATTTATTTGTTTTAGAACAATAGTACGACACGCAAATAATGCTCAATACTTCAAGATATACAATGCAACTCTATTAACGGTCACCTCTCAACAACAACCAGCTGCCTAAAAAAAAAAAATTTCTATATATTAAACCTCTCTACAATAGCCTTCTCCCTACAACAGCTACTTTTTTTTTTCACTTAAACCTTAAACTGCCAATCACAACAGTTGTCGTCTGCTTTGTCATCTGCTTGTGATTTAAGTCATTTTTGCAAACTGCTTCTCTAGGAGCAGTCCGATCAGGGTCCACACTGTTTGTCTGTATGCAAAAATAGGTTTGAAAGGTTTTTTTTTTTTTTTTTTTTTTTTTTTTTTTTTTAATCTTGTTCAATTTATTCTGTATTATGCCTGTTACATATTACCTCTGGAAACCAGGCATTTCCAAAGGTATTTTCCAGACAACCACTCTGTCTTAACATAATGTCTTAACATAATGAGCACCCTTCAGCAGCATTCTCCCTGACAGTCTGGATCCTGTCGTACATGTTATACATATATAATAAATTTATGTGTAAAATATAAGGGTGCTCCTTTCTCTCACAATTACCTCTCACACAAAAATTAGCTGTGATAGTGGCATATATATACACATTTATCCATAATACTATAGACAAATAGGGAACAAGACTTTTTTGGGTGAATATACTTTACTGTGTTCCAAAGGACTGTCCTGGCATACATTTTACAGAACCAGTAATTAAGTTATCTGTATATTTAACTGTTAAAACACTGGGGTAAAGGGGTTTAGTGTGTAGAGTCCAAGCATTCCTGGTTTTTGAATATGTATGCTATCAGGCTTTTAATTATTGCAAATGATTTCAGTATTCTGAACAACCATCACAGATGGGTCAGGCTTTGACTGTATGGACTGTTGGGTTGGCAAATATATAAGTTTCTATTTTACCTATATCATTCAGTAGCATTTGATATGGATACCAGTCTTTTTGGAATTCAGTTAACTCATTTTTTGACAGAGAAATTTCCATAAGCGTTTTATACAATAAAAGTAATTTCTTCTTAAATACTTCAAGGTGCAGTTGTCGCTTGTTACAGCGAGTAATGTATATAAAGTATTTGGAATAGAGAAAAATTATATTAAGTGGCTTTGGAATGTGGTTGTTTCTGTCTAGACCAAACATAAACAATTCTTCCTCTATGTTGCATTGTATGCCTTTATTTTTCAGCCACTGTGACAATTTATTAAGAAATAACTGGATCTTTTCACAGGTCCAGAAAAGATGATGTATTGTTTCATCGTGAGAATGGCAGTAATAACATTGTGAATCATTTTTAAGCTTCATTTTAACTAAAAGCGTATTTGTCACCAAAATATTATGATTAATGCTTGTCTGAAACCATTGTATAGCAGGATATTTTATTATACTAAATGGGTAATTGTATATTTTCTCCCATTCTTGATCTGTAAACTTATACTTCTCATTCCATGTTTTCTTGCCTGTTGGTTGTTCTGAATTTTTATTCAGCATATTATACATTGCTTGCGCCCCTGATTTTTGCTGGAGGAAGATTTGGATATGACTTGGTATGAATGGGTTTTCTAATTTTCTTGTTATTCTCATATTTAACCTTATTAAATAAGATTTTACTGAATCTATTATTCCTTGATATTCCAAAAAGTTCAAACGACTTCCCGTATGTATCCTGATTTCCTGATAACTGTAGAACTTTCCATTTTCATTTACTAAGTCATTGACAAATCTGATACCTTTATTGTGTAGAGTTTTATGAAAAACATGCTTTTTGCCTATTGTAATATTTTTATTATAAAATATTGGACTTTTCAAAATGTGTTCTTCATCTTTTTCCATTTTATAGTTTATATCAAT
Source organism: Anodontia alba (assembly GCA_964016985.1). Taxonomy (NCBI): domain Eukaryota; kingdom Metazoa; phylum Mollusca; class Bivalvia; order Lucinida; family Lucinidae; genus Anodontia; species Anodontia alba. Next base: position 119,648,836 of record OZ024823.1, read on the forward strand.
AACCGCTTTTAATACATCTTTCCAAAACTGATTTTTAATTGTATTGTAAATATCTGTAATGTATTCTATGTTACATGTTGTCAACTTCTCCAAATTAATATGTAATTTTATTGACTCTTGCCATTTATTTTCGCTTAAAAGAAGTCTTCTTATCCATGTAGATTTTAATGCTTTTACAAAAGCATTAAGATTAGTCATTTTGAGTCCTCCTTCTGCATACTGTTTTACAATAACCGATTTTTTAATTTTTGGATTGTTATTCCATAAGAAGTCATAAAGAGTGTTATTGATTTTTTCACTTGTAATGGCATCTGGATTTGGTAAAGATATAAACAGAAGATTAAATAGCGGTATAATTAGTGTTTTAATAACTGTAATTTTTCCTATAGGCGATAAGCTCCGTCTGTTCCATTGTTTCAGTACTTTTTCCATTTGTGTTATTTTTGGAATATAGTTTTCTTTCATCATTTTTCCTAAATCTGTATTAAAGTGAATTCCTAATAATTTGAATTTATTATTACCCCATAATAGTTTCCATTTTGTTTTTATTGATCGTGTACTAAATTTTTCTGAACCAATCCAAACTAACTGTGTCTTATCTAAGTTGATATTTAAACCTGATATTTTTGAAAACTTTAAAAGTTCCTCCTGTGTTTGGTTAAGCGATGTTTCTGTACCATCTAAGATAGCTGATGTGTCATCTGCATACTGTGAAATCTTAAGTTCTACATTATTGATATTTATGCCTTTTATGTTTTCATTTTTCCTTATCTTTGTTGCAAGGAACTCTGCACAAATTACATACAGGTAAGGGGAGAGTGGGTCCCCTTGACGACAGCCGCGCTCTATGTTAAAAAAAGAAGATAAATGTCCTGACAGAATTACTGCAGATGTAATATTATTATAAAAAGCTTTAACCCATTTCCTGATTGATTCGCCAAAATTTAGATGTTCCAGTGCTTTATATAGGAAATCCCATGATAAAAAGTCAAAAGCCTTTTCAAAATCTATAAGTAATAATAATCCTGGAATATGGTGATCCTCGGTGAATTTCATTGTATCATATATCACTCGTATGTTTTCTACAATAGATCTACCTTTTATAAAGCCAGTTTGATCGTTGTTTATTATTAAGTCTAAAACTGTTTTAATTCGATTGGCAATGGCCCCAGATGCAAGTTTATACACTGTGTCCAAAAGTGTTAATGGTCGCCAGTTTTTCAAAAATATTTTTGGTTTATTGTCTTTTGGAATGCAGGTAATAATGCCTTGCTTTTGTGTTATTGACAATTCCCCTATTTTATAGCCATAGTTTAAAGATCTCAGTATAAATGTCCCTAGCTGTTTCCAAAAAACTTTAAAAAATTCAGCTGAAAATCCACTTAAACCTGGACTTTTACCATTTTTCATGTTTTTCAGTGTATTTGAAATTTCATGTAGTGTTAAAAGACCTTCTAGTTTTTCTGCTTGCTCATCAGTAATTTTTTTCATACTATGCCCTACATATTTGTTTAAGTTTATATTTACTAACTCTGTCTCCCTGCTGGAGTACAAATTCTTATAAAATAATTCTGTTTCTTTTAAAATGATTTCCTGGTCTATTAAAACTGTTCCGTCATCTTTCTGTAATTGCTGCATTGTTTTTATAACATAATTATGTTTTTCTAGACCACAAACGTATTTGGTTGGTCTTTCACCTTTGTCTTTATATTCAGCCCGTGATCTTATCAAATTACCTTTTAATTTTTCTTGTCTTAGCTCGTAGAGATCTGTTTTTAATATATCAAGTTCTAATATCTTATTTTCATTTAAGTTATTTTCTAATAGTGTGATTTTATTTATAAGTTTCTTTTCTAAGTTATTTTTTTGTTTATTTTTATAACTGGCATAGGAGATTGACTGTCCTCTTAATTCCATCAATAGCACATCTAAAAACAATTGATCATTTATGTTAAACTGTAAATCCATGTCCGGAGTTCTTTCTATTTCATCAATATTGTATACTGGTAAGGCATACTGTTTCTTAACTTCTGTGTTTCTTAACTTCTGTTGTTTCTTAACTTCTGTAGGTTTGAAAGGTTTGCTAGAATGTTTAGCAGACGCTTCTTTAGGAGCAGTCTGATCAGGGTCCACACCGTTTGTCTGTATGCAAAAATAGGTTTGAAAGGTTTGCTAGAATGTTTAGCAGACGACATAAACAGACGACATTTTCAGATGCAGGTTTTCTTGGCATTTTAAGGGTTAAGGCTATTTTGCTAAAGCATAAGGACCAGCCTTTTATATCGTAGGAACTTGCTGAGTAACTTATTTACCCTAAATTTTACGTACCTATCCTAAAAATTTAACTTGCCCATTTGGCTAATTAGTAGTGTGTCTAAAAGGTTCCCAGTGCAGACCCTGACTCAAACTGTTTGAATTTTGATCTGGGTCTATACTGTTTGCTCAGGTTATACTATGTCGGACTATTTGTTTGTTTGTGCTGAGGTTTTACGGCCCAGTCAACCCAATAGGGCCATGTCGAGCGCGGTCAGATTACCTAGCCACACATTTACTGGGCAGGCTTAGTCCTCTAAGCGGTTAACCAGTATTGTGCACATTCTTTCGCCAGAAACTGACAACTGCCCTTCTTGAATCACCGTAGAAAATATTTCATGATCAAATCTCCACAAAATAATGTTGCCGACCCGGTGGGGGTCGAACCCGCAACCTCCTGATCCCCAGTCGGAAGCACATCCAACTGAGCCACCGAGGCCGGCTGTCAGAATATCAAGGGTAAATAAGGTAGTCTGCGGTCAAACGATTATTTTAAGGAACTTAATATGGTGAAGACATGTATCTGCCCTAGTTCATCTATGCAATAAACAATCACCTTTGTCTCAATCAAAATGATGTACAAGACTGATTAAAAGCAGAAACGCTTATCAGTTTAATGTCACATAGATCACCACCAGCAGGTTATAATGGAACGCCATGGCTGTCTTAAATTCTCAAACACCTTTTGTTTTGTGTTTTGTTATACGAGTTTGATGTTACTCTATGCGGGTATAGTATTTCATTATGCGACATTATTGTTACGCTATGTGAATTGGACATTATGCTTTGTGTATTTATTATTTAACTATGTGGCTTTGTTATCCCCTTTTGCTAGTTTAACCCATTTATGCAGAGTGGATTCTTCTACCATACCTCTTTAGACCAGTTCATTTCCAGTAAAAGGGGTGTCTGATTAGTTTTTTATTATTTCCTTCTTGTACAGAAATTCCTGTACTTAATGCAAACACTGTAGACCCTAATGAGACGCCGCGTTCTGTGGCGTCTGATCTGCGTCTGTACTGTTTGTCAATGTCCCATTTATAGGACGCTAGGCACAAATGGGTTTTATGCATTTCCTCATACCTTTTGTGGACATTTTATTTCGTTATGTCGCTATGGCTGGCTTGAATGTGGTAGGGAGGTGGGGGAGGGGGTGTCTGAATTTTGCCTGCTACGTAGGCTAGGACTATTTTTCGGGGGGGGGGGGGGGTTAAAATTTTGAAATTTACTATGTTTTGGGGTTTGCTCATTTGCACGTATTTGTTTTTGGGATCACTTTCAAAACTGACTATTTATCAAAAATCTTGGTATTTTTTTGGATACTGTAAGAATTGGGGTTAGAATTTTCTGTTGAACTGATAATTGTTTTTATTTTGTTTTAACAGATCTATTTCTGCTGTGCATCAGTTCAGTGCCTTTAAAATAAAAACAAAGCTTATTAATACAATCATTATACGGAAAAATAAATGAAAACCACAATTTTACAAAAACAAAGCAAGGGGACTATTTTTTTTAGGTATGCTAACATCTGCAGATATTTTTGGGGGTATGGCTGAATACCGTATTTTTTTTATTTTTATTTTTTATTTATTTATTTATTTATTTTATTTTTTTTTTTTTTTGTGGTAAACACTAGATGCTGGGACCCAGTCTTTGTAGTCGAGTACCACTCCCCCATCCCCTGGGGCTGATGCTGTATATGTAAGGAAGGCGCGTTTACGTCATGTGACAACTCTTTACATTATGTGAGTGTGTCATTGCGGCAAGTGAGTTTGTCATTACATTTTATGAGTTTGATATTACGTATGTGAGTAGTCATTACGTTATGTCTGTTTCTCATTACGTTATGTAAGTTTTTCATTACGTTATGCGAGTATATTACTTCATGTGAGTTGCCAATACGTTCCGTGACTTTGTAATAACGTTATATCATAAACAGTAAATGGCGGAAATTAACGAGATTTTCCCACTTATAGAAAGGTGCTTGACAATACTTAATACCCACTATTACCGTTTGTGTTGGCAAACGCGAGTCATCTATCTTTCTATCTATCTATCTGTCTATCTGTCTGTCTGTCAGTCTGTCTGTCTGTCTACCTGCCTGCCTGCCTGCCTATCTATCTATCTATCTATCTATCTATCTATCTATCTATCTATGTTACATTTTCTAGTGATTAGTTTCTAACAATAGATTTTCTATGGAACATCGACTTTTGACTTTAGACAGTGGAATTACACTAAATGCCAGCTTGCCGCATCTCTTACTGATATGATACAGTCCACCAATGCCCAGTACCAATTCTACCGATATGACACAGTTCACTTCTGTCCCAGTACTAGTCCTTCTGATATGATACAGTCTACAACTGCCCAGTACCAGTTCTACTGATACGATAGCCAACTTATATCCCAGTGCGACTCCTACTTATATGAAACAGTCCACTACTGCGCAAATACTAGACCTTTGATACGATAGTCGACTACTGCAACAATACCAGCCTACAGTCCACTACTGCCCCAGTTTCAGTCCTGTTGATACCCCACAACCCAATACTGCCCCAGTGCCAGTCTTGTTGATACGACACAGGTCACTTCTGCCCCAGTATCAATCCTACTGATACGCTGCAGTACACCTTTGACCAAGTACCAATCTTATAACGTCACCGTCCACCACTGCCCCAGTACCAGTCCTTACTAATATCCTACAGCCACCTACTGTCCCAGTAACAGTCCTAATCATACGACACAGTACAATACTGCCAATAGTGCCAGTTTTACTTATAAGCTACAGTACGCTACTGCCCTAGTGGCAACCTATCGATACGTCACCGTCCACTGCTGGCCCTATTCGCATTGTCCACTGTTGGCCTAGTACCAGTCTTAGTCCAATACTAGCCGGCCTCGGTGGCTCAGTTGGATGCGCGTCCGACTGGTATCGGCAACATTCTTTCGTGGAGATTTGATCATGAACTTTTTTTCTACAGCCATTCTCTTCCTCAGCAGACTGAAGAAGGGCAGTTGTTATTTTCTGGCAAAATGATGTGCACATTACTGGTTAATCGCTCAGAGGACTAAGCCTGCCCAGTAAAAGTGTGGTTAGGTTAACTGACCGCGCTCGACATGACCCAATTGACTGGGCCGTAAAACCTCAACAAAAAACAGTCCAATACTGCCTCAGTATCAGTCTCATTGATACGACATGGTATACTACTGCCCCAGAATCACTACTTATACACTTCAGTACACTACCTACCCCAGTACCAGTCTATTGATACGTCGCAGCGCAGCCCATTACTGCTCCTGATAAAGTCCTACTGATACCCTACAGTCCACAACTGCCCCAGTACCAGTCCTATTGACACGACACAGTCCACTACTGCCCCAGTACCAGTCCCATAGATATCCTACAGTCCACCTTTGCCACAGTACCAATTCTACTGATACCTTTCAGTCCACTCCTGCCCCAGAACCAATCATATTCATACCCTCGGTCCACTACAGCCCAAGCACCAGTTCTATTGATACAACACAGTCCACTACCACCCCTAGTACGAGTTCTACTGATACCCTATAGTCTACTGTCCCAGTACCAGGCCTGCTGACTGGAAATAGCCCATTTCTGTCCAAGTACCAGTCCTTCTGATATGAAGTCCACTACTGTTCCTGTACCAGTCTTTCTTATATGATGTCCAATACTGCCCTAGTACCAGTCCTACTGATACCCTACAGTTCTGTCCTGTCCTGCCCCAGTACCAGTCCTATTGATGCACCACAGTCCACTTTCGCACTAGCACGGGTTCTACTGTATACCCTACAGTCTACTACTCCCAGTACCAATCCTACTGATATGACACAGTCCACTACTGCCCCAATCCCTGTCCTACAGATAACCTACAGTCTACCCCTGTCCCAGTACCAGTCCTACTGATAATACAGTCCACTACTGCCCTAGTACCAGTCCTACTGATATGATCAATTCCACAACTGCCACAGTACTAGTCCTGTTTGTGCGGCTCAGTACACTACTGCCCCAGTACCAGTCCTACATATACGATACCGTACATTACTGCCCCATAACCAGTTCTATTGATATGACACAATACACTACTGTCTCATTACATGTCCTACTAATACCACACATTTACTAATGTCCCAGTACCAGTCTTACTGATCTGATACAGTCCACCAACGCCCCAGTACCAGTCCTACTGATACGATGGAGTCCATTACTGTCCTAGTACTAGTCCTACTGGTATGATACAGTCTACTACTGCCGAGTACCAGTCCTACTGACACGACACAGCCAACTACTGCCCCAGTATGTCCAGCTTATACGATACAGACCATTATGCCCCAGAACTAGACTTATTAATACGATAGTCGACTACTGCTCCGGTACCAGGCCTACTGGTACCCTACAGTCCACTGCTGCCCCAATATCAGTCCTGTTGACACCCTGCAATCCACTTCTGCCCCAGTACCAGTTCTATTGATACGACACAGTTCCAATCCTACTTACAAGCTACAGTACACTTTTGCCCCAGTACCAATCTTAGTAATAAGTCACAGTCCACTACTGCTCAAATACCAGTCCTATTGATACTATTGATACCCTACAGTCCACCATTGTCCCAGTACCAGTCATATTCATACGACACAATACACTACTGCCCCAGTACTAGTCCTACTTATACGCTATAGTACACTACAGGCCCAGTGTCAGCCCTATTGGTACGTCACAGTCCACTGCTGGCAAGTACCAGTCTTAGTGATATTCAGCAGTCAACTATTGCGCCAGTACCAGTCTTATTGATACGACACAGTACACTACTGCCCAAATGCCAGTCCTACTTAAACATTCGATACAATATTTATATACTGGCCCAGTTCCAGTCCTGTCGATACTTCGCAGTCCACTACTGTCCCAGTACCAGTCCTACTGAAACCCTTCAATCTACTTCTACCCCAAGCCCAGTCCTATTGATACTGCCCCAGTACCAGTTCTACTGATACTCTACAGTGCACCTCTGCCCCAGCACCAGACCAGTCCTATTGTTACCCTACAGTCCACTTCTGCCGAAGCACCAGTCCTACTGATACCCTGTAGTAAACAGTATGTATCAGTATCAGTATCAGTCCAACTAATACCCAACAGTCCATCACTGTTTCAGTACCAGACCTGTTGATACGACACATTCAACTAGTGCCCTAGTACCTTTTCTTATGATACCCTGCAGTTCAACACTGTCTAAATACCAGATCTATCGATACGGCAGTCCATTACTGCTCTAGTAACAGTACTACCGATACGCTACCGTGCACTAATACCCTAGTACCAGTCCTACTCATATGACACTGTTCACTTCTGCCCTAGTATCAACCCTGCTGATAGGATACAGTCTAGCACTGCCCCAGTACCAGTCCTGCTGATATACTACAGTACACTTCTATCACAGTGATACCGTCCTACTGATACCCTGGAGTCATCTACTGTCCCAGTACCATTCATACTGATACAATAATGACCATTACTGTCTCATTACAAACCTTTCTGATATGATGCTGCCCATCACTGCCCCAGTAGAGGTCCTACAGATACGATACAGTTCCAGTGACAACTCTATTGATACGCTACACTCCAGTACTTTCCTAGTACCAGTCCTGCTGACACAGTCCGCTACTGCCATTGTACCAGTACTTTTGTTCAGAAACATTCCACTACTGCCCATCTACCAGTGCTACTGATAGAATGTAAGGAGGACTAGTACTGTGTCTGCTGTGGGCTGTAGAGTATACGGAGGACTTATACTGATTCTTTAACGGACTGTAGAGTTTGAGGACTGGTACGGGGTCTGCACTAGACTGCAGGATATACGATGGACAGGTATTGGGTTTGTATTGGACTATACTTTATACGAAGGAGTGGTACTGGTTCTGTAGTGGACCTAGGATTATACGGAGGACTGATACTTAGTCTGTATTGGACTGCAGAGTAAAAGTAGGACTGGTACTGGGTCTGTAGTAGACTGTAGATTATAGCGAGGACAGTATCTGGGTCTGTAGGGGCCTGTAGTGTATACAGAGAACTTGTAATGTGCCTGTAGTGGACTGCAGAATATACAGAGGACTCGTAGTGGGTCTGTAGCATACAAAGGATTGGTACTGGGTCTGTAGTGGACTTTAAATTTTAGGGAAGACTGTATCAGAGTATGTGGGGGACTGTAGAGTATATTGAGGACAGGTTGTCTGTGGTGGACTGCAGAAGACTGATACTTAATCTGTACTGGACTGTAGATTATATGGAAGATTCACTTGGTCTTTAGTGGACTGTAGAGTATACGGAGGACTGGTATTGTTCTGTAGTGGACTGTACAGTATACGGACGTCTAGGACATGGTCTGTAGTGGATTTTGTAGAGAATACGGAGGACAGGTACTGAGTTTCTAGTGGGTTGTAGAGTATACGGAGGATTGGTACTGTTCCTATCGTGGAATGAAGGGTGTATGGAGAACTAGTACTGAATCTGTAGTTGACAGAGGATATGAAGGACTGGTACTGTGTTTATAGTAGTCTAAAGTGGTCTGTAGAGATTACGGAGGACTGGAACTTGGTTAGATTGTCCTCAGTCTCCAGTGACTGTCCCCGTAGTGTAGGGCGTTTACCAGGGCTTTGCATTAGAAAATATGAAAGCCCCGCTTTTCCCCGTTCCCGTACGGCCTGAGGTTTCAAATGACTGTTGCCTTATTTGTTTCATATTTGTATTGTTTGACTTTGTCGTAACCCCATTCTCATGATTCTTGCATGGATTTGACGAATAAAATATGTAGATTTCCATGTTCGTATTTTGTCTTTACAATCCATTTTATGGATTGGTCAATGGAAATTGGCTTGATTTTATTTGCTTTGGAATAAGTTCATTTCCTACAAGTACAAATTGTCTGCAAACAGATCAAGCTCAGACTGTTGTAGCAGAGATGACAAGTTAGGTATGATTTCATTATGAGAGAGAGAGAGAGTGGGGGGGGGGGGGGGGGGGAAGGGGGGACTTGAGTTATAGTGGTAGTAACTGCCCAGATTTTTCAAAAACATGACCTATTTTTAAAATCCTGCACATTTTTCTTTTTTTTTTTTTTTTTTTTTTTTACATTTTAGACCCATTCTGCTCAAATACCGCACCTAGAGAGAGAGAGAGAGAGAGAGAGAGAGAGAGAGAGAGAGAGAGAGAGAGAGAGAGAGAGAGAGAATCTAATTCGCTTCTTATTTTAGCTTTTCTATTTACAATTCATAGTTTTAACCCATATCAGGAGCATAGATAGCTGGATAGAGTATCTTGCGCCAAGGTAAAGGCAAAGAAATCGCCTCAAAGAGAGCAGTACATATGATTTGCTTTTATGTCTGTGTGAAGTAATAAATGTATATTGATCAGAGAAGTAGCTGAAGCTATATAAATTAGGCATACAAACACATTCCCCTTTTAAAAGCAGTGTTTTCTACCGCTTAAAGAACCTTTCTTCTTGAAGGTATAGGAGTTCATAAACAGTACGACTTGAGACAGCCAGACAAGTTTAAGAACCTGTTGATATATAATGTTTTGCAGACAACAGGGATGTAATGCTGAACAGTTTGACTAAGGCTATAAAACTATATTTTCCGAGTTAACCGAAGAATGGTTTCTTGGTTAACAGACACAACTTACGGTTTAATAGATTTTCCGGGATAACAGCACTGTACTACAAACATAAGGTATTTACGCATATAAGACAGTCATGGCGTTCCATAGGCTATATTATCGTAAAAGAGGTGGAAGGATAAGTATCGCTGCATATACATTTGTTGACTTCGCTTAACCTTCATAGTCGTAATGAATGTAACTATTATGTAATTGATAAGGCATGCATCTAGTTATTGCGACCGGTAACCTAAAATTTAAAATATGCAACGTGAAACTCACACACACGCGCGCGCGCACACACGGAGTACATTATAATTTAAGGCAGATGGCATGTTAATACTGATTAACTTTTAATTTACATCAGTGTCAAGACCTTATAAAATTTACAAAGCGCAAGCTAGAAATCATAAAACTCTACACCAGGCGAAAGACGCCGTTGCATTTTGTGTTAAAATCAATGGCCATACATCTTATTAGGATGATTTGTATATGAAAATGATGTCCACTACTGACCACAGATATTGATTTTTCCAACTTAGTCGTTTTTCCCACTTAGTCGTTTTTCCAACTTAAGCGCTTGACATACGTTTTCCAAGATAGTCGTTATTTTTTCCTACTTAAGCGTATTTCCAACTTAGTCTCTTCACAAACGTATGTTAAGAGACTAAGTTGGAAATACGCTTAAGTGGGAAAAAATAACGACTATCTTGGAAAACGTATGTCAAGCGCTTAAGTTGGAAAAACGACTATATGAGAAAAACGACTAAATTGGAAAAATCAATATCTGCACCGAGCATCATTGTTTTGTATACAAATCATCCTATTAACTCTTTCACTGCCACAGGCGAAAATGATAGATTTTACAAACAACACAGATCCAGATGAGACGGCTCAATGAACCGTATCATCTGGATCTACGCTGTTTGACATTCAGTCTTTCAACTTCACATATAAACGTCTTCCCAAACGATAGAAAAGCAGACGACAAATGTCGTCTGAAATTTGGCGCTGAAAGAGTAAAGTGTGTGTGGTCGTTGATTTTAACACAAAATGCAACGGCGTCTTCCGCCTGGTGTAGAGTTTTATCGTTTCTTGCATGTCCAGCTTGCATCTTGAAATTGGTATAATTGTAGGCCTAAGTTAATCAGTATTTACATGCCAGCTGTGTGTGTTTGTGTGTGCGTGCGTGCGTACGCGCGCGCGGGTGCGTGCGCGTGTGTGAATTTCACGTTGCATTTATATTAAAAATTTTAGGTTGTTGGTCGCAATAACCCTATGCTTTATCAGTTACATTTTTGTTATATGCATCACGACTATGCAGGTTAAGAGATATGTAGCGATACTAATCCGTCGAATACAGCACCTCTTTATCTTAAAGGCCTAACTCGGTAGTCCTGGAGAACTTTTCAGTGATTGGCATTAATTACTTGTGAGGGTGATATATACTTCACTAAGAAGCCATTATTACAGCATGTGGCTGATCTGTCCAGCTGACAGGCCACTGGCTTTAGTTTACATGACCATCTTGTAATCTTGAAATGACTAAAACATTGTTTCAGGGCATCCTCCTTATCCGAACTAATATAATTTTTAATAGAAACACACAAATAATCTGAATATTTACAATATAATATTTTTTTTTTTTGTGTGTGTATGTGTGTAAATTAATTATGACCATAATGTTTTACAAGTTTTCAAAGTTTCTTTTATAACTGTCTCATAAAATACCTTTGAGTAAACTTTGTGTCTGCATTTATCCTGGTTATATGTTGTTGTTTTTTTTTCATAAATTACTAAATACTGATAAAAAGAATCATTTGATGAGCAAGCACTTCAGGTACCACTATTTTTTGCACATGTCCTAGGTGCAGTAGTACTTTAGAAAATATTGACATCAAGTTCCATCTGTATTACAATGGAGAGATAGTAGGGAAAAAGAAAAACCAATAGAAGACCGAGCATTTGATTTGTCTCAGGTGTTTACAGAGTTTGAAGACCTAGGCTTCTACTGAAGCTGGGAAATCTTTGACACTAAATTATCTATGTATTACAATGGAGAAAAAGAAGTGTGTGTGTGTGTGTGCATGTGTGTGTGTGTGTGTGTGTGTGTGTGGTAAAGGATAGAATAAAAAAAAAAAAAGAAAAAAACAACAAAGAAATCTAGACGATTCCTAAAGGGGATGAATGCCACAGCTACTGTCAGTTTGGCTTTTTAGATTTATTATTCTGAGCAAATAGCAAGCGATTTTTTTAACATTTCTAAGTAAATCAATGGCATGTAACTCTTATAATAAAAATTTGATCAGAAATCTGTGACCTTCATGCACATGCCCTGCCTATATTCTTTCTTTGCTGCAAGTTTCAAAATATCTTGAAAACTGTAGAAGTTGCGGAGATACGAACCGTACTATCCCATGTATACAGGGCTATATTTCTAAGTAAATCAAGAGTATGTAACTCTAGCAATAAAAATTGATCAGAGTTCTGTGACCTTTATGCACATTCCCAGCCTATATTCTTACTTTGCTGCAAGTTTCAAACTAGAATGAGCAGTCTCTGGCATGCCATGACAAATTCTTACATTTTCACCACTAAGCAGAAAGAAGTGAAAAATAATGTTGCTCTCATACACCCTTACCCCACTGGAAAGTCATGTAGCAAGTCTGGTTAAATTTTGCCTAGTGGTTTAAGAGGAGACAGCGTGATGGACAGACAAACAGATGGACAGACCGTGTGATGGAAAAGTGTGTTGCTGTCACACACCTTTACTATGTGGGGAAGTCATGTAGCAAGTTTGGTTAAATTCTGCTCAGTGGTATAGCAGAAGATAATATGATAGCCAGATGGATACTGGTCGGACCAGTGAACAGACAGACAGACAGACAAAGATAATGTTGCTCTCGCACACCCTTACAACAAGGGGAAGTCACGTAGCAAATCTGACTAAATTCCGCTCAGTTGTTTAGGAGGAGATAGTGTGACAGATAGATGGGCCGACGCCGGGCTGATGGACGGACAAACAGATGGAAAATTAATGTTGCTCCCGTACACCTTTACCATGAAGGGAAGTCATGTAACAAATTTGGTTAAATTACGCCCAGTAGTTTAGGAAAAGATAGTGTAATGAACAGATGGAAGGACGCCAGACAGATGGACGGATGGACGGAAAAATAGTTGTGCTCTTGCACACCCTTTCCATGAGGGGAAGTCATGTAGCAAGCTTGGTTAAATTCTGCCTAGTAGTCTAGGAGACAGATGGCCGGACGCCGGACTTACGGACGGATGGGCAGACGAAAAATTAATGTTGCTCTTGTACACCCTTACCATGAGGGGAAGTCATTTTTGTTAAATTCGGACCAGTGGTTTAGGAGGAGATAATGTGATGGACAGATGAAAGGATGCCAGGCAGATAGAGGGATGGCTGGAAAAATGATTTTGCTCCGGCACACCCTTACTATGAGGGGAAGTCATATAGCAAGTTTGGTTCAGTTCCGCCCAATGGTTTAGGGGGAGACAGATGGAGGCAATCACAATATCCCCACACTTACAAAAACAAAAAACAAAAAAATAAGTGATGGGTATAATCATTATCTTGAAAACTCTAGGAGAAATTTCGAAGACACAAATCCTTCTATGCCATGTGTATACGACAAACATTTCTAAATAAATCAAGGATATATAACTATAACAATAATAATTAAATCAGAGTTCTGTGAAAGTATGTACATGGCCAGTTTATATCCTTTCTATGGTGCAAGTTTCAAACCATTTCCTTTAAAACTGTAGGAGTTGTGGAGACACGAACAGTTCTATAAAGTGTGACAGACGGACAGACAGTCATGTCCAGACACGGACACACCGATGTATAACGGAGAATAAAATTATATGCCCTTCTCCACTTCATGGCCGGGGCAAACTATACGCCCTCCTCCACTTCGTGGCAGGGGCATAAAAATATATTAATAAAACTCATATTTCTAAGTAAATCAAGGCTATGTAACTATAACAATAAAAATGATCAGATTTGCTTTAAACATATTTTATTTCACAAAGTATACATGGGTACAAATAATTATAATGTTGTGAAAATACATATTAAAGGATCAGAATGAAAGCAATGTTGGTCAGATTTCTGTGACCTTTACTGACATGCCCAACCTATATCTTTTTACTTTGCTACAAATTTGAAGCCTATAGGAGAAGTTACGGAGACACGAACATGTGTATAAGACAAATGTTCTAAGTAAATCAAGGGTACAATGTAACAAAAATGATTCAGTCAGAGTTCTCTGACTTGTATGCACATGCTCAAGCTGTATGCTCTAGCTATCCTTACTATGGTGTAAGTTTAAAACCATTACCTTGAAAACTAGGAGTTGCAGGGACACAAACAGTACTTTAAAGTATGGTGGACAGTTGCATGGGTGGACACACGGACGTATGACGAAGGGTAAAACTATATGCCCTCCTCCACTTTGTGGCGGGGGTATAAAAATCTATTGATAAAACTCATCAGTTTAGTTTTCTTTTCCACAAAAGACTCAAGGTTTATATAATTTTTGAAGATCCCGGTTTCTGTAGAAGCTGTGAAATCTCTGATGAAAATTTGATTGGAGGGAAAGCAAAATGGACAAGTAAATAGACGAATAGACAGAAGCAGGCCAGTTCTCTTTCCTGCAACATTACCTGTCTTACTGAATCTCTGTACCAACTTCAAGTCCCTTAGCGCAGTAGTTCCAGAGAAATGTTCGATGGGGAATATTGTAATAGGAGAGAATGAAAATTGGACAAATAAATGAAAGATTAAGCAGGAGCAGGTCTCTTTTCCACAATACAACGAGTCATATTCAACATTTGTACCAAATTTCAAGATCCTCGGTGCAGTAGTTACACAAAAAAAAGTTTGATGGAAAAAAAAAGTTTTTACAGACAGGCAGACAGACAAACACACAGAAAAGACTAAACCTATATATACTCCTGGCTTACTATGTATGCTGGGGCTATAAATGTGAAAAAAATTTAGTCCTATAGCCATATGCAAACAACAAAGGCCCAGCTCAGCCTGCATAATATTATCAAGACCTATTCTATTTGTTCATATGTTGTATGGTATCCAATGATTTTATAATAGGACAGTAAACACATTTATCAGGGCACAAGTGTGCAGGTCGATCTGACACTTCACTGAGTATGTGTATGTGTTTAGCCACATTAGAATCAGGAAGAAATTCACTGACCCTGGCTAAGGTAATTTCTCTTATGCAAACCTGACAATGAATAGTTCAGTGTTGATGAGCTGAAGATTTTATCAGCCACTTGGGACCAATTATAATTATTTCTGACAGGTTAAATAGCCAAATTCTGGGAGAAACTCAGGGTCTAAATTTATGGTCAATGTCGGCCTTTAACGAAACAGCCTATGGAACGCCATGACTGTTTGATATGCCGCAAACACAACATTATTGTTGTCTCGGAAATCGATTTAAACTGTAAATCGTGTCTGTTAACCCTGATACTATTTTTCGGTTTCCTCGGAAAAATATAATTTTATAGCATCAGCCAAACTGCTTAGTATTGTATCCCTGTTGTCTGTAAAACGTTATATTTGAACAGGTTCGCAAACTTGTCTGGTTGTCTCAAGTCTCACTGATTATGAGCTCCGTACCTTCAAGAGGAAATGTTCTTTAAGAACTTGAAAACACTGATTGTAGAAGGGAATATGTTTGTACGGCTAATTTGGATAGCTTCAGGTACTTCTCTGATCAATATACATTTACTACTTCACTTCGAAACGGAAACTACTGGATGCATAGAAATGCACTCATGGACAAAGATAGAAGGGAATCTTATAACTGCTCTCTTTAAGGATATTTTGTTTTGTCTTTACCTTGGCGCAAGATACTCTATCCAACTATCTATACAGAGATGAAACATAACGATGGTACAGTTATAGGTAAAATCTATGAATTGTAAATAGAAAAGCGAAGAAAAGCGAATAAGATGCTCTGTCTCTCTCTCTCTCTCTCTCTCTCTCTCTTAGGGAACATGTGCGCCAAATATGAGGTGGGATTTGCGGCAAACATTATAAATATAAGTACGGTATTTCAGTCGTAGTCGTTGTTAAAAAAAATGTTCAGAATTATAAAAACGGGTCATGTTTTTGAGACTTAGATCGCACACCTCTACCTAAATATCTGGGCAATTACAACCAATATTACCCAATCTCTCTGTCTCTCTCTCTGTCTGTCTCTCTGTCTCTCTCGCTCTCTAATGATGAACTAATGCTTAACTTGTTATCTCCTATAACAGTCTGAGCTTAATCTGTTTGCAGAGAATTTGTACTTGTATGAAATATTATTATTCCAAAAATATCAGGTCCAATCAAGTAATTTGTTATTGGCAAAATCCAGAAAAAATATGGATTTTCTCCTAATAAGAACGTGGTAATCTACTTATTTACTTTGTCAAATCCATAAATGGAAATGGGTTACTACAAAGTCAAACTATAAAAAATATGAAACAATTAATGCGCCAATTATTTGCAACTTCCGGCCGTACGGGGACGGGGAATAACGGGGCTTTCATATTTTCAAACACAAAGCCCTGGTAAACGCCCTGCACTGTGGGGTTAAATTTATCTCTGCTTATTGCCCCTGACTCCGGGGAATTGAAAATAATAAAGAGCAACATATGAACTTAGTCCTTTTGGGTAAACTTTTTAACCTATCCCTTGGGAGCTCTATAGTTCACTCCACTAAAGACTCAGCACCAGCCCTCCATATATTCTACATTCTATTACTGACCCAGTACCGGTCCTCCATATACTCCGCAGTCCACCAGTGTTCCGAATACTTTACAGTCAAGGTACCAATCATCCGTATACACTACAATTCCCTAAATACTCAGCACCAGACCTACGTATGCTCACCAGTCCAGTACAGACCCAGTACCAGTCCTGCGTATACAGTGCTGTTGACTACAGACCCTGTACCAGTACTCCGTATACTCTACAGACCCACTACCTGCCCTAAGTGAAATCTATAATCTCCTAAAGACCCAGAACCAGTTCTGCGTATACTCACCAGGCCACTACAGACCCAGTACGTACTGCGTATACTATAGAGTTCCCTTAAGACCTAGTACCAGTCCTCCTAATAAGAACCAGTCCTCCATACACTCTACAGTCCACGATAGGCACAGTACCAGTCCTCCGTATACTTTTAAATACACTAGAAACCCAGTACCAGTTCTCCGTATTCTGTAGAGTCCACAACAGACCATGTTTTAGTCCTTCGTTTACTCTACAGTCCACCACAGACACAGTACAAGTCCTCTACTCTAAAATCCACTAAATAACCAGTACCAATCCTCCGTATACTCTACAGTCCAACACAGAACCAGTACTAGTCTTTCGTATACTCTACAGTCCACCACAGACACAGTACAAATCTTCCATATACTCTGCGGCCCACTACAGACCCAGTACCAGTCCGCTGTATACTTTACAATCTTCTAGAGACCGATACAGAGCAAATGGTAGTCCTCCGTATACTCTACAATCCACTACAGTCCTAGTTCTAGTCCTCCGTAAATATAGTCCTTTACAGACTCAGTACCGGTCCTCCTTATACTCTACAGTCCTTTATAGGCCAAGTTCTAATCCTCCGTATACTGTACAGTCCACTACATACCAAGTTCCAGTCCTCTGTATACTATGTAATCCACTAGAGACACAGTATCAGTCTACAGTCTACAGTCCACTACAGAATAAGTACCAGTCCTCCGTATACTCTACAGTTCTCTACAGACCCAGTACCACCTTCGTATTCTGTACAGTCCACTACAGACTCATTACCAGTCCTCAGTATAACATACAGTCCACTTCAGACCCAGTACACGTCCTCTTTATACTCTGCAGTCCAGCACAGATCCAGTACTTCTTTATTCTTAATAGTCCACTAAGACCCAGTACTGGTCCTTGATGTCAAGCACCTTTATATAAGTCGGAAAGTCTCGTTAGTTTCCGCCACTTACGATTTATGAAATAGCATAATAACAAAGTCACAGAACGTATTGACAAACTCACATCGTAATAATAAAAAAAAAACAACTTAATAACGTAATGACAAACTCACATAACGCAGTCACTCACATAACGTAATGACAAACTCACTTACCGTAATGACAAACTCATATAACGTAAAGAGTTGTAACATGACGTAAACGTGCTTTCCATACATGTACGGCATCAATCAGCCGTAGTGACATAGCGTAATGAAGGTATTAGGAAATGTACTAAACGTAATGAATAAATTAAATAACGTAATATTAAATCAGCATAAGTAAATAACAAACCCACAAAGCTTATTGATAAATGCACAAAACGTTATGTCCAATTCACATAGCGTTACAAAAAAGTCAGATAATGAAATACTTAACCCATATATCGTAAAGTAACATCAAACTGGTATAAAGTAACTACAAACCACATAACGTAACACATTGTCACAAAACTGAAGGTGTCTGCGCCGTATAAGACAGCAATGGCCTTCCATAACAACCTACTCTGGTTGTGATCAAACTGACATTAAACTGATAAGCAGTTCTGCTTTTAATCAGTTTGTACATCATTTTGATTGAACCAAAGGTGACTGTTTATCGCATAGAATAACTAGGTCAGATGTACACACCATAACAAATTCCTTGAAATACTCGTCTGATCGCATACCACCATATTTACCCTAAATATTCCGACATAATACAGCTTGAGCAAACAGTGTAGACTCAGATCAAAATCCATTTTGATCAGGGTCTGTGTTTAGAACTTTTAAATACTAGTTAGCCAAATGCGCAAGTTAAAATTTTAGGATAGGTACGGTAAAAGAGCGTCCGAATATTTTGGGTAAATAAGTTCCTCGTAATGTAGATATGCGGATGAAAGCCCGAATCTCATGCTTTAGCAAAATAGCCTTTAGAACAAGTAACTGTTGTAGGGAGGTGGCTATTGTAGAGAAGCTTAATATATAGAAAAACAAAGTACTTTGTACTATCAGAAAAGTGGTTATTATTTTTAGGGAGGTGGCTGTTATTGAGAGTTGACCGTTAGCAGTGGTGCCACTGTATATGCTGATAATATTGAACATTATTAGCGTATTGTATTATTGTTCTAAAATAAATAAAGAAAGAAAGAAAGAAATCTGAGGCTTCCATGTTAAGACATAAGAAAGAATAGACATGTGACATGTATGTGTACGCGCAGTTTGACAAACGTATGTCAAGCGACTAACTTGGAAATACGCTTAAATAGGAAAAAATGGCGACTGTGAACTACACAGAACAGCGCTTATCTAGGAAAACTGATTTGTGCGCTTATATTGGAAAAGAGTTATCTACAATCAGCTTCGCTTTTCATAAACATTTTTTTTGTCAAACTGCGCGTATAAATACATGTCATATGCAGGCCTATTCTTTCTTCTGTCTTAACATGAAAGCTTAAGATTTCTTTCTTTCTTTCTTTCTTTTTTTTAGAACGATAATTCAACACGGTAATAATGTTAAAAATTATCAGCATATACAGTGGCACCTCTACTAAAGGTCACCTCTCAACATCAGCCACGTCCCTCAAAATGATAACCACTTTTCTGAAAGTAAAAAGTACAATACATGTCATATGCAGGCCTATTCTTTCTTCTGTCTTAACATGGAAGCCTAAGATTTCTTCTTTCTTTCTTTCTTTTAGAACAATAATTTGACACGCTAATAATGTTCAATTTATCAGCATATACAGTGGCATCTCTACTAAAAGTCACCCTCAACATCAGCTACTTCCCTAAAAATAATACCAATTTTCTGAAAGTAAAAGGTACAATTTTTCTGTATATTAATCCTTTCTACAATACCACCTCCCTACAACAGCCACTATTTCCAAAGGCTATTTTGCTAAAACATAAGAATCAGCCTTTCAAATAGTATATCTACATTTAGAGGAACTTGCTGAGTAACTTATTTACCCTAAATATTCGGACGCTCTTACTTTTTACCGTACCTATCCTAAAATTTTAACCTGCACATTTGGCTAACTAATGTAGTATCTACAAAGTTTCCAGTGCAGACCCTGATCAAAATGTTTGGATTTTGATCTGGGTCTACACTGTTTGCTCAGGCTGTTTATGTCGAAATATTTAGGGTAAATATGGTAGTCTGCGATCAAACGAGTATTTCAAAGAACTTGATATGGTGAAAACATCTGACCTAGTTCATCTTTGCAATAAACAGTCACCTTTGCTCATTTAAAATGATGCACAAAACTGATTAAAAGCAGAAATGCTTATCAGTTGAATGTCAGATAGATCATCGCCAGTAGGCTGTTATCGAACGCCATTGCTGTCTTATACGGCGCAAACACCTTGCGTTTTGCGATTACTTTATACGAGTTTGATGTTACTTTATGCGGGTTAAATATTGTAGTATCTGATTTTATTGTTACCTATTGGCCATTACGTTTTGTACTTTTATCAATACGCTATGTGGATTTGTTATTTACTCATGCTGGTTTAATATTACGTTATTTAATTTGTTCGTTGTGTTTTGTGCATTTCCTAATACCTTCTGTGGACATTTCATTTTGTAATGTCACTATGGCTGACTGATGCGTATATTTAGGGAAGACACGTTTACGTTATGTGAGTTTTGATTACGATGTGAGTTTGTCAATACGTTCAGTGACTTTATTATTAGGTTATGCCATAGACCGTAAGTGACGGAAACTAGAGATTTCCCGATTTATAGAAAGGTACTTGACAATACCGATTATTACCGTCTGTGTTGGCGAACATGAGTCATCTATCTATCTATCTATCTATCTATCTATCTATCTATCTATCTATCTATCTGCCTGCCTGCCTGCCTGCCTGCCTGTATCTATCTATCTATCTATCTATCTATCTATCTATCTATAAGATTTTCTAGTGGACATAAATGTGAGTTTGTCAATACGTTCAGTGACTTTATTATTACGTTACGCCATAAACCGTAAGTGACGGAAACTAAAGAGATTATCCGAATTATAGAAAGGTACCTGACAATACTGATTGCCTATTGATACGACAGTACCAGTCCTATTGATATGACACAATACACTACTGCCCTTATACTAGCCCTTCGTATACGATACAGTACATTACAACCTCAGTACCAGTTCTGTTGATGTACACTACTGTCACATTGCCAGTCCTACTGATACTACACAGTCCACTTCTGTCCCAGTACCAGTCTTTCTGATATGGTACAGTCCACCAATTCACCAACCAATTCTAATGATACGACACAGTCAGTATCTGTCGAGGTACTAGTCCTACTGATATGATACAGTCTACCTCCGCCCAATACCAGTCCTACTGATACGACAGCCCACTTCTATCCCAGTATAAGTCCTGCTGATATGAAACAGTCCACAACTGCCCCAATATAAGGCATATTGATAAGGTAGTCTACTACAGCCCTATACCAGTCTTACTGATACCTTACTGATACCAGTTCTAATGATATTCAACAGTCCACTACTGCCCTAATTCTAGTCCTATTGATACCCTACAATCCACAACTGCCCTAGTACATGTCCTATTGATACGACACAACATACTACTGCCCCAGTACCAATCCTACTTAAACGCTACAGTACATTTTTGCCCCAATTCCTATCTTATAAATACGTCAAAATCCACTGGTGCCCCAGTACCAGTCCTACTGATGCCCTTCAGTCCACTACTGACCCAGATATTCATATCACACAGCACACTATTGCCCTAGTATTAGTCCTTGTTATAAGCTGCAGCACCCTACTACAGCACTGTCAGCCCTATTTATACATCACAGTTCACTGTTGGCCCAGTACCAGCCCTAGTGATATTCAACAGTCCACTACTGCCCCAGTACCAGTCTTATTAATACGACACAGGACACTACTGCAGAAGGATCAGTCCTACTTATATACAAAAGTACACTAATGACCCAGTGATAGTCCTGTTGATACGTCGCAGTCCACTTCTGACCCAGAACTAGTCCTACTGATACCTTTCAGTGCAATTCTCCCCCAGTATTTGCCATTTGGATACGACACAGTCAACTACTGCCAGTACCAGTCCTACTGATACCCTACAGTCCACCTCTGCCCAAGTACCAGACCAGCCTTTTTGATACTCTTCAGTCCACTACTACCCCAGCACCAGTCCTACTGATGCCCTACAGTCCACTGTTGCCCCAGTACCAGACCTATTGATACAACACAATCCACTACTGCCCCAGTACGAGTCCTACTGATACCCTACCGTCCACTACTATCCAATTTCCAGTCCTAATAATATGGCTACGGTCACAGTACCAGTCATTCTGATATGCTCAATCCATAACAGCCCTAGTACCATTCCTACTGATACTACACAATCCGCTTTTGTCCCAATACCAGACCTATTGATACAACGTAGTCAGCTTCTGCCCAAGTACGAGTTCTACTGATACCAGACAAACCACTACTGCCGCAGTACCAGTCCTACTAATATGACATAGTCTCCTAGTGCCGCAGTACCAGTCCTACGGATATCCTACAGTTGACCCCTGTCCCAGTACTAGTACTATTGATACCATACAGTCCACAACTGCCCCAGTACAGTCCTTTTGATTCGACACAGTACACTACTGCCCTAGTACTTCTCCTTCATACACGTTACAGTATATTATTGACCTGGTACCGGTCTTATTTATACGACACAGTGTACTACTGTCCCATTACCAGTCCTCCTGATACTATACAGTCCACTACTGTCCAAGTAACAGTCTTACTGATTATGATACAGTCCACAAATGCTCCACTATAAGTTCTACTGATACAACACAGTCCACTACTGTCCCATTACTAGTCCTACTGATATGATAGAGTTTATCATTGTCATGGACCAGTCCTCCTGATACTACACAGCCCGCTACTGCCCCAGAATCAGTCTTACTGATACAATACAACCCACTTATGCTCCAGTACCAGTTCTACTTATACAACACAGTCCATTACTGTCCTAGTACCAGTCCCAGTGATATGATACAGTCTATCATTGCCATGGATCATTCCAACTGATACGATACAATCCGCTACTACCCCGAAACCAGACCCTGCAGTCCACTACTACCCAAATACCAATCCTATTGGTATCCTTCAATCCACTATTGTCCCAGTATCAGTCCTGTTGATACGAGTCAGTACAATACTGCCCCAGGACTACTACAGTACACTTTGCCCCAGTACCATTCTTATTGATAAGTCACAGTCCATAACTGCCCCAGTACCCGTCCTACTGATACCCTACAGTCCACTACTGCCCCATTACTATTGATATGACACCGTACACTTCTGACCCAGTACCAGTCCTACTTATTCACATTTGATATGTCACAGTCCACAGCTGGCCAAGAATCAGTCCTACTTATACCGGACAGTCCACTACTGCCTTAATACCAGTCTTATTGATACCACACAGTACACTATATCCCCAGTACCTGTTCTACTAATATACTACAGTACTCTTCTGCCCCAGTACCAGTCCTTACGATACGTCGCTGTTCCCTACTAACCCAGTTCCAGTCTGACAAATACCCTTCAGTCCACTACTGCCCCAGTACCACTCTTGTTGATTCGATATAGTTCACTACTGCCCGAGTACCAGTCCTACTGATACCCTGCAGTCCATCTCTGCCCCAGTACCAGTCTTATTGATACACTACAGTCCACTACTGCCACAGTACCAATCCTACTGATACTCTACAATCCACTGCTGCCCCAATACCAGTCCTATTGATACAACACAGTCCACTACTGCCCCAGTGCGAGTTGTGCTGTTACCTTACAGTCAACTACTGCCCCAGTACCAGTCTTACTGATATGACATATTCCTCTACTAGCTCAGATTCAGTCCTTCTGGTATGATGTCCACTATTGCTCCAGTATCAGTCCTACTGATAGCCTATAGTCCACTCTTGTCCCAGTACCTGTCCTGCTGATATCCTACAATCCACTACTGTCCAAGTACTAGTTCTACTGATGCTCTATAGTCCATTAAGCCCGGGTACCAGTCCTATTGGTGTCTCACAGTCAATTAGTCCACCAATAACTATCCTACTGATACCCTCTAATTAACCACTGTCTCAGTAACAGACCTATCGATAGGTCCATTATTGCCCTAGTATCTGTCCGCGAACTGGTACTGTGTCTATACTGGACTGTAGAGTATATGGAGGACTGGTACTGGGTCTGAATCTGAATGCTGGACTGCAGAGTATAGGGAACACGTGTACTGGGTCTGAAGTGGACTGTATATTATACGAAGGACTGGTATCGGGGCAGTAGTGGACTGAACAGAATACGGAGGACTGGTACTGAGTCTGAAGTTGACTGTAGAGTATACGGAGAACTAGTAGTTATTCTGTAGTGAACTGTAGGGTACACAGAGGATAGATACTGTGTCTCTTCTGGATTACAGAGTACACGGAGGACTAGAACTTGGTATGTAGTGGACTGTAGAGTATACGGAGGACTGGAACTTGGTCTATAAAGGATTGCAGAGTATAAGGAGGACCAGTACTAAGTCTGTAAAGGACTGTAGAAAATACGGAGGACTAGAACTGGGATTGTAGTGAATTGTAGAGTATACAGAGGACTAGGACGGTCTATAGTGGACTGCAGAGCATACGGAGACTGGTACCGTGGTCTCTAGAAAATTGTAAAATATACAGAGGACTGGTACTGTGTCTGTAGTGGACTGTAGAGTATACGGAAGACTGGTATTGTGTCCGTGGTGGACTGTAGAGTATATGGAGGACTGGTACTGGGTCTGTAGTGAACTGTAGAGTATAAGGAGGACTGATACGGGGCCTATAATGGATAGAAGAGTATACAGAGGACTGGTACCGTATCTGTAGTTTACTGTTGAGTCTACAGAGGACTGGAACTTGGTCTGTAGTGGACTGCAGAATATATGGAGGACTAGTACTGGTTCTGTACTTGACTGTAGAGTATACGGAGGACTGGTACGGTGTTTGTAGTGGACTGTAGAGTATACGGAGGGCTGGTACTGGATCTGTAGTGGACTGTAGAGTATATGGAGGACTGGTACTGGTTCTGTAGTGGACTGTCGCTTATCCAGAGGACTGGTGCGGTGTTTGTAGTGAACTGTAGAGTATACGGAAGACTTGAACTTTGTCGGTAGTGGATTGTAGAGTATACGGAGGACTGGAATGTGTCTGTGGTGGACTGTAGACTATAGGAAGTACTAGAACATGGTCTGTAGTGGACTGTAGAGAATACGGACTGGTACTGAGTTTCTAGTGGGTTGTAGAGTATACGGAGGACTGGTAGACACATTTGTGCATTTTTCGCGGACTGTAGATTTTATGGAGGACAGGTATTTATTAGGAGGACTGGTTCTAGGTCTTTAAGGAATAAAGTATACGGAGGACTGGTACTGTGGCTGTAGTGGCCTGTAGAGTATACGCAGGACAGGTTCTGGGTCTGTAGGGGACTGTGGATTTCACTTAGGACTGGTACTGGGTCTGTAGGGGACTGTATACTAGGGACTGGTACTGGGTTTGTAGTGGACTGCACTGTGTACGGGGGACTGGTACTGGGTCTGTACTCGTCTGGAAAGCATACGTAGGTTTGGTGTTGGGTATTTAGAAAATTGTAGTGTAGACGGAGGATTGGTACCTTGACTGTAGTGGAGTGTAAAGTATTCGGAGAACTGGTACTGTGTCTGTGGTGGACTGTGGAATATACGGAGGACGGTACTAGGTCTGTAGTGGAATGTAGAATATATGGAGGACTGGTGCTGGGTCTATAGTGGAATGGACTATAGAGCTCCCAAGGGTCAGGTTAAAAATTTATCCAAATGACTTAGTTCATTTGTTGTTCTTGATTATTTTCAATGCCCCGGAGTCAGGGGCTTTTAGCAGAGATTTTACCATAAATGTGTCCCTGCAGTGCCGGGCGTTTACCAGGGCTTTGCATTTGCAAATATGAAAGTCCCGCTGTTCCCCGTCTACGTACGGCCGGAAGTTTCAAATAATTGGTGCATTAGTTGTTTCATATTTTTATAGTTTGACTTTGTAATAAGCCCTTTCTCATGATTTTTGTATGGGTTTGACTAATAGAATAAGTACATTGCCATGTTCGTGGTTTGTCTTTATAATCCATTTTTCTAGATTTTGTCAATAAAAATGACTTAATTGAACTTGCTTTGCTTTTGGAATAATAATATTTCCTGTAAGTACAAATTGTCCGCAACCAGATCAAGCTAAGACCGTTATAGAAGAGATAACAAGTTAAGTACGATTTCATTATTAGAGAGAGAGATAGAGAGAGAGAGAGAGAGAGAGAGAGAGAGAGAGAGAGAGAGAGAGAGAGAGAGAGAGAGACTTGGGTAATAGTGGTATAGTGGTAGTAACTGCCCAGATATTTTGGTAGAGGTGTGCAATCTAAGTCTAAAAAACTTGACCTATTTTTATAACCCTGAAAATCTGCTCAGATACGATACCTATAAATATAATTATTGTCGCAAATTCCACCCCATATTGGCCGCACATGCCTCGTGTAGGCTGAGGCAGATGCTTTCAGAGAGAGAGAGAGAGAGAGCATCTTGTTCGGTTTCTGTTTACAATTCATGTTTCAACTCTGCATAGATAGCTGGATAGAGTATCTTGCGCCAACCTAAAGACAAAAAAATCGCCTCAAAGAGAGCAGCATATAGGATTTACTTCTATGTGTGTACACGTGTGACTTTCCTTGAATCCAGTATTTTCCACTTCGAAGTAAAGTAGCAAATGTATATTGATCAGAGAAGTAGCTGAAGCTATCCAAATTAGTCGTGCAAACATATTCTCTTCTAAAAGCAGTGTTTTCTAGTTCTTAAAGAACATTTCTTCTAGAAGGTAAGGAGCTCATAAACAGTGAGACTTGAGACAGCTAAACAAGTTTGCGAACCTGTTCAAATATAACGTTTTACAGACAACAGGGCTACAATGCTAAGCAGTTTGGCTGAGGCTATAAAACTATATTTTCCGAGTTAACCGAAAAAATGGTCTCAGGGTTAACAGACATGATTTACGGTTTAATCGATTTTCCGGGACAGTAGAAATGTTTGTTAGCGCAATATAAGACAGCTATGGCGTTCCATAGGCTGTGTCGTAAAGAGGTGCTGTATGTTGACGGATAAGTGTCGCTACAAAAACATTTGTTGACTACTTTTAGACTTCATAGTCGTGGTGCATGTAACTATAATGTAATTGATAAAGCAATGAATTATTGTGACCGATGACCTAAAATTTATTTTATATATGCAACATGAATTAACACACACACACACACACACACACACACACACACACACACACACACACACACACACAGTACAATATATACAATATAATAAAAGACAGTTGGTATGTAAATACTGATTAACTTATGCCTACAATTACATCAATTTCAAGATCTCATTTACAAAGCGCAAGCTAGACATGCAAGAAATTATAAAACTCTACACCAGGTGGAAGACGCCTCTGCATTTTGTGTTAAAATCAACGACCACCCATACTTACCCATTGTAGACGGAATAGACTCTCCCACACTATAAATTGGAAGAGTCCAATTTCAATTTTAGGTACGTCCGGCTATGAGATTTACATATTCATAGAGAAAAATGGCTAAACTATTTGCAAACAGTTGAGACCCAGATCAGACGCCGCGTTCTGCGGCGTCTGACCTGGGTCTGCACAGTTTGCCAAGTACCCTTTTACGGGTCTCCCGACTACAATGGGTTAAAATATATAAAACGATGATGTCCACTGCAGATATTGATTTTTCCAACTTAGTCGTTTTTCCCATTTAGTCGTTTTTCCAACTTAAGCGCTTGATATACGTTTTCCAAGATAGTCGTTATTTTTTCCCACTTAAGCGTATTTCCAACTTAGTCTCTTAACAAACGTTTGTCAAGTGCTTAAGTTGGAAAAACGACTAAGTGAGGAAAACGGCTAAGTTGGAAAAATCAATATCTGTGGTCAATAGTAGACATCGTTGTTTTTATATACAAATCATCCTAATAAGTATGTATGGCCGTTGATTTTAACACAAAATGCAACGGCATCTTTCGCCTGGTGTAGAGTTTTATGATTTCTAGCTTGCGCTTTGTAAATAAGGTCTTGAAATTGATGTAAATTAAAAGTTAATCAGTATTAACATGCCAACTGCTTAAAATTATAATGTACTCCGTGTGTGTGTGTGTGTGTGTGTGTGTGTGTGTGTGTGTGTGAGTGAGTTTCACGTTGCATATTTAAATTTTAGGTTACCGGTCGCAATAACTACATGCATGCTTTATCAATTACATAATAGTTACATATATTACGACTAAGAAGATTAAGAGAAGTCAATGAATGTTTATGTAGCGATACTTATCCATCCACATACTGAACCTCTTTTACGATATACAGCCTATCGAACGCCATGACTGTCTTATATGCGCAAATACCTTATGTTTGTAGTACAGTGCTGTTATCCCGGAAAATCTATTAAACCGTAAGTTGTGTCTGTTAACCAAGAAACCATTCTTCGGTTAACTCGGAAAATATAGTTTTATAGCCTCAGTCAAACTGTTCAGCATTACATCCCTGTTGTCTGCAAAACATTATATTTCAACAGGGATCGTAAACTTGTCTGGCTGTCTCAAGTCGTACTGTTTATGAACTCCTTACCTTCAAGAGGAAAGGTTCTTTAAGCGGTAGAAAACACTGCTTTTAAAAAGGGAATGTGTTTGTATGCCTAATTTTTATAGCTTCAGCTACTTCTCTGATCAATATACATTTACTACTTCATATAGACAAAAAAAAACAAAAAAACAAATCCTATGTACTGCTCTCTTTGAGGCGATTTCTTTGCCTTTACCTTGGCGCAAGATACTCTATCCAGCTATTTATGCAGAGGTGAAACATATCGATGCTCCTGATATGGGTTAAAACTATGAATTGTAAATAGAAAAGGGGGTGGTCGGGTGGTGCGAAGGTGTCATGTATCTTACGTCACCGGGGCGTCCAACTGATATTGGCTGACAACTGGGCAAGGCCTGTTACCCTTGTAGCAGGTAAGGGTAGAGGGGGAATGTTTTATTTCTTCTGTTTCTTTACTTTCATTCTTGTCCGTCTTTCTTACCTGTCCCTCTCTTTCATCTTTTCTACAATCTCTTCTATCTCTTTTCTCCCTTTCTCTGGGAGACGACACAAAATGACCCACAAGGGTTGACGTGTCGTTAAACCCCAACACAATCAATCAAATGTAAATAGAAAAGCAAAACAAAAACAACAACAACAACAACAAAAAAACAACAAAAAACAAAAAAACAAAGGCAAATTAGATTCTCTCTCTCTCTCTCTGTGCGGTATTTGAGCAGAATGGGTCTAAAAAAAAAAAAAAAAAAAAAAAAAAAAAAAAAAAAGAAAAGAAAAAAAAAGAAAGAAAAATGTGCAGGATTTTAAAAATAGGTCATGTTTTTGAGACGTAGGTCGCAGTCCTCTATAAAATAAAAAATCTGGGCAGTTACTACTACTATTACTTAATCTGGTCTCAATTTTTGAGACGTAGGTCGAAGTAGTTACTACTACTATTACCCTCTCTCTTTCTCTCTCTCTCTCTCTCTCTCTCTCTCTCTCTCTCATAATGAAATCATACTAAACTTGTCATCTCTTCTATAACAGGCAATTTGTACTTGTAGGAAATAAACTTATTCCAAAGCAAATAAAATCAAGCCAGTTTCCATTGACCAATCCATAAAAATGGAATGTAAAGACAAAATACGAACATGGAAATCTACATATTTTATTCGTCAAATCCATACAAGAATCATAAGAATGGGGTTACGACAAAAATCAAACAATTAAAATATGAAACAAATAAGGCAACAGTCATTTGAAACCTCAGGCCGTACGGGAACGGGGGAAAGCGGGGCTGTCATACTTTCTAATGCAAAGCCCTGGTAAACGCCCTACACTACGGGGACAAATCTGTGGTAAAAGCTCTGCTAAACGCCTCTGACACCAGGGATTGAGTCATTTAGATAAACTGTTTAATCTGTCCCTCGAAAACTCTATGGTCACTAGTGACCAGCCATTATAGTCATGATATCATTCTGGTGTTATTTTAGTGGATTACCAAACAGGATTATAAGAAAATATATTTACTAGTAGTCACTGGAGACTGGGGAAAATCTAGCAAGTTCCAGACCTCCGTAATCTCTACAGACCACTTTAGATCACTATAAACACAGTACAAGTCCGTCATATACTCTAAGTCAACTACAGAATCAGTACTAGTCCTCCATACACCCTAAATTCCACGATAGGAACAGTACCAGTCCTCCGTATACTCTACAACCCACTAGAAACTCAGTACCTGTCCTCCGTATTCTCTACAATGCACTACAGACCATGTCCTAGACCTCCGTATACTCTACAGTCCTCTACAGAACAATACCAGTCCTCCGTATACGCTACAGTCCACTAAAGACCAAGTGACAGTCTTCCATATAATCGACAGTCCAGTACAGACTAAGTATCAGTCTTCTGCAGTCTACCACAGACAACCTGTTCTCCATATACTCTACAGTCCCCCACATACCCTGATACAGTCCACCCTAAAGTTTAAAGGTCACTACAGACCCAGTACCAGTCCTCTGTATGCTACAGACCCACTACGAGTCCTCCGTATATTCTGCTGTCCACTACTGGCACAGTTTCAGTCCTCTGTAAACATTACAGGCCCCTACAGCTGATTCAAGAAGGGCAGTTGTCAGTTTCTGGCGGAAGAATGTGCACAATACTGGTTAACCGCTTAGAGGACTAAGCCTGCCCAGTAAACGTGTGGTTAGGTAAACTGACCGCGCTCGACATGACCCCATTGGGTTGACTGGGCCGTAAAACCTCAACACAAACAAACAAACCCAGATACTGTCCTCGCTATAATCAACAGTCTACTACAGACCCAGTACCAGTCCTACGTTTACTCTGCAGTCCAATACAGACCAAGTATCAGTCCTCCTAGGTCCACTACAGAACCAGTACCACTCCTCCGCATAAAGTATAGTCCAATAC
This sequence comes from Anodontia alba, assembly GCA_964016985.1. NCBI lineage: Eukaryota > Metazoa > Mollusca > Bivalvia > Lucinida > Lucinidae > Anodontia > Anodontia alba. Next base: position 119,679,992 of record OZ024823.1, read on the forward strand.
AAACCCAGTACCTGTCCATCGTATATCCTGCAGTCTAGTGCAGACCCCGTACCAGTCCTCATACTCTACAGTCCGTTATAGAATCAGTATTAGTCCTCCGTATACCCACAGTCCACAGCAGACACAGTACCAGTCCTCCTTACATTCTATCAGTAGCACTGGTAGATGGGCAGTAGTGGACTGTTTCTGAACAAAAGTACTGGTACATTGGCAGTAGAGGATTGTGTTAGCAGGACTGGTACTAGGACAGTACTGGAGTGTAGCGTATCAATAGAGTTGTCACTGGAACAGTATCGTATCTGTAGGACTGGTACTGGGGCAGTGAAGGCCAGTATCATATCAGAAGAGTTTGTAATAGGACATTAATGGTCATTATTGTATCAATATGACTGGTACTGGGACAGTATATGACTCCAGGGTATCAATAGGACGGCCACTGTGACAGAAGTGTACTGTAGCATATCAGTAGGACAGGTACTGGGGCAGTGGTGGGCTGTATCCTATCAGTAGGGTTGGTACTGTGGCAGAAGTGAACAGTGTCATATCAGTAGGACTGGTACTAGGGTATTAATGTACGGTAGCGTATCGGTAGTACTGTTACTGGAGCAGTAATGGACTGCCGTATCGATAGATCTGGTATTTAGACAGTGTTGAACTGCAGGGTATAATAAGAACAGGTACTAGGGCACTAGTGGAATGTGTCGTATCAACAGGTCTGGTACTGAAACAGTTATGGACTGTTGGGTATTAGTTGGATTGATACTGGTACTGATACTGATACATACTGATAGGTCTTGTACTGAGACAGTGGTTAACTACAGGGTATCAGTAGGACAGGTATTGGGGCAATTATGGACTGTGAGGTATCAAAAGGTCTGGTACCCGTGCAAACCTGGACTATAAAATATCAGTAGGACTGGTACTGAGACAGTAGTGAACTGAAGGGCATCACTAGGACTGATACTGTACATGGGTAGACTATTTGGTATCAGCAGGATTGGTACTGGGACAATGATGGCCACTATACCAGAAGCACTGGTACTGGGATAGTGGTTGACTGTAGGGTATCAGTAAAGCTCGTACTGGACGGGGCAGTAGTTAATGTATTGTATCAGTACGACTGGTACTGAGGCAGCAGTAGAATATAGGGTTTTAGTAGGATCGGTACTGTGGCAGAAGTGAACTCTGGCGTATCAATAGGACTGGTACTGATAGAAGTGGACTGGAAGGTATCAATAAGACGGGAACTAGGTCAACAGTGGACTGCGACGTATCAATAGGACTGGTACTGTGGCAGTAGAGTACTGTAGTGTATAAGTAGAAATGGTACTTGGAATGTAGTGTACCGTGTGGTATCAGTAAGACTGGAACTGGTCAATAGGGGACTGCAACGTACCAACAGGACTGGCACTGGGTAGTAGAGTACTGCAGTGTATAAGCAGAATGGTGCTAGGGAAGTAGTGGACTGTTGGGTATGAGTAGGAGTGATACTGGGCAAGCAGTGGACTGTGACATATCAATAGGACTGGCACTGGTGCATTAGTATACTGTGGCGAATAAGAAGGACTAGTTCTGGGATAGAAGTGTACTGTGTTGTATCAATAAGATTTGAACTGGGACAAAAGTGGACTGTAGGGTATCATAAGGTGGGTACTGGGGCAGTTGTAGACTGTGACATATCAATAAGACTGGTACTGCGGCAAAAATGTACTGTAGCGTATAAGTAGGATTGGTACTGAGGCATTTGTGTACTATGTCGTATCAATAAGACTGGTACTGGGCAGTAGTGGATTGTAGGAAATCAATAGGACTGGTACCGTGGGCAGTAGTGGACTACAGAGTATCCGTGGGACTTGTATTGGGGTAGTCGTGGACTGCATCCATCAGTTGCTCTGGTACTGGACCAGAAATGTGGTATCATATCAGTAGAACTAGTACTGGGGCAGAAGAGAATTGTGTCGTATCAATAGGACTGATACTGAGCAGTAGAAGATTAATCGTATTAATAGGTACTCGTAGTACTGAGACAGTAGTGGACTGTGTTGTATCGGTAGGAGCGGTACTGGTATACTGGTGGATTGATTCATATCAATCATATCAATAAGACTTGTACTGGTTACAATAGTGGACTGTGTAGTGTCAGTATGATTGGTAATGGGACAGTAATATACTGTGTTGTACTTATAGGACTGGTACTGGGGCAGCAATGTACTGAATAGTATATATTTGACTGCTACTAGGGCAGTAGTGTACTGTGTCGTTTAGGGCAGTAGTGTACTGTGCAGTAGTGGACTATGATATATCAGTAGGACTGGTGCTGAGGTAAAAGTGGACTATAGGGAATCAGTAGAACTTGATTTAGGGCAGGTGAACTGTGGTATGAATAGGACTTGGACTGGGACAGTAGCGGACTGTGTCGTATCACTAGTACTGTTACTGGGGCAGAAATGGACTGGTACTGGGACAGTAGTGGACTGCGTCATATCAGTAAGACTGGTAATTGGACAGTAGTGGACTGTAGGGTGTCATTAGAACTCGTAATTGGGTCGTTGTGGAATACGTTGTATCGATAGAATTTTTACTGGGGCAGTAGTGGACAGTAGGACTGGTGCTGCGGCAGAAGTGGACTGTAGGATAACAATAGGACTGGTCTGGTGCTGGGGCAGAGGTGCACTGTAGAGTATCAATGGAACTGGTACTGGGGCAGTATCAACAGGACTGGGCCTGGGGTAGAAGTGGATTGAAGGTATCAGTAGGACTGGTACTGGGACAGTAGTGGACTGCGAAGTATCGACAGGACTGGGACTGGGCCAGTATATATATCGTATCGAATGTTTAAGTAGGACTGGGACAGTAGTGTACTCTGTCGTATCAAAAAGACTGGTACTGGCGCAATAGTTGACTGCTGAATATCACTAAGACTGGTACTGGCCAGCAGTGGACTGTGACGTACCAATAGGGCTGACACTGTGCCTGTAGTGTAATATAGCGTATAAGTAGGACTGGTACTGGGGCAGTAGTGTATTGTGTCGTATAAATATGACTGGTACTGGGACAATGGTGGACTGTAGGGTATCAATAGTATCAAAATAGTATCAAAAGGACTGGTATTTGAGCAGTAGTGGACTGTGACTTATTACTGTGGTTGGTACTGGGGCAGAAGTGTACTGTAGCGTGTAAGTAGGATTGGAACTGTGCCGTATCAATAAAACTGGTACTGGGGTAGTAGTGAATTGCAGGGTATCAACAGGACTGGAACTGGGGCAGTAGTGGACTGTAGGGTCCAGTAGGCCTGGAACCGGGGCAATAGTCGACTATCGTATTAATAGGTCTAGTACTGGGGCATAGTGGTCTGTGTCGTATAAGCTGGACATACTGGGGCAGTAGTTGGCTGTGTCGTGTCAGTAGGACTGGTACTCGGCAATAGCAGATTTATCATATCAGTAGTACTGGGACAGTAATGGACTCCATCGTATCAGTAGGACTGGTACTGGGGCGTTGGTGGACTGTAAGAGATCAGTAAGACTGGTACTGGGACATTAATAAATGTGTAGTATCAGTAGGACAAGTAATGTGACAGAAGTGTGTTGTGTCATATCAATAGAACTGGTTATGGGACAGTAATGTACGGTATCGTATATGTAGGACTGGTATTGGGGCAGAAATTTTTACCCAAAAGAAATAGCCAGTTTTGAAAGTGACCCCCGCTGCCCCCCCCCTCCCCTCCCCCCCCCCCCCACACACACACACACAAAAAAAAAAAAAAAAAAAAAAAAAAAAACAACCTGCAAATGAGCAAACCCCCTAAAAAAAGTAAAATTCAAAATGTTAAACCCCCAAAAAATACTCCTAGCCTATGTAAAAGGCAAAATTCAGACACCCCCTCCCCCACCTCCCCACCCCACCCCAGCCAGCCATAGCGACATAACGAAATAAAATGTCCACAAAAGGTATGAGGAAATGCATAAAACGTAATGAACAAATTAAATAACATTGTTCTATAAATGGTACATTGACAAACAGTACAGACCCAGATCAGATGCCACAGAACGTGGCGTCTGATTAGGGTCTACAGTGTTTGCATTAAGTACAGGAATTTCTGTACAAGAAGGAAATAACAAAAACTAATCAGACACCCCTTGTACTGGAAATGGACTGGTCTAAAGAGGTATGGTAGAAGAATCCTCTCTGCATAAATGGGTTAAACCAGCAAAAGCGAATAACAAAGCTACATAGTGTAATGATAAATGCACAAAGCGTAATGTCTAATTCACATAGCGTAACAATAAAGTCACATAATGAAATACTTTACCCGCATAAAGTAACATCAAACTCGTATAAAGGAATGACAAACCACATAACGTAACAAATTGTCACAAAACGAAAGCTGTTTGAGCCATATAAGACAGCCATGGCGTTCCATAATAACCTGCTGGTGGTGATCTATGTGACATTAAACTGATAAGCGTTTCTGCTTTTAATCAGTTTTGTACATTATTTTGAATGAGACAAAGGTGATTGTTTATTGTATAGATGAACTAGGTCAGATGCATGTCTTCACCATATGAAGTTCCTTGAAATGATCGTTTGACCGCAGACTACCTTATTTACCCAAGATATTCCGACAGCCGGCCTCGGTGGCTCAGTTGGATGCGCTTCCGACTGGGGATCAGGAGGTTGTGGGTTCGACCCCACCGGATCGGCAACATTATTTCGTGGAGATTTGATCATGAAATATTTTCTACGGTCGTTCTCTCCCTTCCGCTGATTTAAGAAGGACATTTGTCAGTTTCTGGCGAAAGAATGTGCACAATACTGGCTAACTGCTTAGAGGACTAAGCCTGCCCAGTAAATGTGTGGCTAGGTAATCTGATCGCGCTCGACATGGCCCTATTGGGTTGAATGGGCCGTAAAACCTCAACGCAAACAAACAAATAGTCCGACATACTATAACCTGAGCAAACAGTGTAGACCCGGATCAAAATCCAAACAGTTTGAGTCAGGGTCTGCACTGGGAACTTTTTAGCCACAATACTAATTAGTCAAATGTGCAAGTTAAATTTTTAGGATAGGTACGTAAAATTTAGGGTAAATACGTTACTCAGCAAGTTCCTACGATATAAAAGGCTGGTCCTTATGCTTTAACAAAATGGCCTTAATCCTTAAAACGCCAAGAAAACCTGCATCTGAAACTGTCGTCTGTTTATGTCGTCTGCTGAATATTCTAGCAAACTTTTCAAACCTATTTTTGCATACAGACAAACAGTGTGGACCCTGATCAGACTGCTCCTAGAGGAGCAGTCTGATCTGGGTCCACAATGTTTGCAAAACTGACTTTTAAAATCACAAGCAGATGACAAAGCAGACGACAATTTTTGTGATCGGCAGTTTAAGGGTTAAGTAAAAAAAAAGTAGCTGTTGTAGGGAGAAGGCTATTGTAGAGAGGTTTAATATATAGAACTTGAAAATTGTACTTTTGACTATCAGAAAACTGGTTATTATTAGGCTGATGGTTGTTGTTGAGAGGTGACCGTTCATAGAGTTGCATTGTATATCTTGATAGTATTAAACATTATTTGCGTGTCGTACTATTTTTCTAAAATAAATAAATAAATAAATAAATAAATAAATAAACCTTAGGCTTTCATGTCAAGACAGATAAAAGAATAGACCTGCATATGGCATCTATGTGTACGCGCAGTTTGGAAAAAAAATGTTCATGAAAAGCGAGGCTCTTTGTAGAATGCTCTTTTCCAATGTAAGCGCAAAAATCAGTTTTCCAAGATAAGCGCTGTTTTGTGTAGTACACACTCGCCAATTTTCCCATTTAAGCGTATTTCCTAGTTAGTCGCTTGGGGGAGGGGGGGGGGGGGAGGGGGGGTAACTTAGGGGTAATTTTGGTACGGGTGTGCGAGCCAGTATTTCAAAACCTACCCGATTCATATACCTGGCCTTCGAAAAAACAGACCCATTCATATACTTGATCATCCAAAATGTTGACCTATTCATATACTGCCCTTTGATTTTTTATACCCATTTTTTGCTGGTTATTACACAAATATCATAGTCAATTCATGTAATACCAAGAGCAGCCTCGAAAAATCTCTGAGCGAAAAATATGTGCATATACCAGGATGTCAGAAAAATGGGGCCTTTCATATAGGAATCAAGAAAAATGCGGCCATTCATATACTTTTTGTTGAAAAAAGGGGGCCAATCATATACCTGGCAGCGCGGAAAAAGGGGGCTATTCGGCACGCACATCCGTACTATGCCATATATAGGAAGTTACCCCTACGTCCCCCCACCCCACCCCCCTCCCCCACGAGGGCTAAGTACGAAATTAACCACTTCGATTCCCAAGGCTAATTTAGCAGACGAAAAATTGATGACTTTTTTTTTCTTATTTTTCGCAGAAAACAGGATTTGACCTTTCATACTAATTGTCTGTTTGCATGATATATCAAAACCCTTTTTCTATAAAACAAAAAGAAAAACAGAAAGACATATTTCTTTCGTAAAGAGCATGCGCACTGGTAACGCATGCGCAGTGATCATTCGGGAGCCCACATTATTCCAAAAGTTCAAAGGGAAAATATGAATTTGTGATGTCATAAAATCAATTTAGTGATATCACAAATTCACTCCTATTTAGTGATATCACAAAATCGAATTAATTAGTGATATCACAAAACAGATTTTGTGATATCACTGAATAGAAATGAATTTGTGATATCACTAAATCGAATAAGTGATATCACAAAATCGATTTAGTAATATCACTAAATAGAATTAGTAATATCACTAAATAGATTTAGTGATATCTTAAAATCATGACCATTTTGTGATATCATTAAATCGATTTTGTGATTTCACAAATTCTATTATGTGATATCACTAAATCGATTTTATGATATCACAAATTCAGTTTTATTTTGTGATATCACAAAATAGATTTTGTGATATCACAAAATCGATATAGTGATATCACAAAATCGATTTAATGATATCACAAAATTGTCATGAGTTTAAGATATTACATAGTAATTAATGATATCACAAAATCGATTTTGTGATATCACAAAATCGATTTAGTGATATAAAAAATGGGGAGTTTGTAGTAAAATGGCACCTCATAATTTAAGTGATAAAACTAAAAAGATTAGATAATGTGATATCACAAAATCGGTCTTGTGATAACACACTTGAATAAGTGATATCACAAAATCGAATGTGATATCACTAAATCAAATCTATTTTGTGATAGCTAAATTGATTTTGTGATATCACTAATTCGATTATGTAACATCATTAATTCGATTTAGTGATATCACTAAGTAGACATCATTAAGAGATATCACAAAATCTTTTTAGGGATATCACAAAACAGAATATGTGGCGTCACTAAATATGAACGAATTAATGATATCACTAAATCGAATAAGTGATGTCACTAAATATATAGGATTCGCAAACAATGCAATGTTTACTCCCTAATAAAGTTGTTGCCCTTGAGTAATGGCTGACAGAGACGGTGCTACAGACCAACGTCAACGTGACATCTTAGCAAACATTCAGCAGGCTATTTTGAACGGCACTCTATAGTTTGAGACTGATGATGTAGCCGACAGCGGGAATTTAATGGAACTCCGTCAGTGTCTGGGGGTCTGCAAATTCTCCATACTGATTCAGACAATGCTGGCTATAACAGCTTTGCTAGACCAGATCGAAACGAAGATACTAAACAGACCACGGCAAGATCCATATGTTGCACAGCGAATGACAGTGACAATGGCAGTGATCATTTCGGCATTCCGAAAATTCAAGGGAAATTATGAATTTATGATATCACAAAATCGATTTAGTGATATCACAAATTCGTTCATATTTAGAAATATCACAAAAATCGAATAAGTGATATCACAGAATCGATTTTGTTATATCACTAAATAGAAATGTATTTGTGATATCATTAAATTAATTGAATAAGCGATATCAGTAAAATCGATTTAGTGATATCACTAAATAGAATTAGTGATATGACTAAATCAGTTTTGTTATATTGTTATATAACAGGGTGTTCAATTGTTTTAAACAACATGTTTACTATGTTTCCATAAATAGCTTTATTTACTATGTTTCCAAAAATAACTTTCTAGAACAACATGTTTACAATAACATGATGTTTACATCCTTGATTCTGGACTGAGTTATTTTTGGCATGTCATGGAAGATTTAGAAGTTTCTTGATTGGAACTGGAAAGTAAGAGATGCTTGTAGTAAATTCTTTTTCTAGAACCTTCTTTGATATTATATAAGGAGAACAGATTTTCATCTGGGCATCTTTGTATACTTTCACTGGAAATGATTGTATACTGGATTACTTTAATATTTTATTCATTCTGGACTTAAATTCTGAATTCAGGAACTTTAAATTGTGGGATCAGGAACTGATATTCAAAGGATTTGTTTTATAAATTCTTGTGGATTATTTTTGAGGGACTTTGTGACATAATCTTGAAAGGTACTGTTCACTTACATTCTTTTGTTTTGAATCTTATTTTTTGTGAATAAATATTGTTAATAATTTAAAGTTTGTTGCTGGTTTCACTTTCATTTCTTTCTCGTTACGCCTGGCTCGTAACAATATATCACAAAATCATACCCATTTTGTGATTTGACAAAGTCGATTCTGTGCTATTATTAATTCGATTATCTGATGTCACTAAATCGATTTTGTGATATCAAAAATTCATTCTTACTTTTTGATATCACAAAATCGATTTTGTGATATCATAAAATCAACTAAGTGACCACGCAATCGATTTTGTGATGTCACAGAATAATAAGTGATATCACATAATAATTAGTGATATCACAAAATCGATTTTGCGATATCACAAAATCGATTTTGAGAAATCACAAAATTGGGGATTTATAGTAAAACGGCACCTCATGCGAGGACAACAATTCGTGGGATCGGACAAGTTTAAATATAGAGCGTCGTTTGTTTGTGTTGAGGTTTTACGGCCCAGTCAACCCAATGGGGCCATGTCGAGCGCGGTCAGTTTACCTAACCACACGTTTACTGGGCAGGCTTAGTCCTCTAAGCGGTTAACCAGTATTGTGCACATTCCTTCGCCAGAAACTAACAACTGCCCTTCTTGAATCAGCGGAAGGGAGAGAATGACCGTAGAAAATATTTCATGATCAATCTCCACGAAAGAATGTTGCCGATATCGGCGGGGGTTGAACCCGCGACCTCCTGGTCTCCAGTCGGACGGCGCATCCAACTGAACCACCGGGGCCGGCATTAGAGCGTCGTGTTTATAACGCGAATGTCGTGGTTTCGACCCCCACACTGGCCACGTAAATTTTTATCACCTATTATATCAAAAAGTATACGGAAGCAATGGCTCTGATGGGACAATGATAGATGAGACTGTTAGACTTTATGTCAGTTTTACACCCAAATATATTTCAGTTCTTTGAAAACCGAACAAAAATTTATCAGTGGTGTTTTAGTTTGCTGTTGTTGAAAAATCAGACCTGGTAAACATTTATTTTTTGTTTTTGTTTTGTTTTTCTATCAAAATGAGGATATATGTGTTGAAGGGCAGAAAAAAATCTCTTCTTTTTTATGTGATGTATTTTGTCCGTCTAATAAAATAAAAATCTAAAAGGTTGCCTTTGGAAACAAATAACACATAAAAGAATGAAAATCGGAGTCTCGGTTTTATTAAGTCTCTTCATATGCAACATTGTAGTTTGTGAGACTGCATACGTCCCCTAGCCATCACGAAAACATGCCTATCAAATTTTGACCCCCTTAAACCCCACTTTTATATAGTAAAACTGGGGTTTACAGGGGTATACACTATTTTTCTTATTTCTGCTCAAAAACATGGATTGTGGGTATTCGTTAGAACCGCCTCGGCTTAGAACCGCCTCGCCCAGGCGGTTCTAACGAATACCCACAATCTATGTTTTTAGCAGAAATATGAAAAATATCAGAGTTTCTTTATCTGAAAATTTCCAGTTTTTGGAGGTGAAACTTTCTATATATTTGAATAGGCGTGTTTTCGTAATGACCGGCTTAAGCGGTATTCGATTTTCGAAAATTATCAGAAGGGACTCAATGATCCCAAAGTAAATAAAACTATAATCTGCACTATGATCAAGAACGGGGAGACGTTTAACGGCCGCCTCACGGCACTTAATACTAGTTGCAGTGAAATGAAAAAGATAAAACCAAAAGGTTTGTCTTTGGAAACAAAGAACACACAAAAGAACAAACCTAATCGTTGAGACCAAATGGATATCGTGAGTGTCCTAATTTAGTCAAGATGCTATAATGGAATCCTATAGGAAAGAAATTAGGCTCCTCGACCAGGCCCCTATAATCATTCTAGACAGATTTACTACTGCCCCAGCAGACACGCAGTATTCCTCTTAGCAAACACACAACCAAAAGTGAAATTAGATGATTCATTTGGCGGTAACCAGCCGTGTTTTGGCTAACACGAATATCTAATGTTGTTTGTTTTTTTTTATTTGTTTTGCAAGTGCCTAGCTTTTACAACTTAGACTCCTTCATAACTTTTATTAAAATAGACTACACAGTGAAGCAGTCTAGTTTACAACTTAGCATTGTGGTGTGTAAAATGCTCTTCGGGCTTCCCGTAGACTGGATCCAGTCTCTAGTGACTAAATATTTTTCTCAAAATGCTATTTCATAATCCACTAAAATAAAACCAAAAAAAAAAAAAAAAAAAAGATCATGACTATAAAGGCTGGTCACTACTAGTGACCAGCCTTTATAGTCATGATATTACTTTGGTTTTATTTTAGTGAATTATTAAACAGATTATAAGAAAAATTATTTATTCACTGGAGACTGTAGCCAGTGTAGACTTCCCGTCGAATCAATCTTTCAGTGCGCATGTACAGCTTCTTAGCAAGGCAACATGTCTTCCTTTGGCTGAAGTGCCCCATTGGCCTACCGCTTACGTGAGCGATCAGCACAGGATCTGGCGAGACTGCGCGGATGCGCAGCCTCGCCTAAGTCTTTGATGTTCGCATATGCTGTAACGGCGTTTTTTTTCCCATGGCGCAACTCAATTAAGTTCAGTCATATAGTTTTTATCATAGGGCTTTGTTGCGTACGTTATTGTACCAATAGTCACTGTTGTAGTACAATAATAATTGTACAACAATAATTGAACGTTGCTACAATAGCGCACGCTATCGATGGTCACTATTGTACCAATATAGTTTTCTTCTATATCTTCAGAACAACGTTTTGCCCCAATACCTAGACGTTGTTCTGCTATAATTAATTCAGACAGAGGAGTTTTACCACTAGATTCAATAGACACATACCATTCTTGTTCAACCAAAGAGTGAAATTAGGAGATTCATCTGCCGGTTACCAGTCCAATTTCGCTTTTCGTCTTAAGACAGTTAAAAAGCAGCCTTACTTCTCACGTCCTTCTGCATATTAAGCAGTCATTGACTGTATCTAACGTTTTGAGTAGGTGCCTAGACGTTGTCCTATGAAAGCAGCCTTTAAAGAAAAATACAATATTTTGGTATTAACAGTGGAATATCAAATAATATTACTTATAGACTAATGACGTAAATGACGTGGGTTTTCAAGGGCCGTTCCTTTAAAAATCTATTTGTATTTACAATGGAAAATAATGCAGATCCTGATCAGACGCCGTGTTCTGTGGCGTTCGTTCTTGTTCAATGTTTGCCAGAAATATTCAGCATGAATGGGTATTGTTGCATAAAAAGCAGTGTCGCACGTTAACAGCCGCGCATTAACCGGCGAAAAGCCGTGTATTAACAACTTGAAGGTCATTCACGCGCTGTTAATGCACGGCTACGTAACTTTCAATATGCTCGTACCGGGGCCATAGAATTGCTGCCGTCACGAGATGTGTACTGCCCGGCCCTAGAACGAGTGAAATTACGTTCACGAGACACCGGTGAAAAGGCGAAACAAAATGTTTTTTCAATGCATCAACATTTGCCAGGTCCTTGGGACCTGGCGAATGTTAATGCATGAAAAACCATGTTTGATCCCTGTATTATCAAAGGGGAGTAGATCTATACATAAAGTAAGTTTAAAGGCTTACAGATTTGTCTGAGCTATCAGCTGATATTATAAGCTATATGTTGTTGGGGGAATGGTCATTCTTATTTTATTGTAGTTGATGGCAATTAATTTTATTTTGTTAAATAATGAAACATAACGAATTATACTGACCGCACAGAAAAGATTTTAAGGATCCCTCTTTGGAGAACATTTTATAGTCACTGCCGGATCCCTCTAAAGGATCCCCATTTCTCCACTGTGCTGTGTTTTGGTCGTGAAAGACGTCTTCTCATGTCACGTTAAAGTATGTTGATATTTTCTGGCATTTTTGATCATAAAGTTTTGGCGCCGATATAGCTCGGGCGCCGGGACAGCCGGGCGCAGGGATAGATCAGTGTGTAGCGAGGTTTAACTCACGAATAGCGGCACACCTTGTGAGCAATGTTACTAGTTACACCACTATTCATTAACAGACACAAACAGAGGCTATTAACATGTTCGTTTCGTTTATTTTATGTGTTCCTTGCTTCCAAAGTATCGCTCTCTTGAGAATCTTTTTATCTTCACTTGTGTTATGTGCTGTATGATGGCCGTAAAACATCTCCCCTTACTACACTTTAGTGTAGTTTATAGTGTTTGGTCCTTTCCTAGTAAACACACAACGTCACAGCAACGTCGTTACAAAATCGTGAGAATGCTAGATGGGTCGAGCTGTTTCCCTCTATGTAGGGTCAATAGACCCGATTATCACATTTCTAACAATGAATTACCTATTTTTCTCTGTGAAAGAAAACCCGGTAATCGCTCACCAGTGAGTTATTTCATTTCTTCAAATGGACTGTTTTTACGCGCTAATTAGTGATATAATTCTGTGACGTAATTAATTTATTTATTGAAGGATTGTACGATCTTTCGCTTTCAATGCTTTAAACGTGGTTCAGTTACAAAGAAAATATTTATAATATGATTATAATTTGAGACCTTTATTTATCTCAGTTAGAACTGCAATCCCATGGCACTATTTTTTTTTTTTTTTTTTTTTTTTTTTATTCAGCAGTTCAAGGCCGGGCATCTCTCAATAGCATATCATTACGAAAACATACCTATATAATGTTGACCCCCTTAGACCCCACTTTTATATAGTAAAACTGGGGTTTACAGGGGTATACATTATTTTCCTCGTCGAGGCGGTTCTAACGAGTACCTACAATCTATGTTTTGAGCAGAAATATAAAAAAAATCAGATTTTTTTATCTGAAAATTTTCATTTTTGGGAGGTAAAATTTTCAGTATATTTGAATAGGCGTGTTTTCGTAATGGAAATTCCCACGCGTCACAAACGTAAGCTACAACATCCAACTAAAAAACATTGTTTGTGGGGTGGGGGTAAAATATGTAATAAACAGTTTATTCATTTGTTTTTGATCGATTACGGAGAAATAATTCACGCGTGTTCTAAGGCTTTTTGTGTAAAACCTCGTTCGCTATCGCTCACTAGATTTTTACACGGAAGCTTAAAATTTAGAACGCTAGTGAATTATTTCTCCGTAATCGGTCAAAACAAACAGATTAACTCTGTGTCTGCTATTTAAATTTATTCGATGTGTTTCGTACTTCCAAGGCGTCTCTTAGTTGAGAATCTGATCACCAGAAACTCTCCAGAATTTGTAAAGTAAGAATTATGCGACCAATCAGCGAAATGCCACAGATATTGCTTTTTGACTGAAATTCTGACGAAGACGTCTTTTGTCGTACATCTAGTACCTTGGTCACCCCGTGTAAGGCTGAGCAGATGCTAATGTTATGCTTTGTTCTCATGAGCATTACAGTCGACTCTCGTTATCTCGAATTTCAATGGACTCCCTGAAATACTTCGAGATATCCGTACCTCGACATATCAGAGTTGCAGAATTGAGGAAAAAATAATTCGAACAGCCACATTTAACAAATATATGTGTAATTGGACTCTTGAAAGTAGAGATGTATTCAAAATATTGTGGAATATCTCCTCTTTTCTCCTCTTTTCCACAATGTTTTACCTGTTCTTAGATTTTCATGTTTAGACAGGGACCAGATTTTTACTTCGAGATAAGCGGTTATTCGAGATAAGCGAGGTCGAGATAACGAGAGTCAACTGTATTTTATTGTTCCGATGCTAGCATTGTGGTCAACTTGTTCAGTGACTGCCCACATAGTTCTCTCTCTCTCTCTCTCTCTCTCTCTCTCTCTCTCTCTCTCTCTCTCTCTTCGGTTGCGTTTACCTTTGGACCTGCACCAGAACTGGGACAAGAGTAATATAATCATTAAACAGGTTTAAGCCTTCTACTCTCTACCCCACACCCTACTCCCTCGCAAGAAAATTCTGGGTGTTTCATTTACAAAACTTTGTTTTCGAGTAAGTGTTGGCTTTAATCCGGTATCAGATTGCGATTAAGCCATCTACAGTCGAGCTTCAATAACTCGAACCTGTTTGGAACATGGAAATTTGTTCGAGGTATGGGTAGTTCGAGCCAGTGAGGATTAGTCATGACGCTATGTCAGGAAGCAAATGGCGATAATTTAGGGATTTTTTTTTATCTTCTTAATAGTAATGGAACTACTAATAGTAATCGAACAAAGTGGCGAGGCCTCATAAGAAGAGGAGCTGGTGAATACGAAGCAAAAAAGAATCAGGGAAGCTGAGCAGAAACGTGCACAGCGGAAAGCCAGAGCTAAGACTTCACCAAAACAGCTTTCTTCCTCAGACCTCTCTTGTTCTATCTGCAGCAGGCAGTTTAGAGCTAAGATTGGTCTCATCAGCCATCTTAGAACACACAAACAATAACACATCACACAGTTTTTTAGGATTGGTCATTGTCAGTAATGACAGACGAACGGACTTACAGTACTGGTATGTTGAGTGTACTCATTTGAATCGCCTCGATGAGGCAATTCTAATGAGTAAACACAAAATACAATTTCATAATAAAATAAATAAGCTTCCTCAATTATTTGTTTTCTTGAGCTATCGGAAGAATTTCTTACGGACTGAAAACGTGTTTGAATTAGCCATGGTAAACGAGCTATCGGTGTTCGAGCTATAGAGGTTTGACTGTATTTGTAATTTTGAGCCGCATCAAAATTATGCGCTGGGTTTCAATCGAGAACAATTAGTTTAAGCCCCACCCCTACCCCTCCCACTTTGTGATTTATACTGCTGTCCGTTCTAAAGCGGGTATTCTGATACAGACCCAAGTTGCTATACATCCAGTATTATTGCATAAAAAGCAGTGTCGCACGTTATTAACAACCATGCATTTACTAGCGAAAAGCCGTGTATTAACAAGGCAATTCAAGCGCTGTTAATGCACGGCTACGCATCTTTCAATATGCTCGTACCGGGGCCACATAATTGCTGCCGTCACGAGATGTGTACTGCCCGGCCCTAGAACGAGCATAGTCCGTGGAAATAGCGTTCGCGAGACACCAGTGAAAAGGCGAAACAAAATAGTGCAAGAAATAACGCGATAGCAAAAGTTTCAGTTTTTATGCAATAATAGCGATTGAACATGGTTTTTCAATGCATTAACAGTCGCCAGGTCCCGTGGGAGGTGTTAAAAACCGAGGCCGAATGCATGAAAAACCATGTTTGATCCCTACATTATGGCCGACATTTTGCTGCCTCCTCGCTTTCTGTTTTGTTTTCATGTTTTATGTTTTCTTAGTATAGTCGACTCTCGTGATCTCGACCTCGCTTATCTCGAATAACCGCATATTTCGAAGTGAAATTCTGGTCCCTGTTTTAACATGGGAATCTAAGAACAGGTAACAAAATATTGTGGGATAGAGGAGAAATTGCTCCTAAGGAGCAATTTCTCCTCTTTTCCACAATATTTTCAATATATCTCTATCTTCAGGAGTCAAATTACATTTTCATTTGTTAAATGTGGTTGTTCGATTCATTGCTTTCCTCACTTTTGCAACTCTGATATTTCGAGGTACGGGTATCCCGAAGTGTTTCAGAGAGTCCCTTGGAATTCGAGATAACGAGAGTCGACTGTATCATGTGGTCCACTTCATCAGTGGCTGGCCACATTGCTATCTTTTTCTTTGTGTGTGTGTGTGTGTGTGTGTGTGTGTGTGTGTGTGTGTGTGTGTGTGTGTGTGTGTGTGTGTGTGTTAATATCTGGAGCAGATTATAACTTTGTGACATTATGGGCAAATTCAGCAGACGACAAATTAACGATATTTTTTTCTTTTTTTTTTTCCTGGAAAATTGGCTTTGATATTTCATGCAAATTGTCTACTAAGGACGCCGTTACCTGAATTTCATCTAACGCGCGGTTTGATTATATTGGTCAATAATAATCACGTGGACAACTACCTTAAGGAAATTTTGG
Source organism: Anodontia alba (assembly GCA_964016985.1). Taxonomy (NCBI): domain Eukaryota; kingdom Metazoa; phylum Mollusca; class Bivalvia; order Lucinida; family Lucinidae; genus Anodontia; species Anodontia alba. The sequence continues at coordinate 119,696,474 of OZ024823.1, forward strand.
CGTCTGTATACTATGGCTCGATTGTAAACAATCGACCCAATAAATACCACAAGCCGGTCTCGGTGGCTCAGTTGGATGCGCGTCCGACTGGAAACCAGGAGGTCGCGGGTTCGACCCCAGCCGCGGTCGGCAACATTCTTTCGTGGAGATTGATCATGAAATATTTTGTACGGTCATTCTCTCCCTTCCGCTGATTCAAGAAGGGAAGTTGTCAGTTTCTGGCGAAATAATACTGGTTAAGCGCTTAGAGGACTAAGCCTGCCCTGTAAACGTGTGGTTAGGTAAACTGACCGCGCTCGACATGATCCCACTGGGTTGACTGGGCCGTAAAACCTCAAAACAAGAAAACAAAACAATAAATATCACACTGTCCGGATATCGGTCATCTTTATATCATTTATTTTTGTGTCATGAGGTGACGATCGGTGCAGTTCATGATACAGTGATTCGCCTCATGCATACGGATAGACAGACGAAAGGGAAAACCAGTATACCTCCCAGCTGAGGAGACATAATACAACACATACACAAATGGAAAGGTTCTCTATATTTCTACATTTTGCATCCATATTGACCATATCGACATAAAAATGTAGAAAAAAAGTAAATTTCTACATTTTACGTTGAGGGTAACACAAAATGTGGAAAGTTCTATATCTTGCATTGTATGTAGAGCACATGCGGCGCTGGAAACGGTCAAATGAAGAGTCAATAAAACCGAGACTTCTATTTTCTTTTATGTGTTCGGTGTTTCTAAGAGCAACCTTTATATATTTTATTCACATCTTTTCCTATTTTATTCTCAGGTAGTTCATGGACGGTGGTATTCCTTAGTCAGTCCGATATAAACGCTAACCACACTTTTTTTAAGTATGAAATTTCATCATCAATGTGTTTGTGTAATATATTTGTAAGGATATTAAGTAAAAGCAGTAATTATAACTATACTTATCGTCGGCCGGTTAGCTCAGTCGATTAATAACGCGACGTGCTAATAACGCGAATGTCGTGGGTTCGACCCCCACACTGGCTACTAGTTTTACCACGTCATACATTGTTGCAACGACTTCGGCTTTTCTTTTCTCTATTTTGTTTTCCTTCTGTTGATTACTTCTTTAATTCTTCTGTTTACTACAGTTAATCCAATGGAAATAGAAATAATTAGTAATTGATGCAGACTCTATACTCGTAATTATTGTTTGTAAGGATGTACCTAACGATCGCATGAGACACATGTGTAAGGCCTTGGGCCATATATAATTCATAAAGCCAATTAAGCACGCGTACTAAGTTCAAATGATTAGTTTATATTGTTGTTGTTGTTGTTGTTTTGTGTGTGTGTTTGTGTGTGTGTGTGTGTGTGTGTGTGTGTGTGTGTGTGTGTGTGTGTGTGTGTTAACTTGTGTAACGAACGATTATGTGCTAATAAGGCTCTATGTGTATCTATATTTCTTACCTATGTTAAACTTCGTATTTTAAATGTTCTTCAGAAATAGAATCAACAGTAAAAAAGTAAACATGGGATTAAAAAAGTTCTGGGATTGAAAGATCCTACCGATTCATCAAATAACTTTCTTAATTCAATATATGTACATGTAGTAATAACTCATAGATATCATAAATAATGTTTGGAAATTTTATCTGTTTGATAAGAAAGACACCCAGAGGCACACAACGTTGACACAACGTCGATTCAACGTCAAGACAACGTTAAATCGATATTGTTTCAACCTTATGTACAGATGTTGAATCAACGTAAAATCGTCGTTGTTTCACCGTCAATACTTTGAATTAACGTTGAGTGTATGTTGTTTCAACGTCATGCGCCAAGACATTGAATCAACGTTTGTTTTGTCACTGTGTGCTCTCTTCACAGTCGTCCAACTGAAACCGTGTAGAGTTTTTAAGCAACAGTGTAGAGTGGTTCAAGATGGCGGAATATTTGACATTGGAAACGTGAGTGGAATTTCATTTAGAACTTATCCTCTAAATAGCGGTTTTCAAACCACAGTGTTTGCATGGAGATGTTCGTAAAAAATATATATATATATATTTCCTGGTTTTAATATTCATTTGGCGGCAGTTTCGTTGCGTTGACATTAAAATAATGCTGATAATGGAAACAAAACAAAATTACCAAAATGAATCGAGCAACGACATGTGTTTAAAGTCGTTGTGACTTATATTTCGCAGTAAATCAACTTTTTTGCTTATAAATGAGTGACGAAACATACAGCCTCCTGCCCCTAACCTCAACTCGCCCTAACTGCTTGTCTAGGAGCAGATATTAAGATTTATAAAAAATGGAAGGGCAACTGTGTAGACCACGGTGAGTTTTGGGTGTTAACAGTGTAGATGTGATTAAGTTTCAGCGATATCCATACTGTGTATATCTTAATTTTGTTAACCGTGTAGACACAAATTGACTTTTAAGAATAGTAGGTTCTAATGATTGCATCAAGGGCTTATAATAATAATAATAATAATAATAATAATAATAATAATAAAAATAATAATGATAATTAATAAGCCTGTCATATTTCATCAATTTCTGTTATCTTCTCATTAAACCATGTGCTGTACCATAAGCTGGCTTCCCCCGCTATAATACGTATTAACAGATGAGTCTTAAAGATATACAATGTAACATGTAACTATTTTGTAATAGTCATCATAAATATCTTACACACAATCACGCAGTCATACAAGATTATGGACGCATCTATCTATCTATCTATCTATCTATCTATCTATCTATCTATCTATCTATCTATCTATTACTAGGATCTGCCACATTTGACCATTACTCGCAGGTGTACATAACATACACTCCAGGGCCCAGTTGTTCAAAGCGTCGTTAGCTTAACGAGCTCGTTAAGGGTCATTTCGTTAACTGTTTTAGCGGATTCATTATACAACATTCTGGTATTTTTTTCTGAAAAAAAGTGAGTAGCTTTTGCACTGCAAAAGCTGCTCACATTTTTTCACTGCAAAAGCTGCTCACATTTTTTCAGAAAAAATACCAGAATGTTGTATAATGAATCCGCTAAAACAGTTAACATAATGAATCCGCTAAAACAGTTAACGAATCGTTAACTAACGACATCGTTAGTTTTGAACAACTGGGTCCAGATTTGCAGGATGAAAATCTACACAGTAATCATATAATTAATCTTTAACCTGCATAGTGGATGATTCTCCCTGCACAGGGGGATGGGGGTGGGGGCGGGGGGGGGGGGAGGGGGGCTCCACTTAACGTCCTGATCCGAAGGACGGTGCATTTTGTGACATTTATCCATGAAAATGATGCCAGTGGAGCATGTACGGACACCTAAGATTTATCGCCGCTGCCGGGGATCGAACCGTGGCCTTTAGCATCAGAGGCAAGTGTATATGCCACTTTAAATAATACTGTTTAATTAATATCTATTATCCTCGTAATATATACTAAAACACTTGCACCGCTGCAATATAAAATTAGGCGTGAATCGAGATAATGGTACTTTTCGTAAAGAACTTCTTCAAATCGGTATGCGCAGCCATCAAATCCCAGCGGGCACATGACGTAAATATAACGTGCTTGCCGGGATGGGGTTAGATTTCTTGGTATGAACATTTGTTCAGTTCTTTTAGTTTTAACATATTTTATTTGTATTTCATCATTTACATACATGAATAGTGACATATAATAGTGTAAATCAATATACAAATGAGATTCGAAAAAAGCCTTGCGACTTATATGAATTCGTTTCTCACCAAATCATAATTATAATGGATCATACTGTGAACACAAGCACACATACATAAGTAGAATATGCATTCTCTGTTCCATGAAGAGTGGATCATTGATACTGAGAGAAGGTGAATAAGTATGTATAGGATATAAGAAAAAATGAAGAAGAAGAAGGTTGAGAAGATAAAGCTAGGACAAAGAAAAACAGTAAAATGGATTTCATTGGGAATACAAAACTATTATAAGAATATTTTTATTTACTTATTTAAGATTCTAGCAATGTGAGCTTACTACATATGTATGTAGTATGTCCTTTATATATCTAGTTAGAGGTTCCAAAACGTTTAGTTCTCACAATGTATCTTTGAACGGCTTTGAATATGAGGTCATTGTCTGGGTCACTTAATGCGATATTCTAATATAAAAGAGTATGTAAGGAAGGTAGACAATAACGTGACACCTCATCCAACATGACGTCTCACTTCATTATATTGGTTGCATTCAAAACGTAAATGCAAATTTGTTTCAATTTGATCACAACTGCACACCGGGCTTTCAATAATATTCTTGTAGCACAAGTAATAATTCAAGGGGCTGCAATTCGTGTGCATTTGTGTATGGTAAACTTGCCCAATTCGACCACCGGTGTAGTAGAAAAGTGAGTTTGCCGTAGACATACGTGTTTAAGGATTGTTTAAATGCTTCAACCGAAGGTGAGTTGCGTGTAGAAGCTTGTAAATTGTTCCATTGTCTAATAACTGATTGGAGAAATGAATCAGAGTTGCGTTCCTGCGGCAATGGTTTGTAAATACTCAGCATTTCTAAGATTATATGAAGATCTATAACCGGCAGTGTTCGGGACTAGCTGAGAAAGGTAATCCGGACATAACCTATTCTGCATTTTGTAAAATAAAACTAAGTTTTGTTTAAGCCTTCTTGACCTGAGTTCTTCCCATTCAAGCTCTTCGTATAATAAAGCTATTGAAAATAGCTCATTAGTGCTGAAACAATTCTACCGGCCTCGATCTGAACTTTTTGAATTTCGTTCTGTTCATACTGGCTACAATTGCCCAATATAATATTAGCATACACAAGTATTGGCCTATTGAATGAAAAATATATTATCTCTAGTGCCTTTCTGTCAAGTTTATATATAAATTTTCTCATCACATTAATTCTAGTCCACTCTTTGGCTGTAATAAATTTGAGATGTTCATGCCATGTTCCATCATTTGAAAACGCTTGGCCGAAGTGCTTGTGAGAGTCAACTTCTTGGATTGGGTGATTGTTCATAACTAAATCTGGATGGTATATATATCAGCACGTCTTCTGGATAGACTTTGAGGGATTGCATGAGCCAAGCCAGTTAGATGCCCATATGTGAATCTTCGCGAGGTCATTATTAAGTTGTAGTGCTGGAGTTTGAGGGGGGTATCAGCTATAGTATATAAGCTTGTGTCGTCCGCAAAAAAGTCTAATATTTGTATTGAGGCCTATGACAATATCATTTATGAAGACAAGAAATAGCAGGGAACCAAGAATTGAGCCTTGCGGTAACCCAGCTTTCAGCTTTCAAAACAACACACCGTTTTCTAACTTTAATGAGAAAGCCATTCTAACAGGAGCCCTTCAATATCCGCTTGTTTCAGTTTACAAATAAGTCCTCGATGCCAAACTGTCAAAAGCCTTACTTTATATAGCAAAACAGATCTCGCTTCTTTACCTTCATCCAAAGTTTTACAGAGGGTGTCATAGATACTAACAAGTTGGTTAACAGTTGAGTCGCGTTGTACGTATCTGAATTGTAGGCAAGTGATCGTTTTGTTTTTAAGAAAGAAGTTGAAGATGTGTTTATCGACTATATTTTCCATGACCTTTCCAATAGTGTTTAAAAGGGGTAAAGGCTTATAATCTGAAGGTTCAAATGAGTCGTCTTTTAGTTTTTTTTTTTTTGTTTTTTTTTTTTTTTTTTTTTCTCAACATGTGTGTAACCAGAGAAGGCTCTGTCAAAACTGCGGAGATGCGCAGTTGCACCTTAGCCTTCGCTCTCCTCATAACCGATAAGTACCATAATTTCATGGGCTGACTCAAATAAAGCCTTTTTTATATGATTTGTTGGTGAAGATGAACCACTTCATAACTAAACCCTTTTAGCCGGTGTTTTCCGAAGCTACAGAGCACATCCGATTGTTTTCCTTTCTAAACTACTTTGTGGTTAACCAATTAAAATCGACTTACAATATGAATTAGATTGTCTGATATTGATAAAGACAACAAGATAATCCGTGAAAATTTTCAATGACAGTAATCACAAGATTCTTATGAACACCGGTAAATGAAATGACCATTTACCAATAAATAAAATCATTTCCTATAGTCTTTCCTAAACTAAAATAATGAGAGTGATACCTCCTAGGTCCAGTTTCACCAAGGTTGTACGATGCAATATTATCTTAAAATAGTCTTATTTCCATTATTTTACCTTGCATTTGCGAAGTTCGTACGACGAAAACTGTCTGATGAAACTGGGCCCTGGAGTTTCAGTTAGCTTTCTTCATTGTTAAACAAGTTCTTGTCAAAACAACAAAGAACAATGGGCAACCTATCATTTTTCGCATGTGCACCCTGTAAGACTCTTTCCAGTAGCCAATCAATGATGACTACACAGTAAACAAAAAACTTTATCTACACCGTTGCTAAATCACGAAAAATCAGCCGCGTCTACACGGTGAACAGGCAAAAATTGTTATGACCTACTCAGAATCACATCCAATTTTTAAAACGACAAATATAACGGTCCACACTGCGTTTTCAGTATTGTCAGGTCCAGTGGAAGTGTTTAGCGTAATGAGCCTATGATGGTATGCGATTGCTGTATGGCAAAAATAAGCTTGCCCTTCGCTTCAATGGCGAGAAGTCTCAATCGGCCACCAAGCGATGTTAAAAATTTCGCCACTACCAGAAAACGATCGTGGATTATGAGCATAATCCAAAAATCTAAATATTTAAGAACATGTTGGTGTCATTACTACGACTTCTTTGTGCATATCAAAGGCTACTTGGTATATATAAAGAGGTACTCACGATTTACGGTTTGTACATTCCGCCATCTTGAACCATTCTACACCGTTGCTTAAAAACTCTACACGGTTTCATTTGGACGACTGTGCTCTTGGACGCAACCTGCCAATGTTAGTGTCGCAAAAGTGCACATTACCTTTGTTTGTGTCCCTAATATTTCTCAGGGACATGCATCATAGGTGGTCCCAGGTGGGACATTTCTTGGTCAGTGCGATATGAAAGTATTTACCTACTTTGTGGGCTTCGGTGTATTTCATCATTTTATTTGTTAGTACAACAATAGTATCAACAAGATCAACAGTAATCAGTACGACAGATACATGTATGTCGACCGGTTAGCTCAGTCGGATAGAGCGTTATCATTATGAAAACACGCCTATTCAAATATGTAGAAAATTTCACCACCAAAAAACTCAAAATTTTCCGAGAAAAATTCTGATATTTTTCACATTTCTGCTCAAAACATAGATTGTGGGTACTCGTTAGAACCGCCTCGCCGAGGCGGTTTTAACGAGTACCCACAATCTTTGTTTTGAGCAGAAATAAGAAAAATATTGTATACCCCTGTAAACCCCAGTTTTACTATATAAAACTGGGGTTTAAGGGGGTCAAAATTATATAGGTATGTTTTCGTGATGTCTAATAACGCGAATGTCGTGGGTTCGACTACCGCACTGGCCAATTATTTTTATCATACATTGTTTGTTGAATCACACTGCTGCAACAACTTCTAATCTAATCTTTGTTTCCTTTTCTTTCTTTAACCCGTTAAAGGTTTTATTGGAAGAGTCCACAGTATATATTGGAAGAGTCCATTTTCGATTTTAGGTATGTCAAGCTATATGATGTAGATATTCCGAAAGGAAAATGGTTGGACTATTTGCAAACAGTGTAGATCCTGATCAGACGCCGCGTTTAGTGGCGTCTGATCAGGGTTTGCACTGTTTTTAGACCTCGGTGGGTTAATTAATAGGCTTTGCTACTTGTAATTACTAGACTTTGGCGCAGTTATACCAATATTAGACGAATAGCCTTTGTTACTAACATACGGCAGAATCCAGTTATACTGTTTGTACGAGTAGCCAAAATGAGTCAAGATTGCTGCTGACCAGCGAAGAAGGAAGATTAAGTGTGTGATGTTCTGACCGCATGAGACACAGGTCAGTTATTTCAAGCCATGTACCAAATGTACCAATATTACTGAGGCCCTCACAGGGGTTTTGGGGAACAGGGGAATAAAGCCTCTTTCAGGGGAACAAGGGAAAAAAAGTCTAAAACTGAAGGGAATAGGGGAACAAAGGCAAAGTTGGGGAACAGGGAAAAATGCTGATTGTTTTCAGGGGAACAAAGGAACAGGTACCTCCCGCCCCCTCGCCCCTCTCTGGGAGGGCCTCATTACTTAACCATTTGAAATACCTTGTACAAATAAAGTACATGGCAAATATTAGACTCTAGACGAAGCATTACGAAAACACGCCTATTCAAATATATTGTAAATTTTACCACCAAAAACTTAAAATTTTCAGATAAAAATTCAGATATTTTTCATATTTCTGCTCAAAACATAGATTGTGGGTACTCGTTAGAACCGCCTCGCCGAGGCGGTGCTAACGAGTACCCACAATCTATGTTTTTGAGCAGAAATAAGAAAAATAATGTATACCCCTGTAAACCCCAGTTTTACTATATATACGTGGGGTTTAAGGGGGGGTCAAAATTATATAGGTATGTTTTCGTGATGGAAGCTGTTTGAATTGCAGCCAAAGCAGCTCCTTGATGATGAAGTAGTGAAATGCAGTAGCAACCTTGTCTTATCAACCCATTTATACCTAATGGACTTCGCTACCTCTGCTATATGGATAGGTCCATTTCCCATTGAAGGAGTATAGGTTGTTTTGTATTATTATAACAATGTGTTATAGATAATCCTGTATATAATGCAAACAGTGTAGACCCTGATCAGACGCCGCATTTGCGGCGTCTGATCTGGGTCTACACTGTTTGCCAGTGTCCCTTTTAAGAAACACTAGGCATAAATGGGTTTCCTACCCAATGTGATAAAAACAAGTCATACACAATGTAATCCCCTATTTCAAAGTATTTCATCATCTAAATGTTTTCTTGTTAATCTTACAGCAGTAGTAGTAAGAAAAGTTAAAAGTAAGTCGGCTGATAATATATCGGCCGGTTAGCTCAGTCGGTTAGAGCGTCGTGCTAATAACGCGAATGTCGTGGGTTCGACCCCCACACTGGCCAATATTTTTACCATGTATTGTCTCTCAGATCATATTACGACAACAATTTTTGCATTTCATTTATTTCCTTCTTTTTCTTTATTTTTAGACACGACGTGTCCACAGTTACCAGAACAAGTATCATACAAACTATTGTCTCCGGTTGGCAAAATCCAGTTACTCTTTGTACGAGTAGCCAATATTAGACTGGATCCAGTCGTTTTTGTTTTATATCTATTTCTCTCTTTCTCTACATTATATTTTTTTTTATCATGATCCTCTTTAATCCAACTTCAAGTTACCTATGGCTGAACAAAAACCTAGCCAAGGGGCTGAAGTAAACAAAAATTCTACAAGCTATACAAGTGTTGTGTCCCTTCCAAAAAAGAAGAAGAAAACGAAAGAAAAGAAAAAATAAAGAAAGGGTCTGGGGCCAGACTAAGCCAATATCTACGCTGATCAAACTGCACGATGAAGGACTAGAGGAAGACTGGTCTGATATGCACTAATCACATTGGGCCGCAGTTAAACCGGTTCTTAATCAGGAATATGTTTGATAGTACGACTAGTCAGTGAGCCATTACGGTTAAATATCGGCCGGTTAGCTCAGTCGGTTAGAGCGTCGTGCTAATAACGCGAATGTCGTGGGTTCGACCCCCACACTGGCCAAACTATTGCTACAACAATTTTGCTGATCTGTTCTATTCTTTATGACCATTTTGTTTTAGACTTTTCTTTTTTTTTTAACTTAGACTAGAATTTACCGCGGTTACCCATGCAAATATCATACGAAATAATTGTCTGCGTTACTAGCATAACGGCATAATCCAATTACTGCTTTGTATCTGACCAAGGTTATTTTAATACTTGAGCCCTTAAAGTTAAAATACTGTTAGGGAACCAGCATAGAACCAGATGGGTCTGTGCAGTCTGATCAGGGGTTACAGCTTGTTTTACTCATTAAAATTTAAAATTTGTATATCAATCTAGCAACTAGTGTAGAATCTTATCAGACTGCGCCGATGTGCAGGCTGATTTGAGTCCATGCTTGCTGCAATTGTCATAATGTCAGTTTCTGTTTAGAAAGGTTACCATTGACTGTTCCTATACAGTATGCTGTGAATCTTTCAGTCTGATGTAGACTATCTCCTAGACCTTGATGTCATGTTTTATCACTCCAAACTATAAGCTGATTCAAATTTATGTATGACATCTTGTATAGCCAGTCTTTAATAGTTGGTCTCTGACATCAAGGATACATCAAGGATCTCCAAGATTAGTTGCTGCTATCAAAGAGGTGAGGCAAGCAGTAAGTAGTAGATGGCCCTTAGTTCATTAAGTAAATTAATAATTATAATTGATTGATGAAAATAATATTGATATCCGACTAGTAGCTAGTCTAAGTGTGATGTTCTGTACAGTTTAATCAGTGTGGTATGCTGAATGCAACCTGATCTCAGGGTATACTGCAAGAGGTCTGATCTGTGTAGTACACTCTGTACAGTCTGGTATGTGTGGGCCACCATGCATTTTGTATTATAATGTTTTTTTTTTCTTTAACAGTTTTTTAAATGAGCAGTCTGGTCCTGAATGGCTTACTGTCAACAATGGCCAGTATTTTCACTGCTCAAGTACAGAATATACTACTCGTATATTATGTGTGCAGAGTTCGCATAAAGGCCCTGGCCAGAATATGCATATGTATGGTTTTTGCACCCTTTCTAGTAAAAAAAAACAACAAAAAACTGACCATCGTAGCCTCATCTGCATTCTTCCTGAAATTCCTTATCATCTTGATCATGGCAAAAGGCTAACAAATGAATATCCTGGACTTGTGAAAGAACCTGTGATAAAATCAGTGTTTATCTAACTGTTATTTTATGGCATCACGAAAACATGCCTATATAATTTTGACCCCCTTAAACCCAACTTTTATATAGTAAAACTGGGGTTTACAGGGGTATACATTATTTTTCTTATTTCTGCTCAAAAACATAGATTGTGGGTACACGTTAGAACCGCCTCGCCGAGGCGGCTCTAATAAGTACCCACAATCTATGTTTTGAGCAGCAATATGAAAAATATCAGAGTCTTTTACCTGAAAAATTTCAGTTTTTGGAGATGAAATTTTCTCTATATTTGAATAGGTCTGTTTTCGTAATGGTCTGGGAATTGGTTCCACCTCACCCAAAAATTCTAGAGCTGTGTATCATATTACATTGGCTTAGCCAGAGTTTACCAGTCATTTCTGTAGTAAAACAGTGAAATGGTATTAAAGAGACAAATACAGCTACAGGAAGTGATAAAGACCCAGTAAGCATTCTACATAAATCTACAGCGGGCCGTTATCGGCCCGTCAGGGTAGCTGACGGGCCGATAACGGCCCGCTGTAGATTTATGTAGAATGCTAGCTGGGGAATGACAAAAAAATACAGAAACGACTGAAGCCAGTCTATTATATACCCATGTATAAAAATATGAATCCAATACACTAATGTTTTCAAAAGATATCGAACGGAAACCATTTTTCAAAGTTGAAAAAATGACCATAACTCCCATAATAATTGGTGGATTTTACCCTAAATCGAACTTGGCGTACATTTTATGGTTATATATATACCCGTGTATAAAATTTGAATCCAACACACTAATCTTTTCAAAAGATATCGAACGGAAACCAGTTTTCAAAGTTGAAAAAAAACCCGCCATAACTCCCATAATAATTGGTGGATTTTACCCTGAATCGAACTTGACCTACATTTTATGATTATATACCCGTATATAAAATTTGAATCCAATACACTAATCTTTTCAAAAGATATCGAACGGCAACCATTTGTGATACGAACGGGACAGACAGGTCGGACGGACGGACGTACGTACGGACAGCGGTAATACTAAATGGCGGGGGCATAACAAGGAACTGTCGTCTTCAAATAATCTTGCCAAGCTAAGTAAGGATTCAGAAATGTCATTAACACAGATTGAAAATAGTAGGGGACCTAACAGTGAGCCATGAGGTATTCCGGGATTGGTCCTTTTAAAATTTGACATGCATGATCTAACAAAAACTCTTTGTTTTCTGTCGTGTAAGTAATCAGCGATCCAATTCAATAAACCCACGTCAGTGCCACGCTGCGATAATTAAAAAATAAGTTTCTTGTACCACACTTTGTGAAAAGCCTTTGACACATCACAAAATACCATGCAAGAATATTGATTACTGTCTATTGCTTGACATATATGAGCTGGAAGGTAGTTGAATGACTAGGTAAAATCCTGACTGACATTTATAGATCAAATTGATTTCATTTGAAAAGTTATGTATGTTCTTAAAAACAATGCGTTCCTGTAGTTTTCCTAGATACCACTTAATAAAAAGACGAGGCGAAAGCTTAATGGGTCCAAGTTATCTCCCGTTTGGGCAAAGGTATCAGATTTGATCGTTTCCATGTTTCCGAGAATTTACTCTCCCTGAAAGGTCTATTAAACAAAATACTTAAATGGAACTGATTTTTTTTGGCTACAGGTTTCAACATTTTATTACTAATTTCATGAGGATCGCTAGCTTTATTTGGTTTTAAAATTTCGATAAGTGACTCATTACGAAAACACGCCTATTCAAATGTATTGAAAATTTCACCATCAAAAACTGAAAATTTTCAGATAAAAAACTCTGATATTTTTCATATTTCTGCTCAAAAACATTGTGGGTACTCGTTAGAACCGCCTCCATGAAGGACTGTGGGTACTAGTTAGAACCGCCTCCATGAGGCGGTTCTAACGAGTACCCACAATCTATTTTTTGAGTAGAAATAAGAAAAATAATGTACACCCTGTAAACCCCAGTTTTCCTATACAAAAGTGGGTTTAAGGGGGTCAAAATTATAATGGTATGTTTTCGTGATGGTACATCGCGAAAACACGCCTATATAATTAAGACCCCCTTAAACCCCACTTTTATATAGTTAAACTGGGGTTTACAGGGGTATGCATTATTTTTTCTTATTTCTGCTCAAAAAACATAGCCGGGGCGGTTCTAATGAGTAACCACAATCTATGTTTTGAGCAGAAATATGAAATAAAAATCAGATTTTTTTATCTGAAAATTTTATGATTTTGGAGGTAAAATTTTCTATATATTTGAATAGTCGTGTTTTCGTAATGATTTCTGATGCAGTACATGATCTATTAAACAGTTGATTTTGACACTTTAACTGAAAAGCAGGCAAATAACAATTAGCATCGTCAGATGAAATACTTATTCAAGCATTCAGCCTTTTCCATGTCTGTATAGCAATAATCATTTTGGTCGTTTGATGGAAATACTTTGCGAGGGGGTATTCAACTAATACTACTAAAATTCTTGACAAAATGATGCTCTAAATTGTCTTTTGTTGTTACTATAAAAAATCACTGATAGAAGACTCAAGGTTATTGTAGAATATTGTTTTTACATGCCTTTTTAGGTTGTTTACGGGTACTTTGTTACTAAGTTTTCTGCACTGCTCTCGTAGATGTAAATTAGTTGAATTAAGTAATTTGCGTTTTAATTTAGGTGAAATAAAAATATGTGTGTTTAGGGTAACCCTACCTACCTAATTTTCCTGGTGAAACCTGGCAAGTTTTTCATGTTTTCTCAAAAAAAAAAAAAGAAAAAAAAATAGGTGGCATTGGGATAAAATATTTATACTAAACATTCAAAAAAGGAGGGCTGATCAAACCGTGTAGACCCAGATCAAACGGCCCAAAAGGAGTCTGATCAGGGTCTACATTGTTTGCAATTCTATCAGTACTTTTAGAAACATCTAGGGATAGTCAAACAGACTTAGTAAAAATTTGTGGATTATGTACGAAGTCCAAATATATTTTATAATTATGATATTATTCTTCATAAAAACAATCCCTACCTACCCTACCTATTTTGTTCTAACATGTTACCCTAAACACACATAATCACCTAATTTAGTTATTTGGCCTTATCACGCTTTGTGGTAAAATGTTGTATTTCTGAGTCTGTCATTTGGCCTCGCTACCACAAGATTTGAAGGTATGCATAGTTTAATCATATCACGGAACATGTCGGTAAATTTTCTACAGGCGTTGTCTAATTACCTTTCATGTAGGAAAGACAAGTCATACCCAGCAAACACATAACGTCGCAGGAACGTCGTTATAACGTAGCTGCAACGTCACGACGTTGCAGCGACGTTGTAACGACGTTGTTGCGACGTTGTGTATTTGCTGGGTAGTTTGATACTTTCTCTTTCAAATGAGCGAAATTTGCCCTTTTATATAGCCACACTAGCCAGGTTAGACCCTTGTGTAGTATCTGTCCCGGATTGAACCAAGATACATCGGATTTAACACAAGAAACAAAACGGAACGCTCCACTCAGGAGGCAGACATATTTTAATAAAAAACATAGACTAGAGGCGCATGCGTCATAATTGTAAATGCTGAACAAGGGATATTCAATAACTTACGAAATATCAACATGCAAGTGATGTATACTACATCCCTCCCTTTTTAGTATAAAGAACTACAATGTCTATATGAAACTTAGGAACCCTTCAAATGACTGTGTCTATTGATTCAAACACCATAATTAACCATTTGGCTTCATTAATGTGTTTAACTGCTCAACTATAAACTAAAATCAAACGTATCTGTTTTTTTTTTTTTTTTTTTTTTTTTTTTTTTTTCAAAACTAAACAAATTTAAATGACTAGATTCACTAATACTGAATATTCATCACTTCGGATCTCACAATTAAACTTTCTTTAGAATGTTCTCCTTAGAAATAACGGAGGTTTCTTTTGTCTTTACAGTTATTTCCTACCAGTAAGTACATAGTCTTTCAGTTTCTCCGGTATTCGTTTTGTTCTGACAAGACGTGGTGAACCAATCATGTCGGTGTTAGGGTGCGATGCGTTTGAAGCTTCGTCTTGGGGTTGTACGTGTTGCTCGGGCTGACCGATATTCGGAGGTGGAGGCACCCTGTCATTGTCTGGAATTTCAAAATCCGGTTCATACCTACTGAATGGGTAATTTACTCCTGATCGCTTGTGAAACGGCTTCACTTCTGTCACGTTGCGCTTATATATATTGCCCGTATCAGATTCTATGTGTACACTGTTACCATTCTTTTGGACAAGCATAAAAGGTCTCGGATGAAAAGTTGTCGAAAACTTATTTTCCTTCTCCTGTTTCACTAAGACGCTATCACCCACTTTCATATCATTTTCGCGTGCTTGCCGTTTCGTGTCAGCATAGACTTTCCCTTTCCCCTTGTTTTCGCAATCCTTATCGCGAACCTCAAGATCATCAGGTGCTAGGTTGTCCAATTCGGGCAACTTGGTTCGAAATTTCCTTCGGTAAAGAAGTTCTGCCGGACTTGCACCTGTGGTTGCATTCGGGGTGCTACGATGTACCGCAAGGTACTTTAACAAATCTTCCTTCCAATCGCGACTATTTGCATGGGCAATGCGAATGCGTTTCATGATTGCCCTGTTCTGGCGCTCAACCTCCCCATTTGCCTGGGGCCACAGCGGTGTGGTATGACGGTGCGTTATACCATTCTCAGACATAAAGTTCTTGAAAGATTCACTTACAAATTGGGGACCATTATCAGTCTTTACGGAAAATGGTAACCCATGTGTGACAAAGAATTTGTTCAGTGCCTTAATGACCTTATCAGAAGTGGTTGACTTCATGATTTCGACTTCGAAGAATCTACTATAGTAGTCTACCAATACCAAAATTGATTCGCCCGTCGGTAATGGACCGAACAAATCGGCCGCAAGATGCTGCCAGGGACCATCTGGTAACTCTGTTCTACTCATCGGTTCCGGCTTCGTTGGTTGCGATACGAGTTGACATCCATAACAAGTTTTACAATACTGCTCTACTTGTTTATCAATACCGGGCCACCATACCTTACTGCGAAGTATTTTTTTCATATTGACAATCCCGAGATGGCCCTCATAAGCCACCTTCAAAATTCTATCACGAAGAGACTCCGGTATGACAATTCTAGTTCTCCTGAGAACCAGTTTCCCAATCGCACTGAGCTCAAACCGCACCGGTATATACTGCTTATTCTCCACACTGTACCACCGGCCAGTCAGTAAGCACTGCCGGATGCTACTAAGTTCCGCATCATCGTCGGACGCTCGTTCTATTTCTTTGGTGCTAACTGCTTTAGGAGTAGCCTCTTCAGCGACGAAACGAATATACTCACTGTCAGCATCGCTAGGAGGAGCTTTCTTTGCGGTTTTCGGTAACAAACTGGACAATGAATCAGCGATATTGCTGTTTCCGGGTATCCACCATACGGTATATGTGTACTGCTGCATATGCAAGACCCAGCGTTCTATTCGCGCACAAGGCTTTGATTTGGGCGAGTAAATGAATTCTAATGGCTTATGGTCAGTAAGTAGCTCAAACTGAATCCCATACAGATAGGGATGTAGCCTCTCACAGGCCCAGACGATGGCCAAAGCCTCTTTCTCTGTCTGTGAGTAGCGTCGCTCTACATCAGTCAAACTCCTGCTCGCATAACAAATAACACGGTACTCCCCACCCTGTTCCTGCACCAGTACTGCACCTAATCCCACGGGGGATGCATCAGTAATGACCTGCGTCTTCGCGTTCATGTCATAGTACCCCAATGTGTCTGCATCGGCTAATAAACTCTTAAGCTTATCGAACGATTCCTGCTGTTCGTCACCCCAAATGAACGGCTCGTTAGTTATCAACAGCCTACGCAACGGCTCTGATACGGTAGAAAAATCGGGTATGTACCGGGAACTATACGTCACCAACCCTAGAAAGCTTTTCACTTCCGCTTCAGTCTCCGGTTCTCGCTCATTTACTACAGCTTGCATTTTGACCTCAGCAGGTCCGATTCCCCGAGCGGACAACACGTGACCCATGAAAACTAACTTCGACATGTTTAGTTCACACTTATCCATGTTCAGTGTCAACCCATTATCTCTTAACGTCTCCAGAACCCTTGCCAGTCGTTTGTCATGTTCCTCTTTACTCGACCCATGGACAATAATATCGTCTAAGATATTGTGTGCTCCCTCAATGTTCTGAATCAACTGTTGTATGCATTTTTGGTACATTTCTGGGGCACAGTTTATTCCCATCATAAGGCGTTTGTACCTGTACAGACCCTTATGTGTCGCGAATGTTGTTATCTCCCTTGACTCTGGATGGAGCTCAATCTGATGGTACCCCATACGAAGATCTAATTTACTGAATACACAGCTCTGATTCAAGTCCTGGAGGATTTCATCTATCGTTGGAATGGGGAACTTTTCCCGTTTAACTGCCAGATTAGCCCTTCGCATGTCCACGCAAATTCGTATGTCCTTCCCACTGGCTTTTGGAACACATACTATCGGAGAGACCCAGTCACATGGACCACTGACTGGTTCAATAATATCAAGTTGCTCCAGTTCCTGCAGTGTATGTTCCAGTTTATCGCGCAACTGATAGGGTATACGACGAACAGTTTGAACAACTGGAGTGACTGTTCTATCCAGCGGTACCTTCAACTGAAAGTTTTTAAGTTTACCAAACCCCTTAATCACCTCTGGATACTGATTCAAAATGCCCCTGTCATTAATCACATTAACACTTGGGCCTAATCTCAAGACATTCAATTTCAACGCTGTGTCGCGACCAAGCAATGACTGTCCTGCCCCTTCAATAACAACGAATTCCTCGTTTTTTCACACTGTCATTTCCAACAGAAACAGTTGCTTTAAATGTTCCGGCAACCTCTAATGGTTCAGTGGAGCCATATGCGTACAGAGTTTTTGTCTCTTTGGATGAAACACACTGGATATTGTTCGCTTTCAATGTCTCCCATTGTTCCCGGCCCAAAATGTTACAACTGGCTCCTGAATCAATAATCATGGGTAGGTTTATACCCCCTACTTTCACATCAATTGCAGAATCACAATTGTTTTCAGATATTTTCCTAACAGTAAAGGCGTAGTAAGGTTCACCCTCCTTAATCTGGTGAACACGTTTTTGGTTAGTTTTCTGTGGTCTATCAATTTTCTGTGGTTTTACTTGTTTAGATTTGCACCTGATTTGAAAATGTCCCATCATATGGCATTTTCGACACTTTTGATTCTTTGCTGGGCACTGCGGATCCTTGGCTATGTGTCCCGTACGACCACATGCAAAACAAATCTGTTTACTTGATGAACGACCCTCTTTGTACTTTGCTGCAGCTGGATAGCTCCGCCTACTGTCAATCGACACCTTGTTAACTTCTACTCGCAAGCCCTCCATGGATAGAGTGGACCTTTCAGAATCCTCGAATGTTCGAGCGGTATCCTGCAATTGGGCCAGGGTCAGGGTAAGTAATTTACGCCTTAACTGATTTGAGTGGCATTTTTCAATGACCTGCTCCCGAATTTGTTCCTCAATTGCATTTGCATCTTTGAAGTCACACGTATCGGCTTTCATGCGTAGCCTCACAATGAACTGGTCTATTGTCTCATCCGACTTTTGTGACATTTGGCGAAATGTGTGTCTTTCATAGGGTACGTTTGATTTTGGCTTGAAATAGTTTTCTAGCGTTTTTGTAGCCTTTACATAGGCGTCAGCCCCGTCGGCTTCAGTTAACGTGAAGAAAATGTCCTGTACCTGCAATCCTGTAGAATGTAACAGCAATGCCCGTTTCTGATTTACACCCGTAATCCCCTTTCCATCCGCATATAATTCAAAGGCTCGAAGCCAACGTTTCCATCTCGCCGCAATCCCCATGGTATCCCCGCAATCAAACGGCTGTACCGGCTTGATGTCCGTAACTGTTGCAGCAGCCATGACTAGAAATTTTTATCTTGTTTTTCTCGTCGCCAAAATGTAGTATCTGTCCCGGATTGAACCAAGATACATCGGATTTAACACAAGAAACAAAACAGAACGCTCCACTCAGGAGGCAGACATATTTTAATAAAAAGCATAGACTAGAGGCGCATGCGTCATAATTGTAAATGCTGAACAAGGGACATTCAATAACTTACGAAATATCAACATGCAAGTGATGTATACTACACCTTGTAGATTTTATTGGAATGGAAGAATTACGTATGCCGTTTTGTGCTCGCTTACATTCTCAGGTATACTAAAAATTCCAGATTCCAGCATCTAAATAATGCATATCGTCTGGATTTATTATAGGATCAAGTTTAACATCTTGCCTGGTAGGATTTGTAATAACAGTCCGTAATGAATTTATTAACATTATGTCTCTCAAATTACGATAGTTTGGATTCAGCAAGTCTACTTTTAAGTCCCCAATTAGTATCAGATTTTGGTAACTTCTAGGGCTTTCTCAATATTAGTATTAAAATTGTTTAAAAAAGTAGCGTCCGATGTAACAGGACTATAAAGTAAGCCATTCAATTATGTTTCATGTTTAACCTTAATTTCTGTCCAAATCGATTCTTGGCAGAAAAGTTCTTGATCGGGTCTGCGACAATGAAAACGGTTGGAGTTAATGTACTTTGAACAGTCCACGCCCATGGCAGCTTCTGTCTTTCCTATATGGTTCACTATAACTGTTTGATATACACACAAATCAGAAGACAAATAAAAAAAATAAAAATAGATGTGTCTTGGTCATTTAGTCTTCCCAGCAAATACACAACGTTGCAACAACGTCATTACAACGTTGCAGCGACGTTGTAATGACGTTGTTGCAACGTTTTGTGTTTGCTGGGTTGTTACTGATAAGAGACTGGGTATAACAGAACCCAGTACCCTATCAATAAACGATAATAGGCAGAGGCCAAATAGGAGAATTTAATACTGGTTTATTTACCTGATCCATAGGTAATATCCCTCCAAATATTCATTACCCCACAGAAGGCCTCTTTATCACCACCTGCTGGAACATCACAATTACCTCTAAAATGACATACATTTGATCTACCTTGCATAACGCCATAGTACGGCAATAAAATCATAAGTGAGTGGTACCACTTTTGGCCTCATTTTGTCTATGTTTTTAAGATCTAAATGAGTTTCAGAAAGAAAAAAAAAAAAAAAAAAAAAAAAAAAGAAAGAAACAGAAAAAAAAACAACATGAAATATCAAGGTAACGCGATAACGAGGATTATTGTCGTACGTGTTTTCAAGCCGGGATTTCGAAACCTACCCCATTCATATACCTGGGCCCAGTTGTTCAAAGCTAACGATGTCGTTAGTTAACGATTCGTTAAAATTTACATCGAGTGATACGCAAATATGCTGAAATTTTTTGCTGAAAAAATGTGAGTAGCTTTTGCAGTGCAAAAGCTACTCACATTTTTCAGCAAAAAATATCAGAATATTGTGTATTGAATCCGCTAAAACAGTTAACGAAATGACCCTTAACGAGTTCGTTAAGCTAACGACGCTTTGAACAACTGGGCCCTGGCCTTTGCGACAGATGGAATGTGGGCGCGATGGTAGTTCATAAATCCTAGAAATGACAGCAACTGTTTGAGTTTTGGGGGACACGCTATTCTTTCACAGCCTCCAATCTCGCCTCCAATTTGTCAGGTGCAATGGTAACCCCATTTTCGTTCATTAATTTGCCCAAAAATTCCACTTCCTGTTTAAAGAACCGGCATTTTCGGGCTTTACAGTTTAGATTATGCTCCCGGAAACGGAGAAATACCTTTCGCAACGCTGCCAGTGTGTCCTTGAAGTCGGTACCCAGGACAATGACGTCATCAAGGTAGACAATGACTTGGCCCCACATTAGCCCTCTTAGGACAAGATTCATAGCTCTTTGAAAGGTAGCAGGAGCCGTGCACAAACCCATTGGGAGCCGAGTCCAGCGGAAGCTGCCGAACCGTGTGCTGAATGACGTTTTGTCCCGGGAGCCTTCCTCAAGATTTATCTGATAGTACCCGCTGCACAAGTCCAGGACACAGAATAGACGCTTCCCGTGCAGAGAATCAAGACAATCATCAGTTAATGGAAGGCTGAAACTATCTTTGACAGTTTTTTGAGTTCAAAGCCCTGTACGTAGTCCAGGCAATAGCGGAGTTCACCCGATTTTTTTCTCACCAGTACAGGGGCTGCAGACCATTCTGATGCTGAAGTTCCAAAACACCTTGTTGTAGTAATTTCTCTATATACGCCTTTTCTTGTTCTTGGAAATGAAGTGGAGTCCTCCGAAATTTTTCACAAATTGGAATTTCATCATGTAAAATAATTTTATGCTCCACCCCAGTTAGACAGCCTAAATCGAAATCATCTTTGGAAAATACATCGGGAAATTCAGAGAGAAGTTGACCAAATTGAAATTTTTGCTCGTCCGAAAGTTCCGAAATACTATCCCGATACATGTCTTTCAAATGATCAGGAATCTGAAATTCAGCATTTTTATGATCCTGATCCCCTTTTTCCTCAGTGTCTGTTTTGAACACACAGAAGGAGGGATTTGTATTTGCGGTGGATGCTCTGGTTCCACTGCTGGGAGAAGCAGTTCCTGGTGAGGAGTCAGCTGGCTCAGCATGTCGAACTGACTTTCCTTTTTTAAAGTTCATGAACTTGTTGGAGTCATTCACGACTTCCACGGTAAAAGCATTGACATGGGGTTCACCTAAAACATGTGACAGCAGAGCCTTGTCCGTTGGGGCTGGTTCAAAAATGTAGGGGCAATTCATTGGTTCGCCCAAAGAAACCTTCAAATAGCCATCAGTATTCGGCGGTATAACAGTACGTTTAGTGACGGTGACCTTGGAAATTTGCAGCACTGGTGACTTTTTAATGTGCACAGGAACCCTTTCCCCATCTATATACAGGTGGTTCCCAGCCAAGTCAAGTTTACATCCGGTAGCTGTCAAAAAATCAAGCCCAAGTAAACAACTATCTTTGATAGGAGCTATACAGACAGTATGCAAAAATGTTTGTGAACCAACCGTGATAGGGAAATTATGCACAAGTTGACCTTGTACAGGTTCCTCACCTATCCCAGTCAGTACACAAACTGGACCCTAATGCCTTGGCTGAAAAATTTTGGAGAACAGGTCACTCTGCACCAATGTCATCATTGCTGCGCTATCTATAACAGCGTCAATTGCGTTTCCATTCAACAAAGTTGGCACCTTAGCAGTAAGATTTCTGTGGCTCGGAAGGGATACTTCAAGCACATCATATGGGCGACTCACATGTGATGGGAGCAAGCGTTCGTCGCTTATTGGTCCACTGGGAAATGTGGATGCCCATTACCACAAATTTAGACTCTCTGGTAATTATGTCACGCCAGCAATGGTCCTGAAAAACACGATGACTGATTCATTTAGACTATTGTACGGCATAGCCAATTATGTTTGGACAGAATCCTGGTGCAAGTTGGATCAACAACTAAGGGTTGATCCAACATCCAAATTACACTTGGGATCCATCCACATAGGATTCGGTCCAATTTGGCTGAATCTTCATTTAGAGAGTTGAAAGATAAGCTTGCTCGGTACCCTTCGGCTTTGGGGATTGGGGAAGTGGGCATCGACCACACTTCTGGATGTGCATGCGGTAGGTGTGACTACGGTGTCACATGTAGGAGGAGGGTGGATGCACAGACCGAATTCCTGGAGCTTGTCTTTCAACATATTAAACAACATGACACTACGCTCGTTATACATGTCAGGGACTGGGGCACTGGTCTGGCGGCCTCTGAGGTACTCGCTCTCCTCAAGAAATATGGGCTTCAGAATGCCCGTATACACCGCCATTGTTTCATTGGGTCTGCAGAGGAGTACAAGGAATGGAAAAAAGAAATCCCAAACTGCTATTTTAGCATTTCAAGCAAGTCCCTTGATGATATAGAGGCTACAGCTTGGCCGCTATTACAAAGGAACTTAGACCGCCTGGTCGTGGAAACAGATTCCCGCTATTTGAAAGATCAATCGCCTCTTGGTGTTATAAACAGTGCAAAGGGGGTGGCAGAAAAAATTCAGATGCCTGTGAATGACTTGGTCAGGGTGTGTAATAAGAATGTTGTTAGGCTTTATAACTTGTTCTAGCAAGCATCCCTGTTCTTGGAAAGATGGCTGTCAATAGAAATTCACACCTTTTCAGTCCTATGTTCCTGACAGTTGAATATAGTAGACTGACACTTGCGCAAACTCCCATTATCTGGAAAAGTATCGTTTCCTTGGATTGTGCTGTAGTGGCATAGCTAAGTTGGTTCGCTTACTGCAGCGCAATTCAACTGGGGCAATGGGAAATTCCACAGGATGGGATCCAAGAACAATGAGTATCACCTTTTATTTGGGTAAAATACTGTAATATCATAGCTAAGTTGGTTCGATTATTGCAGTATGTCTAATCAGACTAACTAGTCCATAATACTATGCCGTGCAGCAAAATTTCACATATTAACCATATTCTGTTACTTATTTTGTAGAATTTCAAAGCGTGAAGAAAAAGACAAACCACAGTATGTAAGTTGTCAGTTGCTACTATTTTTCCAGAGATCACCAACATGTAAGTATACTCTCATAAATTTCATACATAAATACTCATATGGAATCTTTGCCTGCATCAAAAAAGAAAAAGAAAAGAAAAAAAATCCATCATGAAAAGAATCACATGATAAATAATACCTATGAAAAAAAGAATCCATCATGAAAAGAATCACATGATGATAAAAAAAAAATGAAATGAAATATGGAAAGCAACACATAGGCTGCATAGTAGTTGAATAATTGTGTAAATTATGAACATTACATTAGATTGTAATTGTGTAGAATTAAAAACAATCCTGCCACCTGCTTCATATATTCATATTTTCATTTAGTATACTTGTATTGCAGTGATCTTTAGAAAATGGAAAAGTTCTGATATTTTGTTTTGTTCCGCGCTGAGTGCGCTAGTTTCATTTTGGTTTTTATTTTTGCACTGACAGTGCAGTTATTATTTCCTGTTTGTCTATTCTTCCAGTCATCGGGTCTTCAGGATTGTTGTTGGAGGGCGATTCCCCTTTTTATCATGCATAGTTCTTTGTAGTCCCCCAATAAAGCAGTCAGGCATGCAGTGACTTAACGAGCTATGTAAATATCATCTTTTAACAATCCTGAAGATCAGATCAGCGTATATAAATTATATATATGCATATTTATCTAGGTGGCAGGTCCACTGATCTGTATATTATGTAAGTCTGTTCAGGAACAGTCGATTCTTCAGGTCACGTATGTATCATTTTGTACTTTTAGATTTTATATTTTAAGGATTAGGACATGTCTAGTGTTAAGAAAAACAATTTAATGAATAACTCCATTGTGTATTCATTGTGTACAGAAGCTCAAAGTTCATCAAGATTTGATTCTAAATAAGAAACAATGATTAGCTGTTATCAAACTACTTTACGAAACATTTCATAGGTTACAACTTTTCTAATAATAATCACAGTTTATTCTAAACATACTGAAATCTAAAAGTTAAAATGCTGTTGGTACCACTGACCTATCATTGAAACTTAGACTTTCAAAAGAACATTAAGTTTAGTCTATGTAAAGATCTTTTAAAGACGGGGAAGAGTGTCACAAGGTAGACTGACTCTGGCAGTTGTTACAAGATAAAACCTGAACCCGGAAGCGACAAGTAGTGAGACCTGACAATCTCCCATAGCAACCACCACAACGTCCTCTGATTGGCTGGATCATCGCCAATACGAACGTGGGGAGTTGATACCGTATTCCGATGCTCATTTATCCGAAGACTGCTTGAAGACCTAGTTCTCTGAGTGTCCTCGGCGAGCCTCTATTGGTAAATAATCCTTTACTTTACCATAATCGACAGTGTAACAATATATATATACTTATAACTTATGTTATATATATATATGTGTGACTATTTAGTTATATATATATAACTTATGTCTTAAACTGAGACAATTAGTTTCCACCGGCCAACTTCTTCGTCGGTTCCTGGTATCTACTACGATGATCGAATTTTATGTTTAGCAGAAGAGACGTAGAACAGAGTATCGATGGAGTTTATTGATTGCCTATTAATGGCCTATTTTTTATTAACTGCTGATTTGTGGCCATACATTTAGGTGACTACTGATTTTTGTGATGTGGGATTTAACGATTCAGCTCAAACAATCCAAACTTCATACTAATTTTTGTGAAAATAGCTTTGTCGGTTACTGATTGGGGAGCTAAGGTATTTTGGTACCCCCTCCAGACCCTCATGCTTGTTCATTGTAGTTAATCATGCGAGACCATCACGAAAACACACCTATATAATTTTGACCCCCTTAAACCCCACTTTTACATAGTAGATCTGGGGTTTACAGGGGTATACATTATTTTTCTAATTTCTGCTCAAAAACATAGATTGGATCTAACGAGTACCCACAATCTATGTTTTGAGCAGAAATATAAAAAATATCATATTATTTTTATCTGAAAATTTTCATTTGTTCAAAAAATTTGGATAAGCGTGTTTTCGTAATGCTACGGTGTCATTCGGAAATCGATGATTACCGGCTTCAGTTCACGGAATATACAAATGTCTCAGTTTAATGTTAGTGCAGTATAAACGCTGATTAAAAAAAAAAAAAACAGTAAAATTATATAGCATGTGTGCATGTAACGAGGACAAGAGAGTGATACACTGTACATGTAACATAGTAAAATGGTATCATATTTGCCTGATCAAAGGGCATCTAATTAATGTATGAAATTTTAAAAAGTCTAGCAAATCAGTACTTATGTCTATTAGCCTTTTCTTAAAAGTTAACAGGCATCAGACTTTTCAGATATTGGCAGATTTCAGACTTTTTAGTTTCAAAATATGTTCTGCAGAATTACTTGTTTTTGTCTGAAAGTTGCAAAAATGACATTTTTGGAAAGGGTGGCAGGGGTTTTCAGATTTTTTACCTAGAATTCAGATTTTTTTATCAGTCCTCCACTCATACCTGAAAGTATTGATATGTCTGTTCAGATGAATATGGTATAAACTGTAAGTATTCTGTGGTGTTTGCCTCACTGCTGAAAACGGGTTGCCGGGTGGTCTTTATCGTGTACCCAGGAAACAGCAGTGGGACTTAGCAAGTAAGTGATGCATGATATTTTATTGCTGGATTATTATATTGTGCTGTACAAATGAATTGTAAGGTGTGTTAGTGGGATGGCCCTCCCCGACCCACTACATATCAAATGGACGGGGAGAATAAAGTATTTTCGAGGACAAAATAAAAAAGACGTAAGTTGGCGTCTGATCTGGGTCTACAGTGTTGGCTCAAGTCGGTCTGTCCAATACTAAAGGTATGTATGGTGTTGTATAGTACCGATTTAATAGATGTAAGGGGGCGTCTGATCTGTGCCTACATTGTTAGCTCAGGACTGTCTGTCCAATGTGTAGGGTATATATGGTATTGTACAGTATCGATTAATTCGATGTAAGGTGGCGTCTGATCAGGGTCTACAGTGTTAGCATAGGACTGTTTGTCCAATACGTAGGGTATATATGGTATTCTACAGTATCTATTTATGAGATGTAAGGTGGCGTCTGATCTGGATCTACAATGTTAGTTTAGGACGGCCTTCCAATACTTAGGGTATATATGGTATTGTACAGTTTCGATTGATTAGATGTAAGGTGGCGATTGATCTGGGTCTGCAGTGTTAGCACAGGACTGTCTGTCCAATACTAAGGGTATATATGGTATTGTATATTATCGATTTATTTAATATAAGGTGGCGACTTATCGGAGTCTACAGTGTTAGCTTAGGACTGTCTGTCCAATACTTTGAGTATAAGCGGTATTCTACAGTATTCTTTTATTAGATGAAAGGTGGTGTCTGATGTCTTTTTTGTGTTAGTTAGGACGGCCTTCCAATACTTAGGGTATATACGATATTCTGCACTATCCTTTTATTAGATGTAAGGTGGCATGAAAAACTTGAACAGACTGTGCGATGTTCCGCTACCTGTAGGAGAGCAGAAGATTACATCCTGTCTTTTTAAATATGCACAGTAAATACTTCTTTGGTTCATTATTTCCTTATAAGTAAATGGTTATCGTCCAAAATATAATACCGTTTTCGTTATAAAATATTTTAATAATTTCCCAAAGAAAAAAATTATAAAATAACTTAATAGAGATCTGTATCTGTTTTTTTTTTTTTTGTCTCTGTGGTAAGTTATGACCAGTATACATAACCCTTAACTGCAGCAGACGACACTGTTTAATATACATTTTTATAACTTTTCATAGAAAATGAGTATTGATATTTCATGTGAAGCAGACGATTTATACGAAATGTCAAGCCTTCAAAAGATATGTCATCTGCTACAAAGTTTTTCTTGGGACTTTAAAGTTAAACAATATCTGATAATGTATAAAGTAAATCTCTTTCACTAGTCAAATCAAGGATTATGTAAGAAAATAGTGAATGCTTGTTTGTGTTGAGGTTTTACGGCCCAGTCAACCCAATGGGGTCATGTCGAGCGCGGTCTGTTTGCCTAACCACACTTTTACTTGACAGGCTTAGTCCTCTAAGCGTTTATACCAGTACTGTGCAGATTCTTTCGCCAGAAACTGACAACTCACTGCCTTTCTTGCATCAGCGGAAGGGAGAGCAATCTCCACGAGACAATATTGCCGACCCGGCGGGGGTCGAACTCGCAACCTCCTGATCATCAGTCGGACGCGCATTCTTTATGTAAGAAGCATCAAGTTATAAATATACAGTGGGATAAAAAAAAAATAGCATGTGCCAGTAGTTTGGAGAAACTTGAACTCGGCTGAGAGGTTAAACTGATAACAATTTATAATCCATTGTCAAACACTGACCAGATAGCAGATCGGGTAGACTGGAACTCACAGGTCTCTAGTGACCAGCCTTTATAGTCATGATATTATTTTGGTTGTATTTTAGTGGACTGTCAAATAGGATTATCAGAAGTAATATTTAGCCACTGGAGACTGGAGCCAGTCTATGCTGAACGCAGCCCTGTAGTTTATTGAACTGATGCGCTTATTCGGAGATGCTCGACTACTGTACATTGTTATGGCAACATTTTTTTCTGGTAGCTCAACAATCAGTGCGTTACAGATACCGCCTTTACACGATGACAGGCGAATGTGTAAGGAAATTATCGACGGAAAATAAACATACTTTCTGTACACCGTGATGCGATAAAATTACACAGTTTAAGATGATAGGATGGGAAAATGGATTGATCCGGTTTCAGTAAGAGCACAGTTTATACTATGTGTAAAATGTGATAAGGTTAAACGCCAAGGTGTAAATATTGTTTACTTAACCTGAAAACACCAAACGAAATGTGTAGCAGACTACATTCTATTTTTTTTTTTTTTTTTTAATTTATTTTTCAGCGAACATTTTCTCTGAAGGAAAAAAAATCAAAATTGTCATCTGCTGCATTTGTGATCGGGTTTTAAGAGATAAGGTAAATGAAGCCTGTGACAGTTCACGTAGTCTACAGAATGATGGGTGAAGGAAACTTTTTAAGGTGATAGAATGGGGAAATGGATTACCGGGATGGAATATAAGTGCATAATTTATTCTCTGTTGAAATGTTGAATCGCGTTAAATTCACATCGTAGTATAAAAGTATTTTATGTTGGTTTTGACAAATGTTAGAATAATAGTGCGGAGAAAACTTAATTGATATTTTAAGATGATGAGCTGGAGAAAATGTGGGTCACATCTTAAGTTTGCGATTATTCTGCTTTGTACTGCGATGATTGCAATACTGTATCTTGCTAGCCAAACACCATTTTCACCGATTTATAACAGAATACACGCCGAAGAAAAACTGAAGAAGATTGCAGACGACCTGAACACACTACGTCTTCGACAAGCACTGAAATACTTTAATACTGTTGCTAAACTTCCTCCTACGATAAACGTCTCCAAAAATCTCTCTCTAGTCGTATGTGTAGTAACTATGTACAGATCTAGAAACCTCGAGGACAAAAGAATGAAACCCAGATACCTAGTACAGACAGCTGCCGCAGTAGACAGACTCCTTCAGGAGGACATACATTTTAGAAATAAATTGCTATTCGTATGCAACGTGGATGAAAGGCCAATGGACCATACGGACGCAGTTTGGTTACAGAAATTTATACCCTACATACAGAGGCACGGGAATTCAAGTTTTAACAAGACATTTGCGTCTGTCTCAGGGAAGAAGTCATCATTAATGGATACTAGGCAGATTAAAAGAGCTAAGGAGGCAGACGACTATGTTTTCTGCTTGAATGCATCAAAGTCTTTCAGTTCTTCTTATGTTCTCATGTTGGAAGATGACGTCATACCGACTAAGGATATGTTGGACGTTGTGGACTATATTCTGAGGCGGAGATTGAAACAGGAATCCGCCGGACACGAAGCAGAGCAGCAACGTCTCTTCTCTTATTTAAAATTATACTATCCAGAAAAGTGGCAAGGGTATGCATGGGAGATGGACAGGTTGTTGGAATTATTCTGTTTTGGATTTATAGGTGCAGGAATAATCTATGTTCTCTGTTCAATACGCTCCACAGATTACGACAGACAACCTTTATTATTTAAAGTCCTCAATTTTCTTCTCGGATTTGTGATATTTTTGCTTGCTGCGTCGTTGATAGGACGACCAGCAGTAATGAGTCTTAGGAAATTTTCACCACAACTTTATAAATTTGGACCATCACCTCGGTGCTGTACACCTGGTATGCTATATAATACTAAAATCCTACCAGCCCTGATGGATTTTATTATTCAGCATATCGAAGTTAATAAAGACCTTGCCATTTATGATTTTAGCGTAGAAAACGACATACCCGGTTATTTATTAGAACCTAACTTAATGCACCATATTGGCATGTACAGCTCTTTTACTACTGTGAACAAACCACCGGGGCAATTCATTTTCAGTGACTGAGCATTATTACGAGAAAATAGGTCTGATGGCATAGGCGGACAACCAAGGTCAACATCAGCCTGTGTGTTCACAAAATCCGACAAGGACCTTCACTTTACAATTACAGAATCATTAGATACTGTAGAATATATCAATGGACAGCGAAGGCCCAGATCAGACTATTACGAAAACGTGCCTGTTCAGATATACTGAAAATTTTACCACCAAAAAAATGAAAAATTTCAGAGAAAAAATTTGACATTTTTCATATTTCTGCTCAAAACATAGATTGTGGGTACTCGTTAGAACCGCCTCGTCGAGCGGTTCAAAAGTGTACTCACAATCTATGTTTTAGAGCAGAAATACGAAAAATAATGTATACCACGTAAACCCCAGTTTTACTACATAAAAGCGTGGTTTAAGGGGGTTAAAATTATATAGGCATGTTTTCGTGATACAGATGCGACTCAACTGAGACCCCTAGGTATTTGGACAGACAGGCATGAGCAAACAGTGTAGACCTAAATCAAAACGCGGCATTCGATCAGGTTCTACAAAGTTTGTCACATATCCGGCAGTTTTCCGACATATCAAAAGGTAGTAAAACATAACTTGCTCAAATAACTATACCTCCCAGTCAGCATTCTACGTAAATCTATATCGGGCCGTCATCGGCCCGTCAGGGTAGCTGACGGGCCGATGACTGCCCGATGTAGATTTACGTAGAATGCTAACTGGGCATTTACCTCTTTCTGGGCAAGTTCAGAAGACGATAAATTGATATTATTTTCCCCCACAAAGTAGACTCTGAGATTTCATGCAAATTGTAAGGAGACGATTTGCATGAAATGCCAAAGCCTATTTTCTGAAGAAAAATAAGATTTTTTCACTAAGCATTAACCCATTAAATGGGACAATAACAAGCAGTGTAGACCCGGATCAGACGTCACAGAACGCGGCGTCTGATCAGGGTCTACACTGTTTGCATTGTGTTCAGAAATTCCTACTAAACATGGTTATTATAAAAATTAACGAGACACACCCATATAGGAAATGAACCTGTCCAAACAGCTGAAGTAGAAGAGTCCAGCTGGCGTTAATGGGTTAAATTGTCGAATATGTAAACATTTTATCAAGGTACGAGGGCCCTGCAAAAAGTTTTGTCACTAGGTTCGGATTACTTCAGTGCTACGTTTTATCAAACTTGTTTTTATTAAAAACTTCCAAAGTATTCCCCCTTTACTGAAACACTTTTTGTAACCTTTTTACCCAGTCGCGAAAAGCAGATAAATAGTCTTCTTTTGGTATCTGTTGGAGACACTGATAAATAGCGCTGCTTAGAGAACTTCTAGATGTATACTTATTTCCAGAAAGCATTTTCTTAAGCCTTGGAAATAAAAAAGTCACAGGGACTCAGGTCAGGTGAATAAGGTGGACGGTTTAAAACTGTCACATTTTCAGAAGCCAAAAAAGGACTTAACAACCTCACACTTATGAGAGGAGGCGCTGTCATGTAAAAGGTGGACTCCTGAACATCCTTTGCTTGGTCGTTTCCTATTGTAACAAGTAAATTGGTCAGTGTATATGACAGCATCTATTTCAATTTGAAATAACTCGGTCAGTTGGAAAGAAATTTGAACGAAATAAACGGGTATCGTTAGCTATTCAACACACCATTCAAGTGCAGTGAAGCATTTTAAAATATACCTGAGGCCTATTAGTGACAGAACTTTTTGCACGACCCTCGTACATGTATATCTTATCTCTTGACGTTTTGTACTAGTTATGATATGTGGGCCTCATTAATGCGAAAAGGTGCCTTGGGAGACAGTACACGAAGAGTGTGCGAGGTGCTGGATGAATTAAATATGTGCAGTTCGTATATGCTGAAATAAAAATCCATAAAGGATGTCATTACAAACAAGTAACTCAGAATGAAGCTCTGAGTCTCTGATTAATTGACACCAATTCACTTGAGGGACTTCTTATAATATGATAACTGCTTACTATATAGCGTACAACTGATATAAATTCAAACAGCCTTATCTATTGTTGTCCTATCGGAGTCAAGTTTTTTTTTTATATATATATAGCCCTTGACATCCGTCTTCTTGCATGTTCAAGCCTTCACCACCCTTACTGCTGTCATCACCAACATGATCCACATCCACTTGCGTTCACACCATCACGAAAACATGCCTATATAATTTTGACCCCCTTAAACCCCAGTTTTATATAGTAAAACTGGGGTGTACAGGGGTAGTCATTATTTTTCTTATTCTGCTCAGAAACATAGATTGTGTTTTGAGCAGAAATATGAAAAAATATTAGATTTTTTTATCTGAAAATCTTCCTTTTTTTGGCTGTAAAATTTTCAATATATTTGAATAGGCATGTTTTCGTAATGTCCTGTTCCATGTATGGTCAGAGCTGTTACTCGACCAAATTCTCATACGCATCATGATATCACGATAGTTCATCCGTCATTACTGACAAGGAACAATCCTAATCAAATGCGCGATATGTGTTACTGTTTTTGTTATAAGATGGCTGGTGACATCACTCTTATCCGGTTATAAGTTTCCGCAGACTACGTTTCGAATGTAGTCTTAAAGGCCACCTGTATTAAGCAATCGTCTTTTTTAAGAGACCACATTTTTTGTTACTTCAAAAAGCCAGTGTAAATTTAACTTATTAAGCAAACATCTGTCTTAAGCAACCACTTTTGGCTTTCTCTTAGGTGCTTGTTTAACAAAAGTTTGAGTGTATTCAGGGCTGGACCCAGAAGGAAGGAGTGGGACACAACATACGCATTAACAAACACTATGAAATCAATGAGTGAATAAGTGCAAGAATACAATAAAAATCTAGTGCTCATTTGAACACTTTGAACACATTACGAAAACATGACTATACAAATACATTGTAAACTTGATCGTCGAAAAAACGAAAATATAGATTGAGGATACTTATTAGAACCACCTCATTGAGGCGTTTCTAACGAGTACCCACAATCTATATTTTAGAGCAGAAATAAAAAAAAACATAAAGTATACCCCTGTAAACCCCAGTTTTACTATATAAAAGTGGGGTTCAAGGGGGTCAAACTAATATAGGCGTGTTTTCCAATCATGAGGTTTAAAGGCCCTCTCAACACTATTTAGGTCATTTTGGACAAATACTTTGTGCGGTCACTTTCATTTGCATGGAGGCACAAAATGCTTAGGTTAGTAAGGTATTGTGGTGAATGGTGAAAAGAGAGATAGCTCAAAATGAGGAATTTCTCTTTTTACTAAACCAGAAAAGTAGACTTCAGCATCAAATCTATGATAATGTTGTATTGATATATTGCAATTAAAAACACATTGTTCACACATGTCTTTATTACATCATTACGTTAATTGGAGGTTTAACATCCCTGTCTACACTATATAGGTCATTTCGGAGACGTTGCTACTAATTTGTGGGACTGTTACCCGACATTGAGATGAAATATCATCTCAAGCCCTGCCGCCCAATGAAACCCAAATAGGGTTCATGAGCATGGACTTTAGCTTGTTTAATTGGAGGTCTAACATCCCTGTCTACACTATATAGGTTCTTTTGGAGAGTTGCTTCCAGCTTGTGGGACTTTTACCCAACATTGATATGAAATGACATCCCAAGCCCTGCCACCCAATGAAACCCAAATAGGGTTCATGAGCATGGAGATCCGACTTGCACACTTAGCTCAAATGAGGAATTTCTCTTTTTACATCCCTGTCTACACTGTATAGGTCATTTTGGATAGTTGCTTCTAACTTGTGAGTCTTTTACGAAACATTGAGATGAAATGACATCTCAAGCCCTTTTATAAGGTAAGGATTACAGAGATAGGTTGCAAAATTTATTATTAAACTGAAAAGTACTAGTAAACATACAAAAGGATCCTAATCATCATCTCATTGTAACATCAGAGGCGAATCTGGTTAAAACTGATACTTTTTTTCCGGATACTTTTTTTCCTACTCAAAAGTGATACTTTTTTTCCGATACTTTTTTTCCTGATACTTTCTTTCCGATTACCGGACCCAGAAGGTCTGAAGACGTGGGGTGGGGGGGGGGGGGGTGGGGGGGGGGGCATTGACAGCCGAAAGCATGTATCGAGCGGCGTAAGCTGTGAGAGGGGGAGAGTATGAGAGGGGGTTTCCCCACTTATAAGGGGGTCCGGGGGCCTCCCCCGGGAAATTTTTACAACTGGATTGCCTGAGAGTGCATTTCCATGCTATTTTCAAGTCATTTTCATTGATGTTGCAAGCTGATTTTATTTCCTTTTCTGTCAATTTCAGGAGGTCGCGGGTTCGAAAACTGCTGGGGCAACATTCTTTTGTGTGATCATTCTCTCCCTCTCTCCCACTGATTCAAGAAGGGCAGTTGTCAGTTTCTGGCAAAAGAATTGCACTGTACTGGTTATGTATAAGCCTTCCTAGGAAGTGCGGTTATGTAAATTGACTGGCTCAAAAATAACCTAAATAGTGTTGACTGGGCCGTAAAACTCCAAAACAAATAAAATCTTCCGCCTTATATGCAGGTAATTTATAAGCTGCAAAAATAATTCCGGCTAGTTTGATAATTACCAGTGCTAGCCATGCAGAATCCTGGATAACCTGCCTGTCCCTTCAGCCACCACACCCACACAAATATATATGGATTGGGTGGGGTAGGGGTAAAGGGGGGGGGATGGCAAATTCCCATGCGCCCCCCCCCCCCCCCCCCCCCCCCCCCCCCCCCCCACACACACACACAAAACCAACCCACCGAACGCCAGAAAAAAAATCAATTCATTATTCTTCAATGCCGGGGTGGGGGAGGGGGGGAGCATTTGCCCCTTTTGCCCACCCCTGGAGACAATAAAAAAAGCCTGGCCATAAGAAAACCTGTTTTATACCTTTGCAAACATCAAAGGCGCAGATCAGCCTGTTGCATCTGCATAGTCTGATCAGCGCCTTCATTTCCTGTTCACTGCTTAGATGGTATAACGTATCCAGTTTTTCAAGACTCTAGTTTTTCTCTGCAGCTGCGAAGTCTGATCTATTTCATACCTGGCTGTAACTCCAAAGACAGGGTTTCTCGTGATGAGGCTAAATAAATAAATTAACACTTAGCTCTATCGGTAACTTTTTAGCAGACAACATTTTGAAATATTTGTCTTATATTTCTCAGAAAACAGGAGACAAATTGCATGAAATGTCAAATCCTGTTTAAAGGGCAAATTAAGACAAATGTCACCAATTTCTCGATTGCTGAATTAGCAGAGAGAGTGATTAGGATTAAATTCTCCTCGAAAACAAATTAATAGAACGCTAAAACCGTTTCTACTCATACATGTATATTATCTAGATAAAAAGATGTAAGATGTGAAATAAGACAGAAGCCTGTGTAACTGACCATATGCTACCTATCCTCAGGGCAATATCAACAAGTTATTGACAAATCACAGCATGCCATTTACTAATGGCTCTTTCATTATCATTTATGAACTCCCTGTTTTCTGGAAATCACAGGTATCTGGGTAGCTTATGCATAAGAGTGTAATATCGAAAAATACCGGGGGCAACTTTTTGAAATATTTGTCTTATATTTCCCCTGTTTTCTGGGCAATCAATAACTTGTAGCTTATGCATAAGAGTGTAATATCGAAAAATACCGGGGGCATGTATGACTAGCGGTCGCTTCGTGGGGGTGGGGGGGGGGGGGGGGGGGGTGGCATGTGCCCCTTTTGCCCACCCCTGGATCAGGGGCCTGGTATTTGTTCTTATTGCTCAGTCTGCCGAAGGCAGCAATGGGGCATATAGCGGTTTGCCGTGATATGAAGTCCGTAGGTGTCACAGTCTTTGGAGGTCATGCCTTGAGTACCTTTTATGTTAGGAAGTTGAGCTTTGATATACAAGTTACCTAGACCAAAACCTTCAACTCTTTGCTAGAGTTGCCCATGAGTCATGCTGTAGGATCTGCATTACGACAACATACCTATTCAAATGTATTGAAAATTTCACCACCAAAAAATGAAAATTTTCCGACGAAAAATTCTAATATTTTTCTTATTTTGCTCAAAAACATAGACTGTGGGTACTCGTTCGAACCGCCTCAGCAAAAATAATGTATACCCGTGTTAACCCCAATTTTACTACATAAAAGTGGGGTTTAAGGGGGTCAAAATTATATAGGCGTGTTTTCGTAATGGACTAGGGTCAAAATGTTTACAGATATTTAAGTTTACATTCAAGGTTTCATTTACATTTACGTCCGCATATTACTCGGAGATCATAACTTGGGTACCTTTTAAGCTAGGAAGTTGAAATTTAGGTTGCTACTTAGCCAGACCTAAACCTTCAGCTCTGTCCCAGTTGCTTCTAGGTCATGCCCTAGGGTGGGGCTATGGTGGTGGGGCATGTGTGTACTTTGGACACATGTCTAGGTTTTTTTTCTTTCTTTCTTTTTTTTCTCCAGAAAATTGAATTTGCATATTATGCAAATTGTCATGACTGTTAGACGACAGTTTACATGAAATACCAAACCAAACTGTCTGGGGAAAATAGGAACAGTCATCTGTTGAAGTTGCACAAAGAGTATTTAATATATATATGGCAAGCCGTTTTACTATTTATTCTATAAATCAGATATCTGATTTAACATATCAGATATCTTATATAATATATAAGATATCTGATATATTATATCAGATATCTTATATAAATAAGATAACTTATATGTCAATTAAGATATCTTATATGCTATATAAGATATCTTATATGCTATATAAGATATCTTAATTGGCATATAAGTTATCTGATATACTATATAAGATATCTGATATGCTATATAAGATATCTTATATAGGATGTAAGATACCTTATTTACTAAAGAAGATATCTCATTTATTCAATTAAATAAGATATTTAGTATATCAGATATCTTATTTAGTATATCAGATATCTATATTAATATATTAGATATCTTATTTAACAAATAAGATATATGGTAAATAAGATATCTTATATGTGGAATTAAATAAGATATCTAATATGATATATCAGATATCTTATATAGGATATAACATATCTTATATAGTATATAAGATATCTGATATACTAATTCAGATATCTTATATCTTATATTAGATATCTTATATCCTATATAAGATATCTGATATAATTATAATAAATAGTAAAACGGCTTGTCAGCAAGCCGTTTTACTATTTATTCTATAAATCAGATTTCTGATTTAATATATCAGATATCTAATATAATATATAAGATATCTGATATATTATATCAGATATCTTATATAAAATTGATATCTTATATATCAATTAAGATATCTAATATGCTATATAAGATATCTGAATTGACACATAAGATATCTAATATGCTATATATCTGATATGCTATAAAAGATATCTCATATAGGATGTAAGATATTTACTAAAGAAGATATCTCATTTATTTAATAAAACATCTCATTTAGTATATCAGATATCTTATTTAGTATATTAGATATCTATATTAATAAATAAGATATCTTATTTAACAAATAAGATATCTTATATGGTAAATTAGATATCTGATATGCGGAATCAAATAAGATATCTCATATAAATATAACAGATATCTTATATAGGATATGATATCTAATATAGGATATAAGATATCTGAATTAGTATATCAGATATCTTTTATCCTATATTAGATATCTTATATCCTATATAAGATATCTGATATAATATATGATATCTGTTTTGCTTAATAAATAGTAAAAAGGCTTGCCATATGTATAACGCAGTTAAAATCTATTTGACTATCTTTGACAGTAAGGTAAACAGACGAAGGTTTTGAAAAACTACTTGAAAAATACAGTAGTGGATTTGCTTCATGAACATAGTTTCTTTTATGCTGCATTTATCACCCATATACAATCAAACTTCAATGGCTCGAACATGATTGGGACCATGGAAATTATGGTCGGAGACATGGGTAGTTCGAGCCACTGAAGGTTAATTACGGCGCAAGGTCAGGAAGCAAATGGTGATAAATTAGGGATTTCTTTTCGATCATCTATACAATAATTGTATGTTGAGTGTACTCATTAGAATCACCTCGACGATGCGATTCTAATGAGTACACACAACATACAATTTCCTGATAAAATCAGAACATTTTACCTAAACATTCGTTTCCTGGACCTATCGGAAGAATTTCATAGGGACTCAAAAACGAGTTCGAATGATCCATGATAAACGAGCCATCGGTGTTCGAGCTATTGAGGTTTTACTGTATATACAATTTTTTTTTTATTATTTGTATCAGCAGAGCTTCCAGGACATTCGGATACCCATGTTTCAGTATTCCCCGAACGTTCATCGATTTATACACTGATTGTATTGAAATTGTAATAACTTTTGCTCTCGTAAAGCAAAATCTGTCATAATCGATAATCGTGTTTAACCCTTAAACTGCCAGTCACAACAATTGTCGTCTGCTTTGTCATCTGCTTTTGATTTTAAAAGTCATTTTTGCAAACGGCAGTGTGGACCCATATCAGACGGCTCTTCTAGGAGCAGTCTGATCTAGGTCCACACTGTTTGTCTGTATGCAAAAAAATAGGTTTGAAAAGTTTGCAAGGATATTCAGCAGACGACATAAACAGACGACATTTTCAGATGCCGGTTTTCTTGGCGTTTTAAGGGTTAACGCTTATAGCGTGTAGTATAAAATTGAACATCAGCTGAGAAGATTTTGAAATGTTTTTAAGCTAACAGGAGCCGAAGGCTCTCATGGTGAGCTTATAGTACAGCAAGGCTCTTGCCACCGTCATCGGTCGTCGTCGTCCACACTTTGATACATCTCCAAGATCAGTCGGCCGATTTTAGTCAAAATTTATCAGTAGCAGATTTTGTGTGTGTGTGTGTGTGTG
The DNA here is from genome assembly GCA_964016985.1 of Anodontia alba. Classification (NCBI taxonomy): domain Eukaryota; kingdom Metazoa; phylum Mollusca; class Bivalvia; order Lucinida; family Lucinidae; genus Anodontia; species Anodontia alba. The sequence continues at coordinate 119,735,385 of OZ024823.1, forward strand.
TGTGTGTGTGTGTGTGTGTGTGTGTGTGTGAGAGAGAGAGAGAGAGAGAGAGAGAGAGGATCAAAACCTTGGTTTCCATGGCAACAGAAAGCCCCCATTGACTTATAATGGGGACATCGATGTCTCCAGCTCGGTTGCTTTTTATCCGTTCCTTATTAAACTTGCAGGTAACGAGGACATGCATAAAATCTCGGACGTTCGCATTTCGGCCAGATGGATCCACTCACTACAGAGTTAGCTGCCCTTGAGCGTCTAAAATGTTCCTTTAAACGGGAAAATGGCGTCTCCATGCTAGCCCGTTCATTTTTCATTGAATCAAATAGCTATTCGGGCCAGATCAGTTTGAAGATACTTGCCCGTGAGTGACGAAAATTTTACAATTTGGAATCGCATTATCTCTGGGTTTAGCTGGCCAATGTTGATCAAACTGTGATGCTACACATAAAATGTGCTCATGATTAGCCAACTACCTTCAGATATATCCAAATTCTCTACAAAACATGGATACGCATGGGCTGCATTCAGAAGTGCAAGTTACAGCAAAATCTCAGTCGCTCGAACATTTTTGGGACCCTAAGGATAAACGAGCTGACATCACAGTGGCCATCTTGATTTATTTTGGAGGTGCATACTTCGGATTTTTCCTTAAGGTTAAAACATATTTTGATGGAAAAATCTCACAAACGAGTCGAGAAAATTCATAATCAACCACATTCTGGTGGTGAAAACTATCTTTTCTAGAAGTGATTCATTGGAGTATTTAGAGAACATTCAGATAATTGAGTTATTTTAATTGAAGTTGGTAGAATTTGTTAAGCTGACATTGAAAACAACCGAGACTTACACCTCGTATGTATGGCGTTAGGTGGCGCTGCAGATAGCTGTTTATGGTTTCTTTCGACTGAAGAGTTCCTCTGCCGATCGGCCCGTTGGTTCCGATCCCTAGTGGTGAGGGTGGACAGGGGGGGGCGGGGATAAGGGGGGCGGGGGACGGGGGTAAAGGGGGCGGGGGACGGGGGTAGAGGGGGCGGGGGCCGGGGGAAGAGGGGGCGGGGACGGGGGTAGAGGGGGAGGGGGTAGGGAAATTTTGGGGGCGGGGGTTATACCAAAATTTGTTGTATTTTACTGATTTTTATGTACTTCAGTGCAATAGCTGGGTATCAGAAGTATATAATAGATGTATTAAAGTAAATTCAGGCATATTTACAATGAAGCCGGCGTTGATTTCACTTCACCGACGGGTAGTTTTCCGCCAACCGTAGTTTACATTGAATTCGTTTACGTCCGATTTCGGTTCATCTCTAGTTGATTACTTCCCTTTGAGTCTGAAAGTTCGTCGGTGGCAATCCATATTTTTAGAAATAATTATCCTTCTGCCGTAGACAATTATTTTATTTGCTCATTGTGTGATCAGGACTTTTGCGCTGTTCACGAAAGAAAAAAAAAAAAAAAAAACACAACACTTCAAGATCCAACAGGTGTTCCAAACACGAAATATACACGTTGCCCGGTTGGGTGGTTGGGTGAGGCAAAGGTATCGTGTAACTGATATTGGCTTACAGTTGGGCAAGTCCTGCTATCTTTGCAGCAGGTAAAGGTAGAGGGGGAATGTTTTCATTTCTTCTTTTCTTCACTTTCATTCATTTTTCTTTCTCCCCTGTCCCTCTCTTTCATCTCTTTTATCTCCTAGCTCTCTTCTCCCTTTCTCTGGAAGACGACATAAAATGATCCACAAGGGTTGACGTGTCGTTAAACCCCAACTCAATAAAAATCAATCACACGTTGCCCGGTGACAAAACACGGACCATTCACGGACTTACGGACCAATAAAAATTCCGTGTCCGTGGTCCGTGAATAGTCTGTATTAAATGCAAAATATAGTAAACTTAACCGCTAATTGGTCCGTGTGTAGTCCGTGGTCCGTGAATAGTCCGTAATTAGTCTGTAATTGGTGCATCGTACATCGGTCCGTTATAGCAGTCAGATCGTCTGTGAAAAGTCCTTGGTCCGTGAATGGTCAGTTAGTTATGGTCCGAAATTTGGTCCGCAAATGGTCCGTAGCAACAATAACATCGTCATTTAATTGAAAACTATAAAATAACTAAATAATAAATCATAATTTTAATTGATTGTCTCGTATAACCTGTAATCTAAACATTTGATTTTCTTTCTTTTTTTTTTTTTTTTTTTTTTTTTGATAATTTGATGAAACCGTTTTTGGCATTTTGAACACGTGAACATAAAGCCAGAATCTGGCATGCAGCAGATACAAAACAGTGGAATTCCAGTCACTTTAAGCAAAGTGAATAAGTGAACTCAGGGAACTGATACAGTAAGATCCACATCTAACTAAAATATATATATTTGTTCGGTCCGTTTGGAGGTCTTCTAAAAAAAAGGTAAGAGAAAAGTCCAGGGAGTGCCACAATCACAAACCGCAGCCCTTCCCAGACCCCAAGAGGAAGAGGAAACCGACAAATCTAAACAAGCACAAACTAAACAAACGTACGAAAAGCAGTAAAATTAGCTCTCTCTTCCCCAAGCGAGGTAATCGCAATACTAAAAGGACCGAAAAACCCAAGAACAAAATGACACACGGAAAGACATACAACAAATCGCCTCGTAGAATAAACCACAAAGCAACAAAGAGTAAGTCTAACACCGGGACCACCGCCTTAGAACGGTCGGTAGAGCAAACCACCGGGGGGGAGGGGGGGGGGGGCGGGGTTTAAAGCACTTTTACAGTTAGCTAACTTCACCCTGGGTCCCGATGCTACTCTTAATACAGAAATACATAAAAAATTAGGTTCGCATAAAGGCTCCTAACTCAGTCAATGCATCAAAGCGAAAACATAAAAATCAAATTAATCACTATAATAAACAAAGACGAGTACACATGGCTAATTCTACTGTATGCCAGAGTAAATCAAAACCAGAAGTTGAACCACGCGGGCCAAGCCAAAGACATATCGTCAAGCCCCAACCCACTGGTTAAAGTTTTACGAAGAGGCCGTCATTAAGTCTGAGGCCCGAACCACCGTCGTGCAATTAAAGAGTGAAGCATAGCCATCAACAATGATTGGGTTGACAACTAGGCATGCAGTCTGCCGCATAATATCCAGGCTATAGCCAATTCTTTTATAACGGTTAATAAGTTTTCTGAATTGCTCCGAAAAGTTAGATTTACCCACAATTTTTCTAAATCTGTACACTAAGTCACCGTAAAATTCGGGTTCCGATATACTTTGTTGCAGAAAGTGTTTTCAGACTGACCTATATTTTTCTAACAATTAAGGCACTGTGTCTGCGATAAGATTTCGAAAACGCCTTACGAAGTTTAAAATAACGATAGCCCTGCCTAAGAAGTTTGGCAGTAAGGGCTTTATTACGGTAGTTAAAGTCATTAAGATTTGAAGACACTCTGGCGAATCTTATAAGTTGAAGATATATATACCCCATATGAGGTACTCCGGGGGACATCGCCATCCAGAAAAGGGAAATTGACTATATCAAAATCAAAATCGTCCCGATTATCATAAATTTTGGTGGAAACTGTACCATTAGATATACATAGATTCAAATCCAGAAAAGGTGCCTCGGTATCGGAAGAATTTGCTCTATTTAATTGGAGTTCTGTAGGGTATACCCGGTCCACCATTTGGTCAAAGTAAATATTGTCAATATTTAATAAATTGTCAAGGTATCTTGAAGTTGAATTGAAAGCCTCAATAATGTCAGCCTGATTTTCACGTGAGAGAGACTTCATGAAATCTCTCTCATAACAAAAAGAAACAAATCTGCAACAAGAGGAGCACAATAAGTTCCCATCGGAATACCAATAGTTTGTCTATAAAGTTTAGTTCCAAATCTAATAAAAATATTATCCAAAAGATAAACAAGGGCACCACAGACTTTTTGACACGACCATAAATTGTGATTATTATATACGTCAGAAGTGAACTCATCCATTAAGCATTAAGGACAACAAACAAATCACAGATAAAGTCTATAATGAAGCACAACATAATTTTCTGTGTGGGAAAACTGTTATGTTTTGATTCTCAAGTCCTTTGATAAGATGATCTCTCATTGTAGAGACAGTATATGGTTTGCCACTAGGATTAATTCCAGTGAGGATGCTGACCATATTTGCAATGGTGTAAAACCACAGTCATTTGTAGTCGTTTGTACAGAGCATTTAAAGTGTCTAATAAAGATTTTCGGCATAAGGCTAAACATCATGTTTGCAATTGCCATTTTAGCGGCACTTGAAATGTAAGTACCGCCTGCACTATCATACAAGTTGACAACATCATCGTCGCAGTTGAATTTCGAGAAACAAATCCAGTGCAGACCTACATCATTAGGATGGGTATCAAAAATCCGACAATGTAACGTCACGTTATCCATAACGTCACGTTATTCCGATTTTGATAGTACTCCATTGTTTTCATATATCATAATAGCGTCCGTAATTTAAATAACGGTCCGTGCTTTGTCAAGTCCGCGAATAATAGGTCCGTGGTTTGTCAAATCCGTGAATTGTAGGTCCGTGGTTTGTCAAGAGATCCGTGAATAATTGGTCCGTATTTTGTTATGCAGTCCGTGTATTGTAAATAGGTCCGTAAGTACATGAGTCCGTGTCCGTAAGTGACCCGTGTTTTGTCAACCACCACGCACATTCGACAATTAACTCTCAGTTTTTGAGAAAACCACAAAAAAAGATGATTGTTCTCACTGACCCCCAAGTGTCGGATTATGCTTACCAAAAATATTAAAAGAAGATGCAGATTTACATGGTATTCTTGAGTTTTGATTTCAGTAATTTATACGACTGTTTTTGTGCCAATGTGGATCAGTTTAGGCTCGGACCTAGGCCCACCACATTTTTTCTTGACCAGTTTAGGACCGGATCAAGGCCCATCACCTTATGATACCTGTTTTCTATATGGCTCACATGCAGCCCCTTACGCAGACTTTGGAAATGGAGGGTGCAAATCTTTAGCTATTCTGTAAAGCGGGTGCGACAATTAGGGGTGTAGTTTGGGATCAAAATCTTCATGAAGGTAGATTGCGTAGTCGTTTGAATTTATTTATAGCGTTGGGGATATTAAAAATTCTGATTTAGGGGAGGGAATAGTTTGCTTGGGGGAGGGAAATGGGGGTAAGGGGGGAGGAAAGTGGGGGACAGGGGGGAGGGAAGTGGGGGGAGGGAAGTGGGGGTAAGGGGGGAGGGAAGTGGGGAATGCCTACCCCCCCCTGTCCACCCCCTCCTAGTGAATAAATGCATCGATTGTTTGCTATAGACACTCTGTCAAAGAGAATCTTAAAAAAATATATATTTTTTCTTGATTTTATTTTAGTTTCTCATAGCTCTTGTAAAGATGCTTTTTTTTTCAATCCAAAAGTTTTGATTTTTTCTTATTTCTCCACGAAAACATATGTTGTGGGTATTCATTAGAAGCGCCTCGTCATGGTCCTAGATAACTGCTCTTCTTGAATCAGCGGAAGGGAGAGAATGACCTTGAAAATATTTCATGATCAATCTCCAAGAAAGAATGTTGCCGACTTTGGCGGGAACCTGCGACCTCCTGGTCTCCAGTCGGACGTGCATTCAACTGAGCCACCGAGGCCGGCACATAGCATTGCTAACAGAGATGGGATTCTAAAGGTCATGTTGATCTTGACCATGACCTTTGCCCTTTGGATCATCTTCTGGTCAGAAGAAACATCCCTACAAAAGTTTGAGGGTCCTAGCCCCAAGCATTGCCTAGTTATAAGATTTTTTGTACTAGAGGTCACTGTGACCTTCCTTAAGCAAAGCCAAATTATAAGCTTTTTAGTACTAAAGGTCATGGTGACCTTGACTTTTGTCCTCAGGATCATCTACTGGTGAGGACCAACATCTCTCCTAAGTTTGAGGGTCCTAACCATAAGCATTGCAGAATTATAAGCTTTTTTGGTACTAAAGGTCATGGTGCCGACCTTTGACTTAAAGGACATATACCTTTCAGGTCCATCCTCCCTATTAGTTTGATAGTCCTAGGCCTTATCATTGCCAATGGCTTTTTGCTCTGTGTAAAACAAGTGACCACCACACCCACCACCACACCTCCCCATGGTCGGGGGATCTTTTCACCCTAAGGGCATAATTTGAATGTCAAAGGACTTCTAGGCAATGCTACATATCAAAGATCAAAGGCTTAGGCTTTGCATTTTCAGAAGAAGATTTTTTCATTTGTTTCCTATATAAGTGTCTGTAAAACATGTTGGCCCCAGAGCAGGGCCATTTTTGGTCCTAAGGCTATAATCTGAACAATCTTGGCAGGGGCCCACTAGGTGAAGACCCTGGCTTTCTGATAAAAGGATTTTTAAAGATTTTTTCTATGAAAGTCTATGTAAAACATGGCGACTACAGGGTTTGGCCATTTTTGGCCCCAGGGCAATAACTGGAACAATCTTGGTAGAGGTCCACTAGGTGAAGCTGTGTATCAAATACATGTATCAAAGGTCTGGGCCTTCTGCTTTCAGACAAGAAGATTTTAAAGTTTTTCCCTATTGTCTATGTAAAAGTAGTGACCCACGGTGTGGAGCCATTTTTGAGCCAGGGCTATAATTTGAACAACTTTGGTAGAGGTCCACTAGATGAAGCTGCATACCAAATATTAAAGACCTGGGCCTTCTGGTTTCAGACAAGATTTTTTAAGTTTTCAGTTAAAAAATCTACTTTTAGCTCCTGTGACCTAGATGTGCAATGGACCAGAACCATTTGAAGAACTTTGAAAGAGGACCAACCAAGGATCATTCCTATGAAGTTTGGTCAAAATCCAACCAGGAGGAGGTGTAGTTTGAATAAATCATTTATGGATGCATGGATGGATGGACAGACACACGACAGACAACAGACAAAATGTGATCACAAAAGCTCACCTTGTCACTATGTGACTAGTGAGCTAAAAATGTCACATACGGAAAATGAAGGCCCTAATCGGACTGCCCTTTTGCACAGTCTGACTTTGATATTCTGTGTCCACTTACAGAATCTCTGGAAACTGAATATACATGTATATTGAACAGAAACACCGCTGACAATGGTCCACAGATTGCAGAAGCTGGTTTGAGTCTGTTTGGTGCAGATATGTAAAGATACTTTTTGTCAGTTGAGGTCAATATTCCTTACATTACATGTCTGAATAATGTTTACCCCATGTTTCTCCATAATATATAGTGAAAACGGACATGCAGGGGTCTACATTATTAGGCAAATTTTCAGAATTTTGCAAAATTAAGATTTTCAATGCATCTTTATTATACCCCCGCAAACTTTGTTTGTGGTGGGGTATACTGTTTTCATGTCCGTCCATGTGTCCTGGCATACAAATGGGCATATATTGGGTACACATGAATTGGGTACTTGCCATTTATTCCATAAGTGTCCAAAGTAAGTACCCAATAAATTTGAGACATTTGTTGGGTATTTAGGCATCTTGTTGGATATTTTGAGCCAAAAAATTAACACTGTAGTACCCAACAAGTGCCCATTTGTAAGAACGTCTGTCGGTGTGTCCGTCTGTGACGCTGGTTTTTTCCAAATATCTTGAAAACGCAGTGATGGATATTCATCAACTTCTGCAGAGACATTGATATCAATAAGGTGCACCTGCATAAGAGAAAGTAAGGGCTAGGGGCCAATTCTCTTGTAGTTAATTTTGCCTTTGTAAAATTTTTCTTAATGCAGTAAAATGTTTGTGTGCATACTATCTCTACAACCAATGGCTGGAATTTGACCAAAGTAGCATAGATATATCATGATGGGGGTAAGAAGTGATTAGATTTTGGTGACCTTGACCTTATTTCCAAGGTCACTACATTATAAATACTAAAAAAGTGAGTCTTGTTAATGCAGTAAAAAGTTTGTGTGCACACTAAAAAGTTTGCATGCACACTATCTCTTTAACCAATGGCTGGAATTTGACCAAACTAGCACAGATACATCATAAGGATGGGGGAAAGAAGTGATTAGATATTGGTGATCTTGACCTTATGTTCAAGGTCACCACATTATAAATATTCAAAAAGTGAGCCTTGTTAATGCAGTAAAAGTTTGTGTGCAAACTATCTCTTTAACCAATGGCTGGAATTTGACCAAACTAGCACAGGTACAGGTACATCATAAGCATGGGGGAAAGAAGTGATTAGATTTTGGTGACCTTGACTTTATTTTCAAGGTCACTACATTATAAATATTCAACTAGAGCTGCCTAACTCTAACACTGCTTGACTCCAACACTGCTTGCCCATGATGGTAACAACAGTACAAATATACGAGATTTCAATGTTATTTTATCAAAAGGGAAATAACTCTAAACCAGAAACTGTGAAGAGCCATAACTCCAACATTTCGTTTAATTGGTTCAAAATTTAATCAGGTGATCTCCTCCTCAATCCCAATCAGTATACCATATATCAAGGCTCTCACTTAAATACTTTTTGAGATATCTTGCTGACAAGGTCAAAATGCCTAGAACTACAAATGGCCATAACTGTCAATTTTTCATGGAATTCCCTAAAAAACAAATCAGATAATCTTCACATCATCCCCAATCAGCATATAATACGATTGGCTTACAGTTGGGCAAGGCCTGCTATCGTTGAAGTAGGTAAAGGTAGAGGGGGAATGTTTTTATTTCTTCTGTTTCTTCCCTTTCATTCCTGTTCCTCTTTCTTCCCTGTTCCTCTCTTTCATCTCTTCTTCTATCTCTTTTCTCCCTTTCTCTGGGAGATGACACAAAATGACCCACAAGGGTTGACGTGTCGTTAAACCCCAACACAATAATAAATACGAGGGGAGTTCAGTAAGTTCGTAGAACTCTGGGTTTAACTCACAGATTGGAAGATGGTTTCAACATTATTTTTCAATATAATCCCCCTTTACTTCAATGCATTTGGCCCACTTTTCGTTTAAGCAGTCTATGCCTTTGAAATAAAAGTCGTCTATTTGGTCCTCAAACCAAGCCTCTGTAGCAGCCTTGAGCTCATCGTCCCAAAATCTCGTTCCACGCAAGTGGGACTTCAAATTTCGAAACATAATAATCACTTGGGGCCAGGTCTGGACTGTATGGCGGGTGATTTATCTGCTCGTACTTGCACTCACGAATAGCCGTTTGTGCAACTCTGGACTTGTGCACAGGGGCATTATCATGCAAAAGAAGGACACCAGCAGCTAGCTTTCCCCTTCGTTTTTCTTTAATAGCAACCCTTAATTGTTTAATGACATTGGCATAGTATTCTCCTGTGATTGAAGTACCAGCAGGCTTGTAATCTATCAATATAATCCCTTTGGAGTCCCAAAACACTGTGGCCATTACCTTGCTGGCTGACGGTTGGGTACGAAATTTCTTAGGTGGGGGTGAGCCAGGGTGCTTCCATTTTCTCTTTTTCAGTATCTGGGTCCCAGTGGTGAAGCCAAGTTTCATCTCCTGTTACGAGTGTGAAAGTCATCTAGATTGCCATTGTACACTTCCAGAAGTTCTTGACTTGACTCGACCCTTTGCTGACGATCTTGCATATTCAGGTTTCTGGGTACCCACCTGGCAGATACTTTGACATGCCTAAATGTTCATGGATTATAGTGTAAACACTTCCATTAGAAATACCACATTCTGAAGTAAGTTTGGACACTTTGATTCGGCAGTTGTTTAGCACAAGTCTCTCAACACGGTCGATCATCTCCTGGCTGATGACATCAGCAGGGCGACCTGGCCTTGGGTCATCTTCTAAGGAGTCTCGCCCACGTTTAAATTCTGCTGACCACTTTGCCACTGTGGAATACTTTTGGCTACTATCACCATACACATCAGCCATGCGCCGATGGATTTCTTTGGCCTTTGCACCCTCCTTAGTGAGGAACTTTATGACTGCTCTGAACTCAGTATTCTGACTTTCCATTTTTGCCTATGGGTATAGGTTTTCAAACAAAAAGTAAGAACAAAAAATTTATGTGTTGACTGAATGGCTGTTATCATTCAACTGACAAAGGTTTACACTGCACAAAAATGAAAAAAGGAATCTTGAATTGTATAGAAAAATACCGAGCTACGAACTTATTGGACTTCCCTCATATTTCAAGACCCTAGCTTAAGTACTTTTCGAGACATCTTGCTGACAAGATCAAAATGCGCAGAACCGCAAAGGGTCGTAACTTTATCAGTTTTTTCATGGAATTCTCTCAAAATATAATAAGGTAATCTACACATCATTCCCACTCACTATATCAAATTTCAAGGACCCAGCATAAATACTTTTCGAGATATCTTGCTCACAAGATTTAATTCTGATTTTTTTCAAAGGGGCATAACTCTAAACAAACATGCCGGACAAGAAAAAAAATACGGGTCAGCTATTTTTCCATTAAGAACCCAAATATAAAATATCAAAACCCTAGCATGCAGGATTCTTAAGATATGGCATGCTGAAAAAAGCTTGACAAATGGACAAACGGACAAACGAAGGCAAAATAATATGCCCCATCAATTTCATTTGAAATTGGGGGCATAATCAGGTCATCTACTCATCGCTACCAATCTATTCATTAAGTTTCAAGGCTCAAGCTTCAATAGTTTTTGAAATATTTTGCTGACAAGAGAAACATGCCCAAATTTACAAAGGGCCATCGAAATATTTGTCAGAATTTACACAAAAGTTAATCAGGTCATCTACTCATCATTACCAATCAATTCACCAAGTTTCAAGTCTCTACCTCTAACAGTTTTTGAGACATTTTGCTGAAAAGATAGAATTGCCCAAAATTACAAAGGGCCATAACTCAATAATTATTTTTCAAAATTTCTTCAAAAGTTAATCAGGTCATCTACTCATCATTACGAATCCATTCACTAAATTTCATGGTTCTAGCTTTAACAGTTTCTGAGATATTTTGCTGACAAGGTAAAAGTGCCCAAAATCACAAAGGGCCATAACTCAAGAAGTATTTTTCAAAATTTCTTCAAAAGTTAATCAGGTTGTCTACTCATCACTACCAGTCTATTCATCAAGTTTCAAGGCTCTAGCTCCAACGGTTTTTGAAATATTTTGTTGACAAGGTAAAAATACCCAAAATTACAAAGGGCCATAACTCATGAAGTATTTTTCAGAATTTCAGATAGTTTTAACGGGTTTTGAGATATTTTGCTGACAAGGTAAAATTGCCCAAAATTATAAGGGCCATAACTCATGAAGTATTTTTCAGAATTTCTTCAAAAGTTTACCAGTTCATCTACTCATCACTACAAATCAATTTACTAAGTTTCAAGGCTCTAGCACTAACAGTTTTTGAGATAGTTTGCTGACAAGGAAAAAATGCCCAAAATTACAAAGGGCCATAACTCAAGAAGTATTTTTTGAAATTTCTTCAAAAGTTAATCAGGTTGTCTACTCATCACTACCTGTCTATTCATCAAGTTTCAAGGCTCTAGTTCCAACAGTTTTTGTGACATTTTTGCTGACACGGTAAAAATGCTCAAAATTACAAAGGGCCATAACTCATGAAGTATTTTTCAAAATTTATTCAAAAGTCAATCAGGTCATCTACTTATCACTACAAATCCATTTACTAAGTTTAAAGGCTCTAGCTCAAACAGTTTTTGAGATATTTTGCTGACAAAGTAAAACTGCCCAAAATTACAAAGGGCTATAACTCAAGAAGTATTTTTCAAAATTTCTTCAAAAGTTTATCAGGTTGTCTACTCATCACTACCAGTCTATTCATCAAGTTTCAAGGCTCTAGCTCCAACGGTTTTTTTAGATATTTTGCTGACAAGGTAAAAATGACCAAAATTACAAAGGGCCATAACTCATGAAGTATTTTTCAGAATTTCTTCATAAGTTAATCAGGTCATCTACTCATCACTACAAATCCATTTGCTAAGTTTCAAGGATCTAGCTCTATTAGTTTTTGAGATCTTTTGCTGACAAGGTAAAATGCCCAAAACTACAAAGGGCCATAGCTCAAGAAGTATTTTTCAAAATTTCTTCAAAAGTTAATCAGGTTGTCTACTCATCACTACCAGTCTATTCATCAAGTTTCAAACCTCTAGCTTCAATAGTTTTTTAGATATTTTGCTGACAAGACTGCATCCATATTTTTTCAAAGGGCCATAACTCAGAAAAGGGGCATAATCCTGTCAAGAAAAAAAATACGTGTCAGCTATTTTTTCATGAGGAATCCATATAAGAAATTTCAAAACAGTAGCATTCATGGTTCTAAAGTTATGCTATGCATCAAAAAGCGTGATGAATGGACGGACGGATGGAAGGTCGGACAGAGGGACGAACAACCCAGAAGCAATATGCCCCTCCAACTTCTCTGAAGTTGGGGGCATAAAAAGTGAGCCTTGTGTGCACTCTGTCCTTTTTCCTGCATATTTTGATTAATATTATTAGGATTCTTAACATATTTTGCATAAATGTTCATATTTATGAGATGTTGCTGCTATAGAAAAAGAAGGATCAAGGGATCAATACTGTTATAGACATTCCCCCTTGTAATTCTTTAATGTCAGTAACACTTTTGTTTTTCCTGTGTATCTTGCTTAATAAGTTTAGGAATCTTGTAATATTTTGCATAAATGTTAATACTGATAAGTTGTTGCTGTAAGCTTCTGAACAGAGCTGCTATAAATATCGACCATTACCTTGCACGGTGGGGTGGGAGTGGGGGTGAGGGGGGATATCTAATAAGCAGTTCTTATTCACTTTTTTCATTTTAATGTGTGTGTGTGTGTGGTGGGGGGGGGGGGGGGGGGGGGGGGGGGGCAGGGGAGGTATCATAAGCAGTGCTTATTCACTTTTTTCATTTTAATTCTAGTAACTTTTTACTCTATAACTATGTTTTGATTTGCTTTATAAACAAAATCATTATGAAAACAAGCCTATTCAAATATACTGAAAGTTTTACCACCAAAAAATTGAAAAATTTCAGATAAAAAATTCTGATATTTTTCATATTTCTGCTCAAAACATAGATTGTGAGTAATCGTTAGAACCGCCTCAGCAAGGCAGTTCTAATGAGTACCCACAATTTATGTTTTTGAGCAGAAATAAGAAAAATAATGTATACCCCTGTAAACCCCACTTTTACTATATAAAAGTGGGATTTAAGGGTGTCAACATTATATAGACATGTTTTCGTGATGACACTGTGCTTTTACACATGACATGAGAAAACATACTCATTTGCGCAGTCTGACCAGACTCTTCACTGATGCATTTTGAATAGCCAAAGATGCAATTTTTCTTCATGTAGTCAGCGAGGCATCACGAAAACATGCCTATATAATTTTGACCCCCTTAACCCCACTTTTATATAGTAAAACTGGGGTTTACGGGGGTATACATTATTTTTCTTATTTCTGCTCAAATCATAGATTGTGGGTACTCATTAGAACCGCCTCATCGAGGCGGTTCTAACGAGTACCCACAATCTATGTTTTGAGCAGAAATATGAAAAATATCATAGTTTTTTATTTGAAAATTTTCAGTTTTTGGAGGTGAAATTTTCTTTATATTTGAATAGGCATGTTTTCGTAATGGACTCTGATCAGACTGTACAGTTCCTAGTATATTTGTGACCAGTTAAACTTTCACTAAGATGTCAGATTTTAACTCCTTCAGCCCTGCAGACCAAAGCACATTACGAAAACACGCCTATTCAAATGTACTGAAAATTTTAGCACCAAAAACTGAAAATTTTCAGATAAAAAATTCTGATATGTTTCATATTTCTGCTCAAAACATAGATTGTAGGTACTCATTAGAACCACCTCATAGAGGCAGTTCTAATGAGTACCCACAGTCTATGTTTTGAGCAGAAATAAGAAAAATAATGTATACCCCTGTAAACCCCAGTTTTACTATACAAAAGTGGGGTTTAAGGGGTTCAAAATTTTACACAATTAGCCGTGTCATCAGGATCTACACTGTTTGCTATTCTGTTTTGATTTTAGATTATCATCCCTATTTGCAACAATGGACATGTCAAATTTAATGATGGACATAGCCATTTCATAAACTCTGGACAGAAAGGATTAAGCCATTTATGCCTTGCGTCCATAAAAATGATACTGACAAATAGTGTAGACCAGATTAGATACCAGAACATGGCATCTGATCTACAGTGTTTGCTTTAGGCTAAAAAAAATTCTGCAAAACAGTATTTGATAATAATAACTAGAAATGTGTCTGTATGACACAGATGCCCCCGCCCAGGGCCATCCTCACCCACAAAAAATGAAGTTGAAAAAAGGGCCATAACTATCATAATAATTGGCAGATTTTTACCCTAAATCGAACTTGACCATATTTTATGATTATGTACCTAGGTATAAAATATGAATCCAATACACAAATCAATCTTTTTTAAAAAAAAATATCGGTAGGAAAACATCTTTTGAAGTTGGAAAAGGGCCATAACTCCCATAATAATGGGTTGATTTTACCCTAACTGCAATTTGACCTCTATTTTATGATTATATACCTCTGTGTTAAATATAAATTCAATACACTAATGTTTTCAAAAGATGTCAAACTGAAACAATTTTTTTCAACATTGAAAAAGGGCTGTAACTCCAAATATAATTGGTGGATTTTACCCTAAATCAAACTTGACCTATATTTTATAATTATATGCTTGTGTATAAAATATGAATCCAATTCACTAATATTTTCAAAAGTTATGGATTGGTTTTCACAGTTGAAAAAGGGCCATAACTCAAAAATAATTGGTGGATTTTACCCTAAATCCAACTTGACATACATTTTATGATTATATACCTGTGTATAAAATTTGAATCCAATACACTAATCTTTTCAAAAGATATCAAACGGAAACCTTTTTTCAACTATTTTTCAACATTGATAAAGGGCAGTAACTCCAAAAATAAGTTGTGGATTTTACCCTAAATCAAACTTGCCCTATATTTTATAATTATATGCTTGTGTATAAAATTTGAATCCAATTCACTAATCTTTTCAAATGTTATGGAACGGAAACCATTTTTCAAAGTTGGAAAAAAGGCCATAACTCCAAAACTGATTGGTGGATTTTACCCTAAATCGCACTTGACCTACATTTTATGATTATATACCTGTGTATAAAATTTGAATCCAGTACACTAATCTTTTCAAAAGATATCGAACAGAAACCATTTTTCAACTATTTTTCAACATTGATAAAGGGCCATAACTCCAAAAATAATTGGTGGACTTTACCCTAAATTGAACTGGACCTATATTATATAATTATATGCTTGTGTATAAAATATGAATCCAATACACTAATCTTTTTAAAAGTTATGGAACGGAAACCATTTTTCAAATTTGAAAAAGGGCCATAACTCCCAAAATAACAGACGGATTTTACTCTAAATCGAACTTGACCTACATTTTATGATTATATATAAAATTTCAATCCAATACACCAATCCTCTCAAAAGATATCTCACGGAAACCATTTTTCAAAGTTGAAAATTTTTCGAAGTTGAAAAGGTCCAAAACTCCCAAAATAATTGGTGGATTTTACCCGAAATCGAACTTGACCTACATTTTATGATCATATACCAGTGTATAAAAGTTCAATCCAATACACTGATCCTTTCAAAAGATATCGCATGGAAACCAAAAGTGTAATGTATGGGAAGGATGGACTGACGTACGGACAGCGGTGATACTATATGCCCCCCATTGAAAATGGTGGGGGCATAAAAACAAATCGGACACCCTTTCTGTTGGAAATGGACCTAAGCTGAATGTTTCACATCTACCTGTATATTCATTCTGCTTATGGGTAAAGAAGATATTGAATATGATGTGAGGTGATGTAGAACACTGAAGAAATGTACGATCATTTGCGTAAAGTATGACATTTCAGTTGTGTATTAAATATATCTGAGTTATTTTATCACAAAAAAAAGTATCTTTGGGACATGAAGCAAACAGCAAAGACAAAGACTAATCAACTGAGCAGGACCTTTAATTTGTTGTATTATTCCCTGTAGGGTATATTTGGCTGCACCATGCGAAAATGTGTCTTTGGGCATATGCGGACAGCGAAGGCCCAGATCAGCCTGTACATCTGCACAGCCTGATCAGGACCTTCACAGTCTACTTATGGAATCCTTGGAAACTATAGAACAATAAGTAAAGCGAAGCTCCTGATCAGACACCTTTTCTCATGTCTCCGCTCAATTTAGCACATTACTATATGCCTATTCAAATATAATTAAAATTTTACCACCAAATAATGAAAAAAATTCAGATAAAAAATTCCGACATTTTTCATATTTCTGCTCAAAACATAGACTGTGGTTACTCATTAGAACTGCCTCAATGAGGCACTTCTAATGAGTAGCAACAGTCTATGTTTTTGAGCAGAAATAAGAAAAATAATGTATACACCTGTAAACCCCAGTTTTACTAAATAAAAGTGGGGTTTAAAGGGGTCAAAATTATTTAAGCATGTTTTCCTTAGGCACACCGCTGGTATGTGCGTTTGATGTCTGCACAGCTCTTAGCGAAAAGGAGAGCATTTATTATTTGCATGTGTTTTATTTTATAACCTATGATATGGATGAATCGATTTTCTGAATTAACCCTTAAAACGCCAAGAAAACCTGCATCTGAAAATGTCGTCTGTTTATGTTGTCTGCTGAATATTCTTGCAAACTTTTCAAGCCTATTTTTGTATACAGGCAAAAAGTGTGGACCCAGATCAGACTGCTCAAGGCGCAGTCTGATCCGGGTCCACACTGTTTGCAGAAATTAATTTTAAAATCACAAGCAGATGACAAAGCAGACGACAACTGTTGCGACTGGCAGTTTGAGGGTTATGGTAATTGTGAAGCATTATTTAGTTTCACAGGTGGTGAAATTTTATGTCATTTCAGAGTTATACTACACAATATGTAGTTATCATTATTTGAAAGTTTAATGAAAATTTATGCTTGAGTAGTGTCTTTTATATTTGAATATTTAGTAATTATTATAGCCCCACTTTGAAAAAGTGGGGCTATACCGGATTTGCCATGTCCTTCCGTGATTCTGTAATTCCGTGACTGCAAAGTTTGCTTAATAACTTTTATGTTTATGGTCCTACTTCAATGAAACTTATACTGCACTTGATCTCTGAAGTAAGTAAGGTATAGTTACAGAATAGTGGCCAAGGGCCCATAACTCTTGGAGTTATGTCGCTTGGTAGGTTTTCAAAATTTAAAATTGCATTTTGCTGAATAACTTTTATGTTTTGGTCCTTCTTCAATGAAACTAATATCACACTTGGTCTCTGAGGTAAAGAAGGTGTAGTGGCAGAATGGTGGCAAAGGGCCCATAACTATTGGAGTTATGTCCCTTGGTATGTTTTCAAAATTTGAAATGCATTTTGCTAAATAACTTTTATGTTTGTGGTCCTACATCAATGAAACTAATACCACACTTGGTCTCTGAGGTAAGGAAGGTGTAGTGGCAGAATGGTTGCCAAGGGACCATAACTCTTGCAGTTATGACACTTCATAGATTGTCCAATTTTGCCATTCTTGAAATGTTTTGTAACAGATTTCTCAGAACTATGAAAGCTAGAAAGCTGAAAGTTTGTACAAACATGGAAAGCTTTGATGAAACCAGGTCCAATGAGCTACTTGTGCGGCTTGGCATTGAGGATCTGGATCTCATTCTGAAGGAGAGAAGACTTCGATGGTATGGACATGTGGAACGCTCCAGTGGTGCAATCAAGACAGCCTTTGACATACAGGTTGATGGAAAGCGTGGGCCTGGGAGGCCTAAAATGACATGGAAGCAGCTGACAGAGAGGGATTGCAGAGAGTGGAAGCTCTCGGCTATCAACCCTCATGATAGACGTACCTGGAGATCTGGTGTGAGATCTGCCATGTGTGCAGCAAGCCAGCTATCTGGAAGGGGGCCTGCTGATGTGGATGTTGCCCCTGTACCTGCACGTTAATCAAAAATCCGATTATGATATGATGATATGGTGGACAATGATTGGATGTATAGTGTATACTGGAATAAAGGCCAAGGGTCCATAACTCTTGGAGTTATGTCCCTTGCTAGATTTTCAAAAAATTAAAGTGCATTTTGCCCAATAACGTTTATGTTTGTGGTCCTACTTCGATGAAATTAATACCACACTTGATCTCTAAGGTAAGTGAGGTGTAGTCAGAATGGTGGCCAAGGGCCCATAACTCTTGGAGTTATGTTCCTTCATAGGTTTCAAATTTTGCCATTCTTGAAAATTTTTGTAACAGATTTCTCAGAAACTATGAAATGTAGGAAGCTGAAAGTTTGTATAAACATGGACAATGACTGGATGTATTGTGTATACCAGAATAGGGGCCAAGGATTCATAACTCTTGGAGTTATCTCCCTTTGTAGGTTTTCAGTAACTAATTTTTGTGGTCCTACTTCAGTACTTATACCACACTTGGTCTCTAAGGTAAGGAAGGTGTTATGGCAGAATGGTGGCCAAGAGTCCATAACTCTTGGAGTTATATCCCTTCATAGGTTTTTTCAAATTTTGCCATTCTTGAAAATTTTCGTAACAGATTTCTAAGGAACTATGAAAGCAAGAAAGCTGAAAACTGGTATCAACATGGACAATGACTGGATGTATCATGTGTACCAGAATATGTCCCTTGTTAGCTTTTCAAAAAATTAAAATTCATTTTGCTCAATAACTTTTTTGTTTGTGGTCCTACTTAGAGGGAACTTGTACCACACTTGAGGGCTTTGAAAAAGTGGTACATTCATGGTACATATTGAGGTATCATATATTCAGGAATCAGGACCAAGGGCCCATAACTCATGGATTAAAATCCCTTGATAGATTTTATTGATGCCATGTTACCATGTTCTACAGTGGTGTTACCTGGTAAGGATGAATTCAAACTGTTTCAACACTATATGTATTTCTCCTCCGATAGAGCTGCAGCGGGGCTATAGTCAGTTTCTCTGACAGGTCTAGTTTCCATTAAAACTACACACAATTTTCACCCTTTCGGTGGACAAAAATGTTGATTATTAGGTATATTAAAGTTTGCTTTACATCCTTAAAGCCTTTCTGCATGTGGCATATTCTAATTCCATTCTGTGCAATAACTGAAGGCATCTCATGTTAGTTGCTTTGTTTGAACGATTTCTCAGTACTACTAGGGCAGTGGGGCCTAGAACAAAGTTGAAGAAAAATGCCTAAGGGGGTACATCTTCTAAGCACCAAAACTCTGATACCAGGTGGAAACTATCTTTTTATTGTTTTATAACATTTAAAATGAAATGGGAAAGCAAAATGCAGAATTTAAAGAAAATCTATTGTTGGTATAAAAAGTTGAACCAGGTGTCAGTAGTGACACTAACCTATTATTGGTCCCACACAATACCTTCAGATGTCCTTCAGATTCCTATTATGATAAATAAATTTTTAGTTCTAATCAGAGACATATCCGTACTTAATTTACCAATTTTTAGCATTTTTCAAGGGCCATAACTCTGTAAATATTGCCGAATAATGACCCCATACATCACCTTCCTATATAATACCTATGCACATTACGAAAACATGCCTATTCAAATATACTGAAATGTTAATCACCGAAAAATTGAAAATTTTCAGACAAAAAAATAAAATATTTTCCCTATTTCTGCTCAAAACATAGATTGTGGGTACTCGTTAGAACTGCCTCTGTGAGGCAGTTCTAACGAATACCCACAATCTATGTTTTTGAGCAGAAATAAGAAAAATAATGTATACCCCATGTCAACCCCAGTTTTACTATATAAAAGTGGGGTTTAAGGGGGTCAAAGTTATATAGGCTTGTTTTCGTGATGACATATAAAGTTTCAGTCAATTTATCCATGAAACAGAACTGGTTATAACACAGAAACAAACTTAAAGATGTAAATACAACAGACAGACGGACATACACATACATGGATATCCAGTGGTAAAACATAATAAAAATACCTCATCACTAATCCCAGCGGGCACGAAACATTAAAAAAGTGTCATTTCTATATTGATTTAACTTCCTTGCACACAAGACTGAAACAACATCATTTCAATGTTGATTCAATGTCAATGATGTTGAATGAACATTGAAACAACATTGTTTCAATGCTGTGTGCCTGCTGGAATGTGGCTGGATATGAAAATCTGTGAATGAAAGATAAACAAACCACTAGAAATATGAAGCTTATATTTATTTCTCTATTGTCTATAAAGCTTAAGTTTACCTTCCAGGCTCATGGAAATTGTTAGTTTAGATATGCATGTAACATAGGAAACGTCCTTATATTTCAAACTCTTTATTCCATACTTTTTTGGCTAAAATTTTGATTTTGCTTATTATGCAGTTGTTTCTTAAAATGTTTAGTGGAATGGCAAACAGTATAGACCTTGATCAGACTGCTCCTTCAGAGGAACAGTCTGATCTGGATCTACACTGTTTGCACATGGCATTTTGTAAGAAACTCTGGTATTTGAAATTTTAGGACATTTTTCATGATAGTCAAGTTTTTATAAACATTTCTCCACAAAACATATCGTGGGTTTAGCGCAACACTGCAGTAACTACATATTTTGGCCAAAATGACTTTTCTTCCAAAATGGAAAGCATTTACTATAATGCAAGTTCTCACAAAATCTTGTAGTTGATTTATGAATAGTTAAGGCAATATTTGATATTAAAAAAATGTTGTATCTGAGGGACTTATATTTTTCAACGCAACAGTGTTGTAACTTAAGTTACAACAGTGTTGCAATTAAATAAATTATCTTTCAGCAAAAATTTGAATGCAACACTGCAGTATCTCCACATACCACTGTGTTGCACTCAATTGTTAAATTAACTTTTGAATATAATTTTGAGTGCAACACTGCAGTATCTCCTCATAAAGCATTATTGTATTCTCAATTTAATAGAAAATTACTTAAAACTCATACTGCAAAAAAGTGTTGTAAGTAGAGTTACATGTTTTTGTATCTTTCATATGTAGTTTGAATGCCAAACTATCTGTAATCTGCTGTATTGATTTTTCTCATACAATTGCTGAAGCAAATAATAATGTCTCCCTTTTTAAGACCTTCACCTTTTGGTTGTTTTTCAAAGTTGTGAGGTGGGAAGCATTTGAGTCAAATCACAGTATTTTATATCTGAAGATAATGATTTATACAAGTCCTAGCATTAAACATGATATATAGCATATATGTTTACATATGTTTTTTGCCTAATCAATAATTTCTAAAGGCTTCAATATTTATCAACTTGCACAGTATGAGAGGGAGCTATCATTATTTTCCCCATCATAAAATAAATTACAAAAGTGAGACACCTGAACAAATTGCTATACATATCTTTAACCCTTGTCCTGATGAATATATGAATGCTGCCACTCATATTTGTGACTATCAAACTATCAAATTACTTGATTTAATGTATTCATTCAAATTTGCAGACTGAATGGCAAACAGTATGGATCTAGATGAAGCCATTTGATCTTGATCTACAATGTTTGCAAAGGTAGGGGTTGGTGTGTTCAGTGGGATAAGGGTAAAATGGCTCTGCCTTGTAGAAATGCATTCAGGGGATGCAGATCACGAGACAGCATGGAAAAACAATGCAGACTCTGATCAGAATGCTCTTGGTCTTAACTGTTTGTCCGATATGTTCTGTAAGATGGTTATTCTTTGGAAGCAAGAAATACATCACAAAACTGACAATTGTGGTGAACAAGTTTTTCTGGGCCAGACTAGCTAGTTTAAGTCAGTTAGGCCTCATCAGTTTCAAAATTCGATTGTGGAATCAGTGATTCCAAAGGACTGGAAATATAATCTACATTATGATGAAGAGCAGTGAGCATTTCACAGCTGCCAAACATTCTCTTTACACCAGTAGTAGTAAAGTTCTAAAATCAAAGCACTGACAGGTCCATTGTCTCTGAGTGTAGGCTGGGGAAATGGTCCTGAAAGAGGACTTGCGTGTAGACTGATTTGCTTAAATCTGAAATCCAATACCATAAGCAAACAGTGTAGATGCTATTCAGATGCCCCATTCTGTGGCGTCTAATCTGGGACTACACTGTTTGCCAATGTGCCATCACATGTCGAGTCAATGTTTTACAACAAGCTTTCTTTTACACAGCACTGACGTCACGACGACAAGAATAGCGTGGCTTTTGTCTGTAAATAACCATTACCTGGATTTCCCACATTCGAATAAGTGATAGTCATGTGGACATCAACAATGAAAAGCTATAATTGTGCTCAGTAACTCTGGGTCATTTGGCAAACAATCTACCCAAAAGGTTTAGCCTTTGGAAGTAAACCTGTCTGTCAGTTAGGATCATTAGGGTTTTGGAAGCAAATATATTCATTTTTATTTCCAGTCACACAATAGCAGCAGGGTATTATTGTTTTCACTTTTTTCCTCCTTGTGTCTGGCTGGGACTATGTCTATCTGTCCATTCATCCATCCAATCTCTGTCCATAGTACTTGATTCTGGACTGAATATGCTGTATTTGGGGACAGATGGTTGGGGATAATTTACGGACAAATGTCAATTTTTGACAAATGTTTCTGCCCATGAATTCTAAAATCAGGTTTTGAGCTGTACTGATATCACCCTTCATTTTGGGAGCTTGTCATTGATAAAGTCTGCAATGCAGAATATATTTTGCATAAAAGTATGAATGGCACATTTACAATCATTCCATTGGCCATTCGAATGCAACAGTAATTCAACATAACATCAATTCTCTGAGATGAGTACCCTTTGTATATTATAGAGAAAACTGGGATTTACACACTGTTGTTGAACTGCCCCTTTGGCACTCTGATTGGTAATATAGACCCTGTTGTAAATCCGGTTGGTAAGAGTTTCAATATGGCGCTAGAAGGAGTTTTGGAATTTACCTACCTTGAAAAAGTAAAGTAAGCATTTACTATAATCTTCTTATTTCAAAAGACGGTCAATTTTAATGCTGTTGTCTGAATAAATATTCTTTTTAACCATCACATTTTATCATCACAAGATTTGCCAGAAAGCGAAATATTAATGGTCAAAGTTGTGCTCACGGAAAACAATTTTTTTCGAATCGAGTGATTTTCTAGAAAAATGCTGCTGATATTTACGTATCAACCCTTCTCTTGCTAAACACGTCATGCCCTGTCTTAGCAAACGGTGTCGATCACACTGTTAGACACAATAAACATGTGAATTTGTATCAAAAACCCGGATCAAGCAATCTGATTGGCTGGAAATTAGAAGTAGGCATGGCATTTTAATTTATTCAGCATGAGAAGGGTTAAGTTTCGCATTTGCATTTAGTTTCTACAACGAATATTGTGCAAAGTACTCATTGTTTGTGCAGACGATATCTCCTTCTAATTTTCGGTGTATGAAAGGATACACAAGAAAACACGTTTTTGAATGCATTGATTTGTCCAAGGTTGGTAGCTGGTGGCTCCTGGGTTGGTTTTAATAGGAAATTGGATTGGAATGAGCCACTAATGATAGAGAGTACGGGTTGGTCAGTGTAGTTATTTGACTGAATGCCCTTTGCGAGACTGGCTAGTGAGAAAATTGCCACTGTACATGCACTTCTTCGGGCAGGCAGTACTTCTGCATGTTACAGCCCAACAGTTTTTTGGATAGTGCGTTTTTGCAACAGCTTTTGTGACATGTAAACAAAACTGTAAATAAATTTGTATTCTGATGAATTGCTTAGGGACCAATCATTTGATTCTTACTGGTGAGAGTCGTTTTTTCAAAAGAACCATCATCCCTCACCCCATCCATTCAAAATCAAATTGTTGCTCCCTTAAACTATTTCGTATGTGAAATTGTCTGTCAGATGTTATTATTATAGTTCACTTTGAAAAGTGGGGCTGTACTGGATTTGCCATGCCCTTCCGTGATTCCATGACTGCAAAATTAAAATGCATTTTGCTTAATAACTTTTATGTTTATAGTCCTACTTCAATGAAACTTACACTACACTTGATCTTCACTTGAGGCAAGTAAGGTATAGTCACAGAATAGTGGCCAAGGGCCAATAGCTCTTGGAGTTAGGTCCCTTGGTAGGTTTTCAAAATTTAAAATGCATTTTGCATAATATCTTTTATGTTTGTGGTCCTACTTTGATAAAACTAATATCACACTTGGTCTCTGAGGTAAGGAAGGTGTAGTGGCAGAATGGTGGCCAAGGGCCCATAACTCTTGGAGTCGTGACTTGGTAGGTTTTCAAAATTTAAAATAAATGCATTTTGGTTAATAACTTTTATGTTTGTGGTCCTACTTTATGAAAACTAATGCCACACTTGGTCTCTAAGGTAAGGAAGGTGTAGTAGCAAAATCGTGGCCAAGGGCCCATAACTTATGGAGTTATGTCCCTTCATAGGTTTTCAAATTTTGCCATTCTTGAAAATTGTCTCAACAGATGTGTCTCAGGAACTATGAAAGCTAGAAAGCTGAAAATTCGTAAAAACATGGACAATGATTGGCTGTATAGTGGATACTGGAATAGGGGCCAAGGGTTCATAACTCTTGGAGTTATGTCCCTTGGTAGGTTTTCAAAAAAATCTAAAATGCATTTGGCTCAATAACTTTTATGTTTGTAGTCCTACTTTGATGAAACTTATAACACATTTGGCCGCTAAGGTAAGTTAGATGTAGAGGCAGAATGGTGGCCAAGGGCCCATAACTCTTGGAGTTATGTCCCTTCCATAGGTTTTCAAATGTTGCCATTCTTGAAAATTTTCTTAACAGATTCTCAGGAACTATGGAAGCTAGAAAGCCGAAAGTTTGTATAAATATGGATAATGACTGGATGTATCGTGTATACCAGAATTGGGGCCGAGGGTCCATAGCTCTTTGGAGTTATGTCCCCTTTAGGTTTTCAATAACGTAAGTGTGTGGTCCTACTTCAATGAAATTAGTAGGTTTTCAATAAGTTATGTTTGTGGTCCTACTTCAATTAAACTTATAACGCACTTCATCTCTAACGTAAGGAAAGTGTAGTGGCAGAATGGTGGCCAAGGGACCATAACTCTTGGAGTTATGCCCCTTTATAGGTTTTTCAAAATTTGCCATTCTTGAAAATTTTCGTAACAGATTTCTAAGGAACTATGAAAGCTAGAAAGCTGAAAGCTCGTATCAACATGCATAATGACTGGATGTATCGTGTATAGGGGCCAAGGATCCATAATTCTTGGAGTTATGTCCCTTGGTAAGTTTTCAAACAATTAAAATGCATTTTGCTCAGTAACTTTTATGCTTATGGTCCTACTTTGATGGAACTTATATCAAACTTGTTGGCTTTAAAAAAGTGGTACATGCATGGACAGTGGGTTGATGTATCATATTCAGGTTATCAGGGCCAAGGGCCCATTACTCATGGATTAAAATCCCTTGATAGGTTTTAGGATGCCATGTTACCATGTCCTACAGTGGTGTGACCTGGAAAGGATGAATTCAAAATATATCATGTATTATCTGATAGAGCTGCAGCAGGGATATAGTCAGATTCTCTGACAGCCCTATTTTTAGAGAGATCATAATTTACAAGTCCCCAATTTTCGTGATTTTGTGAGTTCTTTGTTTCCAAAGGCAATCTTTTTTTTTTTTACTTTTATTTTACTCCATCAAAAGCTATGACATTACAGACTAAGTGAATAGAGTTCATCATGGTTTTATTCGCATCTGTTTATCAGGTCCCAGCAAGTCCATATAAATAGGAATTTATCTGAATGTGGTAGGATAAGGTATGGCGTTCCATAAGGATCAATTTCTATTTTTGATTTTATAAATGATTTATCACTAACCATGAAAGATGTCATTAACTGTGTTAATTTATATGCTGGCAACACAACATTATAAGATATCCAGGACAATAGGGCCATATTGAAAACAATCTTCAACATGCTTTACCAGCCTCGGTGGCTCAGTTGGATGCGTCGTCCGACTGAAGACCAGGAGGTCGCGGGTTCAACCCCCGCCGATGTCGGCAACATTCTTTGTGGAGATTGATCATGAAATATTTTCTACGGTCATTCTCCCCCTTCCGCTGATTCAAGAAGGGCAGTTGTCAGTTTCTGGCGAAAGAATGTGCACAATACTGGTTAACCGCTTAGAGGACTAAGCCTGCCCAGTAAACGTGTGGTTAGGAAAACTGATCGTGCTCGACATGACCCCATTGGGTTGACTGGGCCGTAAAACCTCAACACAAACAAATCAACATGCTTTAAGTCTACTTAACAAATGGTGTCTTGAGAATGGTATGCTTCTCAATACTGATAAACATTAATTAATGCCAATAACAAATTGTCAGAGAAGAAAACCTTTACCCAAAAATAATTTATCAATTTAATATAAAGATATTGATATCTAATTGCAAATAACACGTTGTGATCAAAATTTAGGTGTTTGGATGACAATGTAGAGTGGAATAATGGGTCAGGTGTTTTTTCCCCGGGTTCTCTGTTTTTCGGCCACCTTTGATGAATGTCAGATCGGTTCGATATAAGTGAAATATTCTTGAAAGGGCCCTAAAACCCAAATAAAAACAAAAAAAAAAATCATAAATAAAGCAAAACTTATGTACACCACAAAATCAAAGTAAAATATATTTAAAAGAAGTCTGTCATATGCTGGCGCTCTTGTATGGAATAACATTCCAACAGATATTAAAAAATGTGGACACATTAAGCAGTTTTGTTTTGAAATGTTCTAATTGGCTAAAAGAATTGAATGCTTCTTAATTCAAGAGTTATTGCTGTGCCATTACCTCCACCGCCAAATGAAAATCTATAATCCATGTTTGCAAATGCATATCGCTTATATTAATTTGTTAAGTATCCCTTAAGTTTTTTTATATCATTTCCATTATCATTCTATTTGGATTCATAGGTAAATAGAGGATCTGTTGCGAGTTGTCATTTTTTATGAAGTTTATGAAACGAGCCTATGGCAAGTTTCATGAATTTCATATGGAATGATCATGAGTGTAAGATTCTGTTTATCATACGACCATTTGAAATTTAAAATTGTCAACCGTTCCACAGAAAATGCATGGTTGACATGGGACTTGTACCCACCACTGAATAACAGTGTCATCATGTGTATTTTTGTGTTTGTTTCTAGCATGAAAGTGTGTTCTAGAATGAGAATCAGTTTAAAAAGTGACTAAACATTTAAACATGTCAAGTGGATTCTTTATGTTCTTGTGATAATTGTATGTATACATAAATGTTGTTTCAGAGGGCCCCAGGGAAAATTCACTAGGCCAACTGGGAAACCCACTGTAAATAAATAAATCTTACTTCCTAACTTACTTACTAAACTACTGGACTGATCATGCTCGAGTACAACCACAATCTGCATATATAGTTTCCTCACCAAAATATAAGCATATTCATTGCAAATAAGAATCGATTTTACATCTCAATGCTGTGGTACAGTCTACATAAATTCAACTTTGATTCCATACAACATAAATATTTGGAAAAGGGGCACAGTTTTAACGAAAATGATAGTATACATTCAGCAATAGAACATAATTCCTGAGAAGTTGCAGTTTATACTTTACCACAATGGGCTTAGCAGGTAAGAATGGTAAGACTGAGCCAGCCCTATATTGTAAAAGAAATGGGACTAGGAGATTTTTATGACTTTGCAGAGGTATGCAACTAGTTTAAAAAATTTGATCTGGATGAGGATAGGGAGAAAGTTTATTGGAGTGGGATAAAGGCGTTCAAAATATCAGCATGTAGCCCCACTTTATTTGAGTTCCAATACAATTTTGATGGCCCAGTCTACAAACTAGATCAGCAGAGAAGAAAGAGTTGGGAAGACTCTCAAATGCCTTCTATTTTACCATTATCCTGCCTCAGAAGTGACTATCCCAAGATTAGTAAACAGAAGTATGAGGATCTGCTGCCTCTCTGCATAGACAAAACTATTCCAAGTGTTCACCATGCATTTTTCGTTATGTTGTCTCATGAATAAATAGGTAGGGTGGGTCATCAAAAGTAAATGTTTGATTATCAGAGAATGGTCACTTAAGGCCTTCTTCATAAGATTTTTTTTCTTCTTTATTAAATTATGTTTTATTGTTAATAACCTGTTGATTGAAGAGACTTTATCAAAACTGTTAAAAGAGGCTTGCATCAAGTGGGATTGTAGGTAAATTACAGTGCTTGAATTTGAACAGTAGCCCTCTAGCCCAGACTGGCTCCTGCCTAACTGATAAATTGGTCACTATAAAATGTTGTATTGTATTAACCCTTAACTTGCTGAATATATTAAGCCAGACCCATTTCTGATTGTCAAACAATCAAAATACTTGATAAAATATTTCATTCAAATTTGTGAAGTAACTCACAAACAGTGTTGAGTCTGTTCAGATGGCTTTCTAAGCCATCTGATCTGGATCTACATTGTTTGAAAAGGTAGGGTTTTCATGTCAGCAGGATAAGGGTTAAGTATTTCATTAACAAGGTGTTTCCATTGATTCAGAAGGAATCAACTTTTTCAATTGAAAAGGATAAAAAAAAGTCCACACAGCAAAAATGTTTTTTTTCTTCGTTTGGAGTTCAATGGCCCAGTCAACACTATTCACATCATATTGAGCCGTTCAGTTTATTAAATCGTAATTTTCCTGGGCAGGCTTATAGATAAGTGATTAAAGGTAATGGTGCACATTGTTTCGTCAGAAACTGACAACTGCCCTTCTTGAATCAGCAGAAGGGAGAGAATGACCATATAAAAGATTTCATAATCAATCCCCACAAAAGAATGCTGCCAACCAGGCAGGTATTGAATCTGCGACCTGATCATCAGTCAAACATACATCCTTCTGAGCCAACGAGGCTGTCAGATCCACAAATGGGGTAAACTGTAATGTGTTAATTGCACTAACGTTGAGGTTGATCAGTGGTACAACATACAATATTCACTAATCAGTGTAATTAGCACAAATGCTCTTTTAAGTTCACAAGAATACTTTTTCAATTAGCTTAGTTGACACCAATTTAGAGTGCAAGATTTATCCCACTGCATAAATTAATTTAGCAACACTTATTTACATTTCAACCAATCAAATTACTTGATGTAATTTATTCATTCAAATTTGCAAACTGAATGACAGTGTACATGTAGATTCTGATCTGATCTGATCTGGAACTACACTGTTTGCAAAGGTCGGGGTTGACGTGCACAGCAGGATAAGGGTTAATATACATGCTCCTTATGCCAACTTTGGAATGTTTGGTTCAACCAAAGTATGGACAAGTTATATTTTATAAAATTACCTATATAAAATTTAGGTTTTTATTCAACGTTTTCTAAAAAAAGAAAAAAAGAATCTAAAATCTTTCCTGACATCAGATACAACAGTGTTGCAAATGAAATTAAGTAGGTGAGACCCTAATAAGTAGAATGCAACACTGTTGTAAGTCCAGTTACAACAGTGTTGCAGTCAGAAGTTAGCAATACGTTTTGAATGCAAAACTGTTGTAAGTCCAGTTACAACAGTGTTGCATTCAAACTATGGTCATATGAAATATTTTTGAATGCAATACTGTTGTAAGTAATAGTTTGTTAAATTGCTCTTCTGACATTAAATATTAGTATTTCCAAATGCATTTGTTTTATTTCTTGCCCTTTAAACTTGCATTTATGTGAATTTCACTGCAAACTGTCTGTAAACGAAAATATGGTATAATTTTTTGTGCTTCCTGAAAAGTTATGGAAATCCCAGTTACTGCAGTGTTGCGCTGAACCCACGATATGTTCTGGGATGATGCTAATGAAATCCCAGAAGTTACATATTATGAAGAAAGGAATAAAAAAAAATATAAACAAAAAACATAAATATAATTTTTTTCGGTCCATGCATATGGTGAAATTAACACATAATAAAATGAATGTATTTTTTTTTCTTTCTCTCAAAAATATGACTTGACTTTTAATGAATAATGTCTAGCAGACTATTTTGCATACAATGTCAAGCCTTATTTTCAGATGAAAATAAAGAAAATATTTTAAAATATTGTTTATTTGTATCTAAAAATAGCATTTTAAAGTGAAAGAAAATACTTTCAAGGGTGGCAACTCTGTCAAAATTGTTTTGCCTGTATTCTTAACCCTAGTCCTGCTGGACCCAGATATGTCCTGCCTTTGAATACAGTGTAGATCCAGATCAGTTGGCTTCTGAAAAAGCCAACTGATCTGGATCTGCACTGTTTGACATTAAGTATGTGAATTTATATCAACAATCTGAATCAAGTAATTTGACTGGATGAAATTTAGAAATGGGTGTTGCATCTTAATTTATTTAGCAGGACAAGGGTTAAAAGAGGTCTACTCTAAAAGGAAAAATTTTGCTCCCCTTGGCGATAATAATCAGAAACTCAGACAACTAAAAGAAGCTTTCAGGATCAGTCAGTCTCCACACATCATGAACTGAGACCAGTGTTGAGGTTTTATGGCCTAATAAATTAATACAACCTGAGTAACATCCACAGGCCTTTGCATCATGAAAACATACCTATATAATTTTGACCCCTTAAACCCCACTTTTATATGGTAAAACTGGGGTTTACAGGGGTATACATTATTTTTCTTATTTCTGCTCAAAAACATAGATTGTGGGTACTTGTTAGAACATCAGTTCTAACAAGTACACACAATCTATGTTTTGAGCACAAATAAGAAAAATAACAGATTTTTTTTTATCTGAAAATTTTCAGTTTTTGGAGATGAAATTTTCTATATATTTCAATAGGTATGTTTTTGTGATAGTTTAACACTATAGTAGCCATTCAAGTGGTTAAGCAATCCAACAGATCTGACATCCCAAGGTCACAGTCAGATGAGGTTTCTCAATGAAAACCTAAACGATCACAATGAGTGAAAATTTTTCTTGATATGATCAAAAGAAGTTTTTGGATTAATAAAATGAAGACCTCAGTCAGACAGTGCAGATGTGCAGGCTGATCTGGACATTAACTTTCAATCCCTTTTTCATTTGAAAGAAGTAGTTGTGTTTGTGTTTGGGGTTTTATGGTCCAGTTAACCCAATGGGCTCATGTCCAGCGTGGTAAATTTACCTAATCATACTTTTACGGGGCAGGCTTGAGTCCTCTAAGTGGTTAACCAGTATTGTGTATGGTACATTCTTTTGCTAGAAACTAACAACTGCCCTTCTTGAATCAGCGGAAGGGAGAGAATGACCGTAGAAAATATTTCATGATCAATCTTCGCAAAAGAATGTTGCTGACCCAATGGGGATCGAACCCACAACCTCCTGATCACCAGTCCAACTGGGCCACAGAGGCCAGCTTTGAAAGAAGTAAAAATATTAACTAAGGTAGAATATGGGAACAGCTTGTATCAAAGGGTCATAAAAAGAAAATATCACAGAACACTAACAAAACATATATCACAGATAAAGAATGATTGTGTAGATTCCAGTTACTTTTCATTTTCAGTTTCATTTAACTCTTTTGGTGCCAATTTTCAGACGACATTTATCGTCTGCTTTTTTATTTTAACAAACTATCGCTTGGAAAGACGTTTATATGTAAAATTGAATGACTGAATGTCAAACAGCGTAGATTCAGATGAGATGGCTCAATGAGCCATCTCCTCTAGATCTATGCTGTTTGCAAAAGCCTATTATTATCGCCAGTGACAGTGAAGGAGTTAAATAAAATTTATCTATACAGTTTAGTTTTTAGACTGGCTCCAGTCGTTTCTGCATTTTCTGTGATTGTTTATCACTTCCTGTAGTTGTATTTGTATCTTTAATCCTATTTCACTGATTTATTACAGAAACGACTCTATCTTTTCCACTAAGGGACATAACTTATCAAATTGTACGTTGTACTAGATTGTATACCTTTGAAAAGAAAAAAGAAAATCATCACGAAAACATGCCTATATAACTTTCACCCCCTTAAACCCCACCTGAATACAGTAAAACTGGGGTTTACAGGGGTATACATTAGTTTTCTTATTTCTGCTCAAAAACATAGAGCAAAATTATGAACAATATCAGAATTTTTTATCTAAAAATTTTCATTTTTTGGTGGTAAAATTTTCAGTATATTAGAATAGGCATGTTTTCGTAATGGATAGAAAAAGACAGAGTCTAGAGACAGACTAACTTTCATGCTATCAGTCACGTATTACTGAACCAATTTCTCTAATAAATAAAACATGAAAATATACACAACTGAAGATAAATACATGAAATCAAATGAGCTTCAACCTGAGAAAGAGCACCTTAACCATTGCCATGCTGAATAAATTAAGATGCAATTCCTACTTCTAATCAAATTAAGTTCACAAAATAAGTGACAAATAGTGCAGATCCAGATCAGTTTCAGAAGCCAACTGATCTGGATCTGCACTGTTTGCATAGGCAGGGCTTATCTGGGTTCAGCAGGACTAGGGTTAATATATGACCAATATAAACTAAGATCAGCCTGCAGAACTGTGCTGTCTGACCTGGGTACTTGCTGTGCTGGGAGCACTGTAGATAATAAAGGACTGAAAGCTTTTACAGTTGGACAGGGTACCCAGCTAGCATTCTTCATAAATCTACAGCGGGCTGTTATCGGCCCGTCAGCTATGCTGACGGGCCGATAATGGCCCGCTATAGATTTATGTAGAATGCTTACAGGGTACATCATGACTCTAGATAAATGATGATGATGATTTGGTGTTTTACGTCCCTTTTAACAATATTTAAGCCATATCGAGATAATGGAAGGGTGACAATGAAAGGCTCTAGGTGTGCAATGAAGTGCCATGCAGTCATGAGCTGAATTCCTCCCCATTCAAACCCGGAACCTAGTGACCTTAAGTCGGGAGCACTTACCACTCTCCCACCCGAATGCTTCATAGCTCCAGATAAGAGTGGGTATCAGGTTAATATTTTTTTTATTTCTCCACAAAAACATATGTTGTGGGTACTCATTAGGAGCACCTCAATGAGGCGCCTCTAATGAGCACCCAAAACATGTTTCCATGGAGAAATAAGAAAAATATCAATATTTTTTGGTTGAAAAAGATGCCATATCAATATCTGGAGCTAGCATATCTTGCATATACAGTCAAACCTGTGTTAGTGGTCACCTCTATTAAGCAGCCAACCTGTATTAAGCAGCCAGAGGAAGGTTGCCCAAAAATTCATAGACATATTTGAACTGTATTAAGCAGCCACCTGCCATCAGCAGCCACATTTTAAGCTTCCCATGGGTGGCTGCTTAAGACAGGTTTGACTGTACATATGCAAGCTGATCTTAGCCTTCCCTTGGCACATGTCATAAAATACCTTTTCTCACATTTTGGCTCAGCTAAACATAATATCACAGGCACACTTATTATATCACATTTGCAAGTTTTTTAACATAGATAAATTAATCTTTTCATAAAATTAAAAAAAAAAGTTTTGGGCTGTGTAATGCAAAACTATGTCTCCACTCATTAGAAACTGTATCTACATGTACAATTGTCTATGCAAACAGCAAAAATCTAGACATCACGAAAACATGCCTATATAATTTTGACCCCCTTAAACTTCTAATGAGTACCCACAACATATGTTTTTTTTTGAGAAATAAGTAAAATATCATATGGATAACCCTTCTTATCTGGAGTTAAGCTGTACAAAAAGACAATTTCTGTCTTAAGTAGCTCATTTGCATATGTTCCAGTCAATGAATTCTAGACATGCAGTGTAAAACTTGTATGACTACTGTATAAAGCATTTAACGCTTAAAGCGCCAGTCACAACTATTGTCGTCTGCTTTGTCTTCTGCTGGTTACTTTAAAAGTCATTTCTGCAAACAGTGTGGACCCAGATCAGACTGCTCCTTTAGGAGCAGTCTGATCTGGGTCCACACTGTTTGCCTGTATGCAAAAATAGGTTTGAAAAGTTTGCAAGAATATTCAGCAGATGACAAAAACAGACGACCTTTTCAGATGCAGATTTTCTTGGTGTTTTAAGGGTTAAGGGACTAGATGCACTTAGTACATTTTTGGGGCAATTTGTACAAGGGAGACAACTTTTGTTCGCTTTCCAAATAATGGATTGCCTTCTGAAAAGGGGTAAATTCTAAAAGGAAAGAATTTGCTCCCGTGGGTAGAGCCCTTTTAGAAGGGATGCAAGACAACCATGATAGAGTTGTTCCCCTTTATGTGTATCCATTCTCCATTTAACATCACGAAAACATACCTATATAATTTTGACCCCCTTAAACCCCACTTTTATATAGTAAAACTGGGGTTTACAGGGGTATACATTATTTTTCTTATTTCTGCTCAAAAACATAGATTGTGGGTACTCGTTAGAACCGCCTCTGTGAGGCGGTTCTAACGAGTACCTACAATCTATGTTTTGAACAGAAATAAGAAAAATATCAGAATTTTTTATCTGAAATTTTTCCTTTTCTGGTTGTAAAATTTTCAATATATTTGAATAGGTGTGTTTTCGTAATGTATAACATACTATTACCCCTTACTCCAAATAAAGTAAATGCTCAGAAGGCTTTTTACATTTGAAATTTTGAAATATTTTTCCACAAAATACGACCTGATATTTTAAGTGAAATATCTTTTTATGAGACAATTCACATGAAATGTCATCCATTTTCTGGGTAAAATAGTGACAATTCACATAAAATGTCCTACTGGAAAAATATGGAGACTATTCACATGAAATGGTAACTTCTGTTTCTGGGAAAAATAAGAAAGCTATCCCTTATTTTTCAATTTCTGAATTCACTATCAGTGTGCAAAGAGAGTATGCAAACCTAATACAAATACAAAAGATGGACAGAAATTCTTAATTCATGAATTCTCATTATGCTGATATAATAAATTATTAAAGCTAGTGACCAGTACAATATACAATCCATATATTATACATCTAAGGCATTAAGAGTTATCTCCCCTGAAAGAGTTTGGCAAATGAGAACAAATTAGTAGAAGATAATATTGTATCAAACTCTTTTTGTTGAATTTATTATTTGCATTATTATTTGCACTTCTAGGGGAGATCAATAATCAGAAAGTATTTACCTCCCTTCTGAAAAGGTGGGTGGTAAGGTACTCTTATTAAAAGTTGGCAGCACTTATATGTACAGTGTCCTAATACTAAATTACAGGCATTAATTTATTTTCACAGTATTTTGATTTTTAGCTCATTTAGTAATGTGAAACATTTTCACAGAAGGTACAGAGTGAGCATTTGAATTCATTTCTATGGTTATTGAAGTTAATATTTTGGTAGTTTTCTTGTATCTTCACAGATTGCTAAGTCAGGGTGAAATTGGTAAAAATCAATACTCCACAAATACAGTCGACTCTCCTTATATCGGTTATATCAAAGTTCAAGGGACAGTCTGAAACAATTCAAGGTATCTGTACCTAGACATATCAGATTCGCAGAATAGAGGACAAAAAAAAATTGAACAGCCTCATTTCAAAAATGAATATGCAATTTTCTCCTTAAGTTAGAGATATATTGAAAATAATGTGGGAAAAAGAGGAGAAATTGCAATTTCTCCTCTTTTCCATAATATTTTGTTACCTGTTGTTAGATTTACGTGTTAAAATAGGGACCAGCTTTTCACTTCAAGATAACCGGTTATTCGAGACAAGCGAGGTCGAGATAACGAGAGTTGACTGTATATTAACTTGACAATTTGCATTTTGTAAATAAGAAAAAGAAAAGAATATTTTATGCTTTCCCCATTTGGAAACGGTAGGGTTGCATTTCCCGTTTTTAATGCTTGGCATGCTGACCAAAATTTTCAGCAGAAGACAGTCTGAAAACATGACAACTGAGAAAAATTTCAAGAAATGTCAAATCCTGTTTTCTGAGAATAAAAAGAAAAATATCACCAATTTGTCATCTGCTAATTAGCCTAGAGAGTGGAAGAGATTAAATTTGGCTGATATTTAGCCCTTATA
This sequence comes from Anodontia alba, assembly GCA_964016985.1. Classification (NCBI taxonomy): domain Eukaryota; kingdom Metazoa; phylum Mollusca; class Bivalvia; order Lucinida; family Lucinidae; genus Anodontia; species Anodontia alba. Next base: position 119,771,424 of record OZ024823.1, read on the forward strand.
AAACCAAGAAAATTTACAGCAGACAGCAATTTTGGTTTAGTTTTTTGTTTTCCAGAGAAAACAAATCTAGATATTTCATGTGAATCATCTGCCTAGCAGATGATTCAAATAGAATGTGAATACTAAGTTTCTCTGATTTTTTTTCTTTTAAATAGAAATTTTAAAATGTCATCTGCTACAAAATTTGCTTGGTGCTTTAACCCTTAAAGCGCCAATCACAACTATTGTCGTCTGCTTTGTCATCTGCTTGTGATTTTAAAAGTCATTTTTGCAAACAGTGTGGACCCAGATCAGACTGCTCCTTTCTGATCTGGGTCCACACTGTTTGCCAGTATGCAAAAATAGGTTTGAAAAGTTTGCAAGAATATTCAGAAGACGACATAAACAGACGACATTTTCAGATGCAGTTTTTCTTGGCGCTTTAAGGGTTAATAATTTGTGATTTAATAGCATATTAAAAGAGTCAGTTAATGGAGTGAAATTAAAGAAAATTACACTTGGGCAAATATATTCTCATCCACATCTACCTCGTATATATCAGCTATGTTGGCAGTAATGTGTGAGCCCATCCGAATAACATTGACCTTTTTTACTGTATGTGACCAATGTTGACATAGATCAGCTTGCCCATTTATGCAATCTGATCAGCTTCTAAGCTGTTCATCTGGAGAATCCACAAGATCTATTGCTCCAGACATTACGAAAACATGCCTATTCAAATATATGGAAAATTTCACCTCCAAAAACTGAAAATTTTCAGATAAAAAACTCTGATATTTTTCGTATTTCTGCTCAAAACATCGATTGTGTGTACTCATTAGAACCGCCTCAGTACCCACAATCTATGTTTTTGAGCAGAAATAAGAAAAGTAATGTATACCCATGAAAACCGCAGTTTTATTATATAAAAGTGGGGTTTAAGGGGGTCAACATTATATACATGTAAGTGTGTTTTTGTGATGTAAATGAAAAAAATAAAATAAAAAATAAATATATGAAAAATGTGATTTTCGCAACAAACAGATCTTGTGGGTACTCACTGGAACTGCCTAAGCAATAGCCTCGCTGAGGCAATTCAAATAAATTCTAAAAGATATGCTTTAACGTTAAAATAACAAAATATCTGAAATTATCATCTTAATTTTCACCTTATCTGGATCAAGAATTATATCCAAACATTACCCGGTACATCTGAGCCCCGAATGCCGGCCCTATACAGATGGGCAGGCTGATCTAGGTCTATGCTACTCACATCTTCAGTTTATTTCTAAATGGACACTCTGTTTTTAACTTTTAAATTTTTTAATTACATATCCTGCAATAATATAATTTTATTTTAGCACTTAGCATGCTGGGTAAAAATTTCAGCAGACAGCATTTTGAAATAGTTTTTCTTATTTTTCACAGGAAATAGGCTTTGACTTTTCATGCAAATTGTTTCCTTTGGAGACAATTTGCATGAAATGTTAAAGCCTATTTTCTTGGAAAAAAAAAAAAAAAAAAGACAAAAATATCATCAATGTATCGTCTGCTGAATTTGCCCAGAGGTTGGTAAAGGTTAATGCGTTTTTGTTTTGTTTCTTTCATAAAAAGCACAAAAAAAAAAGTAAAAATGAGACTTGCCTTGGGAAAACAATCATTTAATGATAATCATGGCCAGCTGTGGATACTTATGCAGCCTGGACAAGGTCTTCACTTTTCACCATCTTTATCCTAAATATTCTGACATGTTAACCCTTTCAGTTCAGCAGACAAAAACAGATACCTGTGCAAACAGTGTAGATCCAGATAAGATGGCTCGTTCTTAGCCATCTCATCAGGATTTACACTGTTTGCCATTCTGTTTTTTATTTTATTTTAGAATGGAAACCCTATTTGTATCATTGGACATGTCCTGTGCAAACAGTGTAGATCCAGATGAGACAATCGTAATGAGCCATCTCATCAGGATCTACACTGTTTGCCCCCCCCTTTTTTTTTTTACTGAAAACCCTATTTGTAATAGTGGACATGTGCAAATTCAAGGATGGAAGAGACCACTTCAGAAACTAAGGGAGAAAAGATTTATTTCTTACAGTACTTATCCTCAAATTTGGATGAGTCCACTTGAATTGATTGCCTACCAGCAGGCACACAATGTTACAACATCGTTGTAACACTGAGTCAATGTCCCTTCAGCTGAATCAATGTTGAAATTGACATTGTTTGGATGTTGTGTGCCCCGCTAGAATTGATGACATCACTGGAATTTCTCCATGCTGCTTTCTGTAATCTGCTTGATTTGTTTATACATGTACTTATTAAATATGGAAGAAATCCAAAAATATCATAAATAGTAATATAATAATCTTATTTAACCCTTGTCATGCTGAATAAATTAAGATGCCCTGCCCATTTCTAATTTTCAGCCAATCAGATTACTAGATCTAGGTTGTTGATACAATTTAACGACAAACAGAGCACTTCCTTGAATTTCCCTATATATGTGAAGAACATTATTAGAGAGTACATTTTGCATGCAGGGATTCCTGAAATATCTGTCTTAACAGGTACTGACTAAAGGGCAAAGAATGCAGACCCTGATCAAATTGCACATGAACTTTGATAAGAGTTTACAGTTTGCTCAAGCCTTACTTTTCCAGTTTCCAATACTTAGGGTACTTGGTATTATTAATATTACTTTTTGGAGATCTCTTTTTTTAAATAAGTGAAAAGCAAAGACTGAAGCCAGTCTGTACAGATCAGCTGGCAGGTCATAATCATCACTGCTAGCATACAAGAAAATTCTGCAGAGGTTAAGGAGGAGTATTTGATGATAATTCTGGAATAATTTTCTCAGTTCTCCACGAAAACCTATGTTGTAGGCACTTCTAATGAGCACCCACAATATATGTTTTTACGAAGAAACAAGAAAAATTATCCCAGAATTAGCACCAGATTCTCCTCCTTAACAAGTCCTCTGTACTGTATTGTTTTTCTCAGAACCAGTCTCATTCTCATTTCATTGTGACTATAATCCATCCGATTCACCGTTCACATATTTATGACTGCTGCTTGCCGACGTAGAGGGTATGCTGCCATCCATGTGATGTCGAGCCTGCGCTGATCTCTGTTTTGCTTCTTTTTCATCACGGACCAAATCTTCGTATACGCGTGGCTCCACAAACACAAGTCCCGTACGTGGCCGGATATTTCCGTCGTATTTGCGACTCCAGTTCGCTAAAAATATATAAAAACAGAATGAACATACACATATCTAATTTTCTAATTGCAATTACCATATTTGACCTAATTACCGCACATACCCCCATAAGTGCACAGTCAAGCAAATCCATAGTCTAAAGACTACAGCCAGTGTACTTTTTTTGTACACTACTTTATAAAGGCATGTGGGTATCCATTTGAATTGCATTGACTTGTTTATGAAATTCAAATGTCAGAGTACCCACAACATATACTTTTATAAAGAAAATCAGAAAAACACGCACAAAAAATCGCATAAGCATCATTTGATAAGTCCTTCACTGATCGTGTTTTAAGTGTACCCATAGTATAAGCGGATACATATTTTACTTCAAGTTGTCCCAGTAATTTTGAAAAACCTAAGCACACAGTGTGATAATTAGGTCAAATACAGTAAATTAATTCCAAGTATTTTTTGCCATAGATATAACACAATATAATTTACTGAATTATCAAAGACAGATATATTAACCCTTAAATTGTAGCAGACATCATTCTATTTTTTTTAATAATAAAATTTAAAGAAAATTAGACTTGGAATTTCATGTGAATTGTCTGCTTGATGTTTCACATAAACACCAAGCCTTGTTTTCTCTGAAAAATACACTCCTCTCTCCCCCCAACCCCATCACCACAAAAAAAAAAAAAAAAAAAAATAAAAATGTCTGCTGTAGTTCTAATTACTGCTTTAAGGATTTAGAAAGGCCATTATATGGAACATTTTATTCTTGAAGAAAAAAAAAAAAGACTTGACATTTCATTCAAACTGTTCACAAAATAAATGTCAAGTTCTGTTCTAAAGAAAAAATAAGAAAATACTATCATATTGCCAAATTTTAACCTTGTCATGCTGAATAAATTAAGATGCCACGCCTATTTCTATTTTTCAGCCAATCAGATTATTTGATCCAGATTGTTGATATAAATTCACAAACAATGGCAAACAGTGCAGATCCAGCTCAGTTGGCTTCTTCAGAAGCCAACTGATCTGGATCTACACTGTTTGCAACTGCAGGACATATCCGGGATCAACAGGACTAGGGTTAAGCATACAAAACTTAATGCTCTGTATTCTGTATATGAATAGTATATTAAAATATGTCCATGACTGGATTAAAAAGAAAAAAATACAAAATGCCATTGAGCAGAATTTCTATCTATTCAAACTGAATTTTCAATAAAACTTTTTAAATATAAGCTTTTATAAAAACTATCCAAGATAAAAGTTGTAGAGAAAATTAAGAACCGACATCTGCAAAAAGTACCATGGACATAAGATTGAGCAGTTTTGCTGCACACAGATGGAGATTTTCAAAAATATAAAATTACAAGTCCATGACTGACATCCATGTGCACTTTTCAGATAATGTATACCATACTATCGACAGCCAATCAGCCCTTAATGTGCTATTTCATTGCTATTTATAAGCATTCTGTCAACCTTAGCTTTAATTCTAAAAATGGTTCAGAATGATAGATAAGCAGAGAATGTAGCTGTACATTACGAAAACATGCCTATTCAAATATACTGAAAATTTTACCATCAAAAAAAGAAAATTTTCAGATAAAAGATTCTGATATTCTTCATATTTCTGCTCAAAACATAGATTGTGGGTACTCGTTAGAACTGCCTAGGCGAGGTGGTTCTAACACGTACCCACAATCTATTTTTGAGCAGAAATAAGAAAAATAATGTACACCCCTGTAAACCCCAGTTTTACTGTATATAAGTAGGGTTTAAGGGGGTCAAAATTATATAGGCATTTTCCTGATGATTTTTTCTTCTCTATTCTTCAAGAAAAGTGACATATTAAGATCATTTTAGAACCATCACACTTAGACAATTTGAATGATATCCAACACTTGTTTAAAGGATTGAGATAGTAATAACATAAATATTACATCATGTTAATCATAAATTTGATCTTGGATTCTGACAATCATTGAGGTTAGAGGGGTGGTGCTCTTTGACTTTAAAACTCTTTGGAAAATCATAAAACCTTCATCTGATTACAGTGAAGCCTGTGCAAATCTCAAATTTGAAACCTCTCTTAGGCCTCACAGTCTTCCTCTACAACATCTATCTAGGAAAGTTTCTTTAAAAATGTATATTGAAAGTTATTGCTAAAATTCAACTTGAAGGAGATAAAAATTTGAGTTTACAAATTTGCTTAACGCTTAGTACTCTGGGTAAAATTTTCAGCAGACGACATTTTGAAATATTTTTCTTATTTTTCTCAGAAAACAGGATTTGACATTTCATGCAAATTGTCTCCTTAGGAGACAATTTGCATGAAATGTCAAATCCTGTTTTCTGGGAAAAATAAGAAAAATAACATCATTTTGTCGTCTGCTGAAAATGCCCAGAGAGTGGTAAAGGTTAAGGATAAATCCATTTTTTTTTCCTGTGTGTGTGTATCTAAATTTATTTAACCCTTAAAGGGCCAATCACAACTATTGTCGTTTGCTTTGTCTTCCGCTGGTTACTTTAAAAGTCACATCTGCAAACAGTGTGGACCCAGATCAGACTCTGATCTGGGTCCACACTGTTTGCCTGTATGTAAAAGAAGGTTGGAAAAGTCTGCAAGAATATTTAGCAGACGACATAAACAGGCGACATTTTCAGATGCAGTTTTTCAGAAATAATTTCACACACATCTGCTTTATTATCATCTAAGTAGTAACTTGGTGAAAAACTGTGAACAGATATTAGAAATAAATTCTCTAGTATTAATATGAAGTGTGTTTGGTGCACTCTTAAATGTGCTTTTTCTGAAGTGTATATTCTATTCTATTTCATTCTGGGAACTTTAGGAAAATATGTTAATAAAAAAATACTGAGGAGACAGTTAAAAGTGTTCAGGTATTACTATTAACCTTTCAAGCACCAATCACAACTGCAGCAGACAACAATTTTGAGTTATCTTTTTTTTTATTTTTCAGAGAAAACAAGTCTTGACATTTCATGTGAATTGACTGCCAAGTAAGATCAAGACTAATTTTCTCTGAAAAACATAAAAAAAACAACAACAACAACAACAACAACAAAAAAAAAAACTGGAATGTCATCGGCTACAAATTTTGCTTGGCACTTTAAGGGTTAAGAACAAGAATGAATTAATACCAAACATCAACACAAACCAACAATAAAACCTTAATAAATTTTTGTGGCTAATGTCGTTGCCATGGAAAAAATTGAAGGTCCCACATAGCACGAGGACTTTGCCCTGCAATAATGTAAAACACATACTCAATCTATACATGCAGTTTACATATCTACAGAATTGTTTGCCTAATTTGTGGTCTGGACTGGTGAAATAATACAAATATATAAAAGGGCATACGCCACGTACTTCAATTTAAGGGGACAACAATAGACTTGGTACAGCTTCTACCAGTTTTGACCACAACCGTAATTACTTACCATACGTATCCTAAAACTGGAACCAGTCAATTTTACTACCTGTTCACGTGTGTAAAAACTGCCAAATGAGTGGTAAACAGTGTAGACCATGATCAGACATCGTGCTTTGTAGCATATGATCAGGGTTTACACTGTTTGCTCAGGCCTGTCTATCCTAATACTTAACCCTTGTCATGCTGAATCAATTAAGATGCCATGCCCACTTCTAACTGTCAGCCAGTCAGATTGCTTGATCTAGGTTGTTGATACAAATTCACATACTAAATGACGAACAGTGCAGATCCAGATCAGTTGGCTTCTTCTTAAGAAGCCAACTGATCTGGATCTACACTGTTTGCAAAGGGAGTACATGTCCTGTTCAGCAGGACCAGGGTTAAGTTTAATATGCTGCATATGCACCCTTTCAATCAATCATATACCAATCATACTCTGCCTAAGAATCTGAAAGCTTAATAATTCTATATGTAACAAGCCTTGCCTAGGAATCTGAAAGCTTAATAATTCTATATGTAACAAGAAATATTCCAATAAATATGATACAAAGCATGATTCAATACATAAGCATGCCTCTTACTTATTCAAAAAAGCAGCTTTTCAATATTCAATACATAAGTATACAGATTATCTCAAATAATCTGTACCATATTTACACTAAGTAATCAGATGTCTTACCATACTTGTTCTAACATTTAAACAATTCCATTTCACTAGCTGATGATGCATTTAAAAACTGCTGGATGAGTGGCAAACAATGTAGACCCTGATCAGATGCTGCATTCTGCAGCATCTGATCTGGGTCAACAGTTTGCTCAGGTCTGTCTGTCCGAATATTAAGCAAAAATAAGGTATGCTAGAAGAAGCTTTTATATGGGATACATGACTTCAAGCATAATTATGTGGACAATGAAGGCCTAATATCAGCCTGTATATCTGCACAGTCTAACTGGGGTCTTTGCTGTCTGCATCGTGAATTATTAGGTAACTGTCAATTATATCAATGTACACTGAAACCTCTTCATAAGATGGTTCATTATAAGACAGTTTCAGATATAAGACAGTTTCAGATATAAGACAGTTTAAAGGTGGACCCCCCAAAAGTGTTGTATCCAAACATAAATGTATTCCGGTAAATATAACACATAATATATACATTTTTGTTTGGATAAAATACGTTTGTTTAACCCATTGTAGACTGAATATACCCCAGTAAGCATTCTTTATAAATCTATAGCGGGCCGTTATCGGCCTGTCAGCTACCCTGACGGGCCGATAACGGCCCGCTATAGATTTATAAAGAATGCTAGCTGGGACTCCCTCACACTATATATTGGGAGAATCTAATTTTGATTTTAGGTGTGGCAGGCTATATGATTTAGATATTCCTGGAGAAAAATGGTTGAACCATTTGCAAACTGGAGATCCTGATCAGATGCTGCATCCTGTGGCATCTGATCTGGGTCTGCACTGTTTGCCAATTACCCTTTTAAGGGTCTCCAGACTATAATGGGTTAACTTGCATGGTTTTTGCTTTGGTCATCCATGCAAGTGCTATAAAAAGGTTTTGGTATACTATGAGGGCTTTGAAGAGATTGCTGATGTGCAAATTGATCTGGGCATTTGCTGTTCTAATATCGCTTGAAGACAATCAGGCATCCACTTGAAGCTGGGCACATAAGTATATATGAGTCTGTCAGGCAATCTCTGAGCAGGCAATAAGCTTATTGGGAAGGGATACACCTTCAAGCTGGGAATTTATTTGTTGCTGATAGTATTTATCATCCTTCTCACTGGAGGGCTACTCTAAGAGGAAATTAAGATATTGCTCCCTCTAGAAATGAATCATTTCTTTTAAGAGTAAATCAAAAGGGTTCAAGTGCTAGGGAAGGAAATTTCTGCCTGCAAAAATTGTCTCCGTTTAAAAAAGTACGGCAAAGTCTTTCAGGTATATCCATTTACCTTAACCCTTGTCATGCTGAATAAATTTAGATGCAACGCCCATTTCTAATTTTCAGATTACTTGATCCAGATTGTTGATATAAATTCACATACTTAATGGCAAACAATGCAGATCCAGATCAGTTGGCTTCTTCAGAAGCCAACTGATCTGGATCTACACTGTTTGCAAAGACGGGACATATCCGGGTTCAGCAGGACTAGGGTCAAGCTTCTGTATATCAATAAGTATCCCAAAGCTTTTATACACACAATAGTCCTTATCCGGAAAATACCAACTTTGTGACCTGTAAACCTAGGATGTTGAAACTTCATGCATTTGATGGCCTTCCCACAACTAAGAAATGCTGAAAATTTGAACTTGATATCTTAAGGAGTTTCAGAGTTATAGACATCCAAAATATATAAACTACATATATAAAAATGCTGTAAATGTACCTAGGTGGGTACAAATGAGCAATTTCTTATACCTTATCGTACTGGGTTGCTGTATAAAATAATGCATAAAATTATTGTTTTTAATCCAAATGCTATGCTATTTGGCAGACTTGCACCTGGATAGTAGGGCTGTAATATGTTGTCAGATTTGCAATTTTGGGTTTGATTATGGAAACATAAGTATTTTTCTCTCACATGACCATATTTGGAAATGTCAGATTTTAAACAGCCCTATCTTCCAAACCCAATTAGATATTTAAATCTAATTTATTGTTAGGATTTTCTAGTTTTATCAATTGCTATCAAGTGGTAGAAGACTGAAAGCCCTAATCGCAAATGTTTCATAATTTGAATTTTCCGGAGTAGGCCTATTAATAATCTGCACTGCTATAGGCATATGTCAACAGAGTTGACCCTGTGTGTGTGTGTGTGTGTGTGTGTGTGTGTGTGTGTGTGTGTAAAAGCAGAGCTCTGCTAAAGCAAGCAGCCTTACATATAAAATTACTGCTCAGGAAGAGATTCAATACAAAAGGCCCACAGGCCATGATTCGCTCACCTGAATACATGTAAAATGTCAGCCATTGCATATCTGGAGATGCTATGCAACATTCTTCCAGTACTGCCACAGCAACTAATCAAAATAGTGGATGGTCTTTAAATCAAATTTGCATCCCAGCCCTATGTTTTCGCCGACATATCTCAAAACCTAATGCAACCTTTCCCCTTGCCCAATGATGCTACACATAAAATTTGATCAAGATTGGTCAACTGGCATTAAAGATATACATCTTTGAAATTGTAAATGACAGACGATGGAAAACATTATAAATGTACAAGAAAAAAATTGTGTACTCAAAGGGGCATGACCAAAGTCAATTGACTGATACGGTCCATATTTGAACTTCTAGATTTCATGTCTGTGTATAATGAGGATCTGATAAAAAATTAAGGGGTTTTCATCTGAACAACATTTCTCCATGATAAGTATACAAGTATACATTTTTTTTTTTATGCTCAAGGGTATGTAATTCCAAAGTTAATAATTGGATCAGGCCCAAAATCAAATTTCGCCTAGATATTATACCTGTTCTAGTTACCTGCAAGTATGAAGCCAGTCTGTAAAAGAATGGTTGCTATCATCCAAACAACATTTTCCCATTATAAGTCAATGGGAGCCATTGGTTGCCATGGTTATCACAGTTTCGGCCAGTTGGCCAGATAGCCTCCAAACCTAATACAACCTTTCCCCTTGCCCAATGATGCTACACATGAAATTTGATCAAAACTGTCTAACTGACATTAGAGATATATTTCTCTGAAATTGTGGATGAAGGACAACGACGGACAACAGAGCTGATTGGCAAACCACTAGCTCAATTGAGTCTTCGGATCAGGTGAGCTAAAAACCAAGTTTCTCATTTTGGTTCCTGTACTAAGTTTCTTGTTTCCACGGCAATTCATCTCTTTAGAATCTATTTATTGCTGAACGTCACTTTCAACTGTTTTTAATCATAACTGACTGGTGCTTGGATGTGAGTGATTTAAACTCTATAAAACTCTACAAATTTAAAATATCTGGCTAAAAGTTTGTGATGTGGTGCTTTAAGGACTTCAATGTTTATATAAAAGAGTTGCTTCTAAAACTAAAGGGTGCCTGGTGAAGGTTACTTGTATTAGAAAAAAAAAAAAAACACAACAATTTGATTTAAGGGATAGGTGCATCCGCTTGGACATTTCCTTATTTAATGGTGTTATTTACAGTTAAAATCATTAAAGTAAACCTTGAGCTTTACTTGGGTCTATGTAAAACCTTGCATAATAGATAACTTACAGTGAGCTCTATCACTGATTTTTAATATATAATCATCGATAACTTGCAGTGTTCTCTATCTCTGACTTCTTGAGTGTTCTCTATTGCTGATTTATAATATCATACAATGGATAACAGTGTTCTTTATCACTGATTTATCATATCATATAATGGATAACTTAGAGTTTTATCTATCACTGACTTATAACACTGTATAATGAATAACTTACAGTGTTCTCTAGCAATGATTTATAATATTGTATAATGGATAACTTAGAATGTCCTTTAGCACTGATTTATAATACTGAATAATGGATAATTTGACTGCTCTCTATCACTGATTTATAATACTGTATAATGGATAACTTGAGTGCTCTCTGTCACTGATTCTTAAAACTGTATACCTGATTATGATTCTCTACTGGCGGTGTATAATATTGTATAATGGATAACTGACACTATTCTCTATTGCTGATTTATAATGCTGTATAATGGATAACTTGAGTGTTCTCTATCACTGATTTATTGTATAATGGATAACTTGAGTGTTCTCTATCACTGATTTATAATACTGTATAATGAATAACTTGAGTGTTCTCTTTCACTTATTTATTGGTTAATCGATAACATGAGTGTTCTATATCATTTATTTATTGTATAATGGATAACTTGAGTGTTCTCTATCACTGATTTATTGTATAATGGATAACTTGAGTGTTCTCTATCACTGATTTATAATACTGTATAATGAATAACGAGTGTTCTCTATCACTTATTTATTGGTTAATCGATAACATGAGTGTTCTATATCATTTATTTATTGTATAATGGATAACTTGAGTGTTCTCTGTCACTGATTTATAATACTGTATAATGGATAACTTAAGTGTTATCTATCACTGATTTATAATACTGTATACCTGATTTTGGATAACTTACAATATGCTCTAGTGTCAATGTATAACAGTCTATAATGGATAACTGAAGCTATTCTCTATTGCTGACTTATAATGTGGCATAATGGGTAACTAAGAGTATTCTCTATCATTGACATATAGTATAATGGATAACTTGAGTGTTCTCTACTGCCAATTTATAAATATTGTATAATGGATAACTGACACTGTTCTGGCTATCAATGAATCATAATACAGTATAATGGATACTTTACACTGTTCTCTGTCATTGATTTATAACATTGTATAATGTATAACTTATTCTGTTCTCTACTACTGATTTATATTTATTGTATAATGGATAAACTTTAAAGCAAGATACAATTTGAAATTGCACAAGAACCCTATACTGTAAACAAAGAAACAATCATATATTATTTATTTTCCCAGTTTTCAACGGTAGATCTGAAAGCAGTCATCACCTGCATATCATTATTCACTCTAACTATTCAGACAATGATATCTGAGTAAACTGTGTAGACCCAGATAAAGCTTATATCTAACAGACAAGGTATCATCGAGACATGATAAAATTCTGCAACCCTAGATTCAGTTATGTAAAGGAAATAAACTATTTTAGGCAAATTTTGGAAGTTCTTTTTCAATTTATTCAGGAAATATTCAACAAAATGCCAATTTTTATTGCCAACAGATACCCTATATTCAAAAGTCCAGAAAATTTCTTAGTTTACAGTAGTAATAGTTAAAACAATAAACATATTTATAATCTTTCAAGGCAAGAAAATGTATTTTTACAAACTAGAAATAACCTGCATAGCTCCAGATAAGGTGTTTTTTTTAAACCAAAAACTACTGACCCATTTGTTCAAAGCATCATTAGCTTAACAAGCTCATTAATGACAAACTAGTTAACTGTTGTAGCTAAGGTATTTTCAAATACATAGACATTTTTGCTGCAAAAAATTGAGTAGCTTTTGAAATGCAAAAGCTACTCACATTTTTTCAGCAAAACGTATCAATGTATTTGCCATATTTCAAGATTAAAAAATTTAACATCACATTAGCTAACAACCTGTTATGTTTTGAACAACTGGGCCCTGATATTTTTCTTACTTCTCCAAGAAAACATGATTATGTTGTGGTACTCAATAGAAGTGTCTCAGAGAAGCACTTCTAAAGAGTACCCACAACATAATGTTTTCATGGAGTAATAAGAAAAATATTTTACTGATACCCCTATCTAGAACCATGGATACTTATTATTAATCTCCAATTCACATACAGTCAACCCTCTTTATACAGGCACTTGATACAATGACAAAATTCGTTATAACGACAATTTGAATGTCACAAAACAATTGCTCAAGAGGTGACGGTTAATGAGAAATTATGCAAAAACAGCGCATAAAATCTTCAAGCAACATTTGGATATCAGAATTGCCTCAGAGAGGCAATTCTAACAATTATCCAAAACATATGTTCTATGAGGAAATAAGAATAAAATAAGGCCTTCCTTACATATCATTCTGTCCATTAAGGATTCTTTACAGCAAATTCATTATAATGGCAACATTTTTGGGAACAAATGCTGTCGTTGGTTCGAGGGTTCATTGTATAATCTATACCATGCAAATATTTCTATCTTCAAATGTGTATCATGCAAATACTCCTATCTTCAAAACCCTTCTAAAAGCAACATGCATGCTACAAATGGCCTGTGATTGCAACCTATAATATTATACCGTATTGTCAAAAGAATTTTATCTGGGTCGTAACCCATTTTCGGATCAGTAAATTCTGACTTGAATACTGCAACTCTTGCTCTGCGATCTGTGTGAATCAAAAAAGAATATCAAGAAAATATGGATCAACAAACCAAATACATCAACAGAATATGTTAGATGAAGCAAACACATGTTGAAAGAAGCAGTGTCAAACACAAATAAAATAATACTAATAAAAAAAACACACACAACTAAATGCATTACACAACTTCCGACCCCGCTCCTCCCCATACCTCAACACACAATTCCCCCTTCTTACTATATGAAGTGGTGATCTGGGGTGCTATATCCTCAATTTTCAATAATGAAGTGTTTCTTATCATAGCTGTGTTCAACTTTTTCCCCTCTAGTGGCAACTTTTGTTGTCTGCTGATAACCTTTGCAAACAGTTTGGACCCAGATCAGGCCAGAGAAAATGTTGGGCCTGATCTGGATCCAAATTGTTTGACACTCTGATGGTTTTTCTAAAAGATTTTTTTTAAAAAGTCAATTTAAAAAAAAATCAACAGACAACAAAAAAGCATGCAAAATTATCCAGCATGCAAAGAGTTAAAGACTCGGAAATAATTTAGTAATCAGACTGCAATGGGTCTTTGCACTAGTAATGTATAGATTATCCCAAGTTGAAAGCAGAAGCCTGCCTGTTGTTAACCCTTAAAGTGCCTATCACAACTGCAGCAGACAACATTTTGATATATATATATTTTTTTTTTATATTTTCAGAGAAAATAAGGCTTGAAACATCATGTGAACTGTCTGCTTAGTAGGCAATTCACTAAAATATAAAGCCTTATTTTTTTTGAAAAATGACAGAAACAAAATTAGAATGTCATCTACTTCTATTTTGCTTGGCACTTTAACTCTTGTCATGCTGAATAAATTAAGATGCCATGCCCACTTCTAATTGTCAGCCAATCAGATTCCTTGATCCAGATTTTTTATATAAATACACATACTGAATGGCAACCAGTGCAGAGCCAGATCAGTTCTGAAGAAGCTAACTGATCTGGATCTACACTGTTTGCAAAAGCATGGTATATCAGGGTTTAGCGGGACAAGGGTTAAGAATTAATAGTCATGGTTTAGCATATTTAATTGTGAAACAATCTATTTACTATACACATACAGCATTCATAGGCACTGGTAAAAGTCTGTGAAAGTTGAGAATTTTTAACTTCTTTTCACCCTTGAAGAGGACTAAATACGCTTTGGCAGCTTTCCACTCTATGTTTTACAAAGGAAACTTTTGTTACTTCTTGATTGCTTTCCTGCTGACAAAGCTCCTTCTAAAAAACAGTCTAGTCTAAATGCAGAGAATTTCTCTGAAAAAGGTTGCTATAACAGACCAATTTTCTACCTAACTGATGATAATAACTGAAGACAATGAATGGTTTTTCATTATAAGGATGGTTCACAATGATGACCATGCAAAAGGATCTTGGCTAACGTGAATATCATGCCCTAACTATAAATATTAAAAATACATAATGGAGGACTTGTTGAAAATCCTATCAATATTCTATGACACTCTTTAATGTGCATTTCCACTGTAAAGAAGGCACACAGGCCATTTCAAATCCACTATGCACAGGCACATTGGTTCTGGCATTTTAAATGACTGGAAACTGCAGTTGCAGAAATACATATTGACATTTCTAATATGAAGAGTTACTTCCTGATAATTATAAATGGCTCTGTCTAAGCAGAAGAGATTTTTGTTTATATACTGAAAATGCAATTTACATGCAGAGAAACCAAATTTTGAATTAATTACCATATTGACCATAAATATTTGGACAGACAGGCCTGAGCAAATAGTGTAGACCAAGACAGACACAGCAGAACACGGCATCTGATCAGGGTCTACACTGTTTGCAAATCCAACAATATAATATCGGGTAGTAAATTGTACTGGTCAAATTTTAGAACAAGTGTGGTAAGATGTTAAGGTATCTGAATAATCAGGGAAAATACGGTATGTTAAATACTGTAAGATGAGCTGAAACTCACTCATGTTAACCCTTGTCCTGCTGAATAAATAAAGATGCCACGCCCACTTCTAGTTTTCAGCCAATCAGATCACTTGATCCAGGTTGTTGATACAAATTCAAATACTGAAAGGCAAACAGTGCAGATCCAGATCAGCTGGCTTCAGAAGAAGCCAACTGATCTGGATCTACACTATTTGCAAAGGCAAGGTATATCTGGGTTCAGCAAGAGAAGGGTTATATATTACTGTGCCATGGAACTTTCAGCATGTTCTATCGTATAAAGATATTAGGACCAGCTTATAGGAGCAACCCAAATAATAGGATAAAAAAAAAAAAAAAAAAAAAAAAAAAAATAGAATACTAGGCAAAAATACTGCATGCATTTCTATTCACCATAAATTGAAATAAGAAAACTCATTATAACATGGACACAATCCGAGGGTTGAGCGCAAGACTAGCATAACTCAGATGGTTGTTTTTCCCCAAACCTAATCTCCTCACCATGAAGGCATTATGAAGATTACGACATTTCTTTCTGTAAACAATGAAAATTTAGGTGCCATTGCTCGTACGAGCAATGGCACCTAAATTTGCATTGTTTACAAAGGGGTCCAAGTTGCCCCTAAAAAAGGGTTTCAAAAATATGTTTGAGTTACCATAGTCTTGCGCTCAACCCTCGAATCATGAAAATGCCAAGTGTGAATAGGGAAAGCCCAGACAATCTGTTCTGTTTTCCTTACAGCATTGCTCAAACATATACTTGCACAACATAAACTTTTATAGAAAAAACAAAATCAGAAAAATATTCATCTTGATACTACATGCACTTTATAGTATTTACCCTAAGTATTGGGACACCTTATCTACTTACCAAATTTGTCCTAAAATTTAAAATAGTCCATATATTCTACTACTTCTTGATGTGTCTAAAATACAGATGTATGTATGGCAAACAGTGCACATGCCACATTCTGCTGTGACTGACCTGGGTCTATACTGTTTGCAAAGGCCTATCTGTCCTAATACTTGAAAAATTTTGCCAATGAGCAGACTAAATTGATCATACATACAAGCTACATTTAAAAGCCATTAATATTCCATTCCTGCGATAAGACATCCACTGAATTGTTAGTTATACTGACAGTTTGTTTGGTACATGTAAGCTCGACCACATAAACAGACATGAGTACCTGCTACTTCATGAGAATTAGTGTAACGATTAAAAAAGATAGCCTCTGCAAGATCGTCTTCAACTTCCGCTGTTAAGAAAATCACATACATAATTAAAATTTATAAGGCTACTAAACATACCAGAAGTCTGATTAGGGCTATTTGCTTTTCATTTACAGAATCATTAACCCTTAAAGTGCCAATCACAACTATTGTCATCTGCTTTGTCATCTGCTTGTGTTTTTAAAAGTCATTTTTGCAAACAGTGTGGACCCAGATCAGACTGCTCCTTTAGGAGCAGTCTGATCAGGGTCCACACTGTTTGCCTGTATGCAAAAATAGGTTTGAAAAGTCTGCAAGAATATTCAGCAGATGACATAAACAGATGACATTTTCAGATGCAGTTTTTTGGGGCTTTAAGGGTTAAATGCTATATGACTATATCAATGCACAGCAAAGGTCCTTATCAGATTGTATGGTTTTGTTTGTTTGTTTTGAGTTCTCGTTTCATGACCATTAACCATTCAAAATATTGTCTGCTAAAGTTGTGTTTTGTGCTTTAACTCTTGTCCTGCTGAAAAAATTAAGATACCACACCCACTTCTGATTTTCAGCCAATCAGATTATTTGATCCAGATTGTTCATATAAATTCAGATACTGAATGACAAACTGTGCAGATCCATATCAGCTGACTTCTTCAGAAGCCAACTGATCTTGATCTACACTGTTTGCAAAGGCAGGGTATATTGGGGTTCAGCAGGACAAGGGTTAAGAATTAAATCTGAAAAGACATCTTAACACATATGTGAACAGTGAAGGTACATTC
The DNA here is from genome assembly GCA_964016985.1 of Anodontia alba. Taxonomy (NCBI): domain Eukaryota; kingdom Metazoa; phylum Mollusca; class Bivalvia; order Lucinida; family Lucinidae; genus Anodontia; species Anodontia alba. The sequence continues at coordinate 119,788,981 of OZ024823.1, forward strand.
GAATATACAAATCTGCTGAGTCTGAATAGCTTCTTGGGTACTTGTCAGTGTATCTTCTGTATCAAATGATTCTTTAAGGGAACAGCAAAAGCCAAGATCAGTCTGCACAGATGGACAGCCTGGCCTGGGCCATCGCTGTCTACATATTCCCAGAAGACACATTTTCAAATGGGATAGCTCATTTATATCATAACTATAAAAAATAATGTTAACCCTTGTTGTCATATTGAATAAATTAAGATGCCACACCCACTTCTAATTTTCAGCCAGTCAGATTACTTGATCTAGGTTGTTGATACAAATCACATACTTAATGACAAATAGTGTAAATCCAGATCTGTTGGTTTCTTCAGAAGCCAACTGATCTGGATCTACACTGTTGCAAAATTAGGGCATATTGGTGTTCAGCAAGACCAGTGTTAAACAAATGTATTGTTATATAACAGGGTGTTCAATTGTTTTAAACAACATGTTTACTATGTTTCCATAAATAGCTTTATTTACTATGTTTCCAAAAATAACTTTCGGGAATGTTCAACATGTTTACAATAACATGATGTTTACGTCCTTGATTCTGGACTGAGTTGTTTTTGGAATGTCATGGAAGATTTAGAAGTTTCTTGATTGGAACTGGAAAATAAGAGATGCTTGTAGTAAATTCTTTTTCTAGCACCTTCTTTGATATTATATAAGGAGAAAAGATTTTCATCTGGGCATCTTTGTATAGTTTCACTGGAAATTATTCTATACTGGATTACTTTAATATTTTATTCATTCTGGACTTAAATTCTGAATTCAAGAACTTTAAATTGTGGGATCAGAAACTGATATCCAAAGGATTTGTTTTATAAATTCTTGTGGATTATTTTTGAGGGACTTTGTGACATAAACTTGAAAGGTACTGTTTACTTACATTATTTTGTTTTGAATCTTGTCTCATTTTTTTGTGAATAAATATTGTTAATAATTTAAAGCTTGTTGCTGGTTTCACTTTCATTTCTTTCTCGTTATGCCTGGCTCGTAACAGTATTTATAATGTATCGTGTTCAAATTGATGAATACTTGATGACAAAAATATTCATCAACCAGCTAATGGAGATTTCCTGTTGACAAATCCTGTTTTTTTTTCATATTTTTTTTTTTGAAACACTCCCAAACCATATCCCACAATTTGTGAGACAATCACTGCAAGTGTTATGTAATATGTGGTAGCTTAAATGATGTTGTTCTACAGAGACGAAAAAAGTTCAAGCAAGTCAATTTGTCTGATAAACATGTATATAATGATACAAAGTGCATATTGCAGCCATTTATTCTACATGTAGCATGGAAACTAGAAAAGTAAGAATTATATGGGAGGAAACATACTTGATATGTAAAAAGTATATGGTTTGGGATTGCAGAATCTATTAACTTCACATGAAAACATATGGCTTTCATTTTATGTATCATGCATCACATCAAAAATTGGTGAATATAAAAATATTTAGTTAACAAGAGCTGTCGGAGGACAGCGAGCTCGCCTGCTGGGTACATTTTATATTGTAACATTTTTATCATTAAGCCATATAATATAGGTCACACTGACCTAGATGTATTTGTATGTAAATCATTTTGTCACTTAGATATAATAATCCAGGTATGACAATTCTCCATGAAATAGTAATAAAAATAAAAGGCAAAATCACTGAAGCATGAAATATAGGTCACAATGACCTAGATATAGTAAGTGGTCATTCATTGGGTCACATGGAACTAATATCCCAGGTGTGACATTTATCCAACAAATATTCAAGATATAAGGCAAAATCACTGAACCATGAAATATAGGTCACACAAACAGAGATATATTTTGACGTCAATAATCGGGTCACAAGGAACTAATATCCCAGGTGTGACATTTATCCAACAAATAGTATTCAAGATATAAGGCAAAATCACTGAACCATGAAATATAGGTCACAATGACCTAGATATAGTAAGTGGTCATTCATTGGGTCACATGGAAGTAATATCCCAGGTGTGACATTTATCCAACAAATAGTATTCAAGGCAAAATCACTGAACCATGAAATATAGGTCACACCAACAGAGATATATTTTGACGTCAATAATCGGGTCACAAGGAACTAATATCCCAGGTGTGACATTTATCCAACAAATAGTATTCAAGATATAAGGCAAAATCACTGAACCATGAAATATAGGTCACACCAACAGAGATATATTTTGACGTCAATAATCGGGTCACAAGGAACTAATATCCCAGGTGTGACATTTATCCAACAAATAGTATTCAAGATATAAGGCAAAATCATTGAAACATGAAATATAGGTCACAATGACCTAGATATAGTAAGTGGTCATTCATTGGGTCACATGGAAGTAATATCCCAGGTGTGACATTTATCCAACAAATAGTATTCAAGCTATAAGGCAAAAATCACTGAACCATGAAATATAGGTCACAATGACCTAGATATAGTAAGTGGTCATTCATTGGGTCTCATGGAACTAATATCCCAGGTGTGACATTTATCCAACAAATAGTATTCAAGATATAAGGCAAAATCACTGAACCATGAAATATAGGTCACAATGACCTAGATATAGTAAGTGGTCATTCATTGGGTCACATGGAACTAATATCCCAGGTGTGACATTTATCCAACAAATAGTATTCAAGATATAAGGCAAAATCACTGAACCATGAAATATAGGTCACAATGACCTAGATATAGTAAGTGGTCATTCATTGGGTCACATGGAACTAATATCCCAGGTGTGACATTTATCCAACAAATAGTATTCAAGATATAAGGCAAAATCACTGAACCATGAAATATAGGTCACAATGACCTAGATATAGTAAGTGGTCATTCATTGGGTCACATGGAACTAATATCCCAGGTGTGACATTTATCCAACAAATAGTATTCAAGATATAAGGCAAAATCACTGAACCATGAAATATAGGTCACAATGACCTAGATATAGTAAGTGGTCATTCATTGGGTCACATGGAAGTAATATCCCAGGTGTGACATTTAACCAACAAAAAGTATTCAAGATATAAGGCAAAATCACTGAACCATGAAATATAGGTCACAATGACCTAGATATAGTAAGTGGTCATTCATTGGGTCACATGGAAGTAATATCCCAGGTGTGACATTTATCCAACAAATAGTATTCAAGATATAAGGCAAAATCACTGGACCGTGAAATCTAGGTGACCTTGACCGTAAAATGTAGGTCACCATGACCTTCACTCTCTTACACTTAAACTGATGTCACATAGTTAGCTGATGTATAACCAGTTGTGTCTATAACCTGTAGGCATATAAGATTTTACAAATGTGTCCTAGATTTTGACCCCTAGCCCCACCCCAAGGCCCACCCTGAGGTATGAACCCAGTGGTATGTTCTTTTGGAATCTCAGAAGACTCGTCCAGGTACCCAAATTCTAAATATGAATGCTCTATGAGGAGTGAAAGTCAAGATATAAGAATTTGAAAAACTTTAACACAGTATTACAAAGGTGTCCTAGATTCTGACCCCTAGCCCCACCCAGGGGCATGAACCCAGGGGTTTATTCTCTTGGAATCTCAGAAGACCCTCCAAGGTACCTAAGTTCCAAATTTGATGCCTCTGTGAGGAGTGACTGTTGAGATATAAGCATTTGAAAAACTTTAACACAGTGTGACGGGAACGGGAACGCAAACGCAAACGCAAATGCAAACGCAAACACAAACGCAAACGCAAACGTGGACGACCGGGGTGACTACAATAGCTCTCCTTGTACTTCGTACAGGCGAGCTAAAAACCAACAACAACAAACAAAAACATTGTTACTATTTTAAGTTCACAAGTGATGGTGATGTAACTAGCATTCAACCCATGGAATATCACATCAGAGAAGCTGAGGGTCAAGGCAATTAACCACATTCGTAGCAAGAAATTCACTAATATATTAAGGAAGTACACACTTATTATATAGAGAAAATAATTTCTGAAAAAAAGGTATTGGAAAATCAAGAAGCAAAAATAATATGCATTCTCTAAGCAAAAGCATCAGGTATTTCTTCATCAAATTTATGGTAATCATGCTAACACCTTAATCAAGCAAAGGAGAAAACTATGAAGTCAAGAGATGAACAAACAGGTACCACTAACCATGGGTGGGTAAGGGAATCATTGCCTCAGATAAGGCAATAAATGGGGTGAACCTCTGAGATAATTTTGTTTTTTTATGCACTAAAACCTTTCATTTGATTTGAATTAGATTGGTACAGCATGATGCCTTGGTACAAAATTAAATACATACAATGTATATCAATACTAGCAGAAATAAAAAAACAAACAAGTTAGTTATGTTGTCATAACTTTTTTATTGAGAAATAGCATTGGCTGACTACGTTGAAACGTAAGGCATGCTAACTGGTATAGGATTAAAGTTTTCATTAAATAAAAACATTAAACTATAATAGCCCGCCATTATTGTGTTGCGTGGGTAACTCCATCAAAATTTGACGAAAATTGCCCATTAGCAATCCCAAACCAGACCTCCACAATATCAATGCACATACCAAGTTTGGTGAAAATCCATTGATGTTTACTCAAGTTATCATCCAGAAACCAAAAAGGGATGGACAGATGGATGTATGACTGACGGACGGATGGATAGACACACAGACATCCAACGTGAAACCATAATACCCCGCCACTATTGTGTGGCGGGGTATAAAAATCGGTCAAAATAGTTCAAAGCACACATATGTTAAAACGTTTGATCCAAATCATTTAGGTATTCTAATATGAATTAAATAGGTGCTACCTATATCCCTGCATCCAACTTATCATCACATGCTTCAAAGATGGGTTGGCCAGATCTAACTGAATTTGATTTCAGACCACGCTTGGCTTCTAATCCACTGCATGAATTGTGATATAACATCCAAGTCAACAATATTTCAGCAGTTCAGAGACATTGCCTCCAAATTTGTGGGACTTTTACCCGACCCGATCACATGAATTCGAGTCCTGTTTAATTACTAGCAGCTCTGCCATGGAGGCTTTAGGCAGCCCATCTATTTTGCGGGCCCCGATGGGCAGGGGCCATGCTTTCCAAATACCGAAAACTAGTGTATGCCTATGACAGGTACAACGATAATATACTATCGTTTGCTTATCTGAGTCAAAGTTTTTTAAGATTATCACGTGAAAAGAACGTAAAGTCTATGTGTTATCTAAAAATCTACATCAAGGTGTACCTTGTGCATAAAACGAATCATGCTTAGCTTGTAAGTAGATGGAGAATGGATAGAAATAAAATTCGAAGTGGAGACAAAATTCAAAATGACCGTGATCGCAAATTTTGTAGGCTGACATCATAAGTCTCACGGATTCAACTCCTTGCAATTGGAATACTTGACATTGTTGGCTAGTTGATACTATTATTGGCACGGCCGCCGTGTTAATAGTCTCTGCCAAATCACGGAACGCTTATTGTTTTTCAGAATAAGCACTGAACCACCCAAGTATTTGTTGGATCATCACATTTTTGGTCACACACATCACTGATCATATAGGTAGTCTATAGTAGTGTATCTGCACGCCAAACCATGGTTAGGGGAACTGCTTCCCCTTGGATGCATTTATTATTTAACTCCAAAAACAAAACTTGCGTTTTTTTTTATAGTATATATATATATATATATATATATATATATATATATATATATATATATATATATGGAATTTAGCGTACAAAATTCGGTCATGCTAGGACCAGGCATTGAACCATGGACCTCCTGCTTGCCTGGCAGACGTGCTAACCTTTGCACCATTGTGAGCCTTCCGAATGATATATTTTGAATTACCCCTTTATCTAGAGATAGAGGATAGAGTTTTTTAACTTACCTACTTACTTACTTACTTACTAGGAATAGGGGAATGTAAAGACCTTGTAATCCCTTAACTGTTTGTTTGTTTGTGTTGAGGTTTTATGGCCCAGTCAACCCAATGGGGTCATGTCGAGCGTGGTCAGTTTACCTAACCACATGTTTACTGGGCAGGCTTAGTCCTCTAAGTGGTTAACCAGTATTGTGCACATTCTTTCGCCAGAAACTGACAACTGCCCTTCTTGAATCAGCAGAAGGGAGAGAATGACTGTAGAAAATATTTCATGATCAATCTCCACGAAAGAATGTTGCCCACCTCAATGGGGGTTGAATCTGCGACCTCCTGGTCTCAAGTCGGACGGCGCATCCAAATGAGCCACCAAGGCCAATCCCTTAACTGCTACAAATGAAATTCAATTTAATTTTGTAAAAGTCTCTTAGCAACTGTGACATTTTGAAGACAGAAGTAAGCTATAGTCCTCCAAATCAGAAGGGAATCTCCTCCAAATAGAAGGAAATCAGAAAGAACTCTAAATAAATATTTTTATCTCCAAAATAAATACAACAAAAATTATACAGTATAGGCACTAATAAGAACTGCCTTACTTAGCCCACTGTAGTCTGGAGACCCCTAAGAGGTAAGTGGCAATCAGTGCAGACCCAGATCAGATGCCGCAGAATATGATATCTAATCAGGATCTCCACTATTTGCAAATAGTTTAGCCATTTTTCTCAAGGAATATCTAAATCTCAAACTGAACATACCTAAAATTGAAATTACTCTTCCAATATAAAATGTGAGAGAGTCTATTCTGACTACAATGGGTTAGGCATTTCTGTAAAGTACCTACTGATGCTACTGTATGTATTTTTGCAGAGAAATAAAAAATATGCCGTTTTTGGTCACAAAACAGAAAAAGTATAAATAAGTGCTACTTAAAAAACTCAACAGAACTCGTGCATAGTTTCGGATCAGAGGGGTATCCACATAATACTTTTCTTATTTCTCCATGAAAACATATATTGTGGTACTCATTAGATGTACCTTGTTGAAAACCCGTAACATATGCTTTGAAGAGAAATAAGAATCAGCAATTTTTGGTTTGGTGCCTCATCCTGAGCTATGCCAGTGAAATACATAACACTACAGAAGGACATAGATAAACAGTTTCAAATGCATATGGAACATCACTGTAGAGAAAGGGTAAATATAATACAAGAACTACAGTGGAAGGTCATAAAAAAAGCCATGTCAACTTAAAGAGGGCTTATAGCATAATATGGAATCAGTCATTGCATGGATCAGCCAGTATATCTTTGCAGTCTACTCAGGACCTTTGATATACCATAATAACCATAAATATTGGGACAGATAAGCCTTTGCAAACAATGTAGACCAAGATCAGATGCTGCAGAATGCAGTGTCTGATCAGGGTCTACATTGGTTGCCATACATTAGTAATATTTTAAACACATCAAGAGGCAGTATAATGGCCTATTTCACATTTTAGGATAAGTATGATAAGTAGATAAGCTGTCCTAATACTTAGGGTTCTTACAGTACACAGCAAAATGTATGAAAGCCTTTGTGTCTGTATGCAAACCAATAAGATGTGTTTTCCCACCAAAATCTGTATATATAAGCCACAACATGGGACACAACAGAACTCATTATAGCAGGGTTTTGGATATAATGGACACAAATAATGTTGCATCCAAACAAAAATTAATATATATTGAATGTCCTACGGTAGCAACCCTAAGTATTGGGACACCTATTCTACTTACCATACATGTCCTAAAATTTGAAACAGCCCATTCTACTTCTTGATGTGTCTAGAATACTGCTGTATGTATGGCAAACAGAGTAGACCCTGATCAGATGCCGCATTCTGAGGCGTCTGATCTGGGTCTACACTGTTTGCAAAAGCAAAAGCAAAATCTTGTCCCAAGACTTGAGAGTTATTACGTTAATTAATAAAACGATACAGAAACAAAGTAATCACTTTTTAAATGAAGATACAGCATCAGATTGGTGTAAATCACAGCACCAGATTGGTGTAAATCACAGCACCAGGTTGGTGTAAATCACAGCAAAAGATTGGTGTAAATCATGACTCTGAATCAGACTCTAGAATTATTGAAGGTTCTGATCAGCTGATTGGTTACACTGGCTGTATTAGCTTTTTGTTATTCCTAAATGCAACAAGCTCCCTTTTGAATGACATGCCTCAAACAAACAGTACCTACCATATGTGGGCCGATCATAATTTCGTACTCGTCTGAGACCATAAGGCGTCATCTGAACTTTTGTATTATCTTCCTTTAATTTATATTGAGCAACAGAGTAATTAGTACTGTCCGATTTATGTGAAGTAGGTCGCGGTGATTTACTTGGTCGACGAGGTGGGTGCGGTGAAATGGATGATTCTACCCGTAATCTGCCAGCGGATTTGACTCTACCACCAGATATACATACTGAAAAAAAATAACAAAACACATATACTGGAACATCTTTATGAGATGGTTTATGATATGATGGTTTCAGATATAAGACAGATTAAAGGTGGACTTGAAGTGTTGTATACAAACACAAATGTATAGATTATATAGAAAAATGATCATTTTAATAAAAAAATCTCAACTATATCAGCAGTTTTAAACTCAACCATAAGAAGATAAGCTCCATTTATTTATAATTCTAGCAAACGACACAATTCACCACTTTATAAAGTAAAAATGGGGAATATGTAGAAGGTATGAGAAAGATCACATTATGCTACAGTCTGACCTTTGTATAAAGAATCACTGAATAGTACTATAAAATGTATGAAAAGAGAACAAAGGCCTTAATGAGCTTGTGGAACATAGCTCCATATAAGGTGCATTGCTTCAACAAAATGTATTGACATGTTTCTTACTTCTCCACAAAAAGATACAGTAAAATTCCTCTATTAAGACCACTCGAACATCACGAAAACATGCCTATATAATTTTGACCCCCTTAAACCCCACTTTTATATAGTAAAACTGGGGTTTACAGGGTTATATATTATTTTTCTTATTTCTGCTCAAAAACATAGATTGTGGGTACTCGTTAGAACCGCCTCGCCGAGGCGGTTCTAACGAGTACACACAAACTATGTTTTGAGCAGAAATAAGAAAAATATTAGAGTTTTTCATCTGAAAATTTTCAGTTTTTCGAGGTGAAATTTTCTATATATTTGAATAGGCGTGTTTTCGTAATGAAACAAGACCACTCCACTATTAAGCCCAGCTTTTGCCCACCCCAAATGGATTTTCTTGTTATTCTACATACATGTAGCTCCAGAGAGGAGGTATCTGCATATGTTATTCTTATTTTTCTACAAAAAAAAATTTGCTGAGAAGCGCCTCATTTTTTGTGTAGAAATAAGAAAATTATAAAATTCTTTTTGGTTAAAAAACAGCACTTCTATGGAGCTATGTTCTCCATTCAGTATTAACCCTTAAAGCACCAAGAAAAACTGCATCTGAAAATGTCGTCTGTTTATGTCGTCTGCTGAATATTCTTGCAAACTTTCAAACCTATTTTTTGCATACCGGCAAACAGTGTGGACCCAGATCAGACTGCTCCTAAAGGAGCAGTCTGATCTGGGTCCACACTGTTTGCAGAAATGACTTTTAAAATCACAAGCAGAAGACAAAGCAGACGACAATTGTTGTGATTGGAGCTTTAAGGGTTAAGACCACCCACTAATAAGACCACTTTTAGGCAGTAACAAAGGTGGTCTTAATAGCAGAATTTTACTGTATGGTATGGGTTCTCACTGAGGCACTGAGGCAACATATCTTTTCATGGAGAAATAAGAAAAATCATTTCTGAGTACTCCTCCTATCGGTATCTATGAGAAAAGTGCAATAAAACATGTTACTGCTTGGTTTGGCCCAGATATAGTTTACCTGATCCTGTATGAAAAACATCATTAGGAAAGTATGGTCTATATGCCATCAAAAGTCGACGCCTCATCTCCTCATCTTTACGCTTATTCCAATGTCTGTATTTCTCTTTTCTCTCCTGTTCTAATTCGTCCTGTCTGTCTGAATAGGCATCTGCCCTGTAAATGAGACAAATTCAAGAGAGATGAATTAACTTTTACCACTCTCTGTGCAAATTCAACAGATGACAAATGGGTAGTATTTTTCTTATTTTTTCCAAGAAAATAAGGTTTGATATTTCATGCAAATTGTCTCCTAAGAGACAATTTGCATGAAATGTCAAACCTTATTTTTGGAAAATAAGAAAAAATATTTCAAAATGTCATCTGCTAAAATTTTTCCCAGCATCCTAAGCATAAAATAACGTAATACATAACATCTTGTTTGTCATGCTAAAGAAGTTAAAACACCAAAAATGATAAAAATGACTCATTCGGAACATGTGTTGAACAGTTCAGTGAAAAGACAACTCCGTGAGACATGGAAGGCCCAGATGAGGCTATAAATCCATATAATCTCCATTGCTGTTTATGTAAGAGGATTATTTTAAGAAGGGAGATAACTTTTGTGACTTCCTATTTGCTTTCCTGCACACCTAATTCCTTCTGAAGAGAATCTACTCTAACAGAAAAGAATTTGCTCTTCTGTTTTTTTCTGCAAACCAAACTCCATCTGAAAGGGGCTCTGCTCTAAAAGGAAAGCATTTGCTTCAAAGAGGAGCAAATTCTTTCCTTTTAGAGTAGACCCTTCTTCAGAAGGGAAGAAAACCAATTTAAAAGAGTCACAGAGACCAAGTTTTGTGGTAGGTCACCTGGGGTGGTGGGATGCATGCATACATGTGATACCTCCCGGATCATGCGGGAGGCTCCCGCATTTGAAGCCCATATCCCGCGCTCCCGTCCGGGAGATAGAATCTCCCGCAATTGCAGTTTTCCTATCCCAATTTTTTCACGAGTGACCATTTTGCGAGTATTTATGGTAAGCAGTAACAGACTTTGATAATTTCATTGCCGAGGGCAATTAACAGATAAGCCTGAGAATATAATACACAACCGTAAACAGGTGACATAAAACACGGCTGTCATAACCCGCGGCAATTTTGCCATCAGCTGTCTGTTAAATGCCTTCACTTTCTATCCGTACATCATTCTCAGTCCGAAGAAGAAGCTGCAAAGATGTCCAAAAGATCACCATCAACCCCTAAGAATAAGACCAAGAAGTACAAGACTACTTTTCAGGGTTTGCATTTAGTACATTTTGCAACTCAACTTTCGGTGTCACCATGGGTGGAAGGAACGACATAACCAGACAAAACAAAGGATCGACGCACATCGCAATGCAAGTAGCAGTAAGATAATGCCAAATATTGCTACGCTATTCAAGGCAACCACACCCGAAAAAGTCACTGAGGCGGAAGTGATTTTTTCCACATTTATTGCAGAGCACAACATCCCTTTCGCTGCTGCTGACCACTTCACATCCCCATGCTGAAATATCTTTGCCGACGACCGTTCGCACTTTTTTTTTTTGTGAATAATGAACTCTTTCGCATGAAGATTCCCAGCTGACACCAAATGGTGAATCAATATTGAAACAACTTCGACTAACATTGTTTCAACTTTTGAATCAACGTTGTGTGCATGAAGGGCCGTTTGTTTTTTTTTGTTTTTTCTCCTAATATCCTAATACTTATGTTTACGTTTCTGTTGTAAATGAACTGCAATTTAAAGTATGTAAATGGTTTGCAACTGAACAAACAAGAAAAGAAAAAGAAGAGAAGTAGAAAAAAAAAATCCCGCTAAAAATCACGGGTATCATCGTGCACCGGATAAAACTGAAGGGCAAAATTGATCAGACGACCTTAAAACCGGTGATCCAATATGGCGTCCTAGAGACGAATAAACCCGGAAGTATCTAAGTAACAAATACTTGTCACTCAATGGTTTCGTTTCCTTAGCACAGAATATCTAGGAAACAACAAAAAGCACGTAGCCTTTAAATATTCGACTGAAGACTAGCGAGAAATCCAGCAACAGTAGTTAGACTATCTGGATATTTTTTCAGATAGTACTAGTAGTCGCACACGATTTCACATTAGAAACACGACCATCGCGTTATCGTTCTCGATCTTGTCAATCCAGTGCTTGGTTAACCCATTCTTAAATGCATAGAACCCCTAAAAGGGATATAGGCAAGCAGTGCAGACCCAGATCAGACACCTGACCAGGATTACACTGTTTACGAACAGGATTTTCCATCATCTGGACCTATGGTTACAGATTTCTTTCTTTGTAAATAACCTAAAACTTGCTATTTTGAAATTAAAACTTGAAAATGTATGTTCCTGTCATTTAAATTCGGTAGTTCCAGTTCCTTTGTACATCTAAACCATATGAAAATGATAAGAAAAACAACTTGAACACGTCGTCAAAAAGTCTCCCTCATTGAGACCCCAATCTCCCTCATCTGAGAAGCAAATCTCCCTCATGGTCATCAAAAAATTATCATATGTATGGATGCATGCATTTTATCGATGAAGTTTGAGGGGTCTGACACCATTGAAAGCAGAGACAGGTCCAGCTCTCAAAACCTGATCAGATGTCAAATTCTGAAAACCTAGGTCACACTGACCCAGTTTTATGGGAGGTCACTTAGAATGATGTGATGCATGCATTCATGAAGTTTGAGAGGGCTTGCAAATGTAAAAGCTGAGATACAGAAAGTCTGACCTGAAAATCTTATCAGGTGTCAGTTTGCAGAAGTAGGTCACACTAACCTAGTTCTGTAGAGTGCTGTGATGTATGCACTCAAAGTTTGAGTGGGCTGAGACACATATCTGTGGAAGCCAAGAAATAAGGATTTATTTCCAAAGTTTTCACAATCAAATGCAGAGACAGGACAAGCAAGCTTGACATAAATATCCCTCAGTGTCTCTCTGCTTATTCTCATCTATTGTAGGGTCGAGTTTATCAAACTTACCCTAAATATTTGACACCTTAAGGGGAATGGATTCAAGGGAGGCAACTTGGTCAAAATCGTTTTGCCTCCCTTTTGAATAGGGTTCTACTCTAAAAGGAAAGAATTTGCTCCCTAGCAATTTTTTCCTTTTAGAGTAGACTCCTTTTTAGAAGGGGCTTGGTTTGCAGAAAAGCAAACAGGAAGTTACAAAAGTTGTTTCCCTTGTGAAAAATAGTGGAAAATGTACTTAGTGTATCTTGTCCTTTTAACTCCTTAACATACCGTATTCGACCTAATTCCAGCACATACCACTATATGTGCATAGTCAAGCAATTTCATATTCTTCAGATTACAACCCATGTACTTTTATCTACATGTATACTACTTTATAAAAGCATATGTTGTTGGTATTCATTTGGACTGCCCCAACAAGTCGAGGCAGTTCAAATGAGCACCCAGAACACATGCATTTGCAAAGAAAATCAGTAAAAAATATTGTGTAAGCATCATCAAATATGCCCCTCAGGAAGTCCTTTGCTATCTTACTTTAAAGTGTGCAATCATTAGTTGGATATTTTACTACAAGTGTTTCCAGTAAATTTGAAAAACCTATATAAGCACACAGTGTGATTATAGGTACTTATCTTGAAATTTGAATGAACTGGTGTTGACAAACATGCCAGCTAAATGGCAAGGAGTGCAGACCCTGACCAAACAAAGCACCTTAAACTAACTAAATGGTTTGCTCCTGCATGTCTATCTGAATACATTGTATTTAGGGTAAACTGGGCATACTTACATTGCTTGTTTCTCTAATATTGCTTTCTCATGTGGGTCCTCAGTTGTTTTGAGCTTTTCATCCCTTTTCTTTACCATATCATCCTTTAGTTCTCTGTTCTTGCTTTTAGCACTTTCTAAGCTGGAAGTGGCAGTTTGTCGAACATTATCAAATAGTTTAGCTGTCTGGTCGGCCAGTTTGTTAATCTCCTTATCATCATCCATCCTCTTCTTCCTCTGTCTCTCCTGTAACATAGAATTATGGGTAATAAATACACATGTACAAGAATCTTTGGTACTACAAAGAAATGTCAAGTAGACAATGGGTAATACAAAGAAATTGAAGTGAACACTAAGAAATACAAAAAAACATGAAGTACACATTGGGAAATAGAAAGAAACATGAAGTATTATATTGGGAAATACAAAGAGACATGAAGCATACATTGGGAAATATAAAGAAACATGAAGTCTACATTGGGAAATACAGAGAAAAATGAAATAAACATTGGGAAATGGAAAGAAACATGAAGTATTACATTTGGAAATACATAGAAACATGACATATACATTGGGCAAATGCAAAGAAACATGAAGTATACATTGGAAAATACAAAGAAATATAAAGTATATAATGGGAAATACAAAGAAACATGAAGTGTACGTTGGGAAATACAAAAAAACATGAAGTGTACTTTGGGAAATACAAAAAAACATGAAGGACACATTGGGAAATACAAAGAAACATGAAGTATACATCAGTAAATACAAAGAGACATGAAGTATACACTGGGAAAAACAAAGATTAACATGAAGTATGCATTGGGAATACAAAGAAATATGAAGTATACACTGAATACATGTACAAGTAATTTATTTATCTTAAACCTTGTCCTACTGAACCCAGATATTCTCTGCTTTTGCAAACACTGTAGATCCAGATCAGTTGGCTTCTGAAGAAGCCAACTGATCTGGATCTGCACTGTTTGCCATTAAGTATGTGAATTTGAATCAAGAAGCTGGATTAAGTAATGTGATTGGCTGACAATTAGAAATGGGTGTGGCATATTAATTTATTCAGCATGGCAGGGTTAAGTACATGTATTTGGACATCTTATTTCTTAAAGCACTCAGCAAATTTGTAGCAAACAGCATTCCATATCTGATGTTGTTATTTGTCAGAGAAAATAAGACTTGAAATCTCATGTGAAGCATCTGCAATGAAGACAATTCACATAAAATGTCAAGCATTATCTTATATGAGAAAAAAAATCAAAGTGTCAAGCCTTACTTTATATGAAAAATAGAAAAAAAAAAAAATCAAAGTGTTGTCTGCTATGGCTACTATTATTGCTTTTAGGGTTACCTGCTTTCCATGCAAAATGTCCTAAACTTTGAATGGGTCCATTTTACTACCTGTTGAAATGTCTAAAAATTGCTTGATGAATCATAAACAGTGTAGACTTTGGTCAGATGTGTTCTGTGGGGTCTTATCAGAGTCTTCACTGTCTGATCAGGCCAATCTGTCCCAGTACTTAAGGTACATACAGTACAAAGAATCATATAATATACAAAGAGTTACATTTTTGTGGCGTGCCATGCGAAAATGTGTCCTTGGGCATATGCGGACAGCAAAGGACCAGATCAGTCTGTGCATCAGCACAGCCTGATCAGGTCCTTTGCTGTCTGCAATCATAATCATCAGGTATTATAGAATGTTTCAATTTAGAGCAAATGCCCCAATGAGATTTTGTGCATGGGCAGGAAGACGTGAATCCATGCATTTTGCGCATGCTCAGAGGCATTTTTTGCTTGACACAGCCCAATCACAATATGCACTGTTTGTCATTTAGAATGTGAAATTGTATCAACAACCTGAATCAAGTAATCTGACTGGCTAAAAATTAGGAGTGTGCATGGCATCTTAATTTATTCAGCATGATAAGGGTTAAAATGAAATCATTAGTAACCAAAGAATATTGTCTAAGAATAGAATAAGAATCAAAATCATTATGGACACTCAAGAATAGAATGACATACAATGTCTGATTACACAATCAGAACTTATCTGTATTTCTTGGATGTATGGTTGATTGTGTTGGGGTTTAACGACATGTCAACCCTTGTGGGTCATTTTGTGTGGTCTCCCAGAGAAAGGGAGAAAAAAATATAGAAGAGATAGTAGAGGAGATATAGAAGAGATAGTAGAGGAGATGAAAGAGAGGGTCAGGGAAGAAAAAGGAACAGGAATGAAATGGTAACTCATAAAATATAGTTTATCTAAAGAAATAGGATACAATGAAGTACCCGGTATTGCAGAATAATTCCAGGAAACAGTTGAGAAAAGTAGTTTGATCTGAACACAGAATTCTGAGGAAGTTTCTGTTTATTTGCATATTGCCTATAAACACAGGCATCATGCAAGACATAACCAAGTAAAATGCATAGCATGTTTATGGATCGATAAGCTAAAATTTCACTAAACAAACCATGGGTAGTCAAAAATGATATACCACATTTCCCCTAAAGGAAGCCCAAGATGGTGGGGATAGGGGCTGTGCAGCTTCCAAAGAAAGTGCTTTACAGAGTTTTACAGGTACACAAATTATTGTTTCAATACAAATTATTGTTTCAAAACCAAAGGTTTACACATAAGTGATTAGAATTGTTTCTGAATGTTTCATCATGACTTTATGCTATCAGAATGAATATGGAGAAGGGTTTCACATGATTTACTGGTTGTGTGTGAACATGAAGGCCAAGATCAGACTGCAGCCACACAGTCCGATCAAAGCCTTTGCATTTTGCTCACAGGATCATCCAAGGCTACTTCATACAAACAGCAAAGGCCCTGATCAGACTGTGCACATGCAGTCAAATCTGAATTTTCCTTGTTCATACATATGCACTAAGCCCTGTGTAACACATGTATTTATGTCTCCTATATAGGTAGTGTATTTGATATCTTCTGTATATATCTGACAAATGCTTTTGTAGTGAGTGGTTTTGTAATAACTTAAAGTGTAATCACTGTAATAAAACCTGTCTTTCTGCCAAAAGGACATTTTGCCAGATTAATTAACTTTTACCACTGCAGGCCGAAATCACCAAATGACAAATTCCCATTTTTTTAAATTTTTTACAGAAAATAAGGCTTGGCATTTCATGCAAAGTGTCTCTTGGAGACACTTTGCATGAAATGCAAAGCCTTATTTTCCAGATGACAAGAAAATAATGAAAATGCCATCTGTTATTTAAATTCAGCAGGTTAAAGTTTAAGTTGATGCATTAATATAGGTTTACTTTATGCATTTATCCCCGTTTTATCACCTCTTCACCTATCTATCCTTTTGACATTGAGAAGATCATATCACCAATATAAATATCAGTAATGTCACATACTGAAACAAGAATAAAGCTAAATCAAACTTATTTCACTAACATATTTTGAACCAAGTGCTGCTGTCCTTTCAAACAGGTGAAATTACCACAGTCAGGTTCCACCCCATTTATGAAGGCTTTTATAGGAAGCGGTCATTAACCCCCTCAGGAATTACCAAAGAAAATGTGATAAATGATTCTATATGTGTTTCGGTTATGTGTTTCAAAACTGTGAAACACAGGTCTACAATAAGGGCTCACAGAGTTTTATTTCACAGTAGCTGCATGGTGTTAACCCATTGTATACTGAATAGACTCTCCCACACTATATACTGGAAGAGTCCAATTTCAATTTTAGGTACACCCAGCTAGGAGATTTACATATTCCTTGAGAAAAATGGCTAAACTATTTGCAAACAGTGGAGACCCTGATCAGACGCCGCTAAATGTGGCGTCTGATCTGGGTCTGCACTGTTTGCCAATTACCCTTTTACGGGTTGCCCGACTACAATGGGTTATGTATCATCTGGCAGCTGTAAAATGACTTCCCATACTTCAAAGTACAATTTTATTTTATTTTTTTTCTTCCTTGGGATCATCAAGTCCATTCTGGTATCTTGGAAAATAGAGTTCCACTTAAGCCAGTGCTGGGGGTCGTTTGCCATCCTAAAAGCTACATTGCTGCCATATGAAGAGTCACAATAAACTGAGACTCTAATTTTCATTCTATTTATGTGTTTGCTGTTTCTAAGGGCAACCTTTAAAGATTTTATTTAAAAAAAGGCTTAACTCTTGTCCTACTGAAAAAATTAAGATATCACACCCACTTCTAATTTTCTGCCAGTCAGATTACTTGATCCAGGTTTTTGACAGAAATTCACATACGAGGGATGTTCGAAATGAATTGCTTATTTCTATCTGGAGACTTCAAATTTCAAGTTAGCCCAAAAGTACTCATTTCATGCCCTCAAAGTACTCCCCGTGGCTAGAAATGCAAAGTTTCAGCCGATGTATCCACTTCTTGAAGGCGTCACGGTACGCTGATTTGGGCACAGTAATAAGGTACTGATGAATGGCAGATCCAAGTACCTGTCGGGACTGGTATTTCCGCCCAGCAAGGAATGCTTTCAATTTCGGAAACAAAAAGAAATCACATGGGGCAAGGTCTGGGGAATACAGGGGGTGAGGCAAAACAGTTACTTTTTCTTTCTTCAAAAACGCCGTACCTATTGCAGAGGTATGAGCTGGGGCATTGTAATGTAGAAGACGGACATGTTTAAAACCAGTGGCAGGACGTCGTTTCTGATAATACTTTTTCAGTTTCTTCAGTACTACGTCTTTGTAGTACTTTCCGGTGATGCTCTTGCCCTTTTTCACTGGCACTTTTATTGCGACTCCTTCACCAGAGAAGAAGATTGCATACAAAAGCTTCTTTGTACTCAAAGAACGTTTGGCAATTATTGGGCGTTTGCTGTGTTTAGTGGCCCAGATCTTATTGCTAACCTTTCTGACGGGCTTAAAATAATGGACCCAGGTTTCATCACCTGTGACGACATTGGCAAACTGCTTTTTGTCATATTTTGGAAACATTTGAAGCAGCTTTTTGGCCACTTTAACCCGTTGCCTTTTTTGCTTGTCAGTCAACAGATGTGGCACCCATCTAGCAGAAATCTTTCTGACTTTCAAATGCTTCTTCAAAATAAGGTGAACCGTTGATAGTGATATGCCTACCTTTCGTGCAATATCACAAACTGTAAATCTGGCATCTCCTTCAATGATTTCCTTTATTTTGGAAACGATTTGTTTACGAGATGTAGATTTTGGCCTACCTGATTTCGGTGCATTTTTAATGGACTCTACACCAGACTCAAATTTCTTTTTCCACCACCGAACTGTGTCATAAGACACACAAGAAGGTCCAAAAGCAGTAGAAATTTCAGTCATCAGCTTCTTCAAAGAATAACCAAGTTTTGAGCGAGCTTTGATGTAAGCCCGTATTTCATCTTTTTTGTCGACACTTCTACCAACCATTTTTACTGCAGTGGTCAATAACTGCGTGTATTCAAATGGCAAATTTTATGTCTTACACTTAGTCTAACATGTACATTTATACACCATTGTGTAGATATTGAATAGCCCTATACAGGTATGTATTGGTTTTTATCATGCCCCACGTGGATATCGAGCTAGAGGACAATAAGCAATTCATTTCGAACATCCCTCGTATTTAATGACAAACAGTGCAGATCCAGATCAGTTGGTTTCTTTATATCTGACCAAGTATTAGTTGCTATGTTTTTAACCCTTCTCTTGCTGAACACATCTTGCCCTGTCTTAGTAAACAGTGTAGATCCAGATCAGAAGCCAAATGATCTGGATGGTATGGTAAAGAGGCTGCTTGAGAAGTTCTTCAAGGAATTCAGTAATACTATGCAAAATATATGAGAACAAGAAAAACTTTATTCGGCTCAAAAGACTTCATCCTTCCAGCACACTGTTCAACTATAGGTTACTTTATAATAATATACTTATATACTGCTCAAAATAAGTAGGGATTATTGCATTTAACACAAATTTATTTCAAAACTAACAGACAAGGCGATTTGTTATATCCACAGCCTCTGCACTGATGCACATGTTATCACTAGTGGTATTGAATTTATCGTAGCGTTGAAAGTACAGTCATCCATAAGGGTCGCATGTACAATTTCACATATCCATATCGAATAGGAAAAAGTGTGTTATTCTTCATTTGTTAGCTTTTTTGCTATCTACAGGTTACGTAGTAACATTATTTAAGGTAGTTTGAAGGTTTATGGCTATGCGGCGCTTACATGAGAATCAAAGGTATTTAGCAATTGGTCTGCTCCAGGGCGGAAGTACGCAGGCTGATGTGGCAAGACAACTAAACGTTTCACAGTCTGTCATCAGTCGGTTATGGAATTGTCATCAACAGACAGGAAACGTCACTGATATACATAGAGTCAGCCACCCGCATGCAACAAACCGACAACAAGATCGCCTGTTAGTCACATCAGCCTTGAGAAACAGACACCGGAATGCCACACAGCTTCAGCGCCAACTTTACCAGATTACAGGGGTGCAGGTTTCTACTCAGACAGTGAGAAACCAGCTGCACGATTGAGGTCTTAACGCCCGTAGGCCGTACATTGTGTTGCCATTGATGGCTTGTCATCGCCGGACAAGAAGGGACTGGGCTAGGCAATATCAGAGGTGGAACCTAGGCCAGTGGTCTCATGTTATGTTCTCCGACGAGTCACGGTTCATGTTGGACTTCTGTGATGGTCGACAAAGGGTTTGGTGGCACCAGGGGGAGCAATATTTTGATGCAACCAACCTTCCACATGATTGTTATGGAGACGGCAGTGTAACAGTTTGGGGTGGTGTCACAACCAATGAGCGAACTGATCTTCACGTATGCCAGGGCAGAGTTACTGGTGTGTACTACCGAGATAACATCATTGAACCTCTTGTCGTGCCCTTTGCAACTGCCCATGGGAATTGTTTTCGCTTCCAAGATGACAATGCCCGTGTCCATCGCGCTCATGTTGGGCTGAAGCACCTCCAGACTCATGGAATCCAGTCACTGCTATGGCCTGCAATGTCGCCAGACCTTTCCCCTATAGAACATGTCTGGGACATTCTTTGTAGAAGAGTTCAAGGTCACGTACCAGCTCCCAGGAACCTTCAAGAACTGGCCAACGTCTTGCAAGAAGAGTGGCGTCGCATTCCCCAAAATGACATCAGATGTCTTGTTGGTAGTATGAGAAGACAATGTGTTGCGTGTCTTGCTACTAATGGTGGTCCAATGCGCCAGACCCTATGACATTTCACGATGAAGTGAGGGTCACGTGATTTACTGTGAAAGAAATTTATGCGGATTAAATTTTTCTTTTGGCTCTGTAGTTTGAATTCCTAATTAAAAAATCAGTTCATCTGTCGTAATTTACCTGCTATTGAAAGATATAGCTGAATATCCCCTACTTATTTTGAGCAGTATATATACTTGGTTAGTAAAGAGTAACAGTCTCAGTGGCATAATAATGTCTGATAAAACTTCTCATGAACTACTGAAGAGATTTACTTTTATTGTAAAATGTACTGAATGTACTCAGTTTGTTCAAATTATGTAATTTTGATTACAAACTAACTTAACCTTTCTCTTGCTAAACTCAACATGCCCTGTCTTAGCAAACAGTGTAGATCCAGATCAGTTGGCTTCTGAAGAAGCCAACTGATCTGGATCTGCACTGTTTGTCATTTAATATGTGAATTTTTATCAAAAAACCCAGATCAAGTAATCTGATTGGCTGGAAATTAGAAGTAGGCATGGCATCTTAATTTCTTCAGCATGACAAGGGTTAACAATTCTTTGGGTATATGGTATAATATTTCACAAATTTGTCTTGGCTGATTCATTCTGGTGGAAATGTATTGTGACAAATGAGCTATCCCTGTCTATATCTTTATAATAGTCAAAAGCATGAAGATTAACCATCGTTCCAAAAATCAAATTCTTTTGACTACATGTATGTGGTATTCTTGGGATTTACGGCCCCTTCAACGTAATTTGGGTTAAATCAGCCTAGTGATGTGTGTGCATTTGTACAGATGCACTTTTGGGCAGACAGGCTGGAGCAAACAGTGTAGACGCAGATCAGGATGTGGCATCTGATCTGGGTCTAAACAGTCTATCACACATTCAGCCCAGTATTTAAGATGTATCAAAGACACACGAAATTGACTTTTCACAATTTTGGATTAGTAATGAATCAAGAAAAGGTGTTCAAAATCTTAGGGTAAGTATGCAATGTCACCCAGGGCATATTAATATGAACTACTTGTACTAAGAACTGGAAAAATTCCTATTACAAGCAAGATTGTAAGTTCATCTGTCTAGTCTGACCATCATCATCACAATCACTTAACCCTTGTCCTGCTGAACCAGGATATACCCTGCCTTTGCAAACAGTGTAGACCCAGATCAGTTGGCTTCTGAAGAAGTCAACTGAGCTGGATCTGCACTGTTTGCAATTCAGTCCTAGAAAATGCAAATTGTCTCCTAAGGAGACAATTTTAGGAGACAATTTGTATGAAGTGTCAAATCCTATTTTCTAAGAAAAATAAGAAAAATATTTCAAAATTTTGACTGCTGAAAATTTTACCCAGCATGCAAACTGATTATGTTCAACTTCAAATACTTGGCCACTCTTGCGAAATTCTTCTGATAGCTCCAGAAATCAAATAATTAAGGAAATTTTCTTCTTTTATCATGGAGTTGTATGTTGTGTGTACTCATTAGAATTGCCTAATTGAGGCAATTCTAATGAGTACACTCAACATACCTGATTATTGTATAGAAGATCGAAAAGGGTTCCCTAAATTATTGCCATGTGCTTCCTGACCTGGCACCATGTTTTACACTCAGTGGCTCGAACTACCCATGTCTCGAACATATTTACATGGTCCCAACGATGTTCGAGCCATTGAAGTTCAACTGTATTAGGGCACTTAACCCTTAAAACACCAAGAAAACCTGCATCTGAAAATGTTGTCTGTTTATGTCGTCTGCTGAATATTCTGCAAACTTTTCAAACCTACTTTTGCATCCTAGAGGAGCAGTCTGATCTGGGTCCACACTGTTTGCAGAACCGACTTTTAAAATCATAAGCAGATGACAAAGCAGACGACAATTGTTGTGATTGGGAGTTTAAGGGTTATTCTCCATGCTATACTTGTTCTAAAACATTGACCAAGTCCATTTGGTTACCTGATGACCTGTCCAAACAAGAGATGGTTGAATGGAAAACTGGTAAACCCTAATCAGATCTTATGTTTTGTAGCATCTGATCTGGGTCTACAATGTTTATTCAGCCCTGTCTATCCAAATACTTTGGTTTAATATGGTAGCTTTCTCAACTTGTAAGGTGTGCATCATGGGTTTGAATCCACTCAGGCTGTTGGAAATTTTGGGCTCAACATAACCAAAATATGATTGAACAAGGGCTGTAAAACACATACATAAAAAAAATCAGGACAATTACAGTGTGTACTACAACATTTTGAAATATTTTCCCTATTTTTTCCCAGAAAATAGGCTTTGACCTTTCATGCAAATTGTCTCCAAAGGATGAAAGGTCAAAGCCTGTTTTCTGGCAAAAATAAGAAAAATCTGATCAATTTATCATCTGCTGAACTTCACTCGCAGCCCACAGAGTGGTAATGGTTAAGTAAATAATTATTTTATCTGTTCTAATTCTTACAGTTCTTTACAGAAGGCCATCTCCTCAACAGAGATTTGATCTTTTGCTGACTCCTTTCAAAAAACAGAACTGTTGAAAAACTGAAACTGCTTCTTGTTTACTTACCATTTTGTTCCATATTTTTTTATTTTTCTCCTGAGTTAAATGCCGTAAAAATGTTAATTCCGCCATTTTAAATTTACACCATCAAAACTGTAATTGTTCCATCCCTGACTTATTATGTTGTTAATTGTGTACTTAATTATCTCAAACTTAATCATCTTTTGTGTGTTATAAATGAAGAAATATATACTGGCATAAACAAAGAATGTTAAAACAATGATGGGGTTTATGTTTACAGAGTATGCTATCAGCTGCGCATATTAGTTACTTCACAACTCATGACAGTACTGACTGACCCAGGTCTGGGTACCATTATATGTGAAAATCGGTACTTTTAGGGCTTAAACCATATAAATATCATACTGGACCAGTTATGGTTTGGTAAAACAAATCATTACGAAAACACGCCTATTCAAATATACTGAAAATTTTAACTCCAAAAACTGAAAATTTTCCGATAAAAAAAAAACCCTGATAGTTTCACATTTCTGCTCAAAACATAGATTGTGGTATTCATCAGAACTGCCTTGGCAAGGCGGTTCTAACGAGTACCCACAATCTATGTTTTTGAGCAAAAATAAGAACAAGAGGCCCACGGGCCACGATTCGCTCACCTGAGTGACATAGCCACTGCAGACATGCAGATGTTATGCAACATTTATCCAATCCTATCATCGCAACTAATGAAAATATCATCATTTGAGCAGTTCTTAGTTTTGAAGAAGAATATATGGGCCTGACAGTCAATGGAGCATGATCATGAATAAACTATCAATCACATTTCAACAGAAGAATCAATGTGAAATTTGGTGGAAATTAGCTAAGTGGTTTCTGAAGAATCTTGATTTTATACATGTAAACAGCACAGTGGCAGGGACATATTATAAATATAAATCAGATGATGGCCATCTTAGATTTCCAATCAGAACAATTTTAACTACTGTTGATCTACAAGTCACTTCGATACTTTCAATATAAATGTATATGGCCCACACAAAGGTCAAATGTCAACATAAACCATCATTTGAGCAATTTTGGTAGATCTCCTGTCCCCTATAATTTGTGCAAAGATTAGGACCCAGGGCTTATTTGGTTATGGAGAAGAAGATTTTTAAAGGTTTTTACCATATATTGGCATGGCAGCAATTTTGATCAATGGACCATACCCATTTTAGCAATCTTTCATTCTCCTGCCCACGGAGGGTCCGCATGAAATTTGAGCAACACTGGCCCGGAGGCTTCAGAGGAAAAGCCATTTGAAATTATCAACATTTTTTCCATACAAATGTATGGCACCCATACAAATGCATACAGAAGCAAACTTGACCTCGCCCTAAAAAGGTTAAATGTTAATGTATGACAATTATTTTAGCAACTTTGGTAGACCGCCCGTTCCAGATGATATATGCAAAGATTCAGCCACAAGCCATCCTCGGTTTTGGAGAATAAGATTTTTAAATGTTTTTTCCCATGCAAATGCATAAGGAAGCAACTTGACCTTGCCGTAAAAAGGTCAAATGTCAATGTATGACCACTATTTTAGCAACTTTGGTAGACCCCCTGTCCCCGATGATTTATGCAAATATTCAGCCCCAAAGCATCCTCTGTTCTAGAGAAGAAGATTTATAAAGGTTTTTACCATATATGGGCATGGCACCCATCTTGGTCAATGAACCGTGACCATTTTAGCAATCTTTTGTTCCACCTACCTAAGGAGGCTCCATATGAAATTTGAGCAAAATTGGCCCAGAGGCTCCAGAGAAGAAGTTGTTTGAAATTCTGAACATTTTTCCCATACAAATGCATAAGGAAGCAAAATTGACCTTAACGTAAAAAGGTCAAATGTCAATGTACGACCATTATTTTAGCAATTATGGTAGCCCTCTTGTTCCCGAAGATATATGCAAAGATTCAGCCATAAGGCATGCTCAGTTTTGGAGAAGAAGATTTTTAAAGGTTTTTCCCATACAAATGCACAGGGAAGCAAACTTGACCTTGCCGTAAAAAGGTCAAACGTCAACGTACGACAATTCTTTTAGCAATGTTGGTAGACCTCCCGTCCTCAATGATTCCTGCCAAGGTTCAGCCCAAAGGCATTCTCGGTTCTGAAGGAGAAGATTTTTAAAGGTTTTTACCATATATGGGCGTGGCGGCCATCTTGGTCAACGGACCGTGACCATTTTAGCAATTTTTTGTTCCCCCACCCTAAGGAGGCTCCATATGAAATTTGAGCAAAATTGGCCCAGAGGGTCCAGAGGAGAAGTTGTTTGAAATTCTGGTCATTTTTCCCATACAAATGCATAAGGAAGCAAAATTGACCTTAACGTAAAAAGGTCAAATGTCAATGTACGACCATTATTTTAGCAATATTGGTAGCTCTCCTGTTCCCAAAGATATATGCAAAGATTCAGCCATAAGGCATGCTCGGTTTTGGAGAAGAAGATTTTTAAAGGTTTTTCCCATACAAATGCATAGGGAAGCAAACTTGACCTTGCCGTAAAAAGGTCAAACGTCAACATACGACAATTCTTTTAGCAATTTTGGTAGACCTCCCGTCCTTGATGATTCCTGTAAAGGTTCAGCCCAAAGGCATTCTCGGTTCTGGAGAAGAAGATTTTTAAAGGTTTTTACCATATATGGGTGTGGCGGCCATCTTGGTCAACGGACCGCGACCATTTTAGCAATTTTTCGTTCCCCCACCCTAAGGAGGCTCCATATGAAATTTGAGCAAAATTGGCTCAGCGGTTTCAGAGGAGAAGTCGTTTGAAAATGTTAACGGACGGACGCACGGACGGACGGACGCAAGGACGGACGGACGGACGGACGGACGGACGGACGGACGGACGGACGACGGACGAAAAGTGATCACAATAGCTCATCCTGAGCAGAGCTCAGGTGAGCTAAAAATAATGTATACCCCTGTAAACCCCAATTTTACTATATAAAGGTGGGGTTTAAGGGGTTCAAAATTATGCATGCATGTTTTCGTGATGGATGATTGTGTAAAGAAAAAAAGAACACTAAAAGGATTATACTATGGGGATAAAAGGCTCACACTATGGGGAAAACTAATCAAAGCACTGACAGCACTGATGGGCCTATTGTCTCTGAGTGTAAGCTGGGAAAATGGTCTGAATGGGGATGCAAGAGTGTTTCATTAATCCTTAACCCAGATATGTCCTGCCTTTGCAAACAGTGTAGATCCAGATCAGTTGGCTTCTGAAGAAGCCACCTGATCTGGATCTGCACTGTTTGTCATTAAGTATGTGAATTTATATCAACAATCTGGATCAAGTAATCTGATTGGCTGAAAATTAGAAATGGGAGTGGCATCTTAATTTATTCAGCAGGACAAGGGTTAACTTCCTGAAATTTAAGCAAACAGTGCAGACCCTAATCTGATGCCACATTCTGCGGTGTCTGATCTGGATCTGTACCGTTTGCCAATGTCCCAGTCCAGGTTCTACAGATAACCCTCTTTACATGGCACTTTGATGCCACAGTGTCAAAAACAGCACTGCTATAAATAACCATTACCTGGATTTTGAACAATCTCATGGCTGAATTACATTGGTCAATGATAATCATGTGGAACACTACCTTAAGGAAATTTTGTCATTTGAATTCCATGGCTAGATTGTATACAATCGACCCAAAAATACCAATAAGAACAAACTCAATGGGTCAGAACAATTTCATGTCTTTACAGTACTATATTTACATTAAGTATTAACCTTGTCATGCTAAATAAACTAAGATGCCATGCCCACTTCTAATTTCCAGCCAATCAGATTACTTGATCCAGGTTTTTGATAGAAATTCACATATTCCATGGAAAACAGTGCAGATCCAGATCAGTTGGCTTCTGAAGAAGCCAACTGATTTGGATTTACACTGTTTGCTAAGACAGGGCATGTCGTGTTCAGCAAGAGAAGGGTTAAGAAAAATAGTCCTGCCACAGAAAGTGGCATCTGATCAGGCTCAACAATATTTGCCATCCATCCAGTAGTTTTTAGAAACAGGTAGTAAAATAGACTTGATCAAGTTTAGATAATGTATGGTAAGGAGTTAGGCATCTGAATATTTACCATAAATACAGTACACCTATATGGTGTAGGAGTATCACCCACCACCCATGGGGTCAAAGTGTTGGATTACAGATCACACTAGCTTCTAACTACTATAGTCTGAGACACACAAAGAAGTTAACTGTCTATGCAAGCTATTTGGACCACCATAATGTAGCCAAAAAACCTATGCTGAAAACAGTGTCATCTCTATTCCTCCCTGTATGGTGTAATCCCAGCCTCCCTGTATGGTGTCATCCTTCCCTCCCTGTATGGTGTCAGCCCTCCCTCCCTGTATGGTGTCATCTCCATTCCTCCCTTCATGTATGGTGTGATCCCTTCCTCCCTGTATGGTGTCATCTCTATTCCTCTCTTCCTATATTGGGTCATACCTCCCTGTATGGAGTCATCCCTCCCTCCCTCTACTGTGCAAATCCTCCCTCCCTGTGTGGAGTCATCCCTCCCTGCCTGTATTGTGTCATCCCTTGCTCCCTGTATGATGTCATCCCTCCCTCACTGTATGGTGCCATCCTTCCCTTATATGGTGTCATTCCTCCCTCCATGTTCGGTGTCATCCCCTCCTCCCTGTGTGGTGTCAGCCCTCTTTCCTTGTACCTTAGCATGGTGTATTTAATAACCTAAAGTCTAGAAAAGGCCATTTCTTTTTATTCTTTGGGCTTTCTTATTTATCCATATAAACACGGAGGCAATTGTTATGCTAGGCAGATGATTCACATGAAATCTCAAGCCATATTTTCTCAGAAAAAAATCAAAAAATCAAAATGCTGTCTGCTGCAGTTGTGATTAGTGCTTCAAGGATTAAACCAACAATTATACAAATAATATTACTTATTATGCAAATAATATTACTTATTTTAAGGGAGACTATACCTATTTTTCGCCTACCTTTGAACTTATTGGGTTTTGGATAGACTCCATAATCTTTTCATACAAAACTTGATGAAGCAGACACAATACCCATTACAATTAACTGTGAACCTGCTCTAGCGGAAATCAGCAGACAACAATTTGATGCATTTTTTTTCTTTCAATAGAAAATAGGATCTGATATATCATTCAAATCATCTTCAAGGGAGATGATATTAAATGAAATGTCAAGTCTATTTTTATTGAAGTAAAAAACGAAAAATTATTTCAAAATATTGTCTGTTAATATTTTAAGTTCATCAGAAGAAAGGTGAATGTCCTTAACCCTTAGCACTCTGGGTAAAATATTCAGCAGACAAAATTTTGAACTATTTTTTTTTTTATTCTTCCCAGAAAACAGATTTTAACATTTCATGCAAATTAATTCCACTGGAGACAATTTGCAGGATGTGCCAAGGCCTGTTTTCTGGGAAAAATAAGAAAAACATCATCAATGTGTCATCTGCTGAATTAGCCAAGAGGTAAAGGTTAAATAATTATTGAGCCAGGACATGTTAAAAATGACCTTGCAATATGCACACTTCACGCAGATCTAGATCAGCCTGTGCAGCAATGGCAGCTGATCAGGACCACTGCACAATGAACAGGAGCCAGCCGCTGTATGTTATTAAACTGTGAAGAAAATGATCAGGCTGCACTGTTAGGCAGGCTGAGATGCAAATGTCAATGGCAGAAGTATTTGTTATAAGATGCTATTTGAAATGGCTTTATTGTTTTAATGCTTATCACTCTGGGTAAAATTTCAGCAGACAACACGCTGAAATATTTTTTTTCTTATTCTGTCAAGAAAACAGAATTTGACATTTCATGTAAATTGTCTCTTAGACAATTTGCATGAAATGTCAAATCCTGTTTTCTGGGAGAAAAAAATGAAAAATATCATCCTTTTATCAACTGCTGAATTAACCCAGAGAGTGGTAAAGGTGACATCCAAGACACTGCAGTGCAGATAGAATCTCACCTGGTTGATTTGTAAAAAAATTCTGTTGATGTATATTGGCTACATCAATCCAGAGAAAAAGTTACTCCAAACAAGGAGCCAGGTTAGACGGCACAGCCAGTCATATTGCATATTCCCATTCTAATCAGAACCTTCAGTTGTTACAGTTGCAAATAAAAATTCTACATTATTCTACAATCTTTACTGTAAGTGATCAGTATTGATATGCATGTATTACCATAAACACCTTAAATACATGAACTTGGACACCATAACCCTCTTTCCATACCTATCCTTAACCCTAAAGCAGCAAGCAAAATTTGCAGCAGATGACATTTTAACCCTTAAAGCGTCAAGAAAACCTGCATCTGAAAATGTCGTCTGTTTATGTCGCCTGCTGAATATTCTTGCAAACTTTTTGAACCTATTTTTGCATACAGGCAAACAGTGTGGACCCAGATCAGACTGCTCCTAAAGGAAAGGAGCAGTCTGCCTAAAGGAGCAGTCTGATCTGGGTCCACACTGTTTGCAGAAATGACTTATAAAATCACAAGCAGATGAGAAAGCAGACGACAATTGTTGTGATTGGCGCTTTAAGGGTTAAAATTTTTATTTTTTTATTTTTCAGAGAAAACAAGTCTTTTCATCTGAATCATTGGCAGACGATTCACATGAAATATCAAGACTTGTTTGCATCTGAAAATAAAAAAAAAAAAGTCAAAACTGTCGTCTGCTTTAGTTGTGATTGGCGCTTTAAGGGTTAAATTTGAAAATGCCAGTTAGATGACCATACTGTATTTGACCAAATTACTGCGCATACCCCTATTAGCGGATTGTCAAGCAATGTAACTTCAGATTACTGGCAGTGTACTTTTTGTCTACTTTATAAAGGCATATGTTGTGGCAACAAAACAAAAAAAACAATCCATAAGCATCATTAGGTAAGTCCTTTGCTAATAGGTTTGTAAGTGTACTCTCAGTATTGACCAGTTTTTGGACATCTTGCAGTTATCTCCCTTAGAAATTTGTCCGCCATTCTGGAGTACAGGCTTACATTACACTATATGAAGAAAATCAGAGAAAAAAGCAATAATTTATAGTTTGGTTTAACAAATGGTGGGGCAATTAGGTCTAAAATACAGTAATTTTACTAGTGTTGTCCAATTATGGGATTTTTTTATAATCGATCATAGAAAATAATCGGACAGGAGGTTTTGATTGCTTATCAATTATAATCAAAAGCTATAAAATGAAAGGCAAACACAGGTCCCATCAGCCAGAAAGATAAAATGGTATCCTTTTACTGCTTAAAACTTAATAAAAACTTGTTCACTTGTCGTATGCATGCATAATTTTATGTGCAGTACCTTACCACAAAAGTGAAATGTGTTTAAAAGGTCCTCACAGCACACTCACAGGCTTTGACATTTAAGATGTGTACTGAAGACTTTCCATTTGTTGCAGAAACACTACTTTGTTTCTTATTTCCTAACATACTTTCAAGCTGAAGAGTTTAGAATTGCATCTTTCTTGCATTAAAGTTGCAATTTGAGAAAAATAACTTACAAAATAGTCAGGTGTGAATCTTTTCGATATAATTGATTATTAGCAAACACAATCGATAGTAGAATCAAAAAGAATTTTTGACTGATTTCCATTATAATCGATCATCGTTATAACACTAGTATTTACCCTATGTATTCAGACAACTCAAGTCCATACTTGTTCTAAAATTTGTACAAGTATAATTTACTACCCAATGTTGTATCTAAAAATTTCTGGATGAGTGGCAAACAGTGTAGACCCTGATAGGATGCTGTATTCTGCAGCAGCTCATCTGGGCCTACAATGCTTGCTCAGGCCTGTCTGTCCAAGAATATATACTCTAGGTATGGTACCCCAGGTTATGTGCCTAAAAAGAGGTAGGGGAATGGCCGACAGTGCAGGCCCTGATCAAACTATTTACAAGCAATAAAATACTTTAGCAAGACTTAGAGTTCTGACACAAATGCTCAGGTATAAATATGATGAGCTACTTTGGCCAAGTCATATGGGTATAAATGCTTGAGGAAAAAGATGACTTCAGTTTGTGTTGAGGTTTTACGGCCCAGTCAACCCAATGGGGTCATGTCGAGCGCGGTCAGTTTACCTAAGCACACGTTTACTGGGCAGGCTTAGTCCTCTAAGCGGTTAACCAATATTGTGCACATTCTTTCGCCAGAAACTGACAACTGCCCTTCTTGAATCAGCGGAAGGGAGAGAATGACCATAGAAAATATTTTATGATCAATCTCCACGAAAGAATGTTGCTGACCTCGGCGGGGGTTGAACCCGCGACCTCCTGGTCTCCAGTCGGACGGCGCATCCAACTGAGCCACCGAGGCTGACTTCAGTTTACCAGTCTATCGTAATGAAATAGGTTAAAGAATGTTGATTCACTATACCTATCTGTTTCTATTGTTTTTTTTTTTTTTATAATTGGAGCATTAAATTTTGACCATTAATCAAATATTTGACGGGTTGAAAATGAACACTATGAATTTTTTTAAACTAAGACTACCGGTAATGGCCACTGTTAATGGTTTTAATGCATTTAATCATTCATGGGATTTTCATGGGAAAACTCATTCAAATAAGTTCCGCAGATTTGGAATACATGAAAAGGAAAAGTATGGATGAAAGTTCATGCTTTCCTGGAATGAAAAAAAAGACAGTGACATCGCATAACAATATTAGGATGATCCCTCTGTTGCAACTGCCACACAAATGATATCAAGATTTACAAACAGTTGCATCATTTTTTATTTTGTTTGTTTGGGTTGATAGTTTACAACTGAGCCACAGTAAACATCATTGGCCAATGAAATCAAATCATGCATTTGTAAAAAATCTAGGTAATGGTTATTTATAGCCACGCTATTCATGTTGCTGCGATGTCAGATTGCCATATAAAGAGAGTTATCCATAAAACCTGGAGTAGGACATTGGCAACAGTGCAGACCCAGGTTCTGAGGCATCTGATCAAGGTCTGCAATTTTGCTTAAATTACTGGAAATTAAGGGTTAACGAAACAGTCTTAAGTCACCATTCAGGACTGTTTTCCCAGCCTTCATTCAGAGACGATTGACCCACCAGTGCTGTCAATGCTTTTATTTTTTTTTTGTTTTTTTTTTTTGCAGTAAACAGTGGAGTTCCAATTAATGGAACATTCGATAAGAATTAGAATTGAATTTCTGGCCAGCAAAGGCAGGTTATTCAAAAACATATCAAACAAATGTGGCATAAATAAAAGATCAGGTATATATGTTCCACATAGGGAAAACAACGTCTTTGGCAACATATAGACAGATTTTTACTATAAGTCGGCTAAGATTTCGGACAGAATAAAACAATTAGCTATTTCATTCTCTGAAAATTTTGTGTCTAAAATGAAAAGTGTGCACATGTTAATAGCAAACTTTAGTCTGTATCTCATGAACATTTTCTCAGTATGACCCTCATGCAATACTAAAACATTTTGTTTTCCTTAATAAGAAAAAAGATACCTTTTTTTTCATTCCTCCTCCACCCTTACACCATACACATTCTAAAATGCCATGGTTTTTATTGTCCAAAAATTTGGATTGTCAAAAAGTTAAATAAAAAAAAGTGTCCTTATATATACAGTGTCCCGTTTTGTTTCTTACAGTACCCTGAATTTTATTTACTTTATACAAATTTTGAAGCAGTGCTGTATACTGTTGATTAAATTAACACTAAGCAAGCTGGGTAAAATTTTCAGCATATGATATATGGAATATTTTTCATGTTTTTCACAGAAAATAGGCATTGACATTTCATGCAAATTGTGGATATCATTTTCGTGATATGTCAAAGCTTATTTTCTAGAAAAAAAAAAATAGAAAAATATTTCAAAATGCCAGCTGCCAATATTTTTACCCAGCGTGCTAAGCATTAATCAATGCAGTTAGAGATTACTGTATTATTTTGTCTAACAAAAAGTGGATGACCTTTAAAATTCAATAAAAGCTATGTGTTTAACCCTTGTCCTGCTGAATAAATTAAGATACCACGCCCACTTCCAATTTACAGCCAATAAGGTTACTTGATTCAGGTTGTTGATACAAATTCACATACTAAATGGCAAACAGTGCAGATCCAGATCAGTTGGCTTCTTCAGAAGCCAACTGACCTGGATCTACACTGTTTGCAAAAGCAGAGTATATCCGGGCTCAGCAGGACAAGGGTTAATACAACCATATCAAAAAGCAAATCAGCTAAGCAAATGGACAAGGTTTCATTAAATTTTTATCAAAAATAATTGACTGACGAAACTACGACCTGCCATGAGAAACCAATATTTCCCACATAGGTCTAGATATCAGAGATATCTAGATAAATATTTTTCTCATCTCACCAGAGGAACATATGCTGTGGGTAACCATTAGAAGCCCTTCAGCAAGTGCTTCTAATGAGTACCCATAACGTATGTTTTTAATAGAGAAATTAGGAAAATATAAAAAAAAAAAAAGGTAAGAGAAAAGTCCAGGGAGTGCCACAATCACAAAACGCAGCCCTTCCCAGACCCCAAGAGGAAGAGGAAACTGACAAATCCAAACAAGCACAAATCGAACAAACGTACGAAAAGCACTAAGATTAGCTCTCTCTTCCCCAAGCCCTATTTATGATGAAGGGTAAATAATGAAATGCTCTGTACAATGACGTGCAGTTGAATTCTGCCTCTAGCAGTATTCAAACAAGGGACCTCCTAATTCAAAGTCAGAAGTCAGGAGGGCTAATTGCTGCTTCTTCTAGGACTTTAGAAAACCTCAATTAAAAAATTAACCCTTAAAGCGCTAATCAAAACTGCAGTAGATGGCATTTTGATATTTTTTATTCATTTTTCAGAGCAAAATAAGGCTTGAGATTTCATGTGAATTATCTGCCAAGCAGATGATTCACATTTAATTCCAAGCCTTATTTTCTTGTTTTTCTCAGAAGAGCTGGCTTGCAGGAAAGCAAACAGGAAATCACAAATGTTCCCTTGTAAAAAATGGTAGAAAATCTGCCAAGTGTGTGCGTATCCATTCTCTTTTAAATTCCTTTTTACAGTTATACTAAAATTAAACACATCTGTAATGTTACTTCAAGATGTGTTTAAAATATAATGTGAAAGAGAGACCTTGGCAAACAGTGTAGACCCAGATCAAATTGCTTCTTAGGAGCTGTTTGATCTGGGTCTACACTGTTTGCCCAGGTCTCCCTTTCACAGAGATGGCTGTCAATGTTAAGAAAGCTGATCAGATTAGGATCTATTTGCAATGATTAATGATTTTACTGTTTTGAGAAGACTGTGGTTTGAGAAGACGGTGGAAGGGTGGGTGGGAGGTGGGGGAGGTTAAAACTAATCATCATGACAACCAAATAAAAGAACCTACTTCAGGAGAAAAGAGGGTAAGGGCCTGGGGTAAAACTAATTGTCATGACAACCAAACAAAATAACCTACTTCTTCCTCCTCCATCTTATTGCACCTGAAGTCCGAGTCCTTCTTTCTCTGGTTTGCCTCCGTCTCCAACATCTTATGATGTTCCTACACAAACACACACAACATGCAACATGCAGTCAGTCACTCCATAACACAGTGAGAAAACAACAACACAATATATATACTGTAAGAGTCCTAAAATTTTGTACATGAAAGTGTCTGACAAAATGGCCTATGAAAACAGTGCAGACCTAGATCAGACTGCTCCTGTAGGAGCAGTCTGATCAGGGTCTACATTGTTTGCCATTCCACTATGTATTTTAAGAAACATGGGATAAATTGTTCAAAATTTTAGCACATTTACCATAAGCATAGCTCTAGATAAGGGAGATATTCAGGTTTTTTAATATTTTTCTTATTTCTCCATGAAAATATTTGCTGTGGGTACTCATTAGAAGCACCTTGCCAAGGTGCTTCTAATGAGTACCCACCACAAATGTTTTCCTCAAGAAATAAAAAAAATATTATTTTTTATTTCTTGATGAAAACATACATTGTTCATGCTCATTGAGAAGCGCCTCATCAAAAAAATATTATATTTTGTTTTATTTCTCAATGAAATCATATGTTGTGTGTACTCATTAGAAGTGCCTCACCAAGGCACTTCTAATGAGCACCCACATTATATTTTTTCATGGAGAAATAAAAATAATATATATACATATTTTTTTTTCTCAATGAAATGATACATTATTGGTATTTATTAGAATTACTTTAGTGATGCGCCTCTAATGAGTACGCACAACAAATATTTTCATGGAGAAATTTAAAAAATATCATTAATTTTTAGTTAAAAAATAATGCCATATCTAGAGTTATGAAAAGTATGATATGACACTGCAGTCATTACCTCCATTTTTCCCCTCACCATTTGAACTTCACTTTTTTACTAGATTTAACAAGATCATAATTTTGTGATCAGTGAAGCATTTTTATAAAGAACTAGAGTTATATCCTAATCTGCAAACAGCACTGATTAAGAAGGAACTCTTCATGTTATTTGTGTTTATACTACAAAACTGATATCCAAAAATTTTGTTTGATTTTAAAAATTGACATACAAACTTATGGAATGCCTGCAGCATCACCAAATCACCAGTCAGTCATTATGTGCAGAACAAAATATTTTTTAAAAACAACACGCAATTTTTTAAATAAAAGTTATTCATGGTCTCAAATTTCAAGTTTCTTAAGAATGCATTAAATTTGAGCTTAACCCCAGAACTATAAGATAAAATACATAAAATAATTAATTAAATACCCCAGTTTCAAGAATATTCTGATAAAATCTCAGCAGAAAAGATACAAAAATATTGCTTACTGCTAAAGAATGTTGCTTTAACCCATTTTAGTCCAGAAACCCAATAAAGGGTAATTATCAAACAGTGTGGACCCAGATCAGATGCCGCAGAATGCAGCATCTGATCAGGGTCTACTCTGTTTGCATGAAATGCATGAATTTCTATAAAACACAGTACATGTAACAATAAAAAATAACCAGACACCCTGCTATTGAAAATAGACCCGTTGAAAGAGTTTTGATACAAGAATCCACTGGACATAAATGGGTTAAAGCATAATTTATAGGTAAAGGTCCTTAAAGAAAAAAAAAAAGAATTTTCAAGGAAAACAGGTTATTTTTCTATAGGCTTTGCTGACAGTCAAGTAAAACAAAATGCGTGTGTGTTGTTGTTTTTTTAAGTCTAACAGATAATTCTTGTATCGGCTTTATTTTATGAATTGATTGGGTTTTTTTTATTCTATTTTTTGTTTTTTTTTTCTTCATGAAAATTGTATATTATCTAGTTGTTAGTGCTACTTAATTTTCTTCATTTTTCTAGTATTTCATAGCTTTGAATTAAAAAAGAAATGAGCTACAAGCTAAAAAGGGCCTTTACCACATAACATAGCTACAGATAGGAGTTGGTATCAGCGTAATATTTCTCTTATTTAGCCCTGAAAATATATGTTGTGGGTGCCAATGAGGTACTTCTAATGAATACCACAACATGTTTTCATGGAGAGGTACTTTTCAGCTGAAAAAAGCTGCTTTCAGAGTAGTTTGATCTGGATCTACACTCCCAACAAACACATAATGCTGCCACTACTGTGTATCAATATTCCCACAATATCATGATGTTGTGGCGACATGGAAACCACACTGTGCCAAGGTTATGAGTTTGCTGTGCTATTTCTGCAGGCATGACTCTGTCTGAATATTTTGTGTGATTTCACTTGTTTAGCAGGTTACATACAGGGTAAAAATTTCAGCAGATGACATTTTGAAATATTTTTTCTTATTTTTCCTAGAAAATAAGATTAGACATTTCATGCAAACTGTCTCCTTAGGAGACAATTTGAATGAAATGTCAAATCCTATTTTCAAGGAAATTAAGAAAAGTATGATCAGTTGTCATCTGCAGAAATTGCCAATAGCATGGTAAGTGGTAAGTACCCTGAAAGCTTACAAAAATTATGCTTG
The DNA here is from genome assembly GCA_964016985.1 of Anodontia alba. Taxonomy (NCBI): domain Eukaryota; kingdom Metazoa; phylum Mollusca; class Bivalvia; order Lucinida; family Lucinidae; genus Anodontia; species Anodontia alba. Next base: position 119,826,347 of record OZ024823.1, read on the forward strand.
AGCAATAAGGAACACCAAAATGTGTACATGTATTATTCCTAAGGAATGGAGTTACTGGTAATCCTACTTTTCAACTGGTGGTTGATATATGATATTCTCTTCTAAATATTTGTTTTAGTACTTATGTAATATTTGTTAGAAAGTATTTTGGATACAAGGTTTGTGAACTAAGTATGTTAGAAGTGCTGCTCTATAAAGCAATATTGGTACATACTATATTAAGTAGAACTTTCAGAATTTGCATTTGCCTTCTAAACCTTGAAGTTTTGTTTTTGAAAAAAACACTTTAATATTCAATTTGTTTAGTCCATCATATAAACTGCAAAATACTAAGCCTAGCACAATTAATCGGATAACTGATTAATTGATCGATAAATTCCACAAAAAATATCTATTGTTACAGATTTGCTTATAATTGATCATTTGATTTCTGTGTCTGTTATTTTACCATATTTACCCTCAGTATTCAGACACCACAACTCCTTACCATACTTTATCTAAACAAGTACAATTTACTACCAAATGTTGTGTCTAAAAATAGCTGGATGAGTGGCAAACAGTATAGACCCTGATGAGATGCCGCATTTGCAGCATTTCATCTGGGTCTACACTATTTTCTCTGGTTTATCTACATACAGTAAAGAATAACATATGGAAAGACACTTAAAATTATGACCAAATCTTCAGTGATTACTAAACAATTATCGATTATCAGTCACAATGGCAGGACTGACAACTGATTATCTTTTCAGCTCTGATTAGCCAGCCTTACAAAACACTGCTCACTGTCTTTTAACGGACTAATTCAACAGATGACAAAATAGTGATATTTTATTTGTCTTTTTCCCAGAAAACAGGATTTGACATTTCATGCAAATTGTCTCCTATGGAATCAATTTGCATGAAATGTCAAATCCTGTTTTCTGGGAAAAATAAGAAAAAAATCTACTGTGTGCTAAGCATTAAAACAGGCCATACACAGTCCACAATGCCAAAAACTATCTTCCCTGATGTCAACAGTTTTCTAATTTAATAACTAACCTAAACTGAAAGCTCAGAGAGCTATAGCGATCACTTTCTGTCCATTGTTTACTTTTCATCTGTCCACATTTTGAAATGAGGTCCTCTGAAGCCCCTAGGCCATCAAATTTCATGTGGAGCCTCCTTGGATTGTGGGGAGGAAAGATTGCTAAAATGGTAGATGTCTGTCATCCAAGATGGATGTCATGCCCATATACACTAAAAACATTAAAAAGCTTTCTTCTCCAACAAAGAATGCTTTGATGCTTTGATCAAGGATATAGGACCTACCAAAATGTCTAAAATTGTAGTCCTAGGTTGACCACTGACCTTTTTATGTTAAGGTCAAATTTGCTTCCATAAAAACATTTGTAAGGGGAAAAGGTTGGACAGTCATTTTCTCGACCTTTATTAAAGACAAATCGAAGAAACTTTCTGAATTTGATCAAAGTGACACAAGCCTACAGCTACCAACAAACTTTATATCTTTTGGGGGTCGTCTGTCCCTCAGGCCCTAGGCAATGTACATGAATAACTAGTCAAAGTGACCACTGGGTCACATATACCACTGGCCAGAACCATCACTAATAGTATCAGTCTTTCCTCTATGACCTTGACCTTCCATTTTAGGCAACACTTATAGCTGTATATCCTAATAAAATTCAGAAACTACATGTAGCAACTGAAAATATGCAAACTAAATCCATTAACAGACCTTGATGCAAAAACTTTCATGCAGATGTCCATTAGCACTACAGAAGTACAAATGAACAGATGAATGGAAAAGCAAAAACTGTATACTCCTTGGTAAGTAAGTATGCTGGGATTATAAATATAGTTCACATTGACATATATATACAGTTGTACTATGGAGCCAATTTTAGGGTAACATGGAATTAATATCACAAGTATGACATTCATCCATCAAACATTCTTCAAAATACAAGGCAAAATCGCTGGACCATGAAACATAGGTCATAATGATGAATGGCCTACATATGATATGGGTTCAATCTTTGAGTCACATGGAACCCAAATCCCAAGTACGACATTTATGCATCAAACAAAAGATATGTCAAAATCACTGGCCTACAAAAAATAGGTCAAAAGGACCTATGTATGATATGAGTTCAATTTTGGTGTCACATCAAATACTCTTTTAAGATATAAGGTGAAATTGCTGGACCATGGAATATAGGTCACCATGACCTTCAACTTATAACACTGGCATCTGCATATATGCAATGGCTGTTACACTCAGGTGAGCAGTTGAGACCCATGGGCCACTTGTTTCTTTCTTTTTTTTTTTTCTTCGCAGAAAAAAGTGTTGATTTAGTTGTGGTTACTGCTAAATATTTATAAGAAATTAATTGTAGTTGTTAACCCTTGTCCTGCTGAGCCCGGATATACCCTGCCTTTGCAAACAGTGTAGATCCAGATCAGTTGGCTTCTGAAGAAGCCAGTAGATCTGGATCTGCACTGTTTGCCAATCAGAATGTGAAAAAATATCAACAATCTGGATCAAGTAATCTGATTGGCTGAACATTTGAAAAAGGCATGGCATCTTAATTTATTCAGCATGACAAGGGTTAATATGAAGCTCATCTACAAAACTAATGCTTAGCACACTGGATAAAAATTTCAGCAGATGGCATTTTGAAATACTTTTCTTTTTTTTCCCAGAGCAAATAGGCTAAGGAGATAGTTTGCATGAAATATTAAATCCTACTTTCTGGGAAATAAAAACGTTAAACTATAATACCCCGCCATTATGGTATTGCAAGGGCAGATAACTCTGTCAAACATTGATGAAATTTGCCCATTAGCAATCCCAAACCAGATCTCCATAATATCAATGCACATACTGTTTGGTTAAAATCCCTTGATATTTACTCAAGTTATTGTCCGGAAACGAAAATATGGGTGTGTCTCGGGCAGATAACTCTGTCAATATTTAACGAAATTTGCCCATTAGCAAGCCCAAACCAGATCTCCACAATATCAATGCACATACCAAGTTTGGTGAAAATCCATTGATGTTTACTCAAGTTATCATCCAGAAACGAAAATATGGGTGTGTCTCGGGCATATAACTCCTTCAAAATTTAATGGAAATTGCCCATTAGCAATCCCAAACCAGATCTCTACAATATCAATGCACATACCAAGTTTGGTGAAAATCCATTGATGTTTACAGAAGTTATCATCCGGAAACGAAATATGGATGGACAGATGGGCGTACGACTGATGGATGGACGGATGGATGGACAGACAGACAGACACACACACACAGACGTCCAACGTGCAACCATAATACCCCGCCACTAATGTGTGGCGGGGTATAAAAAATATCAAATATTTCAAAACTTCATCTGCTGAAATTTTTACCCAGCATGCTATGCGTTAAAGCCTTTCACAAAGTACTGAAGAAATGGGCAAAAGTAGACTTACAGCTCTTGTTTTTTTCTTACTCAATACATTTGTCTTAAAAATAAGCATACACTATAAAAATTGAATTCCTGATAGATTTGTAAAAAAAACTTTGTTTTTCAAAATTTTAAATATTTTATTTTTTTTTTTTATTTGTTAACCCTTAAAGCGCCAATCACAACTATTGTCGTCTGCTTTGTCTTCTGCTGGTTACTTTAAAAGTCATTTCTACAAACAGTGTGGATCCAGATCAGACTGCTCCTTTAGGAGCAGTCTGATCTGGGTCCACACTGTTTGCCTGTTTGTAAAAATAGGTTTGAAAAGTTTGCAAGACTATTCAGCAGACAACATAAACAGACGACATTTTCAGATGCAGGTTTTGCTTGGCGCTTTAAGGGTTAAGACAACATTTTATGATTTTATTCTCATGAATTAAATAATCTTATACACAACAAGACTTTATCATTATTATTTTGAGAAGAGTTATATAAGCTTGTACGTTTTTGTTCTAATCCTGCATTGAATGGTTTGCAATATTTTATGTCCACTGACAGTCTGAATAAAATATATTTAAACCAAGATTTTATCAGATTAACATTACTTTTCTTCATACTATGTGTTTCATATATTTCTGAAGTTTGGTTGGATGGAATGGGGTTGAGCTGGTTATGATGAAATGTTAAGTTAAAAGTTGCCACCTGGGAAATTAACCAGTGCTCCCCATTTAAGGGTAGCCCCATTTGAGAAGGGCTATTATAATATAGGAAGCAAATCATTTTCTATTAGGGTTATAATTGTCTCCCTTTTAAATAGTAGGCAACAAACTTTCAGTTTTGGATGCCCTCTCTTCAAAATGTATCCCGTCACCCTGACAGATTTAACTTATATTTAACCTTCGGCCTATGTCAGCTGACAATCAGCAAATGAAATATAAGTGCTCCTTTAATTTCATTCCAAACAAATTACTAAATCCTATATTTTCCGGCAGAGCCTGCAGTGAATTAAAGATGCCATAATTTATACCAAATGAAAAACAATTTCCAATCCCATTATAATTAACCCTTAGCACTCAGCAGATGATATATATGTTGAAATATTTTTTTTCTTATTTTTCACAGAAAACAAGATTTGACATTTCATGCAAATTGTCTCCATGGAGACAATTTGCATGAAATGTCAAATCCTGTTTTCTGAGAAAAATAAAAAAATATCACCAATTTGTCATCTGCCGAATTACCCAAGAGAGAAGTAAAGGTTAAAAAGACCAACACCATAAAAGCTCTGGAAAAGGCATTTTCTTCAATTTAAATGCAATATTTTTCTTATTCTCCACAATAATATTTTTGGGTACTCATTAGAAGTGCACCACATGATTATCTAAACCTGCCTATTCAGGTATATTGAAAATTTCATCACCAAAACTTCAAAGTTATCAGATAAAAATTCTGACATTTTTCATATCTGCTCAAAACATAGATTGTGGGCACTCATTAGAACTGCCTTGCCAAGGTGGTTCTAATGAATACCCATGATCTATGTTTTTGAGTAGAAATAAAACAAATAATGTATACCCCTGTAAACCCCAGTTTTACTATATAAAAGTGGGGTTTAAGGGGGTCAAAATTATAGGTATGTTTTTGTGATGTACTGTGCTTTCGACATCTTTCAGAAAGCCATTTTTTGCCTAGGGCTTTACACAAAAGAAGTATATTTGCAAACCTTTGTCATGATTTAATGCAAAATCATTTGTCGTAACTACCTATGCACAAAAAGCTTTATTCTAGTCATTTTTTTTTTTTTTAAATCAAATAAATTCACTTTTTTCCCATAGTAAAAAGGAATGCAAATTATGCAGAAATCTGTACAGTATAGGTAACTTGAAGGCAGATTTTCAACAAGTTCTGCTTGTTTACTTTTTCTGAAATTTTCACAATATTATTGTGAAACATCAATAATTCTAATGATTCAAATTCAGTAAAGAAAAGTAAAAAATATTTTCTCAGACAAAAATTAAAAAAAAACAACAAAAAAAAAACTTTATTCTAGAAATTGAATTGGGGTCAGACCAATTTTTGGCTGTAAATTTAATTTTAGGGTAAATATTTGAAAACAAAACAGAAACAGAAAAGACAAATGGTTTCTGATGGGATATGGTCAATCAGAACAAAATGTTTTCATTTAAGATAAAACGCAAGCAAAAACGTCTTTCTGAACGATGTCAAAATGACAGTAGGTGTGCTTTCAATGAGTACAGAAAATGTCCTAAAATTTCAAATACCAAATTTGCCAATAAAATGGCATATGCAAACAGTGCAGACCCAGAACAGACTGCTTGAAAGAGCAGTCTGATCAGGGTCTGCACTGTTTTCCTTTCCCCTAAGTAGTTTAAGAAATAACTGCATAAAAAGCAAAATTTAAGCAAAATGGTATGGAATAAAGTGTTTGAAATTTTAGGACATTTACCATACTACAACATACATTTTTGTGGAGAAAAAAGAAAACAGAAAATTATCTGGATAACCAATACTTATCTAGAGCTAAGTGACCATTGTGCATGGGTGCCACATTCCCAATATGCGATCAAATTTTATAATTTAAATATCTCATACCCAAAATACAGGAGGGTGCTAATCACCTTTGTAGTATTACTGTAAACTGGGTTAAATTTATTAATTTTATTTTTATCACAATTTTGGGAACATTATTTGGGACTTTTTTTTTTTTTTACACAAAGTGTACTGTATTTACCCTAAATACAGACAGGCCAGAGCAAACAGTGTAGACCTACATTGCAGAATGTCACATCTCATTACGAAAACATGCCTATATAATTTTGACCCCCTTCAACCCCACTTTTATATAGTAAAACTGGGGTTTACAGGGGTACACATTATTTTTCTTATTTCTGCTCAAAAACATAGATTATGGGTACTCGTTAGAACCGCCTCGCCGAGGCAGTTCTAACAAGTACCCACAATCTATGTTTAGAGCAGAAATATGAAAAATATCAGAAATTTTATCTGAAAATTTTCCTTTTTTTGGTTGTAAAATTTTCAATATATTTGAATAGGCATGTTTTCGTAATGTGTTCTACAATGTTTCCCACTCATTCAGCAGTTATTAGACATATCAAAAGGTAATAAATAACTAAAATTTTAGGCCAAGTATGGTAAGAAGTTGAAACTTGAACAAGTCTATTTTATCTGAAAAATCCCTGGATGAGTGGCAAATGGTGCTGGCCCAGATCAGACCCTGCCTTCTTCTGTATCTGATCTGGATCTCCGCTGTTTGCTCAGACAGGTTTGTCTGAATACTTAGAGTACATAAGGCAACAGCAAATTTTTAGGAAAACAGGCCTCAGGCATTATTATATGGGCAAAGTCAAGCGAAAAAGTGCCTTCGAACAAAATGCGCAAAATCAGATCATCCTGCATATGCATAAAGTATTATCCGGGCCTTTGCTCTCTATTAAAGGCTCCATATTCCTCAAAAATAGACATTTTTTATCCAAGAAAGATTTTATAAATCTGAAAACAGTATTAATAGGATCATAAAATGTGGCATCTGACAGCCTGTAAATTTTCAGTTAGTTTCTCGTTTTTGAACTGGATAAAAAATGAAATGATTTTTTATCGAATCCCTGAATTAATGTTGGCAACAATAATTCAGAGATGTCATAAAAAAAATCATTCCATTTCAAGAACGAGAGACTCGCTGAAATTTTTCAGGCTGTCAGGGGCCACATTTTATGATTTTATTAATACAGTATATCAATTTACTAAACATTTCTTGGAAAATAAAATGTCTATTTTTGGGGGCTATGGAGCCTTTAATACATTCTGTAGCATCCAATGATTCTGTTAGCAGACAGTGAAGGCCCTGATCAGACTCATCACGAAAACATGCCTATATAATTTTGACCCCCTTAAACCCCACTTTTATATAGTAAAACTGGGGTTTGCAGGGTATACATTATTTTTCTTATTTCTGCTCAAAACATAGATTGTGGGTACTCATTAGAACCGCCTCGGCGAGGCAGTTCTAACGAGTACCCACAATCTATGTTTTGAACAGAAATATGAAAAATATCACAGTTTTTTATCTGAAATTTTTAAATTTTTGGAGGAGAAATTTTCTATATATTTGAATAGGTGTGTTTTCGTAATGCTGGACAGATGTGCTGGTTGATCTGAGCCTTTACTGTCCACATAATTATGCCCAAAGACATGTTTTTGCATAGCACAGCCCATATATTCCTTGAAAAAAAAATTGTTATGGCATAACTACTAGGTAAATTAAGCCTACACAAAAATTACCCAAGTTACAGTACTTAGAGATAGAGATTTGAATTGACACTTTAAAATTTGGAGAGACAGCTTGTAATACTTTTACCGGATAATAAAAAGAAAGAGTCACAACATGCTTTCAAACATTGAAGCCAAGGGCATAGAAAAAACACATGAAATAGTAAAGGCCCTGATCAGCCTACTCATCTGTCTGGACTGGTCAAGGACTTTGCTTTTCATATAATCATTACTATATTTAGACATTGCAGCAGCTCTTCATGTGAATGAATACACCTATAAGAAGGATCACTCTGACATAGAAATATTAGCCCCCTTTCTCAAAGGGGATGGGGGTTACTCTTATAGGAAAGCATTTGCTCCCTTGCCGTCCTTTAAGAGTTACTAAGCCCCCTTTGAGAAAGGATTCATACAGTGCCTTAGATAAGGATTTTGTGGGTATTTACTCAGTTTGAAAAAAGCAATTCAAATTAAACTAGAAAAGGTCTTCTAGAAAAAAAAACAACAAATGTCCCCCTCAATCATGCCAGAGTTGTCATTCTTGTATGCAACACGTCATCTCGTCCTGTTCTATATTTGTACCAAGCATCATCAAAATATTCCGTAGGGTATTTGTGTTACAGAGCAGAGACAAGAAATCAAATTCAAACACAAGAAGGGGAGATAACTCAAATTCAAACACAAGAAGGGGAGATAACTGCAAAAGTAAAAAAAGCTGAAGTTGTCATTCGTTTATGTGACATGTCGTCTGGCCCTGTTCTTCATTACTACCAAGTATCATCAAAAAATACTAAAGAGTGTTTGACTTACATAGCGGACACTAAATCAATGCATAATCAGTGTCAAATATAACAAAGGGAGATAACAGCAAAAGGAAGGCAGAGTTGTCATTCTTGCAAGGAACACATCCTCTTGTCCTATTCTACAGTTCTACCAGGTACCATCAAAATATTCTGAAGGGTATACCAGTTACAGAGCAGACGAGAAATCTATTTCAAAAAACAAAACAAAGGGAGATAACTCAAAAAGTAAGAAAGCCAGAGTTGTCATTCTTGTAGGTGACATGTCATCTGGTCCTGGTCTATATTTCTAATATGTATCATAAAAGTATTCCAAAGGCCCTTTGACTTACAGAGCCCACACGAAATCAACGGCTAATCACTGTCAGACATAACAAAGGGAGATAACGCCAAAAGTAAGAAAGGCAGAGTTGTCATTCTTGTATATGACATGTTGTCTGGTCCTGTTATACATTTCTACCAAGTATCATAAAAATATTCCAAAGGGTCTTTGACTTACAAAGCAGAAACGAAATCAATGGATAATCACTGTCAGACATAACAAAGGGAGATAAGGCCAAAAGTGAGAAAGGCAGAGTTGTCATTCTTGTACGCAACACATCATTTAGTCCTGTTCTACAATTCTACCAAGTATCATAACAATATTCCAAAGGGTCTTTGACTTACAGAGTGGACACGAAATCAATGGATTATCACTATCAAATATAACAAAGAGAGATAACACCAAAAGTAAGAAAGGCAGAGTTGTCATTCTTGTAAGGAACATGTTGTCTGGTCCTGTTCTACATTTCTGCCAAGCACAACTGGAATATTCCAAAGGGTATTTGAGTTACAGAGCAGACACGAAATCTTTTTCAAATAAAACAAAGGGTGATAACTCCAAAAGTAAGAAAGCCAGAGTTGTCAATCTTGTATGTGACACGTCATCTCATCCTGATCTATATTTCTACCAAGTATCATCAAAATATTCCAAAAGGTATTCAAGTTACAGAATGGACAAGAAGTTTTACGCAGACGCCGATGCCAACGCTGATGCCGACAACAACTGGATCTGTCCCAAAAACAATATGTTCTCCCCACCACCCCGCTTTGGTAGGGGGGACATAATTGATGGGGTAAATACCCAAATATCAGTTATTCTTGCACTCATTAACACAACAGGGCACCCAAAAGACCAATCCTGATACCCAATTCAATGAGAAATAGGTGGGTAAAAATCCCCAACAATACCCAATTGCTTAAAACTTATTTAAGGCATTGTTCAAATTTTCTTTCCGCTAGAATTGTCTCCCTTTGAAAAGGGAGAAGAGAACTTTCATATTAGAGTGCGCTCTCTGAAGTGTATCCATGAATAGGTAAAGTTCTCATCAGACTGCATCAATTTGCAGGAAGGCTTTCAATGCTTTTGTACATGCAATAATATAAGCTTTTCCATGCTCAGCCTCAATATTCCAATACAAATGCAGCTACATGCTGATCAAATCTAACTTAAAAACATACCTTTCGAGCATTGCATCTTTTGGCTTAAAACAGATATTATAACAGTGAAGTTACAACAAACATTCATACATTTACTGTGACCATATTAAAACAAAGATCACCATATTTTTTTCTTCTACAAGTAAGCTTTTGAAACAGATCTCTCAATTCTTTTGTTTTAAAATATGGTAAATGTCCAAAAAATTTCCTACACCAAAGTTCCTGGTGAAATGGTATATGCAAACAGTGCATACCCACATCAGACTGCTCTTTGGGAGCAGTCTGATCAGTCTATACTGTTTGCCATTGCACTAAGATACAACTGTATAAAATTTAGGCCAAAATGTATGAAATAAAGTGTTCAAAAGTTCAGTATATTTACTGCAATGCATTTTTTCTGTTGGTTTGGATTGTTTTGTTTGCTTTGTTTTTAAATATATATAATATCAAAAGCTTACTGTATTTCAAACATAATTATATTCTGGGAAATAAGAGACACATTTTGTATCTGCAAAAACTTAATTAACTGAAAGGAGACAACATAATTTGCTCACATGTCCAAAATATTCAGGCGCTTTAATTCCTTAACCCTTGTCCTGCTGAACCGGGATATACCCTGCAGTCGCAAACAGTGTAGATCCAGATCAGTTAGCTTCTGAAGAAGCCAACTGATCTGGATCTGCACTGTTTGCCATTAAGTATGTGAATTTATAGCAACAATCCGGATCAAGTAATCTAATTGGCTGAAAATTAGAAGTGGGCGTGGCATCTTAATTTATTCAGCAGGGCAAGGGTTAAAATTTACTTAAATTTCTTCTGCTGCTTTACTAGCACTCTGAGCCAGGTCTATACTTTTTGCAAAGATATGGTTTTCTGTCTGAATATTTCTGGTAATAAAGGTTGTGTTTTTCAGTTATGTTAAGATGGATCTGCTACAATAAAATTCATCAAGGTCAGCAAATTTTAAAGGAGAACTCAGGCCTGAAAATGTGAACATATGGCAGATACCGATATGTACATTGCAACGGTGGACAAAAATGGTTTATCTCCCCTCAATCAACCCAGGTAAAGGAAACAGACAGCTTTGCAAAGGAAGACAATTTACCTGCCTCACTCTAAAAATGATTCTGCAATCTTTTATTTCCCAGCATACATTTCAAATGGTTACTGGATGTTTTTAGACCAATCATTTGATATACCTTGGCAGTTTCCCTAATGTCTCTTGGTGAGTGGTGGTCATTATCATACAGATGAGAAATGAATCGTAACTGATCTGCAAAATGAAATTATGCAATTAAAACATATTAACATTCAGCATGCATGCAGGATTAATATTTCAGCAGACAATGTTTTGAAATATTTTTTCCACTTTTTCCCAGAAAACAGGCTATGATATTTAATGCAAATTGTTTCCTAAGGAGACAATTTGCATGGAATATCAAAGCCTATTTTCTAGGAGAAAAATATAAAAAAATTACAAAATAGAAATATTTGCCTCCCTTCTCAACCTGTGGCTATTCTGAAAAGACTTTTCTCTCTGTGGGAGCAAATTCACTCCCATAAGATTAGCCCACATTTTTAAAAAGGTTTAAACTAGAGACAATTTTTGTCTGCAAAAGTTATCTCCTTTTGCAAAATTAGGCAGCAAAAGCTTTCACATGCATCCCTTAATGCCATGTGCATATCAGGGGAAAATATTCCACTCATAGTGGGTCTAAAACATCACCTGAAACATTTGCAAAGATATGCAAATTATTTACAATGAAACAATAAAATGAATAATCATAAAACACTAAACTTTGGATTAACATTATAATTATTATCATTATCATTATTACTGTTTACTATTATTATTATTACTATCATTATTATTATTATTATTATTATTATTATACATACATTATCTACATACCTACTTAATATTTTATATATATCTGCATTGTTTCTTTCACTAAATGCATTTAGAGCATTCATTAATGCACATTATTGCTATGCTATAAATTCAGCTTTCAGCACAATAAATTATACCTAATGGTCTTGGATTGAAGTTGCCATAATAAATTTCAGAAGAGTCATTATAATGCTTAGCAAAATGCTTAGTAAAACTTTCAGCAGATGGCATTTTAAAATACTTTACTTATTTTTTTCAGAAAACAGTTTTTGATATTTCATGCAAACTGTCTCCATTGGAGACAATTTGCATGAAATGTCAAAACCTGTTTTATAGGAAAAATAAGAAAAATATTGTATTTTTTGTCTGCTGAGTAAATAGCCCAGAGAGTGGTAAAGGTTAAAGAAAATGTACCAGTTTTATCCTGTACATTTTTGAGACTGACCAGAGGCAGGAATCAATAAAGAGTTAAGCCTCCAAATAAAACCAAATGTATTAAAGAAAAAGAAGCACTGATTAGACAAACAAAGAAGGAGAGTAAGTGATATGTCCAGAAGCTGTGCATGCAATCATCATAAATTTATCTTTTGCCTAAAATAACATTTAACAAAAACTCTATCAAACTAAATAATCTGATAAAACTAAACATTTCCTTAATTTTCTTTAACTCTTGTCATGCTGAATAGATTAAGATGTCTTGCCCACTTCTAACTGTCAGCCAATCAGATTACTTGATCCAGGTTCACAATACAAATTCACATACTGAATGGCAAACAGTGCAGATCCAGATCAGTTGGCTTCTTCAGAAGTAAACTGATCTGGATCTACATTGTTTGCAAAGGCAGGACGTGTGTGTTCAAACTGAATCTGTTTTATTGCATTTACAATTTATGTGGCAAACAGATATATATATATATATATATAACCAAGTAAAGCTTTAACCTGGTTCTGGCTAATCTATACACAGTCAGTGACTGACATATGTTTGGCTAAGTGTTACACACTGTCAGTGCCTTTAATATGTGTCTGGCCCAGTGTGCACATAATAAGTGACTTTAACATTGGCCAAAGAGTGTACCAAGTAAGCAACTTTAATATGTACCAGCCAAGTGTGCACAGAATCAGTGACTTTTATACTGGCCAAATAGTGTATGTGTATGTAGTAAAAGACCTCAAAAAGTATCATTCAAGTATGCATAGAATCATTGATTTTAATATTGGCTAAGTAATGTACACAGTAAGCGACTTTCACATGTAATAGCCAAGTGTGCACAGGATCAGTGACTTTTATATTGGACAAGTAGTGTAGGCAGTAAGCAACTTGAACATGTACCAGCCAAGTGTGCACATAATCAGTGACTAATACTGGCCAAGTAGTGTACACAGTAAGCGACCTTAACATGTACCAGCCAAGTGTACACATAATCAGTGACTTTAATATTGGCCAAGTAGTGTACACAGTAAGCAACCTTAAAATGTACCAGAGTCAAATGTGCACATAATCAGTGACTTTAATATTGGCCAATTAGTGTACATAGTAAGCGACCTTACATGCACCAGCCAAGTGTGCACATAATCAGTGACTTAAATATTGGCCAAGTAGTGTACACAGTAAATGACTTTAACATGTATACCAGCCAAGTGAGCACATAAGCAGTGACTTTAGTACTGGCCAAGTAGTGTAGTAATTTTAACATGTATCAGCTAAGTGTGTAAATAATCAATGACTTTAATATTGGCCAAGTAGTGCACAGTTAGTGGCTCTGACAAGTGATACACACAGTCAGTGACATGTATTGGGCCAAACCTTTCAACCCCCTAATATCAAATATGCAAATGACAAAGTTTGCTTTTCAAAACCTCTCTAAAGTGAATATAGTTAAAATTGCTGACAATATCAGAACATAATGTCACCTCATAGAGCTGACAGGTATTTCTCAATCAAAAGGACAGTACATTTAAATTTGGCTTAGAGCCCAGTTGTAACTTATGAGTTTGGAACTTTGGATACCAAGTACAATCACCTCTAAGTAACAATTTTAGACTAACAAGAAAATTTACAAATGAAAACTCATATGACATGAGCTTAAATATAAATAAATTTATACTTGTAAGTCAAGATGCATCAAGTATACATATTAGCCTTTTTTAATTCTTAATGCTAAGCATGCTGGGTAAAATTTTCAGCAGACAACATTATGGAATATTTCTCTTGTTTTTCCCAGAAAATATGTTTTGACACTGCATGCAAATTATCTCCAATGGAGATAATTTGCATGCAACATCAAATCCTGCTTTCTGAGGAAAACAAAAAAAAAATCATCAATTTGTCATCTCCTGAATTCACCCAGGAAGTAGTAAAGGTTAAAGCGCCAATTAAAACTGCAGCAGACAACATTTAGAACAATCTTTCCATTATTTTTCCGAGAATATAATGCTTAACATTTTATTTGACTGGTCTGCCTAGAAGATGATACACATGAAATTTCAAGCTTCTGCATCTGAAAATGTTGTCTGTTTATGTCGTCTGCTGAATATTCTTGCAAACTTTTCAACCTATTATTGCATACAGGCAAACAGTGTGGACCCTGATCAGACTGCTCCTAGAGGAGCAGTCTGATCTGGATCCACACTGTTTGCAAAAATAACTTTTAAAATCACAAGCAGATAACAAAGCAGATGACAACTGTTGTGATTGGCAGTTTAAGGGTTAAAATTACTGTTGTCTGCTACAATTTTGCTTCATATTTTAAAGGCAAAGTGAATATAATGTAATAACCCTAAGTATTGGGACAGACAGGCCTAAGCAGACAGTGTAGACCCAGATCAAACACTGCAGAATATGGCATCTGATCAGGATCTACATTGTTTGTCATTCATCCAGCTAATTTTAGACACATCAACAGGTTGTCAAATGGACTTGTTCAAATTTCAGGTGAAATAACATAGGGAATTACAGTGTCCCAATATTTAGGGCAAATACGGTGCATAAAAGTGATCAAGAATTAACATAATGGGATTGTATTTAATCTGTAAAATAAAACCAACAAAAATAAATGCTTACAATAATGACTATTCACCTACTGAGCTGATTAAGGAAACTTCTGACAAAAATGTTTAATTACAACAATCATAATCATTCATATTGAAATAACACTATTAAAGAATAAATATTCAGCCACTTGTTAAAGAAAAATCCTTACATTACCAACATGCAGACCATCAAATTCCAGCATAATGAAATGTCTTAGAAAAGATTTAGCTCAACAAAACTGCCCATGCAAAAGACTAGCAAAAACAGATGAATGAATGAACTAAACGAATCAACAGAATGGCAAAAAACTATACACCCCACTCACATACTGTGTGTGTGTGTGTGTGTGTGTGTGTGTGTGTGTGTGTGTGTGTGTGTGTGTGTGTGTGTGTGTGTGTGTGTGTGTGTGTGTGTGTGTGTGTGTGTGTATGTGTGTGTGTGTGTGTGTGTGAGGTAGGAACAAATGTTTGAGTAGCAACCATATACACATCAAGAACTACATAGGCTTATGATGATGATGATGATGGTTTAGCGTTTTATGTTCCTTTCATCATTATTTAAGTCATATTGAGACTATAGAAAGATGATATTGAAAGGCTCTGTGAAAGAAAGTCTTAAACAGTCAAGAGTTGATTATGCCTCCAATAAGATTCAATCCCAGGAGCTTGTGATCTGAAGTCAGGCCATTACAAAAGCACACCTATTCAAATGTATAGGGAAATTTCACCTCCAAAGAACTGAAAACTTTCAGATAAAAAAACTGATATTTTTCATATTTCAGCTCAAAACATAGATTGTGGGTACTCAGTAGAACTGCCTCAGTGAGGCAGTTGTAATGAGTACCCACAACCTATATTTTCTAGCAAAAATAAGAAAAATAATGTATACCCCTGTAAACCCCAGTTTTACTATATAAAAGTGGGGCATAAGGGGGTCAAAATTATATAGGCATGTTTTCGTGATGCACTCTACCCTCTCAGCCACCCAGATGCTTTGACATGGGGTTTGAAATGATTACAGATTAGCTATATTTCATAAGTGCTTAGTCACCCTAATGAGTTAACCAAAATCTAGACAAAATCTCTCCATCTACAGCTTCATTATGACATTACGAAAACATGCCTATATAATTTTGACCCCTTTCAACCCCACTTTTATATAGTAAAACTGGGATTTACAGGGGTATACATTATTTCTTATTTCTGCTCAAAAACATGGTGAGGCAGTTCTAATGAGTACCCACAATCTATGTTTTGAGCAGAAATATGAAAAATATCAGAGTTTTTCATCTGAAAATTTTTCAGTTTTTGGAGGTGAAATTTTCTACATATTTGAATAGGTGTGTTTTCGAAATGAAGTAGCCAAAACTAAATTCAACTTCTCGTATATATTTCTAGCCAAAACTCTCACAAATTCCATTTTTCTTTAACACTTAAAGCGCCAAGCAAATTTTTAGCAGACCACAATCTTAAAACTTGATTTTGCTATTTTCAGAGAAATAAGATGACATTTCATGTGAATCATCTGCCTAGTAGATGATTCAAATGAAATGTCAAGTACTATTTTCTCTGAACAAGAATTCCGCGGAAGGCGTCATCGCACCTGCTGGGGCAAAAGTCACAGGAGCCACAATCAGAACGTGGTTATTAAATAAGTTTATTTCATTCTTAGCAGTGCTTACTTGGAAAACTGGGTTGAAAAAAATGTAGACAAAGTGCCTAGTGGAGCACATATATTCCAGGCCAGTCCCATTCCCTCTAATGGCTATATCTTCAGCACTGACTTTTCGTATCATACAGCCCAATGATAATGGAACGTTGACGTAAAATGTGTAAAAGTCACTGGAGCATGAAATATAGGTCAAGGTCACAGATCAAGGTACCTGCTAATTCAGTACATCAAGGAGAAGCACAATGCAAGGTATGGTGGTTGTAGGCCTTATAGTTGAGGAGTAATCAAACATCAATGTAAAATGTGTCAAATATAGGTCAAGGTCACTGGGTCAAGGTACCTGCCAAGCCAGTGCAATGAGGTGAAGCACTATACAAAGTTTAGTGGTTGTAGGTCTTATATTTGAGGAGATACCGAACATCAATATAAAATGTGTCAAAGTCACTGGAGTCACAATATAGGTCAAGGTCACCAGGTCAAGGTACCTGTCGAGTTAGTACATCGAGAAGAAGTGCTATATAAGGTTTGGTGGTTGAAGGCCTTACAGTTGAGGACATATGGAAGGGTGACATAAAAGGTGTAAAAGTCAATGGAGCATGAAATATAGGTCAAAGTCACCAGGTCAAGGTACCTGCAGTCCGCACATTGAGGAGAAGCACTATGCAAGGTTTGATGGTTGTAGGCCTTATAGTTGAGGAGATATTGAATGTTGACGTAAAATGTGTAAAAGGCACTGGAGCGCAAAATATAGGTCAAGGTCACTGGGTCAAGATACCTGCAAAGTCAGTACATCTAGGAGAAGCACTACGCAAGGTTCGGTAGTTGTATGCCTTATAGTTGAGAAGATCTGGAATGTCAACATAAATTGTGTCAAAGTCAATGGAGCGCAAAATATAGGTCAAGGTCACTGGGTCAACATATCTGCTAAGACAGGAGGTCAGGGAGATGTGTCATACAAGGTATGATGGTTGTTGTAGAATTGTAGTTGATTAGAATACTAACTTTGACGCAAATGTCGAACTTCGACATAACAGAACTGTTAAGAGACAGACGGACGGACAGACAAATGGAAAAGCGGGAACCTATGTCGCAAAGTCAGGAGGTCAGGGAGATATTTCATACAAGGTTTGATGGTTGTTTAGTCTTGTAGTTGATTAGAATACTAACTTTGACATAAATGTCGAACTTCGACATAACAGAACTGTTAAGAGACGGACAGACAGACAGATGAACAGACAGACTAATAGAAAAGTGGGCACCTATGTCGCAAAGTCGGGAGGTCAGGGAGATGTTTCATGCAAGGTTTGATGGTTGTTTAGTCTTGTAGTTGATTAAAATACTAACTTTGACATAAATGTTGAACTTCGACATAAATGTTGACAGACGGACGGACAAATGGACAGACATACGGAAAAGCGGACGCCTATGTTGCAAAGTCAGGAGGTCAGGGAGATGTTTCATGCAAGGTTTGATGGTTGTTTAGTCTTGTAGTTGATTTGAATACTGACATAAATGTCGAACGTCAACATAAATGTTGACAGACGGATGGACAGAAAATCGGATGCCTATATCGCACCCTGCTACAAGCAGGTGCGATAAAAATGAAAAAAATATCAAAGTGTTGTCTGCTGTAGTTGTGACTGGCTCTTAAAGGGTTAATTACCTGAAGTTATGAGACTCCTCTGAAATTTTCAATGCTGTCTTATTTCCATGTTTAATAATGTACATATCAGTCTTCATTGTACATACAAACCACAGCAGGAAACAAGAGGGCCAAGGTGGCTCTGTATCATTCACCTGATTACCAGACAAGTCTGAGTCAATTGGCATTTTGGTTCAAGAGAAGAAGTTCAATATTTCTTTTCAAGATGGCGGCCATCTTGGATTTCCAATCAGAACAATTTTAGCTACTTTTGATCTACAAGTCACCTCGATACTTCCAATGAAGTTTGAGTCAATTACCCTTTTGGTTCAGGAGAAAAAGTTCAAAATAGATTTTCAACATGGCTGTTAGGGCGACCATCTTAGATTTCTGATCAAAATGATTTTAGCTATTTTTGATCTACAAGTCACCCCGATACTTCCCGTCAAATTATGAGTCAGTGGGTCTTTCTATTCAGGAGAAGACGTTCAAAATAGATTTTCAAGATGGCAACTGTGGCCACCATCTTGTATTTCTGATTGGAACGATTTTAGCTGTTTTTGATCTACAAGTCACCTCTATGATTCTTACCAGGTTTCAAGTCAATTGGCCTTTTGGTTCAGCAGAAGAAGCGAAAAATAGATTTTCAAGATGACCGCCATGGTGTTCGTCTTGGATTTCTTAGAATGATTTTACTACTTTTGATCTACCAGTCTACCCTATGCTTCCTACCATGTTTTGAGTCAATTAGCCTTTTGGTTCAGGAGAAGAAGCGAAAACTAGATTTTCAAGATGGCCACCATAGTGGCCATCCTGGGTTTTCAATCAGAATGATTTTACTTTTTTTTATCTACAAGTCACCCCGATGCTTCCTACCAAGTTTCAAGTCAATTGGCCTTTTGGTTCAGGAGGTCCTCTTGGATATGTGACCAGAACAATTTTAGCTATTTTTGATTTACAAGTCACCCTAAAGCTTCCTACCTAGGTTGGAAATTGGCCTTTCAGTTCAGGAGAAGAAGTGAAAAATAGATTTTCAAGATGGCCTCCATGGTGGCCATCCTGGGTTTTCAATCAGAATGATTTTACTTTTTTTATCTACAAGTCACCCCGATGCTTCCTACCAAGTTTCAAGTCAATTGGCCTTTTGGTTCAGGAGAAGAAATGAAAAATAGATGCCGCCATGCCGGCCATCTTGGATTTCTGATTGGAACGATTTTAGCTAATTTTGATCTACAAGTCACCCTGATGATTCCTACCGTTTAAAGTCAACTGGTCTTTTGGTTCAGGAAAAGAAGCAAAAACTATATATTTTCAAGATGCCGGCCATCTTGGATTTCTGATATGAAAAATTTTAGCTATTTTGATCCACAAGTCAACCCGATGCTTCCTACCAAGTTTCGAACCATTTAGCCTTTCAGATCAGGAGAAGAAACGAGAAATAGATTTTCAAGATGGCCGCCACTGCTGCCATCTTTGACTTCCGATCGGAACGATTTTAGCAATTTCTGATCTACAAGTCACCCTGATGCTCCTACCAAGTTTCGAGTCAACTGGCCTTTTGGTTCAGAAGAAGAAGAGAAAGATAGATCTTCAAGATGGCCACCATGGCAGCCATCTTTGATTATTGATGGAACGATTTTAGCTCTTTTTGATCTACAAGTCACCCCAATGCTACCTTAATAACCAAGTTTCGAGTCAGCTGGCCTTTCGGTTCAGGACAAGAAGCGAAAAATAGATTTTCAAGATGCACCCCCACCCCTACCCAAAAAGCCATCTTGGATTTTTGATCAGAACAATTTAGCTACTTTTGATCTATAAGTCACCCCAATGCATCCTACCAAGTTTCAAGTCAATTGGCCTTTCGATTCAGGACAAGAAGGGAAAAATAGATTTTCAAGGCGGCCATCTTGCATTTCCGATTGGAACAATTTTAGTTATTTTTTATCTAAAAGTCACCCCGATGCTTCCTACCAAGTTCCGAGTCAATTGGCCTTTCAATTCAGGACAAGAAGCGAAAAATAGATTTTCAAGATGGCCGCCCTCTTGGATATCCGATTGGAATGATTTTATCTATTTTCACCCTGATTCTTCCTACCAAGTTTCGAGTCAATTGGTCCAGGGATGTAGGAGAAGTAGGCTTGAAAAGCAATTGCTGACACAGCACAATGCACAATGGACGACGGACATTGACAGACCACAATAGCTCACCTTGAGCACTTCATGCTCAGGTAAGCTAAAAATACAGTAAAATACCCCACTTTCAAATCCACTCAAAATTAAAACCACTCTGCTATTTAGAGCAGTTTTTGC
This sequence comes from Anodontia alba, assembly GCA_964016985.1. Lineage (NCBI taxonomy): Eukaryota > Metazoa > Mollusca > Bivalvia > Lucinida > Lucinidae > Anodontia > Anodontia alba. The sequence goes on from OZ024823.1 coordinate 119,846,928, forward strand.
CAATCCCAAATGGCTAATCTTCCTTATTATTCTATATTCAATATCAACCCTTGTCCTGCTGAATAAATTAAGATGCCATGCCCACTTCTAATTTTCAGCCAATCAGATTATTTGATCTAGGTTGTTGATAAAAATTCAAATACTGAATGGCAAACAGTGCAGATCCAGATCAGATGGCTTCTTCAGAAGCCAAATGATCTGGATCTACACTGTTTGCAAAGACAGGACATATCCGGGTTCAGCAGGGCAAGGGTTAAGAGTATCCCACTAATAATACCACTTTTAGGCAGTAAGGTGGTCTTAACAGTGGAATTTTACTATATACCTCTGGAAACAGCACCCACCAAAGACTCAGATCAGCCTGTGTTTCCACACAATCTGATCAGATTCTTCACTGGGTGCTCTTTGGATAGCCAAGGATCTAAGCCTTCTTCTGGTGGGCAGCAATTGCCTCCTTAACCCTTGTCATGCTGAATAAATTAAGATGCAATGCCCACTTCTAATTTTCAGCCAATCAGATTACTTGATCCAGGTTTTTGATACAAATTCACATACTTTATGGCAAACAGTGCAGATCCAGATCAGTTGGCTTCTTAAGAAGCCAACTAATCTGGATCTACACTGTTTGCAAAGACAGGACATATCCGGTCAGCAGGACTAGGGTTAATAAAACCTCCAAGTGGATGCATACGTGCATTAAAAATGATGTTAGCTTAAACCTGTTACAACAAAATAGTGATGTTAAATTTTATATGAAGTTTCAAACTTTTTTTCAAAATTATTTTGAAATTTACTTTGCAAAGTAAATATTTCTATATTTATCCAAAATATTTCAACATACATGCATAATCAATAAGTGTAGACCCAGCTTAAACTTCACTGATTGCATTCAGTCAGCAATTTTAGACAAATCACCAGGCTCAATCCCATGCACTTTAAAAAAAAAAAAAAAATAGATATGTGTGGGCAGCTTTTTATTTTTATTTTCTGATTAGGAGCATTCCTAGACATTCTGGTTTTTCTGGCAAAACAAAATGGAGGTGCCCATATAGATACTGAATTAAATGCAAGTTTTCTGTCTCAAACAGCATAAACTGATTGTAATTTACCAACTTTCTTTGCAGGTAAGTAAGAACATAAAAAATGGGGTCTGGATTTCAATTTGGTTAAAATAATTCTCAAATAAATGAGAAAACTCAAATGTCATGTATTTTCATGGGTTGAAAAATTTCACACTGAAAAATATCAAATATGTGGGAACTTTTTGAATAGATGTGGCTGTGGAGAATCTGACTTTTTTTTAGCCTTGGTATTGTAAGAAGTTTGGTGTCAAGGGCAATTATGATATGTCAAAATTTGCTAGTTTTCTCTTTTTATAGAAAATAGAAAGAGCAATTGAAAATTTTTCATCAAAATAATCCATGCATACTTGAAACTTCAAATAAACGATACAGCAGTCATTTAAGGCTAAGCAGATTTTCAGCAGACAACACACTGATTTTTTTTTTTTTTTTTTTTCCGACAAAACAGGATTTGACATTTCATGCAAATTGTCTCCAATGGAGACAATTTGCATGAAATGTCAAATCTTGTTTTCTGGGAAAAATAAAAAAAATATCATCAATTTGTCATCTGCTGAATCAGTCCGAGCCTTCTCTGACTTGAAAAGCCTTCTGATATTTACTAATTGGCCCCAAATCAATAAAAAGACTTTGAACAGCCAGAGAAGGCTCGGGTTACTGCTGAATAAGCTGAGAGAGGTAAAGGTTAACAATAGGGAACAATATCATGCAAACGGGAAAAATGACAGTGCCTAAATCAAAAACCAGCATGTGTTTCCTCTTGACAGGTGAGATCTGAGGCTGATTTTTCAGCTGTCGACAATGTTGGCAAACTGTGGAAACAAAAGATGTATTAACATAAAATGGAAGGGATGTATATGACAATATTCAGCCTGTAAAGAAAACTGAAAAATTATTATCAACTATAAACAGACAGCTAATAATATCATATAGTACAATGGAACTTCTTTATCAGATGGATCATTGTAAGACAATTTCAGAAATAAGATGGTTAAAAGGTGGACCCCGAGAGTGTTGTATCCAAACAAAACTGTATAGATTATATAGAAAAATGATCAATAATTGTCATTTTTCTATAAAATCATATCATAATCGGATTTTTGATTAACGTGCAGGTACAGGGGCAACATCCACATCAGTGGGCCCCCTTCCAGATAGCTGGCTTGCTGCATGCATAATCTATACATTTTTGTTTGGATACAGCGCTGCTGTTTAGCTAACACAGTTGGTTTTCACTCTGGATCCCAGAATAGTGTTATAAAGAAGTTGTGGTGTAATAGTTCTAGTATTTCTTAAAAATTGTTTGCAAAATTCTGATTCATTTCTATTGATATTTCTCAGCTTAATTCTGATATCATATGCTCTGCATTGCTATAGATAAGAGGAGTAATCCAGAGAAATATTTTTCTTATTTCTCCATGAAAACATATGATGTGGGTACTCATTAGAAGTGCCTCTGTGAGGTGCTTCTAATGAGTATCACAACATATGATTTTGTGGAGAAATAAAAAAAATATAAATACTTTTTGGTCAAAAAATGTGCCTTATCTGGAGCTAGGCAGTTTTTTATCCAGCAAACTGACATACTTACCACCACTTTGCAAGTTAGTTAACATATACTATGGTATTCAAAGAACAAATTGCATCACTTACAATATTCAACCTAATTACCACACTGTGCACTTAGTTTTTTCAAAATTACTGGGAAAACTTGTCGTAAAATATGTATCTACCTACTATGGGCACACTTTCAAAAAAGATCAGCAAAGGACTTATTTAGTGATTTCTGATATTCTTTATAAAAGCATACGTTGTGGGTACTCATTTAAAATACATCAACAAGTTGATGCGATTCAAATGGTTACCCACAACATATGCCTTTATAAAGAAGTAGATAAAAAGTACACAGGCTGTAATCTGAAGACTACAGGATTGCTTGAATGAGCGCTTATAGGGGTATGTGCAGTAATTAGGTCAAATACGGTATATAGATTTTGCTATTTTCATAACAACTGCCAAATTCTGGACAAAGGTTTTGCTTGTTGTTACTTTAAGTTCTGAGCAGCTTTTGTCAGTCAGTTGAATTCTCTTTTGCACTGATTAGAAAATTTTAACAAAATGACAATTATTGACATCAATATTATAAAGTCAGTACTTTTTAACCCTTAAAGTGCCAATCACAACTGCAGCAGACGATATTTTTTTTTACTTTTTTTTTACTTTTCAGAGAAAACAAGTCTTCACATTTCATGTGAATTGTCTGTTTGGCAGACAATTCACATGAAATGTCAAGACTTGTTTTCTCTGAAAAATAAAAAAAAACATTTTTGAATGTCATCTTCTACAAATTTTGCTTGGTGCTTTAAGGGTTAAACTTGTGTGACTTAAAAGATTAACAAACAATATTGTAACACTATTTTGTAATAAAATCAATAACAGAAAATAGGTGTGGAAACAAAGAATATATAAAAGAACAAAAACAGGAGTCTCATTTTTATTGAGACTCTTCATATGACAGCAATGTAGTTTGCAGGGCCGCATATGATCTGCTAGCATCAGTTTAACTCTTGTCCAGCTGAAACCAAATATGCCATCTACTTCTAGGTGCCTTTGCAAACAGTGCAGTGCACCTTAATTTATTCAGCATGGCAAGGGTAAAAAAAATTTGATTTCCAAGATACCAGAATGGGCTCCGAAAAAAAGGAGATTGGTGAAGAAGATCCTAACAAATCAAGCATTTTGGTGCAAATAAAAATTGGATAAAAAAATAAGTAATAAAAAAATAAGTAAGTTAAAGATGTTTAAAGATTTTAAGCCATTATCAAGGGTGTCACCAGTTTGAATATTTAGCCCTTGCTATGCTAAATAAATTAAGATGCCACACCCACTTCTAATTTTTAGCCAATCTGATTAGTTCAGTCAGTTACTACAATCAGATTATCACAGGTTTTTTATTCAAATTCACATACTTATTGGCAAACAGTGCAGATCCAGATCAGTTGGCTTCTTCAGAAGTCAACTGATTGGGGTCTACACTGTTTGCAAAGGCAGAGCATATCTGGGTTCAGCAGGACTAGGATTAATGAGATTCTAGACCTTTCAAAATATAAAGTAAAATTGTGTTTCTGAAAGAAAACAGTCCAATTTTTAGCAAACTTAATAAATGTCTAGACAACAAGCTAAATTCATAAAAACAAGGTTCAATATTACTGCAAATATTATTTATCTTGGTTTTGTATAGTTGATAAAGGGTTTGTGATTTCACAAAATCTCATTAACTCAGGGTTCATATATGTAGGTCTGGCCAAACTTCCCTGACAATTCCCTGACATTTCCCTGACACAAATTCAAATTTCCCTGACAGTATTGGAGCTGAAAATTTTATGAATTTAGCAAAAAAGATACATCTGGACCAAACATCCAAGCTTCATCAGGCTGAAATGTAAAATTCCCTGACATTTCCTTGACATTTTTGCAAAATATCATTTTTCCCTGACACATCACAGAATCCCCTGACAATTCCCTAACCTTGAAAAAATTTAAATTTGCCTGACATTTCCATGACAAATCGAGGGTTGAGCGCAAGACTATAGTAACTCAAACATATTTTTGAAACCCTTGTTTAGGGGCAACTTGGACCCCTTTGTAAACAATGCAAATTTAGGTGCCATTGCTCATACGAGCAATGGCACCTAAATTTTCATTGTTTACAGAAAGAAATGTTGTAATCTTCATAACGCCTTCATGGTGAGGAGATTAGGTTTGGGGAAAAACAACCATCTGACTTATGCTAGTCTTGCGCTCAACCCTCGAAATATGAACCCTGTAAATATCTGACTTATGCTAGTCTTGCGCTCAACCCTCGAAATATGAACCCTGTAAATATTCAAAGGGGCAGCACCCATAAAAGCAACTTTGATTTCTTGAAACCTTGATAACTTCTTAACCCTTCTCTTGCTCAACACGACATGCCCTGTCTTAGCAAACAGTGTAGATCCAGATCAGTTGGAAGCCAACTGATCTGGATCTGTACTGTTTGTCATTAAATACGTGAATTTCTATCAAAAACCTGGATCCAGTAATCTGATTGGCTGGAAATTAGAAGTGGGCGTGGCATCTTAATAAATTCAACATGACAAGGGTTAATTTTTATCCAATTTTGATCAAATTTGTATCAAATAGCATAGTTTGTCAAGATATTACATCTAAGATACATTCCTCACCAACCTTGTTTTTCCCTTTACCGGCTTCCCTTACTCGCATTAAAATTTGAACAAGCCCATTTGACTACCTTGTGATGTGTCTTAAAGTTCAGACTGAAGAGCTAACTGTGCAGACCCAGTGATCAAACTACTTGGTTATGAACAATTTGATCTAGGTCTACACTGTCTGCTCATGCATGTCTGTCTGATTATTTATGGTTAATATGATATATCATATTTTAGCTATTTATGCTTAGCATGCTGGGATAAAAAAATCAGCGATGCATTTTATTTAAATATATTTTTATTTATTTTTTTTTTTTTTTTTTACAGGAAATTGGCTTTTACATTTCAAGCAAAATGTCTCCTCAGGAGACAATTTCCACGAAATGTCACAGCCAATTTTCTGGGCAAAATATATAAAAAAAAAATCATCAATTTGTCAGTGTTTGAATTTGCCCAGAGAATGGAAAGTGTTAACCACTAAAGTGCCATTAAAAATTTTAGCAGACAACATTCTAAAATATTATTTTCAGAGAAATAAGGCTTGATATTTCATACTGCTGATTATTCAAATGAATGACAAGCCTTACTTTCCAGAAAAAAAAAGTCATTTGCTGCTGTGACTGGTGCTTTAAAGATTGACATTCTATAAAATTAATGTGGTTTTAATAATCAATTAACCCTTAAAGCACCAAGCAAGATTTGAAACTGATGACATTCTATTTTATTTTTAATTTTTCAGAGTAAATAAGTCATGATGTTTCATGTCAATCATCTGCTTGGCAGATAATTTGCATGAAATGTCAACTTATTTTCTTTGAAAAAAAAAAAAAAAAAAAAAAAATTAAAATGTCATCTGCTGCAGATGCTGTCGGCACTTTGATTAATAACTGCATTACCTTGAAGATAACCATCCCAGCTGGCATACGGTCGAATATCCAAGTCATCCTCTTCTCCACCATGTCCCCTGCGATAGTTATCCATCATTTTACTGAACATTACAATGTCATGCATTGGTCCTGTGTGAATTTGTGCTCGTTTTAACTGCTGCAGCTCTCTTGATTGATTTCGTTTATTCTGATACTGTCGCACACTTTCCTGAACTTCTTCAACAAAATTATGATTAGAAGGCACATATTTTGCATGTTTCTTTCTTTGTGGTCTACCTGGATCTGTTTCATTACCACTGTCTTCATTATCCGTGTGTTTATCTTTATCAAATGAAGTATGCTTCCCTTTCTTCCCCTGACCCCTGATCTCTGGTGATTGAACTTCAGATCTTTTACTCAGTTTCTCCTTTTCCTCATTTTCCTCAGTTTCTACAACTTTTCCCTTTACCACTTTGGCACCCATTCTTGTTCCTGTTCCTGTCTTTTTGTTTGTCACATGAATAGGTATGGTCTGAGTTTTTTGAGATCTTTCACTTTTCAGTGAGGATGGTGAATACCTAGTACCATTCCCTTTGCTATCTCTACCTGTTTTCTTCTTTGCTTGTTCTTTTTTACTGCCAGTAGTCTTATCTGCTTCTGGTTCTTCTTTTGTAGCATCAGTTACTACTCCGACAGTAGCTTTATCAATACCAACTGCAACCTCTTTTTTCTCTACTTTGTGATCAGGAGATTTTCTTGGGCTGTCTTTAGTTTCAGTTTTTCCTTTTGCTGCTTTTTTCTTGTCTTCCTCCTCTGCAGCTTTCTTTGCTGCTAGTGCTGCTGCAGCAACTGCTCCTTGTTCTGTTTCTTCTTTTTCTTTGGTATCTAGCTCATCTTGACCATTTACTTTTGGACTTTCTACTGTTTTTTTCTTTGGTGACTGACTCTCTGATTTTACAACTTTTTCGTCACCTTTCACTGGTTCATTTTTTGAATCCGGTTTCAGTTTTGATTCTTGCTTCTGAATATTAGTGAGATCAGAGTATGGCAGAGCTCCCTTGGATTTCAAGTAATCTGCTGTGTCCTTGTGACCCTTTAGAACAGCCAAGTCATATGGTGTAAACTCCTTGTCCTGGAAACAGGTAAAAGAAATAGTGTCCTTCAGGTTTTGTGACCTAAAATCTTATTCTATGAACAAGTATATTTATCTTAGTATATATTGTATTTAACCTAATTACCACATATACCTCTATAAGCACACATTCAAGCAATTTTGTAATCTTCAGATTACAGCCCATGTACTTTTATCTACTTCTTTATAAAAGCATATATTGTTGGTACTCATTTAAATAAGGCAATTTAATTGAGAATTGAGTACTAATAACATATGCTTTTATAAAGATTATCAGAAAAAAAAAATGCACCAGCATCGTTAAACACTCCCCCTTGTGCAGCCCCTTCTGATCTATCTTCCCAGTGTACCCTTATTAGGTGGATATTTTACTACAAGCTTTTCCAGTAATTTTAAAAAACCTAAGCTCGCAGTGCAGTAATTAGGTCAGATATGGTAATCTTATTCTCATAACAAATTCAATAAATTTAAAAGATTATATTTAATAATTTTGTACACTTAATTGATGCTTAATTAACCCTTGTCCTGCTGAACACAGATATACCCTGCCTTTGCAAACAGTGTAGATCCAGATCAGTTGGCTTCTGAAGAAGCCAACTGGTCTGGATCTGCACTGTTTACCATGAAGTATTTGAATTTATAGCAACAATCCAGATCAAGTAATCTGACTGGCTGAAAATTAGCAGTGGGTGTGGCATCTTAATTTATTCAGCATGGCAAGGGTTAAGGGGAAAGAATCCATTTTCAGGGAGGGGGAGGCAACTTTTTCACAAACTCATAACTGCCTCTCTTCAGAAAAGAGGTCTGGCCCAGAGGTTATAAAACTTTTTTCATGCTCAACTCAGCTGAGCATGAAATTTTCTCTGCTAATAAATATGAAAATGCCAACTTTATTTGGTATTTTCATATTTTTTAGCAGAGAAAATTTCATGCTTAGCTATGTTTTGCAAGAAAGAATTTGACATTGTTAGTAATTTGAGATTTATAAGCATGAAAAATTTCATGCTCAGCTGAGTTGAGCATGAAAAAAGTTTTATTACCTTGGGTCCTGATCTAAAAGGAAAGAATTTGCTCCCATGGGAGGCCAATACTTTCCTTCAAAAGTGTCTTCATGTGCAGGAAAGCAAACAGGAAGTCACAAATGTTGTCTCCCTTGTGAAAAATGATGGACAAGCACAAGTGTTTCCAATCCCTTTAAATAAATGTACAGTAAATGTCCTAAAATTTTGCACACCAAAGCTTCTGACACAGTGGCTTATGCAAACAGTCAGATCCAGATCAGGCAGTTTCAGTTCAGGGTACTAAATATTTTAACCCACTGCATACTGAATAGAATCCACCCCACTATATATTGGAAGAGTCCAATTTCAATTTTAGGTATGTCAGGCTATGAGATTTATATATTCCTAGAGAAAAATGGCTTAACTATTTGCAAACAGTGGAGACCCTGATCAGACTTCGCATTCTGCGGCATCTGATCTGGGTCTGCACTGTTTGCCAATTACCCTTTTACGGGTCTCCCAACTACAATGGGTTAAGGAATAACTGCATAAAAAGCAAACTTCAGGCAAAAAAAAAAAAAAAAATGAAATGGTGTGCTCAAAATTTTAGGACATTTACTGTAATGTTTGTTTACATTATCTCAGATTATTTTTTGTAACCTGTGATAATTTTGAAGAAATGATTGGGCAAAAAGCAAAATTGAAAAAAAGCAAAACTAAAGGAAATCAATGGATCAATGTGAAACTTTAACACTTTACAGTTCACATGTTTTTCTTGTTTCCTTTGAAAATGCAAATATCATACAATGTATTTTGTTATTACAGACCCTTGACATCATTATGCTTGGCTTTATTTATATATATAGAAACAGGTTTACCTTGTAACAGAGCTAGCACACATCCCAAAGTTGATTATTCACAAGATAGTAAAAAGAGATTTTACTGATACTAATTAAAAATCTAAACAAACTGATTCTAAATTGTACATAACATTTAATAATCACTGTTCATAGTTACGATAATAATTCTTTAATGTTTGCCACTCTATGGGCAAATTCAGCAGATGACAAACTGATGTTTCTTTTACTTAAATACATCAGAAAATAGGCTTTGACAACTCATGCAAATTGTCTCCTCAGGAGACAATATGCATGAAATGTCATAACCTTTTTTCTGCAAAAATAAAAAAAATGTACAAAATGTCATCTGCTGAAAGTTTTATCCAGCATGCTAAACGTTAACCGTGTCATAAAACACACACCTGGACAGCCACCAATAATATCAATATACTGAATATAGCTAAAATAAACAATTCAAATCCGCAGACAGCCAGAGAATACAACCAAAAGGGGAAATCATATATAATTATCTATTCGGACTACCTTCACAAATACTGGTAAATATTGGTTAATGGATCTTTTTGTATGAAGGGAACAAAACTGCCACTTATGATTTTAACCGTTTCCACCCTATGTGCTAATTCAGCAGACGACAAATTGATGATTTTTTCTGAATTTTCCCCAAAATAGGATTTGATTTTTTATACAAACTGTCTCCATTTGGGACAATTTGCCTGAAATGCCAAAAAGCTGTTTTCTTGGAAAAATAAAAAAACTTATATCAACATGTCGTCTGCTGAAAATTTTACCCAAAGTGCTAAGCATTAAAGGTACAGCGCTCCAGAGAAAAGCAATATCAAGAAAATTAATTTATTATTTCTCCATTAAAACATATGTTGTAGGTACTCATTATAAGCACCTCAAAGAGATGCTTCTAATGAGTACCCATAACATATGTTTTTATGGAGGAATAAGAAAAAATATCAATATGTTTTTGTTTAAGAAGTTTCTTATCAACATGTATACAGTTAGAGAGCTCCAGATATGTTGAACATTCAGAAAAATATGTTTCTTACTTTTACTAGAAATTATACATTACAGGATGTTACGGAATCTCACTGAAATTGTATCAATGAGCTTAATAAATGACTGTGAGCCTAAAACATGGTTTTAGGAATTAATATCAAAATATCAATATTCAGCTCCAAAATGTCAATTTAAATATGGGACACTGAAGGATTTTCAACAGGATTACCTATTATCAATGACCTTAACCTTGCAGAAGAGAAAATCTGCAGACAGCAAATTTTACTTTATTTTTAATATTTTCCCCTCAGAAAAACAGGGTTTGGTTTTTCTGCCAAATTGTCTCCAGAGACGAAAATTTGAATAAAATGCTACATCTTTTTTCTGGGAAAAAATTAGAAAATATTTTAGAATGTTGTCCTTAAATTATTAAATGCAATAAATAATTAGGTTTAATGCCATGTTAGCATACAAAAGGCCTCCAGATTACTTGTGTTGATTTAATCATAAAATGAGCCCACAAAATCAGAAAACATACCATTGGACATATGCACCTAGCAAAGATTCAGATAAGCCTGCGCATTCTGCAGTCTGATCAGAATCTTCACTGGGCACATTTTGGGATAGCCAAGGATGCAAAGTTTCTTCATGCAGACAATGAAGACTCAGAGCAGCATCATGAAAATATGCCTATATAATTTTGACCCCCTTAAATCCCACTTTTATATATATAAAACTGGGGTTTACAGGGGTATACATTATTTTTCTTATTTCTACTCAAAACATAGATTGTGGGTACTCGTTAGAACCCCCTCGGCAAGGCAGTTCTAACGAGTACCCACAATCTATGTTTTGAGCAGAAATATGAAAAATATCAAAATTTTTTATCTGAAATTTTCATTTTTTGGTGGTAAAATTTTCAATATATTTGAATAGGCATGTCTTCGTAATGGACTCCCCAGATACATAAGCCCATTTGAGTCTTCGCAGTGACCACATATCAGAAGGTATATTTTCTCACGTGGTGGCTAAAATGATCATTGAAATTGGCAAAGATAACATATTTGCTTTAACCCATTGTAGACTGAATAGACTCTCCCACACTATATACTGGAAGAGTCCAATTTCAATTTTAGGTCATAATGTCCAGCTATGAGATTTACATATTCCTAGAGAAAAATGGCTAAACTATTTGCAAACAGTGGAGACCCTGATCAGACGCTGCACTGTTTGCCAAATACCCTTTTACGGGTCTCCCTGCTACAATGGGTTAAAATATCATAAAACCGATACCTCCCAATAATATTTCAAAAACCGAGTATAAGCTATGGATCAAATGAAGGTAAAATTGTAACTGTGACACAAACCACCAAGGGGGATGGAAGTGTGGCAATAGGTGACATCTGAGGACTTGTTAAGGTGGCAGTATTGGAGGATAATTCTGGGATAATTTTCTTCAGTTATCCATAAAAACATATATTGTGGATACCAATTAGAAATGCCTCAGAAAGACTGTGAATGTAAATTTAAAGAATGGTCATTTTGTTTCAAGATTTGGAAAACTGCTCAGATAAAATGTTAAGCTCTCTGTATGGGGTCAATTGTCCCAAAAAGTTCATTTTTTTATGGGGGTCAAAGAGAAAAACTACTAAACATACATAGCAAGATTATAGCAGAAGACAATCTATTTCTTTTATTATATTTTTCAGAGAAAATGAGGCTTGACATTTCATGTGAATTGTCTCTTGGCAGACAATTCACATAAAATCTCAAGCCTCATGTTCTTTGGAAAATGAACTAGGAATGTGTCAATATGACACAAATGCCCCCACCCAGGGGCCATCCTCACACGCATGCAGGCATTTTGCAGAAAATGAAGTTGAAAAAGGGCCATAATTCTCATAATAATTGGTAGATTTTACCCTAAATCAAACTTGACCTATATTTTATAATTATAAACCTGTGTATAAAATATGAATCCAATACACCAATCTTTATAAAAAAATATCAAAAGGAAAACATTTTTGAAGATGAAAAAGGGCCATAACTCCCATCATAATGGGTGGATTTGACCCTAAATCGAATTTGACCTCTATTTATGATTATATACCTGTGTATAAATATGATATGAATCCAATACACTAATGTTTTCAAAAGATATAAAATGGAAACTATTTTTCAACATTGAAAAAGGTCCGTAACTCCCAAAATAATTGGTGGATTTTACCCTAAATCAAACTTGACCTATACTTTATAATTATATACCCATGTATAAAATATGAATCCAATACACTAATATTTTCAAAAGATATCGAACAGAAATCATTTTTCAAAGTTCAAAAAGGGATATATAACTCCCATAATAGTTGGTGGATTTTTACCCTAAATCGAACAACCTACATTTTATGATTATATACCTGTATATAAAATTTGAATCCAATACACTAATCTTTTCAAAAGCTATCGAATGGAAACATTTTTCAAAGTTGAAAAAGGGCCATAACTCCCATAATAACTGGGGGATTTTACCCTAAAACGAACTTGACCTACATTTTATGATTATATACCTGTGTATAAAATTTGAATCCAATACACTGATCTTTTCAAAAGATATCGAACGGAAACCATTTGTGTTACGTACGGGATGGACGTACATACACACAGCGGAGATACTATTTACACCCCCCACCACCACCCCACATTGAAAATGGTATAAAAAAATGAATAAAAATGTCATCAGTTGTAACTGATAAATTAAGGCATAAGGTAAATGGAAACATCTCAAAAATGAGGAACCCAAGATGAAAGATTTTGTCTCCCTTTTCAAGGGACACAACTCCTTATTCAAGGGAGACCACTCTAGCAGAAAAAGGATTTGTTTCCCTGGTACAGAAAACCCTTGTTACAACAACAGCATTTGTTCCTTACCAGGCTGCCATTAAAAAATTGCTGTGGTAAAGAATCCTTAATTAGCAAAATGAGCAAAATGATATGTAAGAAAAGTACTGTTTTATTCTTATTTCCTCAAAGAACATATGTTTTGGATATTTGTTAGAATTGCCTCATTGAGGCAATTCTAACAAATATCCTAAACATATGTTTCTTGAAGAATTATATACAATGTTCTTACATAATTTCTGATTAACTGCTGCCTCCTGAGCAAAGGTTTTATGGTAGTAAACTTATCAATATAACAAATTTTGACATTGTATTGATGTCGGTATATAACGGGTTGACAGTATATGAATCCTTTCTCAAAGGGGCTCCCTTTAGGAGCCCATTCTTACAGTTACATTCCCATTGAAGGCTATTGCTAAAAGAAAAAACTTGCTCCCAAGGGAAGCAAATTTTATCCTTTCAAAATAGATACCTGACTTACTGCTGGTGGTGCAACTGCTGGTGGTGTTCAAGAAATGGCGCTAAACACACAGACTAAACATTGTTCAGCCAAGCATGTAAATTAGGTGAAGGTCAGTAATTGTCAATGGCAAAGGACGGGGTGTATCATGGCAAATGTATGTATGAAGTTTCATTGGCTTAAAGGCTTTTTTTGTTTGCGAAACAGAGCTTAAAGTGCAGTCTTTTAATATTGTTGATGCCGACAAAAATGCCGACAATGCCAACGCCAGTAGCTGAAAGTGTTTTGATGATATATTCTATGTATAATTAGATGAAGAGTTCTGCTACACAAGATATACCTTGAAGTATGAATACATGAAGTCCTGTATACCACACAGTTTATAAAGCTTTTTTTGTTCTGATCATATTTAACTGATAATACAATTACCTCCCTTGGACTAACTTGGCTACATAGCCTAGTTAGAAAAGTGCCTATTCAGACAGTATTTCTCCAGTTTTACTTTGATACCCAGTTCTCAGTAGCATTTTATATCATTCATCTATCAACTCTGAAAATGCTAATCACAAGTGCAGCAGACAACATTTTGATTTTTTTTTTCAGAGCAAATAAGACTTGACATTTCATGAGAATCATCTCCATGAAATGTCAAGTCTTATTTTCTTGGAAAAATAATTAAATAATAAAAAAATAGAATGTCATCTGCTACAATTTTGTTTCACACTTAAAGGGTTAACAGTAGCTCCCTTTGAGAAGGCATTGGCATGGCTTATGTTTTTAAAAGATCAATACTCAAAACATTAACCCTAAAAGCGCTAAGAAAAACTGCATCTGAAAATGTCGTCTGTTTATGTCGTCTGCTGAATATTCTTGCAAACTTCTCAATGCTATTTTTTGCATACCGGCAAACAGTGTGGACCCAGATCAGACTGCTGTCCACTGTCCATTCATACATTCTGTGATATCCAATAATTTTGTTAGCGGACAATGAAGGCCCTGAGCCACAAGGGGGGAGGGGGGGGGGGCGGAGGGAATTTTTATGACCCTACCTATTCATATATTCTGCAAATATCAAAATATATACCTAATTCATATACATTGTATTTGTTTGAAAATAAAATCACCCTATTCATATACTTCAATAAGGATCTCATGACTACTTATATTTCTGTTCTTGGTGTTAAAACAATAAATTGAGCCAGCCTCAGTGGCTCAGTTGGTCTGGTGATCAGGAGGTTGTGGGTTAGACCCCGGTTGGGTCGGCAACATTCTTTCATGGAGATCGATCATGAAATATTTTCTATGGTCATTCTCTCCCTTTCGCTGTTTCAAGAAGGGCACTTGTCAGTTTCTGGCAAAAGAATGTGCACAATACTGGTTATCCACTTAGAGGACTAAGTCTACCCAGTAAAAATGTGGTTAAGTAAACTGACATGACCCCAGTGGGTTAAAACCCCAACACAAACAGACAAACAAACAAAACACTAAATAAACTGCAGTAATCTCAAGAGTCTGAAGTGCTGTGTTGTTGCTAGATGAAAACATCACGAAAACATGCCTATAAAATGTTGACCCCCTTAAACCCCACTTTTATATAGTAAAACTGGAGTTTACAGGGGTACACATTATTTTTCTTATTTCTGCTCAAATACATATATTGTTGGTATTCATTAGAACTGCCTCATTGAGGCAGTTCTAACGAGTACCCACAATATATGCTTTGAGCAGAACTATGAAAAATATCAGAATTTTTTATCTGAAAATTTTCATTTTGGTAAAATTTTCTTTATATTTGAATAGGCGTGTTTTCATAATGACAGATAAGAGGGCTTTTCATATACAGAGCTGGGAGAAGACATATATAAAGAGCATGAAACCCTTACTTTTTGATATATTTGTAAGATCAAAAATGAGGGCTATTCCAGGAACAAGTCTGTACCATATCTATTAATGGAACAGGCCCCCTTGTGCCCTGATCAGACTGCCTGGATGGGCATGCTGATCTGGGCCTTTACTGTCTGCACATACATGAAGACATTTTTTTGCATGACACAACCCAAATATTTTATAAGATACTATAATCAGGGTGTTAACCATTGTCATGCTGAATAAATTAAGAAGCCATGTCCACCTCCAATTTTCAGCCAATCAGATTACTTGATCTAGATCGTTGATATAAATTCACATACTTAATGGCAAACAGTGCAGATCCAGATCAGTTGGCTTCTGAAGAAGCCAACTGATCTGGATCTACACTGTTTGCAAAGGCAGGGCATATCCGGGTTCAGCAGGACAAGGGTTACGGTACTTAAAAGTTGCCTGACAGTGGATACTGAACAAAGTTCATACTTTATTGAACAGAAAAGTAGTTTACTTTTACTGTAACATGGCCTATTCTGAGTAGAATGACACTACTGTATTAACCCTAAATACTCAGACAGACAGGTTTGAGCAAACAGTTTAGACCCAGATCAGATGCCAGAATGTGATGTCTGATCAGTCTACACTGTTTGCCACTCATCCAGCAGTTTTTAAGACACATCAATAAATAAAACATGCTTAGTCAATTCTTTTTAACCATTGTCCTGCTGAAACCAGATATACCCTGCCTTTGCAAACAGTGTAGATCCAGATCAGTTGGCTTCTAAAGAAGCCAACTGATCTGGATCTGCACTGTTTGTCATTAAGTATGAAAATTTATAGCAACAATCCAGATCAAGTAATCTGAATGGCTGAAAATTAGAAGTGGGTGTGGCATCTTAATTTATTCAGCAGGATAAGGGTTAACCCATTTATGCCTAACATCCCATAGAAAGGACATTTCAAACAGTATGGACCCAGATCAGACATTGCAGAATGCAGTCTCTGATCTGGGTCTACACTGTTTGCATTAAGTACAGGAATTTCTATAAAACATGGTAATAATGAAAACTACCCAGACACCCCTTCTACTGGAAATGGACCAGTCCAAAACGCTGAGCTGGGCCAGTCCACTCGGCATAGATAGGTAAAGTATGACATGGAGTTAAAACTTACAGTAAACACAGTAACTTACTTACACAGAAATACAGTTTATCTAGTTTAGATGATATTATTACCAGACATAATTTCTAATAGTTCAATTAGAAATCTACAGCCATAGATATGCGTATGGCACTTTTTTTTAACCAAACAGTAAGGATATTTTTCTTATTTCTTCACAAAAATATTATATGCATATTATGCTGGTGGTACTCAACAATTAGAAGGCCTGGTACAAAATGTACAGCCTGATAGGGTTTACTTTTTGCATACACCATAAGGTTGATTTTCATTCATAATGGTTTGTTGGTAAAGTACACCACCTTTTTATTTGATATAAAAGCCTAGTTTTGCTTTAATTACTATTGAAATAACTCCATTTTATAGAAATTTAGAGTATTTGGATTGTAATAAAATCAGGCATAATTACTTTCAACATTTGTATAGATGATTGATTGAAAGCTTTTTTCCAACCTTGTTATTCTTCAAAAGGTTCTAAGTCTAGCGCCTTGTCAAGTAAAAATGAGCCCCAATATCAGAAAACCTGCCTTCAGACATGCATCCAGCAAAGATTTAAATCAGCCTGCACAGTTGTGCATTTTGATAAGAGTCTTCAGGCTGAGCACATTTTGGATAGCCACAGATGCATTAAGTTCCTTCACACAGAAACTGAAGACTGATCAGAATGTACTGGCTTAACCCTAGTCCTGCTGAACCCGGATATGTCCTGCCTTTGCAAACAGTGTAGATCCAGATCAGTTGGCTTTTTCAGAAGCCAACTGATCTGGATCTGCACTTTTTACCATTAAGTATGTGAATTTATATCAACAATTTGTATCAAGTTATCTGATTGGTTGTAAATTAGATTGATTGTGTTGGGGTTTAACGACACGTCAACCCTTGAGGGTCATTTTGTGTCATCTCCCAGAGAAAGGGAGAAAAGAGATAAGAAGAGAGAGTAGAGGAGATGAAAGAGAGGGACAGGGAAGAAAGAGGAACAGGAATGAAAGTGAAGAAACAGAAGAAATAAAAACATTCCCCCTCTACCCTTACCCACTACAAGGATAGCAGGCCTTGCCCAACTGTAAGCCAATATCAGTTGGACGCCCCAGTGATGTAAGATACACAGCACCTTCGCACCACCCGCCCACCCCCTGTAAATTAGAAATGGGCATAGCATCTTAATTTATTCAGCAGGACAAGGGTTAAGAGTCGTCGATGGGCCCACATGTCAGAAGATATGTTTTCTCTGGCTGTGGCTCAAATGGTGCAAAGGCCTAGCTCAGATAGTCTGATCAGTAAGTACACCACAACCTCTTTATAACACAGTTTGTTATAACACGGTTTTGTATATAACACGGTTCAAAGATGGATCCCAAAAATGTATAGGTTATATTGAAAAATGACCATAAATGGTCATTTTTCAATATAATCTATACATTTCTGTTTGGATATAACACGGTTGTTTAACTAATACGGTTTATGGTATGGACACCAACAATAGTGTTATAAAGAGGTTGTGGTGTATTTGGATTGAATTGCCCAAGCAAATAGTATAAAACCAGATCAGACAACTCCTAAGGAGCAGCCTTATCTGAGTCTACACTATTTGTAGTTTTGTTTGCACTTTATTGATACAACATCTGATAGGTGAATCAACTTCATAACTCATTTACATGGAGTGGACTCTTCTACCACAACTCTTTTGACAGGTCTATTTCCAACAGCAGGGTGTCTGGTTAGTTTTCATTATTATTCTGTAGCATCCGATCTGGGTCTGCACTGTTTCCCAATGACCCTTTTGGGGGTCTCCAGACTAAAAAGGGTCTAAGTGCTTATTTCTTAAGTGCTCCTTCTCTGAAGGAGCAGTCTGATCAGGGTCAACACTGTTTGCCATTCTATTAAGTATTTTAAGAAACAACAGCATTAAAAGCAACTATTAGGCCAAAAAAGTATGGAATAAAGTTTTCAAAATTTAGGACATTCACCATACTCATTAGAAGTGATAAGAGAAATAGCCAGATCTATATTTCCTTGTTTCTCCACAAATGCATACACCATATTCAATCTAATTACCGCACATACCCCTATAAGCACACAGTCAAGCAACTTCTTTGTCTCCAGATTACAGCCAGTGCTTTTATCTACCTCTTTCTAAAAACATATGTTGTTGGTACTCATTTGAATTGCCTCAACTTGTTGAGGCAATTCAAATTAGTACCAACAACATGTGCTTTTAGAAATTAATGAGAAAAATACTGCATCAGCATCTTAATCCTCTCATGAAATATTCAGCTGATTTTTTTTTCTTTAACGCATGCTTTATTAGGTAGTTTTTTACTAAAGATTTTTTCAGTAATTTTGAAAATCTTAAGTGCAAAATGCGGTAATTAGATTGATTACAGTATTGTGGATACTTATCAGAAGTGCCTTAGTAAGGTGATTCTAGTGACCAACAGCATATGTTTTCACAGAGAAATGAGATAAACATCAATGCTTTTTTATTAAAAAATCTCTATCTGCAGCTATGTTATAGCTTTAAATAAGGTCCTTTTTTCCAAACACATCACGAAAACATGCCTATAAAATTTTGAACCCCTTAAACCCCACTTTTATATAGTAAAACTTGGATTTGCATGAGTATACATTATATGTCTTATTTTGCTAAAAACATAGATTGTGGGTACTCATTAGAGGCAGTTCTAACAAGTACCTAAAATCTATGTTTTGAGCAGAAATATGAAAAAAAAATGAAATGGGAATTTTTATCTGAAAATTTTCATTTTTTGGTGGTAAAATTTCCAGTATATTTGAATAGGCTTGTTTTCGTAATGAGATATTTCCAATAAAACATATAATAAAACATATGTTGTGGGTGGGTACTTAATGGAATCACCTCAATGAGATAACTCCAATGAGTGCAAAAATATATGCTATTGGTACTCATTGAAACTGCCTAATCAGTGATTCCAGGGATTACCCATCACATATGTTTTTGTGGCGATTTAAGACAAAATATCTAGATACTTTTCTTACCTAGAGCAATGTATCCATTTCCCTTAACCCTTGTCTTGCTGAATAAATTAAGATGCAACACCCATTTCAAATTTTCAGCCAATCAGATTACTTGATCTGGGCTGTTGATACAAATTCACGTACTTGACAAACAGTGCAGATCCAGATCAGTTGGCTTCTTCAGAATCTGGCTCTATACTGTTTGCAAAGGCAGGGTATATCTGGGTTCAGCAGGACAAGGGTTAAATGGTAAATCTAACAGACTCTGGCTCTTTGTTACAGATGGCCCCAGACTGGCAATTATACTAGTGGATACAAATTATGTTGACCATATGTACACAGTAAAACTTCAATGATTTAACACATTGTAGACTGAAAGAACTTGCCCAAACTATATACTGGAAGATTCTACTTTCAATTTTAGGTATGTCAGGCTATCTGATTTAGATATTCCTAGAGAAAATTGGTTGCACTATTTGCAAACAGTGGAGACCCTGATCAGAGACCATGTTCTGCAGTGTCTGATCTGGGTCTGCACTGTTTGCCAAATACCCTTTTAGGGGTCTCCATACTACAATGAGTTAAACACCAATGGCTCATTTTCAGTGGCATTCCGATTTTTGAGTCCCGAGGAAATTCGGATAGCTCAAGAAAGCAAGTATTTAGGGATCTTTTTGGGAAAGTTTATTTTATCAAGAAAATGTATGTTGTATGTACTAATTAGAAACACCTCATCCAGCAATGCTAAAGAGTACACTCAACAAACTGTTACTTTATAGGTTCGAAAAGACGTCTCTAAATTATCTCCATCTGCCTTCTGACCTTGCACTATAAATGACCCTCAGTGGCTAAAAGTACCAAAAGTCTAGAACAAATTTTTATGGTCCCAAAGATGTTCAAGTCATCTAAGTTCGAATGTAGATACAGACTGTTCGCTGACTATGCTGTTTGCATAACAAACTAAATTCAACACAATCCACCCTGTACTTTTAGTTTATTTTGACAATGACTTTATAACACAAATATTGACAGAAATGGACAATGGAGAAAATAGGAAAATTAAACAAGGCACAAAGAACAGAGAGAAATGAAGAAACTTTTCAACTTAATGTCACTATAGACATAAGCAAACAAAAGCAAAGTTAATATTGATTCTTTTTAATTTCTTCCAAGGACAACAACAACCTTACATTAATGTTGAGCATGCTGAGTAAAAATTTCAACAGACGACATTTTTCTTTTTTCTTGTTTTCCCAGAAAACAGGTTTTGGTATTTCCCAAAGGGGACAGTTTGCATGAAATTTCAAAACCTGTTTTCAGAGAAAAATAAGAAAAAAAGAAATATCACCAATTTGTTGTCTGCTGAATTTGCCCCTCAGAGATTTGCCCAGAGTGTGGTAATGGTTAAACTTTAGTAGGGTAGAACATGAGTTCCTGTCAAACAATCAATAAAATATTCATCTAAAATAATTGGCACTATAAAGCAAATAGTAAAGTATTTCATAATGTGTAATGCAACAGTAATTCATAAAAAATACATTATGGAAACTTCTCCATTAATAGAATAATACCCCAAGTTTTTTCCTATTACACCACTCCCTCTTTATAACACTTTTACTGGGATTCAAGTCAAACACTGTGTTAGCTAAACAACTGTGTTGTATCCAAACAAAAATGTATAGAGTATATAGATTTATAAATGGTCATTTTTCTATATAATCAAAGCATTTCTGTAAATTGTATAGATTATACAGAAAAAGAAACAAAGACCAAACTTCGGTGAAGTTGAAGTTGATGTCACACATGGGCCCCCCACCCACAACCCCCCACCCCCCCCCCCCCCAACCCCACCAAAAAGAAAAGTAATGTTTTTTTTTGTTTGTTTTTTTCAGGTAGAGGAAATTAATATAGGATTTCATCAAAAGCACATGCATATGTTCTCATATGATCGTGAGAAGTTGCACTCAAAAAGTATCCACTGTCTATACACTTTCATAAAATCAGAGGAAAGAAAATGACAAAGTTAACAAAGTGGAAAAAGAGACAAAAATAAATTTAAAAATTATATCCAAACCAAATGCACATCTGCAGACCCTGAAGAAAACATGTGCAAAGTTTCAAAAAGACTGGTATAAAATGGTATGAAAAGTTGCAATCACAATGTACCCACTGTCTTTTCATCTGAGGTCAGAAAACAACAAAGTTAACAAAGTGGAAAAACATAACAAAAATTTAAGCAAGGATTATATCAAAAGCACATGCACATCTTCAGACTAAGGAGAAAACATGGGCAATGTTTCAAAAAGACTGGTATAAAATTGTATTAGGAGTTGTGCTCATGAGGTACCCACTGTCTATATACTGAGAGGCGGGGAGGGGTGGGGGGGGGGGGGGGGGTGGAAAATGACTATGTTCAAAAGCGGAAAAAGGGACAAAAAATGCTCTAACAATTATATCCAAACCACATGCACATCCTCATACCATGAAAAATAACACATGCAAAGTTTCAAAATGATGAGTACAAAACTTTAAGAGGAGTTGTGCTCACAAGAGGTACCTACTGTCTATATATTGAGGGGGGAAGCTCACAAGAGGTACCTACTGTCTATATATTGAGGGGGGAAATGACTAAGTTCACAATGTGGAAAAAGTGCCAAAAAATGATCTAACAATTACATCCAAACCACATGCACACACCATGAAAAAAAACACATGCAAAGTTTCAAAATGATCTGTACAAAACTTTAAGAGGAGTTGTGCTCACAAGAGGTACCTACTGTCTATAAATTGAGGGGGCACATGACTAAGTTCAGAATGTGGAAAAAGTGCCCAAAAATGATCTAACAATTACACCCAAACCACATGCACATCTTCATACCATAGAAAAAAAACACATGCAAAATTTTAAAACTATCGGTACAAAACTGTAAGAGGAGTTCCACTCACAAGACACCCAGGATAAAGGCTGACTGATGGATGAATGGATGAACGGAAGATGAACTGACGTAAACTTGTATGCCTAAGTCGCCTGTGCTAAAGCAGGTGAGACAAAAATGACCCTAAATTGTAGTTCTCTTATATAATCTTAACATTTCGGTTTAGATTATATACTTTTGGAATCCGTCTTTAACCCAATGTAGTCGGGAGACCTGTACAAGGGTAAATGGCAAACAGTGCAGACCCAGATCAGAAACTGCAGAACGCGGCATCTGACCAGGGTTTCCACTGTTTACAAATAGTTTAGTCATCTTTCTCTAGAAAATATGTAAATCTCATAGCCACATGTACCTAAAATTGAAATTGTACTCTTCCAATATATAGTGTGGGAGAGTCTATTCAGTCTACAATGGGTTAAGCTACTTTATATTTGAAACTGTGCTATAATGAACTGTGTTATAAAGAGGTTCCTGTGTATTATAGTAAGCCTGGGCCCAGTTGTTCAAAGCATCGTTAGCTTAACAAGATTGTTAGTGATCAAAATGGTAACTGTCCTATTAAGTACAATAATGTATCTAATTCACAGGTATTTTTGCTGAAAAAATGTGAGTAGCTTTTGCAAATGCAAAAGCTACTCACATTTTTTCAGCAAAAATATTAGCGTATATGCCATGTTTAAAGATCAAAGTTTCAATGACATGTTAATTAATGAAATCGTTAGTTTCTAATAACTGGGCCCTGGGGATCTTTTAGGGTATGGACAGATGAGTGATAATATCTACATTCTGCAACACAAAACACATGATCAGTACCTTCTAATTGCAAGGTACATGTGTACTTTAGCAAGTGGAAAAAGCAATAAAATGAGCTTTAGTGAGCTCAGTTTATTGCTTTCATTCATGAGCCAAAATTCTTAGGTACTAACCATGTAATTTATTTATCATGCAAATTTTATGTAAAAATTTAAAATACAAAATAAAAATAATGACAATGAACTTGTTTCCTTAAGTTCCCCTCAATTAATGTACGACTAATAAGACAAATGACTAATTAAAATTGCTATGACAATTAACTCTTAAAACACCAATCATATCTGCTGCATACAATATTTTGTTTTATGGTTTTAATTCTTTTCTAATTTTATTTTTATTACCCCTAGTCCTGCTGACCCTGGATATGTCCTATCTTTGTAAACAGTGTAGATCCAGATCAGTTGGCTTCCAACTAATCTGGATCTGCACTGTTTGCCATTAAGTATATGAATTTATAGTAACAATCCACATCAAGCAATCTGACTGGCTGAAAATTAGAAGTGGGTGTGGCATCTTCATTTATTCAGCACGACAAGGGTTAAAAAAAATATACATATAAGAAATAGAACAATTAGATGTGGTCTGCTACAACTTTGATTGGCATTTTAAGGGTTAAGTTTAACTTACAGCATGTTTCATCAGAGCATTCTTGTCACACTCATGGTTGATAATAAGCTTGCATAATGGCAGATTATTTGTGGCCGCAGCAATATGGAGGAGGGTTTTCCCAGATTTATTCTGAACATTAACAGCCTCCTTGTCATTTCTCGAACGCAGTAGGTACTTTACCACATCTAAAAAAATTCAAAACAATTTTCAGCATCATCATTATGGCTATTGATAAGAGGTTTCTAGATACTTTTCACATGATATAAGATAGATTTCAAGGACTTCGGTAACTTTAGAAACTTGACTCTGGCAGCCATGTTTTTTGATGAATCATGATGGCTTGAACAATCTTAGCAGAGGATCACCAAAGGAATATTTCTTCTAAATAATATTGAAATCAGTCCAGTGGTTTCTGACAAGAAGGTTTGTAAAATTTTTTCTTTTGCCATGGCAACCAGAATCCAGCATGGATACCAAACCTTTGAACAATTTTCAGTCAATTTTCAGTATTGCCCAAGAATCCATCCTGTGATATTTGGTTAAAAGTGGCAAAGTGGTTTAGGAGGAGATGTTGTTTAAAAAAGTTGTGGATGGACAGACTGACAGACAGACAATGACAACAATGACGACGGACAGTGAGTGATCACAATAGGTCACTTTGAGCCTTTGGCTCAGGTGAGCTAATAAAAAAAGACCTGACCAAAATGCTGAGGTACCAGAGTCCACTTGGCAAAAATGGGTTAAAACTTTAGATAGTAGGACCTTACTTTGGTAAAATATCTTAAAGGGAAGTAACTAATTTTTGGATAAGAAGGCCAAGTAACCAATTCTGCCAATGATTTTTCCCCTTTGCAAAACTTGTTTTGCACTGTAATCGAAATTTGATGACAGTACAGCTAGCAAATAAAGATCAGACTGCCACTGAAAAAGCAGTTTGATTAGAGTCTGCAGTGTTTGCCATTCACTTTTTAGACACTTTATCAGCCAGTCAAATGGACTTTGCTGTATTTAGCCCTCATCATGGTTGCATCAGTGATTTAATTTAGTTTACAGTAAATGTCCTAAAATTTCGAACACTTTATTCCATACTAATTCGGCCTAAACTTTGCTTTTTATGCAGTTGTGTCTTAGAATACTTAGTGGAATGGCAATCAGTGTAGACCCTGATCAGGTGCAGTCAGATCTGGGTCTGCACTGTTTGCATATGCCATTCTTTTTGCAACTTTGGCGTACAAAATTTTAGGACATTTACCGCACATATGATGCGCAATACACAATTAATGGATATTGTAGTATATGTCAAAGAACAGAGAATATCAAAATCAGACTGCATGGATGCACACACTCTTACTTTACTGTTCACATACGACATAAGGGCCTTTTTCCCACATTACCCATTACATTTCTCTGTGATATTTCACTAATTGAGTTAGGGAGTCACTACGGGAGCCAAAAATTTTATTTATTTGTTTATGTTTTTTTTTTTGTAATTTAAAACATTTCAAGTTAGGGTGATTTGTTTGTGTTGAAGTTTTACGGCCCAGTCAACCCAATGGGGTCATGTCAAGTGTGGTCAGTTAACCTAATCACACTTTTACTGGGCAGGCTTAGTCCTCTAAGCAGTTAACCAGTATTGTGCACATTCTTTCGCCAGAAACTGACAACTGCCCTTCTTGAATCAGCAGAAGGGAGAGAATGACCGTAGATCAGTCTCCACAAAATAATGTTGCCGACCTTGGCAGGGGTTGAACCTGCAACCTCCTGGTCTCCAGTCGGACAGCACATCCAACTGAGCCACCAAGGCCATCAAGTTAGAGTGAAGATTTGGCACCAGTAAAATCAATTCCACACCCCTATCCCTCACCCCTCTTCACAAAATCAAATTTTGGGTTCCTTTGACACGGCAATGAAATTCTACAAGGCCAAGCTGAAGGGACAAGAAGACACAGCCAGAAGAAAAGATAGAATGACAACATCAAGGACTAGACTAGTCTTAGTTTCAAAAGCTCACAAGGGAGAGTCGAAGGCAGGTCAAGATGAAGAGAAATTATCTCATAGTTATCAGAGGTAAACCTTTACCATACTCTGGGCTAATTTAGCAGACAACAAATTGATTATACTTTTCTTTTTTTCCCAGAAAATAGGATCTGACATCTCATGCAAATTGTCTCCTGCATGAAATGTCAAATCCTTTTTCTGAGAAAAATAAGAAAGTATTTCAAAAGAATGTGTCCTGGAATTTTTGCGCAGCATGCTAAACATTAAGAGACAGAAGTTAAGTGAAGAACAGATGTTGTGACTGAAAGAATATCTGTTACAGCCAGTCTGTAAGTACTGGTCATATTTGTCCATTGCACTGATGATGATGATGATGATGATGATGATGGCTTGGTGTTTTATGTCATTTTCAACATTTTTTAAGTCATACTGAAACAACAAAAAGGTGATAATGAAAGGCTCTGTGCTATGAAAAACCGCACTCTCATGAGCTGAATTCTGACCACACATTACGAAAACATGCCTATTCAAATATAATGAAAATTTTACCACCAAAAAAATGAAAATTTTCAGATAAAAAACTCTGATATTTTTCATATTTCTGCTCAAAACATAGATTGTGGATACTCGTTGGAACCCCCTTGGTGAGGCAGTTCTAACGAGTATCCACAATCTATGTTTTTGAGCATAAATAAGAAAAATAATGTATACCCCTGTAAACCCCAGTTTTACTAAATAAAAGTGGGGTTTAAGGGGGTCAAAATTATATAGGCATGTTTTCGTGATGAGTGGGATTCAAACCTGGGACCTTCTGATTCGGTCAGGAAGGGTAACCAGTTGGCCATCTGGACACTTCCCACTGTATTGAAATGTTTGTAATATAACTGTTATAAGGTATATTCTGAAGACTTGATAGTTTTTCTGGAATTTTTAAAATGGTGACAACTTCATTTTCTGACTTCCCACTTGCTTGCTTCTTTTCTTTTAGAGTAGACCCCTTTTCAGAAGGGAGACAACACAATTTTGACAGGGGTGTCTCCCCTGTAAGCGTATGCATTCCCTTAAAAGCAGCTAAAATATGTATGCCAATACTGCATATCTAAAACTATGTCAGCTGGTACACCAGTAATTGTCAGTTGGTACACAAGCAATAAAAGAATTCCACATTTAGCATGACTGATGACAGTACGTCTTAACTCTTTCCCTGCTAGTGGCGACTTTTGCCCTCTGCTGATAACCTTTGCAAACAGTTTGAACCCAAATCAGGCCCAACGTTTTGTTAGGCCTGATCTGGATCCAAACTGTTTGACGCTCTGATGGTATTCCTGAAAGACTTTTTGAAAAAGTTAATTTAAAAAAAAAAATCAATAGACTATAAATGCATGCAAAATTATCAAGCATGCAAAGAGTTAAAACATGCATTCTAGCTATCTACAACTGGTTGCAGACATATCAGATAGCATCTAGATGACATCTAGATGACAATCAGCAGAAGATAACCTCTGATATTATTTCAATACTTACAAAACAATTATAGGCTTAGTTAAGCTATTGTTAAAATTAAAACACATCTTGCTGTAAATTGCATTTAACAAATACACTACAACCCCTTTATAACACAGTTTGTTATAAAACGGTTTTGGATATAACATAGTTCAAAGATGGATCCAAAAAATGTATAGATTATATTGAAAAATGACCATAAATGGTCATTTTTCAATATAATCTATACATTTTTGTTCGGATATAACACGGTTGTTTAACTAACACGGTTTATGATATGGACCCCAACAATAGTGCTATAAAGAGGTTGTGGTGTACTCAAGGATACTAAATTATAGAGCAGACAGCTACTATTACACAGCTCCACCAGTATTGTGTGGCAGGTAGATGAGTCTGTCAAACATTGATGAAATTAGCCCATTAGCAAACCCAAACCAGATGTCTACAATATCAATGCACATACCAAGTTTGATGAAAATCCATCGATATTTACTCAGGTTATCATCCAGAAATGAAAATACGGACAGATGGATGAATACACAACTGACCAACATGAAACCATAATACCCCGCACTATCATTTGAAAGAGTATAAAAATAACTAGAAATGTGTATTTGGAAAATACCATGCCCCAAATAAATGCTTTTCCCTACATAATTTCAAATTTGAAAAGAGAAATAACTCTCATAAAATTGATCTGCTTATTCTCAATCTTAATCAAATAATCTACTCCTCAACCCTAGTGTCTTCCAAATATCAAAGCCCTATATCTCAAACATGTTTCTGAGATATCTTGTACACAAGAAAAAGTGTGAGGATTGGAATAATGAATGAATAAACAGACAAACAAAGGAAAAGCAGTATGCCCTTTCAACTTAATCAAAGTTTGGGGCATGAAAATAATTCTTACTTAATGCTGGTCTTGCTGACCCCGGATATGCCCACTTTTGCAAACTGTGTAGATCTAGATCAGTTGAAGAAGCCAACTGATCTGGATCTACACAGTTTGTCATTTAGTATCTGAATTCGTATCAAAAACCTGGATCAAATAATCTGATTGGCTGAAAATTAGAAGTGGGTGTGGCATCTTAATTTATTTAGCATGGCAAGGGTTAAAACACCATAATACAATTTCAAAATAATAATAATCATAATAATAATAATAATAATAATAATAATAATAAAAGTAATAATAATAATAATGATAAAAATAATAGCACTAATAAACTGTCAGACACCAGTGTTTATTGATTTTGTAAGAAGATAATGAATTTCCAGATCAGACTGCATACATGTGCAGTCTTACTGGAGCCTTCTCTGTCCACATTAATACGAGGGATGTTCGAAATGAATTGCTTATTGTCCTCTAGCTCGATATCTACGTGGGGCACGATAAAAACCAATACATACCTGTATAGGGTTATTCAATATCTACACAATGGTGTATAAATGTACATGTTAGACTAAGTGTAAGACATAAAATTTGCCATTTGAATACATGCAGTCATTGACCACTGCAGTAAAAATGGTTGGTAGAAGCGTCGACAAAAAAGATGAAATACGGACTTACATCAAAGCTCGCTCAAAACTTGGTTGTTCTTTGAAGAAGCTGATGACTGAAATTTCTACTGCTTTTGGACCTTCTTGTGTGTCTTATGACAGTTTGGCGGTGGAAAAAGAAATTTGAGTCTGGTGTAGAGTCCATCAAAAATGCACCGAAATCAGGTAGGCCAAAATCTGCATCTCGTAAAGAAATCGTTTCCAAAATAAAGGGAATCATTGAAGGAGATGCCAGATTTACAGTTCGTGATATTGCACGAAAGATAGGCATATCACTATCAACGGTTCACCTTATTTTGAAGAAGCATTTGAAAGTCAGAAAGATTTCTGCTAGATGGGTGCCATATCTGTTGACTGACGAGCAAAAGAGGCAACGGGTTAAAGTGGCCAAAAAGCTGCTTCAAATGTTTCCAAAATATGACAAAAAGCAGTTAGCCAATGTCGTCACAGGTGATGAAACCTGGGTCCATTATTTTGAGCCCGTCAGAAAGGTTAGCAATAAGATCTGGGCCACTAAACACAGCAAACGCCCAATAATTGCCAAACGTTATTTGAGTAAAAAGAAGCTTTTGTATGCAATCTTCTTCTCTGGTGAAGGAGTCGCAATAAAAGTGCCAGTGAAAAAGGGCAAAAGCATCACCGGAAAGTACTACAAAGACGTAGTACTGAAGAAACTGAAAAAGTATTATCAGAAACGATGCCCTGCCACTAGTTTTAAACATGTCCGTCTTCTACATGACAATGTCCCAGCTCATACCTCTGCAATAGTTACGGCGTTTTTGAAGAAAGAAAAAGTAACTGTTTTGCCTCACCCCCCCGTATTCCCCACACCTTGACCCATGTGTGATTTCTTTTTGTTTCCGAAATTGAAAGCATTCCTTGTTGAGCGGAAATACCAGTCCCAACAGGCACTTGGATCTGCCATTCATCAGTACCTTATTACTGTGCCCAAATCAGCGTACCGTGACGCCTTCAAGAAGTGGACACATCGGCTGAAACTTTGCATTTCTAGCCACGGGGAGTACTTCGAGGGCATGAAATGAGTACTTTTGGGCTAACTTGAAATTTGAAGTCTCCAGATAGAAATAAGCAATTCATTTCGAACATCCCTCGTATGTCTTCAAAATACCTTTTCACATGGCGCATCTCAATTGCTTTCTACTTATGTTTGGCTGTAGCAGGCTAATGGTTATATTATTTAATTATATTTACCGATATGTCCTTTCTGTGCTGCCTCATGGATAGGGTAATCTCCCCTTTTATTCTGATGCCAAAGGTCACATTTTTCCTTCTCCAGCAGTTTAATTGTATCTAGGCAACCTTTGATAGCAGCACAGTGGGCAGGGCTGTAAAGAGAATGAAATATATTGTTCAACTCTATAGAACTAAGCAATATTGTAGCAGACAACATTCTATTATTTTTTTTTATTATTATTATTTTTATGTTTCAGGGAAAATAAGACTTGGCATTTCATGTGAATCATCTGCTAAGCAGATGATTCACATCAAATGTCAAGCCTTATTTTCTAAATATTTTCTAAATATTTATAGCCTGAAACATGCTTTGCCTCTAAAAACTTTAAATTTGTGACCTTGTGCATTAAGGGTTAAAATTCATGAAGTATCAACATAAAATATATAAAGCATATGGTAAATATCCTAGGGTTCAACTTTTCTGACAAAATGGCATGTGCAAATAGCTAAGCATTGTACATTTTATATGTGCATGGCAATATATTATATAATATACTAGGCATAATTTTCAAAGTTCTGTATTTGGAAGAATACACTAGCTTCTGAAACGTTATATCAGATATCAGATTTTTTTATTTATTTTTTTTTTAATTTTTGTTATAATCAAGTTTTAAGCAATTCTGAAAAATATTGACATGTGGAAATCTTATATCTGGGTGGGGTAAAATACTCCTTACTTACAAACCTTTCTGTTTCATTATCACTACTGAGATCATCATCCTCTTCAAGTAACTGAGTTAGGAATTTTGACATAATTATTATTATTATTATTTTTATTTATAAAACTATTTAACCCTTAAAATGCCAAGAAAACCTGCATCTGAAAATGTTGTCTGTTTATGTCGTCTACTGCTTCTTCTTGCAAACTTTTCAAACATACTTTTTGCATATAGGCAAACAGTGTGGACCCAGATCATACTGCTTCTAGAGGAACAGTCTGATCTGGGTCCACACTGTTTGCAAAAATGACTTTTAAAATCACAAGTAGATGACAAAGCAGACGACAATTGTTGTGATTGGCAGTTTAAGGATTAATAGATCCACTTTCATTCAGACCCTAAGTAGTTGTTTATATTTTGCTTCTGTCCTGTCATATTCACTCACAATTAAAAATGTATACCAATAAATAATTATTTTAAAATTAATGATAATTTCCCATCACATGTATTGAATACATGTAGTCACCTCTAAAACATTTGTCCCCTAAAACATTACAATAAACTGGTGCTAATCCAGAGAAATACAGTGAAGAATAAAATTCATTTTTTAGGCTAAATAGCCACAGAAAGTAAAAAGGGCCCTGCTCAGTAAAGGCCCAGCCCAGCCCATCTATCCATTTTGACTGATCAAGGCCAATCTTTTTCATCTGTAGATTTTTCAATATACAATGTTTCTAAAGGTGAAGACCTTTCCCAGACAGAATGGGTGTACAGACTGATCTGAACCTATGTTGTTGTTATAAGAAGCCCCCTTTTGTTTGATATGACTCATATAACATATAAATTAACATGGAAATGCTGTTTGATTTTATCTATGAAACTATACATATACATTTATATAACGGATCAAAGAAATAAGAAAACTTTCAATACATCTGGTTACACAAAGCACTTTATCTGGAGCTCAATAAATTATAGTCAGACTGCATGGCAGTGCAGATCCCCTGGGCCTTCCATTACGAAAACATGCCTATTCAAATATACTGAAAATTTTATCACCAAAAAATGAAAAATTTTCAGATAAAAAATTCTGATATTTGTCATATTTCTGCTCAAAACATAGAGTGTGGGTACTTGTTAGAACCGCCTCGACGAGTTCTAACGAGTACCCATAATCTATGTTTTGAGCAGAAATAAGAAAAATAATGTATACCCCTGTAAACCCCAGTTTTACTATATAAAAGTGGGGTTTAAGGGGGTCAAAATTATATAGGCATGTTTTCGTGATGGCCTTCAGTTGTCTTATCTGTATACTATTATATTTTTCTTAAATATTGGGACAACTTTTTTTTTTTTTTCCTGTCACCTAATGGTAACCTGTTTATTCTCCCCATCCTATGGTACACACAGGATCAGGGCGGGCCAACTTAATTCCTTACCATACCTGTCCTAAAATTTCACTTCTTCATGTGTCTAAAAACTGCTAGATGAGTGCTAAGCAGAGCAGACCCTGATTAGATGCCACAATGTGGCATCTGATCTGGGTCTACACTGCTTCCTCAGGCTTGTCTGTCCCAATACCAAGGGTAAATATTGTAGCTTACATCATTATATTCATGTATAAGATTTGCATTAAAGCCATAATTAACTTTTTCAATAGATTTTCATTAACTCTATCAAAATATTTGTTTCTTATGAAGTCATCAATAACAGCTAGACCTTAGAGTTATTGTATGTGAAAATTTATACAAATTCAATTTCATATAATCCTATTATAGACACAAGAGCACATGTAATAACAATTCATTCCAAGGTTGTTATTTTGTTTAGCTCATCACAGTAACTTCCTCCTAACTTTTGACCACCACCTCACCCCATTCACTCTCATTTTATACTCATTTTCCCATTTTTACTATATGAACTGGTGAACTGGAAGGATAGCAGAGGTGTTGAATTCTGAGTAAATGAAGCCTTTCTATTATGGCTGTGCATAAAATCTCAGAAATTATTATGGAATGATTTTGTCATTCCCACTGTAAAAAGTCAAAGGCTGTGAAAGCACATTGTAATTGTCCTACCACAGCAATTCCAATGTATACCCACTATATATATTTCTGTGGAGAATTAGAAAAGCATGTTAATATTTCTTATTTGGATAAAAATCTATCTGGAGTTAAAGGGAGCTAAAACACTTTCAGGGGAGACAACTCCTTCAAAATTGTTTTTGTACCCTTCTGAAAGTGGTCTACTCTACAAGGAAAGAATTTGCTCCCAGAATTCTTTCCTTGTAGGGTGAACCCCTTTCAGAAAGGGCTTGGCATGCAGCAAAGCTAACAGGAAGTCAAAAAAGTTGTCTCCCTTTGCAGAAATGATAAAAAAAAAAATCTACAAAGTGTATCAAGTCACCTTAAAGGGAAAGCAACATCAGTGAAGAATGTATCTGAGATGAAAGATCTTAACAAGCCACACAGTTTGATGAAAAGTTGATCAAAATCATAAAAAAATCTAAGAAAGTTAATGATGTTTAATTCTTTTTTAAACCATTCTTAAGGGCACAGCCATTTTGAATATTTAATGATATTCTAAAAACTCTAAACTATTAAATAATTTTTTGTGGGGAGGGGGGGGGATGTGGGGGAGAGAAAACAGTGCAGTTTTTTATTAAACCCATTAACGTCTAGAGAAGAAGCTATATACATGAATAAAGATCGAGGCACACAGTATTGCACATATTAAGTAGTTAAGTTTTGCATATTTAATTAGGGCTTTCAAGTCTAATGTTACAATATACAAATGACAAGTAATAACGCTTTTAACCCGATATATCAAATGACACATTCTCCTTCTCTTTGTGAAACTTGTACTGCTATTCTAATTCATCTTATTCAACCTTAAAAATCCTCTAGGGAAGGGCTATGGGTTCCAATTCCTTTCCCAAGGATCTATTACGATCTGGACAGCTACATTAACAAATATTCTTTCTACTATTTCTTTCTTTCCAGATAAATTTGTAGTACTGATTCTTTTCGCTTGTATATGCTGTATTATCTATTTTTTTGTCTTCACACTATATATATCTGATAAGCCAACTACTATTGCACTTGACTTAAACTATAACAACAGTTAATCTTATATATTTTATTCTATTATTCAGACATAATATGTTTATTTGTGCTCTAAATCACTCCTAGATATAGTATAAATATCATGATAATGCAGTTTGGAAAAATTAATAACGTAAAGGTGCATTATGAAAACATGTCTATTCAAATATATAGAGAATTTTACCATCAAAAAATGAGAACTTTCAGATGAAAAATTCTGGTAGTTTTCATATTTCTGCTAAAAACATAGATTGTGGGTACTTGTTAAAACTGCCTGGATGAGTGTATGTTTTTAAACAGAAATAAGAAAATTAATGTTTACCCCTGTAAATCCCAGTTTTACTGTATAAAAGTGGGGTTTAAGAGGTAGTCAAAACTATAGAGGCATGTTTTCGTGATTGATACAGACTAAAAATGTCTAGACTTCTTTCTGAATCCCATTAGTATAATTGTGCCTATATTTTCTGTATAATTATTGCATAAAAAGCAGTGCCGCACGTTATTAACAGCCGTGCATTAACCGGCGAAAAGCCGTGTATTAATAAGGCAATTCACATGCTATTAATGCACGGCTACGCAACTTTCAATATGATCGTACCGGGGCCACAGATTTGCTGCCATTACGAGATGTGTACTGCCCGGCCCTAGAACAAGCATAGTCAGTGGAAATTGCGTTCGCGAGACATCAGTGAAAAGGTGAAACAAAATAGTGCAAGAAATAATGCGAAATGTAGCAAATGTTTTCAGTTTTTATGCAATAATAGCGATCAAACATGGTTTTTCAATGCATTAACATTTACCACCTCCCACGGGACCTAGTGAATGTTAATGCATGAAAAACCATGTTTGATCCCTATATTGATATATACTATGTATTATACAATAAAACTGCAAGCCATGCACCATGCCCCGCCACACAGGGATATATTCCCTATACACTCTGTAGTATAAGGGCTGAAAACAATCTAAGTTAAACATGAAGAGAAGCAATAAACAGTTATTTCAGAAGTCCAAAAAAAAAACAAAAAAAAACACAAAAAAGTCTAAGTTAAAAATGCAATAAAAAGGTGATAAAAAATAATTTCAGGATTCTGAAAAAGACAATATGCATATCTTCAGACCATCCTAAAAGCGTGTGTAAAGTTTCAAAAGGATCGGCCTGAAACTGTAGGAGGAGTTGCACGTACAAGGTACATACTCCCTATACATTTCTGAAGTATTAGGGCTCGAAAAAAGTCTAAGTTAAAAATGCAAAAAATGTAATAAAAAATAATTTCAGGATTCTGAAAAAACAATATGCATATCTTCAGACCATCCTTAAAGCACTTGTAAAGTTTCAAAGGCTCGAAGAAAGTCTGTTAAAAATGCAAAAAATGTAATAAAAAATAATTTCAGGATTCTGAAAAAAACAATATGCATATCTTCAGACCATCCTTAAAGCACCTGTAAAGTTTCAAAAGGATTAGCCAAAAACTGTAGGAGGAGTTGCGCATACAAGGTACATACTCCCTATACATTTCTGTAGTATTAGGGCTCGAAAAAAGTCTAAGTTAGAAATGAAAAACAATGTGATAAAAAATAATTTCAGGATTCTGAAAAAACAATATGCATATCTTCAGACCATCCTAAAAGCGCTTGTAAAGTTTGAAAAGGATTGGCCTAAAACTGTAGGAGGAGTTGCGGGCACACGAAGGGTGGGGGCGCTGACGGACGGACGGGCGTTCTCACAAATGGACATTTAGGTGGCTAGGCATTCGCATAATGACTACATAAGTGGCAAACTCTTAAGCGGCAAGCCACGTAAGAGCAAATGTTTACCACTTAAATGTCAAATCTACGGAATAAATCCCATATGCACTCACGAATGACTACTTAAGTGGAAAAATGTCCAAATTTTTTGCCGCCTAAGTAGCTGGACGTGAGTGCGGACGGACAGACGGATGGATGGACGGACGGACACTCAAAATTTCATAGGGTATAACATAATACCCAGCCACTGTTTTGGTAGCGGGGCATAATAAAATGTTGTTTAAACCAAATAGGGCTTTAATGACATCATAAATTCTCAACCCTCAATAATTTTCTTATTAATTACAAAAACAAGCCTATTCAAATATACTGAAAATTTTACAACCATAAAAGGAAAATGTTCAGATAAAAAATTCTGATATTTTTCATACTTCTGCTCAAAACATAGACTGTGGGTACTCCTTAGAACTGCTAAAGAGAACTGCAAGGCAGTTCTAACGAGTACCCACAATCTATGTTTTTTAGCAAAATGAGAAAATAATGTAAACCCCAGTTTTACTATATAAAAGTGGGCTTTAAGGGGGTCAAATTTTCGTGATGACTTGTCTAATTTGGATCAAACTGCATTAAAATGAATGGTTTATTAAGGTCTTTCATCTCAGATACAATATTTATCAATGTTGTCGGTTCCCGAACTTCCATTACGAAAACATGTCTATTCAAATATACTGAAAATTTTATCACCCAAAAAATTAAAATTTTCAGATAAAAAATTCAGATATTTTTCTTGTTTCTGTTCAAAACATAGATTGTGGGTACTCGTTAGAACCGCCTCGATGAGGCAGTTCTAACGAGTACCCACAATCTATGTTTTAAGCAGAAATAAGAAAAATAATGTATACCCCTGTAAACCCCAGTTTTACTACATAACAGTGGGGTTTAAGGGGGTCAAAATTATATAGGCGTGTTTTTGTGATGCCCTTTAAAGTCTCTTATCTTATGGGACACCTCATCTACATACTTTCTTCCTCTATCATCAATGTGGTTAGGGTCAGCCTTGGCATTCAACAACAGCTT
Source organism: Anodontia alba (assembly GCA_964016985.1). Taxonomy (NCBI): domain Eukaryota; kingdom Metazoa; phylum Mollusca; class Bivalvia; order Lucinida; family Lucinidae; genus Anodontia; species Anodontia alba. The sequence goes on from OZ024823.1 coordinate 119,883,738, forward strand.
TGTGCATTCTTTATTGCCGAGAGTGATAGCGTAGAAGAGGGCAGTACACTGGTTTCTATCCACTAGGTTTATAGTGGCACCGTGTCTCCGTAAAACATCTATACAGTCGGTGTGGCCTCGACTTGCAGCACAGTGGAGAGCTGTAACAAGTTAAGACAGAATTTTGACATAAAAGCATTGTATACTGAAACTCCTTTATAAGAGGGTTCATCATAAGACTAAAAGTGTTTTTTTTTATTTGGGTTTTACGGCCCTTTCAAGAATATTTCACTTATATCGAGCTGATCACTCATCAAAGGTGGGTAAAAACCGGAGAACCTGGGGAAAAATCACCTGACCATCCGTAAGCAGAACTTGGCTTTCCCGCATGTGACCAGAGCAAGGCTCCAACCACAGCAATGAGAAACCTCATGGATTAAGAGTCCATAGGGCCAAAAGTGTTGCATCTAAACAAAAATGTATATATTAAATAAAAAAATAACCATTTATGGTATGGTCATTTTTCTATATAATTTATACATTTTTGTTGTGGTCATTTTTCTATATACAGTTGACTCTCGTTATCTTGAAGTCCAAGGGACTCTCTGGAATACTTCGAGATATCCGTACCTCGACATATCAGACTGGCGGAATTGAGGAAAACAATAAATCGAACAACCACATTTAATAAATGAATATGTAATTTGACTCCTGAAGTTAATAGATATATTGAAAATATTGTGGAAAAGAGGAGAAATTGCTCCTTAGGAGCAATTTCTCCTCTTTTCCACAATATTGTGATACCTGTTGTTAGATTCCCATGTTAGAACAGGGACCAGATTTTCACTTCGAGATAAGCGGTTGTTCGAGATAAGCAATGTCGAGATAACGAGAGTCAGACTGTAATCTATACATTTTTGCATTTTCACTTATATCGAGCTGATCACTCATCAAAGGTGGGTAAAAACCGGAGAACCCGGGGAAAAATCACCTGACCATCCGTAAGCAGAACTTGGCTTTCCCGCATGTGACCAGAGCAAGGCTCCAACCACAGCAATGAGAAACCTCATGGATTAAGAGTCCATAGGGCCAAAAGTGTTGCATCTAAACAAAAATGTATATATTAAATAAAAAAATAACCATTTATGGTATGGTCATTTTTCTATATAATTTATACATTTTTGTTGTGGTCATTTTTCTATATACAGTTGACTCTCGTTATCTTGAAGTCCAAGGGACTCTCTGGAATACTTTGAGATATCCGTACCTCGACATATCAGACTGGCGGAATTGAGGAAAACAATAAATCGAACAACCACATTTAATAAATGAATATGTAATTTGACTCCTGAAGTTAATAGATATATTGAAAATATTGTGGAAAAGAGGAGAAATTGCTCCTTAGGAGCAATTTCTCCTCTTTTCCACAATATTGTGATACCTGTTGTTAGATTCCCATGTTAGAACAGGGACCAGATTTTCACTTCGAGATAAGCGGTTGTTCGAGATAAGCAATGTCGAGATAACGAGAGTCAGACTGTAATCTATACATTTTTGCTGGGTACAGCATGGCTGTTTAGCTAACATGTGTTTTGCTTTGGGTCCCAACAATAGTATTATAAAGAGGTTGGGGGGTACTGATTCCTACAAAGTTCTAGATAAGGCACTTCTGTCAACTGAAAAGTACTAAATTATTTTTCTTATTTCTCCATGCATTACGAAAACAGGCCTATTCAAATATATAGAAAATTTTACCTTCAAAAATATAAAATTTTCAGATAAAAAATCTGATAATTTTCATATTTCTGCTCAAAACATAGATTGTGGGTACTCGTTAGAACCGCCTCGCCGAGGCGGTTCTAACGAGTACCCACAATCTATGTTTTTGAGCAGAAATAAGAAAAATAATTCATACCCCTGTAAACCCCAGTTTTACTTTATAAAAGTGGGGTTTAAGGGGGTCAATATTATATAGGCGTGTTTTCGTGATGAAAATGCATTTTGTGGGTACTCATTAGAAAATCTTCAGTGAGGCCTATCTAATAAATACCCACAACATATGTTTTTATGAAGATACAAAAAACATACTCAAAGGCAATAAAATGTATACAGCTTTTATTTTTGAATACCGGCTCATGTGTAAATATTTTCATTAAAATTTTTTCATAGTCATTTTTGCCAAAACTCTAGCTATGCAAAAACAAAGGTTAATTCTTTTGTGGCCATAAATTATGGAATTATGGGCCCTTAATCAAAAACAGCATTTCCAGTCATAACTCACTTTGTGTAAGACAAATTGCACTCTGCATTTCATAAGTGACTTCAACAAATGTCTGCGAGTAAAACTATACCATTATTTAATCCGGAATCTTAATCAAATGGTGTCAAACTTAATTTGAAGTTCTACTCATCTCAAATTATCTCCCTCTGAATGACAAACAAAGGGAATTAAAAGGGTCTGTGTCTCAGTTGGTGTTGGACGTTTTCACTTGGAATTTTTTTTAAACTTGTTGCTTGCCTTGGCATCTTTGTCCTAAAGTCAGATGAAATCTCCTAAAACCCTTATTAAAAATAAAATTGGCAATAAATGTCCCATAGAAACTCAGTGCATTCCACCATAAGAGAAACTTATCAAAAATTATTATGTCAAAAAGTTATGTCAAAAAACAACTTTTTAGGTACAGAAATTTTGACACTGCAGTTGCTTCTAGAAATTTTCAAAACAAGGCAAGTGCACCAACTCATTTCCGATGTGCATAAAGTTTTTTTGCCACCAGAAATTGCCAAGTTTGTAAGATAATGAGAAGTCGCGAAAAACTGATTACACCAAAGATTTGATTTTTAATTATACACTCATTAAGTCACTTAGAGTAAACCTATGCTAATTTTAACTTTCAAATAGCACTGAATATGTGTACAGCTCCTAATAGCTATATACGATGTATTTATCTCTTTGACTGCAAAGTAAGTTTGCAAACATTTCTTTGTCTGCCATTATTCAAACATGTGGCTGTTTTAAGGTATTCTTGGTACTGTTCCTATGAGAGTTCAGCAAGAATACAACGTAAATGTTCTCAGTACTATTCATCATCCAATCAACTGGCTTTCTTGCATTGTAAATGGTCCGGAAAAAACTGAGTTTTCATCAACAATTAATAAATGACAAAGCCAGAAACCGGAAGTTTTAAAAACCGAAATACCACTGAATTAACCAAAAGGTGCCATATTTCTGCAGAGCGCATATTGTACTACGCATTGGGATGCAGATTTAGCACCAAGTTCTTAAAATCCTGCAATCCCGCACTCCGGAATCAGCTCGCACTGTACTCCTTGATGCATTTGAAGGTAAAACATGTCCTTACAGGATTACTATCCGCCTATCGGCTCAATGCATTAAAGTGCATAAATGTAATCTCCATTTTCCAATTTCATGTTTAAAGGGAAGCTGCTCATGTACAAATATTGATTCAGACCCCTTATTTGTTTCAACTGATGTCATTTCCTTGCACTTTGATAGAATGTCCGGAAAATTGCTGCAAATTATGCATAACTAATTATTCTTTACACTGACATCTGAGATTTATATAGATATGTAAAGCTCTGATGAAAAGTCAAAAATGATTTCCTGTATACTTATTTTGCTCCTAAGTACCGTATTTACCGTATATATTCAGACAGACAGGTCTGAGCAAACAGTGTAGATTCAGATAAGATGCCACAGAATGCGGCATCTCATCAGGGTATACATTGTTTGCCACCCATCCAGCAATTTTTAGACACAACATCGACAGTAAATTGTTATTCTTCAAATTTTAGAAAAAGTATGGTAAGGAGTTGATGTGTCCGAATACTTAGGGTAAATTTGGTAACTACGATATGTATCTGGATATTTCTCTTATCTAGAGCTATGTCTAAGAACAGGGGATTTATTCCATACTAACATAGTTCTTCTACTACTTTTAAGCCTTGCCATGCTGAATTATGATGCCATGCCCACTTCTAATTTTCAGCCAATCAGACTTCTTGATCCATGTCATTGATAAAAATTCACATACTTAATGACAAACAGTGCAGATCCAGTTCTGCTGGCTTCTTCAGAAGCCAAGGTAGGGTATATCCCAGTTCAGCAGGACCAGGGTTAAACTGAGGATGGGGAGGAGGGAGGGCCAACTCTTAAAAGAAAGATGATGATGATGATGATTTGGTGTTTTATGTCCCTTTCAACATTATTTAAGTCATATAGAAACAATCATTATAGGGTGTATTCAAAGGCTCTGTTCAGTGAAGCCCCATACAAGCATCATGAAAACATGCCTACCGTATTCTACCTAATTACCGCACTGTGCGCTTAGGTTTTTCAAAATTACTGGGAACACTCAGTTGTGGTAAAATATGTATTTACCTACTAAGGATACACTATAAAAAAGATCAGAAAAGGACTTATTTGATGATGATTATGCGATTTTTTCTGACTTTCTTTATTAAGGCATATGTTGTGGGTGCTCATTTGAATTGCATCCACAAGTCGATGCAATTCAAATGAGTAACCACAACATATGCCTTTATAAAGAAGTAAAGAAAAAGTACACTGGCTGTAATCTGAAGACTACGGAATTTCTTGACTGTGCGCTTATAAAAAAAAATGAAATTTTTAGATAAAAATTCTGATATTTTTCATATTTCTGCTCAAAACATCGATTGTGTTTACTCATTAGAACTGCCTTACCGAGGCAGTTCTAATGAGAACCCACAATCTATGTTTTTAAAATATATATACCCATGTAAACCCCAGTTTTACTATACAAAAGTGGGGTTAAAGGGAGTCAAAATGACTTCTGCCTCCAGTGGGATTCAAACCCAGGACCTTGTGATCCAAAGGGTTGAGCTAACCACTTGGCCACCCACACACTTCCTTAACCTTTGGCCTGCTGAACATGGATATACCCTGCCTTTGCAAACAGTGTAGATCCAGATCAGTTGGCTTCTGAAGAAGCCAACTGATCTGGATTTGCACTGTTTGCCATTCAGTATGTGAATTTATATCAATAATTTGAATTAAGTAATCTGATTGGCTGAAAATTAGAAGAGGGCATAGCATCTTGATTTATTCAGCATGACAAGGGTTAAAGGAAAGAATTTGCTCCAATAGAGCAAATTCTTTGCTATAAGAGCAGGCCCGTTTTAGAAGAGAATCAAATACTTTCAGGTTGGAGTGACTTTCCTTGGAAAAGGCAATGTATCCATTAACCTTAAGTAAATCAACAGGAACCTACCAGTGAGTCCATCTTTATCCACAGCATCTATTTTAGCACCAGCCTTTAACAATAATCTACAGGATTCTGAGTTACCTGAAAATATGAAAAATATGTACACATATGAGCCAGCATATGACAAAATATACCATAAGACCTGTGTGACAAAATCTACAATAAGACCTGTGTGACAAAATCTACAATAAGACCTGTGTGACAAAATCTACAATAAGACCTGTGTGACAAAATCTACAATAAGACCTGTGTGACCAGCCTGAACATCTACTCAGTATGGCATGGGTCACATTTATCCCTCTTTGGATAGCCCAGAGGCAGTAGAAGCCATCAACAAAGACTCTGATCAGACTATACTGGATAACCTTGAATACAAATTTAGAGTTGTCTGAGAGAAGATTCCTCTCCCCTAACTGTACAAAAACCTTTACCATACTTAACCCTTCTCTTGCTGAACACGACATGCCCTGTCTTAGCAAACAGTGTAGATCCAGATCAGTTGGCTTGAAGAAGCCAACTGATCTGGATCTGCACTGTTTGTCAATAAATATGTGAATTTCTATCATAAACCCAGGTCAAGTAATCTGATTGGCTGGAAATTAGAAGTGAGTGTGACATCTTTAATTAACAAGGGTTAACAGGAAAGTTCTTTTTTTTTTCTTTTTTTTTTTTTGCTTTTTTCTTATATATATAGAAGTTGGCCTAACCCATGAAAATGAATACATCATGCTCCACTCTCTAGTAGGTAAAAGGCATAGAATGTGACCAAAAGTGATTATTTTATTAAAAAATGTTCACTAATATTGAACAGTTTACTGTATTTACCCTAAATATTCAGACTTATTTACTAGAAAACATTGTTCATTCTGCATATATGATACTGACATGGCTTTCGAGCACATATCACTATTTCAGTGTGAATAAGCTGTAGCAAGCTAAAATCAGCCAAAACCCATATCACACCCTAGGGCGAAAAACCCAGATTCAAAGCACTTGTGGCAGTCTTGCCTTTGACTGTTCTATTCAATAAAACACAGCCCACACAACTAGTCATCAGACACCATCTTGTCATTTTCGCCGCCCTGCAACAATGTCAACACACATGATATGAAAATTGCCATATAATAATCTCCAGTTACCATTCTTGTCCTAATTTTTTAAAAAGTCTATTTTACTTTCTATTGGTATGTCTAAAAATGGCTGCATGCACAGCAAACAGTGTAGACCCTGATCAGATGCTGCAATCTGCAGCATCTGATCAGGGTCTACATTGTTTACTCAGGTTTGTGTGTCTGAATATTTAGGGCAAAGACTATACAGACAGCAAGATAGCTTCTTCTCAAGTTTCCTTCTAACTTACCAGAACAAGCAGCCCATAGCAATGGCTGTCTCCCAGCATCATCTACAACTTCTAAAGGCACACGGGCATCAATAAATTTCTTCAAAACTTTCTCTGAGATTTTAGAATCCGAGACTCCAGCGTTGGTGCCATTCATCTGAGCTGCGTAGTGTATTGGGTAGGCTTGGTGTGAGTCGGGGGAAGATAAATCTGCCTTGTGTTCTATCAACTCTTCCAACATCTTTAGATGACCACATACTACAATAAAGTATGATAAACTTTAAAAATGCACTAAAAATGTTTAGAGGAAATGAACTCTACAAACAAAATGCTTTTGTTCAGATCCTCTGTAGTTTATTGTTAGACACTTGTTATACTGTATGTGTCATTAATGTACATGTTATTGAAAAAGAAATAAATATTTAAACCAAAAATGTTTACCATCGTTATTCTAAATATTTGGAGAGACGTGCCTGAGCAGTTTGATCAGGGTCTGCACTGTTTGAAATTCAGCTGCCAGAAATTAAGGCAGTCAAATGGACATCTTGACTGTCAGAACACACACGGTAGTAGTTATTGTTTCCAAGAGTAAATTATACAGAGGTAGATGCATAATAAGTTTGTAGTACAGAAAATATCCCCTTCATCCACCCCTCCCCCCACCACACCTGCCCTTGAGAGATTTTTATATCGGATTAACTGATTAACAAACAGGTGCATTAGCATGAGCTTGTTTATAAGATTTGCAAGTCTTGAGGGAACTATTTCCTATATTTTAAACTCAAGGTGTATTAACCCTTGTCCTGCTGAACTCGGATATACCCTGCATTTGCAAACAGTGTAGATCCAGATAAGTTGGCTTCTGAAGAAGCCAACTGATCTAGATCTGCACTGTTTGCCATTAAGTGTTAGAATTTATAACAAAAATCCGGATCAAGTAATCTGATTGGCTGAAAATTAGAAGTGGGCGTGGCATCTTAATTTATTCAGCAGGACAAGGGTTAAGTTATATATTGCATATTATAAATATGACTTTTCTTCTTCAGACTATTATACCCTCTTGATATTTTCAAATGACCTTAATAAGTTTTGCAATGTTACATCATCTATACTTGGCCCGTGGCATGACAGGGTTCTAAAGGAACTATTCCTTTGCTCTTTGAGGAAATATTTCCTGTTGTTGTTATTGTGCAATTTTTAACGCTACCAGGCACCTGAGGAACATGGAGGCAGCGGCGATTGTAATGTACATGTATTTGTACAGCCTTGCTTCCATGGATCACCCATGCACACTTGATGCCGCTGTCTGTCACCAAGCGCCGCCTTGTCCACTTTATACTTAACCCAGGGAACATCCAGTATGAGCTAGGTGTAATAATGGTCTGAAAATTGTCTCAACCCGGGCGGGATTCGAACCCACGCTATCCCGCATGAAAGTCGAGTGCACTAACCACTAGGCCACCCAGCCCACAAAAAAATGTTTCCTACTAGGAATTATAAATTATATTTCCCACAGAAATTACTAAAAGTAGCTTCTGATATGTAATATAATGCAATCACGACTATCCGACATATTCAAAAATAAATATGAAGAATCAGAACAGTAAATGGTCTAAAAAGTCAAACACTAAATGTCAGTTTCAAACAAAGAAAGCAGGGCTAATTTTTTTTTTTTTAAGGAAATGATCATTTTTACAAAGGGAGGCAATTAAATGACATGTCTTTGCAAAAATTTGTTACTTCCGTTTGCTTATAAAATAGTAAAGTTTGAGGCAGCTAAATCTGAGGTAACAATACTTAGTTTAACTAAGACTATCCATCTTTGAATTCTAAATGTTGTAGCCAAAGTCTCTCTTCTCATCAGAGATTGGAACTTAACACTGAAAACATGCAGGCCATTACAAAAACACCCCTATTCAAATATATAGAAAATTTCACCTCCAAAAACTGAATTTTTTCAGATAAAAAACTCTAATGCTTTTTCATATTTCTGCTCAAAACATAGATTGTGGGTACTCGTTAGAACTGCCTCACTGAGGCAGCTCTAACGAGTACCCACAAATCTATGTTTTCGAACAAAATAAAAAAAATAATGTTTACCCATGTAAACCCCAGTTTTACTATATAAAAGTGGGGTTTAAGGGGGTCAAAATTATATAGGCGTGTTTTTGTGATGCTAATTTGGCTTATACAACCGCTTGCATTTTAACTATACCACTCTCTGGGTAACTTCACCAGATAACAAACTGATGATACCTTTCTTATTTTTCGCAGAAATTAAAGCTTTGACATGTCAAGCAAATTGTGTTCTTAGAGCCTGACAGTTTGCATGAAATGTCAAAGCCTATTTTTGGAGAAAAATAAGAAAAAATGTTTCAAAATATTGTCTTTTTAGGAAGACAATTTGCATGAAAAGTCAAAACCTATTTTCAGAGAAAAAATAAGAAATATATTAATTTTTGTAAATGTTGCCATGACTGCTGGCTTCTAATTTATCATTGAAAATCTAACTTTAACACTTAGCAAGCTGGGTATAAATGGCAAGAGATAACAATTTGATTTTTTTTTTTCTCATTTTTTTCCTAAAAATAGAATTTGACAGTTCATGCTAATTGTCTCCTTATTATGCTAATTGTCTCCTTAGGAGACAATTAACATGAAATGCCAAAGCCTATTTTCTGGGAACAATAAGGAAAATATTTAATGAAAATTGTCAATAAGCAGCACTTATTCGATACCCCCCACATAAAGTATAAAACCTTTACCTAACAAAAAAATTTATGTTTCAAAGTGCCGGCGTGACCTTGAAAATAAAGTCAAGGTCACTGAAATCTAATAAAACCAGCAACTGGTTAAAGAGATAGTGTGTATACAAACTTTTTACTGCATTAACAAGGCTCACTTTTTGAGTATTTATACTGTAGTGACCTTGAAAATTAGGTCAAAATCATCAAAATCTAATCACTTCTTTCCCCAATCCTGATGATGTATCTGTGCTAGTTTGGTCAAATTCCAGCCATTGGTTAAAGAGATAATGTGCACACAAACTTTTTACTGCATTAACAATGCTCACTCTTTTGAGTATTTATAGTGTAGTGACCTTGAAAATAAGGTCATGGTCACCAAAATCTAACCACTTCTTTGTCCCATTCTTATGATGTATCTGTGCTAGTTTGGTCTATTTCCAGCCATTGGTTAAAGAGATATTGTGCACACAAACTTTTTTCTTCATTAACATGGCTCATTTTTGAGTATTTATAATGTGGTGACCTTGAAAATAAGGTCAAGTCACCAAAATCTAATCACTTCTTTCCCCCATCCTGATAATGTATCTGTGGTCAAATTCCATTCATTAGTTAAAGAGATAATGTGCACACAAACTATATACTGCATTAACAAGGCTCACTTTTTTGAGTATTTATAGTGTAGTGACCTTGAAAATAAGGTCAAGGTCACCAAAATCTAATCACTTCTTTGCCCCATCCTTATGATGTACCTGTGCTAGTTGGTCAAATTCCAGCCATTGGCTAAAGAGATACTGTGCACACAAACATTTTACTTCATTAACAAGCCTCCTTTAGGCTCCTTTTTTTGAGTATTTATAATGTGACCTTGAAAATAAGGTCAAGGTCACCAAAATCTAATCACTTCTTTCCCCCATACTGATGATTTATCTGTGCTAGTTTAGTTAAATTCCATCCATTGGTTAAAGAAATAATGTGAACACAAACTTTTTACTGCATTAACAAGGCTCACTTTTTTGAGTATTTATTGTGAAGTGACCTTGAAAATAAAGTCAAGGTCACCAAAATCTAATCACTTCTTTGCCCTATCCTTATGATGTATCTGTGCTAGTTCAGTCAAATTCCAGCCATTGGTTAAAGAGATATTGTGCACACAAACTTTTTACTGCATTAACAAGGATCCTTTAGGCTCCTTTTGAGTATTTATAATGTAGTGACCTTGAAAATACGGTCAAGGTCACCAAAATCTAATCACTTCTTTCCCCCATCCTGATGATGTATCTGTGCTAGTTTGGTCAAATTCCAGCCATTGGTTAAAGAGATAGTGTGCAAACAAACTTTTTTCTGCATTAAGAAAAAAATTACAAAGGGCAATAACTCCAAGAGAATTGGCCCCTAGCCCTTACTTTCTCTCATGTAGGTACATCTTATTGATATCAATGTGTCTGCAGAAACATGAATATCCATCTCTGAATTTTCAAGATATTAGGAAAAAAACCAGCGTCGCGGACGGACACACGTACGGATGGACAGACAATGTGAAAACAGTATACCGTTTGCGGGGGGTATAAAAATGTTGTCATGATTGTTGATCTCTAACAAATCACTGAGATCTAATTTTAAGCCTGTATAAGAATATAAATCCATATATGTCAATAATCTCTGACAAAGAGATCAACTGTCAAGTATTTGTCTGTTTATGAAAACATAATGAAATAGGATCTTTACAAAGAAGGCTTTCTTTTTAGATTATGACGACACAATATGATACAGACTGAAATCATTAAAATCTATTTTGTGAAGTCTAATTCTTCTCTGCTTTACTAAAAAAAACTTCTATAATAGAATGTTGGCTGTGAAGTTCTGTGGTTTAATTGGGATTCTGTATAGAGGAGAATGTCATCAGAAACAGATATCAATCTAGTAAGCCATTGAAAGTGCTTCTTGGAAATGCGCAATTGCATCTGGAGTCAGTTCAAAGGACAGAAGGTTCCTCTCTCACAGTTCAGTACATTTTTGCTAACAATATCTAGGGCTAATTCAGCAGAAGACATTTTGAAATATTTTTATTTCCCTCCAAAAAAAAACAGGATTTGATATATCATGCAAATTGTCCTCATGAGACAATTTATATGAAATGTCAAAGCCTGTTTTCTGGGACAAAATAAGAAAAATATTTCAGTATGTTGTCTGCTGAAGATTTCAGCCAGAGTGCTAAGCCTTAAAAGAATATCATGAAAGCTGACCGCATAATCTGCGAAGAGCAACTACTACTTCTTCTTGTGACCCACTTCAATGATAGATTACTTCCCTTGCTACAAGTGCAACACTGCATCTATAAGCAGGTGGTTCGACCTGGCCGATTTTACAACATTTTTTTTTATTAATGAGACAACTTTTGTGACTTCCTGTTTTCTTTTTTACATATGTCCCCTTACTGAATCTTGCTGAACCAACTAGGTTGTGATGAAATTCAGAATATTCACTTAATAAGTGCACACAATTCACTGTTGTATGGACTGTCTGTCTTTCAAAAAATTGTGCCTTTGAAGTGCAATGGATAATCAGATGCTTGGACCATCAATATTGACATTTGACCATCAATACTGATATTTAATCATAACACTAATAATTTAAGCATACTTGGTGGAAGTATCTACAATAACTAGAATGCGTATGGAGTTCACAGTCTTATGGTAAAAGGCAGTATTAAATAGACATATTTTTTGCACTCAATCATTTTTCGCTACATTATGCACTCATTGTGATTTTGTCATACATCTGAACAAATGTTACCATCACGAAAACACACCTATATAATTTTGACCCCCTTATACCCCACTTTTATATAGTAAAACTGGGGTTTACAGGAGTATACATTTTTTTTCTTATTTCTGCTCAAAAACATAGATTGTGGGTACTCGTTAGAACCGCCTCGGCGAGGCGGTTCTAAGTACCCACAATCTATGTTTTGAGCATAAATATGAAAAAATATCAGAATTTTTATCTGAAAATTTTCATTTTTTGGTGGTAAAATTTTCAGTATATTTGAATAGGCGTGTTTTCGTAATGAACTGCCAATTTAGTACGTATACACACAGAGGGGAGGGGAGTGGTAGGCAGCAGGGCTGCGGGGCAGAGACATAATGTTGTATTTAAATTTCAAGGAAAGGTACATCTTCTTAAACTCTGTTGTGTTACATGAGTACAGATATCAGATCCATAAAGCAAGTGACACCACTGGGAGCGCAATATGACCATTCTAGAGTATACTTTTCCTATGGACCAATAAGAGAAATATTAACATTTCTATCTCCAAATTAACTATACTTTTCTGCTATAATCAATAAAGCAGTACAGTTTGTTAGTCTGTTTCTGCTAAATATTAGTGCGATATCAAATGTACAGGCAACTGTTTAGCTTGGTGTACAAAATTAAAGGCATTTTAAATTAGCACCTAATAATAATGACAAATTCTATACTTTGCAGTATCGTCAAATCTAAGCATTGTTAATCTTATCACTTATATATATTTATTGTGGGTACTCATTAGAAGTGCCTCAATGAGGCACTTCTAATGAGTACCCACAATATATGTTTTTAATGAAGAAATAAGAAAACTTTTTATCTGGTTACCGAATTTATCTATAGTTAAATTTTTTACTAAATTTAATGCAAGTTTTCAGCTTTTATCAACTATTGCTATAAGATAAACTTAATTTAAAAATTTATAAAAAGTGATGCAAAACTTTTTTGTAGTGCATGAACTAAGCTGTGCATGAATATCACCTGAAGTCTTAGTCCCTAGAAAAATTTAAATGAAAATTATAAAGCTAAAACAATACATGTACACCACAACTTCTTTATAACACCATTGTTGGGGTCCATAGCATAAACTGTGAGTTAACCATGTTATATCCAAACAAAAATGTATAGATTATATTGAAAAATGACCATTCATGGTCATTTTTCAATATAATCTATACATTTTTGGGATCCATCTTTGAACCATGTTATATCCAAAATCATGTTATAATGAACCATGTTATAAAGAGGTTGTAGCGTATTTGGTAGTTACCCTAAGTACTTGTACAGACAGGTTTGTGAAAACCATGTAGTCCCAGAACAGATACTGTGAAATGCAGCATCTGATTAGAATTGTATTGCCACTTATCTAGCATTTTCGACATGTCAACAGACAGGCAGTAAAATGGACTAATGTTGAAATTTTTCGACAATAATTATTGTGGTACACAGACGAGTGGTCCAAATGTTTAAGGTAAATATGGTACCCCAGGTATGATCCTTACAGAAAGATACAAAATACTTCTACCTAACCCTGGTCCTGCTGAACTCGGATATGTCCTGCCTTTGCAAACTGTGTAGATCCAGATCAGAAGGCTTCTGAAGAAGCCAACTGATCTGGACCTGCACTGTTTGCCATTAAGTATGTGAATTTATATCAACAATCTGGATCAAATAACCTGATGGCAGAAAATTAGAAATGGAGTGGCATCTTAATTTATTCAGCATGACTGGGGTTAACACCTCATAAAATAACCATATGTATCTGTCATATAAAAGGATTTGTTAAGCTGGAATGATTTTACTTATTTGTCCATAAAAACATTATATTGTGGTAACTAAACAGAAGTATCTTGCTGAGGCATTTCTGAAGAGTACCCATAACATGTTGTTTGTTTTAGAACTAGGGCCCAAAATTACTTATGAAATACTCCTCCTTCCACAGTCATCTGATATTTATCAGTGTTTCAGATCATTATAGCACAAGTATAGGTTACTGCAGAGTTTTAAATTTCGAGCCCTCAGGCAAAAATTTAAAAAATGCAATAACCAATTTGTGGCAATAACCCTTTAGGACCATATCTTACAGATACCATAATGAGATTGACCACAGTGTACACTGATCATGTCTTTATCAAGGATATAATGTTACTTTTGATGGCTTATGGCAACATTACTTTTTTTCTGATTTCTTTATACCATTACCCTTAATATTGAACCACTTTAACTCCTTACCATACTTGTCCTAAAATTTCAACAACTCTTTTTGACTACCTGCAGATGGCAAACACTGCAGTCCCTCTTATTCAGGAGCAGTTTGATCTGGGTTTACAGTGTGTGCAGGGGTAAGTCTGTCCGAATATTTTGCGTATAATATTAGATTTCACTAAAAATATTCTCTCTCAATGAAAATATAACATTGTGACATCTCAGCAGAAAAATCTCTGTGAGATGCCGCAAGATATGCAGTCATTGAGAGACAGAAAGATACCAATATTTTTAAAAGGTTACTGATACACTTTCATTGGAGGCAACTGTCAAAATTGTTTTAGCATCTCTCCCGTAAAGGAGTCTACTCTAAAAGGAAAGAATTGGCTCCCCTAGGGAGCCAATTCTTTCCTTTTAGAGAAGATTCTTTGCAGAAAGGATGTGATGTGCAGGAGAACAAACAGAAATTCACAAAAGTTATCTCCCTTGTGAAAAATGGTGGAAAATCTACCAAGTATATCGAGTCCCTTTCATTCAGAAAAAAAACAAACAAAAAAAAACCATTATCTACAGTCTTATTGAGGTAAAAAGTACAAAATTCACATACATGAAACAGCCACGTATTAGTTCACTTTTTCCTTCAAGACAGTTGATACATTTAAAGCCAATTACAGACAAAAAATGTATTTGACCTAAGTATTTTGACAGACAGGACTGAGCAAACAGTGCAGACCCAGATCAGATGCTGCAAAATGCAGCATCTGATCAGGGTCTGCACTGTTTGTCACTCATCCAGCAATGTTTTAGACACATGAATCGGTAGTCCAGTTTCCTTGTTGAAATTTTAGGACAAGTTAGTAAGGAGTTAAGGTGTCCTAATACTTAGGGTACATACAGTATATGCCTATATGGGATTAAAATTCTCTCAAATATACATACATGTATATAAAACCATAAGTATGTCTACAGTGGAAAAATGTTCCCAATCAGTGTGAAGTCAGAAAACCATAAAATATAGGTCAAGGTCACAGCAGTCTCAGCTGAAGCTACAGTAGTCAGAGCCACCACATTATGAAAACACGCCTATTCAAATACATAGAAAATTTCATCTCCAAAAACTTAAAATTTTCAGATAAAAATCTCCGATATTTTTCATATTTCTGCTCAAAACATAGATTGTGAGTACTCGTTAGAACCACCTCAGTGAGGCGGTTCTAGCGAGTACCCACAATCTATGTTTTGAGCAGAAATAAGAAAATAATGTTTACCCCTGTGAACCCCCGTTTTACTATATAAAAGTGGGGTTTAAGGGGGTCAAAATTATATAGGTATGTTTTCGTGATGAGACATCCTGCTGTGACATTTCGGATTCTTAACACTGACCAGACCTGGACAACCAATCTTACAAAAAGCTTTAACACAAGTTTAACATGAATAGAACCACATTTGCACAATGTTAACCCAAAGACAATATGCCTCTGAACTGGTGGCAGAGGCATAAAAATGAAAGTTGACATGGCAACCAAACAGCCAGATAGTATACCTTTGGAAAAACGCCTTCTAAGAAACATTCCTGAAACATTTTACAACATATCATCTTTAGTTTCTAAATAGATAAAAAATTAGCATTTTTCCACTTTAAAACAAGTTTAACCCTAGAAGCGCCCAGTAAAATTGTAGCAGACGACATTCACGTTTTTAATTATTTTTCTAAGAAAATAAGATTGGACATTTTATGTGAATTGTTTGCTAGACAGACAGATGATTCCCCATGCAATGTCAAGCCTTATTTCTTGGACAAATAAAAAAATATTACAAAATGTTGTCTGCTGCAGTTTGATTTGTGATTTAGTGTTTAAATGATTGCAGCTGGCTTTGTAGGAGTACCTAGAGACCTCTAAGCTAATGAAACTTGTCTGAATTGATTGAAACTTTTGTCTAAATGGGAATGCTATGCAATTACATACACTTGTATATGTGTGCTGTTTGGACAGTCAAACACAACTTCAAAAGAAATTTTGAAATTATATAGATGACTTGTGCCAAGTTTCATCAAAATTCACTCATTTAAGAGGACTTTGATTAAAACATAAACATACCTCTATACTTAATGCTGTGTAAAAGTGTGTGAAAACACAGGTTTGGTTAGAACATAACATAGGCTCTGATGCAAACAACAGTATTAAGCAAAAGTATCATCTTCTACATACCCCTTTGATAGCAATTAGGATTATTTTTTTTATAGTTTTCCTATTTTAACCAATGCAAAAGCCAATGTTGTAAACAGTGTAATTGCTAGACCTTTTATATAACAAACTTTTGATGAAATTTAACCCTAAAGTGCCAATGAAAATTACAGATGATGGCTTTCTACACTATTCTTTTTTCAAAAAGTTAAGGCTTGAAATTTCATATGAATTGTCTACCTAGCAGACAATTCATATGAAATGTCAAACCTTACTTTCTTTGAAAAAAACACTAAAAAATAATTCCAGAATGTTTTCTGCTGCTGCTGTGACTGTTGCTTTAATTGGGTTAAGTTTGCCTAGCATGATTTTAAATCTCATTCATACATATGTATCTTTCTTCTACTGGTCTACACTGTTTTCCATTAAAGTTTCAGAAACAGGCCATTATATAACATTATATAACAGTCCTTTGAATACATAATTGACCCTTCCAGTTACCTTCATGATGGAAGCTTCATTGAAGACATTCAGGTACAAATGGGTTAAGCTAATACTGCCTTAAATAAATGGACCTAGATAAACTCTCCTATTTTTGACTCAACAGTTTCAATAAAAATCTAGCTGTTTAAGTGCTAATTTCAACTGTAGCAGATGACTATTGATTCTGTTGTATTTCTTTCTGAGAAAATAAACCTTGACATTTCATGCCTAGCATAGAATTATGAAATGCCAAAATTTATTTTTTAATGAAAAATGATGAAAAAAATCAGAATGTCGTCTATTACAATCCTGCATATACCCTGCTTTTACAAACAGTGTAGATTTAGATCAGTTGGCTTCTGAAGAAGTATATTAATTTGTATCAGCAAGCTAGATCAAGCAATCTGATTGGCTGACAAATAGAAGTGGGTGTGTCATCTTAATTTATTCAGTATTTTAAGGGTTAATACAGAAGACAAATACAGAAGTAGCAGTAATGTAGTATGGAGATTTTCAGTGAGTCCATGATGATGATTTAGTTTCCATTTCAACACTAAATTAGCGCCAAATGTCATCTACTTTTTTTATCGATTGAAAAGAAGTTCACATGTAAAGCTGAAAGACTGAATGTCAAACAGCATAGGTCCTGATGAGACGGCTCATTATGAGCCGTCTCATCTGGATCTACCCTGTTTGTAAAAGCCTACTGTGATCGCTTCTGGCAGTAAAAGAGTTAAGTCATATTGAGACAACTAAAAGATCATAATGAAAGGCTCTGAGTAATGAATGCCATACAGTCATAAGCTGAATTGTACCTCCAGCAGGATTCGAAATTGGGATCTCGTGATTGGAAGTTGGCAGCACTGATGACCACTCGGCCACACGGATGCTTCTAGTGTGTCCATGAAAACCACAGAAAGAATACCTACCAGCAGCCCAATGAGACAGTTTGTGTCCCTCCTTATCAACACAATCTATATCTCCTCCTTCTTTAATCAACAATTTCAGCAAGTTCATATTTCCAGCTATCACAGCAAGAGCCATTGCTGTGTAGCCCTGCTCGTCTTTCCGGTCTATGATTGTTTTATCTTTCTCCAATAACATTTCTGCACACTGAGTTTCAAGATTGTCGGCGCAGTAGTGTAGAGCCGTCTTCTCCGCACTGTCACGCTCTCTAACACCAGACTGAAACATATACATAATTAAATAAAATGTATCAACATTTTTCATTTTTCTGCATGGAAACATACACTACAACCTCCTTATAACATGGCTCATTATAACATGGTTTTGGATATAACACGGTTCAAAGATGGATCCCAAAATTATATAGATTATATTGAAAAAATGACCATAAATGGTCATTTTTCAATACGCTTCAACCTCTTTATAACACGGTTTATTACAACATGGTTTTAGATACAACACGGCTCAGGGATGGATCCCAAAAATGTATAGATTATATTGAAAAATGACCATAAATGGTCATTTTTCAGTATAATCTATACATTTTTGTTTGGATATAACACGGTTGTTTAACTAACACGGTTTTTGGTGTGGACCCCAACAACAGTGTTATAAAGAGGTTGTGGTGTATAATCTATACGTTTTTGTTAGGATATAACACGGTTGTTTAACTAACACGGTTCAAAGATGGATCCCAAAAATATATAGATTACGAGGGATGTTCGAAATGAATTGCTTATTGTCCTCTAACTGGATATCCACGTGGGGAACGATAAAAACCAATACATACCTGTATAGGGCTATTCAATATCTACACAATGGTGTATAAATGTACATGTTAGACTAAGTGTAAGACATAAAATTTGCCATTTGAATACACGCAGTCATTGACCACTGCAGTAAAAATTGTTGGTAGAAGCGTCGACAAAAAAGATGAAATACAGGCTTACATCAAAGCTCACTCAAAACTTGGTTGTTCTTTGAAGAAGCTGATGACTGAAATTTCTACTGCTTTCGGACCTTCTTGTGTGTCTTATGACACAGTTCAGCGGTGGAAAAAGAAATTTGAGTCTGGTGTAGAGTCCATCAAAAATGCACCGAAATCAGGTAGGCCAAAATCTGCATCTTGTAAAGAAATCGTTTCCAAAATAAAGGAAATCATTGAAGGATATGCCAGATTTACAGTTCCTGATATTGCAGGAAAGGTAGGCATATCACTTTCAACGGTTCACCTTATTTTGAAGAAGCATTTGAAAGTCAGAAAGATGTCTGCTAGATGGGTGCCACATCTGTTGACTGACCAGCAAAAGAGGCAACGGGTTAAAGTGGCCAAAAAGCTGCTTCAAATGTTTCCAAAATATGACAAAAAGCAGTTTGCCAATGTCGTCACAGGTGATGAAACCTGGGTCCATTATTTTGAGCCCGTCAGAAAGGTTAGCAATAAGATCTGGGCCACTAAACACAGCAAACGCCCAATAATTGCCAAATGTTCTTTGAGTACAAAGGTTTTGTATGCAATCTTCTTCTCTGGTGAAGGAGTTGCAATAAAAGTGCCAGTGAAAAAGGGCAAAAGCATCACCGGAAAGTACTACAAAGACGTAGTACTGAAGAAACTGAAAAAGTATTACCAGAAACGGCGCCCTGCCACTGGTTTTAAACATGTCCGTCTTCTACATGACAATGCCCCAGCTCATACCTCCGCCATAGTTGCGGTGTTTTTGAAGAAAGAAAAAGTAACTGTTTTGCCTCACCCCCCTTATTCCCCAGACCTTGCCCCATGTGATTTCTTTTTGTTTCCGAAAGTGAAAGCATTCCTTGCTGGGTGGAAATACCAGTCCCGATAGGCACTTGGATCTGCCATTCATCAGTACCTTATTACTGTGCCAAAATCAGTGTACCGTGACGCCTTCAAGAAGTGGATACATCGGCTGAAACTTTGCATTTCTAGCCATGGGGAGTACTTCGAGGGCATGAAATGAGTACTTTTGGGCTAACTTGAAATTTGAAGTCTCCAGATAGAAATAAGCAATTCATTTCGAACATCCCTCGTATATTGAAAAATGACCATAAATGGTCATTTTTCAATATAATCTATCCATTTTTGTTGGGATATAACATGGCTGTTTAACTATCATGGTTGTTTAACTAACACGGTTTATACTATGGACCCCAACATTAGTGTTATAAAGAGGTTGTGGTGTATATTATGGGTACTGATTAGAATTGCATCATCAAGACACTTCTAACGAGTACCCATAATATATGCTTTCAGGCAGAAATAAGAAAGATAATATGCTTCTAATAAGTATCCACAATAAATGTTTTGATGCACAAAATTAACTTTTTCATTTCTACATGAAAACATATGTTGTGGTTACTCATTAGAAGCTCCTCATTAACCCATTGTAGACTGAATGAACTCCCCACACTATACACTGGAAGATTCTAATTTTGATTTGAGGTATGTGAGGCTATCTGATTTAGATATTCCTAGAGAAAAATGGTTGAACTATTTGCAAAGAGTGGAGACACTGATCAGATGCCACATTCTGCGACATCTGATCTGGGTCTCAACTGTTTGCTAATTAGGGGTCTCCAGACTACAATGAGTTGAGGCCTTTCTAATAAGTACCTATAACATACTTTGGTGGAAAAATAAACTAGGAATGTGTCAATATGACACAGATGCCCCAAACCAGGGCCATCCTCACCCTTACTCAGGCATTTTGCAAAAAATGAAGTTGAAAAAAGGGCCATAACTCTCATAATAATTGGCAGATTTTAGCGTAAATCAAGCTTGACCTATATTTTATGAAAATATACCTATGTATAAAATATGAAACCAATGCACCAATCTTTTTAAAAAAATATTTAAATAAAAACATTTTTGAAGGTGATAAAGGGCCATAAGTCCAATAATAATGGGTGGATTTTACCCTAAATTGAACTTGACCTCTCTTTTATGATTATATACCTGTGTATTAAATATGAATCCAATACACTAATGTTTTCAAAAGATATCAAACCGAAACTATTTTTCAACGTTGAAAAATGGCCGTAACTCCAAAATAATTGGTGGGTTTTACCCTAAAATGAACTTCAACTATATTTTATAATTATATGCTCATGTATAAAATATGAATCAAATTCACTAACCTTTTCAAAAGTTATGGAACGGAAACCATTTTTTAAAGTTGAAAAAGGGCCATAACTCCCAAAATAATTGGTGGATTTTACCCTAAATTGAACTTGACCTGCATTTTATGATTATATACCTGTGTATAAAATGTGAATCCAATATACTAATCTTTTCAAAAGATATCGAAGGGAAACCATTTTTCAATTACTTTTAAACATTGAAAAAGGGCCGTAACTATAAAAATAACTGGTGGATTTTATCCTAAATCGAACTTGACCTATATTTTATAATTATATGCTCGTGTATAAAATATGAATCCAATACACTAATCTTTTCAAAAGTTGTGGAACGGAAACCATTTTTCAAAGCTGAAAAAGGGCCATAACTCCCAAAATAATTGGTTGATTTTTCCCTAAATCAAACCTGACCTACATTTTATAATTATATACCTGTGTATAAAGTTTTAATCCAATATACTTATCTTTTCAAAAGATATCGAACAGAAACATTTTTCAAAGTTGAAAATTTTTCAAAGTTGATATGGGCCATAACTCCCAAATTAATTGGTGGAATTTACCCTAAATAATTGGTGGAATTTACCCTAAATCGAACTTGACCTACATTTTACGATTATATACCCGCGTATAAAATTTCAATCCAATATACCAATCTTTTCAAAAGATATCACACAGAAACCATTTGTGTTACGTACGGGACAGATTGACAGGATGGGACGGACGAGATGGACGTACGTATGTACGGACAGCGGTGATACTATATGCACCCACCCTACCCCACTGAAAATGGCAGGGGCATAAAAAATATCTATATCAATGAATACTCCTCTTTATCAGAGCTCTGTCTGTGACAGCAATAAACATGCCATAATTTGTCCCCAGTCAACAAAATCTTTCCTTTTAAAGTAAACCCCCTTTATGGAAAGGAAAACAAAAATAATTTTGACAGAGTTGCTTCCCCTGAAATTGTATCCATACTCTTTAACTCATTGTAGTCTGGGTCCCCTAAAAGGGTAAGTGGCAAACAGTGCAGATCCAGATCAGACGCCGCAGAATGCGGCATCTGATCAGAATCTTCACTTTTGCAAAATAGTTCAGCCATTTTTCTCTAGGAATATGTAAATCACATAGCTTGACATACCTAAAATCGAAATTAGAATCTTCCAATATATAGTGTGGGAGAGTTCATTCAGTCTACAATGGGTTAATGTTGACAGGATGGTGCTCAGTAACAGACAGTAATATTTACCCTTGTCCTGCTGAACTCGGATATGCCCTGCCTTTGCAAACAGTGTAGATCCATATCAGTTTTCTTCTGAAGAAGCCAACTGATCTGGGCCCAGTTGTTCAAAGCGTCGTTAGCTTAACGAGCTCGTTAAGGGTCATTTCGTTAACTGTTTTAGCAGATTCAATACACAATATTTTGATATTTTTTGCTGAAAAAATGTGAGTAGCTTTTGCACTGCAAAAGCTACTCACATTTTTTCCGCAAAAAATTTCAGTATATTTGCGTATCACTAAATTAAAATTTTAACGAATCGTTAACTAACGACATCATTAGTTTTGAACAACTGGGCCCAGGATTTGTTTGCCATTAAGTATATGAATTTGTATCAACAACCTGGATCAAGTAATCTTACTGGATGAAAATTGGAAGTGGGCGTGGTATCTTAATTAATTCAGCAGGACATGGGTTAAGTGCATGGACACTCTAAAATACTGTCTCTTTACCAGCAGCAGTCTTTCTACTTTGATACAATTAAATACCATTACAGAATTGATTTCTAATCATTAATACATCCTTACTACATGTCAATATTTGAGTTTTGATACACAAAAAGGTAACTTATTGAGTACGAGGTATGATCAAGAAGTTCCCAGCCCAACATACCTAGAAAAAATAAATTGAAATGAAAACCCAATCAGCCGATAATTTTATCTTATTCAACATCTTTAGTAGAAAGAATAAAATTTCATAGCTAGCAATTTCAGTAGGAATTCTCTGCAAACAGGGAAGGGTGTGTTAAACTGAGAAAATGGACAGTTGGAGTCCTAAAGTTTTTCTGTAAGAAGGGCATGTCTCCAAAGGAAATTCATGACAACTTCATTAAAACCCTTAGAGATGAAATAGGCTGCTGAATTTAGGATCCTAAAGAGGGAGGGAGAACATGGAGAATTATGAATGGTCTAAGTGCCCAAAAGACACTATTACTGATGAAAATGTTGTGCTCGTGCAGTCTGATTATGTATGACAGCAGAGGAAGCCTGCTTGATATAGATAAATATGCATGTTTTGGGGTGCAGTTCAGTCTATCTTGACTGCTATCCTAGGGATGTCCAAGGTCTCAGCTAGATGGGTTCTCAGAATGTTGACCAAAGATCAGAAGAAGAGCAGATTTGATATTTCTAAGTATCTCCTGTCTCCTGAAGTCAAAACAGCAGAGTATATAATGGAAGCAACCTGGCTCACCCCCTTCTAAGAAATTTAGGAGAGTTATAGCAGGGAGGTTATGGCCTCTATGTTTTAGGATAATCAGGGCCTTATCATGGTGGATTACATTGAGGAAGGTCACATGATAAATGGTGCATATGATGCAGAATGAACTAAGGCGGCTGCGTCAGGAAATTGTGATGAAATGAAGAGGAACGTTGACCTGAGGTGTTCTGCACTTGCAAGATAATGCACCAGCCCGCACCTCTTAAGTTGCTTAAGGCTGCTGAAACTAAATGCAGCTTCAAGGTCCTTCCTCATCCCCAGTATTCTCCAAATTTAGTCCCTTCGGACTTCTATCTGTTTCCAAATCTGAAAACTAACCTTCGTGGTAGGAATTTTGGAAGCAATGAAAGCATCATATATACTGTTGATAGGTACCTGGGGAATCAGGAAGAAGGCTTCTATTTTGAAGGGATAAGCAAACTTGAACAGCATTAAAGAAAGTGCATCGAGGCAAAATGAGATTATATTGAGAAATAATGGCACTATTATTGCTTTGGTCATTCCCAAAGTACAGGGCCCGAGAACTTCTTTATTGTCCCTCATATGTAAAGACCTTAGACCCAGATAAGCCTGTTTAAACATGCAATATGTTCATGGTATATGGTTTGGCTATACACATCACGAAAACATGCCTATATAATTTTGACCCCCTTAAACCCCACTTTTATATAGTAAACCTGGGGTTTACAGGGGTATACATCATATTTCTTATTTCTGCTCAAAAACATAGATTGTGGGTGCTCGTTAGAACCGCCTCATTGAGGTGGTTCTAACGAGTACCCACAATCTATGTTTTTGAGCAGAGGCAGTTCTAACGAGCACCCACAATCTATGTTTTTGAGCAGAAACATGAAACATATCAGATTTTTTCATCTGAAAATTTTCAATTTTTGGTGGTAAAATTTTCAGTATATTTGGATAAGCGTGAATCTACAGGATCAAGAGACCATATATACAAAATAAGTAAACAGCACTAAATAGACAAACCTTGGCCAACATATTTCACATATGGAATAAGGTACAGATTTTTTCATCTGAAAATTTTCATTTTTTGGTGGTAAAATTTTCAGTATATTTGGATAAGCGTGAATCTACAGGATCAAGAGACCATATATACAAAATAAGTAAACAGCACTAAACAGACAAACCTTGGCCAACATATTTCACATATGGAATAAGGTACAGATTTTTTCATCTGAAAATTTTCATTTTTTGGTGGTAAAATTTTCAGTATATTTGGATAAGCGTGAATCTACAGGATCAAGAGACCATATATACAAAATAAGTAAACAGCACTAAATAGACAAACCTTGGCCAACATATTTCACATATGGAATAAGGTACTTACTTACAGGTAATAGCTGATTCCCGCATAGCTCCAGATAAGCCGGTATTCAGATAATTATTTTTCTTATTTCTCAATGAAAATTTATGTAGTGGATACTCATTAGAAGTGTCTTGGAAAGGCACTTTTA
Organism: Anodontia alba; assembly: GCA_964016985.1. Taxonomy (NCBI): domain Eukaryota; kingdom Metazoa; phylum Mollusca; class Bivalvia; order Lucinida; family Lucinidae; genus Anodontia; species Anodontia alba. The sequence goes on from OZ024823.1 coordinate 119,908,843, forward strand.
AAGAGTATCTACAACATAAGTTTTCATGGAAAAATAAGAAAAATACCATATTCAACCTAATTACCGCACTGTGTGCTTAGGTTTTTCAAAATTACTGGGAACACTCAGTTGTGTGGTAAAATATGTATCTACCTACTAAGGGTACACTATAAAAAAGATCAGAAGAAGACTTTTGATTATAATTATGCAGTTTTTTTTTTCTGATTTTCTTTATAAAGGCATGTTGTGGATACTCATTTGAATTGCATCGACAAGTCGATGCAATTCAAATGAGTACCCACAACATATGTCTTTATGAAGAAGTAGACCAAAAGTACACTGGCTGTAATGATGACTACGGAAACTTCTTGACTGTGCGCTTATAGGGGTATGTGCGGTAATTAGATCGAATACGGTAACAAAAAACTTTGGTGAAAAAGCCCCTTATCTGGAGCCCTGTGACTGGATGTAGCAATAGGAAATGTTATTACTTGCTCCACAAGATTTTCAAATAAAGATGTAAATTGAACTGCTATTTTTATTTATTTGACGTGTTTCTTGCTTCCAACTGATTCTTCTTTTCAGAATCTATTCGCCTTTACTTGTACACACAAGGGCAACAACCTATGTCATCAAAATGGTGATATATATGTAGCCACAACTGTAACATTAAATTTTGTTTGAATTTATGACAAAATCACAAAGAATGCAAAATGCAGCCAAAAATCTCCCAAGAGCACATCAAACATTATTTTCTCAGAAACAAATATTTTGGAATGTCATCTGCTACAATCAAACGTATTTATTAGAGTCAATAAAATAAATATTTTTTCAAACGCCATCTGCTACAATTTTCGATGGCACAATTAACCCTTAAACTACCAATCACAACTATTGTCATCTGCTTGTGATATTAAAGTCATTTTTCCATACAGTGTGGACCCAGATCAGACTGCTCCTTTAGGAGCGGTCTGATCTGGGTCCACACCGTTTGCCTGTATGCAAAAATAGGTTTGAAAAGTTTGCAAGAATATTCAGCAGACGACATAAACAGATAACATTTTCAGATGCAGTTTTTCTTGGCGCTTTAAGGATTAAGGGTTTTAAATTTTCTGAACATTTTGCATGCTGGGTACACATTCAGCAGACAACATTTTGAATTTTTCTTCTTTTTTTTTTATTATTTGTTTTTCCTAGAAAATAGGATTTGATATTTCATGCAAATTGGGAGACAATTTGCATGAAATATCAGATCCTACTTTCTAGGAAAAATAAGAATAATATCATCAGTTAATGTTATCTGAATTTGCCAATAGCCTGATAAGTGTTAATTCCTTTACCCCATTATCCAGTAGGTATTTGAGTTGTTCACTATTTCCCTGCTTGCAGGCCACGATGACTGCATTGGATTGATCTGAAGCTCGACTATCCATGACCTTCTTGGAAAACTTCGGATGTTCCTGAATGATCTTATAAAAACAACGACTATCTTTTGACTGACAACATATGTAGAGAATGGACTTTCCTTGACTGTCGATAGTTTCTAGATTCGGATGGTATCTGAAATATAAATCATAGCTCTTGATAAGGCGCTTTTTTTCCACCAAAAAAGTATCTATAATTTTCTTATTTCTTGACTAAGACATATATTGTGGGTACTCATTAGAAGCACCTCACCGAGGTGCTTCTAATGAGTACCCACAACATATGTTTTTGTCGAGTAATAAGAAAATTGTTTACCTGATACTCATTCTTATTTAGACCTATGTAAATACATCAATTTTACCCATTAATGTCAAGTGGACTCTTCTACCCCTACTCTTTGGACCAATCTATTTCCAGTAGCAGGGTGTCTGTTTTGGGTTGTTGTTTTTTTTCACTACTAATTTTATATAGAAATTCTTGCATTTAATGCAAACAGTGTAGACCCAGATCAGACATCATGTTCTGCAGCATCTGATCTGGGTCTGCCAATTACCCTTTTTGGGTTCCCATGGCTAAAATGACTTAACATAGTACTTTAAATGCCGGTTAAATTGTTAAATTTTCTGTCATTTCATGCATATAAATCATATATCTACTATATTACCATAATAACCCTAAGATTTGGGACAGGCATGAGTAAACAGTGTAGATCCAGATCAAATACCGCAATGTCTGGTCAGGGTCTAGACTGTTTGCCACTAAGTCCCACAGCTTTCTGACTCATGCATGTTAGTAAAGGAGACTTGTTAAAGTTCTAGAACAACCTTTTGTATGGGAAGTATTTGTATGATATCGACTTAACATTTAGCATTCACCAGTAAACATACTGAAATAATTTTCTTATTTTTCCAAACAAACAGGTTTTGACATTTCAGGCAAACTGTCTCCAATAGAGAAAATTTGCATGAACTGTATGTCAAATCATGTTTCCTGGGAAAATTAAGAAAAATATCAATTTGTCGTCTGCTGTACATAGACTTGTTACCATATATGCAGCACCAGTAATCTTATGTTGTATCTATGTGAAATATGCTTATCTGAACATGGGGCCTTTCCACCCTACAAAATGGAAATGATAATACCCCAACACTATCGTGTGGCAGGCAGATGACTCATTTGCCCATTAGGAATCCAAAACCAGATCTCCACAATATCAATGCACATACCAAATTCGGTGAAAATCCATTGATATATACTCAAATTATTATCCGGAAATAAAAATACAGACAGATGGACAGATCTATAATGGATAAAAGGACGTCCAAATTGAAACCATTGGTGTATAATAAAAATGGAAAAAAAATGTGAGAAAAATATTCACTTAATTTAACACTTGTCCTGCTGAAGCCGAATATACCCTGCCTTTGCAAACAGCGTAGATCTAGATCAGTTGGCTTCTTCAGAAGCCAACTGATCTGGATCTGCACTGTTTGTCATTCAGTATGTGAATTTATATCAACAACCTGGATCAAGTAATCTGATTGGCTGAAAATTGGAAGTGGGTGTGGCATCTTAATTTATTCAGCATGATAAGGATTAAACCTAAAACACTGACTAAAGTTTTCAATACAAAATATAGATACTATATTTACCCAATATATTTTGAACATTTGCCATACTTGTTTAGAATTTGAAAAAGTCCATTTCACAATCTGTTGATATGTTAAAAACTGCTGGATGAGTGGCAAACACTGTAGGCCCAGATCAGATGCCACTTCATTATGAAAACAAGCCTATTCAAATACACTGAAAATTTTGCCACCAAAAAATAAAAATTTTCAGAGAAAAATTCTGATATTTTTCATATTTCTGCTCAAAACATAGATTGTGGGTAATTGTTAGCTGCCTCAGTGAGGTGGTTCTAATGAGTACCCACAATCTAGGTTTTTGGTCAGAAATAAGAAAAATAATGAATACACCTGTAAACCCTAGTTTTACTATATAAAAGTGAGGTTTTAGTGGGGGTCAACATTATATAGGCATGTTTTAGTGATGTTCTGAAATGGATCTGCTCTGTTTGCTCATACCTGTCTGCTCCAATAATAAGAGCTATAATTAAGATAGTAGTGACAAATATAAATAATCCAACTGCCCAAAGTCACCTAATAATATATATCACAGCATACAAATACTCCAATTTTCCCTATACATCATGAGGGGACATGGGTGTTTTCATTCCTAAGAGTTCTTAGTATAATGTCACCAGGAAGTATTATTTTAGGAAAAAAATGCAGTTTGGCTTTGTTAATGGAGGCATGTTAAAGAAAAAATATGCCAATATAATTGAAAATAATAAGCCATAATTTATTTATCATATAACTGAACAAAGTTATTTAACTGATATTGTTATACCCTAATGTCCTGCTGAATAAATTAAGATGCCAATCCCATTTCTAATTTTCAGCCAATGTACAATGACTGAATATGCCATTCAGTTAACTCATAAACACATCACCAGGTGATCTGTGAGTTAACCCTTGTCATGCTGAATAAATTAAGATGCCACACCTACTTGCAATTTTCAGCCAATCAGATTACTTGATCCAGATTGTTGATACAAATTCAAATACTTAATGGCAAACAGTGCAGCTCCAGATCAGTTGACTTCTTTAGACAGTTTGCAAAGACAAGGTATATCCAGGTTCAGCAGGGCTAAGGGTTAATAAAATTTAAGGACAACTGCAGTAGGAGGTCAAGATGTCCCAATATTCAGGGTAAAAAAGGAATGTGGTGAATTGTCTGGATTCTTTATCTCCCTGTAGTCTGATCTGAATTCTCGCTATTCTACATTTCACACAAATATCATAAAGGTTTCCTGCTGAAATTATACATCAGCTGGGCCCAGTTGTTCAAAACTTAACGAAGTTGTTAGCTAAGGTGATGTTAAAATGTCTGTCTGATTTTTTTTGCTGAAAAAATGTGAGTAGCTTTTGCATTGCAAAAGCAACTCACATTTTTGCAGTAAAAATATAGATGTATTTGAAAACACCTTAGCTACAACAGTTAACAAGTTTGTCATTAACAAGCTCATTAAGCCAACGATGCTTTAAACAACTGGGCCCAGTATGTGAAATTTTAACAAGAATGTATATACTTTAAGTAGAGGCAACTCTGTAAAAATGTATTTTTCCCCTTCTGAAAAAGGGATCTACTCTAAAAGAAAAAATATTACGAAGCAAATTCTTTGCTTTTAGATCTAGAATAGACCTCTTTTCAGAAGACAACTCATCAAGAAAATATACCTATATAATTTTGACCCCCTTAAACCCCACTTTTATATAGTAAACCTGGGGTTTACAGGGGTATACATTATTTTGCTAATTTCTGCTCAAATACATAGATTGTGGGTACTCGTTAGAACCACCTCAGTGAGGCAGTTCTAACGAGTACCCACAATCTATGTTTTGAGCAGAAATATGAAAAATATCGGAATTTTTTATCTGAAAATTTTCATTTTTTGGAGGGAAATTTTCAGTATATTTGAATAGGCATGTTTTCGTAATGGATGTGCAGGGAAAAGCAAACAGGAAGTCATAAAAGTTACCTCCTTTGTAAAACTGGCTGAAAATATACCAGCTAGGTGTATCCAGTCCACTTAAAATATTTTTCTTATAGTTTTTGTCCTACAAATAATTATAAAGCTTCCTGCTGAGATATATGAAATGCCAAATCCTAATTTCTAGGAAAAATAAGAAAAAAAAAACAAAAAAAAAACAGACATTTTTTATCTATCAATGTTGAAATGCATAAAAAAAAAAAATAAATAAATAAATAAATAAAAGATCTTTGCACCCACACCTAAACGGCAATGTGAAACCAATAAATATGTATTTAAAAGGAAAATATATATTCAATTACATTGTATAAATTATAGCTATTTAATACAATGTACCTAGGATTATGTGGGGTGAATGAATTATTCCTTTGAAGGACCGCCAAAATAAGGGAACTTGCCATATCCATATGACCACACCAGCCCATAAATGTAGGCAGGCAGGTCGAAAGCCTTCAATATGCACAGTCTGTTCAGGCTTTTCCTCATTCACCTGTGTGTAATATCTTCAGGGAAGAAGCTGGGCAGACTGTATATATATATATATATATATATATATATATATATATATATATATATATATATATATATATATATATGACTGGATTGCTGGCATATGTTTTAGACAAAGTACATGCAGGTTTTCTCATGATGGGTAATTTATATACCTCAAGATATGACACATTTCTCAACCAAAAACTACTGATATTTTTCTTAACAAAAATATGTGTTGTGGATACTCATTAGAAGCACCTCAATGAGGTACTTCTAATGAGTACCCACAACATATGTTTTCATGGAGTAATAAGAAAACTATTGACTGAATACTGTAATAACCCTAAGTATTGGGACACCTTATCTACTTACCATACTCCTAAAATTTTAAATAGGACATTCTACTACCGTATTCGACCTAATTACCGCACATACCCCTATAAGCGCACAGTCAAGCGATTCCGTAGTCTACAGATTATAATCAGTGTACGTTTTGTCTACTTCTTTATAAATGCATATGTTGTGGGTACCCATTTGAATTGCATCGACTTGTCAATGCAATTCAAATGAGTATCCACAACATATGCTTTTATAAAGAAAATAACAAAAATCACACAAACTTATCAAAAAAGTCCTTTGCTGATCCTTTTTGGTAGGTACATGTAGATACATATTTTACCTCGTTTTAACAGTAATTTTGAAACACCTAAGCGCCCAGTGCGGTAATTAAGTAGAATACGGTATTTGTTGATGTGTCTAAAATATTGCTGTATGTATGGCAAACAGTGTAGACCTTGATCATTCTGCAGCATCTGATTTGGGTCTACACTGTTTGCAAAGGCCTATTTGTCCCAATACTTAGGGTGTTTACGGTACTCCTCTTATCTGGAGCCATGGATTAATTAAAATATGTAAGTGATAATGTGACTTTGTGCCTATTGATATATGATCAGTGAAGACCCATAATAGCCTGCACTTCCAATAATCTCATCAGGGCCACTTACAAAATCACTGGATACTGTAGAATAATCAATGGAAACAAATACAAGTCAGAGTGTGCATTTGGCTTATGCTCATTTTATCTGAAAATACTTCACCCTCACCACAAAAATGAGGCCTTGTAGTAGAGTCTAGGTCTACATTTTTTTGCAAGTGCCTTTGCAATAACCAGGCTTCATCCAAGCAAACAGGGAAGTTACTGACCAATCTCCATAAATGTTACTCCTTAAAGAGCCATACAAAACTGTAGCAGCCAACAATGTGAAATCTTTTCTTTATAAATATTTCAATCTAAGGGTCAAAACAAAGGGTCAAATGGTCAACTATGAAATTGTCTGCAGCTAATTCACATAAACTGTCCAGCCTTATTTTCTCCAAAAAATAATGAAAATATTTCAAAATGTTGTCTGTCACAGTAGTGATTGGTGCTGAAAATTTAGCCACAAAATTTCAAAGGGACGATAGACCAGACAACATTTGAAGATAGGAATTATTTCCCTAATCTCTGAATCCTTTTGGAAATGGATGCTACTCTTAAAGGAAAGACTGCTCCCAGAGGGTGCAAATTCTCTCCTTTTAGAGTAGCCCCACCCCCTTTCACCCTCCACCCCATGAGAAGGGAGGTAAATACTTCCACATCAGAGTTATATCCCTTGACAATGTAATCATTCCCCTTAAGAGTCATCACAGGCCCTCAGTCTGAACTTATCTGCTAAGGCCCATTTTTGAAAGACTGGGCTAACTTAACAAATCACTGCTGGAATAAATTCAATCAAATAAGAGTCAGTGACAAGAATTTTAACAACTTCATTTTAAATAGCATTAAATCAGCTGATAACTTTCACCATTAGGATTTAATATGTTTGTGGACATGATACATTTTGAAGGCCAAAAGAATAAAATGCAAATATTTTGTATTGGCTGACGACTATGTTGCTCTTGAGGTGTCACTTTTGTCTGTCAATAATGATCATTGAAGCATAGCTCTACATATTTTTTTTTTACTTCTCCACAAAAACATATGTTGTTGGTATTCATTAGAAGTGTCTTTGTGGAGAAATAAGAAAAATTTTAGTATTTTTCATTTTAAAAAAGTGCCCTACCTTGAGTTCAGAGAGGCAGTTCTAATGAGTATCCATAATCTATGTTTTGAGCAGAAATATGAAAATTATCAGAATTTTTATCTGAAAATTTTCAGTTTTTGGTTGTAAAATTTTTAATATATTTGAATAGGCGTGTTTTCATAATGTATTCAAGGTCTACCCTGTTTGCCACTCATCCAGTAGTTTGAAGACACATCAACCAGATGTAAAAAAGGCTGGTTCAAATTTTAGGAAAAAGTATGGTGAGGAGTTAATATGTCCCAATATTTAGAATAAATATAGTAAACAACGGGTATATGGAAAATATCCTAAAATTTCACACACAAAAGTTTCTGGCAAAATGGCATATGCAAACAGTACAGACAGAGATCAGACTGCAGTCTGATCAGGGTCTACACTGTTCGCCATTCCATGAAGTATTTTAAGAAGCAACTGCATAAAAAGCAAAATTTATGCTAAGAAATTATGGAATAAAGTGTTCAAAATTTTAGGATATTTGAGATGCTGCAATACATATCAAGGGTTGATCAACGCGCATGACTGTAGTAACTCAAACATATTTTTAAAACCCTTGTTTCGGGGCAGCTTTAACCCCTTTGTAAACAATGCAAATTTAGGTGCCATTGCTCATATGAGCAATGGCACCTAAATTTTCATTGTTTACAGACAGAAATGTTGTAACATTCAAAATGCCTTTACGATGAGGAGATTAAGTTTGGGGAAAAACAACCATCTGACTTACTACAGTCTTGCACTCAACCCTCGAATTATTCTTCTGAAGACTGTAGGGTGGTTGCCTGCAGGCAGCTCATAATTAACTCAACATGCCTCTGTGAAATATACCTTTCTAACCTTTGACCTCTCCATTCTATAATAAAAATGTGAAATGATAATACCCAGCCACAATCGTGTGACGGGCAGATAACTCTGTCAAATTCCAATGAAATTTGCCCATTAGCAATGTCAAACCAGATCTCCACAATATCAATTCACATACCAATTAAGTTTGGTTAAAAATCCATTGATACATGTATTAACTCAAGTTTAATCATCAAAAATGAAAACTCAGACATGTGGCAGGCAGATAACTCTGTCAAAAATTTGCCATTTGGCAATCCTAAACCAGATCTCCAATTTATCATCCGAAAACAAAAATATAGACGTGTGGCAAGCAGATAAGGCTGTCAAAACTTGAGGAAGTGTACCCATTAGCAATTCCAAACCAGATCTCAATGCCAAACCACATCTCCACAACGTCCATGCACATACAAAGTATGGTGAAAATCCATTGATACATGTATTTACTCAAGTTATAATTATCCTCGGAAACAAAACTACAGATGTGTAGAGTGCAGATAACTCAAAAATATGCCCATTTGCAATCCGAAACTAGATCTCCAATTTATTGTCCGAAAACGAAAATACAAACATGTGGCAGGCAGATAGCGCTGTCAAAAATTGACAAAATTAGTACCCATTAGCAATCCCAAACCAGATCTCCACAATATCAATGCACATACCAAGTTTGATGAAAATCCTTTGACATTTACTCAAATTATCATCTGGAAACGAAAATACAGATATGTGGTGGGCCGCTAACAGAGTCAAAAATTGACGAAATTTGCCCATTAGCAATCCCAAACCAGATCCCAAAAATATCAATGCACATACCAAGTTTAGTGAAAATCTATTAACATTTACTCAAGTCATCCTCTGGAAATGAAAATAGACAGATGAATAGATGAACATATGACAGATAACATTGACAGTCACAGATGTACAACAGATGGACAAACAAACAGACTGACCTAGGGATGTCCAAACTGAAACCGTACTAATACCCCACCACTATTGTTTGGCAGGGTATGAAAATAAAAACAAGAGGACTAGACAAAGTGCCCAGTGGGGCACGTATACACCCGACCAGCGCTACCGCCAGTTTTTAAAGAGCACAAAGTATGTAGCTTTGACTCTGGAGATGGCAGTTATATGCTTTATGTTATAACATTGAAAAACTTCAATCACACATAATATGAAGCCCTTGACCTCAAAGATCAGGCACAGGTGCAGGGATTGAGCTTAATAAAACTTTAGCCCTATAACTATCACCATATACTAGGAAATCAATCAGTCTTTATAATATAAGCAAAAATGACATTTGTATGAAAAGTCTGTGACCTTGACTTAAAAGCCATGCCCCAGCTTGGGGATGGTGCTGAGAAAAGCTTTAGACCTATATATACCATCATGCTTAATATTAATGAAGCCAACAAAAGCGTCTTCATAATATAGCTATATAAATTTTAATGAAAATTTTAAGGTCACCTGCCTACTCAATGCCCTCTACATATCGGTAAAGTATCACAAAAATATCTTAAAGAATTTTTAGAGTTATTGCCCGCACAAGATTTAAATAACCAAGGGAGAAAACTGCAGAATGGAGTCAGAAAGTCATTCTTGAATGTGATATGCCTACTCAATGTCCTATACATACTGGTGAAGAATCAGGAAAATATCTTAACATGTTTTAAAATTATAGTTTGCACAATTTTTTTACAATTCTGGAGACAAGGGGAGATAACTCATGGACCAAGTCAGTTAGAGTTGTCTTTCTTGTACCTGACACCCTACCAAATGCCCTCTACAACCTGACAGCTTCCTGAAAATAGCTCAAAGGGTAGTTAGGAGTTATGGGGTGCACAATAATGCATTTATGGACAGACAGATGGATGGATGGATAAATGGATGAATTCCATGCTGATAGCTATATCCCCTAAACCTCTCGGAAGGAGGATAACGAAATTCAACAAAAGGTCTTGATGGTATAGCTATATAAACTTAGATGCAAATTGTTTTACTTTTATATGAAATTTCTAAGTCTGTGACCTTGACCTCAAGGTCATACCCTGGGATTGGGATGATGCTGAGTAAAACTCTAGACCTATATCTACCAACATGTCAAATATAGATGAAATTCCTCAAAGGGTCTTGATGGTATAGCTATATAAACTTAAACACAAAAAACTTTGACTTTTTTATAAAAATTCTAAGTCTGTGACCTTGACCCCAAGGTTACCCCCGGGGTGGGGATGGTGCTGATAAAAACTTTAGACCTATATCTACCATCATGCCAAATATGAATGAAATCCATCAAAGGGTCTTCAAAATATGAGGTCTTATAAACTTTAACGCAAAAACTTTGACCAAAAGACAAAAATAAAGTATGAACAAATAATGCTTCAAAGGACGGACGGACAGACAAACAGATTTCTTGCTGATAGCTATATCTGCTCAACCGTTCAGTTAGGGGATAATGAAATTTAATAAAAGGTCTTGATGATGTGGATATCTAAACTTAAATGCAAAAATTTTTACTTTTATATGAAAATTCTAAGTTCGTGACCTTGACCTCGGTCACACCCGTGTGGGGATCATGCGGAGTAAGACACTAGGCTGATATCTACCAACATGTCAAATATAAATGAAATTCCTCAAGGGTCTTGATGATATGGCTATATAAACTTAAACACAAAGAACTTCGACTCTTTTATGAAAATTCTGTGACCTTGACCCCAAGGTCAACCCCGGGGTGGGGATGGTGCTGATAAAAAGACCTATATCTACTATCATGCCAAACATGAATGAAATCCATCAAAGGGTCCTCAAAATATGAGGTCTTATAAACTTTAACGCTAAAACTTTGACCCTAAGACAAAAATAAAGTATAAATGAATAATACTTCAACGGACTGTTGGACAGACAAACAGATTCCTTGCTGATAGCTATATCAGCTCAACCTTTCAGTTAGGGGATGATGAAATTTAATAAAAGGTCTTGATGATATGGCTATATAAACTTAAACGCAAAAATTTTTACTTTTATATGAAATTTCTAAGTTTGTGACCTTGACCTCGGTCACATCCAGGGTGGGGATCATGCGGAGTAAGAAGCTAGGCCAATATCTACCAACATTTCAAATATAAATGAAATTCCTCAAGGGTCCTGATGATATAGCTATATTAACTTAAACACAAAAAACTTTGACATTTTTCACGAAAATTCTAAGTCCGTGACCTTGACCCCAAGGTCACCCCCGGGGTGGGGATGGTGCCGATAAAAACCTTAGACCTATATCTACCATCATGCCATATATGAACGAAATCCAACAAAGGGTCTTCAAAATATGAGGTCTTATAAACTTTAACACAAAAACTTTGACCCTGTGACTTTTTTATGAAAACTAAGTCCGTGACCTTGACCCTAAGGTCACCCCCGGGGTGGGGATGGTGCTTATAAAAACTTTAGACCTATATCTACCATCATGCCAAATATGAATGAAATCCATCAAAGGGTCTTCAAAATATGAGGTCTTATAAACTTTAATGCAAAAACTTTGACCCTGTGACGGAAAGACGAACGAACGAACGAACGAACGAACGTATGTACGAATGAACGAACGGACGAACAGACGAACGGAAAAGCGAAAACTATATACCCCCACATACTTCGTATGTCGGGGGTATAAAAATGTGGTTTATTAATTAATCCTCTAAAGATAGAGCAATGCAATACTCTGAAAATAAAACCCTTTGACGGTTTGGTAAATATTTAAGTAACTAACATGTTCACGCCTACCAAACGAATGAATGCATAACCATTGGTTAAGAACGTGAAACAATTAGAGCGAAATTGGTTAGGCATTCGATGACTCAAAAAAGGTCAACAAACTTTGCATTTTCTGTGTTTCAAGAGCGATATAAATGTTTTGAGGAAATTATTTGAAAAACGGGGAATTACATTCAATAGCCCATTGATGTCGGCGTCTGTGGAGTAAATCTCAGACTACCATCTTAGGTGGTTACGCATTAGATCTAAATAAATAAAAACAAAACTTACAGCTCTAATGTGTAACCACTCGTTTTTTACCCTTACCGTGGTGATTTCTCAACAATGCTGCATTGACTACCAAAATATCCATAACATAAATAATCATATGTGTCTATCGTGTGTGCGTGACGATATGCTGAACTTCTAGCAAAGAGCAAAATTGTAAACGACAATAAACATCACGAATTTCCACGTGTTTTCTATAGCTTTCGGTACACCTTCAGCATGCAAAAAATAATTCAGCCAATATGCGTGAAGTAAGTGGTCTAAGATTTACTCCACAGATGCTGATATCAATCGGCGGTTGAATGTAATTCCCAGTTTTTCAAATACTTTCCTCAAAACATTTATATCGCTCTTGAAACACAGAACATGCAAAGTTTGTTTACCCTTTTTGTGTCATCGAATGCCTAACCCATGTCGCTCTAATTGTTTCATGTTCTTAACTGATGATTTAGCATTCATTCGTTTGGTAGCTGTGATGTTGAATTAAGTTTTATGTCGCTACAGTATTTATCCTAAATATTCAGGATGATAATGATGGTGTTTTACATCTCTTTCAATGTTTTTTAAGTCCTACTGAGAATAGACAGGGGATAAAGAGCACCGCAATGAAGTGCCGTACAGTCATGAGCTGAATTTCCCCTCTAGTGGGATTCGAACCCAGGACCTCATGATCTGAAGTTGAGTGCTAACCACTTGATGTGCAGCCTGATTCGTATCTTCACTGTTCACACAGTCAAGCCACACTGTTGGTTTTGCTGTACCCATGAACAATTTACCATAATAACCCTAAAGGTTGGGAGGCCTGAGCAAACAGTCTAGACCCACACCACATGCCACAGAATGTAGCATCAGATCAGGGTCTATACTGTATGCCACTCATCCAGCACTGTTTTAGACACATCAAACAGTAAATAGTAAAATGGACTTGTTCAAACTTTAGGACAAGTATGGTAAGGAATGTGGCATCAGATCAGGGTCTACACTGTTTCCACTCATCCAGCAATTTTTTAGATACATCAAACAGTAAATTTGTTTTACATTTTATGACAAGCATGGTAAAAATTAACCCTTGTCATGCTGAATAAATTAAGACGCCATGCCCATTTCCAATTTTCAGCCAATCAGATTACTTGATCCAGGTTATTGATACAAAATCACTCACTTAATGGCAAACAGTGCAGATCCAGATCAGCTGGCTTCTGAAGAAGCCAACTGATCTGGACTTACACTGTTTGCAAAGGCAGGGCATACCCCGGTTCGGCAGGACCAGGGTTAAGGTGGCCCAATATATAGGGCAAATATCATGTTTCCAAATCAACACACTTATTATTGCGCCACATCATGGGAAAAGGTGGTGCCAGGGCATGAGAACTTTAACCCATTATATACTGAATAGACTCTCCCACACTATATATTGGAAGAGTCCAATTTCAATTTTAGGTACATCAGGCTATGAGATCTACATATTCCTAGAGAAATATTGCTAAACTATTTGCAAACAGAGGAGATCCTGATCAGATGCCCTGTTCTGTGGCATCTGACCTGGGTCTGCACTGTTTGCTAATTACCCTTTTACGGGTCTCCCGACTACAGTGGGTTAAGGGAAAATATTACACTTTCATGGGAAGTAACTCTGACAAAAATGTATAGCTTCCCTTCTGAAAATGAGTTTACTCTAAAATGAAAGAATCTGCGCCCCATGAAAGCAAATTCTTTCTTTTAAATATAGACCCCTTTTAGATGGGGTTTAGTTGCAGTAAAGCAAAAAAGAAATCATAAAATTTGTCTCCCTTGTAAAATAAAACAAGCCCGCCTCAGTTGCTCAGCCAGATTCACCTCTGACTGATGATCAGGAGGTCATGGGTTCAATCCCTGCTGGGTCCTGTAACATTCTTTCATGGAGATTGATCATGAAAAATTGTTTATGGTCATTGATTCAATAAGGGCAGTTAGTTTCTGGAAAAGAATGTGTGCACAAGTACTGGTCTACTGCTTAGAGGACTATGCCTGCCCAGGAAAAGTGTGGTTAGGTAAACCAGCTTGACATATGACCTTAACCCTTGTCCTGCTGAATAAATTAAGATGCCACGCCCACTTCTAATTTTCAGCCAATCAGATTACTTGATCTGGATTGTTCTATAAATTCACATACTCAATGGCAAACAGTGCAGATGCAGATCAGTTGGCTTCTTTAGAAGTCAAGTGATCTGGATCTACACTGTTTGCAAAACAGGGTATATCTGGGTTCAGCAGGACAAGGGTTAATAGTGTTGACTGGACTGTTAAACTCCAAACCAACATAAAGAACACCTTTTCCTGTGGTACAGTTCTATTGTTTGTTTATTTGGAGTCATAGTTGAGAAATGCTGAATCGATATTATACAATATGTTATTGTTTAAAGGAACATAACAAATATACCATTGTTTCCATGTATAGGTGGGGGACTTTCACGCCTCATCTGGGAACAAAGAAAGTCTGGGAAATCTGAGACTGAACAAGAATAATGTCTGTGCATCATAACTTCATTATGTTATAATAAATAACCTAAACTTTAAAATGAAAAAAAATAATTGTTGGCTAAGCTCGAGATAAAGGGGGCTCAAAGAATATCCAAAAAGAATTCACAACTCAGATCAGCCTGTGCGACTCAGCATCACGAAAACATGCCTATATAATGTTGACCCCCTTGAACCCCATTTTTATATAGTAAAACTGGGGTTTACAGGGGTATACATTATTTTCTTATTTCTGCTCAAAAACATAGATTGTGGGTACTCCTTAGAACCGCCTTGCCGAGGCGGTTCTAACGAGTACCCACAATCTATGTTTTGAGCAGAAATATAAAAAAATATCAGAATTTTTATCTGAAAATTTTCAGTTTTTGGTGGTAAAATTTTCAATATATTTGAATAGGCGTGTTTTTGTAATGGTCTCCATATAATATATACATGTATACTGCATTCTTGTGACCCATGCTGTCGAAAAGAAAAAGACAGAAATGTTACTCAGAAATAAAACCAGAGGACCAATCAATGGTCCTGTAGATAACCTGAGACTATTTGTTCTAAGCAAGGTGGTTCTAATGAGTACTCACAATCTATGTTTTTGTGCAGAAATAAGAAAATTAATGTATACCCCTGTAAACCCAATTTTTACTGTATAAAAGTGGGTTTAAGGGGGTCGAAACTATATAAGCGTGTTTTCGTGATACCATATATCAAAGGCTTGGCCATTCTAGTTTCAGACAAAAAGAATATTAAAGATTTTCCTTCTATATGAAAAAAGTGAACCCCAGAGTGAAGCCATTTTTACCCAATAAGGGCCATAATTTGAATAATTTTGATAGAGGTCCACCAGATAAAGCTACATACCAAATATCAAAGGCCTGGGCCTTCTGGTTTCAGACAAGACAATTTTTAAAATTTTTACCTATATGAGTCTATGTTAAACAAGTAATTCCCGGGGCGGGGCCATTTTTGACCCCAGGGCTATAATTTGAACAATCTTGGTAGAAGCCCATTAGATAAAGTTACATACAAAATATCAAAGGCCTGGGCCAAAAAAACTTCTTTCAGACAAGATCTTTAAACTTTTTACCCATATGAGTCTATGTAAAACAAGTATTCCCTACAGCAGGGCCATTTTGACCCCAGGGCTATAATTTGAACAATCTTGATAAAGGTCCACAAGATGAAGCTACATACAAAACATCAAAGGCCTCAGGTCCTTCTAGCTTCAGATCAGAAGGTTTTTAAAGTTTTGCTCATAGAAGTCTATGTAAAAAAAAAAATTGACCTTTCCGTAAAAGGTCAAGATCAAGGGCTACCCAACTTCAGGTTATCACTTTTTCAAACTTTATTGGGCCCATGTCCCTAGTGCTGCATACTAAGCCACAGGGCCATTGGCCCTTTGGTTCGTAAGAAGAAGATTTTTTAACAAGAGGGCCATGATGGCCCTGTAATGCTCACCTGAGTATCATAGCACTTTGAGAACCTGACCTAGAACTAATCAAGGCAAACATTCTGATTAAAATTCATTATGATTATATTAACAAGTAAGACAATGTAGCATGTCTAATGGACTGTGAAACAGAGGTCAAGGTCAAATATGGATGACTGCATTCAAGAGGCCATGCTAAGATGTATGCATGTACTAAGTATCACTGGCTGTAGGAGCAATAGTTACTGGGAAACTGACCTAAAGACAAACACTTCACAAATGCCAAATATCATTCTATAGGACCAATAATTACTGAGAAACTGACCTAAACAGAAAAACTTAAGAAAATCACTGGACTGTGAAATACATGTCATAAGTGACCCAGTTCCAAACTTCACCTACAAATCATCAAGACAAACATTTTGAGCAAGATTCATGATGCTCACTTCAAATATGTGACCTCTAGAGTGTCAACAAGGTTTTCCTTTGATTTGGCCTGGTGACCTAATTTCTGATATCAAGTGACCCAGTTTTAAACTAGATCTAGAAATCAACAAGACAAACATTTTGGGCAAGATTCATGATGATTGCTTCAAAAATGTGACCTCTAGAGTGTTAACAAGGTCTTCCTTTGATTTGGCCTAATGACCTAGTTTATGACCCCAAGTAACCCAGTTTCGAACATGATCTAGAAATCATCAAGACAAACATTTTGAGCAAGATTCTTGATGATTGCTTCAAAAATGTGACTGCTAGAGTGTTAACAAGGTTTTCCGCTGATCTAGCTTGGTGACCTAGTTTTTGACCCCATGTGACCCAGTTTCAAACTGGACCTAGAAATCATCAAGACAACATTTTGAGCGAGATTCATGATGATTGCTTCAAAAATTTGACCACTAGAGTGTTAACAAGGTTTTCTGCTGATTTGGTCCGGTGACCTTGTTTTTGACCCCAAGTGACCCAGTTTCAAACTTGACCTAACCAAGACAAACATTTTAAGCAAATTCATGATGATTGCTCCAAAATTGTGACCGCTAGAGTGTTAACAAGGTTTTCCTTTGATTTGGCCTCAGGTGACCTAGTTTTTGAGTCCAAGTAACCCAGTTTTGAACCTGACCTAGAACTTTCCAAGGAAAACATTTTTAGCAAGATTCATGATGATTGCTTCAAAAATGTGAGTGTTAACAAGGCTTTCCTTTGATTAGGTCTGGTGACTTAGTTTTTGAACAGAAGTGATCCAGTTTCGAACTTGACCTAGAAATCATCAAGACAAACATTTTGAGTAAGATTCATGATGATTGCTTCAAAAATATGACCGCTAGAGTGTTAACAAGGTCTTCTGCTTATTTGGCCCAGTGACCTAATCTTTGACCCAAAGTGACCCAGTTTCGACCTAGAACTCATCGACAAACATCAAGACAAACATTTTGAGCAAGATTCATGATGATTATTCCAAAAATGTGACCACTAGTGTTAACAAGGTTTTCATTCGATCTGGCCTGGTGACCTACTTTTTGACTCCAAGTGACCCAGTTTCGAACTTTATCTAGAAATCATCAAGACAAACATTTTTTAGCAAGATTCATGATGATTGCTTGAAAAATAGGATCTCTAGAGTGTTAACAATATTTTCCTTTGATTTGACCGGGTGACTTAGTTTTTGATCCCAAGTAACCCAGTTTCGAACTTGACCTAGATATTATAGGGGCAAACATTCTAAGCGTTTCATCAAGATTGGGCCAAAACTGTGAGCTCTAGAGTGTTAACAAACTAATTGTTGATGATGGATGATGGATGACGGACGATGGACTACAGACAATGGACAGAGATTGATCACAATAGCTCACCCTGAGCTTTCACTCAGGTGAGCTAAAAATCATAATAAAAGCTAACAGTAAAGGGGTTTGAACACACTTGGTGGATTTTCCACCATTTGTTCAAAACAGACAACTTTTGCAACTTTCTGTTTGCTTTTCCTTCTGAAAAGGTGTCAGTACTCTAAAGGAAAGAATTTACTCGTAAAGAGAATTTGCATGAAATGTCAAATCCTATTTTCTGGGAAAAACAAGAAAAGCATTTCAAAAAGGTTCTCTGCTGTGTTTTTTACCCGTCATACATTACAAAAACATGCCTTTTCAAATATATAGAAAATTTCACCTCCAAAAATTAAAAATTTTCAGATGAAAAACTCTGATATTTTTCATATTTCATTGAGGCAGTTCTAACGAGCACCCAGGTGAGGCAGTTCTAATGAGTACCCACAAGCTATGGTTTTGAGCAGGAATAAGAAAAATAATGTATACCCATGTAAAACCCAGTTTTACTATATAAAAGTGGGGTTTAAGGGGGTCAAAATTATACAAGTATGTTTTCACATTGATTTAGGGCTCCAGAGCAGAGTATAAAATCTTAGTCACTATATTCTTATGACTTCTACATTTAAACTTATGTTTAAGGATTCCAACAGACTAATCTCAATTAGATGATTCATCCAACTAAAAGGATCTAAATATCTCCCAATAAAACATCATGATCTGGTCAATCCCTACAATGTGGCAGTTCCAGAACTGTTTCTGATGTTTTTGCCAATGACACCCCATAAGTATACATAAGTAGAAAAATAAGGAAAACAAGAAATAAAATACTCCTCTTCCCAGTGGGCACACAATGTTGAAACAATGTCGAGTCAACATTGATTCAATGTCTTGACGTTGGATTCAACGTCTTGAGGTTGGATTCAATGTCTTGACGTTGAATCAACATTGTTTCAACGTTGTTTGCCTGCTGGGTAATGTCTGGAACTTTGGCCAAAGTAACACTTACCAGGCTATGGGCAAATTCATCAGACGGCAAATTTATGATATTTTTCTTATTTTTCCTAGAAAATAGGATCTGAATCTTCATGCAAATTGTCCCAACAATTTGCATGAAGTTTCAGATCTTATTTTCTAGGGAAAATTAGAAAATAGTCAAAATGTCGTCTGCTGAAATTTTTACCCAGCATGCAAAGCGATATTCATACCTGTAGCACTATTGATTTGTATGCTTCATCAACCTATTTATTCTATCAAATATTCAAGAAGATTAAAATGTAAGATTATATTATATAGATTAAATGATTAAGTTACTTCAGTACAAACAGTTTTTTTCCAGAGCTTGACACAAGTAAGTTCTTTATAAAATCTTTGCACATAAATGTGAAGATAACTAGGAAAGGCAGCTGTGAGCAATCACAGAACAGTCAACCTTCCCATTATGATTAAGCACTGGAAATGGGTTTAAGTGCCAAGCAAAATTTGTAGCAGACTAAGTACATTCTCAATTCTCTCTTTTTTTTTCTTCTTTTTATAGAAAATAAATCTCGACATTTCATGTGAATTATCTGCTTGGCAGATGATTCACATGAAATGTTAAGACTTATTTTTTATGGAAAATAATACAAAAAAAAAATATATATATATATACGGTATATACAAATGTATATATATTTAAAAGTGTCATCTGCTACAAAGTTTGCTTGGCACTTTAAGATTTAAATATAGCATGAAATGGTGACAAAATGAAAGCAGAACAAAAAAATTCAAAGAAAATTCATAGAAATATTGCCTTTGAAGACTCAACAGCCACACTAATGGGGGCCTCAATGGGAACTGATTCTTTAAAGGGAGACAACTCAGTCATAATTGTTTTGCCTCCCCTTCTAAAAGAAATCTACTCTAAAAAGGAAAATAATTGCTCTTCATGGGAGCAAATTCTTACCTTTTAGATCAAAACTTTTTTTAGAAGGGGCTTCATATGCAGGAAAGCGAACAGGAAGTCATGAAAGTTACAAAGAAAATCTGCCAAGTGTGTCCAGTCCCCTTAACTCTTTGCATGCTGGGTAAATTTGCATGCTTTTTTGGTCATCTGTGGATTTTGTATAAAAATCAACCTTTTTCAAAAGAATCTTCCAGGAATACCATCAGAGTGCCGAACAGTTTGGATCCAGATCAGGCCCAACCTTTTGTCGGGCCTGATCTGGGTCCAAACAGTTTGCAAAGGTTATCAGCAGACAATAACAGCGGGGAAAGCGTTAAAACTGGCTTTATTGTAGATGCCCAACCTTCACCCTTAATCCTGATCCAGTTAACGGTCGGTCTGCGTAGGGGCTCCCCAACTCATCAGTGGATGGATACAGAAAACATACAGACTTAATTAATTTCTCAATAGAATATAATGATGAAATAAAGATGAGGGCTTCTGACTACAAACTGAAAATCCAAACAAAACAAAAATACAAGCAGAAGCCGATTTACCCATTTTACACTGAATAAACTCCCTCCACACTATATATTGGAAGAGTCGAATTTCAAGTTTAGGTATATCAGGCTATATGATTTAGATATTCCTAGAAAAATAGCTAAATTATTTGCAAACAGTGGAGATCAAGATCAGATGCTGCATTCTGCAGTGTCTTATCTGGGTCTGCATTGTTTGCCAAGTACCTTTTTGTGGGTGTCCAGACTGAAATGGGTTAATGATTTATTTTCTTTTAAGGGTTGCAGTTTGGATGCTCTTAAAACCTTGATTAAGCATGTACACCCTTCCATCATCCCCGCCCCCACCCCCACCTTCAGCCTTATAAATGGTATTACTGCTGACCATTCTAATGTGGTGTTTCTGTTGCAGATCCTTTTTAAACAGCTAAATGTCTATGTCTATTTGTCTATATATCACAATTTTTCTTAAGTACGCGTCTTGGACTTATGATTAAATGATAAACAGATTAACACTCTAGATAGTATGCTGACCTCAGCTATTTGCCAGAGAATAGGGTTTTACTAGTCCTAGTAGTTCTTAGTTTCTCTTTTTTTTTTTTTTTTTTTTTCCTCTGAAAAAAAAAAGGACTTGACAGTTCATTCAAAATATCATCTATTAATTTCATGCAGATATAACAGGAAAGTAACATATTTACTCTCAATATTCAAACACCTTATGTTTTTTAATCATACAGTCGAAAAATGCCAATAAGCTCAAACACTGACTGCTCATTTACCACGGCTAATTTGAACTCGTTTTTCAGACCCTATGAAATTCTTCTAATAGAGCAAAACAAAAACAAAAAAAAAAAAAACATATATTTAGGGACATTTTCTTATTTTTAATATCATGAAATTGTACGTCATGTGTACACATATTGCCTCCTCAAGGCAATTCCAATGAATACACTCAAAATACCATTATTGTATAGAAGATCAAAAAGATTTCCCTAAATTATCATCATCTGCTTCCCAACCTGGTGCCACGATTAACCCTCAGTGGCTCAAACTACGGTACCCATGTCTCGAATAATTTTCCATGCATCACAAAAACATGCCTAAATTGTCTATATAATTTTGAACCTCTTAAACCCCACTTTTATACAGTAAACCTGGGGTTTACAGGGGTATACTTTATTTTTCTTATTTTTGCTCAAAAACATAGATTGTGGGTACTCATTAGAACTGCCTCGCTGAGGCAGTTCTAATGAATACCCACAATCTATGTTTTAAGCAGGAATATGATAAATATCAGAATTTTTATCTGAAAAGTTTTAGTTTTTGGCGGTGAAATTTTCAATATATTTGAATAGGCATGTTTTCGTAATGGGTCCAAAAGATGTTTCAGCCATTGAGGTTTTAGTCTGTACTTGTCCTAAAATTTGAATACGTCCATATTTAACTACCTATTGATGAGTCTAAAGCACTGCTTCATGAGTGGCATTGTAAGAGTGTAGACCAAGATCAGATGCCACAAACAGTGTAGACCAAGATTAGATGCCACAAACAGTGTAGACCAAGATCAGATGCCACAAACAGTGTAGACCGAGATCAGATGCCACAAACAGTGTAGACCAAGATCAGATGCCACAAACAGTGTAGACCAAGATCAGATGCCACAAACAGTGTAGACCAAGATCAGATGCCACAAACAGTGTAGACCAAGATCAGATGCCACAAACAGTTTAGACCAAGATCAGATGTCACAAACAGTGTAGACCAAGATCAGATGTCACAAACAGTGTAGACCAAGATCAGATGCCACAAACAGTTTAGACAAAGATCAGATGCCACAAACAGTGTAGACCAAGATCAGATGCCACAAACAGTGTAGACCAAGATCAGATGCCACAAACAGTGTAGATCAAGATCAGATGCCACATTCTGTAGCATCTGATCTTGGTCTACACTGTTTGCTCAGGCCTGTCTGTCTGAATACTTAGTTAAGGTAAACACACAGGGTATAACCAGGAAAATAACAAATGCAAATATTTTTCTTTTAAATGCTTTGTACCTATCTAGACTGTCAATAACTTTTTCATCTTTATTATAGAGAGTATTGGAATCTTCAAAATAATTATTTATACCATATTCACTCTAAATACTCCTCATCTTACTTGCCCTACACTTTGAATTAAAGTTCATTATACTGATGTATATAAAACTGCTGAGTGAGTAGCAAACAGTGCAGACCCTGATCAAATGTAGCATTTGTTCACTTTCTGTTCTCAGTGGCTCAGTCGGAATACCCATCAACTGGTATTCAGGAGGTTGCGGGTTTGATCCCCGCCGGTATAGCAACATTCTTTTGTAAAGACTGATCATGAAATATTTTCTTCAGTCATTTTCTCTTCTGCTGATTCAAGAAGGACAGTTGTCCGTCTGGCAAAAAAATGTGCACAAATACTATATGGTTAAATGCTTAGAGGACTATGCCTGTCCAAAAAAAGCATGGTTAGGTAAACTGACTAGCACAACATGACCTTAATAGTATTGACTGGGCTGTTAAACTCCAAACCAACCATCAGACCATTCTGCTGAATATTTGCCATAAATAAGGTAATTTTTCCCTTGTTATTATTTAGTATCTTATGTATAAAATAATTTTAATTTTCTTCTTTCAAAAGATATTGTAAGTAAGAACGGTTGACAAAGGCGGTCTAACTGAGTTTAAAGAATCAAGTCAATAAGGCTCAATCTGTGTGGTAAATAAAAGTCTTAATTCTGCAAAGAAAACAAAATTAACAACCTACTAATTGTAAAGGATCTGGACTGACCCACAAAGACATATTAAAAGGTTATTATAAAGTACAAAATATTTATATAAAAGACAGTCATGAAATCAACTGGACCACAAAAATGAGTCAAGGGACCTTATTTGGTACTCAGGCAACATTAACCTTTGTCATGCTGAATAAATTAATATGCCACACCCACCTCCAATATTCAGCTAGTCAGATTTCTTGATCCAAGTTATTCATACATATTCACATACTTAATGGCTAACAGTGCAGATTCAGATAAGTTGGCTTCTGAAGAAGCCAACTGATCTGGATCTACACTGTTTGCAAAGGCAGCGTATGTCCGGGTTCAGCAGAACAAGGGTTAAGGCTCGAATCAACCTACACATTTAAAGAATCATTGGCTATACTGAAGAATATTATGCCAAATAAAACATGAGGACCATGGTCGTCCTTAATCCTCACTTGTGCTGAAAAGACGGTCAAGGTCACTCAATGTCTAAAACATTAATTAATGTGGAGGACATCATTCTTAGTGTACTTTAACTCAAAACAATATGCGATGACATCACCTCATGGTCTAACTCATCCACCAAGTTCCAACCCTATCTTATGTATACGTAAGATTCAGGAAGATCTGATCAAAACTGAAGAAGTTGTGCTGATGTTAAGGTAGAAAATAGGCTTTTTCAAAGATCAAGAGGACATAATTCTAAAATAAATTAATTTTATTATTTATTTAGTTTTCTAATTTATCCAAGACTTTATCCATGTCCACCCTATCTGCAAGTTTCGGGATAATCTGATCAAAACTGAATAAGTTATGCTGATGATAAAGTCAAATATAGGCTTTTTTTAACAATCAAGGGGACATAACTCAAAGAAAAATATTCCAATCAGGCCAGGTTTCAAGCTCATCTGAGATTCCATCCATGTCCACCTTACCTCCAAACTTCAGGAAAATCCAATCAAAAATGAAGGCGTTATGCAGATGCAAAAGTCAAACAGAGGCTTTTTTCAGCAATCAGTGGACTAACCCTAAGATTATTGATCTGATCTGGTCAGGTTTCGAACTCATCAGAGATTTCAACCATGTCCCCTTTATCTGCAAGGAAGATCCAATCAAAACTGAATGAGTTCATAATGCTGATGATAAACTCGAATAGAGGCTTTTTTAACAATCAAGGGCACATCAAAACTCTAAGATTAATGATTCAATCTGGCCAGTTTTTGAAAACATCAGTTTGTATCATTGTCCACCTTATCTGCATTTCAGAAAGATCTGATCAAAACTGAATGACATTATGCTTAGGACAAACTCAAACAGAGGCTTTTTCAGCAATCAAGGGAATGTAACTCTAAGAGTAATAATGATCCAATCTGGCCAGTTTTCAAACTTGTCCGAGATTTTATCCCTGTCCACCTTAGCTACAAGTTTCAGGAAGTTTCAGGATGTCTGCCTTATCAGCAAGTTTCAGGAAGTTCCCCATCAAAACTGAAAGCGCTATGGTGATGACAAACATTTTCCCATTGTAAGTCTATGGAACCTTGTGGTTGCCATAGCAACCAAGTTTTTTATTGGATTTCCATGAAAAGCCTATGCCATCAATCCCCCACAGGAGATGCTACAGATGAGAAATGATTGAGATCGGCCTGCAGACTTCAGAGAAATAACTGGTCAAAGGTGCTGACGGACGACAGACCGACGACAGACGGATGAAGGATGATCAACGGACCACTATCCTATAAGCTCCAGTGAAGCCTTTGGCCCAGCTGAGCTAAAAATGTGTGTTTTCAGGATAACCCCACCCTGCCTAACTTCTGGTGAAATCTAGCATTTTTTGTCTATCCAAAAAGTAAAAAAAAAAGGTGTTATTGGGAAAAAAATGTATGCTAACATATTTAAGCAAAATATTAGGTCTGAGCAAATAGTGTAGACCCAGATCAAACTGCTCCCATGGAAGCAGTTTGATCAGGGTGTACACTGTTTGCCTATTCTATCTGTACCTTTTAGACACATCAAAGGGCTGTGAAACTCTGACTTGGTAAAAGCTTAACCTTTAGCACATTGGGCAAATTTAGGGGGATGACACATTGCATGCTAATTTTGTTTTTTATGTTTTTTCAAACAGGGTTTGATAATCCATGTAATTTGTCCTCTGTTAGGAAAGAATTTGCATAAAATGTCAAACCCTAATTTCTGGGAAAAATAAGAAAAATATTTCAAAATATTGTCTGCTGAAATTTTTACTGAGTATGTTAACTTTTAAAGCACCAATCACAATAGCAGCAGATGACATTTTTATTTATTTATTTTTTTTATTTTTCAGAGTAAACAAGTCTTGATATTTAATGTGAATCATCTGCAAGCAGAAGATTCACATAAATTGTCATGATTAATTTTCTCTGAAAAATAAGAGAAAAAAAATGTAAATGTTGTCCGCTACAAATTTTGCTTGGCACTTTCAGAATTAAGCATAAATCATAAGGTATAAATATGCAAATAGAATAAACTTACACCAAGTTATTATATCCTAATATTTTATGAAATAAAGTGAGAAAAATATTACTGATGTAAATCAAAACAACTGAACACCATAAAAATGAACAATTATTTCCCTCATTATTTTCTCACCATTTCTTGTTTTTTAATCCATTAATAATGTTTAAAAAAACGTCAACATAAAACAGGCACATTAATGGTTTACGGGAGCAGATAATCCTATGAATAAATATTCAAGACCTCCAAACAAAAAATCAATGTATCGCCATGCCTAAGCTATTTATTAGTGAAAGTAAATTCAAAAGAACACTAAACAATGCCAACCATATGAAAGTAATACCGCTGAAATGAAGTTACCGAACCGCGTTACTGAGTAATAATTAACGGAGAGAAACTGTATACTTTTCTTGGAGAAAGTCAACTTAATTTACTTTGGCAATAGGTTTTAATTTACTTAGGTAATAGGTTGAAAAGGAGTTAAAATTACCATGCAAATGAAACATCCAATGATACATTAGTTATTAGATGAAGCGGACACCATGACACTTTGAGTAAAATGTGCAGATTCAAAGATGACCTGGGCCCAGTTGGTCAAAACTAATGATGTGGTTAGTTAAAGTATCATTAAAACTTTGATCAATAAAGTGGCATATACACTAATATTTAGCAGAAAATTTGTGAGTAGATTTTGCATTTGCAAAAGCTACTCACATTTTTTTAGCAAAAATACCTGTGATTAGATACTGTACTTACTAACAGTTCACATTTTGACCACTAACAAGCTCATTAAGTTAACAATGCTTTGAACAACTGGGCCCAGAGCATTTGAGGTCCTCAGATGCAAGGGTTCTCTTCTTGTGACACAGCTCTTTAATTGATATGTTAACAAGTCTATGTAATATGTAAGGGTCTACATTATTAGTGGGACTCAAGTTCGGAAGTTTGCAGATTTTAAATCAGCTTTCAATTTGTTTCGTACTTCTAGCAATCTTTTTACTACATAAATCTGTCCTAATGTTCTTAAGAACCAAAGTCTTCCTTATTTCCCATATTATATGGTGAAAATACCATTGCATAACTAGCTCTAGATAAAAGAGGTACAAACATAAATTAGAGTAGCTATAGTCGGATATCAATATTATTTTCATCAATGAATTATGATTATTAATTTACTTAATGAATTAAGGGCCATCTACTGCTTACTGCTTGCCTCTTCTCTTTGATAGCAGTAACTCATCTCGGAGGTATATCAGAGACCAGCTAATAGAGACTGGCTATACAAGGTATCATATATAAATTTGAATCAGCTTATAGTAAGGAGTGATAAAACATGGCATCAAGGTCTAACTATCTAAGATGTTAAACAGCAAGTTAATCTTCAAATTATCTCTTTTATATAAAAGAGATATTTTGAAAATCTTATAATTAAATGCCATATGTAAAATGAAGTCTTTGTCTGACAGTCATATGGATATATTAAGATAAAAGGCCAGTCTATCAGGTAAAAAGACCTGCTACATATCTGTATAAAATATCTACTATGATCAGTATCAAAATGGTTGATAAAATTCTTTTGAACCATTTTAGACTGAATAAACTCCCCCAACACTATATATTGAAGTTCAGTTTTAAGTATGTCAGGCTATATGAATTAAATATTCCTAGAGAAAAATGGCTAAACTATTTGCAGATAATGGAGACCCAGATCAGCTGCCACATTCTACAGTGTCTAATCTGGGTCTGCACTGTTTGCCAGTTACCCTTTTGGGGGTCTCCAGACTAAAATGGGTTAATCAAAGAGGTAAACATCACGAAAACACGCCTATATTATTTTAACCCCCTTGAACCCCACTTTTATATAGTAAAACTGGGGTTTACAGGGGTATACATTAGTTTTCTTATTTCTGCTCAAAACATAGATTGTGGGTACTCGTTAGAACGGCCTCGCCGAGGCGGTTCTAACGAGTACCCACAATCTATGTTTTGAGCAGAAATAAGAAAAAAAATCTGAATTTTTATCTGAAAATTTTCATTTTTTGGTGGTAAAATTTTCAGTATATTTGAATAGGCTTGTTTTCGTAATGATATAAATATTCATGTATGGAAAACAGTAAATACAAAATGGATTTTATAAGCAGAAAATGTATGCTAAAATAGCAAGGTTTTTGAAATGGTAATACTTGTATGGTCTTTTTAATTACAGACAGACACTGTGTGTCCTTCCTCCCTTAACTATAAATAGATTTCCAAGTTTCTTGCCTATGTGATGGGCGTAGACAATATTAATATTTGCCATTGCTTCAGAAGCATTTTATGAAAGGTCATGGACTGGTCCACTACTGTTTTCCATGAACTGCTCAAAGTTATATATAACCAAGTATTAGGTTAGCTGTCATAAAAAGCTTGGTCTAAGCTTTTTGTGAATGCTAATACTTGGCTCTATTATAGCAATAGTGGCACAGTCTAAGTGCAATTTAATGAAAAATACGTAGTTCTGGTGTCACCATCACACTGCATGCTCTCAAGATATTACAAGGCAGTATACACCACAACCTCTGTATTGCACCATTGCTGGGATCCAAAAGCAAATACCATGTTAGCTAATCGACATGTTGTGTCAAAACAAAAATGTGTAGATTATATAGAAAAATGACCAAAAAAGTCATGGTCATTTTTCTATGTTATCTATACATTTTTGTTTAGATACAACAATTTTGGGGTCTACCTTTAACCCTTAAAGCGCTAATCACAACAATTGTCGTCTGCTTTGTCTTCAGGCCGGTTACTTTTGAAGTCATTGTTGCAAACAGTGTGGACCCAGATCAGACTGCTCCTTTAGGAGCAGTCTGATCTGGGTCCACACTGTTTGCATACATGCAAAAAGTATGTTTGAAAAGTTTGCAAGAATATTCAGCAGACGACATAAACAGACGACATTTTCAGATGCAGGTTTTCTTGGCGTTTTAAGGGTTAAACCGTCTTATCGGAAACCATCTTACAAAGAGGTTACAGTGTATTACTCAGCACCGTAACATTGTTAATGCAGTTACCCATAGCTGAAGATAAGAGGGGGTATCCACATAATATTTTTCTTATTTCTCCATGAAAACATATGTTGTGGGTACTAGTACCCACAACATATGTTTTCATGTAGAAATAAGAAAGATATCAGCATTCTTCTGATGAAAAAAGCACCCTATCTGTTGTTATGTTACCTTAAAAATTCAAATTAACAACCATGTTGTTATAAAAGCCCATCCCCAGATCTGGGCCTGAAAATTGGTCATCTTTTTATCATTTTTCTCAGAAATACTAGCCTCTAATAAATGCCTACCAGTCAATTTAGAAAAAGTATCGCCACTGCCTCATGCAGTTAACCCTTGTCCTGCTGAATAAATTAAGATGCCACACCCATTTCTAATTTTCAGCCAATCAGGTAACTTGATCCAGATTATTGACATAAATTTGTATACTGAATGGCAAACAGTGCAGATCTACACTGTTTGCAATAGCAGGTCTTTCTGGGTTCAGCAGGACAAGGGTTAAGATTCTGAATCTACTGTTTAATAATTGAACAAACAAGTCCCTTTTTCTCTCTTGGCCCACATAAAAACATATGAACATGAGATTTCTAGTCCTCGGCCAGGTACTATGATTCTCTTAGAAAAGCTGACATGTCTTCTTTAATGCTAGGCTATACTTAACATGTAATGCTAGTATATACTTCAGTTTCCACTATCAATATGGTGGTCTTCGGAGGAAAATTTGAATATTTTGAACACTGTAGCCTCTAATAAAAGGCCCACTTCCCTCTTTATGAAAGGTAGTGATTCTAATAAATGCCTGGGCAATAATAAGAATTTTTACAGTAATATAAAGTGTCCCAGTTTAGGGTATCAACATGACATATTATGCTAGTAACACAGAAAATGCAGCACAATAATCTTGTTTTTAATTTTAATACATACAGATCATATTGTTCTATTTTTTTATTTGCTAAATTGTAGACAGCTGCATTTTACATATGTTAATTTTTATTCAAACAGAGATTATGGTATAGCACTACTTCGTTGCGTTCTTACAAATGTGTGTTAGGCTTCTAGGGGCTGATAACCGACAGTAGAAATTTGGTATGTTAAACCTAATGATAGTTACTCAGGCAACCATCCCAAAAAAAGTTTTAAACATAGCATTTTTTTCTGGTATGTTCATAACTTTCAAATAAGTATAAAATCTGAAATATTTGTTTTACCTTTGATTTATTTGTCAATTTAAGTATTATTCCTTGATATATATGTTTGGGTTGATTGTTTACAATAGGACCATAGTATACAAACTCCAAATTTCCTTAAGGTAGTAGTCCAGTGATTATCATTGACCAATGGAATTCAATCACACAGTTGTACAAAATCCAGGCAATGGATATTTACAGCTGGGCTATTCTTGTCACTGTGACATCAGAGTGCAGTGTAAAGAGGATTATCCGTAAACCCTGGACTAGGATATTGGCAAACAGTGATGACCCAGATCAGATGCCACAGAATGAGGCACCATTTGCTTAAATTACAGGAAGTTTACAGTGTTAAATGAAACTGTCTTAAGTGCCCATTCAGGACCATGTACCCAGCCTACACTCAGTGACAATTGACCCACCAATAATCTTAGAGCTTTGATTGCAATAGATCTGTGATGCTGTCTATTATAAAAGATCATTTAGGAAAAAACTGGGAGCCATTGCAATAGTATTTGTGATGCTGTCCATTACAAAAGAATTTAGCTGAAATTAGCAGCATCACTGCCCATATGTACATAATCAACTTCTTTCTCTTAATACTATAATCATAGCTACAGATAAGATGAGCTATTCACATATTAATTTTCTTATTTCTGTACAAAAACATATATTGTGTGTACTCATTAGAAGCGCCTTGCTGAGGCGCTTCTAATGAGTACCCCCATCATATGTTTTCTGTGCAGAAATAGGAAAAATATTAGTACTTTTCAGATGAAAAAAGCACCTTATTACGAAAACATGCCTATTCAAATATCCTGAAAATTTTACCATTCTGATATTTTTCACATTTCTGCTCAAAACATAGATTGTGGGTAACCGTTAGAATCACCTCACCGAGGCAGTTCTAACAAGTACCCACAATCTATGTTTTTGAGCAGAAATAAGAAAAATAATGCATACCCCTGTAAACCCCAGTTTTACTATATAAAAGTGGGGTTTAAGGGGGTCAAAATTATGTAGGTATGTTTTTGTGATGTTATCTGGAGCTATACCAGTATGTCTTCTGTCTCATATAAACTGCCCTTCTTGAACCAGTGGAAGGGAAAGAATGACCTTAAAAAGTATTTCATGATCAATCTTTCATGGAGATCATGAAATACTTTCTATTGTCATTCTCTCCATTCTGCTGATTCAAGAAGGGCAGTTGTCAGTTTCTGGTGAAAGAACATGCACAATACAGGTTAACTGCTTAAAGGACTGAGCCTACCCAGTAAAAGTGTGGTTAGGTAAACTGACTCAACATGACCCCATAGGGTTGACTTGGACGTAAAACCTCAAAACAAACAAAAACATTTTAAGCTTTAGCACTCTGTAGGCTAAATCATCAAATGAAAATCAGGGATATGTTTCTTACTTTTACTCTTCATAGGCAATAAGATGGTTGATTTGGAGTTTAATGGCCCAATCATCACTGTTAAGGTGATGTCCAGCCTTCCAGTTTACCTAGCCAACCTTTTCTTGGCCAGGCTTAGCCCTCTAAGCAGTTAACCAGTACTTGTGCACATTCTTTCACTAGAAACTGACAACAGCCCTTCTTGAATCAGCGGACAGGAGAGAATGACTCCTAACAGAAAATATTTCATAATCAATCTCCATGAAAGAATGTTGTTGGACCCAGCTTGAAAAAAGAGAATCCGGAGGAAGTGGGTGTCAGAAGTTATGAGGATGTGATTTGGTTACATTACATTTGTCACTTGTCAATAAAGCATGCAACTGACAGTCCACTGACAGTAATAAAATTCAAGAGGCCAAACTGACGATGCATTACGAAAACATGCCTATTCAAATACATAGAAAATTTCACCTCCAAAAATTAAAATTTTTCAGATAAAAAACTATGATATTTTTCATATTTCTGCTCAAACCATAGATTGTGCGCGGGTACTCGTTAGAACCGCCTTGGCAAGGTGGTTCAAACGAGTACCCACAATCTATATTTTTGAGTGGAAATAAGAAAAATAATGTATAACCCTGTAAACCCCAGTTTTACTATATACAAAAACACGCCTATACAATTTTGACCCCCTTAAACCCCACTTTTATATAGTAAAACTGGGGTTTAAAGGGGTATACATTATTTTTCTTATTTCTGCTCAAAAACATAGATTGTGGGTATGCGTTAGAACCGCCTTGCCGAGGCGGTTCTAACGAGTACCCATAATCTATGTTTTGAGCAGAAATATGAAAAATATCAGAGTTTTTTATCCGAAAATTTTCAGTTTTTGGAGGTGAAATTTTCTATATATTTGAATAGGCGTGTTTTCGTAATGGAAGTGGGGTTTAAGGGGGTACGTCAAAATTATATAGATATGTTTTCGTGATAAACGGCATTGCCTTTATGTGCATGCCCTAACAAATTAAATAAACAACAGTATACTACCATAAAGATTAAGAAAAAATTCTACCTACCTACTCAGGCATGTATTTCAAGCCATGCATGGCTAAAAAAAAAATATTTTTTCTTTCCATCTAAAAAGCATGTTTTATTAATCCTAATGTTAAAGAATTGATAAACAAACTCTGCCATGACATATTAAGTATATATAAATATTGAAAACCTTAAAAGCCTATCAAAATTGTTGCAGACGACATTTTATTTTATTATCATTTTTCAGAGAAAATAGGACTTGGAATTTCATGTGAATCATCTGCCTAGTAGATGATTCACATGAAATGCCATGTTTATTTTCTCTGAAAAAAATATAAAAAAATAAATAAACCAAAATGTCGTCTGATGCAGTTGTGATTAGCACTTTAAAGATTAAGACATATTTAACATAACCATTCAACCTTCAGCTTGCTCTTGGAGAAACTTTTAGATGCAAATGGGTTACAAAAAGACATGATTTTTTTTTTTTTAGATTTGACATTTTATTCAAACTGTGACCTTTTTAAGACAAATCCCTGTGGAATATTCGAATCTTACCTTTTAGAGGAAAATATCTAAAAAAAAATAAATAAAAATAAAAAAAATTAAATTGTCATCTGCTGATATTCAAATTTGGCAGTTAAAAGGTTAATGAAATGACCCTAAACAACCAAACCTCTAGATAACATGGGTAACAGATAAATATTTTTTTCTTAAGACACCACAAAAAACATTGTGTATTCTTTAAAGTTTAGAGATACCTCCCTAAGTTGCTTCTAATGAATACCTAAATACCTAAATTACATGTTTTCATGGAGAACCAAAAAGACAAAAAAAAATATTTATCTGAGTACCACTCTTGTCTACAGCTCTGAATATGTCTTCTGCATTACTACTTCCTTTATTTGTTATTATTTGTCTGGTGAGGATTGTCTTTCATTCAACGTTTAGCACATTCTAAGCAAATTCAGCAGACGTCAAATAGATAGGATTTTTTTTTCTATTTTTTATTTCAGAAAATAGGCTTTGATATTTTATGCAAATTGTCTCTGAGGAGACAATTTGCATGAAACATCAAAGCCTTTTTTCTGGAAAAAATATTTCAAATTGTCGTCTGCAGAAACTTTTAGCCAGTAATTAAGCTAAGCATTAACCTGTAGTTTCAAATCAAATTACAAAAGCTTCTTCTATACTGACTTCAGTTTCCAGTGACTGAATATTTATTCTTATAATCCAGTTTGATAATCCCCTAAAATGAAACCAAAATAATATCATGATAAAGGCTTGTCACTAGAGTGACTAGCCTTTTATAGTCATGACGTTAGTTTGGTTTTATTTTAGTGGATAATTGAACAGAATTATAAGAATAAATATTTAGTCGCTGAAGACTGAAGGCAGTCTGAGGTTTCTTCCAACCAAAATACATATCTCCTGTTAAACCTTTTTTTAAGAAAAGGGTACTAAAATTTTTTCTTATTTCTCCATGAAAACATACACTGACTGACTTTAATATCGCAACATTGAGTTCAACATTACGTAAACATGCCTTTTCAAATATATTGAAACTTTTACCACCAAAATATGAAAATTTTAAGGAAAAATTCTGATATTTTTCATATTTCTGATCAAAACATAGATTGTGGGTATTCATTAGAACTGCCTCAATGCGGCGGTTCTAACAAGTACCCACAATCTATATTTTTAACAGAAATAAGAAAAATAATGTATATCCCTGTAAACCCCAGTTTTACTGTATAAAAATGGGGTTTAAGGGGGTCAAAATTATATAGGCATGTTTTCGTGATGATGTATCATATTTCATAGAAAAAGATAATTTAATTTTAGCAATATGCACATCAAATAAAACACTATTCATTTGGTAACAGCTTCACAAAATTTGAATCAGCCTATAGTCTTTCTGGAACATGCTAAAAATGTCATTCAAACAGCAATGGGGTCTGAACTTCTTGCGCAACAGTCAATACCAAGTATGACCACCATTATCGTCAATAACAGCTTGAAGACATTCCATCATTGATCAAAACTAAAACACTGATTGCATGTTGTGTTTTGAAAGTCAGTCAGTATACCGGTATATTGTTGGGTACTCATTAGATGTGCCTTGCTGAATCAACCCCACTGGCACCAAAGAACCATCCTGTAGCAGGGCCAACCCTTTCGCTGGTTTTCTTTTCAATGCTTTTTATAATTTTTCATGTTTTTATATTCTCTCACAATCCCACTGTTGTAGCTTTTGCTTATTTATCTGCTTCAAAAGCATGAAAGTGCACACATCACGAAAACACATCTATATAGTTTTGATCCCCCTTAAACCCCACTTCTATACA
Source organism: Anodontia alba (assembly GCA_964016985.1). Taxonomy (NCBI): domain Eukaryota; kingdom Metazoa; phylum Mollusca; class Bivalvia; order Lucinida; family Lucinidae; genus Anodontia; species Anodontia alba. The sequence goes on from OZ024823.1 coordinate 119,943,842, forward strand.
GTACAACTGGGGTTTACAGGTGTATACATTAATTTTCTTATTTCTGCTAAAAACATAGATTGTGGGTACTCATTAGAACCACCTCACCGAGGCAGTTCTAAAAAGTACCCACAATCTATGTTTTGAGCAGAAATATGAAAACTACCAGAATTTTAGTCTGAAAGTTTTCATTTTTTGGTGGTAAAATTCTCAATATATTTGGATAAGCGTGTTTTCGTAATGAAGATTTAGAATGCCTGCAGAGGTCTTGATAAGAGCAGCAACTACAGAATATCTTTTTTATTTCTCAATGAAAGCAAATATTTTGGTACTCATTAGAAACACCTCACCAAAGAGCTTCTAATGAGTAACAAATATTTGTTATCATAGAGAAATAAGAAACCTATATCAATAATTTTTGGCTGGAAAATATGCTCTATCAAAGCACTCTATATCTGCAGTGATAATCAACATGTTTACTGACCATTACATCAAGGGGAATACAGGAATTTCAATGTAAATCATGGGAACCCAAGTTTTGTCATGATCAGTAAACAGCCATCTGTTTATACATAGAGACAAACAGATAGATACGGGGTTATCTATAACTTCATACACCCTAAAACTCCAACAGGTAATATTTTTGCGAAAAATAATTTCTGGAGAGGCCCTTAAAATCTCAAACAGCAGGAATTTTTCAACAAGTGATTTCTAAAATTTCAAACATAGCTTTCTTCAGGTAAGTATTACCACATTCTTTCTGGTAATCTTTTTACCATCACCTAACATAAAAAAGTAGTGTTGAAAGCTACCTTAACATTTAAATACACAAGGCAGTGTCATAATGACTTATTATGTACAAAGAAGGCCCCAGGAATCATAGAGATGCATCACGTAAATACCTTATGACATATGTACCCAGAGAAGATACATGCAGTCTGATTAGAGTCTGGGCACTTGTAGAAGCATTGTATCATCTGCTGAAGACTGATCAAGATGTGCAGTTGCAGAGGCTGATCCAAGCCTTCACTGGGTGTGTCAGATACATTTTCTATAGCTCCAGATAAGGCCCCTACATTACGAAAACACGCCTATTCAAATATATAGAAAATTTCACCTCCAAAAACTGAAAAATATTTAGATAAAAAACTCTGATATTTCTCACATTTCCGCTCAAAACATAGATTGTGGGTACTTGTTAGAACTGCCTCGCAGTACCCACAATCTATGTATTTGAGCAGAAATAAGAAAAATAATGTATACCCCTGTAAACCCCAGTTTTACTATAAAAAAAGTGGGGTTTAAGGGGGTCAAAATTATATAGGCATGTTTTCGTGATGTGTTGATATTTTTTCATTTCTCCATGAAAACATATGTTGTGGTACTCATTACAAGCACTTTGCTGCGACGCTTCTAATGAGTACCCATAACATCTTTATGTGGACAAATAAGAAAAAACAAGAAATATGTCAATACTATGCCCCTACCCAGGGGCTTACCATAACGAAAACACGCCTATTTAAATACAGAGAAAATTTCACCTAAAAAAAAACTGAAAATATTCAGATAAAAAACTCTGATATTTTTCATATTTGTGCTCAAAGCATAGATTGTGGGTACTCGTTAGAACTGCCTCACCGAGGCAGTTCTAACGAGTACCCACAATCTATGATTTTGAGCAGAAATAAGAAAAATAATGTATACCCCAGTAAACCCCAGTTTTACTGTATAAAATTGGGGTTTAAGGGGGTCAAAATTATATAGACTTGTTTTCGTGATGCCCAGAAACAAGCATTTTGCAAATAAAAGCATTGCAGACACCACATGATACCCCACCATTGCAGAGTAACAAAACATGTAATGAAGATTTTGATTGTGTTGGGGTTTAACGACACGTCAACCCTTGAGGGTCATTTTGTGTCGTCTCCCAGAGAAAGGGAGAAAAGAGATAGAAGAGACAGTAGAAGAGATAAAAGAGAGGGACAGGGAAGAAAGAGGACCAGGAATGAAAGTGAAGAAACAGAAGAAATAAAAACATTCCCCCTCTACCCTTACCCACTACAAGGATAGCAGGCCTTGCCCAACTGTAAGCCAATATCAGCTGGACACCCCGGTGATGTAAGATACACAGCACCTTCGCACCACCCGACCACCCCCCTGTGTTTGATGTATGATAACTCTACCAAATAACTGGTGTACTATGACCTCAAAACAATATGTGCTGTACTGGTGAAAACTGTAGAGGATCCGTTAATAAGTAATAACTCTATGAAAACTTGGGGTACTGTAACCTGGCTGCAATTCTCCCCATCTTCTTTCTATCCAACAACATACAATGAACAGCTTGATCAGATAAAATTATAGGAGGAGTGAGCTGGAAATGAAATACTGCTTGAACAATATTTTAAGAGCTATAAAACTTTCAAAATTTGGTATACTGTAACCTCAAAATCATATGCACTGTACCACATCATCTACTAACAACTACATGTATCATGTTTCAACACGATGAAAACTGTAGGAGGAGTTATCCAGAAACGAAAGTCAAGTCTGAAAAATTGTTAAAAAAAGCTAATAACTCTATCAAAATTTGGTGTACTGTAACCTCAAAACAATATGCCCTGTATCATCTTGTAGTCAAACTGTCCTCCAAATTTCAACGCTATAGGATGAAAACTGTAGGAGTTGTGCAGATTGACGCGTGGACAGACAATGGAGGGTGTACCATAATAACCTGCCACTATCTTGTGGCAGGGTATTTTTTTTTTTGTGTGTGTGTTGAGGTTTTACGGCCCAGTCAACCCAATGGGGTCATGTCTAGCGCGGTCAGTTTACCTAACCACACGTTTACTGGGCAGGCTTAGTCCTCTAAGCGGTTAACCAGTATTGTGCACATTCTTTCGCCAGAAACTGACAACTGCCCTTCTTGAATCAGCGGAAGGGAGAGAATGACCGTAGAAAATATTTCATGATCAATCTCCACGAAAGAATGTTGCTGACCTCGGCGGGGGTTGAACCCACGACCTCCTGGTCTCCAGTCGGACGGCGCATCCAACTGGGCCACCGAGGCTGACTGTGGCAGAGTATAAAAATGAAGTTGGAAAAGGGCCATAACTCCCATATAATTGGTGGATTCTACCCTAACTCAAACTTGACTTACATTTTATGATTACATACCTGTGTATAAAATATGAATCCAATACACTAATCTTTTCAAAACATATCGAACGGAAACCATTTTTCGTACATATGGATGGGACAATGAAGTTGAAAAAGGGCCATAACTCCCATAATAATTAGTGGATTTTACCCTAAGTCAAACCTGACCTATATTTTATGATTTTATATCTGCGTATAAAATATGAATCTAATAAACTTATCTTTTCAAAATATATCGAACAGAAACCATTTTTTGTACATATGGATGGAACAGACAGGATATACAGACATGCATACGTACAGACAGCAGTGATACTGTATGCCCCCGAATGTAAATGGTGGGGGCATAAAAAATTATGGATATCCCCTCTTATCTGGCGCTATGCTCTGATCAGGACATGCTAATGCACAGGCTGATATTAGGCATCCCTGAGCAAGTCTCAGATACATTTTCATAAGCTACCACTAAATATAATATATATACAGTCGAACCTCGTTATCTCGAACTTGCTTATTTTGAATTACCGCTCATCTCGAAGTGAAAATCTGGTCCCTGTTTTTATATGAAACTATGACAACAGGTAACAAAATAATGTAGAAAAGAGGAGAAATTGCTCCGAAGGAGCAATTTCTCCTCTTTTCCACATTATTATATATATATATATATATATATATATATATATATATATATATATATATATTTCTAATTTCAGGAGTCAAATTACATATTTATTTGTTAAATGTGGTTGTCCAATTTATTGTTTTCCGCACGCTCTCAACTCTGATACGTCGAGGTCAGGATATCTCGAAGTATTTCAGTGAGTCCCTTGGAATTCGAGATAACGAGAGTCAACTGTACTTACGTCAACAACAGATCCAGAATTTCAGGATGCACATGTTTAACAGCATAGTATACTGCTGTCCTTTTTGTTTTATTTTCAGTTTTGTCAATGTTTGCCCCTTTCTCCAGCAGCAGACGACATACTTCCAGGTGGCCATGTTTGGCAGCAGTGACCAGAGGTGGTACACCTTTACCGTCAGGGAGATTCACAAGCTGAAAGTAGACAAAATATTTTTTTATGAGAAAACAATGATTTTCAAAGTATGTATGGTGGAAATGCAGGGTTTTATTTAACCGTCCCATTCTCTGGGCTAATTCAGCAGATGACAAATTAATGATATATTTTGAAATGTCAAAACCTGTTTTCTGGGAAAAATAAGAAAAATATTCAAAAATGTTATCTGCTGAATTTGATTGAGTTGGGGTTTAACGACACGTCAACCCTTGTGGGTCATTTTGTGTCGTCTCCCAGAGAAAGGGAGAAAAGAGATAGAAGAGATAGTAGAAGAGATGAAAGAGAGGAATAGAGAATGAAGAGGAACAGGAATGAAAGTGAAGAAATAGAAGAAATAAAAACATTCACCCTCTACCCTTACCTGCTACAAGGATAGCAGGCCTTGCCCAACTGTAAGCCAATATCAGTTGGACGCCCCGATAACGCAAGATACACGACACCTTCGCACCACCCGACCACCTCTGTTATCTGCTGAAATTTTACCCAGAGTGCTAAGTGTCAAAGCTAAATGAACTAAGACATTGTATATACCATAGTCCAAATAGGAAATTAGCCAGATCCAGATTATCTGGCTAGGCCAAATAGGAATTCTTATTTAGACGTTCATCTCATCTTCCAGGAGACTGCTTTTCTCCCAAATCATTTCACAACTACTTACTGTACATATCAATAAATAAGTATGAATATATATCATTCTAATGAAACTGCTTTAAATGTCTCTGTTTTACAGCACGAAAACACGCCTACATAATTTTGACCCCCTTAAACCCCACTTTTTTATAGTAAAACTGGGGTTTACAGGGGTATACATTATTTTACTTATTTCTGCTCAAAAACATAGATTGTGGGTACTGGTTAGAACTGCCTCATCAAGACAGTTCTAACGAGTACCCGCAATCTATGTTTTAAGCAGAAATATGAAAAACTATCAGACTTTTTTGTCTGAAAATTTTCATTCTTTGAGGGTGAAATTTGCAATATATTTAAATAGATGTGTTTTCGTAATGACCTAGTCCATTAATGATAGATAACTTTTATTACTTGAAATGTTCTTGGTTCAAGGTTATATAAATTGAATCCATTCAACTCATTCTTGTTTAAAAACCTGAAATGGACCCACGGAATAAAAGTATATTATGGGGAAAGAGTACACAGACTAATAGTTAATTTGCTGGTCAGTAGTAAGGAAATTATTTGAAGACAAATTCTTATTTGGCCAAGCCAGGTTCTGAATCTGGCTAAATTCCTATTTAGACTACTACATATATATGCCTAGGGTAGGGGCAGACAACACATCAGGGACAAAATTTTGATACTAACAGGAAGAATTTGTCACTACCATCATTGTTGTAAGTTTCAGAAAATCACTCATAACTAATTTCATAAGGACTTATGATGATACACACATGGTTTGGTGCAGGACTAGCACAATTGAAAACATGCCTATTCAAATATATTGAAAAATTTTCAACCCAAAAAGGAAAATTTTCAGATTTAAAATTCTGCTATTTTTCATATTCCTGCTCAAAACATAGATTGTGGGGACTCATTAAAAAGTACCCATAATCTATGTTTCTTTTTAGCAAAATAAGAAAATATAATGTATATGCCTGTAAATCCCAGTTTTACTACATAAAAGTGGGGTTTAAGGGGGTCAAAATAATATAGACGTGTTTTCGTGATGAACATCTGCTGTAAGTTTAAAAGATTTGTAATTTGCAAGTTTGGTACACCACGACCTCTTTATATCATGGTTCATTATAATAAGGTTTTGGATATAACACGGTTCAAAGATGGATCTCAAAAATGTATAGATTATATTGAAAAATGACCACAAATGGTCATTTTTCAATATAATTTATACATTTTTGTTTGGATATAACACGGTTGTTTAACTAACACGGTTTATGCTATGGACCCCAACAATAGTGTTATAAAGAGGTTGTGGTGTATTTAGATCTTCTGTTGTAAGTTTCAGAAAAAAAATTCACTTGGAAATTCTGAGTTTATGGAGATTTTTTTTTTCACAATTTTATACATGATATAGGGGCAGATACAAACCAAGAGATGAATTTGAAAGAAACCATCACGAAAACACGCCTACATAATTTTGACCCCCTTAAACCCCACTTTTATATAGTAAAACTGGGGTTTACAGGGGTATACATTATTTTTCTTATTTCTGCTCAAAACATAGATTGTGGGTACTCATTAGAACTGCCTCATTGAGGCAGTTCTAACAAGTACCCACAATCTATATTTTGAGCAGAAATATGAAAAATATCAGAATTTTTTATCTGAAAATTTTCATGTCTTGGTGAAGAAATTTTCAATATATTTGAATAGGCGTGTTTTCATAATGAAACAGCTTTTGACAATTCAGTCATTTTTTATAAGTTTCAGGAAAATCTCTTTTAGTTCTTAACTTCATGTGGAAGTGTTAACGATTTTATATATGTCTATAGCCCCGGGGTCAGGGCTGATAATGCTTTGGAAAAAATTGTCTCAAGTGAAGACTTGTGCTGTTATGCTCAAATGCTGTAAGTTTCTTCCACTGAGGTTGGAGGGGGTGGTGGGGGGGGGGGGGGGAGCGGAGGTAATGATATGGCAACCATTAGTGATAATGCAAAAATGTGTACTTTTCGTTGTAATGATTATATGTTTCACATGCAAAATATTTTATAATTTCGATTGTTATGCCTTTATTTAGCAATTTGTAATTAACAGACATTTCATATAAACAGATGATTCTGGAAAAATTCCCAATCTTTTCTAAAAAAAAAAATAAATAAAATGTTGTACAATGTTTGCTACAATGTTTCATGTTGCTTTAAGAAAATTTTGGCAAGAAACTAAGGTGTTTAAATATTTAGTGTAAATTTGATATCGGCTGGTTTTGTCCATAAATAGCATCTTATTCATTTACTATTTTCTGCATCACTACTACCATTACATTCACAACAGTTAAATTCTGTAATTCAAATTAACCTTTACCACTCTCTGGGCAAATTCAGCCGACAACAAATTGAAGATATTTTTTTCTTATTTTTCCCAGAAAATAGGATCTGACATTCCATGCAAACTGTCTCCTAATTTGCATGAAATGTCAAATTCTGTTTCCTGGGCAAAATAAGAAAAATATTTTAAAATGTTGTCTGCTGAAATTTTTAGTAATTCAGTTTAATTAAATTGTGGTTATTCTGACATACTGGTACAAAAACTTTTTAACCTAATGTTAATTTATTTGAACACCACCCTTTCCAATGAATTTAAATGCTAATAAAACAGCTACAATGAGAAGTTGTTTAAAACCACTGATACAGAAAAGTTGTACCTTTCAAACAATTAACAGGTAAAATTTAACGCTTAGCACTCTGGGTAAAATTTCAGCAGACAAGATTTTGAAATATGTTTCTTCTTCCAGAAATAGGCTTTGATCTTCCAAGCAAATTGTCTTGAAATATCAAAAGCTGGGAAAAATAAAAGAAATATTATCAATTTGTCATCTGCTGAATATGCCCATAGAGTGGTAAGGGTTAAACATGGCAGATAACAAAATAAGCAGTGCTCCTGATACATTACGAAAACACGCTTTTTCAAACATATACATACAGAAAATTTTCAGATAAAAAAACTCTGATATTTTTCATATTTCTGCTCAAAACATAGATTGTGGGAGATTGTGGGTACTTGTTAGAGTACCCACAATCTCCCACAATCTAGGTTTTGAGCAGAAATAAGAAAAATCATGTATACCCCTGTAAATCCCAGTTTTACTATATAAAAGTAGGGTTTAAGGGGGTCAAAAATATATAGGCATATTTTTGTGATGCATGGGCTTGTAGACTAAACATTCTCTTCTTTCTCCTTTGAAATATTTGTTGTGGATACTCATTAGAAGTGCTTCAGTGAGGTGCTTCTAATGAGCAAATACAACATATATTTTCAAGGAGAAATAAGAAAAAATATCAATACTTTCTGTTTAAAAGGTGCCTTATTTACAGCTCTGAATAGTGACATTTTCTTTTTCTTTTTTTTTTTTTTTATAAAAATAGGGTTTGGCATTTCATGAAAATAATCCTCTGTACAATATTTTCATGAAATGCCCAGCCCTTTTGAGGGGGTGGGAGGCAGGGAGAGGGGGAAAAAATATCACTCATTTATCGTCAGCTGAGATCAATCAATTTCACCCAACAATCATGAATGAATTCTTTGTACTTTCTCAACATCAACTTCAAAACAACCTATAGTGTACTGAACTTTACATACATATATAAAATACCCTATGAAACTTAATACAATTATTTATTGCTTATTATTTATCAAATCAGACATTAGGAAGTCATACTTGTGCAAAATACAAACCAAATTAACCTTTAACCTAAAACTGAAATGTGTACATGGGGTTTTAGGACTGCTAGATATTTGCCTGATTTATTTAGGGACACAGGAGCACTTTCCAATTTTTATTCATGGATATGGTATATTTATGATTTCATCACAAATTAAGTTTGGTGTATCACAATTATCAATTTTGTGACAAAGAATAATGGAAGAATATTATTTTGGGTTATTGTATCACAATGATTAATTTTGGGATAATATTATTTTATTATGGTAAATATTGGACAAAAAAGAACAGCAACAGAAAAAGACAAATGCTTTCTAATAATATAGGGTCAATCAAAACAACTTTTTTTTTATTTTTATTAACCCTCCTCTTGCTAAACATGACATGCCCTGTCTTAGCATAAAGTGTAGATCCAGATCAGTTGGCTTCTGAAGAAGCCAACTGATCTGGATCTGCACTGTTTGTGATTAAATATGTGAATTTCTATCAAAAACCCGGATGAAGATATCTGATTGGCTGGAAATTATAAGTGGGCATGGCATTTTAATTTCTTGAGCATGACAAGGGTTAAATACAATGTCAAGCACTTTCCAATTGATGCCCAAAGGACTAGTCCTTAGCATGTCACTTAATTGAATCATCTCCTGGAAGACCTAATTTCTTTAAAAATCATATTTTCTTGATCTGATGCTAATTTACAATATGTGCAATATTTACTCAGGCATTTAACCGGCCTCACTTCCCTCCCCATATATACACCTCTGTATCTGTACTATACTTTTTTTTTTACCTGCTTATGAACAATATGAATATAAGTGTGTGTATATATATATATATAATACAGCAGGAGTAACAAGTAATCACTTTGACCACTCAGCTAAGGTAGACAACTCAACATTATGATCACATGAGATCTCAACTTTATGGTCTTTTCTTGTGTAGTGGTTTATTGCATATTGTCACACTGAATTTTATAGTGACATGGCAGAATGTAGGACATAATGTGTTTAACTTAACTCTAGTCCTGCCTTTGCAAACAGTGTAGATCCAGATTAGACAGTTGATCAGTTGGCTTCTTCAGAAGCCAACTGATCTGTATCTGCACTGTTTGCCATTAAGTATGCGAATTTATATCAACAATCTGGATCAAGTAATCTGATTGGCTGAAAATAAGGAAAGGGAGTGGCATGTTAATTTATTCAGCAGGACTAGGGTTAAATATACCAACAGAAAGGCCTGAGCAAACAGTGTAAACCCAGATCAACTGCTTTAAAAGAAGCAGTTTGATTAGGACCACGAAAACACACTGATATAATTTTGACCCCCTTAAACCCCACTTTTATATAGTAAAACTGGGGCTTACAGGGGTACACTTTTTTTTCTTATTTTGCTAAAAAACATAGACTGTGGGTACTTGTTAAAATGCCCTGTTGAGGCGATTCTAATCGCCCAATCTATGTTTCGAGCAGAAATATGAAAAAATATCAGAATTTTTTTATCTGAAAATTTTCCATTTTTGGTAGTGAAATTTTCTTTATATTTGAATAGGCGTGTTTTTGTAATGACTGTTTGCCCTTCTGTCACAACACAGTACACATCTCCAGACAAATGTTCTAATCTTAGGTAAGTAACGTAAGGAGTTAATGTGTTGAATATTTAGGGTAAGATGGTCTGGATAAGTAGCATTCCAAATTTTAACTCCCTAGCATTCCTTCTGTGCCCTATTTGCGAATGTGACATACACACAAATGGACTAACATCACAGCTCTATATCCCACTGCTGATTTTAGCAGGCTGGGACATAAAAATGTAAAAAAAAAAAAAAAAACAATGACAAAAATAAGAGCTGTCACAGGACACAGCTCACCTGAATTGCACTTTGCCAATAAAATGAAACCAGAATTAAGCAAGAGTCAATGTCTCTTCTGCATTGGGCAAAGTCATATGTGCATAATACATAGGGAGGTAAGTAACATACTTCAAACTTTGGGCCATACTGACCTATAATCGGAAAGTATGATGTTTATACATGAAATATTCTTCAAAACATAAAACAAAATCACTGGACTATGAAATATAGGTCACTGTGACCTACATTTATTTTAAAGTCAAACTGACTCATAATCAGAAAGTATGATGTTTATACATGAAATACTCAAAACATGACGTAAAATCACTGGACCATGAAATATAGGTCACTGTGACCTACATTTATTTTAAAGTCAAACTGACTCATAATCTGGAAGTATGATGTTTACACCAAATAGTCTTCAAGATATAAGGTAAAATCTCTGGACTGTGAAATATAGGTCACTGTGATCCATTTTTTTTTGTTTCAAACTTAAGCACAGACTGACTCAAAATCAGAAAGTATGGTATTTAAATATTAAATATATGTAACTGTGACCTACAATTATTTTAAGGTCAAACTTTGAGTCATATTGACTCATAATCTGAAAGTATGATGAAGAATATACACCAAATTCTCTTCAGGGTATGTAAAATCACTGGACTGTAAAATAGTTACCATGACCTATATTAGTTTGAGGTCCTTAGACAATACAGTAGAATAATCTTAAAGTATGGTGTTTATATATGAAATGTTTTTTAAGATATAAGACATAATTGCTATAGACTGTGAACTGTCACTGTGACCTATTTTATTTTGAAGTCAAAATTCCAGTCATACTGACTCATGATTGGAAAATATACCTGGAATTCTCTTCAAGATAAAAGGCAAAATCACTGAACCATAAAATATATGTCAATGAGACCTCGTTTTAAGGTCAAACTTCATGTCATACTGAATAATAGACCATAAGTATGATGTTTATACATCAAATGCTCTCCAAGATATAAGGAAAATCACTGGAGCAAGATATGTTTATCACTGTGACCTACATTTATTTTTGTGTCGAACTTTGGGTCATACTGACTCATAATCCACAAGTATGATGTTGATACATCAACTACTCTTCAGAGTATAAGGCAAACTACTGGACTGTGAAATGTAGGTCACTGTGACCTACCTTTATTTTGAGGTCAAACATTGGGTAATACTAACTCATAATCCATAAGTACGATGGTTTTTCATCAAATACTCTTCAAGATACAAGGCTAAATTCCTGGACTGTGAAATGTAGGTCAATGTAACCTACATCTATTTTGAGGTCAAACTCAGACAATACTGAATCATAATATATCAATATCGTGTTTATATATTAAGTACTCAAGATATAAGGCAAAATTACTTTACTGTGAAATGTAGGTCACTGTGAACTTAATTTATTTTGAGGTCCAACTTGGGGTCATACTGACTCATAATCCAAAACTACTATATTATACATCAAATAGTTTTCAAGATATAAGGCACAATCAGTGGACCATGAAATATGGGTCACTGTGACCTACATTTATTTGAGGTCAAACTTCAGGTCATACTGACTCATAATCAGAAAGTAAGGTGTTCATACATGAAACAATTTTCAAGATATAAGGCAAAATCAGTGGACCATAAAAACTCTTAAAGATATAAGGCAAAATTACTGGACCATGAAATATAGATCTGACTTTCATTTTCAAGTTTGAGCAATGTCTGACCAAGTATCTAAGTTGTTTTCATAATAGAAAAGGAGAAAATAAATCACATACGCTCACACTTTTTACAGGTGTCCTAGATTTTTACTTGTTATACATTTTGAACCCTAGCCAAACCCTGAGGCAAGACCAAGGGGCAGCTATAGCATAGAGTTTAAGGTTTAGGTCTGGGTAAGTAGCATACCAAATTTCAACTTCCTAGCATAAAAGGTACCCAAGTTATGACCTCCAAGAGAAATGCTGACATAAATGTGAATGTTTTACACAAACTCGAATGTAAACCTAAACATTTGTTTATATTTTGACCCCTAGTCTCACCCTAGGGCAAGACCCAGGGGCAACTAGCATAGGGTTGAAGGTTTAAGTCTGGGTAACTAGCATATATAGCAAATTTCAACTTCCTAGAATAAAAGGTATCCAAGTTGAAGTTGTGACCTCCAAGAGAATGTGACATGCAGACTCCGCGGTACATACTGATGTAACATTAAGGCAAAACACGATATGCCCCACTGCTGCCTTTGGCAGGCAGGGGCAAAAAAATGCAATAGATCAGATTTGGACCATATACCCCAAGAATGCGTGACCAGTGCATGCAGTTGCAGCTGATCTGTAATCTATGTATGTAGTTGCAGTTATAGACTGTAATGTAGTGTACTGTCAGTTAATTTGATTTTTTTTTTTTGGGTGCCTGTGAAAATGACTACTGGATATTGCATGTCAATAGGGTTCTATAAGCTCTTAGCATATTTACTGGTGGCAAATGACAAAACAACTCGAGAACGCTGGATGACACTGTTGGCTGACGACCAACCCGTTCTGTAAACGATTTACTGTGGTCTCACAGACAACTCTTACAGAGAGTGTTTATAGCTACAACTGCAAACGACGAGGTCGTGCCTTGAACTGATAAGTTCGATTCGGACAGGCAAGAATAAATGCAAACTCATTAAGAACTGAATTTTCTCGATTCCACAATTTTTTTCCACTATACGTCAGATTATTGAATTAGTTTTCAGACCACCGCTGCATCACTAGTCCCAACCCTTGGAATATTTATATGGCATGTGAATCTGTCCAAAAGCATATCCCAGCTAGCATTCTACGTAAATCTACATCGGGCCGTCATCGGCCCGTCAGCTACCCTGACGGGCCGATGACGGCCCGATATAGATTTACGTAGAATGCTGACTGGGATGCCACAATCATCATATATAATACATGAATGTTTATTACAACCCCAGCTTCCGCAAGATCTGATTATTACCTCGACATATGCATCCAAAATTACTAATAAATTCTAACAATCATGCGCCCATAGTCAATTCAGCGTATCCTGCCGCCCCACCATCACCTCTGAAATAAGTATAACATATACTTACTTCAGGCCCCCGCCTCACAAAAACACTAAGAGAATCTTACACATCCAAAAAATACGGACAATAGTAAACATCAAAACGCTGTTGAAATGCATTTAAAGAAAACTGTATGATGAATTATTGCACTCATTACGAAAACTTGTCTATTCATATATACTGAAAATTTTATCACCGAAAAATGAAAATTTTTAGATAAAAATTTCAGAAATTTTTCATATTTCTGCTCAAAACATAGATTGTGGGTACTCGTTAGAACCGCCTCGCTGAGGCCGAGGCGGTTCTAACGAGTACCCACAATCTGTGTTTTTGAGCAGAAATAAGAAAAATAATGTATACCCCTGTAAACCCCATTTTTTACTATATGAGAGTGGGGTTTAAGGGGGTCAAAATTATATAGGCATGTTTTCGAAATGTAAACATTACATTTATTTCAACTAGATTTGGTATTGGGTACACAGCAGGTTCAATCAAACATACTAAAAGTATTGCCGATATTTACTGTCAAGATCGATCGCAATATCCCCCAAAATTACCAAATTTTATGAATAATATGCCTGCCTTGCCTAAAACCGACATTTTACTTACAGCACAAGCATGCATCTTCTCCCACAGAGTAGAAAAATAATCATCATGGTTAAAGCCTCAAAACAAATGAAGTTCCAAATGATATACTGAATTATTTTAAGTAGACCTTAGAATTATTATGGAACTAGGTCCTATTTGTTGGGTAGGAGAATAACGGCCACTGCCACAGAGGTGTTTAGATCTGTCCTGATTTAAGTCATTCATTTACCCTACGTTCTGAGAATTTGTCTTCCAGCGCACGCGATCTTCCTATGGTGATAGGTCATGTGTTGTTCATTACGAAAACACGCATATTCTAATATATTGTAAATTCACCTACAAAAAAAAAACTGAAAATTTTCAGATGAAAAACTCTGATATTTTTCATATTTCTGCTCAAAACATAGATTGTAGGTACTCGTTAGAACTGCCTTGGCGAGGCGGTTCTAATGAGTACCCACAATCTATGTTTTCGAGTAGAAATAAGAAAAATAATGTATACCCCTGCAAACCCCAATTTTACTATATATATAAAAATGGGGTTTAAGGGGGTCAAAATTATATAGGCATGTTTTCGTGATGGTGGACATTGTCATTACGAAAACCTGCCTATTCAAATGTACTGAAAATTTTACCACCAAAAATAAAAAAAAAATCAGATAAAAAATTTTGATATTTTTCATATTTCTGCTCAAAACATAGATTGTGGGTACTCGTTAGAACGGCCTCGACGAGGCGGTTCTAACGAGTACCCACAATCTAATTTTTAAGCAGAAATAAAAAAAAAATCATGTATACCCCTGTAAACCCCAGTTTTACTATATAAAAGTGGGGTTTAAGGGGGTCAAAATTATATAGGCGTGTTTTCGTGATGGCATGTGCGTAGTCTGGTCTGGGCATGTGCCATTAGCCAGAAGGTAGGTTTTCTCATATTCTGATCTATTCTGGATTATTTGTGTCTCAAGGATCAAATAGAGATACAATGTATCAGTAATTACTGTCTATGAATATTTCATGCGCGCATGCACTTTTATTACAGTGTTATTGCACAATTACATGTGTTAGGAGGAATAGATACAATTTCAAGGAAGGCAACAATGTCAAGATTGTGAATTTAACTGGTCTACTCTAAAAGGAAAGAATTTGCTCCCAACGGGAGCAAATTCTTTCCTTTTAGAGTAGAACCCTTGTCAGAAGAAGTTTGGTGTGAACGAAAGAAAACAGGAAGTCACAAAAGGTTGTCTCGCTTATAAACAATGGCGTAAAATTGCCAGGTGTGTCTAATCCCCTGAAGTTGGTACACAGCGTGCGAAAAGTGCCCTTGTGTCATATGCTAAATACGAAGCCCTGGATCAGACTGGCATTTAAGCGATCAGTGTTTTCTCTTCAATAGCTAGTGATTCTTTTAGCGAACAAGTAATGTCCTGAGACGACTGTATGAATGCACTGGCTCATCTGGGCATGCGTTGCCCGCTCAGGTTGCCCGCTTAATTATGCTTAATAAGGGCCTACTTTTATTATCCACGTGTACTATTTTCAGACGGAATTTCGAGCTGTATCGATAAAATCCAAGCCATGCAAATTAATTTAGCTTCACTGAACGCTTCAGATTTGACCTGCATGTGTTCATCTACCCATTTAAGATTGCAAAGTCTCTGAGCCTGCTGTCTTACTATTTTTACGTCTGCCTACCCTTTCTGCTTGTCCCATCTCCTGTTCCTTGCAGAATTGTCTTTGTTATGCCAGAGGAACGTGAAGTGACACCGTACCACCTGAGTTTCATTTTCTTGGTATGGCAAGGAGAATATCATGACAGCTGAATGCATCTTGGATATGCTTGCATACCTCCTCATCGGTGATGTGGTCCAAGGAACAAGGGATCACTAGTATCTCATTTCTAAGGCCTGGGTTCTTTTCTGGGACTCTGCAGAGAGTCCGTAGGAATGTGGATGTAACAAAGGAACACACCAGCTTGATCTTTAAGACGCGCCTATCTGATATTACTGTCTTTTCACATCAGCTTTAGGCTGATTCACTGTGTAGTCTTTATTAGACAACTATTTTAAAAGAAGCTATGAAGTAGTCTACATCAGCTTCAGTCTTGTTAGTGCCCACAATCTATGTTTTGAGCAGAAATATGAAAAATATCAGAATTCTTATTTGAAAACTTTTAGTTTTTGGTAGTGAAATTTACAATATGTTTGAATAGGCGTGTTTTCGTAACGGGGTGCTTAAACCAGCAAGAAACCTCACCCTTAATTCTGATGCAGCTCCAAACTACAAATATATGTTTAGTCCCCATAGGGGTCCTCTACCTCTTCTGTGAAACATCAAAGTGATAAATATGGAATCAAAACCACTGATAAAACAAAGTAAAGTGCCTCGGTGGTTTTGTCGAAACGATCAACCAGTCCCGTGAGCAGCGATTCTAACCATTACGAAACACGCCTATTCAAAACAGATTGAAAATTTTACAACCCAAAATGGAAAATTTTCCGATAAAAAATTCTGATATTTTTTTCACATTTCTGCTCAAAACATAGATTATGGGTACTCGTTAGATCCGCCTTGGCGAGGCGGTTCGAACGAGTACCCACAATCTATGTTTTTTTAGCAAAATAAGAAAAATAATGTATACCCCTGTAAACCCCAGTTTTACTGTATAAAAGTGGGGTTTAAGGGGGTCAAAATATATAGGTATGTTTTTGTAATGAATGTCATCTGCCTATCGGATAGTCATAAAATTTTACTCTTTCTCCAATTTACGACTTTCTCTTAGTGACCTGCTAAGGACGACTTTATGATAACGCAATTAGTTCATTTCACTTTCTATGATACCACACGCAAGTGGTTCAGGTTCACAGCTGGAGTGAGGCAGTGACGTTTTCTATCACCAATACTCTTCAACGAAGTCCTCGAAAAGATGACAATTAAGGACCTTGTTGACATTGGTGATATTTTCCTGATAGTGGCTTAAAGGGCTTCATTTCATACCTCGTCGAAGTCTTGACAAGTATATAATGACATAACAGAGATACTGCTGATCTTGATGGTTGTTTCTCGCTCAAAAGTCTGAGATTAAATACTGTACTCAGCAGTATTTCTTTCTACTCGGTAATCCTATTGTTCTTCAGTAGTTGTCTCCTTTGCTTGACACTGGAGTCTGTTGAGGATTATCTTACCCGACTGGCTTACGAGACTGATAGTTTAGTAGTGCTGACCCTGCTGTAAGTTTCCTTTTTCTTTGAAGTATCCGAACCTTTGTGAGTCAGTTTCGGAACTCGCTAGTTGTAAAAGGCCCTGCTGAGTTGAAGCACATTCATATCCAAAAGCAAAAGCTTCTTACGCAAGCCAGCAGATCTGATATGTAATATGTCTCGAACATCCTTGGGATCATGAAAATTTGTTCGAGATATGGGATGTTCGAGCCACTGAGGGTTAATCATAGCTCCAGTTCACGTAGCAACTAGCGATAATTAGAGAAATCTTTTCGATCTTCTACACAATAATGATATGTTGTGTGTACTCATTAGAACCGCCTCCATGAGGCGATTCTAAGGAGTACACACAACATACAGTTTCATGATGTCATAAGAAAAGTTCCCTTAATACAATGTATTTGTTTTCCTGACCAATCGGAAGAATTTCGTAGGGACTAAAAACGAGTTCGAATTAGCCATGATAAACGAGCCATCGGTAGGAATAAGCCAATGGGTTTTACATTTTACATTGTCCTCGCAGTATTATTATTATTATCTTGGCACAAAAAAAACTGTGTATAGCACCTGCTCAAATCCGGGTGTCGAGGGAAATATCGGGATTCTAAGTTCTGCTCTGTCATCTCAGTGACGTGCTTCTAATGAGTACCACAACACATGATGTTTTCATGGAGAAATAAGAAAAATATCAATCTCGATACCTCTCTTATCTAAAACTGTGTATGGGAAAAGGAAGCTTCGCTGCTAAGTCCAAGAGCATCCTGCACAAACGAACCCGTTTATTCTGTAACTTAAATTTCCATCCATCACATGACATTACGAAAACACGCCTATTCAAATATATTGCAAATTTCACCAACAAAAACTGAAATTTTTTAGATAAAAATTCTGATATTTTTCATAATTCGTCGAGGCGGTTCTAACGAGTACCCACAATCTATGTTTTTGAGCAGAAATAAGAAAACTAATGTATACCCCTGTAAACCCCAGTTTTACTATATAATAGTGGGGTTAAAGTGGGTCAAAATTATATAGGTATGTTTTCGTGATGAAAATGTACGTAACAGCGAAGAGGAATGCCCTGTTTAGCTGGTGAAATGTGGCGACCGTACATGTAAAACGGCTTCTCGTATTTCACTATAGTGTACATGTAGTTTTTATTTTCTTATTCTTTATGGTTACTTAGCTCATTTCGGGATTTTTCATAATTTATATGAGGTTACTTATGAGTCTCAAATGCCTGAAACCAGTTAGTCTGGCGCACAAAAACTTGACATTAAAGCTATTTTTTTTTTTTTTTTTTTTTTTTTGTTTTGTTTTAGCTTAGAGTGTGTTAATTGCCCTCACAAACCAGTTTGTCGGGTCCAGAAAAAATGACAATTAAGATGTTTTCAGTTTTGTGATATGGACTGATATGGGTATTCTCAACATCTATAGCGGCTTATATGTTTACTTAATCAATTGGCACTCCTAAAGTTGATTACTTTCAAATTAATTTCAGGCCATTTTTAAAATCATTATAACTGAAAGAAGGAGAAAAATCAGCTAGAAAGCCACAGAATACATTTTCAACGCCTTCCGGCTTTAGGTAAATTCTAAAAGGATTTTAGAAACAGTAAACAAGAAATGACAATGGAACGGAAATTGCACCCACCAGCCGATAATTGTGCGGAATGGATTCTCAGTAGTAGGCCAGTACTCTCCGACATTAGCTCTAGATAAGACACCTTTTTGTAACTTTTCTTATTTTCTTTATGAAAACATATGCTGTAGGTACTCATTAGAAGCGCCTCGTCGAGGCGCTTCTAATAAGTACCCACAGCACATGTTTTCATGGAGAAATAAAACATACTGGCGAGGCGCTTCTAATGAGTATCCACAATATACGTATTGATGGAGAGTTCGACCCCGCCAGGTCGGCAACATTCTTTCGTAGAGATTGACCATTAAATATTTTCTACGGTCGTTTCTCCCTTCCGCTGATTCAAGACGGGCAGATGTCAGTTTCTGGCGAAAGAATGCTCACGATACTGGTTAATAATCGCTTAGAGGACTAAGCCTGCCAAGTTTGTGGAGGTTTTACGGCCCAGTCAACCCAATGGGGTCATGTCGAGCGCGGTCAGTTTACCTAACTGGGCAGGCTTTAGTCATCTAAGCGGTTAACCAGTATTGTGCACATTCTTTCGCCAGAAACTGACAACTGCCCTTCTTGAATCAGCGGAAGGGAGAGAATGATCGTAGAAAATATTTCATGATCAATCTCCACGAAAGAATGTTGCCGACCTCGGCTGGGGTTGAACCCGCGACCTCCTGGTCTCCAGTCGGACGGCGCATCCAACTGAGCCACTGCCGGCTAGGCCTGCCAGGTAAAACTGTGGTTAGGTAAACTGATGGCGCTCGACAGGACTCCATTGGGTTGACTGGACAGTAAAACCTCCACCGAGGCGACTTTAATGAGTATACACGTCTTTTCTTGGAGAAGTAAAAGAAAAACAACAGCAAGAGTTATAGATCATGTTTGATTTTTTCTTTCAGTTAATAATTAATACAATTTTCTTGCATTTATTGTCCAGATTTTTTTCTTTTTTTTTTTTTCTTGGTTTTAATTTTTTTTTTTTTTCTCGTCGGTTGTCTGCATGCTTCAAATTACACAAGCTGTATTGTTGTATTGAACAACGTACAATGTAGGTTATGGGTAATCATTACAAGGAAACTTTTTTTAACACAACATGCGTTTTATTGAAAAGATAAAACAACAACAACAGCAAGAACTGTTCTGGATACCTACAGATATGGAAGCGTTTCATCAATTATTTATTAATACTATTTTCTTCCATTAATTGTTAGGTTTATCTTTTTTTTTGGCCAATTGTCTGCATGCTTCAAATTACACAAGTTGTATTGCTGACTTGATAAATTAAACCATAAACAAACACAATCAATTTACTCTAATTAAATAATCAATTCTCTAGTCAGTTTATATTGACAAAAAATATTTGATTGAAAAGGAGCATATATAAGGTTATGAATAGGTCGGGTAAATTATTCAGGACAACTTTAACCTTTACCACTCTCTGAGCGGATGCAGCAGACGACAAACTGATGATGTATTTTCTTATTTTTTCACATTACGAAAACATGCCTAATCAAATATACTGAACATTTTACCACCAAAAATGAAATTTTTCAGATAAAATATTCTGATATTTTTTCTTAATAATGCTCAAAACATGGATTGTGGGTACTCGTTAGAACCGCCTCAACGAGGCGGTTCTAACGAGTACCACAATCTGTGTTTTGAGCAGAAATAAGAAAAATAATGTATACCCCTGTAAACCTCAGTTTTACTATAATAAAAGTGGGGTTTAAGGGGGTCAAAATTATATAGGCATGTTTTCGTGATGAATAATTAGGCTTTGTATGCAATTTGCGTGAAATGTCAAAGCCTATTTTCTGGCAACAGAAAAAAAAAAAAAAAAAAAAAATTAAAGTGTCATCTGCTGAAATTGTTACCCAAAATGCTAAGCGTTAGTTGATGCCGTCTTCACACGTATGCGAGATGCAACAGCTACAGGTATTCAGCCTATCATTTGGACATATATCGAATAAGATTGCATGTGCGTTCAGCGAAGACTCAAATCAGCACACGCATCCATACATTCTAAGCAGAACCTCTGCCGTCCGTCTAAAGAAAGCTTCGATGTTTGGCTGTCCATAGAGCGCAAAGCAATGTCTCTGATCGGCTTGCGCAAATACGAAGGCTGATCTGAGTCATTGCTTGGCGGACATGCGATCTGGGAGGAAATGCTGTGTCCCGGATGTTGTGCTCCGGCTCAAGTGTAATTGTAAACTATTTTCAGCGCACATGCATACAGCAAATGCCAGAGTATTATGTCTTAACCCTTAAAACGCCAATCACAACTGCAGCAGACGACAATTTTTTTTCAGCGAAAACTAGTCTTGACATTTCATGTGAATCGTCTGCAGACGATTCACATGAAATATAAAGACTTGTTTTCTCTGCTTGGCAGACGATTCACATGAAATGTCTAGACTTGTAAAATAGAATGTCGTCTGCTACAAACTTTGCTTGGCGCTTTAAGTCTACAGTATCATGCGCGCAGAACAGCTTACTTCACTTCACTTCATTTCACTTTACTTCACTTCAGTCCCTTAACCCATTAATTTATGCCGAGTGGACTCTGCTACCTCAACTTTTTCCAATAGAAGTGTCTGGGTTTGTTTTTAGTTCACCTGAGCCGAAGCTTATAGTATACCAATGGTCCGTTGTCCGTCATCCGTCGTCGTCTGTCCTCCGTTGTCGCCGTACGTTCACACTTTAAAAAGCATCTTCTCAGAAACCACTGGACCTACTGAAGTCAAATTTTATATGAAACATCTATCTAGATTTTTAACACTACCAGGCAACTGAGTAACAACTTTATATAATTGGGCTTGATCACGTGACGAAGATGGCCGCCTTCCCCATTTATGTTAGAAACCTTTAAAAATCTTCTTCTTCAGAACCATTAGTCTGACGACCTTGAAACTCGGCACAAAGCAAAAGGGACTTAAGCCCTACATTTTTGTATAATTGATGACCTTATGTTGACCTTGACCTATTTTACATAAAGGTTAACTTTGTTCGTTTAGGCTTTAACGTTTGAAAATCTTGAAAAAATATATATATATTCAACGTTCAAAGAAATGTTTTTGAAACTTACAACAAATGGATAAAGTGATAAGGCCTTAGTGTTGGTATCATTTTTCCCCCACAGGTTGTCTGCCCCTGCCTACCGGCTGTCGTCCATCCACTTTCAAACATCTTTTTCTCAGAACCACTGAGCCGATTGAAGTAAAATTTCATGTGAAACATCTTTGGCTCGCGGGGCACAACAATTGGTCCTGGTCACGTGACCAAGATGAACACCATGCTCATATACAGTAAAATCATTTCCAGAGACACAGGTTGGATGGCCTATCATCTGTCCATTTTCCGTTTTAGCTTGTCTGGTATGCGGCGTCTGATCTGGGTCTACACATTTATGGGATACTAGGCATAAATAGGTTAACCCTATTAGTCGGTGAGGAACCACTGATAGGTCTGAGATGGTTTGTTTCTCTCTCTTAATCTGTCTTCAACCACCCTTATCGAGCTTGTAAAGAGCGGTCCAGTCTTTGATGTTATCTTCCAATTTTTGCTTCTACCTGCCCTCCTTCTGGTCCCTTCAACATTTTTCTTGCAGAATAGCCCTCATCTACACATATATTAAATGGCTATAAAAACATTTATGACATACAATAGTAGGTCAAACAAATCATTATAGCAATCACAAGGTTGCTTTCGAATGAACTACTCACGTGTTACAGTAATGGTAAATGAAAAAGCATGAAAAAAAAAAAAAAGAAAAAAAAAAGAAAAAAAAAAGAATTTATAGTGACCATATATGGTTTGTTTATGCTACTCTGTGATGTCAATGCTGCTATTATCTTTGCCACGCAAGAGGAACGTGAGATGTGACCGAACCAAGTGAGGGTTTGTTTCTTGACCGTGTTGACGAGGTCATCATGGAAACCAGTGGCATCTAGAATGTATTTCCTTATCGGTGGTGTGGTCAAGTTCGAGACGTTTAGTTTGCGGTAGCATCTCATTTCTAGGACTTGGATTCTTTTCTCGATTTCTGCAGTCAAAGTCGGTCTCTAAGTGTACAGGAAGGTGGATGTAACAAGGGAGCGCGTCAGCTTGAGATTGGAAAGGAGCCTGAGATTCTTGTCTTTCTGTATTGTACGAAAACACGCCTATTCAAATATATAGAAAATTTCACCTCCAAAAACTGAAAATCTTCAAATTAAAAAACTCTGATATTTTTTCATATTTCTACTCAAAACATAGATTGTGGGTACTCATTAGAACCGCCTTGGCGAGGCGGTTCTAACGAGTACCCACAATCTATGCTTTATAGCAAGATAAGAAAAATAATGTTTACCCCTATAAACCACAGTTTTACTATATAAAAGTGAGGTTTAAGGGGTCAAAACTATATAGGCGTGTTTTCATGATGATCGATTTTAATTTTGCTGGTGCCAAATCTGTCTGAGCTGTCATAGACTAAATTTGCAGATTGGAGACGGCATCAGATATGATTATCCCAGCTATTTTGTTCCATTCACTCTGATATCAAGACAGGATCAGATTAATATTGTTGTGTATAATTTTTGCCTTCTCTGGTGCGATTCCATTGTGTAGGCCTTTGTGGTGTCGCGATGATAAACCAATCCTTTAAGCTATTTTTTCTCTACTGATTCCAGCAATGCCACCTGCGAATTGGATGATGATAATTACTTTGCCCCCAAAGCTGACATCCCCTTCCTGATCTACTGAGGCATCAGCATGTTGTAGAGTATTGGTGATAGAAGACATCCTTCGCACTATTGTCACTCGAACTATTGTCCTAAACCTTTTGCCGGCGGTGCCATCGAACAGGACTGCGCTAGCGGCTTTATTGTACAGTTGCCCAGTGACATGGACCAGGCTGGCATTGCTGTTATTTTTCCTCATACATGTAGCTGCGCATATAAACATAAGTGATGATACACAGGAAATGCCACAATCATAAAGCCTCGTGCCACACCGTGTCAAAGGCTTTCGTGAAGTCTATGAAGATATGACTGAAACCTTGCTGATGCTGAAGGTGTTTCTCGCCCAGAAGTCTGGGCCCAGTTGTTCAAAGCGTCGTTAGCTTAACAAGCTCGTTAAGGGTCATTCCGTTAACTGTTTTAGCAGATTAAATATACAATATTCCAATATTTTTTGTTGAAAAAATGTGAGTAGCTTTTGCACTGCAAAAGCTACTCATATTTTTTCAGCAAAAAATTTCAGCATATTTGCGTATCACTCGATGTAAATTTTAACGAATCGTTAACTAACGACATCGTTAGCTTTGAACAACTGGGCCCTGATGATGAATATTTGCTCAGTAGTACTTCTTCCTGCCCAGAAAATCTGCTTGTTCTTCAGCAATTATCTTTCCT
The DNA here is from genome assembly GCA_964016985.1 of Anodontia alba. Taxonomy (NCBI): domain Eukaryota; kingdom Metazoa; phylum Mollusca; class Bivalvia; order Lucinida; family Lucinidae; genus Anodontia; species Anodontia alba. Next base: position 119,968,194 of record OZ024823.1, read on the forward strand.
GTCTGAGGCTGGGGGCTGTTGAGGATTATCTTCAACATTACCTTGCTTAAATGGCTAATGGAACGAGAAGTATGGTTCTGATGTAAGTCTCCTTCCATTGGGAGTTAATCCCAATTTACCAAGTCTTGGGGTAGGCCAATCGCCTGTTATCCATACAGTCGAACCGCAATAGCTCGAACATCTTTGGGACCATGTAAATCAATTCGAGACATGGATACATCGAGCCACTGAGGGTTAATTATATTAATTATAGCACCAGGTCAGGAGGCAAATGGATATAATTTAGGGATGTTTTTTCGATCTTCTGTATAATAATGGTATGTTGAGTGCAGCTATTAGAATTGCATCAACGAGGCTATTCTACGAGTACACTCTTGTGGCAGCTTCAATAATTTTGCAAATGGCTGCGTATTAGTCCTCTGTGAACTTGCTGGATACTCTAGTATTGCAAGTGCTACCTGTGCTTTGCAATCGTAAAGCTCCGACCATCACTCGGTCCTTCTATTAAGAATGGCTTATTTTTCAGCGTTTACCTGCTTTGTATTGCATCGTGGTAGACTTTCCTTGTTACAGTCGAGCTTCGATGGCTCGAACATCTTTGGGACCATAGAAAATTGTTCGAGACATGGGTGGTTCGAGCTGCTGAGGGTTAATTATGGTGCCAAGTCCGGAAGCAAATGGCGATAATTTATGGATTTTTCTTTTCGATTTTGTACACAATAATTGTATGTTGAGTGTACTCATTAGATGAGGCGATTCTAATGAGTACACACAACATACAATTTCACGATAAAATAAGAAAATTTCCCTAAATATTTGTTTTCTTGAGCTATCGGGAGAACTTCGTAGGGTCTCAAAAACGAGTTCGAATTAGCCATGGTAAACGAGCAATCGGTGTTCGAGCTATCGAGGTTCGATTGTATTCCTTTGATTGGTCTTTCACGAGATGATAGAGCTTTCTTGGTGTTGTTTATAATTAGGCCTGTCTCGCTATCTTGACACGTACTTTTCGTCCCATTCTCCTTTGCTTGCTTGTTTGATCTCCCTTCTGGTTCATTTTTCTGTATGGAGTTCTCTTTTTTATCAAAGAGGTCAAGAGCTTCAGCTGTGAGCCAAGGACTTCCTTAGCTGCGTCAGTCACTGTTGAGCTAATGTTTGCAGTTATGGAATCGAGGTAAGTGTTTTCGATATCAAGTATTCCACATATTGTTATTTGAGAAGCGACTACGACAGATGTCTTTCAGTTTCTTGAGGTCAAATATGAAGCGGGTTTGAGTTGCCTTACTATCCTTCATAGACCGAATTCTGAAGCTTCAATTTCAGTATATCAGGATTGACCACAAACTTTATTCTAGTCGCCTTTTGTTTTGCGGTGTCTGGTCAAAGTTTGCATTGCAGTTCCCCACATAAGCCTTCCAGCTGACAGTGACGTATAAATCATGTTTAAAATTAGTAGACATACCTCATTACAGCTTCAGAACGTAGCAGATCCCGCCTTACAAAGAACAAGATCCAACACCTTCAAAAACGACTGCTTCCCTCGACCAGCCTCACTCTGGAATTTCTTTAGCTAAGGAGATTATGACTTCTGGGATCAAACTATAAGTGGGACTTAGCAATAGAATGGCGCTAGGTTGGTTGGGCTTTCTTCCGACTTTCTTCCACTACTGAGTACTAATTTGTTGTCTTTCCTATGTTCCTTTCAGTCTCTTCTTACCGCCGAAAATATCATAATGGTTGGTTGTTGTAGATTTATTCCAAAACGTTAAGGGGACTGGATACCCCTATTGGATTTTCCGATATTTTTAACAAGGGAGACGACTTGTGACTTTTTGTTTGGTTTTCTACAGACCGAACCCTTTTGAGAAGGGATTAACTCTAAAAGGAAAGAATTTGGGAGCAAATTCTTTCCTTTTTAAATGGACTCCTTTTCAGAAGGGAGGCAAAACAATTTTGAAAATAGTCTCCCCTTAAAGAATATAGTTCCCCATTAAGAACAGCTACTATATAACAAAGTTCAGAGGTCAGCTGGTTTGCAGATGACAGCAGTTTTATTACGAAAACACGTCTATTCAAATATACTGAAAACTTTACCACAAAAAAAAAAAATGAAAAAAAAAAAATCAGATAAAAAATTCTGAATTTTTTTCATATTTCTGCTCAAAACATAGATTGTGGGTACTCGTTAGAACCGCCTCGATGAGGCAGTTCTAACGAGTACCCACAATCTATGCTTTTGAGCAGAAATAAGAAAATAATGTATACCCCTGTAAACCCCCAGTTTTACTATATAAAAGTGGGGTTTAAGGGGGGCAAAATTATACAGGCGTGTTTTCGTGATGACATGACAATCAACAATGAAGGCGTTTCTAACATTCTTCAGAACAACCTTGACACTTTACAAACATGTCAAAAACTATGAGATGAGTAACTGTCAAGAACTGAATATCACTTATTCCAGGTACCCAGACCAGCACATCTGTTTCTACTGATTATAAATGTTCATCCATGACAGGACCCTGTCGCCCACACAGAATTATTCGGCCGGTAAAATCTCAAAGCGATAGTATTGTGGCAACGTGGTCTTATCCAAGATGGCAGTTAAGCTACCGAGAGGGAAAAACACCGACGGATCAGCCATGGAATCGCTGGCGTCCAGCGGGTCGGTGTAAGAAGACTACGCCTCAAGACATCAGAGGTCCCCGACTCGAACAGTTACGGCCTAGTGGAGTGGGGTGAATTAACTAGCGAATAACCTATCATCCAAGTCTCCGAAAGATCCATGGCTGGATGACCCTTAGAAGAGCCGACGGGGATTCAAGGAAGAATGATTGTTATGCTTGCTACTGGTAGACGAGGAAGAGAAGGAGGTGTCCTAAACCGGATATAAAAGGTTAGTGGTTCATTTTGGCTTCCTTTTACGAGCTCTCCCGGTTTGCTGGCACGACTGAGCAAGTGTGAGATTACATTGTGCATTGGTAATACACACGTATTGAAGTTCTTATTTTCACTGACTGCTCCAAATTCTGTAACTTACAGACCTGACCTCTTGCACGTGGTCCGTCGGCGAGGTGTTCTGCGTATGAATTATTCGTAGATACCGTTTCAACCCAAGGTCAAGGTGAAACTAATCCAGATCTCTATGTAACTATGTAGCCTGGCTGCGTTAAAATCTGCTGATTGATTTATTGAACTTATAGCTTTAGACCCTGCTAAGTACCTCGGTGTGGCTATGACGGACCTCAGCTGGAATACTCACAAAAATAATCGCAGCAAATACAAACAAAAATATACTAGGTTCCTTGGAGATAAACGCACTCTTGGTCATACCTTGCTCATTAGCGACAACTTACACTACGCAAGTGTACCACAAGTGCCGCACTCACTAAGGTGGCGATGTTTAAACTTGAGGACAGGTGAGAGCAGTTGCTCATTTGATACTCTACATAAAAAGGTAAGAGAAAAGTCCAGGGAGTGCCACAATCAAAAACCGCAGCCCTTCCCAGATACCAAGAGGAAGAGGAAACAGGCAAAAACCAAACAAGCGCAAAACAAACCAACGTACGAAAAGCACCAAGACTAGTTCTCTCTTTCCCAAGCGAAGCAATCGCAATGCAAAAAGGACTGAAGAACACAAGAACAAAATAACACAGGGCAAGCCATAAGACAAATCACCTCGTAGAATAAACCACAAAGTAACAAACAGCAAGACTAACATCGGGACCACCGCCTTAGAACGGTCAGTAGAATAAATCTCCAAGGGGTTTAAAGCACTTTTACGGCCAGCCAACTTCATAAAACTTCAATGACTCGAACGCCGATGACCGTGTTTACCGTGGCTGATTTGAACTCGTTTTTGAATTCCTAGTAATGTTTCGACGAAGTCTTATAAGATCATATGTGACCTAAGCCTGTCAGCGTCTGTATGGAAGAAAGTACGTGCCTTGAATCGATGATAACTCTCATGAAACGGTTATTTTTGTCAGATACTTTGATTCAGCTTGCATTGTGTGCATTTTAAATCATGTTTACAATATGATCTTCAACTTCACGCAAAGTCAAGTTTTGAAAAAAAAAAAACAAAAAAAAAAAAAACTCCTCTATTTAGAATAACAATTTGATAGAATTAATGACGTATATGGCGCGAAGATACTTTCGTAAAACAAAACAAAACAAAACAACAACAAAAAAAAAACAAAAAAAAAAAAAAAAACACTCAACACACCAAACCACCGCAAACAACCCCGAAATACCCTACACCACTTTATTTATTTACCGTTTAACATCAATTAAACCACTTACTTTATCTATTTTCACTCTAAATTTCTTTGTTTATGTATTATCTCAAGTGAAATGGATAATCAAAGGTTTTTGATAGCTCAATATAATCAGCATTTACAAAGTTTATAAAGTTTGTTGTGGGTCTTGCAACAAATGAACGTAAGTGAAATATGGGCCGGTCAGGACTTTTGAAAAAATAAAAATAAAAAAAAACTTAAATGAAACATAAAAGTGATGCCCAAGAAACATCTGGCCAGCAAAGTTGTAGATCAGCATAGGCATGCGTATGCATCTGCGCAATCTGATCAAGGTCAAAATAAAAAAAAAAATAAAAACACATAAGGTGTTTTGTCTTCCACTGGACCTGCATTTTTCTTAAACACATGCACTCGGTATGTACGAACGATGGCATGAGCGAACGAAGAAACAAACAAATAAATGAAAGAAGGATGAATAAACATTTGCCCTGTTATGTCACATCCAAAGATAGAAATTTATATCTTCCATGCTGTTGAACAAACAAGACAATCATTAGGTAAGGTGCCTTTAATAATCAGACTCTATGTAGAAATACCTTGTTAATTGTTCTATAATGTATTTAGATGATTAATCTTATAATATTTCACTAAATTTGATTTTCAACCGCTTGATTTGTGACTCAAGAAGTTTGAAATGTGTTTTAGGGTACTGGTTTGGGTGGCTTTAGTGTAGTTTGGGTTGTTTGTGGGGTGTTTCAGTGGATCCAGAAAGAATAAATCATATGCCTGTATTTGCCGAACCTAGCGGGAAATGAAATGAGGCAAAAATTGATGGACTTTTATTTAAAATTCTCAACGTCAGAAGATAAAGGAAATTTTGTTTGCGTTGTTTAAGCATGTTTAGGACCCTAATTCAGAGAAAAGGAATTTTGAAACTTGCAACTGTGCAAAGTGACAAATCCTTTTTGTAGATTAACGCTCAATGCCTCGAACTACCCATGTTTAGAACATATTTCTATGGTCCCAAAGATGTTGGAGCAATTGAAGTTTGACCGTATTTAACAAAATAGTAGACAACCAAGCTGCTGTTCCCCTCCTTCGTTATCGATGTATTCTCCATCCGAACCGACTAGCCAGACACATGCATCCCTCCATTTTATTAAAATATCTTTCACAGACAACAACGGTAAAACTCCTTGTCCCCTTTGGAGCAAATTCTTTCCTTTTAGAGGGACTTGGTATGCAGGAAATCAAACAGGATGTCACAAAAGTTACCGCTATTGTAGAAAATGACCAAAAACTTCCAAGTGTATTCATTCACCTTAAAAGCTAACAGTTTAATCCCCCGTACTTTATAATGCTATACAAACGTCACAACTTTGCCAAATCTTACAAACATGTCATAGACTGAAATGTTCCGTATTTTACCCTGAATATTCGGACACCTTAACTCCTTAGCATACTGGGCCCGGTTGTTCAAAACATCGTTAGCTTCACGAGCTCGTTAAGGTCATTTCGTTAAATGTTTTAGCGCATTTAATACATAATATTCTGATATTTTTTGCTGAAAAAAAAAAATGTGAGTAGCTTTTGCACTGCAACTGCTACTCATATTTTTTCAGCAAAAAATTTCAGCATATTTGCGTATCACTCGATGTAAATTTTAACGAATCGTAACGATGTCGTTAGCTTTGAACAACTGGGCCCTGGTCCTAAAATGAGCTGCCGGTTGACAAAAAGGCCCTCAGGGCATATACGATTGTAGAAGCCTCAAGACCAGTTTGCACAGTCACGCGTCGGGTCAAGATCTTTGCTATTAATTTTATATCTTCAAGAAGGTCCTCAACAGGTCAGCGAGCAGCAAAGATCCTGACCAGACGGCGCAGATGCATATGTTCTAAAGTCCCTTTTCTCAGCTGCTGGCCCAAATATGAAATAACTCCTTTTCACTACTTGTTGATGTACCTAAAACCTGAGTGGCAAACAGTGTAGATCCCGGTCAGACGCCGCGTTCTGCAGCTACTGATCTGGGGCGTAAGTGTCTGTCCGAATACTAAGGTCAAATAAGGTAGCTGGTCGCCAATCCATTGTCGGTGTACTCCGTTTTCCTCCAATATGAATGAACATGAAACGCCAACATCCGTGCCTTCTAGAACGCGTCTGTAAGTTCGCTAAATTTTAACCTTTACCTCAACCTTTACCTCTCGCTGGGCTAAGTAAGCAGACGACAAATGCGTGATATTTTCACTTTTTTCCCAGAAAACAGGGTTTGACATTTCATGCATATTGTCTCTGATGGAGACAATTTGCATGGAATGGCAAAACCTGTTTTCTCAGAAAAATAAGAAAAATATTTTAACATGTCATCTGTTGAATATTTTACCCAGAGTGCTAAGCGTGAAAGGTTTACGTGTATTTAGGCCAGTTTTGGCCCCCCTTCCGAACAAATACCTCTCTGCAGATATTTTTTGTACCCTTATCCAAGCCTATCATAAAATATAAATGGAAATATGTATCAGGACCTCTTGAGGAAAACATATGAAGTCAAAGTTCAGCCTCAGCTATGTATAATCTATAAAATTCGATAATATTAATAATTTACATTGCTACTCATCACGAAAACATGCCTATATAATTTGACCCCCTTAAACCCCACTTTTATATAGCAAAACTGGGGTTTAGAGGGGTATACATTATTTTTCTTATTTCTGCTCAAAAACATAGGTTGTGGGTACTCGTTAGAACTGCCTCACCGAGGCGGTTCTAACGAGTACCCACAATCTATGTTTTGAGCAGAAATATGAAAAATATCCGAATTTTTTGTATCTGAAAATTTTCAGTTTTTGGAGGTGAAATTTTCTATATATTTGAATAGGCGTGTTTTCGTAATGTGCATGGAAAAAAAAAAAATGGCCAAAATGAAAGTTATGTCAGAATCAAAATATTTGTGTTTTTTTTTTTTGTGTGTGTGTGTGTGTGTGTGTGTGTGTGTGTGTTGAGGAATAGTAGCTTAAAGGCTCCATATTCCTCAAAAATAGACATTTTTATCTAAGAAAGGTTTAATAAATTGATATATAATATAAATACGATCATTAAAATGTGGCATCTGACAGCCTGTAAAATTTCAGTTAGTCTCTGTTTTTTGAACCGGATCAAAAATGAAATATATTTTATCGTATCTGTGAATCAATGTTGGCAACATTAGTTCAGAGATACGATAAAAAAATCATTTTTTTTTTTTCAAGAACGAGAGACTAACTGAAATTTTACAGGCTGTCAGGTGCCACATTTTATGATAGTATTAATACCATATATTAATTTATTAAACCTTTTTTTTGGAGAATAAAATGTCTATTTTTGCGGAATATGGAGCCTTTAAGTTTCAGGGTTGGATTTCAATTTTGGGTTAATATGTCTAAATAAGGATTTGTTAGGGCTACCGTTTGATAACATGAGCAAATAGTTTTGGTATTGACATTTCTTGCGATTTTCAAAACTTGGCAGTTAGAGAGAATCGTCCTTGTAATGTAGACCACCCCGCCCCTGCATATCCCCGTTTTCACTATATATTATAGAGAAACACTGCGGTACACATTACTAAGACTTGTTAGCGCAATGTATGAGACTGATTTTGTTATGCCATGTTGCCTGTATGAAAATTGCCTCTCTAGTGGATTTTTGAGGAAACAAATATTTGAGCAGTAGACTTCCGCTCAGATCCTTTTATAGCCTTGCACTATGCGTTAAATGAATGAAATGACAAATAAGACGCACCTTCAAAAAAAGAAGATAAGCGACGAAGAACAGTAGATAATTGTTGGCATTTGTTTTCAATATTATAAAAGAGGTTCTTACAACGAAGCCCACTTTACACCCGAAACTTTGACATTTTCCTTGTCAAAGTTTCACTCCACTCTATGTAAAGCTGGATACGAAGTTGATATCTAATTTCACCACCGTACGTGCCTTTCTTTGCACGATAGCTTCTCATTGTCATTTAAGGTATACCACAATATAAATCTTTGGAATGACTGTCGCAATCCTTAAATTTCTAGGACGCCTGATTGCACCTTTCTTTTACGGTCCGTGTCTTTCATTTTACGGTCCGTGTCTGTTCACCTGAACATTCGACTTGCCACTGGTCAATGTTTAACGAATGCTCTATGGCTTGGGTACGTAGACCACATATTTCTTAGTGTCAACAAAAAGGCCTTGTCACTTTGCACAATTGTAAATTTCAAAAAAGTTCCTTTTATCTGATTTAGGGTCCAAAACATGCTAAAAAGCAAACAAAATTTATTTTATCCTCTGACGTTGAGAACTTTAACTATCATAATTTTGACCCATTTGATTTCCCGCTAGGTTCCGGCAAATAGTTAATATGACTTATTCATTCTTGGTCCGACCCAAACCATACCCCAAAACACATCTTAAACTTCTTGAGTCACAAATCAAACAGTTGAAAATCAAATATGAATAAATATTATTTGATTTATCATCTACACTCATTATAGAAAAAATAACAAAGTATTTCTACATAGCTTCTGATGATTGAAGGTACCTTGCCTTATGACTGTCTGGTTTGTTCGCTAGTATGCCAGATGTGAGTTTTTTATAATGGGTGGGCTTCTTTGGTTGTGAAATCACAGGGCAAAATGTTTATTCATCCTTTCTTTCATTTCATTCATTCATTCTTTGTTTCTTTGTTCGCTCATGCGATCGTTCGTGCATATCGAGTGCGTGTGTTTAAGAAAACAAACGTCACATCACGAAAACATACCTATATAATTTTGACCCCCTTAAACCCCACTTTTATATAGTAAAACTGGGGTTTACAGGGGTATATATTATTTTTTTTATTTCTGTTCAAAACATAGATTGTGGGTACTCGTTAGAACCGCCTCGGCAATTGCAAAGATGCTGCTCAAACTGTGCGGATGCACATGCACATTCTGATCTGGACCTTTGTTGGCCAAATGTATTCTTGGACACCGTCTTATATTTCATGTAAGTATTTTTATACTGTAAAGGCCCAAAGACCTTGATCAGACTGCGCAGACACACATGCATATGCTAATTTAGAATTTGCTGGTCAGATATTTCTTGGGCTTTTGACGTTTCTCAGCTGCGAAGACCCAGATCAAACTGCATGGATTCTTATAATAGTGGGCCCAGTTGTTCAAAACTAACGATGTCGTTACTTAACGATTCGTTAAAATTTACATCGAGTGATACGCAAATATGCTGAAATTATTTGCTGAAAAAATGTGAGTAGCTTTTGCAGTGCAAAAGCTACTCACATTTTTTCAGCAAAAACTATCAGAATATTATATATTGAATCCGCTAAAACAGTTAACGAAATGACCCTTAACGAGCTCGTTAAGATAATGACGCTTTGAACAACTGGGCCCTGAGCTATCAAACATCTTCCATGCCCCATTCCACTGAGATAATAAATAAATAGAGTAATTTAGAGTGAAAAATAGATAAAGACAGACAGACTTTTTATTTAGACGTAAACTGTTACAGTTTCTAGTCTATCAGCATGCACATATGACAATATCTTATGGTCACAATATATATATGGCTGACAACAAATAAATACAATGTTATTCGTAGATGATTCTGATGTAAGTATCGACTACAATTGCACGGTGAAAGTCCAAAATTCAAGAATCCTGAAATCTGGGTTTTCAAATCGTGAAAAAACAGTTTTCCCTATACTTTATATAGGGACAAAAACTCTTGAAATCCTGAAATCAGGAATAATCCTGAAAACTTTCACCCATGCAGCTGCAAATGTAGATTACGGAACATGACGTATGAAGACTAGATCATTTTTCTTACGCCTGGAGGTTGAACTCCATATTTACACAAACATAGCAATATGAAAACCAGCACTTTCATATAAATATTAACAATAAAGACAGATATCACGATGTCATAAGTGTACTTCGAAGTCTAAAAGACTCATATACATATTTTCCTAATTTCTGTAACACTCCTTGTTGTTTTGTTTGCATTAACAATGTAAATTTATAAACACTTGGTCTGTTATAATAATATGGACGAATATATTTCTGCCTCAAAATACTATAAACAGGACACACGAGTACAAAATGGTACTCGTCCTCAATATCAGACTTATTACAAAGAGTACATATGCGTTGTTCTCTATCAACCCTATTTTGAGAATATCTTCCCGTTTCAATACGTAATTGATGAGAAGATAATCTTAATCGGGATATAGCCACTCTCAGTTTGTTTGGTAAGATATTCAAATAAAGCTCATAATCGAAAGACAATTTGTAGTTTTTATAAATTGTAAGGACTCTGTTGTTGGCGATATCGCTATACCAGCTTTGTTTAAAAACATCCAATAATCTTTGTTTAAACTGCAAATGAAATGTTTTTAGATCAACCGAGAATGGATTACTCCAAACAAAAGAAAACCCATACTTATCTAAAAGGGACTTAACGTTTTTGGCCCAGTTACATGCATTTGCACCAGTGCTACAGGCATCCACAAGTGAACTATATAGTTTGTTTACCAGAATATTATCAGTATTAATTATATGACACCAAAATTTAATAATGCGTGTATATCTTGTAACATATAAAGGATAACGTTCGAGCTCCCCATATACTCCTATATTACACGTTGAAGACTTTACTTTCAATAAATACTTACAAACTTTAAGATGAATTCTTTCGATTTCCTTACATTTTCCAAAACCCCATATCTCACAAGAGTAGCTAAGAATAGAGCCCACAAAGGCATCAAAAACTGACACATAACTTTAGGTTTAAAAGAATATCTTTTAGTATTGTGTAATAAACAGTTCATGGCTTTTAATCCTTTTCCCACCAATGTTTCTTGATTCAATACAAAATTTCCAGTATAATTAAAAACAGTACCTAAATAATTAAAATTACTAACAACTTCTAAATTTCTACCATTATATGTCCATGATTCATCATTTAATAGCCCCCCCGCGTTTCCTAAAAACTACAATTTTGGTTTTGTCAGTATTTACTTGTAGTCCCCATTTATGACAATACATTTCTAACAGGTCTAAACTTGTCTGCAACTCGTCCTTATCTTTCCCCAAAATTACCATGTCATCTGCAAATAACATCAATATAAAAGTAATATCATCAAATGTTAACCCACAAGTTTGATTCCCTTGTAAGAATAATTCCAAATCTTCTATAAATAATGAAAACAAAGCTAGTGAGTTTACCTCCCCTTGTTTTAAACCGACTGCGCATTCAAAGAAATCCGAATACGAATTACATCCCCTTACACAAGTTTTAACCTTATTGTACATATCTTTAATAATCCGTAACATTTTACCGTTAAGACCTAATTTAAATAACTTGTACCATAAACCATTCAGATAAACACTATCGAAGGCCTTTTTTAAATCAATAAGGCACAAAATAATCTCCCTTTCTCCTTTAAAACTTTTTGCATGATTGAATTTAAAACAAAAATTGCATCGGTTGTCGAACGACCCTTTCGAAAACCAAACTGCGAATCAGACAGGATATCATTGTTTTCAGCCCATTTTTTTATTCTGTTGTTTAAAACCCCTGTAAATATTTTTGAGAAGCAACTAACCAGAGTAATTCCCCTATAATTATTTACATCTTTAGGATCGTTCTTTTTAAAAAGTGGAACCAAAATGCCCTCAGACCACAGGCTCGGGAAAACTCCCGAGTTTAAGATAGCATTAAAGATATCAACAATATGTCCCGATAATATATCAAAAGACTCTATAAAATATTCATTCAGTAACTGATCACGTGAAAACGACTTGTTTCTTTTCAAAGAACGAATTACTAAATTAACCTCTTCCAAAGTTATTACTTTATCAAGCTCTTCAAATGTACAATTGACTGAGTCAAAATCATTGTTTTGGCAGAAATCCTCGCTTTCCCTATCCTGTGTAATAAATAAGTCTTTATGCATATTTGAAAAATAAATAGAGTAATTTAGAGTGAAAAATAGATAAAGTAAGTGGTTTGGTTTGAAACGGGAAATAAAGTGGTTTAGGATGTTCTGGGGTTGTTTGCGGTGGTTAGAGGTGTTCAACGGACTAATCCTTTCCTAAGAAAGCACCTTTACGCAATGTACATCATTAATTATATCAAATTGTTACTCTTAATAGAGGAGGTTTTCTTGGACTTTCGACTTTGGCGTGAACTTGAAGATCATATTGTAAAGATGATTTCAAATGCGCACAACGAAAATTGAATCAAAGTATTTGACAAAAATAACCGTTTCATGAGATTTATCATCGCTTAAAGGAACGTACATTTTCCATACAGAGGCTGACAGGCTTAGGTCACATATGATCTTATAAGACTTCGTCTAAAAAGCCATCTATTTACACTAAAATGAATAGATAGTCTAGTCTCCTTTCTCAATTTTGTACTCTACCAAATAGACTGCCATCATTAAGAAGTTCCCAGTAAACACAAAACGTCACAACAACGTCGTTACACCCTCGCTGCAACGTCGTGACGGTGCAGCGACGTTGTAACGACGTTGTATGTTTGCTGGTTTGAATATCTTTCAATAAAAAAGTGATCAGACTCTTGTTATCAGACTAGTAGCTAGTCTAATCCTATTATTTTGTGGGTTGTGAATTGTATAACATTGCGTTGATAGTAAATATATATCATTATAACAAAAAATAAAGCCAAGATTAAGTGGCATATAATGAATACAATAATAAACCGGTTGTGTTTTCTTTTAGACAACTAATACAATTATTATTTTCTCTGCTAATCTGATGTTTCCTAAGAAGTAAGAATATTAGATATTTATGCTGTTATAAATCTTCTGTATACTGATCCGTAGGTTTCAACTCGGCACGTGTCTGTTAGATACGGAGACAATTTGTACAATGATTAATTCAATTCAGCACGTGCCTATTAGAAAGCAATCGGTCATTGCGCAGATAAGTTGTATAATGGGTAATTCAGTTCAGCATGTGTCTGTTAGAAAGTGATCGGTTATGTACAATGAGTAATTCATTTCAGCAAGTGTCTGTTAGAAAATGATCGGTAATACCGTAGACAAGATGTACAATATGAAATTCAATTCAGCAAGTATCTGTTAGAAAGTGACAGGTTATAACGTAGACAAGCTGTACAATGACCAATTTAATTCAGCAAGTGTCTGTTAGAAAGTGATCGGTTATGTACAATGAGTAATTCATTTCAGCAAGTGTCTGTTAGAAAATGGTCGGTAATACCGTAGACAAGATGTACAATATGAAATTCAATTCAGCAAGTGTCTGTTAGAAAGTGACAGGTTATAACGTAGACAAGCTGTACAATGACCAATTTAGCAAGTGTCTATTAGAAAGTGATCGGTTATAGCGTAGACAAGTTGTACAATGGGTAATTCATTTCAGCGAGCGTCTGTTGGAAAGTGATCGGTTATAACGTAGACAAATTGTACAATGGGTAATTCAGTTCAGCAGGTGACTGTTAGAAAATGATCGGTAATAACGTAGACAAGTTGTACAATTAGTAATACAGTGCCGCGAGTATCTGTTAGAACGTGATCGGTTATAGCGTTAACAAATTTTACAATAAGTATTTTAATTCAGCAAGTGTCTGTGCGAAAGTGATCGGTTATAGCGTAGACAAGTTGTAGAATGAGTAATTTAACTCAGCAAGTGTCTGTTAGAAAGTGATCGGTTATAGCGTAGACAATTTGTACAATAGGTAATTTAGTTCAGCAGGTGACTGTTAGAAGGTGATCGGTTATAGCGTAGACAAGTTGTACAATGGGTAATTTAATTCAGCAAGTGTCTGTTAGAAAGTGATAGGTTATAGCGTAGACAAGTTGTACAAAGGGTAATTCAGTTTAGAAAGCGTCTGTTAGAGAGTGATCGGTTTTAGCGTAGACGAGTTGTACAATGGGTATTTCAGTTTAGAAAGCGTCTGTTAGAGAGTGATCGGTTTTAGCGTAGACGAGTTGTACAATGGGTATTTCAGTTCAGCAAGCGTCTGTTAGAGAGTGATAGGTTATTACGAAGACAAGTTGCACAATAAGTAATTCAGTTTGCAAGTGTCTGTCAGAAAATGATCGGTAATAACGTAGACATGTTGTACAATGAGTAATTCAATTCAGCAAGTGTCTGTTAGAAAATGATCAGTTATAACATAGACAAGATGTACAAGGAGTTATTTAATTCAGCAGGTGTCTGCTAGAATATGATCGTTATAACGTAGACAAGTTGTACAAAGAGTAAATTCAGCGAGCGTCTGTTAGAAAGTGACAGATTATAACGTAGACAAGTTTTACCATGACAATTTAACTCAGTGAGCGTCTGTTAGAAAGTGATCGGTTATAACGTAGAATAGCTGTACGGTGGATAACAGTACCACAGACCTTTCATGTGTTTCACGCCCCCAAACACTTTTATTTATATTCGCACAATCAAGCATTAAATAAGAGGAACTATGGCCTATAAGAAGCTAGCATGCTTCATTCTGATCCTTTCTTTAGTTGTTTACAATGTATGCTATGAAATGACATTTTGAATAAATATATAATGTTTGACATCACGAAAACACGCCTATATAATTAATTTTGACCCTCCTTAAACCCCACTTTTATATATTAAAACTGGGGTTTTCAGGAGTATACATAATTTTTCTTATTTTGCTAAAAAGAAATCTAGATTGTGGGTACTCTTTAGAACCACCTCGCCGAGCAAAAACATGAAAATTATAGGAAATTTTAATTTGAAAAATTTCTTTTTTTTTTTTTTTTGTTGTTGTAAAATTTTCAATATATTTGAATAGGCGCATTTTCATAATGAAGCAAGCTTTTGACATATTTTATTATGATAGAACTTATTTTCTCATACTCGTGGTGTAAAGAAGATTAGGACTGCCAACAAGAGATACATTTAGTTTAGAAATGTACAGAAAAGTTTCTAAAATGTAGTTTTTTGTGTATAAGTGTCTATAAATGTGTATTGTTGCAGCAAACTTGTAGTGGGTAATACTGGGTAATACTGTCTAGACACCGGTAAACGTTGTCTTAAAACTGATACTTTGATCATTTTGTTTGCTACCAGATTGCATGTACGCCCAGTATCCGCACAGTCTGATCAGAGTACTCGCTCAATGTCCACTTGAAGACGCTTTGGCTCCTTAGCTGCCCACAGAGTGCCCTGCAAAGACTCTGATCAAACTGAGCGGATGCGCAGGCTGATCTGCGCCTTTGCTGTGCACACATGTAGGATATGCTGTGACACGCCCAGCTAGTATTCTTTATAAATCTACAGCGGGCCGTTATCGGCCCGTCAGCTACCCTGACGGGCCGATAACGGCCCGCTGTACATTTATAAAGAATGCTTACTGGGCGGCGCATTTAGTTGCCCCATAATGGTTCTTAGAAAGTAAAAACGGTCATAGTTCTATTTGGCTGGTGAAAGAATTGCTATTAAAACATCTAGATGTTGATTGAACAAAATTTTGTATACGTTACTATGGTACATGTTACTGCCAGAATCATCAAGCAAATATTCATAGTTTTGACTATCGCTGCCACTTATGTTATAAAATGGTTAAATTAATGTGGAGGAAAAGAGATCATTTCTTTAGAGAATTTACTAAGGCAAATAAACTTAGGTAAACACACCGGCAAGTAGAAACGAATATAACTGACGCGCAGGCTGATCTGAGTCTTCTCTGGCTGCATATGCAATCTTGTAGGAAATGACGTGCCCGGCTCAAATATATTAGATACCCCATGACACTGATAGCTCTGGTATCAAGTATGACATGTATAATGCATTTAACATGTTTAATATCTTTTTAGGATAAGATAGCAATACGAGTTACTTTTCTCTGCTCTGATCCATAAGGCGCCCTAGTTTCCTGGTACTGAACTGGTTTTAATCCAGCCACAAGGTAATTGGTAAACAGTGCAGACCCAGATCAAACGCCACTGAATGTGGCGTCTAATCAGGTTTGGAAACAGTTCAGTCATTTTTCTCTAGGAATATCTAAATCACATAGCCTGACATACCTAAAACTGAAATTGGACTCTTCCAGTATATAGTGTGGATGAGTCTAGTCAGTCCAAAAGGGATTAAGAGTTACCTCTTTATTTCCTCCCGTAGTGAAGAGTTCCACCATATCTTTGTAGCCATGATGAACCGCCACGTGGAATGGTGTCTGATCATCTTGATCAAAGACATCTATCTTCGCTCCGAGTTCCACGAGTTTTGTCACAGTTACTGGGTATTTCAGATACACAGCCCAGATCAATGCTGTACGCTTGGCCTTGTCTTGGAAATTCAGGTCAGCTCCATTTTCTACTAGAAGCTTTAAACATCCAAAATGGTCCTTTCCAAACAAGGTTCGATCTCTACTGACCTTGACACACTGTATAACTACATTACCACCATCTTCATCATATTCCTCATTTCTACAATCAATGTTAAATTTAGAATGACCTTCGTGCAGTTGAAAGAATTTCTGTAACTCCTTTATTTTACCATGCGTTACTATCTTCCATATACTGCCCACTAACTCTTTAACAGGGGTCTCAGGTGGGGCCCGCGGGGACAACGTTTCGGACCCATCCCCCATCCTCCCTAAGTTACACTAGACTTCTGTTTTCCTTCCCTGTTGTATCATGACCATTATAAATTCCAACACTAAGCAAACTCATACTTGTATATATGTCCATCTCTAATCTATTTCATAACTTCTGCCGATCAGAGTCAAGCAGATTATTTCTTTTACATACAATTACATTGTCTATCCATTATACATTATTATATCAAGTATTTTTACCGGCACGAGACTTAAGATAATCACACATTTTCTCGTTTGTATGGAATTTTGCGAGATGTAAACATCCAATTCTTGCTACCCACGATACCACTAAACATTCAATACATAAATCCATATACTACTGTCCCAAAGGCCACTTATTAACAATGGGTTAAAACCATTCTATGACAAATAGAACATAGTTGGAATTACCTATTAGTTTTCCGATAGGGCAATGCAAAATCGATTTACACCACATTATGTGATTATTATTTTGTTTAGGGACAACCAGTGACTCTAACGAGGATAGAGACTGATATTAATTGATTGATACTAATTTAATTTTCAATAAGTATTAAAAATATTTGTTCCGGCCCCACTTATAGTTTTTAGCATTTCTATTTTATAAAAAAAAAAGAAGTTTTATATTTTCTGTGGCATGAATAAAAATGGATGAAAAAAAAAATCATTAGCAAAAAAAATAATGAGCCGTAACGTCAGAAAACGTACCTTCGGATATGTGTGCCATGCGAAGGTTCAGATCAGACTGCGTATTCGTGCAGTCTGATCAGAATCTTCACTGGGCGCATTTTGGATAGAAAGGACTGCAAAGGTTTTTCATACGGACGATGAAGACTCTGATCAGACTGATCGTAGTCTTCGTTGGGCGCACATGTCAGAAGGTACATTTTCTCAAGTTGAGGCTCATTAAACTTAGTTTCAGTTGAAGGGCGGTAACTCTTTCAAATTGTTTTGCCTGTCTAGGAGCAAATTCTTTCCTTTTAGAGTAGATCCCTTTTCAAGAGGTTTTGGTTTTCATTACGAAAACACGCCTATTCAAATATATTGAAAATTTTACAACCAAAAACGGAAATTTTTTTGATAAAAAATTCTGATATTTTTCATGTTGCTACTCAAAACATAGATTGTAGGTATTAGAACCGCCTCGACGAGGCGGTTCTAAAGAGTACCCACAATCTATGTTTTTGAGCAAAAAAGTAGTAAGAAAAATAATGTATACCCCTGTAAACCCAAATTTTACTATATAAAACTGGGATTTAAGGGGGTCAAAATTATATAGGCATGTTTTTGTGATGCACCAAAGGAAGGACAGATAAGGAACAAACAAGGACAAAATAAACACTACATATGAAACTACAGAAGCACAAAGAAGAACCACTGTAAAAAAAGGAAGTAACAAAAGTCGTCTGTCTTGTGAAAATAAAGTAAAATAAATATTAAAGAAAAAAAAATACAATGCTATATAGTCCCCTTGTGTCTATGAGGTTTAATGTTAACCCTTGCCCTGCTGAGAGTGTAGACCCAAATCAGTTGGCTTCTAAAGAAGCCAATTGATCTGGATCTACACTGTTTGTCATTAAGTATGTGAATTTGTATCAAGAACCTGTATCAAGTAATCTGATTGGCTGAAAATTAGAAGTGGGCATGGCATCTTAATTGATTTGGCATGGCAAGGGTTAACACTATTCCTGTTTATTTTGTGAAAACAAAGCCATTATTAAAAACGGAAATGTGCCAGTGTTAAACTCTTAACTCTTTCACTGCCACAGGCGATAATAATAGGCTTTTGCAAACAGCATAGATCCAGATGAGACGGCTAAATAGGCGATAATAATAGGCTTTTGCAAACAACATAGATCCAGATGAGACGGCTCAATCTGGATCTATGCTGTTTGACATTCAGTCTTTCAACTTTACATGTAAACGTCTTTCCAAACGATAGTTTGTTAAAATATATAAAAAAAGCAGACGACAAATGTCGTTGGCACCAAAAAAGTTAAGGAAAACACTTGAGTTGCAGCGTGGAAAGAGGACCATTATGATACATACGAATCGCAAAGACCATGATCAGTCCATGAATCTACTCATGCAGTCTGAACATGGCTTTTTCTATTTGCCAATATATTTACTAAAGTGTCCAGTGATTCTGCTGGCAAGAAACAAATGCTCTGCGCAGGCTGATCTGGGTCTTCGTTCTACGCATAGCCGATTAAGGCTCTTTCCTCATTCAAGGCTTATTAAATTTTTAACGCATATCATGCTAGGTAAAAAATTCAGCAGACGACATTTTGAAACATGTTTCTCCCAGAAAATAGACTTGACATTTCATGCATAGTGTCTCCTTAGGAGACAATTTGCATGAAATGTTAAAATCTATTTTCTTGAAAAAATAAGAAGAAAAAAAATCGAAAACTCAGTCTACTCAGATGAAGGTCAAAAGTATTTTTTAACTGGACGGCTTTTCCAAATGTGTGTTGACAGATTTGTTCATGACTTTTTTAAGGTTTCTCTGAGGGAAAACCACACAGTTCGTTCCGATCCACACTACCGTCACATACATTCCGATCAAGATCTTCCACATCTACAATAGGTTTTCTCAAAGATTGAAATATTGCACAGACGAACAGAAAAAAAAAACGCAGTCAGAGTACCTGGACTGATAGCGATCCTCTCTCTGCGCAGCTGATGGGACGGTTTTCCCTAGACGTACTCTCAAGAATATTGTGGTATTAAGATTAAAGATAATAAGTAGTAAGTTACACATATTCGGTCATTTCACCTGATCAGTCTGTTTACTCAAGTTAATACTCTGAATTTAAGAGGACTGGATACACTTATTATACCGTCTGACATTTTCTACAAGGGAGACAACTTTTATAATATCCTATGTGTTTTCCTGCACAAAAAAATCGCTTCTGGAAAGGAATCTGTTTGCTCCCAAGGGGAGCAAATGCTTTCCTTATAGAGAAGATCCCTTTGCAGAAGTGTTGTAAAATCAGTTTGACGTAGTTACTCCTCGGGAAATCTTTTATCACATTTTTTTCTTTCTTTCACTTTTTTCTTTCCCTCTCTTTTCTTCCTTCTTCCTTTCCTAATTCCTTCAAATCTATCTCATCTTTTTTTATTTTTTCTCTTATGTTTCCCTTCTCGCACTCCACTGGTGATAATCCTCAAATTTGATGGGAGACCAGTATAACGGCAAAAGCAGAAAGCAAAAAACTGCCAGTAAAATGAACAACGAAAGCATATGAGGAAGATATGAATTTGGGAAAGGGGAGCAAACTCTTTCCTTATAGAGTAGATCCCTTTAAAGAAGGGTTGCAAAATCAATTTGACACACTTACCTCCCCGGGAAAAAAACTGTGTCAGTAAAATGAACACCGAAAACATATAAGGTAGATATACATGCACACAAAATTTCGTTGAACTCCGTCCAGCTGTGCAGGAAGAGATAAATAAACGGACAAAAATCAGTACCGAGATTTGAACCCTGACACGGGCCTCAGACGTGGGGAAAAAATGCCAGAAGTCTTGCGTGAACCTAGCACATAAGGATACTATCAGCAAATTTGATTGCAAACTCTCCCTTTGTGTAGGAGGATACAGGACAGTCAGTATCGCGATTTGACCTTTTGGTTCATACCCGGGACCCCAAGGGACACGGGTCAGTCCTTGCCCTTGCATTTAAGGAAATTTTCAGCAATTGTAATTGAAAACTCCGTTGGTATAGAAGACAGAGTAACGGACAATCAATACCGCGATTTGACATGTTGGGCCCTGCTTGGGATCCCAAGGGGCGAGGGAAAATCATTGTTGTGCTGCATGACCCAAACACATGAGAACTGTATTCAACAAACTTGGTTAAATTTCCTTCTTTGGTTTAGGACAATCGCTGCGGAGATTCTACTTTTTGATCCCTTTATCCGTTTATCTTTTACTTTTCCTGCATTATAAGGCATTTTTGTTGTTCAATGAAAGGAAATAAACAATAAATAATGGTGTCCTGGGGTGTCTTCCAGTGTCCACCGGTATCCTCCGGTGTCCTGGAGTAATAAGGCTAATCGGTCCCGGGCCTATAGATCGGGAACATTTCATTACCCAAGCACACGAAGAAGGAATACAACAAATTTGATTGAACCCTCCGCCCCCCCTCCCCCGCCCCCCACCACCCCTACCCCTCTCAAATTGGTGTAGGAGGAGATAGAGTGACGGACAAATGGACGGACGGACCCACATATTCAAGTTTAGTGCATAGTACAATTATGGAAGGGCTTTAACTCTATTTCTACCCTTTCTAACCATTGGAACACAGTTATCTACCCTAGCCGGGCCAAACGATACTATTTTCATACTTCTTTACAGACACTATTTTAATATTTCTCATGAATTACTTATTACAATCGCCTCAGAAGACCCCCGTTCTTATGGGGAGTGTCGCGACGTATGTTGTTATAAAAAAATACTGTGAAGACAAAATCAATGTGAGCTGTATATGAGTCGATCATATAATATGCTGTGATTTTACGAAAAATAATACCCAATTGGTATCAATTTTCGTAGAACATTACGTACGAAAAATGATATCAGGTATCATTTTTCGGACATCACGTACAAAAATGATACCGGGTTTCAGAGTTTTTAAACTTTGATTATTAGTCTTCCAATTTGTCTAAATTTGGTCTTGTACATTCGAATTTAAAGCGGCAGTATGAAAATGTTTCCATTTCTCATTATCTTTCTTCTACTAATTTAATTAACATTACAAATTAACTAAACATTTTTATTTGCTCTTCTTAAAAGTAAAACAGTTTATGTGGCATATCAAGCGGGCTGTTATATAAAAAGTTATCACATCCACCGTCGGGGTTTAGTCTTTCTATAGAACTAAAATTGCTCTCGAGATACAATGGAATTCCCTACTTCGTAGTTTACGTGTAGATGCAACATTACACTCCGTGTGAAGCTATATATATTCGCGTATATGCATGTAGGTAAGAGGATGGCATTTAGCATTTTAATTATTAGTACTTCGAACTGTGAGCTGATAAATCGATTTAACCCATCCCCAGCCCCCGTTAGTTTGCACTACTAACCGTTCTAAGGAGGTGGTTCTGATATTGGTTGTTCTTTGAGGTGCCCTGTGGCTGTTGGCAGCGGGGCTGTTTTCCTGCTTTGTCCTGTTTGTTTTTATTGTTGGGTAGGTCCTGTCTGGCGTTGTGATCATCTCCTTGGGGAAGAGGGAGCTGATTGCTTTGGTTTTCGTTGGTTTCCCAGTTAGCATTCTATGTAAATCTATATCGGACCGTTATCGGCCCGACAGGAATCCAATAACGGTCCAATATAGATTTAAGCAGAATGCTAGCTGGATTGTAACGTTTGCCATAGCTCGTAATTTGTTTGCTCTTCCTCTTAGTGTCATTGGTAGGCTTTGTTCTGTAATTGTAGCTCTTTTGAGGCATCTTCATTACTGTTTCACCATATATGGCCATGGCGGCCAGTTTGGATGCTGGCTTCTAATATTTTCCAAACTTGTAAGAACTTGTCCTAAGGGTGCTCCAAATGCAGTTCGATCTCACTCAACCTTATATAGCTCAAGAGAAAATGTCATGTAAACATTTACTAGTATGGCCATGACGACCATGCTGGGTACCGATTCCTAATGTTTTTAGCAAACTGAGCCACATGTAGTTTAAACTCAGTGGGCCTTGCGGTTTCGTAGAACAAAAAATCTAAACGGTTGCATTTGGAAACACATTACAGATAGAAAATGGGAGTCTCGGTTTTATTGAGACTCTTCATAAGCAGTAACGAAGTTTGCAACACTGATTACACCCTCTAGCGTAGAAGTCTCACTTAACGGGTTTATATCTTAAATGTTCACTGCAGCCAACTTGAATGTCAGTTCCCAGTCACTTTCATAAACTTGGAAGTTTTTGTCCCAATGAATCCAGACATGCATTTCGGTTACAACTGGTATTTAGCAGTGTCCCAAAAGAAAAGTGGACATAGATAACTATCTGTTACAAGGACATTTGATTACCATGATATGGCCAGTCCCCATAAATTTCGTAAACTCGAATTCCCCCTACCAAAGTAACATTTTATCAAGGTGTGTGTGTGTGTGGGGGGGGGTGAGGGGGGGATTCTTTCCTTTTAGAGTAGACCTCTCTCCAGAAGGGATACACAGCCATTCTAAAAACCGTTCCCCAGAAAGTGTATGTGCGTTCAGTTTGATCAGACCTTTTGCAGGAATGCTTTGTTTGTTTAAACTATGAAACTTATGGAAACATCCATTATTATACAAAGTATAACAAGGGAAACAGGTAGCTTAGAATAACCTTGCTATTGATCTTAAATAGTTTTCTCCCCTGAGTAAGTAAGTGACCGAATCCGTTATCCAGAGTTATCACATAGTGGCTTAAATTCCCAACATTCAGCATGAAATATCTCGCGATGTAGATGGTCTACATGCATGCAAATGTGATAAATCAGTTATACCATGGTTGTGCGCATGTACACGCTCGTGCATTATCGCATCGTACATGCGCACGAACCATGGTATAACTAAGACTTAACCAATGGATGTTCAATTGTCTCTATGTAAATAAAACTAAGGTTAAATGTCAATAACCGAAAATTATACCATAGCTGGACCATGGGATAATTTTCAGATTTGAAAATTAACCCATGGTTTTATTTATAGATCTCACAGGTGTACTTTAGAATGACTGTCAACTCATCAATGCACCTTAACCTTTTTCACTCTCTGGGCTAATTCCGCAGGCGATGACAAGTTGATATTGTCCCCCCAAAAAACAGGTTTTTGTTTTCTGGGAAAAATAAGAAAAATATTTCAAAATGTTGTATGTTAAATTTTGTTTCAGCAGACAATTTGAACATTTTCGTATTTTTTTTCCTAGAAAACAGAATTTGACATTTCATGCAAATTGTCTCCAAATGTCAAATGTTTATTGGAAAAAAGATAAACTATCACCAATATATTGTCTGCTGAAAATGTCCAGAGTGCTAACCATCAATTTTCAGCAGATGACATTTTTTAAATAGTTTTCTTATTTTTTTCTCAGGTAACTGGATTTGACATTTCATGTACATTGTCTCAACTAGAGACTGTTTGCATGAAATGTCAAATTCTGTTGGCTGGAAAAACTAAGAAAGTATCATCAAATATATTGTCTGCTGATATTATCCAGAGAGTGGTAAAGGTTAGAGGAACTTCAAATTTACTTCTGCACTGAGCAACTTTCTATTTAAAAATGACATTTTTTGTTGAATAAAACACATGAAACCAGACAGTCTGTCTGGAGTATATTATAATGACCAAAGCTACAGCTGACCAACCAGATTGCAACAGTTTGACCAAATTAAGATGCTGATGTAATTTCTTGTGATTGACAAAATTGCAACCAATCAGATTTTAGCAGTAGTGCCTCAGTTAGTTTAATTCAAAAAAGGTGGGGTGTTTCATCCTTTTTAGTACATAAGGTTAATTGGTATAGCATTTCATCAGACTGCCTGTTACCACTTTACCATAAAAATATAAAAAAAGAGAAATAAAAGTAAAAAAGTAGAAAAAGATATACTAAATAACAAAAAGTATAGTTTTTGTAAAAAAAAAAACAAAAAAAAAAAACAAAAACAGTCCCATACATTGGTTAAAACAGATAAACCATGTTATTGTCTCGGTTTTGGGAATACTGTAAATTATATCATAATTTGGTGACCTTTCACTGTCTGACCCAAACTCGGCTCCGCCTCGTTTGGGGTCAGACAGTGAAAGGTCATCAAACTATGGTATAATTTACAGTATACCCAAAACCTCGACAATAACCATGGTTTATCTATAACATATTTGCCTGTTGTCCAAATGTTCAGCCAGAAGATTTATCCAAAGAGATTTTGTGTTAACCTTTAAAGCAAGGTTGAAGCAGATGGAATTCTATTTTTGAACTAACAGTCACATTCAAACATTATCTTTCTTTTATAGCTAATTTTATGATTTCCCAAAGTGCTATGTTCTAAGTGGTGTTGACGAACCTTTTCTCGAATAAAATATAAGGTATAATTGTCCTATTTATTGTATTTTAAAATTTGACAGACACCGAACAAAAGCTTTCTCGAGACTTATTTGGCTTTTTGATAGAGGAGATTACGATTCCTTCTCACAAGAAATTCAAAACACTAATTGGGAAAACTTAAAAAATAATGAAATTGACAGTTATGCATTTAACCTAACTCAGCACTAGGTCAGTTCTTCAAGTAAATATATTTCAAACAAACATGTTGAAATAAGACAATCTGACCTTATTTGGTTGAATAATACCATAAAAAGATTAATGAGAAAACGCATAAGAACCTATGACAGATACAAAACAACACATTACGAAAACACGCCTATTCAATTGTATTGAAAATTTCACCACCAAAAATGAAAATTTTCAGATAAAAATTCTGATATTTTTCAAATTTCTGCTCAAAATATTGATTGTGGTACTCGTTAGAACCGCCTCGGCGAGACGGTTCTAACGAGTACCCACAATCAATGTTTTGAGCAGAAATTAGAAAATTAATGTATACACCTGTAAACCCCCGTTTTACTATATAAAAGTGGGGTTTAAGGGGGTCAAAATTATATAGGTATGTTTATGTGATGAATTGTGCTGCGGACCTTCAAACCTTCAAGAAGCTCAAAGACAAACTCAAAGACAATACTTTAGGCCCATGGACTGATGGAAAACACTCAAATATTTAAAAAAAAAACTCGTTAGAACCGCCTCGGCGAGACGGTTCTAACGAGTACCCACAATCTATGTTTTGAGCAGAAATAAGAAAATTAATGTATACCCCTGTAAACCCCCGTTTTACTATATAAAAGTTGGGTTTAAGGGGGTCAAAATTATAAAGGTATGTTTATGTGATGAATTGTGCTGCGGACCTTCAAACCTTCAAGAAGCTCAAAGACAAACTCAAAGACAATACTTTAGGCCCAGGGACTGATGGAAAACACTCAAATATTTAAAAAAAAACAAAAAAAAAAAAAACAAAAAAAACAAAAAAAACAACAACAACAATAAATAAATAAATAAATAAAAAACAACAACATCTGCATCCACCGTCCCTCCACTGAATAAACAAGGCATTGTTTATACAAACGACAAAAATAAAGCAGAACTCCAAAATACGTATTTCAGTGATCAAAATATGCTAGATGAAAGTAATGCCTCGCTACCCAGTGTAAGTTTTGACAATATTAATATTATAAACACGATTCATTTTACGCCTAATGAAATAGAATCAATTCTGAAATCTCTAAAAAAAAAAACAAAAAAACAAAAAAAAAAAAAAAAACAGGGAAAGCAGCATGTCCAGACTTTATAAACAATCGTATTCTCAAAGAAATTTCTTGACCATTATCAGGTCCTCTGTGGACCTGTTGTTTTCCATATCAAGCGGTAAGCTGTTTGGAAACAAGCCAACATAGCACCAACCTTCAAAACAATAATTCTTCAGTCCCCTTAAACAATAGAGCTATCTCGCTTCTTAGTTCTATTGGCAAGGTGTTAGAAAAGCTCGTTCATAAATACACAGTCAATTTCTTAGGAGATAATAAATTTTCACAACATTACAATCAGGTTTTATTCCTGGCGATTCAACAGTTAATCAGTTAGTAAACGTGTATAATACAGTCTGTATATCTTTTGACGAAGGTAAGGAAGTACGTGCCATATTCTGTGATATTAGTAAGGCGTTCGATAGAGTATGGCATAAAGGTCTTCTTTATAAACTAAAGTCGGTTGGTATTAGAGGCTGTCTACTAAACTTGTTCACTGATTATCGTAATAATAGAAGACAAGGGTTGTCTCAAATTGGACGGCTGTAAATTCAGGTGTTCCTCAAGGATATATTCTCGGGCCACTTTTCTTGTTTCTTGTCTGTATTAATGATATTGTCGAGAACATAAATTCTACTACTACACTCTTTGCTTATGATACAAGTATTTATATTGTCGACAATCCAACTGATGATGCTTTAAACTTAACTTTGACATAAAAAATCTGAATAGCTTGTAACATTTAATCCTGCAAAATCTGAATCCCTTCTCCTCTTTAGGAAACACAACCAGCTTTATCACCCTCCTCTTATAATGAATCAATAGCCAATCAACGAAGTAAAGACACATGCATCTGGGCCTTATCTTTTCAAGCAGTTGCACATGTGATGATCATCTGAAAGACCTGGTCCAAAGCATGGCAGCGAGTAAACATAATGCGGAAGTTAAAAGTCACAGTCATTACGAAAACAAGGCTATTCAAATATATTGGAAAATTTACCAGCAAAATATGAAAAATTTCAGATAAAAATTCTAATATTTTTCTTATGTCTGCTCAAAAACATAGATTGTGGGTACTCGTTAGAACCGCCTCGCCGAGGCAGTTCTAACGAGTACCCACAATCTATGTTTTGGCCAGAAATATGAAAAATAATGTATACCCCTGTAAACCGCAGTTTTACTATATGAAAGTGGGGTTTAAGGGGGTCAACATTATGTAGGCATGTTTTCGTGATGGGATAGGAATTCTTTGCAGACTGTTTACTTCTCCTATATAAGATCTGTCATGGAATATGCAGATTTTGATTGGGCCAACTGCACACAGCCAACGAGCTTGAAAATATACTAACAAAGGCGACAAGAAATGTAACATGGGCAACAAAGTTAGTGTCCATTGAGTCTTTCCGTTCTGAAACGGGATGGGAAAAACTCGCTGAAAGCAAACGTCTTCTACGTTTTTGATATGAAATCAGAGCTATGTTCAGCATAAATAACATCTCTTGTTCCACCTTTAGTTTGAACGAACTCACAACTTACGAAACGAAAAATTTTACAAAGTATACACGCCGATTCCCAATCATACTTTTACTCATTTCTTCTAGTTGGAACGGGTTACCAGAAACGACAAGAAAGTCTGATAGCATCATGTCGGTCTAAATTAAACACCAACAGAATCTGGCCTTCACCCTTCTATAACTCTAGGAAGCGTCTAGGTCAAATATATCATACAAAACTGAGAACAAAATGTAGTTCCTTAAATCAACACCTTTATTCTAGAAACATTGTAGAGAGTCCATTTTGTAGTTGCGGATTAGTTGAAGACAGTAAATAAGCATTTTCTTCTACACTGCAATTTATTTCATAACATATGACAAGAAATGATGAGGCCAGTTTCTCGGTTTTGTGAACCAAAATTACTGTCCTTACGACAGCACTTGGAAAGATTTTTTGCTTGGCGTTTTATTTTAAATGAAAATATTTTGTTCTGATTGACCGTATTTTATCAGAAACCATTTGTCTTTAATGTTTCTGTGTTTTGTTCTCAAATATTTACCCTAACATTAAATTTACAGCCAAAATTTGGTCTGACCTATGCAATTTCTATCAAAAGGTGAGTTTTTGAAAGTTTTGACTAAGAAAATATGTTTTACTTTTCTTTGCTGAATTTGAATATTAGATGCTTCACAACAGTATTATGAAAATTTCAGAAAACTTGAACAAGTGGAACTTGTTGAAAATCTGCCTCCAAGTTACCTACCCTACAGATTTCTGCATAATTTGCATTCATTTTTACTATGGGGAAAAAGTGACAATATTTGATTTTTTTTAAAAAACAAATGACTAGAATTAAAAAATGTGTGCATAAGTAGTTACGACAAATCGTTCTGCGTTAAATCATGACAAAAGTTTGCAAATTTAATTCTTATGTACAAAACGCCAAGCAAAAAAAACGACGACTTTCTGTAAGATGTTTAAAGCACAGTAAGTGTCCTTCACTATGGAAATCCAGAGCTTACTGTCAACGTAAATACACGAATTTTCCTGGCTGTGCAGAATTTTCTATTAAAAAGCAAACGCTTTTGTATACAACTTTAAAATTTTAAAGTTGATGGGGAAATGGCCTCCACTTTACACTGAAAGGTTAAGACAACAGTAAAACAATGAAAAATGTCCATTCGTTTTAGAATTCATTCATAATATGTGAAGGGAACTTTAAACCATAAATACATTTATTTGCAAATAACCTCTGCTTAACGATGAAGGAATTCCATTCCCCGTGACGCTTACTAGAACTTACTAGAACCTATTAGAATTCTTATAGAATTAATATAATGCATATATATAATTTGTTAAAGTTATTCGTAGTAATGACAATTTGTTATTCATCCTGAGTTATACACAGTTTCATTTATACTGAATCTGTCTGTTTCTTTTCTTTTTTTTTTTTCATGTTTAACCAATAAATTCATTTTGAGTATGAAATTCACATATTTCTTGTCTACCTCATAGAAATGCAATTCATGATACAGATTTAAATAAGTCGTTTCACTTTCTTCTGAATCCCTTTTGTATAAATGTGCTACTGACAAGAACAATATGATATATGTTGTGTATTGCTGTATGTAAATTTATACGAATAAAAATATGTTTAAAAACTAAAGTGCTATTTTACTGTGTAATCTCTCTACAATAGCCACCTCCCTATAGCAGCCAGTTATACACCGTCACAAAGATAGTTGTTGTAGACAAGTTGCGTTTTCTTTTTCAGAGAAAATAAGGCTTGACATTTCAGACGATTCACATGAAATGTCAAGCCTTATTTTCTCTGAAAAATACAAAAATAATCAAACTGTGGTCTGTTGCAGTTGTGATTGGCGCTTAAAGAGGAACACACCTGCAGTTGTTGACGTTTAGTACAAGAACTTAACTATTTTCGGCACAAAAATTGAATGACGTGCAAATATGATAAAAGATTACTGTTACTTTAAACTTTAATCTAGTTTAAGTACCTATCCTAAACATATACATATATACTTTCCAGGTTAATTCTTCCATTGTAGAAAGTAGTTAGTCGACACGAATAAGAATTTAAGATATATAAAAAATACCGTTGGATCTTAAATATTAAAAACAAGTGGTATATCTTCACTTATGCATCACAGGCCATTTTACACGAAATTATTCATTCTAAGTTGAGCCACAAGGTCAAAATACGTACCTTCGCACAGGAGCGCCCAACGAAGACAAATCAGTCTGCGCATCCGCACAGTCATAGTCTTCATTGTCCACATAGAGAAACTTTGTATCGTTGGCTATCCAATGGCGTCTAGTGAAGATTCAAATCAGACAGCATTACGAAAACACGCCTATTCAAATATATAGAAAATTTCACCTCCAAAAACTGAATTTTTTTAGATAAAAACCCTGATATTTTCACATTTCTGCTCAAAACATAGATTGTGGGTACTCGTTAGAACCGCCTCGCCGAGGCGGTTCTAACGAGTACCCACAATCTATGTTTTTGAACAGAAATAAGAAAAATAAAGTATACCCCTGTAAACCCCAGTTTTACTGTATAAAAGTGGGGTTTAAGGGGGTCAAAATTATATAGGTACGTTTTCGTGATGGACTGTGCAAATGCATTTGCATGTTGATCAGGGCCCAGTTGTTCAAGGCGCCGTTAGCTTAACGAGCTCGTTAAGGGTCATTTCATTAACTGTTTTAGCGGATTCAATATACAATATTCTGATATTTTTTGCTGAAAAAAATGTGAGTAACTGCAAAAGCTACTCACATTTTTTCAGCAAAAAATTTCAGCATATTTGCTTATGACTCGATGTAAATTTTAACGAATCGTTAACTAACGACGTCGTTAGCTTTGAACAACTGGGCCCTGAACCTCGCTGGGCGTACTTGTTCGAAGGTACGTTTTCTGACTTTGTTGCTGATTTAGTTCAAGGTCTTTTCTATCACATCAATTGAAAAGCATATTTTTGTTTGATGTTATATTCTGAATACATCTTCCAGCTGGGATAGATAAAGCTTGTCAAGAACGTCTTTCGTCTTAAAACATTTATTTCTCTGCATTGTCCCCAAAATAGTTACCTTAAGTCCTTCGAGCAATATGTGTTAAGTAATTTATTCACTTGAAAAATTTCAAAAACCAACATAATTTTGCTTTTCTACTGTGATAAAAAACAAAAGTCCATATTTTCTGAAAACTTCTCAAACATCACGGGAACCTCTCCGTGTCAATAAAGGGACTGGATACACTTGGTTCATTTTCCCCCATTTTCCACAAGGGAGACAAAGCTCTTCTGGAAAAGGGTCTATTCTAAAAGGAAAAAAATTGCTCCTTTTTTTTAGAAGAGAGGCAATTTTTAAGAAGTATAGGAAACATGGGTATATTTTACACGAAGTTACCATTATTATTATGATAATAATCTAAATGAAAAATTACAGATTTTCCGCGCGTGGACACGTGTTGAGCAGACAACAAATAAAACGTAAAGTTAAATATGTTCCGTAAATAGGGATATTTTGGAGCAGGGACCTTTTCAATGAATCGGAAATAGAAGGCTAAGTTTTATCAAAATATGATCAAATATGCTTTATAAGCTTCTCTGTAATTTTAAATAGTTGGGTTTCTCAATTCCTGTACCTTGCAAAAAAAAAAAAAAAAAAAAAAAAAAAAAAAAAAAAAAATAAAATAAAATAAAATAAAAATAAAAAGACCTAATCCTAGCATCGGAAAGATATAGGATTGATTTTTTCTATATATAAAACTTGGTTATTGGTTCATACAATGCCGCTGTATAGCAATGCGAAACTAGTTGCATTTCAGAGAAACGCATGCATTTTACATGATACTGGTTTAGAGTTTTGCCAAGCAACTGTAAGTTCTATTAAGGGTATAGTACACATGTATATACTAACAGGTAAAATACACCCAATATACACCCAATTCGCGATAAATTAATCTATACAGTTAATGTCTGAATATGAATTAGCACTAATTGTTTAAAATTCTTGTCACGTTTTCTAAAATGAGGTGTATTTTATGAAATTTTGATAAACATTTTAGTTTGCGGAAATTACATTAAATATTATCTTCATACGAGGGATGTTCGAAATGAATTGCTTATTGTCCTCTAGCTCGATATCCACGTGGGGCACGATAAAAACCAATACATACCTGTACAGGGTTATTCAATATCTACACAATGGTGTATAAATGTACATGTTAGACTAAGTATAAGACATAAAATTTGCCATTTGAATACACGCAGTCATTGACCACTGCAGTAAAAATGGTTGGTAGAAGCGTCGACAAAAAAGATGAAATACGGGCTTACATCAAAGCTCGCTCAAAACTTGGTTGTTCTTTGAAGAAGCTGATGACTGAAATTTCTACTGCTTTTGGACCTTCTTGTGTGTATTATGACACAGTTCGGCGGTGGAAAAAGAAATTTGAGTCTGGTGTAGAGTCCATCAAAAATGCACCGAAATCAGGTAGGCCAAAATCTGCATCTCGTAAAGAAATCGTTTCCAAAATAAAGGAAATCATTGAAGGAGATGCCAGATTTACAGTTCTTGATATTGCACGAAAGGTAGGCATATCACTTTCAACGGTTCACCTTATTTTGAAGAAGCATTTGAAAGTCAGAAAGATTTCTGCTAGATGGGTGCCACATCTGTTGACTGACGAGCAAAAGAGGCAACGGGTTAAAGTGGCCAAAAAGCTGCTTCAAATGTTTCCAAAATATGACAAAAAGCAGTTTGCCAATGTCGTCACAGGAGATGAAACCTGGGTCCATTATTTTGAGCCCGTCAGAAAGGTTAGCAATAAGATCTGGGCCACTAAACACAGCAAACGCCCAATAATTGCCAAACGTTCTTTGAGTACAAAGAAGGTTTTGTATGCAATCTTCTTCTCTGGTGAAGGAGTCGCAATAAAAGTGCCAGTGAAAAAGGGCAAAAGCATCACCGGAAAGTACTACAAAGACGTAGTACTGAAGAAGTATTATCAGAAACGACGCCCTGCCACTGGTTTTAAACATGTCCGTCTTCTACATGACAATGCCCCAGCTCATACCTCCGCAATAGTTACGGCGTTTTTGAAGAAAGAAAAAGTAACTGTTTTGCCTCACCGCCCCCCCCCCCCCCCCCCTCCCCCGTATTCTCCAGACCTTGCCCCATGTGATTTCTTTTTGTTTCCGAAATTGAAAGCATTCCTTGCTGGGCGGTAATACCAGTTCCGACAGGCACTTGGTTCTGCCATTCATCAGTACCTTATTACTGTGCCCAAATCAGCGTATCGTGACGCCTTCAAGAAGTGGATTCATCGGCTGAAACTTTGCATTTCTAGCCACGGGGAGTACTTTGAGGGCATGAAATGGGTACTTTTGGGCTAACTTGAAATTTGAAGTCTCCAGATAGAAATAAGCAATTCATTTCGAACATCCCTCGAACATTCTTACAAAGTATAGTTTGTCAATAATGGTTTTGAAATTACGGACATGAAGAACTGCGCGGCTATTCCCCTCAACATGTATGTTTAAGACTTACGCAAGTACAATACAGGGTTCTATACGAATATTTTTTTTATTAAAAAAACCAAACGCACGAACGCCCGAAAGATCTCTGGTAAAATTTAACA
The DNA here is from genome assembly GCA_964016985.1 of Anodontia alba. Lineage (NCBI taxonomy): Eukaryota > Metazoa > Mollusca > Bivalvia > Lucinida > Lucinidae > Anodontia > Anodontia alba. The sequence goes on from OZ024823.1 coordinate 120,001,579, forward strand.
TTCAAAATGGTATCATAAAATTTGCAATCAAACGTTTTTCTTATAGGTTTAACTTATGATATTGTGGCGGCCATACTGGATGAAAAATCCGGCGAACATTTTTTGGTGTTAATCCATATCTGTATACCTTCTAATACAAACTATAGGAAACGGTAGAAGTTTTATTTGAAACGCAGTTTGCATGCGAAATTTAAAAAATTCATGTCAGACAGGAAAACGGGGTACTCTCCCTTAAATGCGGAAAACAACCGGGGTGTCACTTATGACGTCATGTTTGCATAATCGAATGAGAAAAGAAACATTTTGCTTTTTGTTTTATTTTATGATTTTAATCTAAATACATATTTTTTTACGATTTTAACATAAATACACAAGGTTTTCTCTTGGGGAAGAGAGAGCTAATCTTAGTGCTTTTCGTACGTTTGTTCGGTTTGTGCTTGTTTAGATTTATCGGTTTCCTCTTCCTCTTGGGGTCTGGGAAGGGCAGCGATTTGTGATTGTGGCACTCCCTGGACTTTTCTCTTACCTTTTATTCAAATACTTAGAAATTGTTAAATATCAACTTGGCCTCCATACAAACGTGCGAATTCTCGCGAAATGCAGTGTAAGCATATCTGCTATAAAGTTGTTTTATATACAGACATGTCCAGGCTTTCTTCCTATATCGAAATAAATCCTATATCTTTCCAATGCTGGGGTTAGCAAAAATTGAGTGCTGGAGTCCGTACTATATATCCCATTAAAATGTAAAATTGTCGTTAATATAATTATGAAGTATGAGAAACAATCAAGTAACTTGCCTTGAAAATAGAAGATTCGGTTTTATTGTCTGCTCATAACAGGGTGGCAAACGTACGTCATAGTCACGTGGGTAAATGATACGGAGCACACGAAAATCATTGATAAACAGTGTCACTGGGAAGTAGAAAAAGGGTAAATATTTTAAGTCACAGATAGTTTTCAGACTATATCTATGATGCAGCTACCCCAGAAACGGCTCTAATTACAACTTCTAACTATTCCAGCTCCTAATATTGGTCCGTTTGAGAGCTTACCTCGATCAACCAAAGTTTTCCTGCAGATGGGAACACATCATGCGCTGAAATCACAAAGATAAATGGCGTTTTTGCTGCTTCGCCTATTTTTTTAGAGTAATTTTAACAAACACGGTTGTCACAAATATCATTTATTATTTGGTCCCGTGCAACATTGCACAGTTTGTCGACAGATCGATTGGCATTGGAACGCCACGACCGACAAAAAGTAAAAAACTTCTAGATAAGGAACACATCCAAATTCAGTGCATTGTGGAAATGGTATAAAACGTCACATTTTTTATCTGTAAATGTATTTTTAGGCGGTTTAACTTAATGTCATTTTCTATTCTATCCGAGTTTCTCTTAGCAAGCTTTACAGTTAACATTTTTGCTCAAACTACGTCACTGAAACTACGAGATACTCGTTTAAAAGTGATTGGCCAATAGCGAGAAATCAACTCATAAAGTCTCGTGACGTGCGCATCTCTTCGCAAGAACACCTTTCTCGCGAGATCTAACGATACCTCATTCAGATCTCGCACATTTAACGCTTTGAATTAATGTGGGATCTAGCCAATTTTGGCTTAAAAAGCAGATGAAGAAAGCAATTGTATTCTGCATGAATTTCCCAGATACCATTGGCCAAAGGCGACAGGTCAGTGCCTGATGGGGCGCTACCTGTCGGTGACAATGCAAAAACAGTTTAACAAAATGGCGGCTGACATTGAAAGATCATACCAACTATTTATTTTTCGTTTCGTACGATGATATTGAATTCTACCGACTCTCGAGATCTACTTATTTTGTTGACATGAAATAAAAGATCTGACCCCCATAGCGCGGTAGGGAGTGAGAATCTAGGCCTTTTCGCCCCCAAACCACCCCACCACCCCTAGTCTTGTCGCCCCAAAGACGTAACGACCCTTATCGTTTCGCCCCACTGGTCGTTTGGTCCCCTAGTCGTTTCGGTCCCCTTGTCGTTTCGCCCCTAGTATATTTAAAAAGAAATGCGCCAGAGAATTTACAATCACTACATCTTATCAATAGAGTAAGATACCTAAGCTTCTGTAAACAAGAACCTGCTTTATGATTAAACAAGACAAATATTTGAAGTACAGATCAGCCTGTCTACCGTCGACTCTGAACGACGCATATGATGTTTACCTCCGAGATAGCATGGTATCTTTTGTTTCTGTATCTCCAAAATCGCTTCTAGGTAATTTCTGTAGCTGTACAAGCTGGTTTACCTGATTAAAACCGTGACTTAGCAACGTCTGATCCGCCCATTTTTTGGTTTGCTTTGAGATAGTATATTATGACTAATGTCTATGGTTTCTCTATTCTTTGCTGAACAGGTCGATTAAAGTCTCACCTTGTGGAACCATGCATCCGTACCGTCTGATCTGCGCCTTTGTCGTTCGTTCTGTGATGGAATAATGGTGTTAGATTCTGTATCTTGGGTTTGAATGCTATATACAATGTAGTTTATTTTTGCTAAGCAGGCCAGAAAAAACGGAAACCCTGCATCTTTACAATCTGATATGCCCCTTTTATGTTCATTCTTGAATATTATAATGCCATGCCGGTAGTTTCTCAGTCCGGAGTTTAAATGCTAGATAGCTTTTTTGCCAAGCAGTGCAGTTTAAATTTTACCTATGCAAACTCTGCATTCGTACGGTCCGATCTGTGCATTTTAGTGTTAGATTGTATGATAGTATAATGTTTCTAGTGTATGGTTTTCTATATCTGAATTTGAAGACTCGAGCGTCTGTTTGCAAAGGAAAACACCATAAAACTAGTCAAAGAATCGTTAGAGTAAAACAAATAAAACCCGAAAAGTATCATGAAGCAAATACGAGGGCTGAACAGATACAATATGTTGACGGGCTCCTATAGATCGATGGGATGTCAAACAACACCACTGAAAATTTGAAGTAAAAAAAGAATCATCAATTAAAACCCATGCCAATGTATTTTCCTTCTGTTTAAATGTTTGAAATATAGCAAAATGCAAAACTAATACAACAAATGTTAAAAGTGCATGATCAATTCTGCGAAAAATCACTATTGACGTGAAGCTTCCCTTTTTCCACGTTTCCATGGCGTCAGATGTTGTGATGTCTTTTAAAAGCATATAAATATGACTGCCAGAATTCTACAAAATTTGGGTGGGATATCTTTAGCGCGTTAGCGCAGTGGTGGTAAAAAAGAAGAAGCTGAAGGCTTTATTCGCCTTTCCATGTTGCATGTTATAATTAGATCTAAAGTTGATCAGTTCTTGTGCGTTACTTCTTAATACTTTACTCTGTGTCAGTCTGTTGTAAGCAAATAAATCATTCGCGATGGCTTTTAACAATTTCATAACTACAAGACTTGTCTCCACCACTTTATATTTATGAAAAAAAAAAAAGATAAAATATTTCAGTTTAGTGTGATAAATAATATGGAACATATCCGCTGTACGTAATGATATAGACCACACATACAAGGTAAAAAGATACAGAACACACAATTTATATGTGCCATTATCGTCTCCCAAGTCTTAGGTCTTTCTTCCGAGACCTAGAGGCTTTGATAGTCAGGTGTGTTTTCCTTTTCGCCATACCTGAAAATAAAACATAAAGCCACACATAAATTGTGTGTTCTGTATCTTTTTCCCATGTGTGGTCTATATCATTATATACAGCGGATGTGTTCTATATCATTTATCACACTAACTGAAATATTTTATATTTTATCAAGAAGACCGAAACGACCAGGGGCTGGGGGGGCAGGGGCTTGGGGGGGTGAGGGGGCGGAGGTGGAGGGCAAATGACCAGTGGGTCGAAACGACAAGGGTCGAAACGTCTTTGGGGCGACAAGACTAGGGGTGCTGTGGTTTGGGGGCAAAAAGACCTAGATTCTCACTCCCTACCGCGCTATGGGGGTCAAATCTTTCATTTCATGTCAACAAAATCTTATCTCGAGAGTCGGTAGAATTCAATATCATTGAACGAAACGAAAAATAAATAGTTGGTATGTTCTTTCCATGTCAGTCGCCATTTTGTTAAACTGTTTTTGCATTGTCACCGACAGGTAGCGCCCCATCACGCACTGACCTGTCGCTTTTGGCCAATGGTATCTGGGAAATTCATGCAGAATACAATTGCTTTCATCATCTGCTATTTAAGCCAAAATTGGCTAGATCCCACAATAATTCAAAGCGTAAAATGTGCGAGATCTGAATGAGGTATCGTTAGATCTCGCGAGAAAGATGTTCTTGGCGAAGAGATGCGCACGTCACGAGACTTTATGAGTTGATTTCTCGCTATTGGCCAATCAACTTAAAACGAGTTTCTCGTAGTTTCAGTGACGTAGTTTGAGCAAAAAAGTTGACTGTAAGGCTTGCTAAGAGAAATTCGGATAGAATAGAAAATGACATTACGATAAACCGCCTAAAATACACTTACAGATGGAAAATTGTGACGTTTTATACCATTTCCACAATGCACTGAATTTGGATGTGTTCCTTATCTGGAAGTTTTTTACTTATTGTCGGTCGTGGCGTTTCAATGCCAATCGATCTGTCGACAAACTGTGCAATGTTGCACGGGACCAAATAATAAATGATATTTGTGACAACCGTGTTTGTCAAAATTACTCTAAAAAGTAGGCGAAGCGCATGGTGTGTTCCCATCTGCAGGAAAACTTTGGTTGATCGAGGTAAGCTTTAAACGGACCAATATTGGGAGCTGGAATAGTTAGAAGATGTAATTAGAGCCGTTTCTGGGGTAGCTGCATCATAGATGTAGTCTGAAAACTATCTGTGACATAAAATATTAACCCTTTTTCTAATTTCCAGCGGCACTGTTTATAAAGGATTTTCGTGTGCTCCGTGTTATTTACCCACGTGACTATGACGTACGTTTGCCACCCTGTTTGTAGTTTTACTGAGTCTAATCATGAACAATAATGTTCAAGGCAACACCGCTCATGTCTTCTAATCATACATATATGGTGAGCACAGTTCCAGTTTAACAGTTACAAAACACGATGAAGTCGGAGAGACGTTTAACGGCCGTCATACTGCACAAAAACACCAGTTGTGGTGAAAACGGACTGAGATTGGGCCCAAATGGCTTGTTAATATCATCGACACTACAATGCCAGTTATACATCTGTGGTGGAATACTGTATACATCGAGCCGGGACACAGTTCCTATAAGATTACATGTGTGCACTACGCCGTGCAGTCTGATCAGTGTCTTCACAGGGAACTCTGTTAACCAATAATCCAAAGCGTCATCAGGCGGACAGCGAAGACGCTGATCAGACTGCGCGAATGCGCAGGCTGATCTGAGTCTTCGCTGGGCGCACTTGATAAGCAAATATTACCCGGCTCAATTGATAAGGAAATATTACGGTTTTGTTTCGATCTTAATGTAAGATCAAAGTATCTGTGGTTTATCAAGAAACGAAATAATGAGCATTCTTTCTTCTCTGAGTTATCAATGTATTATCGAACTTCTAACAATATAATAATTGCTCAAAGTTCAACCTTTTTATTGACAATATATTGTAAGCTATACACACATCGAACGTTGCTATGAACGTTTAGCTGTCGGGATTTGAATAGTTAATATGGATTTAGTCCTTATTCAGTCTGTGTATTGAATTTTAAAATTTCAACAGTGGCAATAGTGTGTACAGATGTAATTTGGGATATTATTGTTGGCATATTTAGAACTTCTAATTTGGTCTTAAAATGCTCAGAGAGGTTAAAATCTTTGAAACAATCTTTAATGTAGAGATTATAATGACAGTCGATATGACTGTATCTAATGAGTTTTCGTTATTGAATTCGTTTTGAATAAAGTGATAAAAGTGATTTAGGCTGGCGTTTTCATGCTAATAAAAAATCTAATGATTTCATAAATGGAATTTAGATGGTTTTGTTGACGCGTTTAACCCTTCCATCCCTTAGCTTATGAAGTGGATTCTTTCATCTTTGAATGTGGTCAGATTCATTGTCCCAAATAGGGCGTTCAGTCAAAAATCTAGACCGAATGGCAAATAGTGTGGATCTTGATGAGACGGCTCATTATGAGCCGTCTCATCAGGATCTACACTGTTTACAAAAAAGAATATTTTGGTCTGCAGGGCTGAAAGGGTTAGACCGATTGTTGGAATATATTTTGATCATTTAGTGAAGCAAGTTGAAAGTGGAATAACAAACACTGAGGTTAAAAATGTGACCGTAGCTTTGTATTGGGTATAAATGTGAAAGATTGGGACCGAAACAAGTTTTGAGCGGAGTGAAAGGAAAACAGAAGTGATGTCTGGAGAGAGTGCTATAAGTAGTTCGGACCGGCCCTACACCGTGGGGTCGTTCCAGAACAAGCTGAACCAGTTTCAGGATTTGATGAAGGACATCACATTACAGGATGTAGAGGCGACGCCGGAAGAGAAACGACAAATGATAACAGGTGAGATCCCAGTAAGCATTCTACATAAATGTATAGCGGGTCGTTATCGGCCCGTCAGGGTAGCTGACGGGCCGATAACAGCCCGCTGTAGATTTATAAAGAATGCTAGCTGAGAATTTGATAAGAAGGGCAGTCAGATAAATATATTTGATTACCGAATTTACCCTACAGACAGGATTGAGTACGTGAGACGAGAGACGATTCTAAACAGGTGAAACAATGTATTTCATGTTTTGTGTAATATGAGGAAAGAAGATTCATTATAAATTATTCGTCTCGACGAAACGGCAAATGTTCCTTAGATATGTAAAACAACGAAAAATCGTAGTAAAGGATAAAATAATTTAAAAAAAAAAAAAAAACAAACAAAAAAAAAAAAACAACAAAAAAAAACAACAACAACAAAAAACATCAAATAACAGAAACTAGCATAATGGCATACTCGTTTTGACTAAGTCTGTTCACGAGGGATAATGAAAAAATGCAACAACGCCCACGCCCCTAACATCCTTTAGCAGAACTTTATTTCCACATGCAAATGCCAGTTAGTCCTGAAGGACCAGAAATCTGAATAATATCATAACTGTATTGAAGTGGGTGATATTTACGGCCTCCACACAAACACTTTTAATAACGACAACTATGTTTCACATTACATCCCTTATATATAGCTTTATAGATAAAGCGGTCATTATATCAAAGCCAAAAGTACAAGGGCGAGGTTGTCTTCGTGTTGTAGATGTTGTCACACGTACACGTACATGTACATGTATATTTTGTGCCATAAAATTACGGATAAAAAATACACATGTACTCCGAGCTTTCCATATCATATGTGGCAGTAGAAAATAAGCAACTCTGTAATGATCCCAGCTAGCATTCTACATAAATCTATAGCGGGCCGTTATCGGCCCGTCAGCTACCCTGACGGGCCGATAACGGCCCGCTATAGATTTATGTAGAATGCTTACTGGGATAAGCCTGTCGTTTGCATATTTATACCAATAAAAATGCAGCTTTAAAAAGTCTTTACCGAACTTAAAATCGGTCAGTACTGGTCGATTCTAAATGGTGTGCTCAGATTATTCGCTTTTTTTTTTTATTCATTTACTTTAGGGGAATGGATACACTTTAAGGGGAGACAATTCTGTCAGAATTCTTTTTTTTCCTCTCTTCTGAAAAAAGTCTCTACACTAAATGGAAAGATTTTGCTTTTGCTCCCTCTTTGGAGCATTTTTTTCTTTTAAAGTAGACCCCTTTCAGAAGGTTCTTGGTGTGTAGGAAATAAAACAGGAAGTCATAAAACATGACTCCCTTGTACAAAATGGTGGAAACGACTACCGTATGTGTCAGTTTACCTTAAACGTATAAAAATAATAATCTGGGTTTCTGTAAACAAGTTTTCGACAATTACCGTATTTACCCTGAATATTGGGACACCTTTCCAATCTACTTTCATTACTTGTACTAAAATTTGAACAAGTCCATTTGACTATCTGTTTATGAGTCTAAATACTGCTTGATGAGTTTCAAACAGTGTAGAACATCACGAAAACATACCTATATAATTTTGATCATTTTCTACCCCATTTTTATATAGTAAAACTGGGGGTTTACAGGGGTATACATTGTTTTTTCTTATTTCTGCTCAAAAACATTAATTGTGGGTACTCGTCCCCCCAAGGCGGTTCTAATGAGTACCCACAATCTATATTTTGAGCAGAAATATAAAGAATATCAGAATTCTTTATCTGAAAATTTTCAATTTTTTTTGGTGGTAAAATTTTCAGTATATTTGAATAGGCATGTTTTCGTAATGCACTGAACAAACGCCGTCTACAGTGTTTGCTCAGGCCTGTCTGCCCAAAACTTAAAATTATTACGGTAAATTATTATATTAATAGTCAATAATAATAAAGCTTGCCATTGTACATGTACTATTGTGTCCGGAGCTGTTGAAACGTTTCTAGTGGGTTTAAACATATTTCATTTTGTATAAATTTCATATTACAGCAAAGACAAATACATGTACGCACAACAGACAATTGAATATAACAATATTGTACAAATGGGATTCAGAAAATAAGTCCTTTACTTGTATTGATCTCTGCCCTATTGTTGCAATCTACAAGACTAACAACACGTTATTTGAACTACTGGAAACTCAAATAACTTGATTACTTATCATGTTTAATCGTAGATCCTTTTAAGAAAGAAAAACACATCACTTTTGCAGTTACCTTTCGTTCTTTATAACCATTTGATCCGAAACGTCAGAAAACGTACCTTCGGACATGTGCGCCCGGCGAAGATTCAGATCAGACTGCGCAGTCGCGCAGTCTGATCAGAATCTTCACAGGGCTTATTAGGATAAGCCGGATTCATGCGGACAACGAAGACTCTGATGTGACTGAGCGAAAGCTCAGGCTGATTTGGGTCTTCGTTGGATACACATCAGAAGGTACGTTTCCTGCCGTTACGGTTCGAATTTATTTTGTCTCTTAGAACCCCATAATATATAATAATCTTCAGCAAAATATGAATGCATGCATATGTATGTATGTATGTATGTCCTTTCGCACGCACGCACGCGTGCATGCACGCACGTAGGTACATGCGTATGCGTTCGTGCGTGCGTGTATGTTTGTATTAGAGATTGTATGAGAGGTTGCTGCTCCACGGTGATGTACGTATGTAGGCATGCACGCACGTAGGTACGTACATATATGTTCATGCGTGCGTGTATGTTTGTGTAAGAGATTGTATGCGATGTTGTTGATCTGCGGGGAATGGGGCCATGAGATACTGTCGAAAGAAGACCATAGCAAGACAATAATAACTCAAATGCGCTGCTTTTAGAAGAAATCAATCTGCGAAATGTGAAAGGTACCGTTGAGATACAATAAATCAGTGGGTCAATTCCCTTTTATTAACGGATTATGTAGAAGCAGACCAAAACACTTATAAAAGTATTCAGTTCTTTTAGTTTGTCTTAATCAGCTTACATGATTTGGAAACGCTTAGACTTTAGGATGAAGTCATGCAATGCCAGTAATATTTTGTTACATAACGAAAACACGCCTATTTAAATATACTGAAGATTTTACCACCAAAAACTGAAAATTTTCAGATAATAAAATCTTATATTTTCATATTTCTGCTCAAAACATAGATTGTGGGTACTCGTTAGAACCGCCTCGATAGATTGTGGGTACTCGTTAGAACCGCCTCGACGAGGCGGTTCTAACGAGTACCCACAATCTATGTTTTTGAGCAGAAATAAGAAAAATAATGTATACTCTGTAAACCCTAGTTCAACTATATAAAAGTGGGGTTTAAGGGGGTCAAAATTATATATGCATGTTTTCGTGATGAGAAATGGCGAAGTTCGTGGCTACCATAAACCAGAGCATTAAGAGATGCGTGCAGATATCATTGCTTGTCTATGAGACTGTTCATCGGATTTGGACGTGAGTGGGAAAGAGTAAAAACATGTCAGTTTTTAAATTACTGATGCTTAGATCATACTACATCTCATACTCTCAAATGCATTGAATGCCTAGCATACTGAGTATTATTTTCAGCAGAAGACACATTGATTTTTTTTTCTTATTTTTCTCAAGAATCAGGATTGAACATTTCATGCAAATTGTCTCCAATGAAGACAATTAGCATAAAATTTTTAATCCCATTTTCTGGGAAAAGTAAGAAAAATGTCAACAACTTATCGTCTGTTGTTTTCTTCCAGAAAGTGGTAAAGGTTACGGTTTTAGCATGAACAATTATAAAACTTATTTTTACATTTCCGGTTCCCTTAACCTTTACCACTCCTTGGACAAATTTAGCAGATGACAAATTGATGATATGTTTCTTAATTTTCTTAGAACTTTTGCACACAGAAAATTACTTTCATAGTTTTTGAAACTTTTTCAGGAATAGGGCTGCTCTTAAATGCAAGGAACAAATTCTTCCCTTTAAGAGCTTCCACAGCTGAAAAGGGAGGCATGAATTCCATGTCAGATTTATTTCGTTTGAGATGAATCTATACCCAGCAAACACACAACGTCATTACAATGTCATTTAAATGTCGCTACAACGTCACGACATTGCAGCGACGTTGTAACGACGTTGTTGCTACATTGTGTGTTTGCAGGGTATTTTCCTTAAGAGAAATAATCCCTGGTCAGGCTGCGCGGATGCGCTGGTTGAACTTGACATTTTCAATTCTAAGCTGCTACCAAATCCCAGTAAGCCCGCAACGTCATAGTAATGCTATTTCGACGTCGCCACGACGTCATGACAAGTCGCGTCAAGGTCGATGCAACGTCATGACGTTGCATCAACGTTGATTCGACGTTCGACTCAATGCTGCGTGCCCGCTGGGGGTGGGAGTGTTGCAACGACGTAGTGTGATTTGATGGGATGATTTTATTTGACGATTTCTGATTTAAATAACCCAGTAGCGATCTTAAAATACAAGCTCTTGTAAATGATTGTTTGCAAGTGCATGAAATACATAAATACGTTCCTCTTGAGCTTGGTAAGATATGGTGAGACATGCATATAAATTATCTGTTTTATGAATTCTTGAGTGACAAGTTTATAATACAAATGCAAACTATTTCATTCGATTGGAATGAAAGTAATCGATAAATGGACAATTAGAAATATTGACTTTCGATCATTCTCCACGGCGAAACATTTATTTTATTTTCTTCAATAGCGGGTTTACTTGAAATATTTTTGATCTAAGGAAATGAAAAGGAGGTATATATTCATTAACTCTTAAAGCGTCAATCACAGCTGCAGCATACGACACTTTTATTATTTTTTTTTTTTATTTTTCATAGAAAATAAGCCTTGACATTTCATGAGAATCACCTGGCACGCAGACGATTCACACGAAATGTCAAAACTTATTTTTTATGAAAAAAAAATAGAATGTCGTCTGCTACAAATTTCGCTAAGCGCTTAAACTCCAATTCTCTGAGAGCACCAACTAATTCCCATACAGCCGTTCCACGCACCATCTCAGAATTGGATGAAACTTTCGTAGAATGATCATTACCACTCAGGAATAAATAAAATGTTCGAATTTTGATCTTAACTTCCGTTGCCACGGTAACCATTGGCACTTTTGGCCAAATTTGGACAAAATGTATTGATGTCTTTATTGAATTTAGCAGTTTTTCAGGTGAAATATTTGTTATTTTAAACATAAGCAACTGGGTAGAAAATTACAGTTTTTGTGTAATCTGTATCTGTAATCAAAATGTTTATTTGCATAAAAAGCAGTGTCGCACGTTATTAACAGCCGTGCATTAACCGGCGAGAAGCCGTGTATTAACGAGGCAATTCACGCGCTGTTAATGCACGGCGACGCAACTTTCAATATGATCGTACCGGGGCCACAGATTTGCTGCTGTTACGAGATGTGTACTGCCCGGCCCTAGAACGAGCATAGTCCGTGGAAATTACGTTCACGAGACATCTGTGAAAAGGCGAAACAAAATAGTGCAAGAAATAACGCGGAATGTAGCAAATGTTTTCAATTTTTATACAATAATAGCGATCGAACATGGTTTTTCAATGCATTAACGTTAACATTCGCCAGGTCCCTTGGGAGGTTTTGAAAACCGCGGCCTTCGGCCTCGGTTTTCAACACCTCCCACGGGACCTGGCGAAGTTAATGCATGAAAAACCATGTTTGATCCCTATATTGATTTAATGCAATATGATTGTTGGTCTGTACAAGTTTTACTAAGTACAACTAGTAAATAAAAAATACTTCTTAAGCATGTTTCCATAGTAACAAACGTTAGCCTCGGTTTGAATATACTATTAAAGGATCTATTTTCGCACTTCTATATATGTCATTGAAATAATTGTTGTTAAAAGAAAAAAAAAATAAATAAATAAACTATTTTGTTAAGTTTTCACTGTTCTTATTTTCTGATATCAATATCTGCATATATTGAAACAGGTTAATTAATGACCTACGGATTCTAAGAAGACTTTTGTAGTCATGCTTCAATAGAAAAAAAAAAAGAAAAAAAAAAAGCTCTTTGATATAGAAGTCAAAGACCCAATCCATTGTTTTCACAATAGCAAGGCATTGATGTAGCATGTAATAAAATTCAAGATGAAAAGAAACATCAGAAAAATGTATTTCCGAAACATTTAATTTAATGTTTATAAAATTACTAACCTCGGAATGTCGGCATATCACTTAATCGGCTAATACACGTGTGAGTGAGGGGCAATAGGGTGGATAGTAAAAACCGTCGGTTGGTAAAATGATTACTGAAAAATTTGCAATCCTCGTACCTTCACCACAAGTGGTTTCGCCACCACGCAACCATGTTTTGTGGAAATGTTTGTGAAATGGATAAATTCATTGTAAGTTAGATAGTGAACTTCCAATAATTATTTAACGTGGACCGATACATATATGCGTCTTATATAATGGACCTTGCAAGATTTTAGCAGTAACTAACGCTGACGACAAGTATGCCTTCACTGGCAAAAAAGTTACAAGTAGTAACAACGATGGCGTATCGATATATGTTTATTAGTTCCGTTTGTTTACATTTTCCTCATGCGTTTACCTTCATCACTTAAACTAGGCATTTTTCATGCCTGATTTTATTTTCATATTTATCCAACATTATATTCCAAATTCGAGAGATAATGTTATTAATCATCAAATGAATACGACTTTGACTATATCCGTTTGTAAATGCCGCAAAACTTGGGTGTGTTGCACAAGGTTTTTTGTTGATTTTTGTTTTTTTTTTTTTGAGTGTTCAGTGTGGTGGTGAAAGCCACTAGCACTGGGAAAGTTGATGGCAACGAATTATGACAGATGAAATATGTCATTGAAAATGCGATAAACACCCTCTGTCTGTTTCGCGAGCGCCCACGGGCGTTCAGGCGAGTATTCGCGTTCAGAAAGAAAAAACATTGCACAATTCCCCAGAAAGATTTCTTATATACATGTATTCTATCCAAGGTAATACCTTTTTTGTAAAAACTTTGCTTGGTTAAAAAGAAAGTGTGTCCCGATGTACTCTTTACTAAAAGAAGTCGACTTTATCCATTTATCCGTCTGAACACCTGTGAATCGTTAAGACCAGGGCCCAGTTGTTCAAAACTAACAATGTCGTTAGTTTACGTATCGTTAAAACTTTGATCGTTAAATATGGCATATTAGTCCGAGTCTTCGCTGACATTCATTACCAAAACACGCCTATTCAAATATAGAAAATTTCACCTCCAAAAACTGAAAAATATTCAGATAAAAAAACTCTAATATTTTTCATATTTCTGCTCAAAACATAGATTGTGGGTACTCGTTAGAACCGCCTGAAGGCCATACTATCACACTACCCTTACAAAGTTCAGATCTTCATGAATTTCTCTAGAAATCATCACGAAAACATACCTATATAATTTCGACCCCCTTAAACCCCACTTTTATATAGTAAAACTGAGGTTTACAGGGGTATACATTATTTCTTTTATTTCTACTCAAAAGCATGGATTGTGGGTACTCGTTAGAACCGTCTCATCGAGGTGGTTCTAACGAGTACCCGCAATCCTTGTTTTGAGCAGAAATAAGAAAAAAATATCAGAATTTTTTGTCTGAAAATTTTCATTTTTTGGTGGTAAAATTTTCAGTATATTTGAATAGGCGTGTTTTCGTAATGTCTGCCATTTCAGTGCCTTGTCCTTTTGACGTCACTTGGAAAGACGTTTTTTTTTTTTTTTGCTTAGCATTTTATTTTAAATGAAAATGCTTTGTTCTGATTGACCATGTCTTATCAGAAACGATTTGTATTTTCTGTATCTGTGTTTTGTTCTGAAATATGTACCCTAAAAACTGACCTATACAATTTCTGTAGTAAAGTGATTTTTTTTTTTAATTTTGTCAAAGAAAATATTTTTTTTTAATGTTTCTTTGCTAAAAATGCTAGTTCCCCCTTGAGAGCTAGGGTCAGACAGCGCAATGTCTTTAAGAGATATTTAGTGCCAGATGTACTGTATGAAAGCTAATAATCTCCAATTTATATAGGGAAATATTTGAAAACATTTTAAGGCGATGAGTTTTATCTGTCTGTTTTCTCTGCATCATGGAAACAAACTGTCGTTCAGAAGCATTAATTATGTAAACTGGGAATAAAGTTTAGCCATACTTCTTAATTTATTTGTTTAAACATAGAATAACTAGAAATGTGTCCAAAGGACACGGATCCTGAAATACTTAAACGCAAATTGCTAACGCCTGAAAAACTTAACCGCAAATTTCTAACGCCATCTCGGACGCGGACGGAGACGAACGGACGGACAGGGTAAACACTATATATGCCCTTTCCACCATTCTTCGAATGGCGGGGGCATGAAAAGCTTTCAAACAACATGGAAGACAGAGACATGTTTTGCGATCAAAGCTGTTGGAGGACATGCGGGATGTGTTTTTTTTTCTTTATTTCTCATTCACCAACAAATTTTGTCAAATAGGGTCTGCTATGTCCTGGTTTTTATTTGTTTTGTATTTACAAAAGATATTTTGAGAATATGGAGGGACTAGACCCATGCAACTGAATTTCTACCAGATATAAAATTTTACTCGCGGTTAACCCTTTCATCCCTACAGACCAATACATAATGCAGATCTAGATGAGACGGCTCGTGCCGGGTCGTCTCATCAGGCCATACACTGTTTGTCATTCTGTTTTTTTTGAGTTTTGACTAAAACCCCTATCTGCAACAATGGATGTGACTAAACCCGGAGATGGAAGAGTCCACTTCAGAAACTCGAGGATGCAAGGGTAAAAGAAGTTTACTTGGTTGTTGTTTCTGTCTCCAAGAGCATATTCTCGAGCCCTTTTATGTCCTTATTCATTTCAATGTAGCCGCATGGCGTTTGGTTTGAAAGATTCTCCAACAACATTTCAAAAGAAGGTAAAATAAATGTGAACTTAGGAACTGACAGAATCAGATGCATATCAAGTTTTCAACATCAAAGGGAAAGACAGACAAATACAAGAAAACAGCCAGAAGAAAGAACAGATGGCAAACAGAGCTGGCGCAGCCCTTTTCCAAAAACATGACAACTTTGTTACCCAAACTTAACTGAATATCTCTTAAACATTACGAAAACACGCCTATTCAATTATATTGAAAATTTTACCATAAAAAAAAACTGAAAGCTTACAGATAAAAATTCTGATTTTTTTTTTCTTTTTCATATTTCTGCTCAAAACATAGAGTGTGGGTACTCGTTAGAACCGCCTCGGCGAGGCGGTTCTAACGAGTACCCACAATATGTTTTTGTGGAAATAAGAAAAATAATGTATACCCCTGTAAAGCCCAGTTTTACTGTATAAAAGTGGGGTTTAAGGGGGTCAAAATTATATAGGTATGTTTTCGTGATGATTCCAAAATTGTTAAAAGAAAAAAAACAACAAAACATTTGTAAGTGAAACGCTACAGAATATTTATCAAAATGTACATAATGAAAGTACCGCCATTAAACGGCCAGTAATACATAAACTCTGCTTAATAGGCGAAATAGAATACATTACGAAAACATGCCTATTCAAATATACTGAAAATTTTACCACCAAAAAATGAAAATTTTCAGATAAAAAATTCCTATATTTTACATATTTCTGATCAAAACATAGATTGTGGGTACTCGTTAGAACCGCCTCTATGTTTTTGAGCAGAAATAAGAAAAATAATGTATACTCCTGTAAACCCCAGTTTACTATATAAAAGTGAGATTTAAGGGGGTCAAAATTATATAGGCATGTTTTCGTGATGATCAGATTACGTTCTAGCTGATGATGCCAGCTCGATTATGCAGTCACGTTTGCGATCAGTTTCTCAGTTTCATTCTAGCCATTCCAACTTGGATATCCTTAAAACCAGATTAAAGCCCACCTCACCGCAAACGGTTTTGACTGTTGATCGTGCCAAGGCATATCTGTTGATGCCTCACTTCATTTTGTCGTTCATTTTGTTCAATCTGTGTTAAACTAAGTGCTGTTATGTTTTGTTATTTCATGTAATCAAACCCTTATCTCGTGTCTTGGGAAGGTTGCTCATTGTGTTGATTGTTTTTCCTGGAATCTCCCTGCTTAAATGTTTCTAACATATTAAAAAAAAATCAGGCAATGCTACTTCCTGAGAAAGTCAGTCAACTATCTTGACAACATTGTCAGATATTATACAGTCCAAACCGCTGCTGACAAAACATGTACATCACCAGGATCCCCCCTCCCCGCCCCCGCTTTTTTTTTTTTTGGGGGGGGGGGGGGTGGGGGGAAGGGGGGGGAGGGTTGCGTAAATTCCGAATTAATTTCAAACATGGTTTTCCAGTTAGCATTCAGCTTAAATCTATAGCGGACCTATATCGGCCCGAGAGGAATCCTGTCGGGTCGATAAGGGTCCGATATAGATTTTAACAAAATGATATCTGGGTTGTATATATGGATTATACCTTAATCTCACACCAATCATGTTTCCAATACAAGTAGCGTTACACAAAGTTTGACAGCGTTGTTGTGATGATCATGTTATATTATCAGTGACGGGCTTGAATGTTGCCAAAGATGCAGCCGATATTTTTCGTATGTGTATAAACGTCTATCAAGTATTGTATTATAGTATCTAATAATACAGCTATACACTGGAACAAAAACAATCAGCACAGTACATTAGAACATCTATCAGAAAGATTATTTTATTTGGATATGGTGTCTGGATAGATAGATAGATAGATAGATAGATAGATAGATAGATAGATAGATAGATAGATAGATAGATAGATAGATAGATAGATAGATAGATAGATAGATAGATAGGCAGGCAGGCAGGCAGGCAGACAGACAGACAGACAGACAGACAGACAGACAGATAGATAGATAGATAGATAGATAGATAGATAGATAGATAGATAGATAGATAGGGGGACGGACATACAACGAGAGAGAGAGAGAGAGAGAGAGAGAGAGAGAGAGAGAGAGAGAGAGAGAGATTAAAATTTGTTTGGAAATATTAAATTAATATTGATAGAACATGAAAATTCCAGCTTATTTCGCTGTTCAATAAGAGGACAGCACGCTGAGCCGGGCCTACGTTGTCCGCGTATGCACGAAGATCCTTTTTCGCATGGCGAGACCCGGTCTTCGCTGTCCGCCTGAAGATGCCTTTTAGCCTTAGCGCCAGCAGGTTGACCAGAATCTTCACTAGGCGCACATGTCAAAAGGCACATTTTCTCAAGTGGCGATTCATACATGTACATGATGTGTTTATTAATGCTGAAGAAGCCAAACAAGTTTTAAGCAGATGACATTTTAAAATTAATTTTGTTATTTTTCAGAGAAAATAAGGCTCGACATTTCATATGAAATGTAAAGCCTTTTTTCTTGAAAATAAAAGAAAAAATATTTCAAAGTATCGTCTTCTTTAGTTATGATTAGCGCTTGAAGGGTTAAGCTATGAAGTCGATCGCAAAAGAGTATTATATTAGGGGATTTCTGGTGCTAGTACCTTATCCCCAGCGACGCCTATCGTCTGTATTCCGCTTCCAAATTAAGTATTTTCTGTTCTAAAGAGCAATTTACACATAACAAGACGATCAGAAAAAGCACCGTATTCTATGTTGTTGCCGCATGACTGATAAATCCGATTAAACGTATTCATGTACAATTATACAAATGTATTTAACCCATATAACGCTCAGCAAAATTCTATTTTTTTTTAATTATATTTCAGAGCAAATGAGACTTGGCATTTCAAGTGAATCGTCTGCTAGGCAGACGATTTACACGAAATATCAAGTCTTATTTTCTCTGAAAAACATTAAGAAAATCAATTTTAGAACAACAGGGTGTAATGCCGGCGTTCCATGCTTGCTTATCTCATTATGAGATAAATTTATTCCTGTGCAAAGTGTACAAATGTATTTAGACTGTTGAATAGTAAAGGCCTTTAATTTATTATCGCATAATTTTCCTAATGAAACATTTATGTTAATAATTCAACCAACAATCAGAGAATTTGAAAAAGAGCTGATGATCATGTATAACTGTAATAGCAAAAGTGGTTTGATTTGGTGACTGAAAAAAAGAAATATAGTAAAATTCCGCGATTAAGAGCGCTAGAAATTTAGATTACTAGGCTGTTAAGAGCATCTTATGCCAGTCCCAAACAGTTTCTTTCTTATTATTGTATATGCAATATTAAGACCACTCCAAAGCGGTCCACTCCAAAGCGGTCTGAATAGCGGAGTTTTACTGTAATTGGTAGAATTACATTGCTTTCAATAGATCAGATTGTAATTACACCAACAACTCCAAAGTTATGGGGCCTGGATACATCTGGTGCATTCTCTTCGCCAGTTGTACAAGGAATGCAACTTTTGTGATTTCCAGTTTGCTTTCATGCATACTAAGTCCCTTCTGAAAGGGGTCTACTCTAAAAGGAAAGAATTTGCTCCCGATGAGGGAGCAAATTCTTTCCTTTTAGAATAGATCCCTTTTCAGAAGGGTGATAAATTTATTTTGAAAGAGTTTCTTCCCCTGAAAGTGTATCAATTCCCCTTAATTGTTTTGCAACATAGTCATATCTGATTCCAATGTTATTTTATAACAAGTTTTTCTTTTTGAAAAGGGTGTCTAAAAGTCATTCGGATCGCAGCATGGATATTGACACCATATGTCTATATGAAGACCTAGATCAGTCTGCACGTCGGCTGAAGAAGCCAACTGATCTGGATCTGTACTGTTTGCTATTCAGTATGTGAATTTATGTCAACAATCTGGATCAAGTAATCCGATTGGCTGAAAATCATAAATGGGCGTGGCATCTTAATTTATTCAGCATGACAAGGGTTAAAACAGACGGGAAATTAACAATATCATTTAAGGAGACTTGATGGGGGTGGAAGGGTGTGGCGAAGGTGTCGTTTATCTTACGTCGCTGGGGCGTCCAACTGATATTGACTTACAATTGAGCAAGGCCTGCTATCCTTGTAGAGGTAAGTGTAGAGGGGGATGTTTTTATTTTTTCTGTTTCTTCACTTTCATTCTTGCTCTCTTTCTTCCCTGTCCCTCTCTTTCATTTCCTCTACTATCTCTTTTCTCCCTTTCTCTGGGAGACGACACAAAATGACCCACAAGGGTTGACGTGTCGTTAAACCCCAACACAATCAATTAAGGGGACTTGATACACTTGTGAGATTTTTTGCCATGTGTTAGAAAAGAGACAACTTTTCTACTTCCTGTTTGGTTTCATGCACATCAAACCCCATCTAAAAAGGGGTCTACTCTAAAAGTAGAGTTTGTTTGCAAGGGCTACACCCCTTTTCAGAAGGGAGTCAAAACAAATTTGACAAAGTTGCCCCTGTTGAAAGCATTCTCCTTAAAACGTCAGGCGTCAAAGCAGACTTTCATATCTTTACAAATATATCTACTATGACAGATTTGCAGTTAGATTTTGTTTAAATTATAGTAAAATCTCAATGGCTCGAACATGGATGGCTCGTTTACCATGGATGATTCGAATTCATTTTTGGAGTTGCATTTTTGAGTCCATAGGAAATTCTTGCGATAACTTAAGAAAACAAATATTAAGGGTTATATAGGGAAATATCAAATTTGATCATGAAAATATATGTTGTGTGTACCCATTAGAACCGCCATTTCGAGGCGATTCAAATGAGTACACTCAACATAATACTGTTTTATAGAAGATCGAAAAGGTATCTCTTTTGCCATCTGACCTGGCGCTATGATTAACCCTCAGTGACTCGAACTACCCGGGTCTAGAACAAACTTTCATGGTTCCAAAAATGTTCGAGCCATTGAAGTTCGATTGTATATTAAACAGCCGTATAATTGGCATTCCTGTCATATCTACAAATAATCGGACGCCTCAGTCTCCATCACGAAAACATGCCTATATAATTTTGACCCCCTTAAACCCCACTTTTGTATAGTAAATCTGGGGTTTACAGGGGTATACATTATTTTTCTTATTTCTGCTCAAAACATAGATTGTGGGTACTGAATCGGCGAGGCGGTTCTAACCAGTACCCACAATCTATGTTTTGAGCAGAAATATGAAAAATATCAAAAATTTTTATCTGAAAATTTTCATTTTTTGGTGGTAACATTTTCAATATATTTGAATAGGCGTGTTTTCGTAATGTTTTTATACTTATCCTTATATTTGAACAAGTACAGTTTACTAACTGCTGACGTGTCTAAAAACTGCTAGATGAGTGCCAAACAGTGTAGACTCTGATCAGACACCGCCTTCTGCGGTGTCTGATTAGGGTCTGTACTGTTTGCACAGACACTGTTTGTGAAGGCAGGACATATTCGGATTCCGCAGGACGAGGGTTAATAATTCATTTATCAATAATTTGTTCACACTTTAACATACGCTATAGGCATTGCAGCATGTCAATATTTTCTGAATGGCTATATAAAATGCATTAAGATATCAATAATTTTGTTTTTGTTTGACTATATGAATATTAATAGGATGTATAGCCTGTAAGTGATTTCTTTGTGATTCGAGTATTGACATTGAATTTTAAATGAAAACAGGAGTTATTTGGAGTCGTTATTATATGCTATCTCGGCAAAAGCTTTAAAAGCTGGCTATGCAGAAACACTGAATAATAGATCATCGAAGAATTAGCAGGCAGGGGCATCTCCAATCAGCCAATGTTATCTGCATTTATGTTGCATGTATAAGGGCTTTGCATTTATTTTCTAAACACGGAAAAGCAAAAAAAAAAAAAAAAAAAAAAAGGGTTAGACTGATCGTCGCTCATATGTGCACTAACCTTTAGTACGCTCCTGAAAGACAAAATCGAAAGACGATAAATCAGTAATATTTCTCTTCTTAGAAAAAAGGTCTTGATATTTCATGTAGGAGGCAATTATCAAGAAATGTCAAGACAGAATAGCTGGAAAAAAATAATAATAAAAAGAAGAAAATATTTCAAAATGTCTTCCTCTGAAAATTTTGGCTCAGTACCGGATACATTCGGTTGATTTTCCGCCATTTTTCACAAGGGAGACAACATCTGCGACTGTTTTCCAAACCCTTTCTGAAGAGGGGTCTACTCTAAAAGGAAATAATCTGCTCCCCTTTGGAGGGGACAAAACAATTTTAACAGAGTTGTCTCCCATGAAATTGTATCATTTTTTCCCTTAAACCACCTCTCAGAAGCGATTGGTTAGCGCTTTCAACATCGGATCAAAAGGTCCCGGGTTCGAACCCCGCTGGTGGCGGAACTCAGCTCATGACAGTACGGCACTTCATTGCACCAAGCCTTTCATTGTCACCCTTTCATAATATTGAAAGGAACATAAAACACCACACTACCATCATAAACCACCTGTCATGTTTTTTTTTTTTTTTTTTTGTTTTTTGTTGTTGTTGTTTTTTTTCATTACGAAAACAAACCTATTCAAATATATACTGAAAATTTTACCACCAAAGAATGAAAATTTTCAGATAAAAATTTTGATATTTTTCATATTTCTGCTCAAAACATAGGCTGTGGGTACTCGTTAGAACCGCCTCGCCGAGGGAATTCTAACGAGTACCCACAATCTATGTTTTTGAGCAGAAATAAGAAAAAATATGTATACCCCTGTAAACCCCAGTTTTACTGTATATAAAAGAGGAGTTTAATGGGGTCAAAATTATACTAGTATAGGCATGTTTTCGTGACGTGTATCCTGAATATTATGTAGACCAAGATCAATTTGATAAGGATCTTCAATATTTACCAGTCAGCAGCACTTGTTCGACATTAGCATTTACCCTTAAAATGATAATCACAACTGCGACAGAAGACATCTATTTATTTATTTATTTATGTATGTATGTATGTATGTATGTATGTATGTATGTATGTATGTATGTATGTATGTATGTATGTATGTATGTATGTATGTATGTATGTATGTATTTATTTATTTTTGAGAAAGTAAGGCTTGACATGTCATGTGATTCGTCTGCCGAGCATATAGTTCACATGGAATGCCAAGTTTATTTCCTCTGAATAATAATAATAATAATAATAATTAAAAAGAATGTCGTCTGCTGTAAGTTTGCTTAGCGCATTAAGCGTTCACCTTTTTTCACACAGTGGGCTAATGCAGCAGACGACAAGTTGATACACCCTTCCTCAGTTTGACCTTCTGCCTAGGTCAAGGTCAGGTCATACTTTGTCATTTCAACCCATGACCAGTTTTCTAGAAAAAATCGGACAAATATTTCGGTATATTTACTTAACATGCTGAGTGTTATTTTTTTTATTTTTTTTCCCAGAAAATCTCAGATATGATCAGTTCTGTGATGCTATTCGTCAGCTGTTCGGATCGGACATCAAGAATCAGGATCTCAAGGCCCTATACAGAAAAATCTCAACAAATCCTGATGCCAAAGTGGACTGGAGTGAAGTAAGTATATGGTTCCAGTATAACAAGGAATCTTGGCGGTTTTTTTTTTGTTTTTTTTTTCTACATGATTTGGGAATCATACAACAACAACAACAACAACAACGACGACCCCAGTAAGCATTCTCATAAATCTATAGCGGGCCGTTATCAGCCTGTCAGGGTAGCTGACGGACCGATAACGGCCCGCTGTAGATTTATAAAAAAAAAAATGCTAGCTGGGACAACAGTAATAATAATAGTAATACGATACATCCCTAAGTACAGTAAAAGTAGTTTATTTATTTAAAAAATGTTTAAAATGTGGTTATTTGATCGGTTGCGACGTCATTCGACCAAACCAAAGCAAGTAGGCTACATTCTGTGATTGTGGTTATTTCTGGACGTCAGCTTTAATTGCAGTTGTAGCTATACTATAATTTCGACTGTCCAGTTGCAGCTATAGATGTTAGAAAACCTGGCGTCAGAGTTATCCTTTCTAATTATGTTTAAATTGCAGACCGCTTTAAGAAATTGTGGGTGTTTATCAGGAAGTAATGCCAAAGAATTGACTGAGTGTACCAGTTTTATACTAAGAAACATAATAGTAATGTGGATTTATGTTTTCATATTAAACTCTTGAATGTCCCTCCGTTCGTTTGTCTCAATTTTCATTTAACTTGTGCAATAACTTCAACTGCATGAATGAGGCAGAAATTGTCAGGGTAAGCAGTTTGGAGTCGAGATTTCAATTTTTTTTTTTTTTTTTTTTTCGTTCAGAATTGCTGAAATTTTCAAGTTGTTATGAGAAATCAGCAGACAAAATAAGTTCAGACTTACCTGGACTAGAGACTCAGGAATTTGGATTTACAGATGTTGGTGCTTTTTATATACTTGTACCAGATATACGAGCGTATGTCATATAACGTTGCTCCACTACTTTGCTTTCAGCATCTCTCAGAAATTCATTTTTTGCCTGACATTTTATTCAGAAGAAGTAAATTAGCAAATTTTTGTCATGAATCAATGCAAATCCTTTTTTGCCGTAACGCAATCTCTTCAATTTTTTTTTATTCTTTTCAGTGGTTTTAAAAAAGTTAGAAAAGTTTGATTTGATATCCTGCTCACAATAGTCTTGGAGTATAATCTTTTCCCTCAGAGTGTCTGTCCATCAGTTCTTGGTTTCGGCTCTTTACCTTGAATAGTTTTTGATCGATTTTATTCAAATTTTGCCTACACATGTATATCAGAGTGAGTGGTTTTGGATTGCTAATGGGCAAATTTCGTAAATTTTTTAGAGTTATCTGGCCGCCACACATCCGTATATTTGTTTCGGGATGATAACATCAGTTAATATCAATCGATTTTCATCAAACTTGGTATCTGTATTGATATTGTGGAGATCTGATTTGGGATTGCTAATGGGCATTTCATCAATTATGATAGTTATCTGCCTGCCACATGTCGTTGTTTTTGTTTCTGTTTGATAAATTGAGTAAATACATGCAGTGCTTGTGCTAACTGTCAAAATCAGGAAGTCTCAGGACTTCCTAGTTCCAATATCTGGAAGTCCTGGTGATTTTTTTCACTCACTTTCAGAAATTCAATATTCTTAAACTCTCATTTATGGAGTAAAACTGCCATTGATAAGCTAAAATACATCCTAAATTTTTGTTATAAATGACTAAATATCTTTAAAAGTTGGGAGTCCCAGACTTCCTGACATTGATATTTGGAAGTCCCAGGGCAATTTTTGGGAGTCTCTGACTCCCAGACTTCCCTTAATGCAAGCACTGTAAATATCAGTTGATTTTCACCAAACTTGGTATGTGCATTGGTATTATGGAGATGTGGTTTGGGATTGCTAATGGGCAAATTTCGTTAAATTTTGACAGAGTTATCAGCCCATCACACGATAGTGGTGCGGTATTATCATTTCACATTTTTATTTTCCTAGTAAAAATGACTGCAAATTATGCAAAAATCAATAGGGTAGGTAGTTTGGATGCAGGTTTTCAACAAGTTCCACTTCTTCAAATTTCAGTGCCACTTGTTCAAAATTTCTGAAATTTTTGCAATATTGTTATGGAATGTCAATAATTTAAAATCAGTGAAGAAAAGCAAAAAATGATTTCTAATAAAATTTTTCCAAAAATCCAGTTTACAACAGAAATTGCATAGGTCAGACCCATTTTTTGGGCATAAATTAAGTTTACAGTAAATATTTGAAAACAAAGTGGGGAAACAGGAAAAAACAAATAGTTCCTGATAAGTTATGGTCAGTCAGAACAAAAGTTTCATTACGAATAAAATCATGCCGAGTGAAGAACATCTTTCCAAAGGCTGTCACAAGGACAGTAACTGCAGGTATTCAGTGCCTTCTGGTGCTTCACCATTTATTTATTAATCAACTAAGTTCTAATTAAAATATGCCAAAGAGCATGCATCATGCCATTGCAGTGTTCGGTATGATTTCTATATATTTTTGGTCCGGGCCTTATACAAGGGTCAATGCTGAAAGTTACAAGGATTCAGGTCATAAAAAACGAGGGATTTAGGAGGGCCAATATTTTAAAGTATAAATCCTGCCTACATGTACAAATAAAAATGCAACGGAAGATGCTGTCAGTGTTAAAAGTTCAAAACAAAAAGTTGATTAATAAAAATTGAATGAAATGGATTTTTTCATATTGGCCCTGTTACAGGTCCTTGGCCAGTCATATTGACCTATGGATGTCTGTATTTGCTCTTGGCTTCACCTCGGGCCAATACAGCCATCTTCAGAACAGTATGACTGTCCTCGGACCTGTACAGGGCCAGTATGTGAACAAACATTTAATAACAATAACAGTATAGTAAAACATACTTATCCAGGCATAGTACCATTGAAAAAAGAAAAAAAAACAAAAAAACAGTACCCTTTGTGATGTACCAGCAAAATACATAATATTTCTAATATTGTTACCTAGCTCCATATAAAGCACTATCAGCTGAAAAATACTGGGCCCAGTTGTTCAAAGCATCGTTAGCTTAACAAGCTTGTTAGTGGTCAAAATCTTAACTGTTCTAGTAAGTACAATATCTAATTCACTGGTATTTTTGCTGAAAAAATGTGAGTAGCTTTTGCAAATGCAAAAGCTACTCACATTTTTTCAGCAAAAATGTTAACGTATAAGCCATATTTAATGATCAAAGTTTTAATGATGTTAACTAAGAACATCGTTAGTTTTGAACAACTGGGCTCTGGTATTTTTTATTTCTGTATGAAAACATATGTTGTGATACTCTTTAGAAGTGCATTGAGAAGATGCTACTAATGAGTACCCACAATGTATATTTTCGTGGAGAAATAAGAAAATCTTATATGTATATATTTCCCTCTTATCTGTACCACTGAAAGAAGAAGTGCCCATAGAAGGGACTGGTAACATTATCATAGTATCGCCAGGAGACCTTATGCATACATGCCATAAGCTATGGACTAAAATCTGAGAGATGTCAAAATTTTAAGGGAGATTTGACAAAATTCTGTGAGATTTTCTTAAACATCACTTTAGAGCGCCCCCAATATAGTCTAACATCTTTATTTTCATGTAAGAATCTCGTGGAAATCACAACAGTGTGTGACATGTTTATTTCTTCATAAAATCTGTTATAAAATGGTCTTAAAATTCTGTGAGATTTAAATTTTTTATGTATGTGAGATTTTATCTCACAGTGTGAGATATGGCATGTATGTAAGAACGAGTATCTTTGTAACTTGTTGTGCCCTTTATAAACCTTGTAGCACCAAATTTACCTTGGTAATTGAAGGCCTCATAAGTGACTACTGTGCTAATTTGTAGTCAAGACTGCTCATGTGTTCATGCATATCAGGATGTTTACTTGAACTACTAACTATATAATATCTAAATATTCAGACACCTTAACTCCTTACCATACTTTTTCTAATACTTGTCATGCTGAATAAATTATGATGCCACGCCCATTTCTAATTGTCAGCCAATCAGGTGACTTAATCCAGATTGTTGATATAAATTCACATATTGAATGACATACAGTGCAGATCCAGATCAGTTGGCTTCTTCAGAAGCCAACTGATCTGGATCTACACTGTTTGCAAAGGTAGGGATATCTGGGTTCAGCAGTACAAGGATTATTATTTGAAAGAAGTCTCTTTTATTAACTGTTTACGAAACAATAACTGCTGAATGAAGGCAAACAATGAAAAGCTTGATCAGATATTGCATTCTGCAGCATCTGATCTGGGTCTGCACTGTTTGCTTAGGACTGTCTGTACAAATATTAAGGGTAAAACCTGCATCAGATGAGTTGTTAAGAAGGAGGCCGAGCATTTGGTGATAACTCTGGGGTCATAATTTTTCTTATTTCTTATAAAAAAAACTATAAATTTTGTTGTGGGTTCTCATTAGAAGTGTCTAATGATTACCCACAACATGAGTTTTTATTGGGAAGTAGAGAAAATTATCCTAGAATATTATCTTCAAATACTCCTTATCAAGTCCTGATTTAGCATATGAAACATTTTGCTCTTATATTTCAGTTATTCGGCTACATTCAGTCAAGTGCTGAGGAGATGGAAGATATTATGGTTGGAGAAGAAGTCTCCATCTTTACTGTTTCAAAACGACGGCGAGTCGGTGAGGCTGCAGGTATGATTACTTCAATACTAAATACCCTAAATATTCAAACTCTGCAATGGTGTTGTCACGATGATCAGGCATAATATATCATCAATCACTTTTGTCTCTTGTGACTGATGATAGGAAAGAATTTTTATAGTCGACTAACTGGAAAATTCTATTTTCAGGAACATGTTTTTTCTCACGTTTCATTTTAATGAGCAAGTTGTAATAAATGAAATACGTCTACTATGTTGTCTGTTTGGGTCATTTTAGATTTGTGATGAATATAGGTGAAGACATTTGATAAAAATAGCCTGAAGTATGGTACTTACCTGGAGCCACCTACTTTTGACAGCCCTGAAATCCTTTAGACTACATGTATCAATTACCACATAAATTAAGGAGGAGTATTTAGTGATAATTCTAGGATAATTTTCACTATTTCTCCATAAAAACATATGTTGTGGGTACTCATTTGAAGTGCCTCACTAAGGTGCTTCTAATGAGTACCCACAACATATGTTTTTATGTAGAACTGGAGAAAATTATCACAGAATTATCCTCAAATACACAATACTCCTCCTTAACAAGTTCTCTGATTATAGTAAATAAATTTGAACAGTAAAATCTTAATTTCAAATAGCAAAACACAAAAATCTATTGAATAGAGTAATTAAAGGGACTGGATAAGTTTTCAGGAGAGGCAAAATTGTTTAGGCCAAATAAAAACTATATGTATTTAGGATAACATATTAGAAAAAAAATAGGTAGGGTAGGGAGAGATTTTTTTTTTTTTTTTTGCTTTACAGTGTTTCTTTAGATAATACCATAATTATCCACTATATTTTGACTTCACTCATACTTCAAATAAGATTTTACTAAGTCTATCTGGCTGTCTCAGATGTTACTAAATGTACTGATAGAAGGGCAAACAATGTAGACCCTTATCAAACTGCTCCTGTAGGAGCAGTTTCTACAATGATTGTTCAGAACTACTTGTCAGAATATTTAGCATAAATATTTCTTCCAAGTAAAACAGGAAAAAAATTGCTAGGTTTCACCAGGAAAATTAGGTAGGGTAGGGTTGCCCTGAAGACACATATTTTTTATTTGGCCTTAGCATACCTTCTGAAAATGGTCCACCTCTTGGGAGCAAATTCTTTACCTTTAGAGTAAACCCCTTTTCAGAAGGGGTTTAGTGTGCTGGAAAGCAAACAGGCAGTCACAAAAGTTATCTCCCTTGAACAAAATGGCAAAAAGTCTGCCAAGTATATTCAGTCCTCATAATTCTGCAAAGGAGTTGCCTCCCTTTTTTTTTTTTTTTTTTTCACTTTCTGTTGCTTCCTTGGTGAAGATAGAGAATTTAGGCCTCATATTTTTTTTAGGCATTTGCAGGATTTCAGACTTTTAGAGCTTGGCTTTTTCTTTGTTTCAGGCTTTTAAATTTTGATTTTTCCATGTATATTCTGTTCAAAAGGACTTTTAAAGGCTGCAAAAGCAGGACTGGTCTTTCGGGCATAGAAAAGCTTACTCAGTATGAGGCCGGATTAATGTCTCATCGTTTTTTTTTTGTTCAAATTTCAGAATACATGACTGTTTTTACCTTAATGTGTGACTGTGTAAAAAGTAATGGCTGAATAAAAAATAATGCAGAGCTTTATCAAATTAAGGCACAGTTCTGGGTTTTTTCTTTGATTGCTCATGCATGTTTGTCCACATCACGAAAACACGCCTATGTAGTTTTGACCCCCGTAAACCCACTTTTATACAGTAAAACTGGGGGTTACATGGGTATACATTACCCGTACCTGAAATGTCCACAAAGAAGGTTATATTCTGCATGGAAAATTGAGGACATTTACCTGCCGAGGTCTGGGGAGTATTGGGACGCTTTGTCCACAAGTCTACGCAAGCAGGAAATTTTTTCTGTGCGGACGTCCGCAATATTTCCATATGCAGGTCCGCAGTTGTCCACAGAGAGGTCCGCGGAAGTCTGCGGACATCAGTGCGGACATCTGCGGACGTCCCCATGGATTGGTGCGGACGTCCACATGGATTGGTGTGGACGTCCGCATGGATTGGTGCAGACGTCCGCATGGATTGGTGCGGACGTCCGCATGGATGGGTGCGGATGTCTGGGGAAGTCCGCATGGATGGTTGCAGACATCCGCAGGGCCAGAGGATCTGTTAGAGTTGCTCCCCCTGCTGTGTAATAACCTGTTGATCATATGTGGTATTACATGATCATATGCTGTAGGACTTAGTTTTTAATATTTGCTCTACATAATTCATTATGCAAAAACTATAGCTTTTCACAAAATTAGAACATGCAATTAAGATTTTCTGCTGAAGACATCTCTGACTTCATGTAATAATTAGTTGTTTATAAACTTAACAGATTTCCAAGCAAATACAACTGATCATTTTGTATGTGGTTCAAGTTACTGGGAAGGGTCCCAAAATTTGAATAATGATGCAGTACAATTAAGATTTGGTGCAGTTAAAGTTTGGTTGAATAAGAAAGATTTGGTGTATTATAGCCAGTGTGTGTACTATAGCCACTTGCATATAAGTCAAAATAGCTAAATGAATTCATTGAAACTGTAAGAATAATAAAGCAGGATATTCTACCATTATTCTTCTTTAATAATGTACCATTTTATCAATCAATGTCTTTTACAAGTAGTGATTTTATTTTTACAATTAAGAAAAAAACAAAACCAACTTACTTTGCTTTCAAAATATATCCTGACTGTCACAGTGTTTGGAATCCTAATTTCAAATTTTATAGCATATTGATATTTTTTGCAATTTATGAAACTGAGTCAAAACAATGTTACATTTGTGTACCATAACACTTTTCTGGTAAATTAATTCGAACCAAATAAAAGTGCAGGCCTGAATATCATTACTGTTGGTTAATTGTTTACAATTTAAAATGGTACTATTTTGTGTGTGTGTAAGGTTACTGTGTGTACATTGCCTGACATACTTACCCATTTATTGTTCAAAATGTGAATGACAGAAGTCCGCAGATGTCCTCAAGAATTTGTGCGGACATATGCAGTTTACTTCAATGCCTAATCTTTTCTAAGTCCAAAATGTCCGCACAAGTCCGCAACAAAAAAAAAACAAAGTCAGAATTTTACACAAGCTTTTGCGGACGTCCGCAGGCTAACTTGCATAGAGCTGCGGACGTCCGCAAAACGATAGCCCCAGCTGATACGGAAAAATGTCCACAAAAGTCCGCAGGCTTTGACAGAGGCAGGGACATCTGCGGATTTGTAGCGGA
Source organism: Anodontia alba (assembly GCA_964016985.1). Lineage (NCBI taxonomy): Eukaryota > Metazoa > Mollusca > Bivalvia > Lucinida > Lucinidae > Anodontia > Anodontia alba. The sequence goes on from OZ024823.1 coordinate 120,032,491, forward strand.
CATCTGCGGACATACGCCAACTTCTGCAATGATTTACGCGGAAGTCCGCATATGTCCGCAGCATATGCCAGACCTGTTGCGGACATTGAAGGTACGGGTAATTATCTTATTTCTGCTCAGAAACATAGATTGCGGGTACTTGTTAGAACCGCCTCACTGAGGGGGTTCTAACAAGTACCCACAATCCATGTTTTGAGCAGAAATTTGAAAACTACCAGAATTTTACATCTGAAAGTTTTCATTTTTTGTGGTAAAATTCTCAGTATATTTGAATAGGCATATTTTTGTAATGAAATATTAGGGTAAACACTGTATAAACTTCCTTGGATTTTTGGTAGAATGTCCGCCTTCAGATCAGGAGACAGTCTGTTCAGTGCACATCAGACTGCTCTTTTAGGATAGTCTGCTCTGGACCTGCACTTTTTACATACATGTATGTCATTTTGTTAGAAAAGCTGGAGTACAGAAATAAGGTCAATTAATATATTATCTATTCTAATTATAATTGTAAGCTTTATGTTAAGAACCATTACTTTGTAATTAGTTTTACAATGTTATCTTTATTTAGCATGTACTGTAAGTAATATGGTGCTGTAGAATTTACAGACAAAACTCCAGATAAGATGGGGTATCCACATAATATGTATTTTATTTCTCCACAAAAACATATGTTCTGGTACTCATAGAAGTGCCTTGGTGAGGTGTTTCTAATGAATACCCACAACATATGTTTTCATGGAGAAATAAGAAAAATATCAGTACTGTTTAGCTGAAACAAAAGTGCCCTATCTGGGCTATGTACAAAAAGTAATATAGGACAAGCTATAATTCACATTGTAAACAGTATTTTATATATCTTTATAGCTTCATTTGACATGTTCTTTGAAAACATCCTATTTTATGACAGTTTGGTAGATAAATTCTTAGTACTCTGGGTAAAATTTTAAGCAGACAATATTTCAATTTGAAATATTTTTTCTTATTTTTCCCAGGAAACAGGATTTGACATTTCATGCAAATTGTCTCCACTGGAGACAATTTGCATGAAATGTCAAATCCTAATTTCTGGGAAAAATAAGAAAATATCACCAATTTGTTGTCTGCTGAATTTGCTCAGAGAGTGGTAATAGTTAAAAGAAATGGTAGACACAGCACCTGTAATTCTTAATAAATACCGTATTTACCCTAAATAATGGGACTCTTAAATGCCTTACCATACTTATTAAATTTGAACAGGTCCATTTTACTAGCTGCTTAGGCATCTTAAATATGCTGGATGAGTGACCCTGGTCAGATGCTTGTTGTGATCAGTCTGATGTGGGTCTACATTGTTAGCTCAGGTCTGTCTGTCCCAGTACAGTGTCAGGGTAAATATAGCTCATGTGAAAATATGCCCTGTCTGTCCCAGTGCTTAGAGAAAGTGTGATAGGTCATGTGAGAATCTACATTCAGGGCATATACAAGCAAATGAAGGCCTAGATCAGTGCACATGTACACAGTCTGATCAGGACCTTCTCTACCCATTTATTGAATCTTTGGATACAGTAGAATAAGTTAATGCATAACAAGGCTCTTATCAGCTTATGCAGCTTCATCAGCTGATCTGGATCTTTACTGTTTGCACATGGTAGACACCTTTTCTCATGGTGTGACTCAAATATATCTATACCAGGCGCCAAGGTCATAAAACTTTTTTCATGCTCAACTCAGCCGAGCAAGAAATTTGTCCCGCTAATAGTTCATAAATTACTCACAATTGCAAATTCTTTCTTGTAGTTCTTAAATTACTCACAATTGCAAATTCTTTCTTGCTATACACAGCTGAGCATGTGAAAATTTATCTGCTAATAAATATGAAAATGCCAACTAATGTTGGCATTTTCATATTTTTTAGCAGAGAAAAGTTCATGCTCAGCGGAGTTGAGCATGAAAAAAGCTTTTTAACCTTGGGGCCAGGGCTCCAAATAAATTGTAGTTTTAATACAAAAATATTGCTCTGGTCTGTTTAGAGCTATCAGGAAAAAAATTCTAGAAATCATTATAATCCTTAAAGAAGTAAGCAAAATTGTAGCAGGCAGCATTTTCAAACAGTTTTTCTTATTTTTGAGAGAAATCAAGGTTTGACATTTTGTTGTGAATCATCTAATAGACAGATGATTCATATGAAATGTCAAGCCTTATTTTTCTTTATAAATAATCTGATAGACAGACAATTCACATGAAATGTCAAGTCTTATTTTCTCCACTTAATAGTAAAATATTTCAGAGTGTCATTTGCTGCAGATATGATGATGCTTTAAGGGTTAAACTCATCTTTAGGATGTAATAAGCTTTTCTTAGAGAAATAAGAAAAAAAGCTTACCTTTCCTTGAAAAGAGACTCAGAGATGTCATCCAGTGGTATTCAAGCAAGGAGATAAAACAAGTTTAGTAAATGTCCTAAAATTTTGAAGTCTTTATCCATACTGGTTTTGCTTAGATTGTTTTGTGCATTTGTTTCACAAAATACTTTGGTAGAATGGCAAACAGTGAAGACCCTTATCTTGGGGAGCAATCTGATCCGTGTCTTAACTAAACAATATGCATATCTCATTTTGTCAGAAAGTTGGTGTATACACTGAAAATTTTAGGACAATTACAATGTACCCTATTCATCTTTAAGGATAGGGGTCCAGCATAGTTTCTTTTGTTATCCTGTACTACTATATCGGTACATTCAGCAGACCACAAATTGATGATATTTTCTTATTTTTCCCAAAAATAAGTTTTTGACTTTTCATGCAAATTGTCTCCACAGGAGACAATTTGCATGAAAAGTCAAAAGCTATTTTCTGCAAAAAATATGAAAACCATTTCAAAAAGTCATCTGCAGAAATCTTTACCCAGCATGCTTAGCATAAACCCATTTATGCCTAGGATCCTATAAAAGGGACATTGGCAAACAGTGAAGACCCAGATCAAATGCCACAGAATGTGGCATCTGATTAGGATCTACGCTATTTGTATTAAATACAGGAATTTCTATAAAAGATGGTTATAATGAAAACTAACCACACACCCCTTCTATTGGAAATAGACCAAGTCCATAGAGTTATGGCAGACGAGTCCACTTGATATGAATGAGTTAATATGTTGTAATTTTGTATGTTTTCTTGTCAGGTGATAAGAAGAGACGAGACACAGTGCAATGTATTAGATATGTTCCCTCCTTAGATTACTATATCTCTTGTTCACAGAAAGGTACTGTTGCTCTATGGACCAGCAAGGTAATTATACTGCTGAAATTTGGCACCCATCCCCAAGGCCAGTCACACCCCTACTCCATAGCTCAGCCCTAACCACCCAAGGGCAGAATGTTCAGTGGAAACTATTATCCCTCATACCATTTGATATGATTTGCTTAATGATATTATTTAGAAAATGTTCAAGTTTGACACCTCTTCCTTACCCCTGTCCTGATGCCTCTGGCTCTGCCACAGGGGTCGATTTATTTTGACTTCCTGTCCTCATCCCCACTCCCCACAACCTGTCCCTACACAAACTCCCCTGACTCAGCCCCACAGACTCTATGGCAAAACTTTTGGTGACACCATATGTTCTATTATTTATGCCATTTGATTTAAGATGCCACATGATCATGTTTGAAAGTGTGATTTGATACTAAAACCCATCTCCCCAAACTGGCCCAAGACCACGTTTAATATGTACATCCGTATACATGTATTAAAGGTTTAGATTAGTAACCCTTAAAGTCCAGGCAGAAATACATTCAGTTACAAACACATGGACACAGGGATAGAAAGGTGAGATGACATGATCCCAGCTTTTTTTTTTTCAAAAAAGTGCAGGGATAATAATGAAATCATAAACATGTTAAACATTAAAAACCTGAATCATAATATCTGCATTGTATTTGAATTTTTAATTAGACCCATTTACATGTAATGTCATAGAGTACACCTTTATACACTACAACCTCTTTATAACCCTATCACTGGGATTAAAAGCAAAAACCATGTTAGTTAAACTACCATATTGTATCCAAACAAAATGTATTGGTTATATAGAAAAATGACCATTTATAGTCATTTTTCTATATAATCTATACTTGTTTGGACACAACAGTTTAGGGGTTCATCTTTAAACTGTCTCATATCCAAAACCATCTTATATCCAAAACCATTTTATAATGAACTGTCTCATAAAGTGGTTGCAGTGTATTAAAAAATTTCAAAATGGTATTGTCAACAAACAATACATGTATTTATTTAGCAGCCTTGTGCCTCCATGGTGTCATAAGCCTTATCAGTAATTGTCTCAAATTTAATCTTTAATTGAAACAAATTATTTTTATTTCAGTGCCGGTTACAAAGTTGTATAGATATAAATGTAAGTATATTTTAACTTATTATTGTACATATAAATATATAGGCAGTCAAATTGCACCTATAAGAAAAATCAAAATTCAAAAAAAAAAAAAAAAATATATATATATATATACATGTATATATATTTATATAAAGAAGAAAAAAAAAAAAGAAAAAAAAAAACAACAACAACAACAACAACACAAAACACACACACAACTTCCGTTGGCAGCTATACTGCAGTTTAGTTTTTAGCTTTTGGAATTCCATGGGTTTGTGGTTTTCTCATTTTCACGGTTATTGTATGAATCTCCTCACTTTTATTCAGTTTCTAGATGTATGTGTATTCAAGTTTGGGCATTTATGGTGAGTATGAAAATCAGGAACATTGATAGACTGCAGTTATATGTATGACTATATAATATGTAGCCATATGGTAACAACCTACACATATACATTAAAAGATTACTCTTACAGGAAGGATTTTCTCAAGGTCGTGTAGTTCATGCAGACAGGGTGAGTGTCAAAACGTCCCCAGTTTGACTGACTGTTAAAATTTCCTTAGCCATCATATGTTTGATTTCTAATTTTCACAAGTGTTCTATGATACCTGTTATTAACCCATTTTAGACTGAATAAACTCCCCCATGCTATATATTGGAAGAGCCCAATTTCAAGTTTAGGTATGTCATGCTATGTGATTTGGATATTCCTAGAGAAAAATGGGTAAACTGTTTGCAAACAGTGGAGAACCTGATCAGATGCTGCATTATGTGGCATCTGATCTGGGTCTGCACTGTTTGCCAATTGTCCTTTTGTGGGTTTACCAACTAAAGTGGGTTAATCGTCTAAATTAAACTAAGATTTCCCATTGACTACCAGTAATAGTAAGTCTCTTTAAGACTTTTTATTTTACTTTTAACCCTTGTCCTGCTGAATAAATTAAGATGCCATGCCCTTTTCAAATTTTCAGCCAATCAGATTACTTGATCCAGATTTTAGATATAAATTCACATACTTAATGGCAAACAGTGTAAAGAAGCCAGCTGATCTGGATCTACACTGTTTGCAAAGACAGGGTATATCAGGTTCAGCAGGACAAGGGCTAATATTGTCAAATTTTGAAGTTTACTCTTTAAGGGTTATGAATGCCCTTTTAGGAGAGGGAACTCTTTGAAATTTATTATGCCTTCTTTCTAAAAAGTGGTCTATACTAAAATGAAAGAATTTGCTCCCCTTGCAAGGGGAGCAAATTCTTTCATTTTAGAGTAGACCCCTTTTCAGAAGAGCTTTATGTGAAGAAATGCAAAAAAGGAAGTAACAAATGTTATCTCCCTTGTTAAGGATGGTGTACATCCAGTCCCCTTAATTCAAATACAAATTAAATTCACTTTGATTCACTTTTCACTACCAGTTGTGTTTAATGTCTTGAGCACTGTGTTTTACATGTTGATAAGGGTAATAGACCTACTTTTAGGGAAGAGAGCTCTGTCAAAATCACTTTACATATCTTCTGAAAAAGGGTCTAGTATGAGAGGAAAGATGGGATTGAATTCTTTTCTTTTAGAATAGACCCTTTCCAGATAGCACTACAAAAACATGCCTATTCAAATATACTGCAAATTTTACCACCAAACACTGAAATTTTTCATATAAAAATTCTGATATTTTTCATATTTCTGCTCAAAACATAGATTGTGGGTACTTATTAGAACCGCCTCTCTGAGGCAGTTCTAACGAGTACCCACAATCTGTGTTTTTGAGCAGAAATAAGAAAAATAATGTATATCCCCGTAAACCCCAATTTTACTATAAAAGTGGGGTTTAAGGTAGTCAGTATTGTATAGGCATGTTTTTGTGATGCGACTTAGCATGCAGCAAAGCAAATAGGAGGTCACAAGAGTCGTCTGCTTTGTTAAAAAAATATGGCTGAAAATGCACCAAGAGTACTCCCTTTCCCTTCAGTTCACTGATTATGGTAAATGTCCTAAAACTGCATACACTTTATTCCATACCATCACGAAAACATGCCTATATAATTTTGAACCCCTTAACCCCCAGTTTTATATAGTAAAACTGGGGTTTACAGGGGTATACATTATTTTTTTTTATTTCTGCTCAAAAACATAGATTGTGGGTACTCGTTAGAACTGCCTCATCGAGGCGGTTCTAACGAGTACCCACAATCTATGTTTGAGCAGAAATATGAAAAATATCAGAATTTTTATCTGAAAATTTTCCTTTTTTGGTTGTAAAATTTTCAGTAGATGTATTTTCATAATGTTCTTTGTCTTAAGTTTCTTATGTAGTTTTGTCTTAAAATACTTACTGGAATGGCAAACAGTGTAAACCCTGATCAGACTACTGAAGGAGCAGTCTGATCTAGATCTGCACTGTTTGCATATGCCATTTTTGTCAGGAACTTTGGTGTATGAAATTTTAGGACATTTACTGTATGAAGAATATATGAACTGTGTCTTGTGAGATTTCAGTCATTAACTGTCACTTGTGTGGACAGTAAAGGCCTGGATAAGCCTTCACAGCCACACATTCTGATCAGGGTCTTTGGTGTCTACTTACAAACTGGGATACTTTAGAATAAATCAGCAGAAAGCAAAGGCCGTGATCATACTGAGCAAATATTCTGGCAGTACTGGGCCTTTGCACAGATACTTGGGGTCAGTAGAGCTTGCTTGCAATTGGTAGAGTGGATGGTCCAAAACTGATCTCTTGGATTTTTTTCTTATTATTTTTTTTCTCTTTATTTTTGCATTTTATGATACTTGAACAACACCTTAAGTCATACAAATGGTTATGTCACATCTAGAAATCGTTTGAAAATAATGATATTTTATGGATAGGATATAATTATATCCTATCCATAAAATATCATTATTTTCAAACGATTTCTAGACGTGGCGCAACCATTTGTATGACTTTAGGTGTTGTTCAAGTAAAATAAAATGCAAAAATTAAGATAAAAAAAATAAACAGAAAAAATCCAAGGGTTCAATTTGGACCATCCGCTCTACCAACTGCAAGAAAGCTCTACTGACCCCAAGTATCTGTGGGCCTTTGCTGTTCACAAATGTCATCATGAAACTTTCCTCATTTTGTGGTTCTTATCAGAAGAATTGTTGAGGAGCATTTGATGATATTTTTGGGATAATATTCTGCAGTTCTCCATAAAAACATATCTTGTGGGTACTCATTAGAAGTGCTTCACAGTTTTCTCCATTTCTCCATAAAAACATATGTTTTGGGTACTCATTAGAAGCACCTCTGCACCTCTGTGAGGTGCTTCTTATGAGTACCCACAACATGTTTCTATGGAGAACAGGAGAAACTATCATTCCTCTGTTCTTATCCTTTCTAATCACCCATTATAATGGGACTGAGAGACAACACAAAATGACCAACAAGGGTTGACCTGCTGTTGAACAAGAAAAAAACTTGGAAAAAAAACAACAACAACAAAAAAACAACAACAACAAAACAAACAAAATAAAAAAAAAAACACAAAAAAAAACACACACACAACACTAAAAAACCAAACCAATACAAAGTTTGAGGGCTATACAGGCATCACAAAAACATACCTATATAATTTTGACCCCTGTAAACCCCACTTTTATATAGTAAAACTGGGGTTTACAGGGGTATGCATTATTTTTCTTATTTCTGCTCAAAACATAGATTGTGGATACTCGTTAGAACTGTCTCGCTGAGGCAGTTCTTAATGAGTACCCACAATCTATGTTTTGGGCAGAAATATGAAAAATATCAGGGTTTTTTATCTGAAAATTTTCAGTTTTTGGAGGTGAAATTTTCTGTATATTTGAATAGCCATGTTTTCGTAATGAATCGCTTTGTAATACCACATCATATCACATTTTATTTGTTCTGGAGCATTCTGTGTGTAACTGTTATCCTTGAAGGATATTTTTGAAATATGGAACTCATAGCTATTACATTTGTATTTCAAAAAGAATTTATTGGATAAGATATATAAAATTCTGTCTTTCAGTTTGCATAATTTATTCATGTATTTACATTGCTCAGATTGAGCCAAAAACTTTAAGGGTAAGTAAAAACAAGTACCAGTTTCAGAAAACACAGTTGTTAGAGGTATGCTAATGTAACATTGTTCTTTCTGTTCATGTTGAGTGGGTGTTGCTGAAACTGGAGTAGCATGTTTCTTTTCCCCTTTTTGAGCTCTAATCAGGTGTCTCTAATCAAGATTGTCTTCTTTTGTTTTTTTTAGACTTTGTCTTAGTTGTATGGGACAAGGTGACATGCATTAAGCTGTCCGGATTGGTTGTATAATAGTGTGATCTAACTCTTACTTGATATAGGTTCCTTAATGCATAGCATACTGGGTAAAATTTCCAGCAGACAACATATTGAAATATTTTTCTTATTTCCCCCAGGAAATAGTCTTTGACATTTCATGGAGATTGTCAGCTTCTATTTTCTGGGAAAAATAAGTAAAATAGCATCATTTTGTGGGCTGCTAAATTTGCCCAGAAAGTGGTAAAGGTCAAAGCCTGTTGAATTATTATTGAATGTGATATGGATTTGTAGAATTTTATCTCACCTGTACAAAAGCACGATAAAAACCAATACATGCCTGTATTGGGCTATTCAATATCTACACAATGGTGTATAAATGTACATGTTAGACTAAGTGTAAGACATAAAATTTGCCATTTAAAAACACGCAGTCATTGACCACTGCAGTAAAAATGGTTGGTAGAAGCGTCGACAAAAAAGATGAAATACAGGCTTACATCAAAGCTCGCTCAAAACTTGGTTGTTCTTTGAAGCCGCTGATGACTGAAATTTCTACTGCTTTTGGACCTTCTTGTGTGTCTTATGACACAGTTCGGCGGTGGAAAAAGAAATTTGAGTCTGGTGTAGAGTCCATCAAAAATGCACAGAAATCAGGTCGGCCAAAATCTGCATCTCGTAAAGAAATCGTTTCCAAAATAAAGGAAATCATTGAAGGAGATGCCAGATTTACAGTTCGTGATATTGCACGAAAGGTAGGCATATCACTATCAACGGTTCACCTTATTTTGAAGAAGCATTTGAAAGTCAGAAAGATTTCTGCTAGATGGGTGCCACATCTGTTGACTGATGAGCAAAAGAGGCAACGGGTTAAAGTGGCCAAAAAAGCTGCTTCAAATGTTTCCAAAATATGACAAAAAGCAGTTTGCCAATGTCGTCACAGGTGATGAAACTTGGGTCCATTATTTTGAGCCCGTCAGAAAGGTTAGCAATAAGATCTGGGCCACTAAACGCAGCAAACGCCCAATAATTGCCAAACGTTCTTTGAGTACAAAGAAGGTTTTGTATGCAATCTTCTTCTCTGGTGAAGGAGTCGCAATAAAAGTGCCAGTGAAAAAGGGCAAAAGCATCACCGGAAAGTACTACAAAGACGTAGTACTGAAGAAACTGAAAAAGTATTATCAGAAACGACGCCCTGCCACTGGTTTTAAACATGTCCGTCTTCTACATGACAATGCCCCAGCTCATACCTCCGCAATAGTTACGGCGTTTTTGAAGAAAGAAAAAGTAACTGTTTTGCTTCACTCCCCCGTATTCCCCAGACCTTGTCCCATGTGATTTCTTTTTGTTTCCGAAATTGAAAGCATTCCTTGCTGGGCGGAAATACCAGTCCCGACAGGCACTTGGATCTGCCATTCATCAGTACCTTATTACTGTGCCCAAATCAGCGTACCGTGACGCCTTCAAGAAGTGGATACATCGGCTGAAACTTTGCGTTTCTAGCCACGGGGAGTACTTCGAGGGCATGAAATGAGTACTTTTGGGCTAACTTGAAATTTGAAGTCTCCAGATAGAAATAAGCAATTCATTTCGAACATCCTTCGTAGGGTTTGTTTTATTTGATAATTATGTCTTACTGTGAAGTTAATGACATTTAATTTTATTGTGTATCTAACTTTTAAAATCCATGCATTTATATTATTTGCTGGGTTGTTGTTTGTTATAACTATAACCAGAAACTCAGTTTTATACCTATTTGTTTGAACTTTTGCTTCTTATATTTTGGACATTTGTAAGACGGATCGATAATTTTTTTTATTCTTTTTCATTTCTTTATATGGAACCATAGCTACAGATAAGGTGCTTTTTTTTTCAACAAAAAATACTGTCATTCTTATTTCAACATGAAAGCATATGTTATGGGTACTCATTAGAAGTCAGGCACTTCTAATGAGTACCCACAACATATGTTTTCATGGCAAAATACATTAAATGCCCTAGAGTTTCAAACATCAAAATGTCTGACAAAGTGACATGTACAAACAGTGCAGACCCTGAAGGAGCAGTCTGATCAGGGTCTACACTGTTTGCCATTCTGCTAAGTATTTTAAGCAACAGGTGCATATAAAGGAAAATTTAGACCAAAACAAATATGGAATAAAGTGTTTTAAATTTTATGACATTTACCGTAAGAAAAATACTCATCTGATATCCCTTCTTCTCTAGAGCTATGCAGTAAACATAGTTATAATCAGGAATTATTGACGACATTTTACTCATTTTGACTTGCTATATAAGAAGATCTATATTGAAGCAGCACATTTTTTTTAGAAAGACAGCCTTTAAGATAATTTCAAAAGTGTATATGGGTATTTACCAGCCAGAGTGTATAAGTATGCACCTGCCGTAAACAAGCACTTTTAGAGTCCTCTAAAGATGCTTGCTTAATGCTTAAGACAGGTTTCTTTGTAGCGATTACTCTCTGAAAAGAGCTTATATTATTATCTTTTATCTATATCATATCTTGTTAGGTGAGTTAGAATTGCACTAGCCTCTGAGATACACCCATGGACACCATCACAAAAACACACCTATATAATTTTGACCCCATTAAACCCCACTTTTATATAGTAAAACTGGGGTTTACAGGGATATACATTATTTTCTTATTCCTGCTCAGAAATATAGATTGTGGGTGCTTGTTAGAACTGCCTTGGTGAGGCAGTTCTAACAAGTACCCACAATCTTTGTTTTGAGCAGAAATAAGAAAAATATTAGCATTTTTTATATGAAAATTTTCAATTTTTTAAGTTTAATTTTTTCTATATATTTGAATAGGTATGTTTTCGTAATGCAAAAGCATACAAAGTATGATATGCTTCCATTTTATTTTGATATGAATTGTCATTCAAAATTTCAACTTCCTGTCAGTTAGCTGCTATCCATATGAGAGTTGCCTAAGGCTAGTGCTTTTGTGTAGTGCTTTCTAGCAACGACCATCTTATGCAACAATCCATTTCATGAAAGCACCATTCAAAGTGGCTGCTATCTTTGCCCCTAAGTGTCAATAAGTGATATTTTATGTTTTCTTATTTGAACTGCTATTTACCACCACACAAACATATTTGATTGTTATTGGTGGTCAAAGAGTTGAAAAACATTCTTTTCAACATTTTAATGCTTACTGTCACAAGTATTGTTGCCTTTTTGTTGCGTCTCACTGCCATGCAAAGGTCTGCTTCAAAAGCACTTTACATGAGGCAGCTCTGAATATACCATGTAGTGTCAGTAAGCACTTTTTGGCAACATACTGTACTGCACAGCCATTAGCCACAAGCCTTTCTCACTAACCTTATGCAACTACCCCTGGATATCAGTTCAAAACATTGGATGATGTAAATTAATTTCATTGCCACCTTATGCAATGTCCAGTTTTGTACATCTCTATTGTCAAAAGCATAAACAAGACCTAAAACTGGAACAAATGCTTGTCAAACTTGATGAGATCAATCTGGTACATTTCTAAGTCAAGCTTAAGAATTCTTTGATGAATGAGGATTGATTGTCATACCAGCTTGATATTTATTGAAAATGACTTCATCAGAGTTGTACACTTTTGTGTCAGCAGGTGCAATATTGCTGAATATTATTTCAAGACAATTCCCCTGTAACAGTTGTTTTGAATTAATTTATTAATGTATTGTTTTGAAGACAGTTTCATTCTCTTTCTGTCTCTATACAATAATTAACTCTAAGAAGAATACTTGTAATGACATTAGCTGACAACAAATCAAAGTACGGACAGCACTGGTGGGTTCATTGTCTCTGAGTGTAGGCTGGGACACTGGTCCTGAACGGGGACTTAAGACTGTTTCATTTAACCATTAACTTCTTGTAATTTAAGCAAACAGTGCAGACCTTGATCAGATGCTGCAATCTGCAGCATCTGGTCTGGGTCTGCTCTGTTTGCCAATGTCCCAGTCCGGGTTTTACAGATAACCCACTACACTGCACTCTGACATCACGGCAACAAGAATAGCTTGGCTTTAAATAACCGTTACCTGGATTTCATACAAACATGCAGTTTGAGTCTATTGGTCAGTGGTAACCATGTGAACAAGAACCTTAAAGAAATTTTGGTGTATGTATACATTGGCTTGTATTTATACAATGGCTGGATTATAAACAATCACCCCAAAATGTTGATGCTTAACCCTTGTCATGCTGAATATATTAAGATGTCACACCCACTTCTAATTTTCAGCCAATCAGATTACTTGATCCAGGTTGTTGCTATAAATTCACATACTAAATGGCAAACAGTGCAGATCCAGATCAGTTGGCTTCTGCAGAAGCCAACTGATCTGGATCTACACTGTTTGCAAAGGCAGGGTATATCCAGGTTCAGCAGGACAAGGGTTAAAGGTTGAAAATTTATATAGAGCTATGTTGTATCAGTATATAGTATAATTTTGTTCCCTCACAGGAAGCGGCCTGGGTGACTGGCTGTGATTACTTGCCAAGTATAAGAAGAGCTGCTTGCTGTACAGAAAGAAGTATTATCATCTGGGACAATAGATCAAAAGGCAAAAATCAGGTAATTACTAGAGAGGATTCCACAGAAGTGCTCAGATAGCTGAGTAGATAGCTCACCTGACTTCAGAACACCAGATCCCATTTTCAAATCCTGCCAGAGTCGGAATTCAGCTGGGAATTGTATTGCACTGAGCCTTTTAATATCACCCTATCAATGTCTCGACATGACTTAAATAATGTTGAAAGGGATGTAAACAACAAATGATCATTGAGAGGAATCCTCAAGTTAAATATTGGATATAAGACTTGTTAAGCAGGTATCTAATGATAATTCAGGGATATTTTTTTTAAAGTCATTTTTGCAAACAGTGTGGACCCAGATCAGACTGCTTCTTTAGGAGCAGTCTGATCAGGGTCCACAGTGTTTGCCTGTTTGACTTAAAATCACAAGCAGATGACAAAGCAGATGACAATCGTTGTGATTGGCAGTTTAATGATTAACCACTTAGAGGATTAAGACAGCCCAGGAAAAGAGTGAGTAGGTTAACTTACCTGCTCAACATGACCTTAACATTGTTGACTGGGCTGTAAATGTCTTGTTCAGCTCAACTCCAGTCTTACATCTCAAGGTTACATGACTTCCTTCTCCAAACGTAATCAAGAGAAATAATTGGAAATATAAGAAATGTAGGGCTATAATTATTGTATTCAACACTGCATCTTGATCTGCTCTATCAAATTAATGGTAATCAAAATATTTCAAAGGGAGCTTAGGAATTCTACATTTCACATCCTATCTCATACTCTTTCAGCATGTGTTTGCCATAAAGCCATTTGATAATGCCCCACAGTGTATGATTAGTGTGCCAAAACCTGGTGCTATCCACGAAGACAGAATTCTCTTCGGAGATGATCAGGGTTACATGAATCTGCTCACAATAGCTGCTAAAGATCTCACAATGAAGAACTCAAAAGGTGGAGAGAAGAAACCAGTAAAAGACCAGAATATTCTCCATGCTATAGAACCTTCCAGACTTGCTGTGTAAGTTTTTTGTTTGTTTATTTATTTATTTATTTTTTTAACTTTTTGTTTTTGTCCACATCTTTATTTTATTAATTTATGCATGTAATACATATACCATTACAAAAACATGCCTATTCAAATATACTGATAATTTTACCATCGAAAAATGAAAATTTTCAGATAAAAAAATTCTGATATTTTTCATATTTGTGGTAAAAACATAGATTGTGAGTACTCGTTAGAACCGCCTCGGTGAGGCGGTTCTAACGAGTACCCACAATCTATGTTTTTGAGCAGAAATAAGAAAAATAATGTATACCCCTGTAAACCCCAGTTTTACTATACAAAAGTGGGGTTTAAGGGGGTCAAACTTATATAGGCATGATGATAATAGATACTGATATATTGATAATCTTTCATTCTATCTCTCATCTTTCTTAAGCTATATGAACTATTCTTCTGTCTGTGACTTGCTGTGTAAGTTGATTCAGTTTTTCCTTAATCCTTAAAATTCCAGCTACCACAGCAATAGATGACATTCTTAACCCTAGTCCTGCTGAACCTGGTTGTCTTTGCAAACAGTGAAGCTCCATATCATTTGCTTCTTCAGAAGCCAAGTGATCTGGATCTGCACTGTTTCGCATTCAATATTTGAATTTGCAAAAAAAAAAAAAAAAAAGCTAGATCAAGCAATCTGATTGGCTGACAATTAAAAGTGGGCATGACATCTTAATATATTCAGCATGACAGGTGTTAATATCATTTTGTTTTCAGTTTTTCTGAGAAAACAAGGTTTGATATTGTCAAACCTTGTTTTCTCAGAAAACTGAACAAACATTTTATGTGAGTTATCTGCTAGGCAGATGATTCACATGAAATGTCAAGCCATATTTTCATGTTAAAAAGACAACAATATTTAGATTGTTGTCTGATACAATTTTGAATGGTGCATTAGCCCAGGTCCCAATTCAAACAGCATTTCTCAATTGCTTTGTTTTACCAATGACTGTTTGTCCTTAAGAGTCACTGCTGCATATCAACGAAGATTTCTGACAAGATGGAAATTCGCCAATTTGTGCTGAGTGGACTGTTCTTCTCATCTATTTGGACAGGACCATCTCCAGTTTAGGGGATGTGCGGTTTAGAATATTTTTAGTGCAAATTACTGTGGTTAATGTTAACAATGCAGATGTTGATTAGATCCCACATTCTGCTGCATCTGTTCTGGGTCTATACTGTTTGCTGAAGTCTTTTTTAATGAAACGCTAGGCATTAATGGGTTATCTCTGCACATTTATGTCTTTTCTTTTAACCTATCAAACTTTCTGTGCCTTTTCAGCAAATGACAGCTTGATACTTTTCTTATTTTTCTGTGAAAATAGTAGACAATTTTCTTGAAAAGTCAAATTTTATTTTCTGGGAAAAATATTTCAAAATTTGACCTGAGACTTTTACTCAGCATGCTAAGCATTAACCTGCTAGTCCCGGATACACCCTACCTTTACAAACAGTGTAGATCCAGATCAGTTGAAGAAGCCAATGGATCTGGATCTACCCTGTTTGTCAATTAGAATGTGAATGTTTATCAACAATCTGATTGGCTGAAAATTAGATGTAGGTGTGGCATCTTAATTTATTCAGCATGGCAAGGGTTAACACATAACATGAGAAAAGGAACCGTAGATGCAGTTGCATACAGTGATGGCTCACATCACGAAAACATGCCTATATAGTGTTGACCCCCTTAAACCCCACTTTTATATAGTAAAACTGGGGTTTACAGGGATATACATTATTTTACTTATTTCTGCTCAAAAACATAGATTGTGGGTACTCATTAGAACTGCCTCGCCGAGGCAGTTCTAACGAGTACTCACAATCTATGTTTTGAGCAGAAATATGAAAAATATCAGAATTTTTATCTAAAAATTTTCAGTTTTTTGGAGGTGAAATTTTCTACATATTTGAATAGGGGTGTTTTCGTAATGTATCAGCCTATGTATATACCTTTGTATTCTCTATCTGATCCTCTCAACAAAAAATATGGCTGACAAGTGGTGACAGAATATAGTAATGCATTTTTTTCTGTGATAAATTTTGTTGAATAAACTTAATTTTAATTTTGATTAAAAATATGTAATTTGTATTTATCATTATTCATTTTTATATTTCAGGCCAATGGTCAGAAGAAGGGTTCATGATGACTGGGTTCTTAAGGTAAAAGTCTTTCTGAAAAATAGGAAGTATCCACAGTAATGCTAAAAGCCCAAAGCAAACAAATAAATGTAACAGTTGTATTAGCAGTTGTTGCTATAATAGTAATAATAATAATAATAATAATAATAATAATAATAATAATAATAATAACAATAATAATAAAAAATAATAAAAAAATAATTTTAATCCTTGTTTCTTTGGATTAAAATATGAGGATACTCACTAGAAGCATCTGACTTAGGCATTTCAGTTGAGTACCCACATGTTTTCATTGAGAAAAATGAGAAAATATTTACATTTTAACCTGGCTACCTCTCTTAACTAGATATACATTCCTCCCCTTCCATCTGTTAAATAATGAAAACACTAATTAAGTGTCTTTTTGGTAGTGTAACATCTAATGGCCCTGATTTCTTTGCAATGTCTTCTATTTTCCATAGTGACATAATTTTTTCTTTTTAATTTTCAGATAAAATATTTTCCAGAATTACACTGTTTTGCTTCTTGTTCTCCAAGTAGTAGGAGTTCTTTTGTACTAGAAGAGATTGACAGATTATATGATAATGGGTAAGTTTATGAGTTTTATACTTGTTGCACTTATAATATTATGATGGGTAAGTTTGTCTGTAAGTTTTATACTTACGGCACACACAATATGATAATGGGCTAATAATGGTTAAGTTTGTCTGTGAATTTTATACTTGCGGCACATACAGTATGATACTGAGTAAGTTTGTTCGTGAGTTTTATATTTGCGGCACATACAATATGATAATAGGTAAGTTTATGAGTTTTATACTTGTGTCACATGTAATATGATAATGGGTAAGTTTGTGTTTTATACTTGCGGCACAAACAGTATGGTAATGGGTAAGTTTGTCAGTGAGTTTTATACTTAAGATACATATAATATGATAATTGGTTTGTCTGTGAGTTTTAAACACATATGATAATTGGTAAGATTGTCTGTGAGTTTTATACTCGCAACAAGTATGATATGATAATAGGTAAGTTTGTCTGAGTTTTCTACTTGGGGCACATATACATCACGAAAACCTACCTATATATTTTTGACCTCCTTAAACCCCACTTTTATATAGTAAAACTGGGGTTTACAGGGGTATATGTTATTTTTCTTATTTCTGCTCAAAACCATAGATTGTGGGTACTCGTTAGAACTGCCTCAGCAAGGCAGTTCTAACGAGTACCCACAATATATGTTTTGAGCAGGAATATGAAAAATATCAGAACTTTTTATATGAAAATTTTCCTTTTTTTTTTTTAAAATTTCCAGTATATTTGAATAGGCGTGTTTTCGTAATGATATAATAATGGGTACATTTATCTGTGAGTCCTGTATTTGGAGCACAGATAATATTATTATGGGCAAGGGTTTTAGTCTTGCACTTGGAACACATATTATGTGCTAATTGGCAAGTTTGTGAATCCTGTACTTAGAGCACAGATTATGAGATAATGCTTACAGAATCATTAGCCAGTGTAGAATATCTTGATCAGACTGAGCAAAATGTCCTGATAAATTTGTGTCTTGTCTGGGCACACATTTCATAAGGTATCTTCTTCTCAGACTGGGGCTCATCTTAACCCTTAAAAGTGTGAAGCAAACTTGTAGCAGGTAATATTCTAAAATTGATATTGTTGTTGTTTAGAGAAATAAGACTTGACATCTCATGTGAATCACCTGAAAAATAAAATGAAAGAGAAAATACTTCCAGATGATGTCTACTGTAGTTGTAATTAGAGCTTTAAGGGTTAATCATACTATTTTTTAAATATTTTTCAGAGATTTAGGGGTTTCTCTATACCAAAGGGAAATAATGCCTTTTCGATTATTTTTTTTTCCAGAGAGTTACGAGGATTCTCTGTGCCAAAGGGAGTTAATGCCTTTGATTATTGTGCCAAAGCCAATATTATTGCCACAGGAGGTGTTGATAAAGTCATCAGAGTATGGCATCCACATATATTCTCAAGACCTACAGGTATGAATTTTAACCCTTAATAGCCAATGTCTTCTGCCTTAGCCAGGCTTCCTCTGGGTGGGCATTTAATTCCCAGATCAGACTGAGTAGATGGATAGACAGATCTGTGCACTCCTGTTTGTGTGTGTCCTGAAAAAGTTGGTAGTTTCATGGTCTGGTTCCTTTGGTATTGCATACAAGGTGATACTGGTAAATATGTTGAGACTGTTTTACCATTATCAAAGAATGCAGTAAGTGTACCATCAGCTGAGCTGCATCAAGCAGAAAAAGTGCCTTCAAACATGCTCAGAAAAGCAGATTCAGATCATCCTGCACATGCACAATGTATCAGCCGGGTTTTTGCTCTCCATTTATACATTGTGTACTATCCAGAGATTCTCTTAGCAGACTGTGAAGGCCCTGATCACACTGCATGGATGCATAGGCTATTCTAGGCCTTCACTGTCCCCATATGCCCAAAGACACGTTTTCGCATGTCACGGCCCAATTAATTCCTTAAAGAATAGGTAAATTAAAGTTTGGTCTAGATACCTTCTGAAATATCACAGTAATTTACCTGTAATATCCTTTGGTAGCTACTTTTAGCAGTGAATTAATAAATTAATGACAAGGAAAACAAAATCAAAAAGGGCCGAATAATTGCTACTTTTTATATCATGGATCCAGATAAGATTTTTTTTTTCACCAAAATTATGGATATTTTTCTTACTTCTACATGAAAACATATGTTTTGGTACTCATTAGAAGTGTCTTGGCATGCTTAATTTTGCTTTTTATGCAGTTGTTTCTTAAAATATTTAATGGAATGGCAAACAGTGTAGAACCTGATCAGACTGCTCCTTCAGGAGCAGTCTGATGTGGTTCTGCTCTGTTTGCATTATTGTATCATTTTGTCAGAAGCTTTGATGAACAAAATTTTAGGACTTTTACCAAAGGCCTGGATAACAGTGTTAAGAGTTTTCAGATTGTCAACTGTTGTTTACATATAGTCATCATGAAGTTTGAGTGCCATGCTTTTATACAAAACTGAAATGAAACAACTTGAGCTAAACATAGATTTATGTGAGGGTTTCTTTCAATGTCTGTTTATAATTAATTATTGTAATTTTGCAGGTAAACTCCTAGGTCATTTGTTCACTATTGTTGATATTTGCTGCAATGAAAGAGATCAACATATCATCAGTCTATCTACTGCTAGAGTCTTCCGTGTCTGGGATATCCACACCCTCACTAGTCTTCAGGTAATTTACTTATTAAGGGGACTATATACATGTGATAGTTTTTCCACCATTCCTTTCAAGGGAGACAACGTTTGTGATTTCCTGTTTGCATTCATGAACAAGTCATCTTTATAAAGGGGTCTGTTCTAAAACGAAATAATTTTCTCCCAAGGGGAGCAAATTTGTTTCTTTTAGAATACACCCCTTTTCAGAACAGTGGCAAAACTATAATGGACTTGCCTCCCTTGAAAGTGTATCAATTTGCCTTAATTTTTCTAGCTGTATCAAGTAAAATTAGCAGGTATATATTATGCTCTTAACACTCTATTTTTCATCCAAACAAAGGATGTTCAGGGGAAATCAGGGAAAAGCCTGTCTTTTTATACCCTGCCACATGATAGTGGCGGGGTAGTATGTTTTACCCCATTGGAGAGTTTATCCATCCATCAGTCAGTGCCATTTCTGCTCTTTAACTTGTGTAGCTTTTCATGAATTTTCTTGAAACTTTGCGTAGGTATTGATATTGGGAAGGAGTTGTTTAGGATTGTAACTTCAACAGAGTTATAGCATTTTTGGCTGCATCTTTAAACCATATTATAATCCAAAACTGTGCTATAATGAAGCATGTTATCAAGAGGTTCCTATGTTTACAGTCACCTCTGCCATATACCTTTTATACTTAATGAATCTCAAATACTAGTATTTTGTTGATTTCAGGTTTTCACAGATAATGAGGAAAGACCAGGGGAGAAGAGAATCTACTCCATGTTATTTGACAATAAACATGAACGGCTCTTGACAGGGTCCAGTGTAATAGATGCCTGGCCCCTAACAAGGGCAGTACAGGACACAATGCAGGTCCCACATACACATGACAGACCTCTTAGTCAGGTATGCATTCACCCTTCAAAAGTTAATTGTTCAAGTTTATTTTTGTCTTAACTCTTTCATCTCCACAGACCAGCAAAAAGGTCTTGCAAACAGTGTAGATCCTGATGAGATGGCTCATATGAGCCATCTCGTCAGGATCTATGCTGTTTGCTATTTTCTGTTTTCTTCACTATTGTTTGCGGCTTTCAGTTTTGTCTGTGTGACATCCCTTAATGGGATAATGGACACATTCACTTTCATAGATGGAAGATTCCATTTCATTTTATATCCAGTTCAAAAGAGACTACCTGAAATTTTACAGGCTGTCAGATGCCACATTTTATGATCGTATTAATACTGTATATCAATTTATCAAACCTTTCTTGGATAAAAAAATGTCTATTTTTGAGGAATATGGAGCATTTAATTTAATGTTATAGGAAAATGTTGTTTTCTTTTTCTATAGTTATTATACAACAAAGACCTGGGTCAGGTAGTAACAATGTGCACAGAATCTGTACTCAAAGTTTGGGAGATGGAATCAGGCAAATTGGTATATACGATCACCGATGCTCATGGTCCAAATATAGAAGTTACAGCAGTGACACTGGACTCTTCAGGTTACAGGCTAGCCTCTGGAGCTTTTGATGGTATGTTACATAATATCTTAACCCTGGTCCTGCTGAACTCAGATATGCCCTGCCTTTGCAAACACTGAAGAAGCCAACTGATCTGGATCTGCACTGTTTGCCATTAAGTATGTGAATTTATATCAAAAAGCTTGATCAAGTAATCTGATTGGCTGAAAATTAGAAGTGGGCATGGCATCATAATTTATTCAGCAGGGCAAGGGTTAATTCAAAATCTTCAAACTGCTTCATTTGTTCCTGAGCTCCATTGATGTGGGCTGTTAAATGGACTGGATACATTTGGTAGATTCTATTATCTTCAAGGGAGACAACTATTGTGATTCCTTGTTTTCTTTCATGCATACAAAGCCCTTTCTGAAAGGTATCTGTTCTAAAAGGAAATCATTTTCTCACTTTTGGAGCACATTCTTTCATTTTAGAGGAGATCCTATTTTAGAAGGAGACAAAAAAAACGTTGTGGACAGAGTTGCCTCCCCACACTCCAAAAAGAGTTTTCATTACCATTAAAATAGATTATGGCCATGTCTTTTCATCTTTTCATGGCAATTTAAACTTTTAAACCATTAATGGCTATTGCCTAAATATACTTACGTTGAAGGACATTTGGTCTTCAGTTTCATTTTTAAAGAAAATAGGACTTGTGCCATCAATTTACAGTAGGGATTAATGTTTTGCCTTCAACCAGATAAGATTAAAATTATATGAGTCTTCATGGAATGAATGTTGATAACAATTAAATTGATGGCTGCCATCTTGAATCCTTTACAGGTGTAGTAGAGTAAAGTTAACTACCTATTGATGTGTCTAAAAACCTCTGGATGAGTGGCAAATAGTATAGACCTTGATCAGACACTGTATTATATGACATTAGGATCTAGTCTACACAGTTTGCCTTTCATCATGCAGATTTAAGACATATCAACAAGTAATAAATTTTTTTTTTTTTAAATTTTAAGATGAGAAGGGTAAGGAGTTAAAGTCCTGGACCCAGTTGTTCAAAGCATCGTTAGCTTAACAAGCTTGTTAAGGGTCATTTCGTTAACTGCTCTAGCAGATTCAATATACAATATTCTGATATTTTTTGCTGAAAAAATGTGAGTAGCTTTTGCACTGCAAAAGCTACTCACATTTCTTCAGCAAAAAATCTCAGCATATTTGTGTATCACTCGATGTAAATTTTAACGAATCGTTGACTAACAACATAGTTAATTTCGAACAACTGGGCCCTGGTCTTTAGGGTGTACATGTATACGCTAATTCTCATATTTCAGGGTCAATAAAGATCTGGGATTTTGGAGCAGGCCAGTGTATTAAGGAGAAGAAAGGACGGCATTCAGATGAAGATCTCAGTATAACAGGCCTAGTTTACTCTAAACTGGAAGATGACAGAGTCATCATAGCATCGGGTTGGAATAACAAACTAAGAATGTTACTGGTAAGAGATACATTTAAGTAGAATGAACTAACTCACAGTCAGTAAGCTCTTATAGACACAGCTAAAATGAGACCAAAAGTGGTACCACTCACTTATGATTTTTATTGCCCCTACCTAGGTGCTATGCAGGAGATGTCAAAGATATGTCATGAAGAGGTGATTATAAGATCCAAGCAGGAGGTTGCAAAAAGGCCTTCTGAAGGGTAATACATTTTGTAGGACTATTGCTGTGCCCTGGCTCATATAATATCTATGGATCAGATAAATAATCCACTACAGTCAACCCTCTTTATACCGACACTCGATACAACGACAAAATTTGTTATAATGACAATTTGAATGTCACGAAACCTTCGCTCAGGAGGTGCCACAATGCGAAATTATGCAAAAATATTGCATTAAACCTTTAAGCAGCATATGTTTTGGATATTTGTTAGAATTGCCTCGGTGAAGCAATTCTAACAAATATCCAAAACATATGTTCTGTGAAGAAATAAGAATAATACAAGATCTTCTTTACATATTATTCTGTCCATTAAGGATTCTTTACAACAGCAAATTCATTTGAATGGCAATATCTTTGGGAACAAATGCTGTCATTGTAACTGTACTAAATTCCTATCTATAGTATACTAGGTCTTGTTGTACCCAGTTTCATATCAGTGATAAGACTAATGACAGAGACACGTCTTATTTTTATGTCTTAAAGGTGAATTTAGGGCTGGATCCAGGATTTCAGGAACAAAAGTACCTTTAATGTACCCAGGGTCACTTAAACTTTTATGTGAGTCTGGTTAAAGCCAAGGAAATGGTAGGTACCTTCTGTTTGGGTACAAAACTGTTTGAGCAGGTACTGTTTTATGGAAGATGTATTTGAAGGATTTTGAATCTGTTTGGAATGTTTTAGGAGCACCTCTAATAAGTACCCAGAACATACGTTTTTAATGCAGAAATGAGAAAAATATCCTAGAATTGTCACATAATATTCCTCCTTCAAAAGTCTTCTGATAACATCTTGTTTATTTATTATTCAGGATACCAATGAGAATTATGATCTGCCAGCTGTTAGAGAGTTCAGTGATGTTTACTATTTTACCCAAGAAGTTTCCCTTAGTCTGTCCCCTACTCATGATCCCTTCAAGCAGCAGCCCCTCCCAGATATTGGAGGAGAGGCAGGATCTAAGCGACCCTCAATGGTGGAGCCCCAGAAATCTAATGTCTCCAACAGTATGGAAAGAGGGATGTCTAATGCTCAGATGTCAAATGTCTTTAAAAAGGTTACTAGCTTTTACCTTCATCCCTCTCTGTTTCTCTCTTTCCTCTCTTCTACTAGCTCGTTCTATTCCTTTTTTCTGGGAGATGGCACAAAATGACCAACAAGAGTTGATGTGTCATTAAACAAGAACTCGAAAACTCTACTTCATGTAGAACTCGAAAACTCTACTTCTACTCTACTATGTGCCACTGTTTTTAAGGGGACTGGATACACTTTCAGGGGAGGCAAATCTGCCTAAATTGTTTGCCTCCCTTTTGAAAAAGGGTCTACTCTAAAAGGAAAAAATTTGCTCCCAATAATCACCTGTGATCTGGGCCACAATCTGTGCTACTCAGAGGCTTATAATTCTTCTGTGAGCCTCAAAACCATTTACAGGAGGAAAGTGCTATATCATTGGCTGGCTGACTTCATTAGTGATTGGCATTGATAAGTTTGTATAGCCCTTGCTTCAAATTAATATCAGATTAAGAAATGGTTTCAAGTTTGACATTTACCATGCTCAGGGCAAATTCAACAGACAGCAGTTTGATGATATTTTTATTACAGAAAACAGGGCTTGACATATTTTCTTAGGAGACAGTTTGCATGAAATGTCAAACCATGTTTTCTGGAACCAATCAGGAAAGTATTTCAAAATGTTATCTCTTCATTATTTTTCTTTGACTGTGCAACTGACATGTGTAATTATTTTTTCTGTAAACATTTAATGAAGTCCTGCATAGGTGAAAGCTATTATCATACCAGTTTCTCTAAGAAGACTAGATTGTATTCCTCAGTCTCAGTCAGCAGCCAATCAGATGATAGGAACCCGCGCACTACATTTTGCACAGGTATACTGGGGAGCTGATAGCCCCGTTAGTAGAATTATAAGTCTCTTGAGTTACCCCTTTACTTGAAAACTGCTACTTACAAAACTTGCCTAGCTCTTATTTCCTTGAACTGGAAAAACATGTTTAAAAATAATATTTAGCTTTATGGTTTTGTTTGTAGGACATACAGAATAACAAATAAACAGTAAAGATCTAGATTTGCTGACAAAGCTGAACAGTCTGATAAGGGCTTTTAATGTACATTTATTTTCTAACATATCAAATGATTCTGAAAGTGGAAAGCAAAGGACCGTATCAGACTGACAGACTTCATTCACTCATATGCCTGGAAGGTGTAGCTTAAATACATCACGAAAACATACCTATATAATTTTGACCCCCACAAACCCCACTTTTATATAGTAAAACTGGGGTTTACAGGGGTATACATTATTTTCTTATTTCTGCTCAAAAACATAGATTGTGTCTACTCGTTAGAACCGCCTCGCTGAGGCAGTTCTAACGAGTACCCACAATCTATGTTTTGAGCAGAAGTATGAAAAATATCAGGATTTTTTATCTAAAAATTTTCATTTTTTGGTGGTAGAATTTTCAGTATATTTGAATAGGCATGTTTTTGTAATGATATGTGAATATACAAATAAATAGTGTTATGAAAAACAAGCTTGTGAAAATTGAATATTGCTATTTCAGGAATACTTGCTGATGAGCCATGAAATTACCTGTATGTTGACGTTTGGTGATAATATATTGTTAACTGGCTGTGCCAATGGTAGTATCATACAGTGGGATATAGAGAAATCTCAGGTTGATAAAGTGTGAGTAACAGGGGAAACAGTATTAACCATAAGTATTTCGGACAGGGGGAGCTCCATGGTGCTGCATGGTTGTGCCTCTGACTGCAGATCCAGAAGTTAAAGTTTGAATCCCAGCTCAGCCGCATACTTTGTTTCAAGATTGATCATGAAATCATTTCTATAGTCATTCATCACATTTTGCTGATTCAAGAAGGGCACTTGTCAGTTACTGCAAAAGTAGGTGAACAAGTACTGGGTAACTGCTTAGAGGACTAAGCCTGCCCAGGAAAAGTGTAAGTAAGTTAACTGACAATACGACCTTTATAGTGCTGACAGGGTTGTAAAACTTTAACTCAAACAAACATTTTGAACAGACTCATCCAAGAAGCATAGTTCTAGATAAGATGCATATTTAACCAAAAAAGTATTGGAGGGGCAGGGGGAGTGGGGTGAGGTTGTCCTAGATTTACCTTTTGTTTAACCTTTTTTCAAAGTTATATGTTACTTTTATTCATCAGTGGATTGCTTTCATATTTGGGAGGGATGAAGAGGAGGGCCAGTAGGCATGTCATGTGCAAGAGGGACAACTCTCACTTTCTTCATATGTACTTATTTCCCCTGACATCTGCGGTTTACCTTTTGGTTAGCCTTTTTGAAAAACTTGTCCATAATGCCATTAGGCATTTTTCTTGTTGTGGAATGATTAGAAAGAATGTTTATCTGCACCTATTCTAGAATATTGTTTGCTCAGGC
Organism: Anodontia alba; assembly: GCA_964016985.1. Taxonomy (NCBI): domain Eukaryota; kingdom Metazoa; phylum Mollusca; class Bivalvia; order Lucinida; family Lucinidae; genus Anodontia; species Anodontia alba. The sequence goes on from OZ024823.1 coordinate 120,058,755, forward strand.
ATGGCTGTCTGAATATGTAAGGTGAACACTTGCTACACTGAATAAATTAAGATACCCAGCCCACTTCTAATTTTCAGGCAATCAGATTACTTGATCCAGGTTGTTGATACAAATTCACATACTTAATGACAAACAGTGTAGATCCAGAGAAGCCAACTGATCTGGATCTACATTGTTTGTAAAGGCAGGACATATTGGGTTCAGCAGGACCACGTTAAAGAGTAAATTTGCATACATTTTTATGGTTGTATTTCTTTAGCTTCATAGATATACATTTTTATGGTTATATTTCTTTAGCTACATATGTATGAATTTTTATGTAGTACAATCAAATCTCAATAACTTGAACATCTTTGGGCCATGTAAATTTGTTCTAGACATTGGTAGTTTGAGCCACTGAGGGTAATCATAGCGTCAGGTCAGGAAGCACATGGATATAATTTAGGGATGTCATTTCAATCTTCTATATAATAATTGTATGTTATGTGTACTCATTAAAATCACCTTGATGAGGTGTTTCTGATGTCAAGTACGAACAACATTCATGATAAAAAAAGAAAATCTCCCTAAAATATCCATAAATATTTGCTTAGGGCTATCAAGAGAATTTTCTAGGGACTCAAAAACAAGTTCTAATTAGCCATGGTAAATGAGCCATCAGTGTTTGAGTCAATGAGGTTTTACTACATATAGAAGTAGGACAAAGTAATAATGAAAACAATCATAATTTTTTCAGGTTTGAGTTGCCAGGAGATGGAGATAAGGCTGTAAACTCACGTAATCAACATCGCCTGAATAAATCAAGTGAGAAGAAGGTTCATTCTATGAAAATATTGGTGCACAAAACACGCAAACTCGATCCCGCATTTATTAAGTAAGTATTGCACACACAATTGTTTGAGGGTATAAATATACATAGTGCAAAAATATATTTTAAGGGTTAATTACTCACTCCTATAATTCAGGGATCAAGCTACAGGGCGACTGGGGCGAAATAGTCGCCCTAGAGGGCTCAAAGTCACCCTGGGAAGCCCAGAGGGCGACAACAACTTCACCCTCCATTTTTGCAACTTTAGAAAAAGCTAGTACTTGTGCAAAACGAACTTTTTGTTGGGAGAAATTCAGTGAAAAATGAGCAAACCTGCAAAGGTAAAAATCTGTTGAAAAATGTTGTTAGATGTATCAGAAATGCCACTGAATGAAAGTCAGATGTGATTTAACAAGTTTTGGAGGAAAACTGTTTGCATATTAAGTGACCAAAAGATCGTTTTCATCAATGTCATTAGTTTTCGTGGGTGTCCGTTTTTTCATAAATGAACCATTTACGTGCTGAAAATTGGCCAGAAACAGCATTAAAAGTGCAAAAAAACTAAGTTTAGAAGTTGGCAGACACTTTAGTTTAACAAATTTATTATTATCATTATGTTTATAGCTTACTTACCAAGCCACAGACCTTGACGTTTTGACTGTATCTACTCAAAAGAATTGTCAATTTCCAAAAAGATATGAATGAACTTATGTGTCCAGATATAATGTATTTGCCCTACTCATGTCTGTGTTACTTTGCATCATTTAATTGGTTTAGAAGTAAGAATGAACAGGTCTACAGTAAAATTTGTTTCCTTCTTTGTTAATTCCCAAGACAGTCTGGTAAAAATTCCCAAGACAATGCAGTAAAGTGAGTAGAGAGTCCTAAATTGTCGAGCTTTCAGTAAGGTGATAGGTGAACCGAGTCTTGACTTCTCCCTCATCCTATAAAACTTCTCCCTGTTTTGTCTGGAGGGAGAAGTCACTTCTCCCTAAATTTCTGAGCCAGCTTGATCCCTGCTATATGATATCTTTTGGTTGAATATGCAAAAAGTACTTTAAATTTTGTAATCAGAACAAGTGATCAGTGTATTCAAACTAATATTGAAATATTTAGCATCATATTTATTTGATTAGAGAGGTTCTGTAGTTTAGAGCATTCGACTGCACTGCTGAAAGTTGCAGGTTTTAGCTCAGCTCAGAGCATTAACTGAAAAAAACAACAACTCTGATTCACCTAGCAGTGAATTAGTACCCTTTTGGAGAATATTGACGGTAGTGAAAAAGAGAGGATTGGGTCCCACCTTTCATATTTTGTAGCCTAAGGCTTAGTGGACTCTAATTCCCACTGCCACTACAGCTATGAGGCTATGGGACACCTTTATATGAGTGCATTAATATAGGGATGCTTTGAACAACTGGCCATGGGCTGTGGAATATATTTGAGCCACTCTGTATGAAAATGTGCTTCCATTACGAAAACACACCTATTCAAATACATGTATATAGAAAATTTCACCTCCAAAAACTGAAAATTTTCAGATAAAAAGCTCTGATATTTTTCATATTTCTGCTCAAAACATAGATTGTGAGTACTCACTAGAACTGCCTCGCCAAGGTGGTTCTAACGAGTACCCATAATTTATGTTTTTGAGCAAAAATAAGAAAAATAATGTATAACCCTGTAAACCCCAGTTTTACTATATAAAAGTGGGGTTTAAGGGGGTCAAAATTATATAAGCATGTTTTCGTGATGTCCAGGGCATGTGCAGTGTAGCTGCATCCATGTGGTTTGATCAGTGCCTTCACTGTCTGCTCATAGAGTCACTTGATACAGTAGAATGTATTGATGTATAGCAAAGTCCCTTATCAGTCTGTGCAGTTTTGCTGGCTGATCTGGTTCTGTACTGTTCATGCTCAGAAGATAAAGTTCCAGGTATCTAGATAAGAGGGGTTTCGGAAAAATATTCTTATTGTTTCTCCACCTAAAACATATACAGACAACCCTCTTTATATCGACACTCGATACAATGACAAATTTGTTATAATGACAATTTGACTGTCCCGAAACCTTTGCTTAAGAGGTAGCAATTAGTCACAAATTATGCAAGAATTTTGTATTTGATACTTTAAAGAAACATATGTTTTGGATATTTGTTAGAATTGCCTCAGTGAGGCAATTCTAACAAATATCCAAAACATATGTTCTATGAGGACATCAGAACGAAACAAGACCTTTCTCACATATCAGTCTGCTCATTAAGTATTATGTACAACAGCAAATTCATTTTAATGGCAATGTCTTTGGGAATAAATATTGTCATTGTAACAAGGGTTCACTGTATTGTGGTTACTCATTAGAAGCAGCTCACTGAGGTGCTTCTGTTGAGTACCCATAAAATACATTTTCATGGAGAAATAGGAAAAAATATCAATATATTTGGACGGGTTTATAAATTTTAGATTTTTCACATGCAAGAGAGACAACTCTTACTTTCTTTGTTACTTAAAAAACCCATCCATAATGCCGTTAGGCGTTTTTCTTGTTTGTTATAAAATAGTGTATAGACCTATGATTTTTCACAGCAGAGCTCATTATTTCAGGAAGCATATGTCAGTTCTAGACAGTTTGAAGGATGATGATGGTGATAAAGGAAGTACCACCCAGAGAAGCCATACTGGTACTTCATCTGTTAAGAAAGTTACATCAGAGGTATGGTCAGACACTGAACCAGTCAAATATTGGACTGCTCAGCTTCATGATTACTTTACTATAGCTCAAGATAAATCACATTCTTCCTTCATGATTAAATAAACTAAGGCACTTCTAACAAGACTACACACCATAAGTTTTTATTGGGTACCATATTTATCCTAATTACCTCACCCTGCACTTAGGTTTTTTCAAAATTACTGATAAAACTTGTAGTTGAATATGTATCTACCTACTAAAAGTATGCTTTAAAAACACGGTCAGCAAATGACTTATCTAATGCTGTTATGCGATGTTTTTGTGTTGTTTTTTTTTCTGATTTTCTTTATGAAAGCATATGTTGTGGGTACTCATTTGAATTGCATCAACAAATTGATGCAATTCAAATGGGAACCCACAACATATATATAAAGAAGTAGACAAAAAAGTACACTGGCTTTAACCTGAAGACTACAGAATTGCTTGATTGTGCACTTTTAGGGGTATGTGTGGTAATTAGGTCAAATATGGTAATAAGAAAAAATGTTTATCGGGATACTGGTCTTAACTGGAGGTATGTTTGCTTTTGATGAGAGAGCATTCAGATAAATTATATTTTTATTTCTTCAAGAAAGCAAATTCCAATACTCAATTTAATTACCATGCTGAGGCAATTGTAATGAGTAACAGCAATGTATGTTAATTGCTTCCATGGAGAACTGAGAAATATCAACACTCTTTGTTTTGAAAAAGCATCATAGCAAGAGCTTGGCAGAATTTTCAGAGTTATGAGACTGTACCACATTACTTTAAAACAAGATAAGCTCCAAAATGATAGCTTGCAATTTGCCATATCCCAGTCTTGACCAGTCTGTGTATTCATTCTGTTTTTTCAAGTTTTTCACTCCTCAAGCCCAGTGCTGTTGTGTTTTTATAAACTGGTTTGGAGGAAAGTTTTGAAAAATGTTATTGCAGCTGAAATGAAAATACATGTAATAATAAAAGTGACAGCAAGCTTCAGTCCACTCAAAAATTGTTTTAAGTTGAAATACATGTGAAAATTGGTATTTTTTTTCCCTAGAAGATGATAAGTTCGAATGAGCTTGGCCATGGGAAAGTATATCTTTGGGACATATGCAAACAGTAAAGGCCTAGATCAGCCTGCACATCCAGGCAGTCTGATCAGGGTCCTTGCTGTGCTCTTACAGAATCATGTCAGGCAATTCTTTTCTGAATATTTTTAGTATAAATACACAGTATGTAATAACCCTAAGTATTTGGACAGATAGGCCTTTGCAAACAGTATGGACTCAGATAAGACATCGCAGAATGCGGCATCTGATCAGGGTCTTCACTGTTTGCCATACATACAGCAATATTTTAGACACATCAAGAGGTAGTAGAATGGACTATTTCAAATTTAATGACAAGTATGGTAAGTAGATAAGGTGTCTCAATACTTAGGGTAGATTTGGTGTCATTACCATTTTTATCTTTGTAGGATGAGAAGGAAGGAGACAAAGAAGGAGGTGCAGAAAAGGCTGAACAAGATACAGAAGAAAAAGAAGCAGCTGAAGTTAAAGATGGTACCATTTTTACTCTTAAGTATTAGGACTGATAGACCTAAGCAAATGTATATACATATACACCACAACCTCTTTATAACACTTATTGGGGTCCATAGCATAAACCATGTTAGTTAAACAACAGTGTTATATCCAAACAAAAATATATAGATTATATTGAAAAAATGACCATAAATGTCATTTTTCAGTATATAATCTATACATTTTTGGGATCCATCTTTGAATCGTGTTATATCCAAAACTGTTTTATAACGAACTGTGTTATAAAGAGGTTGAAGTGTATAATTAAGCAGCACTTTGGGGTTGCAAGTTTGAGTCCAAGCTCGGCCACATAACTTTCATGGAGATTGATCATAAAATCATTTCTAGTCATTCTCCCCCTTCCCCTGATTCAAGAAGTGCAGTTGTCAGTTACTGGTGAAACTATGTATACAAAGTTCTGGTTAAATTACTTATAGAATTAAGCCTGCCCAGGAAAAGTGTATGTGGGTTAGCTGACCGGCTCAACATGACCTTACCGGTGTTGACTGGACTGTAAAATTCCAAATCAAACAAACAAACAGCATTTTGGGAATCCAGAAAAATGGCTGCAATAAGAAGGTGGCTGTTGTTGAGAGTGACCCTTCTAAGAGATGCTACCAAAGTTTTGTTTTAAGAGAAAATAAAGCCTAGCATTACATGTGAAATACAAAACCTTATTTTCTTCAAAAATCTATAAAAAAATATTTAGAATGTGGTCTGCAACAATTTTGAATGAATTTTCCTTAAAGATTAAAACTGTGGTAGTGTTAAAATTGTGCTAGTACTACCAGTAGAATAAACTTGACATGTACAAACAGTGTATACCCTGATCAGATACTGCATTATTTGGCTTCTGGTCTGGATCTACACAGTTCGCCAATATCTCTGTTTTTGAGAAGCAAGGCAAAAATGGATTTTTGCCTAGATGCTGCCTATATGTGGGCCCCATCAAGCAAAACAGTGCTTTCAGACATGTACAAAATGCAGATTCCGATCATCCTGTACATGCCCAAAGTATCATCCAGGCCTTTACCATTATGAAAACAAGCTTATTCAAATATATAGAAAATTTTACCATCAAAAATGAAAATTTTCAGATAAAAGATTCTGATACTTTTCATATATCTGCTCAAAACATAGATTATGGGTACTTGTTAGAACCGCCTCACCGAGGCAGTTCTAACAAGTACCCACAATCTATGTTTTTGAGCAGAAATGAGAAAAGTAATGCATACCACTGTAAACCCCAGTTTTACCGTATAAAAGTGGGGTTTAAGGGGGTCAAAATTATATAGGAATGTTTTCGTGATGTCTCCATTCTGTGGTATCCAATGATTCTGTTAGCAGATGCCCAGTCTGATCTGGGCCTTTGCTGTCTGCACATGACCCAAAGGGCACATTTTCATTTGGTGGGGATCAGCTAATGATGGCTTTCCTGACATTTTGACAGAAAAATCTGATGATGAAGAAGAAAAAAAGGATGACGAGAAGAGTTATCATGAAGAAAGTGACGAAAATCCCGATGCTGTACGAGAACGGGAGGATGCTGCTAAATATATTGTAGAAACATATGCCCCAGTTATTGTAACAGTACATCAAGATAGTTATATCAGGTTCTGGACTATGGAGGTATGTTCTGTTGTGGCATTTTTATACCCCTGGCAAACAGTGTTTGTGGGGGAGGGTGGGCACTGTTTTGATTGTGCATATGTCCCTCTGTCTATCCATTACATTTTTTTTGTTTCTTCATATATGGCTAAATAATTTATCAGAAGGCAATCGGTACATTGAAGGAGGTATCCAAAAAGCACTGCTTATTAACACTTATGAAACATTTACCAGAAAATATGTTCATTTTGCATATGTGATACTAGCATGGCTTTGAAGCACATATCACTCTTGTGGAGCACAAAAGGTGTGATAATGGGTCATGTGGGTGATACAGCTTTTTTGCTAGGGCAAAAAACCCATATCACCAGGTCACATGGGTGATTTGGCTTTTTTGCCTGAGCAAAAAACCCATATCACCACATTCGGAGCACTCGGCAGTCTTGCCTTTGACTCTTCATACGATATCAAATAGGCAAACTTGTCAGAAAGAAAAATGAATGATAAACAGATTATGATATGGCAATTTTCATATCATAGTCTCTATTTATTGTTTGTTTTGTCTACACTGTCTGAGCTCTGTAGCAAGAAAACATACCTTGAGCCCCCACCTAAGACAGATTAGCCAGCACATCTTCAGAGTCTGTAAAGTGTTTTGATAGCCAAAGGTTCTTTCTTCCGGTGGATAGCAAAGTCTTCACTGTACTTACATGTCCAAAGGAATATTTTCTCACATTGATTTTCAGTTTTTGCATTGCCTTGGGAAGAGTTTTTTTTTACATGCCAAATGTGAATAGGCAAAATCCATGTAAGTCTGTGTATCTGGCCTGGATCATTTGTGTGCAGAATCACTAGTTGTTGTAGAATTTATTTTATTGTTAGCGGTGAAATCAATGTATATCTGGTGAAAATAAAAGTGGTATCAATCACTAGTGAAATGATTTCGTATCATTTCACTATAATGACTGATACGATTTATATTTTCACACCTCCTTTGGGCGACTTCGGTTTTCTTCATTGTTTCAGATGTGGATCTTACCTCCACTTCAGATTTTTGAACACCTCTAACTTCTTTGTTTCTTAACTAAAGTATCAAGTGTTGGTATGCATTTTCTTAGTTAGAATGTAAGGAACATTTTGGTATCAAAATTATTTCGATTTGCTGATTTTTTTTTTTTTTTTTTGTCGTCTCTCCAGCGTTTCACATGTTAAGCACTGAGCGTCGACGCCATGACGTTCATGTTTTGTTTGGTGACGTTATTTATGACGTCAGAAACGCGCATTGGCATGTAAACAAAAAAATAAAAAGAAAATTTACTCTTTTTCAGTGAATACCATAAAAATTTTTTATCTCAGGTAATGAAAACATTCAAATTTTCACTCGTGTTTCGCACTCGTGAAAATACTGATGATTTCATTACACCCGATGACAATATTTATGGTATTCACAGCAAAAGACTAAATATCCTCTATATATTGTTGAACAACAAATGCCCTACTCATATAGGATGTAGGCCCAGAGACATTGTTTCTTTTAAATTAACATTTAGGCAACTGCAAACAAATATTTAAAATTGTTTTTATACCCCACCACACATTAGTGCTGGGCCCAGTTGTTCAAAGCAAACGATGTTGTTAGTTAACGATTCGTTAAAATTTACATCGAGCGATACGCAAATATGCTGAAATTTTTTGCTGAAAAAATGTGAGTAGCTTTTGCAGTGCAAAAGCTACTCACATTTTTCAGCAAAAAAATATCAGAATACTGTATATTGAATCCGCTAAAACAGTTAATGAAATGACCCTTAACGAGCTTGTTAAGCTAACAACGCTTTGAACAACTGAGCCCTGGATTATTATGTTACATCATGCAGATGTCCATCCATCTGTTCATCTGTCTGTCTGCTAGTGCTGTATTTCCAAAATCTGACTTGATGTGTTTTTTTTGTTTTTTTGTCTTTTAATTTTCTTGAAGCTTTGCATAGGCATTGATATTGGGGAGGAGTGGCTTGGGATTGTAAATGATGAAATTTTGTTAAGTCTCAACTGAGTTGTAGCTCTTGGTGACATATAGTTTCATTTCAATTCAGTATCTTGAAAACAAATGAAATTTTTTTTTTTAAATTTCCTGAACACATTGATATTGACAACATCTAGATTGTGATTGAAATCAGTCCAAGCTCTGGGCATATCTGATTTATTTTTGCTGAACTCATTAGATACATAGGAATTAAAAATATAAAAGTTAAAATACCTTATTTTGGAGACAAATAGCAAAGGAAAATTTATACTTGCAAACTGATTATATGGTACAATTATTCATATATTGTCATTTTCTTATATGCACATACACCTTTATTCTAGGGTCATGTGTTGAGAGAAATTACAGCAATTACTCGTCGTCAAGGAACAGCAGTGACGGCAGTGTGCCATGATGCAGATTGTAATATAATAGTTACAGGAGATCACAGTAAGTCTAATACCATATTTACCCTAAATATTTGGGTGGGTGGTACGCCTACCCTGATGAATCCTTCAGAGGGTTGGCCCTACCATCATTGCCTTTTGATAGAAAGCTTCTTGCCTTGCTTGAAGCAAGCTCTGGGATTGGGACTTGTTTCTAAACTATCTCCGATCTTCTTTTCTCACCATATCCCGGGGAGACAGCTTAACATGACTGGAATATTTTTGAGAGTGTTGTTAAACCTCAACTCAAACAAGATCCTAAGTATTTGGACCGAAAGGCTTGAGTAAAAGTGCAGACCCAGACCAGACAGTGCAGAATAAGTTAGTAAAATGGACTTGTTCTAAATTTAGGATAAGTGTACATGTCAAGGCAGCTTAAATATTTAGGCCAAAAAGTTATTACAGAAATGTCCGTTATACTTCAAGAATTTGATTGAAACTACCTTTAAACAGATTTGGTTTAAGTGAAATTAACACTTTCAAGCTTGCAGACCACACCATTTTTTTGCAAACAGTGTAGATCCTGATTAGATGGCTCATTATGAGCCATCTCATCAGGATCTGCACTGTTTGCCAGTCGGTTTTAATCTTTAACTGAGACCAATATTTTGAACAATGGTTCTGACCCGATTCAGAGATGGAAAAGTCCACTTTTGAAACTCTGGGATGAAAGGGTTAAAATCCAGTGGCAGGGAGTCATGTTTTATGATATTTCTGTTTTGAAACTTTATTATCTGTAATATTTATATAATTGTAATCTACATCCCTAAAGATGATTGCAATCCTTTAAATTTATTTTGACATCCATCAGACAGGGTTTTGGAATTATCATATTTTATGACTTATCCATGGATAAGTAAATCATCAAAATCCACTTGTCCAACGAAGATTTACTTCCTGAAAACTGACATTTTTTGCTGTTTCTCCAACAAAACATATGTTTTCTTTGAAAAATAAGAAAAATGTATATCTCATAATCTGGATATTCTTAGCTAGAGCTATGAAGTCCTTTGTCCCAGGATAAGTAAAATTGGGAAATTGGACAAGTTGCACAAGTCAGGCATGGTATTTCCACAGTCCTATGTTTAGTAAATATTGACATAAGGTGTTTTAAGTTAATGTGTTCAGTGCTCATAGTTCTATTCTGCACCAAATTATAACTCCATTTCTGTTATTCTTTCAAACTATAGAGGGTTATCTGACACTTTGGGATGTTGGGAAGTTTTTGAAGAATCCAATCTCCGAGGAGCAAGACCTGGTGAAACAAGTAATGTGCTGGAGAGCTCACCTCACAAAAGTTGTTTCCCTTACCTATGTGGACTCGCTGAAGGCAATATTGTCAGGATCTACTGATGGATCTGCCAGGTAGTGTATAAGTTACCTACTGTCATTACCTTTTGATGAGGCCAAATAAAAAATATGTATGCTTAGGGTAACATAGGGAATAAAGTAGGTAGGGATTTTTTTTTATTATTTTTACATAGGTTTATAGTATAGTTACCAAATATATTTGGAGTCTGCATCATAATTCACATAAAATTTGATGAAGTTTGTATGGCTACCCTTTAATGTGTGTAAAAAGTACTAATTGAATGGCCAACAGTGTAGACCATGCTTGGTTACCCTAAATACACACTTTTTGTTTGGTCTAACATACACTAGAGGACAACTTGCAACTGATATTTAGTTTAAACATCTTTTATTGGTACAAATACAGATACAATATATAGCAACATGAACATATTTAAAATGGGATTCAGAAAAAAAAAATGCTGAGTCTTTATCCCCAGATCTTTGGGAAAAAAGGGAATTCTCTTTATAGCATGGGTATGTGTTTTTCTGGAAATCCCAGGCGCGCTTTTGGTTGAAAATGAAAAGGTGATATTTGATTGGTTGCTGTTCTTATGTACTACCTAAAGGGGATATTTTAGCTGTATTCTGGATGAAAAATATGTGTGGTCTACACAGATAATTATGGTAAAAGAAGCAATTTTACTCTATCCTATATCTTATGCAGAACTCCAGATAAGACATGTTATTCAATGGAAAATTATTGATATTTTTCTTTCTCCAAGAAAACATGTTGTGGTATGCATTAGAAGCACCTCTGTGAGGTGCTTCTAATGAGTTCCCACAACATATATTTTCTTGAAGAAATAAGAAAAATCTTTATCTGGATACTCCAAAGTTATAATGGTATGAGTTGCCTGATAGAGGAAAACCAACTCTGTCCTGTATGATACTCAGAGCTCCATTCAAGGCACACTATTCAACAAAACGTTATTGATATTTTTCTTATTTCTCCAACAAAACATACGTTGTGGGTACTCATTAGAAGTGCCTTTCAGAGGCACATCTAATGGGTACACACAACATTTCTGAAACACTTCTAGTGAGTACCCAAAATATAGTTTTCATGCAGAAATAAGAAAAAATCTTTGCAAGGATATGCCTCTTGTCTAGAGCTAAAATGTTGACCTCGAGGCCCTAGACTAGTTTGCTTAACTGAGCTGCCTAGTCAGGACCTTCTCTGTTTACACATACATGTGTTGAATTTTATATTTGAGGTCGAGAAAAAATATGCATTATGTCTCTTGAAGAATCTATTAAAAAATCCATATACATGTATTATATTAGTGACTGGTAAAGACTGATCAGATCTGATCAGATGCAAGCTGATCTGATTCTACACTGGTTTGTTTCTTTTTGGAGAGCTGACCTACTCTATGCCTAGAATTTTTCTCTGGTATAAATGGACAAATTTTCTTTAGCAGTACCAGTGTTGATGTGACAAATTTTCTTTAGCAGTACCAGTGTTGATGTGATCCTTCAATAGAAGTAGTGATCTTTGATGATTTCAAAATTATTCTGAAGCAAATTTGTGTTACTGTTAATGTACTTTTTGTACCACATATTACTGACAAAGCTCGAGGTAATGCAATAATTGTGGCTGTAAGTTTGGTAAGAAAATACACTATTCTTTGTATGTGTATATTTCCAGAGTGTGGTGGGGTAGAAAGGGCAGGTTTATAGGTTTCTTCAGTCAGCACAGACCTTTCAACTTTCCTACATCAGAGGAGAAGGCAGGCACACCCTCATTACCATATGATATTACTGAGGTACGCTTATTTTTAGGTGAATGCATTCACCTGAGTGCGAGATTTGCTGCTATTTGTAAAAGGAGACAAATTTAATAGGTAGAAAGTTGCCCCCCCTCCCCCCTAGTATTTGAAACCTTTCAAAACTGGAAGCTGTTCTTAAAGGAAAGAATTTGCTCCTAATGGGAGCAAATTCTTTCCTTTAAGAATAGCCTCAGTGGGACAGGAAGCAAATTTTTTTGTTGCTAGATTTTTATCCCTTGAAGGTATATCTATTTCCCACAGTCTATTTTGTTATTTGGCCCTTTTGATGAGAAGAATTTCCTTTTGGCATATGTTAGTAGTGATATCCTGCATATGGCCTTCTCTCTTCATTCTTTAGGTTCTTGCCCCCACCCCCCTCCCCTTAGTATTTGAAACCTTTCAAAACTGGAAGCTGTTCTTAGAGGAAAGAATTTGCTCCTAAAGGGAGCAAATTCTTTCCTTTAAGAATAGCCTCAGTGAGACAGGAAGCAAATTTAAATCTTTTTGCTAGATTTTTATCCCTTGAAGGTATATCTATTTCCCACAGTCTATTTTCTTATTTGGCCCTTTTGATGAGAAGGATTTCCTTTTGGCATATGTCAGTAGTGATATCCTGCATTTCTGTTTTATTCAGACAGGCCTTCTCTCTTCATTCTTTAGGTTCTTGAAAATCAGATATTATATTTTTACAGACATATTTCCAAAACATACTTTATTGGCATAATTTACATACTGTACTTACCCTAAGTGTTTAGATTGACAGATTGTGTTGTTTAATCAGGTCCTACACTGTTTGCTATTTTTCAAGCAATATTTAGACATATAAACCAAGTCATATAGACATGGCCAAATTTTAAGACAAATATGGTAAGGAGGTGATAAAAGATGCCCAGATACCAGGAGAAAATGTGATATCTGCACTATTATTGATTTTTTATTTTTTTTATTTTTTAATATACATAAAAAATAGGTGCCTTTATGAGTTCTATTTGCCTTTGCAACATGTGTACTAAGGCAAATAGAACTCTTGGTTTCCTGAGACGAAATCATTGTCATTGTCCTCAGGATGTAAAAGAGGCAGCATATAGGGGATTTGTTCGCCCCATTTTGGAATATGGCAGCTGTGTTTGAGATCCCCAAGGCATGGTTCTTCAACAAGAAATCGAAAAAGTTCAGAATAGGGCTGCTAGGTTTGTAACTAGCAATAATTGTTTTAAAATGGGAGTATGACTGGAATACTGGAAAAACTAAAATGGGAGTCTCTCAAGAAAAGGAGGAGAGACAGCAGACTGATTCTTTTGTACAAAGGTCTAAAGGGTGCTGCCAGCATTCCAACAGGTGATCTTATACCCCAATTAGGCACTGTAGAAATCATCACTCATTGACTTTTCAGACCCCCAGCTGCAAGAACTGACATTTACAAGGGCTCATTCTTCCCTCAAACAATCAGAGATTGGAATGTCCTACCAGAGTCGATCATTACCTCTGTTGAAGGTACAGAGGATGGTATGGCTAGGTTTACCTCTGGTGAGAGCTAGGGACTAACTTCCCTTATCACAGGTCCTGGTGAATGAATGTCATTAGACATATCAACAGTAAAAATTCTGATTCTGATGAGAAATATGCATGATTTCATTAGAAGTTTAGGAGGCATGGAATAACATTACGAAAACAAGCCTATTCAAATATACTGAAAATTTTACAACCGACAAAAGGAGAATTTTCAGATAAAAATTCTAATATTTTTCATATTTCTGCTCAAAACATAGATTGTGGGTACTCGTTAGAACCGCCTCGCCGAGGTGGTTCTAACGAGTACCCATAATCTATGTTTTTTAGCAGAAATAAGGAAAATAATGTATACCCCTGTAAACCCCAGTTTTACTATATAAAAGTGGGGTTGAAGGGGATCAAAATTATATAGGCGTGTTTTCGTAATGAACAGACATACTATACATATTACATATTCTTGCAATATGTTCATAATTGGATATTTTCCCATTCAAAAATTTTCCATTTAGTAAAAGGCTATAGTTTTATCTTTGCATATAGCATAAAGTTCCATGTCTTGTCTTGGTTTAGTTTTGTTTCTGGTCTATTTACAGGGTCCTTTAGCTCCAGTGAAAACCAAAAGTGCTATTCAGAAAATACGACCAATACAGAAATATGAGTATCCGCTTATCTTTGATGAAGAGAGGTGAGTAATGATTGATATTATAGAAAAAGAAAAAATGCTTGTTTAATTAGCAGCAAGTGGTATTTTAAAACATTTTTCCTTTTTTTCCACAGGGAGGAAGACTTGACCTTTCATTGACAAATTGAATGAAAAGTCAAGCCTTATTTTCAAAATTTAAGAAAAATTCACAAATCTTAGTATTTTGTCTATAGAGTGTAAAATATTAGATAATTCAATACAAATTTGGTTTTATTGTAGCAATATGTTTTTAATCACATGATAAATTGGTTGAAACAAATTACACAACTGATTGTGTGTGCATAAGTATTTTGTCTATAGAGTGTAAAATATTAGATAATTCAATACAAATGTGGTTTTATTGTAGCAATATTTTTTAATCACATGATAAATTGGTTGAAACGAATTACACAACTGATTGTGTGTGCATAACAAGAATAAACAAGACTGGGGATGAAAGTTTGGATAAAAATCAGGCAGATACTATTAAGAATTTACATTGATTCCATATGAAGAGTCCCAATGAAACCAAGAATCCAATGTTCATCCTTTCATGTGTTCCTTGTTTCCAGCGCAACCTTTATAGATTTTATTTATTCAAGTTAATAAACCCATTGTAGACTGAATGAACTCCCCCACACTATATATTGGAAGAATTTAATTTCGATTTTGGGTATCATATGCCATGTTTTTCTCTTAGAGAATTTGACCTCCACTAACCTGACTATTACTATATCAAAGTCAGGTTAGTGGGGTATTGCTTTCTCATATGTTTATGAAGACTGGCCATAAAACTCCACCTAGTGGCAAATAAAATGAAGCTCTGTTATGCAATTAATTAAGTAATACTGATAAGACAGTTGATCATAAAATTCTTAAATATAAAACACAATGAAGAAGCTCAAAACCAATACCAAAATCTACATCTGCATCAAAAAATAATCAAATTACAAATTCTAAATGGTTTCCTATGTTAAAAAATAAAGATTTTAAGACTATATTTTGCAGTGCAGGAAACCAGTGTTATCAGAGAAAAGTAGTTCCCCAGGTAAATCTGGTAATACCACCTGTTGTGAACAGACTCATTAGTGTAGGAGAGTTGAGGGCAGTAGCCATAAAACATCTGGTTGAATTATCAGTTGAGCATGGATTTTTTTGCCACTTTTTTTCTATTAGAGAGAAAAACTTGTCATGGTCAGGCTATGTGATTTATATATTTCGAAAGAAAAATGGTGGAGCTATTTGCAAACAGTGGAGACCCTGATCAGACGATGCATTCTGCAGCATTTGATCTGGGTCTGCACTGTTTGCCAATTACCCTTTTAGGGGTCTCCAGACTACAATGGATTAAGAAATTCAAAGAGTCCTAATACCTGGTACCAGACTGTATAGAATTTCACTGATGAAAAATCTGAATCAAAAGATGCAAAAACAAACCAGTGTGATGGGTAAGACTCCTGTTCTACCTACTTACTGTTCTTACAATTCCAGATGGCAACCTTTTAAAAGGTCAGCTTACTTGAAAAGTGAGGCAGAGAGAAAGAAAGCTCAACCTGAAGACAAGAAATTCTTTGAGGCTCTTATTAAACCAAAGGTTAGTTGTTTGCTCCGCTAAAACTGCACATATTTGTTGTGCTAATAACAAGACAAAAGATACTGCCAGAGGAGTGATGGGTGAGAGGGATGTGGAAGTGTAATGGGGTAAGGGGTGTGAGTGATTGTATAATTTCTTCTTTAATGATAAAAAGACTTATTAAGTTTACTTTCACTGAATATCTATTGCTACTAGTGTTCTAAAATGAAAAAGAGTTATGGATGATACCATCTGTATAGTAAGGACCCCATAGAATACATATAGCAAAGCTCAGTGACCTGACCAGAGGCTGAAGATGTGCAGGCTGTCTGATAATGATGATGATGATGATGATTATGATAGGCTGAAGATGTGCAGGCTTGCTGAAGATGTGCAGGCTGTCTTTGTTGTTGATAGTAATGATGATGATGATGATCATTATCATCTTCATCATCTGTCAGCTTCAGATTCTAGCAGCGATCTTTTCATGTCAATATTTGAATGAAAAGGGTCCTCTATGTGCCTTAGATACAATATTTAGACCTAGAGACCATGTAATGTTGAGAATTTAATCTTGTCCTTTGAGGAAAGGTTCAAGAGAGTACAGTGGTGCACTTGTACTACATAAGTACCTTTAAAATAAGGTTTCTCTCACTGCTGAAGTTCTAAAAAGAGCACTTTGTCAGCTTGGGCATACATACTGAAGTGAGCTATTCTGACCTATGTTGGCCTCTTGTTATATCCCACCCCATCCCCTGCTGTGTGTTTGTGGGGGGTATACTGTTTTCACATTGTCTGTCCATATGTCCATCGGTCTGTTACATTTTGATCTTTGCAGGGGTATCTATGTCCATATGTCCATCATTCTGTTACATTTTGATCCTTGTGGAGGTATCTAATAAACACTGCCTATTGACCTTTCTTGTTCATAATAAGACAAGCACACAGTGGATGTTGCAATTCTATTATAGATGTATTTCTTTATTCTAGGCATACAACTATCATCTTGAAGGTGTTGCCCCGGGGAGGAAGAGAGATGGAGCTGTTTTTAGAGCTCTTCCTGTCTATAGGGTAGGTATATTCTTCAGTTATCACTGTTATTTTATGTGCATTATCCCTGGTCCTGCTGAACCTGGATATACCCTGCCTTTCCAAACAGTGTAGATCCAGATCAGTTGGCTTCTTCAGAAGCCAACTGATCTGGATGTGCTCTGTTTGCAATTAAGTATGTGAATTTGTATCAAAATCCTGGATGAAGTAATTTGTTGGCTGAAAATTAAAAGTGGACATGGCATCTTAATTTATTCAGCATGACAAGGGTTAATGGATATGAGCTATGTCACAAGGAAATGGCTCTTCAAACTTTTCTTCAAATCAGATTTTCAGTGTGTATGCGCAGCCCCTTAGCAAGGCTACATGTCTATTTCTCTGGCTGAAATTACCCCTTGCTCGACTGTTTATGTGAGCAAAAAGTATAGGATCTGGCAAGATGCACAGTTTCGTCAGAACCTTTGCTGTTGACATAGGCTATAATGGGTCTTTTCCCGAGACTTGCCTCAGGTTGTTAGCACATATCATCATTATAAATAGTAATTACAGTCGACTCTCGTTATCTCGAAATCCAAGGGACTCTGTGAAATACTTTGAGATATCCATACCTCGAGATATCAGATTTGCAGAATTGAGGAAAAAATAATTCGAATAACCACATTTTACAAATATATATGTAAATGGACTCTTGAAGTTAGAGATATATTGAAAATATTGTGGAAAAGAGGAGAAATTGCTCCTTAGGAGGAAAAGACGAGAAATTGCTCCTTAGGAGCAATTTCTCCTCTTTTCCACAATATTTTGTTACCTGTTGTTAGATTTTCTTGTTTAGGCAAGGACCAGAATTTCACTTCGAGATAAGTGGTTATTCGAGATAAGCGAGGTCGAGATAACGAGAGTCAACTATAGTATTTATAACCCACCCCTCACGTACCACTCCCATCCCCCACCCACCTTAAACAGAGTTTGAGGCTGGGTTTACAGGAGTTATCATGCCATCTGTCTGTTGGTCCATCTGTCAAAATTTGCAGTGAACAATTTCCACAATCTGTTAACCCATTGAAGACTGGAGACCTCTAAATGGGTAACTGGCAAACAGTGCAGACCCAGATCATATGCTGCAGAATGTGATGTCTGATCAGGGTCTCCACTGTTTGCAAATAGTTCAACCATTTTGTCTTTAGGAATATCTACATTGTATAGCCTTACATATCTAAAATCAAAAATGGACTCTTCCAATATATAGTTATACAGTCTGTAATGGGTTAAGGGGAATAGACACACTTTAAGGGTGTGTGTGTTGGGGGTGGGGTTCCGGAGGGGGGGGGGTTAGAGCAATACAGTCAAAATTGTTTTGGCTTCCTTCTGAATATGAGTGTACTCTTAGACTTACAGTGTAGACCCTTTCCAGAAGGATTTTTTTTTTTATAGAAAATCAAAAAGAAAGTCATAAAAGTTGTCTTCCTGGAGTAAAATGGCAGAAAATATACCAGGCATATCCAGTCCCCTTAAAGTTTCATTAAACTGCACAGAAATTATCAACATGATGAGTGAGTAGCAGTATATAATGTTAACCCTTGCTGAATAAATTAAGCTGCCCTACCTACTTACTTCTAATTTTCAGCCAATCAGATTACTTGATGCGGGTTGTTGATACAAATTTTCATAATGACAAACAGGGCAGATCCAGATCAGTTGGTGTCTACAGAAGCCAACTGATCTGGATCTACACTGTTTGCAAAGACTGGGTATATATAGGTTCAGCAGGACTAGGGTTAAAATTCTAGCAGTTATCAGCCTTTGGCACTTACAAAGGGGTGCTATAGGGATTTTCTCACCTCAGGCAGTGGTTCTACTTTGATCTCGAATTTTGATATTTAATTTAAGGGGAATGGATACATTTCAGGGAAGTCAACTTAGTTAAAATATATTATTTCTGCCTCCCTTATGGAAAGGGGTCTACTTTAAAAGACATTACGAAAACAAGCCTATACAAATATACTGAAAATTTCACAACCGAAAAATGAAAACTTTTCAGATAAAAATTCTGATATTTTTTCATATTTCGGCGAGGCAGTTCTAACAAGTACCCACAATCTATGTTTTCGAGCAGAAATAAGGAAAATAATGTATACCCCTGTAAACATCAGTTTTACTGTACAAAAGTGGGGTTTAAGGGGGTCAGAATTATATAGACATGTTTTCGTGATGAAATGAATTTGCTCCCAGTATGAAATACGAGGGATGTTCGAAATGAATTGCTTATTTCTATCTGGAGACTTCAAATTTCAAGTTAGCCCAAAAGTACTCATTTCATGCCCTCGAAGTACTCCCCGTGGCTAGAAATGCAAAGTTTCAGCCGATGTATCCACTTCTTGAAGGCGTCACGGTACGCTGATTTGGGCACAGTAATAAGGTACTGATGAATGGCAGATCCAAGTGCCTGTCGGGACTGGTATTTCCACCCAGCAAGGAATGCTTTCAATTTCGGAAACAAAAAGAAATCACATGGGGCAAGGTCTGGAGAATACGGGGTGCGAAGCAAAACAATTACTTTTTCTTTCTTCAAAAACGCCATAACTATTGCAGAGGTATGAGCTGGGGCATTGTCATGAAGAAGACGGACATGTTTAAAACCAGTGGCAGGGCGTCGTTTCTGATAATACTTTTTCAGTTTCTTCAGTACTACGTCTTTGTAGTACTTTCTGGTGATGGTTTTGCCCTTTTTCACTGGCACTTTTATTGCGACTCCTTCACCAGAGAAGAAGATTGCATACAAAACCTTCTTTGTACTCAAAGAACGTTTGGCAATTATTGGGCATTTGCTGTGTTTAGTGGCCCAGATCTTATTGCTAACCTTTCTGACGGCTCAATATAATGGACCCAGGTTTCATCACCTGTGATGACATTGGCAAACTGCTTTTTGTCATATTTTGGAAACATTTGAAGCAGCTTTTTGGCCACTTTAACCCGTTGCCTCTTTTGCTCGTCAGTCAACAGATGTGGCACCCATCTAGCAGAACTCTTTCTGACTTTCAAATGCTTCTTCAAAATAAGGTGAACCGTTGAAAGTGATATGCCTACCTTTCGTGCAATATCACGAACTGTAAATCTGGCATCTCCTTCAATGATTTCCTTTATTTTGGAAACGATTTCTTTACGAGATGCAGATTTTGGCCTACCTGATTTCGGTGCATTTTTGATGGACTCTACACCAGACTCAAATTTCTTTTTCCACCGCCGAACTGTGTCATAAGACACACAAGAAGGTCCAAAAGCAGTAGAAATTTCAGGCATCAGTTTCTTCAAAGAACAACCAAGTTTTTAGCGAGCTTTGATGTAAGCCCGTATTTCATCTTTTTTGTCAACGCTTCTACCAACCATTTTTACTGCAGTGTTCAATGACTGCGTGTATTCAAATGGCATATTTTATGTCTTACACTTAGTCTAACATGTACATTTATACACCATTGTGTAGATATTGAATAGCCCTATACAGGTATGTATTGGTTTTTATCGTGCCCCACGTGGATATCGAGCTAGAGGACAATAAGCAATTCATTTCGAACATCCCTCGTACAAGTAAGATAATACGGTTGTTATTCTTCAAAAAAGAAAAAAAAATAAATAAAGGAAGAGAAACAAATTTCAGTGTTTTTTTTATCGTTTGACTGCCAGTAATTCGGCAATAGTTCTGTTCAGTTATTTTGCATTATAAATTCTTTTTCTCCTTCCACAGGTTAGAACCCCAGAAAGACTCAAGACCCCGCCTTTATCATTCCGTGCTGTCCAAGGCGATAGCAACAGTAATGAAGGTCCAGCCCCTAAGGTATGAATATTTATATAACAAAACAATAACACTGTTACATGTAAATATGTATTGTAAGCCTTTAACACTGTATTAGTCCTACATATATATTTATTTTCCTTTTTATAACATAATATTATTATTTTTCCTTTGTTTTTTCATGTTCCTACACCTAGATATGATATAATCGATAGGAAATACTCTTTCTAGTTCCAGATAAGATGCTTTTTTCAACCAAAAAGGATTGATATTTTTCTTATTCATTACGAAAACACGCCTATTCAAATATATAGACAATTTCACCTCCAAAAACTGAAAATTTCAGATAAAATGTTCTGATATTTTTTCATATTTCTGCTCAGAAACATAGATTGTGGGTATCGTTAGAACTGCCTCGGTGAGGTGGTTCTAATGAGTACCCACAATCTATGTGTTTGAGCAGAAATAAGAAAAATAATGTATACCCCTGTAAACCCCAGTTTTACTATATAAAAGTGGGGTTTAAGGGGATCAAAATTATATAGGCTTGTTTTCGTGATGTCTCCATGAAAACATGTTATGGGTACTGATTAGAAGTGCCTTGCCAAGGCACCTCTAGTAAGTACCCACAACATATTTTTTTGTGGAGAAAAAAATAAATATCAATCCTTTTTGGTTTCAAAAATTACCTTATCTTGAGCATCAATGGAACTTAATGTTGCAATGCATCATACCAAAAAAAGAAATTAAAAAAGATGAAAAAATATAATACATAAAAAAAAAACTGGCAAAGCATGACTCGATTTGGAACACTATTAGTTGCAGTCATGCTCTGCCAGATATTTTTGTTATATACATGTAGTTCAATGTTGTACCTCTTAACTGCTTGTTTATATTATTCAAAGCTACAGTAGATGTCAGTTTAACTCATATTATACATTTGTTACAATAGTTTCTTTATGGAGCAGCCTCATGTTCTTACAATACCAGTTATTAAACTGAACAATTAAGCAAATAATTCATTTATAAAGATGTTTCAAGAAAATTTATGGTCTGTTAAATGCAAAATTTGTAATAGCTACATTCAATAGTTAAAATATTTTATACAATAATCATGCATATTCATTTTACAGAATTAAATACTTAATATAAAGGTAGATACACTTTTGTCACATGCAGTGTTGATTTTAATTTCACCAAGCACTCTTTGTTGCATGCACTGTCAGTAATTTCAGAATTGAGGAGCTCGTGCATGTTTCTCCTAGGCAAATACAATATTTACCCTAAATATTGGAACACTCTAACTCATTACCCAACTTGTATAAACCCTGGTCCAGCTGAACCTGGATATGCCCTGCCTTTGCAAACAATGTAGAATCAGATCAGTTGGCTTCTGAAGAAGCCAACTGATCTGGCTGTACACTGTTTGTCATTTAGTATTTGAATTTGTATCAACAGCCTAGATCAAGCAATCTGATTGGCTGACAATTAGAAGTAAGCATGGCATCTTAATTTATTCAGCATGACAAGGGTTAAAATTTAAACAAGTCCATTTTACCACCAGTTGATATGTAAAAAACTGCTGGATGGTGGAGTGTATATCCTGATCAGATACCACTTTCTGATCTGGGACTACACTGTTTTCCTAGGCCTGTCTATCCCAGTACTTAGGGTAAATTTGGTACAAGAGAAAATTTTCATTGCAACTTGCACAAAACACTCAGCATAATTTCACAGTGTGAAGGAAAATGAATAAATAATACAGTAAATGTCCTAAAATTCCGTACATCAAAGTGGCTGACAAAATGGTGTATGCAAACAGTGCAGACCCAGATCAGACTGCTCCCAAAGGAGCAGTCTGATCAGGGTCTACACTGTTTGTCATTCCACTATGTATGTGAAGAAACAACTGCATTAAAGCAAAAATTAGGCAAAAAAAGTATTGAATAATGTGTCCAAAATTTTAGGATATTTACCGTAATATGTATTATTGCACAGATTTTATATGTAAATGTGTGGTGTTAATTTTATTTTGGAAATATCCTAATAAATATACAACCCATGTAATAAATATAGCATAATCTAACATTACCATGTGTGAACATGTAAAACTGTACTTGATCCCGCAGGGCAATAATGTAGAATCAGATTGGACTGTTCAGATTTCAACACCATTTGATTGAAAAAAAAACAAAAACTTTTTTACCCAAAGTATTCAGACACCTTACTTTATTACCATACTAGTCCTAAGATTTTAGCAAGTCCGTTTTACTACCTGTTGATATGTGTCATATATTGCTACGTGACTGGCAAACAGTGTAAACCTTGATCAGATGCCACATTCTATGGCATCTGATCTGGGTCTTCACTGTTTGCTCTTGCCCATCCATCCACTGAATGCTCAGGGTGCATGTGGAGACTGTTGAGCTCCTACATTTGGGTTTTGCACTGTTTCAGTTCTTAGAGGTTTTTGAGTATATTTTTGTTGTAGTGTGTAATAATTCCTCCTTTATGTATATTTCACTTTCCCTTAATTATTGTAGACTCATGTATATATCTAATAATTTAGCTTATAAAGCTGAGACAGCCTGTAGGAATTTAATTTTAATATATGTATACACGACTTTTAGAATTTTTGTTTTAATGTAAAATTTCGTTTTTAAGTGTGCTATTTTAATGCTTCCAGTTTTGAGGCTCAGATCTTCAGAGCCAAAAAAAATAAATGAAAAAAACGAAAAAAAAAAACTACACTTCAACCTCTTTATAACACGGGTTGTTATAACATGGTTTTGGATATAACACGGTTCAAAGATGGATCCCAAAAATGTATAGATTATATTGAAAAATGACCATAAATGGTCATTTTTTCAATATAATCTATACAATTTTGTTTGGATATAACGCGGTTGTTCAACTAATACGGTTTATGCTATGGACCCCAACAATAGTGTTATAAAGAGGTTGTGGTGTAAATGAAAAAAATAAAAAAAAAATAAATGAAAAAAAACAACAACAAAAAAACCCCCAAAGAATTCCCTATATTTGTGTTAGCTGTGACAGTGAGATAGAGCCTCAAAACTTAGACAAGGGATGTTTTCAGGAGAAACACCTTCAAGGGAAGTAACTCCCACATGAAAATATTTACCTTCCTTCTAACTCAGGGAATCTTTTAAAGAAAAGAATTTTCAACCATTTTTGTAGATTTTAAATACTAAGGGGGAGACTTTCTGTCTTCTTTTTCAAAATGACAACAAAATTAATCAGCTGCATCAATTTACCTTTAGTGGAATAGATACACTCTTAGGGGAAGCAGCTCTGTCAAAATTGTTTTTGTTCCCTTCTAAAAAAGAGTCTGCTTTAAAAGGAAAGAATTTGTTTCCCTGTGGAGCAGTTGTTTTCCTTTTAGAGAACCCCTTTTTCAGAAGTGACATTGTGTATAAGAAAGCAAACAATGTCACGAAAACATGCCTATATAATTTTGACCCCCCTTAAACCCCACTTTTATATAGTGAAACTGGGGTTTAAAGGGGTATACATTGTTTTTCTTATTTCTGCTCAAAAACATAGACTGTGGGTACTCATTAGAACTGCCTCATTGAGGCAATTCTAATGAGTACCCACAATCTATGTTTTCAGCAGAAATATAAAAAAATGTCAGATTTTTTTTTTATCTGAAAATTTTCATGTTTTGGTGGTAAAATTTTCAGTATATTTGAATAGGCGTGTTTTCGTAATGAGCAGTCACATAAGTTGTCTACCTTCTAAAACTAGGGAAAATGTATCCAGTCCTGTCCCAGCGGGCACATGATGTAAATATAACGTCGCCTCAACGTCGATGCAACGTCATGACGTTGCATCGACGTTGAGGCGACGTTATATTTACGTCATGTGCCTGCCGGGGTTAATTGTTACCAGACATCACAGATTAAGGGTTAATGGTGTCAATGTTGCTAAGGATACAGTTGATTAACAAATTTTCCTGAAAACATTCCTTTAAGCTACTGTAGGAGGAAGCCAGTTTTATGCACCCAGATCAGAAGCCCAGATCAGTCTACACACCCACCCAGTCTGTTTGGGCACTCACAAGATTCAAATGTTTCTGAATCTATGTAACAAAAAAAACAAAGACCCTGATAAAAGCATATATTTTTTTCTAAATATTCAGATGCCTTAAGGGGAATTGATACATATTCAAGAGAGACAACTCTTGCAAAATGTTTTTTGCTTCCTTCTGATAAGGGATCTAGTCTATAAGGAAAGAATTTGCTCCCAAAGGGAGAAAATTCTTTCATTATAGGGTAGACCCTTTCCACAAGGAGATTTGTGTGCAGAAAAGCAGACAGCAGAAAAGTTGTCTCCCCTGTGAAAAAAGGGTAGAAAATTTATCAATTATATACATTTACCTTAAGATGTCTGAACATTTAGCATAATTACAGTACCTGGCTTATAAACTGGTAGCTATAACTGTATACATGTTTGTAATTGTCCTAAAATTTCATGCTCAGACTTTTTTGTTAAAATGGCAATAAAAATGGCATATGCATACAGTGCAGACCAAGATTACACTGTGCCTAAAAGGGAGATTACACTGTGCCTAAAAGGGAGCAGTGTGATCTGGGGCTGCACTGCTTGCCATTCCATTAAATATTTTATGAAACAAATAGATAAAAAAGTTACTCTGCTTATAAAATCTTCCAGAGTCACTTTGGACCTGGCACTTTACCCAGAAGATATATTTGCAAACTTTAGTCATGATTAAATGCAAAAAACTTTTGTCATAGCTTCCTATGAATATTTTTCTTCTATTCATTGTTTAAAAGAATAAATATTTTAATAAGATCCCATGGTAAATATGGTGGCAAATTATGCACTGGGTCTACTAGTTCCACTTGTTCAAATTTTCTTAATTTTCAGAGAAGTTATGAAATATTGGTGTTCAAATATCTGTGAAAACAAACTGGCAAATATATGCCTATAGATAATTTCAAAAACATTTATTTACTATTGAAATTGCATAGGTCAGACCAATTTTTGGCTGCAAATTTTATTTTAGGGTAAATACATTTATTTGAACAAAGCCAAATAAGATATTTTCAGTCACAAATAAATCTTTTGCATTTAGAATAAAATTACAAATGAAAACCAATTACAAGTGATGTTGAAAGCAAAGTAGGAGATAAAAGTATGGAATAAAGTGTATAAAATTTTAGGACATTTACTGTATTTTTTTTTTTGTGTGTGTGTAACCTCGGACCTAATAATACCCGGACTTGTCACTAACAAAACTGCTAAATTATGTTGTCTTGGCTTGATTTTGGCACTATTTTACAGCACTGTGATAATTAAAAATGATTTTGGATAATACCTAAAGTTGTAATAAATTGTTTTCAATAGGTTTGGTTGAAAAATTTTCAGTCAAAATTGAAGATATACCACCATTTTGGGTGAATTTCTGT
Organism: Anodontia alba; assembly: GCA_964016985.1. NCBI lineage: Eukaryota > Metazoa > Mollusca > Bivalvia > Lucinida > Lucinidae > Anodontia > Anodontia alba. The sequence goes on from OZ024823.1 coordinate 120,085,117, forward strand.
TGATTTTCTGCTGAAAGTGCCAAAAATGGCTAAAATGGGTACCTAGGTTTGTTGTTGATGTTTACAAAAAGTAATTGATTTTCCTTAAATATAATGCTGCAGTCTTAAAGATAATATATTGAACTACTGATTTTTGAAAACAAATCTCAGCTATTTGGAGAAATAAATGAAATATGAGCATTTAAACTTAATCATACAAAGTTATGAAAACTCAGCCACAACAACCTATTTCCAATAAATACAATACCTGTACCATAGTTACTAGTCCAGTGTATATTGGGTCCAAGGTGTAACTAACCAGTTTGCAGTGTTTGTAGTGTACTCATCCTTTATCTACAGCGTTCAGTTCATCATCACCCTAACCACCATTACGCAGCTAGACAAAACCATCTCGCTAATTCTGACTCACAGTTCTTGACTCCCAGTAGGGGTCAGAACATACCCAGAATGCAAAGACTTTATGTTCAAATGCAGGGAAAGTCGATATCGAGTAAAGTAACGGAGAAAGGAAGCTCAATTGCGGTATGTATACTGATGGTGATGGGATTTGAGATTATTTCTAATTTTTTTGAATTTATTGCAGCTGACTTGTTGTTAACCACTTGAATCAAAATAATAAATAATATAAATATCTATGATATTATATTAGGTTTAAAATATTTTGTATATGGGCAATATAATTATATACAGTTGTACTTTGGTAGGGGCATCATTAAAAACATGTATACAAACTGTATAACTTAGCAGGCGTGCATTTTCTCATGTTCCATCTCATATAATTATTGCAAAAAAAGCTCCCAAATAGTATTTAATTGATCATGCAGGTTAAAAGATAAAAATAACCTGTTGATAAACATACGTAGATTTTAGAATCATTTCATTTTTGATCCATTCCAAAAATAAGGGACTAACTGACATTTTACTGGCCTTGAGCTCCAAACATTTTATGATAGTATTAATACCATATATCAATTTATTAAATCTGTCTTGGATAAAAAAATGTCTATTTTTGAGGAATTTGGAGCCTTTAATAAACAATTTCTGGACAGAAGGTTTGAATAGAGCCTTGAGCTGCTGAATGGACATGTACTGACAGGTGTGCATGTTTTTGGACTAGTACTGAACAACCTTTAGTTGAATTCACTGTTTTTGTGGACCTGCATTTCAACTTCTTGTGCAAAAAGTATGCAGTTCTCAATAATAAATTTACCACTTATAAACAGAAGAAAAAATAGTATTTTGAATTTACTGGTACCTATATTTCTTCACATTTTCCTAGTGACATTCAGAAAATTGCCCAACTATTTTTGAAAAATCATTACAAAAACACACCTATTCAAATATATAGAAATTTCAACATCAAAAACTGTAAACTTTCAAATAAAAAACTCCGAAATTTTTCATATTTCTGCTCAAAACATAGATTGTGGGTACTTGTTAGAACCGTCTTGGCGAGGTGTTCTAACGAGTACCCACAATCTATGTTTTTGAGCAGAAATAAGAAAATTAATGTATACCCCTGGAAATCCCAATTTTACTATATAAAAGTGGGGTTTAAGGTAGTCAAAAGTATATAGGCATATTTTTGTGATGATTTTCAACATTATACTATTGTCACATGCAATTTTGAATGATGTCACAAAAGCCTAATGCTGATGATGTCATAAGTGAACAGTGATATAATATTACTTAAATTCATTAACTGAGTAAAAAAAAATAAGCTTCTTTGATGTGAGTGAGAAAGTAAAGTTCTTTTACCGAGTAAGAAAATTAATTTATTTAATGTGAGTGAGATAGTAAAGTGCTTCAGTTTAGAGATTAAAATTCTTTAATGTGAGGGACAAGTATGTGAAATGCTTTTAATGATATTTTCATTTAAATATTATCAAAATGCTATTTGTTATATCTAGGAGGATTCTAGTTAAATGACTAAGTACTAAGTGTGGTTTGATTGCATTATGTTTGATTTGTTGTGTTGTCTGATAACTTTGGAATGGTTTAATAATGTTTAATTAAGCTGCATCTAACAGCAAGCTGAGTAAAAACTTCAGCTATGACATTTTAGATATTATTTCCATTTTTTTCTTAAAATAGGGTTTGACATTTCATAAAAATTGTCTCTTAAAGAGAGAATATGAAAGAAATACCAAGCCCTATGTTTTCTGGAAAAAAAAAAAAAAATAAGCTTTGATATTTCATGCAGATTGTTTCCTGAGGACAGTTTGAAATGATTATAACCCTTTTTTCTGAAAAAGGAAAATGAAAGAAAAATATCAATTTATTGTTTGCTGAATTAACCAAGAGAGTGCTGAAGTCTAAGGAAAATGTATCTTACATTATTATGGGAATATTGAAAGATTATGCCAGTATGAGAATCACCAGCCCTAGCTTATAGGGTTTTTTGTTGCATTTTATTTAAAGGAGTCCAGTGATGTTGTCCGTTTATGGTAAAGTCCTGATCAGATTGGTCTTATGTACGGGCGTTGGGCTATTGCTGTGTTGAGTCATTAAATACCATTCATCTGGAAAACATACTTATATAATTTTAGCCCTAACCCCACTTTTGTATAGTAAAACTGGAGTTTACACTCCTGTCCGCTGTATAACATGAAAACCATTCAATATAATCTTCACAAAACTTCATATAAATATCAATCAACATTAGATGATGTGCAGAGTGCAAGAACCATAATTCTTGCTTTTATACTTTTTGAGTTATTTCCCTTGGACTCTGTCACAGAATAGTGTCCACTCTATAACTTGACAACCATTCAAGCTATCTACAAAAAACTTCATATAAATATCAATTAATGTTAGACGACGTGCAGAGCACAAGAACCATAACTCTTGCTTTTATACTTTTTTAGCTATTTCACTTGGAACTTTGTCCATCACAATATTGTGTCTGCCTATAACTTGAAAACCATTCAAGCTATATTCACGAAACTTCATATAAATATCAATCAACATTAGAGGACATGCAGAGCACAAGAACTATAACTCTTGCATTTATACTTTTTTAGTTATTTTCCTTGGAACTTTTTCCATCACAAAATCGTGTCCGCTCTGTAACTTGAAACCTGTTCTAGATCTCTTCAAGAAACTTCATGTAAATATCAATCAACATTAGAAGACGTGCAGAGCGCAAGAACCATAATTCTTGCATTTATACTTTTTGAATTATTTCCCTTGGAACTTTGACTGTCAAAAAAAACGTGTCCACTCAATAACTTCAAAAACATTGAAGATATCTTCATGAAACTTTATATGAATATCAATCAACATTAGACAACATGCAAAGTGCAAGAACTATAACTCTTACATTTATACTTTTTGAGATATTTCCCTTGGACTCTCATTAGTTAATATAAATGTTCGCTGAATGTACAATACACTATGACACCAAAAATGAGGTAGACATCTATGTTCTTGTAGAAAAACAAATTCTAGTTTTTCTTATTTCTGCTCAAAAACATAGATTGTGGGTACTCATTCTAATGAGTACCCACAATCTATGTTTTGGGCAGAAAAATGAAAAATATCAGAATTTTTATCTGAAAATTTTCAGTTTTTGGTGGTGAAATTTTCTATATATTTGAATAGACGTATTTTCATAATGTTTCCTGATGCAGATATTGGTAGTTTCATTGTTGTTGTGTTTGTTGGGATAAGATGTTGTGCTTAGCAGGTGGAAGAATCTTGTTGTCTTGTCAATTTGAAGCTTGTTACAATGTATAACTAGAGCAAGTCGATGGCGAGCCATTGCATATCCCCATGCCAGCGCCATCTCATATCGCCATGCACATCAGAATTCCAAATGTGTTCCACCAGTCCTCATCCATAGGGCTATCACCTGTGAAAGTTTTAAGATTCTAGTTTAAATGGTCTAGGAGCAATGGTGTGACATTACAGATGGATGTATGGACGGACAGATGGACAGGGGGTATAACAATATCCCTGCTTTTCTTCAAAAAGCGAGGGGATAAGAAAATGTGGAAAGGTGCCATATTCAAGAGGTTAGAGTGTTTTACTAAAGTTTGTCATTACAAAAACATGCCTGTTCAAACATACTGAAAATTTTATTACCAAAAAAAAATGAAAATTTTCAGTTAAAAATTCTGATATTTTTCATGTTTCTGCTCAAAATATAGATTGTTGGTACTAGTTAGAACTGCCACAATAAGGGGGTTCTAATGAGTACCACAATCTATGTTTTGAGCAGAAATAAGAAAAATAATATATATCCCTGTAGACCGCAGTTTTACTATATAACAGAGGGGTTTAAGGGGGCCAAAATTATATAGGTCTGTTTTCGTGATGTGGGTTCAAGCCTGGGTCAGACCAACAGTTCTATTCACCCATCAGAGACAAGGTACCCTTCTGCAGAAGGCTAATGGCAGCAGAAGGAGTAGATTGGACCCTACCTTTCATATGATGAGTCCAAGAAGCAGTGGGCTCTTACTCCCATTTCCCCTGTGCATCACCATTACTTTTACTGTCTTTGTTTTTAATATCATTATTTGATTTGGTAAAAAGGGTTGTTTTAACAGTTTGATGGTTAAGGGTATGAGGAGTTGCTTTGTATTAAGATTAAATGTTGCTTGTTTTTACTGAGCCATTTCCTGTACAAAAAGCATAATTAGTAAACATTATCATATACAAGTTAATGATTCTTCATGAAATAGTCAACATTTTGTATTCTGTAATAAAGTACCAAGTTAAAAGAATGTAAGAAAACAGTTTATGACTTTAGATACAGAAGATTTTTGTCTTCAATATTAGTTTGTTTCTGAAGGTTTAATTGTCATTTATTAATCAGCTAAGTAGTTATTGTTCTATTATGTGCCAAACAGCCTGCATCATACCAATTGATGCAATGTTTGGCATGGTTTGTATACGCCCAGGGCCCAATTGTTCAAAACTAACAATGTCATTAGTTAACGATTCGTTAAAATTTACATCAAGTGATACGCAAATATGCTGAAATTTTTTGCTGAAAAAATGTGAGTAGCTTTTGCAGTGCAAAAGCTACTCACATTTTTTCAGCAAAAAATATCAGAATATTGTATATTGAATCCGCTAAAACAGTTAACGAACTGACCCTTAACGAGCTCGTTAAGCTAACGACACTTAGAACAACTGGGCCCTGTAATATATGAGGGCTAATACTGAAAATTACAAGGAATTAGGAGATAATACCCGAGGGTTCTGGCGGGCCAGTATTTTACGGTATTAAATGGGCCAATATTTTACAGTATTAATCAGTAGATGAGATGAAATCTACACACAAAAAACATGCTAATGTCTGTTCTTACCTGGACGAGATAAATTGTTAGGAAACCGTAAAATTGAATTTTTCATATTACAAGCCTGTTACCCTCTCGACCTATTTGGTAACTTTCAGTTTTCTTGATTAAATGACTGAAAAAAAAAAAGTTGATTAACAAAAATGTCATGAAATGGATGTTTGCACATTGGCCCTGTTACAGGTCCTCGGGCAGTCGTATTGGCCTTTGGATGGCTGTATTGACCCGAGGCGAATACATCAATCTTCAGTTCAATACGATGGCCCTTGGACCTGTAACAGGGCCTATATGAAAACATCCATTTAATAACCTTATATTATCATTTATTCATGTATCCCAGTATCCAGACATGTAAATATACTACACTGTATATATATTCAATATATTTTGCAGTGATAAGCTTTGATTTTAATTATTTAAGATGAATAGATAAATATTATAATTTTGTTTGGGCAGACAGTTGCTAACTACCTTTTTTAAGGGAATACATGGAATTATCATTGATAAAATTTACTAATAATAAAAATAAACAAGCAACCATAACAGAAATTTTAATTAATGGCATACTGTTAACCCATTTCAGTCTGGAGACCCCTAAAAGGGTAATTGGCAAACAGTGCAGCCCCAGATCAGATGCTGTAAAATGCAGCATCTGATCAGTGTCTCCACTGTTTGAACATAGTTTAGCCATTTTTCTCTAGGAATATCTAAATCACATAGCATGACATACCTAAAACTGAAATTCGACTTTTCCAGTGTATAGTGTAGGGGAGTTTATTCAGTCTAAAGTGGGTGAATATTATGTTTGCTTTGTTCTCAGACAGATTGACAGAATCAGTAATATATTTGAGCCTTCAATATTAACAAATACAGTATAATTTACTCTAAGTATTGGGACAGATAGTCCTCAGCAAACAGTGTAGACCCGGAACAGACACAACAGAATGTGACATCGGGGCAGGATCTACTCTATTCTACAAATTTAGCAGTTTTTAGACATACCATCAGATAGTAAACTGAACTTGTTCAGATTTTAGGATAACTGTGGTAAGGAGTTTAGTATCCCAATACTTTGGGTAAATAAGATACTTATACAAATATTCCAATATAGATGTCTAGTACGGTAAATTTCCTAAAATTTTGAACACTTTATTCCATACTCTTTGGGCTTAATTATTGCTTTTTATGCAGCAGTTTCTTTAAATATTTAGTGGAATGGCAAACAGTGTAGACCCTGATCAGACTGCTCCTTCAGGAGCAGTCTGATCAGGGTCCACACTGTTTGCACATGTCATTTTGTCAGACGCTTTAGTGTTCGAATTTTTAGGACATTTACCGTATTTCATATTTTTCCAATTCAGTAATCATGTCCAGATAAAGGAGTCAAAGGTTCTTTTTCTATTTCTTTTTCTTTTCTCTCTTTTGTTAATTTTGCACCAAAACATTTCTTATGGGTTATGCATTGAAGTCATATTGGCTATTTACAATTTGTTGTGGCATTTTTAATATGTATTACAAGACATGGTAAATGTCCTAAAATTTTGAGCCCTTTTATGACATACTTTTTTGGCCTAAACTTTACTCCTTCATATTATTGTTTCTGAAGATACATGTACTAAGAAGAATGGCAAACAGTGGAGACCCTGATCAGACTGCTCCTTCAGGAGCAGTCTGATCAGGGTCTGCACTATTTGCATATGTATATGCACTATTTTCATTTGCCATTTTGTCAGAAACTTCATCATACGTAATTTTAGGACACTTACCATATGTACAAGAAATATTGTAAAAAAAATATCAGTTATAACCTTATATTCAAAGCTATGAATATTAATTTTTTATTTAATATTTTTGCTATTTTCAGTTGACACAAAGGATGCGAGGTAAGTCAGTATTCATCAGAAACAGTGCCTTGACAAGACAGTCTATTGCCAGCAGTACCATAACACCAGCTTTGAGTACCACAGCTTCTGTGTCACCAAGGAGACGATAAACAGTGGAATTTTGAGTACCACGGCATTTGTGTCACCAAGGAGATGATAAACAGTGGAATTTTCAGTACCATGGCATTTGTGTCACTAAGGAGACGATAAACAGTGGAATTTTGAGTACCATGGCATTTGTGTCACCAAGGAGACTATAAACAGTGGAATTTTGAGTACCATGGCATTTGTGTCACCAAGGAGACGATAAACAGTGGAATTTTGAGTACCATAGCATTTGTGTCACCAAGGAGACGATAAACAGTGGAATTTTGAGTACCATGGCATTTATGTCACCAAGGAGATGATGAACAGTGGAATTTCGAATTAACCCTGGTTCTGCTGAACCTGGATATGCCCCACCTTTACAAACAGTGTAGACCCAGATCAGTTGGCTTCTTCAGAAGCCAACTGATCTGGATCTGCACTGTTTGTCATTAAGTTTGTGAATTTTTTATCAGCAACCTGGATCAAGTTATCTGACTGGCTGACAGTTGGAAGTTGGTGTGGCATCTTAATTTATTCAGCATGACAAGGGTTAACACTGGCTTTGCATACCATGGCATTTTTGACATCAAGGAGATTATGAGTGGTGGCCTTTCAAGCTCACAATGGGTTTGAGTACCACAGCATCTTTGTCACCTAGGAAACAGTAAACAGAAGAACAGAATTGGGATATAGTTATGTTAAGACTTTGAAAGCATTTTAGAAAATAAATACAGAACTGTGCTTGCTAAATTTGGCAGATTATGATTATACTGGCCACGCCAAGTGAAAAAGTGCCTTGGAGCATTCGCAAAATTCTTTAAAAGTAGCTTTAAAATATCAGCTTGGAAACAAACTGTAACATTTTACTCCTGTTCTTAAGAAATCTATCTATCCTTGACATTGAGGCCAATATTGCTGAAAGCCTTTCCAAAATTATTCCAAGTATCCAAGTAGGCATAGGCTATATAGGGTGAAGTCAAAAAGTTCCAGGCCTGCCTTCATAACTTAAAGTTTACTTGGAGCTCTAGAATAAAAAATACATCTGAAGGCAATATAATTTATTCCCGAAGGACTGGTGCACATTCAATGGAGATTGTATAAAAAACATACTTTCGAATCAGTTTAAGCACATGACTGTTCACTACTATGGGGCACCTCGACATATGCAATGTAACGTTTTCTTTTATGTTTATGATAAAACAATTTCTACATTCAAACTCAGCAATACTCACTGGTATTATTTATTCAAATTGCTTAATTTTTACTCAGTTCTGTGATGCAGTCCAGGAACTTTTTGACTGTACCTTGTTCACAAGGTTTGAAGTGAATCCTCCAAAAACTTCAAAATTCCAGTTGAGAAAAGAACTTTAATCTTTCTTTAGGACACTGTTTATAGCTCCAAATAAGGAGTTTTTTTTTTGTTTTTTTTTTGCAACCAAACATATATTAATATGTTTCTTATTTCTCCACAAAAACATGGTGTGGGTGCTCATTAGAAGTGCCTCACTGAGGCACTTCTAATGAGTATCCACAACATATGTTTTCATGGAGAATTAAAAAAATATTCATCTTAAGGCTTAGATATTTAGACTGTTGTTATCACTTTTTTGTGCATTTTTGAGAATACTTTCTGCTGTATTGACACTAAGCTGTCTATGTTTTGACTGTGATTTCATTATTTTGTTGCATTGTAAAGCAGTTTCATTATGCAAAACATTTGGCACAGTCCAGCAAATGGTATGATTAGGTAGTTCTTATAAGAACCCACAGCATGCGTTTTCATACTTCTTGCTCGGCGAGATATTTTTTACCTCTATTGGTGTGGTGACTTGTCATCAGTGTTCTTAAATTTTAACCCTAGTCCTGTTGAACCCAGGTATTCCCTGCCTTTGCAAACAGTGTAGATCCAGATCGGTTGGCTTCTAAAGATGCTCCTTTAGAAGCCAACTGATCTGGATCTGCATTGTTCAGCATTAAGTATGTGTATTTATATCAACAATCTGGATTAAGTAATATAATTGGCTTAAAATTAGAAATGGGCATGGCAATTTATTTAGCATGGCAAGGGTTAAATGATTGTCATTATGCCCCGCCACAAAAAGTGGCAAGGGTATTATGTTATACTGTCTGAAATTTTGAGTGTCCATCCGTCCATCAGCGCTTCCATCATTCGTGTCCGCTCCATAATTCTGATACAGTAAGAGATATTTTCACCAAACTTCACACATGAGACGACTTGCAGAACACATGAACCGGGTTTGCCCACCTTTCGCGTTATTGCCCTTAGAACATTGAACATTGCCATTTCTACCATGTACTCGTGTCGGCTCTGTAAGTTGAAAACCGTTCCAGATATTTTGATGAAACTTCTCACAAATGTAAAGCACCATGAGACAACATGCAGAACATAAAAACCGTAACTCTGGTTAACCTACTTTTGGAGTTGCGGCCCTTTGAACATAGTAGATATTGAAAGTAGCCATTTCTACTATGTACAATGTCCGCTCTATAAGTTGAAAACTGTTCCAGATATTTTGATGAAACTTCACACAAATGTAAAGCATCATGAGATGAGATACAGAACACAAGAACGGTAACTGTGATTAACTTACTTTTGGAGTTATGGCCCTTTGAACTTTGAAAATAGTGATTTCTGTAATGTACTTTTATCCACTCTGTAACTTGAAAACTATTTGAGATATTTTCTTGAAACTTTATGCAAATATATATGACCATGATACAATTTGCAAAACACAAGAACTGTTACTCTGACTTGCCTGCGTTTTGAGTTACCGCCCTTTGATCATTGTCAACAGTGATCCAAGTCATATAGGTGTTCCCTTTCTATAACTTGAAAATGGTTTCAGAGATTTTCTTGAAGCCTTGCAAAAATGTAAAGGGACATAACATGTAGAACACATTTTATTTTTGACAGAGGTATGGCACTTGCTTGGTGTAAGTGCGGTGGCAGGGCATGATGCACTGCTTGCAGCACTTTTATTTTTTATTTGAGCTGGCATGTGCACCCAATGAAGACAAATTAGCAAGCACATCCACATTGTCAGTTTAGAGTTTTCATTGTCCACATGAAGAAACCTTGCATCCTTGGTTATCCAAAAAGTGCCCAGTGAAGATTCTGGTCAGAATGTGCAAATGCACATGCTGATCTGAACCTTCACTGGGTGCACATGTCAGAAGGACATTTTCTCATGTTGCAGCTCATTTTAAATTTCAAACATGTTTCTGGTAATGTTACATTTATCCCATGCATTTTTGGACACATTTTTCACAGAAAAATTCCGTCCTTTAAAATAGCGATGTCCAGGCTGGGTTTAATTGACATCAGCATCATTCGAGGTTTACCTTTTGGTTAACCTTTTTTTCAAAGTGATATATTACCTTTATTCTTCAGTGGAAAAACCTGTTCATAATGTGGTTAGGCATTTTTCTTGTCATGTTTATTTTCATGTAAATTTTTTTGTGCATTACATTAAGAAAACACGCCTATTCAAACATACTGAAAATTTTACCACCAAAAAATGAAAATTTTCAGATAAAAATTCCTATATTTTTCATATTTCTGCTCAAAACATAGGTTGTGTGTACTCGTTAGAACTGCCTCAGCGAGGCAGTTCTAACAAGTACCCACAATCTATGTTTTTGAGCAGAAATAAGAAAAATAATTTATACCCCTGTAAACCCCAGTTTTACTCTATAAAAGTGGGGTTTAAGGGGGTCAAAATTATATAGGCGTGTTTTTGTGATGCATTTCTGCCATTTTTACTGTATAGCTGCATTTGAAATATTGCGTTTACTTGAATTATAAAGAACAGGCTTATAAAGATTTTTCACTGTTGTTATTTTTGTATTGTTTTACTTGGACTTTTGTTGCATTTAATGTTCAACTTTTTATGCATTTGCAGCCTCAAGTAGCTCTGTTTTAACTTTTTCATCACAAAACTTGTATTTGGATCAGTGTTAACTGTACATACTTAGACCAGACTGCAAAAATCTTACGCTGGTCTAGATAGGAATGCCTACATTGTGGATTGTGGAACTTCTTCATGTAAACATACCCTAATTTCCTATACCTTATACATGACAGATGTCCTAAAATTTCAAACACTATATTCTATTCTGTTTTGGCTAATATTTTGCTTTTTATGCACTTGTTTCTTTAAATACTTAGTGGAATGGCAAACAGTGTAGACCATGATCAGGAGCAATCTGATCTGGGTCTGCACTGTTTGCATATGCTGTTTTGTCAGCAACTTTGGTGTATGAACTTTTAGGACATTAACCGTAGTAAAACCCCAGGCATGAGGGTTGCCACCTGTGTGGCTATAAAAGTTTCCTAGCAGGTTTTGTTTGTAAATGTGAAATATGTACTTGGTGTTCAAAATTATAAATGAGCCAGCGCATGACAAAACCTACAAAATGGCATATGCGCCAAGCAAAGACTCAGATCAGCCTGGGCATCCACCCAGTCTGATCAGTCTTCACTGTACGCTCAGCTATGTGAGGACCAAGCTTTCATCATGTGGACAGCAAAGACTCTGATCAGACTGGGCAGATGATGGGCGCACATGCCATTTTGTAGGTTTTGTCATGCACTGGCACAAATTCCTTTCACATAATAGGAATCTGAATTGTTGTCTTTCTGTTTAAGATGCTTTATAGACAAAAACATGCACAAACATTTTGGGTGTCAAAAACATTTATAGATGACATGGAGAAGTTCTCATGGTGAGTTTACTTTTAACTCTTAATTTACCACTCAAAATTGCAACAGATGGCATCCAAATTTATATATTTTATTCTCCAGAGAAAACAAGGCTTGACATTTTATGTGAAAGGTCTGCCTAGCAGACTATTCACATTAAATGTCAAGCTTTAATATGTCCCCACCCAGATAGGTTTGGGGTGCTATATAGGAATCACACCATGTGCATGTTCTTGCATATGTCTGTAGACAGGTTTTCTTGTGATATAGCTCATTTATTTATGTGTACATTTAATGTTGCTGCCATATTGACAATAAATGTTCAGATCCTTAAACCCCTTATTTAACTAACAGTTTTTAACTAGTTGTGATGTACCTACCATATAAGTGCTGACTAAATGGCAAACAGTACAGACCATGATCAAACTGCTCCAGTGGGGCAGTTTGATCAGGGTCTGTACTATTTGCTCATGTATGTTTAAGTATGTAGTGTAAATTTGGTACATTTTTAACTTGCCTGTCAAGGCAGGATTCAAGTCATGTCTGTATGGTGCCTGATTGCACTGAGCCTTTCATTGTCACCCCTTCTTCGTCTCAATATACAGAGGTTAGTGCACCCTGAGTTTAAAATACAGGAAATATTTGCTAATCCGATAAACAAAGTAGTGCGTAGCACAACTTTGTTCATAAGATTTGCAAGTCTCGAGGGAAATATTTGCTGTATTTTAAACTCAGTGTGTATTAACTGATATATTAAATATCATAAAAATAATTTTTTTTCGGATTCTGTTTTATGGGCTTTCAAATGAAGTCAATAAACTTTTTGACATTATATCATCTACACTCTTTGGATGGCATGACAGCGTTCGAAAGGAAATATTTCCTCCTGGGAATTATAAATTATATTTCCGCACAGAAATTTTAGCTTCAGATATGTAAAATGCCTAATTAATGTAAAATACCTAATCATCATTAAGGGCATTTGAGGAGAGAAAGGAATAAATTATTTCTTTTTATGCTCAGAAAGTAGTGTAAGACAAAATTTGAATAAATTATTTCTTTTTGTGCTCTGAAAGTAATGTAAGACAAAATTTGAATAAATTATTTCTTTTTGTGCTCAGAAAGGTATGTAAGACAAAATTTGAATAAATTATTTCTTTTTGAGCTCTGAAAGTAATGTAAGACAAAATTTGTTTTAAAAAAAGTATGCCTTCCATCCTTTTTGAACAATGCAGTTGCTATAGTAACTTAAATGGACCCAATACACTTGGTAGATTTTCTGCCTATTTTTAGGAAAAAAACCCAACTTTTGAGACTTTCTATTTGCATCCCTGGACTCCAAGTGCCTTCTTTAACTCTTTCACTGCCACAGGCGATAATAATAGGCTTTTGCAAACAGCATAGATCCAGATGAGATGGCTCAATGAGCCATCTCATCTGGATCTATGCTGTTTGACATTCAGTCTTTCAACTTTACATATAAACATCTTTCCAAATGATAGTTTGTTAAAATGAAAAAAGCAGACGACAAATGTAGTCTGAAATTTGGCACTGAAAGAGTTAAAGGAATGAATTTACTTGTACAGGAAGCAAATTCTTCTTTTCCAGAATAGACCACTTTTTCAGAAGGGAGACAACAATTTTGATGGAGTTGTGTCACCTCCCCTGAAAGTATATCAATTCTCTTTAACCAATTGTATACTGAATAGACTCTCCCACACTATATGTTGGAAGAGTCTAATTTCAATTTTAGGTACGTCCGGCTATGAGATTTACATATTCCTAGAGAAAAATGGCTAAACTATTTGTAAACAGTGGAGACCCAGATCAGATGCCACATTCTGTGGCATCTGATCTGGGTCTGCACTGTTTGCCAATTACCCTTTTACAATGGGTTAACTGATGTTTCCTAGCAAGAATGCTGCCCACATTGTGTATGTCCATAGAAAAAGTCTTTGTGTAATTTTGGCTTAAGTAGACTCATGCTCAAATGCCCAAGATTACTATGAAGATCAATATGTGCAGGGACCTAAATTTTTTTTGTTTCTTCCATACCATATTTACCCTAAATATTGGAACACCTTAAATCTTTACCAGTTCTGTTCTAACAGTTGAACAAGAACATTTTTGTCACGCCTGCTTCTAGCATGGCGCGATATAGGGATCCAGTTTTCTGTCTGTTTGTCTGTCCATTTGTTTATTCATCTGTTATTCCATCAGCATTTGCGTCAACCTTAACTTCGACCCTAATGCCTATAAAGGCTACAGTGATGATACTTGGTATAAGCTTGCGCTTAGGAATGCCAACTCAGCAGTTCCATATTTGACTTCAACCTATATTTCACGGTTCACTGACTTTGCAAATTTGCTTGGCATGACATAGCCTTTGGCTGACTTCTTGTACTGACAAATGATATGTCTAAACACTGCTGGATAAGTGTCAAACATGTAGACCCTGATCAGATGCTGCATAATGCAGCATCTGATCAGGGTCTACACTGTTTGCTCAGGCTGTCTGTCTCAATAATTAGGGTAAATAAGGTATGTGCATATATGTGCCTAGCTGTGATATAGATTGACTGTGATATTGTTGCCTGTGTTTGAAATATTTTTATGTTTATAGACTTTATAAATTGCTTTCTGTATGAACAGCCAAGATATGAATGTTAATTTTAAGCAATAAAATATGGATAGAAAGTGAGAAATTGTTTTGCATTTTGTTTTTTAAAACCTCTGTGTGTCTTACAGACTTGTAGTATGTAATCCTTAAAGGGCTAAGCAAACTTGTAGCAGATGATATCCTAAAATGAAGGGCATGTTGTGCTTGCAACAGGAGTGGGTTTGAGGCTTTCTCTTATCTAAATACAGTCGAACTTTGATGGCTCAAACCCCTTTGGGACCATGATAATTTGTTTGAGACAGCGGTAGTTCGAGCCTCGGAAGGTTACTATTAGTGCCACACCAGGAGGCACAATGGAGATAATTGTGGGATAACCTTTCAGTGTTCTATATTTTAAATGTATGTTGTGTATACTCATTAGAATTGCCTCATAGAGGCAATTCTAAGGAATACACACAGCATACATTTACAGGATAAAAGAAGAAAATCTCCCTAAATTATCCGTACATCGTATTTGGAGGAAATCCCTGCGGACTCAAGAACGTGTTCGACTCATCCATGGTAAACGAGCCATCGGGGTTCAAGCCACTGAAGTTCTACTGTAATTATAGTAAATACATTACAGTACAAGAAAACAAGCCTTTAGCTGTTTTATAGACAGAGTGGATTAAGAGGGGGTTTGTGGAGGGATGGGGTTCAGTCAATTTTGTTAAATATTTATAATAAATACATTAACAGTATAAGAAAACAAGCCTTTAGGTGCTTTATAGACAGGGCAGATTCAGAAGCGGTTTGGGGAGGCTCAATCGAACCCCCTTTGACTCAAAATTTTATTTTCATGGGAAATTTTGGATAAATTTGATAAATTTGGGACACTTTTTCTTATACTTCTCTTCAACAAGTCCACTTTACTACTTGTGAATGTGTGTAAAATTGCTGGATGGGTGGCAGCAGTGTAGACCCTGATCAGGCATCCTATACTGCAGCATCTGATCTGGATCTACACTGTTTGCTCAGGTCTGTCTGTCCGAATACATAGAGTAAGTACGGTAATAATGATCAAATCTAACCCCTCAAAAATACTCCTAGACCCCTCTCACCTCCTGATAGAAGGCTTTGATCATATGCATGTACAGCATATAGATAATTCATTTTTATCCTCCAACTGAAAGCAGAATATAGATAATGATCCTCATGTCCATCTGTATGTCTTCTCACCCATACTTCTATAATCTGTAATTTGTCTATGCCATATTTTCGGAAACCCCATGGAATATTTAAATGAAACTTGATTCGCGTACTTGCATATACTGGCTAGTGGTGGTATGATATGTTAAAGAACAGTTGGTCTTGATTTATTTATCTCCCACCAGCAGCGAAGCAGGGGACACTGGTAAAAAAAGTAGGATTCCGTGGGTTGATTTTTGTCAGTTACTCTTTGTGTCTGAGCTCTAATTTATTAACCCTCTGTAATATTTTCATGAAACTCCACACACATACTTAACTTGTCATTACAAAAACATGCCTATTCAAATATATTGAGAATTTTACCACCAAAAAATGAAAATTTTCAGATGAAAAATTCTGATATTTCATCGAGGCGGTTCTAACGAGTACCTACAATCTATGTTTTGAGCAGAAATAAGAAAAATAATGTATACCCCTGTAAACCCGTTTTACTATATAAAAGTGGGGTTTATGGGGGTCAAAATTATATAGGCATGTTTTCGTAATGCTGTGATGATGTGTCACCAACAAGAATTTTGAGTTATCTGCCCTTGCTCAAAATTTGTGTTTGGTCTATAACTCCTGTACCATATGGGATATCGTCATGAAACTTCATAGATGTATAAACCTCAGGACTATGTGTTGGGAACAAGAATCACAACTCTTGCTTTTCTCCATTTCTGAGTTGTCTGCCCTTGGTCAAAATTTGTGTTTGGTCTATAACTCATGTACTATATGGGATACAGTCACGAAACTTCATAGATGCATAAACCTCAGGACGATGTGATGGGAACAAAAATCACAACTCTTGCTTTTCTCCATTTTCGAGTTTTCTGCCCTTGGTCAAAATTTGTGTTCAGTCAATAACTCATGAACCGTAAGGGATATAGTGATGAAACTTGACATGGATTTACCTCATCAGGATGATGTCTTATAAACAAGAATCACATCTCTCCCTTTTTTTCCTGTTGTTGAGGTACCTGGCACTTTCTAAATGTGTGTAGGCGTATTATTGGTTCTTGTGATCATAGGAGCCTGGGCACAGCATTTCCTACAAGATGCCTGCACATCCTGGCAGTCTAATCTGGGTATTCGCTGTCCACCTGAAAATGTTTTAGATCTCTGGCTACCCACAGAGTGCCCTGCGGAGACTGCAGTCTTCGCGAAAACTTTTGAAGTGCTACAGGACGGCTGTCAGTCAGACAGAAATTTTCTCCGAGACAGAGGGAAAATCTACAGGACAGACAAATTTTGGTTTCAACTGATAACAACTTAGGATTAGAAAATATAATTTTAGTGTTCAGATGATACTGTTTTAGTGCCTTTTAACCCCAAAACATGAAGACAAAAGCAAATGAATTAAAAAAATGAAAAAAAAAAATGTCTATTATTAAAATTTGGCAATTGAAAAGTGTTGCAGGACAGCTGTCAGACAGGCCGAAAACTTTGGCAGGACAAAACGAAAATTTGCGGGTTTTTGTCAGACAGTCCTGCAGATTTCGCGAAGATTGAGACTGATCAGACCGCATGAATGCGCAGGTTGATCGCTGGACCAAATGACCATACACAGGTATGATATTACTATAAAATTACCTAATATAGATATTATAGCCGGACCAATTCGTTCTTTTTTTTTTTTTTTTTTTTCAAAAGGCGACAAAACATTCTGATCCAGTTGCCTCCCCTGAAAGTGTATCCACGATGTGCCTTCAGCAGGCGGTTGCAACTTTTTTAGCTGTTCCTGCAGTCAGGCTGCATCCTTCAGGGGCGGATTCAAAGGGGGCTCGTGATGAACCAAACTGACTCAAAATTTCATTTTCATGGGAACTTTGGATAAATTTGATAAATGGGATACCGTATTTACCCTAAGTATTCGTACCCATTATGCTTTACCTTCTCTTCAACAAGTCTATTTCATTACCTGCATGGAATGTGGGTAAAATTGCTGGGTGAATGGCAAACAGTGTAGACCCTGATCAGACGCCGCGAACCTTGGTACTACAATGTTCCCTCAACTTTGAGCAATTTTGCGGCCATACCGCGACTGTTACCGCAACTGATTACAGCAATTGCTGCAATACATACCATATTCAACGTAATTAGCGCACATAAGCCTATAAGTGAAGGGTTCAAATTTAACTTTTTTGACGGCTTGCTAAAATTAGCAAGTGGCATTATTTTTAACTTGCTAAACCTTTCAGCCAACTTGCTTTTTCACACTTATAAACACTGTTAAATGTGGCTTTAAACCTTAGTACTCTGAGTAAAAATTTCAGCAGACATTTAAAAATATTTTTCTTATTTTTCCCAGAAAACAGGTTTTGACATTACATGCAAATTATCTCCTATGGAGACAATTTGCATGTAATGTCAAAACCTGTTTTCTGGGAAAAATAAGAAAAATATCATCATTGCTTTTGGAAAAGAAATTGCAAAACTTTAGCAACAATGCCTCAGGTTCTGCCAATTAAAGAGAATCTTTCCAACTTGCTAGAATTAGCAAGTGATGGAAATTGCAGCTTGCTTTTTGAGGGAATTAACCAGCATTTAGCAAGTTAGCAAGTGCTAAAATTGATTCCTGAAGTGCACAGTCAAGAAATTTTTGACATTACGAAAACACACCTATTCAAATATATTGAGAATTTTACCACCAAAAAATGAAAACTTTCAGATAAAAAATTCTGGTAGTTTTCATATTTCTGCTCAAAACACAAATTGTGGGTATTTGTTAAAACTGCCTCGGTGAGGCAGTTCTAACAAGTACCCACAATCTGTATTTTTTAGCAGAAATAAGAAAATTAATATATACCCCTGTAAACCCCAGTTTTACTGTATAAAAGTGGGGTTTAAGGGGGTCAAAACTATATAGGCGTGTTTTCGTGATGAGTAGCCAGGTTGTACTTTTTATCAAAACTGGTTCCTCGTAGAACAAAATATATGACATATATCCATCTCTCTCTCTCTCTCTCTCTCTCTCTCTCTCTCTCTCTCTCTCTCCGGAAACATGTAGGTACTCCATTGCTTCGACTAAAGTCACTGCACCTTGAGCAGAGACGCTTGAGGTTTTCTCACCAATCATATTTAGACGTTGGTAGCCAGGTCCCAAAGTTATGAAACATTTTTCGTACTCAGTTCAGCTGAGCATGAAATTTGTCTTTGTCCTGCAAATAAATCTCAAATTACTAACAGTTGCAAATTTTTTTCTTGCTGAATATAGCTGAGCATGTAATTTTCTCTGGTAATAAATATGCAAATGCCAAAGATAGTTGGCATTTTCATATCTATTAGCAGTGAAATTTTCATGCTCACTTGTTGAGCACGAAAAAGGTTTCAGTATAACCTTGGGGTCTAGGCGATTCAAAACCAGATTATCGATATTGCTTCTGAATATCCGTATATATATCCGTTTAACGCTTAGTAGCGGCTGGCAAAAATCAGCACACGACATTAAATTTTTTTTTTCTTATTTTTCTCAGAAAGTAACTTTCACTTTCATACAAATTGCCCCCACCCGCAACCCCTTAGGAAAAATAAGAAAAAAGCACCAATTTGTCATTTGCTGAATTAGCCTGGAGAGTGGTACATATAAAGGTTAAGAGTTGATGTGCAGATCTTCAAGCACCGAAACTATTGGCGTAATGATATTCGCACGGACATTTTGCCGTGATAAGGCACACACGAAAATATTGCATTGGGTAAAATTTTATCGAAATGCCTCTGTCGTCAATAAATAGGCTAGCATGAAGGTCTGGGCGGGGAAGGGGTTCTGGATTTGTAATGAGTCAATAATTAGCTTATTATCCTCTGTCTTTAAAATTTTGGTATTTCTTTAAAAACATAAGTCCATTATTCTGTATTATTCCCCAATTTCTTTCTGGACATATGAGGGGCTGTTTTTCTTTATATTTTGTTTCATTTCAATCAGTTTTCTCTACTGGTTAAAAGGAGAAAAAAAGACAAAGAAACAAACAAACAAACAAACAAAAAAAAAAAAGACAGTCTTTTTTGGTATGCTTATAGTTTTAAGCTCTTTTTTTTTTCTCTAATCAATTTTCCCCCGTTTTTCTGTCTCAAAATGTCATTTGCTTTCTGATCAGTAGACTCCAACCAGACCTTCTAGTATGACAAATTTCCTTGATTTTGTGAGGATTACCAGTGCTTTACTGTATAACTGCACGAAAATCTTGGTTCTAGATAAGGTACTTCATATTTCTCCAGGAAAACATCTGTCTCAACGTCAGAAAACGAATCTTCGGACATGTGCGCCCAGTGAAAATTCAGATCAGCCTGCGCATTCGCGCAGTCTGATCCGAATTTTCACTGGGCGCATTTTGAATAGCAAAGATGCAATTTTTCTTCATGCGGACAACGAAGTCTCTAATCAGACTGCGCGGATGTGCAGGCTGATTTGAGTCTCCGTTGGGAGCACGTGTTAGAAGGTACGTTTTCTCACGTGGCTCATATCGTTTGTGAGTATTCATTACAAATGAATCGTTAAAGCACTTCGTTTGAGATGCCCACAAAATATGTTTATGTGGAGAAATAAGAAAATATTTATACAGTCAACTCTCGTTATCTCGAAGTCCAAGGGACTCACTGAAACGAGATATCCATACCACGACATATCAGATTTGCAGAATTGAGGAAAAATAAATCGACTAATCACATTTCAGATACGAACGTGTAACTTGACTCGACTCCACAATATTTTGTTACCTTTTGTTAGATTTCCATGATAAAACAGGTACCAGATTTTCACTTCGTGATAAGCGGTTATTTGAGATAGGGAAGTCGAGATAATGAGAGTCGACTGTATATGTATATGTATACTCCTCTTATCTAGAACTGTGTAAAAACATTTAATAATGGAAATTATCAGGCAATTGTTTCAATTTTATTGACTAATATGAATAAATTATCTACATTATAAACAGAGTATATCTACATTGACTATTCACAAATTAGCGATCATTTCAGACACAAACAGTACAGCACAAACAAAGAACATACAAAACGCCGAGTGTTGAAGCTACATCAATTCACCTGTTTACAAAAAAGGAATAATAAAGTATGCATAAATGTACAAGAAAAGTCCCTGAAAAAAGGAAATATTAGCACAAAAATATATTGTCCATCAAAATATTAGTAATAAATGATATAAATGCAATAAACTTCTAAAATTTCAAAGCTTATGCCTAGCTAGCATTCTTTTTAAATCTATAGTGGGCCGTTATCGGCCCGTCAGCTATCCTGACGGGCCGATAACGGCCCGCTATATATTTATAAAGAATGCTTACTGGGTGTTTATTTGATTGTTCTATAATTTTATACTCTTATCTTAATTTAAGCTCAGCATGCTAGGCACAACTTTCAGCAGACGACATTTTAAATAGTTTTTCTTTTTTTTCACCAAAATCATGATTTGACATTTTATGCAAATTGTCTCCAAAGAAGACACTTTGCATGAAATGTTAAAGCCTATTTCTAGGAAAAATAAGAAAAAAAATATTGTCAATTTGTCGTCTGTTGAGTTAACCCAGGGAATGGTAAATATTAATGTTCATTTCGATTTGGATTTTTGATATGCCAATGCGAATTCCTTCTGCACTTCTGAATTGAATTCGTTCTGAAGGTGTTTCCCTGGAATATAATCATTCGTACCTCGGTCTACATCATCTTCCTCTCTCATCTCCTCCAACATCCACTCAGTGCTCATCACTATGTGGATATCAGGCCTATCCTGGTAGTTAGCTTGGAACAGCCAGAGAATCAGACTTTTCCCCTCAGGAGTAACATTTTTGAACTTGTGCCACGGGAAATTAAGCTTTTTCTGCTCCTCTAGTACACCATGGTTTCCTTTACTTTCGTCGAAAGGCATCTTCCCGGTGACAAATATGTAGAGAATTACTCCGATTGCCCATATATCAGATTTCTTTGGATCGTAAGGCTCGCCGCGGAGAATTTCTGGCGACGCATAGGATTTAGACCCGCAGTATGTCTTACTCAAATCTTTCATGCATTCATCTTTAACAAAGCCAAAATCACATATTTTAATGTTGTATGCGCTGTCAAGCAAGAGGTTTTCAAGTTTTAAATCTCGATGTGTGATATCCTGATCATGTAAATATCGAACAGCATCACATACCTGGCGAATCCATATGCGGGCTAGTTGTTCTTTTATCGCCCCTGATCGCTGTATGTAACGAAGAACATCCCCATTTTCAGCAAATTCCAGGACCATGTATACTCTGTGACTATCTTCAAACATGTCCGTCATTCGTATAATATTTGCATGTTTCATTTTCGGCCATATTTCAAGTTCTCTAGGAAGAAATCTAGCTTGAAAATCCTTTGGAGCTTTTGCCCTATCAATGATTTTCACTGCTACTTTTGAAACTTTATAATTATTCATACAGAATGCAAACTTTACTTTAGAATAGCTTCCAGAACCTAGAGTTTGCTTTGCAAGTAGGCCTTTCTTGGCCAGCACAGCCCTATATGTAGGTCGATAGGTAACAGTTTCTGTTTTTGTTGATGATTTCCTACTTTCTATAGCTTCTACCTCACCTTTGATGCTTTCCATTTCAGTGAGCATCGCTCTCTCATCATCCGATGAAGTTTCTTCATCCATCATCAATCTTGGTCTTTTATTGGGCAACATTTGGCTTTTGTAGGAAACATCAGATTATTTTAATTGTTTTTTTTTCGCTGAACGTTACTCTTTTATATGTTTCTCTTTCTTTTCTTTTCTTGTGTTGTTGTTGTGCTCACGAACAGTCCACCATTTGTATTTTTCCCGCTTAGAAACTAAACTGAAATCGAGACTGTAACCCACGTGACCGTTGTTTCAACTTCCTTAACAACGTCGTTTTGTCGGTACGTTAAAATGACGTTAGGTAACGTTATGTAATGCCGCTTTGGCGCCAGTGGTAACGTAGGGTTGCGCGGCAAACTTCATGTGAATTTTACTTTATGCGAAAGACGCCGCAGCGACGATGTAAATTCATATCGAAAGAAGTCGCTTGACCATGCAATGAGCGCTGGAAAAGATGTTGTAATGAGTGATGAAGAAGCAGAACTTAAAAAGCGCGGATATGAAGTTGGAACGGCTCTTGGAGAAGGATCTTACGCAAAAGTGAAAAGCGCTTTTAGCCAAAAGCTCCAAAAACGTGTTGCCATCAAAATTATTAATAAGAAAAAGGCGCCGAAAGATTTTCGAGAAAAGTTTCTACCGAGAGAACTAAAGATATTTGCTTTGATGGACCATCAGAACATTATAAAAATGTATGAAGTCATGGAGTTTCACAACAAAGTAAGTAGTGTATCCTTACCTAGGAGCAGACAAAAAAAAAACAACAACAAAAACCACGAAAAATCGACCTGAGATCGAACCCAGGACCCCCCGGTTACAACGTGCACACAAAGCCACTATGCTCAAAGGTCTGGTCAATTAGACTAGTCAGCTACCCACACTTACACATCTCCTGGCCGTTCTGCTACACTGATTAAACCTTTACCACGCTATGGGCTAATTCAGCAGACGACAAACTGATGAGATTTTGTTACCTTAGGAGGCAATTTGCATTTTATGTCATAACCTATATTTCTGGGAAAATAATATAAAAATAAAATGTCGTCTGCTGAAATGTTTACCTTGCATGCTATGCGTTAGATATATACTTTATGCGCATGGGGGAAGAACAAAGCTTTTATGCCATAAAAAAATACCAAAGGTTTAGATCAGTCTGCGCTCTAGTCCGTGACTTCTATGTTCTTTGAAATACTCAATTTTATCCTCTACTTTTACTGCAGTCGGTCGAAACTAACCATTACCCACAGCAAGTCCAAGGGCATAGCCAGAAAGGATTTTTTATGCAAACCTACATAGGAAAAGTCTAGAAAATTCTCCATAGTATCATTTCCAAAATTGGGGCTATTCTTAAAGGAAAGAATTCAGAGGAAGCAAATCCTTTCCTTTAAGAATAGCCCCTATTATACAGGAGGAGAATACAGTGAACCCTCGTTACAACGACAGCACTTGTTCCCAAAGATGTTACCATCAAAGTGAATTTGCTGTTGTAAAGAATCCTTAATGGACAGAATGATATGTAAGAAAGGTTTTGTTTTATTCTTATTTCCCTATAGACCATTATGTTTTGCATATTTGTTAGAATCATTCTAACAAATATCCAAAACATATGTTGCTTGAAGTTTTAATGCAATATTCTTGCATAATTGTTCGTTAACTGTCACCTCTTGAGGGAAGATTGCGTCACAGTCAAATTGTCATTATAACGAATTTTGTCGTATCGAGTGTCGGTATGAAGAGGGTTCACTGTATATTTTTCGAGTATGTAAGGTGATCTCTATGACATTGTTTTTCCGTACGCACATGTACGCCATGAGCATTAATCCCATGGGGTCCACGAAGTAGTGGCTCGGTTGAGGGATCTTTAACCTGCACAGGGGATGGCTCTCCCTGCACAGGCAGACGATTCTTATGAAATGCCAAGCCTTATGTTCTAGATAAGTTAAAACAAAGTAGTATAAAAATGTCGTCTGATGTAGTTGTAATTAGCGCTCAAAGCTTTACCTTTCTGGGCATTTTCAGCAGATGACAAATTGATGATACATGTATTTTTCTTCTTTCCCCAAGAAAATAGGCTTAGACATTTCGAGCAAATTTTCTATTTAGGAGACAATTTGCTTGAAATCTCAAAGCCTATATTCTGGGAAAAATAAGAAAACATTTCAAAATGCAATCTGCTGTAAATTTTACCCAGCACGCAATGAGGTGAAGAATAAATTGGTTAACTTTCAGGTGTACATAGCCATGGAACACGCGGGTCACGGTGATCTACTTGAGTATATAAAGTTGCGAGGGGCAATTCCCGAGGAGAAGGCCAAGGTCATGTTCAGACAGATGGCAGACGCCATAGACTACCTACATAAAAACAGCATGGTTCACAGGTATCATCACGAAAACATACCTATATAATTTTGACCACCCTTAAACCCCACTTTTATATAGTAAAACTGGGGTTTACAGGAGTATACATTATTTTTCATATGTCTGCTAAAAAACATAGATTGTGGGTACTCGTTAGAACCGCCTGGGCAAGGCGGTTCTAACGAGTACATACAATCTATGTTTTGAGCAGAAATATGAAAAATATCAGAAATTTTATCTGAAAACCTTCAGTTTTTTGGTGGTGAAATTTTCAATATATTTGAATAGGCGTGTTTTCGCAATGTGTTTACACTATAGCGCCATTCAAAATGGTCTGTTTTATTACTTTTTTGATTCACATGAAATATCATACCCAAATTTTCTCGGAAAAGACAGAAAGAAAGAAAATCATTTACTGCTGTTATGGTCTGTCAACTTTAAGGAAGTCCTTAAGTGGAAGGACTCGACAGCTGCTGAAGTAAGAGAGTCAAGAGGCTAAAAAGCTAAGTTTACTACTAATGTAAACTTACAGCTTTAAGATGAAATGCAACAAACACACGCACGTGCTTGCGCGCCTCGATCAGGCGATTCTAATGAGTACATACAACATACATTTTTTTTTTATATAAACAAGAAAATTTCGCTAAAATAGCCATAAATATCTTTTCTTGCGCTATCGGAAGAATTTCCTAGGGACTATAAAAAAGGGTTCGAATTATCCATGGTAAGGGAGCCATCCGTGTTCGAATCATTGAGGTTATACTGTAGTAAACTTTAATGTCCAGCTACAAGCAGCCCCAGCTACAAGCAGCCCAGACACGAACACTTTTTATTTTGTATAAATATGCATTTTGACACATGGCTATTTTACTTCTTTAATTTTTCATGCATGCATGGTCATCACAAAAACATGCCTATATAATTTTGACGCCCTTAAACCCCACTTTTATACAGTAAAACTGGGGTTTACAGGGGTATACAATATTTTCTTATTTCTGCTCAAAAATATATTGTGGGTACTCGTTAGAACCGCCTCGCTGAGGTGTTTCTAACGAGTACCCACAATCTATGTTTTGAGCAGAAATATGAAAAATATCAGAGTTTTTCATCTGACAATTTTCATTTTCTGGACGTGAAATTTTCTATTTATTTGAATAGGCGTGTTTTCGTTATGATTTCAAACCGTCAGTGCCTCGAACACCGATGACTCATTTACCATGGATAATTCGAACTCGTTTGTGAGTCCCCTCCGATAGCTAAAGAAAACAATTATTTAGGGATATTCCATGGAAATTTCTTATCTTATCAAGAAAATATATGTTTTGTGTACTTATTAGAATCGCATCACGGAGGAGATTCTAATGAATACACTCAACGTACGATTATTTTATAGAAGGCCGAAAGGACATCTCTAAATTATCTCCTTTTGCTTCTCATCACGAAAATATACCTGTATAATTTTGACCCCCTTAAACCTACTTTTATATAGTAAAACTGGGGTTTAAAGGGGTATACATTATTTTTCTTATTTCTGCTCAAAACATGGATTGAGGGTACTCGTTAGAACCGTAAGAACCGCCTCGGCGAGGCAGTTCTAATGAGTACCCACAATCTATGTTTTGAGCAGAAATATGAAAAAATCAGAATTTTTATCTAAAAACTTTCAGTTTTTGGTGGTGAAATTTTCAATATATTTGAATAGGCATGTTTTCATAATGTTGACCTGGCGCTAAGATTAACCTTCATTGGCTCAAACTACACATGTCTAGAACAAATTTCCATGCTCCAAAAGATATATAGTTTGGAATGAGGCTACAAGAAATTCTACTTTCGTTTTTATTACAACGCAAATGGCTAAGGAAGTTCAATACAATGTGTCGAAACTCCCAGAATGACTTGGCCTTCGCATCAGGGCTTTAGCTTTTCGCTTACAAAACATTTGATGTAGAATATATCGATAGTATTCTTAAAGATTGTACGACTTTGTCGGCTGATCAGGATCTTAACTGTTGGTATACGCCCCTAACACACCTTTCCCGTTGTGTGGCTCACAACAGAGAATTTGTTACTCAGGAGTAATTGATGAGAATTCTGCATTACGAAAAACACGCCCATTCAAATATACTGAACATGTTACCACCAAAAATGGAAATTTCCAGATAAAAATTATAATATTTTTCATATTTCTGCTCAAAACACAGATTTTGGGTACTTGTTAGACCCGCCTCGGCAAGGCGGTTGTAACGAGTACCCACAATCTATGTTTTTAACGAGTCGCCCCGGCAAGGCGGTTCTAACGAGTACCCACAATGTCTGCTTTTGAGCAGAAATAAGAAAAATAATGTGTACCCCTGTATATAGGCATGTTTTCGTGATGGGGATCATTTTCTCCAGTTCTCCATTAAAACGCATGCTGTGAGTACTCATTAGAAGCGCCTATATTTTTTATGGTGAAATGAGCAATAATGCGCAACGCACGAAAAGGACCGCCCTTATGCAGTTTGCGGACTACACAGGCCATGATCAGCCTGCGCATTTGTGTAGGCTGATCTAGGCCTTTGTTGCCCACTTAAAGAATCAATGGATGGACATTTCTAGATCAGACTGCACGTGTGAGCACGCTAATCTAGACCATCGCTGTTCACATATGGTATAAGGGTTTTCCCACGTTAGGCACCAAATATTATCCCAGAATTATCATCAAATAATCCTAGTTGACAAGCCCTCTTAACATATATTTCTACTTAACCGCGTTCGAAATAGACTTTCCAGATCAGTATACGGTAAAACCTCAATGACTCGAACACCGATGGCTCGTTTACCATGGCTAATTCGAACTTGGCTTTGAGTCCCTAGGAACTTCTCTTGACATCCCAAGAAAGCAAATATTTATGTATATTTTAATTAACCCTTGTCCTGCTGAACCCGGATATACCCTGCTTTTGCAAACAGTGTAGATCCAGATCAGTTGGCTTCTTCAGAAGCCAACTGATCTGGATCTGCACTGTTTGTCATTCAGTATGTGAATATATATCAACAACTAGGATCAAATAATCTGATTGGCTGAAAATTAGAAATGGGCGTGGTATCTTAATTTATTCAGCAGGACAAGGAATAAAGGGAACCGTTCTTATTTTATCATGATTTTATTTATACCATTATTATACAGAAGATCGAAATGACATCCCTAAATTATATCCATTTGCCTTCTGACCTGTCGTTATGATTAACCCTCATTGGTTCGAACTACTTACGTCTAGAACAAATTTACATGGTCCCAAAGATGTTCGAGTTATTGAGGTTCGACTGTATGTATTTTCGCATAGCCAGGATGCATGACACTTAAGGGGAATGGAAACACTTTCAGGGGAAACAACTTTGTAAAATGTGTTTTCTCCTTCTGAAGCGGGATCTACTCAAAAAGGAAAGACGTTGCTTCCCTTGGGACCAAGTTTTTTCTTTTAGAGTATGTGGCTTCTTTTTTGGAATTGTATTAGTAGACAGGAAAGTAAACTGGAAGTCACAAAAGTTGTCTCCCTTGTAAAAATGACTAAAAATCTACCAAATGTATCCAGTCCCTTAAGTATTTTAGTCTTGCATATGTAGGGAACAGTGCAAACCCTAAGACAGCATGGATACAGATGCCTATCTGGGTCTCCGATATTCTCAATTATCTTTTCTCCTTCCAAGCGTCATTCAAAATTGTACAAGACAACATTCTTAACGCTTTTAAAAAGTGCTAATCACAGCTGCAGCAGTTGACATTTTGATTTTTTTTTCAGGGAAAATAAGGCTTGACATTTTGTGCAAAGCAGATTATTAATAGTGAATGTCAAGTCTTATTTTCCCTGAAAAATAATAATAATAATAGTAAGACAGAAAGTCATCTGCTACAATTTTGCTTATCGTTTTAAGGTTAAATATCTTTTTATTTTCCGAGAAAATAAATAGCATTTCGTGTGAATCACGAAATGTCAAATCTTATTTTCTTGGAAAAATATCGAGAAAAAATCTAGAATGTTGTTGAACCCATTTACGCCTAGCGTCCCATAAAAAGGACATTAGTTAACAATGTAGACCAAGATCAGACGCTACGGAACGCCACGTCTGATCAGGGTCTACACTGTTTGGCTTAAGTTCATTTCTTCTACAAGTGATTGCAATAATAAAAATAAACCAGGCACCCCATATGTAGGAAATGGACCGGTCCAAAGAGTTAAGGTAGAACAGTCCACTTGGCACAAACGGGTTAAGGGCTGATGTCACACCTAATATATTCCATTGTTTCTATATACAGAGATTTGAAATGTGAGAATCTGCTGTTGGACAACGCTAACTTAATAAAAGTCACAGATTTTGGATTTGCTCGACAATTCGAAGCCGGGGATATTAGTAAAACGTTTTGCGGAAGTGCTGCCTACGCTGCCCCTGAAATTCTACAAGGTCAACCCTATCAACTCCCATTGCACGACATTTGGGCAATGGGTATCATACTATATATTATGGTAAGTTTTCATTACCATTATTTTTCTTCTACAAGCTACTTTTGGGCAAAGGGTATCATTCGTTATATTAGGGTACATTTCAATGAATGCCTATTATTTTTCTGCTACTGAACACTTTGAGGCAACGGGTATCTTTCTTTATATTAAGGCAAAGTTTGAATGTCCATTATTTTTCTTCTACAAATTATGTTTTGACTTAGGGTATCATACGTACCATGGTAAGATTTTATTAATGTCTTTTATATTTCATCTGTATTTCATTCTACCTGTCACTTTTCGGCAAGTGGCGATATACTTTAAATTACGGTAAGTTTTGATTCCCATTATTTTTAGTTCACCTGAGCCGCAGGCTCAGGATGAGCTATTGTGATCACTAGCTGTCTGTCGTCCGTCCGTCGTCCGTAAACACATTTGAACGACTTCTCCTCTGAAATTCCTGGATCAATTTTCTTCAAATTTCAAATGGAAACTTCTGCTAATGGGGGATTGAAAATTTGTTCAAATGGTCACGGTCCATTAATCAAGATCGCCGCCGTGCCCATATATGGTAAAAACACTTAAAATTTTCTTCTCTAGAACCAAGAAAGCTTTAAGGCTGAATCTTGGTGTACAGCATCAGGGACTCAAGGTCTACTAAGTTTGTTCAAATGATGATCGTAGGTTGACCTTTGACCTTTTTACAACAAGTTCAATTTTGCGTCCCCATGCATTTGTGTTGGGAAAATGTTGAAAAATCCTTTTCTCAAAATGTATTAAAGACTAATGGCTGAAACTTACAATGGATAATTAAAGTAGTTAAACTTTTTAGTTAAAATCAAAAGTTTGTCCCCTGGGGTTATCTGCTCTTGCCCCTGGGCTATATACATGTACAAAATCGTGGATTTTTTAAATTTCTTCTCTAAAATCGTTTGAGCAATTTTTACCAGATTTAACATGGCGCCTTCTGTTGGAAAAAATTCACAATTTGTTCGAATGGTTCCGCGTTGTTGAACAAGATGGTCGCCATGCCCATATATGGTAAAAACACTTAAAATTTTCTTCTCCAGAACCAAGAAAGCTTTAAGGCTGAATCTTGGTATATAGCATCAGAGACTCAAGGTCTACCAAATTTGTTCAAATGATAATCGTAGGCTGACCTTTGACCTACTTACGGCAAGGTCAAATTTGCGTCCCCATGCATTTATGTGGGGAAAATGTATAAAAATTATTTTCTCAAAATGTATTAATGACTAATGGCTGAAACTTACAATGGATGATTAAAGTAGTTAAACGTTTTAGTTAAAATCAAAATTTTGTTCCCTGGTGTTTATCTGCCCTTGCCCCTGGGTTATATACATGTATAAAATCATGGAATTTTTTAATGCCTTCTTCTCTGAAACCGCTTGAGCAATTTTACCAGATTTTACATGGGGCCTTCTGTCGAAAGAATAATTCATAACTTGCTCGAATGGTTCCGCGCCATTGAACAAGATGGCCGCCATGGCTGTATATGGTAAAATATTTAAAAATCATCTTCTCTAGAACCAAGAAACTTTTAGGCTGAATCTTGGTATATAGCATAGGGGACTCGAGGTTCAAATGATGACCATAGGTTGACCTATGACCTTTTTACGGCATGTCACATTTGCGCCCCCATACATTAGTATAGGGAAAATGGTGAAAAGTCATGTTCTCAAAATGTATTAAAGACTTATGGCTGAAACTTACAATATATGATTACATATGTAAACCTTTTTAGTTTCAATCAAAATTCTGTCCCCTGGGGGTTGTCTGCCCTTGCCCCTGGGTTATATACATGTATAAAATTGTGTAAATTTTAAATGTCCTCTTCTCTGATATCACTTGAGCAACTTTCACATATTTTACTTGGGGCCTTCTGTCAAAAGTGTATTGATAACTCATTCGAATGGTTCCACACCATTAAGCAAGATGGCCGCCATGCCCATATATGGTAAAACACTTAAAATCTCCAGATCAAGAAAGCTTTGAGGCTGGTATAAAGCATTGGGGACCCAATGTATCATCACGAAAACATGCCTATAAAATTTTGACCCCCTTAAACTCCACTTTTATATAGTAAAACTGGGGTTTACAGGGGTATGGATTATTTTTCTTATTTCTGCTCAAAGCATAGATTGTGGGTACTCGTTAGAACCGCCTCGACGAGGCGGTTCTAACGAGTACCCACAATCTATGTTTTGAGCAGAAGTATAAAAATTATCAGGATTTTTTATCTGAAAAGTTTCATTTTTTGGTGGTAAAATTTTTAGTATACGAGTATTTGAATAGGCATGCTTTCGTAATGTACCCGAGTTTGTCCAACTGATGTCCATAGGTTGACCTTTGACTTTTTCTGGCAAGGTCAAATCTGTGCCATCATACATTTGTATGGGGAAATGTTGAAAACCATTTTCTCAATATGTATTAAAGACTAATGGCTAAAACTTACAACATATGGTTATAGAAGTAAAACTATTTAGATACCGTCAAAGTTTTGGGGATTTTCTGCCTTGCCCCTGGGCTATGTACATGTATAAAATCATGAAATCTTTAAACGTCTTCTTCTCTAAAATTGCTTGAACAATTTTCACCAGATTTCACATGGGGCCTTTTGTCCGAAGGATGTTGAGAATTTGTTCAAATGATTCTAGCTATTGAACAAGATGGCTGCCATGCTCATATATGGTAAAACACTTAAAAACTTCTCCAGAACTAAGAAAGCTTTCAGGATGAATCTTGGTACACAGTATCGGGGACTCAAAATCTACTAAGTTTGTTCATATAATGATACTAGGATGATCTTTGACCTTTTTACGATATTGTTAAATTTGTGTCCTAGTTGCTGTGGCAAAACTGAAAGAAGCTGTATGGCATTTGCAGATATGCAATAGCTGTTTTTATCAGGTGAGCGAATCGTGGCCTATGGGCCTCTTGTTCTACTGCCAGCCATTTTTGGACAAAGATATACTTTATATTAAAGTTACTTTTGATTTCTACTACCAGTCATTTTAAGGCAAAGGATAAGAGACTTTATATGACAGTAAGTTTGACGCCCATAAGTTTTCTATTGCCAGTCACGTTTAGGCAAAGTAAGATACTTTATATTACGGTACGTTTTGATGCCCATTCTTTTTCTACTGCTGGTCACTTTAGGCAAATGAAGAAATACTGTTCGCTCAGTGCGTTTTATATAATTTTTATTTGATTTCCCAGACACTTTTGATTAAAAGGTGAAATACTTTACATAACAGTAAGTTTTGATGCCCATTATTTTTCTACTGCAGTCACTTTTTGCAGCTGAAAAGATACTGACTATTACAGTGCGTTTGATATCATTTATACTTCATCACGAAAACATACCTATATAATTTTGACCCCCTTAATCCCCACTTTTATATAGTAAAACTGGGGTTTACAGGGGTATAAATTATTTTTCTTATTTCTGCTCAAAAATATAGATTGTGGGTACTCGTTAGAACCGCCTCGACGGGGCGGTTCTAACGAGTATCCACAATCTATTTTCTGAGCAGAAATATGAAAAATATCAGAGTTTTTTTATCTGAAAAATTTCAGTTTTTGGAGGTGAAATTTTCTATATATTTGAATAGGCGTGTTTTCGTAATGTGGTCTCCCAGACACTTTTGAGCAAAAGGTGAGATACTTTATATTACAGTCAGTTTTGAGGCCCAATATTTCTTTTACTACCAGTCACTTTTAGGCAATGGATGAGATACATTATATTTCAGTAAGTTATGATGCCCATTAATTTCTTTTACACGTAACTTTAAGGCAAAGGAAGAGATATTGTATATTACGGTAAGTTTCGATTGCCCATTATGTTTCTTTTACCAGTTACTTTCAGGCAAAGGATGAGATGCTTTATATTATGGTAAGCTTTTGATGCCCAATATTTTTCTTGTATCAGTCATTTTCAAGCAACGGATGCGATACTTTATATGACAATTAGTTTGACGTCCATTATTTTTCTACTCCTGTCACTTTTAGACAAAGAAAAAAAGGTACTGTATTTGACAGTAAGTTTGACGCCCATTTTTTCTTTCCCACTAGTCACTTTTAGGCAATGATGAGATGCTTTAAATTAAGATAAAGTTTTACGCCCAATTTATTTTTACCAATCAATTTTAGGCAAGGATGAGATACTTTATATGACAGTAAGTTTGACACCCATTATGTTTCTAATACAAGTCACTTTTAGGCAAAGGATGAGATATTTTCATATTACGGTAAGTTTTGATGCCCATTATTTTTCTTTTACCAATCACTTTTAGACAAAGAATGAGATATTGTATTGGACAGAAAATTTGACTCCCATTAGTTTCCTACTGCCAGTCACTTTTTGATGTCCATTATTTTTTTTTTACCAGTCACTTTTAGGAAAAGGATGAGATACTTTATATAATGGTACGTTTTGATGCTCATTATTTTTTTTTCTACCAGTCACTTTTAGATAAATAATTACTTTATATTACGGTAGGTTTTGATACCAGTCACTTAAGGCAAAGGTTGAGGAACGCTATATGACAGAAAGTTTGACGCCCATTATTTTTCAACCCAGTCATTTTTAGGCAAAGGATCAAACTCTTTATATGACAGTAAGTTTGACGCTCATTATTATTCTACTACAAGTCACTATTAGGCAAAGGATGAACTACTTTATATGATAATTAGTTTAAATGATTTTTAGCTTTGAAATTTTCCATATCTACATAAAAGATATATTAACATTGTAGATTTTATTGTACAGAAAATTTTCTTTTTGATATTTTAAAAGCTTTATTTTCATATGCTCATTTTTTTTATTTGGGTTTTACGGCCCTTTCAAGAATATTTCACTTATGTCGAGCCGATCGTTCATCAAAGTTGGGTGAAATTCCCACATGTGACCCGAGCGAGGTTCGAACCACAGCGGTGAGAATGAATTAAGAGTCAGCTCTCTTATCCACTAGGCTACGGGGGCCCGCTATGATCATGTTACACTGATTGTCAAGAAACTGGAACAAATAGTGTAATAACATGAAACGTTCAGTTTTCTATAGTTTTATGAAATAGGTAACCCGGCCCCGCTCCTCATTTTTGCATGTCATAATTAAACATATTGAGATTTACGTTAAAATCTTTTGTAGACATTCGACATTAATACGGTTAGATACGCTTTGGAAATGTTGCCACTGACATATATTTTCAAACGGTGACAAATGCCTACACAACGAATGTAAATGAAAATTTTGTTTCACAATTTAATTTTGTCATTGAGTTTAGTGTATTCAACACGCCTAAGTATAAAAAACTTGACTCCTTTTTACGGACCAATCAAACGAGTCATGTTTTCTTTCCTCAGTGATAAAAAGTCACTTGTCCCAACTAACGACAAAACTATTTTATGATATTCAAGATCCCAAAAAATATTTTTGATGCAGTAATGCAATTCAGAAAAAAAAAATCCTCAAAAACAACACAACAATAAAAAAAAATTAAAAAAAACAAAACAAAAAAAAAACACGTAATTTTTCAGCTGTATTTTACGAGCTTGCCTAAAGTTATCCAGTAAAATAAGAGAAATGATGCTCACTCCCTACAGTGGAAGAGAGACAACTCGAAGTAATAAATACACGTACATTAATGTAGTAAAAAGAGTAAGAGAAAAGTCCAGGGAGTGCCACAATCACAATCCACAACCCATTCCAGACACGAAGAGGAAGAGGAAACAGACAAAACCAAACAAGCGCATATCGGACAAACATACGAAAAGCACTAAGATTAGCTCTCTCTTCCCCAAGCGAGGTAATCGCAATGCTAAAAGGACTGAAAAATACAAGAACAAAATAACACAAGGCAAGACTTAAAACAAATCGCCTCGTAGAAATAACCACAAAGCAACAAAGAGTAAGACTAACACAGGGACCACCGCCTCAGAACGGTCAGTAGAATAAACCACAGGGGGATTTATAGCACTTTTACAGCCGACCAACTTCACCCTGGGTCCCGATGCTACTCTTAATCACAACTAGCAAAACAGAAAGCAAAATGGGCAGCTGTTGAAGGTGACCAAAATGCTAGCATCACAACACAACTAGTAAAACAGAAAGCGAAGTGGGCAGCTATTGAAGACGGTGACCACAATGCTAGCATCACAACACAATAGAAAAACAGAAAGCAATGCGGAAACCACAGATCTACAAAGAGCTCCACAGAGTAAGAACAACACCAGGACCACCGCATTATAACCGTCAGTAGAATAAATTACCAGGCGGGGGTGGTGGGGGTGGGAGAGGGGGGATCGGGGAGGTTTAAAGCACTTTTATGGCCAGCCAACCACCCTGGATCCCGAGTCTACTCTTAATGCAGAAATACATAAAAATTCGGTTCGCATAAAGGCTCCCAACTCAGTCAATGCATCAAAGCGAAAACATAAAAATC
This sequence comes from Anodontia alba, assembly GCA_964016985.1. NCBI lineage: Eukaryota > Metazoa > Mollusca > Bivalvia > Lucinida > Lucinidae > Anodontia > Anodontia alba. The sequence goes on from OZ024823.1 coordinate 120,120,856, forward strand.
AAATTAATCACTATGATAAACAAAGACGAGTACTTGTCTGTGTGCCAGAGTAAATGAAAACCAATAGTTGAACCACGGCGGGCCCAGCCGGATATACTTCGTCGAAAACGATTTTACGGGACGTATTTTACGGGACAGTAATAAGAATGACTCCAGCCAGGAACAAGCGATATAAACTTACAGCATCTAAAACATAGTGTTCGGTCTGATTATCTGTACAATTATTTACATATTTGAGAAAGTGTTTTTGAGATTTTAATTTCCATGAAAATGATTCGGTCTCTCAGCGGCAAGGGTATTTCATACATTTACTTTCTTTAAAAACAGACAAACAAACAAACAAACAAACAAACAAAAAAAAAAAAAAAAAATACCGACAAAAAACAGTGAAATAAATTTTAATTGGAAAAGTTTGCTCTTATAGTTATTTATGAACCCTTAATCAATATCCAAAATGGCAGTTTCTAACGTTTAGACTTATCTTAGGAGTAAATGATTTTCAGTAGAAAGGAAAACGTGCCTCTGTAGTTGTACATGACTTTGTTATATGTGTCATTCGCGCAGCAGTTGAGAACTAGTTGAGCAGGAAAACAAAACGTCAACTGTCATATTCATGTCGGTGTATTCTACGGAAAAGTGAAGATTACTGTAACAGCTACGTTAGCGTTTTAGATTCGCTATGGAAGGGCGAGTATTAACAGAAAGTCTGTCGTTTAAAAGTTTAAGACGGACGATTTCACTGAGATTTTCAAACTCGTTCTACTGCATGTTTTACTAAACAAAAATGTGCTCTGAATGCTGCTGTAAAGAAAGAGATATCGCGTTTCTTCTATTTGGTAAAGAAAACCTATTATCTATTCAGGAAAATAGTTTGAAGAATTCTAAAGCATTATTTCATGCTGAAGACAAACACTGACATTCGCTCTTGATTGTGTTTGATATAAATAGCTCGTAGAATACATACAGAACTATATATACCGGTGCTCTCATGCCGCCCCATGTTCCATGAAACTAGAAACATATATATGTACAGTGCAAAATCTTTATAAGACGTTACAGTAGATTCCAAACATGTAAACTAAAAGCAAGCGATCTTTGTGTCGCTTGGTCCGTATTTTTTTGCCCCACTTACTTGAGAATCAGTGCAATGTTAGTCAGATTTTTCATGAAAAGGAAAGCTATCCTGAATGAGGATACTAATGGTAAATGTAGAGGAATCTAATTAACCCATTTATACCTAGCGTTCCATACAAGGGGTATTGGCAAACAGTGTAGACCCAGATCAGACGCTGCAGAACACGGCGTCTGATCAGGGTCTACACTGTTTGCATTAAATATAGAAATTTCTATAAAACTTGGTAATAATAAAAACTATCCAGTGCCCCTTCTGTTGGAAATGGACCTGTCTAAATTATTGAGGTAGTAGAGTCCAATCGGCATAAATGGTTAATTGGACCTGGTTGGTTACAGAGAGTATTCAGGCGAGTTCAATGATTGCTATCTCCCATTAATGTCTCAGTATGGGAAAAAAGAACAATCATGTTATATACATGTAGGAACAGCGAAGGCCAAGATCAGCTTGTGCATCCTAACAGTCTTATAGACCTCTGTTTGTCAGTCTAAATTATTATCTAATGGGCCGCGCCATGCTAAAAACGTGTCTTCGGCCATATGCGGGCAGCGAAGATCCAGATCAGCCTGCGCATCTACACAGTCTGATGAGGACCGTCACTGTCCGCTAACAAACAAACTGGATACTACAAAACATCACGAAAACGTGCCTATATAATTTTGACCCCCTTAAACCCCACTTTTATATAGTAAAACTGGGGTTTACAGGGGTATACATTATTGTTTTTATTTTTGCTCGAAAAACATAAATTGTGGTACTCGTTTGGAACCGCCTCGCCGAGGCGGTTCTAACGAGTACCCACAATTTATGTTTTGAGCAAAAATATGAAAAATCACAGTTTTTATCTGAAAATTTTCAGTTTTTAGAGGTGAAATTTTCTATAAATTTGAATAGGCGTGTTTTCGTAATATGTATGATTAGAGAGCAAAGGTCCGGAGGATACTTTTTGCATGCTCAGGATTATTTGAATCGGCACATTTTGCGCATGTTCGAAGGCACGTTTTCGCTTGATGCGGCCCGACATTACGAAAACAAGCCTATTCAAATATACTGAACATTTTGCAGTATAAAAATTAAAATTTTCAGATAAAAAATTCATATATTTTTCATATTTCTGCTCAAAACATAGATTATGGGTACTCGTTAGAACCGCCTCATCGAGGCGGTTCTAACGAGTACCCACAATCTATGTTTTTGAACAGAAATAAGAAAAATAATGTATACCCCTGTAAACCCCAGTTTTACTATATAAAAGTGGGGTTTATGGGGGTTAGAATTATATTGGCGTGTTTTCGTGATGAATGGTTATGTTAGAGAGGCCAAGAGGGACGTGATCAGGCTGCCTGCATATTCAGTAAGCAAGAGCGGATCTTGGATCATTCAATAGGGTGGTTCAAATTTTCTATGATGGCGGGTCGATTTGATCGTATTACCATACTTATTCTCTATATTCGGACCTACAGACCTGAGCAAACAGTTTAGATCCAGATTAGACGCCGCACAACCCGGTGTCTGATCAAGGTCTACACTGTTTGCCACTCATCATGCAATTTAAATACATTAACAGATATTAAAATGGACTTTGTGCAATTTTAGAGGTACAAGGTAAAGAGTTGAGCGATTATTTATAAGGGTAAATACAATAAAAATATCAAATTCAAAATTCCTGAAAAAAAAAAAATTCTGTAAAAATTAAAAGGGGTTCAACAGAATTTTCCGCCGAAACTCTTCTGAGTCCGTCCCTGAGTAAGGTGACTTTTTTTCTCAAACTACGTGTAATTTCTTATTTTTTCAGGTGTGTGGTTCTATGCCATATGACGATTCAAATATCAAGAAAATGGTTAAAGACCAGCTGGAGCGCAAAGTTCAATTTTCAAAATCCAGGAAAATTTCCGAAGAATGCAAAAATCTAGTGCACAAGATTCTTGAAGTAAACATTAAGAAAAGGGTGACAATTCAGCAAATGTATGAACATTCATGGTTGGTCAAAGTCGAAAATAAGAGTGCGGATTTGGAAGCAACCAAAATGGAAAAAATTAATCCAGAAGCTCTAGGGAAAATTAATCTGGAAGGTGTGAAAAGTAGCGCCAAGCCACGCTGATCAAATTAAGCAATATACTTTTAAATTTAATAAAGTCGTATGAAACCTTCAAAATAGCGTCAAGTTACTTGTAATTCATTACGAAAACACGCCTATTCAAATACACTGAACATTTTACCACCGAAAATGACAATTTTTCAGATAAAAAAATTCTGGTATGTTTCATGTTTCTGCTTAAAACATAGATTGTGGGTACTCGTTAGAACCGCCTCGTCGAGGCGGTTCTAACGAGTACCCACAATCTATGTTTTTAGCAGAAATAAGAAAAATAATGTATACCCCTGTAAACCCCAGTTTTACTATATAAAAGTGGGGTTTAAGGGGGTCAAAATTATATACACATGTTTTCGTGCAGCATTTCCTACAAGACTGCATGTGCATTCAGCGAGGACTGATCTGGGTATTCTTCTCTGTCCGTCTGAAGACGCTTTAGGCACTTAGCTACCTAGATAGCACCCTGCGGAGACTCTGATCAGACTGCGCGTATGCGCAGTCTGATCTGAGTTTTCGCTTGGCGCACACGCCATCTTGCAGAAAATGATGTATCCCGACTTAATTTATTGCAAGCATAAATTGACACCCCTCCCACCACCACCATGCAAAGGGTACTTCCGGTTAAATTGGTCATGCGCAGACTGATCGGGGTATTCGTTGTCGGCCTACAAAACCATTTGTTTCTGTTTATCATATCGAGACACCATTAAGGGAACTAGATACACTTGATAGATTTTCCGCCATTTTACACAAGGGGGGCAACTTTTGTGACTTCCTGTTGACTTTACAGTACAACAAAGCCCCTGAAAAGGGATCTACTCAAAAAAAAAAAAAAAAAAAAAAAAAAAAAAGAAAGAATTTGCTCGCAAGGGAAGCCAATTCTTACCTTTATGAGTAGATCCCACGGACAGCACATTCTTTTATTTTCACGTAGACCCCTTTTCAGAGATAGCCAAAGTAATTTTGACAGTTGCACCACCACCCCATGATAGTACCCCCGCCCCACCCCCCTCCCCCCATGATAGTCTATTTACTCTCCTTAGAATCTTTCCCATTCTGCGTATCCAGGCTGATCATTTGGCTTTACTGTACACCAACCCCTTTCTCAAAGGGATCTACTTTGTAGAGTAGACCCATTGTCAGAGCGGAGCCAAACTAATCTTGACAGTTGCCTCCCTTGAAAATGTATCTATACCGTTTGAAACCTAGACCATACAGCCTAACCAGGCTGATCTGGGCTTTCTTTCATCGCATGTGTCTCGAAGATATTTTTTGGTCTCATTTTTTCGGCCAAATATAAAGGATCTACATCAAAGGAAAAACAAAAATGAGACGCGCCAAGAGAAAACGAACTTCGGGGCATATGCGGACAACGAAGGCCCAGATCAGACTGCGCATCCGCGCAGTCTGATCTGGGCCTTCTTTGTCCTCTCACATAAACACTGGATGCTGTAGAATACATAAATGCATAACAAAGACCCTTATCAGACTACGAGTGCAAATTCACTTGCTAATCTGGATCTTTTCTGTTTGAATATGCATAGTGCGATTCAAGGGTCGCAAGTTCGAGCCCCAGCTCGGCCATATAACTTCCGAAGAGACTGATCATAAAATTATTTCTTCGTTCATTCTCCCAGCTTCCATCGATTCAAAAAGGGCAGATGTCAGTTACTGGCAAAAGTAGGAGCACAAATCCCTCGAGTTATAAAGTCACGCCCTCAGCTTGATAACCCGAGGGAGGGACTGATTACGTAGTCACCCCAGCATAATAACTCGTGGTGAACGGCTTAATTTCTCATGCCTTCGAGTTTTTAAGTTGTTCACTTAACTTAACATCCCGGTGGAATGATACAAAAATAAAGAAAAGACTGTCTCCTACCGGGTATCCACACATGCCAGATATTAGCATTCAATGCTATAAATTTAGAACTTTTAACCAAGGTAGGTCGAGTAGACCCTTCTCCTACAACTCTTTTGGCCGGTCTATTTTCAACAGCAGGGTGTCTGGTTAAGTTTTATCATTATTATTACTATGTTTATAGAGAGGCCTGGATTTAATGTAAACAATATAAACCCTGTGTTTAATTCAAACAGTGTAGACCCTGATCAGACGCCGCATTCTGCGGCGTCTGATCTGGGTCGGCACTGTTTGTCATTTGCCCTTTTAGGGAGTCTAAGGACTAAAATGGGTTAACTGTAACGTGAGCAAATGGACGTTTCTTTTGGCGTTCTGTATATGTGTAATGGTACAATTGTCCCTAAATACCAGCGTGACCAGTTCAAAAATACTTGACCGTAATGTGTCCGGGTCAGTGATAAACATGCCCTGTATTACACCTATCCGATAACATAATATCCGTGTCTGGTACAAAGGGTACTTCACGATACGAGGGCACTTAAAACCGATAGGGTGGTGATAATCTTAAAAATGGACAAACAAGAAATCAGAGCTGTTATCAAATTTCTTCATATAGAAGGAATGAACACCAAGGAAATACATGATGACTTGGTGAAAACACTTTGTGAGGATTCTCCTTCCTATTCCACTGTAAAGAAATGGTTTCTAATTTCAAGCGAGACAATGAGAGAACTGATGATGCTCCACGGTCGGGTAGCCCAAAATCTGCGACCACAGACCATCAGATTGGGACAATTCATCGCTTGGTGATGAATGATAGACGTGTTACAGTCCTTCATACCGCAGACACGATGGGTATCAGGATTGATTCTGTTCATGCTGCTTTGACCTACATTCTGGGGATGAGCAAACTGTCCGCAAGAAGGGTTCCCCGAATGTTGACCCCGGACCAAAAGCTGAAAAGACCGGACATTTCGAGAACACATTTAATTCGTTTTCAGACTGACCCAGCCAATTTCTTCAAGAGTTTTGTGACCCAGAATGAGACATGGGTTAACCATTTTCATCCTGAATCCAAGCCTCAAAGTAAACAGTGGAAACATTCTGGGTCTCCGCCTCCCAAAAAGTTCAAGCGAGTTGCATCTGTTGGCAAGGTGATGGCATCTTTTTTCTGAGACTGTGAGTGGGGGGGGGGGGGGGGGGGGGGGAGGGGAGGGAGGGAGGGGGGGGGCTCATGATTGACTTCTTGCAAAAGGGTCAAACCATTAACGGGGCTAATTGTGACAACTGAAAAAAAAAAGCAGTCAAAACAAAAAGAAGAGGAAAGCGTTGATCAGGCATTCTGTTGTTGCAGGACAATGATCCATTCCACACAGAACAAATGACAATGGCACAAGCTGAAAGATGTAGCTTATAACTGTTGCCTCACGCTCCTTACTCACCAGATCTGGCACTTTTCCCTAAATTAAAATCCCACATTCGTGTTCGCCACTTTCAGAGTAATGATGACGTAAATGACGCTGCTTCGGAGTATCTTGAAGCTCAATATGCAGCCTTCTTCCAAGAAGGTATTGCAAAGCTTGAACATCGATGGGCTAAGTGCATTGAAGTTCATGAAGACTATGTTGAAAAATAATGCATGAATGGTAACCTCTCCTTGCCGCACTCCTAGCTAGGCCGAGAACGTTTCGAAGTGTCCTCGTATATGCTGTCCGTGCAGAGAACCATTATTTATCAGCGATGACTATAATTCGATTAAGAAATAGATCAGCTCTAGCAGTGATTTATTGAGTAATAAATCACTGTTTGGAGGTCAGTTGTAAAGTAGATAAAATCACGAGCGCGGAGCGCGAGTGATTTATCTTCTTACAACTGACCGACAAACTGTGATTTATTACTCAACAAATCACGCACAAGAGCTGATCTATTTCGATTCTAACATATAGAAAACGACGAAAAGGTAATTGTATCCTTTAGATTTTTCAAACTTTCCGCCATCGAATAAAGAAATCCCGCCAAAAGTTTTGACTGTAACGCTGACGTTTACATGCATTTCTTACGCTGCTGAAGTGAGAAAGACGACGTTACACAGTCTAGCGTCGTAGAAACTAAGACTGACGTCAGCAGCGTGTCGAAATGACGTCGGAAAGGCGCCAGATAGCGTCGCGCGTTTCCGCCCAGTGATTTATTGCATAATATATCACTGAGTTTAACCATTGGCTATATAGGCGAGGAGTGTTAGAATAGTAGTTTTGGTACGGAAAGCTGTATTCTAGCATGGAATGCAACCAGTCTTAATAAAACCAATTCCTCGTTTTCTTTCGTGTGTGTGTGTGTGTGTGTGTGTGTGTGTGTGTGTGTGTGTGTGTGTGTGTGTGTGTGTGTGTGTGTGTGTGTGTGTGTTTCGTTTTTTTTTTTTTTTTTTTTGTAATTATTTTTCAAATGCAAGCTTTTAGATTTTTATCTCACAAATTTTTTAATTGAGCCGGAATCCATCGAAGTTGTATATCAAGCAATTTGTGATATACCACTAGAAAGGATTCCGTTTCCCCATACTTCATCATAATGTACCGTAATAATCCTAAGTTGGGACACTTAAGTTGGGACACCTATCTACTTGCCATACTTAAAATTTGAAATAGTCCATTCTAGTACCTCTTGATGTGTCTAAAATATTGCTGTATGTATGGCAAACAGTGTACACCCTGATCAAACACCACGTTTTGCGGCGTCTGATCTGGGTTTACATTGTTTGCTCAGGCCTGTGTGTCCCAATACTTAAGGTTATTACAGTAGTTTTTAATTGTACAGTCGACTCTCGTTATCTCGAACTCCGAGGGACTCTATGAAACACTTCGAGATATCCGTACTTCGACATATCAGATTTGCGGAACTGAGGAAAACAATTAATCGAACAACCACCTTTAACAGAATGAATATGTAATTTGACTCCTAAGTTAGAGATATATTGAAAATATTGTGGAAAAGAGGAGAAATTGCTCCTAAGGAGCAATTTCTCCTCTTTTCCACAATATTTTGTTGGTAGATCTCTGTGTTATAACAGGGACCAGATTTTCACTTCGAGATAAGCGGTTATTCGAGATAAGCGAGTTCGAGATAACGAGAGTCGATTGTATTTTCATTTCCCTTGGGATCACAGTCCATTCTGGTAGATTGGAAAAATCGGGTTCCGTTTAAGCCACGGTGCTAGGAAGCGTATGCAGCTCTGCAAACAATATTGTTGTCATATGAAGAGTCTCAGTGGATTTTGGTTCTTTTATGTTTTTTGGGTTTTTTTCCTGGGGTCACTGAGCCCATTGGTATCTTGAAACGCTTAAGCCGGTCCTCGAGGAATGTTGTCATATGAAAAGTCTCACTGAAACCGAAGCTCCAGTTTTTATTCTCGTTCCTTTATGTGTTCTTTATTTCCTAGACCAACCTTTATAGATTGTATTGGATAAACTTCCCGCCCATGTGATTTAGATAAGTATGGTACCACGGAAATAGTGCGCGACCTAACACCCCAAGACTCCCTTAGATACCCGATGACTACCTGCTTATATTTCACCGACTTCAGGCTGTACATTCAGATAATCAACATTCGAGCCATCCAGATCGAATTACTGTTAGGTACACCACTAGTAAACTATTCTTATTCTGAAAAAGTAGAATGAGCAGGAGTACTATATCTCATGGCACTCTTCCAGTACACCCATCCAAATGCATAGAAGGACGGTTTGAAGCATCCTTTTTCCTAGAAGGTTACAGCTTGGAATGAAATCAAGCCTAATAACCATGGTCCATACCGTAGACAGTGGGTTGTGAGATGGTGCGAACTTATGCGGGTGCTTTCGGAGGGCTGGAGTAACAAAATCAGGCTTAACAATTTCACTCAGAATTTCTGAAGTAGACTATTCCGTCTTTGAATTTGAGCACATCCATTATTCTAACCTTAGGATTTAGTCAAAATCAGTAACAGGATGGCAAGCAGTGTAGCGGATCTACACTGTTTGTTTACCTATATATATATATACAGTCGAACCTCGTTATCTCGAACTCGCTTATTTCGAATTACCGCTTATCTCGAAGTGAAAATCTGGTCCCTGTTTTAACATGAAACTATGACAACAGGTAACAAAATAATGTGGAAAAGAGGAGAAATTGCTCCTCAGGAGCAATTTCTCCTCTTTTCCACATTATTTTATATATATATTTCTAACTTCAGGAGTCAAATTACATATTCATTTGTTAAATGTGGTTGTTCAATTTATTGTTTTCCTCACTCTCCTCAACTCTGATATGTCGAAGTACGGATATCTCGAAGTGTTTCAGTGAGTCCCTTGGAATTCGAGATAACGGGAGTCGACTGTATATATATATATATATATATATATATATATATATATATATATATATATATATATATATATATATATATATATATATATATATATATATATATATATATATATATTGAGAGGGTTAAGAGCCTCCCCCTATCCCACCTCTACCCCATAATCCACGTCCCAAATGTTTTTTTGTTTTTTTTTTTTGTTTTTTTTTTTTGTCAGTTCCAAGGCGGATTTATTTTGCAGTTCCTTTTCATATATTTAGTCTTTTTCCGTTTGTAACTTCCCTTTCCGTTTGTTACTTCTCTTTTCGTTTGTTTATTCTCTTTTCGTTTGTTACACTGTACTTCTATTTCTGTTTGTTATTTCTCTTTTCGTTTCTTACTTCTCTTTTTGTTTGTTAATTCTCTTTCCGATTGTTACTTTTCTTTCTATTTGTTTCTTCTCTTTTCGTTTGTTACTCCTCTTTTTCTTTGTTATTTCTCTTTTTGTTTGTTACTTCTCTTTTCGTTTGTTACGTCTCTTTTCGTTCGTTACTTCTATTTTCATTTGTTTCTTCTCTTTTCGTTTGTTTTCTCTTTTCGGTTTTTTCTCACCTTTCGCTTGATCTCCTTCCGTTTTTTTTTTTTTTTTTTTTTTTTTCTTTTCTCGTTTGTTTCTTCTCTTTTTTGTTTCTTCTCTTCTCTTTTATTCATTCTCTTTTCGTTTGTTTCTACTCAGGCTTTTCGTTTGTTACTTCTTTTATTTCGTTTGTTTCTTTTCTTTTCCTTTGTTTCTCCTCTTCTCGTTTGTTTCTTCTCTTTCCATTAGTTACGACCCATCTCATCGGGATCTACAGTTTGCCATTTTGTTTTTGATTTTACTGAAAGCCGTATTTGCAACAGTGGACATGTCCAAATCCAATGATGGAAGAGTCTTCATAAACTCGGGGATCTGGAAAGGGCCATAATCCTAGAGGTGTTTTTTTCTTGAGTACTTTCATATTTATTTTGGTTCGCTGTCATCATTGGCTTTTGGCAAGAATTAGGTACTTGCCTCACTTGAAGCAAGTTCAGGGTTTGAGGCCTTTGTCTCAACTATCACATCTTTCTCTCATTTGTGGACGGTTTAACATGACCTTTAAATCTCGACAGATAAACAAGCAAAGACTAGACACGGCCCATTTAATTTTTATTTTATGTTCAGATGCTGAGAAACTTAATACATAGCGTACTTTAAAATAAAAATAGTGTTGCACTTTGCAAGTCCAGCGCATGACCCACTCGTAATAAGATCAGATTACACACGGAACATGAGCAAGTGTTAAACTTATTTAGGGGACTAGATACACTACTAGGGTAGACAAAAGTCAGAATGGTTTTGCTCAAACTTCCGCACCCCCCCCCCCACCCCCCCCCCCCCCACACACACACACACATACGCCCTGTCAAACAGCGTAGATCCTGATGAAACGGCTCATTATGAGCCGTCTCATCTGGATCTACGTTGTTTGCAAAAACCTATTATTATCGCCTGTGGCAGTGACAGAGTAAAGGGGTCTGGATACAGTTGGTAGATTTCCGCCAAGGTAGACAACTTTTAAGATTTCCTGTTATCTTTTCTGCACATCAGTCTCCTTCTGAAAAGGGATCTTCCCTTTAAGGAAAACAAATGCTCTCAGTGCTTCCAATGGGGAGCCAGTTCTTTCCTTCGAGATAAGATCCCTTTTCAGAAGGGACGTAAAACAATTATGATAAAATGATCTCCCCTGAAAGTATATCAGTTTCCCTTAAATCGAGTCCTCCGCAGAAAGTACTGAACTACGCCCATATAGATAACGGCTTCTTTGCATTAGAAAAACATTATAAAATACCTTTAAAATATACTGCTAAAATCAGTGTGAAATGTTTTGTCCAATCGTTACCGTTAGATTTTCATTGGTTTTCAACCAGTTCTGTGGAGGAGTCAGTTAAATGATCCGTAGGAAATCAGGGGCGGGTCCAAGATGATTTCTGAGTGGGGTCGATTTGATCAAATTAGCTTACTTACTCTATCTATTCGAACACACAGACCTGAGCAAACAGTGAAGACCCAGATCAGACGCCGCCTTCTGCGGCGTCTGATCAGGGTCTGCACTGTTTGCTACTAACCTTGCAATTGTACACACATTCACGGGTGGTAAAATGGACTTGTTGAAGAGAAGTATAAGGTAAAGGGTCAAGGGTCAAGGTATGTAAATATATAGAGTAAATACGGTATCCCAAATTTATCATTTATCCAAAATTTCCCACGCGTCGTCGGATCAGGGTCTACACCGTTTGCATTCAATACAGGAATTTCTATAAAACATAATAATACTAACGCGGCGTCTGATCAGGTTCTACACTGTTTGTATTAAATACATGAACTTCTATAATACCTAGTAATACTAAATCGGCGTCTGGTCAGGGTCTACACTGTGAGTGACTTATTTAACATTTTTACACACGTATGATAGTAAAATGGACTTGCTAAAGAGAAATTTAAGGTAAAGAGTAAGGGGTGTAAATATTGTCATTACGGTCTTGGGGTGGGGGCGGGGGGATAACTTCGTATATATGGCATAGTACGGATGTGCGTGCCGAATGGCCCCCTTTCTCAGCGCTGCCAGGTATATGATTGGCCCCCTTTTTTCAACAAAAAGTATATGAATGGCCCAATTTTTCTAGATTCCTATGTGAAAGGCCCCACTTTTCTGACATCCTGGTATATGCACACATTTTTTTCCTCGGAGATTTTTCGAGGCTGCTTGTTCTCTTGGTATTCAATGAATTCCGTGTGATATTTGTCTAATTACCTGGTATTCAATGAATTCCGTGTGATATTTGTCTAATTACCTGGTATTGAATGAATTCAGTGTGATATTTGTCTAACTACGCAGCAATAAATGGGTACAAAAATCAAAGGGCAGTATATGAATAGGTCAACATTTCGGATAATCAAGTATATGAATGGGTCCGTTTTTTTCAAATGCCAGGTATATGAATGAGGTAGATTTTGAAATACTGGCTCGCACACCCGTACCAAAATTACCCCAAGTTACCCCTCCCCCTCCCCCCCCCCCCCGCCCTACCCCGAGAATACGGTATCATAAATCTATCAAATTTATCCAGAATTTCCCATGAAAATGAATTTTTGAGTCAAAGTTGAGGGTTCAACTGACCCCATGAACCCCTCTGAATCCGCCCCTAGAAATAATAATCCCTTTGTCGGTACTCTTTTTATGATGTGAAATCTAAACCTGAATAACATGTTCTCATGAGATACGGTAGGTTATTCTACGCGGATTTGAACCTTACTTTTCGAGGTTACTATGCTCCTACCTTATGACCGATTACTAGAAATCGTACTGACATATATGACAGATTTCGAGGTAATAGTCAGCCGATACCGCAAAAATAAGTATCAATTTAACCGATGCATAATGTACTTTAACTTTATAAAATTGCATTGTACCATCAAATTGGGCCGCGCCATATGAAATTGTGTCTTCGGACATATGAGGACAGTGAAGGCCCAGATCAACCTGCGCATCCGCGCAATCTGATCAGGGCCTTCGCTGTCCGCTTACAGAATCATTGATTATTGCAGTATGTATGAATACAGAGCAATGGCCCGGATGATAGTTTACGCATGCGCAGACTATTTACGATACCTAAAAGGGGTCCACACGCAAACTCTGAGGTACCGAAAGCACCTACCCAGCTGACATTCGATTTAAATCTATATTGAACCGTTATCGGACGATAACGGTCCAATATGGATTTCAGTAGAATGCTAGCTTGATATCTGATTTCCCACACCGACGTCCTCGGAAATTCCTACGAACATGGAGCATTGACTCCTTAGCTCCCACCCAAACCTATCATTAGGGGACAGACAGGCCTGAGCAAAGAGTGTAGACCCAGATGACGCCGCAGTACGCGGCGTCTGATCAAGTTCCCCACTGTTCGCCACTTATACAGCAATTTTACACTCATTCACAGGTAGTAAATGGGTCTTGTTGAAAAGAAGTATAAGGTAAAGAGTCAAGGAATATGAATAACGGAGTAAATATGGTTTCTCAAATTTATTGGATTTATCCAATCATTCCCATGAAAATGAAATTTTGAGTCAAAGAGAGTTCGACTGAATCTCCGATCGATCCCCCTCTGAATCCGCCCTTATGTCATTAATGGGCACGTCTCCGTGGAAAATAACTCTCAAGGTAATATTTGTCCCCCCAACAGGTACACAATGCTGGAACAACGTCGATTCAACGTTGATTCAACGTCTTAATTGACGTCAATCAGTGTTGAATCAACGTTGTTTCAACGTTGTGTGTCCGCTGGTCCCTTATCAGAGGTGGGTATTCGTAAAACAATAGTGAAGCTCCTTTCTGGTTCATATATTTTGGCATGTCTATTTGGTAAAATTATGGTATTAAGGAAATTTATACCATGTGCAAACGGTGATGAAAAGGTCGGCTTGAAAACAAAACAAAAAAAAAAAAACAAAAAAAAAAAAAAAAAATGAGGGTCGAAAAACACGTTTTTTTTTGTTGTGTTTTTTTGTTGTTGTTTTTTTAACACGTGCTGAGGACTTTCCTCAACATATGTGATATTGTATGATGAATCTTGTCCAACCACAAAATGGTAAAGTTACCATTTTTGTTATTGATTTTTGTGTTTTGATAACAAAGGAAAATTAAGGGAATATTCTCGTTGTTGTTGTTGTTTTTATATATATTTGTGAGTGTGCTTTTCCCAATAATAATTTGTATTCTAAAGCCATAAAACAGGTGGTGTGAAGATAATAACGAGGAAACTACTATCACTAATGTTAGTTTAGTTTAAACATATTTTATTCAGAATTTCAGTTTGTGTACAGATATAACAATGAAGACAATACAAACATTTAGGATCAGAACGGAAGCTTAAAGCTTATTTAGTTCTTCTCCTAGAACATGGTAATAAAGCTGTAATAGTTCTATGGCAAGTTGATTTATCGATGACATTCTTATCAACAAAGGACAATTGACTGTAAGTTTCAATACAGGAATATACAAAAGAAAAAAATACTAACAGAAGGAAATGGAGAAAAACAGGAATAAAACGTCAATGAAGAGGACAACCAGCAATTAAACATTATGTTGCTGTTACATCATGAAAACACGCCTATTCAAATATATTGAAAATTTTACCACCAAAAAATGAAAGTTTTCAGATAAAAAATCTGATATTTTTTTCTATTTCTATCTCTGCCCAAAACACACATTGTGGGTAATCGTTAGAACCGCCTCGTCGAGGCGGTTCCAACGAGCACCCACAAACCATATCCTGAGCAGAAATAAGTAAAATAATGTAAAAACCCAGTTTTACTATATAAAAGTGGGGTTCAAGGGGGTCAAAATTATATAGGCGTGTTTTCGTGATGTAGTATATTAAGTACATATATGAATCAATATGTCGAATTGTTATTCACTTAAGCAGAACAAACCTGAAAAATAGTGGTTGAAATACGCCACGGTACATTTTTTTATCAATAAACATCCGTGAAAGGCGAAAAGGAAGCGGCGTGCCCGTTACTGTATTCAGGTCAAGCTAAGTCTAATCGAATTAAGGTGATCTGATACACCTGAGAGATTTTGCCACATTTTTCAAAGGGAGACAACTTTTGTAGCCAGGGAACCGTATCCTTAGTATTTGAAATCTTTCAATAATTGGGTGCTCTTAAAGGAAAGAATTTGCTTCCAGAGGGAGCAAATTCTTTCCTTTCAGAGCACCCCATCCCATTGAGATGGGAGACAAATATTCCCATGTGAGAGTTACTTCTCTTGGAGGTGTCTTCATTGTCCTTAAGGACAATTTCATCATGCGTTCTGTATACTTTAGAATAGGCATGATCCTCGGCATGAGAAAAGGCGTCCTGAGGACATAAACGAACAGGAAAGATTTATATCAGTCAGGATAGTCCTACAAATGGATAAGAGCCTCTGCTATGCAGCAATATAATCTACAGCAGGCAATGGTTCTTTAAGCGGACATAGAAGACCCAAATCCATCTGCGTATCTGGGACGTCACTGCTCGAGCTTCACTGTCGGCATATGAGCCAAAGGCACGTTTTTACCTGGCAGACCTTATATATAAATCGACCCGATCCAGTAAGATCATGGTAAAACAGTGCTGGCATTTTACCTGCATGAATGAAGAAAGAATAATGGATATATTGCAAGAAAACTACTTTTCTTCTTTCTTTAAATACAAAAATGGATTATTACATTGTGAGGACAAAAACGTGCGGGACATACATGCGTGGCTAAAACAGAGAAACGTTTCCCCGAACTCGCCTGTTTTTGTTTACAGTAAAAATAAGCTTATACATAATGTGGAAGGATACATGAAGGCGTTAAATGAAACCGGGAGAAAATTCCAATTAAACTATTCTTTGAAAGCCAATATGAACCCTCATATTCTTTCAGTGATGAGAGACTTGGGGTGTTCTGTGACACTAGTCAGCGGTATGGAGCTGCAGCTGGCAATGAAAGTTGGGTTTCAACCGAACTTTCTAGTGCTGAATGGAAATGGGAAGCAAATCTGGGAAATCGAGCTGGCTGTTTTGCATGGTTGTCTTCTTAATATAGACAGTCACTTCAATTTACGACAGACCATAAAGGCTTGTGAGAAGTTGAAAAGGAAAGCCAGAGTACTTCTTCGAATAAACCCAGATATTGATGTTGTAAGTAGCTCGATACTGTGTGTATTTAGGGAAAGTGACATACTCTCAGGGGCGGTAACTTTTACAAAATTGTTTTGTCTCCCTTCTGGAAAGGGATCTATTCTTAAGGGGAAGAAAATTTGCATCCATGGTGAGCATTTTTTTCCTTTTTAGAGTGATACCTTTCTTAGAAGGAGCTTCGTGTGCAGGAGAGCAAACGGGAAGTCACCAAAGTTACCTCCCTTGAGAAAAAGGGCAGAAAATGTACCCAGTTTATGAGTGCTTTCCGCCAAATATTTCTCATATATCTCAAAAGTAAGCTTTAGCAGTCCCTTTTCAAAAACTGAATATACAGATCTTTAACGCTTAGCATGCTGGGTAAAATCTAAATACCCTCCCCCCCCCCCCCCCCCCCCCCCACACACACACTCACACACACCCAAAAACAATAGGATTTGACATTTCGTGCAAATTGCCTCCTTAGGTGACAAATTAATTTGCATGAAATGGCAAATCCTATTTTCGTGGCAAAAAAATGTATCAGTAATTAATTAGGTTCTTACTACTTTTTTCTTATTTCTTATACAAACATATTTATTTATTAATTAATTTATTTATCTATTTATTTATTTATTTATTTGTTTCCTTCTTTATTTATTTATTTTACCTTATTACATGAAATAACCAGCTCAATTTTCTTCATAACAATGTCCGTCCGTTAACATTTTCAAACGACTTCTCCTCTGAAGCCCCTGAGCCAATTTAGCTCAAATTTCCTTAGGTTGGAGGAACGAAATATTGCTCAAATGATCGCGGTCCGTTGACCAAGATGGCCGCCATGCCCATATATGGTAAAAACTTTTAAAAATCTTCTTCTCCAAAAACGAGGATGCCTTTGGGCTGAATCCTTGCATAAATCATCGGGGACAGGGGGTCTACCAAAATTGCTAAAATAATGGTCGTACATTAACATTTGACCTTTTTACGGCAAGGTCAAGTTTACTTCCATATGCATATGTATGGGAAAAAACCTTTAAAAATCTTCTTCTCCAAAACCGAGGATGTCTTGTGGCTGTATCTTTGCATATATCATCGGGAACGGGAGGTCTACCAAAAATAATGGTCGTACAATGATATTTGACTTTTTTACGGCAAGATTAAGTTTGCTTCCTTATGCATTGTATGGGAAAAATGTTCAGAATTTCAAACGACTTCTCTTCTGGAGCCTCTGGGCCAATGTTGCTCAAATTTCATTTGGAGCCTCCCTGGGACAGGGGAATGAAAGATTGCTAAAATGGTTGCCGTCCATTGACCAAGATGGCCGCCATGCCCATAAATTGTAAAAACATTTAAAAATCTTCTTCCCCAGAACCGAAGATGCCTTATGGCTGAATCTTTGTATAAATTATCAGGGACGGGAGGTCTACCGAAAGAGCTAAAATAATGGTCGTACATTGATATTTGACCTTTTTACGGCGAGGTCAAGTTTGCTTCTTTATGTATTTGTATGGGAAAATGTTGAGAATTCCTTTAGGTCAATGTTGCTCAAATTTCATTTGGAGCCTCCCTGGGGCAGGGAAATGAAAGATTGCTAAAATGGTTGGGGTCCATAGACCAAGATGGCCGCTGTGTCCATATATGGTAAAAACATTTAATAATCTTCTTCTTCAGAACCGAGGATGCCTTGTGGCTGAATCTGCATAAATCATCGGGGACGAGGGGTCTACCAAAATTGCTAAAATAATGGTCATACATTGACATTTGACCTTTTTTACGGCGAGGTCAAGTTTGCTTCTGTATGCATTTGTATGGGCCCCATACATTTGTATCGAAGAAATGTTGATAATTTCAAATGACCTCCTCTGAAGCCTCTGGGCCAGTGTTGCTCAAATTTCATGCGGAGCCTCCTTGGGCAGGAGAATGAAAGATTGCTAAAATGGGCGTGGTTCATCGATCAAAATGGCTGTCATGCCCATATATGGTAAAAACCTTTAAAAATCTTCTTCTCCAGAACCAAATAAGCCCAGGGCCCTAATCTTTGCACGAATTATGGGGGACAGGACATCTACCAAAATCGCTAAAATGATGGATCTATGTTGACGTTTGACCTTTTCACCTCCAAGGTCAAATTTGCTTCCCCATGCATTTGTATGGGCCATATACATTTATATTGGAAGTATCGAAGTGACTTGTTGATCAACAGTAGCTAAAATTGTTCTGATTGGAAATCTAAGATGGCCGTCATCTTGTTTATGCCTATTATATTTCCCTGCCACTGTGTTGTTTACATGTATAAAATCATGATTCTTCAGAAACCACTAAGCCAATTTCCACCAAATTGATCCTACTGTTGAAATGTGATTGATAGTTTATTCAAATGATCATGCTCCATTGACTGTCTTCCTCAAAACTAAGAACTGCTCAAATGATGATCTTTTCACTAGTTGCGACGATAGGATTGGAAAAATGTTGCATAACATCTGCATATCTGCAGTGGCTATGTCACTCAGGTGAGCGAGCCGTGGCCCGTGGGCCTCTTGTTCTTTATTACAAATAAGCTGCACCAGCTGATAACATGCGCCCCGCCTTGAGAAAAGGGGCCTCGATCATACGAAAATTAAAAACTCAGACCATCCTGCTAAGCCATAACCCAGTAAGCATTCTTTATTAATCTACAGCGGGCCGTTATCGGCCCGTCAGGGTAGCTGACGGGCCGATAACGGCCCGCTGTAGATTTATAAAGAATGCTAGCTGGGAAGATCTGATAAGGGTCTTTTTGATACACCGGTGTATTCTACAGGACTAAACAATCGGTAAGTAAACAGTGAATGCCCTGATCAGGCTGTGCGTCCACGCATTTGCCTCATTATGAGCCGTCTCATCAGGATGTACACTGTTTGCCATTCTGTTTTGATGTTTGACTAATACCTTTAATTTGCAAAAATGGATAGGTCCAAAATAAGGGACGGAAGAGTCCAAAAAAAACTAAGGGGTGAAAGTTTTAAGCCGTTTTAACCCTTCTCATAATGAACACAACATGCCCTCTTATCAAACAGTGTAGATCCAGATCAGTTGGCTTCTGTAGAAGCCAACTGATCTGGATCTGCGCTGTTTGTCATTACATATGTGAATTTCTATCAAAAGCACGGATCAAGTAATCTGATTGGCTGGAAATTAGAAGTGGGCGTGGCATCTTAATTTTTTCAGCCTGACAAGGGTTAATCATGCTCGTTTCATGTGACAATATCCAAAGTAAAACCTAGATTTAGGTTGTAGACTTCTTTGCACTGAATACGTGTAATTACTGCTTATCAAAATGCATACGCGTTATAATGCCCTATTTCATCCTTAACGCCTAGCATGCTAGGTAAAAACTTTAGTACATGAAATTTCAAATGTTTTTTTTTGTTGTTTTTTTTTCCCCAAAAAGGAGTTGATATTTCATGCAAACTGTCTCCCGAGGAGACAGTTTGCATGAAATGTCAAGTTCTATTTTCGTGGACAAATAAGAAAATATCATTAATTTGTCGTCTGCTGAATTTGTCTATAGCACTGTATTTGTTTGTGTTTGTGTTGAAGTTTTACGGCCCAGTCAACCCAATGGGGTCATGTCGAGCGCGGTCAGTTTACCTTACCACACATTTACTGGGCAGGCTTAGTCCTCTTAGCGGTTAACCAGTATTGTACACATTCTTTCGCCAGAAACTGACAACTGCCCTTCTTGAATCAGCGGAAGGGAGAGAATGACCGTAGAAAATATTTCATGATCAATCTCCACGAAAGAATGTTGCCGACCTCGGCTATAGCACTGTAAGTCTTAAAGTATGAATTACAAATGCGCAGCAGACGACGTTTTATTTATTTATTTTTTACAGGGAAAAATAAGGCTTGTCATTTCATTTGAATCGTCTGCCTAATCTTATTTTGTCTGAAAAATAATTCTAAAAATGTCAAATGTTGTCTGTTCCGTGCTTTAAGGGTAAAATTTGAATTAATGAATGTACTCAGAGACATAAACGCTTAGTGCTCTGAGTAAAAATTTCAACGGACAACATTTTGAAAAAAAAAATCTGTTTTTTTTTTTTTCCCTAGGAAACAGGATTTGATATTTCATGTAAATTTTCTCCAGTGGAGACAATTTGCATGAAATGTCAAATCCTGTTTTCCAGAGAAAAATAAGAAAACTATTATCAATTTGTCGTCTGCTGAATGTTCCCAGACAGAGGTAACGTTTAGGTGTTTGTACTTTTTTCCTTGAAACCGCACCCCACCCCCCACCCCCCACCCCCACCCCCCAAAAAAAACAACAAAAAAAAAAAAAGCCTGTTCGATATACTGACATATTCTATGATTTAGATTTAAAGATTGTGTACGCGGACAGCGAGGACACTGATAATCAGACAACGCCGATGGCTGCTAATGTCTAATTTAAGAGTTCATAACAAACAAAGTGTTGGTTATCATATAAATAACTGTCCGAGCATGAAGCTTGTCTGTACTTTTCTGTATCACAGAATGTACCAGCTGATAAACGTATCATGATGATATGCGCCACGCCTTGAGAAAAGGGGCCGGGATCATACGAACAGTAAATACCCAGACCATCCTGCTAAGCCATACGATCTGATAAGGGTCTTTTCGATACACCCGATATATTTTACTAAAAAGTCTGTAAGCGGACAGCGAGGGCCCTGATCAGGCTGCGCATATGCGCAGCCTGATCAAGGCCTTCACATTGCCTCGAAGATTCCTTTTCCCGTGGAGCGGCCCATATGCATATGACATGCAGATGACACAACGTAAAAACCCTGATTTTTGACTTCCTTTCAAGGCTTGTCATGAGGGCCTCATCGCATCTGCGCATAATTTAAAGCCCAGATCAATATGCGCATTCACCAGTTTGATTAGCTCTTAAAGCGCTAAGCTAAGTTTTGCGGACGACATTCTTAAACTGATTTTGTTATTTTTTTAGAAAAAAATAAGACTTGGCACTTCATGTGAATGGACGACGATTCGTATGAAATATCGAGTCTTATTCTCTCAGAAAATCAAAGTGTCGTCTGCTGTAATTGTGATAAGCGCGAAGGATAAGGCCTTCGCTGCATAACTGATATTTTCATTATTAAGACTTTTTTTTTTACCCTTTACGTTCCATCGAGCCATGAATAAAACAAACTAAAACACAAAACCAACAACAACAAAACATTCAAGGTATTTTTATTTTAGATACAAAAGAAAACCTACAATAAAGCCAAGTAATAATTAATTTCTTAGTTTTTTTTTTTTGTTTTTTTTTTTCTTTCGAGTATGAGCGAGATCGCCCGGCAAACGCACAACGTCGTTACAATGTCGCTACAACGTCACGTAATGTAAATAAAATTAATAATAATTGTACAATGAAGGCACTGGTCAGACAAAGCAGGGTGAGCAGGATGATCTGATCAATGCCTTCGTTTTATGCATGTGATAAGTACCATTTTCCCATGACTTGGCTCATTTGCCTGTTTTTTTTTGTTTTGTTTTTTTTTCAGAATGTTCACCGCTACATCAAAACTGGAAAAAGTGGAACCAAATTTGGACTTGAACCGAATTCCTTAGACACTATACTTAATGAGATAAGACAACATGAAAAGTTACAATTAGTGGGGTTGCACTGTCACTTGGGATCCACCATTGAGAGGCTCGGTGTATTCAGGTACTGCCCCACATCTCTTGTTTCTTTAGGATGAATCTCCCATGAAAAACAGGAGTTTCGGCATTGTGTAAAAAGTATTCTTACACGCCAGATAAGGAAAACCTGGGTTTATACCCTCGGATAGAAATTCTTATCCCATCACGAAAACATGCCTATATAATATTGACCCCCTTAAACCCCACTTTTATATAGTAAAACTGGGGTTTACAGGGGTATACATTATTTTTCTTATTTCTGCTCAAAAGATAGATTGTGGGTACTCGTTAGAACCGCCTCGGTAGATAGATTGTGGGTACTCGTTAGAACCGCCTCACCGAGGCGGTTCTAACGAGTACTCACAATCTATCTTTTGAGCAGAAATAAGAAAAATATAGGAGTTTTTTATCTGAAAATTTTCAGTTTTTGGAGGTGAAATTTTCATTGTATTTGAATAGGCATATTTTCATAATGCTACCCAGGGTAAGATAAAAATCGAGAATTCTCACGTGTTTTGATATAGGACGTCACGTATGCCATCTTTAAGACTGACGTAAGTGATTCTAATGGTGTCACTAAACGTTACGAAATATTATCACAATATGGCGGACGTCTGCAATCGAAGTGACTGCATTATTAAAAATCCACGTTCGGAAATTAAAGATATGCAAGAAAAAGAATCCATCATGTGTGTGAGGGGTACGTAGAAAAATCCGTCCCTCGGGATCACAGTCTGGCATCATTTGAAGCCTCGTGATGATCCCGAGGGACGGAGTTTTCTAGCTATTCCCTCACACCCATGATAGATTCTTATATTCTTGCACACCAGATAAGGAAATCTGGGATAGAAATTCTTATCTTACCCAGGTTATCGTACCCAGGGTAAAATAAAAAACGAGAATTCTCTCGTGTTTGATATGCATGGACGTCATGTACGCCATCGTTAAGGTTTATGTCACTGAGCGTAATGACATCATTATTAGGCGCCAAAGTAATGTCATCACAATATGGCGGACGTCTCAGCAATCGAAGTGACTGCATTATTAAAAAATTTACATTCAGGAATGAAAGGTGTACAAGAAAAAGAATCTATCACGGGTGTGAGTGGTAGATAGAAAAATCCGTCCCTTGCGTTCATAGTCTGGCATCACTCCCCAAGCCTCGTGATGCTAGACAGTGATCCTCGGGACGGATTTTTCTACCTACCTCTCACACCAATGGTAGATCCTTATATACTCAGCGAAAGTAGTAGATAAGCCAATGTTTTAAACCAAACTAAACGATCTTTTTCTCATTTCTTTACAAAAAAAACAACAACAACAAACAAACAAAAACATATGCCATGAGTGGTTCTAATGTGTACCACATTATATGTTTTAGTGGAGAAATAAAAAATTATCTTGATACCCGTCTTATCAAGAGCTCTGTAACAGGGAGGAGCACGTATGTGGGTACAAATTACATAGATTTGTAAACCTTGTGGTATATAATTATATGTACAGTAAGGTCTAATCAGTACTGAAGAATAATATTTGAAGGTTCACGCTCATAATGGGCGGAGAAGCGTGTTCAAGAGTCAGTCCGAAAACAGCTTGTCATCATTCGCACTTACTTCAGAAAATGCATGTAGCATAGAATATGTCAAGGAATAGCCCCAATCTACCAAGGACGCCAAGTGGAAGAGCCGTTTAAATCCGTTTTCTTTCTCATAGTGTGGAAAATTTTCTTTATAATCTCAATTTCTTTTTTATAAAGGCCCATTCACACAATCAAATATTTGGAATCATATCTGCCATGTTTCAAGATAACAGGTATTTCCTGCGTTAGGCCAAGAAATGCTTTAGGCCTTCTAGATTTTAAAATGATTAATTTCTCTCAGAGTAATGTCTCTTCCAAGATCATGAAAGTGATAGACTCTCGTCCTATTGTTGAGGTAATAACGCTGGTTATAAGGTGATAGTTGAATACTAGTAGCTTAAATAGGTATTTCCTGTGTTAGGCCAAGAAAAATTTCAGACCTTCTAGATTTAAAAGGGCGATCTGCGCATGGTACGATTTGATTGCATATGTACGTAAACTGGACCAAAGCATTAGATAATTCACATGAAATATCAAGTCTTATTTACTCCGTAAACATTCACTTAAAATGCCAAAATATAAATGAAGATACCGAGGAAATGCCACAATCAGAAGCACATCCTTCCCAAGGCACCAAAAGAAGGACAGATGAAAGACAAACAATGACAAAATAAGCGCCACATACGAGATGAACCACCGAAGCACGAACAAAGAAGAACGGCCACAGATAAACCGTATTGGAACGGTCAGTAGAACTACTGCGGGGCTTAAACTAGTTTTACTTGCGCGAAACCTCACCATTAACCCTTGTCCTGCTGAAACCTGATATACTCTGCCTTTGCAAACAATGTAGATCCAGATCAGTTGGCTTCTGATCTGGATCTTCACTGTTTGTCATTAAGTTTGTGACTTTGTATCAACAACCTGGATCAAGTAATCTGGCTGAAAATAAGAAGTGGGCGTGGCATCTTAATTTATTCAGCAGGACAAGGGCTAATTCTGATGCAGCTCCAAATTGTTTGGTCCGCATAGCGGGCATCTTTCCCATATGTGAAATATCACAACGAAACATATAATCACAAACACTGTGATGAATCAAACCAAAGGACTCAATGGCGATCTGAAGCCTCATTTTCTCGGAAAACTTAAAAACAAAAACAGAATGTCATTTGATGTTGTTGTGATAATTGCTTTAAATGATAATAGTTTATTTATTTATTTATTGTTTGCACAAAGGAATCTGATGTGACAAGATTGACCACAACATACTTGAACAAATCAATATACACTCTCCAAAATATATTCTAGTATAAATACAACATTAATATTTGAGCCGCAACGTGAGACAACCCAGCTAGCATTCTACGTAAATCTACATCGGACCGTCATCGGCCCGTCAGCTACCCTGACGGACCGATGACGGCCCGATATAGATTTACGTAGAATGCTGACTGGGAACGTACCGTCCTCATGAAGACAGTTTGCATTTTTAGCTATCCAAAATGCACCCAGTAAAGATTCTGATCAGAATGCACGAATGCGCCGTCTGATCTGAATCTTTGCTGGGCGCACATGTCCAAGGGTAAGTTTTCTGACGTTGCCATTCATTTTTGTGTGATATTCTCTACCAGGCAGTCTGCTGAGATAATGATAGATCTATTTAGAAGACTTAAATCAGATGGCTTCCCGGACATGCAATATCTAAACCTTGGTGGCGGTCTGTCTATACCGTACAGACAACATGTGAGTACATCACCTACCTATACAGAAGAAGCAGGACCCGGTCGAAACGGGCATCATAGCATGTGGTAGTTTGCAACTCTGTTGTAGCGTTTTACAATCTCTAATAATTTTTAGGTTAATTTTGAAGTCCTTAATCAGACTTTGGCAATGTGTTGGCTAGTCTGTCCCTTCTCTGTTTGCATAAAATGCGTCAACCATTTTGGCGTTGCGCAGTTCAAACTGTACTAGGTAAAAAACCTAAAAAAAGAAAGAAACATTGCGTCTTTTATGCGTATATTCCAATTTTACAACCCACACACTTCTTTTTCCTGCTTGTTCCTATGTAAGGACCGGGATCATTTGATTGAAAGTAATTGGTCATGCAGAACATGGCGGGTAAACAACAGTGTTAGGGCGGATAAAAACAGCAACGTCAAACGTTCATTAAAAACCATCAAACCATCTACGATCAGGGCATTGGGTATACATACATAGTCTGGATAGCTAGCATTTAGGATAGCCCGGAAGCCGACAACACAAATTGATAGGGTCATACTGTTTGCAGTGGTCTAACTGCACCCGGCCCGTTTCTCCTCCATGCTTTCATAATTGGATTTCAGTCAAACTAACCGTAGTTTGCTGGCTCAGCCTTTGCAAGGGACACGCCACAACTCACTTGAATATAATGATGACAATATTATAGGTCAGTATAAAATCCATCATAGTTTGTCATGCTTTAAATTTAGATCCATCATAGTTTGTCATGCTTTAAATTTAGATAAAAAATTTTGGTTAAAATCAAGGATTCCACAACTAACGATATGAATACGTCATTCTTTACAGAACATAAGTATTCCGTTTTCATAAATCTTTAATTGATAGAATTCGCATTTTTTCATGTTCCTTAATACTTTTGTATCCTTCTCGTTCGATTGCTAACTCGTGAGTCTGAATTGTGTAAAACTTTGTTTGAGTTCTTGGCTTTTAAATTATATTCGTATCAATTTCTATCATGAACTAAAAAGATTTTTAGATATATGCAGTTCTTAATGGTCCTTTTTCCCTTAATGTTCCTTGTTTGTTTATGTTGAGGTTTTACGGCCCAGTCAATCCCATGGGGTCATGTCGAGCGCGGTCAGTTTACCTTACCACACGTTTACTGGGCAGGCTTAGTCCTCTAAGCGGTTAACCATTATTGTGCACATTCTTTCGGCAGAAACTGACAACTGCCCTTCTTGAATCAGCGGAAGGGAGGGAATGGCCGTAGAAAATATTTCATGATCAAATTAATCTCCAGGAAAGAATGTTGCCGACCTCTACGGGTGTTGAAACCGCGACCTCCTGGTCTCCAGTCGGACGGCGCATCCAACTGAGCCACCGAGCCCCTTAATGTTCCTAGTCATTATTTTATGTATACCACTGTAGGCTTGGAGAACATCGCAACGGAAGGAAGACAAATTTATAAAATTGGTACATAACAGACACTCTTCCGACGGCACCTTTAGTGAGGAAGAAGACAAACGGTAAGAACATGAACTAGGCTATAATTTTAAATGTTCGAAAAGAGTCAGTTACAAACACAGCAGTAACGAAGATGTTCGGTAAAGGCATCACGAAAACACGCCTATATAATTTTGACCCCCTTAAACCGCACTTTTATATAGTTAAACTGGAATTTACAGGGGTATACATTATTTTTTCTTATTTTTTGCTCGAAAACATAGATTGTGGATACTCGTTAGAACCGCCTAGCCGAGGCGGTTCTAACGAGTACCCACAATGTATGTTTTGATCAGAAATATGAAAAATATCAGAATTTTTTATCTGAAAAATTCAGTTTTTGGAGGTGAAATTTTCTATATATTTGAATAGGCGTGTTTTCGTAATGATAAAGTCACAGCACATATCCTGCCATTGACTTCAAAAATATAAGTGAAGATCAAGTCAATGGTAACAGCTCGGTCAATATTTAGAAATTTGCGTTCGAATTGTCGATGGCACCCTATACTGAAGCATAAAAAAGGAAATTTACAGTACTAAAACATACACGCAGACTTCCATAAATAGGAAGTCAATTTTTATCAAAAATCGTATTCAGTCTGTCAGTTTGCAGTTAAGTATAATATTAAAGAGAACCAGGACAAGCTTCAATCGTTGTGTTGGTTGTTGAAGTTCCTTAAAAGGTCATTTAAAATATGTGAAGATACCCAGAAAAAGCCCATCACGAAAACACGCCTATATAATTTTGACCCCATTAAACCCCACTTTTATGTAGTAAAACTGGGGTTTACAGGGGTATACATTATTTTTCTAATTTCTGCACAACAACACAGATTGTTGTACTCGTTAGAACCGCCTCGGCGAAGCGGTTCTAACGAGTACCCACAATCTATGTTTTGAGCAGAAATATAAATAAATATCAGAATTTTTATCTGAAAATTTTCATTTTTTTGGTGGTAAAATGTTCAATATATTTGAATAGGCGTGTTTTCGTAATGCACAATCACGAAGCACATCCCTCCTGAGGCACCAAAGGAAGGAGTAAGGACATAACAAACGTCACATATGAATCAGAAACGCACAAAGAAGAATTGCAACAGAGAAACCGCCTTTGAACGGTCAGTAGGAAAACTACTCCGGGTGGGGGGTGGGGGTGGGGAGGGCGCTTAAACTAGTTTTACTCGAGTGAACCTTACCCTTATCTCCTGATGTAGCTTGAAACAGTAAAACATTACATAGAGAAATCAGAAAGTAAAGTGGGCAACCATTGAAGTACATAGCAAAAGTGCTAGCAACACAATACGAAAAAAGAAAGCAATATGGGCAGCCGTATAGCATATGACCACAATGCTAGAATTACAAGAAAAAATTATCAGCATCAGATTATCCGTCCTTAAACGGACAACAGTATAAACTACTGCGAATTTACAAAATTTACACGCGCGAAATCTCACGATTCAATACAAACAGTAGTACCTACACAACGACTAAACTCTAAAAAATTATTAACGTCTTGTCTTACTTGCTATTAACTGTTATTAAAATTGTGTAGTCAAGTATGTGAGGCAGTATATGACAAATCTCTTTTGTATTTTAAAATAATCTGTTGTGGCGTTTAATTAACTCAAATTTAGTATTTCTGCGCGTCTAGTTTGTCTATATATGCTTTTCCACGCTTTATACAACATCGCCGTATATGAAAGATAGCACCTCATCACGAAAACATGCCTATATAATCTTGACCCCCTTAAACCCCACTTAAGTAAAACTGGGGTTTACAGGGGTATACATTATTTTTCTTATTTCTGCTCAAAAACATAGATTGTGGGTACTTGTTAGAACCGCCTCGTCGAGGCGGTTCTAACGAGTACCCACAATCTATGTTTTGTGCAGAAATATGAAAAATATCAGAATTTTTTATCTGAAAATTTTCATTTTTTTTGTGGTAAAATTTTCAATATAGTTGAATAGGCGTGTTTTCGTAATGTGAAGCATCTTGATTTAGTTGAAAGAATCTTCATTGCAGAAATTTCTCTTTACCTTGCTTGCAATAGGTGACATGTTTTTTACTTATGAGGACTGAGAATTTCAGTTTCATTGTCAAGAATTGAGACATTTCGTGATATTTTAAAAAATAAACGATTTTATTATTTCAGGCACATCAGACTTGTTCATTCAGATAAAGACCAAAAAGATATCGATTCTTTGACGGTAAGCTACGTACCTTTAAAAATGATCACCGTTTGCTATTCAAACCGAATCACCGACTTGAAATACTAATATGTCCCTTTCTTCTACCTGCTGCCAGTATAGCGGGTCCTGACCACCACTCTACCATCCATCCTCATCGCAAAAAGAACACGCATGAAATTAATTACGAGGTAAGAAGGTTGCAAACAGTCTCGTTGGATTAAAAAGAAAACAACTGCCCAGTCAGCATTCTACGTAAATCTATATCGGGCCGTCATCGGTCCGTCAGGGTAGCTGACGGACCGATGACGGCCCGATGTAGATTTACGTAGAATGCTAGCTGGGTGATAGGATCATCATTGTGTCTCCAGCCAGACATACATGTACTTTATTAGGCACCAACGACTTCATACAAATACTTAGGATGAAACCATTCAGTCCGGACCGTCGTGAAAATAAAGAGGGAAACAAAGTTGCCAGATTTCATTGGGTCGACAATGATGTATATAGCTTGCGCAAACATTCGGTTTATAACCCATATATCATCTAATTATAATTCTTTTAAATTGTTACGAACAGTCAGTTTAAATTATCTTCCAAATTTTTCACAGACAGACAGACAGACAGACATAATGTTGACATTATAAACTAAGTTTGCATAAGATGTAGGCCCCAATAGGCCTTGTTTTCGGGACAATTTAATATGAGGCAACAATTATGCCAGGTATTCCGGTTGTAAATTACCGATATAAATCATGAGATTCATTGAGTCACTAACCTCCAGCAACTAAAACTGATGTCAGGTATTCCTGAATCTGCCAGCACCGGTAAACTTGAAAAGCATGGGACTCAACTAAAGGTTGGGGTTAACACATCTTCATTTGTGTGCAGTGGTGTAGTAAAGCAGTGCTATAAAAGGGTAAGAGTTTCCAATGACACATCCAGACACTGCTGAAAGACTGTAGACAAAGGCGTTAAACCTCCATCACGAAAACATACCTGTATAATTTTGACCTCCGTAAACCCCCCATTTATATAGTAAAATTGGAGTTTACAGGGGTATACATTATTTTTCTTATTCCTGCACAAAACATGAATTGTGGGTACTTGTTAGCACCGCCTTGCCGAGGCGGTGCTAACGAGTACCCATAATCTATGTTTTGGGCAGAAATATGAAAATATCAGAATTTTTTATCTTAAAATTTTCCTTTTTTGGTTGTAAAATTTTCAATATATTTGAATAGGCGTGTTTTCGTAATGTCAACTCAAGCAAACCAACACGATGCTAGAATATTGAACATATAGATAATATTGAATATTTTTTGTTTCAGATTGTGGAGTCGTCAGACATTATCAGAGAGATAAATGAGGTCATAAAGGACGATAACGTCACGCTTATTCTGGAACCTGGAAGATCCCTTGTTGCTGGAGCGGGTATCCTGCTGACATCTGTAATAGGCGTTAAAAGCAGTGGAACTAAAAAGTATACTTAAATTTAGATGTCAAAGTTTTAAACTGCATATAAAGACCCGTATAATTCAGGTTATCCACTCCAAAAAGCAAAGAGGCTCTGCGCAAGTATATACTTACCAAAGAATTTAGACCCTAGCCAAAATAATTCTCAGAAGAGGACATCAGTACATCCCCGCCCCCTTCTGTTTACCATTAGTTAGTATATTGAAACATTTATAGCTAATTACTTAACTAAAAAAAATAGATTAGCCAAAAGAATCAGAAGATTCCTACAGTGTTTTAATAATATGCCACGAGAAAGCA
Organism: Anodontia alba; assembly: GCA_964016985.1. Taxonomy (NCBI): domain Eukaryota; kingdom Metazoa; phylum Mollusca; class Bivalvia; order Lucinida; family Lucinidae; genus Anodontia; species Anodontia alba. The sequence goes on from OZ024823.1 coordinate 120,151,442, forward strand.
GAGTACGTATATAATCAGGTCAAATGAGATTCTGAATTTAAGCAAATGCATTTTGTTTTTCAAATGGTAATGCGCCGCGGGTGGTCGGAACAAGGCATTTCATAGGCTTACATATCTGGCTTGGCACTTTGCATTCTGGAAGTAGAGCTAGAACTGGTCGACCCGGTGTAAGGATGGTGCGACTGGTAGGAGTATCATGTTATATCAGATAATATGACCGAGGTTTGATACTCGTATATAAGTGAGGCAGTGCCTTAGGCTTTATGTGAAAGTACTAATCTCTCCATCATATTTAGGCACCGACTTGTTAGCATTAAGAAACTGTTGAACGCGATACTACGTCGAGTGTAGTCAGAAAATTTAGGTAACCCTCCATCATGCATGCGTAGGCTGCATTTAATCTTCAAATTGCAGTTACTAAATAACGTTTGGAATTGCTGAATAAGTATCCTAGTTTTCGAAATTTTGTTTTATTTGCATTTTAATATCAGTTTAAACAATGTTACATATTTTTATAAGTAAATAAGTGAACTCAGGAACTGATACAATTCAGTTCACATCAATTTCTCAACATCAAAGGGAAAGGCAGACAAATACAATTAAACAGCCACGAAAAAAAAAAAAAAAAAAAAAAACAGATGGAAAGCAGTGTTGGCAACCCTGTTACCAAACTTTAACTGAATTATATCTTTAACTTACATAATTGTTAAAAGAAAAACATTTGAAAATGCAGCACTACAAAACATTTAACAAAAGTACCACAATGAAAGTACCGCCTTGGAACGGTCAGTAACTAATTACTTGGTGAGATAAAATTACTTTGGAGGGACAGTGGACTTAAGCTAGCTTTACGAGATCCAAACCCTCGCCCTCCGTGTGGAGGTCTTCTAACTCACCCATGAATCATTACGGGCAATAAATAAATCACGGATAAAGTCTATAATGAAGCACGAATAAGAACAGAAACAACTGGTCGAGATACTTGGAGATCCCTGGGATGTCAAACAACACCACTGGAATACTGGAGCAAAAACAAAAAATAAAAAAAAAAAACAAAAAAAAACAAACACCAGTTTATCCTCCTAGGGCCGAGAAACAGATAGTCTAAGACATAAAAAGTTCCTGCCCAGATCATTTAATTGAATAGCTTTTAAGTCGGGGCCATCATAGAGTCTGAAACCGACCCACCGGCGTGCAATTAAAGAGGAAAGCAAAGTGGTCAACCGTGATTTGGTCAGCCGCTAAGCAAGCAGACTGTTTTATGGCATCAATGTGTTTCCCCTTTCGTTTATAACATATGACAATTTTATTAAATTGGTCAGAAAATTTAGGTAAGCGAAACACTGCAGATCATTTAACAAGAAGTACCTCAATGAAAGTACCTCCTTGGATAGGTCAGTAATAAATTACATGGTGGGGGCGGGGGGTGGGGGAGTAAGGGTGCGCTTCTGCTTGCTTTATGGGATCCCAAACTTCGCCCTGAGCTTCCATAGTGGTAAAAACATATATTTGTTCGGTCCGTGTGGAGGTCTTCTAACTCATCCATGAATCATTACGGGCAATAAATCTATATACTGCAGCAAAAATGAGGACAACAGAAACAACATGTTGAGGCACATGCAGATCCCTAGGTAGCAAACAACACCACTGGGATATTTTATTAGTAGCCTTTATAAAAGCTGTATTTTTCTCAAAATGATCAAAACTAATTTTGCTTAAAAACAGTGAACTTTACCTCATTAATTTTAAAGACACTTTTCACACTTTGGATCATTTAACAAATTGTTCATTTAGTGTGAAAACCCAATAAAATTACACAGAGAACATGTATGCTTTGTATATTGATACACGTCGCATCGACGTTGATACGACGTCATTTTAACGTTGTGTGCCCACTGGGTTCTTGTAAAAGGTGTCTGAAGTAAATTGAAATCTACCTTAGGAAGATTATACTTAAAAATAACTATATATAAGCAAGGAATAAAAAAAATATGATGTTTGAGAAATACAGCTTTAAAGAAGAATGTGCCCAAAAGTACATGTAAAAAATGAATTGAGATTATGTATCTTTATAAATAGCATTTGCGCTGTGAGTTTATTGTAATGTCATTTTAAAAAGTTTTAAAATTTTAATTTATAATCATTAATGAAAACAACGGCATAATGTTGACTAACCCCTAACGCGGAGTGAACAAATGGCTTATATACCACAGCAGAACTAAGGGCGAGGGCTGTGGCCAGGCAAAATAGATTTAGCACCCACCCCACCCCCGCCAACCACACACACACACGACCAACACCACCACTCCCCCTCCCCAAAGTAAGATTTTTAATGTCTTTGTATGTATGTCCTGGTGAAAGTTTTATTTTAGATAGCTGTTTGGCCAATTATTTGGGAAAGACACTGTCCTTTTGGATTTCTGCTTGTAGTGTTTTGATTGTGGAGCCGTTGCTTTATGTGCATCCTGCTTTCCCTTTAGTGTCTTGGATGGAAGACGTTAGGTAATTGTTTCAATTTCTGATCATTGCCTTCCTTACTATTTAAATGGCGGTTAACTATTTCGTGTGTGTGTGTGTGTGTGTGTGTGTGTGTGTGTGTGTGTGTTTCGACGATGTTTTCAGCATTAATGCTGTCTAATCAGCGACAGAAAAAGCACGTTAGCTTCGGGCTAAAAAGTACAAACTGGCAAATATTTGTTGAACATTTCGAAGATATTTTGTTATCTACTTTTAAGCTACATAGTGATTGATGGAGCAATGACGGAAGCTATACGACCAGCATTATATGATGCATATCATCATATAGACCTGGCAGAGCCCAGCCAGTCCTTGGAGAATGAACAGTTGTTCGATATAGTTGGACCTGTCTGTGAGTCAGCTGACTTTTTAGGAAAGGTAAGAACTTTTTTTCTTCTCTTCTTGGTGGCATTGGTAGTCTATGTTCTGTTCTGTGACCATAGCCTTACAATTTCAAAGTGTTTCTGTACAAAACCCTTTCAGTTAAATGTGAAACATCATCACCCTGTTACGCAAAAAAGGCACCTTCTCATTATACACATTGCTAACCTCTTTCAGCGCCACAGGCGACAAAAAACGGTTTTGGCATGGATTCAGATGAAATGACTTAAAATGAATCAGATCATCTGGATCTACGCTTTTTGACATTCAGACTTTGAATTCAGTACATGTACTAGATATACTTTGTGATTTTTATTACCTTGGTCGAAAAAAATGGGCTATTAATATTATGGGCTTTATACAGCTTTGTATACTACAACAATAGCACAAGTATTTCTTATCTTTTTTCCTGGTGTAAGATATATTTTGTGATTTTTATCACCTCGGTCGAAGACAATGGGCCACTAATACATATCTGTATGACATTTACGGTTAAGCTGCAAAACAAGAGACATACAGACAAAGGTAAAAGCAGCAAGTAATGCTGTGAAATGTAACCGCAAAATGGAATAAAAGAAATAAAGAGAACGTACGTAACCGCAAAATGGAATAAACGAAATAAAGGGAAGAAACTATTTAAAAATAAAACAGCAAGTAAAATAACAAAAGCAGTCACCCAGGAAAGGCCGCAGTAACCGTCACGAAAACATGCCTATATAATGTTGACCCCCTTAAACCACACTTTTATATAGTAAAATTGAGGTTTATAGGGGTATACATATCATTTTCCTTTTCTGCTCCAAAACATAGGTTGTGGTACTCGTTAGAACCGCCTCACCATGGCGGTTCTAACGAGTTCCCACAATCTATGTTTTGAGCAGAAATATGAAAAATATCAGTATTTTTATCTGAAAATTTTCATTTTTTGGTGGTAAAATTTTCGGTGTATTTGAATAGGCTTATTTTTGTAATGGAAGCACATCCTTCCCGAGGCACCGGAAGAAAAAGAAATGAAACTGCATAAATGGAAAATTAGTACAGTTGACTCTCGTTATCTCGAATTCCAAGGGACTCTCTGAAATGCTTCGAGATATCCGTACGTCGACATAACAGATTTGCAGAATTGAGGAAAAACTAATTCGATTAACCAAATTTAACAAATATATGTGTAATTGGACTCTTGAAGTAGAGATATATTGAAAATATTGTGGAAAAGGAGAAATCACAATATTTTTTTACATGTTGTTAGATTTTCATGTTTAGGCAGGGGCCAGATTTTCACTTCGAGATAAGCGGTTATTCGAGATAAGCCAGGTTGAGATAGCGAGAGTCAGCTGTATATATTGCGGGCGGAAGAAGTGAGAGTACACGCTTTTGAAAGAAAAAAAAATGCAAAATAATTGGTAGCCCAGGAGTACATTTCAGTAATTTTTTTATCCCAGCATGTGTACATTTGTATTGGATAATTCATGGTGCATCGCAAACAGAGCACAACACTAACAATTGATGCGAACATATCCTCCCAATATCGTGGCAACGATAAAGCGCAGACTCGGACGTTTCTGGGCGCCATTGCAATGCGATGCAGTTTCTCACATTATCATTATATAGTTGGTTGAAATGTCATTGCAGGAACGATATTTATCAACACCTCATGAAGGATGTCTGTTAGCAGTGTTCGATGTTGGAGCATACTGCTCGAGTATGGGATCTAACTATAATATGAGGGTATGTAGAGAATAAGTCCTTCACGAAAACATACCTATTATATTTTGACCCCCTCAACCCCACTTTTATAATAGTAAAACTGGGGTTTACAGGGGTATACATTATTTTTTTTTATTTCTGCTCGAAAACATAGATTGTGGGTACTCGTTAGAACCGCCTCGTCGAGGCGGTTCTAACGAGTACCACAATCTTTGTTTTGAGAAGAAATAGGAAAACTATCAGAATTTTTTATCTGAAAATTTTCATTTTTGGGTGCTAAAATTTTCAGTATATTTGAATAGGCATGTTTTCGTAATGCTTCATATATAGTTTGCCATAGTTCGATAAATCGACAATAAACAGAATATTATTATGCAATGAAAATGTGTCAGACTGTGGCGTAGTGCTCACATAACAAAATTATCTGAAAATTCATTTCATTACTCGAGTGCTTCGGTAATAGAATCAGTGATGAAATTAACCTTACGCTATTATAAAATGTCTAAAATGTTACCTAACCCGTTGTAGTCTGGATACCTCTAAAAGGGTAATTGGCAAACAGTGCATACTCAGATCAGACGCCGCAGAACGCGGCATCTGATCAGGGTCTCCACAGCCACCGTTTGCAAACAGTTTAGCCATTTTTCTTTAGAAATATCTAAAACTTATAGCCGGACGTACCTAAAATTGAAATTGGGCTCTTCCAATATATAGTGTTGGGGAGTCTAATCAGACTACAATGGGCTGGTGAAGGGTAATTTTTACGCTTTCAGGGAAGGTACCCCTGTTAATCTTCTGCCAAAAGGATCTACTGTAAAAGGAAAGAATATGCTCCCACACGTGGCGAATTTCAACATTTTAGAGTAGACCTTTTTTTATACAAGGCTACTGCGGTGCTTAAATTCCTGAATCGTACTAGTGCATGCCCAAACTAGCCGATGAGATTTTAAACATATTTAAGAAATGCATCAATCCGTATTGAGCTGTCCTGTATCAACAGATAACCGTCACAGCCAAGAAAACTTTTGAAGTAATTTTGTTTTTGCCTGACTTGAACCTGAACATACTTATAGTAATTTGCGTAGCCGATTTCTTAACTTTCCGAATCTTCATATTTCATTTAATTTACTTTCGAATCTATTCACAAAATGTAAATCCATCAAGCTATGAGGAAATAATTTAGAAAAAAAAAAAAAATTCGACTTTGAAATAATAAAACATAATATGGGTCGCGCGAAACGAAAAAAGTCTCTTCAAGCATGTGCAAAATGCACAGGTTCAGATCATTTTGCGCATGCGCAATGTACCATCCAGGCATTTGTTCTCCATTCATATATTCTGTAGTATCCAATGATTCTGTTAGCACACAGTGAAGGCCCTGATCAGACAGCGCGAATGCGCAGGCTGATCAGGGTCTTCGCTGTTCGCATATGCCCAGACACATTTCTGCATGGCTCGGCCTATTTGTAGTTGCAATGGAGATAAACCTGCAGTACATCCTTATTTACGTCTCACTACAATTATTGGAACGACTTTTCTCTGGCTGTCTTGCAATTATTTATTCTCCATAAATAGTACGAGTATATTGTACATCTCAATGCAAATATACTTAACCCTTAAAGCGCCAGTCACAACCATTGTCGTCTGCTTTGTCATCTGCTTGTGATTTTAAAAGTCATTTTTGCAAACAGTGTGGACCCAAATCAGACTGCTCCTCCTTTAGGAGCAGTCTGATCAGGGTCCACACTGTTTGCCTGTATGCAAAAATAGGTTTGAAAAGTCTGCAAGAATATTCAGCAGACGACATAAACAGACGAGATTTTCAGATGCAGTTTTTCTTGGCGCTTTAAGGGTTAAGCTACATCGACAGAAAACGTACCTTTAAAATTGAGCGTCCAGCGAAGAATTTGGATCAGACTGTGCATTCGCGCAGTCTGATCAGAATCTTCACTATGCGTAATTTTGGATAGACAAGGACACAAAGTGTCTGCGGACAACGAAGACTCTAAGGATGCGCAGTCTGATTTGAGTCTTCGATGGGCGCATATCTGAAGGTACTACTTTGTTATCTGACGTTATATGGTTCATTTGTTTCCTTACATTGTTTCCTTGCATTTCAGGCTCGTCCGGCGGAAGTTCTAGTTGATGGTCAAAACGGTGAATTGATCAGGTTACCGGATACATTTGAAAGTTTGATGGAGCCATACTTAAGTGCAGGGAAACAGACAATATCACCGATTGTTAACGCATAGCACTCTGGGTAAAAAAAATCAGTAAAAATGTTTTTCAAATTATCTCAGAAAACAGGTTTTGATATTTCATACAAATTGTCTGCATTTGTATAAAATGTCTAATCCTGTTTTCTGGGAAAAATGAGACAACTATAATCAGTTTGTCGTCTGCTGAATTTGCCAAAAGTCAAAAGATCTGACAATAAAGATGTGGATATAATGAGCAATTAAAATTGATAAATGAGGCTCAACGTGAGAAAACGTACCTTCTAACATGTGCGCCCAAAGAAAGCTCAAATTAGCCAGTGCAACCGCGCAATCTATTCAGAGTCTTCCTTGTCCGCACAAAGAAATTTTGCATCCTTGGCTATCCAACATGCGCCCAGTGAAGATTTTGATCAGACTGCACCATGCGCAGGCTGACCTGAACCTTTTCTGGGCACACATGTCGGCAGGTGTGTTTTCTGATGTTGCGACTCAAATGCCTTTTGCAATGTACTGTGTCGTACAGTCGGAAATATTAGCCAATGCAAAATTAGCCCAGCAAACTTACAACGTAGCAACAACGTCGTTACAACGTCGCTGCAACGTCGTTGTAACGACGTTGTGTGTTGGCTGGGAGATAATGCAAGATACGTTTAAAGGAAAGTTCATCAAAATCGACAAAAAAGCCTTTCAGACTTTACTTTCCCTGGAATTAATCTTTCAGTGCGCATGCCCGGTCCTTTAGCAAGACCACATGTCTAGTTGTTTGGCTGGTTTTCCCATGGCGAGCCTGAACCTTTACTGTTCGCATATGCTATAAAGGCTATTTTCCCACGACGCGCCTCATTGTGTCTTTTGCTCTCTTCTGAAGAGGAATTTGTTCAGAAAGAAATACTTGTTTTCTTTTATTAGAAGACCTTTTTTTCAGAAGGGCTTGTTTCCAGCAAAGCAAATAGGAAGTCACAAAAGTTATCTCCTGTTTAAAAATTTCGGAAAATCTACCAAGACGTGAATCTTGTCCTTTAAGACATCATATTGAGACAGACTGATTTCTCTCCACGCCATTTTGTTTTGGTATCTTCAGGTACAAGTTGGAGTTAAGTCAGCAAATTTTGTTCATATTGAGCAAGTTTGTTTTATTGGATCATGTTGATCAAGCTATTTTCGGTATATTTGTTATAGGATATGCTATCATGTGAGCCGAGGAACAGTATTTCCTACAAAATATGTGTGACCAGTGAAGACACATATCAGCATGCACATCCGCGCAGTCTGATCAGTCTTTAAAGGTCATTATATGGTTAGTAAAGGATCTATAGCCTCTTCATGTTCATCACGAAAACATGCCTATATAATATTGATCCCTTTAAACCCCACTTTTATAGTGAAACTGGGTTTACAGGGGTATACATTATTTAACTTATTTCTGCTAAAAAACATAGATTGTGGGTACTCGTTAGAACCGCCTCGCCGAGACGGTTCTAACGAGTATCCACAATCTATGTTTTTGAGCAGAAAGAAGAAAAATAAGAGTTTTTTATCTGAAAATTTTCTGTTTTTGGAGTCGAAATTTTCTATATATTTGAATAGGTATGTTTTCGTAATGTGACAGCAAAGACTCTGATCAGCCTGCGTGGCTACGCAGGCTGATCGGAGACTTCGCTGGGCGCTGATGCAATCTTGTAGGAAATATGTGCTCCGGCTCATATAACAAGTTAGTGTCTTTGATCCTACGGATCAATCATCTTTATAGCTTATTTATTGGGATATGTGCTGCTGTAAGTCTCCGTGAGTAGTGTGGAAGGCCATAACCGTGGCATTGTAACTTGATTTGATCATATTGATCAAGCTTTTTTAATGTGCATTTTATTTTTGAAAATGCGTTGTTATACATATTTAAACCTAGCTTGTGTTTTTGGTTTTGATCATATTGGTAAGTCGTTACATGAACATTTAAATGTGTTTTCTGTCAGAGGCCATAAATGAATCTCCTTCCCCAAATAAATTTTCCAGTAGTTAAAAAATGTTTCTTGTTTACATGCTATATCTTTAAATTTAAATATCATGTATCTGTGTATGAAAAGAAAATAATCAACAGCATTTGATATGAAAAATCTGTGACGACGGAGCGTGGTAATGAGGTAAAATTGAGTTCCAAAGGAACGAGTTTTATCATTAACGCACCCAAGTGACATTTGTTTCTTCATATCAAGCAAACTCTTTTGTTGTTCTATTTATAAAATACATTTTTTTGCTAGAATAATTCTCAAAAGCTTTCAACGTAAGCGTTAGAACACTGAACAACGCTGGAAAGTGGTGACATTCAGTCCGTTCTTTAGCAACGTCAGCGTCACTTTCATGACATAATGGCAAAAGTTTCATGTTGTAATGACAATGACTTTCAGTTGATTTGGTTTATGTTCTTTTGGGAGCAGAGGACGTCAAATTAAAATGTCATTTAACACGCAGTCTGTACAATACAGTTCCGACACAGTGAAATATTTCACTAGTGCTGATATAGGAAATAAGGGAGCGACCATTTGATTTTTAAGGAGGGGAGGGGGTGGTTGAGATTATGATAGTCTTGGATTTTTTTTCTTCAATAAATGGATCCTCCCTTTTTTGTTTTTTTTTTGAGACCCTCATCCTTTTTTATTTATTTATTTATTTTTTTTTTTTTTGTCAATGCAGCTTCTTTCAAAATTGACTGATACAGAAACAAGAATATAAGCCATGTATCTCTATTAGTACCAATAGTACTTATATGGACCTTCATTTTAAAGGTATTGTTTGCTATTAGATCCTTCCATTATCAATATCATTTGGTTAAATATGAAAACTTAGATAACAATGTTTTGGTCAATCTGATCCTGGCTATTTTTAGATGCATGGTCTTCCTAGCTATTTTTTTCTTGCTTTACCGTGTCCTGACTATTTTGTTCATAAACCCCACCCACCCCCCAGCCCACTCCCCCCAATAAAAAATCAAATGGTCGCTTAAATGATTAAATGATAAAACGCTGTTGTTCACTGCAATGTATACAATAAAGTTTACTTTATTGGCTCACGCATTTAGCGCTATTTTCATAATTTTAATGTAGGATGTTGGAAAACCCCTACAAATAATCTTCTTACACATATAGAGACGCATTGAAGTCTATTGAAAAGTCATTTGTTGGAAAATCATTTATGGCCACTGAATGTATTTGAGCCAAGATGTTTATATTTTACTGGCATGTTGTCATCGTTTGTCGTAAAAAGTATTTCCGTTTATTCCATTGTTTCGTTATCAATTTGTTTCACACTCAGTCGGGGTTTATATATAAATGCGTGACCACCCCCCGCCCCCCCCCCCCCCCCCCCCCCCCCGCAACGCAAAACAGACCATCTGTGATTTATACACAATAATCATAAACAGTAGTTGAGAATTTATTTGATATCGCGATGTTTGGCATATTCCAGCTTCCAGGACGTTGAACAATACTACCCTTACCTTCATTAGCCATGTACTAAGGTCATTAATGATTAGAGTGCGAGTTCACATGGATCTCAACTTTGTTTTAAGACAGTATTGAGACATAATATAAGTGAACCTTGTGGACAATAGCAATGATACTGCTACACAGTTCAAGCGTATGAACAGTGGTCGACTCCACTCATCTTGTCTCTGACTGGAATTCCTCTAGGAATGCCTCTAAAAAGATTTGCCAAGCAGCGTAGCTGTGTTGTTCATCGTTGTATGTTAACACAGGGATATGGACAAACCAATCAAAATAGGTTTCCTGGAGACCCAAGTGAACTTATTGTGAGAGAATGGTTCGTATATGAAATCAAGCTTCAAACACAGTCGAATGTTTATTCAGGAAGAGGACCAATTTCAGATACCACTTTCACGTTATCTGGCATATGTGGTCTTTAACAAGAACAAATTCAAATCAAAACACAAGAAAGACTCACGAACAGCAATGATCAAGACCAGGTTACGCACCGGTGTAGTCTTACAAGCCTTCATTGTTCATTATGGAATTGCGCATGATCAAGATTTGTAGAACATTTTTTGCAAACAGCAAACATTTTCGCCAGACTGTGCGATGCGCAGCATATCTGCATTGGCTGATCTGAGACTCATCTGTTCGTATGTGTCATTTTCTTATTTTGCTGTGCCCGGTATTTATTCGTTACGAAAACACGCCTATTCAAATATACTGAACATTTCACGTCCAAAAACTGAAGAATTTCAGATAAAAAAAACCCTGATATTTTTCATATTTCTGCTCAAAACATAGATTGTTGGTACTCGTTAGAACCGCCTCGGTGAGGCGGTTCTAACGAGTACCCACAATCTATGTTTTTGAGCATAAATAAGAAAAGTAATGTATACCCCTGTAAACCCCAGTTTTACTATATAAAAGTGGGGTTCAAGAGGGTCAAAATTATATAGGCGTGTTTTCGTGATGGGTCATTTTAGGGCTTCTGTTCAGGAGTATTCATTTATTTCTTTCACATAATTTAATTAGATATTCAACTGTACAGAAACAAATTTCAATAAGAAAACGTATTGTGTCAACAATATGTCCACACGTGATACCGAAACTAACATCCAAATTCAACATATGGTAATCGAAGTATGCGAAAATTTTGTTTTATGTCCCCAACTGCCAGATTATATGGAATAAACTACAAGTCATCTTTTTAGTTATAAAACTTTGAATCTAGATCTCCGAAGATGAACCACTTCATTTCCTGAACCTGGGTGTCATAAACATGCGCATATTCAGCATATCTCGTCATTACGAAAACATGCCTATTCAAATATATTGAGAATTTTACAACCAAAGAAAGGAAAATTTTTAGATAAAAAATTCTGATATTTTTCTTATTTCGGCACAAAACATAGATTGTGGGTACTCGTTAGAACCGCCCCGGCGGTTCTAACAAGTACCCACAATCTATGTTTGGGCAAAAATAAGAAAAATAATGTATACCCCTGTAAACCCCAGTTTTACTATATAAAAGTGGGGTTTAACGGGGTCAAAATTATATAGGCTTGTTTTCGTGATGTCTAATTCAAGCAATACTTAGTAATCATTGGTCACATCTTTTCCAAATACCTTAAAAATTTACCAAATAGTGCAATGTCGTTATACTTGAATGTTTTAGTATGCTTAGCTTCGGAATCACCAGTTACTTTTGAATCAGCCTTCATATAGAGATGTGGATCTGGCTCTATGTTGGTTTGGAGTTTGTGCTTGTGCACATTCTTTTGCCAGAACCTGACAATTGCACTTCTTGAATCAGTGGAAGGCAGGGAATGACCGCATTAAATATTTTATGATCATTCTCCACAAAAAAACTTTGCCGGACCAGGCGGGGATCAAATCCGCAATCTCCTGATCACCAGTTGGAAGCGCATCCGACTGAGCCATCGAGGCCGGCTCTATGACCCTGGCATATATACTGTTGCTGATTATATGAAGAACATAACCATAACACATATGTGATAACATGTCCTTCAGACCATTGCTGATAATATGAAGAACCTAACCATAGCATATATGTGATAACATGTCCTTCAGACTCTTGCTAATCACAAAAAGAACCTAACCCTAGCGCATATGCGATAACATGTCCTTCAGACTAATGCTGATTATATGAGGAACCAAACCATAGCACTTATATGATAATATGTCCTTCAGACTATCGCTGATTATATGAAGAACTAACCATAGCACATATGTGACAACATATCCAGCAGACTGTTTGCTGATTGTATGAAGGACCTAACCAAAGCACATATGCTACAACATATCTTGCAGACTATTGCTGATTATATGAAAAACCTAATCATAGCACACATGTGACAACATGTCCTTCAGACTATTGATGATTGTATGAAGAACCTAACCATAGCACACATGTGACAACATATTATGCAGACTATTGCTGAATATATGAAGAACATAACCATAGTACATCTGTGACAATGTACATTGCAGAGTGCAGACTGATTATATGAACAATCTACCCATACCACATATATAATAACGTGTCCTTCAGACTAGATATGTGGACATGTCCTTCTGACCATTGCTGATCATATAAAGAACCTGACCACATATGTGACAACATATACAGCGGACTATTGCTGATTATATGAAGAACTTAACCATTGCACATATGTGACAACATGTCCTCCAGACTTTTACTGATTATATGAAGAATCTAACCCTAGCAAATATGTGATAACATGTCCTTAAGATTATTGCTGATTATATGATGAACCTAACCATAGTACATATGTAATAACATGTCCTTCAACTGTTGCTAATCACAGGAACAACCTGATCATAGCACATAATGACAACATATCCTGCAGAGTATGTCTGATTATATAAAGAACCTGATCATAGCACAGTGGTGACATGTCCATCAGACTATTGCTTATTATATTTACATAAAAAAAAAACTAACTATAGCATATAGCTGATAACATGTCCTTCAGACTGTTACTGTATATATGAAGAACCTGACCATAGCACATATGTGACAACATATCCTTTAGACTATTGCTGATTATATAAAGAATCTAACCATAGCACATACGTGACAACATGTCCTTCAGACTTTTGCTGATTGTATGAAACATGCTCAACATGTCCTTCAGAATATTGCTATATACATGATGAAGCTAACCATAGAACATATATGGTAATATGTCCTTCCAACTATTGCTGATTATATAATGAGCCTAGCCATAGCACATATGTGATAACGTCTGTCATACTGTTGCTGATAATATGAAGAACATGACCATAGCACGTGACAAAATATCCTGCGGACTATCAAAGAATATATATATCAACAGGTCCTATATACTATATGATGAACCTAACCATTACATATATGTGATAAAATGACCTCAGACTGTTGCTGAATATAAAAAGAACCTGACCATAGCACATATGTGACATGCCCGTCAGACAATTGCTGATTATATAAAAGAACCTAACTTGACATGTATGATAACATGTCCTTCAGACTTGCTGAATATATGAAGAACCTGACTATAGCACAGATGTGACAACATATCTTGCAGACTATTGCTGATTCTATAAAGAACCTAGCCATAGCACATATGTGACATGTCCTTCAGGCTTTTGCAGATTATATGAATAACCTAATCATAGCATATATGTAACAAACATTTCCTTCAGATTATTGCTGATTACATGATGAACCTTTCAATGGAACACATATGGCAATATGTACTTCAGACTAATGCTGATTATATGATGAACCTAAACACAGCACATATGAAATAACATCTCTTTCAAATTATTGCTACTTATATGAAGAGCATAACCATAGCAAATGTGACGCATCCTTCAGACTATTACTGATTAAATGAAGAAACTTACCATAGCACATATGAGACATTATTTCCTTTGGACTGTTGCTTGTAAAAGGTAAGAGAAAAGTCCAGGGAGCGCCACAATCACAAACCAAAGCCTTTCCCAGACACCCTAACCATACCAAATATGTGATGACATTTCCTTCAGACTATTGCAGGTTATATGAAGAACATAACCACAGCACATATGTGCCATGTCCTTCAGACTATTGCTGACTATATAAAGAAACTAATCATAGCACAAATGTAACAATATTTCCTTCAGAATACTGTTGATTATATGAAGAAACTAACTGTAGCACATATGTGATAACATGACCTTCAGATGACTGCTGATTATATGAAGAACCTAACCATAGCACATATGTGACATCATGTCCTTCCGACTAATGCTGATTATATAAAGAACCTAACCATAACACATATATGGCAACATGTCCTTCAGACTATTGCTGATTATATTATGAAGAACACAATCATAGTATATATGTGATACGTCCTTCAGACTACTGCTGATTATATGAAGATCCTACCCATAGCACATATGTGACATGTCCTTCATACTATTGCTGATTCCATGAAGAACCTAACCATAGCACCTGTGTGATAACATGTTTTTAAGACTATTACTGATTATATGAAGAACCTAAACATAGCATATACGTGAGAACATGTCCTTCAGATTATTGCTGCTTATATGAAGAACGTAGCCATAGCATTAGATAACGTCTTTCAGTTTATTACTGATTATATGAAGAACAAAACAATAGCACATATGTGACATGTCTTTCAGACTTACTGTTACTGATTATATGAAGAACCTCATAACACATACATAACAACATGTCCTTTAGCCTATTGCTGATTATGTGAAGAACCTAACCATAACACATATGTGACATGTCCTTCAGACCATTGCTGATTATATGAAGAACCTAACCATAGCACATATGTGACATTTCGACAGACTGTTGCTGATTATATGAAGAACCTAACCATAGCACATATGTGACAAATTTCCTTCAGACTATTGCTGAGGATATGAAGAGTCTATTCATAGCACACAGTGATAACACATCCTTCAGGCTATTGCTGATTATATGAAGAACTGTCCATAACACGTGACAACATGTCCTTCAGACTATTGCTGATTATATGACGAACCTAATGATAGCACACGTGATACGTCCTTCAGATTATTGCATATTATATAAAGAACCTAACCATAGCACATATGTGACAACATACCCTGCAGACTATTGCTGATTATATGAAAAAACCTAACCATATCAAATATGACAATATGTCCTTCAGACTATTGACAATTATATTCAGAACCTAATCATAGCATATATGTGACTACATGTCCTTCAGACTATTGCTGATTATATGAAGAACCTAACCATATCATGTATATGACATGTCCTTCAGACTATTGCTGATTATATGGAGAACCTAACCATAGCATATATGTGACTTGTGTCCTTCAGATTACTGCTGATTATATGAAGAACCTAACCACAGCATATATGTGACTACATGTCCTTAACTATGCTGATTATCTGAAGAACCTGACCATAGCATATATGTGACATGTCCTTCAAACTATTGCTGATTATAAGAACCTAACCATAGCATATATGTGACATGTCCTTCAAACTATTGCTGATTATAAGAACCTAACCATAGCATATATGTGACCACATGTCCTTCAAACTATTGCTGATTATAAGAAGAACCTAACCATAGCATATATGTGACTACATGTCCTTCAGACTATGCTGATTATAATAGCATATATGTGACTACATGTCCTTCAAACTGTTGCTGATTATCCTGATTATAAGAAGAACCTAACCATAGCATATATGTCTACATGTCCTTCAAACTATTGCTGATTATAAGAAGAACCTTACTATAGCATATATATGACTACATGTCCTACAAACTATTGCTGATTATAAGAAGAACCTAACCATAGCATATATGTGACTAAATGTCCTTCAAACTATTGCTGATTATTAGAAGAAACTAACCATAGCATATATGTGACTACATGTGCTTCAGACTATGCTGATTATAATAGCATATATGTGACTACATTTCCTTCAAACTATTGCTGATTATCCTGATTATAAGAAGAACCTAACCAAAGCATATATGTGACTACATGTCCTTCAAACTATTGCTGATTATCAGAAGAACCTAACCATAGCATATATGTGACTATATGTCCTTCAAACTATTGCTAATTATATGAAGAACCTAACGATAGTCCTAGATAAGAAGGGTATCAGGTAAATATATTTTTTTATTTCTCCATGAAAACATGCTGTGGGTATTCATTTGAAAAGCCTTGGCAAGGCACTTCTAATGGCACCCACACATGAGTTTTCATGGAGAAACAAGAACACTATCAATAGCTTTTGATTAAAAAAAAGACAATGACCTCAACTGGAGCTATGCTAACACAAAGTCCAGGGCCCAGTTGTTCAAAGCATCGTTAGCTTAATGAGCTTGTTAGAGGTCAAAATGTTAACTGTTCTAATAAGTTCGATATCTAATTCGCAGGTATTTTTGCTGAAAAAATGTGAGTAGCTTTTGCACATTTTTTCAGCAAAAATATATGCATATATGCCATATTTAATTATCAAAGTTTTAACCTTACGTTAACCAATGACATCATTAGTTTTGGGCCCGGATTGCCAATAATAACAAATCATCTAAGATATGCAACAACTTTATTTGGTTAAACATTTAAAACATTACATGGTAAAGAGTGAACTATCACAGAAGTCAGTATGACAGAGTAAGGTCAAGTTTTGATACATTCCTTTTAATCTCAAGTCTCCATATTAAGCCTGAACAGAAAATGAAACCTTGAGAGAAATACTCAAGGAGTGAAAATGACAATAAAACCTGGAGAGACAATACGCAGAGAATGACAATGTTAACACTAAGCAAGCTATGGGCAAATTCAGCAGTAGACAAGTCAATATTTTTCCCAGCTAATAGACTTTGAGATTTGAGATTTTGTCTCAAGATAGTTTTTTTTTATGAAATGACAAAGCCTATTTTCTGGGAAAAGAATGAAAAATATTTACAACTGTTGTATGTTTTACCCAGTTTGCTGAATGGTAACCCTTCTCTTGCTAAACACGACAAACCCTGTCTTAGTAAATAATGTAGATCCAGATCAGCTGGCTTCTGAAGAAGCCAACTGATCTGCATCTGCACTGTTTGTCATTAAATATGTGAATTTCTATCAAAAACCTGGATCAAGTAATCTGATTGGCTGGAAATTAGAAGTGGGTGTGGCATCTTAATTAATTCAGCAAGGCAAGGGTTAAGCATGTTGAGTAAAAGTAATATGTTAAATTTTCTTTGAAAATTGCTTTTTTACAACTTTTACTATTCAGCAATAGGCTAGGCAACCTAGTGGTTTGAAACTGTGATGCATATAGTGATGATGATTTGACATTTTATACTCTTTCAACATTATTTAACCCTTGTCCTGCTGAATAAATTAAGATGCCTCCCCCACTTCTAATTTTCAGCCAATCAGGTTACTTGATCCAGATTGTTGATATAAATTTACATACTGAATGGCAAACTTCAGCAGGACAAGGGTTGTGTCATATCAAGGTGATGGAAGGGTGATAATATAAGGCTCTGTGCAATGTATCACTGTGCAGGCATAAGCTGAATTCCCACCTGACTGGGAACTCATGATTCAAAGTTGGAAGCACTAACCACTTGGCCACCCAAACGTTTCATCTGTTAAAAGAGTCTGAACTTGAAAACCTGAGCAGGTGGTGATATTCACAAAAGTAGGTCAAACTGATCTCAAGTCTGATTCATACATACTGACAGCTACAGTGTCAATCTCAACAAGCTGGCTTGACAAAAATGACCCTATAACCTTTATAAAGTTGGTTCAAGTTAAATATTAGCAGCCAACCTCTGCAAATATGTTTTCCTTTTTTCCAAGAAACCAAAATTTGACATTTCTATAAAAAACAGTCTCATCTGATGACAATCTGAATAAAGTGTCAAACCTTTATTTTCAAAGTAAAGCCAGACTTTTTTAAGGTTGTCAACTGACTGTCAACAAACAGTAAGTCAGCAGTGAAACTGGTTGAAACAATTTTCACTCAAAACCTCCTACACTGTAAATGTCCTAAAATTGTGTACACCAAAGTTCCTAGGAAATGGCATGTGCAAACAATGCAGAATCTACATTGTTTGCAATTCCACTAAGAAACAATTGTTCAAAAAATAGACAAAAAAGTATGGAATAAAGTGTTCAAAATTTTTGGACATTTACCATAATATTACCATACATACAACAATTCTGTGGACTTGAACAAAAATAAATTTAAGCATTTCCTGATTATTTGCTAAAACACGAGTACAGTCAGGGATCAAAAGTAATTCCACAGCCTCAAATATCCCATAGAGTTCAATGCATTTTCATGTTTACACAAAATAAATAATGATAAAAATAATTGCTAACATCTTTATAATGTTCACATCATTTGAAAGCTGTGACGATTTATGTAATATACATTGTGATTCTCAATGGATTTTCTCTATGCAAACTTGAGAGACTAAGAATTAAATTTTGTGTAAGGCATTTTGGGAAGTTTTTGAGCGACTTCAACATTGACATCAATGGAAATCTGCCATTTTTTAAAATTTCCTCTTAATTTAAATTGTTGTATCTGAGAAGACAGATAACCGATAATTATCAAAATCATATATTTTGGACTTGCATCATTTATCTTTCAAATCATTACAGAACTTCAGTACTTTCTCTACGATGTTACACAATATTAAGTGTCTTGTAAACATTAAAATGCATTAATGTCTATGAGTAATTGTGGAATTACTTTTGGCCTCTGGCTAGAAGGAAGGCTATATTTACCCTAAAGTATATACAGGTATGCCTGAGCAAACAGTGCAGACCCAGATCAAATTACTCCTAAGCAGCAGTTTGATTATGGTCTGCTTTGTTTGCCATTCCACTGGCATTGCATAGATATATCACCAGGGCCCAGTTGTTCAAAGCTTTGTTAGCTTAACAAGCTCATTAAGGGTCACTTTGTTAACTGTTTTAGCAGATTCAATATACAATATTCTGATATTTCTTGCTGAAAAAAATGTGAGTACTCACATTTTTTCAGCAAAAAATTTCAGCATATTTGCGTATCACTGGATGTAAATTTTAACGAATCGTTAACTAACGACATCGTTAGCTTTGAACAACTGGGCCCAGGTATACAAACACACTTATTTAAATCTCGGGACAAATACATTTCAAGTTTACTGCTTTGCATGATGGGTGAAATTTTCAGCAGACAATATATTCAAATACATGTGTACCTTTATATTTTTTCAGAAAACAAGTTTTGAGATTTCAGGTAAATTTTCCCCAAATTGCATAAAATTTCAAATTTTGTTTTCTTAGAAAAATATCATCGATTTGTCATCTGCTGAATTTGCCCAGAGAGCGGTTAAAGTTAAGGTGTTTGATTATACAGACTAATTTGGAAGGCAAGTTTCTTGTGCAAACAGATATGATCATTAATACAGACTAGTTCAGAAAGAAATGATACACTGTTAACCCTTAAAGCGCCAAGCACAACAATTGTCGTCTGCTTTGTCTTCTGCCGGTTACTTTAAAAGTCATTGTTGCAAACAGTGTGGACCCAGATCAGACTGCTCCTTTAGGAGCAGTCTGATCTGAGTCCACACTGTTTGCCTGTATGCAAAATGTAAGTTTGAAAAGTTTGCAAGAAGATGCAGCAGACGACATAAGCAGACGACATTTTCAGATGCAGATTTTCTTGGCGCTTTAAGGGTTAAATATTATAAAATTTCAGACAACAAAGAGTAACAGAACAAAGGATTTAATGCTAAAATTTGCCCATGTAGGAAAAAGTAACTTATTTGAAAAGGCAAGTTGTTTTATAATGCTAAACCCTTAATGTGCCGTTTAAATTTGTTGCAGACAATAGTTTTCATTTTTTTTTTTTATTTTTTTTTTTTTTTTTGCTTTCTGGAAAAGGTAAAGCTTGCCATTATATGTGAATTGTCTGCATAGCTGACAAGTCACATGAATGTCTAGCCTTATTTTCTCAAAAAAATAAAAATCACAAAATGTCTGCTCCAATTTTGCATGGTACTTTAAGGGTTCAAAGCACCAGCAACAATGGCAAGTATATATAAGCATATGTTATAACATTTAAATTTGCTGCAAGCAAAATTAATATGAGAAGTTTTTCAAAATATTTTTCTCATTTCTGAAGAACACATATGTTGAAGTATTCATCAGAAGTGAGTGAGGCAATTTTTATGAGTACCCATGACATATGTTTTTGTTAGGAAATAAGAAAAAAAAATATAGAGAAAACTGGCTACTCATTAATTATATGCAGCAGGTTAGTTTGTTTGTTTGTTTGTGTTGAGGTTTTACGGCCCAGTCAACCCCATTGGGTCATGTCGAGCGCGGTCAGTTTACCTAACCACACGTTTACTGGGCAGGCTTAGTCCTCTAAGCGGTTAACCAGTATTGTGCACATTCTTTCGCCAGAAACTGACAACTGCCCTTCTTGAATCAGCGGAAGGGAGAGAATGACCGTAGAAAATATTTCATGATCAATCTCCACAAAAGAATGTTGCCGACCTCAGCGGGGGTTGAACCCGCGACCTCCTGGTCTCCAGTCGGACGGCCCATCCAACTGAGCCACCGAGGCCGGTACAGCAGGTTAGTAGTTAAATATTTGTTCCTTGAACAAACAATTTTATAGTAACTTTTAAGCACCAGTCTAACAGCAGCAGATGACAGTTTGTCTTTTTTAAAAAAAAAAAAAAAAAAATCTGAGAAAATAAGGCTTGACATTTCATGTTAACATATTTCATGTGTATCATTCACATACAATGTTGAGCCTTATTTACATTAAAAAGTGGTTTAAATATCATCCACTGCAATTTGAAATGGTCCTAAAATATGAAATGAGATATTCTACAAGTAATATTTAAAATACTACTACCATTAAATACAAGAATATAAAACAAAGGAAAATATTTAATACAAATGCTTCAAATTTATAAAAAGCAAAATATAAAAAAAGCAATATAAATTAAAATAAAAATAATATGTGTTTTTTGTGCACAGAAAATGTCATAAAATTTCTGACATCATAAGTTTCTGACAAAATGCATATGCAAACTGTGCAGACCCAGATCAGACTGCTCTGATCAGGGTCTACATTGTTTGCCTTTCCATATTTATTTTAAGAAATAACTACATAAAAAGCAAAATTTAGACTAAACAGTATGAAATAATGTGTTCAAAATTTTAGGACATTTACAGTAATCAAATTCTCAATTATTTTACAACAGGCGAAGATAGAAGAACCTTGTTCACACATTGAAGATTGGAGACCCCTAAACAGATAACTGCCAAACAGTGCATAACCACATCAGGAGTCACAGAACGTGGCATCTAACCAGGGTTTCCACTGTTTGCAAACAGTTCAGCCATTTTTCTATCATATTGCCTAACATACCTAAAATCGAAAATGGACTCTTCCAATATATAGTGTGGAGAGTTTATTCAGTGTTTAATGGGTTAATGTGAACACATACAAATGAATGAACACTATCCATCTTCATGAACTCTTAACCTTTAAAATACAATTCAAAATTGTAGCAAATGGCATTCTATATATTTTAAGGGAAAATAAGGCTTGATAGTTCATGTGAATTGTCTACCTAGTAGACAATTCACATGAACTATCACACCTTATTTTCTCTAAAACAGAAAAAAAACAACAACATTTAATGTCATCAGCTGCTGTTATGATAAGCATTTTAACAGTAAAAATTTACTAGAGGAGGAAAAGAAACAGATTTTTACAAGATAAAAACAATTCAAGAAAATAAGTTTCAACACCTTTCATTTAATTCCCAAAACATTTTATCCATCTGTTTTCTAGTTACATTATCGTGTCATCATATTTTAGTAATGTGCTAAACCTGGTCTTGCTAATCCCGGATAGGCCCTGCCGTTGCAAACAGTGTAGATCCATGTCAGTGGATCAGCACTATTTGTCATGCAATATGTGAATTTGTATCAACAAACTGAATCAAAGTCTCAATATTCCTCAAAAATAGATATTTTTATCCAAGGAAGGTTTAATAAATTGATATTATATCAATACAATCATAAAATGTGGCACCTGACAACCTGTAAAATTTCAGTTAGTTTCTTGACTTGTTTTTGAACTGGATTGAAAATGAAATGATTTTTTAACATATCTCTAAATTAATGTTTCCTCATTAATTCAGAGATACCATAAAAAATCATTTAATTTTTTATCCCGATCAAGAAAGAGACTTACTGAAGTTTTACAGGCTGTTAGGTGCCACATGCTATGATTGTTAATTTGTTTAAATACCATATATCAATTAAACCTTTCTTGGATAATAAAAAATGTCTACTTTTCAGGACTATGGAGTCAACAAGTAATCTGACTGGCTGACAATCAGAGGTGGGCGAGGCATCTTAATTTATTCAGCATGACAAGTGTTAATTGTTCACTGAAACCAGCAAGTCAAAATTCTCTACTTGAGAATAAATTTCAAACCCTGAAGATCAAGAAGGTACAGTCTAACAGCTGCCTTACCACTTGAAGTGATTTTCCTCCATTTGCATTTCACTAACATTATTAATACACCACAACCACTTTATAACATTATTGTTGGGGTCCATAGCATAAACCGTGTTAGTTAAACAACCGTGTTATATCCAAACAAAAATGTATAGATTATATTGAAAAATGACCATTTATGGACATTTTTCAATATAATCTATACATTTTTGGGATCCATCTTTGAACCATGTTATATCCAAAACCCTGTTATAATGAACCGTGTTATAAAGAGGTTGAAGTGTACTAACACTTTATGCTTTAGAAATGTAAAAAAGAATATTCTTAAAACTGAAAAGTAGCTATACTATACAAGAAAAATATGAAACAAAAAAACTAAAAAAAAAAATGTTCTCTACGCTGAAATGAATTTCCAGGAATTTTCCCTGGCTTTTAACTGGAGTTTGTTTTTCTCTCGCTAAAGCCTGATATGCTACAAATGAATTTGAAAATTCTATCTCTGACCATGGCAAACTGGGTATAATGTTGATATGAAATCAATAATTATTGTCTGTTTACAGTAATCAATGTTTCTTTTAATTCTAAATTGACACCCTTAAAACTTTGGACAGGAAAAAAAAATTATAGGACATACATTTAATGGGAGATGATACACTTCTAAGGGAGACAACTATCAAAATTGATTTTGCCTTCTTCTGGAAAGATGTCTATTCTAAAGGGAAAGAAGATGCTCCCCACTGGGTGCAAATTTTATTAGAGTAGACCCCTTTTCAGAAGGGGCTTGGTGAGCAGCAAAGCACATAAGATGTCACAAAAGTTGTCACTCTTGTAAAAATGGCAGAAAATCAACAAAAGTGTATTTATTCCCCTTAACTCTTATCTTTACTAATCCAACAGAGTTTGCACTAGTTAACAATCTGATGCCTCTGCAGAACAAACTTAACCACGCTTAGATGGATAAGAGTTACATTTTCCTTAAACAAACATTACCAATTTACCTTAAAAATATACATGTAAAATTGGCCTTACAATATCTGCCAAACGATTACTGTTGATTTCCACCTGTGCCTTTACTTTCATTGTATGTCAGTCACTAGTTGGGAGTTTTACAGCCCAGTGAACACTTTTAAGGTCATGTTGAGCAGATCAACTGACCTACTCACTCTTTCCTTGGCAAGCTTAGTCAGTCCTCTTAGTGGTTAACCAGAACATGCACATACCTTCACCAGTAACTGACGACTGCCCTTCTTGAATCAGCAGAAGGAGGAGATGGAAAGACCATAGAAATGATTTCATCATCAGTCACCACAAAGTTATGTGGTTCAGATGGGATTTGAACTTGCAACCCCTAGATCTGCAGTCAGATGATCTACTAAGCTATGGAGCCCAGCACAAGCCACTTCTGCAGAGGAGTCAATTTTCTCCATTAGCAGATCTCCCTGCAGTTCCAAATATTGGATAATCAGAAGGTGGCTCCTTGTTCTTAGTGTTTTGATTTTGTTTTAGTTTTTATAGCAAAAACAAACATATGTTACTATATTTACCTTATATTGGGAAAAAAGGCATGAGCAAACAGTATACACCCAGATCAGACCCTGCATCTGATCAGGGTCTACATTGTCTGCCACCAATCAAACAGTTTTTAAACCATAGCAACAGATAATGCACTTTTTTCATCGAAAAAAATGCTGATATCTTTCTTATTTCTCCACGAAAACATTTGTTGTGGATACTCATTAGAAGCGCCTCACTGAGGTGCTTCTAATGAGTATGCCTTGCCGAGGCGCTTCTAATGAGTACCCACAACATATGTTTTCATGGAGAAATAATAAAAATATGATGTGGATACCCCCTCTTATCTGTAGCTATGTAATTAAACTCATCTTCATGTAGTCAAATGGACTTATTCAAATTTTAGAAGCGAAAAAAGGAGTTAAGAAGTTGAGATGTCCCAATATTTAGGGCAATATTTATGGGCTGTGTCAAGTGAATAAGTACCTTCAAGCATGCACAAAAATGTGCAGATTCACATCATTCTTCACAAGCGCAAAGACTCATTTGCGGCATTTGCTCTCCATTGAAACATTCTACAGAATCCAATGAATCTGTTCGAGGACAGCTAAGACTCTAATCAGACTGTGCAGATGCCTGGCTGATCAGGGCCTTAGCTGTTCACATATGCATGAAGACACTTTTTCACATGACATGGCCTATACAATGTATTACAAAATACATGTAAGTTATTACACCACAACCTCTTTATAACACTCTTTTTGGGGTCCAGAGCATAAACTGTGTTAGTTAAACAACCGTGTTATATCCAAACAAAAATGTATAGATTATATTGAAAAATGACCATTTATGGTCATTTTTCAATATAATCCATACATT
Source organism: Anodontia alba (assembly GCA_964016985.1). NCBI lineage: Eukaryota > Metazoa > Mollusca > Bivalvia > Lucinida > Lucinidae > Anodontia > Anodontia alba. The sequence goes on from OZ024823.1 coordinate 120,176,743, forward strand.
TTTGGATCCATCTTTGAGCCTTGTTATATCCAAAACCATGTTATAACGAACCGTGTTATAAAGAGGTTGTAGTGTACTACAGAGTTCTGGATAAGAGGGTATTCAGACAATCATTTTTCTTATTTCTCCATGAAAACATATGTTGTGGGCACTCATTAGACTTGCCTCAGTGAGACAGACAATTCCAATGAGTACCCACAACATATTTTTCCAGGAAATACTACAAAAAATATGAAACTGGCAATTTTCTGGTTGAAAAAACAAAACAAAATAAAAACAAAAAAATAACATAAAACATCATATCTACATTCTACAGTTATGTATTACTTACAGAAAGACAAATCACAATTTTAATGATCTGCATTGAAAGGTAAAGGGCCCTTATGCAATATGTGAACAGGGAAAAATCAGATCAGCCTACACATATGTTTGTGTTGAGGTTTTACAGCCCAGTCAACCCAATGGGGTCATGTTGAGTGTGGTCAGTTTACCTAGCCAAACTTTTACTGGGCAGGCTTAGTCCTCTAAGCGGTTAACCAGTATTGTGACACTGATCTGGGCCTTCTATGTTTATATGTACTAGAGTACGGTAAATGTCCTAAAAATTCGAACACTAAAGCGTCGGATAAAATGACATATGCAAACAGTGTAGACCCTGATCAGACTGCTCCTGAAGGAGCAGTCTGATCAGGGTCTACACTGTTTGCCATTCCACTAAATATTTAAAGAAACTGCTGCAAAAAAAGCAAAATTTAAGCCAAAAGAGTATGGAATAAAGTGTTCGAAATTTTAGGAAATTTACCGTACATTGTATTTATAGATGCCCTAGGCAGGCAACAAAGGCTCAGATCAAACTGTGTAAACACACAGGCTGATCTAAGATTTCAATGGCTGTATATAGCATTAGGACTCTTTCTGTTTTGTGTAAAAAATTAAAAACTGAGATTGCACTAATATTCAAATATGGCAAACCGAAATCTACATAAATAACGTAATGAGTGTGTATAAATATCTCCCTACTAGGTATTTGAAGTTTAAACATAAACAAGAGGACCATGGTGGTCCATAATGCTCACCTGTGCTGAAAAGTAGGTCAAGGTCACTCAATGTCTACAACATTCATTAATCTGGAGGACATAACATATCCATCTCTATTAAAATTTGGTGTATTTTAATCTTAAAACAATATGCTATACATCACCTCATGGTCCAACGTCCATCAAGTTTCGACCCCATCTTATATGTAAGGATCAGAAAGATCTGATCAAAACTGAAGGAGCTGTGCCAATGACAAGTTCGAAAATAGGCCTTTTCAGCAATCAAGTGGACGTAACTCTAAAATAAATAATTTGATCCCGACAGTTTTTTAATTTATCCAAGGCTCATCCATGTCCACTTTTTTTAAGTTTCCAGATGGTCCTATCAAAACTAAATGAGTTAAGTTGATGATAAAGTCAAGTATAGTCTTTTCTTTTTAACAATCAAAGGGACATATAAGTCTAAGACAACTGATCTGATCTAGCCAGGTTTCAAACTTGTCTGAGATTCCATCCATGTCCACCTTATAGGCAAACTTCTTGAAGATCCAATCAAAACTAAAGGAGTTATGCCGATAACAAAGTCAAAAAGTGGCTATTTTCAACAATCAGTGGACGTAATTCTAAGATTGATGATCCAGTCTCGTCAGATTTCAAATTACTATGAGATTTCATCCATGTCCACTGTATCTGCAAGTTTCAGGAAGATCCAGTCAAAACTGAGTGAGTTATGCTGATGACAACCTCAAACAGAGGCTTCCTTACCAATCAAGTGGACGTAACTCTAAGACTAATGAACAAATCTGGTCAGTTTTTTTAAACTCATCTGAGATTCCATTCCATTCCATTTGCAAGTTTCAGGAAGAGCTTATCAAACTGAATGAGTTATGCTGATGACAAAGTCAGAGGCTTTTTCAGCAATCAAGGACACGTCACTCTATAAAAAATGATTTGATCTGGCCAGTTTTCAAACTTTTACGAGATTTTATCTATGTCCACCTTAGCTGCAAGTTTTAGGAAGTTCCAATCAAAACTGAGCGAGTTAATGATGATGACATTTAGTCTAACAGGGGCTTTTTCAGCAATCAAGGGAAAGTAACACTAAGATTAATGATCCAGTCTGGCCAGATTTTGAGCTTGTCAGAGAGTTCATCCATGTCCACCTTATCTGCAAGTTTCAGGAACACTCAATCAAAACTGAACGAGATACACTGATAACAAATCAAACAGAGGCTTTTTTCAGATATCAAGGCGACGGAACTCTGAAATTAATGATCCAATCTGGCCAGTTCTTGAACTTGTCTGAGATTTGATCCATATCCACCTTATCTGCAAGTTTCAGAAACATCCGATCAAAACTGAAGGAGTTATGGTGATGACAAGCATTTTCCCATTTTAATTCTATACTTCCTTGTGGATGCCATAGCAACCAAGGTTTTCATTGGATTTTAATGAAAAACTTATGCCATTGATCCTCATCAGAGGCATGCTACAGATGAGAAATGACTGAGATCAGCCTGCAGACTGTGGAGATATAACTGGTCAAAGGTGCTGACAGACCGATGATGGATAGACCACTATTCTGTAAGCTCCCCTGGAGCCTTCGGCCCAGGAGAGCTAAAATAGCACCTGTAAAATGTATTGCAAAGAACACATTTATCCCTAACTACATCATGTGGATGCAGAAAAAGGTTTTGTCATAAAAAAAAAGACATTTTAGAACTGGTCAATAAACATGACAAGCAGGGTCCAGTTGTTCAAAGCATTGTTAGCTTAACGAGCTCTTCAGTGGTCAAAATGTTAACTGTTCTAGTAAGTACACCATCTAATTCACAGGTATTTTTGCTGAAAAAATGTGAGTAGCTTTTGCAAATGCAAAAGCTACTCACATTTTTTTTCAGCAAAAATATTAGGGTATATGTCATATTTAATGATCAAAGTTTTAACAATACGTTAACTAATGATATCGTTAGTTTTGAACAACTAGGCCCTGATCACTTTTCAAACAATTATGACATTTTAATAACACTTTAAAACTGCAGTGTACAAAGATTTAAATGATATAGCTCTAGATAATAGAGGTACTTAGATAAATATTTTCTCATTTCTCCACAAAAACGTGCTGTGAGTAAGGCTGGCACAATTAATCGGACAATCGATAAATTAATCAATAAATTCTACAAAAAAGATTATTGTACAGATTTGCTAATAATCGATTATTTAATTTCTGTGTCTCTTACTTTACCGTATTAACCCTTACTATTCAGACACCTCAAATCCTTACCATATTTAATCTAAAATTTGAACAAGTACAGCTTACTACCCAATGTTGTGATAAAATAGCTGGACGAGTAGGAATCAGTGTACACCCTGATGAGACGCCACATATGTGGCATCTCATCTGGGTCTACACTATTTGCTCAGGCCTGTCAGATCAAATACAGTAAAGTACAACATATGGTAAGAGTCATGCTCAGACAGACAGGTAAAATTATGACCAAATCTTCAGAGATTACTAATCTATTATCCATTGCAATGGCAGGACCAATAATTGATTATCTTTTCAGCTCTGATTAGCCAGCCTTAGCTGTGAGTACTCATTAGAAGTGCCTTGGTAAACCACTTATAATGAGTACTTACAACATATCTTTTTGAGATAAGAAAAGCGTCAACAATTTTTTCATAGAACAAATGCATCATCTTGCGCTATGACTGATCTGAGACAGTTGTTCAAAACTAATGACGACGTTAGTTAATGTATCCTTAAAACTTTGATCATTAAATACGGCATATACGCTAATATTTTTGCTGAAAAAAAAATGTGGGAAGCTTTTGCATTTGCACAAGCTACTCACATTTTTTCAGCAAAAATACCTGTGAATTAGAATTGTACTTACTAGAACAGTTAACATTTTGACCACTAACGAGCTTGTTAAGCTAATGATGCTGTGAAAAACTGGGCCCTGCTGGTAAATAAATTCTTCTACATATCTAACAATGGTCAAATTCATCACTGAACAGTCAGAAATAATAAAGCATAAATTTGGTAAGCCTGCTTATCCTTTCTTTACTGTTCACACAATATATTCAACAGTGTTGGATGATTTTTCTTTTAAGCATGCACATAGTCCTATAGCTTCAGAAGCAGAAGCATTGATATTTTCTTTTTTTCTCCTTGAAAACATATCTACACTGTATCTAAGAGTATTATGCACAGGTCTTCCTGGGTAGAAATCAGTACTAAGCAATGTGAATTTAGTGTTTTGCACAAGGACACAACACTAGTCTTGTGCGCACTGGGGTTACACCCGCTACTTTTGATCTTGAATCCTTCCCACTGCACCACTGTGCTGCATAGCTACAGATAAGAGGGGGTATCCACATAATATTTTTTTTATTTCTCAACGAAAACATATGTTGTGGGTACTCATAAGAAGCACCTCGCCGAGGGGCTTCTAATGTGTACCCACAACATATATTTTTGTTGAGAAATAAGAAAGATATCAGCATTTTTCGGATGAAAAAAGCGCCTTATCTGTTGCTATGTACAGTTTGAGGTGCTTCTAAGGAGTAGCCACAACATTTGTATTCATAGAGAATAAGAAAAATTCCCCTTATCTGGAGCTATGTTACAACAGTGGATAATTCTTACAATAATAAAAAAAAAAAAAAAAAAAAATGAAGGGAAAATCAACAACTGAAAAATACTGTGAGTGTTTGCTTCATGCAAAAGAATCAATTGTGACAGAGGTGGGTAATAAGCTGAAAATGTGAATGAACAGATGAGATGATAAGCCTGCCCAAAGACATCAAGGCTAATGCTGAGAAGTGGGCTAACATAAAGGGCCCAGACTTTTTAATTCTGGGATGATGGCACTGGAACACCATTGGGCCAAATGCATCATGTTGGCAGGTAATTACAATGAAAAGGAAGAGGTTGATCTCAAACAAAAATAATGTAGGCTGGTTACTTATTGACGCACCTTTGTAGGTGAACTTTAAAGAAAACATCGAAACAGCCAAGTATAATACAGAAGTATTGTTCTGAAACAAATTCTGTAAGAAACTGATCAACAGTTATCTTTAAGAGATAATATAAATTATATATATAGTGTGTTTGATATTTGTAGCTTTCTTTAACCCAAGATAGAAACATCTTATTTTTCCTAGCAAATAAGATTTGACATTCCAAATGGAATGATTTGTTTGAAATGTCAAGCCCTGTTTTCTGGAAAATTAGGGCAAAATATCTTGAAAGAGCTTGCATAAATATGAAATAAGGTATACAAGTATACTATGTATATTACAGAGAGTTTGCATCTTGAGATTCAGTACAGATCTTCTAACAGCTAAAACCTTTTGGCCAAATAGGCAGTGCCATGTACAAATATGTCTTTGGGCATATCGAGGGTTGAGCGCAAGACTATTGTAACTCAAACATATTTTTGAAACCCTTGTTTAGGGGCAACTTGGACCCCTTTGTAAACAATGCAAATTTAGGTGCCATTGCTCATACGAGCAATGGCACCTAAATTTTCATTGTTTACAGAAAGAAATGTTATAATCTTCATAATGCCTTCATGGTGAGGAGATTAGGTTTTGGGGAAAAACAACCATCTGAGTTACGCCAGTCTTGCGCTCAACCCTCGATATACAGACAGTGAAGGCCAAGCTCAACCTGAAAATCAATGCAGTCTGATCAAAACCTTCACTGTCTGCTGTCCGCTTATAGAATCATTAGGTACTGTAGAACATAATGAACTTTAGTAACATTCCCGATCAGACTTTGTATCTCTGCTGGCTGATCTGGGCCTTTACAGTTTGCATATACTGTGTTCCACCTAATTACTGCACATACCCCTATAAGCATACAGTCAAGCAATTCTGTAGTCTTCAGATAACAGCTAGTATACTTTTTGTCTACTTCTTTAATATGAAATAACTAGGTGTTACCTATGAAACGAGTTTAAGCATTTTATGCACTTTTTTTTTTGTCATCAGGTATGCAAAGTCGCGGACCAGACAAAAATGTTATATGTCAATGTCGTAAAAAATGTATCGTTCTATTTCATTGGCTACACTATTCATAACAGCCAATGAGATCACTTGTGGCAGCTGACTGGCTTTCCATGTTTGCAGCGGAGCCTATCTGATCTTCATTTTTTTCGGAAACCAGACTGGCAACGGACATAAATTAGCATTGGTTTTCGGGTTCAACATTAAGCAGATGCACTCCACTGTAGATTTGGGAAACCAGTCAGCCGCTGCATGCGAAGTCTTCTGCATAGTATGTGAGAGTTTGTTTGTGTTGAAGTTTTACGGCCCAGTCAACCCAATAGGGTCATGTCGAGCACGGTCAGTTTACCTAACCACACGTTTACTGGGCAGGCTTAGTCCTCTAAGCGGTTAACCAGTATTGTGCACATTCTTTCGCCAGAAACTGACAACTGCCCTTCTTGAATCAGCGGAAGGGAGAGAATGACCGTAGAAAATATTTCATGATCAATCTCCACGGTCATTCTCTCCCTTCCGCTGATTCAAGAAGGGCAGTTGTCAGTTTCTGGCGAAAGTATGTGAGAGACTCACGATATCTATAGTACAAGCTTAAGCTTCGACACCTGCTGCACAGGTAGTGACCTGCTTTGCAGGTCGCTTAAGCTCATTATAAAGGCATATGTTGTGGGAACCCATTTGAATTGCATCGACTTGTCCATGCAATTTAAATTAGTACACACAACATATGCTTTTATAAAGAAAATCAGAAAAGAAAACACCAAAACATTGCATAAGCATCATTTGATAAGTCCTTCGATGATCTTTGTTCACCTGTAAGTGTACCCTTAGTATAGGTCGATACATATTTTACCACAAGTTTTCCCAGTATTTTGAAAAACCTAAGCACACAGCGCAATAATTAGGTTGAATACGGCTCAAATATCACAAGCATGAGTATCAAAAAAAAAAAAAAAAATCATGTCTTTGGAGAAATAAGAAACAAAATATCATTGTCATATTTACCCTAAGTCAGTCTACATTGTTTGACACTTATCCAGCAGTTTTTACATGTACCAACAGATAACCCTAATTTTAAGACGCATGGTAAAAAATTATGGTGTCCAAATTTTTACTGTAAATACAGTACACCTTGCTTTAAGAAAGCACCTTTCTTAGAGCTGAGATAAATTTTGTACACCAAAGTTTCTGACAAAATGACATATCCAAACAGTGCAGACCCAGATCAGACTGCTCCTGAAAGAGCAGTCTGATTAGATTGATTGATTGTGTTGGGGTTTAACGACACGTCAACCCTTGAGGGTCATTTTGTGTCGTCTCCCAGAGAAAGGGAGGAAAGAGATAGAAGAGAGAGTAGAGGAGATGAAAGAGAGGGACAGGGAAGAAAGAGGAACAGGAATGAAAGTGAAGAAACAGAAGAAATAAAAACATTCCCCCTCTACCCTTACCCACTACAAGGATAGCAGGCCTTGCCCAACTGTAAGCCAATATCAGTTGGACGCCCCAGTGATGTAAGATACACAGCACCTTCGCACCACCCGACCACCCCCCTTGCAGTCTGATTAGAGTCTACATTATTTGCCATTTCCCTAAGTATCTGAAGAAACAATTTCATCAAAAGCAAAATTTACGCCAAAAAAGTAAGAAACAAAGTTGTAGAAACTTTAGGACATTTACCGTAAGTCAATTGTTTTATATATATAGGACAAACAAACCTCAAAATGGTTCCATAACAGCTGAGTATTTCTCACCATGAGGTGATTCTAATGAGATTCCAGAACATACAATATGGGATCATAGCTCCGGATAAGGCGTTTTATATTAACCCAAAAAAAAAATTGATATTTGTCTTATTTCTCCACAAAAAAATGTGTTGTAGGTGCTGATTACAGAGTTTTTAACCCATCGTAGTCTGGAGACCCCTAAAAGGGTAATTTGCAAACAGTGCAGACCCAGATCAGATGCCACAGACTGCGGTGTCTGATCAGGTCTCCACTGTTTGCAAATAGTTCAATCATTTTTCTTTTGGAATATCTAAATCACATAGCCTGACATACCTTAAATCGAAATTAGAATCTTCCAAAATATAGTGTGGGGGAAGTTCATTCAGTCTACAATGGGTTAAGGAGGAGTATATTTGATGATGATTCTGAGATAATTTTCTCCAGTTCTCCATAAAAACTTATGTTGAGGATACTCATTAGAAGCTCCTCCATTAGAAGTTACTGGGCTACACACTTCTAATGAGTAACATAACATGTTTTTTTAAGTAGGAATAAGAAACATTATTACTAAATAGGGCTCCTTAACAACTCCTCCGTCATCAGAAGCACTACATAAAAGAAGTTATCAGAATAAACAACTAAAGCCCAGATCAATGGTAAGACAGACAACTTATATGTAAGTGCAGACTCATCAGGGCATCAGCTTTTCAGTAGAGGAGTTGTTAAGGAAGAGTATCTGGTGATAATTCTTGGATATTTTTTTCTTATTTCTCCACTTTACTCCAAGATATACTTACAACCTATATTGCGTTCCCCTTTAAGTGCGTCAAAACCCATGAGTCTAGGCTATTTGATGCACCCATCCTAAAGCTAGCATGGTACAGACATAGCCTTAAACCCTGTTTTGCATTGTACATTGTATTTATGAGACTTCATACATCTAGATAACCTGATAATTGACATGATTGTAGCTCCAGATAAGTGTCGTATCCAAATATATTTTATTTTTATGTCTCAATGACAATGTATGTTGTACGTACTCATTAGAAACACCTTCATAAGTACTTAATACCTTTTAGTTCAAGAACGCACTTAACCTAGAGTTGGAATGGTAAAGACATATCTTCCCACCCTGTTTGTATTGTACATTCTTTTTATGTGCCTGAATATATCCAGGCCCTGAGGTTATAAAACTTTTTTCATGCTCATCTGAGCATGAAATTTTCTCTGCTAATAAATATGAAAATGCCAACAATAACTGTTTACCAAGAAATACATGTAATTTGCAATTGTTAACAGTTTGGGATTTATAAGCAGGACAAATTTCATGCTCAGCTGAGTTAAGCATAAGAAGTTTTATAATAGCGCCAGATGACATGATAATTGACATGATTATAGCTCCAGATAAGCAAGGTATCCAGATATTTTTTTTTTATTTCCCCATGAAAACATGGGGGTGGGGGGGGGGGGGGGGTGGGGGTGGGGGGGTGTAAGCATGAATGTTTTTGTGTTTCTTTCCTCCAATATTTGTCCTACTGTCTCCCATAGTTACCTGATGTGACCTAATTTTTAATTTAAATTTGGCAATAATCATGATATAGGTTCTCATGAATATGCATAGTATTTTATTTTTAAGTTAGTGCTGAGTGTTACTATTCTGAGTAAAAAAGTAAATTGTTCTTGTCATTGTTCCTTCTACAGCTTGTTAACAAGTCAAACATGCGAAGCAGGGATAAAAATCAGGCAGATCAACAGAACACACCTCAGAAACAAGCAACAGAGACTGGCCATAGCACTAATGATAATCAATCAAATACAACAAAGACAAATGGAAAATCCATCCCGGACCATTAGGAAAGGTAAACGTAATAAAACCTCTGCTCCTCAGCCTTCTGACATTCCGTAGTTGTAAATTTTCCATAGGGGCCCAATTCAATACAAAAGTCATAACTTTTAGCAAAGATCTTGAAAGATTTTCTCAGAAAACAGGGGAGATTCCCTCTTGTGCTTCCCCTGCCATCCCCAGATTTGCAGTTCCTGAAGCCTGTTTCGAATCATTTTAGCAGACTCCATGAAAAGTTTTGAGAATCTGTTTGATATTGTCAGACAAATAATTAAAATGCATTGGAAACATAATTTTCTGTCTGAGCAATATATTTTTGTATGACAGCACAGAGAGTCAAAAGGTTTTCAAAGAGATTGTAAAACAGTTTTTGCAAAGATTGTTTTACATTCAGTAGTCTGTAATTATAGTATGTCACTTACTGATCGCAGATAGGTGCAGGTAAAATGATCATCCCAATGACAGTCAAAATAGAATGGGTAGAAATTCCTGAAATGCTTTTTACATATTATATCATATTTCATAAATGTAATGAATAAACATTGAAGTACTAATATTCAGCTCATTTTAAAAAATGAAAATTTGATGACAAGTTTGCTGCTTATCAATGGAAGTTACTGGTAGGACCTATATTTAATGTCCCAGGATATATAGCCTATGTGAGTAAAGTTGGAAATAAGATCAGCCAAAATGGTCTGATGTCTTTGCTTAGGAATTCCTGAGATTCTTCTACAATATTATGAATACTGTATTCCTTAAATTTGACAAATATATACATTTAATGAAGTACTAATATATTCAGCTCATTTTCAAAATATAACAGTCTGACAACCGTTTTGGTGCTTATCCATGTCAGTGCAGACATATGTTTTAACATGCAGATGCAGCCATTTTGAGTTGGTCAGCTGAAATGGTGTATTAACCCTGGGGAGCTTTCATCCCCAAAGACGGCACCTCTAATGAGTATGTTTACACGAACAAAGAAAAATATCGATGGTTTTTGCTTCAAGAAAGCACTTCTCTAGAGCTACAGTGATAATTTAGGATAATTTTTTAACCAAAGCATGTTTTGCAGATATTCACTAAAATTGCCTCACTAAGCCAATAATGATTATTATTTGGGTGTTTTACAGCTCTTTCAACATTATATATCAAGATGATAAAAGGGTGATAATCAAATGCTCTATGTAATGAGGGGAGCTAGAGTCGTTAGCTGGTTCCGCCTCTTGTGGGATTCAAACCTAAAACCTTGTGAAACAAAGGAGCACTAAACTGTTCTTACCAAAGTGTGCAGTGCCTATCAACAAACTATGTTTTTGTTGCAAAACTGAAAAATATTATCTTCTGAATATTCTCTTTAAGGAGAATTGATACACTTCAAAATGGTAGATTTTCAGCCATTTTTGACAAGGGAGATAACTTCTATGACTTCCTATTTGCTTTACGGTACACCAATCCCCTTCTGAAAGGAATCTACTCTAAAAGGAAAGCATTTGCTCCCCATATCCCCTTCTGAAAAGGGGTCCACTCAAAAAGGAAAGAATTTGCTCCCTATGGGAGCAAATTCCTTTTAGAGTAGATCCCTTTTCAGCAGGGAGCAGAAACAATTTTGACAGTTGTCCCCTTGAAAGTGCACCAATACCCCTTAATTGGACCTATGGCTCTAATACCTTGTTAAAGTTCATGAAGTTATGATTAAACTTGTAGCAGTAAGAGGCCAGCTATAAACTGGAAGCCACAAGCAAAACTGGCACAGATCGCTGAGGCTTGTATTTCTGGAGACTTGTTGGACGACACATTTGGAAAGTCATTTAAAATGTAGTAAAATAGGTACAAACCTCCGGACATGGAAAACACTGAAAAAGAAATGAAAGTGTCATAAAAATACAAAAAAACAGACAGCAAATATATGTACATTTTACCAAGAGATCTACAACACTATTTTCTGAATACGCGGATACAGAAAGGCTCCCAAATTAGTTTCTAGCTGAACATTTGTACAAATGAAGGATATTGCTACACAAATCCTGTAGGGCTGCAATATTGTAGGCAGGGTTCTGAGACATGTCATTTTACATTTGCGACAGATTTTTGTGCATATGACACACATTTAACTTTGATCTCTTAACACATTTTCTGCTTGGCAGTTCTAACACTGACCTTGGTTTCTCAAGCACCTGCATTGGTCTACCCTTACCCAGACTAGAGTACTTGATCATGGAAGGAAGTCCTGGTATAAAACTCAAAAGGGAAGTGTGATTTACAATTTGCTGATAATAACAAAACAGATTAACTCAGATGATAATAAGAAAACAGAAAAGCTTAGAATGACTGCAGATAATAAGTATTTCACTGTACAATAGTACTTTATAAAAAGTGTTAATTATAATATCATAAAACTATATTCTTACTATCAGATCAAAACAAATATGTATAAAATGAAAGAATATTAGCAAAAAAACACACTTTGCACACACAGCCACTGCCCTTAATTCATCTGAAATTTAGACTAAATAGACAGGCTCAACTTGGCCTCCACTTCAACAGTTTTACCCAGTAATGACTTGTAAAAACTGCTGGATGAATGGCAAATAGTGGAGACCTTGATGGGACACCGCAATCAGATCAGTTTTGATATTTTAGTACTGAAACATATCTTGTGGGTACTCATCAAAATCACCCTGCCATTCAATTCCAACCAGTACCCACAAGATGCCTCAGTGAGGCCCTTCTAATAAGTACCCATAACATATGTTTTCACAAAGAAACAAGAAAAATAGTAACACTACATGTATTTGGTTGAAAAAAAAACATCTGATCAAGAGCTATGCACTATGGCATAGACAGTACAAGACTTACCTGATATAAAGCAAATGATGGCAATAGCATTATGTCTGTTTTTCTTTAAACATCTTGGAATTCTGTAATCCATTTTTGTTGAAAGAAGCATACTCAGTGATAGTAACAAACCTCCCCAAGCAAACAAACAAATTAGCTGTAATATATGGTAAAATCCTGAAAAAGAAAACAAATAGCAAAGCTCTAGGTAAGTGGGAATATGATGATAATGATGAGTTCAGGTTGCAGGACGGCTCAACCCATGAGGGTCATTTGTGTGAAAATGGTATATTAACCCTTCTCTTGCTAAACACCACATGCCCTGTCTTAGCATGTCTCTAAACACCACATGCCCTGTCTTAGCAAACACTGTAGATCCAGAACAGTTGGCTTCTGAAGAAGCCAACTGATCTATATCTGCACTGTTTGTCATTAAATATGTGAATTTTTATCAAAAACCCAAATCAAGTAATCTGATTGGCTGGAAATTAGAAGTGGGCATGTCATCTTAATTTAAACTTGGTTTGGTATTGAAACGGCTGTAATGATACATGTAAGTCATAAGTGGTGATATAGCAAACCTCTAGATAGTGGGGGTAATAACAAAGCTCTATGTAAGTAGGGTAATCCAGACAAAAATTTTTTACCACAATTACTCTAAGTACTCAGACAGATAAGCCTGTGCAAACAAGGTAGACCAGATAAGTGCTGAGAGCTGTAGACCGAGATGAGATGCTGCAAGTTTTGACATATGATTAAGTTTTGTATTTTATTTAGAGTTTTACAACCCAGTCAATACTGTTAAGGTCATGTCAAGTTGGTTAGCTATAATCTACTCACACTTCTTCCTCAGGTCTATCCTGTCTGCCACTCTTTTAGCACATTTTAGACACATCAACATATAGTAAAATGGACGTTCAAAATCTAGAAATTTAACAATGCAAAGACAATTTATTTTACTCTTTCTTCAAAATAGTAAATGACAGAGAAAGAGCCTCACTATCTTTTTTCTAATATAATAATAACTCACTAGAAGTGCTTTTTGCATTACGAAAACACGCCTATTCAAATATGCTGAAAATTTTATCAACAAAAAATGAAAATTTTTTCGATGAAGAATTCAGATATTTTTTATATTTCTGATCAAGGCGGTTCTAACGAGTACCCACAATCTATGTTTTTGAGCAGAAATAAGAAAATTAATGTATACCCCTGTAAACCCCAATTTTACTATATAAAAGTGGGGTTAAATGGGGTCAAAATTATATAGGCGTATTCTCGTGATGGTTGAAAAAAGTGCCATATCTGACATATCCGGGCAGTAATGGCTATGCTGATCTGATTCTTTTCTGGACATACACTATAAGGTAGTGTCCATATGCCATCTCAGACCAGTACTTGTTGTTTCAGCATATTATGCTGCAATACATGTAACACATACTGGTCTCATTACGAAAACACGCCTATACAAATATATACAAAATTTCACCTCAAAAAACTGAAAATTTTCAGATAAAAAAGTCTGATAGTTTTCATATTTCTGCTCAAAACATAGATTGTGGGTACTCGTTGGAACCGCCTCGGCGAGGCGGTTCTAACGAGTACCCACAATCTATGTTTTTGAGCAGAAATAAGAAAAATAATGTATACCCCTGTGAACCCCAGTTTTACTGTATAAAAGTGGGGTTTAAGGGGGTCAATATTATATAGGTATGTATTCGTGATGCATAGCTCCATATGTGCCTAAAAACTGCTATTGACTGACAAGCGGTGAAAAGGTTGTTGAAATAAAAAATTTCTTCTCGTTCTATTCTTTTAATGGAGAATTTCATGCAAGTACATTTGTTAGTATCAGTATATTACTTTAAATAGTAGTTTGATCAGTTATTACATTATCTGACTCACTAGATGATAGCTTAAGGGGAATGCTCAATGGATACACTTTCAAGGGAAGCAACTCTGTCAAAATTATTTTGCCTCCCTTCTTGAAAAAAGTCTACTCTAAAAGGAAAGAATTCATTCCCACTGGGAACAGACTGAAATAATTTGCCATTGGGAGCAAATTATTTACTTTTAATGTGGACCCCTTTCCAAAATGGGCTTGGTATCCAGGGCCCAGTTGTTCAAAACTAACGATGTTGTTAGTTAAAGTATCGTTAAAATTTTGATCACGAAATATGTCATATATATATATATATATATATATATATATATATATATATATATATATATATATAGTAAAATCTTTTGCTGAAAAAATGTAAGTTGCTTTTGCATTTGCAAAAGCTACTCACATTTTTCAGCAAAAATACCTGTGAATTCGATATTGTTCCTACTAGAACAGTTAACATTGTTACCACTGACAAGCTCATTAAGCTGATGATGCGTTGGACAACTGGACCCAGGAAAGCAAACAGGAAGTCACAAGAGTTGCCTCACTTGAAAAAATTGATGGAAAAACTAACAATGTATCCAGTATCCTTAACCCTTGTCCTGCTGAATAAATTAAGATGTCACGCCCACTTCTAATTTTCAGCCAATCAGATTACTTGATCCGGATTTTTGTTATAAATTTGCATACTTGATGGCAAACAGTGCAGATTCAGATCAGTTGGCTTCTTCAGAAGCCAACTGATCTGGACCTACACTGTTTGGAAAACAGGGTATATCCGGGTTCAGCAGGACAAGGGTTAAAATACCTTTGTTTCAGATTTTACTTACCAGGCTCATTCGTAAAGAAAGCTGGAATATAGTGACAGACGTCAAGTTCACAGAATTTGGCCCACCATAAACCATACCAGACTCCAGGCAACTCAAACCAAGTGTGTGTCCATACAGCGATGGTATAGAGAATGTTAGCAGGAACCAGCAATAAAAGTGATATCCGTTCATTTACTGGCATTGAGCGTAACCTCATCAGTTTCATACCAACAACTGTTTTCTTCCTTTCATCCATTGTTACATGTAGCACATTAAAATCAAACAAATGTTTTTTTTAGATTTATTTCTGAATAAAAGCGCATAGATATATAACGTTGTCAGCTAAGCCATCCAAATCTTTATCCGAGGTGCACAAAATCAGAATGAGCAGGTTTATCCCATGTCGTTATGCCTAAATGTTCAACTCAAATATTTTCTCTGCAACTGAAACTTGTGGGCTACATAACCTTTACAGTATACAAGTGGATAATCATCAGGGCCCAGTTGTTCAAAACTAACGATGTCGTTAGTTAACGATTCGTTAAAATTTACATCGAGTGATACGCAAATATGCGGAAATTTGTTGCTGAAAAAATGTGAGTAGCTTTTGCAGTGCAAAAGCTACTCACATTTTTTCAGCAAAAAATATCAGAATATTGTATATTAAATCCGCTAAAACAGTTAACGAAATGACCCTTAACGAGCTCGTTAAGCTAACGACGCTTTGAACAACTGGGCCCAGATCATACATGTAACGCACATCTCTCTTAGAAGTATGATGTTGTGGTTTCTTTTCACTTGTACATTATCAGGCAGTCTGAAAAAAAAAATCTACATTTATTTGCTTGTTTGTGTTGAGGTTTTACAGCCCAGACAACCCAACGGGGTCATGTTGAGCATGGTCAGTTTACCTAACCACACTTTTACTGGGCAGGCTTAGTCCTCTCACAGTTTACCCATATTGTGCACATTCTTTCGCCAGAAACTGACAACTGCCCTTCTTGAATCAGCGGATGGGAGAGAACAACAGTTACTGTAGAAAATATTTCATGATCAATCTCCATCAAAGAATGTTGCTGACCCGATGGGGATGGAACACGCAACCTCCTGATCACCAGTTTGATGCGCATTCAACTGAGCCCAAAATCACCATTTAAGGGGACTGGATACACTTGGTATTTTTTCAGCCATTTTTGCAAGGGAGACAACTTTTGTTATTTGATTTCCTTTTCTGCACACTAAGCCCCTTCTGAAAAGGAAAGAATTTGCTAAGGGGAGCAAATTCCTTTTTTTAGTGGATCTATTTTTAGAAGGAAGGCAAAAACAATTTTGACAGCTACCTTCCTTGTGAGTATTTTAAGTTTATGATAGAAGGTTCTCAGCAGGATTTTGAAAATAGAAGTCCCAAAATAGTCCTGGCAACAAGGGTCTGTCTGATCACCCCAGGACGCCTTTATTGACACCTCAGGACACCTTTATTTTTTAAATTTTTATACATTTTGAGTTGGAAATGCGTTCTTGGTCTCAATTATAGCAGTTTATGGCAGTTTTCAAACAAATTCGTTAAAATAGGCAGTTGACATGGTAAGGTTTTGTCGTATCATGAATACCATGTTCAATGTTGAACAGTGGATATTGTTTTGAATGGCTCGTTATTATCCAGTATATCTTATGCACCACGTTGTCATGTTAGCCTGAGGATAAAATTTTAACCTACAATGTAGATGAGTTCCAGCTAGCATCACGATTTTGAGACAATAAACAATACTTAGAAATGAAAGATGTGTCCTGGGGTATTGAGTTCTGATTTTTTAACACTGGAAACAATAATCTGGTTGAAATGAATAAATGGACTCTGGGTGTAAGTAACCAATTTATCTCTATAAATTATTTTACTGAACGGATATTAACCTTCTTAAGACTCTGATTTCTACTATTTTATGGCAATAAACAACAATGAGCAGTGATAAATGTGTCCTGGGATGTAAATTACCGGTAGGACTGGCTTCAATAATAAGTACACGTGTATAATGTGTACTATGTAGCTATTATAAATATAAGACAAAATAACTTCTAAATTTTGTTTATTTTATTCTTTTTATGTATTGTAGGGCATTTTTAGTTTTTATTAAATCACATTAAACAATAAATAAAAGTGTCCTGGGGTATCCTGGGTTGATCAGACTGACCACTGGCAACAAGATTAATTTTAATCACCAGTATCTATCTATCCATCTGCATTCATATTATGCCTACAACCCCACTAGTTTTTAACAAATTACAATATAAACTGGACTATCTCCCATATTCAGATCGAAAGCAAAAATGATAAAAAAGAAGATCTACCACAACCTCATTTAAGTGCATCCAACGGGAACTGCAGAGCAGTTCCCCGAATTGCAGAGCGATTTGGCTTGCAGACATACTACTAAAGACTAATGGTGTAACCAGTGATGTGCGTGACCAAAAATGTGATGGTCCAACAAACACTTGGGGGGTTCGGTGCTTATTCTGAAAAAACAATAAGTGCTCTGTGATTTAACAGAGACTATTGACACAGCGGCCACACTGATAATAGCAACAAAACAGCCAATAACTCCTAGTATTGCAACTGCAAGGGGTTGAATCACGAGACTTATGATGTCAGCCTAAAATAATTGCGATCACGGCCATTTTGAATTTTGTCTCCACTTCAGTTTTATTTCTATCCATTCGCCATCTACATGTATTTACAAGCTAATCATGATTCATTTTGTGCATAAGGTACACTTTGATGTACAGAGTTTTAGATAACACACAGACTTTACCTCTTTTCATGTGATAATCTGAAAAAACTTCGATACAATAATGTGTTTGTTCGAAGGTTTGTAAATTGTTCGGCTTGGCCAAGATAAAGGGGTCATTTTGTTCTTTCATGTGTTATACATCAATCTCTAAGTTATAAAAAAGCATATATTGCTGGCTGTGACTTTTCTGATTTCTTTGGACACAAACCTTTCAGGCGATATATAGTTTTATAGACTTTAAATTAATTAGTTTCAAGTCACAGGCTTGGAAAGCTTCATAAATTGCAGTTTTTTGTGTGTTATATTGTTGCAAAATAAAAAGGCTGTTCTTTATACTGCTATATAGTAAGAAGTTTATACAAACTATGACAATAATTTAAGATCATCTAACCAAGCCAACTTTACAGGTAATATTACTTTTTATGGCTTAACAATTGACACATATTTTAATGTTTTACGACCAAATATGTGAAGGTACAGGTATGTTATACTTTTTCCATTTTCCATGTATATGTGGAAATGCCAGCATTCAGTATTAAATAGAAATAATTTCAAGAGAAAAATATGCAATTTCATGTATTTGGACATGTTTTAACTCAGATCTTCTAGAACTTTTTTACTGAAAATCTTTTCAATAATGAAAAAAATCAATTGAAAAATGTCAATATTTTGTACAGTCCGTAGCCCCAAAATTTAAGGTGCTGTATTCTGCTGATAATCACATGTATCAAAAACGTGTTTTCCTCTTTTATTGCATGGTGTGCAGGCCTGATGACTGACAAGAGATTTTCCTTATAGCAAATAAGAAGGAAATTCTTCATGCAAAAATATGTTGTCTGTAGCCCCGTACAGTCCGTAGCCCCTACAATTTTTGATTTTTAAAAACTTAATAAAGTAAGCAGTCTCTTTTATTTTCAGTTTTAATATTGTTACATGCACAGTATAACACAAAGTGGCTGTGCTGAGGAATTTTAAACACTGATCAGAAGGAATATTGAAAAGTCAATACACAAATGATACTGCACTCTGAGCATAAATCTGATTATGGCTCACAAAATAATGTACTCAAATAGAATTGATGTCAACAAACTGTATGTAAAACATTGTTCAAGATCCTCTTGTAATAGTATATTAGAATTTAAAGAATAATTAAATGATTTGATAGTTCAACTTATGATAAATGAAAATACCTAGAGGGACTACGGACTGTACATAAATAATGCATTATTTATATGCTGACTAACCAAGCTTATATTTTCAGCTCCTGTAGATCAGAACTAAAATATTTTGTTTGACTTTGACAGACCTCCGTACAAGGATGCTCTGAGACATACATTGGCATGTCTGGGCTGCTTTCCAACCTGCGTGCAGAATTTTGCATGTCTGTTGTTGACAAAGAAAAAATAAATAGGGTATAGCATAAAATAAGTTGACAACATAACAATACATTTACTTTCTTATTACATTGAATATATATACGTGCTTTCAAAAGTCCTCAGAAATTTTCATCACCTAAGAATGTATTATTTAAGCATTTAAATTTGTTTGGATATCAATTCATGTGTAAACACATGCCTTATGTCTACTCAGGCATAGGGGAGCGGAGCCTGAAGTTTTTCTCCTTTACAGACTGGGCCTAAATTGTGTTAAGGATTTAAAATTATCTTTATTAGGACAACCACTATTTGCCAAGTAGAATTGTGTACTGCACATTATAAGTACAAGCATGCTTTCAGCACTAATTATTTAAGCATTTATTTTTTTTTAATATCATTACATACGTAAATACATATTTACAGAGATTGTAGTGACCTGGAGTCCTAGGTATTTCTCCTTTAAAGACTTGGTCTAAACTCTTATGACTTAAAATTATTAGGAAAACACTGTTTAATAAGTAGAATTGTGTACTGTACATTATAAGTATTAACATGCTTTCAGAACTAATTATTTCCATTGAATACAATATTGTATATCAGTAACGTAAATAACAATTTTTAAAATACTTAATGTTGTAATTATACATTTTACCCATTATGGTAATGTAGAAATTTGTGGTACCATAAGTGTACCACTACAAATGCTAGTGTTGTGCTGCTGATCGATTATAATTGATAACTAGTGTTGATTCTACTAACTGATTGTGTTTAGTGATAAAAGATTATAATTAAAAATATGTACATCTAATCTTTTTTGAAGTTTCAGTTCAAATTTTGCAACTTTGATGCAAAATATATGCTAGCTCAAACTATTCGTCTTAAGTATATCAGAAATGCAAAACAATAGTGTTTCTGCAACAACTGGAAACCATATACAGCACAACTTAGAAATTTCAGTGACTTCAAAAATGAATAATGTCTGAGCCTGTTGTGATACAGGTATTGGAACTCAAATCATGCATGTAAATGACAAAGTATGTAGATTTTTTATGGACAGTCTGTAGCCCCAGTTATACCATTAGCTATGTTTAAAAAAAAGTGTTTTTGTTGCTTTGTTGGACCTTAGTTTGAGTTAAGAGTTGAAGAAAATGGTTTCTTGTTTGTTAAATTGATAAAAGTTTGGCACCAGAGTGAATTATTTTATTTTCTAGTTGTTTTTGAACCATTTAAATAGTTTTGAAGACTTTGAATGTCATGTTTTATAACTGACATAATAGTAAAGTTCCTTTTATTTCTGTTTAACATTTAACAATGCTTGAATGATGAAAACATTGAACAGTAATTGCCACTTGATGATAAATATTATTCGATCTTCTGGCTTTTAATACATGTACATGTAGTAAGTTTAAAGTGTACAGTCCGTAGTCCAGACCACACAGATTATCATTTACATTGAAATGTTGTTCATGCTTCCCTGATTTTGTGAAGATTACTAATAGGTCTTCAAGATAACATAATAATTCCAGTTATAAGTTCATTAAACGTTGATTGTATTGTTTGCCTAGTTATTTTTGTTGAGCTGAATTTAAAGAATGTTCACTCTTGTTTTGTTTCTTTTGAGTAAATTTAGATAAAAGAAAAAAAAAAATAATTTCACATAGTTTAATGTGCATCAGTTACTGTGAAGCATATACCAGTTTGAAAAATGTACATGGCAGCCAGATATCATCTTAGAATTTAGGTTTAAATAAGATTTTGAATGTATTATGTAAATGTACAGTCCGTAGGCCTTTTCAGGGTAAGTTGTAATGCATCAGTACAAACAATAACAACAAGCAGTATTAAGTATTGATCTTTTGTATGCATAGAGAGATATCTGTAGATACTGTCTGCATCATATTAGCAATTTAAACACTTATTTTGTAAGGTTCTTTTTAAATCACAAAGTAGTGTTTATTTTGAAAAATACACTACTCAGTGTTTCTGTCAAAAAATCAATTGACCTGAAAGGAAGAAATAATTTATGTCATAAATGATAAAGAAGTATTACATACATTTTGAAAAAACTTATTCAGAAAGCTGAAAATTGTGCTTTTGAATATAAATTACCTATGTTATGCTTCACTATGTACAGTCCGTAGGCCACACTGGGTAGTTGCATATGAATTACTGTAACTTTTTAACTACTGTATACAAATAGAAAAAACTTTAGGAGAATCTCTGTGGGGGTTTGTACAAAGAAATTTTAAATATGGCAATATGTTAGTATGAAGTTCAAAAAATGACTTTCTTGCAACATCAGGTGTACCCTTTATCTTGGCCAAGCCGTGTTGTTAATTTTATGTTGTTGTTTTTTTCTGCTTTTCATAATGTGTAGACTTGCAAAAAAAAAAAAAAAAAAAAAAAAAAAAAAAGAACAAGAAGAAACAAAGACAAAAATGCACAAACAGTAAAAAATCTTTAGGAAAAATCCTGAAGCAGTAAAATAGATTTCAGGTAAGCAAATGATGGTGTATTGTCGATGTACCTGTCACTGGCATACACTAGTTTTCAGTATTCGGAAAGCATACCGCCTATCAGGGCCCGCGAAATAGATGGGCTGCCTAAAGCCTCCATGGCAGAGCTGCTAGTAACTAAGCAGGACCCAAATTCACCTGATCGGGTCGGGTAAAAATCCCACAAATATGGAGGCAATGTCTCTAAACTACTGAAGCATTGTTGACTTAGACGTAATATGGCAATTCATGCAGCGGATTCAGAAGTCAAGCGTGATCTGAAATCAAATTCATTCAGATCTGACCAAACCATCTACATTGTATGAAACATTTGGACGCACAGATATAGGTAGCATCTATTAAACTCATATTAACCCAATAAAAAACCTTGTTAGCTAAACATCTGTGTTGTATTCTACAAAAGTGTATAAATTATATATAAAAAATGACCATTAAATCATTATTTTTCTATATAATCTATCCAGTTTTGTTTGGATAAAACACTTTTTGCATCCATCTTAAAAGTTTAAACTATCTTATAACCAAAATTATCTTATAATAAACCGTCTTATAAAGATAAGCAGGTACCATTATATACAGTGCTTGCACTAACTGTCAAAATCAGGAAGTCCCAGGACTTCCTAGCTCCAATATCTGGAAGTCCTGGTGATCAAATTTTTTCACTCACTTTCAGAAATTCAACCTCAGTATTCTTAAACTCTCATTTATGGAGTAAAACTGCCATTGTTAAGCTAAATAAAACATAAATTCATTCAAAATTTTTGCTATAAATAACTCAACATCTTTAAAAGTTGGGAGTCCCAGACATCCTGGCATTGATTTTTGGAAGTTCCAGGGCAGTTTTTGGGAGTCTCTGACTCCCAAACTTCCCTTAATGCAAGCACTGACCAGGGTTCTCACTAGGATTTTAAAAGTGGGAGTCCGGGACTCCCTTTTTATACAAAGTAGGAGTCCCAGCCAAAACGTAGGAGTCCCACTCCCCAAAAATAGGAGTCCCTTTTTTTTTTTTTTTTCATGACTCTCCTTTAATAGTGAGCATGTCCCAGCTAACTTCATTCTGTTAATACCGGATGGCGAATCAGTTTCCTTATTTTCACATACTTTTTGTGTTTGTTTTTTTTAACCAACTGATTTTGGTCTCTGCTTTGCTTTATGTATTATTCCGAGTAATGTGTGTGTAACCAACTGGTAGTCATTATCACACATCCTGAGGATGTTAATTCAATAGAGTTTGCCCATAAATTAGGATGACGTCCTGTCTCCCTGATGGGGAAAATAGACACATCTTTGCAGACCAGGAAGATATGACTGCAGACATGACAACCATAACCTATTTTACTTGCATGGTAAAGATCGTCGCACTTAAATTCAATACCCCAACCCAAAAAGTTTGGTTCGTTGCTGTCTGTATTAAGTCATCTTGAGTGTTATGTATATAAGAGAAAATACTTTAATCAAAACTTATTAAAGCTCCGTTATATGCTATCGCAAACTGATATATGCAATATATCCGCACATTCTGATCATGGACACTTCTGTTGAGTTTCCCGCAAAACGTCATTTAAGTGTTTACATTTCCATCGTGCTGTGATCAACACACGCTGCGAAAAAATGTCCGGGACTTCTTCACTATCTGAAATTTCGATCAACTGCTTTGATTTGCCGAAAAACTCTTGATAATTTAGTTCTATTTTAAATATGTGTCTGATTCATATGCATTTCTGACAAGAACGTGCTCTACTATACAACATGGTAATAGTTCGTTTTTCTTCCAAAACGGTTTCCCGCCACGCTGTCAAATGACGTTACTCTTACGAGCACGCGCTACCATTATGAGCATGTGCTTTCTTCATGCGGGAGCAATAGAAAATGTAACTTAAACTATAACAGTCCCGAATCATATACCGTCGTCCGGGGTGCATCTGAGCAGTCCCATTAGACTCTTCACATGGCTTATGGGATAGATTCTATGGGACTTGGGAAACTTTGGGTTTTTTTTGTTTTTTCTTAGTGACAAGCAGGAATAACCGTTTAGAACCGCAGACCTGAGCGCAGACTGATATCTCGCAAAGGGATAAGGTACACTTGTCTGAGACACTTGTCTTTTAACAAAAAAAAAAAAAAAGCGGGCGTTTTTGATGTTAGTGACGAAAATTCAGCGTCCGAAAATTTTTAAATTGAAAAAAAAAAAAATGATCTACTAATAACAAAAAAAAAAAAAAAACATAAACAGATGAAATCATGATACCTGCGCGTGTATTTTCGATGAATCAGTCGGTGGTGCAGGCAATACACAGTGAGGGAAGGGGTCGCATACCGATGTCAGTCGCATGCTTTAATTACTCGATCGCTGAAGTGTGAATTGCCAACACCTGTTTAACTACCGCTTGCTTTGCAAATAACGGTACTGTCGCAGGTGTGAAAAGCATGCGGCGGATTATTACTGTTCTTTTAAGTACTACCGACGATACGAATAACACGCGGCGGATTTTATACTTCAGTCAGATAATCCGACCATAATTAGTAGTAGTCCCACGGGGAAAAAACATGCGTCCGGCGGACTCGGCTTTGGGAATTTTTAGGAGTCCGGACCCTGATTTATGCATCCCGGGACGCAGGATTCTGCGTCCCCGAGAACCCTGACTGACCATACATGTAGGTAGGAAAGCAGTTATTTTGGCAATGGTTCTAATTTACAAACAGTTCTAAGCAGACGCTTAACTCTAAAGGATAAGGATTATTGTTCTGAAAAATAATAATACTAAAAAAGCAATAATTAAAGAAATTACCCTTAAGTATTAAGACAGGACTGAGGAATTAGTGTAGACCCAGATCAGACACCATAGTCCTGACAATCACCACAACAGGTTTTTGGTAAGGTCAGTAGAAGGCAACATACACAGCTATGGTCTGGCTGGCTATGGAATACGCAGCCATAGTTTGGGACCTGGTCAGCCAGAAGCATATTCAGCTGCTAGAACAAGTTCAATGATATGCTGCTAGATACAGTACAGCTCGAGTGTTTTTTCAACCCCCCCCCCCCACTCACTCCCTGAACCGGTGGGGATTTTTTAGCCCACCGTGGATCCTCCCATTACCCCACTCCAATTCCCCCCCGCAAAGGACTTTTTGCCCACCACGTTTCCTCCACAAAACCACCCACTTACCTGTAGAACTCTGCGGTGGAACTCTGTGATGGTTTATCCTGGCGAGCTCGCAATGGAAGATTAGTGACATCAGAATGACTGACAGCTCCGAATTTTCTGAGTTTGCATGGGGAGGAAATCAGAACCTTTATTTTGCTTATGCATCATTGGGCTGATTTGCCACTGGCAGCGCAGAATAAATACAGAAATATTTCTAACTAGAGATTAAAAACAAAAAAAAAAAAAAAAACAAGAAAAGAAAAAAAGAATAAATGAATAAAACAATAAGGCTGGCACAATTAATCGGCTACAGTAATTGATTCACTGATTGATAAATTCCACAGAAAGGATTATCGCTACAGATTTGCTAATAACTGATCATTTGTGTCTGTTGCTATACCACATTTACCCTTAGTATTCAGACACCTCAATTCCTTACATACTTTATCTAAAATTTGAAGAAGTAGAATTTACTACCAAATGTTGCGTCTAAAATAGCTGAATGAGTGGCAAACAGTGTAGACTGCGTTTTGTGGCATCTCATCTGGGTCTACATTGTTTGCTCAGGCCTGTCTGGACAAATATGTACAGAAAAGTATAACATATGGTAAGAGTCATGGTCAGAGACTGGTAAAATTATGACCAAATCTTCAGTGATTACTAATCGATTATCGATCACAATGGCAGGACTAATAATTGATTCTCTTTTCAGCTCTGATTAGCCAGCCCTATAAAACAAGAAAAAAAAAAATAAAAAAAAATAACGTATTTCTGTTTGTTAATTTCATACCTTGTACCCGGGACTTAAAGGGGCGCTTCTGCTATCTTTGAGGCTTTTATTTGGAGATCAACGAGCATCAATCCAAAAAAAAAACCAAGAAAAAAAACAATGAATAATGCCTCGGAGGCGGACACATTAATCTCCAATGGTCCTAAGCATTTCAGTGATTTGGTGGCAGAGGGGCCTTCAGTAAATTCCGAAGATTTGCGCTTATGCGCCCCTTTCTCCGCTAAGTGTGAGCTGAAGAAGTTCAGAATGCTAGCTTGTGACATCTTTATTGAAGCAATTCAAACCGACTATGTGTTTTGGCTAGGTAATGAACAATCAAGATATCTCTTGCATATAAACCACAAGTTACACTGACTGGATAATGCGAAAAAGACAATACGCAATAATCAATGAACAATTATCTCATCCTTCCCATTAAGAAAATATTAAACTTCCGTGCTTGTTGTAATGATCCTCAATCCGTTTCTATGCACTGATTTTGAAAAAACACTCGAGCTGTACTGTATGTTTTCATCAATTACTCTGACTGCACATCAGGATGTGTCAGACAGATGGTGAAAGACCTGCACTGGGAAACACTGGAAGAACAGAGTACCCCGCTTACAGAAATTCCTTCTTCTCCAGTTCAATCTGGGAATGGAATGGTTTGCCAACCTGTGCCTCGAGGGCTTTAGAAAACTGCCGTCTTCAGCCAATCCAACCCAGAAATCTGCCAGAACCCTCTGTACATAGATTTAACTACTACCGCTGCTTTTAACAGTATACAGACTGGATGAGGGATTGCTGTTTCTTCCCGACAAGCCGCAGTATGCAGGACCAATAACTTTTCACCACCCGGTCCATTATTGGGAGAAGAAGAAGAGAGCTTTTCTTTTTTTGTGCCACTTACTACCAAAGCAAGCAACATGACGGGTTCCTTTGGCTACCAAATCTAAGAATAGCCATCAGAGAATTAAAAAAATATTATATGTCAGAAGCAGAACACTGAAGTGATCCCACTGCTACCAATAATACACAACCAGACAAGGCACGAAAACTAGTGACAACGAATATTCAACTTTCATTATATACGGAAATGAACCATCAAATTCTACAGCTTGTCATTGAAATATTTGAGCGTATAACAGACAAACAAACTTTTATGTGATTTAACTTCTGTATGGTTTGTCACTGCTCTAAAAGTAACGTACCTTTCTGCTAAATCAAATTCTTTTGGTGTTTTCCCGGAAGTTGTAGAGTTCTAGTCCTGACCGCATCGTCAAGTTACAGACCCAACGTGCCACGGAATGTGCCGAGTCGGAACTTTTTTTTTTTATCATTTAAATGAAAGGGTCTTTTCTGCTTTGCTTCATTCCTTGTGCTGTAATCATCCGGTATTTTTAAATCCTTATTAGTCTACTTTTATATAACCTTATATTGTGAAATACTTTGGTGTAAATACTTTCTTTTCTTTTCTTCTGTATTTTCCTCCTATCCTTTCAGGAGCACCGCCCGTCGGGACGTATTAGTTCAGTAAAAGCCCATAAAAAAACAGAATACTATACACACAGCTATAAATACTTACTTCGGGTAACTGGTCAACTCATACCCGAGTCAGCGGTAACAAGACATATCGCCCCAGGACGTTTCCCCCCAGGTCGTTTCGCCCCTGGTCGTTTCGCCTACAATACCATTCTCCCCCCCCCCCCCACCACCACCACCCCAAGTCGTTTCGCCCCCAATCCATAACCCCTAGTCGGTTCGTCCACAACCCTGTTTAACCGTGTCTTGTGTGTGTGTGTGTGTGTGAATATAGTATCATTTGTATGGAGAAAGAAGTCAGTTTAAGTAAGAACACAAACATCATTTTGAAGACAGTTGTCAGCTACTGACGAACGACAGGGCATTTAGTAGATTTTATGCAGTTTAAATGTCAACATAAAATATAAAATGCATATTATGCAAAGACGCATTTGAGTGTGTGGGATGGGGGCGGTGTCGGGGCGTTGCGCGCGAGCGCGCGCCCGCGCGCGTGTGTGTGTGTGATTTCGCTATTAATAAATAAATCAACAAAAGAGGAGCAATCATGAATAATAAAATATAATATGATCGAGTAATGATAATTTTTGAATTATTTTAATATGTGGGAAAATGAAAGAAAGAAAAAAGAGTAAAAGAGGTCCCTACATTACCACGGCACTACCTAGCATACGTTCTATAAATTTCTTCTAACACTCATATATACAGTATGGCCGCTAGCCAGCTATCCTTTACCTCCCCCCACCCCACTCCACTACAGGGATTTTCATAAAGCCTATTGTGAGTATTTTGCAGCATGTTAGCTATCTGAGGGGAGGGGGGGGGGGCGTTACCTAGTAACAGCCTGTTACGTTCGTTACCCCTACAAAACGTATAATACCATAGGAGAATTGGAGCAAAAGTAATTATATGTTCAAATTAAATATATGAAGTTACAGAACAGTGCACTAGCTACGAAATGAGATGTTTGAAAGTTCTTTTGGTCTTACATAGCGTTACGCATGTTACATTTTCTACTGTGTCCTTTAGACATGAGTATTTTAGTTCAAATAAATACCCTTTCCAAAGCTGCAAACATTATCTCTCTAGTTTTTATACTTTATCATTTATTGTGTGTTAAGCAAAGTCACCCCACTGTGAAATATAATACATGAATCGAAAAAAAAAATCACTTTCACATAATACCATACCTAAAATATCAACATACTATGGGCTTCGGTGGTTTTCTGTATGGTATTCTGCATCAGTATTTCTCTCAGGTTGACTAGCAACCGTACGAAATTATCGAAATTTTTTTCAGCTCCTCAGAAACACTAGTAACACAGCATCACGGCTACCAAATAGAAACCACAACCATACGAAATTATCGAAATGTTTTTCAACCTCAGAAACACTAGTAACACAGCATCACGGCTACCAAATAAAAACTACAGAAGAGGAACCTGTGTTCTATGAATAAGAAGAACTTGAAACTGGTGTGTATCCTGATAAAATGGTTGAATTCTCTGCCCAAGAGACAAAGAATAGTAGTAAAATTCAGGCGATGCTATGCTGGAGCCTATTCATTTACCGCCCGTGCATTGTGACAATCAATTTGTCATTTTTTAAAGACAGTTTCATTCTGAAATCTGTGTCGAAGTGGGCAAATTTGGCTATTTTTACTTCAAAACAATTTATGTGTGTTAAACACATATCCCACACAAACTGATCAAAGCGCAAATACCAAAACAAGTTTGTTTCAAGACTACAAACATGTGCAAAGTGTATGCGAACTCAGTTTCGTCTAGATGCAGAACTGACTCGTGTGATTCCTACCCTCCTACAAATAAATGATTCCTATTATACATAGTGACATAGTACATAGTGATGAAGTGTTTTCCGTTCTTCGCGAATAACAATAAAATTAAACAAGAAATAGTTTTCAACAATCTTACATATAATAATGCTATAAACCTATTTGCCTAAATTCGTTGAAAATTGTGTGTTTTGGCAAAAACATCATTCAAAACGGCATGCTCTGACAAAAGTGTGATTCATATTGTGCTGTAACAAACATTTCTGAGAGACATTTTAAGCAAACCA
Organism: Anodontia alba; assembly: GCA_964016985.1. Lineage (NCBI taxonomy): Eukaryota > Metazoa > Mollusca > Bivalvia > Lucinida > Lucinidae > Anodontia > Anodontia alba. The sequence goes on from OZ024823.1 coordinate 120,206,112, forward strand.
TATGTTTTTATTCAAAAAGTAACATGGTCGAAAAAATGTTTTCAAATAAACGTCAAAAAGATTGCCTTTGGAAACAAAGAACACATTACATATTAGAAAATGAGAGTCTCGGTTTTACTTAGACTCTACATAAGCAGTAATGAAGTTTGCAACACTTCTTATGCCCCCTAGCGCATACATGTGCAAAGCCTGGGTACGCTACACTAGCTGTCGTGACTGAAACTAGCCTAAAAGAAAGAAGCAAAGGTTGAAAAACATACCTCGAATAGACAAAACTGTGAGATTACCAGTTGTGAATCACATGACAGTCCATCCCGAATTAAACTCTGAATTCAGGGGCTTCAAATTGTGGGATCAGAAACTGTTATTCAAAGGATTTGGTTTAGAAATTCTTGTGGATTATTTCTGAGGGACTGTGTGACAATAAAACTTGAAAGGTAACGTTACGTTTTATTTTTTTTTTTTTCTGTTTTTCACATTGTCCTTTCTTTTTTTTTTTTTTTTTTTTTTGATTTTGTAAATAATTTTAAAGCTTGTTGCTTGTTTCACTTTCATTTCTTTCTCGTTGCGCCTGGCTCGTAACAGAAATCTTACGACATGAAAGTCGCAACAAAGGAATGAAGCACAGATGAAACATTTCCCGCCTATAGTGGGATTCGAACCCGAATAAAATTCCAATGCTCTAACCATTGAGGCAAAATGTCGACTCTCTGACGTAGTTGTCAGAGATATAATATATACCTACAAGCTATGCGAAATCTGCCGAGGCAGATTATCCAAGGTAGGAGTGATAGGCCGTTACATATATATATATATATATATATTTTTTTTTCAATAGAATTTGAAGGTCATAAACAAAAATCATAAACAAAAATTAGCATAGCAAGCTATAATTTGGATCTTCTTAATATACTCATAAAATTCTTGATTTGATAGGCATTGGTAAGCTAGATTGTAGATAAATGAATTATCTACGTAACACACCTGATAATGTAACAGAATAAATAAGGCGAAAGTGGCATTTTTATCCTTTTATATTGAAAAATATTGTTCTAAAACTGAGTATTAATCCAAGCGATAAAAGTATAGGTAAAGACCTTTACAGAGACAAACATCCCTTAAAATTAAGACATTAATGTAATGTGTCATATATATGTTTACCATTGATGAATTGTTACGCAAAGTCATGTGAGGGTCTGTAACATATAATTCATCTGTAGATATTTCATTTAGACTTAAAGAAATTATAAGTACTTGCCATACATTGAAAACTTCAGGACAGTATTCATTATTGTATACAAAAGTAATCTTGATGTAGATAGCAACTTTACTGTTACCAGTATTGAATGTGTATAGCTGACAAAGAATAGCGGCATTCAAGTTTAAATCTGCCGTTTTGGAAAGGCTTACAAAAAAATCTAAATGATATTAAAAAACAACAGAGAAACTAAATACTGATGCAGAATACCATACAGAAAACCTACGAAACCCGTAGTATGTTGATATTTTAGGTGTGGTTTTATGTAAAAGTGAATTTGTTTTTCAGTACATGTATTACATTTCACAGTGGGATGACTTAGCTTATCATACAATAAATGATTGCAGCTTTGGAAAGAGTATTTATTTGAACAAAAATACTCATGTCTAAAGGACACGGTAGAAAATGTAACATGCGTAACGCTATGTAAGGCAAAAAAGAACTTTCAAACATTTCATTTCGTAGCTAGTGCACTCTTCTGTACTTCATATATTTAGTTTGAACGTATAATTACTTTTGCTCCAATTCTCCTATGGTATTATACGTTTTGTAGGGGTAATGAATGCAACAGGCTGTTACTAGGTAACGCCCCCATCGCCAGCTAGCTAACATGCTGCAAAATACTCGCAATAGGCTTTATGAAAATTCCCGTTGTGGAGGGGTGGGACGGGGGGGTGGGGGGGGGTCGGGAGGTAAAGCATAGCTGGCTAGCGGCCTACACACTGTATATATGAGTGCTAGAAGAAGTTTATAGAACGTATGCTAAGTAGTGCCGTGGTAATGTAGGGACCTCTTTTACCAGAGGTCCAGATGTCCCGGGTTCGACCCTGCTTGTAGTAAGATATTTCCTGGGTCTTGCCATCAGATCCAGATACTTCAGATTTTGTACATGTCCAAATGTAGATCTATGTCAAAGGGCTAATAAAGTGAGCCGCAACGTGAGGAAACGTACCTTCTGGCATGTGTGCCCAACCGAGGTTCAAATCAGACCGCGCATCCGCACAGTCTGATCAGTCTTCTTTGTCCGCATGAAGTATCCTTCGCTATCCAAAAATACGCCCAATGAATATTCTACCGATCAGATTGCACAAATGCACAGGCTGATCTGAATCTTTGCTAGATGTACATTTTCTGACGTTGCGGTTCAAATATGTTTTCTTTTCTTTCTTTCTTTTTTTTTTCTTTTTTTTTAGTTAGTTTTGACTAAAGATCCCACTATGCTGAAGAAATTATGTTCTTTAGTGAGCCACTGCTTAGAATTAATGGTCGAATGCGACCGGCTGCATTATAGGTAGAAAGAAAGTTCCATAGATTATTTACTTTTAATATTTTTCAAAGGTGGACAGGCCTCATGAGTGATCCTCATAATTTTCAAAAATCCCAGTGGCTCATCAGTGATCACAATGAAGGGATGAAAAGTCGAATTTTTATGCCCCCGCCTACCGAAGGCAGGATGGTGCATATGTCACGTTCGCATATATGCGTATGTCACGTTCGTAACCATAGTGTAACAAATGTTACAGTTTACATTCAAGTTTACACGCAAGTTTACCTGCATATTTACATTCACATTTATGTCCAATTTGCTCATAATAACTTTGATACCATTTATGCTACAAAGTTGAAATTTGGTATGATATTTACCCAGACCAAGACCTAAGACTTCATGGTAGAGTTGCCCCTGGGCGGGGCCAGGGGTCGGAATGTATTACAGGTCATATTGAACATATGCAAGATGGCAATAGAATCATTGCCCTAGAAAGTTAGAAGTCGGGTATAATGATCACAGATGAAATAGTTTATATAGAGACCAAGGTTTGGAAACTGGGTCATGCTAGGGGTTGGGCCACAGCCATATGGGCAAAGGCCATGGGGCGGGGGCATCTGTGTACTTTGGACACGTCTAGTTTTTAGTTGTTTTTGTTTTGACAAGACTAGCTACTTTCAGCCAATTAGGACTCACCAGTGACACTCTTATATATGTTATTGCACTGCAATAGGATAGGCTAGTTAGGGACTACAAAAAACAGATTAGACCAACCTGCACAACCATACAGTCTGGACCAGCCTTCCCTGTTTGCTTTACCAACCCTTCAAATTTCAGTTACCGTATTTCAGAAAACTTAACCTTGCCAATCTCTGGGAAAATTTAGCATTTTGAAATGTCCTTTTTTTTTCACAGGATTTGACATTTCATGCAAATTGTCTCCATGGAGGCAATTTGCTTAAGTTTTACCCAGAGTATTAAGCTTTAAATAATATCACAACAGTTGAACTTCTTACCATAATTGTCCTAAATTTTGACAACATTTTACAAATTGCTAATGTGTTTTAAGCTTGTATTTCCAATATTTAGGGAAAATACCGTATGTTTTACTTGTTCTCAGCTGTCCTATTGCATAGGAGTTTAGTTTTCAATAATCCGTTCTGTTGCGTGTGATATGGATCTACACTGTTTGCCTGTCTGTTCCAATACTTAAATTGAATAAGATAATGTGTGCTGGAACGGTAAAGCCTTGATTAGACTGTTCAGGCTGGTCAGGGCTTTTTGTTGACATATTTCTGGTGGTTTTTCATTTGCCCCAGCTCCTCACTAAATCAATCATAAACAAGATTTCAAAGCACCACATAATAAAGGCGATTTTCGACCTAATGTACGTATTGATATTTTTCTTGTTTCTTCATGAAAAACATATGGCTACTCATTAGAAGCGCCTCTGCGAGGCGCTTCTAATGAGCATCCACAAAATATGTTTTATGGATAAATATGAAAACTTACTTGTAATGATACCCATCTAATTTATAGCGTCTTATCTAGATGGTTGTCAAACCAACGCAAGCACAAAGGCATGCAAGTTTTAACTGATGTATGTGGGCCCCAGCCAGCTCAGTTATGCGATCTGGCTGAGATCTTTATCCTTCATTATACAATGTCTGCAAGAGTATATTGCATGTGTGCAGAATATGCAATCTCCGACCAGACCGAATGAATGTGCAAATTGGACATTTCACTTATCCAAAGAAATTACCTTTTTGTTGTAACAGCAAAAATGACAAGAGCAGTGTAACATCTTGGGCACCACAGCATTTAGAGTGTGAACCCATAAAATATGCAATATATTTGCATCAACGTGAGAAAACGTACCTTCTGACATTTGCGTCCAGCAAAAAACAAAAAAAAAAAAAAAAAAATCAAATCAGCCTGTGCATTCGCGCAGTCTGATCAGTCTTCGTTGTCTGTATGAAGAAACTTTTCATCCTTGGCTATCCAAAATGTGCCCAATGAAGGTTCTGATCAGACTGCACGAATGTACAGGCTGATCTGAGTTTTCGGTGGGCGCACTTGTCCAAAGGTATGCTTTTAGACATTGCGCTCATATACTGGTAGTTTGTCTCCAAATCATTAAATGGTTACGGGAGCACAAAATGATCTATAAGTTTGGAATTCTTTGAAGAATGTAAGGCGTACTATAGTGTGTGCGACTGCAAACGGGCTTAACTCATTTTCTCGGTTAGCAAAAAACGAACATGATGTTGTGGGACACACAAATGCAGCCATGTTAACTAGAAAAGGACCTTTCGTTGTCATAGGGCAGAAATGAACTAACCACTGAAAAAGAGTCAAAAGGTAAAAGGGTATTTAAATAGCAGCCTGAAAAATAGTCCTAGAATCAAGTTAAAACGGACCAATCATCAAGTTAAAACGGACCAATCATCAAGTTAAAAGGGACCTTCTGTCAAATCCAACCTTATGCCAAGGTAAACAGGGACAACAATCATATCGGATCTTTAAAGTGAAGCAGCCTTATTATAATCCATTTATGCCTGGCATTCTAAAAGGGACATTGGCAAACAGTATAGACCCAGATCAGACGCCGCAGAACGCAGCGTCTGATCAGGGTCTACACTGCATTAAATACAGAATTTTTATTTATGATATATGGTAATAAACAAAAACAAACAAACAAACAAAAAATAACCACACACCCCTTTTGTTAGAAATCGACCTGACTAAAGAATTCAGATAGGAGAGTCCATTCGGCATAAATGGGTTAAGTGAAAGTAACTGGAACTGATACTCGGTTTAATTCTGTTGAAAAAGGGCTCCGGTTAAAGGTAATGCCCGGTTAAATGAAACCTTTTCGTCACTTAAAAGGGCCTTGTGACAAGTCAATAAAAAGTTGGGCCATACAGTAAAAAAATGGGCCTTATAAAGAGCTTTCTGGTAAAAGCATTTCCTTAGCAACAACTGCAAAAAAGGACCTTATGTCAAGAAAAACATCTTACTACAAGTTAAAACGGACATCATATCAAGTAAAAACGGGCCTCAAATCAGGTAAAAATGGACCTTATGTAAAGAATAAATTGGACCTTATGCCAAGTAAAAATGGGCCTTATGTCAAGCAAAAATAGACCTTATGTCAAGCAAAAAATTGGCCATATGTCAAGCAAAAATGGACCTTATGGCAAGTAAAATGGGTTTGTGTCAAGAAATAAATGGACCTTATGTCATGTAAAAATGGGCATTATGTCAAGTGAAAAAATGGACCTTATGTCAAATAAAAATGAACGGACCTTATGTCAAACGAAAAAATGGACCTTATGTTAAGTAAAAAAGGACCAAATATGAAGTGAAAAAATGGATCTTATATGAAGTGAAAAAAATAGACCTTATGTGAAGTGAAAAAATGGCCTTTATGTGAAGTAAAAATGGACCTTATGTTAAGTAAAAATGAACCTTGTATGTCAAATAGAAAAAATGGATCTTACATAAAGAAAAACGGACCAAATGTCATATAAAATTTGATCTTATGTCAAAAGACAAGAGAACCATTAAGTCCTGATTGCTCCTCTGAGCCCTGAGACTGTCATGTGATATGAACTTTTTTGTCATTTTGTTTCCGATGTGAACTTACCCATCTTTTGTAGTCATTTAAGTATATACGTTTTAAGTGACTACAACCCTAGTTTCTGAATACTGCTTGCCTATACAATAGCTTGAAGGATCAAAAGACGACTAAATGACCTTGACCTTTAGCATTCATATAGGGATTTCAGTTGACTGCATTTCCATATCTCAGACTATAATGGTCTATTACAGCAACAGAAAAATGCATCTTTTCAGCTTTTCCCATTCAAAAGTCTAAGGGACCAAATTTGACCTTGTCTTAAAATAGGTCACGGTCAACCGAGCATCACCATGTATAAAAATTTTGTAGCATTAGTGTCCCAGATGCTACAAACATAGTTTCAAGGCAATCGGCCCAGAGGTTGTGGACAAAAAGATTTTTTAAGGTTTTTACTATATATGGGCATGGCGGCTATCTTGGTCATATGTCCTGGACCAAATGCATAAACTTGCTTCCCTCTCTGCCTGGAGACTACGTATGAAATTTAATTGAAATTGGCCCAGTAGTTTCAGAGAAGTCCTTTGAAAATGTTGATGGACAATGACGGACGCCGGAGGCTATTATCTTATAAGCCCCCTCCCCGCGGACCATATGCCAGGTAAAAATGAACTTAAGGAGGTAAAAGTAAATGCCCAGTTTCACTGGAACTGATTAGAAGTATGACATTATGTTGAATAAAAATGGACAAATTGTATTAGGTTTAAGTACCTCTCATGTTAGGAAAACAACAACAACAAAAAGTAAGCTTTGTTTTTGCAATAGTTTTGTGTGATACATTGAATTTATGACAAATATTCCCTCGTTTTTCAGGAGAACAAGAGCCGACTTCTCAAAAAGGTTTCAACCTGCTGCTGTGTGTGAGTAAAGTGGTGAGATGAGAATTTCTGCGAATATCAGATAGCTTGTATAGATGTTTCGTTGACGGCCTGTAGCGAGTTTTTTTTTTCTGCCTACTCACTGCTCGAGTCCTTGTATATGTGTAATCTGCGCTAGGAAAATAAAGTACGAACGATGACCAAGTAATTCTCATTTCCTTTTTCAGTGTTACTTACCGGGAATCCAGAACCTTTTGAGCACTACTGGAGGAATCTGTGTTTAAACGGATTACTCTAAAAAGTTATTCAAAAGCAGTAGACTGAGACACACATGCAAGAAAAAGAGTTTGTGTAACTACCCTCCAGATGTATGCTTCGTTGAACCTGTCGTGTTCTTCCATATGTGGACAGGATTTGAAGTGACCATCTGAATTGCGTGACTAACAGAACCTAACATCAGGGTAGCCACCCTGTCAGAAACAAAATTACTCGACTTTTCACTGGTTTTCCCTTACCAAATTCTGTTTTTCCCTGAACAATGTGCTGAAATTTTAGCAGACTTTTCCACATCTTGCACTAGATAAATGATTAACCCTTGTCCTGCTGAATAAAGATGCCATGTCCACTTCTAATTTCGAGCCAATCGGATTACTTGATCCAGATTGTTGCTATAAATTCACATACTTAATGGCAAACAGTGCAGATCCAGATCAATTGGCTTCAAGCCAACTGGATCTACAATGTTTACAAAGGCAGGGTATATCCGGGTTCAGCAGGGCAAGGGTTAATTCTATTTTTAGTACATAAAATATACAATCCTAATTATCCAATTCAAAAATTAAATGCTTTAAAGCTTTTGAGAACATGTTTTTGAAAATGACCATTAATTGGTAATAATGCCAAGCGAGCGAGACAAAAAAAGGTTTTCAGTCACTCAAAATGGATAAAATACCTGCCACAGCCAAACAGTTTTGGGCCAAAATTAGGAAATTCCCCGACTTTCTTGGTATTCAAAATTCCCCTGCCCATTTTGCAAACTATTCTGACTTTTCCCTCACCTTAGAGATTAAAATTGAATATCCCTGACTTTTCCCTGACCAGTGATCACCCTGGACTTCGTTTAGGCTCAAAAGTGATAATTCAGGAAATCGTCATCTAATAAGAGCAAATAAAAAATGCTTTGGGTGCATTGATGAGGTCTAGGGTATTCTGTTTGCTGAAATATGTCTATCAGAATATTTAGGGGATTGGGTAATCCTAGCAGCTTTTTACAAGTGAGACAAATTTCCTGGCTTCCTGTTTGCTTACTTACCTTCTAAAGATAACTGATACACTATCAAGGAAGGTAACCCCGTCAGAGTGGTTTTTGCCTCCCTTCTGAAAAGGGGTCTACCCTAAAAAGAAAAAAAAAACAAAAAAAAAACAAGCAAATTCCATAGGGAATTTATGCCCCCACCTTCTTTTTATTTTAGCTATTAATATTGAGTAAGTTAATCAGAAGACCATTGGTCCTGTATCACTTACCGAAGTATTGAAGCAGGAAAAAAATGAAGCTAAAAATGTGGAAAAAAATAATAAAAAAAATCAAAAAACATAATTTCAAGATTCCAAGAGCACATGTATATCCTCAGACCACAAGCAAAATGCCTGTAAAGTTTCAGAAGCATTTGCTTAAAGCTGTGGAAGGAGTTGTTCTCACAAGGTACCTACTGCTATATGCACTTTAATAGTACTAAAGCATGAAAAAAGTCTATCTTAAAAGTTAAAAATGTGAAAAAAGTAAAAAAAAAAAAAGTAATTTCAAGATTTTGTAAAAAGCATATGCATATCTTCAGACTAAGGTTAAAACATCTGTATAGTTTCGGTGGGAATGGTATAAAATTGTAGGAGCTGCACTCACAAGGTACCTACTACATATACACTTTCATAGTATTGAAGAGTGAAAAAAAGTCTGTTAAAAATGTGAAAAATTTGAAAAAAAAAAAAAAAAAAAAAAATATTTCAAGATTCTGTAAAAGCACATGCATATCTTAAGACCATGATTAAGATATCTGTGAAGTTTCAGAAGGATCGGTATAAAACTTTAGGAGGAGTTGCACTCACAAGGTTTTCACTACAAACTCGGAACCATGCAAAAAAAGTCTGTTAAAAATGTGAAAAAAGTGAAAAAAAAATAACTTAAAGACTCTGTAAAAAGCAATATGCATATCTTCAGACCATGATTAAAACACCTGTTAAGTTTCAAAAGGATTGGTCCAAAACTGTAGGAAGAGTTACGCTCACAAGGTACCTACTACAAACTCGGAACCAGGCATCACGCAAAACGCACCACAGAAAGCCGAATACCATGTCACCTTGCTTTTCTTCGAAAAGGCAGGGAACAAAAAAAAACTTTCTTTTGCGAGTAATACCCATTTGGAAGCAAGTTCTTTCTTTTCAAAGTAGGCCCCTTTCGCTCTTTCTTTTTAGAGTAGACCTCTTTTCAGAAGGGAAGCAAAGAACCACTCTGACGGATCACATTCCCATCACGAAAACACGCCTATATAATGTTGACCCCCTTCAACCCCACTTTCATATAGCAAAACTGGGGTTTACAGGGGTATACATTAATTTTCTTATTTCTGCTCAAAAACATAGATTGTGGGTACTCGTTACAACCACCTCGCCGAGGCGGTTCTAATGAGTACCCACAATTTATGTTTTGAGCAGAAATTTGAAAACAAGAGGCCTACGGGCCACGGTTTGCTCACCTGAGTGACATAGCCACTGCAGACATGCAGATGTTCCCAATAATATATGCAAAGATTCAGCCATAAGGCATCCTTGGTTTTGGAGAATAAGATTTTTAAATGTTTTTACCCATACAAATGCATAGGGAAGCAAACTTGTACGACCATTATTTTAGCTACTTTGGTAGACCCCCTGTCCCCGATGATTTAAGCAAAGATTCAGCCCCAAAGCGTCCTCGGTTCTGGTGATGTTTGTTTGATTTGGGCTTAACGTCGCTTTCAACCTTTTTCAGTCATATCGCGACGGTGTCTGGATGTGGCAGGGAGCCCAATGCTCACTTTTAGAGTGCTGCCTCACTGAAATATCACGCCCCAGACACTTTGACATGATATTCCACCCAGTCACATTATACTGACACTGAGCTGACCAGTTCTAGCTCTACTTTCTTAATGCTGAGCGCCAAGCGAAAGAGCAGCTAGTACCATTTTTAAAGTCTTTGGTATGACCCGGCCGGGGATCGAACCCGCAACCTCCCGGTCACAAAGCGGACGCTCTACCACTGAGCCACTGTGCCGGTCGGTTCTGGTGAAGAAAATTTTTAAAGGTTTTTACCATATATGGGCATGGCGGCCATCTTGGTCAATGAACCGCAACCATTTTAGCAATCTTTCATTCCTCCAACCTAAGGAGGCCCCATATGAAATTTGTGCAAAATTGGCCCAGAGGCTCCAGAGAAGAAGTCGTTTGAAATTCTGAATATTTTTCCTATACAAATGCATAAGGAAGCAAAATTGACCTCACGGTAAAAGGTCAAATGTCAATGTACGACCATTATTTTAGCAACTTTGATAGACCTCCAGTTTCCGATGATATATGTAAAGATTCAGCCACAAGGCATCCTCGGTTTTGGAAAACAAGATTTTTAAAGGTTTTTCCCATACAAATGCATACGGAAGCAAACTTGACCTTGCTGTAAAAAGGTCAAATGTCAATATACAATATTTATTTTAGCAATTTTGGTAGATCTCCCGTTCCCAATGACTTATGCAAAGATTCAGCCCCAAGGCATCCTCGGTTCTGGAGAAGAAGATTTTTAAAGGTTTTTACCATATATGGGCATGACGGCCATCTTGGTCAACTAACCGAGACCATTTTAGCAATCTTTCATTCCTCCAACCTAAGGAGGCTCCATATGAAATTTGAGCAAAATTGGCCCAGAAGCTCCAGAGAAGAAGTCGTTTGAAATTCTGAACATTTTTCCCATACAAATGCATAAGGAAGCAAAATTGACCTTACCATAAAAAGATCAAATGTCAATGTATGACCATTATTTTAGCAACTTTGGTAGACCTTCAGTTTCCGATGATATATGTAAAGGTTCAGCCATAAGGCTTCCTTGGTTTTGGAGAACAAGATGTTTAAAGGTTTTTCCCATACAAATGCATAGGGAAGCAAACTTGACCTTGCCGTAAAAAGGTCAAATGTCAATATACGACATTTATTTTAGCAATTTTGGTAGACCTCCCGTCCCCGATGACTTATGCAAAGATTCAGCCCCAAGGCATCCTTGGTTCTGGAGAAGAAGATTTTTAAAGGTTTTTACCATATATGGGCATGGCGGCCATCTTGGTCAATGGACCCCGACCATTTTAGCAAATTTTCGTTCCCCCAACCTAAGGAGGCTCCATATGAAATTTGAGCAAAATTGGCTCAGGGGCTTCAGAGGAGAAGTCGTTTGAAAATGTTAACGGACGTACGCACGGACGGACGGACGGACGGCGGACGAAAAGTGATCACAATAGCTCATCCTGAGCATAGCTTTTGTTTGATTTGGGCTTAACGTCGCTTTCAACCTTTTTCAGTCATAACGCGACGGTGTCTGGATGTGGCAGGGAGCTCAATGCTCACTTTTAGAGTGCTGCCTCACTGAAATATCACGCCCCAGACCCTTTGACATGATATTCCACCCAGTCACATTATACTGACGTTGAGCTGACCAGTTCTAGCTCTACTTTCTTAATGCTGAGCGCCAAGCGAAAGAGCAGCTAGTACCATTTTTAAAGTCTTTGGTATGACCCGGCCGGGGATCGAACCCGCAACCTCCCGGTCACAAAGCGGACGCTCTACCACTGAGCCACTGTGCCGGTCCCGAGCATAGCTCAGGTGAGCTAAAAATATTAGAATTTTTATAAAAAAAATTTCATTTTTTTGGTGGTAAAATTTTCAATATATTTGAATAGGCTTGTTTTCATAATGTTTATAGTGTATCAATTATTTTTTCTCTTCATACTATAAAAGGACTGAAAAGAAACACTAAATCAATATTTTATACAATTATTTATTTTTTCTTAACAATTTCAGCCAAAGAGAATGTACTTGATCATCCAAGATACCACTTTTATTCTACTGTCCTTTCAACATCATTTGGGAAGACAGTCTTTGGTTGGCATTTATTTTTATTTTAAAGATTTTTGTTCCAACTGACAATTTCTTTACTGTTTCTGGGCTTTGTTCTCAAGTATTTACCCTAGACTTAAATTTATGGCCAAAATTGCTCTGTCCTATGCCATTTCTACAGTAAAGCATTTTTTTGTTTTGGGTTTTCTTTTAATTTATATTAAAGAAACAATTGTTAGCTTTTCTCCACAGATTTTTAATTATTCTTTTTTAGCGTTTCTCCACTGATTTTTAATTATTGATGTTTCACAACAATAATTTGAATATAAATTTGATCAAATGGAACTGATGAAAACCTGCCTCCAGTCTACCTATCCAATCAGTTCTTGCATAATGTTTAGCCATTTTTACTTTTGGAAAAATTGAAAATATTCTTTTTTTCTCAAACCAAGGAAGAGAACAAAAATTTGGTGCATAGGTAGTTTTGACAAAAGGGTTTACATTAAATCATGACAAAAATTTGCAAATTTACTTTTTCTATGTAAAGTGCTAGACAAAAAAGAATGACTTTCTGAAAGATGTTGAAAGCATAGTAAGTATCCTGACAGTTGTGCCTGAGCAATCAGAGTAGACACAGATTAAATACCACAGAACATGATTCTGATCTGAGTCAACACTGTGTGCTAGTGGTTTCTAGACACAGTCACAGATCAAAGAGACTGTTCCACAGGAGCTTGACATTCGGTCAAAAATACATATTAAAATGGACCAAATTGACTATCCTATAAGGCTCAATGAAGGCCTTTCACTCACCTTATATGATAGTCGATTTGGGCCATTTTAACATGCATTTCTGGGCCTTCGGCTCATCTTATAGGATAGTCAATTTGGACCATTTTAGCATACATTTCTGAGCTCCTATGGGCTGTTTAAATCTCAGAATACAGTAACTCACTTAAAATTTTGTACACCGAAGTTTCTGACAAAATGGTATATGCAAACAGTGCATACAGAGATCAGACTGCCCCTGATCAGGGTCTAAACTGTTTGCCATTCCACAAGGTATTTTTACTGCATGTGATATTTAACTGAACACTTAGCATGCTATCGGCAAATTTAGCAAACAAGAAATTGTTGATTTTTTATTTTTCCCAGAAAATAAGATTTGTCATTTCATGCAAATCGTCTTCTAAGGAGACACTTGCAAATGTCAAATCTTACTGTCTGGGAAAAATAAGAAAACTGTTTCATAATGTTTTACCAAGCATGCTAAGTGTTAAGGAAGTTCAACTGAGCAGCACCATGCAAAAATACATATGCATACAGTGAAGACCCAGATCAGCCTGTGCATTTGCACAGGCTGATCTGGGCCTTCACTGTATGCTTACAGAATCAGTGCATCTGTACAACATACTGATGTATATCAAAGGTCCTTGTTAGGTTGTGCAGCTTTGCCAGCTGATCAGGATCTTTATTGTTCCCATATACCCCAAAACATAATTTTTTCTTGGGGTGGCCCATATAACAACAGCTGAGCAGGTGAGCATCTTGGATGATAAAAACATTCTCATACTCACCTGCTCATCTTGGATGATAAAAAAATTCTCATTCTCAGCATCATACAATAAAGCACTGCAACGAAATAAAACAATAAAACAAACATATACAGTATAACCTCAATGGCTCGAACCCGGATGGCTCGTTTACCGTGGATGATTCGAACTCCCTATAAAATCCTTCCAATAGCTCAAGAAAACAAATATTTAGGGATTTTTTCTTATTTTATAATGGAATAGAGGCAATTCTAATGAGTACACTCAACATACAATCATTGCGCTGTCCCTAAATTATTGCTATTTGCTTCCTGAACCGGTGCCATAATTAACCCTCAATGGCTCGAACTACCCATGTCTCGAACGAATTTCTATGGTCCCAAAGATGTTCGAGCCATTGAGGTTCGACTGGACAAGGACGTCAGTCTGTCACCTGGCTGATATTTTAACCAGAATTGTGTCTGTAAAACACTATATCTACAACTATATGCTTGTTTCTGCAAAATGCCAAAGTTGAAAAAGGGCATAACTCTCACATAGTCAATTCTATTTTTTTTCCAAAGTTAATTAGGTGATCTACTCCTCATCTCCAATAACCTCACTAGGTTTCCGGACACTAGCTCATGTAATTATAATTATCAAGATACATTGCTGACATGAAAAGTGTGACAAATGAATGACCAGATGAATGGACAAATCAAGGACCAAAAAGCAAAATGTCCCTCCAAGTTCTTCAAAGCCAGGGCCCCCAACTTGGGGGCATAAATACAGTAGTTTTCAAAACAAGAATTCCGTAGAAGTCTGTGTTGCACCTGCCAACAATTATCAGTATTATGAACAAGTCAAATAGGGATCTATAGAATGACAAAGTCATTGGACTGTGTTAGAAATCTTTGTCACAAAATGATACCACAACTATTTGAGTCCCTTTTAAGGCTCCCATTACGAAAACATGCCTATTCAAATATATAGAAAATTTCACCTCCAAAAACTGAAAATTTTCAGATAAGAAAACTCTGATATTTTTCATATTTCTGCTCAAAACATAGAATGTGGAAACTCATTAGAACTGCCTTGCCGAGGTGGTTCTAACAAGCAAAAATAAAGCAAAAATAAGAAAAATAATGTAAACCCTTGTAAACCCCAGTTATACTATATAAAAGTGGGGTTTAAAGGGGTCAAAATTTATAGGCATGTTTTCGTGATGATATTCCTCAAAAATAGACATTTTATTATCCAAGAATGTTTTAATAAATTAATATAGGGTATTAATACAATCATAAAATGTGGCACCTGAAAGCCTGTAAAATTTCAGTTAATCGCTTGTTCTTAAAAATAATGATTTCTTTATCATATCTCTGAATTAATGTTGGCAGCATTAATTCACAGATACGATAAATCATTTAATTTTTTTATCCAGTTCAAAAACGAGAGTTAACACTGAAATTTTACAGGCTGTCAGATGCCACATTTTATGATCATATTATTTATTAAACCTAACTTGGATAAAAATGTCTATTTTTGAGGAATATGGAGCCTTTTAGGAAGGAAGTGCATGCCAGGTTTGATGACTGCAGGTCATATAGTTAATTAGAAATGGTGCTAAATGCTAAGGTTGAAGCAAAAAGTATAGGTCAGAGTCCCTCTTTGGAAGGAAGCGTATGCCAGGTTTTATGTTTGTAGTTCATACAGTTATGGAACTAAACACTAGGGTTATGGAAAAAAAATATGACAAAGTCATTCAACTGCAAAATATAGGTCAGGGTAAAAAAATGACACTTAAGTGATTGTGTATTTGTAGGGGTAAACAAACATAACTACACACCATGTAACAAAAAGGATCTTTTACCATATGTGACCAGAAAAGGCAAAATTACTGGATACAACATATATAACAACTGATCACACTATGCAGATGTGTAAGGTGATCTGATCATTTACTTTTCTAAAATGATGTATATGTTATGACATACAGCTCCTTTAACCATCTTGCACATCATACCATGATGGGAAAAAAAAGTCTTTTTGGCAGAAATGAATGACAAAAGCACAGAGCACTTGTACATCCTGTCTTATAAACACTCTTGCCTTTCATTGCTGTACGGTAAATGTTCTAATATTTTCAAACACTTTTTCCATGCCTCATTTGTCTAAATCTTTGTTTTCCAGGTGTTTGTTAGATAAAATACTTGGGGGCATAGCAAACAATGTAGACCATGATCAGACTGCTCCTTCAGTCTGATCTGGATCTACCCTGTTTGTCCATGCCATTTTGTCAGTAAAGCTGATGTATGAACATTTAGAATGTATGTGGTTTAAAAGTGAGCCGGGCCTGCACTGCCTACATATGCCTCTCACTCTTTGCAAAGTTTTTATCCCTAGTCCTGCTGAACCCGGATATGCCCTGTCTTTACAAACAGTGTAGATCCAGATCAGTTTGATCTGGATCTGCACTGTTTGCCATTAAGTATGTGAATTTGTATCAACAAACTGGATCAAGTAATCTGATTGGCTAAAAATTGGAAGTGGGCATGGCATCTTTATTTATTCAGCAGAACAAGGATAAACGTTACCATGCTGGGTAAAACTTTCAGCAGGAACATTCTATATTATTTTTTTTTATTTTTTCCCAGAAAATAGGCTTTGACATTTCATGCTTAATGTCTCCTAGGGAGAAAATTTAAATAAAATGTCAAAGCCTATTTTCAGGGAAGAATAAGAAAAAAATTATCAATTTGTCATCTACTGTGTTTGCCCAGAGGGTGTTAACCCTTGTCCTGCTGAACCCGGATATACTCTGTTTTGCAAACAGTGTAGCTCCAGATCAGTTGGCTTCTGAAGAAGCCAACTGATCTGGATCTGCACTGTTTGTCATTCAGTTTGTGAACTTATATCAAGAATCTGGATTAAGTAATCGGATTGGCTGACAATTAGAAATGGTCGTGGCATCTTAATTTATTCAGCATGACAAGGGTTAAGGTTAACAAGCATAAACATCATATGAGATATATTAGAGAAACAAAGAGACATGCAAACAACACATCATACCTTTGGCACAAACAAAATATACATGTATTATAGTACTAAAATCATTGCATTGATATGGTTTGACATTACTGTATTTACCCTTAATATTCCAACACCATAACTCCTTACCATACTAGTCACAACATTTTTTAAGTTGCAGTTTTACAGCCCAGTCAACACAGCTAAGGTCATATCAAGCCAGTCATTTTAACCCACTCTCACTTTTCCTGGGCATGCTAAGTACTTGTGCACATACTTTCACCAGTAACTGACAACTGCCCTTCTTTAATTAGCGGATGGAAGTTAATGGCCATAGAAATAATTTCATGATTAATCTACATGTAATGTGGCCAATCTAGGATTAATCTACATGCAATCTAGGATTTGAACTTGAGACCACTGTATCTGCAGTCAGACACACAACAGACTATGCTTTGGAGCCTGCCTTCCCATACTTGCCTTAAAATTTAAACCAGTCCATTTCACTACCTGCTAATATGTCTAAAAAGTGCTGAATGAATGGCCAACAGTGCACATCATGATCAGACACCACATTCTTCAGCATCTGATCTCAGTTTACACTGTCTGCTTAGATCTTTTTTTCTGAACACTTTGGGTAAGTAGAGTACGTCATAAATCACAATAAAGGTTACTGGATAAACATGGTTGACATTCTGCCATTTTTAAAAGGGAGACAACTTTTGTGGCTTCCAGTTTGCTTTCTAGCACACCAAGCCCCTCATGTAAAGGGGTCTACTCTAAAAGCTTCCCTTAGGAACAAATTCTTTTCTTTAACAGAAGATCCTTTTTCAGGAGAGAGGCAAAAGTAGTTTCACAGGGTTGTCTCCCCTGAAAATGTACCTATTCTCCTTAAACACTTAAACTTCCAAGTACAAATAATCCAGGGCTTGGCACAACTAACAGCACAAATGCATAATATGCCCAGGACTTTGATTAGATTCAACAATTATTTATAAACAATTAGAAAAGCCCCATCCAGACTGTATGACTGGCCTTGATCTTTGGTATTCACACAACATTTTGTACTGGTTAAATATGTTTGTCACTTAAGGGGAAGAGATATAAATTTAAGGGAAATAACTCAGATATGGAATGAATTGCTTCTCTTCTCACTGGGGGCTATTCTGTAAGGAAAGACTCTGCTCCCAAGGGGAGCAAATTTTTTCCTTAAAAAGTAGCCCCCATTTTTGAAAGGATTTATATACTCTGAAATGAATTCCAGTCTGCACAAGTAACCTCCCTTTGCATGGCGACAACATCTCAAGGTGTATTTATTCACCTAAAACAATTATGAAACCAACCTGAAGAAAACAATTCTGGATATGATGATCTGTGACGATCTGTTCTGTTTCAACAATTTTGCTTTATTTTTCAAAATAAATCAAGTTCATATAAGGTGCTGCAAGCACCTACACCACATGTATAAACTGTAAAGAGCAATGACTGGAATGAGCAGGGGCTCAAGTATACCTCAGGATGACCCACTACCTGAGATAAGGTAAAATTAAAAGTTATGACCTTGACCTTTAGTCGGCAATAGCAGCAGCATAATGATGCCAAATGATCTGTATTCATACAATAGCACTACTAATTACATTAAAATACCAATGAAAGCCTTTCAGAATTGTAACAAATAAAAATGACACAAAACTTTAATGCAGATGTTAAAAAAAAAATAATATTAAAGTTTTTGACTTTAACCATTGGTCAGAAACAGCAGCACAATGACATTATACAATTATTGACTATTGACTATTGAGTCATTAAGTATGATGTAATATCCACTGGAGAATACCAATATAATTACTGAGGCGATAGCCGAGGTCAATACTGGTATTATCTAATGTTATTACATCATATACAATGACTAAATAGTCAACAATAGTTTTATTATATAACAGATGAAAAAACTGATAAAGAATTTCATAGTTCATGACTATAATTAATCCCAAAATATATTCTTTCATGTAATGCTCGAATTTTAGGTATACATACTCAATAGGACTACGCACACCCCAACCCCCTCCACCACTCCCTGCCCCCCCCCCCCCCCCCCCCGTCCCACATCCCCTCGAGCCAGTAAACATCAGAAATATTCACAGGGCTGAAAACAGCTTTCAGCCAATGAAAGACAGTCTCTAATTAGGTTATATAATAACAAATGATCTGTATCAATGCAGTAGTAGCAATAACCACATATCAACAATGTCAAATCACAATTTTCAGAAACATAACAAAAGTAAAAGAATTTCACAAAAAAAAAAAAAAAATAAAAAAAAAATGAAATCATATTTGTCCATCAAAGAGTTCATGCCTTGAGGCCAGGATAACTTAAGTATGATAGGGGACCATGTACAATCAATTCAAGTATGATCTACATCCATGCAGGTATTCAGGAGACAAAAATCTTTAATTTTTTTTACTTAAAACCTTAACCTTCCACCACTTTGCAAAGGGACAAACTTTTGCCTTCCTAGCATATAAAACATTTAAAACATGTGAGCTACTTTTAAAGGAAAGAATCTGCTCCCAAATGGAGCAAATTCTTTCCTTTAAGAGTACCTCCAATGAGAAGGGAGGCAAGTTTCTCCATGTCTGATTTATTTCCCATGAATGTGTACCCATTCCCCTTAAGTACCATTTTAGTGTGGCATTGCTTAGTCTAGAGACAAAATATCTGGATTTCTCTGCATAGATATACTTACTATGCAATCTCCATGTAATATTTATATTGAGATGGCACAGTAATTTTCATGGATAAGTAAGAAACAAGAAAAACACCTAATGGCATTATGGACAGGTTTTTTAAATAATGAAGAAAGTGAGAGTTGTCTCTCTTGCACATAAAACACTTACTGGTCCTCCTCTTCATCCCTAGCAAATATGAAAGCAATCCACTGAAGAATTAAGGTAACATATAACTTTCAAAAAAGGTTAACCTGGGACAACGCCAAATGCCAGACGCCCAACGACCACACGCTAGGATATCAATATTTTAAAGGACAGATTTTTGGAAAAAACCCGTCCAAAAATTACAGAATATCCCACTTATCTGTATCTCTGGGCCACAAAGTTCTAAGCATTGTTGGTTTAGTGATGCTGTTTTGCAAAGCTTGATGGTTCCTATTTATACATTTCAATAGCACCTATAATATTTTGATATCACAAAATGTATGCAAAGGCTACAGAAGTTGTTTTTTCATAATAAAAAATATTAAATTAATTTATGGGGACTGAAAACACTTGTTAGATTTCCTCCACTGTTTACAAGGGAGACAACTTTCAAAACTTCCTGTTTGCTTTCCTGCACACCAAGTCCCTTCTGAAAAGCGGTCTATTCTAAAAGGAAAGAATTTGCTCCTCTTGGGAGCAAATTCTTTCCTTTTTGAGTAGACCCCTTTTCAGAAGGAGGTAAAACAAATTTGACAGAGTTGCCCCCCTGAAAGTGTCACCATTCCCCTTAACATTTTTATCTTATAATATTTTACATCACAATACAAAATAAAGCTCAAGGTCAGTGGATGCACCTCAGGGAGAGTACTATAAGCTGAAACAATGACTGCTTCCATTTTCATGATTGCTTTTCTCAAAGGGAAGCTACTCTTAAAGATAAGAATTTGCTCCAACACTTGAATATGCTACCAGCTCAGGGAGCAATTCTTTCTTTTAAGCCTGGTCCTACAGTGTAGATCCAGATCAGTTGGCTTGGTTTTTGAAGAAGTCAACTGATCTGGATCTGCACTCTTTGTCATTAAGTGTGAATTTGTATCAACAACCTGGATCAAGTAATCTGATTGGCTACAAAATAGAAGTGGGTGTGACATCTTAATTTATCTAGCATGGCAAGGGTTAAGAGTAGCATCTTTTGCTGAGGCAAATACAGTCAAACCTGGATTAAAGGCACCTGCATTAAGCAATCCACCGTCTTAAAAAGCCACTATTTTAGGTCACATTAAAAGAAAAGGGAGAAATTTACCTGCTTTAAGCAAGCACCTGTCTCAAGCAATCACTTTCTGGCCTTCCCATAGGGGCTTGCTTAACACAGGATTGACTGTACTTCCTTGGTGAAGTATGCATTCAAAATATGCCAATAATGTTTTGAATAACTAAGCCCCAGTCCTCATCCAATGTCACATTCTGGCCTGTCTCTCAGGTCCTGCAATAGGTACATATCTTTCATCCCACTCCGTTACACCATCACATGCACACAATATCTTAGGATTCTGGAATAGGCCAGCTGATCTCGCTATGATACCACAAGTTAGCCTGCAAACAAATAAAGAAAGTCAGATGGGGTAAACTAAATCACTTTGGTTAGTTATTTTATGGATGAACCACACTTCTTTTTATTTTGCATTTCCCATTTTAACATACCATACTTAACCCTTGTCCTGCTGAACCCAGATATACCCTGCCTTTGCAAACAGTGTAGATCCAGATCAGTTGGCTTCTGAAGAAGCCAACTGATCTGGATCTACACTGTTTGTCATTGAGTATGCAAATTTATAGCTTTACTCCGGATCAAGCAATCCAATTGGCTGAAAATTAAAAGTAGGCATGGCATCTTATTTATTCAGAAGGACAAGGGTTAATTAATATAATTTTTTCTACAGACAGGCTTGAGCAAACAGTAAAGATGCATTTGATCTGCACCTACACCATTTGCCACTAACTTTTACAAATTTTAGGACAAGTAGATTTCATTTGATTTATCTCAATGGGTGTATTCTGAAAGCATAAATGCCATATCTTACACTGTGAGATAAATTCTCACAGAATTTGGCCAGTCTGAAAGGCATTTCCCATAAAAAATCAAATCTCACAGAATTTTCAGACCATTTTACAACTGATTTTATGAAGAAATGAACAGAAATCGCACACTGTTGTGGTTTTCACAAGCTTCTTACATGAAAAAAAAATAATAACTTTAGACTATATTGGGGGAGCTCTAAAGTGATGTTCAAGAAAATCTCACAGAATTTGCAGACCATTTTACAACTAATTTTATGAAGAAATGAACAAAAATCACACACTGTTGTGGTTTTCACAAGCTTCTTACATGAAAAAAAAGATTTTAGACTATACTGGGGGAACTCTAAAGTGATGTTTAAGAAAATCTCACAGAATTTTGTCAAATCTCCCTAGAATTTTGCCTTATCTCACAGATTTTAGTCCACAGCTTATGGCATGTATGTGAAAGGGCAAAATGTTTCCATAAAGAAATAAGAAACAGAGGGCTTCTTAAGAAGGATTACTTGATGATAACTCTGAAATAATTTTCTCCAGTTTGCCATAAAGATAAACGCTATAGGAATTCATTAGAAGCACATCAGTGAGATGCTTCTAATGAGTACCCACAACATGTTTTTGTGGAGCAATAAGAGTTATAACCAAATACAGTCGACTCTCGTTATCTCAAATTCCAAGGGACTCTCTGAAATACTTCGATATATCCGTACCTCGACATATCAGATTTGCAGAATTCAGGAAAAAGTAATTCGAACAACCACATTTAACAGATATATATGTAATTTGACTCCTGAAATTAGAGATATATTGAAAATATTGTGGAAAAGAGGAGAAATTGCTCCTTAGGAGCAATTTCTCCTCTTTTCCATGATATTTTTTTACCTGTTGTTAGATTTTCATTTTTAAGCAGGAACAAGATTTTTACTTCGAGATAAGCGGTTATTCGAGATAAGCGAGGTCGAGATAACGAGAGTCAACTGTATTTACATTTTCGATTTAAGACTCTTAGAGAAACCTATAGAACCCAGTGTAGTTCATTCCTCCATGAATGCAATGGACCACGCGAAGTGGCATGATGCCAAAACAACTGACACTTTCGGAGATTTGATTGGACGCTGTTACTGTTGTGATGACGTCACCGCTCTTAAGCTATCCAAATATAATCTGCCTGCCCTTAATGCAGCCTGTAATGTGAAGTTCTCTCCAAGGTATCTGAGAAAATTAATGTAAATATAAGTAATGAACTTCATTTTTTCCAAAATTTACTGAGGTATGACCGTAGTGGGTCGCATGCAATTTGGGGTTCATTCACTTTGCACGCGACCCACTGCGGTCATACCTCAATGAACTTCGAAAAAAAATAAAATTCATTTCTTAAATACTCCTTCTTAACAAGTCCTCTGAAATAATAATAATATAAAAAAACAACAAAAAAAAACAAACAATATGAATCTGCTTAATCCACTTAACCTTTTCACCTCCAACACACCCTCCTCTCCATCCCCACTCCAAGTTAGTGACATGGACTCTTCTATCTATGTAATCTGGACACATCCATTGTTGTAAATGGGGGTTTCAGTCAAAAATTCAAAAACAGAATGGCAAACAGTGTACATCCTGATGAGTGGGCTAATTATGAGTTGTCTCATCTGGATCTGCACTGTTTGCAAAGGTATTTGTATTGGCCTGTAGGGACTAAAGGGATAATAACATCTGGGCCCAGTTGTTCAAAGTGTCGTTAGCTTAACGAGCTCGTTAAGGGTCATTTCGTTAACTGTTTTAGCAGATTCAATACACAATATTCTGATATTTTTTGCTGAAGCTACTCACATTTTTTCAGCAAAAAATTTCAGCATATTTGCGTATCACTTGATTAAAATTTTAACGAATCGTTAACTAACGACATCGTTAGTTTTGAACAACTGGGCCCTGGCATTTGTTTATTAGGAACTCTACAGATACAATTACCTCTTATCACGGTTATTATTTCTTTGGTGAGCAACATCTGAAGCACAACTGTGTATCATCATAGATCGACCAATCAAATCCCAAACTTTTAATCTCTCATTAACAAATCGGAATTCTGCTCTACCATTTGGCCCTGCTAATATATCACCCATTTCTCCACTAGGCTAAAATACAGACATGAAACTTGTGTTATAAAATTTGAGACAGACTGGCTCACCTGCAGATCTCATATACACCACAACCCCTTTATAATGCTGGTGCTGGTATCCAAAACAAAATAACATTTTTAGCTTAACAACTCTATTGTATCTGTTGTAAACAAAAAAATACACTTGTAGATTATATAGAAAAAATGACAATAAATGGTCATTTTTCTTTATGTCCTATAACTTTCGTTTGGATACAACACTTCGACAAACTGTTTTATGTAAATGGTTATTTTTCTATACATTGTATAATCCATACATTATTTTGCTTGGATACATCACTTATGGGGTCCACTTTTAAACTGTCTAATATCCAAAACTGGCTTATAATGAACTGTTTTATAAAAAGGTTCAAGTGTACCACCTTTGGCCAGTGGTTTGGGGGTGTGGGATCTCCCAATTAGGCAATTACATTAGTTAGTGTTAAGATATTTAAGTGGAGAAGTCAGGCTTACCTCGGAACAGTCAACACTTCCTGGCTGAGGTAATCATATACCATTGTTTACCATTTGGTTATTGCTGAGATTATAAAGGCATGCTAAAAGGCAGTTGCCTAGGGTACCAGTAAACATCAGCCAACAGCCAATCATTTTGCTACACTTCTACCAACTTTACTTTTGATGTCATTTACCATGGCATCTGCTCATCAGTCTGATCAGGGCCTTCACTGTCCATTTAAAAGTTATTGGATACTGTAGAATAAACTGATGAATAGTGATAGTCTTGCTCTAACTGAACAGTAGCACCAAATGACATATGCAATAAGCACGCTTTTCTTGTGACACTATTCTATATGGTAACACTAACGTATTTAACCTAAGTATTGAACATCTTAATTCCTCACTATACTTGTCCTAACTTTTGAACAAACCATGCTAATACCTGTCACAGCTGACATGTCTAAAATACTGATCGATGAATGGAGAACAGTACAGACCCTGATCAGATTCCGCAAAATGTGGGATCTGATCTGTGTCTACACTGTTTGTACAAGCCTGTCTGTCCCAATAGTGTTGTTAGGGTAGTATGTCAATTTCTCAATAACCAGAATAACATGGTAATGAATGAGTTATTTTTTTCTCTGTGTGTGTGTGTGCATGTGTGGGTGTGTGTTGAAGAATATTACTAACATACTCACTTTGCCACTTGCACCATCACTGAATACATCTCCACAGCTGAAAGAAAATAGATTCCAAGGTTTCTGAAATCTGTTATATACTGCTTCACACATGAAAAGGGTCCTTATGTAAATTGCAGACAATGCAGGCCCTGATCAACCTGTGCATAAGTGCAGGCTGACCCGGGCCTTCGTTGTCCATTTACAGAACCAGTGGGTATATGTAGTATATGTCGATGAACAGAAAATGCCCAGATTAGACTGCAGAGATGTACACACTGATCTGGATCTACGATGTCCACAAATTGTATAAAGGCCCTTTTCGTGGGCGGCACTTCATATATGAACGGCATCAAGCAAACAACAGCTCTCCACTGACTCCATCTTTACTCTAAATATTTGGACAACTTATTTCTTATCATATAGCTCCTAAAATTTTAATAACTCTACTTTAATACGTCTCGATGTTTGTGTGTTTAAAGCTTGCACTCTGGGTAAAATTTACAGCAGACCACATTTTGAAATAGACTGAACTTGCTCCAAAGTTTGAATATGTAGTTTACAATTAAGATTTACAGTGGAACCGCCACTAACAGTCACCACAAGGACAACAAAGGCCAGCTCCCAATAAAAGCCACTTTTCTGATTTCCCAAGATGCTATTTACTTTACATTTAACCTCTCTACAATAGCCACCTCCCTATAACAACAGCTTTTTATTTACAGTCAGCCCTCTTTACACCGACATTGGATATAACGACAAAATTCATTATAACGACATTTAGAATGAATTGATTCCTTAGCTCAAACTGAGGTAGGCAGAGATATTCAGGAATATTGTATTTAATAATCCAAGAAACATATGTTGAGGATATTTGTTAGAATTGCCTCACTGAGGCAATTCTAACAAATATCCACAACATATGTTTCTTGGAGTAAATAAGGGGAAAAAGGCTTTTTATCATTTATAATCCTGGTATATGTTGCAATTCTATATAGCGGCAGATTCTTTTTAACAGCAACATCTTGGGGGACAAATGCTGTCATTATAACCTGGGTCCTCTGTATTCCCAATGTTAGCTGTTGTAGGTAGGTTGGACTGTATTTGCTTGTGTGGGAGATGCCTTGTCACTCTAAAAGTACAGCATCTGGCATCACTGTGACTTTGATAACAAGGTAAACTGATCTCCATCCTGGATTTTATAGGGTTATTGCACTGACATTTGTGAATATTGTCCCTAATTGGTATATCAAAATTTTGATGTGAGCTTGCAATCCGCCTTTGATATCCCAATCATATCATATCATAATCGGATTTTTGATTAAAGTGCAGGTACAGGGGCAACATCCACATCAGTGGGCCCCCTTCCAGATAGCTGGCTTGCTGCACGCATGGCAGATCTCACACCAGATCTCCAGGTACGTCTATCATGAGGGTTGATAGCCGAGAGCTTCCACTCTCTGCAATCCCTCACTGTCAGCTGCTTCCATGTCATTTTGGGCCTCCCAGGCCCACGCTTTCCATCAACCTGTATGTCAAAGGCTGTCTTGATTGCACCACTGGAGCGTTCCACATGTCCACACCAAATGAGGGACTATATTCACCAATACAAGTGCAATAACTCTTTTATCATCTACAGGTGGCTATTAATATTTTGCATCATTTTCAGTTGTTTGTAGCTCCAAAAAGGCATTTTTATTATCTAAAATTCACAGCTTGCTCAAGTAAGTGTGCGACATCATGTAGGTCTGCTGGTATTGGGAGATACCTGCACACTTACGTCTTGGATTTTATTGCACATTTTTAATCATTCAATATTTATAGCTAAATACACCAAAACCTCTTTATAACATTATCCCTGAGATCCAAAGCAAAAACCGTGATGGATAAATAACCATGTTGTATCAGAACAAAAATGTATAGATTATATAGAAAAATGATCATTTATGGTCATTTTTCTATATAATCTATACATTTTTGGTAAATAACCATGTTGGATCAAACAAAAATGTACAGATTATATAGAAAAATGACCATTTGGCGTCCATTTAAACCATCTTAAATCCAAAACAGTGCTACAACGAATTGTATTATAAAGAGTTTGCTGTGTAATGTCACTGTACCTTTCACAACCATCAGAGATATCACCGCACTCGTGTACACATATTGCGTGATGTCCTGGTGGTAGACCATCTACTGTACCTTCAACCACACATTTCTCTTCATCTGTCTGTACAAAACGAATTAAACCCTTTATTGATTCTTGGCCTGTTTGCATCATACTCACAGCTGCTCCCAAATGTGTAGGCCCTGTGAACATCATCAGTTATGCATATAAAAATTCTGTGATTATGATTGCTCAAAATTAACCCTAGTCCTGCTGAACCCGGATAGGTCCTGCCTTTGCAAACAGTGTAGATCCAGATCAGTTGGCTTCGGAAGAAGCCAACTAATCTTGATCTGCACTGTTTGCCATTAAGTATGTGAATTTATGTCAAAAATCTGGATCAAGTAATCTGACTGGCTGAATATTACAAATGGGAGTGGCATCTTAATTTATTTGGCAGGACAAGGGTTAAAACCACTCCATTTTTAAGAGCATTTTTTGCTAGTCCAAAATGGTTTCTTTATTATTCCATTTTCAATATTATCCCTAGTCCTGCTGAGCCTGGATATACCCTGTCTTTGCAAATAGTGTAGATCCAGATCAGTTGGCTTCTGAAGAAGCTAACTGATCTGGATCTGCACTGTTTGCCATTAAGTATATCAACAATCTGGAACAAGTAATCTGACTGGCTGAAAATTGAAAGTAGGCATGGCATCTTAATTTATTCAGCAAGACATGATAGTCTCAAAGATGGGCTTAACCCTTGTCATGCTGAATTGATCAAGGTGCCACGCCCACTTCTAGTTTTCAGCCAATCAGATGACTTGATCCAGGTTTTTGATATAAATTCACATACATGTACTTAATAGCAAACCGTTTGCAAAGACAGTGCATAACTGGGATAAGCAGGGAAAGGGTTAACAGGGGATTTTGCTGTATGCAGATCTCCATATTCCTCAAACATAGACATTTTATTATCTAAGAAAGGTTTAATATTTTGATATATGGTATTAATACAATCATAAAATGTGACACCTGACAGCCTGTAAAATTTCAGTTAGTCTCTTATTCTTGAAATGAAATGATTTTTTTATAGTACAGATCTTTGAATTAACGTTGCCAATCGTTTCATTTTTAATCCTGTTCAAAAACGAGAGACTAACTGAAATTTTATGATCATATTAATACCATATATCAATTTATTAAACCTTTCTTGAATAAAAATGTCTATTTTTGAGGAATATGGAGCCTTTAAGGAAACAATTTTGAGTTTTTTGTTGTTGTTTTTTTTTTTGCACTGAACGACATCTTATTGGTACTCACTGGAATTTTTTCATGGAGGCAGAATGAGGACTTAATATGAAAATAGGCTTAGCCTAAATGCGAGCACAACATAGACCTATCTGTAGTCTCTTCAAATATTCTTCACAGTATCAATAAAGAATGAATATCAGTATATAAAAAATATATGTAAATCAATAATAAATAATAAAAATAATCAGCAAAATATGGTCGTGACAGTTATTGACACTCATTTCTTGTCACTTTGTGATGCTTATTAGTGAGACCCAAATTTTGTGAAAGCGGTATAATCAAGTCCGCCCCAGTCAGTTCTGCCAACTTCCGGGAAGAAAAAGGAAGAAAATAGGTCAGACTGGTTTCTGCTGAAAGTGTATATCATACATGTTACTTTTCCTTGATCATATTCTCTAACGTAGCGCTCACTTCATTCGCGACGTGCTTTTCGCGTCGCAAGGTTTGCTCACTATTACAGAGGGGTATTTGGTGATAATCCTTAGGTAATTTTCTCCAGTTCCCAATAAAACATATTATGAGTACTACTGAGGTGCTTCTAATGAGTGTCCACAAATTATGTTTTTATGGATAATAAGAAAAAGTATCCAAAAATTATCACCAAATACTCCATAACAACATATGTTGTGGGTACTTATTAGGGCTGGCTAATCAGAGCTGAAAAGATAATCGATTATCAGTCCTGCCATTGTGATTGATAATCGATTAGTAATCGCTGAAGATTTTATCTTAATTTTACCTATGACCCTTTCATATGTTATACTGAGCAAACAGTGCAGACCCAGATGAGACGCCGCAAATTGGGCGTCTCATCAGGGTCTACACTGTTTGCCACTAACACAGCTATTTTAGACACAACCGTGGGTAGTATATTGGACTTGTTCAAATTTTAGATAAAAGTATGATAATGAGTTGAGGTGTCTGAATACTAAGGGTAAATACGGTAAAGTAACAAATGCAGAAATAAAATGATCGATTATTAGCATATCTGTAATGATAGTCATTTTTGTGGAATTTATCGATCAGTTAATCGATTATCCGATTAATCGTGCCAGCCCTAGTACTTGTCAGAAGGATACTCATTAGATGCACCTCCATGTGGCTCTTCTAATGAGTATGTCAACAAATTACATTTTTATTGAGAAATAAGAAAAATATCCAAGAACTATCACCAAATGCTTTTAAGGAAGAATATTTGGTGATAGCTGTTGGATAATTCTCTCCAGTTCTCCATTAAAACATATGTTTGTGTGAATACTCATTAGTGTGGTTAGGTAAACTGACTGTGCTCGACATGACCCCATTGGGTCGACTGGGCTGTAAAACCTCAACACAAACAAACAAACAATTGCCAAGGGACTTAAAAAACTATTGAGAGTACTGGCAGCCTGAATTAGCAATTCTTGAAATTATGTCATCCCAAGCACCCATCCCCCTCCCTATCCCTTAAACATTCTCCAAAATTTACCGTCATTTTTGGTTATTTAATTAAAGGTGGGGTGGAGTGGGTGGGGTGGGTGTGGGGGTGGCAGTTTTGACTGTGTTGGGGTTTAACGACACGTCAATCCTTGTGGGTCATTTTGTGTTGTCTCCCAGAGAAAAGAAAGAAAAGAGACAGAAGAGATAGTAGAGGAGATGAAAGAGAGGGATAGGGAAGAAAGAGGGAAATGAAAGATAAGTTGCCTTGATGAGGTACTTCAGTGAGTAACCATAACATATGTTTTCATGGGGAAATAAAAAAAATGTTTCTTGGATAACCCCTCTTGTCTGGAGCTATGAGAATATACCTCAATAATTTCTTGTACTGGCCCCGAGGTTATAAAACTTTTTTCATGCTCAACTCAGCTGAACATGAAATTTTCTCTGCTAATAAATATTAAAATGCCAACTATTGTTGGCATTTTCACATTTATTAGCAGAGAAAATTTCATGCTCAGCTATATTTAGCTAGAAAGAATTTGCAATTGTTAATAATTTGAGATTTATTAGCAGGACAAGTTTCATGTTCAGATGAGTTGAGCATGAAAAAAGTTTTATAACCTCGGGCCTGGTCATTACTTTAAGTCCCTCCTATTCCTTTTAGAACAGTCTTCTTATTTTAACTAACTGATTTCTTGTATGAAGACAGTTTATCAACATTTTACAGCATGTCCCTCCAATTCCTTATAGCTCTCAATAATTTCTTGTAAAAAAACATAATCTACTGACCTTTTCTACAGGTTCCTCCCATTCCTTTTAGTACAGCCCTCCTTCCAGTACTCTCAATGATATCTTTTAAGGAGCTGGAGTTGATAGTACTCTCTACCACAACCTGTCCACTGTCAAGGTTGACGTCCACCGACTGGATTCCTGTTCAGTAGTTACAAGAAAACCATGACATAAATGATGGTGATGGTGATAAGTATTTTTTTACATTCCTGTTAACACTTAGTCATATCCTGGCAATGGAAGTGTGGTAATCAAAGGCTCTGTACAATGAAGCATTATAGACCTAGAGCAGAATTCAGTCTCCAGCAGGATTCAAACCCAGGACGCCATGATTTAAAGTCAAGATGACACAAATGGGGCAAAGTTGAAAGAATGACCTTATTATCACACCTTGTACGTGTATTCAGCAACTTTCTATAACTTTCTAACCTTTACCATTCTCTGGGCAAATTCAACAGATGACAAAAGTTGACGACATTTTTTCTTATTTTTCATAGAAAATAGACTTTGATACTTCCTGCAAATTGCCTATTTTCTGGGAAAAATAAGAGAAATATTTCAAAATGTTGTCTGCTGAATTTTTTACCCAACATGCTATGAGTTAATGGGAGATGGTTTAACACATAACCCATTGTAGTCTGGAAACCCCTAAAAGGGTAACTGGCAAACAGTGCAGACCCAGATCAGATGCCGCAGAATGCGGCGTCTGATCAGCGTTTCCACTGTTTGCAAATAGTTCAACCATTTTTCTCTCAGAATATCAAAATCACATAGCCTGACATACCTAAAATCAAAATTAGAATATTCCAATATATAGTGTGGGTGAGTTCATTCAGTCTACAATGGGTTAAAAAATATTTGTGCTGCATATTTTGTCTGTAGAGGGTACTCCTTAGAAGCCCCTCACCAAGGCTTCTTATGAGTACCAATAGCATACCGTATTCAACCTAATTACCACACTGTGAGGTTAGGTTTGTCAAAATAACTAGAAAAAAAAAAATAAATAAATATCCACTTACTTTAAGGACACACTTTAAATAGAAAAAAAAGATCAGCAGTGGACTGCATGATAGAACAAGACAAAGTGCCCAGTGGGGCACATATACCCCGACCAGCGCTACCGCCACTTTTTAAAGAGCACAAAGTATGTAGCTTTGACTCTGGAGATGGCAGTTGTATGCTATATGTTATAACACTGAAAAAATTCAATCACACATAATATGAAGCCCTTGACCTCAAAGGTCAGGCACAGGTGCAGGGATTGAGCTAAATAAAACTTTAGCCCTATAACTATCACCATATACCAGTGAAATCAGTCTTTATAATATAAGCAAAAATGACATTTGTATGAAACGTCTGTGACCTTGACTTAAAAGCCATGCCCCAGCTTGGGGATGGTGCCGAGAAAAACTTCAGACCTATATATACCATCATGCTTAATATTAATGAAACCAACAAAAGGGTCTTCATAATATAGCTATATAAACTTAGATGTAATTTGTTTTTTTACTTTTATATGAAATTTCTAAGTCTGTGACCTTGACCTCAAGGTCATAACCCAGGATAAGGATGATGCTGAGTAAAACTCTAGACCTATATCTACCAACATGTAAAATATAAATGAAATTCCTCAACGGGTCTTGATGGTATAGCTATATAAACATAAACACAAAAATTTTGACTTATTTATGAAAATTCTAAGTCTGTGACCTTGACCCCAACGTTATTCCCCGGGATAGGGTTGGTGCTGATAAAAACTTAAGCCCTATATCTACCATCAGACCAAACATGAATTAAATCCATCAAAGGCTCTTCATAATATAAGGTCTTATAAACTTTAACGTAAAAACTTTGACCCTAAGTTAAACAACCGTGATATATCCAAACAAAAATGTACAGATTATATTGAAAAATGACCATTTATGGTCATTTTTCAATATAATCTATACATTTTTGGGATCCATCTTTGAACCGTGTTATATCCAAAACCGTGTTATAACAAAGCATGTTATAAAGAGGTTGAAGTGTACAATGTACCTAAGAGTAAACTTACCATTAACACCAATTAGGGCCTTCTTAATCTTGTCAACACATCCTTGACATGTCATCTCAACATCAAACTCTACCTATTCAAGGGAAGAAAAGTCTAGCATCAAATTTTTACATTAAAATATATAGTACAGGAACTTCAATACACTATTAATAACTAGTGGGACAGACAATGGCATCTTCTTCATAAAGTTTAAAACTACATGTATAAACCAGAGGAGGAGATAAGAGGGCTATCTGAGTAAAACATCCAACTACTCTGCTTTCGACATCTTTCAATTTAATTTTTTTTTTTTTTTTTTTTTTTGCGTGGCGCTTTACTCAGAAGAAGTAAATTAGCAAATTTTTGTCATGATTCCATGCAAAACCTTTTGTTGTTACTACATATGGACAAAAAGTTTTATTCTAATCAGTGGCTTTAAAAAATCTAAATTTTCCATTTTTCCAATAGTAACTAAAAATTATGTTTGTAAAACACTATGCCCCCAATCATATGCTTGCCTCTAAATATTATACAACAAGAAAAACAACTACAAGCATTATGGATGGGTTTTTCAAGGCAATAGCTTATTGAAACAGTTTTTTCTAGAAATTTGGCTTACAAGGTTAAAATGCTAAAATTTTTGAAGGGACAGAACTCAAAATAAAATTCGAAAATTTTTTTAAAGTTAATCAGGCCTTCTACTCATTATCCCATCAGCCTGTCAAGTTTCAAGACAATAGCTCAAATAGTTTTCAAGAGACTTTTCAAGACAACAGCTCAGATAGTTTTCAAAGAGCTATACTCAAGAAAAAAAAAATTTCGGAATTTTTTTCAATAGTTAATCTGGTCATCTACTCATCATCCCCTATCAGCATGTCAAGTTTCATGGCAATACCTCAAATAGTTATCAAGAAATCTTACTTACAAGGTTAAAATGCCCAAATTTTCAAAAACATAACTCAAGAAAAAATTCCGGAATTTTTCAAAAGTTGATCAGGTCATCTACTCATCATTCCCTACCAGCCTGTCAAGTTTCAAGACAACAGCTCAAATAGTTTTCAAAATATCTTGCTTACAAGGTTAAAATGTCTAAATTTTCAAAGGGCAATAACTGAAGAAAAATTTTTCAAAAATAATCAGGTCATCTACTCATCATTCCCTATCTGCCTGTAAAGTTTAAAGACAAAAGCTATAATAACTTTTGCGATATCTTGCTTACAAGGTTAAAATGACCAAATTTTCAAAGGGCAATAACTCAAGAAATTTTTTTCGAAATTGTTTTCATGTTAATCAGGTCATCTACTTATCATCCACTATCAGCCTGTCAAGTTTTAAGACAATGACACCTTGTTCTTGAGACATCTTGCTTAAAAGGTTAAAATGCCCAAATTTTCAAAGGGACATAATTTAAGAGAAGTTTTTCAACATTTTTTCGGAAGTTAATCGGGTCATCTACTCATCATCCCCTATTAGTGTGTCAAGATTCAAGGCAATAGCTCAAATAGTTGTCGAGAAAGCTTGTTTACAAGGTTAAAATGCCCAAAATTTCAATGGGCCATTACTCAAGAAAACAATTTTGGAATTTTTTCAAAAGTTGATCAGGTCATCTACTAAGACTACCTATCATTCCTTATCAGCCTGTAAAGTTTCAAGGCAATAGATAGAACAGTTTTCGAGATATCTTCATTACAAGGTTTAAATGGCCAAATTTTCAAAGGGCCATAACTCAAGAAAAAAAAAATTTGGAATTTTTTCAAAGGTTAATCAGGTCATCTACTCAACATCCCCTATCAGCATATTAAGTTTCAATGTAAGCTCAAATAGTTTTTGAGATATCTTGCTTACAAGATTTCACTGCAATTTTTGCAAAGGGGCATAACTCATGAAAGGGACATAACCCAGATAAGAAAAAATACACAGGTCAACCACTTTTTCATGAGGAATCCACATATGAAATTTCAAAAACCTAGCATGCACTGTTCAAAAGTTATGCTCAAAAAAAGCATTCATCTAAGTAACAAACGAATGGATGGATGGACAAGCCCAAAGCAATATGCCCTCCAACAGATCCTTGGCCCATTGATTTGCCCAAAAACTTGTGGAATGTGTAAAAGAGCCAATTTTTTTTTTCTTTTTTATCATACTGTACTGTCTACATAAATTATGCAAAAATGGAGGGTAGGTAGTTCAGATGCAGGTTTTCATCAGTTCCACTTGTTAAAAATTTCTAAAATTTTCCCAATATTCCCAATTTTTCCAAGGGACTTCAATAATTTAAAATTGGTGAAGAAAAGCAAAAAAATAGTTACTGATAAAAATTTTCCGAAAATCCACTTTACTATAAAAATAGAACCATTTTTGTTCTTAAAATTAATTTTACAGTAAATATTAGAAAACAAAACCCAGAAATAGAAAAACTAAATGGTTCCTGATAAGATATGGTCAATCAGAACATGGTTCCTGATAAGATATGGTCAATCAGAATAAAACACTTTCATTTAGAATAAAACTCCATGCGAAAAATGTCCTTCCTGAAGATGTCCAAAGGACAGTAGAGCTAGTTTATTTTCAAAGGATTTATTTAGCAAATGCACAATTATTTTCAAAAACTGTGGTATAGAATATATCATTGATACCCAATATACATATATTTGACAGAATACTATACTATTTCCAAATTCCAGGGTAAAGTTTAGATGTTTCAAGGCCAGAAAAGCACATGATCACTGGCAGATTTAGATTAGAATTGGCTGCTGAAAGCCACCAAAGTCATCCGACGGTTGGTGAAGGCTACCACTGACTACCAAGGGCAGCATCAGCAACCAAAAGAAGAATTCCAGACGCACCATTTGATACAGCGTTGCAATTACCTATTACCTTTTTGAAAGCTAATACTTGTATCATGTGTGTTATGATCTAGTACATTGCAAAAAGTGCTGTTAGGTATCATGTAAGAAAACTATAAGGACGATATTCGCCGAATTTCAATTTGAAATGTTATACGAAGATATAGACTGAAATTTAATTAACGACACTCTACAAACAAATTGACAGACATGAAAAACTTCCGTTGCAAGAGAACTAACCTTTGTCGGGGTCTCCATGTTTTATCCTGAATCCCGGTTCATAATAATCAAAACGATAATAACACGGCTACCATACAGATTGGGTAAAACACAAGCCCCACCGAAATAACCCGAAAATACAAAATAGCATTGAATGCTTAACCTGCCTGCCTTCACACCCGAAAATATATAATAGAATTGAATGTCTACCGACTTATCTACCTACCCTATCCATCCACCACCCATGGTGCACCTGCCGTCCGTCCGTCTGCTTGTCTAATCTACTTTATCCCAACCCAATGGAGTCTATACATGTATAAAAATCACGGACACACACATACACACACGCACTATCTATCTATCTATCTATCTATCTATCTATCTATCTATCTATCTATCTATCTATCTATCTATCTATCTATCTATCTATCTATCTATCTATCTATCCATCCATCCATCCATCCATCCATCCATCCATCCATCCATCCATCTATCTATCTATCTATCTATCTATCTATATATCTATCTATCTATCTATCTATCTATCTATCTATCTATCTATCTATCTATCTATCTATCTATCTATCTATCTATCTATCTATCTATCTATCTATCTATCTACCTACCTATCCATCCATCCATCCATCCATCTATCCACCCACCCAAACCCACCCACCCACCCACCCAAACCCACCCATCCATCCATCCATCCATCCATCCATCTATCTATCTATCTATCTATCTATCTATCTATCTATCTATCTATCTATCTATCTATCTATCTATCTATCTATCTATCTACTGATACTGCAACAATATCTCGCGAGGATTATGCAGGTGTCCGCTGTGCTTCAGACCGGTCGTCAGTGCAGTGAAAGTTTAAAATAGTACAGAAGATAAAATCATGTGCGGGTGAAATAGAAATGATAGATTACATGTATAACGTTTAAAGTCTGATGAAGACAAATGAAAAGATAAAAGGTTTAAACAACGCTTCGGTCTAAGACATGGAGTAGGTCAGACTGCTGACTGCCAGTCTGAAGGATTGGATATCTGGCAGTAATGCTATGCTTGGTGGCAGTCTGTTCCACTAGAAAATGGCGAGGGGGGAAGGAGTACTTTTGTAGTCAGCAATTGTTTGGAATTGTCTGAATGCAAGCGAGTGTGTCTTTGAATATCGTGTAGGAACCTGGGAATGCACAACATATGGTGGTAGTGGCACTGTTACAAAACCGTGCACAATCTTATAGAACATACGTAATCGTGCGTCTGTACACATGTCCCCATAAGACCTCCACCCAAGTTCACCTAGCATGCCTGCAATACTGTCATAGTAAGAGAAATGCCTCAGTCCAGCGTGTAGCGCTCCTCTGAACCATTTCTATCCAACGAATATTTGACTCAGTCTATGGACTCCAAACCGGAGATGAGTACTCGAGGATTGGACGTACTAGGGTTTTATAGGCAACTTCACTGATACCTGGAACTTTTGTACGGATGATTCTTCTAAAGAAGCACATGTCTTGTTCGCTGAAGTTACCGAGTTCTGGATATGATCATTCCAGGTGAGGTGTTAATTTAACTACTTATAGATTCCAAATTTTTTCCATATAAAGTGTTTTGAGAAGGGACTGCAGACTTGGAGCGTGTCACATGTATAACGGTGCACTTGCTCGGATTAAATTCCATGTCCCATTTTAAAACCATTCCGGTAGCCTGTCAAAATCTTCTTGGATTAATTTGGCTTGTTCAAAATTTGATATGGCAAGATAAACTGCCGTGTCATCGGCAAATAATCTTACCTTTGACCTGACCTCTGGGAGGTCATTTATGAAGACCAAAAATAAACTGGTCCTAATACTGAGCCCCGTTATACACCCGAGGTAACTGATACCTGAGAAAACTTCTCATTTTCCAAGACGACAGTCTGCGATCTATTTGCAAGAAAGGCTTTGAACTAGTGGAGAACATGCCCACGAATGCCATAATTGTGACGCTTAAGGACCAACTTTTCATGACTAACCTTGTCAAAAGCTTTATTAAAATCAAACAGAATGAGGTCAGTCTGTTGTCCCTTTACGCCATTTCGAGACATATCCTCTACCAGCATCACCAACTGTGTCTCACAAGATCTCTTCGCTCTGAAACCACACTGAAGATCATAAAACAACTGGTGAGAATCCAAATGGGTTACAAGGTTTGACGCAACTATGTTCTCTAGAACTTTGCAAAGTATTCATGTCAATGATATTGGCCTGTAATTTGAGGCAATGCTTTTGTCACCTCTCTTAAACAAAGGACACACATTTGCGCCATTTCAATTCCTTGGGATCCTACCAGCCTCAATAGACCTTTGAAATATAATCCTCAATATGGGGGCAATTACCTCTCGGAGCTCCTTAAGTACAAGGGGTTTCAGTTCATCTGAACAAGCTGCCTTATTGGGGATCAAGTCCTTCAACAATTTTAGGATTCCATTCTCAGACACTTGGATATCGGGCATAACAGGCAGGATATGTCTACAGTTTGCTGGGACAGAGTGACTGCCCTGAACTGCTATCTGAGCGAGACTGCTGAGCGTCAATGGGGTTTTGGTTGTAAAAATCTACTGGAACTGGTTGTTAAGGATATCGGCATTGTCTTTGCTCTCAGTATAAAGCTTGCCATCTTTGCTAAGGGAAGACAAACATCTCGAGTCATTTTTGACCTATTTAACATGGTATAGAGCTTTTTAGCTGAGTGAGAAGACTAACCAGGCTCTGCAGCGTCTTCTGTTTTGCTGATTTCGAGTATATCCTGTAAATACTCATTGTGGGCAAGATTAAGTTTGTGTCTTACCAGGTGCCTCATTTGAACAAATTCTCCTGGGCCCAGTTGTTCAAAGCTAACGACGTCGTTAGTTAACAATTCGTTAAAATTTAAATCGAGTGATACACAAATATGCTGAAATTTTTTGCTGAAAAAAATGTGAGTAGCTTTTGCAGTGCAAAAGCTACTCACATTTTTTTCAGCAAAAAATATCAGAATATTGCATATTGAAGCCGCTAAAACAGTTAACGAAAATACCCTTAACGAGCTCGTTAAGCTAACGACGCTTTGAACAACTGGGCCCTGGTCTTTAGGGGTTATGCTTTTCTTATACTTTTGGTAGTGGTTGTCTGTTTCTCATATTACGCCGTATGTCCTGGGTTATCCAAGGAAGAGATGACTTACTGCTGATGGTTTTCTTAGGGACAAATTTGTCAATAGCATCCTGAAGTGCAGACTTAAAATCCAGCCATAATTTGTTGACTGACTTTGACTCATGATCTTTCATGAACGATTCCCGAAAATTGCTCGTGTGGCAAGATACCGCATCCCAGTCAGCATTTTTTATATATACACAGACATAACCCTAGGCTACTGTGGCATTATCTGAGGTTTGATACTCACTTCAGTAACGATGTTATGATCCGAGAGACCAGGCATGATCTAAACCTTGTTGACTTGTGTAGAATTATTTGTTAAAAAGAGGTCAAGTACATTCTCATACCTGGTGGGTTCTGTAACCACTTGCGTCAGATTGAGGTCCGCCAACATGTCTGCAAAGTCGCTGTAAAGACTGAGATACTTACAATCCTGTTTCAATGTTGGTATAATATCATCCCATGAAACTTTGGGCAAATTGAAGTCTCCCAGTAGCCACACATAGCCATTTACTTGGCTAACCCCTTTCCAACGATATCCGGAGTTGATCTAGACCAGCACTATTAGACTTATGTGGCCGATAAAATGCTGCAATATGCAATGATTTAGATCCTGCTATCTTAACCCTGACCCAGAATATTTAACACTCAATCTCCACTTGTTCTACTCTATGGGCAATATATCTCTTGCTTACCAAGATGAGAATGCCGCCACCTCTGTCTCGTCTAAACACTTCAGAGCCCAGGTCATCTGGTATTATTTCAGCCTTGTAAATATCTGGATGAAGCCGCAAGCACACATGCACGCACGCATACACAATAGGATTGATTTTTTTTCAACTTACAACATCTGAGAGTACATGTTGTAACAAAAGCTTTCTGTTGCCATCAAAATTTTGACCCTAGAAGGAGATGTCATTTGAACATTTCCCCATAAAAGTCTGTCGGACCAATTAGGTACCTTGGCAACCTTTCATAGCAACCGAACGATTGCGAAAAAGTAATATATCTTCCCTACTCTGACCCAGTGCTCCATGCTATATTTCATGAACATTTGCCCACCTGTTTAAAAGCGATGTCATTTAGAGTGCTACGGCAACGGACGAGTAGTGAACACAATGAGTTCACCGAACCAAGAGTTTAACAAAATTAAATTAAGCAGCCATATAACACTGATAGAATAGAAATTAAAGGTGACACATCCAATAATTTCTAAATATTTCAAATTGAATATATTACTGGGATGACAATAATGTTGAC
Source organism: Anodontia alba (assembly GCA_964016985.1). Taxonomy (NCBI): domain Eukaryota; kingdom Metazoa; phylum Mollusca; class Bivalvia; order Lucinida; family Lucinidae; genus Anodontia; species Anodontia alba. Next base: position 120,246,034 of record OZ024823.1, read on the forward strand.
ATCCGCATTTAAAAATTCCTATTGGTTCATTCGAAGTCATAGTAACTTGTGTTGCTATTTACTGTAGTAGTTAAGTAAAATAAAACAATAATAAAAAAAAACAAAAAAAAAAAAAAAAAAAAAAAACCCAGCTTTCCAACAACGTACTGTTCTATGATGTCACTGGTGAATTTTTAAATTTTACTTTGAAATCTGCATTTTATTTGAATCCCCATGGTTTTGTTCCAGACTGCATTTTTTTTTTATAAAAAAAAAGTAAATATACTATTACTACCGACTATTTAGACTTTACAGTTCAAGCTAGCATTATCTTAAATGATGAACACTGATTTGATTAAAATTTATTTTCTTTAATATTAAAAATGCAAGATACAGATCACTGTGTTGAAAAAAAAATCGATAAAATAATGTCAGAAAATGGAATTTAAATTAATTATTTTTTTTTCTTAAATTCAATTTTCGAAAGCTAAATTTCATTAAAAAACAAAACTGATTATGGAAAACGTTAAGCACTACAGCACTACATATAAATAGCATTACGAAAACAAGCCTATTCAAATATAAAATGAAACTTTTCAGATAAAAATTATAATATTTTTATATTTCTGCTCAAAGCATAGATTGTGGGTACTCGTTAGAACCACCTCGGCATGTTTTTGAGCAGAAATAAGAAAAATAGTGTATACCCCTGTAAACCCCAGTTTTTCTATACAAAAGTGGGGTTTAAGGGGGTCAATATTATATAGGCAAGTTTTCTTGATGTGGAGGAGATCTGTTTCTCTCTGCATACGTTTCTTGAATATTTTCAAATTAAAGTGTGTAAAACATTTTTTTTTAAATTATTTATAAGAACTAACGGCGTTATTGATTCCTTATGAATATTAATGCAAATGAAACTTAAATGAAATGCAAATGAAACTTAAAATCTCAATAACTCTGTAAGCACTTGGAATATTTCAATAGGGGTTTCACCACCGGACTTGCCAGCCAACTTTGAACAAAATGACAACTGGTTAGTTGTGTTGGCTGAGTTAACACTATTAAAGTCATGTCGAGCCGACAAGTTTACCTACATTACGAAAACAAGCCTATTCAAATATACTGAAAATTTTATCACCAAAATATGAAAAATTTCTGATAAAAAATTCTGATATTTTTCACATTTCTGATCAAAACATAGATTGTGGGTACTTGTTAGAACCGCCTCGTCGAGGCGGTTCTAACGAGTACCCACAATCTATGTTTTTAAAGCAGAAATAAGAAAAATAATGTATACCCCTGTAAACCCCAGTTTTACTATATAAAAGTTGGGATTAAGGGGGTCAAAATTATATAGGCATGTTTTCATGATGACAATATTTTTTTCTGTTCAGGCTTAGTCCTCTGAGCGGTTAACCAATACTTGTGCACATTCTTTCGACAGAAACTGACAGCTGCCCTTCTTGTATCATTTCATGACCAATCTCCACAAAAGAATGCTGTCGGAACCGGCGGGGGTCGAACCCTCGATCTCCTGATCACCCGTCAGACGCGCATCCTTCAGAAAAACATCCTAGTGTATCCGGAGTCAACTCTGTCAAAATTATTTTGTCTCCCTTTTGAAAAGCGGTCTACTCATATAGGAATGAATTAAGATTTTTGGGAGCAAATTCTTTCCTTTTAGAGTAAACTCTTTTTCTGTTGTGGATACGTATGTCGGAACGCTAACAGGAAGTCACAAAGTTCTCTCCCTTGTACAAACTGGAAAATGTATTGCATCACGAAAACTTGCCTATATAATTCTGACCCTCTTAAACCCCACTTTTATAAAGTAAAACTGAGGTTTACAGGGGTATTCATTATTTTTCTTATGTCTGCTTAAAACATAGATTGTGGGTACTCGTTAGAACCACCTTGTCGAGGCGGTTCTAACGAGTACCCACAATCTACGTTTTGAGGAGAAATTTGAAAAAATATCAGAATTTTTATCTGAAAATTTTCATTTTTTGGTGGTAAAATTTTCAGTATATTTGAATAGGCAATGGAGTATTTCCAGTCCCTTCCACCACGATTGAAATAAAACCTGATCGGACTGTGCGGATGTGGCCAATTAAATCTACCATGACCGCATGACCGTTTAGGTATCTTTATATTTATATTTATGACAAGACTGCACATGCGTACAGTTCGTCTAGTCCTCCCTATAAGCATACGATGCCCGGTAAACGACGTTGGTCATTTTGATGTTGTGTGCCTGCTGGGCACTCAGTCGTTTCGACGTCGCGGCGACGTCATCATGACGTCGCGGCGATGTCTGAACGACGTTGTTTCGACGTTACGTGCTTGCTGTGTACATTTAGCATATTCTGTGACTGATAAGGACTCTTCTCCTTTATACTGCCATCACATTCTACAGTTATTAATCAAGGAAATATCTGTGCAAATTTCCTTATTGTTATTGGACGAATTCAAAAATGTCTCCTTTGAGAAAAAATGGAGGCCATTGACTAAATCCGATGTTTAATTCCAGGCCACATCCGGGAACTGTCGAAAAAAAGCGATAAAATGTAGCACATAGAGCGGATGTCCATTTATACTACACTAGTGTTGATATATTTTAAAATAAACTGCTGGATGGGCGGCAAACCATGTAGACCCTGACCAGATGCTGCTGTACCTGAGTAACAAACAGTGTAGACCCTGATCTGATGTTTGCTCAGACGTTTCTATCCGAAGGCATAGTATAAATAGGGTTTTTCGTTCTTTACCATAACTATGATCTGGAGTTACCCTGTCGACTTAAATAATTCCAACAGATTTAAAACTTTTTAGTGCAATTTGGTTTGGCGTAAAGGAAAATGTGTCTTCGGCGCATGCGCTAACAGCGAAGATTCAGATTAGCCAGCGCAGCAGTGTCTTTGATTTACGTCAATGTTTTTCAGCATTAAATGATTCTGTAAGCGAAGAGCGAAGGCTCAGATCAACCTGCGTGGATTCACAGCCCTGAAAAGTTGCGAGTATGCTCGAAATTAGCTGTGTGCATGGGGTGGCCCGAAAGCACAGTTTCACATGGCGAGGGTCTTGTAAATATAAAGATAAGAAATTTCATGGTCTTATCAAATTGGGTCATATTAAACAAAGGTCTCTTTGCTTAATCAACAGAGCAATTCAATGAGCCAAAAGAAGAGAAAAGGTCGGTAGTATAGCTCCAGATAAGGCACTTTTTTTCAACCGAAAATTAAAGCATTGATATTTTTTTCTTATTTCTACATGAACACATATGTTGTGGGTACTCATTAGAAGCACCTCGACTAGGCGCTTCTAATGAGTGCCCACAACATATGTTTTCATGGAGAAATAAGAAAACACTTCTGGGATATCTTGAGCTATGTGTACGATTTAGGTTACAGACATCAAATGTCACAGGACATCGATGTGATTCAACATGAAATTTATTGCATGATATAAAATAGTTCCAATTATTTTGTCACCTGATTTGTTTCATTGAACATTAGTCTAACTTGATAAAAATGTATTACTTGAACAATTTCAAAATTATATATATAAGTGATTGTTTTCTTTGATCACCGACCATGGCCTTATATAAAACCCTGTGCCGGTCTGTTCGATATACCGCACAATCTCTATAAAACGCACCACTTTAAAAAGTACGCATATATTTTTTTGATTTCGTTCAGCCACGGTGTTTATGTCATTTTGCAATCGGTATGTGCAATTCATTATTATTATTATTATTATTATTATTATTATGCAGATTTTTAACGCTATATCAAATTCAATTTTTGAAAGCTAAATTTCATGATGCATTAAAAAACAAAACTGGTTATGAAAAACATTAAACACTACAGCACTACATATAAATATGGAGGAGATCTGTTTCTCTCTGCATACACGAAACTTTGTCCGATGACCTGTGACTTCTGGTTTCAATTTTGTATTCGACGTAATACAACTGGGAACCAGACGCCTCAGGTCACCGGAAAAGGTTATATTTTTCCTATACCAAGATCGAAGCACATAAGGCAGCGGCGAATGTGTTATGTACATGCGTTTGTACAGCATTGTTTTCATGGTTTATCCATCCTTCCGCTTGCAAGTCGAGAGCACAAACCACTAAGCTGCCCAGCCCAACCCATGTACCCAGTAAGCATTCTATATAAATTTATAGCGGGCCGTTATCGGCCCGTCAGGGTAGCTGACGGGCCGATAACGGCCCGCTATAGATTTATAAAGAATCCTAGCTGGGTAAAGCATTTGCAGTGTAAAAGAGTGACGTAACGTGCCTCGTGTAATCAACAAAAATGACAGAACACGGACCGTAAAGTTGTAAGATTGTTTTTCATTTTGAGTATACAATTTAGAATGTAACCCTTTATTTCGCCACAGAAAGACGTACCTTCGGACATGGGCACCCAACAAAAACGAACCAGTCTGCGTATCCGCGAAGTCTGATCAGTTTTCGTTGTCTGTTGGAGAAATTTTGCATCCTTGGCTATCCGAAATGCGCCCATTATAGATTCTGATCAGTCTACGCGAATGCACAGGCTGATCTGAATCTTCGCTGGGCCTACATATCCGGAAGTACGTTTTCTGACGTTGCGGCTCAATTCTGCACAGAAGTTTATGAAGCCAACAACATCCTGGCGATATTAGAACACACGTCAAAGTGTAGTGACCTTGATTTAAATCTGAATACTCTTTCAAGGAAGGTATCCAAGGTAGCAGTCTTTATAAATCTACAGCGGGATGTTATCGGCCCGTCAGCTACCCTGACGGGCCGATAACAGCCCGCTATAGATTTATGTAGAATGCTTACTGGGTAACTATTTCAAAATTGTTTGCCTACCTTCTGAAAATGGGGCCTACTCTAAAAGGAACGAATTTATTCCCCTTGGGAGAAATTTTTTCCTCTTAGAGGATAACGCCATTTTTGGAAGGGGTTTGATGTGCAGGGAAAGCAAACTGGAAATCACAATAGTTGTCTCCACTGTGAAAATGGCGAAAAAATACCTATGTGTATCATTCCCGTAAATGCACGAAAAGATGCTATTGGAGTAAACATAATTTAGAATTTCTGACCAACGACGTTGACTATTATAGACTATTTTCTTGACGTTACGCTAATATCGCCAGTCCTGTCTACGACTCATTCTCCTCACGCTAGTGCGGCCACGGCTGCTTTAATATATAAGAAAATTTTGATAAACTCGTTGTCGTCTAACAAACACTTTCTTACATTAACCTATACCCATTTCAGGGAAGATACGAGTGCAAGAAATATATATCATGAGTTTTATTTTGACGTTACAAGCGCCGCATACTAATCTAGAGACCCTCCCAGGGCGGGAAGGGGGATACCTGTTGCCTTGTTCCTCTTAAATAAATCGACATTTTCCCTTCTTCCCCAAAATCAAAATCTTGATTTTCTATGTTCTCTGTTCTCCTAAATTGCCTTGACTCCTATGTTCCTTACAATTTTAGACTTTTGTTCTTTTGTTCCCCTGAAATGAATGACCTTTTCCCCTGTTTCCCAAAACCCCTGGGAGGGCCTCAATCTAGTATTGGATCTAGAAAAAACAAATTCGCACTCTTGCTTCTGCATGTAGAAACTGATACACTCTCAGAGAAAGCAACTATGTAAAATGTTTTGCCTCACTCCTGCAAAGGGGTCTACACTAAAAAGGAATGAATCTGCTTCCTTTGGTCTTCTCTAAAAGGAAAGAATTGACCGTTTTCACGGACATGGACACAAACAGGAAGTCACAGAGTTGTTAGAAAGTGGCAGAAAATCTACCAAGTGTAAGCAGTTCCCTTAAATTCTAACGCACAATGCTTCAAATTGAACCAATCAAAGGGCAAACTGAGATGTTCTTATTTTCTACAAAAATAGACTTTTACAGTTCATACAAATTGTCTCCAAAGGAGACAATTTGCATGAAATGTCAAAGCCTATTTTCTGAGAAATTATGCAATAATTTGCATGATAGTGTTGATTTTGAAAGCTCTCAGTCGATTTGCCTCTTAATGACGTGTTTTCATTGAAAGCGAGTAAACATTTAGATTTGACAGAGGTTTGACATAGGTTATGTAGATGCAGCGAACAAACTTTCGTTCCCCCTACACATTTAGGCTCCAGTGGTTTCTGAGGAAATGTTTAAAGATATTTCCCTATACGATTCTATGTAGAACAAGTGACCCCTGGGACGTGACCATTTTTTAACATTTTGGTATAGATCCACAAGATAAAGCTGCATACTAAAAATGAAAGGCCTTGGCCTTCTAGTTTCAGACAAGAAGATTTTTTTAAGCTTTGCTTATAGTAGGCAGTATAAAAAAACTGACCTTTCCATAAAAAAAGGTCAAGGTCAACCAAAGGTTATCATTTTTCTCAAACTTTATTGGGCCCATGTCCCCAATGCTGCATACGAAGCCCTAGGGCCATTGGCCCTTTGGTTCCGGAGAAGAGGATTTTAAAGGGTTTTACCATATATGGGCGTGGCGGCCATGTTGGTCATGTGCCCCAGATACATTGAATAAACTTTCGTTCCCCCCTACCCATTGAGGCTCCATTGGAAATTTTGCTTTGATTGGCTCAGTGGTTTCTGAGGGTAGATGTCTGTAGTTTGACTTCAGTAGTGGTTGAAGTTATCAGTGTTTGGGATAACAAGAGTCAAGAAAACCGTAGTCTATTTTTAAACTCTCACACTGCACTACTTTATAAAGTTGTGCCTCTTTCAGTGTCATTAATTTGGTCATTTAAAGGATTTAACTGTTTTTAGCTCATCGGAGCCAAAGGTTCCGGATGAGTTTATAGGAAATACAGTGGTCTGCCGTCCGACGTCTATGTCATCAACATTTTGAAACGACATCTCCTCTAAAGCCGCAGGGCCGAGTGAAACAAAGCTACATGTGGAGCCTCAATGTTTTAGGGGGACGAAAAGTTTGTTCGTAAGGTCTGAGTCACATGAACAAGACGGCCGCCACGCCCATATAATGAAAAAAAAACTTTGAAACTCGTCTTCTCAGGAACCGAAAGGCCGATGACCTTGAAACTTGGTATGCAACATTGGTGGCTCAGGCCCTACCAAGTTTGTTCAAATGATGACCTTGGTTGACTGTGATCTAGTTTAAGTCTGGGTCAAATTGGGTCACTAGGGCATCTGTATGGGAAAAAGACGAAACAGCAGATTTTTCTGAAAGTATTGTAGTATATGACATCAAAATTGATATATGCAATCAGCTAAATTGACTTTTATAAATACCAAAGGTCAAGGTCATTTACGCAGAACGCGGCGTCTGATCAGGGTCTGCAGTATTTGCTTACTACTGAAATTATAGGAAGTAATGGTTAAATAAAACAGTCCTGAGTTCCCGTTCACGACCGTTTTCCCAGCCTACACTCAGAGACAATCGAAGCACCAGTGCTGTTAGCGCTTTGATTACTACTGGTCGTTTAAAGGCTGTTGTTTTGTTCATGTTTTGTTGGGCCTTGTAACTGCCCGCTGTGGGACCTTTTCGTGTTTGTCCTGTTTGGCGAGCCCTGTCTGACATTGTGATAACCCCGTCGAGAATGAGGGAGCTGGTTGCATTGTTTTTCATTGGTTTGTAGCAAATTAACCCCGGATACGTGAGGGTGCCTTCATACCTGACCGAAGATGTAAGATGACGAAGAGGCAGCTACCTAATGGCTGGAAGGCCCGCCTAGTTGCATATGTACAGCTAGTCGTTGTTTGTTTGCTGTTCCTCTTGGTGTCACTAGTAGGTTACGTTCTGTAACTGTGTCTCTTTCTGGTCATCTTCTTTGCTTTTTCTTGAAAAATAAGATAAAATATCAGTCTTTTCTGCTAATATGGGCCTTGCCAAATGTTATGCCGTAAGCGGACGACAACACAAGCATGCGGACGAGAAAGATCCTGATCAGACTGCATGGATGAGCAGGCTGATATGGGCATTCGTTATCCGTATACACGATAGGTACTTTTCTCATAAACACGGTTCAAATGGGTCGCGTCAAGCGAAAAAGTGCCTTCGAGCATGTGTAATATGCGCAGATTCAGGTCATCCTGCGCATGCGCAAAGTATCATCCGGAGCCTTGCTCGCCATTCATACATTCTGCAGTAGCCAATGATTCTGTTAGCGGACAGTTAAGGCCCAGATCAGCCTGCGCAAATGCGCAGGTTGATCTGGGCCTTAACTGTCCGAATATGCCCGAAGACACGTTTTCGCATAGCACAGCTCATTAATACTATCAAAGGCTGTAGATGGGTCGAGCGGGCAGAAAGCGATCCAAATCCTATAGAGCACAACGTAAGAAAATGTATCTTTGGACATGTGCGCCCTGCGGAGACTCAGATCAGCCTTGGCATCTGCACAGTCTGATCAGAATTTTTGCTTTCCTCATATAGAAGCCTTGGATTCTTGGTTATCCGCAAAGCGTCCAGTGGAAACAGATCAGAATGCGCGAGAGCCTTCGCTAGACGAACATGTCATAAGGTACGTTTTCTCACGTTGAGGACATTTTGTGTCTCGTAAGGCAAAAATGGAAATGTCGCATAAGCGAACAGTGAAGCAATACATTAGCCTGATCGCAGTTTGATCTAAGGATTCACGGTTCGACGACAGAAAGAGATGATACTTGCGAAAAGGTGGACGTCTTTATCAAACTAACAGATCACCCACGCAATTTCGCCGGCTGATCTGAAAATCTAAGTTGTTCGTATTTGCGTACGGACGGACGTTTCTTTATGGCATGACTCCTACATTTATAACATTTGGTGACACAGATAACCGTCTGTATGTTTGCTGTCCGAATTCTTTGAAAATGGCAAGGTATCATTTTTGTCAAATGTTTTGCATGTTTTATCTTAACCTTTACCACTTTCTGGGAAAATTCAGCAGACGATAAATTGATATTTTCCTCATATTTTCTAAAAAAAAAAAAAAAAAAAGGATTTGACATTTTATGCAAATTGTCTCCATTGGAGACAATTTGCATGGAATGTCAAATTCTGTTTTCTGGGAAAAATAAGAAACGTATTTCAAAATGCGTCGGCTGAAAATTTTACCCAGAATGCTATAAGCGTTAAGGTTAAATCCGTATTTGTTTCGTCATGCGCACTTAACTGCATGCGTCCTTTATATTTTTTTTTTTTTTTTTTTTTTTAGTTTTGAGCTTTATGTCACAGACTGCTTAAATTTTCAAAACAGGAAAGTTGTAAAAAAAAAATAACAAAAACATTGGGCAGTTTATATTATGCCTAAACGTTTTCACGGAATGGTGTTTATTTCATCCTTCCAGCACTATTCACAACATTGCAGCAGACGACAGTTTGAAGTATTTATTTATTTATTTTTTTCAGAGACAATAGAGCTTTTCAGCATTTCATATGAAGCGTCTTCCTTGCAGACGAGTCTCGTGAAATGCCAATTCTTATTTCTCTGAAAACTAACATCAATTTTAGAGTATCGTCTGCTACAAGTTTATTTGGTGCTTTCAGGGTTAAACCTTAATTTGAGGACTAGAATTGATGCTCTTGGAAAATACAAATCCCTACTTTTGTAATCACTGAACGCATTCCGAGATTTACGAAAATTTAGGAGGGTCTCTGATGAGGCCTAACTGGCCGAAACTAGGCTAGTCTGGCCCAGGAAACGACACTTCAGCTATTTTTAGTTTTGTGAGTGTGTTCGTTGCTCTCAAGGGACACTCCTTTTAGAATCTATTAAACTAAGTATTCGGGTAGATGAATCTGGGAAAACAGTGTAGACCGAGATCAGACGCCGCGTTCTGCGGCGTCTGATCAGGGTCTACCCTGTTTGCCACGAACCAACCATTATTTTACAAAGGCTGTAAAATTCACTTGTTCTAAGTTTAAGACAAATACGGTAAGGAGTTAAGGTGTCCCCGAATTTTCTATGTCTACGGTGGAAGGAAATCTCTCAATCTTTTAGTACGCCCGAAAACAGCTTTAATAATCTTCACAGTAGTCTACCATTTACTTTTTTCTTTCAGTGATAGATTAACACTAGCAGCTTTGCAGCTGCCGACTTGTCCTACAGCTTGGTCAGGGTTTTCATTACCCATATTTGCTATTTGAACTGCTGCATGAAAAATGGCTTTGTGACATGTGAGCTCAGCGAAGAATCAGATCAGCCTGCGCATCCGCACAGTCTGATCAGAGTCTTCGCTGGGCGCTCTGTGGATAGGTAAGGATCAAAACCTTCTTCTGGCGGACAGTGAAAATTCTGATCTGTTCTTAGTACATGTACTCGTCGGGCAAACATGTCATAAGTTACATTTTCTCATTTTGGGGTTTGTTAGATTCTCCTATGTTGGTAAAATGTGTTCGAACAGAAAACGTTCTAACTCGAATGCATGAGCGCGCAATCTGATCTTCATCTATGTGGTTGGTATATGGTGTGGTGGAGATTTTCTCAAGGTCATTATGACACTGTGGTTTGGATTGCTCCAACCATTACTCTTGTAAGACAAGAATGTCGTCAAAGCACTCAAAGTCACAAAGGGACATTTGGCGGGTTTGTGGCCATATTTATCTGATTACCTTCTATGAGTATGGATAAATGTCTTCACTAATAATCGGATATAATTTATTAATTTGTGCACTGAATAAATCATTATTTTGTGAAAATACGTTTTTTTTTTGTTTGTTTTTTTTTTTTTGTACTAATAGCAGACATTTTTCTGTCATCATACAGCACTAAGCACCAACTGCAGACAAATAAAATCTGGAAAGAGAGCTATTTTGAGAGCAGGGAACACACCAAAGAAACAAAAATAACAAACTTGATTTTATTGATTATATTCGTGAGTAGCACTGTAATATGCAACTCTGTTTACGCCCGTTAACCCATTTACGTCGAGTGGACTCTTCTCCCACACAGCACTTATAATAGTACTAGCTGTAGATAAAAAAGGGAGTTCTTTTGGAAGCAGGGAACACACAGAAGAAACGAACATTTTATTGATTATGTTCATGAGCAGCACCGTTATATCAAATGCCATAAACCTCTTCAGCGAGCACATGACGTTGAATCAACGTCGTCTCAACGTCGATGCAACGTCATGACGTTGCATCGGCGTTGAGGCGACGTTAGATATTCGGTTTGTGGTTGAAGGGTCTCAATCGCCGGCTTGAGCTACGCTCTATTTTCAGAATTACTCAAAATGGGCCGCCGGTTGATAAAAAGGCCCTCAGCGCATATACGAACGGCGAACCCCAGACCAATTTGGCCAGCCACGCGTCGGGTCAAGATCTTCGCTATTAGTCATGTCTCTTCAAAAAGCACCCTATATTGTGTAGGCGAATAACGAAGATCCTACCTGACTGCGCGGATGGTCTGGAATTTTTCTGTTCGCATATGTTCTAATGGTCATTTTTCTCGGCTGCCAGCCGATTAATGGGCTCAATGATCACAAGGTGTATTTTCGCTTAACGCTCTACAGTAACATCTTATTTCAAAATCATGTAACGGAAAGCCCCTGATTCCATAAAAGACTGAATTAACTGAAGTTTCTATTTTATTCATACAGAACGCTGCCACCTTTTGTCGAGTCCATTGTCATTCTTGTCTTATTTTGTGGCATCGGCTCATGTTTCTTGGTTGGAGACGGGCGGCCTTTGGTAAATACAACATGTGGTCCAATGCTAGGTGTGACGAAAAGTGGCGCTCACAGTTTCCGCGGTATACCATATGCATCCCCACCAGTTGGCAAACTAAGATGGCAGCCGCCGAATAAATTAAGCCACGCCCACGGCACGTGCTGGAACGGTACGTTCTCCGCCGATACTTACGGAAGTCCATGTTATCAATATGCTACTGATACCTTATTCTACGGTAGTGAAGATTGCCTTTTCATGAACGTATACACACCAACATTGCGGACGGACGCTAACTTACCGGTAATGGTTTGGGTTCACGGTGGCGCCTACTATGCCGGCTATGGGAATGAAGATACTTACACCCCAGATGAAAAGATGGCTGCCGATACGAATGTTGTTTACGTTACCCATAACTATCGTCTGCATACGTTTGGTTTCATGGCGCTACAGATCTTGGCGGATGCTTCACCGACAAATACTTCCGGTAACTATGCCTTTATGGACACGCTTGTTGTGCTCGAGTGGGTGAGGGATAACATCAGGAACTTTGGAGGAGATCCATCACAGGTACCATTATGGGAAGGGAATGTATTTCTTTCTTTCTTTTTTGTGCTAGTCACTGTGTGGATTTTATCGATGTGTAAATGGTGGCGAATTACTCACAAACTAAATAAAGTATGACAGACTTTATGGTAACCCAGCTAGCATTCTACATAAATCTATAACGGGCCATTATCGGCCCGTCAGCTACCCTGACGGGCCGATAACGGCCCGCTATAGATTTATGTAGACTGCTTACTGGGAAATTTGTGAGCGACTTGTCGGCGTTTACACATCCACAAAATTTACACAAAATAATATATTCGTTTCTTATAATTTCAACTGTCATGTTTACGTTAAAAACGTGTTAAATAACTTATTTTAGAACACTGTGCAAAAACATAGTTTCAACCCTGCAGGTACATGATCTTCATACAACGTCGCATCAACGTTGATGCAACGTCATGACGTTGCTTCGACGTCGATACGACGTTGTTTCAACGTTGTATGCCAGCTGGGAAGATCCTGCTCAGTGGATTTTTTGAAGTATACAGGACGTTTTCAATTTGCAGGTAAATATCAACCAGTCAAATAGCACTAAATAAGGTAAATTGGAATAAAAGCAGCATACATTTCACAAATGAGTCGTATCGTATAAAACAAATTTACAGCCAGATCAATGAAATGTGGCTACTCATTAGAATCGCCTCACCGTAAGTTTTCGCGGAGAAAATGGTGTCGATATATTTGGTTGAAAACACTTCGTACCGAATTAATGTTATTCATCTGTTGTTTGCATTTGTCTGCTTCAGCTTCAGTTTTGTGTCCATTACAACTGGTGAATATATATTGGTTTCGTCTCAGCTTCCGTCTTGAACATTATCTTAACATATTACATCTATGTAGAATTTATTCTAATTAGTACTCAAAACGTATGTTTTTTGGGGTTTTTTTTGAAGAATTAAGAAAAGATAGTTATCTTGATAACCATTTTATCTGGAGCTATGTAAGTTATTCCATTTTCACCATATATAATAGGGAAATGAGAAAGATGTCTGTTATTTACTCTAGGTCTACTTTACAAGAACGAATTTGTTCTCTTTAATAGCAAAATAAGCCCTTTTTAGAAAGGCATATTGTGTAGGAAAGGAAACAGGAAGTCACAAAGTTGTCTACCTAGTAAAAATTAGCAGAAGATCTGCCAAGTCATCACGCCCCACCCGCCCCCCTCCGCCCCCACCCACCACACACTCACGCACACACTTAAAAGGCTGTTTTACAAACTGCGGGGTTTCGTGTAGTTCAGCTGCAAACGGTTAGTGCAGACCGAGATCAGATAGCCGCGTTCCGTGGCCAAAATCTATTTTGTAGGATAGAAGGGAACCTGATACCCTGCGTTGAATTTCCAACGTTTTCTGTCCAGGGAGAAAACTTTTGACTACCTTTTTGCTTTCCTACACACCAAGCCTCTTCTTTAAAAAAAAGTATCTACCGTATTAGGAAAGAATTTGCTCCCCCTCGGGAAGCAAATTCTCCCCTTTCAGAGTAGATCTCTTTACAAAAGGGAGACAAATCAATTTTGATAGGGTTGCCTCCCATGAATATATATCAGTTTAAGCATAATTGTGTTAGAACGTTCACACGCCCAGAACAGATGTGACGTGTGCATAGTCTGGTTAGGGCGTGCGCAGTTCATAGGTTTGTCATAAAATGGTACAGTTACACTGTCTTACGTAGGTCACCATTTATGGTCAAAGCGCTGGTGCCACTCACATATTGGGACTAGTGGTCTCCCCCTTGTCGAAGGGTCTTTTCCAAAAGGCTTGGATGGCGAGTGGCTCTCCACGCTACGATAAGCTTGCCAAAGACGCCTACAACGACAACTTGGTTTACCTGAATAACACCAAGTGCTCGACCTTGGACTGTCTCCTAGCGCTGACTTCACAGGAGGCGACAGAAGCCGTGCCCTGGGATGACTTCCCGAACTGGGACATGTATGATCAGTATGACATACCATACAAACTTACTAAATTTGACGGCTCTATGGCCATTGTTGACGGTAAGTTGTTTACCCTTTTTCTTTTTTTTTTTCTGGGCATATTCAGCAGTCGACATTGATGATATTTTTTTATTTCTTTTTGATCTCAGAAAATAGGCTTTGAGATTTGCATGAAATGTCAAAGACTATTTTCAAGAAAAACTAAGAAAAAAATATTTCAAAATGTCGTCTGCTGAAAAATTTACCCAGCATGTTAAAAAGGTCATATTTTTTTTTTCTAAAACTGATACATATGTGCATTTTGAAATCCTGTATCTTTTTTGCTTTGGAAATGAATACAATTTCGTGGAGGCAGTGTTTTGTCCCCTTCTGGAAAAAAGACTACTCTTAAACGAAAGAATTTGCTCCCAATGGAAGTAAATTCCTTCCTTTCAGAGTATACCACTTTTCAGAAAGGGCTTGGTGTGCAGAAAGGCAAACAGGAAGTCACAAATGTTGTCTCCCTTTTACAAAATGGCCGAAAATTTACCAAGTGTATCCATTCCCCTTATGTGAGTCGGAAACACGACTGAAACAATTGAAACATGGTGGCTTATTTCAAGAATGGGTCAGACAAATTCAATTAGAAGATGGCATCCTTTTTAGAAAAAAAATATGCAGATACAGTCGACTCTCGAATAACCGCTTATTTAGAATTGAAAATCTGGTCCCTATTTTATTATGGAAATCTAACAACAAGTAAAAAAATATTGTGGAAAAGAGGAGAAATAATTTCTCCTCTTTTCCACAATATTTTCAATATATCTCTAACTTAAAGAGTCAAATTACATATTCATTTGTGAAATGTGGCTGTTCGATTTATTTTTTTCCTCAATACTGCAAAACTGATATGTCGAGGTACGGATATCTCGAAGTACTTTAGAGAGTCCCTTGGACTCATCCTAAGAGACTGAATACACTTGGTAAGTTTTACGTCATTCTTTTTACAAGGTATCATATGAGACAGCGCATGACAAAACCAACGAAATGGCATGCCATTTTGTAGGTTTTGTCGTGCGCTGGCCCATATATCATTTGTGACTTCATGTTTGCTTTTCTGCAAATCAATGCTCTTCTGAATGAAAAGGGGTCTGCTCTAAAAAGAAAGCACCTGCTCCAACGTGCCTTTCAAAGTAGACAGAGGAGGGAGGCCAAACAATTCTGACATAACTGCATCCCTTGAAAATGTATTCAATCTCATTAGATTTTGTTTTCTACTCAGACACAACATAAATCACAAATATTACAAGGACATAAGCAAACATGTTGAGAAATTTGGAATGAAAATGCATTATTCTCCCATATTGCAACATATTTTGTCTAACAGCATGTGAGAATATCAAAACAGGAAAGGTAACTGTACTCAGAAAAGGGTCTTAGTGGCAGTCGACAGATTCTGATCAGACTGCGTAGACACACAAGTAGATCATGATTTCATAACAAACTTTTGAAACATTATGAGTAGCTGAAGCAAGTTTTTTGATAACTAAAAATATGATCTGAAAATACGACTCGTCGGCTTCAGAATATATATATATATATATATATATATATATATATATATATATATATATATATATATATATATATATATATACAGTCGACTCTCGTTATCTCGAATTCCATGGGACTCTCTGAAATACTTCGAGATATCCGTACCTCGACATGTCAGATTTGCAGAATTTAGGAAAGAATAATTCGAACAACCACATTTAACAAATATATAAGTATGCTATTGGACTCTTGAAGTTAGAGATATATTGAAAATATTGTGGAAAGGTGAGAAATTGCTCCTTAGGAGCAATTTCTCCTCTTTTCCACAATATTTTCTACCTATTGTTAGATGTTCATATTTAGGTAGGGACCAGATTTTCACTTCGAGATAAGCAGTTATTCGAGATAAGCGAGTTCGAGATAGCGAGAGTCAACTGTATATATATATATATATATATATATATATATATATATATATATATATATATATATATATATATATATAGAGAGAGAGAGAGAGAGAGAGAGAGAGAGAGAGAGAGAGAGAGAGAGAGAGAGAGAGAGAGTGCCATTCTGTTGTATTTGATAGTCCAGGGTTACAACTCATAAGTTATGCTTGCCACTTCGCAAAACAGCTCATCGTTTCTTGATTGGGTTTTAGTATGCAGTGTCCCCAAAAGTAGCCTATTCTTTCATACCAGATTAAATAAGGTCTCATTGTCCAATCTAATCTTTGCCCTATTAAGATGCACACATTTATCAATCATATCATTCAAACAACAGGTATGGAACCACTTAGCAAAGTTCCAAACTCTTTAAATGAGCGTAATCTTGTCCGCAAACTTGAATTAAGCGGAATTGAACCCCTTTCAGGGAGCCAACTCTCTCAAAATGGTTTTGTTCCCCTTTTGAAAAGTGATCTACTCCAGAGGGTGCAAATTCTTTCCTTGTTGAGTAGATCACTTTTCCTTGCGGAGTAGTCTCCTTTTCAGAAGGGGATGGGTCTGCAGGTGAAAATGGGAAGTCACAAAAGGTTTTCCCTTGTAAAACTGGCAAGAATATCTGCAGTCGCATGTCCAGTCCCTTTGAATTACAATATAGACGACAATGTACCACATAACATACGCCAGCGCATGACAAAACCAACAAAATGGCATGTGCACCCAGCGAAGACTCAGATCAGCCTGGGCATCCGCCAGTCTGATCAGAGTCTTCGCTGGTAGTTAAGGACCCAAGCTTTCTTCATGCGGATAGCGATGACTCTGATCAGACTGGGCGGATGCCTAGGCTGATCTGAGTCTTCGCTGGGCGAATATGCCATTTTGTTGGTCTTGTCATGCGCTGGTTCATTTTTGCTTTGACATATGGCAGTGACTTTGTCATCTGTTGAATTAGCACAGATACCGGTAGAGGTTTGTCTTCAATCGATCGCCAGAACAAAGATACATTCCCACTCTTTGGAAAGAATCCAGTTGAGCTCCATTTTACAAATACAATTATGTGTTCCTGTCCTCTAACTACAGACCGGTCTCTCTTTTCTGGGTAATCACTGCCGCGTATAACATATATCTAGATACAAAGTAAAATAATTGGATAAATATGTATCGGTTTAAAATGAGTGGCTTTTCTTTTCACTGGAGATTCACGCTCAATGTTTAATACAAATTAAAGACCTGGTTAGAGAATTTTTTAAACATCGCTCGCATTGTCAATTTCGAACTTCATGTGTGCCCTTTCCCAACTAGCATTCTTTATAAATCTATAGCGGGCCGTTATCGGCCCGTCAGCTACCCTGACGGGTCGATAACGGCCCGCTATAGATTTATAAAGAATGCTTACTGGGTTATTCTTTCCTTTCACTTTCTTCTTTTATTTTTTGTTAGTTTCATTTTTGTTGTTGTTGTTATTTTCTTCTTTTTAAATAGATATTGTTTATTGGTTTGCAGGATATGTTGTACCTCAAGCGCCGTTTGAAGCTTTTGCCAGCGGTTTTAAAATGGATGTTCCCTTTTTAATAGGTAAACATTCCTTTCACGGAAGACGGTTATCCCAGTAAGCATTCTTTAGAAATCAATAGCGGGCCGTTATCGGCCCGTCAGGGTAGCTGAGGGCCGATAACGGCCCGCTATAGATTTATAAAGACTGCTAGCTGCGGTGTTCCACTTGGATATATCTTAACGGATATTTCAAATCTTTGTGTTGGTTCTAAAAGGGCATAGCTTGATTGTGTTTTTTTTCACATATACAGATCAGTCTTTTATTATTCAAAATGCTTGATCGCTAAATACCGTTTGATCGCTAAATACCGTATAAAAGATGTTTTCATGCTACTGCACCTCTTTCCCTGTGATATTAATGAACGACAAAACTTTAATCTTTACAAGGTAAGAAACTGATGAAAATTAATTTAAGATTAGCAGCACGAATTCGATATTATACGGTCTGTAGCACAGATGCATTTGTCAATCCTGACTTCAGTATCGCAGTATCGAGTTGTTCCGATAGTTCTACAGTTAACACAGTTTCAAAGTTAACGCTTTCTACATGTCAGTATATCACGTAATAGTCTGCCTGTCTGTTCTGTCTGTCTGTCTCTGTGCAAGATCAGTAAATGCCTGCATATCCCTCTCTCTCTCTCTCTCTCTCTCTCTCTCTCTCTCTCTCTCTCTCTCTCTCTCTCTGGGCCAGATCATCAGCCTTATCCGTCCTTATCAAGGATTTATCTGTTCGTTGCTAAATTCTTTTCATCCCATTGTTTCTGTCGGCCAGACTGTGTGGCGGATGTGAAGTTTATTGTTGTTGTTTTTTTGAGCAAACAGTGTAGACACAGATCAGGTTATACACTGTTTGCCACTCATCCAGCAGTTTTTTATGCAGCCATGCAAATTTACATTACTGCATATGAAGAGCCTCAATGAAACCAAGACTCCGATTTTCGTCGTTTTAGTATAACAGCAATCTTATTGATATTATTCAGCCGGATCAACAGGTATAGTGAAATTCTCTTTCAAAATTTAGGACGAGTACGCAAAGGAGCAAGGGTGTCCCAATATTTAGGGTAAATATGGTAATAAACGTTTGTTTCCGTTAACCCATATAAGCCTGGCGTCCCTTTTGTGAGACATAGGCAAACAGTGCAGACCTAGATAGGCAAACAGTGCAGACCTAGATCAGACGCCGCTTTATGCGGCGTCTGATCAAGGTCTTCACTGTTTGAACACAGGAATTTCAATTACAAATAGATCAAAAATGAAAAAATACAGCTGACACCCCTTACGTGACAAATGGACTCACCCAATGTATAAGGATGGGAAAGTCCATTAGGCATAGTTGGGTTAATACGCTTTTTTTCTATTTACTTTTAAGGGTCTGCGGGGCAAGAGATGGACCAGCATGATCCCCCGTCTGGAATGACAAGCTGGTCCCAGAGAGATTATGAGAGTTTTGTTCATTCACACCTAGACACTTTTAGCAAATATATCTCCGACATGGCAATAAAAATGTATCCCGTGACACCTGAGTTATCGGCCAGATACCAGTGGGCTAGCATGGTCAGTGATATCCGGGTCAACTGTGGCAACAATCTACTTGCACTCATGGCAGCCAAGACGTTTACGTCACCCGTGTATCGCTACGTTAATACCAACCGGCCGTCTCAACCCTGGGGAGACGGTGGTGGATCGATCTACCCATTTCATACGCACGATATGTACGCTTTCTTTGGGACCAGTGATCAGTTTGTTTCTCCTCTGGGTGACTCGGATATTAAGTTCGAATATAATATGAGAAATGAGGTACTGTCGTTTGTACGTCATGGACATATGAATACGACGTCGTGGACGAGGTACCCTGGATCCACAGGGCTTATTGCTGCGAACGTCACAACGGTACCGGACTACCACGCGGATGAGTGTGAATTCCTGTTTGCGAATGGCTTCTTCCCTTACTCCTGGAGACAATAAAACTGGGAAGATCCGTATATTAACCTCTGTGTATTAAACCATAAAGCGATAATCACAACCGAAGTAGACGACATTTTGAGCTTCTTCTTTTAGTTTTCAGAGAAAATAAGGCTTGACATTTCATGTGAATTGTCTGTATAGTAGACGAGTCACATAAAATGCCAAGTCCTAATTACTATGAAAAATACTTCAAAAAAAATAGAATGTCGCCTGCTACAATTTTGCTTTCCGCTTTAAGGGTTAAAGGTTAAACGACATTTTGATTTTTTTTTTTTTTTTTTGTATTTTCAAAACAATAATACTGAAAAAGCCATATTCTAAGCTGTGTATATCAACCCTTATAGCGATAATCACAACTGCAGCAAACGATAGTTTTCATTTTTTTTTTTTTTTTTTTTTTTTTTTTTCACAGAAAATAAGTTTTGATATTTCATGTGAATCGTCTTATTTTCTCTGAAAAAAAAAAATAACAAATAAAAACATTATGTCGTTTGCTACAATTTTGCTTAGCGTTTTAAGGGTTAAATTAATCTTAGTCAATTAGTATAATGAAAGTATCCTGATCTGAATAAAAATCACGGCGGAAATTAACCCTTGTCCTGCTGAATAAATTAAAAAGCCACACCCTTTTAAAATTTTTAGCCAATTAGATTACTTGATCCAGATTGTTGATATAAATTCACATACTGAATGGCAAACAGTGCAGATCCAGATCAGTTGGCTTCTTCAGAAGCCAACTGATCTGGATCTACACCGTTTGCAAAGGCAGGGTATATCCGGATTCAGCAAGACTAGGGTTAAGAAGGCGAGGAAATATATTATTTGGACAACTATTTGGACATCAGCAGAACATAAATAATCATGCTAGATTTGCAAAAAGCTTTCAGTGTAGTTGACTATAACAAACACTTCGGGAAGCTAAATACTGTTCCAATGTATAAAACAAACAAAATTTCAAAGCTCCCTCTTTCCAAAGCGAGGTGAACTATGTATTCTGTTGCCAATTTGATAAGAAGAATCAGATGAAAAAGAAGACAGTTATTGAATGTTGTAAATTTCAAAATTAATTGCTTTCATGGGGCGTTATTCTGAATATTTAATGAGATTTTATGACGTCATAAAATACAAGTGAAGATACCCAGGAAATTTCACAATATAAACAAAGCAAAGCCTTCACAAATCCTACATATGAAATCACCGACACACAATAAAAAAGAGCCATAAAGCCTCGATTAAGTACATTTAACCTAAATAAAATGTGTGACAACACTTTCCCTCTATATTCGTGTATATATATATGTAGCGTCTTCTCTAGACATTGATTGATTTGCTCGAAAATTGTATTGTTTCCTGCCCAAAAGAAGAGTTGATATTTTGAAATGTTTAGAACCTCATTGAGTATTCAAAATGGTGGCGCCATTGATCTTCAAATGTTCTATATCATTCTTTTATCAAAAGGCATGGTTTGTCATAATCGTCCATCTCGGACTTAATTCAAAAGAGGGAGCGCGTTGCTTGGCAGCGACTGTTGCGGCCCCGAGGTCACAAAACTTTTTTTTCGTGCGCAACTCAGCTGAGCATGAAATTTGTCCTGAAATTTGTCTCAAATTACTAACAGTTGCATTTTTTTTTTCTTGCTAAACATTGCCGAGCATGAAAATTTATCTGCTAATAAATACGATTGTTGGCATTTTCATACTTATTAGCAGAGAAAAGTTTATGCTCAGCTGAGTTGGGCATGAAAAAAGTTGTATAACCTCGTGGCCTGTTTCATTCTCTCTTCCTCTCGGTATCAGACGTAGACATCAGTTTATGATTTTGACACTTCCTGAACTTCATATTTAATAAATAAATAAATAAATAAATAAATAAATAGTAATGAAGATGTCCAGAAATTGTCACAACCATATATGGAAAGCGCCAGCGAAAAAATTGTCTTCAAGCATGCGCAAAATGCACAATATCAGATTCAGCCAGCGCATGCGCAAAATCTTATCCGGGCATTTGCTCCCCTTTTATACATTATATAGTGTCCAATGATTCCGTTAGCAGACAGCGAAGGCCCTGATCAGACTGCGCGAATGCGCAGGCTGATTTGGGCCTTCGCTGTCCGCTTATGCTCGAAGACACGTTTTCGCATGGTGCCGCCCATATTATAGCCTACCAATGACACCAAGAGGAAGACAAAAATGATGACAGACAGTACGCAAGCCACAAGCCAAAGAAAGGCGAAGCAAGAAGCCCCTTCTTCCCTAACATGCATCCTCGCTCAAAACAGCTGCATATGAAGAGACTAAGGCTGGCTAATCGGAGCTGAAAATATAATCGATTATCAGTCCTGCCATTGTGGTCGATAATCGATTAGTAATCGCTGGATTTGGTCATAATTTTACCTGTCTGAGCATGACTCTTACCATATGTTATACTTTATTGCATGTATTCGGTCAGACAGGCCTGAGCAAACAGTGTAGACCCTGATGACACGTCGCAAATGCGGCTTCTCATCAGGGTCTACACTGTTTACCACCCATCCAGTTATTTTCAGACACAACAATGGGTAGTAAATTGTACGCTTGTTCAAATTTTAGATTATGTATGGTAAGGAGTTGAGGTGTCTGAATACTAAGGGTAAATACGGTAAAGTAGCAAACACAGAAATCAAATGATCGAGTATTAGCAAATCAGTAACGATAATCATTTCTGTGGAATTTATCGATCAATTAATCGTTTATCCGATTAACCGTGCCAGCCTTAGAAGAGACTTAATAAAACCAAGTCTCCAATGTTGTTCTTTTATGTGTTCTTTGTTTCCGAAGGCAACCTTCTAGATTTTGTTTTTATTTAAGTGTATTTTGCTAGTAAAAAATTCGAGTGCAAGGTTACAATATCAGAACAGAACAGAGAACAGAATTCTAAACCCTTGTCCTGCTGAACCCGGATATACCCTGCCTTTGCAAACAGTGTAGCTCCAGATCAGTTGGCTTCTGAAGAAGCCAACTGATCTGGATCTGCACTGTTTGCCATTAAGTATGTGAATTTATAGCAACAATCCGGATCAAGGTATCTGATTGGCTGAAAATTAAAAGTGAGCGTGGCATCTTAATTTATTCAGCAGGACAAGGGTTAAAAACAATGCGTTCTTGTAGTTTTCTTATACCACTCAACAAAAAGACGGGACGAAAGCTTGATGGGTCCGAGTTACCCCCCTTCTTTGGCAGAGGTATATAATGTATAATCTTTGATCGTTTCCATAATTCCGAGAATTTACCCTCCCTGAAAGATCTATTAAACAAAATGCTTAATGGAACTGAAATTTCTTTGGCTACGGGTTTCCACATTTTATTACTAATTCCATCAGGACCACAAGCTTTATTTGGGTTCAAAATTTCGATAAGTGGCTGTATTTCTGATGCAGTACATGATATATTTAACAGCTGATTTTGACACTTTAATATGGCAAGCCGTTTTACTATTTATTCTATAAATCAGATATCTGATTTAATATATCAGATATCTTATATAATATATAAGATATCTGATATATTATATTAGATATCTTATATAAATAAGATATCTTATATGTCAATTTAGATATCTTATATGCTATATAAGATATCTGATATGCTATATAAGATATCTTAATTGGCATATAAGATATCTTATATGCTATATAAGATATCTGATATGCTATATAAGATATCTTATACATAATATAAGATATCTTATTTACTAAAGAAGATATCTCATTTGTTCAATTAAATAAGATATCTCATTTAGTATATCAGATATCTTATTTAATATATCAGATATCTATATTAATATATTAGGATACCTAATATGGTAAATAAGATATCTTATATGTGGAATTAAATAAGATATCTAATATGATATATCAGATATCTGATATCGGATATAAGATATCTGATATACTAATTCAGATATCTTATATCCTATATTAGATATCTTATATCCTATATAAGATATCTGATATAATGTATAATAAATAGTAAAACGGCTTGCAAGAAAGCCATTTTACTATTTATTTTATAAATCAGATATCTGATTTAACATATCAGATATCTTATATAATATTTAAGATATCTGATATATTATATCAGATATCTTATATAAAATAGATATCTTATATGTCAATTAAGATATCTAATATGCTGTATAAGATATCTGAATTGACATATAAGATATCTAAGATGCTATATAAGATATCTGATATGCTATATAAGATATCTCATATGGGATATAAGATATCTTATTTACTGAAGAAGATACCTCATTTATTAAATCAAATAAGATATCTCATTTAGTATATCAGATATCTTATTTAGTATATTATATATCTATATTAATAAATAAGATATCTTATTCAACAAATAAGATATCATATGGTAAATTAGATATCTTATATGCGGAATTAAATAAGATATCTCATATATTATATCAGATATCTTATATAGGATATAAGATATCTAATATAGGATATAAGATATCTGAATTAGTATATCAGATATCTTATATCCTATATTAGATATCTTATATCCTATATAAGATATCTGATATAGTATATAAGATATCTATTTTGCTTAATAAATAGTAAAACGGCTTGCCATACTTTAACGCAAAAGCAGGCAAATAATAATTAGTACCATCCAGTGAAGAAACAGAGGTGAAGTACTCATTCAGGCATTCAGCCTTTTCCGTGTCTCTATAATAATAATCATTCTGATCGTTTGGTGGAAATACTTTGAGAGGGGTATTGAACTAGTACTACTATTATTCTTGACAAAATATCGAATTTGATACTCCAAAATTATCTGTTTTGTTATTACTGTAAAAACCACTGATAGAAGACACAAGGTTATTGTAGAATCTTTCTTTTGTATGCTTTTTTTTTAGGTTGTTTACTTTATTGTGAAGTTTTCTAGACTGCTCTGGTAGATGTAAACTAGTTGAATTGATTAATTTGCGTTTTAATTTATCACGCTTGGAGGTAAAATGTCGTATTTCCGAGTCATACCAGGGCTTATCATTTGGCCTCATTACCACAAGATTTGAAGTTATACATAGTTTTACCATATCAAGGAAAATGTCGGTAACTTTTCTGCAGGTGTCGTCTAACGACCCTTCGCGTAAGACAGACCAATCTTAGTTTGATAATTTCTCTTTCAAAAGCTCGAAATTGGTCTTTTTATATAGCCACACTAGCCGTGTGAAAGACCCTTGTAAATTATATTGGAAAGGAAGAATTACTTATGTCGCTTTATGATCGCTTATATCATCAGGTATACTAATAATTCCAGCATCTAAATAATGCATATCGTCAGAAATTACTATGGATCAAGGATAGCATCTTGCCTGGTAGGACTTGTAATAACATTTTGTAATTAATTTATTAACATTATATCTCTCAAATTACGATAGTTTGGATTCAACAGGTCTTCATTTAAATCCCCAACTAATACAAGATTTGGTAACTTCTAGGGCTTTCTCAATATTAGTATTAAAATTATTAAAATATGTAGCGTCCGAAGTAACAGGACTATAAATAAGCCAATCAGGTATGTATCATGTTTAACCTTAGTTTCTGTCCAAATCGATTCTTGGCAGAAAAGTTCTAGATCAGATCTACGACAATAAAAAAGGTTGGAATTAATGTACATCAATAGTCCACCTCCATAGCAGTTTCTATCTTTGCTATATGGTTCACTATAACTGTTTAGTATACAGAGCAAATCAGAAGACACGTTAAGATCTAAATGTGTTTCAGACACATCCTCACCAACAAAACGTTAATTAAGGTCGCGGGATCTTTAAGAAAACATTTAACTGCCTGTCTTGAAAATGAGCAATTTCCGCCTTTTCCAAAGTAATATTCTAAGCTAAAAATGTCAAAATCGACATAAATATAAACATGAAGATGACTTAGATCTCTTGCAGATGTGAATGCCTGATTTTGTCGATGATATGTTTGGGTGTGAGAACAGAAAGTGTCGGATATGGTATGAAAGGGTGATGAGTGTTCCTGGGTGTGTGACCACTGTGAGAAATAACACTCTTTCAACGGGGTACGAAAGGGTGATGAGTGTTCAGTCCTGGGTGTGTGACCACTGTGAGAAATAACACTCTTTCAATGTCCAATGAGATTTTATTACAACACAAAACCATATATGCTGATATGTGCTTTATGTCACAAGACGTAACCAAAGTTAAAGAAATACCGTGTATGAGACATCAGCAAGAGGGCAAATCGGAGTCGAATTCAAGCCGAAATTTAGTCCCGACCTAGCTACTCCCGGGTCAATTATTTACTAGACGGTACGATGAAATAACTTTTTTTTTTTATATACTTTTCTGGTCTGTGACATGTTTTTAATTGATAATGCATAAAATAATTCGGGTGGAACCCCCAGACTGACCATAATTTGCAAAATGTTTGACATCGTCAATACCGCAAAAGTTGGACACAAAATAGTATATAAACATATTTTATTCTTTATTGCCTTTTGTACAAATAACAGTACAAACAATGGGGTTGGACTGCAAGTTCTTCCAACATTAGTTACAGCCCTTCTCCTAGAATCAGATTATATTACAACCAGCATGGCAGATAAATTACAATTCGTTTCACTTTTTTTTAAGCATGATAAAAAAATAATAATAATAAATAAGTAAATAAATAATATAAAATAAATAAGCTGACCCCAAAATGTGCGATATAGTCGTATATTTCATATTATAACGTGAAAGGTTTTTGATAATGGCATAAAATCTTATATGCATTTTAAAGAAGAGTCTATATTCTACTTGTGTTCCATATTTCATCCCGAAAGGTGCCTGTTTAATGTTGTTATTTGCTTGTCCAAATTTACTTCCGACTTTTGGTCCCGACTTTCGACCTTTACTCTCGGGTTTTATACTCTCCCATTAATGACGTCATCAAATTATGTGCACTACACACTTCCGCGCCTTTCAAATTGTTGTCCATGCGAAAAGGCTCGAAATAATGATACCTGTGCTGTTGTGATTCTGATAAGGTGATCGGTGATTGAAATAACTTTGAGTGAAACATATTTCACAAATGACACAATTTACATGCACCTATCACTTTATTTATTCAGCGTCAAATCGAAATTCCATGCTCAAATATCCAGTTCCCCTCCCACATGAACTTTTAAAGTGTAAACTACTTTTCCTAGAACGCAAAACCCTAAAAAGTGTTTGATTCAGTCATACGTATTAAACAGTAATGTGTTGTATATGGTATGGGTTGAGGTCCCAATATTTCATTTGTCCACTTAAATCTGGACCCGTACTCGTTAAAAGACTTCAAGAAGTGCCATGGAAAGTTTTGTGGAGAAAAAATGCTTGTTTGACACCCTTTCATCTAGAGCTATATGAGCCAAGATATTTCCTCTAGCCTAGATTCATGGGTTTTGATGCACTTAAGCATTATTTGACATGTCATTAATTTCACGGACAACTCCCAATACATTTGTTTTGTGTAAGACAATCATGGACTTCCTAGTTTCGAATATCGAACGTGAAATGGGTCCCCAAATAAATTTGCCCATTTGACGTTTCGATTCCACCCGTTTCCCTTTACGCTTCTCAAAAAAGTTTTCACATTACAACTATTCCAAGTGATAGACTTTATAAACATCAGCAAACAACTTCGTTGGCAGCACAAAAATCAACAATTACAAAGTCTTAATGTTAGAAAGCTCGAAAGTTTACTTTTCAAATCTGTTTTATTTCTCTGAACACCATTTTGGTAGGAAACCAGTCCAGTTTATCTACCTTATACACTAATAATCTCCCTTATACACTAATGTAATATGAACTAAATAATGACACGAAATGTTTTTAAAGCTCGAAAGTTTACTTTTCAAATCTGTTTTATTTCTCTGAATACCATTTTGGTAGGAAACCAATCCAGTTTATCTCCCTTATACACTAATAATCTCCCTTATACACTAATGTAATATTAACTAAATAATGACACGAAATGTTTTTAATCGTGCAACAGTGGCATGGAAGTCTAAAAATAGCGCCTAAGATCATCGTTAGTAACCCAATTATAGCCTTCTCTTGTGTTCAAAAAAAAAAAAAAAAATGCGTCGTATATTTCAAGACACTTGTTGCATGTGTAGGGTTTGCAGGTGGAAGAATTCCGCCTTTAGCGGGATTTGGACTGCTAGATTCGGTTCTCCGCAGTTGGTAGTGACCTGGAATTTCTAAAAATAGTCTTCTCTTTGTGAAAAAAAAAAAAAAATGCGTCGTATATTTCAAGACACGCTGCTTGTGTAGGGTTGAGTTTTCCACAGACTCGACTGTTAATTTGTGTGAGTTTATGAGAATATAATCGTTATCAATCCTGGTATAATTAATAGATAATTGTAAGGGTAATTTGTTTTACGTCGCTAAGCAATGCAGTTTGTTGATGATGGTGTCTTAGTATTTTACGCTCCTGTTAACATTTCTATCAGTCATATCGAAGCGATGGATGTGCGATCATAAAAGGTTCTGTGCAATGGAATACTGTTTGCAGGTGGAAAGAATTCCGCCTCCAGCGGGAATCGAACTCGTGACCGCTAGATCCGTAAGTGAGCGCTAAACCTACTGAGAAACCGGTCACGGCTCTCCAGTTTGTTGAAAATTTGAAGAAATTAATATAAAGCGAAATTGACCATAACGCCTGTAGTGGTAAGAAAAGTTATATCTCCTCGCCCAGCCACCCCTCTGCCCCCCTACATTTTACATCCGATCAAGCTGAAACTTCATGTATAGTTAGACCATGATGTGGAGCAGCGCATATTGTTTCGAGGTTACAGTCCACCAAATATTAGCAGAGTTATGCCCCTTTGAAAATTTCAATAGACTTTTCGTTTCTGGCTAACTCCTACAGTTTACATCCGATCAAGCTGAAACTTGGTATATAGTTAGACCATGATGTGCCGCAGCGCATATTGTTTCGGGGTTACAGTCCACCAAATGTTTGCAGTTATGTCCCTTACAAAATTTCTGTAAACTTTTCATTTCCGGTTAACTCCTCCTACATTTTACATCCGATCAAGCTTAAACTTCATGTATAGTTAGACCATGATGTGGAGCAGTGAGGTTACAGTCCACCAAATATTAGCAGAGTTAAACCCCTTTGAAAATTTCTATTAATTCTTTGTTTCCGGCTAAATCCTCCTACAGTTTACATCCGATCAAGCTGAAACTTCATAAATACTTACATGATGATGTGGAGCAGCACATATTATTTTTAGGTTACAGTGCACCAAATATTTGCAGATTTATGCCCCTTTGAAAGTTTTTGTAAACTTTTCACAGCATATTGTTTAGAGGTAATAGTGTGCCAAAGGCTCATATAATATAGCCATGCTTCTATGGTGTGTCCTCCGTCAGAAAGCACTTCTCCCTAGAAGAAGCAAACTTCTCCCTTAATTTCTTGGCCAGCTTGGACCCTTAGGTTACAGTTCACCAAATATCAGCAGAGATTATGCCCCAATGATTTTTTTTAAATTTTTTTTTTTTTTTTTTTGTAATTCCCAGGGTTCGCACTAGAAATTTTTTTTCTTTCGCCACCATTTTCGCCAATTTGATTTTTTTTGTGCCATTTTCTTTAACTTTGAGCCAGATTTTGAGCCAAATTTTGGTCATTTTTTGCCAAAGAATTATCTTGTCAGAAAAAAAGGTGTTCATTTACTGATTCCTTTAATTGCAGCAGTAGATTCAAGAATCAGTATAGTGTGAAATGTGTGGGGAAATTAATTCTCACACTGATTTTTAAAACTTCTGCCGTAATAAATTAATTACAATGTCATGAATTAATAATAAGTCTTTGTTTTGCATATCGAATGATGAAGTCACAAAAAATAGAACACTTTACATGGAAACAAAAGTTGTGAAAAGTGTTGTATAAGCCAATAAATATAATATTATTAATGTATTATACTGTGAGAGAATAACGTGACAATATTCATTTGTACCCTGATAAATGCGGGTTAGTTTCTTCCACAGCAGGTTTTACTGTTTTAAGGGAGCTAACTGCAACTGACTTAAAAGGGAGTTAACTGCAATTGCTTTACGAATCGGGTCTATGCAAAATGGAATGGGGAACAGCATTTTTTTTTATGAATCGCGCCAATAAAAAAGAGGGGTCATGCTTATACAATAAGCGGTTAACCAGTACATTGAACACCCTTCCGTAAGAAACTTGTAACTTACATGTGTTTCATGATAAATCGCTACAATCTGTGGGGATCTAATGCGCGATCCGGACCATCGTAGAAATAATATTACTTCAAATGGGCAAATTTATTTGGGGACCCAGTTCACATTCGATACTCGAAACTAGACCATCGGAGACTAATGCGTCCGCCTCCGAGGCATTATTCGTGTTTTTTTTTTGTTTTTTTTTTTTCGGGACGACGTTCGTTGATCGCCAAATAAAATTAAGGCTCATAAGACGGTACCAAAACATGCTTAATTAAAGTCGGCACTGTGAAAGTGTACTTACCGCTTCAATAAGCTGAACCGATTAATGATAATAATTATTTCTCGTGTAATCAAATTGTTTTCCATCCTTGTGTTTGACAAAGGATTCCACGTGATTACATTCTGGGTAAATTTCCGTGACGTAGGCGATGCGACTCTGACATTAATTCCTGATTGGTAGTTTCGGCAGAGCATCATGAATATTGAGGACGAAAGGCATGGAAAGTGGGCGGTGCTACTGTCAAACTGCCCATCACGGCACATGACCTTATATCGCTTTCATCAACTTCAGATTAATTGAGTTGTTAATTGGCGAATTATACAATCAAGGATGGTGCGATAGACACGCGCGACAATTATATGGCTCAGTAGCGGGTAATTCAGGCGATGTTTTTTTCGCCACTTGTTTTCGCCAATTTATGATTTTTTGTGCCAAATTTTATTTTTCTGCGCAAATGGCGACAATGGCGATCGGTAACGCGAACCCTGAATTCCACTTACAGTTTATATCCGGAGCACTGAATTATACAGGAGCCAGTTAATGTGCTGCATCTTATTACTTGCCACGGGCGTATAATGCCCCGCTTGGCGGAGTTCTTGTTTTTTTTTTTTTTTACTATTACTTTATATCTACAATTACATATTTAGTTTTACCCCCACAGCTGGAGGTCTGGCTACCCTACAGTGCTTGACTCTTGAGCGGGAGGTCTTGGGTTCGAGTTGCACGCCGGTGAAAAGATTTTTTTGAATAAAAACCAACCATTTCGAATCAACTCACCCAGTTTCTTTTTTTTTTTTCTTTTTTTTTTATTGCCATGTAACGTTAATCAGGAGAACAAAACTGTACACAATCATATCAGATATCACTCAAATATTTCGGGCTGTAATCATTTAGCACCTCGCGACTACACTGCAGAAATTGAACCCCTCCCCCCCCCCCCCACCCACCCCACACACACACACACACACACACACACACACACACACACACACACACACACACATACCGCCCCCAGCCATGTGCATTTCTATCACATGTATGATTATTATTATTATTATTTTCGTGGTTAACCAGATACGAATATTACCAAACTGGCAAGGTACCTCATCCCCCGCCCCCGCATCCCTTCACCTCAGTGGCGCAGCTAAAGCGTTATCTTTTAGGCCGATAGAGCAAATCATTTTACGGCGTGACTTACAGGGAAGCACATGAAATAGCTAAAACATACTGTCGATATACTGTTTCACAAATAGCTTTGAGAGTTATTTTATCTGAATCAACTTTCATGCCACCGTTTGCGAAATGCGGGCAAGTACTATGGCGTGACATACGTTGCAATATTGTATCTGGTAATATATTTGTTCCATATTAAAATATGTATTCTATATTAAGATATTTATGTCCAATAAAAATATATTTATATGCAATATAGATATTTATTGGCAATAAATTTTATTTATTGGCAATAAAAATTATTTATTTGCAAAATAAATATTCATTGGCAATAAAATATATTTATTGATAATTAAATTTATTTATTGGCCATAAAATTATATTTTTTTTCAAAATAAAAATATTTGTTCTATAAGTATATTCATCGGCAACAAAATATATGTATTGGCAATAAAAATATATTGATTCAAAATATAAAATGTGTTTATAAAATTGATATTTATTTATTGAATCAATATTCTGTTGTATCACAATAAACAAAAAAATATTTATCTGCAATGTGCTAAAAAATATGTTTGGTAAAACTAGCATTGTGGAATATGACACGCTTTCGTAACAGCGAATTTCATTGGCTCTGTGAACCTAATAATGGCAGCCTCCATTGATTTCACAGAGCGCTGCCATATTGATTTGGTTCGCGGTTTATGGTCAACTCGATCCTTGGCCGTTTCGACCTTCAGTTTGCACCGTTTGATTCTTGGTCACCTCGCACCCCCGGACAAGCGCTTTTACTGACACAAGTCAACTCAGTATTTCTTTCGTGTGTTGCAGATTCCTTGTTTTGGACGTGACTTGTAGTCCTTGCGGAATAATGGTCCATATGATTTTTTTAAACCTAAAAGTATTATTTACTTGAATAAATAGTCCAGATCTTGGGGGCTGATCTTGCACCATTAGTCCATACGTGTCTAATGGTCTAATTTTTCCGTACAGATTGGGAAACTAGAGCTAAAGTTCTCATAGAAGAGTTAACAAAACTGCAACAAAGTCTCTAACATTCTAGGAAACCGGCAAACTTGGGGGCATCTAAGGACGAAAGTCTAAGGTGCGAAAATCTACACGTCCAAAACAAGGAATCTGCAACACACGAATATAGAATATAGCATGTATATAGAAATAAAACAATTTTGTGCTAGTACTCTGACCCATCAATACCGGTATTGATGGGTCCAAGGTTAGTATAAATATCAAATGTTGATTTTACACCTACCTTGTAGACCATTAGAAGTTTACATTGGCTCCTGGCATTGATTACCCTACTCGGGCTACTGTCAAAGTATGTATATTGAAATGCAAAATGACAGTTGCACACTATAAGGTCTGCGGCAAGTCCTTAGCCTAGTCTGGGCGGTTGAAAAACAAATCTAAATGAGTATTCATCCCGCAGTTTTATAACCTACTATTCTACTGGATTTTTGGGGAAACCAAAATATGTAGATAGCTTAGATTTTTTATTGAAATACCAGTCCTAGTTCAATGCTGATGTTGAATTAAAAATGTTTAGCCAATCAACATTCCTCCCAAGATATTAAACTAAACACACTGGCTGGCGTTGAACTTAAGAACTTTAGCCGATCGACATTCCTCAAAATTTAAGATACCAAATTCAGCCGACACACCTACCAAACTAAATACACCAACCGGTGTTGAACTTAGCTAATCACTATTCCTCCTAAGATACATGTACCAAAGTCAGCTGGCACACCTACCAAACTAAACACAATGGCTGGTTTTGAATTTAACACCGATCAACATTCCTCCAAAAATACCTAATTCAGCTGACACACCTACCAGACTAAACACACCGGCCGGTGTTGAACTTAACATTTTAGCCCATTACCATTCCTCCCAAGATAAACTCATCCGACATACTACTGAACTAAACACACCGACCGGTATTGAAATTAAGCCGACCAACAACCTCCCCACATTACCAAACTCAACTGAGACACATCCCAAACAAAACAAACCAACCGGTGTTGAACTTAACAATTTTAGCCATTCAACATTCCTCTCAAGATACCAAAAAATCAGTTGACAAACCTACAAAACAACACACACAAACAGTGTTGAACTTAACAACTTTAGCCAATCAGTATTTCCCCCAAAGAAATCAAACGCCAACCAAACTAAATGGACCAACCGGTGTTGAACTTGACAACTTTAGCAGATCAACATCACCCCCCCCCCCCCTCCCCCCCAAGATACCAAATTCAGCTCACACACCTGCCAAATAAATACTGCGGACGGTGTTGAATTTAACAACTTAAGCCGATCAATATTGCTCCAATTATACCAAATGCAGCCAAACTAAATAGACCAACTGGTGTTGAACTTGACAACTTTAGCAGATCAACATCGCCCCCTCCCTACCCCCCCCCCCCCCCTAAGATACCAAATTCAGCTGATACACCTTCCAAATAAATACAGCAGACAGTGTTGAATTTAACAACTTAAGCCGATCAACTATACCAAAAGCAGCGGACACACCTACCAAACACACCAGCTAGTGTTGACCTTTACAGCTTTAGTCAAATGACATCCCCTCAAGATACTAAATTCAGATACCATTAAAACACACCAACCGATGTTGAATTTAACAAATTAAGCTGATCAACATTCTTCCCAAGATACCAAACCTATCCGACATAATAACCAAACTAAACACATCAATCGGTGTTGACCTTAAAGACTTTTAAGTCGTTCGACATTCCTCCTAGTTACCAAACTCAACCTACAAACATACAAAACTTAACACACCGACAGTATTCAACTTAACAACTTTAGCCAATCGACAATTCTCCCAAGATATCAAACTAAGCTAATCAACATTAGCTTCCAAACTAAACAAACCTTCTGATGTTGAACTTAACAAATATAGCCAGAGGGAGACCCTTGTCTCCTTTCTCCCCCTTTATTGCCTATATTCCTTATCTCTTGCTCCTTTCTCAAACCCCTCTTCTCCTTTCCCCTACCCAACCACCTTTCTCCCATCCCCTCTCCTTTCTCTTATCCCTCTTTTTTTTCTTCCACCCACTTTCTACCTGCTCCCTCAACCCTGTCCATCCCAACTTCTTTAGGCTGGGTTAGTTTATTGACTACCAATTTATTGATAAAATCTATGGTAATGTAATTATGTACTGTTTTTTTTTTTTTTTTTTTTTTTAACAAAAAATAATTATCTGCCAGAAAAATAGATCGGTGCAAACAAAATTAAAAAAAAACAAAACAACTAGCCTGCACATTAATGCTATTAAATAGGCAGCTATCTGAATATGCATGAATAAAACGCTGTTTTGCCTCAAAAATGGCGCAAAGTTTAGTAAAAACAATTACATTTACATAAAAAATATTTTAGATAATGAATTTAGCAAGTGAAGGGTTTGTTTACATATATGATTCAATTACAGGTAATGCACGGCGGTCATTTGTTTTCATCGTACCTGGGACAAGTCAGAATGAGGCAACCGGAAGTGCGGTCCCGAGAATTAAAATAAATTTGCATCAACTGCCTTCATAAATATTCCAAGTGAAAGAGGACCACCATGGTGATTGTCATTTTGGTTTACACTCATATGAAATGACACATCTAATAGGCTGCTATATATATATTTTTCTTGCAAGATAGTAATTTAAGTTTTACAATAATACCGGGACCATGTTCAGGCAGCATCATTTGTTGGTTAGAACAAAATAAAATGACAAGAATCACTGTTGAATGACACCTGTATAGAGTTTATAAATCTGACCTCATTTTGCGAACTGCCGCCATTTTTATGTCTCAGTTTTAAGGGGTAGGGCAGTTGAAATGCTGCTTTCTCCAGCTTGCATGTACAAATTTGCCACGTCTTAATAAAATATATTCTAAATAGATTATTTACAGAGTTCTCACTAGGATTTTGAAAGCAGGAGTTTAAGAATCCATCTCTGGGAAAAGTTGGAGTTAAAATTGAAAAATAGGAGTTTGACCTAGAAAACTTGGGAGTTTTCGGCTAAATATGAAAATATTTAAGGACATTGTCTGGGCAACTTCATTTTTCAACATTGTTAACCTTGACCATTGAGTGTCTGGTAAGGATCCAAAAGCTTTTGGGACTTAGGAAATAGTGAAGACCCAGATCAGACTGCTCAGGAACAGTCTGTTTAAGGTCATGCACTATTTGCATCTGAAATTTTTGGATTCTACCAATATTTCATTGAATGAGAAATAGCGGAAACATTGACCAAAATTTCCAATCCAGTCCATTTTGTTTCTTCAAAGTAAAACCAGGACTTTGATGAAATAAGGTGGAACATGCTCAAAAGTTTTGACCTTCATTAAAATGAAAACAGTAAACTTTTTTTTTGTTTTTATTGATCAACTATCTCAAATTTCATTCAAACAATATATATTATATTTTAAGTATTATATTAAGCTTCTTTCAACACTACTTTAGCAATACTGTATCATGTGACATCAAGTAAATGTTAATCTCCTAAAATGTGGAACCTCAAATACCAAGGCAACACCACTATACTGGCTGAAACTATAGAAAGTGAAATATTAAGATATTCCTTGGATGGCACTGAACAATATTACATTTCCTTTATAATATAACTTATGATAGTGGCCTTCAGTTCTTTATTTCTGACGTCCTCAAGTTCACTTTCTTCTTTTTCGCATTTCACACTTACCCATTTTGCCGAGGTCGGCAACATTCTTTCGTGGAGATTGATCATGAAATATTTTCTACGGTCATTCTCTCCCTTCCGCTGATTCAAGAAGGGCAGTTGTCAGTTTCTGGCGAAAGAATGTGCACAATACTGGTTAACCGCTTAGAGGACTAAGCCTGCCCAGTAAACTTGTGGTTAGGTAAACTGACCGCGCTTGACATGACCCCATTGGGTTGACTGGGCTGTAAAACCTCAAC
The DNA here is from genome assembly GCA_964016985.1 of Anodontia alba. Taxonomy (NCBI): domain Eukaryota; kingdom Metazoa; phylum Mollusca; class Bivalvia; order Lucinida; family Lucinidae; genus Anodontia; species Anodontia alba. Next base: position 120,282,352 of record OZ024823.1, read on the forward strand.
ACAAACAAACACTTACCCGTTTTACCTAATGGAACATCCGAAAAGTCTGTGTAATTATTTCCCATGTTCATTGTAAGGAAAAAAACGTCTTATGTTTTAGTGTTCCTCGGGGATGGATAACATTTTGGAACATATTGTGATTTAAATTAGTCTGGATTAGTAAATTTCTGTCAATGGACGAACAGCTGCGAAGGTAAACATTATAGCGTTATGGAAACAAAACTCAAATATTAATTACCCGCGGAAATGCTTGGCAAACGTCGAACCCTGCAGGTTTGGGGAACCGCATGTAGCCATCGAATTGCTTTTCTTTGATTCCCTACACAACGCACAGAAAGCTCTCAAGCAGACAACGCATGAAATCACAGTCAGAGATAATCCAGAAATGACTAATGTAGTGGTCCGAATATTCCATGCTTTTATATTCCAAGTTTTTGTTAATTAATTTCTTTTGCTCAAAATCCGCGTCATCAAGGTTCTTTTAAAAACGCAAACACGTTTTACTAAATGAACGTGTGACAAACCGAAGTCAACCTTCTTCTTTAAACTAAATGTGTGCACCCTTTAATTACGACTCCAATATTTTTTTCAACAGAAAGTTAACGGATAATCACATTATATGTACATTATATGTACAAGAATCGGAAAACAAAACAATCAATTAGTGGTAATCAGTCATGTACTTGATTTAATCACAACAGACCTGCATTTTCACAAACCGTAAAATTGACCCTGTCAATCTATGCTTTCAAAGATTGTCGCAACCACCTGCGACGCTCTGATTGGTTGAGAGCGCAATAAGCACACGCCTACTACTCTCGCTTGGACAGCATGAACAACCTTGCCGCGTTGATAAGTGGTAATCCTTTGATCTGTCTGTGGTAGCTAAATGTGAGATCAACTGAACACCCGCAGCGTTGTCATCTTTGATGTAATTAAGGGAGCAGAATTTATCTACTGTTATAGGTGTGTCAGCAGAAAAAAAAGGGCGTAAATGAGAATCCTCGGAAGGAAATTTTACGCGTACAAAGACCTTATATTTATTTGAAAAGTAATATTGTGTATGCAATAGCATTTCAACCATATACACTGTATCATACTTGTGAGTATAAAATGTATCAGGTGACACTGTAACAAAGAAGCATGTTTGATCAGATGTAGCTGATGCATCTTTAAAGTTTTGAGTTTCAATTCAAAGGAAAAATGTGCTTTAAGCATTTCTTTCAAAATGTTGACCATTCAAGGTTACATGGCTTGTAATTTTCCAAGAAGATCCTAGAATTTCTACTTAAACACTTGGATGTGACTCTCTTATGTTGCTCTACCCCAATAACAATGAGGCATTACAAAAAAGTTTCTGCAAGTCCAAGAATAGGAAGAAACATGTAAGCGCGTCAAATTAGTTGTGTGTCAAAATACATGACAGGATGATGTAATCATGAGAAATGCTGAAAAGGGCAAAAATCTGTATTTTTATCATGATAAGCAGTCTGTCGGACGTCTGTTGGACATATGATTAAAATGTACTTAAAATTCTTCTTAGAAGTGCCAGACCGAAGACATTTTTGTACTGTGCACAGATATTTGTACCACTGCCCCCCCCCCCCCCCCCCCCCCCTCTCTCTCAAATCATCTAATCTACGATCCAGACATATTCTCAGTGCTTTTTGAGGCTAACGGGTATGAAATTCACTTTTTTGTAGTTCATTGTTTGTAGTTCATTGGGTATTTTGTACTATTTACAACCTGGTTTGATATTGTGAAAATTGGGATTCTATTTGTGCTTTTATTAGCAATTATTTCCTTCGCAGGGATATGAAACACCCTACCAATCCAAAATTCATTTCTTGCGTTCATACACAAGAAACAAAGTAATTTATTGGAAAAAGAAATTAATTTTATTGTTTTTATCTTTTGTGAGAAAATGTAAAAAAAAAAAAGAAATTATTTTTGTTTTTGAAAGGCTTAATTTTGCATAATTAACATACTGTCTTATGTAATTGTATTTTACAGGTGACTGCTCGCAATGCTGAATAGAAGGTAAATCTCTCCAAACAGACCGAAATGGAGATCAGTGGATACCTATTATAAGGACTAATAAAATATCCTCAGTAGAGTATGCCCTGCCACATTAGCCAAAGGATTATGGAAACGCTGTTCTATGGCAACCATTTGCTGATATTTTGGCACTTAAAATAAAAAGAAGAAAAAAAAAAAGATAAAAAAGGGGGTGGGGGGGGGGGGGTGTTTCATACCCCACCGATATTATGTTTTTATCCCAACTAAACTGGATTAAGCAGTCACATCTATTAAGCGACCATATTTCTTTATATCTGTTTAAGTCAAAAGAAGTGAAAAAGTACTTGTATTTCAAAAGCAAGTACTTGCCTTAAAAACACTTGACATTCACAGTGCTTGTTTATCACAGGTTTGACAGTAGTTTGTTTTACTTTTTAAGGAAGAAAGGGGTCCCTAGGAGAATGAGTGAAGTGAAATCTCCAGGATCCAGAAAGCTGGCCAAGTCTCCAGCACCTTCAAAGACGGCCAAATCTCCTGCCAGCGCTAAGTCTCCTGGCTCCAGGACAAAAGGTAACTTTTGCCATTCCCACATAATTCAGATAAATCCATTCAGTTCCAGGTAAATCCATTCAGGTCCAGAAAGATGTCCAACTGTGCGACTCAGTCAGAGGCATGTCCAACTGGTGATAAGGAGATTGTGGGTTCAATCCCCGCCAGGTCAGGCAAAATTCTTTGGTCGAGATTGATCATGAAATATTTCCTACAGTCGCTCTCTCCCTTTGGTTGATTCAAGCAGGGCAGTTACCAGTTTCTGGCAAAAGAATGTGCACACATACTGTTTAACAGCTTAGAGGACTAAGCCTGTCCTGAAAAAGTGCAGTTAGGTAAATTGACCAGCTCGACATGATCTTAATAGTATTGACTGGGCCGTTAAACTCCAACACAACATGTTGAAGTCTCCAGCATCTGCCAAAAGGCAAAACAAGTCAAGACCCCTGCTGGCTACAGGCAGATAGCAAATAGTAGAGACCGAAATAAGATATCGCAGAACATCGCACCTGGTCAAAGTCTGCACTGTTTGCCACTCATTAATGCAGTAAAGTAGACATTCAGCTTTTTGGACGAGTACATGTATTGCAGGGTTGTGGAATTATCAGATTTTGTTGCTTGTCCAGGGACAAGGAAATGGTCAAAATCTACTTGTCCAAACATGATTTACTTACTCGAAGTGATTTTGCCTTTTATCTTGAATATTATTTCATGTATTAGCATCATTTTTTATGATTATGAATCAGTATGATCCAACAGTTGACCTAAAAGTAAATGCAGGTCACTGTGACCTATATTTTATGGTCCGCTGATTTTATGTAATATCTTGAAGACAATTTTTAGTATGACTCAAAGTCTGGGATTATGTGACCTATATTTCATATAGCCCTGTGATTTTGTCATCTGTCTGCCACTATTTGATGCATACCGGTAAGTGTCATATTTACATATTATGACTGACTATATTCCACTTCAAAAGATGCCACTAAACAAAGCAGAAATGTTTTGATTTCACTAAACATTTGTTTGTAAAGAAAGATTTCCTTTAATATTCTCTGATGAGAAATTGTTTGAAAAAAAAAAAACAACAAAAAATAAAAAAACAAAAAACACCTAAAATATTGTCATTTCTGGGCAAATATATTGTCAAGGTAACATCCGTCAAATTCACATGGTTGAAAAATAATTGTAATATTTTCTAAAATATGACATGAAAGTAGAGGTGTCTTTTTTTCAGGCAATTTATGTTACTTTATACATCAGTTTACCAGTGCAATTTGAAATTTTAGCTGAAACATCTTTTAGAAAAAAAAGAATTAAAGTGATGGATGTTATTTTTTTCGTTTATTTGGAATAGACTGAGGACTTCAAAGTACATGTATGTCCTTAACAACAGAGGACTTATTAATGAGGAGTATTTTGTGATAATTCTCGAATAAATTTTATTATTTCTCCATAAAAACATGTTGTGGGTACTCATTAGAAGCACCTCCACAAAATGCTTCTAATGAGGAACCACAGTATGTAATTTTATGGAGAACTGGACAAAACTAACAAGTTCTGTATTTTACTCCAGGTAGCCGGCGGTGTGTCTTTTGTGAACAGAACAATGTCGATGAAGATGGCTGTGGAAAGTTGTTGACCAAGGCTGGCCTATCGGCCCACTACTTTTGCATGGTAATACACTATCTTTAGCACTCCATGTGCTGAATCAGCAGATGAAAGACCGATAGAATTTTTCTTATTTTTCCAGAAAACAGGCTTTGATATGTCATGCAATTTGCATGATATGTCAAAATCGGTTTTTTGGAAAACAATAAGGAAACAATTTCAGTTTGTCATTTTTTTTTTTGAAAATTTTACCAAGCATGCTAAGTGTTAAACTCTTGTTGAACACATCAAGAGGATTTGGTAAGACAGGATTGAGCAAATGGTGTAGATCCAGATTAAAGTATTCTGTAGAGCAGTTGGATCAGGGTCTACACTGTTTGCCATTCCTTCATATTTTTGATGACGTTTTAGATACTTCATCATGTAGTCAAGTATCAGAATATTGAGGGTAATTACATAACATAAGACACAAATGATACTCATGGGTTAAAGTGTCGTAATACCTGAACTCATCATCATCATTACATGACATAAATAATGGCTGGAAGAAGTTAGCACTTTCAGCCCAGCAGACCAAAATGGATACTTCTGCAAGCAATGTGGACCAGTGGTTCACCAAATTTTCAAAATTCTTTCAATTTAAAGTAGACCCCTTTTCAGAAGGGAGACAAAACAATTTTGAAATGAGTTGCCTCACTTAAAATTGTATCATTTTTTTCCCTTAAGTGAAGGAGTACTGTGGAGTCAGAATAGCATCGGAACTCATACTTTTGTGCTGACTGGATGCACTGAATTTTCAATAATGGCCTTTCAGAATTTGACATTGGTGCAAAAATCTGCATAGATTGAACTCGGCTATAACCAACAATATAAATGAAGATATCCAGGAAACGCGACAAACAAAACTTATAAATCTCCTTCAAAGTAATCACCAGATTGGTGCCTAATAAATGATAATTTCATAACTGTGATTCAGAAAAGTATTCTGTCTTTTATAGCTCTTCTCTAGTGGACTGAGCCAGAATGGGAAATCTGAAAAGCAGGGGATCCTGGGATTCCTATCAGAAGACATCATGAAAGAGGTCCGAAGGGGCTCCAGGCTGGTAAGACAATTTTCATGTTTATTCTATCATATTCTCAGTTGACACTGTTACAGTGCTTTTCAAAGAGGTGGAAATGAAAGACACTGACATAGCTCTTTTTTTTTTTTTTTTTTTCAACCACTCTTTCCCAATAAAAGATATATGTTGTGGGTACTCTTGAGAAATGCCTCATTAAGGCATTCTTATGAGCAGGGCTCTGGAAATTTTGAAATCTGAATCGGTCCAGCCGATGACAATGACGTCATCAATGAGCCCATTTCCAAAAAAAAAAAATATGTATATATCACCTGTCACGAAAACTAATGACAATTGGCAGTCCTAGAACTCCTTTTAAATAATACATCTCAACTCCGTTATATGACGGAAGTCCGGGTATAACGAGCATGATCAAAGCTGGCGTCATCAATAAATACAGTCAGGTATGTAAAAAGAAAGAAAAAAAAACAAAAAACGGTTTTGTTGTTATTTCCACCTCCGCAGGGTTTTCCTAAACTATTTATAAACAACTGATTCCCGTCTTGTATAAGCGCAAAGACGGCGGGAAACAGGAGAGACGGAACGAAACGACTTTCATGGACCTAATTAGGTCTAATAAAAAAGGCCTACGCCACGGGCAGTTTTGCAGTTTTCAGTGTTTCAAGATTTGATCAGACTGCTTAAATTTTAAGCACTGACCAATCTTGTCTAGCGCAAGTGGTGCATTACTTATATTTACCGTGAAATCTACCTTGAATTATACTCGCGTGTGACGGCAATCAACAACAAAAACAAAAAAAAAAAAAAAAAAGAAGCAATCAATAATACCCAGATCAGACGCCGTTGTGTGCGACATCTGATCAGGACGTACACGGTTTGGGAATTCATTTATCGAATCTGGGACCGACAAACCGTGTTGATCAAAACAAAAAAGAAGAGGAAGAAAACGGGTGCGTTCAAGCGGTGCATTCTTTTATCACTCTCAGTAAAGCGACCTTTGATCTTTTGGACACGCCGACTGCACCTGGATGTTTTGCAGTCTCAGTGTATTCACACCTGTCACACAAACGGATTAATTATCAGACTACCGTTACTGATGATTCGTGTTAATCGCTTGTTTACCGCACAAAGGTCAGTGAAGTGTTGATTTTTTGACAATGTTTGGATAGTGACGTAATTAATTTGTGCTGCGGTAGGTTGCCGTTATTCAGCTGTCTCTCCAATATACATGTCAAATGACCGTTTAGAGCCTTTTAACTACCATAATATTGCATTTAAAAGGTGCGCTGACGTTGTCAGTTTGGGAAGACTTGACCGTTTGTGATTTTTTAGACATCATTGATTCGTGAAAATTGGTTGGTTGGGGAAAAATAGGGTTCAAGGCACAAACCTGTTGGACCGATTTATTAGCGTTTTGGGGTGTTTGAAATCGGTCCAGAATTCTTAATTTCGGTCCAGACCGGCTATTTTTCCGGTTTTCCCGAGCCCTGCTTATGAGTACCCACAACATATATTTGCCGGCCTCAGTGTCTCAGTTTGATGCGTGTCCGATTGGTGATCAGGAGGATGTGGGTTCGACCCCAGCTGGGTTGGCAACATTCTATCGTGGAGAGTGATCTTGAAATACAGTTGAATCTCAATAGCTCGAACACCGATGGTTCATTCACCATGGCTAATTCGAACTCGGTTTTGAGTTCCTACGAAAATCTTCCGGTAGATCAAGAAAACAAATATTTCAGGAAGCTTTCTTATTTCAATATGAAATTGTATGTTGTTTGTACTCATTAGAATCGTGTCTTCGAGGCAATTCTGATGAATACACGCAACATACAGTTATTGTGTAGAATATCAATAGATTTCCCAGAATCAGCGATATTTGCTTCCCGATATGGCACCATGATTAACCTTCATTGGCTCGAACTACCCATGACTTGAACAGTTTTCCGTGATCACAAAGGTGTTCGAGCCTTTGAAGTTTGACTGTACTTTCTATGGTGATTCTCTCCCTTCTGCTGATTCAAGAAGGGTATTTATCAGTTTCTGGCAAAAGAATGTGCACAATACTGGTTAACCGCTTAGAGGACTAAGCCTGCCTAGGAAAAGTGTGGTTAGGGTAACTGACCGCGCTCGACATGACCCATTGAGTTGACTGGGCCATAAAACCTCAGCACAAACAATCAAACAACATACATTTACATGGTGAAGGCAACATAATATTTATCTGGATATGCCTCTTATCCAGTTCCTAGTGAATGAATGCACAAATACTGGTTAATGGTGAAGCCTGTCCAGGAAAAACATGGTCGGGTAAACTGACAAACTTGACATGATATTTTTAATAGTGTTGACTGGGCTGTTAAACTTCAAACCAAAACGCTTCTTATGTGGAGCTATGCATTGAGAGTGCATACATTTAACCCTTAAAGCGCCAAGAAAACTGCATCTGAAAATGTCGTCTTTTTATGTCGTCTGCTGAATATTCTTGCAAACTTCTCAAAGCTGTTTTTTTTTGCATACCGGCAAACTGCTTCTTTAGGAGCAGTCTGATCTGGGTCCATACTGTTTGCAGAAATGACTTTTAAAATCACAAGCAGGAGACAAAGCAGATGGCAATAGTTATGATTGGCGCTTTAAGGGTTAACACTCTGCATGCTCCAGGTAAAATTTCAGCAGACAGCATTTTGAAATATTTTTTCTTATTTTTCCTAGAATAAAGGATCTGACACTTCATGCAAATTGTCTCCTTAGGAGACAATTTGCATGAAGTCTCAGATCCTATTTTCTAGTACTAAGGAGAAAATTTACATATAGTGTCAGATCCTATTTTTAAGAAAAATAAGATAAATATCACCAATTTATCATCTGCCCATGGCGTGGTAAGTGTTAATGAATTATCCAGGAGAAATCCGAGTCTGTGAAATGTTTGGAAGAGATAGTCTTGCTGATCTGACCTTTTCCTGTCTATGATCTGAGAGGGAATACAAGAATATTCATGAGCCACTGTCTTTGGGGCATCATAACAGTCAGGTCAGAGTCCTTGCTGTGTGCTTTCAATATTATTTACATATAGTACTTCAAATGTAACAATGAAAAACAAAGTCTTTGATCAGGCAATATGGCTTTGCTTGCAGACGTGGATCTTTATTGTTTGCATATGCCCCCAAAGATACCTTTTCTCACTTCTTAAATTCCATAAAACTATTTACGGATAAAATTGAGTCCTCTCTGTTTCACATTCGTGTCCCATACCATTCATTTATCAGCAGATCCATCCACATCAGACTCTACCAACCAGATAAATATTTTCGCAGTCAGTACTGTTTTGATCAAAATTGAAGTTATTCAGTTCCTAGATTTTGTCATCATTTATGGTCATTTTTCAATATAAGCTATACATTTTTGGGATCCATCTTTGTACCGTGTTATATTCGAAATCGTGTTATAACAAACAGTGTTATAAAGAGGTTGTAGTGTATGTAGTAAGACCCATGTATACAGGTTTTATTTTTGCCCATTAAACCCATATTGCAGAGATGTAGTTACTGCAAGAAGATTGGAGCAACAATAGGATGTGTGGTTAGAAACTGCAAGAAGATGTTCCATCTTGGATGTGGACGACAGAATGGAACACTTCACCAGTTCTTTGATACTTTCAGGTACATTTACACTATTACTGTAATTGGGCCAAATAAAATGTATGTAAAGGGTAACCTGAGGCTTTCCAGCATTCCTAAAATTACTGAAGACTCCTAATTTTAAGGACTCTCTAAAATTTCAAAACAAATGTTCATAAAGAGTTATCATTCGGCATTACGATAGTGGCAGGGTATTATTGTTTCACGTTTTTATTTGTTGTGGGTACTCATAAGAAGAATCGCTATAAGGTGCTTTTAATGTGTATCTACAACATATATTTTCATGAAGAAATAAGAACACTACCAATATATTTTTAGGTTGAAAAGAGACATTTTTGGCTGAAAGAAAGCTGCTTATTATGACCTATTGTTAATACCTAGCACTCCTACCTTCGATTATCTTCCTTGGCAGATTACGCATAGCTTGTAGGTATATATTCAATCTCTGATAACTGCGTCAGAGAGTCGACTCTTTGGCTTAGTGGTTAGAGCATTGGATTTTTATCAGGGAGGCCCAGGTTTGATTCCCACTACAGGCGGGAAATGTTTTCAGCTATGCTTCATACCTTTGTTACGACTTCCATGTTGTAAGACTATGAAGCTAATAGTCTTCACCTACATTTGGTTACCATTTTTATCCAAAGTGTTTCAAGACCTCCTTACCATATATGCCCTAAAATTTGAACATGAAATATTGCTGGATAATGGCAAACACTGCAGATGCAGATCAGATGCTGCAGAATGCAGCATCTGATCTGGGTCTACACTGTTTGCTCAGGCCTGCCAATCCAGATACCACAGCTCTAGATAAGAGGGGATACCTGGTAAATATTTTTCTTATTTCTCCACAAAAACACATCTTGTGTGTACTCCTTAGAAGCATGTTGACCAAACTCTTCTGATAAGTACCACAACATAATTATGTTCTTGTGTAGATTTAAGAAAAATGTCAACAGGTCTTGGTTGAAAATAAATATGATATAATTCAATATTCCAGCTCCTTCTGCCCAGTTCACAGACCCCAGCAGGATGTTCCCAGTATTGTAGACCCGTCACATATATGTTCCATTTGTATGACACCGGTGGAATGTAAACCAGCAATGGACACCCTGAGAGCTCCATGCTGTAGGAAAGCTTGGTATCACAGAGACTGTATGCAGGTAAATAATACATGTCAGAGTTACAGTTTAACCCTTGTCATGCTGAACCCTGATATACAATGCCTTTGCAAACAGTGTAGATCCAGATTAGTTGGCTTCTGAAGAAGCCAACTGATCTGGATCTGCATAGTTTGCCATTAAGTATGTGAATTTATTGCAACAATCCAGATTAAGCAATCTGATTTGCTGAAAAATAGAAATGGGCGTGGCATCTTAATTTATTCAGCATGACAGGAGATAAGAAATGGACTCTTATTGCATTTGCGGGCAATGAAGGACCAGATCTGACAGCACAGTCTGAGTCGGCCTTGATGGTCCAATTGGATGCGTGTTTAACTGGTGATCAGGTCCCCGGTTCGATCCCACAACATATGTTTTCGTCAAGAAATAAGAAAGATATCAGCATTTTTTGGGATGAAAAAAAGCGCCTTATCTGTTGCTATGTAAACTGACCAGCTCAACATGCCCTTAATAGTGTTGACTTGACTGTTGAACTCCAAAAAACAGAACCTTCATTGCCCACTTACATCTAATCATTGGATACTTTAGAATATATTAAGTAACTGAGAATGATTCCATGAAAACATGTTTGACCTTGTTGGTTATCATTAGAAGCTCCTCAGCAAGGCATATCTAATGGATACTACAACCTACAGTTTCATGGCAAAATGAGAAGGGGGGGAAAAAAAACTAGATACTCCTCTTATCTGGAGCTACTGCAATTTGGGCAGATTCTGCAAGTGACATATTGATGATACTTTTCTTATGGGCACAGTGGCTCGGTAGAGTGTCCACTTTTCGGCCGGGAGGTTGCGGGTTCTATCCCTGGCCGAGTCATATCAAACACTTTAAAAATGGTATTGGCTGCTTTTTTTAGCTTGGTACTCAGCATTAAGAAAGTTGAGCTAGGAATCAGAACTGGTCAGCTCAGTGTCAGTTTAATGTGACTGGATGGAATATCATGTCAAGTGTCTGGGGTGTGATATTTTAGTGAGGCAGCACTCTAAAAGTGAGCATTGAGCTCCCTGCCACATCCAGACGGCGTCGCGATATGACTGAAAGATTGTTCAAAGTGAAGTAAAGCCTGAATAAAACAAACAAAGATGATACTTTTCTTATTTTTCCCAGAATATAGGTTTGATATTTCATGGAAATTGTCTCAGATTTGTCAGAAGTATTTCACACTTTGTAACAGAAAGTGTCCTTGGATTCTCCTTTTTACCAACTTGACCTATGAAAACAGTCCTGCTCTGAAATGTCAACAAGAAGACCTGTGTGGCTTGGATCTCGTAAATCAGATCCGACTGTTCATTTATGGTACATTAGGAAAACACGCCTATTCAAATATGTAGAAAATTTCACCTCCAAAAAACTGAAAATTTTTAGATAAAAATTCTGATATTTTTCAAATTTCTGCTCAAAACATAGATTGTGGGTACTCGTTAGAACCGCCTCAGCGAGGCAGTTCTAACAAGTACCCACAATCTATGTTTTTGAGCAGAAGTAAGAAAAATAATGTATACCCCTGGCCCTGGAAACCCCAGTTTTACTATATAAAGGTGGGGTTTAAGGGGTTCAAATTTATATAGGCATGTTTTTGTGATGAATGTCCTAAAATTTCAAACTCTCTTTATTCCATACTATTTTAGCCTAAAGTTCGATTTTTATGCAGTTGTTTCTTAAAATACATCGTGGAATAACAAAAATGTGTAGACCCTGATCAGACTGCTCCTTCAGGAGCAGTCTGATTTGGGTCTGCACTGTTTGTGTTTGTCATTTTATCAGCATATTTGATGAACGAAATTTTAAGACATTTACCTTATTTTACTGTTGTTCATTACAGAGCTATGCAAAGTCTGCTGGTCTGTATTTCTTCAAGTGTCCACTGTGTAACAACAAGGATGAGTTCCAAGAAGAGATGCTGACTTTTGGAATATATATCCCGGATCAGTAAGTAGCACTGAAAAATCTGTTCTGGCTGAAAGGAAATTAGCAGTCTTATCTCAAGAGGCACTTTTTTCAGTCAAAAAGGATTTATAACGAGCTTAAGCGACCGGCTTTGTGGCGAAGCTTAAGCTTGTACTATAGGTATCGTGAATCTCTCACATATTATGCAGAAGAATTTGCATGTGGCGGCTGACTGGTTTCCCAAGTCTACAGCGTAGTGTATCGGCTTAATGTTGAACCCGAAAACCAATGCTAATATATGTCCATTGCCACCTTGGTTTCGGGAAAAATATGATGGTCAGGTACGCTCCGCTGCAAACATGGAAAGCCAGTCAGCCGCAGCAAGCGATCTCATTGGCTGTAATGAATCGTATAGCCAATGAAATATAAGGATACATTTTTTACGACATTGACACGGATAAATGTGTGACTGATCTGCGTTTTAGCCGCATGTGAATTCTCTAGCATTAAACATCATTTTCGCGTATTTAAGTGTAAATACTGAATACTGTTTTGCCGTAAAAAATGGATTACATTCCTACAGCACTTAACAGAAATATTATGCATGGAGAAGAATTTATTGCTCACAACATGATAAAGGTAGGATATGCGGTGATTTCAGTTGACTGGTGATCAGCTGACCGTTTGCGGTACAGCTAAAAGGAGACATCAAGTTGTTGTGGTTATTTTTGGACGAACTCAGCCTATAAAAATAAATTTTTGGGGTACATGCATTTTTACTATAAGACTAAATATTTATTTATACACTTGTAACAGGTAAAAATTTTTTTTTTTTTTTTTTTTTTTTGACGAACTCAGCCTATAAAAATGAATTTTCGGGGTACATGCATTTTTACTATAGGACTAAATATTTATTTATACACTTGTAACAGGTAAAAAAAAAAAAAATTATGCCACGACCGGGAGTTGAACCCGGGACGTCCGCGTGACAGGCGGCCACTCTACCATGTTGCTATAAAGTCCGCCTTGTACCACAAAGCAGTACAAGAGTATCATATACCTATACCCGGTGACACACTAATGTACAAAATTTTCAATGTTGTGCACTTTGCCTCGGACCTACGTTTAAACAGGTTTTGTCTGGTCCGCAACTTTGCATACATGATGAAAAAAAAAGTGCATAAAATGCTTAAGCTCGTTTTTATAGGTAACACCTATTTATTTCATATTATTTGTCTTATTTTCTCCAACAAAAAAAATCATTAGAATCTCGTCTGTGAGGTACCTTAAATGAATACCCACAAACAGTATATTTTTGTGGAAAAATAAAAATATTGTCCTGATACCTTACTTTATATCTACAGATATGCAGGCCTCCTGGGAGAATCTTTAAAACTTTAAAACTTTGAATTTGCTTGAAATCTTTAAAAAACATTCAATTTGGCGTAAAAACTTATAACAGTCTGCATTTTAATTAGATAACCAGTGTTCGCCGAATCCGGCGTATTTTTTTGCCTATTTTTGCTTTTGTACGCGTAAAATTTCCTTCTGAGGATTCTCATTTACGCTCTATTGCCACCGGACGTCCAAACTGAACTTCAAAGACGTACCGGGGACTTCCGAAATTTCTTTAGTCTGTCGAAACCTTTTGATGGCTGCGTGATCACTGTGTGTATTTGTCACGCGTGCTGAGTTGATTAATTGATGTTTGTATAATTAAACTTCCTTCTGCGACACCCGAAAATATTCGGTGAAATTATATGAAGTCATTATTATTTTTAAATATTCACGTCTTAAAATCTTAAATTATTATTTTGCTAAGAACGTGTGTCGTCTGAAAACACCTCAACACTTCCGGGAGATACCGAGTGAAATTAAATAAATAAATAACAATTATGCACAGAACGCAAATTTAAATCTATTTGAATTTAGAAGCTTATGTTTGTCATGACAACAAAAGCAATTTTTCAAATGAGAAGAAAAATTTTTTGTCAAAATTTTCGGAAAACCCGTTTCTAAATTCGTAGCCTTGTTCCGGCTGCGCTGTTTACCAGCGCGGAAAAGACGCAAAGTAAGTCTAAATATAGGTGAATTGCGATGGTTTTGCTTGCTATTCTCCGCGATCGAACGTATTGCTTTTGGTAACTCATCGAGAGCTGCCTTTTATTTGTTTTTTGTTGCACGAGTCGGCGCCGTTTTCCTGCAATTTTTGTGAAGTAAGCAACTCGCTCGCTCGTGTTGATCAGTTTCAATCCGAGCAAATATTTCATTAAATACATTTCTGCAAAATAATTTCAGCATAGTTTGTTTTTAAAAAAAAATGTTTTGGGTGTTTTCTCTCATGTATTTTCTTTTCTTTTTTTCTTTCTCTGGGCTTTGAAACGAACGCGAAGTTGGACCAATGAGGTCTGACATACAAGTACAGGCTTTCCAAAAAGATGCGATCGAATTTTAATAAGCGATAAGGATATGTTTAAAACACATCTAAGAGAAGTGTATATCATGATGGTTCTGTGTGACACTGAATTAAGAACCTCTGTTCTACTAAAGAAAGGGCAGACCGCCGCAGCAGGGAAAAAAGTGGGACTTCCTAGATTTTCCTGTGGGACTTCCAAATTTGAGGGGTAGGAAGTCTGGGACTTACTGAGTCTGGAAGTTAATGGAAGTCCTGTCACTATTTCCTAAGCCCCAAAAGCTTTTGGATCCTTACCTGACACTCAGTGGTCAAGGTTAACTATGTTGAAAAATGAAGTTGTCCAGACAATGTCCTTAAATATTAAGTTTTCATATTTAGCCGAAAACTCCCAAGTTTTCTAGGTCAAACTCCTAGTTTTCAATTTTAACTCCAACTTTTCTCAGAGATGGATTCTTAAACTCCTGCTTTCAAAATCCTAGTAAGAACTCTGATAACCTTTATATTTGGAAAATTATTTGTGGTGTTTCAAATGGAAAAGTGGATTGTAAACTTTGCTAATCATAAGACAAGTAATATTTTAACCACATTGTTGAATTCACAAAATACCCTACCCAGTAGCCAGGCCAGAGATGGGACAAACTGTCATACAACCAAGCTAGAGCTACCGTATACTACTACCCTGTAGTCTAGGTAACATTTTGAAACCTTGTTATGAACCGAAAACTATTAGTTTTCGTGCAGAAATGATAAAGATATTCATTTTTAAACCCCGCCACACAATAGTGGCGGGGCATTATGGTTTCACGTTGGTTGTCCTTGGGTCTGTCTGACTGTCTGTCTGTCACACATCCATCTGTATTTTTATTTCCGGTTGATAACTCGAGTGAATGTCAATGGATTTTCACCAAATTTGGTATGTGCAATGATATTGTGGAGATATGATTTGGGATTGCTAATGGGTAACAGGGTTGCCACAGTCAGGGAAAAAAGTCTGGAAAATGAAATTTTTTCCAGGTCAGGGAAAAGTCAAGGAATTTTGGTTTGTCAGGGAAATTCGAAAAAACTTACAAAAGTCAGGGAAAAGTCAGGGAATTCCAAATTTTCTGAAAACTGAGATGGCTATGGCAGTCTCTTTAATTTTTAGAAACATAAATTTACAGAATTGGCCTCATTCTTTTTTTAAATGATTGTTTTATTCTCTGAAAGTAAGTGCTTTGTTGGAAAAGTGGCTGAGGACAGCTGTAATAGGGGAGCTGTTAGGCCGTCGAAAATGTCTGGAAAATGGTTAAAAGTCAGGAAAAAGTCAGGGAATTTTGAAATAGAAAATGAGTGGCAACCCTGGGCAATTGGCAACCCTGGGCAAATTTCGTAAATTTTTGACAGTTATCTGACCGCGACACGTCTGATTTTTGGTTTCAAGACGATAATTGATTAAATATCAATGGATTTTCACCAAACTATCAGCATTGATTTTGTAGAGTTCTGGTTTGGGATTGCTAATGGGCAAATTTCGTCATTTTTAGCTCACCTGAGCATGAAGTGCTCATGGTGAGCTATTGTGGTCAGTCAATGTCCGTCATTCGTCGTGCATCGTCAGTCGTGCGGCGTCAACAATTGCTTTAAAAGCCTACTCCTCCTACACCCCTGGGCCAATTGACTTGATACTTGGTAGGAAGCATCGGGGTGACTTGTAGATAAAAAATAGCTAAAATCATTCCGATCGGAAATCCAAGATGGCCGCCATCTTGAAAATCTATTTTTCGCTTCTTCTCCTGAACCGAAAGGCCAGTTGACTCCAAACTTGCTAGGAAGCATCAGGGTGACTTGTAGATCAAAAATAGCTAAAATCGTGCCGATCGGAAATCCAAGATGGCTGCCATCTTGAAAATCTATTTTTCGCTTCTTCTCCTGAACCGAAAGGCCAATTGACTCCAAACTTGCTAGGAAGCATCAGGGTGACTTGTAGATCAAAAGTAGCTAAAATCATTCCGATCGGAAATCCAAGATGGCCACCATGGCGGACATCTTGAAAATCTATTTTTTGCCTCTTCTCCTGAACCGAAAGGCCAATTGACTCCAAACTTGCTAGGAAGCATCAGGATGACTTGTAGATCAAAAATAGCTAAAATCGTGCAGATCGGAAATCCAAGATGGCCGCCATCTTGAAAATCTATTTTAACTTCATAATACATTAACCTATAGATAATGTGCTATTCTCTTCTGTTTTTCACACCTTCCACAGAAAAAACGACCTTTCAGTCGTTAATTAAAGTCTTAAACCAGAAGGTCCCTTAGGCAGTTACCTGTGTGACGTAACTCTTCCCGCTCAATTGACCACGTGTCAGTTTCTTTTCTGTGGACAAAGAAATTCAACAAGGATTATTTACCTGTGATAGAAATTTGGATTATTTCTTTCCTCACGGATAAATTTCTGTATCCTTGTGTTTCTTTTGTTTATTTATCACTCCTTTCACTTTCTGTGTTATTATTTAAAATTTTCAATTTTCTACTTTCTATTAATTTTTCATTCTTAAGGTATCGGAAATTTACACCAACCAGAGAAATAAATTAACAGTTTTATTTATTTATTCGCTACCTCTCTAGATTACTACGATTTAAAATTCTAGTTGAGGTACATATTTTCCTTTTGCCTTTTCTACATGGAAAATAGTTGATCCGATAAGCTATTATTCTATTTTATACTATCTTTTGATTGATTATATAAGAGTCTAGGTCAGTCGTGCTCTGTCTAAACTCTGCTATAAAATAATAAATAAGAAGAAAATCTTATATTTAGGCATAGATATAATTCGATAGGTTCTTTACTTTGCCTGTTTTATTTTTTCTTCTGGATCATTTAAGACTACGATAGCAATATACCAGATATTTTGCCTCAGTAAGAATCTATTACGCCGAAGATTCTTCATATTGGAATAATAATTTTATTATGATTATAATTTCTAGACCCAATTGATCCTCGTATATTATAGGTCTACTTTATCTTATTGAGGAATAGTTTTGCTTCGACTAGCTCTATACCTCTAATATTTTATTTGTAACTAGAGTCCATGTCAATCAAAATTTTCTTGCACTTTGGTATTGACAATGGATACATATTTAGTAAAGGCATTAATTATTCAGTACGTCACAGATTATTATTGCCTAAATTAGATATTATATACAATACTTTCCTTTTGATATTTTTTTTTATTGACTTTGTAACTATTCAGAAACTGCCAAAGTCAATCATTTCCTTCCTCTAAACTTACCGAAGCTCTAGATTCTGTTGATATATATTTTTGATATATGCTTAGAGGTTAATTAACGAGAGTTTACCTCATAATAGCAGATATTATTATATTCATATTAATCAATCTATAGTCTAGGCTTAGACAAAAGGGAAAACATCCTTAATTACGAGGCGGTAAAGAAATAAGACACACTTAATTATCTCTTTACCCCTTCTTTCTGTTTACATTCGTTAAAGGGATCATAGTAATTCTCGCTAAGAGTTCAAGTTCAGTTTGCGAATAATGCAAAGATTAATATCTTGATTTCCAGTCCGCATCAAAAATGGTCTATATATATATAGATAAATATCTTTTCCGAAACTGGATATTTATTTATTTTTCCACACAATAAGTCATTTCAAGACGTTTCGATGATTTTGAAATGCACTGCTTCAATTTATAATATAGAATATGTTTATATTAACTTCACAACTTAGTAAGCACCTACGTTCCTGGTCAGCTCTTACTTTTGTGATACGTTTTTGAACATACTGAAAGTTTCTCCGATTACACATTCGGTAAATAAACTTTCGAGTAGTATTTATGCTTTTAAACATTCAGATTATTTGATAATAGTTGGAGATAATATATTATACCGATATTTATATATCTATCTTCATTATTTATCTTTCTCATCTTACTTTTAAGTTAGATTGACCTTCTCGCTACGTTCCAGGTTTAAATCTAGCTAACATTGTGGACCAGTCACTTGTTTATTTCCTAAACAATATTTTAACATTTTTCTCAGTATTCAGAGCATAACGACTTCATGAATACTTGGAAATAATTCAAATCTACGCTTGTTAAACTAAGCCTAAAACAAGCCCTAGTTTTTTAGAATGGATATTATCCTTCGATTCAGTTCATGGAGATACATCCTTTTAGATCCCATTATCTCTATTTCAATCATACAAAATTCTAATGACTAAGTACTCTTTTTCTACGTACGAATACAGAATATCGAGTCACTGTTGCTGCATATTGGTTAAAGATTAAACAAATTTTATCTTAAACCTATATGACGTTAAATTAATTATTATCTCTTTCATATACATGTTTTTACCCTTCCGTCAGGGATCGTGGTAATAATATTATTTTATTACTCTCTATGGTTTACGCATAGATCTCGAGAGTATATATATATATATGTATATATATTTTCTTCCTGAATTCATTTGCGAGTATGTAATTTGATATTTCAGGAATTACCAATTATGCAGACATAGATTTTATTCTATTAATATTCAATTCTAAAGATTTGATTGAATATTTATCTATAAAATTTCTGGGCAGTGATTTTATAGCGAGTTATATGTTTAATAATTCCTTGCTTAATAAATAGTTACGCTTAACCTTTTATTTATAGCAGGAATTTTGTTCCGTAGTATAATTTTAATTTAGTATTCATATATTTCTTACTATTCTTAAATATGCGTATAGAATAGTAATACTATCTCTTAACTTATAAATTATGTGTTTTTTGAGATTATTAATCAGTATTATTGTATAATCTTTCTTCAGAGATTATCACACTATTACTTTTTCTTTGAGTCCTTCTCTTTTTATGAACATTTTGATTCGTCATTTCAAAGTGGATATTTTAACATTTCTTGATTTCCATGATTATTTACTCGGGAGTACTTTTCATGGCATTCTTCTGGTATAGAAAGATTCTATCCAGCTTATTTATTATTGCTTAATCTTATCAATACGGTAAGATTTAGCCAAACTATGACCGTCTTACAGTTAGCTGCGATCAACCTTATTCTTATCCCTCTTATTCTCTGTCAAACTCTTAAGTTATGATGTTGAAAGTTTCTTCTTTATTATTTTGTCAGGACATCAAACGCTTTTATATGTCTATGACAAAACTAATTATCAATGGTTTAGGTTGTTTTTTCTTCCCAGCAGTTTTATGCAAACTCTGTATTATTTTATTGCTTGACTAAAAATTCGTAATACAATTAGTCTAGCAATAGTTTTAACCATTATGTTTGTCTATACCTTTTTCTTCTGATGGATAACTTAGTTATAGTTAAGTTAACTCCATCTACTTTTATTATCTCCCCTTCTTTAATTTGATCAAAGGGAAATAATTATACATGTACATTATGGTTATTTTAAGTCTGTGTCTGTTCATCGGAAACTGTCCTGTCGCTCCAATTAACAGAATCTAATTAGTTTATAATTCTAATAGCTTAGACTATTACAATTACATAGCTTCACATATCTAGAATTTTATCCAAAATATCTACATATGTCAGTTATCTACAGGAAACTCCACCGAGTAGACTTTTCCTTATTTATTCAAGACCCTACATAGACTACTTACAGTGTATGGTCTTGGCTTATTGTTTTACAAATTTTGTTTTGAAAATATTTCTATATTCCTAGCTTACTTTGCGATGGAATATTTATGTTATGTCTCAATGACTCCTTTTTCTTTTTGAAGCCAATTGTTGTTTCCCAAAAAGAAAAAAAGTGGGGGGTGGGGGGGGGGGGGCAATGTTAGGTCTCTGAGACTTAAGAACTGGCTTCCTCTAGAGGCTACTATTATATATAAGGTTGTTAGATCATAACACCTTAAAGATATGCTATTTTGTGAATCTAGATCATTCTTTCTATTAAATATAGAATTAGAATGTATCTGATTCCTTAGAGTTTCCTGAGTCTTAACCAGAAGTGGTGAGATATTATTGGTGTTAGTATTAGGAGAGCACCTCCCTCCTATTCTGCAAATTCTAGCACATTATCTATAGGTTAATGTATTATGAAGTTAAAATGAAGTTTTTTAAAAGTAAAACATATTTTAACGAGTAATACTTAACCTATAGATAATCAATTATCTCCCTCCGTCCACCCTCGCTTATCTCTCCTAATTGTGTCTATTGTTTTACACATAAAAGAAACTGACACGTGGTCAATTGAGCGGGAAGAGTTACGTCACACAGGTAACTGCCTAAGGGACCTTCTGGTTTAAGACTTTAATTAACGACTGAAAGGTCGTTTTTTCTGTGGAAGGTGTGAAAAACAGAAGAGAATAGCACATTATCTATAGGTTAAGTATTACTCGTTAAAATATGTTTTACTTTTAAAAAACTTCATTTTTCGCTTCTACTCCTAAACCCAAAAGCCAATTGACTTTAAACTTGGTAGGAGACATTGGGGTGACTTATAGATCAAAAATAGCTAAAATAGATCAAAAATAGCTAAAATCATGCCTATCGGAAATCCAAGATGGCCGCCATGGCAGCCATCTTGAAAATCTAATATTCACTTCTCCTGAACCGAAAGGCCAGTTGACTCCAAACTTGGTAGGAAGCATCGGGGTGACTTGTAGATAAAAAATAGCTAAAATCATGCCGATCGTAAAACCAGGACGGGCGCCATGGCAGCCATCTTGAAAATCTATTTTTCGCTTCTTCTGAACCGAAAGGCCAGTTGACTCGAAACTTGGTAGGAAGTATTTGGGTGACTTGTAGATCAAAAACAGCTAAAATCATGCCGATCGTAAATCCAAGATGGCTGCCATGGCAGCTATCTTGAAAATCTATTTTTCGCTTCTTCTCCTAAACCCAAAAGTCACTTCTCGAAACTTAGTAGGAAGCATCAGGGTGACTTGTAGATCAAATATAGCTAAAATAGTTCTGATCAGAAATCCCAGATGGCCACCATGGCCGCCATCTTGAAAATCTATATTTAGCTTCTTCTCCTGCACCGAAAGGCCAATTGACTCCAAACTTTGTAGGAGACATTGGGGTGACTTGTAGATCAAAAATAGCTAAAATCGTGCCAATCGGATATCCAAGATGGCCGCCATGGCAGCCATCTTGAAAATCTATTTTTCGCCTCTTCTCCTGAACTGAAAGGCCAGTTGACTCGAAACTTGGTAGGAAGCATTGGGGTGACTCATAGATCAAAAATAGCTAAAATCGTGCCGATCGTAAATCCAAGCTGGCTGCCATTTAGAGTTTGTTCAAATGATCACACTCAATGTACTGGCATGCCATATATCTTCTTCTTCAAAATAAAGAACTGCTTAAATGATGATCTTTTCATTAGTTGCGATGACAGAATTGGAAAAATGTTGCATAACATCTGCATATCTGCCATGGCTATGTCACTCAGGTGAGCGACCCGAGGCCCGTGGGCCTCTTGTTTAGTTATCTGCCCATGACACATTCATATTTTCATTTCAGGATGATAAGTTGAGTAAATATCAACAGATTTTCACCAAATTTGGTATGTGCATTGATGTTGTGGAAATCTGGTTTGGGATTGTTAATGGGGAAATTTTCGTCAATTTTTGACAGTCATATGCCCGCGACACATCCATATTTTAGTTTCAGTACAATAACTTGAGTAAATCTCATTGGATTTTCACCAACTTTGACATGTGCATTGATATTGTTGAGATCTGGTTTGGGATTGCTAATGGGTATATTTCGTTGATTTTTTTTTTTTACATTTATCTCCCCATGACATGATAATTGCGGGGTATTATCATTTCACATTTTTATTTATTATTTTATTTATTTTTTTTTTCCATTTAAAAAAGTTTTTTGTAACTATGGCTAACATCAGTTATTTATATAAAACTGAAATATTTGCAGAGATGCATCATGGGAAACAGAGCCTCATGCCTTTCAGGATCTGCTAGAGAGATATCAGCATTGTGATGCTAAAGTGTGCAAAAGTGTGGAGGGGAGGAAGTATGACAAAGAGGGCAGGTAATACATACCGTATTTACCCCAAGTATTGGGACACCGTAACTGTTTAACATACTTGTCCTAAAACTTGAAAAGATCTATACAGAGAACCCTCATTACAACGACAGCATTTGTTCCCAAAAATGTTGCCACTATAATGAATTTGCTGTTGTAAAGAAACCTTAGTGGACAGAATGATATGTTAGAAAGGCCTTGTTTTATTCTTATTTCCTCATAGAACATATGTTTTGGATATTTGTTAGAATCAAAACATATGTAGAATCAAAACATGTAGCCGTCCTCGGTGGCTCAGTTGGATGCGCCGTCCGACTGGAGACCAGGAGGTCGGCAACATTCTTTTGTGGAGATTGATCAGGAAATATTTTCTATGGTCATTCTCTCCCTTCTGCTGATTCAAGAAGGGCAGTTGTCAGTTTCTGGCGAAAGAATGTGCACAATACTGGTTAACCGCTTAGAGGACTAAGCCTGCCCAGTAAACGTGTGGTTAGGAAAACTGGCCGCACTCGACATGACCCCATTGGGTTGACTGGGCCGTAAAACCTCAACATAAACAAACAAAACATATGTTGCTTGAAGATTTTATGCAATGTTTTTGCATAATTTCTCATTAACCGTCACCTTTAGAGCGAATGTTTCTTGACATTCAAATTGTCATTGTAACAAATTTTGTTGGTGTATCGAGTGTCGGTATAAGGAGGGTTGACTGTATTCAACTACCTGTTCATATGTTTAAAATATTGCTAGACAAGTGGCAAACAGAGTAGACACTGATCAGATACAGCATTCTGCCATGTCAGATCTGGGTTAAAACTTTTTGCTCAGCATGTCTGTCCCACTACTTAGGGGCGGGCTTGGGTGGCTCAGTTGGATGCTTGTCCGACTATCATCAGGAGGTTCCAGGTTCGACCCTCACCAGGTCGGCAACATTCTTTAATGGAGATTTGATCATGAAATATTTTCTACGGTCATTCTCTCCCTTCCGCGGAGTCAAGCTGGGCAGTTGTCAGTTTCTGGCGAAAGAATGTGCACAATACTGGTTGATTGCTTAGAGGACCTAGCCTGCCCAGTAAAAGTGGTTAGGTAAATTGACTGCACTGGGCATGACCCCGTTGGGTTGACTGGGCCATAAAACCTCGATTTTGCTGGTCTACTAATGGAATGATGTGCATGTAAATTTTAATTATAAAACCAATTGGAAAATCTTAAGTCTGTTGTTCAAGAACATAGACATTTGCATCAAAATCTGGAAAAGATAGTTTAATACATGTAGCTGGAATAAATAAAAAGATAGTCAGGGTTCCAGATAAGAGGGATAGTCAGATATTTTTCTTGTTTTTTTTTCAGGAAAATAGCTGTACGTACAAAAGCCTTGGTTATCTATCCTGTTCTAATTAATGTCCACAACAAAGGTTTTTAGCCAAAGGCTCAAGATGAGCTATTGTGATCACTTGCTGTCAGTTGTCGTCCGCCCATCCGTCGCAATCCGTCCACACCTTTGAACGACTTCTCCTCTGAAACCCCTGGGCCAGTTTTCTTCAAATTTCATGTGGGACTTTCTGTTAAAGGGGGATTGAAAATTTGTTCAAATAGTCGAGGTCCATAAATCAAGATGGCCGCCATGCCCATATGTGGTAAAAACACTTAGAAATCTTCTCCAGAACCAAGAAAGCTTTGGGGCTGAATCTTGGTATATAGCATTGAGGAATAAAAGTCTATCAAATTTCTTCAAATGATGACCATAGGTTGACTTTTGACCTTTTTACGGCAAAGTCAAAAAGTCTTCTCAGAAATTGCTTGACCAATTTTCACCAGATTTCATATGGTGCCTTCTGTCAAAAGGGTATGAATAATTTGTGGTTCCGGGCCATTGAACAAGATGGCTGCCATGCACATATATGGTAAAAACAATTAAAAAGCTTCTTCAGAACCAACAAAGCTTTGAGGCTGAATCTTTATATATAGCTTCTGGGACTAAGGTCTACCAAGTTTGTTCAAATGATGGTCGTAGGTTGACCTTGACCTTTTTACTGATAGGTCAGATTTGTGCCCACATTTATTTGTATGGAGAAAATGTTGAAAAGTCATTTTCTAAAAATGTATTATAGACTAATAGCTGAAATTTGCAATGTATGATTAAAGTAGTAAAACTTTTTAGTTACAATCAAAATTTTGCCCCCTGGGGATTATCTGTCCTTGCTCCTGGACTATATACATGTACATTGTGTATTTTTATGGTATGGTCAAATTTATGTCCTAGTTGCTGTGTCAATACGGGTAGAAATTGCATGGTATTTGCAGATATGCAATAGCTGCTTTTATCAGGTGAGCGAATCGTGGCCTATGGGCCTCTTGTTGTAGAGCAATAAGAAAAATATCAATATTTTTTTTGTTGTTGAAAAAAGCATCTTATACTGACACACCCAGAGACATTAACTGATTAGACATCATCTTCACAGGTCAGTTTTCACTGACAGGAACTGGTTCTTTAAAATATTATAGAACAATTTTACTTGGTGTTTGAACCAGTTTTTAACCGGGCGTCCCATAAAAGGGACATTGGCAAACAGTGAAGACCCAGATCAGATGCCGCAGAAAGCTGCATCTGATCAGGGTCTGCACTGTTTGCATTAAATACAGTATTTTTTTTATAAAACATGGTAATAACAAAAAAAATAACTAGACATCCTTTCTGTTGGAAAAGGACTGGTTCAAAGAATTATGGTAGAACAGTCTACCCGGCATAAATGATTTAAGTGTTAACGTTCATTTGAACAGCGCATCTTTTTTCTATTGGAAAAGATTTTGTGGAAACTGTTGGTGAACAGTGACTGTTCTGAAAAGACTTTATGGATTTGTAGGCTGATCTGGGCCATTGCTGTTGTCATATGAATTTAGCACCTTGTTAGAGACTTAACATGTTGCTATATTTTTATTTCAGTAAATGGGAGTTATTAATCTGTGATAATTGTGGCTCCCAGGGTGGCCACGTAGGCTGCCACCACTTGATAAAGAAGGGAAAGGACTACATATGTCCAGAGTGTAATGAAGTGGAACTAAAATGTTAGTATCTATTTATGATAATTTGTCAATGCTTTGAACAGGATAAATTTAGAGCATACAATTTTTTCACCTTGTCTGATTAGAAATACAGAAGGAGCTATATTTATAGTTACTCTCATGCTCTCTTTGACCACTTGACATTTCATGTGAATCATCTGCCATGCAGATGATTCACATGAAATGTCATCTTATTTTCTATGAAAATAAAATTAAATATTTTCTGCTACAAAAATTGCTTGGCTCTTTTAACTTCTTTGCTGCAAGCAAACGATTCACAGGAAATGTCAAAGCTTATTTTCTTTGAAAGATAAAAGAAAAAATTTACAAAGTCATCTATTACAAATTTTACTTCGAGCTTTAAGCTGTCACACCAGACATGCTATCACCCTAGATACTTTTACTTCCCATGAAACTAGGACACTGACAGTCTTGTGCCAGAAATAAACCATGGACAAGTTTTTGGGGTAGACATATATCACCACCTCAGAAGGCATTAGTCCCCATAAACTTCATCAGTATGTGCATACCACCACTGAGTAGCCACACATACAACTAGATCACTGACCTACCTTTCAAAGGTATGAAAATCCATCCCTGGTAAGATATTTGGGGTCTGTTTCATATATGTCACCACCCATAGTTAGTGTGAACCACATCAAACTTCATTGTACTTGCATCCCCTTTCCCAAGTTTTTTTAGCTCGCCTGGAAGAAGTCCAGGAAGAGCTAGTGCACTACCCATGGCATGGCCGTTCACATTAATGTTAAAGCTTTTTAAGAGCTTATATTTTCCAGACCATTTGATAGATTTGGTTCATATTTGGTATGATGATAGATATACTATAGTTCCAAATTTTATTCAGCAATACCCCACTCCAATAAGTCAAGGTCATGGACTTAGAAATTTTTTATATTAAAGTTTTTTAAGAGCTCGTATTTTCCAAACTATTTGATGGATTTATTTCATATTTGGTATGATGATAAATACATGTACAGTTCTAAAGTTTTATTCAGCAATACCCTGCCCATGCCTATGACCTCAAGGTCAAGGTCACAGACTTAACAATTTTATATTAAAGTTTTTTAAGAGCTCATATTTTCCAAACCATACAATGGATTTTGTTCATATTTGGTATGATGATAGATACAGGTCCAAAGTTTTATTCAGCAATATGCCATGCCCATGCCCATGGCCTCAAGGTCAAAAGTTAAGAGCTAAGAAATTTATATTACATGTAATGTGTTTTAAGAGCTCATATTTTCCAAACCATGATAGATCTGGTTCTTATTTGGAATGATAATAGATAGAGATCCAAAGTTTTATTGTCCCCCGCCTTTTCGAAGAAAAGCGGAGGGACACTGTATTTTGGCTTTCCGTGGCGGGTGGTGCATGGTTCCGAATTTTTAGTAGGTATCTTGTCCCCTTAACTCCTCCCACAGTCCGATCCTTTTGAAACTTTACAGGTGCTTTAAGGATTGTCTGAAGATATGCATGTGTTTTTTTTTCAGAATCCTGAAATTATTTTTTATCACTTTTTTACATATTTTGATTTAGACATTTTTTGAGTTCTAATATTACAGGTCTATAGAGAGTAGGTACCTTGTCCCCTTAACTCCTCCCACAGTTTTTGGCCGATCCTTTTGAAACTTTACATGGGCTTTTAGGATGGCCTGAAGATATGCATGTGGTTTTTTTCACTTTTTCCGCATTTTTAACTTAGACATTTTTTGAGTTCTAATACTACAGAAAAGTATAGGGAATAGGTACCTTGTCCCCGTAACTCCTACCACAGTTTTAAGCCGATCCTTTTGAAACTTTACAGGTGCTTTAAGGATGGTCTGAAGATATGCATGTGATTTTTTCAGAATCCTGAAATTATTTTTTATCACTTTACACATTTTGAACTTAGACATTTTTAGCTCACCTGAGCCAAAAGCTCAAGGCGAGCTGTTGTGATCACTTACCGTCCGTCGTCGTCCGTATGTCCGTCCGTCCACAATCTTTAGACAACATCTCCTCCTAAACCACTGGTTGGAATTTGACCAAACTTCACAGGAATGATCCTTGGTTGGTCTTCTTTCAAAGTTGTTCAAATTGTTCCGGTCCATTGCATAGCTAGGTCACAGGAACTAAAAATAGATTTTTTAAGTAAAAACTTAAAAAATCTTCTCATCCGAAACCACTGGACCGATTTCAATATAATTTTGCAAAAGTGTTCCTTTGGTGCTCCTCTACCAAGATTGTTCAAGCCATTTGGATTCGTCAAAAAACATGGCTGCCAGGGGGCGGGGCTTATTTTCCCTATATATCCATATAGAAAACTTTAAAAATCTTCTTGTCAGAAACCACTGGACCGATTTCCATATAATTTTGCAGAAATGTTCCTTTGGTAATCCTTTACCAAGTTTGTTCGAGCCATTTGAATTTGTCAAAAAATATGGCCACCAGGGGGCGGGGCTTATTTTCACTATAGATCTATATAGAAAATTTTAAAAATCTTCTTGTCAGAAAGCACAGGACCGATTTCCATATAATTTTGCAGAAATATTGCTTTTGTGATCCTCTACCAAGATTGTTCAAGCCATTTGGATTCGTCAAAAAACATGGCTCCCAGGGTGGCCACGTAGGCTGCCACCACTTGATAAAGAAGGGAAAGGACTACATATGTCCAGAGTATAATGAAGTGGAACTAAAATGTTAGTATCTATTTATGATAATTTGTCAATGCTTTGCCAGGGGGCGGGGCTTATTTTCCCCATACAATGTATATATATATATAGAAAACTTTATAAATCTTCTAGTCAGAAACCACTGGACTGATTGCCATATAACTTTGGCAGAAATGTTCCTTTGGTGATCCTCTACCAAGATTGTTCAAGCCATTTGGATTTGTCAAAAAAACATGGCCACCATGGGGCGGGGCTTATTTTCCCTATATCAATACAGAAAACTTTCAAAATCTTCTTGTCAGAAACCACTGGGCTGATTTCCATATAATTTTGCAGAAATGTTCCTTTGGTGATCCTCTACCAAGATTGTCTAAAACATTTGGATTCGTCAAAAACATGGCCGCCAGGGAGCGGGGCTTATTTTCCCTATATATCTATATAGAAAACTTAAAAAAAATCTTCTTGTCAGAAACTACTGGACCAATTGCAGTATAATTTGGCAGAAATGTTCCTTTGGTGATCCTCTGCCAAGATTGTTCAGGCCATTTGGATTTGTCAAAAAACATGGCCGCCAGGGGCGGGGCTTAATTTTACTATATATCTATATAGAAAACTTAAAAAAATCTTCTTGTCAGAAACCACTGGACAGATTGTGATATAATTTGGTAGAAATGTTCCTTTGGTGATCCTCTACCAAGATTGTTCAAGCCATTTGGATTGGTCAAAAAACATGGCCACCAAGGGGCGGGGCTTATTTTCACTATATATCTATATAGAAAACTTTAAAAATCTTCTTGTCAGAAACCACTGGACCGATTTCCATATAATTTTGCAGAAATGTTCCTTTGGTGATCCTCTACCAAGATTGTTCGAGCCATTTAGATTCATCAAAAATCGTGGCTGCCAGGGGGCGGGGCTTATTTTCCCTATACATATCTATATAGAAAACTTGAAAAAATCTTCTTGTCAGAAACTACTGGACCATTTGCAATATAATTTGGCAGAAATGTTCCTTTGGTGATCCTCTACCAAGATTGTTCAAGCCATTTGGATTCGTCAAAAAACATGGCCGCCAGGGGGCGGGGCTTATTTTCCCTATATATCTGTATAGAAAACTTTAAAAATCTTCTTGTCAGAAACCACTGGACTAATTTCCATCTCATTTTGCAGAAATGTTCTTTTGGTGAACCTCTACCAAGATTTTTCAGGCCATTTTGATTCATGGCCATCAGGGGGCGGAGATTATTTTCACTATATATCTATATAGAAAACTTTAAAAATCTTCTTGTCAGAAAGCACGGGTACGATTTCCATATAATTTTGCAGAAATGTTGCTTTTGTGATCCTCTACCAAGATTGTTCAAGCCATTTGGATTCGTCAAAAAACTTGGCCGCCAGGGGGCAGGGCTTATTTTCCCCATACAATGTATATATATATAGAAAACTTAAAAAATCTTCTTGTCAGAAACCACTGGACCGATTGCGATATAACTTTGGTAGAAATGTTCTTTTGGTGATCCTCTACCAAGATTGTTCAGGCCATTTGGATTTGTCAAAAAACATGGCCGCCATGGAGAGTGGCTTATTTTCCCTATATATCTGTATAGAAAACTTTAAAAATCTTCTTGTCAGAAACCATTGGAACAAAAATGTTTCCTTAGTGACCCTCTAACATGATTGTTCAAATAATCGTGATTCTTCAAAAAACATGGCCACTAGGGGTAGGGGCTTATTTTCCCTGTATATCTATATAGAAAACTTTAAAAGTCCTCTTGTCAGAAACAATGGACAGATTTCAATATAACTTGGCAGGAATGTTTTTTTGGTCACCCTCTACTAAGGTTATTCAAGCTGTCATGATTTGTCAAAAAATATGGCTGCAAGGGGGCGGGGCTTATTTTCCCTATATAACTATATAGAAAATTTTAAAAATCTTCTTGTCAGAAACCACTGGACCGATTTCAGTATAACTTGGCAGAAAAGTTTCCTCGGTGACCCTTTACCAAGATTGTTCAAGCCTCATGATTTGTCAAAAAACATGGCTGCTAGGAGGTGGGGCTTATTTTCCCTGTATATCTATATAGAAAACTTGAAAAAATCTTCTTGTCAGAAACCACTGGACCAATTTCAATATAATTTGGCAGACATGTTTCCTTGGTGACCCTTTACTAAGATTGTTCAAGCCGTCATGATTTGTCAAAAAATATGGCTGCTAGGGGTTGGGCTTATTTCCCCTATATATCTATATAGAAAACTTTAATGATATTCTTGTCAGAAACCACTGGACTAATTTAAATATAACATTGCAGGAATGTGTCTTATGTAACCCTCCATCAAGATTGTTCAAGCCGTCATGATTCGTCAAAAAACATGGCTCCCAGTGGGTGGGGCTTATTTTCCCTTTATATCTATATAGAAAACTTTAAAAATTTTCTTGTCAGAAGCCAATGGATGGATTTCAATATAACTTGGCAAAAATATTTCCTTGGTGACCGACTACCAAGATTTTTCAAGTAATCGAAATTTGTCAAAAAACATGGCCGCTAGCGGGTGGGGCTTATTTTCTCTATATATCTATTTAGAAAACTTTAATAATCTTCTTGTCAGAAACCACTGGACCAATTTCAATATAACCTGGCAGGAATGTTTCTTTGGTGACCCTCTACCAAGGCTGTTCAAGCTGTCATGATTCGTCAAAAAACGTGGCTGCTAGGGGGCGGGGCTTATTTTCCCTATATATCTATTTAAAATACTTTAAAAATCTTCTCGTAATAAACGGTTGGACCGAGTTTAATGTAATTTGGCAGGAATGTTGCTTTGGTGACCTTCTACCAAGATTGTTCAAGCCTTCATGATACGTCAAAAAACATGGCCCCAGGCGGGGTGTGGGGCTTATTTTACATGTATATCTGTATAGAAAACTTTGAAATTTTTTCTTGTCAAATACCCCCACAACGATTTCAATGTTGCTTTGGTGACCATCTACCAAGACTGTTCAAGCAATCCTGATTTGTCAAAAAACATGGCTGCTAGGGGATGGGGCTTATTTACCCTATATATCTAGATAGAAAATTTTGAAAATCTTCTTGTCAGAAAACACTGAACCGATTTCAATTTAACTTGGCAGGAATGTTCCTTTGGTGACCCTCTACCAAGTTTGTTCAAGCTGTCATGATTCGTCAAAAAAAAAAAATGGCCGTTAGACGTTAGGGGGTAGGGCTTTATAGCTATATAAAACACTTTATAAAAATCTTTTTGTCAGAAACCACTGGACCAATTTCAATATAACTTGGCAGAAATGTTCCTTTGGTGACCCTCTTTCAAGATTTAGTTCAAGTTGTCATGATGCATTAAAAAGAAAAAAAACATGGGGTGTGTGGGTGGTGGGGTGGGTGCAGGGCTATAAAATTCAGAGCAGTGAACTTGGCTGAAACTTCAGTAAGTATGCAAATCTGTTTGCTCAGGTGAGCGATATAGGACCATCATGGTCCTCTTGTTTGAGTTCTAATATTACAGAAGTCTATAGGGAGTAGGTACCTTGTCCCCTTAACTTCTCCCACAGTTTTTGGCTGATCCTTTTGAAACTTTACATGGGCTTTTAGGAGGGCCTGAAGATATGCGTGTGGATTTTTCAGAATCCTGAAATAATTTTTTATCACTTTTTCAGCATTTTTAACTTAGACATTTTTGAGATCTAATATTACAGAAGTGTATAGGGAGTAGGTACCTTGTCCCCTTAACTCCTCCCACAGTTTTTGGCCGATCCTTTTGAAACTTTACATGGGCTTTTAGGATGGCCTTAAGATATGCATGTATTTTTTTCAGAATCCTGAAATAATTTTTATGCTCCCCGAAGAATTTCGGGGGAGCATATAGTCGCCGCTTCGTCCGTGCGTCCGTGCGTCCGTGTGTCCGTGCGTCCGTGCGTCCGTGCGTCCGTCCCGCTCTTGTCCACGCAAATTCTCGGAAACTGCTTGTCGGATTTCAATGAAACTTCATGGGAATATTAAGTATCAAAGGTGGATGCGCATATCACCTGCGTGTTCTGGTTCGATGATTTTTCCAAGAGTTATTGCCCTTTGATGAGTTCTGCATGAATATATAGGGTACTGTTCGTGTCCACGCGAATTCTCGGAAACTACTAGTCGGATTTCATTGAAACTTCATGGGAATATTAAGTATGGAAGGTGGATGTGCATATCACCTGCGTGTTCTGGTTCGATGATTTTTCCAAGAGTTATTGCCCTTTGATGAGTTCTGCATGAATATATAGGGTACTGTTCGTGTCCACGCAAATTCTTAGCAAATACTGGCAGAAATTCAACGAAATTTTAATGGAATCTTAAGCAGCAATAGGGGATGCGCATATTGTTCAATCTTTCTGGTTAGATGATTTGTCACAGAGTCATGCTACTTTGTTTAAAGCTGCAGTGTAAGGTCACTGGCTATTTTTAGAAAAGAATTTGTCAACACTCTAGTGCCTACATTTATTGATGGATTTTGATATAACTTCAAACAAATGTTGGGTATGATAATATCTTGAGCATGTTTGACATTCAGGGTCCTGGGCTCAAGGTCAAGGTCACTGTGGCTATTTTTAGAAAAACTTTGTTTTTGCTCTAGTGCCTAGATTTATTGATGGATTTTAATATAATTTCACAAAAATGTTGAGTATGATAACATCTCAAGCAATTTCAATTTCCAGTGTCCTGGGCTCAATGTCAAGGTCACTGCAGCTTTTAAATATCTTGAGCATGTTCGACATTCAGGGTCCTGGGCTCAAGGTCAAGGTCACTGTGGCTATTTTTAGAAAAACTTTGTTTTTGCTCTAGTGCCTTGATTTATTGATGGATTTTAATATAATTTCACAAAAATGTTAAGTATGATAACATCTCAAGCATATTCAATTTCCAGTGTCCTGGGCTCAATGTCAAGGTCACTGCAGCTATTTTTAGAAAAAATCTTTGTCATCGCTCTAGCATCGTCATTTGCTGATGGATTTTAATATAACTTCACACAAATATTGGGTGTAATAATATCTCGAGCAAGTTTAACTTTCAGGATCCTGGGGTTAAGGTCAAGGTCACTGGTTATTTTTAGAAATATAAATTGTCATCCCTCTAGTGCCTACATGTATTGATGGATTTTAATATAATTTCATACAAATGTTGGGAAGATAATATCTCTAGCAAGTTTAAATATAACTTCACACAAATGTTGGAGCATGTTTGACTTTCAGGGTCCTGGGCTCAAGGTCAAGGTCACTGTGGCTGTTTTTAGAAAAAAATATTGTTTTTGCTCTAGTGCCTACATTTATTTTAATATAACTTCACACAAATGTTGGAGCATGTTTGACTTTCAGGGTCCTGGGCTCAAGGTCAAGGTCACTGTGGCTATTTTTAGAAAAAAATATTGTTTTCACTCTAGTGCCTACATTTATTTATGGATTTTACTATAATTTCACACAAATGTTGTGTATGATAATATCTCTAAGAAGACCCAACTTTCAGGGTCCTGGGCTCAAGGTCAAGGTCACTGTAGCTATTTTTAGAAAAAATTGTCATCGCTATAGCGTCATCATTTGCTGTACCGTCTACCTTTGCTGATGGATTTTAATATGATTTCAAACAACAGCTAGCAGCAGTCTTCAAGCATTTGCTGATGGATTGACTTTCAGGGTCCTTGGCTCAAGGTCAAGGTCACTACGGCAATTTTTAGAAATTTTTAGAAAAATTTCACACATACATTTTGTTTGAAAATGTGGAGATGACTAAATAACAAGTGCCTTCAGGCAAGCTTATCTGTCCACCAACAGGTTTTGTGATACTCCATTTTGAAGTACAGTGAGTATACACAGTATACCGCTCTTTATCTAGGATAATGTTTCCTGTTCCGACTATTGCATGTTCGGGGAGCATCCATCGGTTTCACCGATATTCTTGTTTATCACTTTTTCAGCATTTTTAACTTAGACATTTTTTGAGTTCTAATACTACAGAAGTGTATAGGGAGTAGGTACCTTGTCCCCGTAACTCCTACCACAGTTTTAAGCCGATCCTTTTGAAACTTTACAGGTGCTTTTAGGATGGTCTGAAGATATGCATGTTTTTTTTTTCAGAATCCTGAAATTATTTTTTATCACTGGTTTCCTGCTTCAATACTAAGGTATGTGATACAGGACCAGTGGTCCTCTGGTTAACTTACCCATTTTTAACACCTCAAATAAAAATAAGGCGGGGGACATAAATTCCCAATGGAATTTGTTTGTTCATCATCACCCCCACCCATGCCTTTGACCTGAAGGTCAAGGTCACAGACTTAGAAATTTTATATTTGATTCCAGATAATGTCAAATTCATGACAATGAATGACCAAACCATAGCATAAGAAATCCGATCAAGAGCTAAAATGCCATAACATTTCCTCTTACAGTAATGATCCTAAGTATTGTGACAGATAAGCCTAAGCAAACAGTGCAGACCCAGATCAGACTAGTCCTAAAGACTAGTCTGATCAGGGTCTACACTGATTCTGTCTGCACCTTTTGGACTCATATTATCTCACCAATTCAAGGCGAGCTATGCTGTCTGCTGATAGATCTTGTTTGCTGAAAGGTGTCAGATGCATATTTAAGTTTCAGCAGTCTACCATATGTTTACAAATTTATCAGTAGATACAAAGCAGTATTTAGATCATAGTGCCAAATAACCAATTAGTAAGGCTGGCTAATCAGAGCTTAAAAGATAATTGATTATCGGCTCGATATAAGTGAAATATTCTTGAAAGGGCTGTAAAACCCAAATAAAAAAAAAAAAAAAAAATCTACCAAGTGTATCCAGTCTCAATCAGATCAGTGAAGAAGAGCATACACAAAACTTGCTGTATGTATTTATTGCAGTCACCAAGCTATAGACGGTTAATCCCTTAATGATATAATCTCTCTTATTAAATGACGTTTTGATCTGTATTTTGTTTTTCAGAGAAAATAAGGCTTGACATTTCATGTGATCTGACATATGATCAGGAGGTTGCGGGTTTGACCATACTGGTAGCAACATTCTTTCGTAGAGATTAAACATTTTCTACAGTCATTCTTTCCCTTCCGCTGATTCAAGAAGGGCAGCTGTTTCTGGCAAAAGACTGTGCACAATACTGGTTAACTGCTGTAAGGACTAAGCCTGCCCTGTTAAAGTGTGTTTAGGTAAACTGACCATGCTCGACATGACCCCATTGACTGGCCGTAAAATCTCAATTCATGTGAATTGTCTGCCTCTGAAAAATAATAAAATAAAAATTTAGAATGTCATCTGCTACAATTTTGCTTAAGTACATCATAGCTCTAGTTAAGGCGCTTCTTTCAATCCAAAAGTTTGGATATTTTTCTTATTTCTCCACGAAAACATATGTTGTGGGTACTCATTACAAACGCCTCGGCGGGGCGCTTCTAATGAGTACCCACAACATACGTTTTTGTGGAGAAATAAGAAAACTGTTAACCTGATACCCACTCTTATCTAGGCCTATGAGTGCATTAAGGGCTATTAGAATGAAATATCTTATATTCTGAAAAAAAAAAAAAAATTATAATAACAATAATAATTAAAATATTTTAAAATGTTTACTGATTTTTAAATTCAGCCAGTGAAAGTTAATGCTTTATTATTCCTGTTGCTTTTTGCAGTTATCCAGTATCTTGCAAGTACATCATAACTCTAGATAGGAAGGGGGATCAGGTAAATATATTTTTCTTATTTCTCCTCACAAGCATATGTTGTGGGTACTCATTAGAAGCACCTTTACAAGACATTCTAATGAGTACCCACAACATATGAGCCAAGGCACAACAAAACTTACAAATATACTTGTGCGACTAGCAAAGACTCAGAGCAGCATCCTGCACATCCACACAGTCTGATCTGAGTCTTTGCTGATCGCATGTGCCTTCTACAGCCTCCGGGCTATTCAAAGAGAAATGGCCGAGACCCCTTGCCATACTTTGTGGATGTACTGGCTGATCTGAGTTTGCTGGTCATGTAGGTCTTATTATAGGTTTTGCCTTGCACTGGCACATATGTTTTTATGGAGAAATAAGAAAAATATAAGTACTTTTTTGGTTAAAAAAAGTACTTAATCTGGAGTTGTGTGTGTACATTCAAAGGTTATTTCAGGTTTTAGCCCCAAAAAGAAAAAATTGACCCCTAAAAGAAGGTCACGCAAAAAAGAAGATGAAGCCGCAGCCTCTGAAAAGCACAGCAGTGAATATCCTGGACCATCCAATAGAATGAAGAAAACTGGGCTGCCTAAGATTGTTTCAACCTCTCCTGATGGAAGAGGGATACCTGCATCACCACAGCGACCTCCTCCACCAAAGAATCAAGTTGGATGCCCAACAAAATCCCCCAAAAAGCGCAAGAGGATGTCATTTGCAACTGAGCAAAAAGGGGTTATTAAAA
Organism: Anodontia alba; assembly: GCA_964016985.1. Classification (NCBI taxonomy): domain Eukaryota; kingdom Metazoa; phylum Mollusca; class Bivalvia; order Lucinida; family Lucinidae; genus Anodontia; species Anodontia alba. The sequence continues at coordinate 120,318,931 of OZ024823.1, forward strand.
AGCAAAAAATGTCCAGTCCCAATAGTGGAACAGTTGAAAGTGAGAGTTTCTATCCAACTCTAACAGATGACTGCAATAATAACAATCTTGGAAAAAATAAAGATGTAGGAAAACGTTTGTCTCTTGAAGATTTTAAGGATGTTACTAAAGATAAGAAAAAATCATTAAAAAAGAAAAAGTCTTTGGAACCTGTTGGATCCCAGAAAACATTGGAAGGCTGGCTAAAACTGGGTACATTTAAACCTAGAGATAAGTCTCCACAAAATCTTGATTCAGATGAAAAAAAAATTTCTACCCATTTCACTAAAAGAACACCTGTAAAAAGACCATCAGTGATTGAATGGAAGGGCATACAGTTACTGATAAAATCACCAAGAGTTCTGCTCAGAAAGAATGTTGAGGTAAGTGGAAATCTGAAGCCTCGTAGTTTAGATTTGAATAAGGTAAAAGATAGTTCTGCAAGAGTCCCTAACATCACGGGTAAAGCATTATTGGCCGATCTAGACAATGATTTCCGAGTCACAAGGAACATGGTATCTGTTGTTGACAGTGTTTGTTCCTACGACTCTAATGACTATACTGCTGAAAAATACCAAAATTTGGGTACACAATCGAGAAGAGGTAGAAAAAGGGAAAATAAACGGTTACTGTCAGATTGGAATGATGATTTAAGTGAAGATGAACTAACACCAAAATCAAGAGAAATTTTGTTAAGAAGCTCAGGAAAAAAGGAACAACCAGTTCCAGATTTAGAACTTTCTCCTGATTCAAGAGTTCTGAGAAGTTCTGGTAAAAAGAAACAGGCTGTGTCTAATTTGGACTCTAAGAATTTTTGGACTCTTTCAAATGATAAAGAGCCACCGACTCCAACAGGTAATGGTTCAAATCAGTTTTTTCCCTTGAAAGGAGTTTTGGATGAAAATTGCAACAAAACTCCGAACTCAAAATCCAAGTCAGATAGAAAAAACATAGTGCATGACAGTATAAACACTCCATCTGCTGCTGATAAAAAAGTTTTTGCTGATATGAAGAGTAACCAAGGTAAAACTAAGAAAACGCTTCCAGCTGGTACAGGATCTGAACAGAAGTACAAATCTCCGGTAGCAAAAAATTCTCCAGTGACAAGATCTGCATCAAAATTAGGTTCTTGCAAAGTACATTTTAATCAACAAGAAGTTGTTGCTAAAAAGACATTAAAAGGAAAATTATCACCAGAGCTGATGAAAGCTACAAGAAGCCTTTCTCAGTTGTATGCAGATAAAAATGAGAGACAAATTTCCAAGAATATACAGAACACTTCGGATGAAAAAGAAAGCAAGGAAATTCAAATTGAAACAGAAATAGATATTCCAATTCAAATTTCATCTATAAGATTTGATTCTGATGAATTTACTTTGCAGCTTACTCCTCCAAAAAGTAGTACTTGTAGTCAAGATTTTCCTCCTAAAATTAAGAAGTCTTCAAAAAGTCTGTCAGAATTAAAATCCTTTAAATGTACAGAAAATGATGCATCAAAAATGGTCACACGTAGGCAAAAAATAAAAAGAAAAAGTGAATCTAGCATTAAAACTAGTTCTCCATCATTGAAATCCTCTTGTGTCAAAGAGTCATTTCGGCCATTGGTGAAGAATGATAGCCTGGGTTCTGATGGTAAACAGGAAGACCAGATACAGATAGTAGCAATTTGGAATACAGCTGAATGCAAAGGAACAATAGTTAAATTACATGAACCTGCATCAAAATTTGCAAAATCTACCTCAGAACACAAAAATAAAAGTGGAAAAAGTCCCAGAAAGAGTGGTCGAACATCACTTGTAGATTCTTCTGTCCTTCAGATAGAGCAAAAGTCAGTAACCAGAGAAACAAGAGGGAAAACTGAAGATAAAGGATTGATAAATTCTATATCAGAACACAAATATGACAGTGGAAAAAATACTTGGAAAAGTGGTTCAAAATCATTGATAGATTCTCCTGTCTTCAAGATAGTAACTAGAGAAACAGTAGGGAAAACTGAAGACAAGGGATTGACAAATTCTACATTAGAACCCAAATATGACAATGGCAAAAATACAAGGAAAAGTGGCCCAACATCATTGATAGATTCTCCTTTCTTTAAGTCTGTAGCTAGAGAAACACAAACTGAACAAAAGGGATTGACTGATTCTCCAGTTTTTAAAACAAGAAGGGAAAAAACAGGGATTAACGATCAAAAATCAAAGACAGATTCCACTGTTTTCGAATCAAAGAATCTTCCAAAGACAAACACTACTGAGGACAAGGCAGTAATTATAATGGAGTCTCCAGGTTTTGAATCAAAGAATGCGAAAAGTGTGAATGACAATAAAGTTCGAAGCTCTCCAAGATTTAGAAATGAAAATGCGAAAACACATTTAACCTATATGTACAGTGAAACATTGGACCAATGTAGTCTTATAAATACAGAAAAGCAAAAAACTCTCCAGAATAGTAAATCTGTGTCAAAATATGATGAAGAAAAGCCAAATGCTGAAAATAGAATATTGAATAACACAGATATACCTTGTAAAAATAGTGCAGCAGGGACAGCAGATAGCATGGCTTTCAGTCAGTTTCGAAATGGTATTGACAAATACCCTGTGGCAGAGGAAAGCAGCAGTAAAGATGGGAAGGTTAAGAAAATAACAAGAAGTGTAAAAATCTTAGACAAATCAAAAGTTGTAAATAACGTTGCAGCAAAACAGCTTCAAACATCTCAGGAAGAGTTAAAGACAAAGTATATTAGTAGTGTTTGTGAAAATACTTGCCCAAATGCACAGCCATTGTTGAACAAGTCTCCTAGGCAAGGTGCGACTTATTCAGAGAGGGTGCCACCTCCTGTAATGTTTGGTTCAGTGGTTGGCAGTAAGGCACCAGGCTGTCCCCCTGATGTCCAGGGAGCAAAGACAGTTAGTCCAGGATTGAGGTCTAGTGATTACTATGCTAACCTGTTAGCATCATATGCAAGAGTAGGAAAAAAGACCGTATCTCCTGCTAACTGCAGTAGAAAAGAAGAAAATAAAGAAAGTCAAAGCATGGTGAGTCCGCTATTGAAGATAAAGCCCACAGCCCACCCAGACAAAAATAAGGTCACTCTTACCTCGCTAGCAGAACAAATGGAAAAATCAGCTGATAATTTTCACACTTTGTCTAGGTCAAGTTCGAGGTCATCAGATGAATATTCATCAACCTGTCCTGTTGGACTTAGCCTGAGCCCAAGCTATGTTACTAGATTTCGTCGCTCACAATCAGATTCTGTTGAGGAGAAGCAGGTTTCGGGCAAAAATGGAAGTATTGATCTTCAAAGTGTTCCGGCCAAACTTGTCGAGTTAGTGACAGGTAATAGTTCACGGCTGATTGATGAAACTGACTGTAATGGTGGATCGAGTGCATGTTTAAGGGATATTATGTCTGACAAGCTTGCTATGTCTGAGTATTATTCAACAGAGTCACAGAAATCCCATGGATCACCGGTGCAACATATTGATATGGATGATATAAGACCTTTAACAGACATCACATCATAATACCTCATCATTTTTACCATCTGGGCCTCATCAAGTGAAAAAGTGCCTTCGAACATAACAAGGGCAAAAAGCGCAGATTAAAATCATCCAGTGCATGCACTAAGTATCGTTAGGGCCTTTGCTGACCATTCATACATTCTGTAGTATCCAATGACTGTTAGGAGACAGTGAAGGCCCTGATCAGACTGTGCGGATGCACAGTCTGATCAGGGCCTTCACTGTCTGCATAGGCCCAAAAACACGTTTTCACATTTGGACAGAGCCTGAGCAAACACTAACTCCAGAAACCACAGATACAGAGATGATTCTAATGAGTAGCCACAACATGTCAAAACCAATAGAATGGATGATGTGCTCCTAGCAAATTCAGATCAGCTTGGGCATCTGCCCAGTCTGATCAGTCTTCTCTTTGAACTCAGTGGGTAGCTAAAAGCCCAAGATGTCTTCAAGCAGACAGTGAACTCTGATCAGACTGGGAACACATCATTTTTTTTTTTTTTTTTTGTTGTTGTTTTGTCATGCAGTGGCTTATATGTTTTCATGGAGAAATTAGAAAAATACAGTCAAACCTACGTTATCTTAAAATGTGGCCTCTGTGATTGCTTAATACAGGTGGCCTTTAAGAAAGGCTCCAAAGAAAATGCCAAAGCCTATTTCTGGTAAAATGACTTTATAATGGCATAATCACATTTCATTCATTTTGTCTCCTTTGGAGATGATTTGACTGAAATGTCAAGCCCTTTTAAATGGTGATACTTTTCTTCTCCACAAACACATAGAATCTCAAGATTAATTTTGTGAGAGTTCTGTCCCTATACATATATATATTTTTTTTTTTTTTTTTTTTTTTTTTTTTTTTCAACAAATATGTATGGATAGTTTTCTTATTTATTTGTTCATAAAAGTGTGTAGTGAAGAACTTCAAATAATACCCACAACATGTTTTTGTGGAGAAATAAAAATAACAACTAATTCTTGTTATACTCCCGGCATACTTCATATGCCGAAAGGCTATATAGTTTTCGTCTGTTCCATTAGTCTGTTTGTCTGTCCGTCTGTCTGGATATGATTCTGTCCGTTAACCCCTTCTATAACCAAGTTTTACTTCGAAATTTTTTTTATTACTTATAACTCTATTCAAAAACTTTTCATATTTGGTATGGGGGTACCTGGGAGGGTTTTCTTCCATTCTACGTCTATGAACCCCTGGCTCATGCCCCACGGCGGGGCTAGAGGTCAAAATCTAAAACACCTCAATAAAGTAGTATATTGCAGCTTGTGTATACAAACAACCTCTTAGTGAAGAAGGATGGGCATCAGACATGTTTATCACATCAACATTCAGTGTAATAAGGTCAAGGTCATTGTGACCTTATTTTCATGCTTCAGTGATTTTGCCTTATACTTTGAAGCCTATTTCATGGATTAATGCCTCAATAAAGTAGTATGTTGCAGTTTGTTTATACAAACAACATCTTAAAGAAGGATGAGCATCAGACATGATTATCATATCAACATTCAGTGTAATATAATAAAGTCAAGGTCATTGTGATCATATTTTCATGCTCCAGCAATTTTGCCTTTATCTTGAAGATTATTTCATGGATTAATGTGATACTTGGAATATTGGTTCTGTGTGACACCACGATTGACAGCATAACAAATGTAGGTCACCTTTACCTATAGTTCATGGTCCAGTAATTTTGCCTCATATCTTGAATGTTATTTGATGTATGAACATCATTATTTGGTATTATGAATTAGTATGATCCAACAGTTAAACTATAAGTAAATGTAGGTCACTGTGACCTACATTTCATAGTCCAGTGATTTTATGTTATATCTTGAAGACAATTTGATGTATTACTATCATATTTTGGGATTATGTGACCTATATTTCATAGCCTTGTAATTTTGTCTTATATCTCCCACATACCTAAATGTCATATTTACATATAATGACACAGTGTGACCCAAACTTTCACCTCAAAGTAAATATAAATTAGTATGATCTACATTTCATGGTCTAGTGATTTTGCTTAATATCTTTTAGATTATTTAATGGATTAACATCATAGTTGGTACAATGCATCAGTGTGACCATCAGATTAACTTCTCAAGTATATGTAGGTCAGTGACCTATATTTTATGGCCCAGCAAATTTGCTTCATGTCTTGAAGACTTTTTACTCCAGGAAAGTTGAACTTAGGATGATAGATCAGTGGTACTCAGAGACTGACATCGTAAACTATATCTTGCCTTATATCATTGTCATTAACTTTAAAATATTTTATAATTAAGAAATGGTGCCGGCGGGGAGGGGGGCGGGGGGATATTTGTGACCCTCTGGGCACTTACTCTACTATTGTCTAGAGTCCTGCTTCCAAGGGAAGTAATTTACAAGTTTTTTTCTCAAATGACTGTCACAGTTCTCTCGCTTCACCCTTCATAGCATGATGAACAATTCAGATTGCAGAAAACCACAAGACTCTGTATATATAATGTCTTCTATTGTCAACATCCAGTTGTTCATTATATTTAAGGTGAATGCCTACATTTTCAAGAGAGACGACTCTGTCATTACTGTTTTTGCCTCCCTTCTGAAATGGATTCTACTCTAAAAGGAAAGAATTTGCTCACTTTGTGAGCAAATTCTTTCCTTTTTGAGTAGACCCCTTTTCAGAAGGGGCTTGGTTGTCTTCTCAAAAAGTGAAACTGGTAATCTCTAAAAGGACAACATTTGCTACCACGTAAAGCAAACGCTTTCCTTTAAGAGTAGACTCCTTTTCAGAAAGGAGGCAAGAACAATTTTGAAGTTGCCTCCCCTGAATGTGTACATGTATTTATTTCCCTTAAATGCTTGTATGGAGGCGGTAAACCAGAACCATGTACTTTGATACTGTGCTGGTATTGAATTTCTGGTCATTTGGGATTTCTGATTTCATAGAAGTGCCGGGTGGCGGAGTGGTTAGCTTTTCCGACTTCAAATCAGGAGATCTCTGGTTCCAATCCAGCTGGAGGCATAGTTCAGCTCTTGACACTATGGCAGTTCATTTGACTGAGCGTTCCATTATCATCCTTTCAGCAGGCTTGATATGGCTTAAATAATGTTGAAAGGGACGTAAAGCACCAAACTATTATCATTATTGAGTCCGTTTAACCCATATTACTAGGGGAAACCCCACAAAAGGGTAATTGGCAGTCAGTGCAGACCCAGCTCAGAGGATGCAGAATGTGTCGTCTGATTTGGGTCTACACCTGTTGTTTAAATACAGGAATTTCTGTAAAACATTGTAATAATAAAAACAAACCAGCCACTCTTCTGTCGGAATTAAACCGATCCAACGGGTTGTCTGCTGGATGTAAATGGGTTAAAGCACCACTAGAGGGCAGGAGTGATGTTGCAGTGTTTCATATCCCTCATGACCACTCAGTCAAAATGAGCCTGCTATTTTCTACTTGTATTTCCAAGAAGCATGATGGTGAGTGGTTAGCGCTCCAGACATTTGGATCACGAGGTCGGAGGTTCAAATCCTACTGGAGGCGCACTTCATCTCATGACTGTACATCAATTCTTTGCATAGAGCCTTCCACTGTCACCCTTTCTTTATCAATTTATGACTTAAATAATGTTGAAAGGGACATAAATCATCAAATCGTTATCATAATATTCTGGGTTGATGTTAGGTTCTGGCCCAAAGTTTCGTCCAGCCAAGCCCCTCTGAATGACATTAAACATTCTTGTTATATTTTTCTAAAATCTTTTCTCCTGAATGTATGAATGTATTAAGTTAATGCTCAAAGTTTTATCAGTAACAAGCCTTCCAACTGACCCTGACCTCTGGTCAGTGTCGTGGACTTATAAAAATTTTGCATTAACCCTTAAAGCGCTAAGGAAATTTATAGCAGACAACATTTTAAAATTGTTATTGCTAATTTTTTTTTTCAGAGAAAATAAAGACTTGACATTTCATGTGAATCGACTGCCTAGCAGGCGATTTCCATGAAATATCAGTCTTATTTTCTCTGAAATATAATAATAATAATAATAAAAAATATTACAGTGTGTTGTCTACTATAGTTGTGATTAAGAGATAACATTTTTAATAAAGTGACAAGCATGTGTTCAGGGGAAGCTTTGTTGTCCTGGGCAGCTCCTGTTTTTGCCTGGTTGTTGAATTAGTTGTCTTTTATACAATGTATTAGAATAATACCGATAGAACTTTCAACAAAGCCTTGTAAGCAGGGAAATAATAGATACCGTATTCCACCTAATTATGATACTGTGCATGTAGGTTTTTCAAATTTACTGGGAACACTCAGTTGTGGTAAAATATGTCTCTACCTACTAAGGATACACTATAAAAAAAGACCAGAAAAAGACGTATTAGATGATGATGATGCAGTTTTTTTTATTTTCTTTATAAAGGCATATGTTGTGGGTACTCATTTGAATTGCATCGACAAGTCGATGCAATTCAAATGAGTACCCCCAACATATGCCTTTATTAAGAAGTAAAGAAACAGTACACTGACTGTAATCTGAAGACTACAGAATTTCTTGACTGTGCTCTTATAGGGGTATGTGCGGTAATTAGATCGAATACGGTATACTGTTGAAAAATACTGCATTTACTGTGGGTATTCTGACAGACAGGCATAAGTAAACATTGTAAACCGAGATCATATGCCATAGAAGGCGGTATATGATCAGAGTCTGCTCTGTTTGCCACTCGTCCAGCAGTTTTTTGACACATAAAAAGATAACCAAAAAAAAAAAAAAAAAAAAAAAAAAACACTTCCAAATTTTAGGACAAGTATGGTAAAGAGTTCAGCTGTCTAAATATTTAAGCTACCATATTTACCCTAAGTATTGGTACATCTTATCTACTACCATACTTGTCCTTAACTTTGAAATAGTGCTTTCTACTATCTCTTGATTTGTCTAAAATATTGCTGTTTGTATGGCAAACAGTGTAGATCCTGATCAGACGCTGCATATTGTGGTGTCTGACCTGGATCAACACGGTTTCAAAGGCCTATCTGTCCCAATACTTAGGGTTATTATGGTAAATATGATTAGCAGAGATTTTTAGATAGATTGTTAAATATATGCATGCATGTGATAAAATTTTAGCAAGAAAAATGGACCATATTTATGTATGAAATTACCTTGATGGAATTGGATTAACCTATTATAGACTGAATGAACTCCCCAACACTATAAATTGGAAGATTCTAATTTTGATTTTAGGTATGTCAGGCTATGGTATTTAGCTGTTCCTAGAGAAAATTGGTTGAACTATTTGCAAACAGTGCAGACCCTGATCAGACGCCGCATCTTGCATCTTGCGGCGTCTTATCTGGGTCTGCACTGTTTGTAATTTACCCTTTTAGGGGTCTCCAGACTACAGTGGGTTAAACAGGTTATGCAAAGTATGAGAAAATGGGCCTTATTTCGTTTGCAAACAAAGGCTCAGGTCAGCCTGCTCATTCCTTGGTCAGCAGAAGAAAAGGGCACTTATTGCATATGCTGACAATGATGGCTTTGATCAGACTACACAGTCTGACCAGAGCCATCATTTTCCGCATACAGAATCATTGGATGTAGAAGAATATATGGATGAACAGAGAAGGACCTGGATTAGATTATGGGGATGGACAGACTGACCTGGTCCTGTGTGCATTTGATTTAACCCTTGTCCTGCTGAATAAATGAAGAGACCATGCCCAATTCTAATTTTCAGCCAATCAGATTACTTGATCCAGATTGTTAATATAAATTCATATACATAATGGCAAGCAGTGCAGATCCAGATCAGTTGGCTTCTTCAGAAGCCAGCTCAGCTGATCTGGATCTACACGCTTTGCAAAGGCAGGACATATCTGGGTTCAATAGGACTAGGGTTAAGATATTTTTCTAGCATTGGACACCACTTTCTCCTAAGTGAACAATAAAGTTCCAAGTCAGCTGGAAGTTTCAACAGGCTTATATCAATTATATATGGTCCAAATAGAATCACTGAAAAACCTGACCAAACTTCATCAATACACAGGCTTACTTGGGTCTTTATTGCTCACCTATGGGAATAAAGTTTTCCATATAAGAATTCCCTTAGTTGTATTTTTTCATTCCTCCAACTGAAACTCAACAGTTTTTTAACAACAGTTTCTATGTACACTACAACCTCTTTATAACATGGTTCATTATAACACGGTTTTGGATATAACACGGTTCAAAGATGGATCCCAAAAACGTATAGATTATATTGAAAAATGACCATAAATGGTCATTGTTCAATATAATCTATACATTTTTGTTTGGATATAACACGGTTGTTTAACTAACACAGCTTATGCTATGGACCCCAACAATAGTGTTATAAAGAGGTTGTGGTGTATTTTTTACCGTATTTATTGTAAATAATAAGACACCTTAACTCCTTACCATACTTGTCCTTAAATTTCAACAAGTAAGTTTTACTTCCAACTGATGTATCGAAAACTGCTTCATTAGTGGCAAACAGTACAGAACCTCATCAGAGACCACATTCTGTGACATTTGATCAGTGTCTACACGGTTTGCTTGAGCCGGCCTTGGTGGCTCAGTTGGATGCGCCGTCCGACTGGAGACCAGGAAGTCACGGGTCCAACCCCCGCCGAGGTCGGTAACATTCTTTCGTGGAGATTGATCATAAAATGTTTTCTGCGGTCATTCTCTCCCTTCCACTGATTCAAGAAGGGCAGTTGCCAGTTTCTGGCGAAAGAATGTGCACAATACTGGTTAACCGCTTAGAGGACTAAGCCTGCCCAGTAAACGTGTGGTTAGGTAAACTGACCGCGCTCGACATGACCCCATTGGGTTGACTGGGCCGTAAAACCTCAACACAAACAAACATTAACAAACAAACACGGTTTGCTTGGACCTGTCTGTCTGTATACTTACAGTAAATGTCCTAAAATTTCGAACACCTAAGTGTCTGACAAAATGGTTTATGTAAACAGTGCAGACCCAGATCAGACTGCTCCTTTGGAGCAGTCTGATCAGGGTCTGCACTGTTTGCCATTCTACTAAGCATTTTAAGAGACCGCTGCATATAGAGAAAAAATTAAGCTGAAAATGTAGACCAAGATCCGATGCTACAGAATGCAGTGTATGATTGGGGTCTACACTGTTTGCCACTCATTCAGCAGTTGTTTAAGCCACGTCAACAGGTGTTAGGACTTGTCATGCTGAATAAAGAAGATGCCACACCCATTTCTAATTGTCAGCCAATCAGATTCCTTGATCCAGATTGTTGATATAAATTCACATACTAAATGGCAAAACCTCTTCAGAACCTGTACATAGAAGCCAACTGATCCAGATCTACACTGTTTGCAAAGGCAGGGTATATCCGGGTTCAGTAGGTCAAAGGTTAGAATAGAGATTCAAATTTTAGAACGAGTATGGTGAGATGTTAAAGTGTCTTAGATTAAATATGGCATTTGAATTGAAATTTGAGAAAAAGTATTTATAAGGTGTGGTCAGAGAAGACTCGGTCATGGCTGACAGGGTGGTTGGTGGTATTAGCCTACTGTATTTGCAATAAGTGGGGAAAGTTGACATGTAGGTATTTCTCCTGTTGCTGCACTTTTGTTCACTTTTTTCCTCATTCTTTTTCTGTTTTTCCTTTCTTATCTACTACATCACAAAAACATACCTATATAATTTTGACCCCCTTAAACCCCACTTTTATATAGTAAAACTGGGGTTTAAAGGGGTATACATTTTTTTCTTATTTCTGCTCAAAAACATAAATTGTGGGTACTCGTTAGAACTGCCTCAACGAGGCAGTTCTAATGAGTACCCACAATCTATGTTTTGAGTAGAAATATGAAAAATATCAGAATTTTTCTCTGAAAACTTTCAGGTTTTTGGTGGTGACATTTTCAATATACTTGAATAGGCGTGTTTTCGTTATGAGCTCTTCTGAGGGCCTCTTTTTTCCCACTCTGGGTGACAAACACAAATTAACCAACAAGGGTTGATGTGGCATTTAAACAAGAACTTGGTTTTAAGAACTACACATAGTTTTAACACTTACCATGCTATGGGCATATTCAGCAGACGACAACATGACAAGTTTTTCTCTTAGAAAAAAAGTGGCAAAAAATTCATGCTCAACTGATAATTCAACCAGATGTTTTATGGCTATTGCCCTCAACTCTCCTACACTAATGAGTCTGTTCACAATAGGTGGTATTACCAGATTTACCTGGAAGACTACTTTTCTCTGATAACACTGGTTCCCTGCACTGTAATACAAAGTCATAAAATCTTTATTTGTTATCATAGAAAACCATTTAAAATGTGTAATTTGATTAATTTTTTATGCAGATGTAGATTTTAGAATCAGTTTTGAGCTACTTCATTGTGTTTTATATTTAAGAATTTTGTGTGGGGGTTTCTAGTTAACTATCTTATCAGTATTACTTAACTAATTGCATAACAGAGCATCATTTTATTGGCATCTGGGCAGAGTTTTATGGTCTCAGTCATTAGAAACATATGGAAATGCAATACCCCACTAACCCGACTTTGATATAGTAAGTTGGGAAGGTGGGGGTGAAATTCTCTAAGAGAAAACATGGCATGAAACTGGTGATTTTTTTTTTTTTTTTTTTTTTTTTTTTCTAGAAAATAGGATCTGGCACTTCATGCAAATTGTCTCCTAAGGAGACAATTTGCATGAAGTGTCAAATCCTATTTTCTAGGAAAAATAAGAAAAGTATTTCAAAATGTTGTCTGTTGAAATTATTACCCAGCAACAACAAAGTGGTATGGGTAATTCCTAACTGTTGTCCAGCTGTATATCAGCCATGTCACACTGGGCGCTGAGACTTTGGTGCGTATGGAATAGCTAATACTCAAATCAGCCTGCATATCCCAGCAATTTGATCAAGATACGTTCTACCTCTTTGAATATTGTAGGAAACAAATATGCCTTAAATAAAATTGGAAATGGTTAGATTTTCTGTCAGTTTGCAAAAGAGAGACAACTTTTATGATTTTCTGTTTGCTTTGCTCCACACCAAGTGCTCCTGAAAGGGGGTTTACTCAAAAAGAAATGAATTTGCTCCCATGGAGAGCAGATTCTTACCTTTTAGAGTTGATTCCTTTTCAGAAGGGAACAAAAACAATTTGGCAGAGTTGCTTTCTTGAAAGCATATCTGTTTTCCAACCCTTGTCATGCTGAATAAATTAAGATGCTACACCCACTTCTAATTTTCAGCCAATCAGATTACTTGATCCAGGTTGTGGATACAAATTCACATACTGAATGGCAAACAGGGCAGATCCAGATTAGTTGGCTTCTTCAGAAGACAACTGATCTGGATCTACACTGTTTGCAAAGGCAGGGTATATCCGGGTTCAGCAGGACAAAGGTTAACACCTTACCATGATTGCCCCAAAATTTGAAGAATTTCAACTGACTTACTGATGAGGTTTCTTATTTGAGATGGAATTGCAAACAGTATAGATCCTGATCAGCTAGGAGCAGTTTGATCAGGGACTATCCGGTTTGCCCAGGTCTGTCCGAATATTTAGAAAAAATACGGTACTGGCTTAAAAATGTCCTGAATGGACAGCACAGAAGCAATCTACCCTCTTTATACTGAATCTCGATACAACGACAAAATTCGTTATAATGTATTGACTGACAGAAAACCTTTGCTCAAGAAGAAATTGTGCATGAATATTGGATTTAATACTTCCAAGAAGCCTATGTGTTGGATATTTGCTAGAATCGCCTCAGTGAAGTGATTCTAGCAAATATCCATAACATGTTCTATGAGTAAGTAAGAATAGCCCTTTCTTACATATCATTTTCCTGTGTTAAAGGATTCTTTACAAATTCATTATAATAACATCTTGGGGAAGAAATACTGTTGTTGTAACGAGGGTCCATTGTACACAGCCTGATTGGGCCTTTACATTTTGCATAATCCCAGCAAGCATTCTACGTAAATCTACATCGGGCCGTCATCGGCCCGTCAGCTACCCTGACGGGCCGATGACGGCCCGATATAGATTTACGTAGAATGCTGACCGGGATGGGCGGAGGCTGTTTTATCTGTGGCCTACTTTGTATTTAGAGGTCTATTTCATATGTTAATAGTCATAGTCCTTATATTAATAAAATGTATCGAACATGTCTTCTTTGCTTTTATTAGCCCACCTGAGCCAAGTTTCATGATTAGCTGTTGTCATCTAATTTTGTCCAGTATCTGGCAGTCAACTGGGATTTGATCATGAAATATTTTCTACGGTCATTCTCTCCTTTCCCTTTCTGCTGATTCAAGAAGGGCAGCTGTCGGTTTCTAGCAAAAGAATGTGCACAATACTGGTTAACCGCTTAGAGGACTAAGCCTGTCCAGTAAAAGAGTGGTTAGGTAAACTGACCGCGCTCGACATGACCCATTGGGTTGACTGGGCCGTAAAGCCTCATCACAAACAAACAACTCGTTAACTCATTTTAGTCTGGAGACTCCCTAAAAAGATAATTGGTAAACTGCAGAACGCGACGTCTTATCAGGGTCTACACAGTTTGCATTAAATACAGGAATTTCTATAAAACATAGTAATAACAAACACTAACGAGACACCCTGCTATTGGAAAAAGACTGTTTAAACGAGTTTTGGTAGAATAGTCCATTCGACATTAATAGGTTAAACAGCTCTGAAGCCACTGGGCCAGTTTGTATCAAATCTCATATAGGACCTCCTTGGATCCGGGGAGCGACAATTTGGTCAAATGGTCAACACTCCATCGACCAAGATTGCCGCCATGCATATATGTGGTAAACACGCTTAAAAGTCGTATATGACAATAAACACCTTTGGAGCTAATTTCCGACACACCCCACCCATTTTTTTTTTTTTTTTTAAGTATTTAAATGTCACCGGGATAGGTATATACGACACGTATAGCGACCTGGTAGAACGTTCTATTGTCGCGCAGGCCGGACCGGACGTGAGATTTTTCTGTGTCTGTTTACATTTGGTGCCTAACGTAAACCCGTTCTAAGCCCTATGCAGTAGCTTCCGTAGTCTCGTATACGATTCTCTGCATATGATTCTCTACAGCCTGGAATCTCGGGGACGAAGTTCAGTTTGGTGGGGGAGAATGTCACCGGGTTAGGTATTTACGACACTTGTACTGCCTTGCGGTACAAGCCGCTTTTAAGCGACGTGGTAGAATATTCGATTGTAACGCTGGAGGCTCGGGTTCGATTCCCGGCGGGGCCGAACAGGATTTTTTTCTCCGTCTGTTACATATATATTAAAATACCGAAAAGGTAAATTTGTCTAAAAGTTGTCCCATTTTGAAAATTGGCGTGCAATGTCAAGGGCATTGTTCAGAAGTGCAAAACACTCGAGAACCTTTTGCCCTGGATTTGTCAGCTTCTCTTGGCGGTCATCATTGGGTACAGGAATCCAGAACAAAGCGTTCGCGATAAAAAAAAAAAAAAATAAAAAAAAAAAAAAAAAAAAAAAAAAGGAACTGGAGACAATTTGCATGAACTGTCAAAACCTGTTTTCTGGAAAAAAAAAAATAATAATAATAATAATAAAATCCAATATGACGTGTGCTGAACATTTTCCCAACATGCTAATATAGTTAACCTTGCTGTCCTGTTAGGCTGACACTTCAAGACCGAAGGTGGCATTCAGGTCGTTCACGAATAAAACATACTTCTATATTTGGTTTTTACGTTGGCGGTGTCTTGGTCTGTTTTAGGAACAGTTTTCGCACATCACAAGCCTGCAGTTCAATAATGGACTGATATAAAGACGAAAGAACTTGTTTCAACGAGAAAAAAAAAAAAAAAAAAAAAAAGCCCAAGCTGCACACCTTTGATGACACTGACCTGAATTATTTGTCTACTGCATGTGCGGACAGCGAAGGCCCAGATCAGCCTGCGCATCCGCGCAGTCTGATCAGGGCCTTCACTGTCCGCAAACCGAATCATTGGATATTACAGAATGTGAATTGCGAGCAAATGCCCGGATGAGACAGCGCATGCGCAGGATGATCTTAATCGGTTTGTTTGCCAGACTTCCCACCATTAAATCCCAAATGGAGTAGCAATTATAGGTTTAAATGAATTTTACGTCAGTTTGTATTATGTTCAGTAACTGAGTTTTTCGCAGTTTGGAAGCGATGTTTAGACCTGACCTTTACAGTAGACAGGAGTAGGTGGTATTGTTATTTCATTAGCCTATACCACTTTCTGGACTAATTCAGCAGGCGACAAATTGGTGATATTTATTTTATTTTTCCAAGAAAACGGGATTTGACATTCCAATGGAGGTAATTTGCACGAAATGTCAAATCTAGTTTTCTGGGAAAAATAAGAAAACATATTTCAACTAGTAACAGTGTTTTCAGAGAAAACAGATGTACCCCCCCCCCCCCCCACCCTCACCCCCACCCTCACCCCCGCTTCCCCACTCCCACCCCTCCCCACGACCACTACCAGTGTATTTTCAGTTTTTCTACTGCTATGACCTTGGAAATAAGGTCAAGATCACCAAAATCTACATGAAATCAGTTTTTTTTTGTTATTTTCCAATTATATATCCATGAACATTTCGAAAGAATCCAACCACTGCTTTACAAGATATTGTGCAGACAAGAAAGTGTGACGCTGACGCCAACGGGATCCGCCCCAAAATCAATGTCACCTCCCCAATGATAGAGGGACATAATATGTCGTCTGCTGAAAATATAACCAGAGTGCTATGCGTTAAAAACCAACGTATCGCCTATACGAACCGCGAAGATTATGATCAGGCTGTACGGACGCACAGGCTTGCCTGAGCATCCGCAGGTTTGATCAGGACCCTCCTGGTTCGTTATTTATCTCCTAAAGCATCGAAACAGTGTACATGCTTACAGTGAAAACTGCTGAAACGCAGGCTTGCCAGGGTGATCCATATTCGTCGCATGTGCGAGGTGGAGAGGTCTATGTGACCGTGTAGTTGGCATTTAACCCATTTATGCCTAGCGTCCCATAAATGGGATATTAGCAAACAGTGTAGACCCAAATCAGACACCGCAGAACGCGGCGTCTGTTCAGGGTTTAAACCGTTTGCATTAGTTCAGATTTTTCTACAAAACAGTGTTATAACACAAGCTAATCAGACACCCTTATATAGGAAATGGACCTGTCCAAAGAGTTGAGGTAGAAGAGTCCATTCGGCATAAATGCGTTAAGGTGAACGGAAACACTTTCAGGGGAGGTAACTGCCACAATTGGTTTACCTCCTTTCTGGAAACGGGTCTGCTCTAGAAGTGAATTCGTACCCTTCAGAAAAGGGATTTGCTCTTAAAGGAAAGAATTTGCTCCCTTCCCTACTGAAATTAGGATCTGCTCTAAAAAGACAATTTGCTGCAATTCTTTCCTTTTACAGCAGATCCTTTCTTTTCTTTTAGAGAAAACCCATTTTCGGAAGGGAGCAAATTCTTTCCTTTTAGAACACTGAAAAGAGATTAAGAGGACAGAATGGGTTTCGTTTTAGAGCGGGCCTCTTTTAAAAAGGGACTTGATCTGCAGGAACGCAAACAAGAAGTCACAAAAGTTATCTCCCTTGTAAAAGATAAAAAATCTAAAAAGTGTATCTAGCTCCCTTCTTAGAAATCGGCCATGTCACATATGAGACCTGCCTAGATCCAGATAAGTTAGCATGCGTGCAGTCTGCAGCCTTACAATTTATGTGTCTTGACTGTGTGAGTGAAGAGTGTAGAACCTGAACAAACGGCGCGGAAATGCGGGCTGGTTGAGGCCTTTGATGTAAAAGGGCTTCATTTTGGCCGCGACATGCGGAAATGTGTCTTCGGGCATCCACGCAGTCTGATCAGAGCCTTCACTGTCCGCTAACAGTCTTTGAATACTACAAAATGTACGAATGGAGAGCAAAGGCCCGGATGATGCTTTGCGCATGCGCAGGATAATCTAAATCTGCGCATTTATGTATGTTCGAAGGCGCTGTTTCACTTGCCGCGGCCTACTTAAAATCTTAATTCAGGTATTACCCAGCGGGCACATGGCGTTTATACAACGTCGGCTCAACGTCGATGCAACGTCATGACGTTGCATCGACGTTGAGGCGACGTTGTATTAACGTCATGTGCCCGCTGGGTACAAACTCATCGCGTTAGCCTGAAAATAATATGCGTTCTGTGGCATCTTATCTGGGTTTATACTGCTCGCTCAGGCCTGTCTATATACTTAAGAGTTAAAATGTCACTTAGAATCTGGATTATTTCATTACTAAATAAATTCTGTCGCAGCTGACACGGAAAATCGAAAATTGGCTTTGGCGAAAATGTCGTTAACAGATAATGGTTACAAATTGAACAGATAGACAAAATATTTAGTTTTAGCTTCTTTGATACGCTTTGTTAAAGTACCATGATTAGGCTACTCTTGCTGACATTTTCTGGTGGCATTTCAAATTTGAATCTGTTTACTTTCAAATTACAAGAAATTGGAATAATCCTTGAGAACAATGAACACCTACATACGAAAAATGAAGTCTCCTGAGGAGAAAATTGCTTGAAATGTCAAGGCATATTTTCTGGGGAAAATAAGGAAAATATCACTTTTCCTCTGCAGACTTTGCCCAGTTAGTGGTAAAGATTAAAAGAGCAGTCAATTCGACTTGCTAGACGGGTTTTCTGCCCAGAATGTGGATTCGAAGCCGAGCAGTTCTTGATGCTGGACTGGTTCTTAAACTGTTCCACCTTGACGTTTACCACTTTCTGGGCTAATATCTTATTTACGCCGGGCTAGAGCCCGGCGTATCTATTTGAGGTTGTTTTTGTAAAATGTGTATGCATTCGGTGAACATCTGTTTTCTTTCAGTTTTATGGGGTCCTTAGTGGGGTTATATATAACTATTCAACGCCCCCCCCCCCCCCCACCCCCACCGTCCCCACTTTTTTTTTTATTATTCAAAGTCACACTTTTGCAGCAGAAAACTGTGCCACGTATTGGTAACATAGTGAAATAAAAAAAAATGGGAAGTACTGTGTAGAATGAATGTAGCAATGTGGGTTTTGTTCATTTAAAAGAGAAATGAACAGTTTTCCCGTAGGAGCCCCAATTTGATCATTCGACCTGAAATGAGCTTGTTGCTGTCAATATTCGTACACGTTTGAATTTTTTCATTTCTTTTTTTTTTTTTTTTTTTTTTTTTTTTTTTTTTTTTTCGTCGTACTACGAAGAAACAAAAGATATTTTTCTTTGTTTACGATTGGAAATAAGCATTCTTAAATCGAACGGATTATAAGCTGGTTTAATAATACAGTTTAATTTGATATTAAGAAAGATTTGGGCCGAAAGAAAACATTATGAGTAGAGAAAAGAACGAAACACTGCTACATAGATGATTTCGGATATAGTATGTTCGGACTAGGCTGTGGATGGCGACATGTAATTATGTATGCGGGCTAGAAAACAGACGATCATAGTTGATTTTTTTACATAGCTCTGATAACGTCCATAATGTTTTATCGTTGAGTATTGCGATAGTTTATTGATAAATTATAACATTTTTTCACTAAACTACGATCTATAGGGAGCTAAGTAATGCATGACAGATTAGTTTCCCAGTGTATTGATGCTTTGCATCAATGTTTTCTTGTTTATATTAATGATATTGTTTTGGAATTGAACTGTAGCATTAGCTGATTCACAGACGACACCAGCTTATACATTATAGTAGAGAATCCACAAGCAGCTGCTAACATGATGAACTTAAGCCTCTCATGCATGGTCTAATCAATGGCTTGTTGATTTTAACGCAGTAAAACTGAAACGATGGTTGTTTCGAGAAAGCGAATAAAGCTAAACCACCCGACCTTATTATGGACAATAATATATTACAGGAAGTCGAGCATCATAAACACCTGAGTATTACGTTTTCTTCCGATCTGACTTGGCATAATCATATCATTAAGATAACAACTAAAGGATGGCAGCGTGTTAATTTACTAAGAGCATTTAAATTTAGATTCGATAGAAAGTCCTTGGAACGCTTGTACATATCATTTATTAGACCTGTTCTTGAATACAGCGGAATAGTTTGGAGTAATTGTACAAATCAAGATAAAAAAAAAAAAAAAAAAAAAAAAAAACTATTAGAAGATATTCAAATTGAAGCTATGCGCATAGTTACAGGAGCAACAAAGTTATGTAGGATTGCAAAGCTCTATGACGATAGGGGCTGGGATACTCTGGAATCACGACGTGCGAAACAAAAGCTTATCATATTTTACAAAATGATCAACGGCCTCGCGCCAACATACTTAAATCAACTTGTACCGAACCTAGTCCCAAATCAATCGCAATATTCACTTAGGAATTCAAACAATATATTGTCTGTTCATACAAATTCGACATTATATTTTAACTCTTTTCTTCCATTGGTAATAAGAGCTTGGAATAATCTTCCCATTTAAATCATTACGAAAACACGCCTATATAATTTTGACCCCCTTCAACCCCACTTTTATATAGTAAAACTGGGGTTTACAGTGGTATACATTATTTTTCTTATTTCTGCTCAAAAACATAGATTATGGGTACTCGTTAGAACCGCCTCGGCGAGGCGGTTCTAACGAGTACCCACAATCTATGTTGTGAGCAGAAATATGAAAAATATCAGAATTTGTATCTGAAAATTTTCCTCTTTTTGGTTGTAAAATTTTCAATATATTTGAATAAGCATGTTTTCGTAATGTAAGGAACAGTATTTCAGTCACACATGCTGTTTAAATGTAAACTAGCCGAGCACATCAACAAAACACCTATTTGGTTCTACTTTGGAAGTAGGAAAGCTCAATTTTTTCACAAGCGACTGCGACTAGAATGCAGGGCCCAGTTGTTCAAAGCTAACGACATCGTTAGTTAACGATTCGTTAAAATTTACATCTAGTGATACGCAAATATGCTGAAATTTTTTGCTGAAAAAATGTGAGTAGCTTTTGCAGTGCAAAAGCTACTCATATTTTTTCAGCTAAAAATATCAGAATATTGTATATTGAATCTGCTAAATCAGTTAACGAAATGACCCTTAACGTGCTCGTTAAGCTAACGACGCTTTGAACAACTGGGCCCAGTTCTTTAAAGCACGATCTGTATCGCAAAAATCTTATTGACTCTCCTTTATGTTCTTGTGGTAGATTCGAGACTACCAAACATTTCTTTTTCGAATGTCCAAACCATTACTTAAACACGAATATGTACGAGTTTATCAGATATCCTTCACCTACCATTGAAAACGTACTTATTTGGTGATTCAAGTTTATCGAGAGAAGAAAACGAAATGATATTTGATTCTGTGCACAAATACATTTTTCAAACGAAAAGGTTCGATGTGAATTAGATGGAATATTACTGTCATTGTGTTGTCAATTAACACGACTTATAAATCAGGTCATCGGCATCGAATCGGAATAGCATCTGAGAAACTTTGGGAAACCTTTTATTTTATTTTATTTTCTCTCTCTCTCTCTCTCTCTCTCTCTCTCTCTCTCTCTCTCTCTCTCTCTCTCTCTTTCATATGTAAACTTCTATATGCATCTTGCTAATTTCAACGATAGCATATGGATAGTAGCTTTTATTTTCTACACTCGTTTGTTTTGTACAATATTTGTGCTAGAAGATTTCACATAAGCTATAATTACAGTCGACTCTCGTTATCTCGAACTCCAAGGGACTCTGTGAAACACTTCGAGACATCCGTACTTCGACATATCAGATTTGCGGAACTGAGGAATATAATTAATAGAACAAACACCTTAAACAGTATGAATATGTAATTTGACTCCTAAGTTAAGAGATACATTGAAAATATTGTGGAAAAGAGGAGAAATTGCTCCTAAGGAGCAATTTCTCCCCTTTTCCACAATATTTTGTTGCCTTTTGGTAGCTCTCTGTGTTAAAACAGGGGCCAGATTTTCACTTCGAGATAAGCGGTTATTCGAGATAAGCGAGTTCGAGATAACGAGAGTCGACTGTAGCTTGTTATCTGATCCTTTGTGTCATTTTTGTATGTTTGTGTTGTACATATTATATTCAATAAACTATCGTTTAAACCAAAACCAAAATAATATCATGACTATAAAGGCTGATCACAAAATGTCTGGCCTGATCTGGATCCAAACTGTTTGACACTCTGATGGTATTCCTGAAAGATTAAAAAAAAAAAAAAAAACGCTTAAATTTAAAAAAAAATCCATAGATGACAAAAAAGCATGCTAAATTACACAGCATGCAAAGAGTTAGGAGTGAACATCTTAATCAGACTGCGTAGAGGCAGATGCTTATCCGAGCCTTCGTTGCTCGTGTATGAGTTAACAGGAATTGATGCACTTTCAGGGGAGTCAACTCCTCAAAATTGTTTTTGTCCCCTTCAGAAAAATGATCTACTCTAAAAGGAAATAATTTGCTTCCCGTGGGAGCAAATTCTTTCTTTTTAAATTAGACCCCTTTTCAGAAGGGATTTGTTGTGCAGGAAATCAAACATGAAGTCACAAAAGTTGTCTCCCTTATAAAAATGATGTAAAAAGCTACCTAGTGAACCCAGTCCCCTTAGCGCATGCGTATTGATTCCCCTTAATTCTCTTTGTGCTTGAAGTGGCCTGGCTAATTGTGGCATTAGCACCAATTTAGTTTGACGTTTTCCATTACTTATTGGAGTTCTCGACTTAAAAATATCCACTTCGAGATTAAATATTGTTCAGATACATAAGAGTCACGATTTTGACATTTGATTTGACATTTGATTTAAGACGTACAAAATCGGACCCGTTTCAGCTTTTACTCAAGACTATTCGGACATCAACATAAAAAACAACTGGCCATTTTTGTATATGCGGTCAATGGGGGCCCTGCTCAGACTGCGCATTTGCGCAGTCTGATCAGGGCCTTAATTGTCCGCTTATGATCTTTCTGCAAAATAGACCAATGTGCACATAATGCCCTAACAGACTGCGAGAATGCACAGGTTAATCTCGGCCTGCGTTGTCGGTATGTGCCGTAAGGGCATTTCCTTCGCGACAATGTCCATTTCATTAGTTAATGCAATCTTTAATAAGGCCACAAAAGATATAAGACAATGCAATGTCCCGCTTCATCTTCCTGTTTGTGTGTCACCCTGTTATAATAATGTCCAGTAAATACCAGATATACTAATAAAAATAGAAAAAAAATGAGATATACTAATAAAAATAGAAAAAAAAATGTTGACTCTCAAAGATGTTCGAGCCATTGAGGGTTTACTGTATTTAATGGCCCGAAGACACTGATCTTTTCGCTTGATCCCAGTAAGCACACAATGTCGTAACAACATTGTCTGACGACGTTGTTACGACGTTTTGTGTTTGCTGAGATGCAGCCATTTTGGGGAGGGCGTGTGGGTAGGGGGGTGGGGGGGGGTGGGGCGTGAGCAGAATTGTACATCTCGTTACTATTCATGAATAGACTCTATGAAAAACCGAGTCTGGTATTTTCGTTTCATTGACAGACTGTTTCTAATATACAAAGTACCCCGCTTTGCAGAATATACGTATTTAATGAATTTTAGGAATAATCAGCTTTATAATACTACTTGGCATAAACGTTTCAAATAGAATATTCGGTTGTTACATTTTACGAATGAATGATAAAATGACTTGACAATTTATGAATGAACATTGTTTTACAAGGGAATAAAATCATAATTAAACGTTCTAAGCTGGACCGAAGTACGCAATGTTGCCGATCTTACGCCGACACACACCTAGGATGATAACCGAGGTGAAACAAATGACCTGTGTAAAACATAAGAGTTCCTACGTCAGGAAACTTACCTTCGGACATGTGAGCCCGGCGAAGATTCAGATCAGCCTGCGCATTAGCAAAGTCTGATCAGAATCTTCAGTGTGTGAATTTCGGATAGACAAGGATGCAAAGGTACTTCGTGCGGTCAACGAAGACTCTGATCAGACTGCGCGCATGCGCAGTCTGATCTGAGTCTTCGTTGGGCGCACAGGTCAGAAGGTACGATTTCTGCCGTTTGGACTCATATGTATGCCACAGTCCGCACTTATTGTATATTTTCAACTGTCTATTATTTTCATTCATGACACCTTTGCCTTGATTATCAACAAAACATTCTTGTATTTCTAATATAGAGGGTGTGAACTAATTGATATAAAGAGATATGCGAACTTGACACTCATAAATTAATATCTAATGTCTTTAATAATCATTTAACAGTTAGCGTGCTGGGTAAAGAATTCAGCAGACGCTATTTTGAAATATGTTCCTAATTATTCCCAGACAACAGGTTTTGACAGTTCGTGCAAATTGTCTCCCGAGAAGCCAATTTGCATGAAATGTCAATAACTATTCTCTGGGAAAAATAAGGAAAAAATATCTCAAATTGTCGTCTTCTGATTTTTTTACCCAGCCTGCTGAGCGTTAATAATCATTTAATAACAAATTATCCAAACTGATATGTCATCAGCGATAAGTGAAACAAAAAAGCGCCCTATCCCATTTAATTGTGAAGGGTGAAGACCCTGGACAGTCCGATCGCGATCTACATCGTTCGCTTTATAGAGAAACATCTATAGGTGGTATAATGCAAGCCCAAATCAGACTGTGCTGATAAGCAAGCTAATTTGCATATGCACATTATGCATACACAATAAGGTCCCATTTAGATTTTCGGATACTTAACCGCCACCACTCTCTGGTTTAATTCAGCAGACGACCAATTGATGATACAGTCTACTCTCGTTATCTCGAATTTCAAGGGACTCTTAGAAATACTTCGAGATATCCGTACTTCGACATATCATGTTTGCAGAATTAAGGAAAAATAAATCGAACAACCACATTTTACAAATGTATATGTAAGTATATTTCTGAAGTTAGAGACATATTGAAAATATTGTGGAAAAGAGGAGAAATTGCTCCTCAGGAGCAATTTCTCCTCTTTCCACAATATTTTGTTATCTGTTGTTAGATTTTCATGTTTAAAAAGGGACCAGATTTTCACTTGGAGATAAGCGGTTATTCGAGATAAGCGAGGTCGAGATAACGAGAGTCGACTGTATTTTCTTTCTCAGCAAATAGAGTTGGCATTACATGCAAAGTGTCTCCTTTGAAAATGACTCTTTGGAGACAATTTGCATGAAATACCAAATCCTGTTTTCTCAGAAAAATGTTTAAAAATGTCTGCTGACTTTTTTTTTACCCAACATGCTAAGCGTGAAAAAAAAAAAAAAAAAAAAAAAAAAAAAAAGACTTGTGAATAACTAGACTTTAGATTTCTTGTATTAATAACCATTGCTTTTGGGGAAATTGACAAATCGACAATTTCCAGCGTCGAGTCAGGTCTTCTTGGCATCTACACAGCCAGGACAGTATCTACTCATCTGTCACACCTTTGTTCAGAGCGTGCTTAACTTGCCTTAGTCTGGGTTAGTTTCCCACAACGAGCCCCTAAAATCAGAATGCGTTTTGTGCATGTTAGTTAGAAATCATGCTTAATAAATACTCAAATGATTTCATCTTAGTTTTCATGGGAAAATAAGATATACACTTTCAACTCTTTAAGAATGTTTATTAGTGCAATCAAATATGTGACCTGGTGTATTTTTTCGGGTATATTTTTTACTTATTAGTGGTTTTCTTTAGTGTTTTTTTTTTTTTTTTTTTTTTTTTTGTTTGTTTGTTTGTTGTTGTTGTTGTTGTTTGTTTGTTTGTTAGCTGTTGTTTTGGGGGTTTTTTGGGGGTGGGGGGAGGGGTTCATGTAATTTCGCATTTTTTTTTTTTTTTTTTTTTAGCGAGTAAATTTTCAGAATCCCGGAGGTACAGCCCGTCATTCATATTGGGTGCTATCCCCATTCCCTGGCGTGTGGTGGCGCTGGAATTTGTAGTGTATGATATAACCTGATGCAGCGGTTCCTCAGTGCACATTTTCCAAGCGCTCCTTTTGCACAGAAAGACTGACTACCCTTAAAAGCTTTCTTAGGTGAAATGGATACACTTTGATGGGAGACAAATATTTCAAACTACCTTATTTATTTTATCCTAAATACTGGTACACCTTAAACGGGACTTGACACACTTGGAAGATATACCGCCATTTTATACAAAGGTTTTGTGATTTTCTATTTCTTTTCTGAACACCAACCCTCTTCTATATGAACAGATGTCTATTCTAAAAGAACAGAACTTGCTCCCATAGGGAGCAAATTCTTTCCTTTTAGAGTAGACCTCTTTTCAGAAAGGAGCCTAACAAATTTGAGAGAATTGCCCCGCCCCTCCGCCCCCACGTGCTGAAAGTGTATATGTTCCCCTTAATTTATTACCATACAAGTCCTAAAATATCTCATTACCATACTAGTCCTAAAATTTGAACATAACCATTTTACTATCTGTTGATGTATCTCAACTTCGCTGGATGAATGGCAACTATTTTAGACCCTGATCAGATGCCGCGTTCTGTGGCATGTGATGTGTGTCTACACCGTTTGCTCTGGCATGTCTGTCTCAATCCTTAGGGAAACTAGGGCACAAAATTGTTCTTATTGCATGGACATCCATGTATAAGCTCAAAATCATAGCTGTCGTATAAAAATAATGCACATTCGAACTTCTAAGGCACAGGTCAGCTTGCCACCCAGCGGGAATATGACGTTTATACAACGTCGGCTCAACGTCGATGCAACGTCATGACGTAGCATCGACGTTGAGGCGACGTTGTATTAACGTCATGTGCCTGCTGGGCAATTTGCACAGTTTACCCAGTGCTTTCGCTTTCGGCAAGGTCCCCACCCCTACCCCCATCCCCATCAAAGAAAACCCGGATCGGACTGCATGGATTCGTGGGCCTTTGATGTTTGTTTATTCGTTTACTTGTCGGCCATATTTGCAGAATTTTTGTAACCAATTAAGAGATCATTAACTACAGGATGTGCGAAAAAATAGCAGTTTTTATTGTTACAAGGGTGTTGGATCAAATAAACTATTTCTCACCCGCCCATGTTTACAATTACATCTACCTTCTCTTTGAATTATATTTAATCTGATAGCATCTCTGTATAGGAGACCAGATGTTGTGAAAAACAACTTTATAATTATATGTACTATCAAAGTTGTATATAAGATATGCCACTCGGTACCATCCTATTAGCATTCCTGTCGGGCCGATAATGGTCCGCAATTGAACAATGCTTTCTTGGGTGAAGACACGGAAGCTGCTAGAGCAGTAAGATTGGCTACAACCCCTAATTATCTTTGATGCAGCAGCTAAATTAAAACAAATACAATGTTAACATGCTGTGATGACGATGTTATTTTTTCTTATTTTCTCAGAAAAAGACAATTTGCACGAAATGTCAAGGCCTATTTTCTGGGGAAAAATAAAAATGTCCGCTGATTTTTTCTCAGCATGCTAAGCGTTGAAATAAGATTACGAAAATGTGCCCATTCAAATATATTGAAAATTTCACCACCAAAAACTGAAAGTTTTCAGATAAAAATTCTTATATTTTTCATATTTCTGCTCATGTTTTTTGAGCAAAAATTAGAAAAAATAATATGTATACCCCTGTAAACCCCAGTTTTACTATATAAAAGTGGGGTTTAAGGGGATCAGAGTTATATAGGTATGTCTTTTTGTGATGACACGTAATGAGTTCTGATGTTTTAACAGCGAGGATTCATGCTTTGCTCAGGCCATATCAAGCCAACCTATCCTCAGGGCACTTGTGTATGAGGTGCCGTTTTACTATAAACCCCC
This sequence comes from Anodontia alba, assembly GCA_964016985.1. NCBI lineage: Eukaryota > Metazoa > Mollusca > Bivalvia > Lucinida > Lucinidae > Anodontia > Anodontia alba. The sequence continues at coordinate 120,346,327 of OZ024823.1, forward strand.
AATTTTTGATATCACTAAATCGATTTTGTGATATCACAAAATCGATTTTGTGATATCACTGATGAGTATGTGATATCATTAATTATTTTGTGATATCACAAAATCGATTTAGTGATATCACAAAATAAGACTGAATTTGTTATATCACAAAATCGATTTAGTGATATCACATAATAGAATTTGTGATATCACAAAATCGATTTAATGATATCACAAAATGGTCATGATTTTGTGATATCACTAATTCTATATCTTTTTGTTTTGTAGAAAAATGGTTTTGATATTTCATGCAAACAGACAATTTGTATGAAAGATCCAATCCTGTTTTCTGGGAAAAATAAGAAAAAAAGTCATCCATTTTTCGTCTGCTAAATTAGCCTAGGGGATGGAAATGGTTAATTTCGTACTTAGCCTCGTTCGCCAGGCGACTACTAAAAATAGCTATCCAGCTGCGCAAGGAACTGGACTATTTCGTACTATTTTTGTTCAATCCTCAAAATTACTGTTATATTGCGGAAGCGACAGGATGTTTTTCACCATTGATTTTCGTAATTAATATCGTTTAAATCGAAAACGAGTCTCTGTCTTTAAGTCTAATCATAACAGCAGCAGACGAAAATTTGATATTTGTTTAATTTTTTTTAGAGTAAATGAAAACTTGACATTTCATGTGACTCGTCTGGCTGATGAGTCCGAATGAAATGCCAAGTTTTAGTTTTTCGGAAAAAATAGTAACAAAAATAAATAAATAAATAAATGAATAAAATGTCGTCTGCTACAATTTTGCATAGCCTATTTTCTGGAAAAAATAAAAGAAATATTGCAAAATGACATCTGCTGAAATTTTTACCCAGTATGCTGAGCGGAAACAAATTTATTAGGGAGTAAACATTGTATTGTTTGCAAATGTAATATATATTTAATGATATCACTAATTCGATTTAGTGATATCACTAATTCGTTCATATTTAGGTATATCACTAATTCGATCTTTTTTATATCACTAATTCGATTTTGTGATATCACTTCATCATGTCTATTTAGTGATATCACTAAATCGAATTAGTGATAGCACAAAATCGAATTGGTGATATCACAAAATCAATTTAGTGATATCATTAATTCGATTTTGTGATATCAGAAAATAGATTTGATTAAGTGATATCACTAATTCTATTTAGTGATATCACTAATCGATTTTGTGATATCACTAATTCGATTTAGTAATATCACAAATTCATCTCTATTTAATGATATCACTAAATAGAATTTGTGATATCACTAATTCGATTTAGTGATATCACAAAATAGGGGATTTATAGTAAAACGGCACCTCATATTTGTGATTGATGCTTGTTCAGACGAGATTGCGAATACGCACATCCGTGGCAGAATATGAGCTATTCGCCTTTAGACAATAGTTGGATCTGGTGTGTGATGAAATGCGAACAGTCTGTTCAGACCTTACTCCGTATGTCTATTGCCTGTACTGGGTTTGCGCAGGGGGTGGGGGGGTGGGGGTGGGGGGGGGGGGGCTCTTAGCCTTCGATATGGTACAGACGTGCGGCTGGAATTTTTGTGACCCTACCTATTCATATATTCTGCAAATATTAAAATATATACCTGCAGCACTGTAAAAAAATCCCGTAGATTTTACGCATTACGAAAACATGCCTATTCAAATATATAGAAAATTTCATCTCCAAAAACTGAAAAATATTCAGATAAAAAACTCTGATATTTTTCATATTTCTGCTCAAAACATAGATTGTGGGTACACGTTAGAACCGTCTCGGCGAGGCGGTTCTAACGAGTACCCACAATCTATGTTTTTGAGCAGAAATAAGAAAAATAGTGTATACCCATGTAAACCCAAGTTTTACCATATAAAGTGGGGTTTAAGGGTCAAAATTATACAGGCATGTTTTCGTGATGGGTAAACAAATCTGGCAGTATTGTTAATGTTGGCAGGTGATATTGAAATGTACCCAGGCCCCAGGTATCAGTGTAGGCGTTGCAGAAAGTACTGTAAAACATTAGATACGGTGGTAGAATGTGAAGACTGCAAAAAGCGTTTTCATGCAACTTGTTCAGAACTTGGCAACGAGGCGTTTGAAAAAAAAAAAAAAAAAAAAATGAATCGGGAATTGAAACTTGGTATTGTGCAGCCGCGCAGTCTTGAACTGTGGATTCATTATGTGGATGTTCATGCATTTCACTTGGTGAATATGAAACTTTGGAAAATACAAAATACATTACGAAAACACGCCTATTCAAATATATAGAAAATTTCACCTCCAAAAACTGAACATTTTCAGATAAAAAAAAACTCTGATACTTTTCATATTTCTGCTCAAAACATAGATTGTGGGTACTCGTTAGAACCGCCTCGGCGAGGCGGTTCTAACGAGTACCTACAATCTATGTTTTTGAGCAGAAATAAGAAAAATAATGCATACCCCTGTAAACCCCAGTTTTACTATATAAAAGTGGGGTTTAAGGGGGTCAAAATTATATATGCATGTTTTCGTGATGATGCCCAAAATGTGAAGTGCACAACTTCTCTGATTCTTATTTTGATACTCAGTTCAACTTTGAACAATCAAACAGGTTTAATCCCTTGGTAAAAGACATGAATAAGGCATCTTCTGTATGTGGCATTAACAAATCAATTTCCCTTAAAGGACTGAAATTTGTAAGCTTAAATATCAATGACATACGAGGCAAAAAGCTGGAACTGTTGGCTTTTCTTGATTATCATAAGCCTGACATTGTAGCTATTCAAGAGACAAAAATTGACGGCTCAATTTCAACTTCAGAATTGTTCCCTGATTCCTGTCAATACAATGCATATACGAAAGACAGGAACCTTCATGGTGGGGGCGTGGTGCTCCTTATTCACAAGGAAATTCCCCATACGCCATTGACAGAACTGGAAAACGATTCGAAATCAGTGTGGGCTAAGGTGTGTGCAAACAAAACTTCTCACTACATAGCAAGTTGGTATTGAGAACCCAGTGGCTCGTTTGGAAACTTTCAACTCCTACGAAATCAGCTTGAGGATATTAAGTCCCAAACTAAGAACCTTCGGTCAACATACTAGGTGACTTTAACTTTAGAGACATTATTTGGCCAGACCGACTTAATAAAAATGGGACCATAATAAGTAAGTCAGAGGGGCAAGTAGTTGTGGACATTATGAACGATCATAGGTTAGAACAGCTGGTGAATTTCCCAACTCGGGAAGAGAGTAGATTAGATTTGCTTTTGACTTCGTTACCCGGGCAGTTTCAAGAGGTACACTCTCCTGATAAACTGAGTGATCATGACATTATTGCAGGAACTTTAAAGGTCTTTATTCCTCCAAGGAAGAAACCACGGCGTAAGGTTCATTTGTATCAGAAGGGTGACTTTGACTCTATGAGGCGAGATTCTTTAAACATTGCAGTGGATAAATATTTCAATGGTCATTCTGGTTCTCGTTCTGTTCAGGAAAACTTCAATTTGATAACTTCCTTCATACAGGAGGCTGTAGATAAGTCTATTCCCTCTAAGACAAGTAGATAAGTAGCTTCCGTCCCTTGGATTACATCTGAGATTAGAAGAAAGATTCGAAAAAGGAATAAAACTCATGCAAAGGCAAAACAGACTGGCAGTAGTAAACTCAGATCTAAGTTTCAGGAACTGAGACAGCAAATCAAAGCTGATATCAAGAAACAGCATAATTTGTATGTTAACAAAGAGGTTGGTGACATTAAGGTTAATCCCAAAGACTTCTAGCGGTATACCAACAGTCAGAGGAAAGACAATCAGAGTATCCCTCCTCCCAAAATGAGAAATGGTAATGGTTTGGCTGAGACTGGCTCCGAGCAGGCTGAGTTCAATGGTCAGTTTACAGATGTATTCTCCAAAACTTCAGAAAGTGAGGTCCCCCAGCTTGAGAAGTCAGCTCCGCCTATGAGCGACATTCACGTTTCAAATGAAGGTTTTATAAAAATGACGAAAGCCTTTGGGACCTGATGAACTTCATCCTAGAGTCCTTAAAGAACTTGCGGTAGAACCTGGTCCTGTATTTGCTCATTTATTCCAACAATCTCTTGAAAAGGGTGAAATCCCCAAGGAATGGTTTTTGGCTAACATCTGTGCACTTTATAAGAAGGGTGACAGAGCTTTACCAAGAAACTACTGTCCAGTGTCCTTGACATGTGTTCCTTGCAAGATGCTTGATAGTATGTACAAATATTATGGTTCATCTTGATGAACACAAGCTTCTATCAGATAGGCAACATGCTTTCAGGAAGAACCGTAGCTGTGACACTCAGTTAATCACAGTAATAAATGATTGGGCTAAAATTTGGGATGCAGGAGGTCAAGTAAATACATTCATATTTGACTTTGAGAAGGCCTTTGACATCCATCCTCATGAACTTCTGAAATGCAAACTCCGTGGATATGGTTGAAGCGGAAAACATTAGTATGGATTGATTCATTTCTGTACAATAGGCAACAAAGAGTTGTAGTCAATGGTGCAAAATCGCAATGGGCATCTGTTTTGTCTGGTGTGCCGCAGGCACTGTACTCGGCCCACTGTTGTTTCCCTTGTATATAAATGACATCATGATTGTAATAGAATCTGAGATTCGTCTGGTCGCTGATGACTGTGTCTGCTATCGTCAGGTTGATAGCATTGAAGACACATCGAAACTCCAAAAGGATATTGATCAACTGGGCAAATGGGCCAGGAAATGGAGTATGGGATTTCAGCCCGTGAAATGCAATATTAGGCAGCTTACTAGAAAGCAAAAAGATTAATGCAGTTTACTCTTAGAAGGAACAGTCCTTGAAAATGTAGATAATATTAAATACCTTGGTGTGACAATTTCTAAGGATTTGAAATGGAATACTCATGTAAGCAATGTTTGCACAAAAGCAAACAGAACTCTTGGTTTCTTAAAACATAACCTATCGTCATGCCCCCAAGATGTTAAGGAAATGGCATACAAGGGGTTAGTGCGACCTATCCTGGAATATGCTAGCCCTGTTTGGGACCCACATGGAATAGTAGTCCAAGAAGAATTAGAAAAGATTTAGAATCGTGCAGCTAGGTTTGTGACTGGAAACTACAACATTGAAAGTGAAAGTATGACTAGCATTCTTGAACAGTTAAGGTGGGAGTCTCTTCACAAGAGACGCATAGTAAACTCATATTGCTATTCAAAGGTCTGAAAGGTAGAGCTGGTATACCTTGTGACGGCCTTCAACCCCCAAAGAGGCGCAGTAGGAATCAGCATCCAATGGCATTTCAAGAGCCATATGCTAGAACTGACATTTACAAGTACAGTTTCTTTCCAGACATAGTTAGGGATTGGAATGCACTCCCCGCATCTATATCCTCTGCTGAAAGTTCTGAAGACCCTGTCGCTAGATTCACAGCTCTTGTGAGACCTAGAGACTAGTCTTCGCAATCGTAGGCCCTGGTGAATGAATGTCTATTGATGTATCACCAGTAAAATATTCTGATCTGATTCTGACTACATGTATCGTAAATTTTACGGGCGCCTGTTGAGATTATTTAAAGTAATAATTACGCATCGTAGGGCAGAGTAGGGCAAGGTAGGTGTCGTATAGGACATAGTGGGGATGCAAGCTTCCGCACTGTATCTTAAGCTTACACGTTCTTACCTCATCTTACGAGGAAATACCTGAAAGTTCTACGCCCACAAACACCCCACCTCCAACCGTAAAAAAATACGGTAAAGGCGCTGGCAATCAGTTGCCAGTATTTATCGTAAAATCAACGGTAATTTTTACAGTGTATTCATATATTTTTTTGCAAAAAGGCTACCGATTCATATACTACTATGAGTATTTCACGTTGCATTATTAACCCTTAAAATGTATAGAAAAATCTATTGCAGACATTATCTCTTTTTCTTATGTTTCTAGAAAAAAATAAGTATTGACATTTCATGCCGCAAATCGTCAGCTTGGCTGACGATTCACATGAAATGTCAAGACATTTTCTATGAAAAATAATAATAAAAAGAATTAAAAGTGTTGTCTGCTGCAGTTATGAATGGCGCTTTAAGGGTTAATTTAAACAGGATTCTTATGAAATTCTAAGGGTTTTTTTTTTCTGTTCTGTCTGTTTTCTTTTTCTTTTGTTTCCTTGTTCATTTTTTCTCCCTTTTTTATATTTTAGTATTAACAGCAATTATCTGTCTACTATTTTTTTTTTTTTTTTTTTGGTCTTCTGCGTGCAATGATAAGGTAGACTTCAACGTCATATACACGGTGTGTAAACGTTCAATTCCATTGCCACCTAAAAAAAAAAAAAAAAAAAAAAGAAAAAGCAAAGATTCTGTAAACAGTAAAGCTAAAATATAAACGATGCTACTCGATTATCATATACTTAAAGTTATAAATGCACTATTTTTAACTTTATAATGGAATTACTAGTGGAAGTTTTGGCAAATCTCCCGAAAGTAACCAAACCGAAATTTAGGTTTGATCACTTTCGTAAGATTTGAGATAACTCCGCCAGTTCATTTGCTATAAAGCTTAATTTCTTTACAACAAGCTTTCATGGCTTTTAGGCTGAATTGCGTCGAAGTGTTTAGGATATCTATGTCGACTATTTACAGAAGCTTCAATTTTCAATTTTTAGGATGAAATGGAATTGTGCGTTTACCTACCGTGATACAGCCCAATCTTTCGAAAAAATCCAACCTTCCGTTTCAGACCTACTGATGACTTGCAAATATTGTATAATTGTTGCCGGTTCCCAGCCAATTAAGGGAGCTATATATCTGGTAGATTTTCTGCCATTTTTGAAAAGGGAAAGAATTTCTTGCAAAGCGAATCCCTTCTGAAAAGGGGTGTACTCTGAAAAGGGTGTCTACTCTAAAGGGAAAGAATTTGCTCCCACGGGGAGCAAATTATTTCCATTTAGAGTAGACGCCCTTTTAAGAAGGGAGGTAAAACTATTTTGACAGAGTCGCCTCCCCTGGAAGTATATATTTTTTTCCTTAATCCTTCAGATTTTCAGCTTTAGTGATCATTTTGTTTACTTGTCGAAAATGTGATGCGGTTGGCATCGCAGCACTTTTTTTAACAAATAAAAAATATTGAAATTATTTTTAAAAAAATGCTGATAATTTGATTGGTTCAACCATAATTTTTTCAGCCTGACAGACGAAAACAGATACCTGTGCAAACAACGTAGATCCAGATGAAACGAATCGTAGCGACCCGTCTCATCAGGATATTCACGATTTGCCATTCAGTTTTTTTTTTTAATTTAAACTGAAACCCATTTTTGCATCAGTGAACATGTCCAACTTTTAGGATGAAAGTCAGACGATTATTTTTGTCGGTTCGCAAGACACTCTCAGTATTTAAAGTGCAGTTCATTTGCTGGGATGAAATGATGGGATAAAGATAAAAAGGAAACCATCAATAGTTATCTCTCTTTCTGATCAAGCATGCTGATATCAGTTTTTAATTGGTTTTGTCAACACTCGTTTGTAGACCCCCACTACAGAAGACATTGACATGTCGTGTCAATCACAAGCAAATCCAAATGACGCAAGCGTCACACATACAATATACTGTATTCATATGGAACGCCATAAATGTCTTACGAGCATAAAACTGATTGTTTGGAGTGCTTTCCTATTACATGTTGTGGCCTAAGCATTATATGGAGTGGTTAATCCGATATATGTATGAGAAACTTCATTATATTCTGTGGTGAAATGGTTATACGCCGTAGTATTTGTATTATCATTACGTAAACACGCCTATTCAAATATATAGAAAAATTCACCTCTAAAAACTGAAAATTTTCAGATAAAAAAAACTCTGATATTATTCATATTTCTGCTCAAACATAGATTCTGGGTACTCGTTAGAACCGCCTCGGCGATGTTTTGAGCAGAAATAAGAAAAATAATGTATACCCCTGTAAACTACAGTTTTACTATGGAAAGGTGGGGTTTAAGGGGGTCAGTATTATATAGACATGTTTTCGTGATGATATTGTGGTCTCAGTGTTATATGCTGTGCTTTTTTCATTAGGTGCGGTAGATAAATCTAAATTGCTGGGTGCAAATTTTATTACGATGGTAAGATCATTTGGATGCATTTATGACTTTCACTAACCCCGAGAAGTATCGAAGAATTTTTGCAGCGGTAAAAGTCCGTACCCTCCGGAAATGAACACTTTGCACGCTGTGGGCAATTCCAGCAGGTCACAAACCGATGCTGTTCCTCCCGGAAAAAAATGACGCGACAGTTCGCACAAATTGTCACCTAAGTAGACAATTATATGAATTGCCAAATTTCATCCTCCGGAAAAAACATACCTCAAAATGCCATCAGCCGAAATCTCTACCCAACACGCAGTGTTAAAGCTTTTAAAATCGTTTTTTTTTTTTTTTTTTTTTTTTTTTTTTTGTTTTTTTTTTTTGTTTTTTTTTTCAATGAACCTTTCTACTTCACTTCGCATGCTATGGGCAAATCCAGCAGGTGACAAACCAATGACATTCCTCCCTTTCTTTCCTGAAAATTAAAGGACTTGGAGAATCCGCATGAAATGTCAAATCCCACCGTCCGGAAAAAAAAAAGAAAGAAAAGAATAACACCCCAAAATGATTTTTTTCATTGAACTTTTCTTCTAAAGACTTAGCACGCTATTGGCAAATGAAGCAGATGAAAAATCGATGCTATTCCTCCCAGAAAAAAAGGACCTGACATTTCATATTGTCCCCTAAGTAGACAATCTGCATGAAATGACAAATTCCTCCCTCCAAAGAAAAACAAAACAAGAAAAACATCCCAAATGTCATCTTCCGAAATCTCACCATTTGCACCCAACATAGTTTCATCTACCGCACCTAATGACATTAGCAGTGAATATAATAATGTAAAGAGAGAGTTTGGAAGGACCGAACATATAAAAAGGCATTTTATATCAATAAAAAGGCAATGCATCAATGGACGAAGACACCGAATAGCAAGAATTAACTACTATTGCTAATGGAAAAACATCACGAAAACACGCCTGTATAATGTTGATCCCCTTAAACCCCACTTTTATATAGAAAAAACTGGGGTTTACATGGGGTATACAATATTTTTCTTATTTCTGCTCAAAAACATAGATTGTAGGTACTCGTTAGAACCGCCTCGGCGAGGCGGTTCTAACGAGTACCCACAATCTATGTTTTGAGCAGAAATATGAAACCATTAGAATTTGTATCTGAAAATTTCCATTTTTTTGGTGGTAAAATTTTCAGTATATTTGAATAGGATTGTTTTCGTAATGAGCACAACATATAACGCTGAGACCACAGCATGTAATAAAAATACTACATCGTATGACCGTTTCACCACAGAATATATATAACGAAATTTCCCTACTACATATATCGGATTAACCACTCAATATATTTGCTGAGATCGCAGCATATAAGTGATTATCAAGACAGCTATGCCGTAAGGCAGCTATGGCGTTCCATATATTTACCATTCTCTTCGCTCTCTGGGCTAATTCTGACATTTCTTATTTTTTTTTCCCAGAAAACAGGCTTTGGTATTTCTTGCAAATTGTCTCTTTAGGTGCAAATTGTCTCCTATGAAAACAATTTGCATGAAATGTCAAAGCCTATTTTCTGATTAAAATAAGAAAACATGTTTTAAAATGTCGTCTGCTTTTTGTTTTACTCAGCATGCTAAGCGTTGTAACAGCTGATTGATCAAGGGCTACACTGATTTCCATTCCGCAAGCATGTTTCTGGCCAAATTTGCCAAAAGTATTCAGTTACCTTATCTCCTTACCTTACTTGTCCTAAAGTTTGGACATGCCCATTTTACTGTCTCTTGCCGTCTCTAGAACGCGACGTCTGATCAGGGCTAGACTGGTTCCAGTCTCCAGTGACTAAATATTTTTTTCTCATAATCCTGTTTGAAAATCCACTGAAATAAAAACAAAAAAAATATCATGCCTATAAAGGTTGGTCACTAGTGACCAGCCTTTATAGTCAGGATATTATTTTGGTTTTATTTTGTTTGTTTGTGTTGAGGTTTTACGGCCCAGTCAACCCAATAGGGTCATGTCGAGCGCGGTCAGTTTACCTAACCACACGTTTACTACTGGGCAGGCTTAGTCCTCTAAGCGGTTAACCGGTATTGTGCACATTCTTTCGCCAGAAACTGACAACTGCCCTTCTTGAATCAGCGGAAGGAAGAGAATGACCGTAGAAAATATTTCATGATCAATCTCCACGAAAGAATGTTGCCGACCTCGGCAGGGGTTGAACCCGCGACCTCCTGGTCTCCAGTCGGACGGGTGGTTTTATTTTAGTGGATATTTAAACGTATTTTATGGAAACAAAAATAGTCACTGGAGACTGGAGCCAGTCTAAATCAGGGTCTGTACTGTTTGCCATTCAGTCCGCATCTCTTGTATACATCCCTTGGTAGTCAAATGTTACTGTTCATCTTCTAGGATAAATTTGGTAAGTAGTTAAGGTGTCCGAATACATGTAGTAAATGTATCGAACCTCTTTACAACAGACACCTCTCATTGTTATAGACTTGTTTTCCCCGAAAAAAATAATAATAAATAAATAAATAAACACATAAAATAGATATGTCGTGTGCTGCAGTTGTGATTGGCGCTTGGCACAGTTCACATTAAATGGTGGTCATTTTTGTTGGGGACAAAGATATAAATCAAGCGATTATATCTACCCCACGCGAACGAACTATAGCAATCACAAAATAATCAGTAAAACAAAAGTTTCAAAGTGACTTCTATTTATTGCCAAGTAATGCAAAGGATTTTTGTAAACATCTTACATTGGAATGTTATTTCATTGATAATTATATGTTTAATGTAGGTAAATGGCCCACTAGCGAATTTTGCAGCCAATGAAGCTCGTGTCAGACTGCGCGTATGCACAATCTGACCTGGGCCTTCGTTGTCCGCTTACATAATCGGTGGATAGTGTAAAATATATCGATGTGCAGAGAGATAACGTAACAAGACAGCGCGAATGCGCAGGCTGGTCTGGAACTTCTCTGTTCGCATAATGGCATAAGTGCATTTTTCTCACGGAAGTCATTACAAACTTTACTCTTGGATAACAGATACGATAAAGTAATTTGTTGTTTGGTCTAATTCCACAAGTTACCGGTATGGAATTCGATGATTTCTGTTGTAAAGGGAAACATTCTCCTAATAACAAGTTAACCGGGACACAGCCTGTATGTGCGCCCAGCGAAGACTCAGATCAGCCTGCGCATGCGCGCAGCTGATCTGAGTCTTCGCTGTCCGCCTGAAGACGGTTTGGATCCTTGGCCACCCACAGAGTACCCTGCGAAGACACTAATCAGATGCTGAGTCTTCGCTGGGCGCACGTGCAATCTTGTAGGTATGTGCCCCGGTTCAAATATCGCAGTCAATAGACACTGAAAAATATTTTTGTGAAAAAGATTGGTGCACTGCGTAGATCTGAAAACTTTAACCTTCTGTGGGACTTAGCTAATGAATAACCATCACACACACACACGCGCGCGTGCGCGCACTATCTAACAGTATTCTCTGTCAACATACGATCGTATGGTAAATATGCCAAGGTATAATTTCAAACACATGTAAATAGACGCCCTCCTGCTTAAAAATCTTGCTATGTTTTCAAAGTTTTGCAAACAATATTTAAAATTCCTTTACTACAATTGCATATTTACCAGCATTCTGAATCATGCTGTGATATGAAATACAGAACATTTCATATCTGTACTATTTGAATATCATTAGTTTAGTTAATAAAGCTTTAAGTTTGAAAACACGCCTTCTACTACAACAGGCAATTTAAGAAACAACTAAAAGCTTATGCCAACGTTCTCATAATATATATGTATACTAGTAAGTATTACGTTGTAATGCCGGCCTCGGTAGCTCAGTTGGATGCGCCGTCCGACTAGACCAGGAGGTCGCGGGTACAACCACCGCCGAGGTCGGCAACATTCTTTCGTGGAGATTGATCATGAAATATTTTCTACGCTCATTCTTTCCCTTCCGCTGATTCAAGAAGGGCAGTTGTCAGTTCCTGGCGAAAGAATGTGCACAATACTAGTTAACCGCTTAGAGGACTAAGCCTGCCCAGTAAACGTGTGGTTAGGCAAACTGACCGCACTCGACATGACCCCATTGGGTTGACTGGGCCGTAAAACCTCAACACAAATAAATGCGTTGTAATGATACCGCTACTTCTGTTTGACAGAAAATCAAACATCTATAGAAGATAAATACAGAAATGTAGAATTAACATATTATAGTTTCCAACGCATGCAGTCAGTCGCTGAGTTTGACGATCCGCCCGTTCAGTTCATTGTATTTAGGTTTTGTGATTTGTACTTCTCTTTTACCCCTGAATTTCTTAAACGGACTCACCTATCTCTGAATTTGGACACATCCATTGTTACAAATAGAGTTTTAGTAAAACATTCAACAATATAATGGCAAAAAGTGTAGATCCTGATGAGACGGCTGAGCCGTCTCATCTGGATCTACACTGTTTGCAAAGGTATCTGTTTGGTCAGTAGGGATGAAAGGGTTTAGTTAAAAATGAAGTTTTCCTGTTGGATGTTTGTTAGTGTCTTCATTTTGATCATTTCAGAATAGGTTTGTTTATTTTTGACTCATGTTCTATTACATGGCGTTAAGATTTTGCCATTTAAACGGACTACGCGTAGCTTGTAGTCTATTTTGTTGTGCTTACATGGAGAGTGCTTTCAAAATAGTCCATTTTTTTTTGTGCTTACACGAGGGAGGTGATGGTAGGGAGGGGGTTTAAAACCGTCAAATTGTTTTGTTACACAGAGGATGCTTTAAAATGTTCCAAAACGAATATCAGGGAAAACTGACATGAAGAAAGCAGTGCTGTTAAACTTTTTCATATCATAGGTCCGCAAACTGTAGTCACACGATAGTCATGACAATAGCCTTGGTATTTTACGACAATACATGTCGTAAAACGTTAGCGTCTTTGCCATTTTCAGCGCAAATTACACGGGCATGGCCATTTTATCTCCGAATTCTTCGACGTTTCATAGCACAGTGCTGCAGTCTTTAGAGACAATACAAGCGTCGTTGAATACTCTGACAATAGAACAAGAAATGCAGAATGCCAATGCAGAATTGAGCGGCTTGAGGAGGGGCTTAAATTTGTTTTCATTGTTAGTTTCATGTTTAGCATGTCCTTATGGGCATTATATCACCATTTGGTCATGTTGGTGTATTTGCATGAGATGGTAGAGATAAGGCAAAATTTCGATAAAAAATATTCATTGAAGTGTGACGTAGGTTTTATATTTTCACCAAAATGCTAAACGGGCGAAAACCTCGTATATTTTCTTGATATGCTTGATAGGCTAAATAATTTACTTTGACGGCCAAGACGGCAGACTGAATCCCATTCTACCAAGCAGAATTTCCAGACTGGTTTTATATGGATTTAACACGGATGGGAAACTTCAGGATTAATCCTGATTTCAGGATTGAGAACTTTTATTTTAAGCATGAAATTTCACTTTTACATTTGTTCACAAGACCATCCTTTTGTATCAAAGTAGTTAATTGAGTAAATATTTGCCTGAAATAACTTTAAAAACTAATTATTAAACTAATTATTAGTTGCATAGCTCCAGATAAAAGGGGGTGTCCACATTATAATTTTCTTATTTCTCAATAAAAACATGTTGTGGGTACTCATTAGAAGCGCCTCGGGGGAGGCGCTTCTAATGAGTACCAACAACATATGTTTTTATTGAAGAATAAGAAAAATATAAGTAGAGTTTGGACTGAATTTTCAGATTTAAGGATTGATTATTAGCGAATATTCTCACCCCTGATTTAAGGATAAGCTTTAAGGGGGAATGGATGCACTTTCAAGGCAGACCACTGTCAAAATTGTTTTCGCCTCCTTCTGAAAATGGCTCTACTCTCAAAGGAAAGCATTTTCTCCCACGAGGAGCAAAATGTTTCCTTTTAGAGTTGACCTCTTATCAAAAGGGGATTGGTGTACTGTTAAGCAAACAGGAAGTCGCAAAAGTTGTCTCCCTTGTGAACAATGGCTGAAAATGTACCAAGTGTATCTGGTCCCCTTAGAATATTAGGAATAGGGATATGAAGTAAAACCTTTGAAAGTTCCAGGGCCCAGTTGTTCAAAGCATCGTTAGCTTAACGAGCTCGTTAATGACAAACATATTTACTGATGTAGCTAAGGTATTTTCAGATACATTGATATTTTTGCTGCAAAATGTGAGTGTGCAAAAGCTACTCACATTTTTTCAGCAAAAAATATCAATGTATTTGCCATATTTCAAGATAAAAACTTTGTCACGTTAGCTAACAACTTCGTTAAGTTTTGAACAACTGAGCCTAGTAGTTTTAATGTTGCCATTTTCCCACGAGGAGCCCTGTAATGTTACGATCGACGGTTCACTTTGATAAAATTTCGAACGTTTTCTTTTTTGTGTGTTGTGGGTGGGGGGGGGGGGAGGGGGTGTGCACGGACGGACAATTCAACTATTATATGCCTATCATCATCATCATCATCGTCGTCGTCGTCATCATCATCATCATCAAGATAATGCAATAGTGCTTCATACAAGGAGATTGCGTACTAGGTGACTGACATGTCAAAAGTTACAGTCCGTGCGTAAAGACTGGTTCTTACCTTGATATTGATTCAAAAGCGGGAAATGGAATAAAAATCAATTTATTTTCGTTTTTGACATTTTATTCATTAGTGAGCTGACTCACAGTAGCGGCAAAATATACAACAATCATAAATGATCATGAAGAAGCCCGTTTAAGCCATACACGAACTTTGCATGCCCTGATCAAACTGCGCACGTGCGCAGTTTGATCAGGGCATGCAAAGTTCGCGCATGAGTTAAAATGTAGAGTTGACCTGATGAAATTCAAATGAAAGTGGAAACATAAATGTGGGTCATAAATGAATCCAGGGATATATCCTACAAAGGAGCACTGGGAGTACATCTCAAAACTCCAAGCATGCTACTTTCCATAAAACATCTGAGCATTACTTAAAACCCTTACCACTCTACGCAGATTAAGCAGTTAACAAATTGAAAATTGACAGTAGTTTTCATATTTTCCCCCAGAAAACTGGATTTGACATTGAATGCAAATTGTCTCCATTGGGACAACCTGCATGAAATGTCAAAACCTGTATTCTGGGAAAAATAAGAAAAATATTTCAATGTGTCGTCTGCTGAAAATTTTACCAAGAGCGCTGAGTGTTAATAGTCTTTATGCATACTCATCTTTCTTGAGACCCTGAATCTGGTCCTGGTAGAACAATTACCATATTTACTCTAAATACTCGGACAGAAATGTCTGGGCAATCGGTGTAAAATCAACCCAAACAGCAGGTATCATTGTGAAGTGGACTAATCAAGTTCTACATTATTCATAGGCGTAGCCCTCATTACGCACATTTCGTATATGCGAAACATGCGTAACAAAACTATTATTATCATCATGAAAACATACCTATATAAGTTTGACTCCCTTAACCCCACTTTTATATAGTAAAACTGGGGTTCGCAGGGGTATACATTTTTCTTTTTTCTGCTCAAAAACATAGCTTGTGGGTACTCGTTAGAACCGCCTCGGCGAGGCGGTTCTAACGAGTACATACAATCTATGTTTTGAGCAGAAATATAAAAAGTATCAGATTTTTTATCTGAATTTTTTCAGTTTTTTCAGGTGAAATTTTGTATATATTTGAATAGGCGTGTTTTCGTAATGCAACAAGAAAGAAACATCAACTAACGGAACATATTTTGCTTCCTTACCAAATGGGGCTATTCTTTAAGGAAATATTTACTTCTTCCAAAATAGGGGCTACTCTTAAAGAGTAGCCCTATTTAAGAAGCGACACTAGGGAGATTATTTCAAGGTTTTTCCTGGGTGTTCGTAAAAATAATCCCATTCTGGCTACGCCTCCATTATTTGCCACTCCTCTAGCAGGTTTTAGCCACATCAATAGGTAGTCGACTAGACGTTCAAATTTTAGGACTAGTGTGGTAAGGAGATGCAGTTAGAAGCCGGGCTCCATAGGGCAGTCGGCAGCAGATTGTTGGGTCGCAAGTTCGAATCCAAGATTGATCCTGAAATATTTTCTACGGTCTTCCGCTGATTCAAGATGACTGATTAAGTTGTCAGTTACAGGCGAAAGTATGCACAAAAAAGTCCTACACAGGAAAAGTGTGAGTAGGTTAACTGACCGACTTGACATGATATTAGCATTGTTGACTGGGCCGTAAAACTCCAAAGCAAACAATTATGGTGCCCGAATACACAGAGTATATACGGTAATAAAATATACTTATTCATTTTAGGAAAGTAACGGTCTTACGGTGTCCAAAAATTGCGGATATATACGGTATAACTCGGGTTATTTCGGATAAATACGGTAAATCCGAGTTATTTCGGTAAAGTACGGTAGAGCCGGGTTTGTTTCGGGGAAACATGGTACACTCCGGGTTCATCAAAAATACGGAATTATTGACATTCTCAACGATGCCCGACATAATACTTCCTTTAAAGGAATTGGTCTAAAAAGTCTTTAAGATTACAAGATGTAATCTACGTCATTAAATCCTCTGTCGGGCAAGAAAAAAGTTTGACATCGCGGAACTGGCAATACCAACTACTCGCCTCTATATTAAAGGGCATTAGGAACAGTTACAAGGGAGACAACTCTTTCAAAATCTTTTGACTCCCTTCTGAAAAGGGGCCTACTATAAAAGAAAAGAATTTTCTTCCTTTTATAGTAGACCCCTTTTTCGAAGGAACGTGGTGATCAGAAAAGCAAAGAAAAAGTCACAAAAGTTGTCGCCCTTGTAGAAATTGGTGAAAATCTACCAAATGAATTTAGTCCCCTTAAACAAAGCCCGAATAGGTACTACTGCACAGATCTAACTAACAGACTGCTCGAGATCTCTTGATACAAGAAAAACAATTTAAAGGCTGATACCTGAGACACTTTGGATATAACTTCACTTTTTGTTATCTAAAAATATTATTTTCAAATGAAATTCATCTGCCCCTAATTTGCTTTAGAATGCTATTGAGGACTGGATAATAAAGTATTATGGAAGTAAACATTTTATAAAGGTAATTTGCTATTAACTAGACTACGTAGCCAGGTTAGGTCAAGAGAGATACTTATGTTATCAGTTTAAAAAAAAAAAACTGATTAAACTAAATTTTGGGTAATGTTGGTTTTGTTTTGCTTTTTTATGTTCTTAATATTTCAGCTCCTGTTATCTCAAACTGCTGTTATCTCAAACTAAAAATCTGGTCCTTTAGAGTGAGATATCGAGAATCTACTGCATTTTATGATAAGCATGTCTACTTCTTTCGCAATGAAGGTGCAGTTTCTACAGAACATCAATGAGAAAATGTATTTTCGGGAAACTTTTAATGTTAGACCCTGGGGCGGATCCAGGATGACTTCCGAGGGGATTCGATTTGATGAAATTACCGTATTTACTGTACGTATTCGGAAAGACAGGCCTGAGCAAACAGTGTAGACCCTGATCAGACGCCGCAGAACGCGGCGTCTGATCAGGGTCTCCACTGTTTGTCACACATCCAGCACTTTTAGACACGTTCACTGGTAGTAACATGGTCTTGTGAATTTTATTAGCAGTATTAAGTAAAGAGGTAGAGGTGCGAATATTCTGGGTATATAGAGTATTCAAATTTTATCATCCAAACTTTCCCACGAAAATGAAATTTTAGTCAAAGAGGAGTTCGACTGAACCCCTAGAACCCCCTCTGGATCCGCCCTGACTGCCCGGGAAATAAATGTACAGTGTAGTTTGAAACAAAAGTGAAACTCCAGTGGTTTATGTTACATCTCAAGTAGCTCAGGTGTCAACCTGTTAACCCATTTATGCCTAGTGGAACATTCTACACCAGCTCTTTGGATAGGTCCAATAGCAGGGGTACCTTGTTAGTTTCTATTATTGCCACATTTTATTGAAATTCTTATATTTAATGGAAGCATTGTAGACCCTGATCAGACGCATTCTAGGGCGTCTGATCTGGGTCTACTTTTTTTGCCAGTGTCCCTTTTGGGGACACTAGGCATTAATGGGTTAAGCCATTTATGAAAAAACTTGCCCTCCACGTCAGTTTACATATACTTTACATACGAGCCATTCCACTGCATGCCATTTGCGCACAGCGAAGTTTTACATCAGTCTGCGCATCCAAATAGTCTGACCAGTCCTCGCTAGGGTCTTTGTGTACAGCCATGGGCTAAGCAAACGGTTTACATGAAATGTTAAGCCTGTTTTTTTCTATGACAAATAAAAAAAAGGTTCTCGTCTGCTACAATTTCGCGTGATGCTTTATCACTCTGGATAAAAACTACAGCAAACGACAATTTGAAATACATTTGTATGTTTTCTTATTTTTTTTCCCAGGAAACAGGATTTGACATTTCATACAAATTACGGAGACAATTTGCATGAAATACCAAATCCTGTTTTCTAGGAAAAATAAGAAAAATACATGTATCACCAACCTGTCGTCTGTTGAATTAGCCCAGGGAGCGGTAAAAGCGTACTGGTCGGAATGTGTGATATCCAGGAAGGCACAAAACGCTGAAACGGCATTTTTTTGTTATGTTGTTCTTGTTGTTGTTTTTTTTCAAAGTCATGTGCCCGTTTGGGACTTTGTACAGACCAGAAGTGGTACAACAGTTCATTCAACAAGGTAAGCAAAACTTCCACATGGAAAGTTCGCAAAAAAAATTCAATCAGTTCCAAATAAAAAGTTCAATCTTTTCAATGCCTTCAACATATTACCTTACTAGTGTTTTGTGTGTTTTTGTTTTTGTTTTTACCTACTCTGTGGGTAGCCAAGTTTTTTTGTTGTTTTTTTTTGCATTTTGTATGAAATGGCAAATCCTACTCTCTAGGAAAACTAAGAAAAATATTTCAAAATGTCATCTGCTGAAATTCTTTACCCAGTATGCATGTTAATGACAGTTGAAATCTGTATTTACATGTCTGATTCTCGCAGATATGAGTTCATTCAATGGAGAGGTAATACAATTCTTACAGCTCCTAAAACACCTGACATTGAGACTTGGGAATGAAACCAGTCCTCCATATTCACTTTCGTCCCCAATATTAAAACAGACAACATTCAAACGGCGTTGATGCTTCGTTATGAGTTTGTTAGGACACCAGGTATGACCGTTTCAAGCCTCCAATCAATCGCGATCCAAAACGTGATGCATTCGGCGACTGCGAGAAAACGCGAGAATATCAGATGACTCTTGATGTTCTTTCTTGGCGAATCTACGGCTTATTGGCAGCATAACGCTCGGAAAAACCAAGTCACGTAGATATTTTGGCGAAACAACTCGTCCATCACTGGCCCTCGATATATCACAGATAATGCGTGTAGAATGCATGTGCATTTCCTTATCTTGACGTCTGCTCTCTGGTGTCTGAAAATAGAAATGAAATTGATTGAGTCGGGCCACAGCATTTCCTTCAAGATTGCATGTGCGCCCAGCGAAAACAGATCAGATCGCTCATCCGCACAGTCTGATCAGAGTCTTCGCAAGGCACTCTGTGAGTAGCCAAGAATCCTATGCGTCATCAGGCGGACAGTGAAGACTCTGATCAGACTGATGCGCAGGCTGATCTAAGTCTTCGCTGGGCGCACATGCAATTTTATAGGAAATGATGTGCCCCGGCTCGATTGCTATCTTTTAACACTTAAAATTCTATCACGTTTTTGATATGGATTACAACAGAGGGAACACCTAGTTTACCAGGTTCTGTTGACCCCTAACCTGTTAAATTTAAAAACAAGCAGCATTTTTTACCCTTCTTCTCTTTTTTTGCAGAAACATAGGCTCAAGAACGTAGGCTTGATATTTTATACAAACTTTTTTCAAATGAAACAATTGGAACGATATGTCAAGCATCAAATTCTGGAGAAATACAACAAAGTATCACCCAGTCCCATTTGTTGTCTGTCTATTTCGCCTAAAGAGGTTTAAGTGTTGATTCAAAAAGTTTATCCGGGGTACAAAAGGTTCACTGTAATGAATGAACCTACCACATGGTTTCGTGCTGGATTCATCTCATGAAATGTACAGCAATCTTTAGATGATCATACTTTGCATGTTTGCAATAAATTACGTAATAATTAGAAACACTTAATCTGAAAATTTAGCACTCTTTGGACAAGTTAAGCAAAAGGCAAACTGATGATCGCGACGTGTGATCAGAGCATTACGAAAACACGCCTATTCAAATACATAGAAAATTTCACCTCCAAAAATTGAAATTTTTCAGATAAAAAACTATGATATTTTTCATATTTCTGCTCAAAACATTGTGGGTATTCGTTAGAACCGCCTCAGCGAGGCGGTTCTAACGAGTACCCACAATCTATGTTTTTGAGCAGAAATAAGAAAAATAATGTATACCCCTGTAAACCTAGTTTTACTATACAAAAGTGGGGTTTAATGGGGTCAAAATTATATAGGTATGTTTTCGTGATGGTCTACACTGTTTACCACTTATCCAGCAAAGTTTTAGACACGACAAATGGTAATTAAAGGATTTGTTCCAATTTTAACACTGCATTCTGGATAAAAATTTCAGCAGATGACATTTAAAATGTTTTTCTTATTTTTCCCAGAAAATAGGATTTGATTCGACACTTCATGAAAGACAATTTGCATGAGGTGTCAGATCCTATTTCCCGAAATAAAAACATAAGAAAAATATCATCAGTTGATAATGTAGCAATTATTCGTATAAATGTTTTTCGTGGCTACTGATATGCTATAATGGCAACTAAGAAAATCCGGTAATGTTTTTCGTACGTGATATACGATAAATGATACCCGGTATCCTTTTTTTGTATGGAGTGTGTGAAAAATGATACCGGGTACCATTTTTCGTCAGCGTATCGTTTTTCGTCGTTTCATACTCCATTTTTAATGACTCGACAATTACCTGCTTTATTGCGTAGTCGGAATTCAATCCTCCTTCTTTTACATGTTATTTTGCAAAATAGCCTTCTTGAAAAAATATTTCCACGGCTTCCACATCCCATAAATTTCTCACATTTTCCTGTCCTTGCGTTATAGAACCAACGTCTCTTTTTGACAGTACATTTTTTAGCGGATTCTGGCGGCGAGTCATAACAAACTTCTGAATTATTTTGTAAAGCTTTTCTCTGTGCTTTCGACAAAACATTCGTCCTGCATTTTGATTTACAGAAAGTTTTCTTCTCAAAATTATTCCCTGGGGTTTCACATCCCAAAAATCGAATGCAGTGTCCTGTCATTGGGCTGTAATACCATCTTCTGCGCCTGCGCTTGTGCTTACACGTGACCGCTGCTTCTGGTAATGGCTGAGAGCATATGTCCACATCAGTTTTGGACTTCCACCACAAGTCTGGGTCGTCCCCAAAAGCAAGTGTCGAGAGGTCTTTCCAGTGCGTCGTTTGGCTATCCTTATGTTTAATTTCAACAAGAGATTCCTCTGGAAGACAAAAAGAAAAAAAAAAGATGTTTAACAACTATATTTGTTCCAAAGCTTTATACATGTATTCGGTACCATTCTGGAGTCGAAGACGAACAACACTTTCTCCATTTATCGCTAAAATTTTGACAAAAAAAAGGAAAGAAACAAACGAAAGCTTATCAAAACATAGCAAGTTGAATTTTTTTTTTTTTTTTGTCGATGTATAGTAAAATTCTAATTCTTACAACACCAATCTTAACAGCAACAGACGACATTCTTATTTATTCCAGAGAAAACAGGGCTTGGCATCTCACATGAAATGCCAAATGCAAACCTTATACTCTCTCTGAACATTAAAAAATAACAATTTTGAACAGAGCTGTAAGGGCAAACATAGAAACGATTTATATTTTTTGTACATGAACTTGCAATACATGTTATACAAACGTCCAAATAGCCTATATTTAAGAATTATGAATTGTATCAGACAGTTGATACCATGAAACATCTACTTGAAAAAAAAAAACAACAACAAAAAAAAAACTATTGCTCATTTTACATGTTTTAATAAATCTGAAAAGTTGCTTAACACTAACTTACGCTATAGGCTAATTCAGCAGACGACAAAGTTATCATATTTTCTATCTGTTTTTTTTTTTTATTTATTTATTTATTTATTTATTTATTTATTTGTTGTTGTTGTTTCTTTTCAGCAAATATGATTTGATATTTGATGCAAATTGTTTCCTAATGAGGCCAATTTCATGAAATGTCAAATACCTTTTTTTTCTGGGAAAATATGAAAAATAAACTTTTTTTTAAAATGTCCGGTTTGCTGAAATCTTTAACCAGCATGCTGAGACATAAGACTCAGACGACAGCATTTTGAAAGTGTTGCGTTTTTTAAATATATTAAGTATAATTGGTAAGTTTATATTCAACCTTTACCACTCTTCGGGCAAATTAAACAGACGACAGATTTGTGATGTTTTTCTTAAATTTCTTAGAAAACAGGATTTGACATTTCATGCAGATTGTCTCCCACAATTTGCATGAAATGCCAAAACCTGTTTTCTGAAAAAAATAGAAAAAATATTTCAAAATGTCATCTGTTGAAAATTTTACCCATCATGTTAAGCGTTTGGCAGCTCTTGTCTCCGCAAATAGGAATTAACGAAACAGAAATGATAAGCTCTGAACTTTAGCTACCCCGATATTATATATACCGCTATTTGGACCAAATCAGGCGAAATGAGCAGTGTGAAGAAGACGTTAGGCGAAAGGGAACAGGTGTGAACAGTGAATGATCAGATCAGTTTGCGAATCCGCGTTGTCTTATCAGGGCCTCTTTGACGCAGACGTCTATAACTATATAGTCCTCGGCATTCAAAAAAATGCAAGCGGACAGAGAGGATCCTGATCTGTCAGAATGCCGGCTGCACATGCCTCTGTTGCCCGTACGCGTATCAAAGATGTCTTTTTATGTGGCGTGGAGACTTTACTGCACCACTGACCGATTAGCTTTAAGACCGGGTTATGTCAGGACAAGTTCGTGTAAATATTGCCGAAAATTGATTTTTGTTTCACTTTATAGGGGTTTAAAACGCTGCACGGGGACTTGATACATTCGGAAGATTTTGCTATTTCTACAAGGGGGCAACATTTTGTAACTTCCTGTTTGCTTTACTACACATTAGGACCCTTCTGAAAAGGGATCAAGTGTATAAGGATTGAATACTTTCACAGGGGTTGCATATAGGTGTAAATGCAAATAAAATAATTTTAATGAATTTAGTTAAAAAAGAATGCCACCGTCATTTTATCTATTTTGGAGCGAAATCAAAAGCCCGGTACAAACAATGGCACTGCCGGGGCATAGTTTAGATAAAACTATGGCACTTATACATTTCAGCCCGGCAGATCAAAACAAATACCTGTGCAAACAGTGTAGATCCAGACCCTCTCATCAGGATCTACACTGTTTAGTTACGAGCCGTCTCATCAGGATCTACACTGTTTGCCATTATGTTTTTGCATTTAGAAAACCCCCTATTTGCAGCAGCTGGTGGACATGTCCTAATTCAAGGATGGAGGAGCCCAGCAAGCACACAACGTCGCAACAACGTTGTTACAACGTCGCTGCAACGTCGTGACGTTGCAGCGATGTTGTAACGACGTTGTGTGCCTGTTGCAACGTCGCTGCAACGTCGTGACGTTGCAGCGACTTGTTGCGAAGTTGTGTGTTTGCTGGGAATGCACTTCAGAAATTCGTGGATGTGAGGGTTAAGTCTGTCCTATCATCTGAACAATCCATCTGTCCACCTAATAATGTGTTTAAAATATACGTATTGAATGGTACAAAGGGATCTGTGTCTAGGCTGTTTGCTGGGGCATATGTGTCCTAATATGTGTAAATTCGATGTGTATGTGTACAAGTTGTCCATCTTTTCGGCCGTCCGGATTTTTTTTTTTTTTTTACATTTTAGTACGTACGTACTGCTGCATCCTAGCATTTTCTAACTTTGTGGGAATGGTAGGTGACAGAACTTCGGTTCAAATATACTATTTCTTTTAAATAAATATTTTAAATATTCAAAGTACAACTGACACAATTTAGTTGAATGTCTGTCAAGCTGTTAGCCTTAACTTGAAGCGCCAATCACAACTCCTGCAGACGACATTTTGACAAATGTGTATTTTTTTAGTTCTCAAAGAAAATAAGTCTTGACATTTCATGTGAATCGTCTGCTTGGCAGACGATTCACATGAAATGTCAAGACTTATTTTCTCTGAAAAAGAAATAGAATGTCGTCAGCTGCAAATTTTGCCTCGCGCGTTAAGGGTTAAGATGGATAAAGATAACGAACATGAAACAACTGACAGTCGTGTTCTAGATATCAGTATTGACATGAATGAAGTAAACAAGGAATTTGATTGAGTTGAACTTAATAAAGGAGTATACGATGTTTGACACCTAGCTTTGCATGTGGTCAACTGGATCCTTTGTGCGTGGGGATTCCAAACACCCATAACTAGTAAATTTGCAGCAGGAGGGTGAACTGATTTTAAAGGGTTATTGTGACAGCTTATATTGACATGGTTTACTTGTAACTCTTCTATAAAAAAAAAAACAACAAAAAAAACCATTTTATTCGGAGCACAAGAAAATCAACATTATGCCAAAGGCGAACTGCGAAGGCCCACACTAGCCTTCGCTGCTCCAACTTTTAATATGTGAGCTTTATTGAATTTAATAACGTGTTAGTGAGGGTGCTGAAGAGACTGCGAAGATGCGCAGCTTGATATTTGACTTCACTGTTCAGATATGGTGTTTTTAGATTATGTTTTGACTGTAGTTTCATTCTTAACCCTTGTGATGCTGAATAAATTAAGATGCCACGCCCACTTCTAATTTCCAGCCAATCAGATTACTTGATCCGGGTTTTTGATAGAAATTCACATAATTAAAGACAAACAGTGCAGATCCAGATCAGCCAACTGATCTGGATCTACACTGTTTGCTAAGACAGGGCATGTCGTGTTCAGCAAGAGAAGGATTAAACGGCGGTACCAGGGTATAATGTGGTTAAATAAATATACACGAGAAATAACAAATATTTTAAAAGAAATTTTGACTTCATGACATTACATTTTAATGCTTATTTAAATTGTAAGATTAAATAATTAAACGTAATTACAGCCAAACTTCAAGGGCTGGAACATCTTTGGGACCATGGAAAGTCAGTTTGTTCTAGACGTTGGTAATTCGAGCTAGGTCAAGAAGCAGATGGAAATAGTTTAGTGATGCCTTTCGATCCTCTTTAAAATGATGGTATTTTGAGTGCACTCATTAGAATCGTCTCTATGAAGCGATTCTAATAAGCACACACAGCATACATTTTTCATATTTGTTTTCTAAAGCTATCGTAAGACTCGTATAGGGACTCAAAAATGAGTTCGAATCTGGTAGGGTAAACGAGTCATCGATGTTCGAGTTATTGTTTCTGTATTTTTTTTTCAAGGCGCCATATTCCTCAAAAATATACATTTTATCCAAGAAAGGTAGCAATAAATTGATGTATGGTATTAATACAATCATCATAAAATGTGGCACCTGGCAGCCTGTAAAATTTCTGTTATATTCTTGTTCTTGAAATGAAATAGTTTTTTATCATACCTCTGAATTAATGTTGCCAACATTAATTCAGAGATAGAATAAAAAACATTTCATTTTTGACCCAGTTCAAAAACGAGGGACTAACTTAAATTTTACAGGCTGTCAGATGCCACATTTTAAGATCATATTAATGATATATATCAATTTATAAAACCTTTCTTGGATAAAAATGTCTATTTTTGAGGAATACGGAGCCTTTCAGCTAGCAACTTTGTTACTTCAGGTGACAAGGATTTTAATTCTTACGTATTAAACGGATTCCGGTCAAAGAAACGTATTTACATTTAGTAACCATGTCGTTTGGGCATATTTACCTATTATCATAAACTAGCATGCTAAGGGCTAAAGTGTTTTCTTTACTTTTGTGCTGTTAGCTTATTTAATTATAAGCAATGATAAAATAGGCAGATCCTTAATTGAGCCGAGGGAGTTTTGTGGGGCGGTACAATAAGGTGCTCTATTATGTAAGAGTCTCCCCACTCTGGCAGCAGGGGCAGATCCAGGATGATTTCTGAGGGGATTCGATTTGATCATATTACCATACTTACTCTACATATTCGGACAGACTGGCCTGAACAAACAGTGCAGACCCAGATCAGACGCCGCGTTCTGCGGCGTCTGATCAGGGTCTACACTGTTTGCCACTCACCCAGCAATTTTAGACTCATTCATTTAGTAATAAAGACGTGTTGAAGAGAAATATAAGATAAAGAGTAAGCGGTGTGAATATTTAGGGTAAAAACAGTATCCTAAATTTATCAAATTTATCCAAAATTTCCCATGAAAATGAAATTTAGGGTTAAAGGGGGCGGAGGGTTCGGCCGAACCCCACGAACCCACTCTGAATCAGCCCCTGGGAAGCTTTTATTGTTCCACACTTTACATTTTAATACAGAAACCAGTTTTTTTTTTTTTTTTTTTTTTTTGTTTTTTTTTTTTTTTTTTTTTTGTTTGGCTAGGCGGTAGGTTCCCGTTCCGCTCGTGGCTCAAAAGCATTCTTTGTTCAGCGCACTTTATTTTTATGCGGATGAGCGTTTGTCTAGGTGGTAGGCAAAAGTGTTTCAGCTAGTCTGGCGCCAAAGTGATTTCATTTTAAGAGAATCCATGATGCTGATGCATATTGAAAAGATGTTGAAACAGTTATCTCAGTTAGTGACCTTATCACTGGTATTAATTCAACTTTATCAGATTTTTTATCAGCGCAAATATTCCGTGTAATTATGAATGAAACAATTCCAATCCTTTCGGTAAGGATTATGGCATAAGAGCAAGAATTCGAAGTACTAAGCCAACTCTAATAAAACTGTAATTTCTGCTTATTTCTAACTGGGATGGTCTATTTAGAATGTAATTTCAATCTCTTTAATTACGTAGCCTATCAAACAGTGGATGCTTACGCCTGACGAGCACTACTTTTGTTAAAGGGGACTTGATGCAACTGGTACATTTCCCATCAGTTTGTATACGAATATAAAACAGGGGCGTAGCCGGGAACTTCATGAAGATGAAGCCTACTAATAGAATCTCTGAAGTTTCAGTCGAGGCACTGCATTTCCTACAAGATTGCATGTACGCCCAGCGTTCGTCTAAAGAAAGCTTAGAGGGTTGGCTAATCAGCATTAAAACAATGACTCTGATCAGGCTGATCTGTCATTGCTTAGCGGACGTGGTCTTGTAGGAAATGCTGTGGCCCGGCCCATTTGATGTCATCTATACAAGTGTGCGGTGAAAATAAGGTTTAATTGGCAAATTTATGTTGAAGCCCGGGCATAGCTTCCGCCTGTCTACGCGCCTGTACAAGGAAGACAACTTTTGGTATCCTCCTGTTTGTTTTCCTGCACACTAAAGCCTATTTAAAGAAGGTCTACTCTAAAAGGAAATAATTTGCTCCCTTTTAGAGTAGATCCCTTTTCGGAAGGGAGAGAACCGATTTTGACAGTTACCTCCCTTAAAAGAGCTTTCATCCATCTTAAGGGCCTTTCAAAATCCCGAATTGAGTTCAATGATCACAACAGACCAGAAAGTCTAAACTACACTATAGTGAAGTACGGGGAGACGTTTTGAGGCAGTCACACGACTAAACATTGTAAAGAGTCAAGATGAGCAAACAGTGTAGACTCAGATCAGACGCCGCAGAACGCGGCGTCTGATCTGGATCTGCACTGTTTGCATTAAATACAGGAATTTCTATAAAGTATGATAATAATAGAAATTAACCAGACACCACTTATACTGGAAATAGACCGGTCCGAAAAGTGAAGGTAGAAGAACCCATTCGGCATAAATGGGTTATATTGCAGATAAAAGCCAAATCGTTCCTGCTGCAATAATATAATACGAAAGAAGTATATAGCTAAAAGTATATGTTGATGTCTTACAATTCTGTCGATTATATATGTACGAGCTATATATGTATGTCTATGTTTTCAGAATAAATAAATAATAAAAAAAAGAACCATGATGAGAAAACGCAAAACCAGTGATTATCGCTTACCTTGACACGTAGTCGTAGGTGAGCAGGGCTCCCACTCACAACTCTTGGGCATGACCACAACACACTTGGTCCCTTGTAAACACATGATGCTCTGAAAACAAGAAAACATGTATTAACCACAACGTGAGAGAAACGCCATTATAGTGTACCGTATTTACTCTTATTCTTGGGACTTTTTACCGTACTTTTCCTATAACTTGTAAAAGTCTGTTTCACTATCTACTGATGTATTTCCTCACGAAAGCATACCTATATAATGTAGACCCCGCTTAAAACCCCACATATATAGTAAAACTGGGGTTTATAGGGGTATACATTATTTTTTTTTTATTTCTGCTCAAAACATTGATTGTGGGTACTCGTTAAAACCGCCTCGGCGAGGCGGTTCTAACGAGTGCCCTCAATATGTTTTGAGCAGAAATTTGAAAAAATATCGGATTTTTTTATCTGAAAATTTTCATTTTTTGCGGTAAAATTTTCAATATATTTGAATAGGCTTGTTTTCGTAATGAAAATATTGCTGGACGAATGGCAAACAGTGTCGACCCTGATCAGACGCCGCATTCTGCGGCGTCTGATCTGGGTCTAAACTGTTTGATCGGGCCAGTATGTCCAAATACTTAGGGTTATTACGGTAGTTAATATTTTCAGAACCTTTGTGAGCATCCATTCCATTCCGGGATTTTTCTTTATCTACATGAGAGTCACTGATGAGGCCTAATTGACCGAAACTAGCGAGTCTGGACCAGAAAACTTGAAACGTCGTTGTTTTCAGTTTTGTGAGTTTGTTCATTGCTCTCAAAGCTCATTCCTTTTAAAATCTATCATATCGCATGCGAACAGTGCGGACCCATATCAGCCTGCGCACCCCTGCAATCCAGTTAGGACCTTCTCCGTTCGTCGATGTGATCTACAGTTTCCAGTGGTTCTATATTAAAGGGGACTACCGTATTGACCGTATATTTTCGGACAGACAGGCCTGAGCAAACAGTGTAGACCCAGATGAGACGCCGCAAAATGCGGCGTCTCATCAGGGTCTACAATGTTTGCCAGTCATCCAGCAATTTTTAGACACACGATCAGGTAGTATATTCTACTTGTTCAAATTTTAGAACAATTATGGTAAGGAGTTTAGGGTAAATACGGTATATAAACTTGGTTGATTTTCCATCATTTGTACAAGGGTGTTTGACTGAATGGCAGAGTAGCCCGCGATCAAACTGCTCCTTGTCTTCTCTAGGTCTACGCTATTTGCTGAGGAAGTTTATTTACCCTTAAAATGCCAAGAAAACATGCATCTGAAAATGTCGTCTGTTTATGTCGTCTGCTGAATATTCTTGCAAACTTTTCAAACCTATTTTGCATACAGGCACTGTTTTCCTGTTTTCAATGTATATTAACCCTTGTCATGATGAATAATTTAAGATGCCAGGTCCACTTCTAACTGCCAGCCAATCAGATTGCTTGGTCTAACTTGTTAATAAAAAATCACATACTGAATGACAATAGTGCAGATCTAGATCAGTTGACCTCTGATCTGGATCTACACTGTTTGCAAAGACAGGGCATATCCTGGGTTCAGCAGGACCAGGGGGTACTTCTTTTTTATATGATATTTTATCAACAAATATATCAGAAGCATTTTTTTTTGTTGTTGTTGTTTTTTGACATGAAGAGAAGAAGAAAAAAAAAGCCTTTTTTTTTTTTTTTTTTGGCATTCAGGAAGATAATCGGAATGTTCTCCTAAATTCCAGAATGAAAACCACTTTCATGCGCAACCAACATTTAGGATGTAATGAGATTCAATTTCATGCTAAACCGTCTGTGACAGATAAAAATCAACTCAGTTGAGGACGAGAGGGGATCAAAGAAAATGAGCAAACACCTGAGAAAAGCGTACTTACTATGTAGGCGACCAGCAAAGGCTCAGGCGAGACTGCGCATAAGCGCAGTCTCGCCAGAGCCTTTGCTGTTCGCAGACATGTAGTTTGCTGTTCGCAGACATGTAGTAGGGACTTTTAGGAAGCTTCAGACAAAAAGTGCATGTCTGTAGCCCAAATAGGGGACTGAGAATACGCATTTGAAGAACCACAAAACGGAAAAAAAACTATAAGGTCCCGACTGAAATAAAGACAGGAAACATTCGCCGCATTATGGCAGGAGAGCATCAGTGCAATCCGATCAAGGGATCAGTTGTTCGTTTACCGAATCATCAGGCGCGGATTCAGAGGAGAGTGTTGGGGGTGGGGGGGGGGTCGGGCGGGTGGAGTGGGTTCGAGGTGTTCCTTCGAACCCCTCTTTGAGTTAAAGGAATTCTACTTTGGAATCTCACTTTTGACTCAAAATTTCATTTTCCTGGGATAGTTTGAATAATTTTATAAATTTTTGATACCAGAGTTACCCTATATATTCGCACGCCTTACTTTTTATCGTCCTTTTTATTGTCTTTGATCGTGTCTAAAATTGCTGGATGAGTAGCAAACAGTGTAGACCCTGATCAGATGTCGCGTTCTATGGCGTCTTATCCGAGTCTTAACTGCTCAGGCCACTTTGTTCGAGTATTATAATCGGATATACCGTATTTACCCTAAATATTCGGACACCATAACTCTTTACCATCTCCTTATATCCGAACAGGTCGATTTGACTACTTTTTGATTTCTTTAAAATCTGATAGATAAGTGACAAACGGTGTAGACCCTGATCGGACGCCGCGAGAAAAGAAAAATAAAAACCTGGTCCCAGATTTTCAAAACTTAACGAAGTTGTTAGCTAACGTGACGTTAAAATTTCTATCTTGAAATATGGCAAATGCATTGATATTTGTTTTTGCTGAAAAATGTGAGTAGCTTTTGCATTGCAAAGCTACTCACATTTTGTAGCAAAATATCAATGTATTTGAAAGTACCTAACTAGTTTGTCATTAACGAGCTCCTTAAGTTAACGATGCTTCGAACAACTGTGCCCTGTTTAAGAACATTGTTTGCTGTAATTTTGTATGACGCTTAAGGGATAATTGGATTAACATTGGCGGATAAGCGCGGGCAATGTTCTGAGGGAATAAACTTCAAGGGGTGAAAAAGTGTAATTAAGAATACCTTGTTATGTAATTGTTAATTTCTAATAGATACATTTCCTTAAATACTTCAAAAACTTCAAACGATAGAAAGATTGAAATAGAACAGTGTGCAAAACACCAATCACGCAAACTGCGATAAAATAAGCAGTTAATAAGTCCGTCACGATTTGTGCAGTTCGTAATTGTGTGTGAACTGCTCTCTAAGGCGAAGTCTTGAAATTTTATTTAAGCTCTTATTTCTTCAGTTGAACGGCCACGATGCTGATCAATAGATTGTACTTAGCCTCATTCTGGGTTTTCATAAAACTTGGTACTAGTAAGGAAGACTTAAGGGAAACATCTGAAGTTCGACTCCACAGAAACTAATTGTAGCCTACCCTGCACATTTTATACTAACCGTGCGACACAAAATTGAAGATGAGCTCGTATGCGAACAGCGACCTTTTTAGGGCGGTACCTGTTACTAACAACCTACTAACTACCTAACAAATAGTTCCCTTCTAACGCTGATAACACTTAACTCAGCATTTAAACATATTAGCCTTATACACTCTCGCGCTTATAACCAGCGAGTAAATAAACAAAACCAAAGAAAACACCAAACTTTTGAAAAAAACAAGATGTTAATCATATTGAATACAGTACAATACCTGCGGACGAATATGAATACTTAACTCGTTCGCTGCCATTTCAGACGACATTTGTCTCCTGCTTTTGCTTTAAACAAACTATCGACTGGCAAGACATTATATGTAAAGTTGAATGTCAAACAGCGTAGATCCATGCTGTTTGCAAAATCATATTATTATCGCCTGTGAGAGTGAAAGTGTTATATCAACAAGGAAAAAAACAAAAAAAACGAAAACAAAAAAAAAAAAAAAAAAAAAAAGCGCGCCAATCTACAGCGTTGGATAAAAAAGTGTAACCCGACCTACGGTCCGAAAAAAACAAACAAACATGGGCTTTCGGGTACAGAAAAGGACTTTATAAATATGACATTACAATTTACATATGATTTTTGGCACGAAAAGAAGATTTTTTCAGACAACCGCACCATCAGCACTCTCAGTGCTTTGAATATACACATTAAGTGGTAGTAAAATGGATTGGTTCAATTTTTAGGACAAGTATGGCAAGGAGTTAAGATGTCCCAACATTCATGGTAAAACAAAACCAAAAAAAAAACAAAAAAAAAACGGTATATTCAGGTAGAACACTGAGCACTGAAACGTTTGATCGCGAACTAGTCTACGATCTAAGATTTATTTTTGAGTCGATTGTTTACAGTCGAGCCAAAGTGGTATACATGCACTGAAGTTTTCTTACGGTTGTTGTCAACGTTATTATCATTGACCAATGCAATCAAATCGCGCGTTTGTACGAAACCCAGGTAACGTTTATTTATAGCCGCGCTATTCTTGTCACTATGACGTCAGAGTGACTTGTAAAGCGGGTTATCTGTCAAACCTGGACTGAATCATTTGCAAACAATGCAGACCCAGATCAGAAGCTACAGAACGCGGCGTCTGATCAGGATCTGCACGGTTTGCTTAAATCAAAGAAAGTTAAGGGTTAAATGAACAGTCTTAAGTCCCCGTTCAGAACCATTTTCTCAGCCTACATTCAGAGACAATCGACTCACCAGTGCTGTCAGTACTTTGATTCTGATAAGAAATGAGGTTTGTAAACAATAAATTGTGCCTTCTGACCTTGTAAAACCATAATACCTCGGTTGAGAGATTGCGCCATACGACCGAGGGTTAAACTGAGGACAAGGTGAAGTAAATAATAATATTTACAAATATTTCCTGTCTTCCTCTGAAAGATTTGTCACAGATGTCTCAAAACTGGAGAGAGAGACAGAGAGAGAGAGAGAGAGAGAGACCGAGAGGGACAGAGACTAAGAGCAGATGGCAACACGTGACATATGCGTCCAGATACCCTGATCAGCCTGACTGTTCGCATAGTATGGCCAGAGGGCATGCCGTTTGCCAATATGATATTGTCGGGATCTACATGCATAAATGTATACTGAAAGTAAAACCCAGTTTGCAAGTACGTAAGTAGGTGAAATTTGGATGGCACATATAAGACTGCACGGGCGCAAGGCAGCCCAATGGATTATTAAGGATGACAATTTGATAATAATTATTGGATATTTTTTGTGCAATTTCTACATTAAAACATAGTTTGAGTATTCATTAAAAGCACCAATTCATTTTATTCTCGGCGAGACGCTTCTAATATGTACCTACAACACGCGCTTTTTTATGGACAAATAAAAACATCACAAAATATTCCTCCAAAACAACCCAGCGGGCACGCAACGTTGTGAACACGTCGTATCAACGTCGATGCAACGTCATTGCAACGTCGACGTTGATGCGACGTTATATAAACGTCATATGCCCGCTGGCGTCCTCTCTGAAGGCTGGTCTGAGTCAGTTTCAGCATTGTTCGCTCACATTACATCATTAGGCACCCTACTGAATTGTAAAATCGTGTGTGTGCCCCGGTGTGCGTGCGTGCGTGCGTGCGTGTGTGTGTGTAAGACTATTAAGAATCTTCATTCTGCACTAGAATGACTTAGTCACACCCGACAATTAAATGAAGTACTTTAACTTTTACCACTCTCACGGCTAATTCAGCAGACGACATATTGAAATAGTTTTCTTATTTTTTCCTGTAAACAGGATTTGACATTTAATCCAAATTGTCTCTTAAGGTGGCAATTTGCATCGAATTTCAAATCCTGTTTTCTGGGAAAAAAACAAGAAAAACATTACCAATTTGCCGTCTGATGAAAACTTTACCCAGCATGCAAGGCGTTAACAAGTTTAACTCTTTCAGCGCCAAATTTCAGACGACATTTGTCGTCTTCTTTTTTTCATTTTAACAAACTATCTCTTGGAAAGAGTTTGTATATTAAAAGTTCAAAGACTGAATGTCAAACAGCGTAGATCCAGATGAGACGGCTCGTTATGAGCCGTCTCATCTGGATCTATGCTGTTTGCAAAAGCCTATTTTATCGCCTATGGCAGCGAAAGAGTTAATTCCATACTTGGAGTACGCTTTAAGTTAACAAGTACAGGGCAAGCAGGTGCTTTATTTACAAATATTTGCAAAGAGTATAATTTCAATGACTGCTGAGATTTTGCAACATGAAATTCCAATTGCGTCGGGATATGGAAAAAATACCTTTAACCCTTAAAGCACTCAGTAAAATTGCAGCAGACCACATTCCGTTTTTATTATTTTTCAGAAAAAATAAGACATGGCATTTCGCAGACGATTCACATGAAATGTCAAGCCTAAAAAAATGCATAAAAACGTCGTCTGCTGCCTTTTTAGAGTAACATTTGAAGGGTAAAGGAGCATGCGAACGCATGCGCGTATAGTCTATCGGGTACTTCCGTTGTTCGCTTACGCAAGAATATTCAGCACATGATTGTGCGATGATCTTATCATGATCACCATATGACTTAAGTAATGGTGAAACGGACGTAAAACACCAAACCATCAGTATTATACACAAGACCGTGAAATCTGTCTGCAACAATGTCCGCGACTTTATAAATATTTATTATTTGCATGCCTCTTCTTTTGAGGAAGTTGTTTTGGCGCTGCAGGTAAATAATAAGACTTAAAAATTTTCGATCACTGGAATTTAGCCATAAATCACAGATTTTCAAGTATCATTATAGTGTAAGACGGTTTAAAGTAATTAGATCTTACATTAAAATATGTGATCGTCTGGCGGTTAACGCTTAAAGCGCCAGTCATAACTCAAGCAGACGATTTTTTTTTTTTTGACTTTTTTTTTTAATGGAAAATAAGTCTTGACATTTCAAGACTTGTTTTATCTGAGACATAAAAATAATAATAATAATAATAATAATAATAATAATAATAATATTAAATAAAAAAAATAGAATTTCGTCTGCCACAAATTTTGCTAGGCGCTTTAAGGGTTTTGATAGTATTATAGAAAAATATGACACAGAATACGGAAGCGCAATAGCATCCCAGTCAGCATTCTACGTAAATCTATATCGGGCCGTCATCGGCCCGTCAGGGTAGCTGACGGGCCGATGACGGCCCGATGTAGATTTACGTAGAATGCTAGCTGGGATGATAGGGCCGATTAGATTTGTTTTTTCTTTACTGATTTCCGACTTGGTTTTCAACTTACTAACATAAAAGTTCTTTTAGTAACTTGAAATTTCAACTTACTGATAAAACTTAAAATGCTTACGATAGAATTTCAAGTTAGTAAGTTGAAATTTCAAGTTAGTGAACTGGAGTTTCAAGTATGTAAGTTAAATTTCACGTTAATAAATGAAATTTCAAGTTAGTGAGTTGACACGTCAAGTTAAACAGTTGAAATAATCAAGAAACTAAGTCGGAAAATGTAAAAAAATCAAAAAAAAAAATCGAACAGTCCTCATGATCTTGCGTATCAGAAAGACCCCTTTAATACACCGATTCCAACAGTCTTGAAGCGTGCACATATTACCGTATATGCTCTGAATATTGGGACACCTTACCATACTTTTCCAAAATATTAAACAACTTTATTTCACTCTCCTTAAAGTGTCTAAAAACTGCTAGATGTGTGGCGAATAGTGCCCGGATCAGACGGCGTGTTTTGCGGCATCTGATCTGGATATACACTATTTGCTCTGGCCTGATACATCGCGAAAACACGCCCATATAATTTTGACCCCCACTTTATATTGTTAAACTAGGGTTTACATGGGTATATATTATTTTTCTTATTTTGCTAAAAACATAGATTGTGGATACTCATTAGAACCTCACCGAGGCGGTTCTAACGAGTACCCACAATCTATGTTTTAAGAAGAAATATGAAAAATATCAGAAATTTTATCTGAAAACTTTCAGTTTTCCGTGGTGAAATTTTCAATATATTTGAATAGGTGTGTTTTGCGGCATCTGATCTGGATCTACATTGTTTGCTCAGACCTGATATTTCTGTATTTATCCTAAATATTGGGACATCTCAACCCGCTAGAAGGCACACAACGTTGAAACAACGTCGATTCAACGTAACGTTGAATCGACGTTGTTTCAACGTTGTGTTCCCGTTGGGCACATACAATACATGTACTTGTCCCAAAATCAGAAATAAATTCAATTTTACCACCTGTTAATGCGTCTAAAACGCTGGATGTGTGGCAAACAGTGTAGACCCTTTTCAGAACGCAGAACGATGCGTCTGATCTGGGTCTTCACTGTTTGCTCAGGCTTGATGTTACCGTAATTACCTTCAATATTTGAGCATAAGAACTTGTCCGAAAATTTTAAAAAGAAAGTCAATCTTACTGCCAGTTGATGTGTCTAAAAACTCCTGGTTGTGTGGCAAACGGTGCATACCCTGATCAGACGCGGTTTCGGATCTGGCTCTATGTTTGTTCATGTATGTACTGCTGTTGAATTTCCCATTATTACTGGACATTTTATCTCCTTACCATACTAACCCTAAAATTTGAATAAGTCCGTTTTAGTTGATGTGTCTGCTAAGGCTGGCACAATTAATCGGATAATCGGTTAATCGATCGATAAATTCCATAGAAATATAAAAAAAAAAATGATTATCGTCACTGATTTGCTAATAATCGATTATTTGACTTATGTGTATGTTACATTACCCTAATTACCCTAAGTATTCGGACACCTCAGCTCTTTACCATACTTGTTCTTAAATTTGAACAAGAACAATTTACTACCCAATGTTGTGTCTAAAAATAGCTGGAGGGGTGACAAACAGTGTAGACCCTGATAAGACGCCGCGTTCTGCGGCGTCTCATCTGGGTCTATACTCTTTGCTCAGGCCTGTTTGCTCAGGTCTGTCTGTCCGAATACATACGGTAAAGTATAACCTTTGGTAAAAGTCATGCTAAGACAGTAAGCCAGACAGGTAACAATATGACCAAATCTTTACTAATCGATTATCGATCACAATGTCAATACTGATAATCGATTATGTTTTCAGCTCTGATTACGCAGCCCTAGTCACTGTTTGCAGACTGCAGCATGAAAATTGTAGACCCTTTTTAGACGCAGCGTTCTGCGCCGTCTGATCTGGGTCCACACCGTTTGCTCAGCGTTGTATGTCCGATTTCAATAAAACTTCAAAAAGTTGAACACCGATGCTCGTTTACTATGACTGACTGGAACGCGTTTTTGAGCTCTAGTAAATTAAGACTCGCCTTATTAAGGCGATTCTAATGAATACACTCAATCTATCATTCTTTTATAAAAGACCGAAAAGATATCCCTTAATTATTGTTATGTGCTTCCGGACCTGGCACTATGATTAACCCTCAGTGGCTCGAACTACCCATGTCTAGAACATTTTTTCAAAGATGTTCGAGCCATTGAAGTTGGTTGTGCTTAGGATAATAAGTGCAGAAGTAACTTTTTTTTTTTTTCTTTTTTTTTTCCCCCATTTTTATTGCTATTTCTACAAGATGAAAAGTGCAATGTCATGCTGTTTGGACGTAAACAGCAAAATCGAGACCAAGAGATTTCCCTTCCAGTGAAATTAGCGACAATTTGTTATCATAATCGGCCTCCAAGTACATCAAAATATTTTTAAAATGTTCATTAAAATTCTTTGCAAATCATTCCTTGCAATCCAGTACCGATTTTCACGTATCCTTAATACCGCTAGAAGCGTCGTGACTTGACAAAAAAACAGTGGGCACACTTATAACTTTAATGTAGTAAACAGTTCTGTAATACAATATTTCGGTAAATAAACACAGCTGATAGCTAACAATAACAAAACGAGTTTTAATACAAAGCTATGACATGGGGGATAACGAATGTCCTGGTCAGGGGCTGCGCAAATGCGAGCATTTGCGCAACCCCTGCCCGGGGCATTCGCTTTCCGGTAAAATATTACTACTATCCGATACTTATGTAAGACAATAATGAAGATCCTGGTCAGACTGCGTCGACGCACATACTGACCTGATTCTTTACGACCCTCAGACGATCTAAGACCTTTTTCTCGTGGCTAGGTTCATTTTACTATACCGTTAATGTACTAGTCACACCTGGGCATATTTTGAGCCCAGCCAAGGTCAGGTCACACATAGTGTGATTTTATTGACATAAACATGAAAATGACACAAAGAAAACTGTACAGACGAAAACTGTAGAATTTTAATTTTAACCCACTGTCGAGTCTCATTATCTCAAACACTGATAACTCATCTAATGTTTAAGTCAAACTTAATAAAGGCCAATATGATATTGGTTTAATTTCTAAGTGCTTTTGCCCGGGGTCGAACGCACGCCATGCAAGCTCTGACCAGTGCGTCGCCGCATTGGCCACAGCTTGCATGGCGTGAGTTCGACTCCAGGTAGACTGGCTCCAGTCACGAGTGACCAAATATATTTCTCATAATCCTGTTTGAGATTCCACTAAAATAAAACCAAAAAAAAAAAAAAAAAAATAATAATAATAATAATAATAATATCAGGACTACAAAGGCTGGTCACTATAGTGACCAGCCTTTATAGTCATTATATTACTTTGTTTTTATTTTAGTGGATTATTAAACAGATTATGAGAAAAAAAAGTCACTGGAGACTGGAGCCAATCTAGCCACCAGGTTAAAGCACATAGATTTTTTTCTAAGGATTCCCGTTTAATACGTCTTCCAATGCTTAGCCACAACTTGAGAAAACGTACCTTCTGACATGCGTGCCCAACGAATACTCAAATCAACCTGCGCATGCGCAGTGATCAAAGTTTTTGTTGTCCGCATGGAGAATGTTTGTATTCTTGGCACTTAAGTATTGGCACTGAAAATGCGCCAGTGAAGATTCTGATCAGACTGCGCGAATGTGCTGTGGCTGATCTGAATCTTCGCTGGGCGTATATATCCGAATGTACCTTTTCTGGCATTGTGGCTCTTCCGATAAAGTTAATGGTATTTTGAAGCTGACGTCGTTTTTGACACGGTACCTGGAACGACGTTCAACCCTTGCGTCAATCAAGTTAGTAGATGTTGCTCGCTTTAACGTCAATACGCAGAAGTAATTTATTTCTTTCGGCCAGAATGTCAAAGAGGGCAAACCAGTAACTGTAACAACGAAGGCCAATACCGGACTGTGCATGCGCATTAACTCGCGTTCACAAAAATGATATTTAATAAACGATTGTGCTACGTCATAAGAAAAGGTTGTTCGTGACATTTTCGGACAGCGAAGGTCCTGATCAGACTGCGCATCCGCGCAGTCTGATCAGGGCCTCCGCTGCCCGCTTATAGAATCATTGGATACTATTGTGTATCTATCGAATAGGTTCCTTTGCTGTCTGATCTGGATTTTATTGTTCAGAAAGGCCCCCAAACACGCATTTTCTAATGGTACGGCATATAGAAATTAAAAAAAAAACAAAAAAAAAAAAAAAAACAGGGAAGATATTGGTTACGGTCGACTATGCGCATGCCTGTTTTTACAAGTGTAGCAACAACGCCATTTCGACGTTGTGCAACGACGTTTTGTGGTGGCAGCAACGTCGAAACGACGTCGTAACTTTCTCGGGAGGCGGTGAGTCGTCATTACCTACAGACACGTGCTGATTTGGGCATTTGCTTTTAGCATATTACATAAGGGTCATTTTTCCACTTTTCGGCTTATTTCTGTCTAATGGAGACAGCTTGTCATTTAATACCTTAATATTTTCTATCATTGTTGTTCTTGTAATTATTGGGTACGAGATGTTACATAAAAATTTTCCTTAGATGGTAACATTTTTTTTTTTTTTTTTTTTTTCGTTGCAATTTCTTGAATTTGACGTTCTATATATAGGTTGTGGATTAGTTTTAAATTCCTGACGGTGAGAATTTGAAACTAACCAACAACCCATTTGTCGCCAACTTGCCGGCACCGTTTCTGATTGAGGAAGTTAATTAGACTGCCATTCTCTCACAGGGTCATCTAAATAATTTAGTATGCTGAATGGGAAAAAAAGCAGACATCAAAAACAGATTTTCTTCCTATAAATATACTCAGAGGCAATAAAAATAGGTCTACATGTACACAGCTTTTATTTTGAATATTGGCTCGTTTGTATCTTTATTATTTCGTTAAAATGGTTTCATGGTCATTTTTGTCAAACGTCTAGCTCTGCGAAACATAAAAGCCTTTTCTTTTACACCCATAAATCATTTGAGCCAGCGCATGACAAAACCAACAAAATGACGTGTGCGCCCAGCGAAGACTCAGAGCAGCCTGGGCATCCGCCCAGTCTGCTCAGAGTCGTCGCTGTACGCTCAATGGGTAGCTAAGGGCCCAATATTTCTTCATGCGGACACGAAGACTCTGATTTGACCAGATTGATCTGAGTCTCCACCGGGGCCCATGTCATTTTGTTGGTTTTATCGTGCGCTGGCTTATTTGGAAGTGATACGAGGGTCGTGCAAAAAGTTCTGTCACTAATAGGCTTCCTAAGTTTTATCCCAGGTATAGTTTAAAATGCTTCACTGCACTTGAATGGTGTGTTAAATAGCTAACGATACCTGTTTATTTCGTGCAAATTGCTTTCCAACTGACCGAGTTATTTCAAATTGAAATAGATGCAGTCATATACACTGACCAATTTACTTGTTACATTGGAACATGGACCAGAAGACTGAAATTCGTAGCTATATTAAATGCCGCATTAGGCTTAATATAGATTCAAAGCAGATATTTAATGAATTGTGTGATATATATGGACCTCTGACCATTTCAATGCGCACAGTTTTTATGTGGGTTAAAGCTTTTAAAGCTGGGAAATTTTCTGTTGAAGATGATACTCGTCCTGGAAGGCCTAAAACCTCTGTTACCAAGGCTAACATCGCTGTGGTCGAACAGGATGCGCGATTGTCTGTCAAAGATATAGCTAGTTGTACTGGCATATCAGAAGGCAATGTGCAAACAACTCTGAAAAAGCGTTTGGACCTGAGAAAGGTTTGCGCCAGGTGGGTACCTCATTTGCTCACTGAGGAGCAAAAGACACAACTCCTTAAATGTGCCCGAGAACTTTTGAAAACATACAAAGGCTGTAATAGTCGGGTTATTTCTAACTTGCTAACAGGAGATAAAACCTGGGTGCACATGTTTGAGCCACAAAGAAGGGCTGATAATAAGCAATGGAAGCGAAAAGATCAAAAACGCCCATGTATTGCCAAGAGAACCTTAAGTTCGAAAAAGATGTTGTACGCAATTTTCTTTAATTCAAGTGGGCCAGTCGTTCAAGTGCCTTGTCCATCTGGTCATACAGTCACTGGCCGATTCTACAAGACTTCTGTACTGAAGAAAATGAAAGAGTTTTACAATAAGAAACGACTAAGCAAAGGATGGTCAGGAGTCCACCTTTTACATGACAACACCTCCTCTCATAAGTGTGAGGTTGTTAAGTCTTTTTTGGCTTCTAAAAAGGTGAACGTTTTAAACCATCCACCTTATTCACCTGACCTGAGTCCCTGTGACTTCTTTTTATTTCCAAGGTTTAAGAAAATGCTTTCTGGAAATAAGTATACGTCTAAAAGTTCTCTTGGCAGCGCTATTTATCAGTGTCTTTAACAGATACCAAAAGAAGACTATTTACCTACTTTTCGCGACTGGGTAAAAAGGTTACAAAAAATGTGTTTCAGTAAAGGGGGAATACTTTGAAGGTTTGTAATAAAAATATGTTTGATAAAACGTAGCACTGAAGTAATCCGAACCCAGTGACAAAACTTTTTGCAGGACCCTCGTATTGATTAGTGTGTCGGTTGTTTACAACATACACCAAAATTACCTTAAGATTGCTGTCCACGTGACTATGATTGACCTATGAAATTGTAACGGTCATTAATAGCCGCGCTGCTCTTGTTCTGACATCAGAATGCCCGACGTGTAAATAGGGTTTTCTGTAAAACCTGGACTGAGGCATCATTGGTAGACTGGCTCCAGTCTTCTGTGACTAAAGCTTTATTCTTATAATCCTGTTTGATAAGCCACTAAAATCAAATAACAATAATATCATGACTATAAAGGCTGGTCACTGGACCAGATCTAGTGACCACATGTTATTTTGGTTTTATTTCAGTCACTTCTGACAATAAGTCTACTCTA
This sequence comes from Anodontia alba, assembly GCA_964016985.1. Lineage (NCBI taxonomy): Eukaryota > Metazoa > Mollusca > Bivalvia > Lucinida > Lucinidae > Anodontia > Anodontia alba. The sequence continues at coordinate 120,388,831 of OZ024823.1, forward strand.
AAAGGAAAGAAATTTGCTCCCCTTGGGAGCAAATTCTTTCATTTTAGAGCAGACCTTTCCCAAAGCTAGCAACTTTCTTTTCCCTTTAAGAGCAGACTCTTTTAAAATCCCTTTTAGGCCCCTCCCAAGAGGAGAAATTCATTCCTTTCTGATCCCTTTTTAACAAGGAGACAAATCAATTTTAACAGAGTTGCTTCCCTTGAAAGCATAGCCCTTTGTTTACTTACAGCACATGGGTCCAGACAGCTACATGTATATCTTCCCTCTACGTCGGTCTTAAAGCCAAATGGACAGTACGTATTGCATTTTAGGGTCTGTCGCCTTGAGATGTCCTCAGCTGACTCGAGGAGGGCGTTACTAACAGAGCTGCACAGCACAGACTGAAAATAATCAAGGTCAAGGTCATTTCAGAATAAACGACTACATGACGTTGTCAACTTGTGTTTAAGAATAGAAGACTACTAAAATTATCAAGTACATGTTTCAGAATAGAAGACTACATGAAGTTATCAAGTACATGTTTCAGAATAGAAGACTATATGAAGTTAGCAAGTACATGTTCAGAATGTTTAAGAATAGAAGACTATATGGTTATTAAGTTTATGATGTTCCCAGCTAGCATTCTTTATAAATCTATAGCGGGCCGTTATCGGCCCATCAGGGTAGCTGACGGGCCGATAACGGCCCGCTATAGATTTATAAAGAATGCTTACTGGGTTATCAATTGCCATAATACTTGTACATGTTATCAAATGCCATAATTTGTATTATACACAACGCAAGAAAAGTCTGTATGCCATATGCGGGCAAGAAAGACACTGATCAGCTTGCGCGACAAGCAGCACTTCGCGCAGGCTGATCAAGGTCTACGGGAATGAGCGACCTTCGCGAAAGCAGAGCCTGCTTATCAGATGAATATTGAACATTGTATTAAAACCGATATGCAGGCTGATCTGGGCCTTCACTTTTCGCATATTGTTTGTCATTCCGACAAAATTATGTCTCATTACGAAAACATGCCTATTCAAATATATAGAACATTTCACCTCCAAAAACTGAAAATTTTCAGATAAAAAGCTCTGATATTTTTCATATTTTTGCTCAAAACATATATTGTGGGTACTCGTTAGAACCGCCTCGGCGAGGCGGTTCTAACGAGTACCCACAATCTATGTTTTTGAGCAGAAATAAGAAAAATAATGCATACCCCTGTAAACCCCAGTTTTACTATATAAAAGTGGGGTTTAAGGGGGTCAATATTATAAAGCTTGTTTTCGTGAAAATCAAAGGGCAAGATCAACTGTCTCTGTTCATCGGAATTCCATAGAAGCCATTGATTCTGTAACCGTGCAACGAAGGCCCATGTCTGACTGTGCGAATGCCCGTACAAGCATAAGGCAATTTCGTATGTATCAGTTGTGCAGAAAATGAATGTGCTCACAGCGAACGACAAAGGCAGTGATACGACCCAAATGCGCAAACTCGCCTGGACATACTGTTCGCATACGAAACTATTCTTTGCTCCATTTAAAGAAGTTTCCACATAAATATTTCTTTTTTTTTTCCGACTTTTTCACGAAAACATGTATGTATTCAGCAGTAAAAATTTACCCATGCTTTCGTCGAGAAATAAGAAAACCGCCAATACTTTTAGTTGAAAAAAAAGTGCCTAACCTGGAGCTCGGCTTATTGATAATGTGGAAATTTATGTGGCATACCTATGTTTGGGCCACACCATGAGAAAAAGGCCATATTGCGAAAAATGAAGTTCCTGATCAAATTGCGCGCATGCGCATGCTGACCAGACATTCTGCGTTCGTCAATATATTCTGCAGGAGAAAGTTCGTAAAGGTTAAAAAAAATCTGATTTTGTAGCTTTGTATGTGCAAGCGAAACGGTCTGACCAGACTTTGCGTATATATCAACTTATCTGAGCATTGGATTTTCACATACAACATTAACCCTTCCATCCCTGAGTTTCTGAAATGGACTCTTCCATCCTTGAATTTGGACATGTCTACTGCTGTAAATAGGGATTTCAGTCTGATATAAAAAAAAACAAAATGACAAACAATGTAGATCCTGATGAGACGGTCTCATCTGGATCTACACTGTTTGCACAGGTATCTGTTTGGTCTGCAGGGTTGAAAGAATTATACCCCTTTTTCTCATGTCGAGGTTGATTTACGTTTTCTTTGATTCTTTGTTTTGTTAATATTTCCTTCAGGTAAACTGTTTCAGATTAGAACACATTTTAACCTTAGATAAGTGTTTGCTGGGGGTTCGGAAGTTTGTTAATCAATGATAAACGATTGCTGGGGGTGCCCAAGCGTGCTCGGTAAACATGTTGAGAAGTGTTTGGTGAAAACCGCCCACAGTTTTTTTGTTTGTTTTTTTTGTTTTTTTTTTCTTTATAAATATCACACAAAACAGAAAAAAAAAACCGATGACCGCACCAGCCTGTCTACTAACATTGTCCGTTCTTCATAGTGAAGAAGTGAAATCCTAGACTGCGTGAGAGAACAGTGAAGACCATGGACAGAATGTGCGGAAAAGCATCCAGCTACACATATATGACCTTCAGTTAAGCCGCGCCATACGAAAACGCAGTTCCAGGGCAGTTCAGCCAGCAGAATCCTAAATCAGCCTGCACATCCGTGAAAACTGATCGGACACCGTTGTTCAGTATCCACTGGGTCTGTAAGCGGACAGCGAAGGCCACGATCAGCATGCGCATCTGCGCATGCTGATCGGAGCCTTCACTATCCGCATAGGCCCCGAAGGCACATTTTCGAGCGTCCCTTTTGAATATTTCTTGCGATTAATCAGCTCGATGACAATTGTAAACACTATAATATTTCACTATGTGGGAAAAATGTAACACATGCATGCTATCAGTCGTTTTTAGGACAGATTCACGAATGTAAACACAATTATGCACTTTTGAGACTTTTATTCATTTCTTAGTCTCTTTTCTAATTATTTGTCTGTTTCTGTTTGCTGTTATATTCATTAATGTATTTTTCGTGGAGAAATAAGAAAATGTGAATACTTTGTTGGTTGAAAAAAATATCAAGATAAATCTTAAACGGAAACATAAAAAAAAACAATATACATGTACTACTACTACTATTACTACTACTACTACTACTACTATTACTACTATTACTACTGCTGCTACTAGTACTTCTACAACTACTACTACTATTACTACTACTACTATACTACTACTACTACTACTACTTCTGCTTCTGCTGCTACTACTACTACAACTACTACTACTTCTGCTGCTACTACTACTACTACTACAACTACTACTACTACTTCTGCTGCTGCAACTACCACTACTACTATTACTACAACAACAACAACTACTACTACTACTTCTGCTGCTGCTGCAACTACCACTACTACTACTGCTGCTACTACTACTGCTACAACTACTACTACTTCTGCTGCTACCATTACTAATACTACTACTATTACTTCTGCTACTACTACTACTACAACAACAACTACTACTACTACTTCTGCTACTACTACTACTACTACTTCAGCTACTACTATTCCTACTACCACTACTTTGCTACTACTACTACCACTACTGCTACTACTGATACTACTTTACTACTGCTACTTCTGCTACTAATACTACTACTACTACTGCTAATACTACTACTAATAATAATAATAGCTACTACTAGTACCAGTAGTTGTTGTAGTAGCAGTAATAGAAGTAGTAGTAGTAGTCGTGTAGTGCGTCTGACTGAAGATCCAGGAGTTGCAAGTTCGAACCCCAGCTCGGCCACATAATTTTCGTGGAGATCAATCTTGAAATCATTTAAAAATATCCGCTGATTCAGTTACTGGCGAAAGAATGTGCACAAGTACTGGTTTATAGCCGTTTAGAGGAAATTGTATATAGGTTAACTGACATGCTTAATATGCCTGAACAGTGCTGACTAGGTTGTAAAACTCGAACTCCAACACAAGGTCTTCATGGCACTTGTAAGATAAAATGATCCCTTACTTAGAACATTTTCAAAACAATTTGAACCGTTGTACAACTTCCTTTTTAGACTAGACCCCTTTTCAGACGAGGCTTGAATTAGCACACGGCAGTTGAAGCGTGTTTGTTTGTTATTGTTGTTGTCGTTGTTGTATTTTTTTTTTTTTTTTGCTTGTTTTTATTGTCGTTTTTTTAACCCCGAGACACATCATTCGAATTGTATTCTATGTGAAACATATATTCTATTATAAATTGTTTATCTGTTGTCTGATTATATTAGGCAGTGTTAATCATTGTCCTGCTGAATAAATTAACATACCACGCCCACTTCCAATTTTCAGTCAGATTACTTGATCCAGATGTTTGATATTAATTCACATACTTAATGGCAAACAGTGAAGATCCAGATCAGTTGGCTTCTTCAGAAGCCAACTGATCTGGATCTGCACTGTTTGCAAAGGCAGGGTATATCCGGGTTCAGCAGGACAAGGGTTAATCCATGGAAAGGCTTTTTATTAGGGCGTAGTGCCGGATATCAAAATACTGTTTACGTTTAAGTTGAAAAATGAAGAATGACTAAACTCAAAGGCTGCATTATGCAATTGCTATAACATGGTAAAACTTAGAATTTAAGGGGACTTGACAAACTTGGTGTTTTTACCGCCCTTTGTTAAAGGGAGATAAACATTTCTAACTTCTTGTTTGCTCTCTGGTATATCAAGCCCCTTCTGAAAAGGGGTTTACTCTAAAAGGAAAGAATTTTGTTCCCAAATTCTTTCCTTTCAGAGTAGATCTCTTTTCGGAAGGGAGAAAAACTATTCTTACAGATTTGCCTCCCTTAACCATGTATCAACTCTCCTAAAGTTGAGAAATGGAAAATGACTAAACTCAATAGTTGTATTGCGTAAATGCGATAAAATGACAATGCTTGTTTAGGCGTATGTTAGATAATTGATCCTGACCATGTGGAAAGGGTGTCTTTGGGGCATATGTGGACAACAAAGGCCCAGATCAGCGAGCGCATCCGGGCAAACTGACCTTGACCTTCGCTGTGTGCTTGCAGAGTCTTTGGATATTGTAGTACATGTATATGTTGAAGACAGCAATGTCTCCTATGCCTTTATCGCTTACATATCACTCGAAGCCGGGCTCTATCATGAGCACAGTAGATAGCGACTCAGACTGCAGGTCCAGAGGATCGCAAGTTCGAATTCCGGCTCGGCCACCTAACTTTCATGGAGATTGATAATGAAATAATTTCTAACGTCATTCTACCGAAATTAGAATCTTCCAATATATAGTGTGGGAGAGTTCATTCAGTCTGCAATGGGTTAAGGGGAACTGATACATGTTCATTAGAGGTAACATTGTCAAAACTGTCTCTGTCCCCTTCTGAAAAAAGGATCTGGTCTAAAAAGAAAGGGTTCACCCCCACCCTCTCTTGGGAGAAAAATCTTTCCTTTTAGAGCAGATACATTTTGGGGAGCGAATTCTTTCCTGTTTTAAGAAGGGGTTTGGTCCTTCATCACGAAAACATGCCAATATAAATTTGACCCCCTTGAACCCCACTTTTATATAGTAAAACTGGGGTTTACAGGAGTATACATTATTTCTCTTATTTCTGCTCAAAAACATAGTGTTTAGAGCAGAAATATGAAAAATATCAGAGCTTTTTTTATCTGGAAATTTTCAGTTTTCAGGAGGTGAAAAGTTTTATATATTTGAATAGGTATGTTTTTAAGAATAGCCACGGTACGCAGGAGTGCCAACTGTAAGTCTACAAAAGTTGTCTCCCTGTTAAAAGAATAGTGGAAAGATGCACAGGCTGAACTGGGCCTCCGCTATCCGCACATACGTCAGAGGGACCTTTTTCAATGGTGTGACCCAGATTATAGGGACTTTCGACAGGCGCGACCGCAGAATTAGTGACAGTTTTATTCCAGTGGCGTCAAGATACACAACTCCTAAACAACGCAGCAACAATTTTGCTAAATAAGTCATCACTGACGTGCTCAATTTAACTCTTAAACTACCAATCACAACAATTGTCGTATGCTTTGCCATCTGCTTGTGATTTTAAAAGTCATTTTTGCAAACAGTGTGGACCCAGATCAGACTGCTCTTCTAGGAGCAGTCTGATCAGGATCCACACTGTTTGCCTGCATGCAAAGATAGATTTGAAAAGTTTGCAAGAATATTCAGCAGACGACATAAACAGACGACATTTTCAAATGCAGGTTTTCTTGGCATTTTAAGGATTAATTTTGAAAAGCACATTTTAACGCATAGCATGCATATCTTTTATTTTCACCAGAAAATAGACCTTGACATTTCGTGCAAATTATGTCAAATAGGTTTTAACATTTCGTGCAAATCTTCTTCTATTGCATGAAATGATAAAGCCTGTTTTCTAGGCTTTGACAATTCATGTAAACTGTCTCGAATAGCAATTCACATTTCATGCAAATCGTCTTCTAACAATTTGCACGAAATGTCAAAGCTTATTTTCTGAAAAAAAGGGAAAAATATCACCAATCTGTTGTCTGCTGAATTGTAAAATTGCTTTCTACTTTTTCCCTGAACACTAACTTGGCGTTTCATGCCCACCGACATGCTTCACAGAAAAAAGACAAATTCAATTTTCGGGAAACTTAAAAGACAAAACACCATTCAAATTTTCGTTTGCTAATATCATTAGCAACAAGGCCGCGAGATGCGAAAACGTTTCTTCGGACATATGCGGACAGCGAAGGCCCAGATCAGACTTCCGTCCGCGCAGTCTGACCAGGGCCTTCACTGTCCGCTAACAGAATCATTGGAATCTACAGAATGTATGAATGGAGATCAACGGCCAGGGCCCAGTTGTTCAAAACTAACGATTTGCATTTGCAAAAACTACTCACATTTTTTCAGCAAAAGTTCCTGTGACGTAGATATTGTATTTACTAGAACAGTAACCATTTTGATCACTAACGAGTTCATTAAGCTAACAACGCTTTGAACAACTGGGCCCAGGAAAATACTCTGAGCATGCGCAGAATGATCTGAATGCGCATTTTGTGCATCTTCGAAGGTACTTTTTCCTTGACTCGGTCCAACCAAGGATTTATTTGATTTATAAAATTTACCGTCCTGATTTATTTTCTTTGCCGCAAAAAGATGGTTCTCGATTGTCAACACGAGGCGACACCTACATTTGTCAAACGTCAGAGAAAAGCGCGACCTTGCATAGCAGTATGAAAGCTAAAGAATGCAAGGCTGTTTGTCAAAACAGTGTCGGTTGGGCGCATTTACAATGATCGGCCTTTTATTGACCTTTAACCTGCTAAATTAAAATAACAGCAGACGACATTTTGTTTCAGTTTTCTAAGATTTTAGAATAACGTATTATTTAACATTTCATCCAGATAGACAATTTGTCTAAATTGTGATGCCTTATTTTCTAGTGAAAACTGAATACAATATCAACAATTTGTCGTCTGCTGACTTCGCCTAAAGACTGCTAGTAGGCTAAGAAATGCGCGATCAACAACATTTTACCTTATCGCTGCGCCTTACAGTATTGACATAGATTTACCCGCGCAATTGCGCAGTCAGATCAGAGTCTACATCGCCGATGTGTCTCTACCGCAGAACGTGTGTATACCGAAAAAGCTCAAATTTTACTTTGAATGCATGCAAGCGCAGACAGGAGCTAATTGTGTACAGTCGACTCTCGTTATCTCGAATTCCAAGGGACTCTCTGGAACACTTCGAGATATCCGTACCTCGAAATATCAGGGTTGCAGCAGTGAGGAAAACAATAAATCGAACAACCACATTTAACAAATGAATATGTAGTTTGACTCTTGAAGTTAGAGACATATTGAAAATATTGTGGAAAAGAGGAGAAATTGCTCCTTAGGAGCAATTTCTCCTCTTTTCCACAATATTTTGATACCGCTTGTTAGTTATCCATGTTAGAACAGGGACCAGATTTTCACTTCGATATAAGTGGTTATTCGAGATAAGCGAAGTCGAGATAACGAGAGTCGACTGTATTTCGTAGGTCTTTTTGATTTGTCAAAATGCATGTGAGCCTCAACGCGAGAAAATGTACCATCGTACATGTCGCCCACTGAAGACTCAAATCAGCCTGCGCATTCGCGCAGTCTGATCAGAGTTTTTCGTAGCCCGCATAAAAAAATGTTAACAGCCTTGGCTATCCAAAATACGCCCAGTGAAGAATCTGATAAGACTGCGCGAATGCGCAGGCTTATCTGAATCTTCGCTGGGCGCACACGTCAGAAGGTACATTTTCTGACGTTCGGCTCATATTACTTCTCCAGGGGGTATAGGTTTTGTACTTGCATAATTTAGAAGAGACAGTTTGTCGACCATTTTCATACACTCGCACTGAAAATGCAATTGTCCGTATTTTTTTATACAGAGACCTTGTGCATATAAAAGTACTTAACGCTTAGCAATCTGGGTAAAAGTTTCAGCAGACATTTTAAGATATTTTTCTTATTTTTATTTTCCCCAGTAAAACAGGTTTGACATTCCATGCAAATTACCTCTGGGGACAATTTGCATGAAATGTCAAAACCCGTTTTCTGGTAAAAAATAAGAATAATATCAGCAATTTGTCGTCTGCTGAAATAGCCGAGAGAGTGGTAAAGATTAATGCAAAACTAGCCACGTGTCATTGCAAAAACGGTACCTTGGGGCATCAGCGGACAGCGAAAGTCCAGACCAGCGTGCGCATACACTCGAAGTACTCTGACTTTATACTATAGAAATACTGGATACTGTAGACTGTATGGACGTACAGCAAAAGCCGCCCCTCTCCCCTTCTAGGCTGACCTGGCTCTTCAGCGTTCATTTATGTAAAAAAGACATGTTTTCGTATGGAAAGGTTCAATTTACATTATATCTGATCACGACAAACGTACATATTTTGAGCCCAAGGAAAGGAAAAATATATATATATATATATCTTGTGCGAGCAGCGAATGCGCAGAAGAGATTGCAAGTCTGCCTAATTTGAAGGTATTTTGCTGCCCGTATGGACTCGACAGAGTCTAAATATAGCGAACAGCGTTGGAACGAAAAGCGCCTTTGCGTCTGTCTCTTTTGCGTGTTTTTTTTTTTTTTTTTTTTTTTCCTTCTTTCTTTCTTCTGTTTTGATTAACGCTTAACATGCTGGGTGAAAAAATCGGCAGACAGCATTCTGAACATGTTTGTTTTTCTTTTTTCGTTAAAAATACCGTTTGAAGTCTCATGCAAATTGTTTCCTATGAGACAATTTGCATAAATTGTCAAACCCTACTTTCTGGGGAAAATGAAAAGAAGAAAAAATATCAATAATTTATTGTCTGCTGAATTTGCCCCGACAGATTATGATTTAAAGGGAATTGATACACTTGGAGGGGAGGCAACTCTGTTAAATTTGTTTCCCTCCATTCTGAAAAGGGTCTACTCTAAAAGGAAAGAATTTGCTCCCAAGGGGAGCAAATTCTTTCCTTTGTGAGCAGACTCCTTCTTAGAAGGGGATTGGTGTACAAAAAAGCAAACAGGAAATCACAGAATTTATCTCCCTTGGCGAGTTACCAGGTGTATTCAGCCCCCTTAAGCATAATATTGTAGTACAAACAATGACATAGCAGCTAGCCTGTTTTCAAAACATAAAATCATTATAAAAAGTTTAAGTGTGGAATGCGACTATTTCTGTCCTATTATCATGCTACTGATTTGTCGTCTGTCAAGGAAAAACATAAATGATCATGAGTATTGTCAATTTGACATCCAGTAAGTGATTTAAAAGTGACACTAAATACATACCTACTGCCGTCTGAGCGCCAAAATATATCCGAAATACGTGGGGCAGAAGAATAAAAAATGTTACCTTTATAATCAAACGTCAGAATAAATATTAGAAATAATATCATTATTAGCGTCCTATCACTGCACACGGCGGGAAAGTGTCTCATTAATCTTTTTATGTCACTTATCTATGTATGAACAGGAACTGGAAATAATAATAATAGTAGTAGTAGTAATATAAATACATGTAATAATATCACCACAAAGTACCTACATAACTACCTTCCTTCATCCCCCGTACACTACCTCTGCGACCCTACCCTTCCCCGTCTACGGTCATTCTCTCCCTTCCGCTGATTCAAGAAGGGCAGTTGTCAGTTTCTGGTGAAAGAATGTGCACAATACTGGTTAACCGCTTAGAGGACTAAGCCTGCCCAGTAAACGTGTGGTTAGGTAAACTGACCGCGCTCGACATGACCCCATTGGGTTGACTGGGCCGTAAAACCTCAACACAAACAAACAATACCCCTCCCCGACCTATCCTACCCTACCTACGTAAGTATGTAAGTACCTACATACTTACCTACCTACCTTTGGATATAGAGTTGATCAATTTATGATCATTACATCAGATAGGTTAGTGGCTAAGTTTACAATTTAGCAAGCATAAAAAAAGAGTTTGAATTGGCCATTAAAATTATTTACAAGCGGTATGCAAATACAATTTATGCTCATTACCTTAGGTGGGTGAGTGGCTTAATTTTGAATTTAGCAAGCAACAAAAAGGTTTGAATGTGCCATTAAAACTATTTTATACAAGCAGTCCATCTGAGGTATGCTCGTCTTAGATTTAGGGGGTAGTCTCTGTCGCAGCAATACATGAAGGTAAACAATTTTACTGTGGCATAGCCCTGTGGAAGAATGGTTACGACAGGCGGGTACACAGTGTACCGCGTATGGCAACGCCTGCAAGACCATCGAGCCACAGTCCTATTATGTACTCTCTCTGTTTGATGAGACTACTCAGCGGGCACATGGCTTTATACAACGTCGTCTCAACGTCGATGCAACGTCACGACGTCGCATCGATATTGAGACGACGTTGTACAAACGCCATATGCCTGCTTGGCAGGCTTTTGAATAAGGATTCCAAACATGTGCGTCATACTCCATCTGGGGACACACCGATATTTCGTATGCAGCGAGCTCCCGAGTAACAGAATATTTACCTCGAGAGTTGTGTGAATTTAGCGACTGGTTATACGGGTGAATACCAGCCGTGATTATGGGGTACTAAATGTCAAACCAAGATATTTCAAACATTGCAAAAAATCAGGGCAACTTGACTTCCTTATTGCCAAAGTACCGCGGTTATCGTGTATATAAAATAAAAATACAAAACACAATTTTTACATCATAACCACTCGATTTATTTGGAAATGTATTTATCTCCCTTGATCTAACTTGCCTACGTAGTCCACATAGATAACTACCTCCTCAAACACGGGTTTCTCCAATAAAACGTTGACAGTAGCATTTATGTCAAAGTCGAAGCATCGACTTTTCATTTGGAAATCTCTTTTTCGGAAAATTAAAGTAGAGATTATATCAAAAGTAGTCCAGGCACCAGTCTATAGTCCGATGAATCTAATTTGCTTGTACAGTCGAACATACCTACCTCAAATTTTTCGGCCGACAGTCAAATTTCTGCATCTTACAGTCTGGACTACTACTCACGCACGAGGTCTGGACATGCCCGCACCGTGTCTGGACGTGCACGCATCCCGTGTCTGGGCGAGGTGACCTAGTTATGAATTATAACTAGGCACCGTTTCAAGCCAAACCAGTAGACCAGTAAAACTAATCCGGATTTTCCGGCGCTGCCTCTATGTGACTCAGTTGCCTGGTAGCGTTAAAAATCTGATCAGTCAGTCAGTCATGCACTTCAACTGATGTCATATATTTGATAACATGTAAGAAATGTAAAGCTCAGGGCCCAGTTGTTCAAAACTAACGATGCCGTTAGTTAACGATACGTTAAAATTTTAATCGAGTGATACGCAAATATGCTGAAATTTTTTGCTGAAAAAATGTGAGTAGCTTTTGCAGTGCAAAAGCTACTCACATTTTTTCAGCAAAAAATATCAGAATATTGTATATTGAATCCGCTAAAACATTTAACGGAATGACCCTTAACAAGCTCGTTAAGCTAACGACGCTTTGAACAACTGGGCCCAGAATGTTGGACAGACCAGCCAAACTGTGCCAACTGTATGAATATCATAAATATGACATTGTGCATTTTCCTGATATGTTTACCAATGTTTCAGAATATTTCAATTCTCCTGGAAATACAATTCAAGACTTTTATTTATGCCTACTGAGAAAGTTTCAAATAATGAAAAGACTTTTAACGGAATCATCTTGTATGCATATTCTTGGCACGATTGCTCCAAAAGGCATGAATTCAAAAGTAATATTTTAATAACTTGTGCCTATTTTACCCTGGGACATTGTTTTTTGCAACCTTTGCCTGTGCGCCCAGTTACTACTCAGCCTGTGCATCTTCACTGTCTGATCTGACCCTACAGCGGTTACAGAGGACCGTTATGTCTTCATACCACCAACTGTAGGTCCAGTCAAACTGCATGGTTGGGCAGGCAGGTTTGAGTTTCGTTGGCTGTTTTTTTTTTTTTTTTTTTTTTTTCTTTTTTTTTTTAATGGGCAGGCTTAGTCCTCTAAGCGGTTAACCAGCAGATTTGTTTATCCGTCCACCTCCGACATTGCTGCCTCCGGTGAAGGTTTGCTTTTCCGTCAAAGTTGAAAAAGGGCCATAACTCCCAATAATAGGTGGATTTTACTCTAAATCGAACTTGACCTACATTTTATAATTTTATACCCGTGTATAAAATTTCAGTCCAACATACCAATCCTTTCAAAAGATATCGCATGGAAACCATTTTTCAAAGTTGAAAATTTTTCAAAGTTGAAAAAGGGCCATAACTCCCAAAATAATTGGCGGATTTTACCCTAAATCGAACTTGACCTACATTTTATGATTATATACCTGTGTATAAAATTTCAATCCAATACACCGATCCTTTCAAAAGATATCGCACGGAAGGTGTTACGTACGGGACGGACGGACGGGACGGACGTACATACGGACAGCGGTGATAAAACTGCCCCCCCCCCCCCCCAACCCCATTGAAAATGGCGGGGGCATACAAACTTACCAGAAACCCCAAATACTGGAAATGGACCTGTCCAAAGAGTTAAGATAGAAGAGTCCACTCGGCTTAAAAGGGTTAATATCTTAAGCTTTTGAAATTGCATTTTTTCCTGTGATTTTGCATCTCCTAAGATCCTGTTATTGTTGAATAAGCTTAACACTGTTGAATCAGCAAATTTTTACACCAAAGTCATTGCCTTTTTTTAGACGTCGTTATCATTGATGTCATGTGACTTTGATGTCATAATGTTTCATTGTTTACAATAATGTCCCTTGGAAAAATTGTAATGTCCGAAACTAGTCTGTAATTAAATTTAAAATAAGAACTTGGAGTTTGATCTCTTTTATAAAAATAAGAAGAAAAACATCAATTTGTCATCAGAGTGGTAAAGATTAAATATGAATATACACGGAAATAATAGACATAACGTCTGACGGAAGTATTCTTTTTTCTAAGAAGGAGATGAATTTAGCCAGGAAGAATCGGTGAATGGAAGGAAAATTACAGGAGCAGCTGTTCCAGTATATGATATCTGTCTTTGTGAATTATGGACTAATAATTTTGGTAATTAAACATCTGCTACATCTGTGGAGCATGCGTCTCCTGAAAACTTATGCTGAAAAAAAGTAATACGTAGAGGCGTTTACAATAGTTACTAAACTATAAATAGAATTCTAAGTTTAGATGTTTTATATATCAATATAGACAAGACTAAATATTTAGACGTAAACGTCTAAGTATCGGCGCAAATTTTGTTCATGTCTATATAGAGATATGGGACAAGGGTATACTAAAGTTTAATAGATTTTCAATGTAACAGGTAAAAGAGAACAACAATGTGATTCTTTAACGTTTGCTTTTATTAAGCTTTATGAAATTTCTTGACTGAAATGAAAATAAAATAGACATTAATCTGCTTCTAACACAATTTGTTTTAAGATTTTCTATTTTTGCCGGGATCGTCACAAACCGACGTCCCAGCAAATATAAAACGTCCTTAGTGAGCTAATCGAATAGTCTACCATGTGTAAAAATCCAAAGCTGTATTTAGAGACCGGCGCGATTCGCGCGCCGGTTAACAAGTATTAGCATTTACAAAAGCTTGGTCTACGCTTAGTGCGCATTAACCTTTACCACTCTCTGGGCTAATTCAGCAGACAGCAAATTAATTATATTTTACTTAGTTTTCCCAGAAAACAGAATTTGACATTCATGAAAATTGTAATTTTATGAAATGTCAAATCCTGTTTCCTGGGAAAAATAGGAAACTATTTCAAAATATCTTCTGCTGAAAACTTTGCGTTGAATGTGTGTACTCATTTCATCGCTAAAGGGACGGATGTAAAAGTGAAATAAAGTGTATCATGTTTTTGTTTTATTAAGAAGCAAAACAATGTAAAAAGGTATATGTTCTGCGTTAATTAAGAAATAATTTTTCTCTACTGTTTCTGACATGACTTTACCGTTAATGGAAACGTCACCGTGATCAAACTACTTCGTCAGTGCGTGCAAAAGGGCACGTGTGATGACGTAGCATGTAAACATTTACTTCTCGCGACGTCCGCTGCAAAAGAGTTCTTTGGAACACATTGCAACAATGTCGATTTTCCTTCCTTTATCATGTTAGAATCGAAATATTTTTGCTGTACTGAGAATTAGAACTAACGTATGGTGTTGTCGGGTAGATGCGAATATTAATTCACTCCGGCTTCGCCGTCGTGAGTTTTAAAATTCTTCGCAATCTGCCCTCCAACACCAGGCGTTTACGCGATAATTCACAGTAGAGGAAAACTATTTCTTAAATACCATACAGGATAGTTCCTGGCCTTTTCCATGGTTTACCTATCTTTTTTTACGCAAGAAGCGAACTGCAACTATATCTTGTAAACGCGTATATATAGATCTACCCTTTTCAGTGAATCCAAACTTGATTTTTCCTTTGTTAGAAATAACTGTATTCCATTATATTTTATAATCTATAAACTATAAATTGTGCTAAACAATATCAATGAATCGAAAATTTTTAATAGTGAAAGTTACAAAATTGATCCCATGACCTTTGCCGGAGCTACCACCTTTCAGACTGTCTCCATGAGAGTGGTTGCCGTAACAGCCCGGGGTTTAGTTATAATCACGTTAATCAGTCAACAGAAAATAGCATTGGGCCATTCCATGGCCACAGTGTCCATGACCTTTGATTAAGTACTTCCGGAATAAAGGTAAACTTACGAAATGTCTACGCCCATTTACCTGAAGCAGTCAATGGATAAGTGTCAACGCCCATTTGATGGAAAACAGCGTTGGACCAGTCTAAGTGCTTTCGTAGCAATGGTAAACTTTAAGATGGGCGAAGACAAAACACTATACAAGACAAAATATTTAGACGTAAACGTCTAAGTACCGGCACAAATTTTGTTCATGTTTACATAGAGACATGGGACAAGGGTATACTAAAGTTTAATAAATTTTCAACGTAATCGGTAAAAAAGAGCAACAATGAGATTCTTTAATGTTTGCTTTTATTAAGCTTTATGAAATTTCTTGATTGAAATGAAAATACAATAGACATTAATCTGTTAATAACACAGTTTGTTATAAATAAGATTTTTTTTATATTTGCCGGGATCGTCACAAACCGACGATCCCGGCAAATATAAAAAGTCCTTAGTGAGCTAATCGAATAGTCTACCATATGTAAAAATCAAAAGCTATTTTAAGAGACCGCGGCGATTCCCGCGCCGGTCAATAATGTCTTTCTTATTTTAGCAGTGTATCAATACGATGCCTTACGCTAATTACAAAGACAATATAGCATTATAACCTTGTCTTTTTTTTGTCTTTTTTTTTTATAATAACACGTAGAGATTTTACTGGTCTATTCATTTATTTGCTATACTGTCGGAAGCTGCACTTTACATAATAATTTTTCAAACTCTCGTTGAATCATGAAATGGAGCTACTTTGTTGCTTTCTTAATATATTCATCAAGAAGACATTTCCTCTGTATGTCAATATGCGATCGACTCTTTCAATCTATTTACTTGTTTACTCATTACGAATAACGCCTATTCAAATATATAGAAAATTTCACCTTCAAAAACTGAAAATTTTCAGAAAAAATCTGATTTTTTTTTTTCATATTTCTGCCCAAAACATAGATTGTGAGTACTCGTTAGAACTGCCTTGCTGAGGTGGTGCTAAAGAGTACCCACAATCTATGTTTTTTGAGCAAAAAGAAGAAAAATAATGTATACCCCTGTAAACCCCCAGCTTTGCTATATAAAAGTGGGGTTTAAGGGGGTCAACATTATATAGGCATGTTTTCGTGATGTACTTCCGTACTGTCAGTGCTTTGATTGCATTGTATCTAATCAAACTCTTTTGTAGTGAATTATAGCAATTGTTTTGTCGATTCGTATAATACTCAAAGAAGCTGAAGGGGCATATTGCTTTTCGATCTGACCGTTCGTTCATCACGCTTTAATCTTGTCAGGAAGATATCTCGATAACCATGCGAGCTAGGGCCTTGAAACTTAGTGAGCTTATTGGAGCTGAGGAGTAGATCTCCTGATTGACTTTTGGAAAAAAAAAAAAAGATCGGATTCAATACGAAAACACGCCTGTGCAAATATATAGAAAATTTCACCTCCAAAAACTGAAAATTTTCAGATAAGAAAAAACTCTGATATTTTTCATATTTCTGCTCAAAACATAGATTGTGGGTAATCGTTAGAACTCCCTTGTTCCCCTAAAGTGTTGCGGAAATTGTTACTTTGTTCCCAAATTTTATACCTCCACCCCCACCCCAACCCCTAACCCCTGGGGCCATCACTGCGTGCCACTCAACCAGGATAAATAAGCCTAAGCAAACAGTTGACCCAGACACTGTGGCATTATCTCCCTTGTGAAAGCAACGGCTGAAATTATTTTAAGGTCAGGGTCTACACCGTTTGCCGCTCAGCCCCTATTTTTTCAGACGCATTACCAGGTAGCAAGATGGACTTGTCCAAACATTAGGATAGATACGGTAAGGAGTGAACACGTTTAAATATTCAGGTCAATTACTGTAAATATCCCAGATATTTGTACCGTTATGCATGAGCAAACATTGTAGATCAATATCAAACGCAAGAGACAGCGGCGTCTGATTAAGGTCTAAACAGTTCGTCACACCGCAAGCATTTTCAACCACATCACTAGGTAATCAAATGGACGATATTTTTAGGGTAACTACAGATACACAGTAAGCAGGTTAGGTATCTGAATATATTATGGGTAAAGAGGGTAATGAGACAGGGCACGTCAATCTTTGTTTTTTGCGGGGCATGAAAGTAAAAAAATCTAAAATCCTATCTTCTCGCAATACTGAGGCTTGATGTTAGGAAGAAATTTACTGAACGGAAGCACTGATTTTACAAAATATATGTGAATCATTTTAGGAGGAATGAGATAGATTCAAGGGAAGCAACTCTGTCAAAATTAGTTTGTCCCCTTCTGAAAAGGGGCCTACTCTAAAAGGAAAGAATTTGCTCCCCATAGGAGCTATGGGGAGCAAATTCTTTCCTTTAAGAGTAGGCCTCTTTCCACAAGGGACTTGATGTGCAGGAAAGCAAACGGGAAGTCACAAAAATTATCTCCCTTCTGAAAACAAAGGGAAAATGTACCACATGTATCAAGCGCCCTTAAAAATCTACAGAAAGTGATGTTTTAGCTAGATGAGAGATTAGATTTGTTATGAAATTTGAAGAAAACTCACTGTCCTAACATTTTGATACGATTTATGTGTTTATACCTCGCCTTTTATCTTCCTATATTATTTA
Organism: Anodontia alba; assembly: GCA_964016985.1. NCBI lineage: Eukaryota > Metazoa > Mollusca > Bivalvia > Lucinida > Lucinidae > Anodontia > Anodontia alba. The sequence goes on from OZ024823.1 coordinate 120,406,698, forward strand.
AGTGGTACACCTGCCAGATAGCGTTAAGTTCGGGTTTTGTTGGCAGCAGAACTACCGAAATATTACTAATTCTGTCATGAGTGCATGATAACATGAATTGCGGGATGAAATGGCATGTACGTTATCAGTCTTGAAATCAGCACTGATTCATGTTAAACAGACTCAAAACGAAAGCCTTAAAACTTGTAATCCGCTCTCGGTGTCGTTTAGGGACTTACCATTTGATTTTTTGGGGGCGGGGCGGGGCGTGGGGGTTGTGGGGTAAGAGGGGAACGGGGCGGGGACGCGAAGGCAAGAATATGTCTTCGAACTTTGATTTTTTTCCCTGTCTTTTAATCGCGTTTGAGCGTACAAAAGCATTTACCCTGATTGGCTATTTTTTTTTTCGGGCAAAATTGGGCCCTGAATTTTCCTGAGGCGTCTAATCTGGGTCTTCATTGCTTACTCAGGTATATCTGTCCGAATACTTACACCGCTACTTAACCCTTATAAGGGCAGATTCAGAGGGAGTTCGAGGGGTTCAGTCGAACCACCTTTGACTCAAAATTTCATTTTCAAGGGAAATTTTAAATGATTTTGATAAATTTGGGACACTTCCTTAAACTTCTCGTCAACAGGTCCATTCTACTACCTGTGAATGTGTGAAAATTGCTGGGTGAGAGGCAAACAGTATAGACCCTGATCAGACGCCGCGTTGTGCGGCGTCTGATCTGGGTCTACACTGTTTGCTCAGGCTTATCTGACCGATTGCTTCTAGGGTAGATGTGGTAGTTCCTGCGGCGTCTGATCTGGATCTACCTGGATCTACACTGTTTGCTCATTTGCTTAGAGTAGATATTGTCATTATGCGGTGTCTGATATGCTTCGATCATCCGAATACACATGTACTTTGGATAAATAATTATGTGAAATATGGTATATACTGAACTTATTCCTTAAGATGTTTACGTCCTTGGACAGCGTTTTTTTTAATTGCAGAAATAGGTAACTGTTAAAAACGGTTGATAACTAGAATGTTGCAAGTATTATCTCTCACAAAAAGCTTAGTCTACGCTTAGCACACTAAGCGTTAACCAAGCTTTTGTGAAAGCTAATACTTGGTTATGATAACGTTGAGCAGTCCATAGAAAATAGCATTGGACCAGTCTATGACCTTTCATAAAGTGCTTCCGGAGCAATGGCAACATTAAGATTGCCTAAGCCCGTGTATGCGTAGGCAACAGTGTGCGAAAAGCCAAGAGAAAAAGTAAGCTTGCGCAATCCTAACGTCGCTTTTATGTACTTTGCTAACAACCTTCAACAATACTGATCAACATACATTTGGTTGTTGATAATATGCTGACCCAAAAATAGAAACGCAGCAATACGGATCCAATATCAGTAGAATATTTCCACGGATACAGAAGATCTTGATCAGATGGATGTCTTTGCTATTCGCATATGGAATTAAGGCCCATTTACCAAGCTTGGCATTTTATCATGGCATCTTTATGAAATGTAATTAGTCCAATGACAGATATTTATAGGCTTTGTTAGCGTCGTACACTGGTATATCTGATTAAATCTTAAGAAATTCGCCTCCCGTGTTTAGTTAAAAGCTGGTACGGTTATAATCCCAATGAAGGACATTCGTCAGTCCGTCTGTCTGTTAATGTGGATCAATTAATCATTAATGGCTTAACGCAAAGCATTAAAATTCACATCAAATTAAGGGGAATTGATACATTTTCAAGAGAAGTAACTCAAAAATGTTTATCTTTCTTCTGAAATGGGATCTTTTCTAAAAGGGAAAGAACTTTTCTCTTTTCTGAAAAGGGGTTTACACATTCTTTCCTTTTAGAGTATACCCCTTTTTCAGAAGGGGATTGATGTACTGGGAAGCAAACAGAGAGCAACAAAAGTTGTTTCCCTTGTAAAATAGGCGGAAACAATACCCAATGTGTCCGAACTACATCAGACACAACCCAGCAGGCACAGGACGTTTAAACAACGTCGCATCAACGTCGATGCAACGTCGTTACGTTGCATCGACGTTGATGCGACGTTGTCTCAACGTTGCGTGCCCGCTTGGAAAGGACCCCGAATATATGAGATCCAGGTCGCAGTCTCCAGAAATCCTATAGGCGAGCAACCCAGGCCCTGATCTGACTGTGTAGATGAGCAACTGACTTGGGCAGTTCAGGATAAGACTTTTTTTTGCAATGGGAGATTGATTTAAGGGGGCTGGATACACTTAGTATATTTTTAAGGGCGACAACTTTTGTAACTTCCTGTTTGCATTTATTTACATCAGTCCTCTTTTGAAAAGGGGTCTTCTGTAAAGCATAGGAAGTTGCTCCCAAGGAATCCTTTTCAGAAGGGTACAAAATCAGTTTAGACAGAGTTACCCCCCCCCCCCCCCCCCTCCCTTCCAATGAAAGTGTATCTTGTCTCCTTAAATAATTTGATTCTAAGAGAAATGATCCTTGCGAGCAATGAACACACACAAAGATGAAGTGTCAAAGGTTATAAAACGGGATAACTCTTTGTCACGAGACCGTTTTATGACAAAATAATGAATAAATTAATTGATTGATATAATATGTGCCTATCTTTAATGATCATGAAGACGCTTTTTGCTCGCTCATCTGATCGTATTTATCTTAAATATTAGGACAGACAGATCTGGCCTATGCGAAAATTATGACTCTTATGGCCACCTGCGCATCCACACAGTCTGGTCAGCATTGTGTAACCATGATCATTTGCAAAATGTATACTTCTTTGCCACAGCTCTAGATATACCAATTTTAAACATATGTTTTGACATTTTCACTCAATTCTCCACAAAAAGCGTATGTAGTGGGGACTCAGTAAAGAATACCATTACGAAAACATGGCTATTCAACTTTATTGAAAATTTTACCACCAAAAAATGAAAAATTTCAGAAAAAAAAATCTGATTTTTTCCTATTTCTGCACAAAACATGGATTGTGTGTACTCGTTAGAACCGCCTCGACGAGGCGGTTCTAACGAGTACCCACAATCAATGTTTTGAGCAAATATAAGAAAAATAATGTATACCCCTGTAAACCCCAGTTTTACTATATAAAAGTGGGGTTTAAGGGGGTCAAAAATATAAAGGCATGTTTTCGTGATGACACAGCATACTATGTTTTGTAGTGAAAAAACGAACAATAAAACCCCAGAAAAGTATTTATCTTGACGCCATCTTTTCTGGATCTTTATAAGACAATTCATTTTCACCATATAACATGGGAAATAATGGAGTGTTTGATAACGAAACAATTTAAGACAGGTTTATTGTATAAAGTTGGCTAGAAGTAAACACATAAAACAAATGAAAAGCTGTTTTAAAAACTGCAAATTATGAAAACTCGCCTAATAAGTTAACCCCAAATATCCTTGTTTTCACTATACAGTCAAACTTGTGTTAAGCAAGCAGCTAAGCGAAAACCAAAAAGAGGTCGCTTGACAAGTATCTGCTTTATACAGGTAAATTTTCACTTGTTTTCCTTTCACTCGATCTGAAAAAACTAGCCTTTAAATACAGGTGATTGCTTAATACAGGTGGCCTTTAACTCTTTCTGCGCCAACTTCAGACGACATTTGTCGTCTGTTTTGTTTTTAGAAAAACTTTCAGGCGGAAATAAGTTAAAATGTAAAGTTGAAAGACTGAATGATGAGCCGTCTCATCTGGATCTACGCTGTTTGCAAAATCTTATTAAGATCGCCTCTGGCAGTGAAAAGGTTAAGGCAGGTTGACGGTATATTCTGAGGCTGAGGGAAGACGGGGGTTCACGTAACACAGACTTGTGAACGTATTGCCCAGCTAGCATTCTACGTAAATCTACATCGGGCCGTCATCGGCCCGTCAGCTACCCTGACGGGCTGATGACGGCCCGATATAGATTTACGTAGAATGCTGACTGGGTGGGTTCTTCTCTATTCGTCCATATGCGTTCATGTATCTTGTAACGACTCCAGTGATACAAGCCATGGAGATTTTGATCCTACTGCGCGAATGTGCAGATAGATCTGGGCATTCGTTGTCCACATATACTATAGGGTACTTTTCACAGACAGGGCATGAAGTATTCTTCACATTTTTATAACAGTTAGATACTTCGGTTAATTTACTTAATTTAATCTTTAACACTCTCTGGGGTAATTCAGCAGACAATAAATTAATATTTTTCTCATTTTTCCAGAAAACAGGGTTTGACATTTCATGCAAATTGTTTCCCTTTGGAGACAACTTGCATGAAATGTCAAATCTGTTTTCAGGAAAAAAAAAAAAATATATATCAGTATGCCATCTGCTTAAAATTTTATCCATATTGCTAAGCGTTAATTGTAGCAAAACCGTGAATAGAAAGAAATTTCTTTGTCGACCTATGACATGTAATTTCAAAGAAAGAATTTTCTTTTTCTTACTGTTTGTAAACAATGTTGCGTGTCAAATGAGAATCTTTCTTTCATGAAAAGACACACCCAAATTTTGAAACCCGTTCACACCCATCGCAAAGGCATTTCTTTTTAAAAGGAAGGGCTTACATTTCTGACTGCTGTATGTGTACCAAATATGAACGCAAGAGGGAAACCCTGTCAATCAAGACCGGTTTTCCGTGGATTGAAAGTCGCACATGCTTAACTTAGCAAAATTTTCAGCATACTGAAATATTTTCTTAATGTACCCCAGAAAATAGGATTTGACATTTCATGCATATTGTCTCCCAGGAAAATCCTGTGTTCTGGGAAAAATATCACCAATTTGTCGTCTGTTGAATTAGTTGGTAAAGGTTAAGTAAGCAGGTGCAACAGAGGGATTCGGTTTTCCGCACGTTTATTCGTCTGCTCTTCCGTCTGTCCGACAACATTTGCGTCAAATGACCATTTTGCCGGCCTCGGTGGCTCAGTTGGATGCGCCGTCCGACTGGAGACCAGGAGGTCGCGGGTTCAACCCCCGCCGAGGTCGGCAACATTCTTTCGTGGAGATTGATCATGAAATATTTTCTACGGTCATTCTCTCCCTTCCGCTGATTCAAGAAGGGCAGTTGTCAGTTTCTGGCGAAAGAATGTGCACAGTACTGGTTAACCGCTTAGAGGACTAAGCCTGCCCAGTAAACGTGTGGTTAGGTAAACTGACCGCGCTCGACATGACCCCATTGGGTTGACTGGGCCGTAAAACCTCAACACAAACAAACAAACAAATGACCATTTTAGGCCCATTAAAAAACAAACAAAAAACAAACTAGTATAACCTTGCCTAGCATAATCTTTCTCCCTAACAGATACTCAAACGTTGTGCACATAAACATTCGCACACTTTATCCATTTATGCCGAGTGGACTTCGACATCTACTCTTTAGACGAATCCATTTCCTATATTAGGGGTGTCTGGTTATTTTTATTAATATCATGTTTTTTAGAAATTTCTGAACTTAATGCAAACAGTGAAGACCTTGATCAGACGCCGCGTTCTACTGAGTCTGATCTGGAGCTACACTGTTCATCAATGACCCTTTTAAGACGCTGAGTTAACTTATGCTTAAGGAACTAATGAAGACTCACACCTCCTGAACTGCCTTCAGCTACCTTTTCTTGAGGATCAGTACCTTCACTGTCATCAAATGCCCTTAAAACATATTTTCATAAGGCGCAGCACTTTCACAAGTGCACGCATGGAACTCCATTAATTCGACGAAAAAAAAAATGATTTGTAACATTTGGGTCGCTCCATGCGAAAATGTGACTTCAGGCATATGCGTACAGCGAAGGCCCAGATCAGTCTGATCAGGGCCTTCACTGTCCGTTTAAAGAATTCATTGGATACTATAGAATGTATGAGTGGAGGCTAAGGCTGATACTTTGCGCAAGCGCAGGCTGATCTGAATCTGTGCATTTTGTACATGTTCGACGGCACGTTTTCGCTTGACGTGTGTCCATTTTATCTGACATTTATTCTGTTACGAATGCCAGTAAGGCCAGAATTATTGTTTTTGTTTGTTTGTTTATTATTATTATTATTATTATTACTAGCAGTAGTAGTAGTAATAGCAGTAGCAGTAGTAGTAGTAGTATTTTAGTTTGACCAATTCCTTCTGTCCTGTTTCGGAACCAATAAAGCTAATAATACTCTTCTCTCTAAATTGCTAAACTTAAAATGGGACATAACTCTGAAAAGATTAATCCGATTTTTTTTTCAAAAGTTAATCAGATGATCTCCTCGACCCTTATAAGACTGCCAAATATCAAAGCCACAGGTCAAAATCCTTCTGAGATATCTTGTACACAAGTAATGAACGAACGGACGGACGGACGAACAAAGCAAAAGAAATATGTCCCCTCAACCTTTTCAAAGTTGGGGGCATAAAATCTGTAAAACAAACAATGGCTTATAAGAAATTCAATTCTAAATTTAGGGTATACTGATCTTATGTTGAGCAGGCGACGACATTTTTGCACTGCATTAAAGGGGAACGCAACCTTAAAATGTATTGTGCTTTAAAGTAAAGAACTTTACAGACAATGAATTTTGCCTGTCACTTGAATTTAAAGATTATAAAAAAATCCACCAAAATTATTCTTAAAAAATCTTTATAATTTGGTTTTACATATTTAATTTGGGCTGTGTGACGTCACAAAGCCTACAATATGGCGGCATCCATGGCAGCCATTTTAAATATATTCAAACCACCATAACTTCCTTATTTCTAGGCCAATTTTGAAAACTCTTGCATCAAAATAAATGGCGTGTTAAGAACTTAACTCCAAGATATACTTACTCGTACAACTTATATTGCGTCCCCCTTTAATGCTTAGCATGCTGGGTAAAATATCCGCAGACAGCATTTGAAATGAAGAAAAATGTATTTACCTAAATAAATGGATACCTAAACTTTTTTCCATAGAAGAAAACAGAAATGAAATAAAAATCGACAGTTTTGTGTAAAAATCAATTCTCTTTTTCAATCAAAGGGTTAAGCGTATTCACATTTGATATAAAACACGGTTTTGATGCGCTGTAGCACAGAAAAAGATGAAAATAATAGTTTCTTTCTTGTAGTAGTTTACTTAAAAAATGGAATCAAGATTTGCTTTTGAATGAAACGACATTTTTTTATCGCTGTTTATTGCTGAACAAAAATAATATTATTCTTGTTCATTATTCCAAAATATTGGTATGTTTACTTAATGTTAAATATGTCCAATTAACATTTAAAAAAAAACAAAAAAAAACATTGTATATTATTATGTTCATTTGTAAAGTAAACTGAGCATGTGCACAATAAAATGAAATAATGATAATAAAAAAAACCTCTTTACCATAGTTGTCCACCTGACCACCTATTTATGCGTCTAAAACTGCCAGATGCATGAGTGGCAAACAGTGTAGCTATACGAGGCATCTTATCTAGGTCTATACTGTTTGCCCAAGTGTGTGTCCGTCTGAATACTTAGTGTAAATGTTTTAAAATGCACTCTAGAAAATGTGTCCTCAGGGCAAGCGCCAAAGGCGAAGGCCCGGATCAGCCTGCGCTTTTCTACAGCCTAATTACCATATTTACGGCGTCTGATCACTGTTTCCATTCGTCCAGCTGTCTTCATAAAGATCAATATGTAGTTAAATGGAGCTGTCCAAATTTTAGGTCAAGTATGATAAGGAGTGAAGATGTCCCAATATTTTGTGTAAATACGGTAATTTTAGATGTTATTCGATATATTCTGATATTTAGTGTGCTGCAAATAGCATACAGCGGATATCCTGATCACACGCTTTTTTTTTTAAACAAAAGAAAAACAGCCTTGAGTGCAAATGTTTTTGAAAATTACTACCGCATTTACCCTAAGTATTGGGACAGACATAAGTATTGGGACAGACAGGCCTGTGCAATCAGTGTAGACCCAGATCAGACGCCGCAAAAGGCGGCGTCTGATCTTGGTCTACACTGTTTGCCACAAATCCAGCACACTTTAGACACATCAACATGGAGTATAAAGGACTCGTTCGATTTTACGAATATATATATATATATATAAGGCGTCCTTTCTTTTGTGTGTGTGTGGGGGGCGTGGGGGGGGGGAGGGGGGCTGGGCCAGGAGAGGGGGAGGGGGAAGCTGGTACATAGCTGGTACATGGCAGATTTTGGGGATGAAAAAAGAAAACTCAGCTGAATACTGTAAATACGATAAGACACTCAAGAATGCACAAGATGACCATAGACCAAAAGCAATGATTTCTGTTTATGAAAAAGGAGCAGATAACTCTGACGAAAATAATTATGAAGATGGTGATCTATAAAGAAACGTGCAGGCCTATACCACGTGAAACTTTTAATGATTTAATAATCACCGTGAGAACTGAGTGAGTGAATGAGAGCACCACACACTCAAACAGTTAAACCTTGCTGAAGTACTGATTTTTGCCAATGGGTGTAGACAATCTTAATGTTTATCACTGTTCCGGAAGCTCTTAATGAAAGCTCCATGGGCTGTTCAACGGAGTAATTTCTTTCACATAAACTTGGACAAAGCTTAGCATACATTGTGTGCTAAACGTAGATCAAGCTTTTCGTCAAAGCTAATACTTGTAACAAATAAAGTTTGAGTGTATTTGTTTGTGTTGAGGTTTTACGGCCCAAGCAACCCAGTGGGGTCATGTCGAGCCCGGTCAGCTTATCTAACCACACTTTTACTGGGCAGGCTTAGTACTCTAAGCGGTTAACCAATATTGTGCACATTCTGTCGCAAGAAACTGACAACTGCCCTTCTTGAATCTGCTGAAGGGAGAGAATGTCCCTAGAAAATATTTCATGATCAAATCTCCACGAAAATGTGTTGCCGACCCGGCGGGTTCGAACCCGCAACCTCCTGATCACCAGTCGGACGCCACCGACGCCGGCTTGAGTGCACATAGGTATCAAAATAGTTTTACTCTTTTTTTTTTCATTTTCTAATTGAGCGACTCACTGAATATAGATATTTACACATATGAGTCACGCTAAAAGGGTCGCAGTACATATGCGAATAGTGATGGCCCAGCTCAGCCTGCGCATCCACTCTTTTCTGATCAGGACCATCGCTGTACACCTGAGTGAAACCCGGATGCATGAAAAGCGAAGACTGAAGGATGCACAGGTTGAATTAGATCAGTCTTGTTCTTATCTCTCTCAGATTTCTTAATATGTGGCCTGACTCATACAACAGATACATTCTATCACGTAGAAGTTTCGTAATATCCATTAACTAATTTTACGGCCGCGCTATGCGAAAACTGCCTTCGGGCATATGCGGACAGCGACGGCCCAGATCAGCCTGCGCATCCGCGCAGTCTGATCAGGACTTTCACTGTCCGCTAACAGAAGCATTGGATACCACAGAATGTATGGATGGAGACCAAAGGCCGGGATGATATTTTGCTCGTCCGCATATCACGAAAACATGCCTATATAATTTTGACCCCCTTAAACCCCACTTTTATATAGAAAAACTGGGGTTTACAGGGATATAAAACATAGATTGTGGTTCTTGTCAGAACCGTCTCGCTGAGGCGGTTCTTACGAGTACCCACAATCTATGTTTTTGAGCAGAAATGTGAAAAATATCAGATTTTTTTATCTGAAAATTTTCATTTTTTTTTTGTGGTGAAATTTTCAATATACAGTCGACTCTCGTTATCTCGAATTTCAAGGGACTCACTGAATCACTTCGAGATATCCGTACCTCGACATATCAGAGTTGAGAGAGTGAGGAAAACAATAAATTGAACAACCACATTTAACATATGAATATGTAATTTGACTCCTGGTTAGAAATATATATCTAAAATAATGTGGAAAAGATGAGAAATTGCTCCTTAGGAGCAATTTCTCCTCTTTTCCACATTATTTTGTTACCTGTTGTCATAGATTCCTGTTAAAACAGGGATCAGATTTTCACTTCTAGATAAGCGGTTATTCGAAATAAGCGAGTTTGAGATAACGAGGTTCTACTGTATTTGAACAGGCGTGTTTTCGTAATGAGGGTGATTTTAATCTGAGCATCTTGCGCATGCTCGAAGGCACTTTTTCGCTTTACGCGGCCCTAAATATAATGTTGCATTTAAGGGTAATTCATACTCTTTCAATGGAGACAACCCTGTTAAAATTGTTTTTTGTTCCTTCTGTAAAGGGGTCTTATCAAAAAGGGACAAATTTGGCTCTCCCGGGGAGCAAATTCCTTTCTTTTAGAGTAGATCCCTTTTCAGAAGGGCATTGGTCTATAGAAGAGCAAACAGGAAGTCACAAAAGTTGTCTCTCATGTAACAAATGGCCGAATATTTACCAAGTGTACCCAGCCCCCTTAATGAAATGATGTGGGTAGATTTGGTGGGTGGGGGAAGTAGAGAAGGATGGGGAAAATACTTTAGCTAACCATCAACTAAGTATATGTGTTTAATGATAAATCTGGTTGCTGACGATTGGCTGCCTCCAATTCTGTGATAAACTTACTCTTTCTTGCTCTAAGTTTAAAGTATTTACCCCAAGTATTGGAACACCTAAACACCTTACCATACTTGTCCTAAAAATTGAACAAATCAATCTTACTTCCTGTTGATGTCTCTAAAGAATGCTGGACTGTGAAACAAACAGCGTAGATTCTGATCAGACGCCGCAGAACGCGGCGTCTGATCAGAGTCTACGCTGTTTGACCCGGCCTGTCTGTCCCAATACTTAGGAGTATTACGGTATCTGCAATGGTACAGCAAAATTTGATGGACAGTTGAGTGGCTGAGGGTTTTACGGCCTATTCAACTTTATGCAAGTTATATCAGACCCATAAGGGAAGTAGGATTGAGAGATCAAATGATGATGAAAATAAAACCCCACAAGGTACGAGAGGAACCTGTTAGAAGCTGGAATTCGCTACCAGTTTTGATCAAACCCTCAGCGTCAAAGGACTTTATCTCAAACATGGCTCTTAACGTCCATATCAAAGCCTGATTTTCTGTTTGCATACCTTGGTGAACAAAAGTAGCATTTAGAGTCAAGGTCTATAGACGTCATGAGACTCCCGTGTCTGCATACTCTTGGTGAAAGAGCAGGTCTTGCTCATTTAAAGTCAGGGCATAAAAACTATTCTCCCCTGTTTGTATACCCTTGGTAAAATAGTAACATTCATTGGTGAGGTTCAGAGATTGTTCTCCACTGTTTACATACCTAGACGAGAGAGAATGACATTTAACGTCCACGTCTGGAGACTGTTCTCCCTTATTTGCATATATTGATGAAAGAACGGCATTTAAAGCCATGTTCAAGCCCCATCCCTCTCCCACCCCACCCCCCGTTTGTATACCCTTGTTAAAAGACCGACATTTAGTGTCGAGGTCGATGGGTTGTTCTCCCCTATATGCATACCTTTGGTAAAAGAGTGACATTTAAAGTCCTGGGCCCAGGTTTACAATCTTTCTTCAGAGTTGCCTTAACTTAAGGTCTGAAAATTTAAGATATGAAATAAGATATCTAAATACAATTAAACTGAATAATTTTATGTGTTGACGATATCGAACAGGGCTTGTCATCGTTGAAAATCAGCTTTTATATGCAAAATGTGCTTTGCAAATCTCGATCCTCAAAGTTAAGGTCGACCTTAACTTGAAGAACGATTGTAAACCTGGGTCCAGGTCTACAGACTGTTCTCTACTGCTTGTACACCCTTCGTGAAAGAACTACATTTATTGTCGAGGTTTAGAGATTGTTCTTCCCTGGTTGCTTACCCTTAATGGCAGAATGAAATTTAACGCCCAGGTGTAAAGACTGTTCTTCCAGGTTTCCATACCTTTCGTGACAGAACAACATTTAAAGCCCAGGTGTAAAGACTATTCTCCCGGGTTTACATTTCCTTGGTTTCAAAACGACATTTATCGTCTGGGTCAAGAGACAATTCTCCCAGATTTACATTTCCTTGGTGACAGAACGACATTTAACGCCCAGATCTAAAGACTATTCTCCCTGGTTTGCATTGCCTTGGTGGCAGAAAGACATTTAACGCCCAGGAAATCCTGAATAAGTTTGGCGTACATATTAGGGTATGCCTAGTTCCAGAGCTGAAACCATATCTTCGATTATCTTTTCTAATACTTTACATGTGTTTTATAAACTTAATTCAGATTGACATTTCTGTCCGATTTTTGCACTGAACACTATTTTGTGGCACGAATTCTCGGCCGTGGAACTGTGAAAACAGACCAATAAAACGGCAACAGTTTGGCCATCTTTATGCTGAAATCCATAGCTTCTTTTAACAAGTGTGAAATACATGTAACAAGTCATCATCTTTTAAACAAGTGACAGTTCAGGCGGCTCTGTCGCCACTTCCCAGCAAACACACAACGTCGGTACAACGTCGCTGCAACGTCCGGACGTTGCAGCGACGTTGTAACGACGTTGTGGCGACATTGTGTGTGTTTACTGTGTTGAAGCTGAATGGATAGCCCTTGTACTGTTTCACTATTTTCTACAAGGGAGATACATTTTGTAACTCCCTGTATGCTTTCCTGCATAGCAATCCCCTTCTGAAAAGAGGGGAGCAAATTCTTTCCTTTTATAGTAGAACCCTTTTCAGAAGGGAGCCAAGAACAGTTTTGACAGAGTTGCCTCCCCTGAACCCTTAATCAATATGTTTATTGCCAGCACTTTTACCACTACAACGACTACGGGTGAATTTATAATAAAAACAACGTAAGAACATTTCATTCATACGAATTTAGACGATTTACACTCTATCATCCACATAAAATAAACTCATGAAAGCAAGACCTTATCTCTTATGTGAAGTGCCAAAACCCAGACCAGTCTGCATATCCACAGTCTGATCAGGGCATTCACTCTTGCTTACAGAGAGCACTTGATCCATGCTTCTTCTAGGCGAACACGGAATGGCCCTGATCAGACTGCGTGGAATCGCAGCTGATTTGACCCTTCGCTGATCTCATATATATGCGCTAATGCCTCTTTTTGGGTGGTTCAATTAAAACTGTTTACTCTGTAGTAATAGTTGTACGTATAGTACCTTGAATCCGATAAAAACAACAGCATCATCAGAAACCGTACCAAGATACTTAAATTTACGCATTTTCTGTATTTTGTGTGCTTCATTGATAAAGTTGCACTTCTATATCGGACCGGTATCAGCCCGACAGGATTCCTGTTGGCCGATAACGGTCCGGTATAGACTTACCAGAATACTTGCTGGGATGTAATGGGTTTCATATATTTCTAGACAAAACACGCGTGCCATTACATCCTTAGAATCATCTCTGCGAGACAATCCTAATGACACTTCATATGGGCCGCGCCCTGCGAAAACGTGTCTTCGGGCATATTCGGACAGCGAAGGCCTAGATCAGCCTGCGTCACTATCCGCGCAGTCTGATCAGGACATTCATTGTCCGCTATTAGCTGTAGAAGATCAAATATAGCAAAGCTACTGATCAGGCTATATATCTCCGCGGGCTGATCTGGATCTTTACTGTTTGCCATCATGAAAACACGCTTATATAATTTGACCCCCTTAAACCCCATTTTTATATAGTAAAACTGGGGTTTACAGGATATACATTATTTTTTCTTATTTTGCTAAAAAAAACAAAGATTGTGGGTACTCGTTAGAACCGCCTCGCCGAGGCGGTTCTAACGAGTACCCACAATCTATGTTTTGAGAAGAAATGTGAAAAATATCAGATTTTTTTATCTGAAAATTTTCCTTTTTTTTTTGTTGTAAAATTTTCAACATATTTGAATAGGCGTGTTTTCGTAATGATTTACCATGAAGAAACCTTTTCTCATGCCGTGGATCATATATTTTCGCTTGAGTATAACAGAAGTTCAAATAAAATAATAATCTTATCTAGAGCGCAGACAATGGAAACCTCCTTCCACAGCAGGCATACAACGTTGAAACAACATCGATTCAACGTCAAGACGTTGAATCAACATGTATCGACGTTGTTTCAACGTTGTGTGCCCGCTGGGATCCACAATCTAATAGAAGTTGTAAGCATATCGTTTTAAATAAACGTAAAACATTCTTTAATTAAAATACATTAAAGTGAATACTTACCCCAAGGAGCATATATTCCGATATAACATAATAGTAAGGCACTTTAAATTTCATATTGAATATAATAAAGTCAATCCAACAAATTGTTCACAGTAAAATATTTTAATAGTTTAATATAGTTCACTTTAAATTTGATATACAAAAATAATTGTACAAAGTAAAGAAGAAAAAAAAATCCGATAACTTATGGACTGTTTACTATCTTATTGTTACATAGCTTGGATAGAAGTGACAAGTATTCAGTACTGTAATGGTAATTTATATGAGGACTATGCTACGAAAGACATAATCGCCAGTTACTGAGTTGTAAAGTATGTGATTAATCTGTTTACCTCTGACACACGCTACAAATTTAATTCAACGTTTCTTCCATAAAAGGTCACGACTCGTGACGTAATCCTTCTCTGCTCCGCCTTCTTCGTTCGGTTGGTTGTTCCGTTGCAGCGTCCCGTTAGAATAACCAATGAACGAGGTTCAGGAAATGACGTCGTATTGTCATTCTCAATGAAAACGAGGTCATGGCAAAATTACTTTAATGGTTATTTATAGCTTGCGAAATCTGTTTCGTATTTTTGCTACTGGAGAGTAATTCTGTTAAGTGATCCGGAGAAGTATTTCACCTTGTGAACAGAAAAACAGCTGTTATTTATGTACGCTACTTACACGATAACTTTTTGCTCAGTTTTATTTACTTAAGTACTCCCACATAATTTTCAATGGCAAAATGACATTGAATTATTTCAGTTATTTTCATTTATGACTATGATGGTATCTTCCGATTTAACCTTTACCAGTATCTGGGCAAATTCAGCAGACGATAAATTGGTGATATTATTCTTATATCCTTCCAGAAAACAGGCTTTGGCATCTCATGCAAATTGCGTCCGGAGGTGATAATTTGCATGAAATGTCAAAACCTATTTTCAGGGAATAATAAGAAAACATTTCAAATTGTCGTCTGATGAACTATTTATCCAATATGATAAGCGTTAATGGCTACTGATACTAAATGTTTTATTATCGTTGCTATAAAATAAAATAACTGTTAACTGGCGTCGATTCATAGGAAAATTCAAAATATTTATTTTTCTACGCAAGTTTTTTTTTTATCACATGTTATAAAGAGTCTTAAAAAATATTGTTGTATACAAGGGCGTATATAACACAAGCCCTGAGAGGGACTTCTAACTTCATGACTATGGCAACTCGTTTGGGGTTTTACCCATTAAATGCAGATATCTGCATTTCAAATACAGATATCTCCATAAATAAAAAACAGATATCTGTAATTTTGTAATCACAGATATCTGTAACTGAAATACAGATATCTATACTATGATCGAAAACAGAAATTTCTGTGTATTTCAATATCAGCATTTCAATCAGAGATATCTATACAGAAATTTCTGTGTATTTCAATATCAGCATTTCAATCAGAGATATCTATATTTCAGTTACAGATATCTGCATTTCAGTTAGAGATATCTCTAATTAAGCTGAAATTCGGATATATGCATTTACAATATAGATATCTCTCATTGAAATACAGACATCTGTAATGCAGACATCTGAATATAAGAATAAGATAAGCCCCAGCAGTGATTTGTTGAGTAATAAATCACAGTTTGGTGGTCACTTGTAAAGCAGATCAAATCACGAGCGCAGAGCGCACGTGATTTATCTACTTACAACTGTCTGACAAATTAGTATTTATTACGGAACAAAGCACGCTCTGTAGGTTACCTATTTCGATTCTAACACAAAGAAAATTGCGAAAAGGTAATTGTATCCTTCGGACTCTACAAACTTTCCGCCATCACAAAAAGAAATCCCGCCAACAGTTTTGACTGTAACGCTGAAGTTTACATATATTTTTTACGTTGTTGATGCAAGAAAAAAACATGTTACACCGTCCAACGTCGTGGAAACGAGGACTGACGTCAGCAAATTATCGCAATGGCGTCAGAACGGCACCAGATAGCGTCGCATGCTTCCGCCCAGTGATTTGTTGCAGAATAATTTACACTGTTTCTCCATTACCTATATAAGCGCGCTTTGTTCAGAAATAGACCAGCTCCAGCAGTGATTTGTTGAGTAATAAATCACTGATTGGAGGTCAGTTGTAAAGTAGATCAAATCACGAGCGCGGAGTGCAAGTGATTTATCTGTTTACAACTGACTGACAAACTGTGATTTATAACTCAACAAATAACGCACAAGAGCTGATCTATTTTGATTCTAACACATAGAAAACAACGAAGAAGCAATTGTATCTTTCAGATTCTTCTAACTCTCCGCCATCGCATAAAGAAATCCCACCAATAGTTTTGACTGTAACGCTGATGTTTACAAGCATTTCTTAAGTTGTTGACGCGAGAAAAACGACGTTACACCGTCTCACGTCGTGGCAACGAAGACTGGCGTCAGTAAAGCGTCACAATACGCCGGAACTTCGCCACAGATAGCGTCGCGCGCTTCCATCCAGTGAGTTGTTCCATAAGTTATCTCCATTTCCGCACATACGCGCGCGCTGTGTTAGAATTCAAATTTGAATACAGATCTCTGCATTTCAAATACAGATATCTGAATTTCAGTTCGAGATATCTGTATTTATAGTTGATATAGATATCTCTATTTACTTGCATGGGAAACTGATGCCTCCCACCAATTTTTAACTTGCACCGTTCCACCGGTTACAAATACCATATCGGTGGAGCAGTTCGCGCACTTACAGACAACACAAAAACCTGTTAAAGATGCTCAAGATTTCACATCATCATCTCTTTACAGTCAAACCCGTCACAACTTTCAGAGGAGCACAAAAAGAAAGAGAACGTGTGTTATATTTTATTTGCCGTATGTTTCTATATAAACGCATCAAATGTCTCAGTATTCATTACGAAAACACGCCTATTCAAATACACTGAAAATTTTACTACCAAAAAATGGCAATTTTTCACCTAAAAAAATCTGATATTTTTCATATTTCTGCTCAAAACATAGATTGTGGATACTCGTTAGAACCGCCTCGTCGAGGCGTTTCTAACGAGTACCCACAATCTATTTTTTTGAGCAGAAATAACAAAAATAATGTATACCCCTGTAAACCCCAGTTTTACTATATAAAAGTGGGGTTTAAGGGGGTCAATATTATATAGGCATGTTTTCGTGATGTAAGTGAACTAGTATTCAGAAGAGCCGTATAAAAGGAATTCTTTCTCTACATACTGCCAAGCGCCTTTTTCAGGCATTCTTCCGAGTTGAAGGGAAGTTCTAGTTGGCTTATCCACAACCTGTACTAAAATGATCCTATTAAAAACTTTGAGCAAGGGAGCAAGGGAGAAGTGATTCTTTGTTAAAATAAAAGTTGAAAATAATCAGGTTTATAATTAGATATATCTTCATTTCAAATAAATATATCTCTTTTTGAATTAGAGATACCTGTATTTTATATAATTACAAGTGTCTGTTTTTGAAATATAGATATCTGATTTCAAATACAGATATCTTCATTTGAATTGCATATATCTTTATTCACATGATAAGTAGAGAGATCTGTTTTTAATTAGGGATATCTGAATTTCAAAACAGACATCTGTATTTCAAATACAGATATATGAGTTTCTTAGAAATACAGATGTCTAATATTTAAATAGTTATATCTGCATTTCAAATGCAGATATCTGTAATTAAAATGCAGATATCTCTAATTCAAATTCAGATGTCTCTATTTAATAACCAAACAGAGATATCTGCATTTCAAATATAAATACTTGTACTTGAAATGCAGATAGCTTCATTTAAATGTAGATATCTGTATTTAAATGTAGATGTCTGTATTTATTTGCAGATGTCTCTTCAATGCTGATATCTGCGTTTTAAATGTAGATATCTGTATTCAGTGGGCATAAACTAAAACGGGCCGCCATAATTGACTTCCTACTTTTAACTTCGAGACTTCTCACTTCCCATTTCATGATTTCCTTCCTTCAACTTCAGTACTTCTGCCCTCCAACCTCTTACTCCATACTACTTACTTCCTTTTTACAACTTCCTATTTCTAACTTCCGACTTCTTACTTCTAATTTCCAAATTCGTACTTCTATCTTCAGAAGTTTTACTTCTTACTTCTTACATCTGATTTCTTATTTCGTCGTCCTACTTCTAACTTCAGACTTCCTACTTCTAACCTCCGATTCTTACTTTTAACCATTTGACCCCCTGCTGTTAACTTCTAACTGCTTACTTCCAACTTCAGAATATACTTGACTGGTAAGCGGACCGTTTATAAACAGAAAGACACACTATATGAGCATGGACTGGATACAAGAATGCATACACGCACATCCCAGCTAGTCTTTATAAATCTACAGCGGGCCGTTATCGGCCCGTCAGCTACCCTGACGGGCCGATAACGGCCCGCTATAGATTTATGTAGAATGCTAACTGGGAGATGTACATTACACTCTGCCAGTCTTTTACAGTGAATGGATACTCTTCGTAGATTTTTGGCCATTTCCACCAAGAGACAACTTTTGTGACTTCCTGTTTGCTTTTCTTGACACCAAGTCCTTTCTGAAAAGGGGTTTACTCTACAATGAAAGAATTTGCTCCAAAAGGGAGAAAGAAACTCTTTCCTTTTAGAGTAGATCCTTTTTCAGAATGGGGTAAAAAAAAAATTGGACAGATTTGTCTCCCCTGAAAGGGCAGCAATTCCCATAATCTTCCGCTAGGTGGCATTTTTCAAATAATCTTCGAAGAATATGACATGTGCAGGCAACACATCAATTCCCCTTCAGAGCGTGTGCATTAGACTGGCTCCCGTCTAACTAATATTTGAATAAGCATAAAAATGATTTATATTTTACAAAAACCTATATTTTAGAATGTTTTTCACTCTGACCTGGCTGATCACTTTGGCTGCCAGGTTAGGAAGATGATATGTACAGAAAAATAATCAAGAAGGAGTAGATTAGAAAACTAAGAGTCATTGCGTGGAGCCAGGCAACATGTTCATCTGCATTACACTCTTTCAATCTGTTAAGGTGAATGAATACATTTGAAATTTTTTGTCGCCATTTTATGTACACCTTTATAAAGGGTGATTGTTTTGCAGACAGTAAATTGCCTCCCTTCATTTTATAAAGGAAGACTACTTTTGCAGACAGTGAGTTGCCTCCCCTAGTATTTGAAAACACAATGCTTCTTTAACCCCATGTAAGTCTAGCGTCCCATAAAAGGGACATTGGCAAACAGTGTAGACCCAGAGCAGAACGCGGCGTGTGATCGGGTCTTTACTATTTGCATTGAGCAGATATTTCTACAAAACATGACAATAATAATAATAAAAAAAACAAACTAAGCAGATACCCCTTTTACTGGAAATGAACCGGTCAAAGTAGTTAAGGTAGAAGAATCCACTCGGCATAAAAGGCTTAAGGGAACCCTCGCTCCCCAACCCCATCAATAGGTAGGCAAATACTTCCATATCAGTCATTTCCCTTGATGGTGTAGCCATTAAGATAAGTGGATAGTAAATCGACATGATTTTTGCCAGAAAACATAACTACTAGATAAACCTATATATTTGGATCAGGCAGGTTTGAGCAAACAGTGTAGACCCAGATCAGACGCCGCATAAAGCGGCGTCTGATCAGGGTCTACGCTGTTTGTCACTCATCCAGTAAGACTTTTGACACATCAAGAAGCTGTAAAATGGACTTATGATGTGCCATGCTACCGCATACACAATTCAACTCCATACCAATGGAAGAAAAGAAAAAATAAAATTGAAAAACAACCTAGCCAGCATTCTACATAACTCTATAACGGGCCGTCATCGGCCCGTCAGCTAGTCAGCTACCCTGACGGGCCGATAACGGCCCGCTATAGTTTTATGTAGAATGCTTACTGGGAAATGTGCCTCAAAGTGAATATATAATCAAAAAAAAAAAAAAAAAAAAACACTATAAGGCCGATTTTGTGGCCTGTGCGCGCCGCAAAATAAGATCAGTTTGCTCATCCACGCAGTCCAGTCAGCGTCCTTGTTTTCGCAGTTAGGAGCCTTGGATTATTGGCTGTCCACAAGACTCTGATCGGACTGTGCGAATGCACATGCTGATCTGGGGCTTCCCTGACACACATGGCAAAAAGTGTTTTTTCTCACGGTGCGAATCATAAATTTCCTTTTGAGAACGCCCCCTCGGATAATTAATTATTAACTCCTGTTTTTAATGCTTAACATGCTGGGTAAAAATTTCAGCAGACGACATTTTGAAATATTTTTCATTATTTTTCCCAAAAAATAAACTGTGACATTCCATGCAAATTGTCTTCATAGGAGGCAATTTGCATGAAATGTCAAAGCCTATTTTCTGCGAAAAAAAAAAAAAAAAAATCATAGGCTTGCCGTCTGCTGAATTTGCACAGAGAGCGGTAAAGCCTAATTCTATGAAAATACTTTTTTCATAAACAATATGTTAGCGGGTGCTAAAACACTCCTTTCTTCTGAATTATCTAAATTGTTCGTTTTTATGTAGAAAATATTCCGACTACTGACAGAAAAGATTATGAATAAGACTACATTTTCTACAATTTATTATTTTAACGAGGATTCCACATAATTTGGCCTGATGTAAAAATCTTGATAAGAATGGTAGGGTTATTTTTAGACCCACGGTATTTCATTAATGAAAGTATCCCGTTGCGAAATAGTTGAACTCAATAGTATGTTAACGGAACCAACCTTGAAATTCCTAAAGCACGTGGCAGTTTTCAATTTGGCATCAAACGTGATTGGGAGAGGCTTTTCGCAAACAATATAGATCCAGATGATACGGAATAACACGTGCTTTCCCATCAGGATGTACGTTGTTTACTGTTCAGTCTTTGAAACTTCTTTCCAGTATTTTTTTTTTCTTTCTTTCTTTTTTTTTTTTTTTTTTTTTTTGTAAGTTTGCATATAAAAATGTTGCTGTCCAAATTAGTTTACACGTCGACACTTCACAGTAATCATACAACAATGCAACAACGTCGTTTCGACGTCGACGTTATTTGACTTCGTGCGTTTGCTGTGACGGCAATTACTTCAAAACTGGAAAATACTGACAGAGAAAAACGAACGATTGATTGCAAGTCACCTAGCTTTTTTTACCAGTACGTTCCCAGCAGGCACATGACGTTAATACAACGTCGTCTCAACGTCGATGCAACATGACGTTGTATAAACGTCATGTGCCCGCTGGGTTTATAAGTCTCTGTAATATGGATCCAACCTTCTATTTCTTATAATATATAGTAAAAACATGAGTATGCATTGGGTATATATTATTAGAAGATGTTTCAGAGCTTTTCAAGATTTAAACGTCTTTTCAATGTGTTTGTTGTTACTGTCAATTTTACGCGAGGAAAATGTGTTATTGCTTTATAATCAAATCCCCAACCCTATTTTCCCTGCACTACAGACAACCCTCTTTATACCGACACTCGATACAACGGCAAAATTCGTTATAATGATAAATTGATTGTCACGAAATCAAAACTTAGTCACAATTTATGCAAGAATATTGTATTTAATACTTTAAAGAAACGTATGTCTTGAATATTTGTTAGAATCGCCTTAAGGTGATTCTAACAAATATTCAAAACATAAGTTCTATGAGGAAATGAGAAGAAAACAAGACCTTTCTTACATATCAATCTGCTCATTAAGTATTTTGTACATCAAATTCATTTTCCTGGCAACGTCTTTGGGAACAAATGTTGTCGTTGTAACGAGGGTTCACTGTATATGATGGAAATGACATGACTTGCTATAAATAAGAAGGGTGTGTAGATAATGTTTTTTTTTTTTTTTTGTTTTTTTTTTGTTTTTTTTTACTTCTCCATGAAAACTGGACTTGCCATATTCCCCATCACGAAAGCATGCCTATATAATCTTGACCCCCTTAAACCCCACTTTTGTATAGTAAAAGTGGGGTTTACAGGGGTAGACATAATTTTCTTATTTCTGCTCAAAAACATAGATTGTGGGTACTCTTTAGAACCGCCTCGCCGAGGCGGTTCTAACGAGTACCCACAATCTATGTTTTGTGCAGAAATATAAAAAAAAAAAAAAAATATCAGAGATTTTATCTGAAAATGTTCAGTTTTTGGAGGTGAAATTTTCTATATACTTGAATAGGCGTGTTTCGTAATGCTAAGTTTGTATTTGACCTCCTAGTTATTGGAAATGTCTCTTTAAGAGCAAAATATTGTAACAACCCCTTTAGTTTATATCTCTGACTGGAGAGTCTGTTCATTTCAGTAGCATCACATTATAGATACAGGACTTGATTTTTTTTTATTATTATTAGTTTTAATAATTATACAGAAAGAAAGAAATCAAAGAACAGACTTGGGTAAGTCTACCTGAAAACATATTGTCAGAGTTAGAATCATCTAGCAGGCAAACTTCTTATGAGTACTCTGTAACATATGTTTTCGTGTAGAGATAAGAAGAAATATTTAACTATGTTTAGGTTTCAAGAATAATCGCCTGATCTGTCGGTATGGTTACATGTTTCTACCGTATGTATTTATGCAACGAATCTTCCGACGGCATATTTTGTGTTTTCTTTGATTTTCGCCCTTTTAACAGTATCATTCAAGAAAACAAAAGAATGATTTACAGTAAATAAATGCCGCAACAATCTGATTTCAACATCATGTCTGGTCGGTTGTTTTGAAAAAAAAATATACTTAGACATCTTTCAAAGATTGGCACTGGCATTCAAATGAAGAAGAAAAAAAAATTATCCTATATTCTGGAAAAATAGCAAAACAAAATACCTATGTCGACAGTTGATATTAAAATGCAGCATCGCCAATCTCGTAAGACACGCCTGGTAATCCCCTCATTGATCGTGAGAGGGGCATAGGCACTATATGCGAGAAGAAACGCAGGACTTTGTTCTATTGTTTTACCACACTCACACATGTACTGTAGTAAATACATGAATGCATAGCGCCTCAAAGAGAACGATGGCAAACAGCGTAGACCAGATCAGACGGCACGTTTGTGCCGTCTGATCTGGTCTACGCTGTTTACCATTATATCAGAAAGCTTTAGAAGTAGAAGCGAATGTGGAAAATCTATACCACACCCCTCTGAATGAATAATAAAGTCTTACGCCGTTCCTGGTGGATCGAACGTGGTTAAAAACGAAAAGTAAAAAACAAAAATGTTGCACTAACACAAATGTCAACCCTTTAATCCCTACAGACCAATACAGATATCTTTGCAAACAGTGAAGATCCAGATGAGACGGCTCGTAAGTCTGTGTTGATTTTTGACTGAAATCCCTATTTGCAACAATGAATGTATCCAAATTCAGAGACTGAAGAGTCCATATCAGAAGCTCAGGGTTGTTTGTTTGTGTTGAGGTTTTACGTCCGGTCATCCCATTAGGGTCATGTCGAGCGCGGTCAGGTTACCTAACCACACTATATTTTTTTTTTTTTTTTTTTTTTTTTTTTTTTGTGAGCAGACATAATCCTCTAAGCGGTTAACAAGTACTTGTGCACAGAGTTAAAACAGACTATTATCCGGATATTTACTGACCCAAAAAAGAAACGTCGTCTTGAAATTCACAATTTGTACATGTAAAAAGTAAAGATTTGCACGAATATTTCCACTTCGTTTACCAGTTTACCATTATCAGTGTGGGGAATCCACGTGACCAAATGACAATGTACATGGAGTTCGTTACTATTTTGAGCTCCGATTCAGGTAGGATGTTTTAGAATATCTCTATTCATATCGAAAGGAATTTGTTCAAATAAAGCGCAGAGTACGCGGAAAATCAAGCTCTTCCTGGTGGTGTAAGCGCTGTTCTGCGAACTGGTCTAATTCTCAAGAACATTCGAAGAATGTTTTTGCTGTCAATCTGGGTCACCGGGACAATGTACATGAATTTTGACGAAAAACTTTCTCAGAATGTTCTCGAGAATCAGACCAAATTGCAGAATAGCGCTTACATCACCAGAAAGAGTTTGATTTTCCGCGTACTCTGCGCTTTATTTGAAAAAATTCCATCAGGTATAAATGGAGATATTCTAAAAAAAATCCTACCAGAAGCGGAGCTAAAAATAGTAACAAACTCTGTGCACCTAGTCATTTGGTCACGTGGATTCCCCACTCTGATTATGTAAGCAAATTGAAATTAATCGTAAAGCGGAAAGCTAAACCAATATTTTCAAACAAATTTTTATTCACTAAAACTCACAATTTCGAAAAATGTAGGGTTGTTACAAGGCGACGTTTCTTTTTAAGGTCAGTATATCTTCATTGCAAATGAGATAAGACAACGCATACTTTCATTTACTGAATATGAGAGTAACTGCTCTGAAAATGTAAACTTCTGCGTGTTTACATGTCGCACCCACTTAAGATAGCTGAATGCATCTCTAAGAACGATCACTCTGACCAGAAACTATTTACCTCCCTTCTAAAAGGGGGCTTCTCTTAAAGGAAAGAATTTGCTCCCTATGGGAGCAAATTCTGTCCTTTAAGAGTAACCCTTTTGTGAAGAGATTCATATTCCATGTAAGCAGTTTTCTGCTGGAGTAGCGTCCCTTTTAAAATGGAGGCAAATCTTTCAGTTAAGAATGCTTTCTCTTTGAGATTGATCCATTCACTTTTAACCATTCTGCACGGTTTCTTCGCCTTTATGAGCAAACTAACGAAATGATATGTGAACAGGGAAAACTTTAACCAGCATGTGCATCCACATAGACGGATCAAAGCCTTTGCTCTGGGTTCTTCATAGAAAGTAGATCTCCGTGCGATCTGTGAAGGCTATGGTCAGACTGTGCATGACATGCTCACAAAACGGACAAAAAGTACTGAAACATACAAAAAAAAAAAAAAAAAAAAAAACCATAAGAAGTAATACTTTCAACATAAAAAAATTAAGGATATATTACTTGAACTAGACTTTATTTTTTACTTATATTATAAAACTTCAAAGGAGACATGATATCTATATTTGAGTACATGTAAATAAACACAACCAAAAAAAAAAAAAAAAAACTAAAAAAAATTATTCAACAGCTGGTCGAGGCATGAGTTTTTTTTAGTTTTTTTTTTTTTTTTTTAGGATATTTAGACTAGTAAACAATCCGTGTAAACAGAGTGTCCTGTTTCACTTATTTGTTTATGTGTGACTCGTAAACGCCGTGGTCCTAAGATCGATCACATGTAATGGCCCTAGGTGTTCGACTGCCCTAAGTGTCCGACTTTTTCTGACTTCCTCTAAAGGTGACGTGAAACGGTAGGAAATGACAAACGATGATACAGTAAGTGTAATTTACACAACTTCGGACATGTTCGCCCAGAGAAGATTCATATCAGCCTGCGCATTAGCGGTCTGATCAGATTCTTCACTGGTCGCATTTTGGATAGTCAAGGATGCAAGTTTGTTCATGCGAACAACGAAGACTCTAATCAGACTGCGCGGATGCGCAGGCTGACTTGAGTCTTCGTTGGGCGTACATGTCATAAGGCACGTTTTCTCACGTTACGGCACACTTGATGTTATGAGTGAAGAGATTCCCTGACATGATTATTTGGTTCCCTTAATACTGAGAGGAAAACCACAAGAATTTGAATCTGTAAATTTTATGTTGGGGAATGTTCAAACAGTGCTATGCCTTGACACGCAGACATTCTGCGGTGTAAGTTTATCAGATAAAGCACATTTCCGTTGCTGACATGACATAACATCAATTTAAGCAATTTGTTCCAGCATTTGAACTGAAACAGGACAAATAATTTGCAAACTTATATACATGTTAGTCATGAAAAAGAAAGCAAAATGTACTTATCATATTTTACGTAGGTATTCGGATAGACAGGCCTGAGCATTGCTTTCGGCCTCTTTTTTCGAGTTGTTGTTGTCGCTGCTGCTGTTGTTGTTTGTTTGTTTGTTTGTCTGTTTTCTTTGCATATTAGTCTTAACTGAGATGTGAAAAAAGCATTTTATCAAGATTCAATGCAAAACCATTTGTTGTAAAACTGTCTATGCACCAAACATTTTACTTCATCGGTTTTAAAAGAAAACAATCTGTTGTTGCATAGTCCTATAGTAAAAACGCCTAAAACTGATACAAAAAAAATCGATAGCTGCGTGAAGTTTGCTGAATATTCGACATTGGACACTGGACATTCAAGTGTCTAGCAAATAGACATTCGACCTTCGACATTCGAATGTCTAGCCATTAGACATTGGACATTCGAATGTCCAGCCATTAGACATTCGACATTAGACATTCGAATGTCTAGTCATTAGATATTCGACATTCAACATTCAAATGTCAAGCCATTAGACATTGGAAATTCGAAATTTGAATGTCCAGCCATAAGACATTCGACATTCGAATCTCTAGCCATTCGACATTCGACATTCGAATGTCTATACATTAAACAATGGATATTCGACATTCGAATGTCTAGCCATTAGACATTGGACAGTAGACATTCGAATGTTAAGCCATTCGACATTTGACATTCGAATGTCTAGCCAGTAGACATTCGACATACGAATGTCTAGCTATTAGACACTGGACATTCGTTATTCGAATGACTAGCCATTTGACATTCGACATTCGAATGTCTAGCCATTAGACATTGGGTATTCGACATTTGAATGTCCAGCCATAAGACATTCGACATTCGACATTCGAATCTCTAGCCATTCGACATTCGACATTCGAATGTCTATACATTAAACAATGGATATTCGACATTCAAATGTCTAGCCATTAGACATTGGACAGTCGACATTCGAATGTTATGCCATTCGAAATTTGACATTCGAATGTCTAGCCAGTAGACATTCGACATACGAATGTCTAGCTATTAGATTCTTGACATTCATAATTCGAATGTCTAGCCATTAGACATTTGACATTCGATAATCGAATGTCTAGCCATTAGACATTGGGTATTCGACATTTGAATGTCTAGCCATTAGTCATTCGACATTTGACATTCGAATGTCCAGCCATTAGACATTGGACATGAGACATTCGAATGTCTAGCCATTAGACATTGGACTTTCGAATGTCTTGCCATCAGAAATTAGACATCTGACGTTCGAATATCTAGCCATTAGACATTCGACATTCGACATTTGAATGGCTAGCCGCACGACATTCAATTCGAATTCCTAGCCATTAGACATTCGATATTCGAATGTCTAACATTAGACATTCAACAATCGAATGCCGAAAGTCTAGCCGCACGACATTCGACATTCGAATGCCCAGCCATTAGACATTCGACATTCGAATGTCGAGCCAACAGATATTAGGCATTCAACATTCGAATGTCTAGCCATTAGATATTGGACATTCAAATGTCTACCCGCACGACATTCGACATTCGAATGTCCAGCCATTAGACATTCGACATTCGAATGTCTAGCCATAAGACATTGGACATTCGACCTTCGAATCTGTAGCCATTAGACATTCGAATGTCTAGCTATTAGACATTGGACATTCGACATTCGAATGTCTAGCCATTAGACATTCGTAATTCGAATATCCGGCCATTAAACATTGGACTTTCGACATTCGAATGTGTGGCCATTAGACACTGGACATTGGACATTCGAATGTCTAGCCATTAGACATTCGAATATCTAGCCATTAGACATTGGACATTCGAATGTCTAGCCATTAGACATTCTACATTCGAATGTCCAGCCATAAGACATTGGACATTGGACATTCGAATGTCTACCCATTAGACATTGGACATTCGAATGTCTAGCCATTAGACATTCGACATTCGAATGTCTAGCCATTAGACATTCAACATTTGAATGTCTAGCCGCACGACATTCGACATTCGAGTGTCTAGCCATTAGACATTCGACATTCGACATTCATATGTCTAGCTATTTGACATTCGACATTCGAATGTCTAGCCGCACGACATTCGCCGATCGAATGTGTAGCCATTAAGATATTTGACATTCAAATGTCTAGCCACTAAACATTAGACATTCGACATTCGAATGTTTAGC
The DNA here is from genome assembly GCA_964016985.1 of Anodontia alba. Lineage (NCBI taxonomy): Eukaryota > Metazoa > Mollusca > Bivalvia > Lucinida > Lucinidae > Anodontia > Anodontia alba. The sequence continues at coordinate 120,434,874 of OZ024823.1, forward strand.
CATTAGACATTAGACATTCGAATGTACAGCCATTAGACATTCGATATTTGACATTCGAATGTTTAGCCATTAGATATTGGACATTCGACATTCGAATCTGTGGCCATTAGACATTGGACATTTGACATTCAAATGTCCAACCATTAAACATTCGACATTTGAATGTCTAACCATTAGATATTGGACATTCGACATTCTAATGTGTAGCCGCACCACATTCGACATTCGAATGTCTATCCATTAGATAATTGGCATTCGACGTTTGAATGTCTAGACATTCGTCATTTGAATGTCTAGCCATTAGACAATGGACATTAGACATTCAAATGTCTAGCCATTAGACATTCGACACTGGAATGTCTAGCCATTAGACATTCGACATTCGAATGTCGAATGTCGAATGTCTAATGGCTAGACATTCGAATGTCCAATGTCTAATGGCTAGACATTCGAATGTCGAATGTCTATTGGCTAGACATTCGAATATCGAATGTCTAATGGCTGGATATTCGAATGTCGAATGGCTAGACATTCGAATGTCGAATGTTCAATGTCTAACGGCTAGACAGTCGAATGTCGAATTCCAATGTCGTGCGGCTAGACATTCGAATGTCGAATTGCTAGACATTCGAATGTCAAATGTCCAATACCTAATGGTTAAACATTCGATTGTCGAATGTCTATTGGCTGGACATTAGAATGTCGAATGTCTAATGTCTAATGGCTAGACATTCACATGTCGAATATCGAATGTCTAACGGCTAGACATTCGAATATCGAATGTCGAATGTCAAATGGCTAGACATTCAAATGTCCAATGTCTAATGGCTAGACATTCTATAGTCGAATGTCGAATGTCTATTGGCTAAACATTCGAATGTCCAATGTTTAGCCAACTTCACGCAGCTAAAATAGATAGGTTAGGTAGATTAGACGCAGGTTTTTGTTTAAAACTTAAGTAATTTTCATAGCATTACAGGCTGTCAACTAAACAAACCTGAAAAAAAAAATAGTATTCTTTCTCAAAAACATAGAAGTTTTAAGCACTCTTTGGGTCATAAAATACGAATTTTACAGTCAAAAAGTATTTATTACAAAACACTTGAGACATTGTACTTATTTGTTAACTGGATAAAATCATTAAACTTGTGTTTTATTTTAACCAAACGTTCGTTTAGCATCGCTACCAAGGCAAGTGTCCTGCAGCAAGACTCCCTAGTCATCAACATGAACACCTTTTATGACTTGAAGTCTGGCACATTCATCATCAAGGTGTCCATATGGATGAGCCACAGCGTATAGTAGCACTTCTGCAAGGTGGGGATGCTTTAGATGACAAAAACAGCTGTAAACTGCGAATAAAAAGTATCTAGATGCAGTAAAAAAACATTAATACTCTACATATCAATATACCAGCGGCATATCTGGAGAAAAATATAGGAAAAATGTTCTAATTATAGGAAAATACAGGTAAAATAGGAGGGTTTAAATAATAAGTAAAATTTTGAAAAAAGGAAAATATAGGAATATAGGAATCAGATGACAGCCTAGCATTGTCACGAAACATCCTGTAATTATACGTCAGCGGATAAAAGAAAGAACGATTATATAAAAATCCAAATATTACTTTCGTATGGACAATACATCGGTTCTTTTGCCGTGAATAATACTTTAGGATTAACATTTGCGAAGAAATCACGGAAGGAGAAAAAACACTAATCCACTGCGGATAACATGGGAATCGACAAAACAACCATCGAATTTCAATCGCCAGATACAGCAACTTTTACCCCTGAGTTTATGAAATGGATTCTTCCATCTCTGAATTTGGACACATCCATTGTTGCAAATAGATGTTTCAGTCCAAAATCAATAACAGAATGACAGTGTAGATCTTGATGAGACTGATCCTTACGAGCCGTCTCATCTGGAGCTTTACTGTTTGAAAATGTATTGGTCTGCAGGGATGGAACTGTCATCCCATTTTAGTCTGGAGATCCCAAAGGGGTGTTTAGCAAATAGTGTAGAATGCAGAATGCGGCGTCTGATCAGGGTCTCCACTGTTAGCAAATAGTTTAGCCATTTCTCTCTTGGAATGTCTAATCACATAGCCTAACATACCTAAAATTGAAATTGGACTCTTCCAATGTATAGTGTGGGGACAGTTTATTCAGTCTAAAATGGACAAAATATTAGTAATTGTGTTATTGAAGCTTCACCATTGTTATGGTTCATCAAGAAAACATGCCTATATAATTTTGACCTCCTTAAACCCCACTTTTATAAAGTAAAACTGGGGTTTTTCAGGGGTATACATTATTTTTCTTATTTTTGCTCAAACACATAGATTGTAGGTATTCGTTGAAACCGCCGAGGCGGTTCTAACGAGTATCCACAATCTATGTTTTGAGCAGACATGTGAAAAATATCAATTTTTTTTTTATCTGAAAAATTTCAGTTTTTGGAGGTGAAAGTTTCTATATATTTGAATAGACTCATTACGAAAACACGCTTATTCAAATACATTGAAAATTTCACCTCCAAAAACGGAACATTTTCAGATAAAAAACTCTGATATTTTTCATATTTCTGCTCAAAACATAGATTGTGGGTACTCGTCTAACGAGTACCCACAATCTATGTTTTTGAGCAGAAATAAGAAAAATAATGTATACCCCTGTAAACCCCAGTTTTACTATATAAAAGTGGGGTTTAATGGGGTCAAAATTATACAGGTATGTTTTCGTGATGTGTTTTCGTAACACACGTAAAGCTTCGACCACCAATAAGGTTGAAGGAAGCGATACACCTGGTAAATTTTCAGCCATATTGTACAAGACATTATGAAAACACGCCTAATCAAATATTTTGACAATTTCACTATCCAAAACTGAAAGTTTTCAGAAATAAATTTCGATATTTTTTCATATTTCTGCTCAAGTCATAGATTGTGAGTACTCGTAACGAGTACCCACAATCTATGTTTTTGAGCAGAAATAAGAAAAATAATTTATACCCCTGTAAACCCCAGTTTTACCAGATAAAAGTGGGGTTTAAGGGGGTCAAAAGTATATAGGTATGTTTTCGTGATGGGAGACGACTTTAGTGACTTCCTGTTTGCTCTCCTGCACACCAAGCCCCTTCTGAAATGGGGTCTACTCCTAAAGGAAGAATTTGCTATCAAGGGAAAAAATCTTTCTGTTTAGTTTGGTCTAGACCTCTTTGAGAAAAGCGATAAAACATTGTTGACTATAGGGGAACAAATTCTTTTCCTTCAGAGTAGATCCCTTTCAGAAGGGAAGAAAAACAAAGAAAGAAAGAGTTGTCTTTCTTTGTTTTTCTTCCCTTCTGAAAAACAAAGAAAGACAGAGTTGTCTCCTCGGAAAGTGCATCAACTCCCCATCAAAGTGAAAAAAATATGGATGCGTTGAATTATTGAAATTCGATAATTATGCTGTCGATTCCCATTTAGATGAGAGATTTCTTTTCATGATTTATGTGGTTTAATGACAGAAAACCCTGTATATGGTTTGATCAGAGAGAAACCACAAGAGTAAAAATAAAACAAGAGGACCAAGAGGTCCTATATCGCTCACCTGAGCAAACAGCTTTGCATACTTACTGTTGAAGTTTCAGCCAAGTTCACTGCTCTAAGATTTTTGTATAAATTTTATAGCCCTGCACTCCAGCGGCCATGTTTTATTTCATACATCATGATGGCTTGAACTGAATATTGAAAGAGGGTCACCAAAGGAACAATTCTGCCGTTATATTGAAATTGGTCCAGTGGTTTCTGACAAAAATGTCTTATATAGATATATAGGGAAATTAAGCCCCACCCACTAACGGCCATGTATTTGACAAATCATGACAGCTTGAACAAACTTGGTAGAGGGTCACCAAAGGAAAAATCCTGCCAAGTTATATTGAAATCAGTTCAGTGGTTTCTGACAAGAAGATTTTTAAAGTTTTCTATTTAGATATATAGGGAAAATAAGCCCCACCCCTAGCAACCATGTTTTTTGACGAATCACAATTGCTTGAACAATCTTGGTAGAGGGTCACCAACGCAACATTCCTGCCAAGTAATATTGAAATCAGTCAGGTGGTTTCTGACAAGAAGAAGTTTAAAGTTTTCTATACAGATATATACGGAAAATAAGCCCTGCCCTCTGACGGCCATGTTTTTTGACGTATCATGAGGGCGCAATCTTGGTAGAAGGTCGCCAAAGCAACATTCCTGTCAAGTTACATTGAACTCAATCCAACGGTTTCTTACGAGAAGATTTTTAAAGTTTTCTATATAGATATATAGGGAAAATATGCCCCGCCCCCAAGCGGCCATGTTTTTTGATGAATCATGACGGCTTGAATAAACTTGGTAGAGGGTCACCAAAGAAACATTCCTTCCAAGTTATATTGAAATCGGTCCATTGATTTCTGACAAGAAGATTTTTAAATTTTCTGTATAGATATATAGGGAAAATAAGCCCCGCACCCCCCCCCCCCCCCTCCCCCCTCTGGCGGCCATGTTTTTTGACGAATCATGATAACTTGAACAATGTTGGTAGAGGGTCAACAAGGAAAGATTTTTGTCTAGTTATATAGAAATCGGCCAAGTATTAATGAAATCGGTCCAGTGGTTTCTGACAAAAAGATTTTTAAAGTTTTCTATATAGATATATATGGAAAATAATCCTCGCCCCCTAGCGGCCATGTTTTTTGACAAATCCTTACGGCTTGAACAATCTTGGTAGAGGATCACCAAGAAAACATTTGCCTAGTTATATAGAAATCGGTCTAGTGCTTTCTCACATCAAGATTTTAAAGTTTTCTATAGAGATATATAGGGGAAAAAAAGCCCCACCACCTGGCGGCCATGTTTTTTGACGAATTATGACGGCTTGAACAATCTTGATAGAAGGTTACAAAAGAAACATTCCTGCCGTGTTATATTGGAATCCGTCCAATGGTTTCTGACAAGAAGATTTTTAAACTTTTCTATATAGATATATAGGGAAAATAAGCCCCGGCCCCTGGCGACCATGTTTTTTGACGAATCCAAATGGCTTTAACAATCTTGGTAGAGGATCACCAAAGGAACATTTCTGCAAAATAATATTGAAATCGGTCCAGTGGTTTCGGACAAGAAGATTTTTAAATTTTTACATATAGATATATAGGGAAAATAAGCTCCGCCCCCTGGTGGCCATGTTTTTTGACAAATCCAAATGGCTTGAATAATCTTGGTAGAGGATCACCAAACGATCATTTCTGCAAAATTATATTGAAATCGGTCCAGTGGTTTCTGACAAGACATCACGAAAACACGCCTATGTAATTTTGACCCCCTTAAACCACACTTTTATATAGTAAAACAGGGGCTTACAGGGGTATACATTATTTTTCTTATTTCTGATCAAAACATAGATTGAGGCGGTTCTAACGAGTACCCACAATCTATGTTTTGAGCAGAAATATGAAAAAATATCAGAGTTTTTTATCTAAAAATTTTCAGTTTTTGGAGGTGAAATTTTCTATATATTTGAATAGGCATGTTTTCGTAATGAGATTTTTAAAGTTTTCTATACAGATATATAGGGAAAATAAGCCCCACCCCCTGGCGGCCATGTTTTTTTGACGAATCCAAATGGCTTGAACAATCTTAGTAAAGGATCACCAAAGGAACATTTCTCACGTATATAGAAATCGGTTCAGTGGTTTCTGACAAGAAGATTTTGAATTTTTTCTATATAGATATATAGGGAAAATAAGCCCCGCCCCTCTGGCGGCCATGTTTTTTGACAAATCCAAATGGCTTGAACAATCTTGGTAGAAGATCACCAAAGGAACACTTCTGCAAAATTATATTGAAATTGGTCCAGTGGTTTCTGACAAGAAGATTTTTAAAGTTTTCTATATAGATATATAGGGAAAATAAGTCCCGCCCCTGGCGGCCATGTTTTTCCACGAATCCAAATGGGTTGAACAATCTTGGTAGAGGATCACCAAAGGAACATTTCTGCAAAATTATATTCAAATGGGTCCATTGGTTTCTGACAAGAAGATTTTTTTAAGTTTTTAGTTAAAAAATCTATTTTTAGCTCCTGTGACCTAGATATGCAATGGAACGGATCCATTTGAACAACTTTGAAAGAGAACCAACCAAGGATCATTCCTGTGGTCAAAATCCAATAAGTGGTTTAGGAGGAGATGTTGTTTAAAGATTGTGGACGGACAGACGGACGACGAACGACGACGACGACGGACGGTGAATGATCACAAAAGCTCACCTTGAGCCTTCGGCTCAGCTGAGCTAATCAAATTAACGTTATACCCATTACGAAAACACGCCTATTCAAATATATAGAAATTTCACCTCCTAAAACTGAAAATGTTCAGATAAAAACAAACTCAGATATTTTTCATATTTCTGCTCAAAACATAGATTGTGGGTACTCGTTAGAACCGAGGCGGTTCTAACGAGTACCCACAATCTATGTTTTTGAGCAGAAATAAGAAAAATACTATATACCCCTGTAAACCCAAGTTTTACTATATAAAAGTGGGGTTTAAGGGGGTCAAAATTATATAGGCATGTTTTTGTGACGCCCTACCTAGACACGTAAGCGTTCTCTTGTTATTTTATCAGAAACTACCGTTTATTGGGTCGAGCTGACCTAAAAACTTGTCATGTTATCCTATATTTTAGACTGAAAAGTGCTAATAATTTGCAAGCCTTGATATAATTTTACACTGTAATTTTAAACTTTCATAATAAGAAAAAGAAATGAACAATTATGATTCATTATATACCACGTACTCCGGCTACAGCACATCCTGACTAGGCGTGTACAGGATTGATTATATCAGGTATTATTAGTGTTATCATAGGCGTAGCGCTCATTACGCACATTACGCATGTGCGTAGCATGCGCAAGAAAAAAAGTATAACAAAGTAGCATTAACATTAAATATTTTGCTTATTTACCAAATGGCTACTCTTAAAGGAAAGAATTTGCTCCCTCAGGGAGCAAATTCTTTCCTTTAAGAGTAGCCCCTATTTCGGAAGCGATTATGCGCATAGTTTTCAAAGTTTATCCTGGGTGTGCGTAAAAGTAGTTCCGTTCTGGCTACGCCAGTGGTTATAATTGTTGGTTTTTGATCAGTTCCAACATGCATGGTAGTAGACAAGCGACAGAAAGGAACCACCTTTTTCCGACGGAAACTTTGATAATAAAAGCCTTACCTTGGAGCGCTTACTAGGTTAGAGCTGGGCCATTTGTTTTCTTGCAAATAAGGGACCAAAATGCATATTTCTGCAATATTTTATCATCTTAATCATGAATTATACCTGGACAACACATTTCTCACCTTTATGATAGGTGAAAGCAAACTTTATTTCATGTGTGTATAATACCATCACGAAAACACGCCTATATAATTTTGACCCCCTTAAACCCCACTTTTATATAGTAAAACTGGGGTTTGCAGGGGTATACATTATTTGTCTTATTTCTGCTCAAAACATGGATTGTGGGTACTCGTTAGAACCGCCTCGCCGAGGCGGTTCTAACGAGTACCCACAATCTATGTTTTGAGCAGAAATATGAAAAATATCACAGTTTTTTATCTGAAAATTTTAAAATTTTTGGAGGAGAAATTTTCTATATATTTGAATAGGCGTGTTTTCGTAATGCGTAGCAGTTGCGTATGCACAGTTAATCCATTTATTCCGGGTAGACTCTGCTACGTCAGCTCATTGGACAGGTCCATTTCCAGTAGATGGGGTGTTTGTTTGTTTGTATTATGACCATGTTTTATAGAAAGTCCTGTATTTAATGCAAGCAGTGAAGATCCTGATCAGACGCCGCGTTCTGCGGCGTCTGATCTGGGTCTACACTGTTTGTCAATGCCCTTTTTTATGGGACGCTATGCTTAAATGGATTAATGTAGCAGTTTCCTATACACATTGACCATTGAATGCTGAGATTAGCTGTATTACATGGTGAGTCTTTATAGTCGGAGCCTATAAAAAACACAATGAAATGCAACTCATCTAAAAAATGTGAAGATACCAAGGGAATACCAAAATCACAAAAGATATCAAAGGAAGGAGAGATGAGTAATAAATAAGAACACCACAAACGCCACATATGAAATCGCAGATGTACAAAGAAGATAAATTACAGATGCATAAACGACGAAGAACAGAGGAACCGCCTTCGAACGGTCAGTAAGACATCTACTTTTGGGGAGGGGCGGGGTGGGGAGGGGGTTAAACTAGTTTTACTCGCTCTAAACCCTTAATTCTGATGCAGTTCCAAATTACAAGTATATGTTCGGTCCGCATAGGGTCCTCTACCTCATCTGTGAAACATCACAGTGAAACATATATTATCAAAAACACTCTGATGAAACAAAGTAAAGGGCTCAATGATGATCTGAAGCCAGAGAAAAAGAAAAACCTCAAAAAAGACCACGATGAGCCCGACCACAGATACTGAGTCAGGCACCGACCATCTTAAACAGTTTGACAAGGAAGCCGCCATTTGGTCTGAGGGGCGACCTACTGTCGTAAAATCATCACGAAAACACGCTTTTGTAATTTTGACCCCCCTTAAACCCCACTTTTACATAGTAAAACTGGGGTTTACAGGGGTATACATTATTTTTCTTATCTTGCTTAATGAACATAGATTGTGGCTACTCGTTAGAACCGCCTCGCCGAGGCGGTTCTAACGAGTACCCACAATCTATATTTTGAGCAGAAATATGAAAAATATCAGAATTTTTATATGAAAGCTTTCAGTTTCTGGTGGTAATTTTTTTCAATATATTTGAATAGGCGTGTTTTCTTAATGCAAAGAGGGAAGCAAAGCTATCCACCATGATTGGGTTAACAACCATGCATGCGATTTGCCGCAAAATATCCGTTGTAACCTATCATTTTGAAGCGAGTGACTATCTTTTTAAATTGTACGGAAAAATCAGTTTTGCCAATCAATAATCTAGACATTCATTGGTCATTACTATGTCATATTTATTTGAGTCATTTTTTTTTTTTTTTTTTTTTTTTTTTTTTTTTGCACATGTATGACGTAGCAGTTGTATATACACACTGACCAATAAATGCTTTGATAAGTTCAGTTCATAGTGATTCCTTATCGTCGGAGATTATGAAATATAACTTATCTAGCATTCATTGTGTATATGTAACTGTTACTTCATATTTATTAGAGTCTATTTTTATTGAAAGTGTCTATCTTACAAATCAAACAAATTTATTTGTGAAGTTCAGAGCATCTTAACCTTTTCAGTGTTTATCACAACTGCGGCAGACAAGACTTGATAGTTCATAATTCACGTGAAATGCCAAGTCTAATTTTCTCTGAAAAAATAATTTTAAAAAGTTGGAATGTCGGTTGCTACACTTTTGCTCAGCGCTTTAAGGGTTAATAACGTTGTTATATAGTTTAACATTAACGCTTAGCATGCTGTGTAAGAATGTCAGAAGACGACATTTTGAAATATATTTTATGTTTTCCTAGAAAACAGGCTTTGACATTTCATGCACATTGTCTCCTTAGGAGACAATGTGCATGAAATTACAAAGCATATTTTCTGAGAAAAATAATTTAAAAAAAATATCATCATTTTGTAGTCTGTTGAATTTCCCCAGAGAGTGGAAAAGTTTAATGGTCTCGAAAATTGTTTGAAAACCATAAAAAGGCACACCTATACATAGCAATTTGACTTTTTAAGAATCTTGAAATTCTTGCTACGCCACAAAATTGATTTTTGTCAATAATAAGTAAATTGGTAATTTTGGTTACAGAATCGAAAAATTACTGACCATCCCTGTCCGGTGTTAAATTTCAAATAAATGAAGAAAACAGGGACATTGCATAAGCCAGTTCAGCCAGTCCTGAGCTAACCTATCGTCTGATCATAGTATTCGTTCTCCAGTGGCGGTCTGAACTCTTAATTCTATGAAAAAAATATTTTTGTGGATTTTACCGCTGTGTAAATACCGACGAAACACTTAAGAACTGAATGAAGCCTGAGAAAAAAATGGTGATATTGCGCTGAAAACATAAATAAAATTGCTTATTTTAGAAAATTGCGCAAAGAAATAAGTTCCAAGATTCCTGCGCAGTGGATTTACCAAAAGTACAAAGGCCGTTTTGGAATACTGCTAAATTAGTGTAAGAATACCGAGTTGCAATTATAAAGTAACATCATTAGTAACTCATTTTAGTCTGGTAACCCACAAAAGGGAAATTAGCAAATACGTTTTATGTGTTATCCGAGATCTATGGCAAGCCGTTTTACGATTTATTATGCAAACTAGATATCATATGTTATATCAGATATCTTATATAGAATAAAAGATTCTCTAATATACAATTTAAGATATCTGATATACTTATTCAAATATCTTATATCCTATACTAGATATCTAATATCCTATATAAGATATCTGATATAATAAATGAGATATCTTATTTTAATTCAACATATCAGATATCTTATTTACCATAAAAGATATCTTATTTGTTAAATGAGATCTTACATATTAATATAGATATCTGATACACTAAATACGATTGCTGATATACTAAATGAGATAGCTTATTTAACTGAATGAATGAGATATCTTCTGTAGCGGAAAAGATATCTTATGTCCTCTATATCATATACTTATCAGATATCTTATATAGCATAGTAGATATCTTATAGGTCAATAAAGAAATCTTATACTGCAGATATCACATAGCATATAAGATATCTTAAAGAGCATAAATGATATCTTAATTGACATATAAGATATCTCATTTATATCATATATCTTATATAATATATCAGATATCTTAAATATTATATAAGAAATATGATATATTACATCAGGTATCTAGTTTTTAGTATAAATAGTAAAACGTCTCCTTTATTAGATATCTGATATATCATATTAGATATTTTATTTAATTCCACGTATATCTTATTTACCATATAAGATATCTTATTTGTTAAATCTCTTATATATTAATATAGATATCTGATATTGTTTGTAATGAGGTTTTACGGCCCATTTAACCCAATAGGGTCATGTCGAGCATGGTCAGTTTACCTAACCACACTTTTACTGGGCAGGCTTAGTTTTCTAAGCGGTTAACCAGTACTGTTCACATTCTTTCGCCCTTCTTGCTGAAGGGAGAGCCTGACCTTAGAAAAATGTTTCATGATCAATCTCCACGAAAGAATATTGCCGACACGGCGGGAGTCGAACCTGCAACCTCCTGTCCACTAATAAGATATCTGATCTTTATATAAGATATATCTTATTTAATTGAATAAATGAGAATCTTCTTTAGTAAATACGATACCTTATATGCTGTATAAGATACCTTATATAGCATATCAGATATCTTATACAGAATATAAGATATATGTCAATTAAGAGATCTTATAAAGCATATAAGATATCTTATATAGCACATGATATCTTAATTGACATATAAGATATCTTATTTATATAAGTTATCTGAAATAATATATCAGATATCTTATAAATTATATAAGATGCCTGATATATTAAATCAGATATCTGATTTATAGAACAAATAGTAAAACGGCTTGTCATAGAGATCTGAAATAAGAGATTGCATATTCGACCAAGCACAAAGGATAACGAGATCATTTTACCTGGATCCCGCCTCTCACTCGCTCCACCCAAAACCCGATAGTAGGGTTTTGGTAAAATCCGTGCTCGGAATGGAGCTCACTCACTACTGCAAACGTCTTATACAAACTAACAGGGTGCTTTTTTGGTTGTCTGTTGTATGATGTAATGCAGTCACGACAATCGTGACTTACAGTTTGTGTCTGTGCATACTTGTTTAAAGTGGATTTCGAGGCCTGCACTTTGCAAATATGTATTAAAATGGGGGCCGTCTGTGTCTTTCTATACGTCTGTAACACACATGTGCAGTTGCATACGATGAATGTCTCGGTATGAACATACATCGTCTAGCCGAATGAGTGTGCGCTCCATCCCGAATACCGTTTTTTATGAATTCATGTATTTTCCGAATAGGAATGTACTGCTGATTAAACGGGCGTCCAAAATTGTAGCTTAAATATATCCTGGTCTTTTATTGGTCGGCTTCCGGTGATTAAAACATAAGCGGTTAAAAAGAAATCAGCTGAGTACGTCGCTACACGCGCACGCATGCAATCGCGTGTAGCAACGTATTCAGCTGATTTGTTTTTGTTTGTAACTCTTGTTTTAACCGCTTTTGTTTTAATCACCGGGAGCGTAACAATAAAAGACAATGAGCTAATTAGGACGCAATTACTGTGACAGTAACAGAAAATAAATAAGTGTTATTGTAAGACAATGAATTTAGGAAGAAGAAACGTCCTAATTCTTAGATTATATGGTTAATGTTATCAAATGAGCCAAATTGTCTTCTAATAGGTTCTGGCGACTTTCTGAAATCTCGATGTGGCATAGCTACAAATAACAGAGTTATCCACACACTTGCGCTGGTAAACAATGTGTTGCAATTTCAAAGGAGAGTAATTACCATACTTAAATAGGTTAATTCCATCTGAGCCGGGACCCAGCATTTCCTACACGATTGCAAGAGCGCCCAGCAAAAACAGATCAACCTACGTATCCGCGCAGTCTGATCAGATTCTTCGTAAGGCACTCTGTGGGTAGCCAAGGATCCAAAGCGTCTTCAGGCGGACAGCGAAGACTCTGATCAGACTGCGCGGATGGGCAGGCTGATCTGAGTCTTCATTGGGCGCCCATACAGTCTTGTAGGAACTGCTGTGTCCCGGCTCAGTTGTCATAACCTATTCTCTCCAACACCCTGACTTGATTCATACAACACGAAACATCTACTAGTGTCATACCTCTGCATAAGAGAGATTTCAGATATTTTTTCCTATTTCCCCGCGAAAACATATGTTGTGGTACTCATTTGAATTGTCTTAATGAGACGATTCTAATGATACCCACAATATATGTTTTCGTGGAGAAATTAGAAAAATACAGGCAAGTTTAAAAAAAAGATCCTTTATCTAGAGCTCTGTAAGCTGCTGTCAATTACCTGTCAGTTCGTACTTTTTGGCAAATACCGGTAGCTTGGAGTCTTTAGTGCCAAAATACTTTGGCGCCTTTTCTGCTACGATTTTGTTTGAATAACGACATTTGGGTTAGATGTATTACAGGAATTGTGTGCATTCCAGAAATGTCTCCTGCTAATCTGTGGCACAATCTTGTACCACGTCAATCATCAATCAACCTTTATACATAGCGGTGCTGAACCGTATTTTTCTCAAAATGAGAACGCCACACACTAAAAGCTACACAAGTATAAGCTTTCATAAAAAGTTTGGTCTACGCTTAGCACACAATAAATGTTAAAGCAGATTGAAAATCGACGGTAAAATGTCAAGTTTCATGTTAATTCATCAAGTAGTCTCTAATAATATAATGACCAGTGACTGGACCATGAAATGTAAGTCACACTTACCTATACTTAACATTTTGCTGTCAATCTTTAATCAGCTTTAACATTTATTGTTTGCTGTATATATCAAGCTTTTTGTGAAAGCTAATACTTGGTTATAAAACGTTGAGCAGGCCACGGAAAATCTCATCGGACCAGTCCATGGCCATTCACAAAGTGTTTCCGGTGCAAATATCAAACTTTAAGGTTGTCTGCGCCCATATGCTAAGCGTAGGCTAAGCTTTTTGTGAAAGGTATTTCTTGGTTATAAAAATTGTTCGACAGTCCATGGTAAATAGCACTGGACCAGTCCATAACCTTTCGTAAAGTGTTTCTGGAGCAATACCAAACTTTAAGGTTATAGGAGAAGACCTTACGAAAACACGCCTATTCAAATATATAGAAAATTTCACCTCCAAAAGCTGAAAATGTTTAGATAAAAAACTCTGATATTTTTCATATTTCTGCTCAAAACATAGATTGTGGGTTCTCGCTAGAACCGCCTCGGTGAGGCGGTTCTAACGGGTACCCACAATCTGTGTTTTTAGCAAAAATAACAAAAATAATGTATACCTCTGTAAACCCCAGTTTTACTATATAAAAGTGGGGTTTAAGGGGGGTCAGAATTATATAGGTGTGTTTTCGTGATGCAATCAGCAGGCGATATATTTAACTGAGTTCCCTCTAGAAAAAGAAACGTTTTAATCAAATTGTCTCCGGGGAAATATTTTGAATGGTACATTCCAAATCCTATTTTCTGAGAAACATAGCATTAACAAATCTATGTAATATAGATTCCTATACGCAACCCTCTGTTTCCCCATAATATATAGGGAAACAGTAGTATGCGTTACTAGGCCAATTTTCAGAATGTTTCAGCTTTTAGCGCTTAGCACTCTGGGTAAAATATTCAGCAGACGACATATTTAAATATTTTTCTTATTTTTCCAGAAAACAGGATTTGATATTTCATGCAAAAAATGTCTCCAATGGAGACAATTTGCATGAAATGTCAAACCCTGTTTTCTAGGAAAACACACACACACACACACACACACACACACACACACACACACATATCACCAATTTGTCGTTTGCAGAATTAGACAAGAACGTGGTAAAAGTTAAATAGATTAAAAACGAAATGACCTTTTTTGAGCAATGAACACATCTAGACCTGAAAATTCCTGAAGTGCTCATATTTTCAAGACCAGATTACTTAGTTTCGGTAAATTAGGCCTCATCGGCGACCCTCATATAAACTTTCAAATGGTCTTCTTTTTGCATAAAAAGTTCTAAATGTACTTAATCATCCGAATTTCCTTATTTTCCCATATTATAAAGAGGATCTATCGTGTATTACATAGCTCATCCAGAGAAGTTGTTCTTATTTCTCCAAGAAAACATGCATTGTGAATACCCATCAGAAGCGCCTCTGATGTCAAATGCAAACAATGAACAATGGCGTAGCTAGAACGAAATTATTTTACGCACACCCTGGAAATTTCTTGAAAAATTCTCCCTAGTATCCATTACGAAAACATGCCTATTCAAATATATTGGAAATTTTACTACCAAAAAATGAATTTTTTTCAGAGAAAGAAATCTGATATTTGTCATATTTCTGCTCAAAACATAGATTGTAGGTACTCGTTAGAACCGCCTCGACGAGGCAGTTGTAACGAGTACCCACAATCTATGTTTTTGAGCAGAAATAAGAAAACTAATGTATACCCCTGTAAACCCCAGTTTTACTATATAAAAGTGGGGTTTAATGGGGTTAAAATTATATAGGTGTGTTTTCGTGATGCGCTTCTAAAATAGGGGCTGCTCTTAAAGGAAAGAATTTGCTCTTTTCTTCAAGAGTAGCCCCTAGTTTAGCAGCGATATGTTTTTCCTTGAAGAGAAACCCTATGGTAAAGAAACAAAGTATTTTATGTTAGTTGATGTCGTTTTTATTGCTAATAATATTACTTTTCTTACGCATGGTGTGATGCAAAATGTGCGTATTGAGTGCTAAGTCTACGACGAACGACTAAAGAAGCAGCTTTTGCCGGGTTTACACTGTTTGCCATTTTGTCACAACATTTAGGCATATCACCAAGTATATTCGACTGGGCTTCTTCATTTTTATTTTATTTTATTTATTTATTTTTTTGTGTGTGTGTGGGCGGGTGGGGGGGGGGGGGGGGAGCGGTTGCTAGATCTCCGTTTTCCTGGTATCACCAACCTAATAATTACCTAAAAAATTATTCCCTGCTAACACTGATCGATAACCACGAATTCTGCATACGACCATAATAGTCCTATACACTCTGATACTTATAAACAGGAAATAAAGAAACACAGCTAAGGAAAACTTCAAATTTTTTGAAGAAATAATATTTTAATCATACTGAATACAATATCGGCGGACGAATATGAATACCTCAGTAAAACGCGCCAAATCTACAGCGTTAGGTAAAAAAGTATAACCCGAGCGCCGATCCTACTAAACACCAAAAACGACATTTTCCACTGTTCAAAAAGGATCGAAAAGGTACATTGGGTACCGAAAAGACGTTTATGTGTGTGTGTGTGTGTGTGTTTTTTTTTTTTTTTTTGTTGTTTTTTTTTTTTTTTAATTTCAGCGTAAATCCTAGCTAGTTCTAGAGGTCTATAGAATTTCAGGCAACCGCCCCAATCAGCACTCTCAGTGCTTTGATACGTGTATGGTTCCGAACTTTTAGTGGGAACACTAAATAGTTATTAAAAGTTAATATTGTTGGACATATATTGCAATATCCAAGTTTTTTGTTGAACAAAAACTACCATTTAGCGTAATCTTATGCTTATTACAAAGGTCATTATCTGATGCGTAACGCGTGAAAATGGCCCTTATGTCAAGTGCGAACAACGAATGTCCAAATCAGCATGTGCATGGACGCAGTCCGATTAGAACCTCTATTGTTTTTTTTTTTGTTTTTTGTTTTTTGTTTTTTTTTTCGATGTATTCTACTGTTTTCATTGATTGTTTAAACGAGAAACGAAGGCCGAGATTCGCGCAGTCTGATCTCGGCCTTCGTTTTCCCGCATATCAAATAGGGGCCATTTTCGCGCGTTGCGTATATTATATCGTCATTTGTATTCATTTCGTTATTATTACTATTTCCTGATCCACACGGGAGAAATGGTCTGCATACGATGGTCTATTAATTGCACGTTGTTTAAATGTCAAACAGCAATTGATTCGGATACAGAAAAATCAGCATTACGCTCTAGAACAACCGCGAAACAAGGAAAATGCTGTGCAGCCTGGTCCAGATGTTCGCTGTTCATTGCACCAAAAGATTCTATCCATGTATGATAAAGCAAACGTGCTGATCAGACTGCACGCATTTGCAAGCTTGAGTCGAGATTAGATATAAAACGCGTTTTCTTTTGACCAAGGCCAATAACGTCCTATTTCACTCCACTTTATCTACCACAATCAAATACATCAGTTTTTATATTATTTTAATGATGTTTTGCGTTTTCAATAGCTCGTAAATGAAAAGCGTATTATTGAAATGGGACTAATTGAAATGTATTATCATATGCAACGACGAAATATTACACTCCTCCCCCGCAGTTATATTATCGTAAGAGTCACATAACGCAAACGACGCACAAACCGCAACACGTGAAACTGTACATTGTGACATGTGCCCAGCGAAGACTCAGATCAGACTGTGCGCATTAGTGCAGTCTGATATGCGCGCTTGGTCTGATCAGTCTTCGCTGTGCACTCCTTTATGGATAGCCAATGATGCATGGTTTCTTAGCGCAGTCAGCGAAGACTCATTACGAAAACATACCTATTCAAATATACTGAAAATTTTACCACCAAAAAAATGAAAATTTTCAGATAAAATATTCTGATATTTTTCATATTTCTGCTCAAAACACAGATTGTGGGTACTCGTTAGAACCGCCTCGGTGAGGCGGTTCTAACGAGTACCCACAATCTATGTTTTTAGCAGAAATAACAAAAATAATGTACACCCATGCAAACACCAGTTTTACTATATAAAAGTGGGGTTTAAGGGGGTCAAAATTATATAGGCATGTTTTCGTGATGTGGTTATACAAAAAACATACAGTTTCTCACACTGGGCTAAAATAAGGTTACCACGAAAACCCTCGTCAGCCTACGCGCAAGCAACCCCACTAGCATTCTTTATAAATCTATAGCGGGCCGTTATCGGCCCGTCAGCTACCCTGACAGGCCGATAACGGCCCGCTATAGATTTATAAAGAATGCTGAGTGCGCTGTTAATAGAGCGCTTGTGTGCGTTAAGTCCGGTTCGAACACAATGGATTCGAATGACGACAAGCTTTCTAGATCAGATGCGAACCTTCTTTCAGGGCGTTCGTTTCGTTTCACTGATATCTGTCATGCGTGTTCTAACCATATGTCGTATCGACGAAACACCATATTCGATGTGTGGTTTACGAAGAAATGTGCACCAGTTCTCGCCTTTCCAAACCCTGTGAGAGACTGAGACTATGGTTTGTGGTTATTATCTATCCTGGGTAAATGCGGATCCAAAGCGGGTTCGTTAGGGGAATGGACGAAGAGGGGGTGTCTGTCGAACCCCTTTTTGACTTAAATTCATTTTCATTGGAAATTTTGGATAATAAATTTTTTATATTTTATCTACCCAGAATTCGCACACCCATTTCTTTACCTTGAACTCGTAATAAAATTCACGAGTCCATGTTACTACCAGTAAATATGTCTAAAATTGCTGGATGATTGGGACACACTGATCAGATGCCGCGTTCTGCAGCGTCTGGGTCTACACTGTTTGTTTGGACCTGTCTCTTCAAACACTTAGGGTAAGTACTGTAGTTTGATCAAGTCGACCAGCCCCTACCCTCAGAAATTTTCAATCCCCTATTAACCCTTATCCTGCTGTTCACGACATCTCCTACTTTTGCAACCAGTGTAGATCCAGATCAGATGGCTTCTGAAGAAGAAGAAGCCATCTGATCAGGATCTACACTGTTTGTCATTCAGTTTGTGAATTTGAACGAAAACATTATATGATGTAATCTGATTGGCTGATAGTCAGAAATGGGTTTCGCTAATTAATTATTCAGCAGGATAAGGGTTAAAGAATCCTGAATCCGCCTATCTCGAGTTTAACTGTTCTCATACTTTATACGTATTTACCGAATTTATCCTAAGTATTGGGACAACATGCCTGGGAGCTTCTCTATATTTTATCCCCCTCCCTTGACAATACATACATACATACATACATACATACATACATACATACATACATACATACATACATACATACATACATACATACATACATACATACATACATACATACATACATACATACATACATACATTACATACATACATACATACATACATACAGACAGACAGAGAGACAGACAGACAGACAGACAGAGTACTTATATCAGGTAATTTCAATGAATCATCTGCAAGGGTCACATATCTTACTCTTCTATGTGTTGGATTACCGTATTCGACCTAATTACCGCACATACCACTGTAAGCGCAAAGTCAAGCAATGATAACAGCCAGTGTATTTTTGTCTATTTCTTTATAAAAGCATATGTTGTGGGTACCCATTTGAATTGCATCGACTTGTCGATGCAATTCAAATGAGTATACCCACAACATATGCTTTTATAAAGGAAATCAAAAAAAAAAAAAAAAAAAAAAAAAATGATAATCGCATAAGCATAATTTGATAAGTCCGTCGCATTTTTTTAAGTGAACCTTTAGTATAGGTAGGTACATATTTTACCACCAGTTTTCCCAGCTGTTTTGAAAAGTCTAAGCGCACAGTGCGGTAATTAGCTTAAATACGATATATTCTTTAGTTTATCTTGTGTTCCATCATAACTTCTACATCCTGGAAACTTGAAATTTTGATTTAATTCAATCGACTTGTAAAAATTATGGAGGATAGATTGAGTCACTGAATTATTTGCCCTTACTTTTTGCCCAGTAAATCTCAGAATAGTTTGCAATAGTTGGCCAAATTAGACATTAAACTAAACACATTCAGGCCACCGAGTGGACTTTTCTAACATAACTCTTTGGACCGGCCCAATTCTAATAAGAGGGTGCTAATCTGGGTGTTTACTGTTTGCTCTTGTCTGTTAGAATACTGTGGGTAAATACGGTATTGCACATTTTTGCTGCACAGCGCTCAAACTTTTGGAATACCAGCAGCGATATTTACAGTTTATAGGATAACTGTTATCGGTCACATACAAGATTCGAAACTCTTACTTGTAAAAATACTGAATTATCTCCCTTCCTTCATTTCTTTTACGAAAATGCGCACCCAGTAATAAGGACGTTTATTGATCAGATTGAGGTCACATTGACATTATTTTCAAGGTCAGAATAAGAAATAAGCAGTAATGAGATCATGGAAAAGTACTTTTTGATGGAGTGGGTGGGTGCTGAGTGGGGATATCTGCTTCTCTCTAAATAACTTCAAATTAAACAAGAATTTTACAACATACAATATTACGCCTTTCAGAGCCTCTTCATCATGAAAACATGCCTATATAATTTTGAACCCCTTAAACCCCACTTTTATAGAGTAAAACTGGGGTTTACAGGGGTATACATTATTTTCCTTATTTCTGCTCAAAAGCATAGATTGTTGGTACTCGTTAGAACCGCCTCGACGAGGCGGTTCTAACGAGTACCCACGATCTATGTTTTGAGCAGAAATATGAAAAATATCAGAATTTTTTATCTGAAAATTTTCATTTTTTGGTGGTACATTTTTCAATATATTTGAATAGGCATGTTTTCGTAATGTTAAAAAAATCTGCGTATACTCAGTTTGATATTTTTTGTGTTATAGTTTGTCAGAAATTGAGGCAAAATCTATGTAGATGTAATTCTTGACGGACGGACGGACGGCTAAAAGAACGGACGAATGGAAGGATAGAAACGGATCCCGAGGTGTTTCCTGCTACTAAAGCATGTGCTCGGATCCTTAAGATCTTTGGATTCTCATACCCGGAAAAAAGGAAACTATTTTAAAACAGGTATATATATGGTAGAGGTCATCCCAGTTAACCCTTAACGCACCAACAAAAATTGTTGTATATGAATCTTCTGCTAGCAAGCAATTCACATGAAATGCCAATACTTATTTTGGAAAATAAATAAACATAGGATGTCGTGTGGTATACTATCTACTGTAAACTTTTTGTACTACGTAAGAGCTAAAATAAAATTTTGCCCTTTCTTAATGTTGTGTAAAACTTTCAGCAGACAACATTTTGAAATGTTTGTTTTTCTTATTTTTCCAAGAAAACAGGCTATGACACTTCATGCAAATTGTCTTCTGAGAAGATAATTTGCATGAAATGTCAAATCCTATTTTCTGAAAAAAAGAAAGGAAAAAAAAAGAAAGAAAGAATATCGTCCATCAATTTGTCGAATGTTGAATTGGCCCAGAGAGCGATAAAGGATAATAGGCTGACGTATCAATCAAATTATGCACGGAAAAGAACAGACATAAAAAAGATATTATAAAAGTGGATTTTACTTTCAATCAGGGCCCAGTTGTTCAAAGCGCCATTAGCTTAACGAGCTCGTTAAGGGTCATTTCGTTAACAGTTTTAGCGGATTCAATACACAATATTCTGATATTTTTTGCTGAAAAAATGTGAGTAGCTTTACTGCAAAAGCTACTCACATTTTTTTCAGCAAAAAATTTTAGCCTATTTGCGTATCACTCAATGTAAATTTTAACGAATCGTTAACTAACGATGTCGTTAGCTTTGAACAACTGGGTCCTGGTTCTTATGTACAAATGACGAATAGTAAAAAAAAAAATCTTGACCTAAAATAGAAAATTTCAAGATGCCCTTTACCACTCTCTGGGCTTATTCAGCAGACGACAAACTAATGACATTTTTCCTTATTTTCCACAGAAAACAGGATCTGACATTTCAAGCAACTCGTTTCCATTGAAGACAATTTGCATGAAATGTCGAATCCCGTTTTCTAGAGACAATTAAAACAAATATTTCAAAATGTCTGACGAAAATTCAACCCAGGGTCCCAAGCGTTAAAGGTGTGAACATACATCAGTTACTAAATTTTATTGTCTTTATAGGTGGAATAAGGTATCTTTCAAACTTTATTGCAGAATTTCAGCTTTATATAGCAAATATAAATAGAAATTTTATATTGCTTTTAAACTTATAAGAATACCGAAAAAGATTCCAGACATGTAATAAAACGCTGTAGTATACACAATACAATAGTTGTTACTTTTTATAGAAATTAGGCTAAATTTGCTAGTTTTACTTAGAATCATGTATTCATAATATACTCCTCAAAATAATTTAAGGGCCACATAGTGCAAATTTCCATATATACAAACTTTGGCCGGGTGTATGGGCAAAATCACAGAAGATATCAAAATATCGGTGAATGTTTCTTTAAAAGTAGCCCTAAAGGAGTGTTTCCAATAAAAAAAATGAAATAACAATTTTCATTTTAAAATTTGCAAAAAACACTACTTTTTACCCCAAAATTAAAAAAATACATTTTCGCGTCAAAAGTGATGTCTGGGCACCCAAATATGAAAAACTCATAGAGAAAGCCTTATTTGTTATCAAGAAACGCAGATTTTGCTATAGGTACCCTATACAGATTATTCGTTGTCTATGGGGAACTTTCGAGGCAGTTTTATCCTCTCAAAGGGTTGGTCTCCTTTTCTGGCCATATCTGTGTGTCTTTTACTCAAATGAAGGTTGAGTTTGCATGACTTTGTGTGTGATAGAGTATTGTTTTCATTAAACAAAGAATTTGTTTGGTATTTTGAAAAAAAAACCCTTCATTTTAGGGTAAAAATCGTTTTTTTTTGTTTTTGTTTTTTTTTTTTTTGTTTTTTTTTTTTTGGAATTTTCCGTTTTTCTTAGAATCTTTTAGTCTGGCGTTGTTGGTGCCATTGACGTAGCTGAACATGTTGCGAACATGTTGAGCTGATTGAAATAGGGCTGAGACTTCCAGTTTTGTCCATGAAATAATTGTAAAACTTGAGGGTCGCATTTCAGTGATAATCAAAGGGGAAACAAAAATGGTGGTCCTTAAATTATTTTGTGAAGTATATTTTAGTATGCTTTTAAAACCGCGTCATGGGGAAAAGACCGTAATAACAGATGCGAACAGCATAGATTCAGACGAGGCTGCGCATTCACTCATTCTCGCCAGAACATATGCTGTTCGCGCATTCATAGGAAGACTTCAGCCATTAGAACTAGATACGTGACCTCGCTAAGAGGCTAGGCATGCGCAATGAAAAATTGATTCGACGGAATTCAGAAAAGCCTTTTTCTCGCGACGCGGCTTACACAATACGATAAAGTCTTTCATTCATGAAACTGTGCACTAAATCCTATTTATAATTATGCCAAATGATGTCCGAATATAAGGATCATGTTTACACTTGACGTTCGGACAGACCAAAGCAAACAGTGTAGATCCTGATCAAACTGTTCCTAACTGAGGAGCAGCTTGATCAGGGTCTACACTGTTTGCCATCCGTCACGTCCAACGTGCTTGGTTTAAAGCCCAGACTAGTAGTTTTAACTACGGACTGTTTCTGGTGTTGGCTGTTCTTTGTGGGACCTTGTGGATGTTCGCTCGGAGCTTTTTTCATTTTTTGTCTTGTTTTTTGATGGCTTACTGTTGGGCGAGGGGTGGGGTGGGGGTGACTTGTGTACTATCTGTCCTAGTTTGTTTGCTCTTCCTCTTGGTGTAATTGGTAGGCTATGATCTGTGAGTGTCGCTCTTCCTGGTTACCAAGCTTCTATACTCTCGTTCTAATTTTAGGATATCCCTAGTAAAATATGAAACATCATGAAAACATACCTACGAGGATCGTGCAAAAAGTTCTGTCACTAATAGGCTTCCTAAGTTTTATCCCAGGTATTTTAAAATGCTTCACTGCACTTGAATGGTGTGTTGAATAGCTAACGATACCCGTTTATTTCGTGCAAATTGCTTTCCAACTGATCGAATTATTTCAAATTGAAATAGATGCAGTCATATACACTGACCAATTCACTTGTTACAATAAGAAACGACCAAGCAGAGGATGGTCAGGAGTCCACCTTTTACATGACAACGCCTCCTCTCATAAGTGTGAGGTTGTTAAGTCTTTTTTGGCTTCTGAAAAGGTGAAAGTTTTAAACCATCCACCTTATTCACCTGACCTGAGTCCCTGTGACTTCTTTTTATTTCCGAGGCTTAAGAAAATTCTTTCTAGAAATAAGTATACGTCTAAAAGTTCTCTTGGCAGCGCTATTTATCAGTGTCTCCAACAGATACTAAAAGAAGACTATTTATCTGCTTTTCGCGACTGGGTAAAAAGGTTACAAAAATGTGTTTCAGTAAAGGGGGAATACTTTGAAGGTTTGTAATAAAAATATGTTTGATAAAACGTAGCACTGAAGTAATCCGAACCCAGTGACAAAACGTTTTGCAGGACCCTCGTATATAATTGACCGACGCGCGCGCCGGTCTCTCAATATAGCTTTGGATTTTTACACACTATTCGATTAGCTCACCAAGGACGTTTTATATTTGCCGGGACGGCGGTTTGTGACGATCCCGGCAAATATAAAACAAAAATTTTAAAACAAACTGTGTTATAAGCAGATTAATGTCTATTTTATTTTCATTTCAATCAAGAGATTTCATAAAGTTTAATAAAAGCAAACATTAAAGAATCACATTTTTGTTCTTTTTTACCTATTTCCTTGGATCCAATATACACCAGTCCGAGCTATTACATTGAAAATTTATTAAACTTTAGTTGTCCCATATCTCTAAGTAAACATGAACAAAATTTGCGCCGGTGTAAAAATTTTGTCTTGTTTTGACCCTTAAACCCGACTTTTGTACAGTAAAGCTGGGGTTTACAGGGTATACATTACATGTATTATTTCTTATTTCTGTTCAAAACATAGAACCGCCTCGCCGAGGCGGTTCTAACGATTAGCCACAATCTATGCTATGAGCAGAAATATGAAAAATATCACAATTTTTATCTGAACACTTTCAATTTTTGGTGGTGAAATTTTCAATTTAATTTGAATAGGCGTGTTTCGTAATGGGTGTCCGGATAGATAGGGTAAATACCGCGACGGATCAGATCAGCCTACGTATCCAAACAGATTGTTAAGGCCTTCGCTGGTATTTGTTTGTTTGTGTTGAGGTTTTACGGCCGAGTCAACCCAAATGGGGTCATGTCGAGCGCGGTCAGTTTACCTAACCACACGTTTACTGGGCAGGCTTAGTCCTCTAAGCGGTTAACCAGTATTGTGCACATTCTTTCGCTAGAAACTGACAACTGCCCTTCTTGAATCAGCGGAAGGGAGAGAATGACCGTAGAAAATATTTCATGATCAATCTCCACGAAATAATGTTGCCG
This sequence comes from Anodontia alba, assembly GCA_964016985.1. NCBI lineage: Eukaryota > Metazoa > Mollusca > Bivalvia > Lucinida > Lucinidae > Anodontia > Anodontia alba. Next base: position 120,459,883 of record OZ024823.1, read on the forward strand.
TCCTCGGGTTGAACCCACGACCTCCTGGTCTCCAGTCGGACGGCGCATCCAACTGAGCCACCGAGGCCGGCCCTTCGCTGGTATGGTGCTCCCGTTAGGCGAATATCATGTACAGGCCATGATCCAACTGCACGAAAACACTGACAGTTAATTCAGATCATTACGAAAACGCGCCCATTCAAATACATTGATAATTTTACAACCAATAAAGGAAAATTTTCAGACAAAAAAAATCTATATTTTTCATATTCCTGCTAAATAACATAGATTGTGGGTACTCGTTAGAACCGCCTCGGCGAGGCGGTTCTAACGAGTACCCACAATCTATGTTATTTAGCAAAATAAGAAAAATAATGTATACCCATGTAAACCCCAGTTTTACTATATAAAAGTGGGGTTTAAGGGGGTCAAAATTATATAGGAGTGTTTTCGTGATGGTATTGAAAACGAGGCAGACCACAGCCTTCTCTATTCTTCATTTGTCAGGCATGCAAGATTTAGGGACTTGACAGTAAAGAAACTTCTGAGACGATTACCTATTCCTAATACTTTGATTTATATTCTTGAAAAATGCTAACAACCGACCTGCAGACTCATTCCATGTCGAGCATCAAAATATCGCACAACCTGCTTCTTTCTCATTGGTTAAGTTAAAGCACTGTCCTTTGGTCGTAACCTACTGGTACGTAATAACCACGACAACTAATCCTTTCAGTTTCAACTGGTGGTAACTGTTAAGAATATAAATCATATTTTCGATGAAAAATTGGCTTTTCTTGTATCTCTATATTGGCAATGGAAAGCTCACTACTATGCTTTACGACAAACGGGATGACTTCAACTTCCATAGTTTTCCGTTTCTGAGCAGCAACATTCCTTCTGCATCAGCATACGACGTTTATGTTGCACAGTTAGTCCGTTATTCTAGAGCCTTCTCCTGAGTATTAGGGCCCAGTTATTCAAAGCTAACGATGTCGTTAGTTAACGATTCGTTAAAATTTAAATCGAGTGATACGCAAATATGCTGAAATTTTTTACTGAAAAAATGTGAGTAGCTTTTGCAGTGCATAGGCTACTCACATTTTTGCAGCAAAAAATATCAGAATATTGTGTATTGAATCCGTTAAAACAGTTAACGAAATGACCCTTAACGAGCTCGTTAAGCTAACGACGCTTTGAACAACTGGACCCAGGACTTTATCAAACGAGGAAGACTGCTCACTATAAGATTGTTGACTCCGGGATATCAAAGAACTAAAATGGTATCAACCTTTATATAGGAGGCATGTTCATGACCTTGTCAATCCCTACAATTTGGCTGTTTTCAGACTTATATCTGATGGTTTTTGCCACATCCAAGCCAAAAACAGACTTTCTTAACCCGGTTCATTACTATTCCGTATTTTTCTGTAGCTCTTTCAGGCTAATAGGCATGGTGGTTCAGGCCGATAGGCATGGTGGACGAAGCATGCTTACCTGTTATTGCTTACTTTCCATGGACGCTTGATTACACCCCATTTATGTTGGGTTCATGCCTGTCTGTCCTAACATTCCTAATTGCCTACGTGTATATCGACTATGATTTTTGGTATAATGACCTCAGATTCATCTCTTCTGAAAAGGGGTCTTTGTTAACAAGTATTGGCTTTAACCAAAAGCACGGTCTACGCTTAACACACAATAAATATTGAAGCTGATTGAAGATTGACAGCATTCAATCTTCTTGCAGTATTCAATCTTCAATCAGCATTAATATTTACTGTGTGCTAAGCGTTGGCCAAGTTTTTTTGTGAAAACTGATACCCGGTCGTAATGTCGTTGAGCAGCCCATGGAACCAGTCCATGATCTTTCATAAAGTGTTTTCTGAGTAATGACAAACTCTAAGACGTAGACAACAAAATGCTCGATAGGGAAAGATTGTGTTCACTTTCAACAGGTAAGATATCAATGGCGTAACTAGAACGAAATTAGTTTTTACGCACATCTAGGATATATCTTGAAAATGTCTCCCTGGTAGCAATTCCAAACTAGGGGCTACTGTTAAAGGAAAGAATTTGCTCCCATAGGGAGAAAATTCTTTCATTTAAAAGTAGCCCTTATTTTGGAATCAATGCCTTATTTCATTTAAGAGCAGCCGCTTTGGTAAATTAACAAGTATTTTATGTCAGTTGATGTATCTTTATTGCAAATATTTTTCTTACGCATGTTAGCACATACGTAATATGCGTAATGAGCGCTACCTCTATGGGTATCGCCGACTTTTCAGCAGATAGGGCGAATCTGCGCAGTCGCACCAGAACCTGTGCTGTTCACATAAGCTATAGTCCAAGGAGAAACTTCTGCCAAAGAACTAAACATTAGGTCTTGTACAGAGGCCGTCATGCGCACTCATCACAAAAACATATACCTATATAATTATGATCCCCTTAAACCCCATTTTTATATAGTAAAACTGGGGTTTACGGGGGTATACATTATTTTTCTTATTTCTGCTCAAAAACATAGATTGTGGATACTCGTTAGAACCGCCTCGCCGAGGCGGTTCTTACGAGTATCCACAATCTATGTTTTGAGCAGAAATATGAAAAATATCAGTTTTCAGGTTTTTGGAGATGAAGTTTTCTATATATGTAATGGAAAGACTGATTCGACGGAAAATCCGAAGAGCCTTTTTCTTGCGACGCGGCTCACCTAGTAATTTGCTGCAAATTTACAACAGGTAAGGGATTGCAAGCATTCAACAGACAAGGCGATGTCAACTGTCGGAATATTATGTCGGAACTTTTAATAGGTACTGCGCGTCCGACTTTCAACAGGGCAATGTACTGTAATTTTCAACAGGTACGGTGCTACCGTCTCTCAACAGGGCAATGTATTGTCAACTTTCAATATGTACAGTGCTACCGACTTTCAACGGGAAAATGTGCTGTCAGCTTTCAACAGGTACGTTGATGACGACTTTTAACAGGGCAATGTGCTGTCAACTTCCATCAGGTAAGGTGATGACGACTTTCAAAAGGGCAATGTGCTGTCAACTTTTACCTGGTAAGGTGACACTGGCTTTCAAGAAGGCAAGGTATACCATCAACTTTCAACAGGTAAGGTGATGCCGACTTTCAACAGGGCAATATACTGTCAACTTTCAATAGGTACGGTGATGCCGACTTTCAAGAGGCAATGTACCATCAACTTTCAACAGGTAAGGGGATGCCGACTTTCAATAGAACAATATACTGTCAATTTTCGTTAGGTACGATGATGCCGACTATTAAGAGGGCAACATACTGTCATCTTTCAATAGGTAAAAAAATGCAATCTTTCAAGAGGGCAATATACTGTCAACTGTAAGCCGACTTTCAAGAAGGCAATGTAATGTCATCTTTTTCTTATGGTGCTACCGACTTTTAACAGGGTAATATTCTGTCAAGTTTCAACAGGTAAGGTGATGCCGACTTTCAACAAGGCAATGTGTTGTCATCTTTCACCAGGTAAGGTGATGCCGACTTTCAACAAGGCAATGTGTTGTCATCTTTCACCAGGTAACGTGATGCCGACTTTCAACAAGGCAATGTGTTGTCATCTTTCACCAGGTAAGGTGATGCCGACTTTCAACAAGGCAATGTTTTGTCATCTTTCACCAGGTAAGGTGATGCCGATTTTCAAGAGGGTAATGTATTGTCAACTTTCAACAGGGCAATATGCTATGAAGTTTCACCTGGTAAGGTGTTACTGGCTTTCAAAAGGGCAATGTACTGTTAATAGGTAAGGTGATGCCGACTTTAAAAAGGGCAAAGTAATGTCAACGTTCAAGAGGTAACGTGACGCCGACTTTCAGTAAGTACGGTGCTACCAATTTCCAACAGGACAAGGCGCTGTCAACTTTCGCCTGGTAAGGTGATATCGCCTTTTAACAGGGCAATATCCTGGCAACTTTCAATAGTTAAGACGATGCCGACTTTCAATAAGTACGATGCTACCTACTATCAACTCTCTCCTGGTAAGGTGTTACCTAAATTTAAGCTGGGCAATGTACTGACAACTTTCCAGTAAAGTGCTACTAACTTTCAACAGTACAAGGTGCTGTCAACTTTCACCTGGAAATGTTATACCTATTTTCATCAGGGCAATCTGCTGTAAACGTTCAAAAGGAAAGGTGATGCCGACTTTCAATAAGTACGGTGCTACCAACTTTCAATAGGATAAAGCGCTGTCAACTTTAACCTGGTAATTTGAAACCAACTTTCAACAGGGCAGTGTACTGTCAACTTTCAACATAAGGTGAAACCGACTTTCTATAGATACGGTGCTACCAACTATTTACAGGGCAAGGCGCTGTTAACTTTTAACAGGTCAACTTTCAACATAAGGTAATACCGACTTTCTATAAATACGATGCTACCAACTTTTAACAGGGTAAGGCGTGGTCAACTTTCAACAGGTAAGGTGATGTCGACTTTCAACAGGGCAATGTACTGTCAACTTTCAACATAAGGTGATACCGACTTTCTATAGGTACGGTGCTACCGACTTTCAACAGGGCATGATGCTGTCACCTTTCAACAAGTAAGGTGATACCGACTTACAACAGGGCAATGTGCTTTCACCTTTCAACAGGTTTCCAATTTGAAAGGTGCAGTCGTGTTTTCCTGTTGTCGGGTCTCGTAACGACCTTAACGAAGATAACTTAACTCTTTCAGCTCTGTAAGCAAAAAAGGTACTTTTTCGAGCAGTGTAGATCGAGATGAGACAGTTTGTAACAAACCGTCTCGTCAGAAGCTATACTGCTTGCCATTCTATTCTTAATTTATGGCAGATACTCCTACAATGTATTTGTAATAAAAGGTGTGTCATCACGAAAACATGCCTATATAATTTTGACCCCCTTAAACCCCACTTTTATATAGTAAAACTGGGGTTAACAGGGGTATGAATTATTTTTCTTATTTCTGACCAAAAGCATAGATTGTGGGTATTCGTTAGAACCGCCTCGCCGAGGCGGTTCTAACGAGTACCCACAATCTATGTTTTGAGCAGAAAAATGAAAAATATCAGAGTTTTTTTATCTGAAAATTTTCAGTATTTGGAGGTGAAATTTTCTATATATTTGAATAGGCATGTTTTCGTAATGTCAAAATCCAAGATGGAAGAGTCCTTTTCATAAACTTGAGGTTATAAGGTTTACATGCTTTGTAAACTTAGTTTCATAAAAACTAAATTTAGCGGTATCGTAAACATGCTTTTTATACCTAGTTTCATAAAAACTAACTTTGGCGGTATCGTTGCAAACGTTTGTTTTAATTAACGCTTAACCTCTTTGGGTGAAATTTTCAACAGACGACGTATTGAAATATTTTTTCTATTTTTTTTCCAAGAAAACAAATTTTGACATTTCATGCAAATTGTCTCCAATGGAGACAGTTTGCATGAAACGTCAAATCCTGTTTTGGGGCAAAATAAGAAACATATCATCAGTTTGTCGTCTGCTGAATTAGCCAGGAGAGTGGTAAAGGTTAAGAATGGATGAACTTCTTAAGTTTATTTTCAGTGTAGGTATTTTTATTTTTGGTCTTTCAACGCTGAATTTAGATAGTTGATTACAGGACCGTAGGAAAGGCCTATTCATAGCACAAGTGTACAAGAAAAGCCCAGATCAACTGCTCTGTCTGATCAGTGCCCGTGCTATTCATCGATATCTTCTGTAGTCGTTTTATGAGCAGACAGCTAAGTCATGAGAGGATTACGCACGCTTGTGTGTGCGCAGACGGTTTGCACTGGCTGATCTGGACCGTTGAAGTCAACATTACCAAAACACGCCTATTCAAATATATAGAAAATTTCACCTCCAAAACATGAAAATTTTCAGATAAAAAACTGATATTTTTTTTCATATTTCTGCTCAAAACATAGATTGTAGGTACTCGTTAGAACCGCCTTGGCGAGGCAGTTCTAACGAGTATCCACAATCTACGTTTTTGAACAAAAAATAATAAAAATAATGTATACCCCTGTAAACCCCAGTTTTACAATATGAAAGTGGGGTTTAAGGGGGTAAAAATTATATAGGCAGGTTTTCGTGATGATATGCCCCGAAAGAGCATTGTACTCACGACGAGAAACAACAGAGACGCAACGGGAGAAACCGTACCTTCCGACATTTGCGCACAATAAAGACTGATCAGACTGCGCATCCGCGCAGTCTGATCAGTCTTCATTGTCCGCATAAAGAAACTTTGCATCCTTGCCTATCCAAAATGTGCCCAGTGGAGATTCTGATCAGACGGTGCGAATGCGCTGGGTGCTCTGAATCTTCGCTGGGCGCACTTGTCCGAAGATGCCTTTTGTGACTGTGGCAAACTGACCTGTGATTATGTAATATTGGACATATACGCTCACGCGGCGAAGACAGCCTGCGAATCTGCGCAATGTTTCTTAGGTGGATAGGGAAGATTGATCAGATGAAATGGATGCAGCGACTGAACTGAATCCTCGCTGGACGCATACATAGTAAGGTATTTTTGTCTCAAATTGCGGCCGCATTATTCTCGGCTACTTCGCATGCAATTTAATTACTTGTTCTCAACCGTAGAGGCTATTTCTGTTAAGATTTTGTTACTTTAAAAGCATGCCCTTTGTTTGAATTTCCGTTCATTTATTTTAAAATGTTTCATGTATAAAGCAGTCACGGTCTCTTTTTAAACCATTTGAGCGCTAAAAACAAATACAACAGACGACATTTTGAAATATTATTTTTATTTCTCAGAGAAGATAATGCTTGATATTTCATGTGAATCGACGATTCACATGAAATTTCAAGCCTTATTTTCTCTGAAAAAAAAAAAAAAAATGAATCTAAGAATGCGTCTGCTATAAATTTTGCTGAGTGCTCCCTTGTCAAATGAGCCAAAGACGGGATGCTTTTTTTGTTTTTGAATGAACCTGTGAACATGTAAGACCCATAACAGTATGAGTTGCTGCGCCAGGCTGAGCGCACAGGCCACTAAGAGAGTTATTCAAGTCAAAACAGTGGACGCACGAAGAGGGAAGACTCTGGTTTCTCTACGTAGGCTTGTCTGGGCAGTCGCTTTTTTTTTTTTTTTTTTTTTTTTTTTTTTATCCTTGTCGTGTATTGATATAACGTAGCTATTCCTGTACCGAGTGCGGTTATTTCCGCTGTTTCCTTTCTGATTTTTTTAACAAAGCCTGTTAGATCAGCATCCTCACAAATAAAAATATCGAATTTGATGGACTGGTGTAAAACATTAGTTATAAAAGTATCTCTCAGTTGTTGGTTTCCTGAATTAGACATTAAAAGACCAGTGAGGGGGTGGATGAGACATTTCGTCCACTTGCGGTTCTTAATGATCCATTTCCGTGATATTGTGTGAGCTACGTCCCGTTCAATTATGGTGAATAGATCTAAAGTGCTATCGAATTTACCCTAATTATAAGGACACCATAACCCCTTACCACAGTTGTCCTAAAATTTAAAGGTCCATTTTACTACCTTTTGTGGCTAAAACTGCTGGACGTGAGACAAATGGTGTTTACACTGATCTGACGCTGCGTTTTGCGACGTCTGATTTGGGTCAACACTGTTTGCTCAAGTTTGTTCGTCCCAAAACTTGCGATAAATATGGTATACAAAGTCATGAACTTACATGTATCATACAACCAATATCAATGACGTAAACGGAATAAAATTATTTTTGCACGCTCTCAGGAAAAATCTTGAAACATTTTCACTCGCGTCGACTTCTCTTAAAGAAAAAAAAATCGCTCCTATTTTGGAAGCGATATAATCTTTCCTTTAAGAACAGCCCCTTATGGTAAAGAAGCAAAATATTTTATGGAAGTTATTGTTCCTTTATCCCAAAAAAATATTTACGTAAGTTCCGCGTGTTATGCGCATGCGTAATGAGCGTTACGCCTATGTCTATGGTTAAATGTGGCAGCAATATTATATTCGGAATTGGAGTCCAATTTCATTAACAAACCTAAAAAATTTATTCTTACTTAAAACGAAGTTTTTCAACAGCAATTGCAATAAAAAAAATAGCATTTAAGTAGAACAAAACAATATAGATAATATATAAACAAACAAAACATAACTCTGTCAAAATTGACGAAATCTGCCAATGAGCAATCCCAAACCAGATCTCCACAGCATCAATGCACATATCAAATTTTGTGAAAATCCATGAATTTACTAAAGCTATCGTCCGGAAATGAAAATACGGATGTTTCCGGGCAGAAAACTCTGTCAAAAAATGACGAAATATGCCCATCAGCAATCCTAAAACTGATCTCCACAATATCAATGCACATACCAGGTTTTGTGAAAATCCATTGATATTTACTCAAGTTATCATCCGGAAATGAATACACGGACATATCGCTGGCAGAAATAGACGAAATTTGCCCATTAGCAATTCCGAATCAGATCTCCACAATATCAATGCACACACCAAATTTGGGGAAAATCCTTTGATATTTACTCAAGTTATCGTCCGACAACGAAGATACGGACGGACCGACGTACGATAGGCGGACGGACGGGCAGGCACACACTGACAGCCAACGTGATACCTTAATACCCCGCCACTATCATGTGGCGTGTTATAAAAACAAAACAAAACAAGCCGTCAAACAGAAAAAAAAAGTTGACAGCACCTTGCCCTATGAATGTCGGCATCATCTTAACTGTCGAAAGCTGAAAATACAGTGACAACATCTCTAATCCTAGTCCTGCTGAACCCAGATATGTCCTGCCTGTGCAAACAGTGTAGAGCCAGATTACCAGCAAGTCAGCAGTGCATTCCCAGTTAGCATTCTACTTAAATCTATATCGGATCGTTATCAGTCGACAAGAATGCTGTCGTGCCGAAAACGATCCAATATAGATTTACATGGAAATAAAATATTAGCTGGAAAATGATATTCCACTGAACGCGGGACAATATTTACTAATATCACTGCGATAACGCTTTAATACTTTTAGACTTAATTCATTCAACCCGGCAGATCAAAAAAGAGATACCTGCGAAAACGGTGTAGATCCAGATGAGACGGCTCGCATTAGTGGACATATCCAAATTCAAGGATAGAAGAGTCCACTTCAGAAATTCAGAGATGAAAGGTTAAGCCATGAGGATCTCCCAGGGGTTTGGGGGAACAAGGGAACATACCAATCTATTTGTAGAGAACAATGGCAAATTATTATGTCTGCAATGCCAGTATCAACAGCTCATGAAATGGTATCTTCAATGCTACTGAAGTAGTTTCCATCGGAGTTTGGTGCCCGGTAGATAAAACCAAAAAGAACTTTTTCCTTATTATTTACTATTTCTAGCCGAATTCCTTCTTTAACATAAACAATGCCACCTCCATGTGCATCGCCAATACGGTCATTTCTTTCAGGAGAATTAAATGACAGGAGAAGCAAGACATCCGTGAGAATGTTTGGGCTTAGCCACGTTTCCATAAAGGCTAAACTGCCAAACTCATTACGAAAATACGCCCAATTCGAATAAATTTAAAATTTTACAACCAAAAACGGAAAATATGCAGATAAAAATGCTAATGTTTTTCATATTTCTGCTCAAAACATAGATTTGAGTACTCGTTAGAACCACCTCAACGAGGCGGTTCTAACCAATACCCCAATCTATGTTTTTTTTTTTTTTGCAAAATGAGAAAAATAATGTAAACCCCTGTAAACCCCAGTTTTACTATATAAAAGTGGGGTTTAAGGGGGTCAAAATTATACAGGCATGTTTTCGCAATGTCGAGGAGTTCCGCGTGTAAAATGTCTAGCTTATTTGAGATACTCTGAACCTTGTACTGAACGAAGGAAGGGTGATGTTAAGACTGAGAGTTGAATATATCGGTGGACATACTGGAGGAGCTGCATTGAGACATTTAATGTATACAAATGCAAATAATCCACAATTCTTTAAAATGAAATTCCTCTAACATCATAAATGATTGTAGGAAAAGCAAGAGGCCATGATGGCCCTGTAACGCTCACCTGAGTATCATAGCATTTATAGATTTTGTTTGTGTTGCGGTTTTACGGCCCAGTCAACCCAACAGTGTCATGTCGAGCGCGGTCAGTTTACCTAACCACACGTTTACTGGGCAGGCTTAGTCTTCTAAGCGGTTAACCAGTATTGTGTACATTCTTTCGCCAGAAACTGACAACTGCCCTTCTTGAATCAGCGGAAGGGAGAGAATGACCGTAGAAAATATTTCACGATCAATCTCCACAAAAGAATGTTGCCGACCTCGGTAGGGGTTGAATCCGCGACCTCCTGGTTTCCAGTCGGACAGCGCATCCAACTGAGCCACCGAGGCCGGTAGCATTTATAGAACCTGACCTAGAACTGATCAAGGCAAACATTCTGACCAAATTCCATAATGATCATATTAACAAGTAAGGCAATGTAGCATGTCTAATGGACTGTGAAATGGAGGTCAAGGGTAAATATGGGTGACTGCACTCCAGGCCATGCTAAGATGTATGCATGAGCTAAGTATCACTGGCTGTAGGAGCAATATTTACTGAGAAACTGACCTAAACTGAAAAGAAAAGTCACTGGACCGTGAAATGTACTTTATAAGTCCAAACTTCACCTAGAAATCATCAAGACAAACAGTTTGAGCAAGATTCATGATGACTGCTTCAAAAATGTGATGGCTACAGTGTTAACAAGGTTTTCCATTGATTTGGCCCGGGACCTAGTTTTTGACCCCAAGACCCAGTTTCGGACTTGACCTAGAAAATATCATGACAAACATTTTAAGCAAGATTCATGATGATCGATTAAAAAATGTGACTAGAATGTTAACAAGGTATTCCTTTGATTTGGCCTGGTGACCTTGTTTTTGACCCCAAGTGACCCAGTTTTTAACTTGACCTAGAACTCATCAAGACAAACATTTTGAGCAAGATTCATGATGACTGCTTCAAAAATGTGACTGCTAATGTTAAGATTTTCCTCTGATTTGGCCACGTGACCTAGTTTTTTACCCCAAGTGACCCAGTTTTGAACTTGACCTAGATTTCATAGGGGCAAACGTTCTGAGCAAGTTTCATCAAGATTGGGTAAAAACTGTGACCTCTAGAGTGTTAACAAACTAATTGCTGACGACAGACGATGTACGATGGACGACAATGGAAGAAGGACAGAGGGTGATCACAATAGCTCACTCTGAGCTTTTGTTTGTTTGTGTTGAGGTTTTACGACCCAGTCAACCCAATGGGGTCGTGTCGAGCGCGGTCAGTTTACCTAACCACACGTTTACTGGGCAGGCTTAGTCCTCTAAGCGGTTAACCAGTATTGTGCACATTCCTTCGCCAGAAACTGACAACTGCCCTTCTTGAATCAGCGGAAGGGAGAGATTGACCGTAGAAAATATTTCATGATCAATCTCCACGAAAGAATGTTGCCGACCTCGGTGGGGGTTGAATCCGCGACCTCCTGGTCTCCAGTCAGACGGCGCATCCAACTGAGCTACCGAGGCCGGCCACTCTAAGCTTTGCTCAGGTGAGCGAAAAAAAAATAAAAAAACATTGTTCAAATTTCTATCGAGACCTACAGTCTATAAATAGGAGTCAATTCTTTTCTTATAGAGTAGACTCCTTTTCAGAAGGGAGGCTAAACCATCTGGGCAGAGTTGCCTCTCCTGAAAGAGTATCCATTCGCCTTAAGTAAAATGGTAAGGAATGAAAGAAAAATAAACCTGATTTTTTTACCAGTTTTATTGGTATTTCTTAAATCTCAATAATAGCAGCCATTATATATCGGGACTTTTCTGATTAAATTCTTAATTGGGTCAAATAAAAAAAGATTGTATAAAATGCTAGAAAAAAGGTACATAGGGCAAGTAAGTATTTTTGTTTTTTTAAACATTTTTATATAAAACTGTACCAAGATCATCAAATAGCTTTGAACTCCTTAGTACAATTCACACAAAATTTTACCAACTCTGTTTAACAAGACTTTAGTGTGTCCTAAAAGTACCAATAGACTAGGCAAATAGTGTAGACCCTGATCAAACTCCCAGTCAGCATTCTACGTAAATCTATATCGGGCCATCATCGGCCCGTCAGGGTAGCTGACGGGCCGATGACGGCCCCATGTAGATTTACGAAGAATGCTAGCTGTGCTGCTCCTGTATGAGCCATTTGATCTGGGTCTACACTGTTTGCTCAGATCCTATTTGTCTGAATACTCAGCATAAATATGATAGCAAAAATATTTTATCCCAGTAACATTTTTGTTTTTGGAGACATGAAAACAAAATGCTAGGTTTCACCAGGAAAATTAGGCAGGGCTCTCCCTGGTCTTACAACATGAACGTCTGGGAAGGAATATTCTAGAATTCTACCAAAGTTCAAAAATCTGCTCTATTAAGTTTCAATGTGACATGTTAGAAATTTTAGCCATTTAGATCTATTTCCGCTTTAAACATTGTCGTGGTTTGAATCAAACCTGTATGGTAAATGTCCTAAAATTTTGTACACCAAAGTGTCTGACAAAATTGCATATGCAAACAATGTAGACGCAGATCAGACTGCTCCTGAAGGAGCAGTCTGATCAGGGTCTACAATGTTTGCCAGTCCACTAAGTATTTTAAGAAACAATTGCACAAAAAGCAAAAATTAGGCCAAAAAAGGATGTAATAAAGTGCTTGAAATTTTTGGACATTTACCGATACTATGTAAAATTTGAGACATTTGAATCCAGATATTTCAACATTATTTTAGATAATTAAATATCTTATTTTGTATTATTTCAGAAGCAGTTCATCTTGTTATAAATACTTGGTCATAAAAGGACATCAGCTGAACCATAGGTATAGCGCTCATTACACATGTGCGTAACATATGTATGAAAAATATTCACAATAAAATGACATTAACATAAAATATTCTGCTTCTTTACCATTGGGGCTGCTTTTAAAGGAATGAATTTGCTCCCTCCTTTAAGAGTAGCCCCTTATTTTGGAAGCAATTCTAGTCATATTTTTTAAAAGATTTTTCAGGTGTGTGAGTAAAAATAATTCTTTTCTGGCTATGCCACTGACCTACAGAAAAGCTTGTAAATGTGAAAATCTTTTAACCCTTCTCTTGCTGACCACGACATGCCCTGTCTTAACAAACAGTGTAGATCCAGATCAGTTGGCTTCTGAAGAAGCCAACTGATCTGGATCTGCACTGTTTGTCACTAAATATGTGAACTAATATAAAAAAAAAAACCCGGATCAAGTAATCTGATTGGCTGGAAATTAGAAGTGGGTGTGGCATCTTAATTATTCAGCATGACATGGGTTAAGGGGAAATGATACACTTGAATGGGAGGTAACTATGTCAAAATCATTTTGCCTCCCTTCTGAAAAGGGGTCGTATCTACAAGGAGAGCAAATTCTGTCTTTGTAGAGTAAACCCTAATCCGAGCCTTCTCTGATGTTGAAAAAGCCTTTTTATTTTCTGATTTGGCAACTTTAATGTCTGTAGAAAAGTAATAATTTTCACAGCCAGAGAATCTCAGGTTAAGTAGACCCCTGTTCAGAAGGGGAGACCTCTGTTCAGAAGGGGTCTGGTGATGTGTAGGAAAGCAGACAAAAGTCACAAATAGTTATCTCCCTTGCAGAAACTGAACAGTGTATCCAGTCCCTTAATTCTTGATTTTAGTTTTGCACTAAATGTAATCTCCAATTGAAGAGCTCTGTGAAATTACTTGGAGAAAACATAGGTAATTTTCTATATAATCTTTGTATTTTTAAATTGTAATATCTTGAAAAACTAGTGTGCATTTTGCAGATACAATTTCAGGATTGGTTTTAAATATAATTTCCTTTTGACAAATGAAGTTTGTACAAAAATTTGTAAATCTGACAAAGTTATTACAGATTCAAATATGGTGACTTTATGATAAGCATCTGACATTGTTTTCTCCTAGTTCATAAAGCCTGCCCTTGACCCAGAAGTGGCTGTGACTTAGAATGAAAGTCAAGATTATGCTAAAAATTAGACAACAATTTTAAATGTCAGCTGCAAAGACCATCTCATTAAAGACTGTCTCACTAAAGACTTCTAACTTTTGGCCAATCTGAAAAGTCATTATGAAAACACGCCCATTTAAATATATTGAAAATTTCACAACCAAAGAGGGAAAATTCTCTGATAAAAAATTCTGATATTTTTCATATTTCTGCTCAAAACATAGATTGTGGGTACTCATTAGAACTGCCTCAGTGAGGCAGTTCTAACGAGTACCCACAATCTATGTTTTTTAGCAAAAATAAGCAAAATAATGTTTACCCCTGTAAACCTCAGTTTTACTATATAAAAGTGGGGTTTAAGGGGGTCAAAATCATATAGACATGTTTTTGTGATAGCTGGATAAAAGGCAAAAAAAGGAAGATTCTGATCATATTACTGTGTCTATGATTTTTGCTTGAGCATGTCTATGAATGTTTAAATTCAACATAGTTATGCTTTTATTTTTTCATAAAAACATGTTCTATTAGAGGTCTCACTTGCTTTTTTTCATGTTTTTGTTATTTCCTTTTACATTGATATTATAGCACAATATGTAATTAAATTCTTCTATGGCAAAACAAGAAAAGCCTAATTGGATTGAAACACACCACAATTATTATTAAAACGCATTCCAATTAGTATAGCACATCAATAATTTAATATCTTCATCTGTTTGTGTTTAACACTTAGCATGCTGGGTAAATTTTCAGCAGATAACATTTTGAAATATTTTTCTTATTTTTACCAGAAAATAGACTTTGAGATTTCATGCAAATTGGCTCCTCTAAGATTTCATGCAAAATGGCAATTTGCATGAAATCAGACGGCCTATTTACTGAGAAAAATAAGAAAAATATCATTACTTTGTCATCTGCTGAATTTACTCGTAGCATGCCTAGTGTTAAGTATAGTGTAAACAAGAGGTCCATGGGCCATGATTCGCTCACCGGATAAAATCAGCTAATGCATATCTGCAAATGCCATGTAACATACTTCCAGTATTGCCATCATAACTAGGACATTGTAAAAAGGTCAAAGGTCATCCTAGTCTCATCATTTGAACTATCTTGGTAGATCTCAAGTCCTGATGCTATATACCAAGATTCAGCCCCAAAGCTTTCTTGGTTCTGGAGAAGAAGATTGAGGTGGCCAACTTAATAAATGGATCATGACCATTTGTACAAATTTTCAATCCCCCTTTAACAGAAGGCTCCACATAAAGTTTGAATGTAGAAAGTGTTAAGCAGTATTTGTCCTTAAATACTAAAGCCTGTTTTCTGGGCTAAATGAGCAAAATATAATGGAATTGTCATCTGTTTAATTTGCCTAGGGAGTGACAACTTATGTCACATGAACTCCACACCTTGATGACATAGACAGACATCAAACTCCTATCAGATAAGAGTTTAAGGCACAGGATTTAATTTTCTAGCTAAAATAAAAAAAAAAAAAAATAGAATTCAACCTTAAACCCAAAAGCGCTATTTAAGCAGATTTGTAGCAGACAACATACTATTTTTTTTTATTATTTTTCAGTGAAAATAAGACTTGACATTTCAAGTGAATCGTCTGCTAGGCAGATGATTCACATGAAACCAAGCTTATTTTCTCTAAAAAAAAAAAAAAGTGAAAACAGACATTTCAACATGTTGTCTTGGCACTTTAAGGGTTAGTATAAGACTGGTGAGGAGCAAAGACTTCTGAATATTTAACCCTGGTCCTACTGATCCCAGATACACCCTGCCTTTGCAAACAGTGTAGCACCTGATCATATATGGATCTACACTGTTTGTCATTAAGTAAGTGAATTTGTACCAACAACCTGTATCAAGTAATTTTGATTGGCTGAAAATTAGAAGTGGGCGTGGCATCTAGATTCATTTAGCATGGCAAGGGTAAAGGTAAATAAGGTGTTCTGAGTAACACAGAAGTTTTATATTTGACTGCAAGGATGTGTTGGCTGACCTGTATCTTTATTTTTCTCACAAGACATATGGGACCTTTTCTTGCATTGTGCATCATATATGGGCCGCCAGCTGACAAAAAGGCCCTTAGGGCAAATACAAATGGCCAAGACCCTGACAAGTTTGTACAGCCATGCGTTAGGTCAAGATCTTTGCTATTTGTCCTTTATCATCCATAAGGTTCCTCTATTGTGTAGGCAAACAGCGAAATTCCTGACCAATGCAGTCTGGTCAGGATCTGTGCTGTTTGCATATGTTCAAAGGTCCCCTTTCTCAATCGCCATTCATAATTATGATAAGATCAATTTCTATTCGGATGACCTGATCTTGAGAAAATGTCCCTGTCAACACCAACTATGAGCAGACTACCATTCTTGATATGGTATTTCATTCTCCCAGAGTTTGAGCAGAATGTTTTCAACATCTGAGGACTTGAACCTGTCAATATTAGACTCAATAAGACCAGCTGCTGTCGCTTCATAATTCTTCAGAGTCACACTCCCATCTGAAAAAAAAAACAATGATGTGAACATGAGTGAACAATCAATCTTACAGGGAAAAATACAGACCATGTTCAGGAAGATCTCTGCTTGCATGAAAAAATATGGTTACATATATAATATAACATTTGTCCTGCTTATTCCATGATACCGCTAAGAGTACATTTTTTAAGCTTTGGTATTTTATGCAAACTGGTACATTTTACAAATAGTATCTAAAGGGACTTTACTTTTTTGCTCCTTTTTTCATAATTTTAAGCGGGACCTAAACAATAATAGTAATAAAAAAAGCACACATAGAGTAAAAAGGAAAAAGGAAAAAGAAAACAAAAATGTGGATAATATAAGAGAGTGGAAAGAGTGGAACTCCTGACCTTGATAACTTCTCAACTGTTTTTTTTTTCATAACTACCTGCTTTTCCCTGACCCTGAGTCAGTCCAATAATAAAAGTACATTGCCATGACAGTAAACAGTCACTGATCTATACCTCTTGATTTATCTTAACTACTGCTGTATGTATGGCAAACAGTGTAGACACTGATCAGATGCCGCATAGTTAAAAATAAAAGATTTTGATGTCATTGTGACCAGAAAAAATCCAGCATACAATCAATATTATATTGCCCCATTTACCCTAAGTACTGGACCACCTTATCTACTTACCATATTTGTCCTAAAATTTGAAATAGTCTTTCTACTACCAGTTGATATGACTAAACTAAAATATTGCTGTATGTATGACAAACAGAGTAAACCCTGATCAGACACTGCATTCTGCACTGTCTGATCAAGGTCTACACTGTTTGCAAAGGCCAATCTGTCCCAATACTTAGGGTTATTATGGTATTATTATGATAGTTATTATTACTAATACATGTACTTTTTCAGTAATTTCATGGAATGATTCAAATCAGACAAAAAC
Source organism: Anodontia alba (assembly GCA_964016985.1). Classification (NCBI taxonomy): domain Eukaryota; kingdom Metazoa; phylum Mollusca; class Bivalvia; order Lucinida; family Lucinidae; genus Anodontia; species Anodontia alba. The sequence continues at coordinate 120,477,318 of OZ024823.1, forward strand.
AAATCCAAATCAGACAAAAAACAAATCCAAATCAGACAAAAAACAAATCCAAATAACAACACAAGAACGAGTCATTTTCTGAGTTAACCCTTAAAGTGCCAATCACAACTGCAGCAGACGTCATTTTGAAATATTTTTTTTTTTAATTTTTCAAAGAAAACAAGTCTTGATATTTCAAGTGAATCATCTGCTTGGCAGATGATTCACATGAAATATCAAGACTTGTTTTCTTTGAAAAATTAAAAATATAAAAATAAATGTTGTCTGCTACAAATTTTGCTTGGCGCTTTAAGGGTTAAATTATAGCTTCTGTTTTATATGGCAACATGAAAGGTGAATGCATTTTCTTGAAAAGTACTTAAGTCAAAACAAAGTCACGCAGAAAGGATTTCAAATGAGATTTGAAAAGGAAGCTGTTTATGGAAATGTCCTAAATTTCATACACCAACATTTCTGACAAAACTGCATATGCAAACAGTGCAGACCCAGATCAGACTGCTCCTGAACAAGCTCTAAAAGGGAGCTGTTTATGGTAAATGTTCTAAAATTTTTACACCAAAACTTCTGACAAAATGGCATATGCAAACAGTGCAGACCCAGATCAGACTGCTCCTGAAGGAGCAGTCTGATCAGGGTCTGCATTGTTTGTCATTCCACTAAATCTGTTAAGAAACAATTACATAAAAAGCAAAATTGATGCCATAAAGTATGGAATAAGGTGTAAGAAAATGTGACTAGCCTTTACCGTGTTGTAGATAACAATTAACAGAAAATGCATTGGAGCAGTAACAACAGAACAAGAGGCCCATGGGCAATGATTTGCTCACCTGAGTAAATCAGCAATTGCATATCTTCAGATCCATGCAACATGGGGCGCAGGGGGGAAGCAAATTTGATTGCAATTAAAAGGGTTTGCTACTTTGATCATGACTATTGTTAGTTTCAGCCACTAGTAATGCATAGGGATGCAAATTTGACCTTGCCGTAAAAAGGTCAAGGGTCAACCAAGAGTCATCATTTGAACAAACTTGTAAGACCTTGAGTCCTCAATGCATTATTATCATATACAAAGAGTCAGCCTAAAAGCTTTCTTGGTTTTGGAGAAGATTTTTAATTGTTTTACCATATATGGGAATGGCTGCTACCTTAGTGATCATACCCTGACCATTTGTATAAATTTTCAATCCCCCTTTAACAGAAGGCTCCACATGAAGTTTGAAGAAAATTGGCCCAGGGACTTCAGAAGAGAAGTCGTTCAAAGGTGCTGATAGACTACAAACCAATGACGGACAACGGTGCGGAGAGACAACGGACAAGGAGTGATCACAACAGCTCATCCGGAGCTTTCGGCTCGGGTGAGCTAAAAAGGCAATACTAGTAAACACCATATAAACTTACTGGAGATAGATGTCAGATTAAGCAATTCTACTTCCAAAGACTCCCACTGTCTAGTGGTGGGAGAAAGACAGGGCAGTTCTCAGTAGAAAGGCCCGGAAATACTCTGTGAAACCACTGTGACCCAGAAGGTGACAGTTAAACTATTGATACATACCGGCAGATTATTTATTGATATTTTTTTTCACCACTCAATATTTTTGCTGTACTGCCAGCATGATTTGAACCTGCATGGTACAGGTACATGTATGTAGCTAGTCACAAGATAAATACTCCCAAATGAGCTATTCGGATGCCCCTAATATTTTTGATACTAAAATGGACCAGAGCTACAGACAACAAAAGGGCCAAGATGGCTCCAAATATTTTTGGTAATAGAACTGACCAGAACTACAGACAACGAAATGGGCCAAGATGGCCCTGTATCACTCACCTGTTTTTTTATTTATGTCACCGAAATACTTCCTACTACTAAGTTTCCACTCAACTAGCCTTTTGGTTCAGGATAGGAAGTTCAAAATAGATTTGCAAGATGGCAGCCATCTTGGATTTCTAATTGGAACAATTTTAGATATTTCTGAATTACAAGTCAATCTGATACTTCCTACCAAGTTTCGAGTCAACTTGCCTTTTCGTCCTAGGGAAGTAGTTCAAAATACATTTTCAAGATGGCTGCCATAGCGAGCATCTTGGATTTCAGATTGGAAAGATTTTAGCTAGTTTTGATCTACAAGTCGTCCCAATACTTCCTACCAATTTTTGAATCAATTGGCCATAAGTTTTTGGTTCAGGAGAAGAAGCTCAATAAAGATTTTCAAGATGGTGGCCATGGGGACTTGTTTGTGTTGAGGTTTTACGGCCCAGTCAACCCAATGGGGTCATGTCGAGCGCGGTCAGTTTACCTAACCACACGTTACTGGGCAGGCTTAGTCCTCTAAGCGGTTAACCAGTATTGTGCACATTCTTTCGCCAGAAACTGACAACTGCCCTTCTTGAATCAGCGGAAGTGAGAGAATGACCGTAGAAAATATTTCATGATCAATCTCCACGAAAGAATGTTGCCGACCTCGGCGGGGGTTGAACCCGCGACCTCCTGGTCTCCAGTCGGATGGCGCATCCAAATGAGCCACCAAGGCCGGCGACCATGGGGACTAGCTTGGATTACTGTTCAAAATGATTTTAGCTATTTTTGACCTACAAGTTGCCCTGAAACTTCCTACCAAGTTTGAGTCAATTTGCCTTTCTGTTCAGGAAAAGAAATTCAAAATAGATTTTCAAGATGGCAGCTGTGGAAGCCATCTTCGAATTCCAATCAGAATGATTTTGGCTTTTTTTTTTTTATTTACAAGTGGCTCTGATACTTTCTACCAAGTTTTGAGTCAACTGACCGTTCTGTTCAGGCGCAGAAGTTCAAAATTGACTTTCAAGATGGGGGCAGTGGTGGCCAGCTTGGACTTCTGATCAGAACAATTTTAGCTATTTTTGATCTACTAGTTATCCCGATACTTCCTACCAAGTTTTGAGTCAATTGGCCCAAGGGTGTAGGAGGAGTAGGCATTTAAAGTAAATTGTTGACCAGGCACTCTGCATGATGGACATTGACCGATCACAATAGCGCACCTCAAACACTTCGTGATCAGGCGAGCTGAAAGCTAGACCTGTGTCCAAAGTACACATATGCCCCCACCTTTTGGTCTTTGCCCATATGGCAACAACATCTGAATGCATAAATTTCAACAGCTATTTTTCAAATGTTTAATCTGATCTGTTTTACACTGGAAACCCTAGCCACACCCAAGGGCATGACCCAGGGGCAACTCTAGAACAGAACTAAAAATTTAGATCAGGGTAAGTAGCATACCAAATTTGAACTTCCCAGCATAAAAGATACACAAGTTATGACCTCCAAGAGAAACGCAGATGTAACTGTCAATATAAATTTGAATGTAAACTTAAACATTTGTTTGACTCTGGTTACGAATGTGACATAAGCAAGAACAGACATAACATCAAGGCCAAACATTATATGCCCTACTCCTGCTTTCCACCGGTGGGGGTACTAAAGAATTGGTCATTATCATGTAAAACAAAAGAAAGGAATAGCTCCAGTAAGAGAGGTATGCTTGATAATGGTTTGTTGTTTTACATCCCTTTCTACATAATTTAAGTCATATTGAGATGATAGAAGGGTAATAATAAAAGACTCTGAGCAACGAAGCATCATAAGATCATGAGCTGAATTCATTCTCCAGCGGGATTCCAACCTGGACCTCAAGATCTGAAATGAGGATCACCAACCACTCCGCTACCTGGATGCTTAGCATGTGTGACATCTGAGCAAAATCGAGATGAAACACAATGTGAGAAAACATACCATATAAAACAAAAGAAACGCATATATTCAGGTAAGAGTAGTTATAAGAAAATATCAACACGTTTTGGCTGAAAAAAAAAAAAAAAAAAGCATCTCAACTGGCGCTATTGAAAATAAAATATTCTTACCTTTAAGGCTGGCACAATTAATCGGATGATTGATTAATTGATTGATAAATTCCACAAAAATGATTATTGTTACCGATAGGCTAATAATCGATCATTTGATTTCTGTGTCTATTACTTCATCGTATTCAGACACCTTACCATACTTTAAGTACAATTTACTACTTTACTATTTGTGTCTAAATAGCTGGATGAGTGGCAAACAGTGTAGACCCTGATGAGATGCCGCATTTTGAGGCATCTCATCTGGTCTACAATGTTTGCTCAGGCCTTTCTGACCAAGTACATACAGTAAAGTATAACATATGGTAAGAGTCATGCTCAGACAGACAGGTAAATTATGACCAAATCTTCAGTGATTACTAATAGATTATCAATCACAATGGCAGGACTGATAATCGATTATCTTTTCAGCTCTAATTAGCCAGCTTTACTTACCTTCCTGTACCTCTGTATTATGCTGGACAAACATCTTCCGGGGTTGTTTTCTTGCCAATACAATCTCTCTGAGGGAGATGAAGTGAGGTTCTTCACAGTCATGAACATCAGAGTAATAATCATACATTTTCTTTCCTGTTTCCACATCTCCTATTGACTTGTATGTCTGAAACACAAACATGTAAACTACAACATGCTAAATGGAAAAAAAAAAAATGTATTTTTTTTTTTAAGGTATGAAACCCTGTCATTAGAAAATGAGCCAGCACACGACAAAACCTACATGTACAAAAGATTTGTGCAACCAGTGACGACTCCGATCAGCTTGCGCATCCGCACAGTCTGATCAGTCTTTGCTGATTGCATATGCCGTCTACTGTCTCCGGGCTATCCAAAGAGTAATAAATGAGAACCCTTGCCATGCTGGGTAGATGTGCAGGCTGATCTGAGTCTTTGCCGGTCACACAAGTCTTATTTTAGGTTTTGTTGTGTGCTGGCTAAAATACACTACAACCTCTTTATAACATGGTTTGTTATATCACAGTTTTGGATATAACAAAGTTCAAAGATGGATCCCAAAAATGTACAGATTATACTGAGAAATGACCATTTATACTGAATAATGACCATAAATGGTCATTTTTCAATATAATCTATACATTTTTGTGTGGATATAACACGATTGTTTAACTAACACGGTTAATGCTATGGTAGTGTAATAAAGAGGTTGTGGTGTAGAAGTTCAGGACGAGCCACAATAGACCAGAGCCTACCAATGACATCAAGGGGAAGGGCAAACAAACCGTGACAGACAATACACATGCCATAATCCAAGGATAAACAACAAAGTGATCACAGTGCTAAACAAGATCCATTAAATTAAACAATTCAACAAACTGGGCCCAGTTGTTCAAAGCGTCATTAGCTTAACGAGCTTGTTAAGGGTCATTTCGTTAACCGTTCTAGCGGATTCAATATACAATATTCTGATATTTTTTGCTGAAAAAATGTGAGTAGCTTTTGCAATGCAAAAGCTACTCACATTTTTTCAGCAAAAAATTTCAGCATATTTGCGTATCACTTATTGTAAATTTTAACGAATCGTTAACTAACGACGTCGTTAGTTTTGAACAACTGGGCCCAGGATAAAACCTGAAAAAAAAAAAAAAAAAAAAATACAGCGTGCAGCCACAAGGCCACACAAAGAATAATCAACACCAGAAACACTGCCTTAGAACGGTCAGTGGTAAAAACTACAGTGGGGCAGGGGGGTGGTGGTGGGGGGGGGGGGGGGGGGTAGTGATTTACTTACTTTTCTCAGTAATTTGGTCTGTCTGTCTCCAACAGAAGAAGACAATCTGCATGAAACAGCAAACCAAACTTTCTTGGAAAACAGGAAAACTATCATGATTTGTTGTCTCATGATTTTGCACAGAGAGTGTGTTTAAAGATTACACCAAAACTTGTTACATAATTACCCATTCTCATCTCAGAATTAAACCTTGTCCATTTGATCAATGGGTGCTGTATCTAAAAAGTGCTGGCAGACTGGCAAACAACAATGTCCCTGTTTTAGAAGCAGTTTAAAATGTATTTACACATAGCTTCAGACAAGGCACTTTTTTTCATTGGAAAAGTTCTGAATTTTTCTTATTTCACCACAAAATGACATGTTGTGGGTACTCATTAGAAGCTGAGGTGCTTCTAATGAGTACACACAACATACATTTTTTTAACATATGTTGTGGTACTCATTAGAAGTGCCTCACTGAGGCACTTCTAATGAGTACCCACTACATGCATTTTCATGGAGAAATAAGAAAAATATTTAGATGGTACCCTACCTATCAGGAGCTTGGTAAGCACTTAACCCATTATAGACTGAATAGACTTTCCACACTATATATTGGAAGAGTCCAATTTTAATTTTCGGTACAGCTGGCTATGAAATTTACATATTAAGAAAAATGGCTAAACTATTTGCAAACAGTGGAGACCCTGATCAGATGCCGTGTTCTGCGGCGTCTGATCTGGGTCTGCGCTGTTTGCCATTTACCATTTTACAGGTCTCCCAACTACAATGGGTTAAGGAATAATCTGAGTTGGATCTACATTTGTTCAAGCATATTTGTCAGAATTCATTGAACTGAATCATCAGGACAGAATATCACATTAATCCAAAGAATTCTTTTGAAACTAGCACAGTATGTGAAAATTCTTCTTTGGATATGTTCAGAAGAATTCTTTGGATTAATATTTGTCAGAATATTTATGGAAAATAGAGCATTACTGTTCACCTGTAATTTCTTTAGGAAGTTTCCAATGGCTGGTTTTCCAACAGAAATAATCCTACTTCTATCCATGGACAACAATATATCTGGTTTACCATCTTCCCCGGTGATCTTCTCTATCTTCACCAGTTCCTCACCAGGTTTTCCTGCCTCCAGCAGAACTCTCAGGATGACAAACCTTGCATTCATATGGGCCTGCCTCCAGGCTCGGGTCTCTGGAGAGAAGAATTCTAGAGCCAGAAGACCTGCACGGACCATATTCAACCAGTTTATATAGATGATGTCATCTGCATCATTATCTTCATGACCAAATATACTGCAATAGATACCATAAATGCTTCCATGATTTTTTACATTTTTTTTATCTAGATTTTAACCCTTGTCATGCTGAATAAGTTAAGATACCACGCCCATTTCCAATTTTCAGCCAATCAGATTCCTTGATCCAGGTTGTTGATACAAATTCACAGACTTAATGGCAGTGCAGATCCAGACCAGTTGGTTTCTTCAGAAGCCAACTGATCTGGATCTACACTGTTTGCAAAGGCAGGACAAATCCCGGTTCAGCAGGACAAGGGTTAAATATACATATCATTTATCAGACTACTGCAATTCTTTGTGAGACAGGATATCTGGAGCATCCATTTTTTTTCTTTTGTTTATTATTTTTTCTTCCTATTTGTTCAGTTATCTGATAGTTAGACATTCAGTCTCCCATACTTTGAGTAAAATAGTATGAAAATAAGTGAGATAAAGCAAGTGTAATTGAGTCATACTGACTTTGCTTTAGGTACTGGGACACACTCATCTGTTACCATGTTTGCCTTGGAATAACAAGAGGTCCAGTTTACTACAAGGTAATGTGAGTTGGAATTTACTAAAATGGAGTGGACTCTGATCAGATGCTTTATTGTGTGATATCTAATCTGGATCTGCACTGCTTGTTCAGGGCTCTATGTCCCCTTGGGATAAATAAGGTAACTAATAAGCCACAACACAATATTTAATATCTCTTGTTTATGATAATGTATTCTACATGTTTTGTAAGCTATTTAGGGAGACCGTCCTCCCTAAACCGCTATTTACCATTGGACAGGGAAAATAAACTTAACCCTTGTCATACTGAATAAATTCAGATGCCACACCCTCTTTTTATTTTCAGCCAATCAGATACCTTGATCCTGGTTTTTTATACAAATTCACATATTTGATGATAAACAGTGCAGGTCCAGATCAGTTGGCTTCTTCAGAAGCCAACTGTTCTGGATCTACACTGTTTGCAAAGACAGGGCATATCTGGGTTCAGCATGACAAGGGTTAAAAAAAAATAAATAAAATTCCATTGAAAAAACAACAACAAAATAAACCTTTTTTGAAAAAGAAAAATAAGGATCATGTGATACCTCTACTTTTTTTTTATATTCATAATGCCATATTCTTTTTTTTGGCAAACTTTTCTTTGTTTTGTATTTGTTTCATGAAATACTGCTACTTCAAAGAATTTCAAACAGTGCAGACCCAGCTCAGACTGCTCCTAGAGCAGTCTGATTTGGGTCTGCACTGTCTGAATATGCTGTTTTGTAGGAAAAGCTATCGTACAAAATGTTAGGACGATTAGTAAAGAGAAGTAGAGGCCCAAGTGGGCTAGAAATTGCTCACCTGGATTACACTGATCATGATATGTTAGATTGTGCCATGGTGGCCATCTTGGCTATCAGATCAGACTGCCTTTAGCAATCCTGAATCTGATGTTGTTTGAAGAGTTTCAAGATTGCCACATAGGCAAACATAACAATTTTAGCAATTCTAAATCTCTATGTCACTCCGATGCTTCCCATTAAGTTTTGACTCAATCCGACTTAATGTTTGGGAGGAGATGCCGTTTGAAGAACTGCCACCACTTGGATATTGGAAACGGAATGATTTTAGCAATTCTGAATCTCTATGTCACTCCAATGCCTCCCATCAACTTTCAGCTCAATCTGACTTAAGGTTTGGGAGGAAATGTCGTTTGAAAAATTTTGAGATGGCCACCATAGTGGCCATCTTGGATATCAGAATGGAACTATTTTAGCAATTCTGAATCTCTATGTCGCTTTCATGCCTCCCATCAAGTGTCAGCTCAATCTGACTTACAGTTTGGGAGGAGTCGTTGGAAGAATTTCAAGATGGCCGCAATGGAACTAGAAAATGTGAGTGTACAAAAACTATGCCCCCAATTATATACTTTCCTTTAAGCAGGCACAGACAGTAATACTTAAACACCAAAAAAGGCTAAGTTCAAAAGCTGAAAACGTGAAAATAACTCAGTTAATATTTTAAGGAATTCATCAAAAAGTTAATCAGGTCATTTATATATTGATCTTAAACCGAGTAAAAAATATCAGAATCCTAGCAATGAGGTTTTCTAGATATCGTGTTGACAACGTTTTCCCCATTGTAATACAGGCGAAGTGGAAAGGGACATAACTCTGCCAATTTTTTTTACGAATTTCACTTGAAAGTTAATCAGCTCATCTAAACATTGATCCTAAACAGTATGCCAAATATCAGGATCCTAACTCCAGCTGTTCTGTAGATATGGTGTTGATGAGGTTGTCCTATTGCTGTAATAGCAAAGTCTGAAATAGGGCATAATTCTGTCAATATTTTACAGAATTCGCTTAAAAGTTAATCAGGTCCTGAACTGATCTAAACTGTACGCCAACTATAAGATCCTAGCTCAAGCGGTTATTTAGATATCGTGTTGACAAGTTTTTCTATTGCTATAATGGCAGATTCGAAAAAGGGGCATAATTCTGCCATACTAAGTCTGATGAAAAAAAAAAAAATAAAAAAAATACAGGTTTGCTTATTTTCTGTGCTCATGCCATACATAAAATTTCAAGTTCCTAGCACAAGCCATTCTCTAGTTTCACAAGCACCTAAAACGGGACAGAGGGGAAGGCCAAACCAATATGCTCCCTCAACTTTTTCGAAATGTGGGGCATAAAAATATTTTATCCGGATACTCCTCTTATCTGGAACTGTATAGATGCTGAATCAGTGATTTTGTTTTGTTTGTGTTGAGGTTTTACGGCCATGTCAACCCAATGGGGTCATGTCAAGCGCGGTCAGTTTACCTAGCCACACGTTTACTGGGCAGGCTTAGTCCTCTAAGCAGTTAACCAGTATTGTGCACATTCTTTTGCCAGAAACTGACAACTGCCCTTCTTGAATCAGCGGAAGGGAGAGAATGACCGTAGAAAATATTTCATGATCAATCTCCTGAATCAGTGATAATGGACATTTCTCTTATTCTTCTAATCTGGAGCTATATAGCAGCCCCTGTGTCAGGATAACTGATTAAAGCTTGCAAACCTGAGAGCATCTGTTGACAGACAGAGGTACAGTCCAACACATTCAGCTCGACACTCCTCATATGTTGAAGCAACTGATGTAAACTTGCTGTCCCATGTCTCACCAGGCTTGTACCAAGAGGTAATCTAATACACAAAAGTAAAACAGAGTAAGTAACAGCAATGCACCACTTACCCTGTTCTATCTAATAACTGCATATACTCCTATAAGGGCCCATTCAGACAACACTTAATCTTCAGGGCCCAGTTGTTCAAAACTAACGATGTCGTTAGTTAATGTATCGTTAAAACTTTGATCATTAAATATGGCACACATGCTAATATTTTTGCTGAAAAAATGTGAGTAGCTTTTGCAAATGCAAAAACTACTCACATTTTTTCAGCAAAAATACCCGTGAATTAGATATTGTACTTACTAGAACAGTGAACATTTTGACCACTAACAAGCTCGTTAAGCTAACGATACTTTGAACAACTGGGCCCAGACTATCTACTGCCCCTGTAATTTTAAACAGTTCTCCATGAAAACATATACAAATGTATTGTGGGTACTCCTCAAAGTGATGACAAAGATGATGATGATTTGGTATTTTACATGTACACCCCTTTCAACATTATTAAAATCATATCAAGATGACAATGGGCTGATAATAGGCTCTGTGCAATGAAGTGTCATACAGTCATGAACTGAATTCTGTCTCTAGCAAGATTTTAACCTCATGAGCAAAAGTCAGCTGTGCTAACTGCTCCAACAAGCAGGCACTTCTCATCAACGGGATTCTAATGTGTATCCACAACATGTTTTTTATTCATAAATCGGATAAAAATATATAAGTATTATTAAAATGCCTCTGCTAATCCTTCTTTTAAATGTACCCTTATTTGTAGGACATTTTTCAGTAACTTTCTCCACTAATTGGAAAAAACTTTTACATAGTGCAGTGTAGGCCTCCAGAAACTGAAAATTGCTAATCGATCCAGTCATTTTCGGCCACATTTACGGAGTTTGCAGTCATTTTCGGCTGCATTTACAGCATTTGCCGAGTGGAGACTATTGTTAAAGAATTTCGATATTGCAATTTCCAAACATAGATGCTAGTTTATTATTAACATAACGAATGATATACCAACACTGGTTATACTTGCTGAAATTACATGCGCATAAGTATCCTGATTATAAACAGCAATATAGCACAATATTATGAGACATGCACAATTTAATGTAATTTCTCTTTCACAACAACAGAGCACTCAGTCAGTGAAGAGTGCAAAAGGGAAACAACCAGGGTATCTTCACGTCGCAAAAGGTTTTCCTGTTGGCTTGTGCTGCAGCCAGCCACTATATTTGTTTTCTTTCTAAAGGCTAGTGAAAAAAAATAAAAAAATGAGCAAAACAGATTTTCAACACCTTTCTTTATAGTTGATATTTAATATCAGATATTTTAAAATTAAAAAAAAAAAAAATTAACAGCAAGAAAAACATCTTTTATTGTGGTAATGCCTGACTAAACAGGCACATGAAGTGCTGTCCCTTTCATACTCAAATCTGATGGTGTTGATTTTTCTTGTCAATGAAATGGGCAGCCACTTAATTTTTGACAGGTGGATCAAGAGGCTTTATGATAATGAGCAGGGCCCAGTTGTTCAAAGCTAACGATGTCGTTAATTAACGATTCGTTAAAATTTACATCAAGTAATATGCAAATATGCTAAAATTTTTTGCTGCAAAAATGTGAGTAGCTTTTGCAGTGCAAAAGCTACTCACATTTTTTCAGCAAAAAATATAAGAATATTGTATATTGAATCCGCTAAAATAGTTAAAGAAATGACCCTTAACGAGCTTGTTAAGCTAACAACGCTTTGAAGAACTGGGCCCTGATCGCTCAAATCAGTTTCCAGTACAAGGTTGGATTTTGCATTGACAAAAGGTTGGTTTGTTTGTATTTTTGTTTGTGTTGAGGTTTTACAGCCCAGTCAACCCAATGGGGTCATGTCAAGCGCAGTCAGTTTAACTAACCACACGTTTGCTGGGGAGGCTTTGTCCTCTAAGCGGTTAACCAGTATCGTGCACATTCTTTCGCCAGAAACTGACAACTGCCCTTCTTGAATCAGCAGAAGAAAGAGAATGACCGTAGAAAATATTTCATGATCAATCTCCATGAAAGAATGTCGCCGACCTCGGCGGGGGTCGATCCCGTGACCTCCTGGTCTCCAGTCGGAGGTACATCCAACTTAGCCACCGAGGTCAGCTGGTTTGTTTGTAGAGTTCCAGAAAAGGTAAATTTTAAAGTTGAATATTAGAAAACATGAATTATTATGGACCGAAGTTTTGGATTGATTGTGTTGGGGTTTAACGACACGCCAACCCTTGTGGGTCATTTTGTGTCGTCTCCCAGAGAAAGGGAGAAAAGAGATAGAAGAGATAGTAGAGGAGATTTAAGAGAGGGACAGGGAAGAAAGAAGAACAGGAATGAAAGTAAAGAAACAGAAGAAATAAAAACATTCCCCCTCTACCCCAACCTGCCACAAGGATAGCAAGCCTTGCCCAACTGCAAGCCAAGATCAGTTGGACGCCCCGGTGACGTAAGCTACACACGACACCTTCACACCACCCGACCACACCCCCCCCCACCCCCCCACCCCATCCCCCCTCCTGAAGTTTTGGAATTTTTGATAACCTGAAATGAAATTCGGTCAAGCTCTTCAAAAATTGGTTTCAGACCGAAGTACCAGCATTATCTCGAGCCCTGACAGTAATATTTAAAACAAACTGCAAACTGTCATTGATTAATTAGCAAATAAGCTTTGTTTTCAAAACAAAAATGGAAAACTCATAATTTGTTGTTCTTTGAAAAATTATACACCAATAAATCATTACCTCACATAACAGCTACGAAAAAGCAAAATAATGGCAAATCAAAATATTTTGTGACTTTTTTTCAGTGATGTTTTTCTACCTAAATCTGTGACCTTTTTCTGCAACTTTTTTTCCTGTGACTTTTGTTTCCTACATTCATTACATCAAACCTAATAAACTGAACCAAACCAAGCATTTAAGCCATTTATCTCAAATGCAAAACTTGCATACGAAGGGAAATGGACACACCTCCAAGGGAAATAACTCTGAAAACTATTCAACTGTCCTTACCTTTTTTCCTGTTTCAGTATGTTCAACATTGTCAATGTCAAAGTTGAAGTTTCCTTTCTCATCCTGGGGTAAGACAAAAACACAATGCCTAGCTACAGATAAGAGGGGGTATCTGGTTAATATTTTTCTTATTTGTCCATGAAAACATATGTTGTGGGTCCTCATTAGAAGCGCCTCGGCGAGGCGCTTCTAATGAGTACCCACAACATATGTTTTCGTGGACAAATAAGAAAGATATCAGCATTTTTCAGTTGAAAAAAGCACCTTATCTGTTGCTATGACAATGTTAGTTTTAACCCTTGTCATGCTGAATAAACTAAGATGCCACACCCAGTCCTAATTTCCAGCCAGTCAGATTACTTGATCCAGGTTTTTGATAGAAATTCTCCTATTCAATGACAAACAGTGCAGATCCAGATCAGTTGGCTTCTTCAGAAGCCAACTGATCTGGATCTACACTGTTTGCTAAGAATGGGCATGCCGTGTTCAGCAAGAGAAGGGTTAAAAAGTTAATCCTTTCTGCTTGGCAGACCAAACAGATACATGTACCTCTGCTTGGCAGACCAAACAGATATATGTACCTGTGCAAACTGTAGATCCAGATAAGACTGCTTGTAATGAGCTGTCTCATCAGGCCATCTCATCAGCTGTCTCATCAGGATCTACACTGTTTGCCATTCTGTTTTTGATTTTAGACTGAAACCCCTATTTGCATCAGTGGACATGTCTAAATACAAGGACGGAAGTGTCCACTTAAAAAACAGGGATGAAAGGAAAAAGTTTTGCTTGAGTCTTTTTTTTTTGTTATTTCCACCAGTCTGTAAAAAGAATTCATACAAAATAAGTCAAAGTCCAGAAAAATATTTTGACCCACCAAATTCAACATGTAGTCAAACCTGATCAGTGTGTAAGACTTACATTGTATATGGGCAACGTCAAGTGAAAAAGGGCCTTCAAAACATGTGCAAAATGCAGATTCAGATCATCCTGCACAGGCAGGAAGTATCATCTGGCCCTTTCCTCTCAAAGCCTGTGTTCTGGGAAAAAATATCACCAATTTGTTGTCTACTAAATGAGCCCAGAGAGTGGTAAAGGTTAATGTTAAATTTTAGTATAAGTTTGGTAAGGAGTTAAACTACACCAATATTTAGGGTAAATATGATTATTTGGAATTTACACTTTATGAATGTGGATCTGACATTCTGCTAAAGACATTTCTGTAAATAATGCTTAACTCTTATCCTGCTATTCACAACAACCCCTACCTTTGCAAACAGTGTAGATCCGGATCAGATGGCTTCTGAAGAAACCATCTGATCAGGATCTACACTGTTTATCGTTCAGTTTGTGAATTTGAACAAAAATATTAAATGATGTAATCTGATTGGCTGATAGTCAGAAATGGGTGTAGCTAATTAAATTATTCAGCAGGATAAGGGTGGTTTTAACCTCAATATATACAATAAGTTTGTATGCATGTGACATACAATAAGTTTGTATGCTTGTTGTTTTATTAAGTATCACATTTTATCTTTAGTTTTCAGACACACTGGCCTGAGCAAACAATTTAGAATCAGACACCTGGGCCCAGTTGTTCAAAGCTAACGATGTCGTTAGTTAACAGTTCTTTAAAATTTACATTGAGTGATATGCAAATATGCTGAAATTTTTTGCTGAAAAAATGTGAGTAGCTTTTGCAGTGCAAAAGCACTCACATTTTTTCAGCAAAAAATATCAGAATATTGTACATTGAATCCATTAAAACTGTTAACAAAATGACCCTTAACAAGCTTGTTAAGCTAACGACACTTTGAACAACTGGGCCCAGGAGTTCCATTCAGCCCTGCAGACCAAAACATTCTTTTTGCAAACAGTGTATTTCCTAAAGAGACAGCTCATCATGAGCTGTCTCATTAGGATCTACAGTATTTGCCAGTCCATTTTGATTTTTGACTGAGACCCCACTTTTGAACAATGGTTCTGACCATATTCAAAGTTGGAAAAGTCCACTTCTTGACATCAGGAATGAAAGGGTCATGGCATCCATTATTTATGGTAAATACAGATTTCTATATTCCACTCACATTCTGTACAGAAGTGAGTAGCTAAAAAAGTTACTTTAATCAAACTTCAACCTTCTAGGTAGTCTCGTTTAACTAACTTCCATGTGTAAATCACAGGCAATAGCCTACTAAAATATCAAATGTTATTAGCTTTCAAATTTACATAAACTATACATACTCTGCATCTGTACAGATATAAGTTGGTGACAAGAGAATAATAATTTATCAATACAAACCATCTAATTCATGTAAACAAATGCATATATATTAACATTCCCTTTGTTTCCCTGGATATAAAATTGTTTTGTTTTTTTCTACTTCCAGCCTAAAATGTTTGAGTTTAGGGGAGGTTATACAAATGTAACAGTTTTCTATTGTGGTTGTGTCCCTTGTATTGACTGCTGGTTCTAACAAGTATTAGCTTTCAAAAAAAGCTTGCTCTATGCTTTGCACAATAAATATTTAAGCTGACTGAAGACAGACAGCAAAATATCGTTTCATGTTAATCTATCATGTTGTCTCAAATAATATAATGACCAGTGACTGGACAATGAAATATGTCACACTGACCTTGCTTTCCTGCACACCAAGCTGAAAGGTGTCATGATGACGATTTGATGTTTTACATCCCTTTGTTTGTTTGTGTTGAGGTTTTACGGCCCAGTCAACCCAAAGGGGTCATGCCCAGCATGGTCAGTTTACCTAACCACACTTTGACTGGGCAGGCTGTTAACCAGTATTGTGCCCATTCTTTTGCCAGAAACTCAGAACAATATTAAGTCATTTCAAGACAATGAAAGATTGTTATTGTGTTGGGGCTTAACGACACGTCAACCCTTGTGGGTCATTTTGTGTCGTCTCCCAGAGAAAGGGAGAAAAGAGACAGAAGAGACAGTAGATGAAAGAGAGGGACAGGGAAGAAAGAGGAACAGGAATGAAAGTGAAGAAACAGAAGAAATAAAAACATTCCCCCTTTACCCTTACCCACTACAAGGATAGCAGGCCTTGCCTAACTGTAAGCCAATATCAGTTGGACGCCCCAGTGATGTAAGATACATAACACCTTCGCACCATCTGACCACCCCAGACAATGAATAAATGATAATGAAAGGCTGTGCAAAGAAGCAATGTACAGTCATAGCTGAATTCTGCCTCCAGCAGGATTTGAACCCAGGACTTTTTGATTCAAAGTCGGGAGCACTGACCACTCAGCCACCCGGACGCTTCTGAAATGGGTCAACTCTACTGATCCAAAGAGAAGTAAATTCTTTCCTTTTAGAGTAGACCCTTTCAGAAGGGAGGCAAAACAATTTTGCTAGAGCTGCCTCTCCTAACAATGTACCCATTCCCCTCAAGGTGTCTGAATATTTAAGGTAAAACAAAGTACTCACTAGTTCTACTTACCACAGAGAAGAGTTTCCCACTTCCATGTCCTAGCAACTCATGGAGGCCTACCTGAACTTCAAATGCTGGAATTTTTAATTTGGTATACAGCTCCTGAAATAAATAGACGCTACGTAAATGCTATTTAAATTGAAATGCTAACACAGAAATAACATAAGAGCCGTTTCAGGACAGGGTAGCTTGTGTGAATTGCACTTTGCCTCTATAAACTTTAATACGATTCTTTTTCTATGTCCATGACCTTGACCTTGAATTGTGCTTTGCCTCCAAAAAGTTTAACCAAAAACTTTAATATGATTTTTTTTTTCTAAGTCTGTGACCTTGACCTCAAGGTAATGAGTTTCCTGATATTTAGCATATAGTAGTTTGTCGCTGTTATCCTCCTTTCTTCTATAACAGAAGTTTGAAGAGACGACATTGTTACAGAAAACAGCATACACACAGATCCAGATAAGGAAATTTTTTGCAACCAAAAAGTACTGGGCCCAGTTGTTCAAAACTAATAATGTCGTTACTTAACATATCGTTAAAACTTTGATCATTGAATATAGCATATATGCTAATATTTTTTGCTGAAAAAATGTTAGTAGCTTTTGCATTTGCAAAAGCTACTCACATTTTTTCAGCAAAAATACCTGTGAATTTGGTATAGACCTTACTAGTACAGTTAACATTTTGACCACTCACGAGCTTGTTAAGCTAACGACGCTTTGAACAATTGGACCCTGATATTTTTCTTATTTCTACATGAAAACATATCTTGTTGGTACTCATTAGAAGCACCTAAACAAGGCTCTTCTAATGAGTATCTTCAACATATGTTTTCAGAGTAAAATAAGAAAAATATTATATGGATATAGACAACCCCTCTTTTCTGTAGTTAATTTATACAACTAAAGTCGCAAACCTTATCTTTCTCTGCAAGGAATGTAATCTTCGTGTCTTTATAACCAGCAGTTAACACATTACCCAGGGATACATTCTTGAACCCCTCATTCTGTCGAATATCATCATCTGAAAATAAACAAATAATTATCTTTTTGTCTACAGCCTACTGTACACAATACCAGGAGATCCACTATTTAGCCTGTCTCTTTGTTATATATAATCAAGGCTTTCCATCTAAAAAAAATAATGGTATCGCAAAAAGAAAACACTAAAATATCCCTAAAAATATGTGTACCACAGACAAAATAAAACTAAGAATGGCAGGAGCATGCATGGACACTTTTTGTTGCTAATACTTGGGAGAATCAAATATTACTATATTATTTCTCAAAAAAAACCTATGTTGTGAGTGGTCATTTGAAGTGCCTCACTGTGGCACTCCTTATGAATACCAACAACATATGGTTTTTTCAGAAATAAGAAAAATATCAATTTTTTAGTTGAAAGCAGAACCTTATCTGGAACAATGATTAGTAGATCTACTGATAAAAATTCCAAATTTTCTAGGCACTGGTTCACTTCTGAGATACAGTGTATCTGTATATATACAGATTGCTACATGAGGGGTAAGTAATTTACCCTTAGCACCAGGGCTCGGGAAAACCGGGAAAATAGCCGGTCTGGACCGAAATTAAGAATTCTGGACCGATTTCAAACACCCCAAAACGCTAATAAATCGGTCCAACAGGTTTGTGCCTTGAACCCCATTTTCCCAAACCAACCAATTTTCACAAATCAACGATGTCTAAAAAATCACAAACGGTCAAGTCTTTCCAAACTGACAACATCCGCGCAACTTTTAAATGCGATATTATGGTAGTTAAAAGGCTCTAAACGGTCATTTGACATGTATATTGGAGAGACAGCTGAATAACGACAATCTACCCACAGCACAAATTAATTACGTCATTATCCAAACATTGTCAAAAAATCAACACTTCACTGACCTTTGTGCGGTAAACAAGCGATTAACACGAATCATCAGTAACGGTAATCTGATAATTAATCCGTTTGTGTGACACGTGTGAATACACTGAGACTGCAAAACATCCAGGTGCAGTCGGCGTGTCCAAAAGATCAAAGGTCGCTTTACTGAGAGTGATAAAAGAATGCACCCCTTGAACGCTCCCGTTTTCTTCCTCTTCTTTTTTGTTTTGATCAACACGGTTTGTCGGTCCCAGATTCGATAAATGAATTCCCAAACCGCGTACGTCCTGATCAGATGTCCCATAAAACGGCGTCTGATCTGGGTATTATTGATTGCTTCCTTTTTTTTTTTTTGTTGATTGCCGTAACACGCGTGTATAATTCAAGGTAGATTTCACAGTAAAAATAAGTAATGCACCACTTGCGCTAGACAAGATTGGTCAGTGCTTAAAATTTAAGCAGTCTGATCAAATTTTGAAACACTGAAAACTGCAAAGCCGCCCGTGGCGCAGGCCTTTTTTATTAGACCTAATTAGGTCCATGAAAGTCGTTTCGTTCCGTCTCTCCTGTTTCCCGCCGTCTTCGCGCTTATACAAGACGGGAATCAGTTGTTTATAAATAGTTTAGGAAAACCCTGCAGAGGTGGATATAACAAAACCGTTTTTTCTTTTTTTTTGTTTTTTTTTTGTTTTCTTTCTTTTTTACATACCTGACTGTATTTATTGATGACGCCAGCTTTGATCATGCTCGTTGTACCCAGACTTCTGTCATATAATGGAGTTGAGGTGTATTATTTAAAAGGAGTTATAGGACTGCCAATTGTCATTAGTTTTCGTGACAGGTGATATACACATATTTTTTTTTTGGAAATGGGCTCATTGATGACGTCATCGTCATCGGCTGGACCGATTCAGATTTCAAAATTTCCAGAGCCCTGCTTAGCACTCTGGGTAAAATATTCAGCAGACAATAATTTTCACTATTTTTTAAGTTTACCAGTAAACAGGTTTTAGTTTTCATGCAAATTGTCTCCAATGGAGACAATTTGCATGAAATGTCAAATCCTGTTTTCAGAGAAAATGTCAACATATCATCAATTTGTTTTCTACATATACTGCAAAACCATTTATTTTCTAGTATGCGCAGATCTTCCTGGGCAGAAACCAGCACTAAGCAATGTGGATAAAATGTTTTGCTCAAGGACACAACACTTGGTGCTCGCTGGAGTGGAACCCACTAACTTAAGAACTCATGATCTTGAATCCAACGCTTCACCACTGCACCATAGTGCTCCACTTTTGTCGCCTGCTGAATTAGCCAAGAAATTGGTAAAGGTTAAGTTTGTCTTTGCAGCCAGTATCTTCTGTACTTGAATCTTTGGAAACGTGATGCAAGCATTGTTATTTTGTGACATCATAAGCTTTCTAATGATGTCACTTTTGTGACATCATAAGCTTTCTAATGATGTCACATGCTGTTTGATGTCATTTTTATCAGTGATTGGCAACAATATGACAAATAACTTAAAAACAAACCCTCGATAGAGGCTTTGCAGTATTCAAATTCATTATTTGGATTCTTGACAGGGTACATAGGCTCATGTTCCCTGCCTGAGAAGTATGTTCACTCAAGCCACTAGGCCTGGGTGAACACATTTCTCTTGCAGGGAATACAGTCCATGACTTCTGTCAGTGATTCTGAATAACTAAGAATATCTCTCTGATTACACTTTTAATATCTACAGCTATACATCTCCATGGATTTTTTTCTGACGTTCACTTACAATTTGGAATGTTGATACCAGCAGGAATTCCGGAGCCTCCAAATGTCAGAACATCCAGTGAGGTGAAGTCTGGTCGCAGGAACTTGTCTTTCTCGTAAGATGACGGCCATGGTAACAGTGCTAGTAGGTGTTCAGCTTTCTCTACGAGGTCACTAAACTTGGCACTCATCTCCTTGTTCACTACAGCCACAAATCCTGGATAAATATACCTCCAGATATAGGTTTGAGTTTGAGCTTTACAGCCCAGTCAACACTGTTAAGTTCAAACAGTGAGTTAACATACTCACACTTTTTCTGGGTCTAAGCAGTTAATTAGTACTTGTGCACATTCTTTCATCAGTAACTGATTTTAGATAGGCAGAGATCCAGACAATTTTTTTTTCTTATTTCTCCTCAAAAACATACATTGTGGCATTCATAAGAAGTGCCTCAGTGAAGCACTTCTAATGAATACCCACAACATATTTGTTTTTTTTTTATGGAGAAATAAGGAAAAAATCAATACTTTTTGGCTGTCAAAGAGCCTCTAACTAGAGCTATGTTAGTGGATGAGCCAAGTCAAGAGAAAAATGTCATTATTTCATTAATGGAAAATGCACATCAAATAACAGACAATAGAAAATAAAGAGCCTCATCACGAAAACATACCTATATAATATTGACCCCCTTAAACCCCACTTTTATATAGTAAAACTGGGGTTACCAGGTGTATACATTATTTTTCTTATTTCTGCTCAAAAACATAGACTGTGGGTACTCGTTAGAACCGCCTCTGCGAGGTGGTTCTAACGAGTGCCCACAATCTATGTTTTGAGCAGAAATATGAAAAATATCAGAACTTTTTATCTGAAATCTCATTTTTTTGGTGGTGGAATTTTCAGTATATTTGAATAGGCATGTTTTCGTTATGTATAAAGCTGACCACTTTGGTGGAAAAAAAAAATGAAAATGGATTGAGAAATAAGAAAATTAATGGGCTTTGAATATCTAGAAAATACTGTCATGGATGCAACCATTTTCGTAAATGACATCATAGAATCTAAATAATATGCAAAAATTAAATAAATCACAACATTTTATTCTAATATATCTGTAAATGTGTTCATATGATTGGTTATCAAGTACATGTAGCTCTCATAAGCAGCACATTAATGTCAACAGGAAGCCATTATTTGTCTATTTACGCTTAGCACTCTGGGTAAAATTTTCAGTAGACAACATTTTAAAATATTTTTCTTATGTTTCCCATAGAATAGGATTCGACATTTCATGCAAATTGTTGCCACTGGTCTTAAATATTCAAAAAGTACAGATAACACTTGAGTGACACCTGCTTCATAACACTGAGGTCACCAAAAATTCATGATACATAAAATGTGTAACTATTTTCATCTTCTGTGAGTATTTATTTGAAACAGAAATCATAAACTAAAGTCACATCTCAGAGTCAAATGTTTCATCTCAATTCCTTATTCTGTGACTTTCCTGAAACCCCAGGCACACCAAAGAATATAAGACTTTGAAAAATAAAAATATGTTTTACCTTCAAATTCTCCTCTTACTCCAAAAGGATCTCTATATGATTCTATAAATCCTATATATCTGAAATGAAAGAGAATACAAAAATGTTTAATACAAATGATCAATACAAGAGACCCACGGGCCATGGGTCGCTCACCTGAGTGTCATAGCCACTGCAGATATGCAGATGTTATGCAACATTTTTCCAATCCTGTCATCGCAACTAATGAAAAGATCACCCTTTAAGCAGTTCTTAATTTTGAAGAAGAATATTATATATGATATGACAATCAATGGAGCATGATCATTTGAACAAACTCTCAATCACGTTTCAACAGTAGGATCAATGTGAATTTTGGTAGCAATTGGCTAAGTGGTTTCTGAAGAATCATGATTTTATACATGTAAACAGCACAGTGGCAGGGAAATATAATAAACATAAACAAGATGGCAGCCACCTTGGATTTCCAATCTGAATGATTTTAGCTACTGATGATCTACAAGTCACCTCAATACTTCCAATGAACTTTGTGTCAATTGCCCTTTCGGTTCAGAAGAAAACGTTCAAAACAGATTTTCAAGATGGCAGCCATAGCCGCAATTTGGGATTTCCTATCGCAAGGATTTGAGCTATTTTTGATCTATAAGTCACCCCGATGCTTCCTACCAAGTTTCGAGTCAATTGGCCTTTCAGTTCAGAAGAAGAAGGGAAAAATAGGTTTTCAAGATGGCCGCCAACTTGGATTTCCGATCGGAACGATTTTAGCTATTTTTATATCTACAAGTCATCCCGATGCTTCCTACCAATTTTCAAATCAAGTGGCCCTTTGGTTCAGGAAAATAAGCGAAAAAAAGAGTTTCCAGATGGCCGCCATGACGGCCATCTTGGTTTTCTGATCAAAACAATTTAAGCTATTTTAGATCTACAAGTCACCCGAATGCTTCCTACCAAGTTTCGAGTCAAATGGCCTTTTAGCTCAGGAGAAGAAGTGAAAAATAGATTTTCAAGAAGGCTGTCATGGCGGCCACCTTGGATTTCTGATAGGGACAATTTTAGCTATTTTTGATCTACAGGTCACCCTAATGCTTTCTACCAAGTTTAAAGTCAATAAGCCTTTCAGTTCAGGAGAAAAAGTGAAAAATTTCCAATTGGAACGATTGTAGCAATTTTTAATCTATAAGTCACCCCGATGCTTCCTACCAAGTTTCAAGTCAATTGGCTTTTGGGTTTAGGAGAAGAAGGGAAAAATAAATTTTCAAGATGGCGGCCATGGTGGCCATCTTGGATTTCAGATCGGCATGATTTTAGCTATTTTTGATCTACAAGTCACCCCAATGCTTTCTACCAACTATCAAGTCAATTGGCCCAGGAATGTTGGAGGAGTTGGCTTTTAAAGCAATTGTTGACGCCGCACGACGCACGATGCACGATGGACATTTACTGACCACAATAGCTCACCATGAGCACTTCATGCTCAGGTGAGCTAAAAAGATATTTTACCTCAATGAAGTCACATGATTATTATTGTCTCCATTTTCAAGATTTTCAAAACAATTATAAACACATAGAGGTACAACATTTTAACCCTTAGAGCAGCAAATTCAAACATTTAGACAACATTTTAATTTGAGCCAGTGCACGACAAAACCTACAATAAGACCTATGTGAACAGAAAAGAGCAGCCTGATAATCCACACAGTATGGCAAGGGTTCTCATTTATCCCTCTTTAGATAGCCTGGAGCCTGTTGAAGGCACCTACGATCAGTGAAGACTCTGATCAGACTGTGTGGATGAGCAGGCTGATCTAATTCTTTGCTGGTAGCATGTCTTATTGTAAAGTTTAGTTGTTCGCTGGCTCAATTATCTTTTTATTTGTCCAAAAATTTTCTTCTTAGGGAAAGATTCCCATGAAATGCCGGCATTTTTTCTTTTATCACAATTTTGTTGTCTGCCAATTTCATGGCAAATGTACAAAAGTTTAACTAAGATATGATGTACCATATTGTAGATAATATGTAAGCCAACAACAAACAACTTGTTATTAAGGAGGAGTATTGGATGATTAATTCTGGAATAATCTCAATTTCCCCCATTAAACCTTGTTGTGGGTAATCATTAGAAGTGCCTGGGTGAGAAAGACCACCTTTATCACTTCCTGTTTGCTTTCTTGAACATTAATCCCCTTCTGAAAAAGGGTCTACTCTAAAAGGAAAGAATTTGCTCCCGCTTGGAGCAAATTCTTTCCTTTTAGAGTAGACCTCTTTTTAGAAGGGACCAAATGAAATTTTAACAAATTGTCTCCCTTGAAAGAGTATCACTTCCCCTTAAATAAGATTATTGACTATGATTTTCCTATTCACCTCCAGAATGTGATCTTGAAAAACACATACAGTAAACAGAAAAGGCTCTGACCAAAATGGAATTGCAGAGCCAGCCTTGGTCTTCTCTCTTCAGATGAGAGATCCAACAGGTTTTCTTCCATTGCGTATAAAATACAACATAAAAGTGGCCTTACGTTTCTACTATTGGTCCTTTATTTCGTATCCAATATCTTGAGCCATCTTTGTGTTTTGGTATAGAACCCTGAGAAAAACTCTCAATATAAGACTGAAGCATCTTCTTCTCTAGGTCACATGATGCAAAATCCTAGAAAAAGTTGAAAAGACAATACACAACAAAATTCAGACATTTTAACCCTTGTCCTGCTGAACCCTTATATGCCCTGCCTTTGCAAACAGTGTAGATCCAGATCAGTTGGCTTCTGAAGAGGCCAACTGATCTGGATCTGCACTGTTTGTCAAGTATGTGAATTTGATTCAACAACCTTGATCAAGCAATCTGATTGGCTGAAACGTAGAAGTAGGTGTGGCTTCTTAATTTTTTCAGCGAGACAAGGGTTGAGTTACCAGAATAAAAGTCAGGGAGGTATATTTTCGTTCACATTATAGTGCCTCTGCACATAAACCTTGGTTCCAGAGACAAGATTTATGGAGTCTCCCTAAAATATAGTGAGATTTAATATGTTTGTTCAATTAAAATACATTAATAATAAGGGATCCTGATAATCTGTTTTGAAGCATGTGCAAACTGCATGCCAGATCAGACTTTAACAAACTCTGGACTGAAATACCGTATTCAAACTAATTACTGCACTCTGCGCTTAGACTTTTCAAAAATGCTGGGAAAACTTGTGGTAAAATATGTATGTACCTACCTATACTAAAGGTACACTTAAAAAAAAAAAACTGTGAAGGACTTATGCAATGTTTTTGTATATGTTTTTTTTCTACATTTGTGAGGAGTAATAAGAAAAATACTAGAATGTGCAGTCAATGGCATGCCACCGCAAACCCCATGCTCTTGGCTATTGTTGCTAATTTCATGACGGATGGACAGACTTGCTCTCCCACACCCTTACCATGAGGGGAGGTCATGTAGCAAGTTCGGTTAAATTCTGCCCAGTGGTTTAGAAGATAACCTGACGGACAGATGAACAGAAAATAGTGTTGCTCTCGCACACCCTTACCATGAGGGGAAGTGATGTAGCAAGTTTGGTTGAATTCTGCCCAGTGGTTTAGGAGGAGATAGTGTGACGGACAGATGGATGGATGATGGACGCACGAAAAATAATGTTGCTCTCGCACACCCTTACCATGAGGGAAAGTGATGTAGTAAGTTTGGTTGAATTCCGCCCAGTGATTTAGGAGGAGATAGCATGACGGACAGACGGACGGACGACGGACACAAAGACGTCCGTTCTTACGAGAGGTACGTTATGAGGTTATTCCTTTGATCTTTCTTTGATCTTTTTTAACCCC
The DNA here is from genome assembly GCA_964016985.1 of Anodontia alba. NCBI lineage: Eukaryota > Metazoa > Mollusca > Bivalvia > Lucinida > Lucinidae > Anodontia > Anodontia alba. The sequence continues at coordinate 120,502,914 of OZ024823.1, forward strand.
ACAACTACCATTTTTATCTATTTGTCAACCCCACAACAAAATTTTTAACCCCACAATGATGGAATAAACCAGTCACCAATACAAATGCTAACCTCCCAATGTACCTGGCGTATGTAAGACGGACACACAGAAAAACAATGTTGCTCTCACACAACCTTACCATGAGGGAAAGTGATGTAGCAATTTTGGTTGACTTCCGCCCAGCGGTTTAGGAGGAGACAGTGTGACAGACAAATGGATGGATGATAGAAGCACAGATGGACGGATGCACTGAAAAATGTTTCTCTCGCACACCCTTACCATGAGGGGAAGTGATGTAGCAAGTTTGGTAGAATTCGGCCCAGTGGTTTAGGAGGAGATAGCGTGACGGACAGACAGACGGGCTGGCGGACAGACGGAGGCGTTAACAATATCCCCATCGCTTTTTTAAAAAATGTGGGGATAATTATGTGGATACCTCCTCTTATCTAGAGCTATGTACAGCATATGAAAGGGGAGAAAAAAAATCTTATCAAGAGCTATTCTATGCATTCACTGTTGGGTGAATAGAGCATTTTTCAGTTGATTGTCTAAGATGGGTTCTTGAACCCACAATCTTCAGTACTGTGGTCAAACTATATAGCCACTCAGCTATGGCAGCTCTCCCTACCATACCTGTCTTTAAATTTTACTACCTATTAACCCTTGTCATGCTGAATAAATTAAGATGCCACACCCACTTCTAATTTCCAGCCAATCAGATTACTTGATCCGGATTTTTGATAGAAATTCCTATATTTAATGACAAACAGTGCAGGTCCAGATCAGTTGGCTTCTTCAGAAGCCAATTGACCTGGATCTACACAGTTTGCTAAGACAGCAAGAGAAGGGTTAATGTGTCTGATAACTGCTGGATGAGTCGCAAACAATGTAGAGCCTGATCAAATGCTATATTTTGTGGCTGACATTTGACCTCAGTCTGCACTGTGTGCTCAGGTTTCTCTGTCCAAATACTTACGGTAAATATGGTTTATCCATAAAAGGGTTTGTAAAAATAACTTCTTAAAAGTTAAAATGTAAAATTTAACTTTGTGGACACTAACCCTGGGTGGGTTTTTGCTGGAATTGCCTCACTGAGACAATTCCAGTGAGAAACTACAAAGCATGTTTTGGTGCAAAATGACTAAAAATATCCTTCAAATAGTTCCTTTATCAGAACCTACATGTATGAATTTACTGCCAAAAAATGATTTATCAAGTGTCAGACTTACCACAGCCTTTTGAAGATTTTCTACCACCAAAGCCATGAGAGCAGCATAGTCTCCTCTAGTAACACGGAATGTGACAGGTTCACTGGCCCTTTTTGGAGTAAACTGGTGAGCCCCTAATATATCATCAGGACAGCCAGAAACACTTTTACCTAAAACATTTTATTAAAACATGGAATTACAGAACTATATCATGGTTTTAGATAACAGAAGGTAGCAGGTAAATATTTTTCTTATTTCTCCATGAAAACATATGTTGTGGGTACTTATTAGAAGTGCCTCAGTGAGGCACTTCTAATGATACCCACAACATATGTGTTTGTGGAGAAATAAGATATATAGACACTTTTGGTTGAATAAAATGCCCTATCTGGAGCTATGACTACACAACAGTGGTTAGAAAAGAAGGTATCAAGTTTTTGTTGTTGTTTTTTTTTTCTGTTTTCTTTCACCACAAAGAGATACTAGTATGTGAGGGTACTCAGCCCGATACTTCCTAACAAGTTTCGAGTCAACTGGCCTTTCACTTCAAAAGAAGAAAGACAAAATAGATTTTAAAAATGGCAGCCATCTTGGATTTCCGACTGAAACCATTTTAGCTATTTATCTACAAGACACCCCGATACTACCGACCAAAATATAAGTCAGCTGGCCTTTTGGTTCAGGAGAAGAAGTTAAAAATAAATTTTCAAGATGGCGATCATGGCGGCATCTTGGATTTCCATTCAGAACAATTTTAGCTATTTTTGATTTGCAAGTGGCCTCAGTACTTCCTACCCAGTTTCAAAAAGAAGAAGCACAAAATAAATTTTCCAATCTGAAATACTATAGCCATCCCCCCCCCACACCCCCCAACACACACACACACCCTGAAACTTTCTACCAATTATTCTTTTGGTTCAGAAGAAGTGCAAAACAGATTTTCAAGATGGCGGCCATATTAGATATTTTAGCTATTTTCGATCTACAACTCACCCCGATACTTGCTTTCAAGTTTCTAGTCAGCTGGCCTTTCGGTTCAAGAGAAGAAGGGCATAATAGATTTTAAAGATGGCGGCCATCTTGGATTTCTGATTGAAAGGATTTAAGCTATTTTCCATCTATAAGTTGCTCTGTTACTTCCTACCAAATTTCAAAATTGGTCTTTCGGTGCAGGTTTAGAAGCTCAAAATAGATTTTCAAGATGGCGGTGATCTTTGATTTCTGATCTGAACACTTTTAATTACTTTTCATCTACAAGTCACCCTGATACTTCCTAACAAGTTTCAAGTCAATTGGCCTTTTGATTCAAGGGAAAAAGCACAAATAGATTTTCAAGATGGCGGCCATCCTATATTACCGATCGTAATTAATTTAGCTACTTTTTACCTACAAGTCACCCTGATACTTCCTCCCAAGTTTCGAGTCAATTGGCCCAGGGGTGTAGGAAGAGTAGTCTTTAAAAGCAAACTGTTGAGACTGCACGAGGAACAACGCATGACAGACGACAGACATTGACCAATCACAATAAATAAACTCCAAATTTGAAAACAGATAAATTAACTTCAGATTCAGCAAAAAGAGGTTATTAAATTGCAGTACTGTAAAACATGCCTTTAAATACTAACTGTTATCTTGGATATCAGCTAGATATTACTTTACAAACCTGAGAGAACTTGTGACCAGAATATTCCATATGCTATATCTGATCTCAATCAGCCTTGCACTTTTATTGATATTCTTACCATGCACATCATAATTTGAACATGCTCATTTGACTACCCAGTGATATATCTTAAATTCTGATGTAACGATAAACAATCCGAACAAATATGGTCATTTTTCTAAATAATCTATACATTTTTGTTTGTGCAGACTCTAATCAAACTGATCCTTTTAACAATTTGCTCAGGCTTGTATGTCAGAATAGTTAGGGTACAAACAGAAAAGGTATTCACCATATAAAGTCATGGTTGCAATTTTGTAGGCTATTTCCCAATAATCTGAGAAAACTTGAAACTTGACCTAAGGACATTACATATGCAATATGAAATCAGCTGGCCTTGCACTTTCACATGTTTAAAGGTATTACTGAATATGGTCAATTACTGACCACGGCAATCATTTTGGAAGCAGTTCATTAATAATTTTAGCAACTCTTGCCCCAAGGGAGTTCCATATTTAAATTTAACTACCAACTGGGAAAGCAAACCCTAGGAAGTAATTTGCATGTACTTAACCCTAGTCCTGCTGAACCAGAATATGCCCTGCCTTTGCAAACAATGTACAAAGCCAGCTGATCTGGATCTGCACTGATTGTCATTTAGTATGTAAATTTGTATCAACAACCTAGATCAAGCAAACGAATGGCTGACAGTTAGAAGTGGGTGTGGCATCTTTATTCAGCATGACCAGAGTTAATCTGTCTGGCAGACTACTGTAACAGACTGAACCTACCTTCTTTTTCAGCTGAAGCTAGCCTGACTTCATACTCTATTTTCCCTGTATCTTTGTTAGTAGTTCTGAACAATCTTGTGTTGTAGGGACTTAAATCCTGCAATAAACATTGTCTAAGGCATTGTTTCTATTCATACTCCTGATCAGCTTGTGTATTCCCAGTGTCTGATCAGGGTCTAAGCTGACCCTAACAGACCCTTCAAAGTCCTTTTATTGTGTGTGCCACTGGTGTAGATTCTATATCTGATCAGACTACCAAGATCTGCACACTAATCTGAGTCTACACTAGTTATAAATGTACATGTATGACATAGCATAAGGTCAGTTCCTGTTCTGAGAGTCTCATTTGTTAATATTTTACTCAGAATTTAAAATATTAAGCAATATTAAATCAAGGATACTGGATACACTTGGTAGATTTCAGTCAATGTTTTACAAGGGAGACAACTTTTGTGACTCAATGTTTGCTTTCCTGTGTGCCATCCCTTCTTAAAAGGGGTCTACTCTTTTAGAGCAGATTTTGATTGTGTTGGAGTTTAACAACACGTCAACCCTTTTGGGTCATTTTGTGTCGTCTCCCAGAGAAAGGGAGAAAAAAGATAGAAGAGATAGTAGATGAGATGAAATAGAGGGACAGGGAAGAGAGAGGAACAGGGATGAAAGTGAAGAAACAGAAGAAATAAAAACATTCCCCTTCTATCCTTACTGCTACAAGGATAGCAGGCCTTGCCCAACTGGAAGCCAATATCAGTAGGACGCCCCGGTGATATAAGATACCAGCCACCTTCGCCACACCCAACCACCCCCCTTTTAGAGCAGAGCCTATTCAAAAGGGGGCAAAATCAGTTTTGACAGTTACCACTCTTTAAAGTGTAGACATTCACCTTAAAGCTACCAATAATCTGGACCCAGTTGTTGAAAGCATCCTTAGCTTAACAAGCTTGTTAGTGTCAAAATATTAACTGTTCTAGTAAGTACAATATCTAATTCACAGGATTTTTCTGAAAAAATATGAGCAGCTTTTGCAAATGCAAAAGCTATTCACATTTTTCAGTAAAAATATTAGCATATATGCCATATTTAATAATCAAAGTTTTAACCATACGTTAACTAATGACATATCGTTAGTTTTGAACAACTGGGCCCTGATCTTTACATCAGCCCAACAAAATGTGAGATAATGTATCTTCAGACATGCACAGTCTGATCAGGGTCTTTGCAAGATTTAGTATTTTATATTCCCTTCAACATTAAAGTCATATTGAGCTGACGGATGGATGATAATGAAAGGCTCTGTGCAATCAAGCGCCATACAATCTTGAACTCTGCCTCTAGTAAGATTTGAACCCCCGAAATTCAACTCCTTTGTTTGTTTGATTTGAGGTTAAGCGTTGTTGTAAACAATCTTTCAATCATGTTGATGATGGAGGAAACTGATGCCCTTTTATAATACCATCTCACTGAAGTATCGATTCCCAGCCATACTGGCATAATACTACCACCAGTCAAATTCTACTTACACAGTGTGACCCAGCCCCTACCCCAGCCTACAAGCTACACCTTTTGCATTTGCAAAAGCTACACACATTTTTTTCAGCAAAAATACCTGTGAATACCTGTGAATTAGATATTGTATTTACTAGAACAGTTAACATTTTTTACCACTAACAAGCTCTTTAAGCTAAGGATGCTTTGAACAACTAGGCCCTGATGTACATATACATATACCAACCTTAGAATTCATGAACTCTTGGGCCCATTGTGCATCCTGTTTATCACAGTTACTGGAGAAATAACATGTAGTCCCCTGAAATACAGTCAAACTAGTCCTGAATAAAGCAATCATCTGTATTTAAAGGCAAGTTTTTTTCAGTTCCCATAAAAGGAAAATAACCTGTATTAAGCAAACACCTATCTTAACCCTTGTCCTGCTGGACATGGATATACCCTGCCTTTGCAAACAGTGTAGATCCAGATCAGTTGGCTTCTGAAGAAGCCAACTGATCTGGATCTGCACTGTTTGCCATTAAGTATGTGAATTTATATAAAAAATCTGATTAAGTAACTCTAATCTGATTGGCTGAAAATTAGAAGTGGGCTTGGAATCTTAATTTATTCAGCATGACAAGGGTTCAGCAAACACCTATCTTTATGGTTTTCTCTTAGATGCTTGCTTAACATAGGTTTGACTGTAAATAAAACATGATATTATAGTAATTTATCCATAATTTATTTCCAACATACACTTTACAATATTCAGTCTAAATATTCCAACAGACCTGTCTGAGCAAACAGTGCAGATCCAGATCTAACTGCACCTTACGCTGCAGTTTGATCTGAGTCTACACTGTTTGCCAGTCAGACAGTATTTTTGGCCGCACCACAAAGAACACAAATTTGTTAAAATTTTAGAACAGTATGGCAAAAATTGAGTACAAATGTCGATCACAATTACACTGTTGTATGCAAAGGCTGTCCTGAGAGTGATGTCACCACTTTTTTTTTTACTTTTAGAACACATTTACTACATTAAAATGGTAAACTTACAGCCATTAATGCTGAAGATTTGGTTTCCATTTAAAGTTTCACATTTTATCTTATATTGGCACTGAAAATTGCATATCTGACACTGAAATGCTAAAACATGTCTTAAAGAAATTTAACAAACCATTTTAAAGTCATTTGTTATACATGTAGTTCACTTGTAGCAGACTTACCTTTTTGCCAAGACCAAGTTCTTTGTGTCTGTCATCCAGCGAGTACAGCCTCGTTTTAACTTTCTTCCAAAGGTCCAGTATTGAAGCTGAATCCTTACTGACTTCGGCACTAGCATTGACGAATACTTCAAATTTTTCCTGTAAAAACACGGCAAAATTATCATATCCAGAATCATAGCTCCAGGTAAGGTACCCGGTAACAATTTTAGCAATCATTTCAAAAACTGTAATAACCTTAAGTATTGAGACAGATAGACTTTTGCAAACAGTGTAGACCCAATTCAGATGCCGCAAATGCGGCATCTGATCAGGGTCTACACTGTTTGTAATACATACGGCAATATTTTACACATCAAGAGGTAGTAGAATGGAATATTTCAAAATTTAGGACACGTATTGTAAGTAGATAAGGTGTCCCAATACTTAGGGTTATTACGGTAATTTTTTTTTTTTTTTTTTTTTGCATTACTTTTGTACCAAAATCATAGCTTCAGATAAGGCATTTCTTTCAACCAAAATACAATGATATTTTTTCTTTTTCCTCCACAAACACATGCTGTGGGTACCCATCGATAAGGCATTTCTAATGAGTACCCACAACACGTTTTCTTAGAGAAGTAAGAATGATATTAATCTGGATACCTGTCTTATCTGCAGCTATTCAAGCACAAAAATTACACTGAACAAGTGTACTGATGAAACCACGAGTCACCTCAAAGTGAGTGTTTATGTGGGCCAGATGTATGTTTATAGTTTGAGGCTACTTTGGAACTGATTGGTGGAGTTTTGCATGGGTAAAATGGTTTAGGTCCCTCTTCCGGGATGGTTCCTCTCTTGCAGTTCTTTTTTCTTTGTGCAACTCTAGTTTCATATTAGGCATTTGTTTTGTCATTGTTTTTTCCTTGTCTCTCCTTCTTTTGGTACCTTTGGAATGCAGTGCTTTGTGATTGTGGCATTTCCTCTGTATCTTTACTTCAATTCTTGAATCAATACTGTATGTTATAAAGTAACTACTATATTGTTCTTCTGATTACAGTCTTTTGCTGTTCACATGAATATTCATGAACACATCGTAATGTATTCACATTGTGATGTGTTCACAGAGTGAGTTCTGCTCATAGAAACCCATGAGAAACAAATAAAAAGTAAATCTGATTTCAGAACAAGTCTTAACCCTAGTCCTGCTGAACCCGGATATGTCCTGACTTGGCAAACAGTATAGATCCTGATCAGTTGGCTCCTGAGGAAGCCAACTGATCTGGATCTGCACTGTATGCCATTCAGTATGTGAATTTATATCAACAATCTGGATCAATAATTTGATTGGCTGAAAACTAGAAATGGGTATGGCATCTTAATTTATTCAGCAGAACAAGGGTTAATATCATACTCTATTTCCAAGTGAGAGGAGGAAAAATTGCTCAACTGATATTGTATTCTATATATCTTTTTCTAGCTTCCAAGACAGAAAAACACAGTGCTTTTGATACAAACCTTGAAAACAGATGTGCACTATAACTGTTATCACAAAATTTTTAGTATGTACCATATCACGAGACTGTTTCAGTAATCACTACAATGCAAGAGAAAAACTACTGCAATGCAAGTGGAAAACAACCTAACAAGCTGGCTGAAATACAGAGAACTTGAGAATCATAAATGATGCAACTTTTTTATTGTAATTTCTTGCCATGTGATTGTTAGATTTGTTATCTCCCCTGATACAGCTTTTGCATGTAGGAAATTAAAACAGAAAAGATTCTGCACATGAGTTCTCTGTTAGAGTTTATAGATAATTTGAAACATATCGGTACAACAAATAAGAGGCACTTTTTTTTTTTATAAATTTGTTGCAATGTTATTGCTGGTGATAAGGAAAAGTTTGTTTATTACAATGAAAATGAATATGGTACATATCCTAAAATGTCATATACAAAAGTTTCTAACAAAATGGCATACACAAACAGTGTAGACCCAGATCAGGAGCAGTCTGATCAGGATTTGTTTGCCATTCCACCATGTATTTTGACAAACAAATGCATAAAAAGAAAAATTTAGGTAAAAGAAGTATAGAAAAAGGTTCTCAAAATTTTAGGACATTTACAGTAACAATTAAAACAATGATGATATTGCCTGTCATATTCTTTTCTGGCATTCAACTTTTATTACAGCACTTCTGATTGTCTGAAGTCTTGTTGTACAACAGGTAAACCAATGTGGATCGTTCTCAGTCATCTCCCATAAACCTGTTGTCACATGTATACATGTACAAGTTGGAACCACTTAACAGAATTGTTATAAAAACACAAAACCACAAACAGGATAGAAACAGAGATCTGCTATGGTTAAAAAATCTCTGCCTTTTTAGTTTAGACACTGTCACAGGCCTAGCCTTGACTGGAATAATACTAACCTGTGAAACATTGGGTATAAACTTGCTATCTCCAAATGACTTGTAGTTACCCATATTGGAGTAATGACTAGCAGCAAACACTAAAATTGCCTGAAATTTTAAAGAGACGGTTGCTAGATTAATATTGAGATTACAAACACACAACAAAGATAAAAATGCTATAGAACTTGATTGGACTTTTTTAACACTTTTCTAACATCTTTATAAAATCAAATCATTTAATGGTCCAAATTCAACATCAGGACTATCATCAAATACATGTACATATAACTGACAGCAAACACAAACAAAGCACAATATATTGTATATCATGATACAGAGCAAATACAGGTTATACAAATTAGATCTTTTGTAGGTCATTAATATATAGGTACTCTATAGATAATAAAATCTACCCATACAATTTATTAACAGTATGTCAAAATAAAGTATTTATACTATAATATAATGTTATTAAATGTGATGTGATATTATATCACAAAATAGAGGTAAATACAGTCGAACCTTGTTATCTCGAACTCGCTTATTACGAATAACCGCTTATCTCGAAGTGAAAATCTGGTCCCTGTTTTAACATGAAACTATGACAACAGGTAACAAAATAATGTGGAAAAAAGGAGAAATTGCTCCTAAGGAGCAATTTCTCCTCTTTTCATTATATATATATTTCTAACTTCAGGAGTCAAATTACATATTCATTTGTTAAATGTGGTTGTTCAATTTATTGTTTTCCTCACTCTCTCAACTCTGATATGTCGAGGTACGGATATCTCGAAGTATTTCAGTGAGTCCCTTGGAATTCGAGATAACGAGAGTCGACTGTATTAGAATTAAGATACTTGTGTTTCTTTTCCTTGTAGGTATTGCATTTCATTATAAAGTAAAGCTTCAGTACACCGACGGCTCATTTACCGTGGCTGATTCAAACTCATTTTTGAGTCCCTAGAAAATTCTTCCAATAACTCAAGCAAACAAATATTTAAACATATTTTAGTGACATTTTCTTATTTTATCATGAAAATGTATGGTGATTGTACTCATTAGGATTGCCTCAATGAGGCAATTCTTATGAGTACACTCGACATACCATTACACCACAACCTCTTTATAACACTATTGTTGGGGTCCATACCATAAACCGTGTTAGTTAAGCAACCGTGTTATATCCAAACAAAAATGTATAGATTATATTGAAAAGTGACCATTTACGGTCATTTTTCAATATCATCTATACATTTTTGGGATCCATCTTTGAACCATGTTATATCCAAAAACCATGTTATAACTAACCGTTATAAAGAGGTTGTGTATTTTATAAAAAATCGAAAAAGACATCCCTTCATTCTCTGCATTTGCCTCTTAACCTGATGCTATGATTAAGCCTCAATGGCTGGAACTACCCATGTCTAGAACAAATTTCCATGGTTCAAAAGACGTTTCAGCCATTGATGTTCGACTGTATAACTAATGTTAACATAGCTCCAGATAATAGGATATTTTTCTTATTTATTCAGGAAACAAGGTAAAGACACCAGTTCTGCTAAATGTTTTGATATTTTTGGATTTTGATTTGGAGTTTTACAGCCCAGCCAACACTGTTAAGGTCATGTCAAGCCAGGCAGTTATTAACATACACTTGCCTAGGCAGGCTTAATCCTCTAATCAGTTGACCAGTACTTTGTGCATATACACTGTCAGTAACTGACAGCTGTCCTTCTTGAATCAGAAGTGGGAGAATGACCACAGAAATTATTTCATGATCAATCGCTATCTAAGTCCTGCTGACTGTCCTTGCAACTGCTTTAAATAACCATGTTTATACCACACAGTACATCAATCTTTTAACAATTTGAAAGATGATCCAATAAAACTGCTAGCAGAGTCAACACTTTAGATAAAAGAGGTATACAGATAAACAGTTTTCTTATTTCTCCATTAACCCTTGTCATGCTGAATAAACTAAGATGCCACACCCACTTCTAATTTCCAGCCAATCAAATTACTTGATCCGGGTTTTTGAAAGAAATTCACATATTTAATGACAAACAGTGCAGATCCAGATCAGTTGGCTTCTGAAGAAGCCAATTGATCTTTTTTTTTTTTTTTTTTTTTTTTGATTTGGGTTTTACGGTCCTTTCAAGAATATTTCACTTATATAGAGCCAATCGTTCATCGAAGGTGGGCGAAAACCGGAGTACCCGGAGAAAAACCATCTGACCATCTGTAAGCAGAACTTGGCTTTCCCACATGACCCGAGCTAGGCTCAAACCACAGCGGTGAGAAACCTAATGGATTAAGAGTCAACTCTCTTATCCACTAGGCTACGGGGGCCCGCCCAATTGATCTGGATCTACACTTATTGCTAAAACAGGGCATGTCGTGTTCCGCAAAAGAAGGGTTAAAAATGTTGTGAGCGCTCACTAAGAATCACACTGGCATTGCGAATATTCTAATGAGTACCCATAACATATGTTCCTGTGGTTTTATTTAGGTTTGTGCAATTCAGCACAGCTCCAAGTAAGACATTTTTCAACCAAAAAGTATTGATATTTTTTCTTATTTCTACATGGAAACATATGTTTTGGGTATTCATTAGAACTCGGGACCTAATAATATCCAGACTTGTCACTAATGGAACTGCCAAAAAATGTTGTCTTGGCTTGATTTTAGCGCTATTTTACAGCACTATGGTCATTAAAAATGATTTTGGATAATAACAGAGGTTGTAATAAATTGTTTTTAATAGGTTTGGTAGAGAAGTGTTCAGTAATAATTAATAAAATTGAAGTTATATCATCACTTTGGGTGAATTTCTGATGATTTTCTGCTAAAAGTGCCGAAATTAGCTAAAATGGGTACCTAGGTTTCTTGTTATGTTTATAAAAACTGTTTGATTTTCCTTAAATATAATGCTGCAGTCTTAAAGGTAATATATTGAACTATTGCTTTTTGAAAACAAATCTCAGATATTTGGAGAAATTAATGTAATATTAGCATTTAAACTTCAGCATAAAAATTATGAAAACTCAGTTACGACACATATTCCCAATAAATACAATACCTTTGCCATAGTTACTAGTCCAGTGTAAATTGGGTCCAAGATTAGAAGCGCCCCAGTGAGGCACTTCTACTGAGCACCACAACATATGTTTTTGAATAGAAATAAAAATAATATTCATCTGGTTACTCCTCTTAGTGGGAAGTTCATGTGATTGTAGCCTGAAATGGGCGTCTCCATATTTACTTTTTGCAGAGAGTCAATGTCATACCTGAAATTCATCTTCTGTTAGTCCTTTCTCTAAGGCAATTCTTTTGAGCTCACTGATTGGCTGAGATCTGAATATCTTTTGCAACAGTATGAAAATGGCAGGAGACTCCGGAGACGTCTGGAAAATAAGACTAACGACTTCAAGAGAAAGTGTCTCTCATCACAAATGTGAACATGTGAGCTGTGCGAAAATAAAAGGATACTTGTAGCAAATGCAGACAATGGAGGCACAGGTGTACAGACTGATCAGGGAATTCTCTGCCTGTCAATACATACACCATATTTACCCTAAGCATAGCTACAGATAAGAGGGGGTATCCACATAATATTTTTCTTATTTCTCGATGAAAACATATGTTGTGGGTACTCATTAGAAGCGCCTCACTGAGGCGCTTCTAATGAGTACCACAATGTATGTTTTTGTTGAGAAATAAGAAAGATAGCAGCATTTTTCGGATGGAAAAAGCGCCTTATCTGTTGCTATGCCCTACGTATTCAGAAACCCTTACTTCCTTATTATATTTGTCCAAAAATCTAAACAAGTACACCTGTTGATGTGTCTGAACTACTGCTGGATGAGTAGCAAACAGTGCAGACCCTGATCAGATGCTGGCAGACCCTTATCAGCTGCCACATTGTGTGGCATCTCATCTGGATCTACACTGTTTGCTCAAGCCTGATTGTCTAAATACTAGGGTGTATGTGGTACTACAGTATCCATTGATTCTGTGAGGGGGCAACAATGGTCCTAATTAGAATGCTGGAATGCACAATCTGATCTGACCTTCACTGCCTGCATACGAAACAAAGGCATTTTCTTGCATTGTGTATAATGTATGTTTTCTACCTTTTGCAAATCTTCTAACTTCAAGAGGAGAGAAATGCACAATAAACAACAAATAACAAGAGCTCTATCAAGCGGGGCATTATACGCCCATGGCAAGTAAAAAGATGTAGCACAAAAACTGGCTCCTGTATAATTCAGTGCTCCGGATATAAAATGTAAGTGGAATTACAAAAAAAAAAAGAAAAAATTAAAAAAATTTCATTGGGGCATATCTCTGCTGATATTTAGTGAACTGTAATCCAAGTGACCAAGCTGGCCCAGGAATTAAGGAAAAAGTGACTTCTTCCTCCTGGGAAAATAGGGAAAAGTTTGCTGCTTCTTGGAAGAAGTGCTTTCTGACGGAGGACACACCACAGAAGCATGGCTTTATTATAAGCTCATATGAGCCTTTGGCTGATTTGTTTTTCCTATACTTCAATAACGGACCAAACAATAACAAAACAAAAATAAACAACAACAAAAAAAAAAAAAAAAATTTTTTTGTAAACCTTTAACTTGTTTAATACTGATTTTATTTTTGTTCTTCAAGGGAGCCAAATCAGAAGAGTATTAAAAAAAAAAATCCAAAAGTTTACAAAAACTTTCAAAGGGGCATAAATTTGCAAATATTTAGTGCACTGTAACCTCGAAATAATATGTGCTGCTCCACATCATCATGTAACTATTTATGAAGTTTCAGCTTGATCGGATGTAAACTATAGAAGGATTTAGCCGGAAACAAAAAAATAATAGAAATTAATAGAAATTTTCAACGGGTTTTAACTCTGCTGATATTTGATGGACTGTAACCTTGAAATGGTCTAACTACAAATAAAATTTCAGCTTGATAGGATGTAAACTGTAGGAGGATTTAGTCGGCAACGAAAAGTTTACTGAAATTTTCAAAGGGGCATAACTCTGCTAATATTTGGTGGACTGTAACCGCGAAACAATATGCACTGCACCACATCATGGTCTAACTGTACATGAAGTTTCAGCTTGATTGGATGTAAACTGTAGGAGGATTTAGCCAAAAACGAAAAATTAATAGAAATCTTCAAAGGGTTATAACTCTGCTAATATTTGGTAGACTGTAACCTTGAAATAATATGCACTGCTCCACATCATGGTCTAACTGCAAATCAAGTTTCAGCTTGATCGGATGTAAACTGTAGGAGGAGTTAGCCAGAAATGAAAAGTCAACTGAAATTTTCAAAGGGGCATAACTCTGCTAATATTTGGTGGACTGTAACCTCAAAACAATATGCGCTGCTCCACATCATGGTCTAACTATATGTGAAGTTTCAGCTTGATTGGATGTAAAATGTAGGAGGAGTTAACCGGAAATGAAAAGTTTACAAACATTTTTTAAGGGGCATAACTCTGCGAACTGTAACACTGAAACAATATGCGCTGCACCACATCATGGTCTAACTATATACCAAGTTTCAGCTTGATCGGACATAAACTGTAGGAGGAGTTAGCCATAAACGAAAAAGTTTACTGATGGACGGACAGACGCCATACCCTGTAACATAATACATCCCGTTTTTCAAACGGGCGTATAAAAGCGTAAAACAACAATACCCCACCATTATCGTGTTGAGGGAAGATAACTCAAATATTGCAAATTTGCCCATTAGCAATCAAAAACCAGATCTCCTTAATATCAATGCATGTACCAAGTTTGGTTAAAATCCATTGATATTTACGTTTAACATCCAGAAATGAAAATATGGATATGTTCTGGGCAGATAATCTTGTCAAAATTTGACAAATTTGCCCATTAGCAATCTCAAACCAGATCTTATTGTGTTGAGGTTTTACAGCCAAGTCAACCCAATCGGGTCATGTCGAGCACGGTCAGTTTACCTAACCACACCTTTACTGGCAGGTTTAGTCCTCGGTATTGTGCACATTCTTTCACCAGAAACCGATAACTGCCCTTTTTGAATCAGCCGAAGAGAGAGAATGACCAAAGAAATTATTTCATGATCAATGTCCACGAAAGAATGTTGTCGACCTTGGTGGAGATCGAATTTGCGACCTTCTGGTCTCCAGTCAGACATGCATCCAACTGAGCCGCCGAGGCCAGCCCAGATCTCCTTAATATCAATGCATGTACCAAGTTTGGTTAAAATCCCTTGATATTTACTCAAGTTATTGTCCAGAAACAAAAATATGGGTGTGTCGTGCGCAGATTTGATCAGACTTTCATCAAATTTGCCCATTAGCAATCCAAAACAAGATTCCCAAAATATCAATGCACATACCAAGTTGGTGAAAATCCATTGATGTTTACTAAGTTATCATCCATAAACGAAAATATGGGCTTGTCTCGGGCAGATACATGTGTAGCTCTGTCAAAATTTTCCGAAATATGCCGATTAAGCAATCCCAAACCAGATTTTCACAATATCAATGCACATACCAAGTTTGGTGAAAATCCATTGATGTTTACTTAAGTTATCATCTGGAAATGAAATACAAACGGATGGACAACTGAATGAACTGACAGATGGACAGACATTGTTTTTTTATAATGCCTAAAAAAGTCTCACCACCTGTATGCAATAATTCAGTAAGAGTGGATACACTGAAAAAGGAAAATGGTCTTTTACTATCTTGCGGTAAGAGAAAACATGTAGTTCTACGAGACACAGTTTTCAAGAAACGATAAATGTATTTTATCATATTCACCATAATTCCATAAAAGTACATCTTATGGGTACTCACAAGAATCACTGCAAAAAGTACTTCTATATATGGTCTGGTGTCTGCTATTGCTGTGACTGGTGATGTTAACTTCTAATGTGCCAAGCAAAATTTGTAGCAGATGACATTTATTTATTTATTTAATTTTTTTTTGCTTTTCCACAGAAAATAAGAAGTGACATTTCATGTATTGTCTACTCAGCTGGCTATTCGCAGGAAATGTCAAAATTTATTTTCTAAGAAAGATTTAAAAATACTATTTAAAATGTTGTATGCTGCAGTTTTAATAGACATTACAATGATTAATTCAAACAAGCTTACCTGTACAAGGACAATGAGGCCGCCATACCATGAGGCCTGTGCTATATAGTGGGCGTATTTCTTTTCCTTGTCAGTGAGATTCTTGAAGGCGGTGGAACAGTCCAGCAGGCACACTCCAGTATCATTTGGTAGAGTGTACTGCGACAGGTCTGTCATTCTCTATCTCTGGTTTGGATCCTGCAGTAAACCAAAAACTTATTTCACAGCTCTAGATATATTAAAGAGGTATTTTATAATTTGAACATTTGACAGAGGTTCATCATCATCATCATCATCATCTTTAACTGCATCTGAGCATGCACACCATTCCTGCACTCGGGCAGTGAGCTTTGCCGTTGTCCTTATAAAGAAAGGATCGCTCCAACAAATCTCAATAGCTAAAACACCAAGCCATCAGTCTGTAGATGATTGCCACCTAGCTCTGCCACCCAGGTTGCGGCAGCCTCGTAACCCCGAAGGTTTGTTTGTGTTGAGGTTTTACGGCCCAGTCAACCCAATGGAGCCATGTCGAGCGCAGTCAGTTTACCTAACCACACGTTTACTGGGCAGGCTTAGTCCTCTAAGCAGTTAACCAGTATTGTGCACACTCTTTTGCCAGAAACTGACAACTGCCCTTTTTGAATCAGCGGAAGGGAGAGAATGACCGTAGAAAATATTTCATGATCAATCTCCATGAAAGAATCGTGCTGACCTCGGCGGGGGTAGAACCTGCGACCTCGTGGTCTCTAGTCGGACGGCGCATCCAACTGAGCCACCGAGGCCGGCTAATCCTGAAGGTGGGGAGGCAACTGTGATGGCCTCACATTCCCCCACTCATATTGAGCGTCACAGCTGGATGCAGCATTACATCATACAGAGGTTGTGAAAAGATATTTAAAATTACTTTGAATCATTATACATGTTATTACTATGCAGAAACTGTTTAGGTTTCCCATTATTCTTCTTATTCATGCAAATAATGAGCATCTGACAGCAGAATCTAAAAAAAAACAAAAACAAAACAAAACATAAACTAAACAAAAAGAACCAAAAACAAAAACATTGAAAGGGCCTAAACTTAACAATTTTTTGTTTGTTTGTGTTGAGATTTTATGGCCCAGTCAACCCAATGGGGCAGAGAGCGGTCAGTTTACCTATCTACAAGTTTACTGGGCAGTCTTAGTCCTCTAAGCGGTAAACCAGTTTTGTGCACATTCTTTCGCCAGAAACTGACAACTGCCCTTCTTGTATCTGCGGAAGGGAGAGAATGACTGTAGAAAATATTTTATGATCAATCTAGAAAATATTTTATGATCAATTTCCACGAAAGAATGTTGCCAATCTCAGCAGGGGTTGAACTTGCAACCTCCTGGTCTCCAGTCGGACATGCATCCAACTGAGCCACCGAGGATGGTAAACTTAATTAACAATTAAAAATGTTCATCTTACACCAGTATTAAGACCAGCATTAATGGGAAAAGCTAGAAATTAATTATTGATGGAGAGTCATAACTGTATTATTAGCTCATCTGAGCCTTTAGGCCCTTTCAATCGTTTCGGTTTCGTTAGTTATGTCTATTCTATTTTTAGATTCTGCCAATCCTATATGTACTGTGTGCATTGCAACTGCCTGATCTGATAGAGAATAAGCCTAGAAAACATAGTTTCTGTTAAAATATTGCACCAGAAGTAAACACTTTTATTTAGAATAAACTGCCAATGAAAAACAAAGTCTTTCCTAGCGCTGTCAAAAGGGCAATAATTAGAACAGCATTATGTCGACTTTCACTTTCAATGCAAAGAATGGTGGGTGGGGAAAGTATTTCTGGCATATATTGCAACTTTCAGGGAAAACTAATAATTGGTTTGCTAAACGGCTAATAGTGATGTTTTTTATGTAGTCAATAGTTCCTTTTGCAAACTGGTGCGGCTATATCGTTTATATTTACCAGATATGAAAGATATTACTTCCCCACGCACCCCACAACAATGTTAGTTGCAAATAAACGCTTATAAACTTATGTTAAATATTCTGTCATGCGCCTCGGGACAAGGAGGAATTGGTACTCTGCATTTTATACAAAACTAACAGTGTGGCCCTAATGAAACGGTAACCAATTAGACGAAAACGTTATTTGGTTATCCTTTGCCTTTTTCGCTTTATCTGGGCACGTTTACTCGCAGGACAGCTGTTGGAAACTCAATAATACAACGTATTTCTAATGACACTGACATACTTCTTACGGCATAATTGTTTTTCAAGGCCTACCTCAGTCATTTGTCTGTTGTATATATGCATGATATTTTTACAGGTTGATCTAAAGTGATTTGGTCCTATTTAGTTTGCGTTTGACCTTTTTCACTTTCAGTTTGGACTTCCAACAGACTCGGGGCTTCACTTTCAGTTTGGACTTCCATCAGACTCGGGGCCTGGCCATCTGTATGGGTTTGGTAATGTGTTAGCATTTACAGTAAAACCTGTATAAGACAACCACCTTTGAAATTGACCTTAGTGGATGATGTGGAAAGGTGGTTGTCTTATAAAGGCATATGTCATGTAATTTTGCTAGCAAAATTACATGACATGTACCTTTATAAGACAACTTTTTCCACATCAACCACTATTTTAAGTCAGTCTCAAAGGTGGCTCTCTTACACAGGTTTTACTGTAAATTTATGGTCATCCCTTCGATGATGATACTTGTCCAAATCTGCAATGCAGACATCTTGACATCCCTAAAATTAACTAACTCAAAATTGCTATCAGCTCCCACATCATCATTCGTGGTGAACCATTTCATTGAATACGATTTGATTTCCATATTTGAGGGTAGATGTAATCCTTGGAATAAATCTTGGATTATTGGATATTGGAAAGTCCAACAAATTCCAAGTTGGAAAAAAAGGGGGTCTATTCCTTGGATTATTTACCTGTTGGACCATGTTTTTGTAGATATATAGTTTTAATTAATTTTATTATGTAAGGATATGCATCACCATATATGTGATATTTTCTGGGACACAAAGTTGGAGATCTGCAATTTCTAGGAGGGAGATCCTGGTCTAAAAGAGGGAGATTTTTCGCAGCTTGAAATATTCAGTTTTAATAACAATATCTGTTTTTTTGTCGTACTGTAGGCCACTGTAAAACATTTTAATTGTCAACGTATGGTGACTATAGTCACTGAATAATGTTAGTTTCTTTTGTACAACATGTTCACCCTTCAATTGTCCATATATGACTGAAATACTGTTGAAAGGCTATAACCATATATAATAGCCTCTTATGAACTATGTTCATCCTTTCATTGTCTTGATTAATTGTCCATGTATGATTGAAATACTTTTGAAAGGCTATAACCATATACGATATTGATATACTTTTCGTTGCAGCTCCTGGCTATTGTTTATCTGTCATTGCTGCAACTTTATTATTTTTTTTTATATGTGGGAGACAACTCTAACAGCCTGATCAGACACCGTTTACTTCACCATCAATAGTACCTTTCAGTTTATGCCACTGACCAAAACAGTGACCGACGCACCTGGGCCGATGCATCCTCACAGTCAGTTGAGGATCTACATGTATGTAATTTGTAAAACTGACTCCAAGAGCCCAAAAACAAATCAGAATTCCATGTTTTTATGCGCAGGCTGATCTGGGTCTCTTTATTCAGCACAGGTTATAAGGTACAATTTTCCTTGTTGCTATCCATGAAAATTGTGCAGGTGGTCATTAAATACTTAAACCAAAAAAAGGTATCTTATTGATTCTAAAAAAAGAAAAAAGCCAAAAATAGGGCAGGGTGTCACATCTGCTTATTCCAATCAGGACTTACGCAGTTTGCTTGACAAAGTTTGCAGTGCCTAGAAATAAAGCGCTTTTCAAACATTTTATGGGCAGGCTGGTATAGGTCATCTTAACTTGTCCAAAATGTATTTCGCACAGATTATAAGGTACAATTTTCCTTGTTGCTATCCCTGAAATTGTGCAGGTGGTCATTAAATACTTAAACCAAAGAAAGGTATCTTACCTATTCTAAAACAAAAAAAATAGCCAGGCTGGTCTAAGTCATCATATCTTGCCCAAGAAGTAAGTTACTTTTTTGCGGATCACGAGTCTACCTGTTAGTTAATCCCATGCAGCATCAAACTGACATGCTTACAGTAACTGTTCCGAAAAGCAAAAAAAAATTACCTTATCGCAAATGCAAAGAGGACGGATTCAGATTAGTGTGTGCATCTGCGCAGTCCAATAAGGGTCTATTTTAACTATTGTGCAGACTTACAAGGCCTGACATTCTTTATAGACAATATAATTAGCAGTTTTATTATTCTGAGTCACCTGCGCAGCCGATCAGGTGGTCCATTTATTTTCACAATTAAAATTCCTAGTAGCACCAGTTAATTTCAAAGGGATTATAAAAGTCACCAATTCGTTTAATGGCCTTTGAAGTGTGTCGGCCCAAACTAAAAAAAATTTAAAAAATACAGTAACTGTTGTTGATAGCCACCTATCTGTGCTAATTATTATCCTCTTAATCTGATGGTTTTATCCAAATAATAGATGTAAAAACACCTCAGTATTGGATTATCATAACGGTAAACCTTGAAATGTGAAATGGTAGGTCGGGGAAAAATCAACATAGAGGATTTTTTCCTTGGTGGGAGATTCTGCTTCTTTAGTGGGAGGTTTTACAGAGAGGCGACAAATCAGGAGTTTTACGCAAGATCGTAAAAGATCTGTGCATAGACATTTGCTCACAAGACAGTTGCTCACAAGACATTTGCTCACAAGACAATTGCCTACAACCTTAATGGAAAATAAGACAATTGCTCACAAGATATTTTTTTATTTTATTTATCTATGCGTTTAAGCAGAAACAAGTAATCACAATAGCACTTAAAGTGAAATTCAAACACACAAATGTGAATCATTTACGCAAACTTGGTACTTTTGTTTATCAAGCTTTTAAACATAAATCAGAGGTACTATATATGAATTAACATAATGCCCTACTCTGTCCAATCAATAAGTGTCTTGCATTTCGTTTCGGCAAGGCCTAGAGAAGACAGAATATATTAGGGATAATAGTAATGTACATGTATTTGGTTTGTAACAATTTGTTACATCGGGTATCGGCACTAAAACATGAGGAAGTGATATGTTTCCTGAATGAAGGTAAAATACCATTAATTATCAAATGTATTGTGGCTGCATATATAATATGTATGTTCATTTCTTAATGTATATACATGTACTGTATGGCTAACATGGACCTGGGAGAGCTGTTTAGACATTGAGTCTGCCACTCATTCCCTGAGTCTACCAGATTCATAGTATCTTATAGTAAGCAGACATCAAAAATGCTACATTTCTGAGCAATTTTAACATTGGTTTGTGACACAACTTGCATGTGATATTTGTCAATATACAGTCAAACCTGTCTTAAGCAGCCACTCATGGGAAGTTTAAAATGTGGCTGCTGAAGGCAGGTGGCTGCTTAATACAGTTCAAATATATAAATCTATGAATTTTTGGGCAACTTTCCTCTGGCTGCTGAATACAGGTTGGCTGCTTAATAGTGGTGACCACTAACACAGGTTTGACTGTATTTGGGGTTGAATATTAAGTTCACATACAAATCATTTTTCACAATTAATAACTATAATCCTGTTATGATGGAAGCAGGCTGATTTAAGGCCTGCTCTGTGTTGTTTGCGCAATGTGTGTGGCCATGGCGGATTCAAGTGCGAGGGACATGAGGTTTGGACATTGGTTTCCGCCACATGTTACTTCGTCCACTCGAATTCGCCATGGCACCCCCTTTTAAATGTTATTGCCAACACAGTTGGCTCATGTCTTCCAAAAAGTGTGGTGTGTGTATTTATGCTTGAGATAGCTACTTAATCATCTTTCACGGCTTATATTAAAAAAAAAAAAAGTTTTTCATTTCTATTATCTTGATGTTAGTGCTACTGGGATGTTGGTCAGTGGATGGTGGAAGATAATGGTGTTTGTTTGTTTGTCCGCTGTCTGCTGTCTGACATCCTTCGTGCATTTTACAGTAGCTATTCACCTTCTCCATTACAGAAAAGTATATTTAAACTGTTTCTGTTGCTACTATGCTTAAACATGTTGTCTGGGGTATTCGTAGAATATATGAATATAATCAGACAATTATATTGTAAATGATATATTATGTAATTGCTCTGCACTGTCATATGTCATATACTATCATGTATGTTTCATTATATTGTATCCTCATGGGATTTGCAGCCTTTTGGAATTTTGAAATTAAACTATTCTATTCTATCACCCATATTATTACACCACAAGCCATGTCTTGAATTAATGTCTTTAATTAATGAACCAATCATATCACTAATTTTGGTGAATAATGTTCAAAGCTCGAACTAAAATATTAAGGAGGTTAATAAATGATTACTCATAATTAATGACAATTTACTTAGAAAGATATTGCAAGATTCTAACTGAATTAAAGCTGATTAATCATTTCACTAATTTAAGGTGATTAATGTTAAAAGCTCGCACTTAATTGATTAAGAAGATCAAAAGTTATGAAAACTAATGAAATTTTGAAAACAAAAACAAAAAAAATAAATTAATGGTTAATTACAATTAATAGTGATTATATTTATCAAGTTGCTTAATATATTTAACATTTAACATATTTAGTATATTTAACATTAATAAATTAAGCTGACTAATGTTCAAAGTTAAGTGATTAGTTGGCTATCATTTCATCCAACTACTGATGTTTTAATTATAACTAATTAGTTGAAATCATCTGGTCAACTGCTACATAATACTTTGAGGGAGAAATAGTCCCCATAAAATATAGATAATATAAATAAAAGACTTTAAAAATAAAAATAAAATCATAAAAAAAATGTGTTGTGAGCAATTGTCCTGTTTACCATTAAGGTTGTGGGCAGTTGTCCTGTGAGCAATTGTCTTGTGGGCAACTGTCTTGTGAGCAATTGTCATGGAATCAAAAGATCACATGTATCATGTATGCATCATATTTTTTTTTCTCTCTTTTTTTGTAATTTAATAAAACTATGTTACTATTTCAGCAAAAATGTATCAAAATACATGTACATCAGTTGACATAATTTTGTCTCTTTATTAAATAATATTGTGTAAACTATAAAACAACCTAAAAGAATAATTAGTCAATTGGTCCTCCTATCAGAATTGTTTTGATCTTCTATTGTGTAACTAATTTTGTTCTTTCTTTCTCTCAGTCATTGTTTCTTCCAATTTATTTATTTATTTATTTATTTAATTTGTGTATTATTATAATTAATTTCACTTGTTATGTTAAAAAGGAACATGAGGTTTGTGTTGTTTATATTTCACAAACCGTTTAATTATTATTATTATTTTATTTCTTTCAAATTTTATTTCTTCCAGTGACTTACTTGGTGACAAGTTTGTTTTTTTGTTTTGTTTTTTACACTGAATGTTGCAAAACTGAACAAAATGTATGTATGTATCTAGATTTTTAAACGCTATCAGGCAACTGAGTCACATAGAGGCAGCGAACAAAATACTTTCAAAATGTTAATTTGTAATACTTGTACTAATTTGGCTTTACTTGGAGATTTTTTGTTTTAACCAATGGAAGGCAGAGCTTTTCAGCTATGGGATTTCATTTGTCAGTAGTTTTAGGGTATTCTGATATCCAAGACGAATGACAGGTATTATCAGATGATTGAAAGGTCTTATCAGGTGACTGACAGGTGATATCAGATACAGTTACATAATTTGAATTTGAGTTCTGTACAACGTCATGATAAAACAAATCCAGGACAAATTAGGAAATACATTTTTCTAACACCCCAAATGTCAGAATGGAATGCAAAACAATTCTTTTCAGTCCAAAATAGGTTTCTTTAATACTTAGCACTCTTGGTAAAATTATCAGCAGATGACATTTTGGAATATTTGTCTCATTTTTTTCCAAGAAACAGGATTTGACATTTATAATGTAACATGTATGTCGACAGTTGGTCAAAACAACATTTTGGTCAAAACTTGTTTTTCCACCAGCCGTATAATTCAACAAAGTGTCATTTTTGACAGTATGTCACATTTGAACAAAATGTTATATTCATCAAAACAGTTTTTCATCACATAAATGTGCCTATATAATTTTGACTCCTTAAACCTCACTTTTATATAGTAAAACTGGGGTTTACAGGGGTATACATTATTTTTCTTATTTCTGCTCAAAAACATAGATTGTGGGTACTCAGTAGAACTGCCTCTTTGAGGTGGGAAAGAGGCGGTTCTAACGAGTACCCACAATCTATGTTTTTGAGCAGAAATATGAAAAAATATCAGAATTTTTTATCTGAAAATTTTCATTTTTTGGTGGTGAAAATTTCAGTATATTTGAATAGGAATGTTTTCATAATGTGACAAAATATTGTGCAACACACTCACACAAACAGTTTACTGCTTACCAAGCAAACCCAAGGCTGCAGTCTATATAACTGCTTGCAGCTGATAGTGGTGTCTCTTGCATCCTAACACTGGCATCAGTGTAGCATTTCTTTCTTTTTCTTTTGATACTGAGACTGATCAGTCTGATCATTACCTCAGGTGGGGTTTTTAAAGCTAAATTTAGAATTTAGCTCCCAAAAAATATAATCATTAACTGGATGGACCATTAAATTTATATGCAAGAAGCAAGACAGTCCTCAGGAAATACAAAGTTTTAACGGCATCACTAAATGCACGGCACCTGCAGTATTGTGAATCGTGAGTCTGAGATGCCCTAGTTTTTCTCAAACTTGGTGCAGGGGATCAAGTATTTCTCCTGATCAATTATACACTGTACTGGAGTGTGTCTTGTAAAAGAAGGTTAAGAGGACTTCTCCTGATGGGTCTCCAGGGATGGCCACTCCAATTCCCTGAGCATTATTGCCTACGCTATGTGTTTTGCCATCTTCTGCTGGTCCACCTGGCAGCCGCATCCTCTTCAGTTTCTCTATTTGCTGCATCTGAGGTTTAAGATATGGATGCCAAATACAGTCAACTCTCGTTATCTCGAATTCCAAGGGACTCTCTGAAACACTTCGAGATATCCATACTTCAACTTATCAGATTTGCAGAATTGAGGAAAAACTAATATGATTAATCACATTTAACAAATATATGTGTAATTGGACTCTTGAACGAAGTTAGAGATATATTGAAAATATTGTGGAAAAGAGGAGAAATTGCTCCTTAGGAGCAATTTCTCCTCTTTTCCACAATATTTTTTACATGTTGTTAGATTTTCATGTTAGCAAGATAGCAAGAGTCAAATGTAGGTGATGCATACAACTTGAGGTCTGACCAATGTTTTTTTTATGCAGCTTTCTTTGTTTACCTATGTCCAAATGCCAAATTTCACCGAAAAAAACCTTAAGTCCTAGTTGCCTTTGCAGTGACCTCAGATATATGTTGTGCCAATCCAGATTATCTGTAATGGTGATACCAAGGTATTTGGCAGACAGAACTTGTTCCAATATTTGTTCATGGAGGGTATAATTGAATGCTATTTGCTAGACAGGAGGTGCCGAGTCATCCTCTTTGAGTGAAATTTGGCTACATTAAATTTGATTTGTGAATCGGTCCCCCATTTTGCTAAGCTGCTCAGATCTTCCTGTAGAAATCCACAGTCAACAGAGAATTGGATGTTCCTATACAACACACAGTCATCAGCAAAAAGATGAACAGAAGACCTGATTTTGTCCGGAATTTCATTAATAAAAACAAGAAAAAGGACCGTCCAAGGACCGAACCTTGAGGGACACCAAACAGGACTGGGACTGGATCTGAGGCTTGGCCATCTAATACTACATTTTGTGATTGCCCAAAGAGCCATGAGCTTATCCTTTTGTGGGTGGATCCTATAATAATCTAAGTTATAAAGTAGCTTCTGTTTGGTACCTTGTCAAAGGCCTTTGCGAAGTCCATGATTATTTGGTCTCTGTTTATGTTGGCATTTCATGGCTCCATCCAGATTACTTGCTTCATGGAAAAATTGAAGAAGTTGGTTTTTACAAGATCATTGACTTTGGAAACCATGCTGACAGTCAGCAAGAATGCTATCAAAAGCTAGGTGTCTGTTGATGATACTGAAAATTATATGCTCTAAGGTTTTGCAGAAGATGCAGATGAAGGACACCAGTCTATAGCTACCAGTAGCATCATCATATTTTTTCACCTTTCTTAATAAGCAGGGAAACATTTGTTGCCAGTCATCTGGTACAGCCCTTTGAGCAAGTGACTCACTGAAAATGGGCCAACTCAAGAACAATTTCAGACCTACATGTTTTAAGTACTTTAGCACTCAGACCATGAGGCCCTGATGCTTTGTGTAGGTTCAGCTTCTGGACCCCATTAGGGTCAACTGTTAGTCTGTCACAGACAAGAACAAGTCAAAGTAAAACCTTTTGAGGGTAATAAAAAAACTGCAGAGCCTTCCACCAAGTCCAGCACTGCAGATAGTGTACTTTGCTGAATTTCAACAAAAAGCAAACCACAACTCTGCCCGCATCATCATAAAAGCTGGCTTCCACAGCAAGGCAAACACAACATTTTATATTGTGGAGAAGTAAGAATATCACTACATAACAGTTAAAAAGTTTAAATAGTGCCTTATCTTGAGCTATGATCTGTAAAGTGCTGATAACACACTGTATAACAGTATGCAGCATACTTTTTTAGCTCACCTAAGCGAAAGCTCAGGGTGAGCTGTTGTGATCACCCTCTGTCCATCGTCCATCGTCAACAATTAGTTTGTTAACACTCTAGAGGTCACAGTTTTGACCCAGTCTTAACGAAACTTGCTCAGAATGTTTGCCTGTATGAAACCTAGGTCAGGTTTGAAACTGGGTCACTTGGGGTCAAAAACTAGGTCACCAGACCAAATCAAAGTAAAAACTTGTTAACACTCTAGAGGTTACATTTTTTGAAGTAATCATGATGAATATTGCTGAAATTGTTTGTCTTGATGATTTCTAGGTCAGGTTTGAAACTGGATCACTTGGGGTCAAAAACTAGGTCATCAGGCCAAATCAAAGGAAAACCTTGTTAGCACTCCAGAGATAACATTTTTGAAGTAATCATCATGAATATCGCTCAAAATGTTTGTCAATGATTTCTAGGTCAGGTTCAAAATTGTGCTATTTGGGGTAAAAACCTAGATCACCAGGCCAAAGCAAAAGAAAACCTTGTTCACACTTTAATGTCACATTTTTGAAGCAATCATCATGAATCTCACTTAAAATGCTTGTCTGAATAATTTCTAGGTCAAATTCAAAACTGGGTCACTTGGGGTCAGAAACTAGGTCACCGTGCCAAATCAAAGGAAAACCTTGTTAATACTCTAGAGGTCACATTTTCGAAGCAGTCGTCATGAATCATGCTCAAAATGTTTGTCTTAATGATTTCTAGATCTACATGTAGTTTGAAACTGGGTCACTGTGTTCAAAAACTAGGTCACAAGCCTAAATGAAAGGAAAACCTTGTTAATACTCTAACGGTTACATTTTTTAAGTAATCATTATGAATATTATTCAAAATGTTTGTCTTCATGATTTCTAGATCCAATTCGAAACTGTGCCACTTGGGGTCAAAAATTAGGCCACAGGGCCAAATCAAAGGAAAACCTTGTTAAAACTCTAGAGGTCACATTTTTGAAGCAATCATCATGAATCTTGCTCAAAATGTTTATTTTGATGATTTCTAGGTCAATGATGAAACTGGGTTACTTGGGATCAAAAACTAGGTCACTGGGCCAAATCAAAGGAAAACCTTTTTAGCACACTAGAGGTCACATTTTTGAATCAGTCATCATGAATCTTGCTCAAAATAATTGTCGATGATTTCTAGGTCAAGTTTGAAACTGTGTCATTTAGGATCAAAAACTAGGTCACCAGGACAAATCAAAGGAAAACCTTGTTAACACTCTAGCAGTAACATTTTTGAAGCAATAATCATGAGTATTGCTCAAAATGTTTGTCTTGATGATTTCTAGGTCAAGTTCAAAACTGGGTCGCTTGGGGTCAAAGACTTGGTCACCAGGCCAAAGCAAAGGAAGACCTTGTTAACACTCTAGAGGTCACATTTTTTTTAAAGCAGTCATCATGAATCTTGCTCAGAATGTTTGTCTTGATGATTTCTAGGTCAAGTTTGAAACTGAGTCATTTGGGGTCAAAAACTAGGTCATTGGGCCAAATCAAAGGAAGGCCTTGTTAACACTCTAGATGTCACATTTTTTAAGTGATCATCATGAATCTTGCTCAAAATGTTTTTCTTGATGATTTCTAGTTTGGAACTGGGTCACTTATGACCTATACTTCACAGTCCAGTGACTTTCTTATGTTTTTCCATTTAGGTCAGTTTCTCAGTAATTATTGGTCCTACAGAGTGGTATTTGGCACTTGTGAAGTGTTGGTGTTTAGGTTAGTTTCACAGTAACTGCTGCTCATACAGTCAGTGATACTTAGCACATGCATACAACTTAGCATGACCTCTTGAGTGCAATTATCCATATTTGACCTTGATCTCTATTTCACAGTCCATTAGACATGCTGCATTGTCTTACTTGTTAATAAAATCATCATGTATTTTGGTCCAAATGTTAGCCTTGATCATTTCTAGGTAGGTTCTCTAAGTGCTATGATACTCAGGTGAGCATTACAGGGCAGTCATGGCCCTCTTGTTTTTTGTTGTTTTTTTTTTTTTTGTTTTTTTTTTATCTATTTTTATTGTATGAAATCAGTTTGTTAAAAAAATATAAATATAAATATTTAACCCTTAAACTGCCAATCACAACAATTGTCGTCTGCTTTGTCTTCTGCCGAATACTTTAAAGGTCATTGTTGCAAACAGTGTGGACCCAGATCAGACTGCTCCTCTAGGAGCAGTCTGATCTGGGTCCACACTGTTTGCCTATATGCAAAAAGTATGTTTGAAAAGTTTGCAAGAAGATGCAAAGCAGACGACATAAACAGACGACATTTTCAGATGCAGGTTTTCTTGGCGCTTTAAGGGTTAACTACCCTCTTATCTGTCTTATGTAGAACTACAATTTTCTTCCATTTCAGTGTAATAATCCATAAGAAATCAATGCAAGTATGTACTTGTACAGCCAGCTGACCAGAACAGGGCTGAAGTTTGTCTGTAATCAGTGTCTCTTACAACAGACTACGTCAAGACTTCAATATGCAAGATATAAACTAACTAGTATTCCTAAAAGACAGTATTGGACTACTAAAGTCAGATTTGCAAAGGACAAAACATTGCCAGAAGGGAAAAATGCATCCAAGGGAAAAAAGCAGCCTGCATTGCCAAAGTTCTCAGAAGTGAAACGGTTGATTAGACTTGCAAAACCAGAAAAGTGGAAGATAGCAGGTATCTAAAAGTTTAAATATCTCAATATCTCTTATCTCGAATAACCGCTTACCTCGAAGTGAAAATCTGGTCCCTGTTTTAACATGGAAGTTTAACATCAAGTGACAAAACATTGTGGAAAAGAGGAGAAATTGCTCCCAAGGAGCAATTTCTCCTCTTTTCCACAATATTTTAAATGTGTCTCTAACTTCAGGAGTCCGGTTACATAGTCATTTGTGAAATGTGGTTGTTCGATTTATTTTTTTCCTCAGTTCTGCAAATTTGATATGTCAAGGTACGGTTATCTCGAAGTATTTCAGAGAGTCCCTTAGCCTTCGAGATAACGAGAGTCGACTGTATGTCATTTGTTTGCTTGATTATTAGGAATGTTTTGGCCTCACAGCCTACCATATTATGATTACATTTACATGTATTTATGCTACCTTAGAAGAAACTTTAAATTAAATAGTAAAAGTTTAATTTTCTGTCCCAAACAGTTAACTGTTTTACATATTTCTGTACTACAAAGGACTTGCTATGGACATGTACATGTTTTTGATGTCAGATAAATTAATTTTGGGATAGATTTTTCTATTTCTCCATAAGAACATGTGGGTACTCATTAGAATCACCTTACTGAAGTACATCACATATGTTTTTTTATTCAGAACTAACATAAATATCTGAATTAACAGCAAAAACTCTGGAAACTTGAAATTTGTAATATAAACACAGAGTATGCGGAAAATCAAGCTCTTTCTGTTGGTGTAAGTGCTACTCTGCACTTTATTTGAACAAATTCCATTCGGTATGAATAGAGATATTCTAAAAAAAATTGTACCTGATTCGGAGCTAAAAATAATAACAAACTCCATGTACCTGGTCATTTGGTCACGTGGATTCCCCACACTGGGTCATTCTCAGACTCTTGAAAACCATGAGGGACACATGTCTCATAAATGCAATATTTAAAAAGATATCTTAAAATTCAATTTTAAAAAGATAAAATGTCAACTGTAGAAATCATAATTCTTGACAGTAGATAATGCAATAATTTTGATGACAATTTAGAATTTTTTGTCTAAATGAAGTCACATGTTGTAGTTGGGGAAGATATTCAAGGGAGTCATGTTAAATGGCTTTAACATCTCAAAATGTCCTGAGAGAGAAACTAGAATGCAAATATGTATAATCTACAGTAAAAATGAGAATTTCTGTCTTGAGGTCAGGCCAACATTGGATGCTGTAAGTTATGCCAGCTGACAGCTAAGTCCCTGTGGAGACTGCAGGGATATTTCAGCTGTTCTGGGCCTTCACTGTTCACATATGCTCCAAAGACGCATTTTCATTTGATATTTATTTTCATGGTGAAAAAAGGTAAAGATTTTCTGTTATTGTGATGTTGGTACTTCTTACCATGCTTAACTCATTTATGTCTAGCATCCCCAAAAAGGGACATTGACAAACAGTGTAGACCCAGATCAGATGCCACATTCTGTGGCATCTGATCAGGGTCTACTCTGTTTGCATTATATACAAGGATTTCTATAAAACCTGTTATAATAAAAAGCAACCAGAAACCCTTTCTACTGGAAACACGACCAGTCCAAAGAGTTGAGGTAGAAGAGTCCACTTTGCATAAGTGGGTTAATGTCCTAAAATTTGAACAGTAAGTTCTGAAAAGGAGGGTCCTTTGGAAGCAAGAAACATGTTTGATTATGAAGTGATCTGAACAGTTAGTGCTTCTGACTTCAGGTCACCAGGTCCCAGGTTTGAATCCTGCTGGTGGCTGAATTCATCTAATGACTGCAAAATGCTTCATTGCACAAAGCCATTCATTACCGTCCTTCCAGCAGACTGAAACTAAGGCTGGCACAATTAATCAGTTAATCGATAGATTGATCAATAAATTCCACAAAAATGATTATCATTACAGATTTGCTGATAATTTGAACAAGTATAATGTGCTACCCACTGTTGTGTCTAAAATAGCTGGATGAGTGGCAAACAGTGTAGACCCTGATGAGACACTGCATTTGCAGCATCTCATCTGGGTCTATACTGTTTGCTGAGGCCTGTCTGACCAAGTACATACAATAAAGTATAACATATGGAAGGGTCATGCTCAGACAGGTAAAAGTATGACCAAATCTTCAGTAATTACTAATCCATGATCGATCACAATGGCAGGACTGATAATCGATTATCTTTTCAGCTCTGATTAGCCAGCCTTAACTGAAACTCATTATTAATCAATATAACTTTTGAAATAGACATAAAACCCAAAATCATTATCACCGCCGTTTGTCTTTTTAACGACATGTCTAAAAATGTTGGCTAAATAGCAAACAGTGCAGACTTTAATCAGAGGGTTTCTTCAGGAGCAGGTTGATTCTAGCTCTTCACAATTTTCTCAGACATGTCTGTTCAAATATTTTTGGCAAATGCAATTACATTTTCCTGTACTGGCTCGACATGACCTTAACAGAGTTGGCTAGGCCATAAAACTCCAACCATCTACCATAATTACCCTAAGTATTGGGACAGACAGGCCTGTACAAACAGTGTCAACCCAGATCAGATGCCACAGAATGCGGCATCTGATTAGGGTCTACACTCTTTGCCCCTCATCCAGCAGTTTTTACAAACATCAGTAAAATGGACATGTTCAAATTTTAGGACAAGTATGGTAAGGAGGCAAAGTGTCCCAGTACTTGGGATAACTACTGTAGTTTCTGTTTTATTCCACCAGGTGCTGTAGGGTTCCTTGTGATTTCTAGTTCTGTGACACTTTCTGTGCCGTTCTGTATCGGATATGTGATTGACATTATTAACACAGCAGCGAAAGAAGGACAGATGAAAAAGAAATTAAACACAATCTGTGCTATTCTAGCTGTTGTTTTTCTGGTAGGAGGACTGGCAAATTTTGGCCGGGTCTACTTAATGCAGATTTCAGGTAAGTAAATGATGAAATATATTGGGGTAAGCATTGATAATTTCTTATTTCTCAACTGAAACAATTTTTTGTTCAGTTGCATGTCTCTACTGTCTTTTCAGTATCTGTTAGTCTTTATATTATTTTTGGCTTTTCACATAACCTTTGTTCAAAGATGTAAATTTTTAAAGTTCTATCAGGAATTAGTGCAGGATTGTTTGTCATAAGTATCTATGCAATATTTATTGAGATTTCTTCACCAGGGCCCAGTTGTTCAAAGCATCATTAGCTTAACGAGCTCGTTAAGGGTCATTTCGTTAACTGTTTTAGCGGATTCAATATAAAATATTCTGATATTTTTTGCTGAAAAAATGTGAGTAGCTTTTGCACTGCAAAAGCTACTCACATTTTTTCAGCAAAAAATTTCAGCGTATTTGCGTATCTCTCGATCTAAATTTTAATGAATCGTTAACTAACGACATTGTTAGCTTTGAGCAACTGGGCCCAGGTTTAAAAAAAAATTGATTTCTGACAGTAAAAACGTCTGCAAATTATGCAGAAATTGAAAGCTTGGGTAGTTTTGGGCCAAGATTTCAACAAGTTCAAGTGTTTCAAAATTCATGAAATTTGAACAATATTGTTAATCCTTGCCATGCTGAATAAATTCAGATTTCACACCAGACAGTTTGCATGAAATATAAAGCCTTATTTTCTGGGATAAGAAAGAAAAAGTTTTTAAAATGTCTTCTGCTGCAGCTTAAATTTAGTATATTTAATGTTATCAGTTCTCATAAAACAGTTCATTGATTATTCAACATGCTTATGTCCAGAGTTGTGGAATTGTCAAATTTTATTACTTGTCCACGGACAAGTAAATGGTTAAAATCCACATGTCCAACCAAGATTTACTTGCCTGAAAATTGACATTTTGTTATTTCTTGAAGAAAACATGTTGCAGGTACTCATTAGAAGTGCCCACCAAAATGCTTCTAATGAGTACCTACAACATGTTTTCTTGGAGAAATAAGAGAAAAATATACATCATAATCTGGATACTGTCCTTAGCTAGAGCTGTTGAAGTCCTTATCCCAGGACAAGTAAATTGAAATTTCTTATTTGTCCACAGGAAATCGGGATGTTGGACGTCAGGCATTGTATTTCCATGGCATTGCTTAAGTCTGTCATTGCATGAAGAAAATCAATTGAGCTGTGCTATGTGAAAATATACATGCAGATAGCAATGGCCTAGATCAGCTTGTGTTGTGCAGTCTGATCTGGGCCTTTGCTGTCCATTTATAGAATCCAACTTTTTCAATTATCGGGAGGCAAGAGGCTGAATTGCCTTCTATTCTTCCAGCATATCCTTCTACTTTTAAGCCTTTTAAACACTAGCACTCTCTAGGCTAATTCAGTAGATGACAAATTTGATGATATTTTTCTTATTTTTCCCAGAAAATAGGCTTTGACATTTCATGCAAATTGTGTCCTGTGGAGACAATTTGCATGAAATGTCAAAGCCTCTTTTCTAGGAAAAAAAAAATATTTCAAAATGTTGTCTGCTAAAAGTTTTACCAAGCATGCTAAGTGTTAAATGGAACTTTTGTAAATCTGCATAGTACATGGCCCACTACTTCTGAATTTTAACCTCCTACTTCCAAACTTAGTGAAAAGGTTGAGAATCATTTTATACTGTTGAATATATCCACTTTGCTGGCTGATGTGGATTTTTACTGTTTGCACATACCTCTAAGACACTTTTTCTCATAGCAGGGCTCCATTGTTTAACAGCATTATTGAACAAACACAAGAGATTGCACAGTTAAAAATTTCCAGACTCCACAGTTTTATGATTAGTGGACAGATAGAGAAATTTAGGGTGAAACCTTGAGGTCAAGGTCAGACTTGGAATTTTATATAAAAGTCAAATTTTTTGCCTAAAAGTTTACATAGCTATATTATCAAGACCCTTTTATTGATTTCATTAATATTTGGCATGATAGTATACATAGGTCTTAAGTTTCTCTCAGCGCTATCCCCAAGCTTGGGCATGGCTTGGAGGTCAAGGCCACGGACTTAGATTTTTCATACAAATGTCAAAGTTTTTGCTTAAATTATAAAGACTGATTGATTTCACTGGTATTTGTTATGGTGATAGTTGTAGGTCTAAAGTTTTATTTTGCATGATCCCTGCACTCATGCCTCATCATGAGGTCGAGGTCATGGGCTTCGCATAATGTTTAACTAAATTCTTTCAATGGTGTATTAATATAGCATATAACTGCCATCTCCAGAGTCAAAGCTACATACTTTGCGCTTGTTAAAAAGAGGCGGTAGCACTGGTCGGGGGTATAAGTGCCCCCACTGGGCACTTTGTTTAGTTAGGAAAGCATGTTTGAAGATTTTTCTGTAAATATTTTGCAGTTTTTTGTTTTTTTTTTTCAGATTTTATTTTAGTGCATGTACAAACAATAATGAATCCGGATGCGTGCAGGAAAATCTGTTATGTAGGAAACAAATACATGTATTTCATATTAAGTTTATTGTTTATTATATTTGCTCGGTTGTTATTAAAATTTAATACCGTATATTCTCTAAATATTTGGACACCTTAACTCCTTCCATACATTGTACTTGTCCTGTAATTTTTTACCTGTTCAGCTATCTGTTGATGTGTTTAGACTATTGCTGGATGAGTGGCAAACAGTGTAGACCCTGATCAGATACTGCCTTCTGCGGTATCTGATCTGGGTCTGCACTGTTTGCTCAGGCCTGTCTTTCCCAATACTAAGAAAAATAATGTTGTTTTATTTTCAGGCTATAGAATTGTTAATAGAATGCGAGAGAAATTGTTTAGTTCTATCATGAGACAAGAGGTAGGATTTTTTGACAAGACAAAGACTGGAGAGTTGATCAACAGATTATCGACAGACACATCATTAGTTGGCCAGTCTGTTACCATGAATATATCTGATGGTTTGAGGGCTGTGGCGCAGGCTATAGGATCTGTCGGAATGATGGTAAGATAGTGGTCCAGATTATGCCATATTTACCTTAAAATATTGGGACAGACAGGATGAGAGTGTAGACCCAGATCAGATGCTGCAGAACACAACATTTGATCAGGGTCTGCACTGTTTGCCACTCACCCATCTGTTTTTAGACAAATTAATTGGTAGTGAAATGGACTTGTTCTAATTTTAGGATAAGTATGTAAGGAGTTAGGTATCACAAATATTAAGGATAATTACAGTATGTTGTGACTTCTATCTTTATCTTTAGTACTCACTTATACATACATGTATACTACATTCTAGTATATAGTGAAATGTGTAAAGCAAGCACCTATAGGAAAGCCAAAATGTGGTTGCCCATTAAAGACAGGTGTTTGCGAAAAACAGATAAATTTACACTTACATTTGTAAGTTACCTTTTGGTGTCTAGAGAATTGGCATTTTAACCCTTGTCCTGCTGAATAAATTAAGATGCCACACCTACTTCTAATTTTCAGGCAATCAGATTACTTGATCAAGGTTGTTGCTATAGATTCACATACTTAATGGCAAACAGTGCAGCTCCAGATCTGTTGGCTTCTTCAGAAACCAACTCATCTGGATCTACACTGTTTGCAATGGCAGGGAATATCCGGGTTCAGCAGGACAAGGGTTATTGTTTGTTTGTGTTGAGGTTTTACGGCCCAGTCAACCCAATGGGGTCATGTCGAGCGTGATCAGTTTACCTAACCACACGTTTACTGGGCAGGCATAGTTCTCTAAGCAGTTAACCAGTATTGTGCACATTCTTTCGCCAGAAACTGACAACTGCCCTTCTTGAATCAGCCAAAGGGAGAGAATGACCGTAGAAAATATTTCATGATCAATCTCCACGAAAGAATGTTGCCGACCTCGGCGGGGGTTGAACCCGCGACTTCCTGGTCTCCAGTTGGACGGCGCATCCAACTGAGCCACCAAGGCCGGACAAGGGTTAAATATTAATGCAAGTAATCATGGGTATGGGTTTACAGTACTAGTTTCACTTTAATATGGTAAGTTTGTCTTGTTCTGGGTGTTGCTGTCTTCTGCAGCTACCTACAGACTGATCAGTAAAAAAGGTCTGCAGGATTGTATGGGATATTTTTTACCTGTTAACCCATTTATTCCGAGTGGACTCTTCTACCTGAACTCTTTGGACCAGTCCATTTCCAGTTTAAGGGGTGTCTGGTCAGTTTTTATTATTACCATGTTTTATTAAAATGCCTGTAATTAATGCAAACAGCATAGACCCTGATCAGATGCCACATTCTGTGGCGCCTGATCTGGGTCTACACTGTTTGCCAATGTCCCATTTATTGGACGCTAGGCATAAATGGGTTAACTATTTGACACATGTACCTGGCATAAAATAGGAGTGAGCAACCTGATTGTGCCGGCCTCGGTGGCTCAGTTGGATGCGCCGTCCGACTGGAGACCAGGAGGTCGCGGGTTCAACCCCTGCCAAGGTCGGCAACATTCTTTTGTGGCGATTGATCGTGAAATATTTTCTACTTTCTATGGTCATTCTCTCCCTTCCGCTGATTCAAGAAGGGCAGTTGTCAGTTGCTGGAGAAAGAATGTGCACAATACTGGTTAACCGCTTAGAGGACTAAGCCTGCCCAGTAAACGTGTGGTTAGATAAAACTGACCGCGCTCGCCGCTGGACATGACCCCCATTGGGTTGACTGGGCCGTAAAACCTCAACACAAACAAGCAACCTGATTGCAC
This sequence comes from Anodontia alba, assembly GCA_964016985.1. Lineage (NCBI taxonomy): Eukaryota > Metazoa > Mollusca > Bivalvia > Lucinida > Lucinidae > Anodontia > Anodontia alba. The sequence continues at coordinate 120,539,948 of OZ024823.1, forward strand.
ATGATACTTATTTAAAGGACCACTCTACTGAATCTTCTCATAGAGTTTGATTTAACAGTTATTGTCAGTACTTTTAATACCATGCACAGACCATCTTAACTTCTGTTAGTCTACAGTATACCATATAATAACCCTATGAATTGGGACAGACAGGCTTGAGTGAGCAAGCAATGTAGCATCAGGGCCTACACTGTTTTCCACTCATTCACCAGTTTTTAGCAACATTGATAGGTTGTAAAATAGACTGGCTCAAATTTTAGGACAAGTATAGTAAGGAGTCTCTGCAAGGCGCTTCTGATGAGTGCACAGAACATGTTTTCCTGGAGAAATAAGACATCTATTTATCAGGGCCCAGCTGTATAAAACTAACGATGTTGTTAGTTAATGTATCTTTAAAACTTTGATCATTAAATATTGGCATATACATGTATGCTAATATTTTTGCTGAAAAAATGTGAGTAGCATTTGCATTTGCAAAAGCTACTCACATTTTTTCAGCAAAAATAACTGTGAACTAGATATTGTACTTACTAGAACAGTTAACATTTTGACCACTAATGAGCACATTAAACTAACGGTGCTTTGAACAACTGGACCCTGGATTTTCTCATAGAGCTATGCATATTTGTTTCTAAGTTCCAGTTTTATGTTTCTTCAAAAGATCTTGGTATTATTCCAGTAGCTACATGTATGTTTATTGTATGTCTACATTTTATTAAAATAATCATAGGCCTCGGTGGCTCAGTTGGATGTGCGGTCCGACTGGAGACCAGGAGGTCGCGGGTTCAACCCCCGCCGAGGTCGGCAACATTCTTTCGTGGAGATTGATCGTGAAATATTTTCTATGGTCATTCTCTCCCTCCCGCTGATTCAAGAAGGGCAGTTGTCAGTTTCTGGCGAAAGAATGTGCACAATACTGGTTAACCGCTTAGAGGACTAAGCCTGCCCAGTAACCGTGTGGTTAGATAAACTGACAACGCTTGACATGACCCCATTGGGTTGATTGGGCCATAAAACCTCAACACAAACAAATAAAATACATGTACTCATAATGTCTGATAAGGTGCTTTTCTTTTACATACCAAAAGTATTGGTAGTTTTCTTATTTCTGCATAAAACGTAGGTAGTGGATACTCATTAGAAGCACCTCATGGAGGCACTTCTAATGAGTAACCATAATATGGGCAGGCCTTGGTGGCTGAGTTGGACGCACGACCGACTGGTGATCAAGAGGTTGCAGGTTCGACTCCGGCTGGGTCAGCAACATTCTTTCGTGGAGATTGATCGTGAAATATTTTCTACGATCATTGTCTCCCCTCTTCTGATTCGAGAAGGGCAGTTGTCAGTTTCTGGTGAAAGAATGTGCACAATACTGGTTAACCACTTACAGGACTAAGCCTGCCTAGTAAAAGTGTGGTTAGGCAAACTGACCTCGCTCGACATGACCCCCATTGGGTTGCCTGGGCCGTAAAACCTCAACACAAACCACACAAACAAACCCATAACATGGTTTTATGGAGAAAAAAGAAAAATATTTAACTGGATTCTTCTCGTTTTTGAACCTGAACATACTTGTTTCTATGTTTCAGTTTTATGTTTCCCCTAAACTAGCCCTGATAGGTCTGGGTATCGTTCCACCAGTGGCTATAATGTCTAGAATCTACGGAAGATACGTCAGGGGTATAACTAAAGCTGTACAGGACTCTTTAGCTGCAGCAACCACTGTAAGTACATGTATGTTGATACTGTCTCAGTGCCTTAGATAAGGTTTTAAGCCATTGGGTACTTTGGCCTACTTTTACCCACCCATTACTCACTGAACTGGGTATCAAGATTTATATTTTGGGTACCCTGCTCTGTTAATGGGTACAAGAATTACACATATTTGGTTATTTACCCCATACATTTAATTTGATTTTTTTTTTTTTTTTTTTTTCTCAGAAGAGGACATGAAATACCAAACCATCATCATCATCATTACCTTTTAAAAAATTTGGCTAAATACTCAAAAAAGCAGCTTGTCTAAGGCACTGCTCTTTATGCCTTATTGTGCTGGCTTTATATATATATTGGATTTATATAGAAACACACCAATGCTAAAAAAAAATGAAAAAAAAAAAAAAAAAAGATGCCTTTGAGCATGTGCAGAATGAGCAGGTTCAGATCACCCTGTGCATGTGCATCGTATCGTCCCTGCCTTTGCTTGTTATTCATACACTGTGGTGTCCAATGATTCTGTTAGCCAACAGTGAAGGCCTTAATCAGGGCCCAGTTGTTTAAAGCGCCGTTAGCTTAACGAGCTTGTTAAGGGTCATTTCGTTAACTGTTTTAGCGGATTCAATATACAATATTCTGAAATTTTTTGCTGAAAAAATGTGAGTAGCTTTTGCATTGCAAAAGCTACTCACATTTTTTCAGCAAAAAATTTCAGCATATTTGCATATCACTTGATTTAAATTTTAACGAATCATTAACTAACAACATCGTTAGCTTTGAACAACTGGGCCCAGACTGCTCAGGTACATCCATGCATAGGCGTAGTCTGATCAGGGCCTTCACTTTCCACATATGCTAGAAGACATGTTTTCACATGGTGTGGCCCAAATGAATTATAGCATGAGGAAATGTACCTTATGACATCCCCAGCACAGAATCAGATCCACCTGCACATCCACACAGTCAGATCAGAGTCTTCACCTCTGCCTAAAGAAATATTGGATCACTGACTATCATCAGAGAACACAGGAAGGACTCTGATTAGACTTTGCAGATGCATGGGCCGATTTGAGTCTTTTCTTGGAGCACATGTCAGAAAGTATGTTTGCTCATGTTGGAGCTCAGACATAGACACTTTAATATACTTAAACTTTACATGTATGGGGAAATTCAACAGACAACAAATTGATATTTTTCTTAATTTTCCCAGAAAACAGAATTTGACATTTCATGCAAATTGTCTCCAGCATCATCATTTGATTTTTTATTAACATGCAGGTATAGGGGTGGCATCCACATCAGTGGGCCCCCTTACAGGTAGCTGGCTTGCTGCATGCGTGGCAGATCTCACACCAGATCTCCAGGTATGTCTATCATGAGGGTCAATAGCTGAAAGCTTCCACTCTCTGCAGTCCCTCTGTCAGCTGCTTCCATGTCATCTTGGGCCTCCCAGCCCCATGCTTTCCATCAATCTGTATGTCAAAGGTTGTCTTGACTGCACCATTGGAGCCTTCCACATGTCCATACCAGCGGAGCCTTCTCTCCTTCAGAATGAGGTCCAGATCCTTAATGCCAAGCCTCGCAAGTAGCTCATTGGATCTGGACAATGTCTAGCGGCTTGACATTGCAGATCTGTCTGATCATTGCCCTGTCATTTCGCTGCAGACGTTGGAGGTTTGACTTTGTCAATGGCCAAGTCTCTTTGTCAATGGCATTGCGCTCCGCACATAGAGCTGTACACGCAGTCACATGTCTTGAAACAGAGGTGGTGGGAAGAGAGGACTGGTAGCAGCTCCTTGAGCTTCTTCCAGGCAGTTTTCAGACGTGTTGTGGTTGAAAGTTCACAGCCACTGGCTGCTTAGATCATGTCTCCTAGGTAGCAAAAGGAAGCTACCACCTCCAGCTTGTCAGGTCCGACTTGGACTTCCCTCTGTGGTCTGCTGTCCAAGGGTGTGCAGTTCCCTGGCATGGTGTTCGTCTGTAATCAGGGTCCTTTGTCAAGTGTTTGAGCCCACTGCAATTTCTTGTGCACCCAGTGCTTGCAGCCATTGCTGAAGATGCTGTTGCTTCCCACTCCAGTGCGATAGATGGCGCATGGAAACTCACCTGAACTCCATTGGAGACAATTTTCATGAAATGCCAAAACCTGTTTTCTGGGAATGATTGGAGACAATTAGCATGAAATGCCAAAACCTGTTTTCTGGGGAAAATAAGAAAAATATTTCAGTATGTCATCTCCCGAAAATTTTACCAAGAGTACTAAGTGTTAAGTCATTGCTACCAAGTTTCATAATGCTAAATTTACCTGTGCCCACCTGGGCTGGCAAAACAGATAGCTTACGGTTACTACTGCAGCAGGTCTAGGACTGCTAGTAACTTCAGACAGGAACTGAGTTTGTCATTCATCTCAAGGAGAAGTCCCACAAATCAGTGACATCATCTCCATGTGTAGAGCTGTAGCAGATAAACAATTTTTTTTTATTCTCAGTTGAAAGTATATGTTGTGGGTCAGGGCCCTGGAAATTTTGAAATCTGAATCGGTCCAGCCGATGACGATGACGTCATCAATGAGCCCATTTCCAAAAAAAAAAAAAATATATATATATATCACCTGTCACGAAAACTAATGACAATTGGCAGTCCTATAACTCCTTTTAAATAACATACCTCAACTCCGTTACATGACGGAAGTTCGGGTATAACGAGCATGATCAAGGCTGGAGTCATCAATAAATACAGTCAGGTATGTAAAAAGAAAGAAAAAAAAAAAAAAAAAAAAAAATGACGGTTTTGTTGTTATTTCCACCTCCGCAGGGTTTTCCTAAACTATTTATAAACAACTGATTCCCATCTTGTATAAGCGCGAAGACGGCAGGAAACAGGAGAAACGGAACGAAACGACTTTCATGGACCTAATTAGGTCTAATAAAAAAGGCCTGCGCCACGGGCGGTTTTGCAGTTTTCAATGTTTCAAGATTTGACCAGACTGCTTAAATTTTAAGCACTGATCAATCTTGTCTAGCGCAAGTGGTGCATTACTTATTTTTACCGTGAAATCTACCTTGAATTATACTCGCGTGTTACGGCAATCAACAAAAAAAAAAAAAAAAAAAAAAAAAAAGAAGCAATCAATAATACCCAGATCAGATGCCGTTGTATGTGACATCTGATCAGGACGTACACGGTTTGTGAATTAATTTATCAAATCTGGGACCGACAAACCATGTTGATCAAAACAAAAAAGAAGAGGAAGAAAACGGGTGCGTTCAAGCAGTGCATTCTTTTATCTTTCTCAGTAAAGCGACCTTTGATCTTTTGGACACGCCGACTGCACCTGGATGTTTTGCAGTCTCAGTGTTTTCACACGTGTCGCACAAACGGATTAATTATCAGACTACCGTTACTGATGATTCGTGTTAATCGCTTGTTTACCGCACAAAGGTCAGTGCAGTGTTGATTTTTTGACAATGTTTGGATAATGACGTAATTAATTTGTACTGCGGTAGGTTGCTGTTATTCATCTGTCTCTCCAATATACATTCAAATGACCGTTTAGAGCCTTTTAACTACCATAATATCGCATTTAAAAGGTGCGCGGACGTTGTCAGTTTGGGAAGACTTGACCTTTTGTGATTTTTTAGACATCATTGATTCGTGAAAATTGGTTGGTTGCGGAATAATGGGGTTCAAGGCACAAACCTGTTGGACCGATTTATTAGCGTTTTAGGGTGTTTGAAATCGGTCCAGAATTCTTAATTTCGGTCCAGACCGGCTATTTTTCCGGTTTTCCGGATCCCTGGTTGTGGGTACACATTAGAAGTGCCCAAACGAGGCATTTCTAATACTTTCATCAAGAAATAAGAAAAATATGAATACTTTTTTGTTTAAATAATGCACCTTATCTGAAGCTCTGGACATGATTGAAATATTGTTGATTGGACATGAAACCACAACTCATCCAATCATATCCTAAAGCTTTATATGAAAATATATAGCTAACCCTTTCAACCCTGCAACCCAACACAGCTGCCTATGCAAACAGTGTAGATCCAAATGAAGTGGCTCATAATGAGCCATCTCATCAGGACCTACACTGTTTGGCATACTCTTTTTTCAATTTAGACTCCTATTTTCAATAATGGATCACTCCAAATTGAAAGATAGAAGAGAGCACTTCAAGAACTTAGAGGTGAAATGCTTATTGCAGGAAATACAGCACTAAAAAAACCACATACAGCCAGCTGAGTATATTACTGTTTTAGTTGGTTGAAGTATGATAGGAAATGCTAATTTTGTGGATATTAAAAAATGACTAATTCTAGTGGCCTTGCTTAAATGGAGAATGGTGCCTTAACCAATTTTGAAACAGTTGCCTCCCTTGAAAGCATTTTTTTTCCCTTAATTTAATGAATATAAATTACATTGGTTATAAAGTTGAAGATCTTTCGATATGACTTCTTGCATCAAGCCTGCTTTTTGTATACATACTGTAATAGCCCTAAGTATTGGGACATCCTGAGCAAATAGTGTACACCCAGATCAAGGTCTACAGTATTTGCCATTCTAGACTCATCAACAGGTAGTAAAATGGACTTGTTGAAATTGTATAAGATGTATCATAAGAAGTTAAGGTGTCTCAATATTTAGGGTTAATATATGGTAATATGTCATTGTTGGCAGGTAGCTGAGGAGAGAATCAGTAATATCCGAACAGTGAGAGCATTTGCACAAGAAGAGAGTGAACAAGAAAAATACAATCATTCCATAGGACAAGTCCTGAAATTATCGTATAAAGAGGCATTGGCTAGAGGAATATTCTGGGGCTCGGTTAGTTGACATATACACCACAACTTCTTTGTAACATTGTTACTTGGATCCATAGCAAACACTGTTAGCCAAACAACTGTGTTGTATCCAAACAAAACTGTATAGATTATACAGAAATATGACCATAGATAGTTATTTTTCATTAGTTCACCTGTAAAAAGTACAGGGAGAGCTACTGTAGTTATCTCGTTTGTCTGCATTTCCATTCCGTTTACTTCGCATCAAACTTTGTTAAAGTATTATTGACTTAAATGTCATGTTGAAAGCCATGGTGACTTGTGTCATGGTGATTTTGCCTTATTTATTCAGCCTTTTATTCATAGAGAAGGCTCAAGTCTGGCAATTTATGTTGTCCTTTGGTAGCTCTTATCTATATAATGAGTATATGTTTATTTTGATAAAACTTTTTTGGGTTCCATCTTAAAATATTAAAGTAAAAGTTACATTTTATTGCTAAATTTCATGTATCTTAATTTATAGTGTTACAGAGGAATTTTAAGGAGGAGTATTTGGAGATAATTATGGGATAATTATCACCAGTTCTCCATAAAAACATACATTGTGGGTACTCATTAGAAGCGCCTTGGTGAGGCACTTCTAATGAGTACCCACAACATATGTTTTTATGGAGAAATAAGAAAAATTATCACTAAATACTCCTCCTTAACAATTCCTCTGGTGTTATCATATATACCAAAGTTGAAATTACAATATGTGGCTCTTAAGAGCTCTCACAACATTTGACACAAACCCCTCCCCACCCCCCCCCCCCCTCCCCACCAAAATATGGCACAGTGGCTCAGTGGTAGAGCGTCTGCTTTGTGACCGGGAGGTTGCAGGTTCGATCCCCGGCCGGGTCATACCAAAGACTTTAAAAATGGTACTAGCTGCTCGTTGGCTTGGCGCTCAGCATTAAGAAAGTAGAGCGTCTGGGGCATGATATTTCAGTGAGGCAGCACTCTAAAAGTGAGCATTGAGCTCCCTGCCACATCCAGACACCGTCGCGATATGACTGGAAGATTGCTGAAAGCGACGTTAAGCCGAAATCAAACAAACAAACTGACACAAAAATTAACAAATATTTATATTCATTCCCTTTTTATCTTGCCAGGCTCCATGACACAGTTGGTAGTGTATCTGACTGCAGATCCAGGGGATCTTAAGTTCAAATCCCAGTTAGCCACATAAGTTTTATTAATTAATGATCATGAAATATTCTATGGCCATTCTTCCCCTTCTGCGAATTCAAGAGGGACAGTTGTCATTTACTGATGAAAGCATGTGCCCAAAGTAATGTTCATCTGATTAGAGGACTAAGCCTGCCAAGAAAAAGTGCTAGTAGGTTTGCTGACTGGCTTGACATGACCTTAATAGTGTTGACTGGGCCATGAAACTTCAAATTAAACACATCCACTTTTATCTCGAAACTTGGAACCTATTAATGCCATTTAATATGAGACTGTTCATCAACCTACTTCTCATGATCGTGGTGTTCTTTTTTGTTTTCTTCTGTAGACGGGCATGTCTGGAAATTTTATTATTATCGCTGTCTTCTATGCTGGTGGTCTTATGATGACAGAATCTCTCTTGACGATTGGTGAACTGTCCGCCTTCCTTTTATATGCAGCCTATGTAGGAGTCTCAATAGGAGGTAAACAGTTGTCTGTGTCTCTTTCTGTGTGTCTTGTATCCAAACAAAGGAAGTATATGTATTTCAAAGATGTCTTTTTGTAATTTTTGTCTTGTGGGTAATCAAAGGAATTATTTCTGTGAGGCTATTCCAGTCAGTCCAGTGTGTACCCCCAAGGTACTTTTCTCATGTTGCATCTCATGAGATTTTATAGAGTTTGTGGGCGAGAACTGATGATCCTGTAAGAATATGTTGCTAGTCTGACCAAGGCTTTATTATGTTTCTGTAAGAACGGTAAACGTCCTAAAATTTCATACACCAAAGTTCCTGACAAAATGGCATATGCAATCAGTACAGACCCAGATTAGACTGCTTCTTATCAGGGTCCACACTGAAACAACTATATAAAAAGCAAAATTTAGGCAAAAAAGTATGGAATGAACTGGTCAAAAATTTAGGACATTTACCAAAGGTGATGAAACAGAAAAGCCAGCAATTTTTATTAAAAACAAAGAAATTGTTAAAAAAAAAAGAAGTTATTTTGAAGAATAAAATTGTTTTGTAAAGATTAGATAAATGTATATATAGAGAAATTCTTTAAAGTCTGTTTTGGATCAACAATTGTCTGAAGTCCTTTCTTGGAATGTAAACATGTTTCTTTTTTTTTTTTGCCTATTTCCGGATTCATCAACTTATTGTGCAACTGCAGATGAATAGTTGCTTTAGCTAAATGTAACAGCTGAAATAAGTAAGGTATGTTATTGCTAGGACAAGAAATGCAAATATTTAACAGAAAGCTTTTTTTTAAATTTAGGTCTGACATCATTCTACACAGAATTGATGAGAGGATTAGGGGCCAGCTCGAGGATATGGCAGCTCTCAGATAGAAACCCTTTAATACCATACACAGGTAGGCACTGATTTAAGGGGACTGTATACACTAGGTAGACCACTCTTGTGACCTGTTTGCTTTCCTGCTTACCTTATCCTTTCTTACCTTATCCCTTCTTAAAAGAGGTCTACTCTAAAAGGAAAGAATTTGCTCCCAAGGGGAGCAAATTCTTTCCTTTTAGAGCAGACCTTTTTCAGAAGGGAGGCAAAACCATTTTGACAAAATTGCCTCCCCTAGAAGTTCCTTTTCCCCTTAATTTCTTTGTTCACTAGCTTACATATGTAAATTGAGTTATGTCCTGAGAAAATGGTACTTACCACACATGCAGAAAACAGAGGTCCAGATCGGCCTGTACAGTCTGATCAGGCCTTCATGATCTGTTTGTATATTCTACAGTATCCAAAGATTCTGTAAGTGAGCAATGAAAGCCCTGATCAGACTGCACAGATGCACAGTCTAGTGTGGGTCTTCATTATCTGCATATCCTTTAAGTACCTTTTTCTTATGACATGGCTCAAGTAACTAAAGTGGTTGGTAGGGTGTGTGTCCTTTTAAGACAGTCCTTTGTAACAGGGACTCCAAAGGCTCCATATTTACTAAAAAAAATAGACATTATTTATCCAAGTAAGATTTGTAAAAATATTAATACAATCATAAAATGTGGCATCTGACAGCCTGTAAATTTCAGTTAGTCTCTCATTCTTGAAGTGGATCAAAAATGAAAGGATTTTTTATTGTATCTCTGAATTAATGTTGGCAACATTAATTCAGAGATTCAAAAAAAAAAATTATTTCATTCTTGATCCACTTCAAAAACGAGAGACTAACTGAAATTTTACAGGCTGTCAGATGCCACATTTTATGATCGTATTAATACCATATATCAATTTATTAAGCCTTTCTTGGATAAAACTGTCTGTTTTTGAGGAATATGGAGCCTTTAAGTTCTGCAATATGATTCTGTCACCATGACCTACATATCACATTCCAATGACTTTGTCATTCTTTGCATGAATTTTTAACTCTTTTATAATACAGATAGGCACTGGCAGGTGCAACACCATCTTCTGCAGAATTCTTGCTTTTAGGTTTGTGTTTGTTTGACAAATTATCTGTGGAATTGCAAACAGTATAGCTCCTCATAAGACTGATCTGGGTCTGCATTGTTTGTATTTGCCATTTTGTCAGAAAAATTGGTGTATGAAATTTTATTTCATTTACAGGTGGTTTACAGTTAACACCAGCAGCTGTCCTTGGTAATATAGAATTTCGAGACCTTAGTTTCACATACCCATCACGAGAAGATGCTGAAATATTCACTGGGCTGAATCTCAAGGTACCGGCTGGCTCTGTCACAGCAGTTGTTGGTTCTAGTGGATCAGGGAAGTCTACTCTCGGAGGATTACTTCTAAGATTTTATGATCCTGACAAAGGTAAGCTCATGTGTAACATTTGCAGTTTGATTAGGATTTTTGCCCTCTACTGATATACTGATATATCTGTTTATTCTGAAACCCAGATACTAGTTTCAATGTGGATCCTGTTTGTATTGGTTCACATTGGTAGTTTCATTCTGCATGATAGCTTCTGACATAGTGGGTAGATTTACACTAAACTTGCTGGATATATTATTGGGATATGGCTAGGAAAAAATATTAGGCTTTTTCCTTGACCGCCAATAGCGCCAAAATAATATGGTGCCAAATATAAGTGTTTTACAGTACATTACATAAGCCTAATGCTGATGACATCATAAGTGAATAGTGACATACATTTTAGTCAGTTACTTGGAAATAGTTGGTTAGTATAATAATACAGAAACAAATATAGAAAAGAAGTATTTTTAAATGTAGCTACAGCATATATAGTTTGTCATAAATAAAGAATCTGAATCAGACTAAAGTTATTCTAAATGTTGTAGGTGGTGTGTATTTAGATGGCCAAGATATCAAAGAATTAGATCCCATGTGGTTAAGGACTCAAATAGGAACTGTTAGCCAGGTAAGATCACAGAAAGTAGAAGGATGGGTCAAAATACAATGTGGAATAAGCATGCCCTCCATAGTAAATGCATGAAAATTTTAAAGATTCTTATACCTGACTGTGTTTGGTGTACAGTATTTTGCAGAATACTGCAAAAATATAGACACTTTTCTATTGTGGACAAATGTCCTTCACAGAAGATTGGATACTTCTTCGTGGGGAATACACATTCAAGGGTGATAAATCTTCAAAATTGTTTTTGCTCCCTTCTGAAAAGGGGTCTTCTCTAAAAGGAAAGAATATGCTTACCCCATTCAGGAGGGAGAAAAACAGTTTTTTGACAGAGTTGGAGCAAATTCTTTCCTTTTATGTTGACCTTGGAAACTGGGGGTGCAGGAAAGCAAACCAGATGTCACAAAAGTTGTCTCTCTTGTACAAAATGGCAGAAAAATCTACTAAGTGTATCTATTCGCCTTATCTGCATGCTTGGCAGAAAAAGAATCAGCAGATGACCTGTTGAAATATTTTTTTCTTATTTTCCCCAGAGAATAGGGTTTGACAGTTCATGCAAATTTTTGCAAAATATTGCATTTAATATCAAATGCTGTTGCCTAAAAAAAAACAAGAAAAAAAAACCCACAAAATACAAACATCATCAGTTTATCGTCTGCTGATTTCCCCAGAAGAATGTTTATTGTTAATCTTTGCCAGAGTTTGAAAAACAACCCACCAGATAAGTCGCTATATTTGGTCAGAGACGTTTTGATATTTTTCCCCCAAAAAATGTTAAAAGTAAATATACATGCAGGCACAAATATAATTTAGTTATCAAACCTCTTTCCATGGATATGTATTTGTCTGAATTTTCTCATGTATTAAGCCTGTCTGCTTATCTGGGCCCAGTTGTTCAGAGCTAACAATGTTGTAAGTTATAGTTAACGTATTGTTAAAACTTTGATCATTAAATATGGCATATATGCTAATATTTTTGCTGAAAAAATGTGAGTAGCTTTTGCATTTGCAAAAGCTTCTCACATTTTTCCAGCAAAATACCTGTGAATTAGATACTGTACTTACTAGAACAGCTAACATTTTGACCACTAACAAGCTCGTTAAGCTAACCATACTTTGAACAATTGGCCCTGGTGTTCTGTTTCTAATTCTGTTCTGTTTCTAATTCTTTAATGGTTTTCAGGAACCAGTGCTGTTTTCCTGTTCTGTAGCTGACAACATAAAGTATGGTGCCCGGGACCCATCCTCTGTTACCATGGAAATGATACATGATGCTGCCAGGCAAGCTCATGCCTACGATTTTGTGATGTCATTTCCCCAACAGTTTGATACTCTTGTTGGAGAAAGAGGTCTGATGTTGTCAGGTATGGGCTGTGTCTTTCACCAAGTAAAACTGACATTTTTGGTGTTAGGCTTTGACCTAGTGGAGAATTATCTAATTTTTTTGTGTGATTGATGTAATGAAAAATATCAGGTGGTATCAGAAGAGCCAAGTAAGAACATATACATTCTGACATGTCCCACCCAGTGTCATAACTCCAGTTAGATAAGGCACAGTTTTCATCCAAAAAGAATGTATTTCATATTGCCACACAAAAACGTATGTTGTGGTTCTCATTAGAAGCACCTCGCCGAGGTGCTTCTAATGAGTGCCCACAATGTATGTTTTCATGCAGAAATAAGAAAAAATTTACCTGATACCCTCATTTGTCTGGAGCTATGAGTGTATCCACACAGTTGGCTCAGTAAACCTTGGATCTTTGACTGTCTAAAGAGCTCACAACAAACTGATGAGGACAAGTATTGAAATGAGTTAAGTGTCCCAGTGTTTAGGGTATATAAGGTTTTTGATTTTTCTAAGAAAATAAGCTTTGTGGCCGCTGAAACATCTGCCTAAATAAAAAGTCATGTGCTTTAAAAAAAAAAAAAAAAATATCTGCCTAAATAAAAAAAATGTCTGTTTCAAGCTTGATTGGTGGTTTGGTCAAGGCTGGTTTCTTAAGCTTGCCTCAGATATGCTATAGTCTGTTTGATGTCTTGCTTTTACCAAAAACTACATGTAAAAGGAAATAATTTTAATAGGATATTGAGAAAATACAGTTTGGTGCCTTAAAGATCTATGGACTGTACTTTACCAAATGTTTGACTCTTTTTAAATAGTGCTTTTGACTGTCATCTGTTATCTGAAATAACTGGCTAACTGGCAGTGTAGACACCGATAAAAATTTTCTTAAGACCTGGCTCTTCTTGCTTGCATTTTTGTGTACACTTCCTGTATAATGATGTTGATCTATAACTACAGCATGCTTAGGTTTGGAACGTACAAAATTAAAAAGTTATTGAAGTACACATGTACTGCCAATGTCTAGCTCAGCCTGCAGTTCTGCACAGTCTAATCAGGGTTTTAATTAGATCTGGAGTTATAGTATCCTATGAGTATGCACAGCTCCAGATAAGGTGCTTTTGTAACCCTTGCCATGCTGAATAAATTAAGATGCCACTCCCACTTCTAATTTTCAGCCAATTAGATTACTTGATCCGGATTGTTGCTATAAATTCACATACTTAATGGCAAACAGTGCAGATCCAGATCAGTTGGCTTCTTCAGAAGCCAACTGATCTGGATCTACACTGTTTGCAAAGGCAGGGTATATCCGGGTTCAGCAGGAGTAGGGTTAACCAAAAAGTATCTATATTTTTCACATTTCTCTATGAAACTATATGTTGTGGGTACTCATTAGAAGCACCTCAGTGAGGTGCTTCTAATGAGTACCCCCAACATATGCTTTTGTGGAAAAATAATGAAAATATTTGTCTAGAAATTCCAATTCTCAGGAGCTATGGATTACACAATAGAATAGCATAGAACTGTATAGAAGATCCATGCCATCACTGTTCAGCTTTACTGGGAAATTTATTGTTTGTTGTTTGGTACACATGGGATAAAATTTGTTATGTTTAGTATTGTTTTAATTTTTTTGTTAGTTTGTGTATGTAGCCTGTTTATCTGTCTGTATTTCCAGGTGGTCAGAGACAAAGAATAGCCCTTGCTAGAGCCATTTTGAAGGTAAAATGATACCATAGAATAGTTTATCATAAGAGGGAGTATCCACATAATGTTTTTCTTATTTCTCCACAACAACATATGTTGTGAGTACTCATCATCACAAAAACATGCCTATATAATTTTGACCCCCTTAAACCCTACGTTTATATAGTAAACTGGGGTTTAAAGGGGTATATATTATTTTTCTTATTTCTGCTCAAAAACATAGATTGTGGGTACTCGTTAGAACTGCCTTGGCAAGGCAGTTTGGATGAATACCATAATATCTATGTTTTGAGCAGAAATATGAAACATATCAGAATTTTTATCTGAAAATTTTCATTTTTTTTAGTTGAAATTTTCTGTATATTTGAATAGGCGTGTTTTTGTAATGTTATTGGCACCGTGCTGAGGCGCTTCTAATAAGTACCACAACATACAGTTTTTTTCGACAAATAAGAAATCTATAAACACTTTTCAGTTGAAAAATGGGTTTATCTGGCGATATAAGTATGTGTCATAAATTCCAGATGATTGACAGCTTTTTTGGTGATTTCTTACCATTCATGTACAGTTGACTCTCGTTATCTCGACCTCGCTTATCTCGAATAACCGCTTATCTCGAAGCGAAAATCTGGTCCCTGCCTATACATGAAAACCTAACAACAGATGGAAAATATTGTAGAAAAGAGGAGAAATTGCTCCTAAGGAGCAATTTCTCCTCTTTTCCACAATATTTTCAATATATCTCTAACTTCAAAAGTCCAATTACCTATCAGTTTGTTAAATGTGGTTAATCAAATTATTTTTTCCTCAATTCTGCAAACCTGATATGTCGAACTACGGATATCTCGAAGTATTTCAGAGAGTCCCTTGGAGTTCGAGATAACGAGAGTCGACTGTATATGGCCAATGAAAAACCTCATAATATGTGCATCCAGCTAGTCTGTCCAGTCTCTTCACCTTTTATCTGTATAACTCAGTGTCTGCTTAGCTGTTCAGTGGCACATTATGTAGAGCTGTAGATAATGGGATATGCGTATTAATATTTTTCTTAATTCTCCATTTGTCATGTCTTCTATTAAATGAGTACCCACAGCAGTTTGATCTGCATATGTGCTGCTTGCTCAGACATGCATATCTGTCTTAATGTTTAGTGTAAAAAGGTTCTACCTAAGACTAGTCTTGAAAAGCAGTATCATGTCACTTTGAATGCATGTTTTAACTCTGGTTGTGCTGAATGCATGTATGCCCCACCTTTGCAAACAGTGTAGAGAACTTAAGAAGCCAACTGATCTAGATCTGCACTATTTGTTATTCAGTATGTGACTTTGTATCAACAACTTGGATCAAGTAATCTGATTGGCTTACAATTAGAAGTGGGCATGGCATCTTAATTTATTAAGCATGGCAAGGGTTAATTTTGACCTGACACCGCCCTTTCACTTTACTTCAGTCCCTTAACTAATAACTTTGAAATTGTTACCCTCCATTTTGAGAGTACTCATTAGAAATGCCCCCTCAAGGTGTTTCTAATAAATGCCCTCAACAAAAATATATGTTTTGAGTACTCAGTAGAAGACGCTTCCAGTTAGTACCCACAACATAAGTTTTTATGGAGAAATAAGAAAAGGGTCAAAGTTGGTTGAAGAAATGACGCCTGTAGCTTTCATTTTCAGTATCAGAACCACACAAAGTTCATATACATGTATTATTGTTTAAACAGTAAATGTCTTGACTAGACTGCTTGTGGCAGAACATACATTACCATATTTATTTTAAATATTGGGACACCTTAATTCCTTACCATACTTTTGCTAAAATTTGAAGACCTCCAATTTACTACTGGCTGATGTTTCTGAAAATTGCTGGACGAGTGGCAAACAGTGTTGACCCTGATCAGATGCTGTGTTCTGTGGCATCTGATCTGCATCTACACTGTTCTCAGACCTGTCTGTCCCAATTCTTAGGGTTAATACGGTATTCTGAACTTATCCTAATATTTGGACAGGCAGGACTTAGCAAACAATTTAGACCCTGTTCAAACTGCAAGCATTTTGCTCAGGATCTACAGTGTTTGCCATCTCACCACTTTTAGACATAACCCCAGGTAGCCAAATGGACTTGTTCAAATCTTAGGATAAGTACGGTAAGGATGTAAGGTATAAGAAATATTAAGGGTAAATTTGGTAGTCCCCGGTAAGGGTTAATTTAGAATAATGTTTGTTATTTTTGCATCAGAACATATATATCTTGACTCAATCATTTCCAGCGAGTGTACATATGTTTTTGGTGCAAAAAAATATACAAGGTCTGTCTTCTGAATATTCTTTTTATCTGAAGCCCTAATATGTGCCTGTTTTGCTGTGACTTATTTCTAATTGAGTGATCTTTATTTCAGAATCCTAAAATACTACTGCTGGATGAAGCCACCAGGTACTGTATATACATGTATTATGGTATAATGAGATTTGAGTCTCTCAGAATGCATAACTCTAGATAAGGTGGTTTTTTAAAACAAATAATGATGATATTTTTAGCTCACCTGATTTCCTGCATTTTAATGCTTGTCCTGCTGAACCCGGATATACTCTGCCTTTGCAAACAGTGTAGATCCAGATCAGTTGGCTTCTTCTGAAGAAGCCAACTGATCTGGATCTACACTGTTTGCCATTCAGTATATGAACTGATGTCAGCAATCTTGATCACTGAGTGGCTGGAAATCAGAAGGGTGGGGCAATTTATTAAGCATGTCAAGGGTTAAACTGAAGGTGCAACAACCTCTACTAATTTCATTTCAAATCATAAATATATGAGCATATTTATTTTACACTGAGAAATCTTTCAGATTTTCTGATGTTGTACGGACCATACCATGCGAAAACGTGTCTTCAGGCATATGCGGACAGCAAAAACCCAGATCAGCCCGTGCAACTGTGCAGTCTGATCAGGGCCTGCACTGTCTCCCAACAGAATCATCTGATACAATATGAATGGAGAGCAAAGGCCTGGTTAATACTTTTGCATGTGCAGGATGATCTGAATCTGAGCCTTTTGTGCATGTTCAAAGGCACTTTTTTACTTGACGATGCCCTTATGATTAATGTCCTCAGTTATTATTGTAGAACTATCCCTCTAAGCATTTAAGTAAATTAGCTGAATATACTTATTTGTTTTGACAAATGATTTGATTTTGAATTCTGTATATACCCTAAATATTGGAACAGTTTGCCTGAGCAAACAGATCAAGAGACTTTAATCAGGGTCTGTACTGTTTGCCGTTCAAAGAACAGTTTTTAGCTCGCCTGTATGAAGTACAAGGAGAGCTATTGTAGTCACCCCGGTCGTCCACGTTTGCGTTTGCGTTCCCGTTCCCGTTCCCGTCACACTGCGTTAAAGTTTTTCAAATGCTTATATCTCAACAGTCACTCCTCACAGAGGCATCAAATTTGGAACTTAGGTACCTTGGAGGGTCTTCTGAGATTCCAAGAGAATAAACCCCTGGGTTCATGCCCCTGGGTGGGGCTAGGGGTCAGAATCTAGGACACCTTTGTAATACTGTGTTAAAGTTTTTCAAATTCTTATATCTTGACTTTCACTCCTCATAGAGCATTCATATTTAGAATTTGGGTACCTGGACGAGTCTTCTGAGATTCCAAAAGAACATACCCCTGGGTTCATACCTCAGGGTGGGCCTTGGGGTGGGGCTAGGGGTCAAAATCTAGGACACATTTGTAAAATCTTATATGCCTACAGGTTATAGACACAACTGGTTATACATCAGCTAACTATATGACATCGGTTTAAGTGTAAGAGAGTGAAGGTCATGGTGACCTACATTTTACGGTCCAGGTCACCTAGATTTCACGGTCCAGTGATTTTGCCTTATATCTTGAATACTATTTGTTGGATAAATGTCACACCTGGGATATTACTTCCATGTGACCCAATGAATGACCACTTACTATATCTAGGTCATTGTGACCAATATTTCATGGTTCAGTGATTTTGCCTTATATCTTGAATACTATTTGTTGGTTAAATGTCACACCTGGGATATTACTTCCATGTGACCCAATGAATGACCACTTACTATATCTAGGTCATTGTGACCTATATTTCATGGTTCAGTGATTTTGCCTTATATCTTGAATACCATTTGTTGGATAAATGTCACACCTGGGATATTAGTTCCATGTGACCCAATGAATGACCACTTACTATATCTAGGTCATTGTGACCTATATTTCATGGTTCAGTGATTTTGCCTTATATCTTGAATACTATTTGTTGGATAAATGTCACACCTGGGATATTAGTTCCTTGTGACCCGATTATTGACGTCAAAATATATCTCTGTTGGTGTGACCTATATTTCATGGTTCAGTGATTTTGCCTTATATCTTGAATACTATTTGTTGGATAAATGTCACACCTGGGATATTAGTTCCATGTGACCCAATGAATGACCACTTATTATATCTAGGTCATTATGACCTATATTTCATGCTTCAGTGATTTTGCCTTTTATTTTTATTACTATTTCATGGAGAATTGTCATACCTAGATTATTATATCTATGTGACAAAATGATTTACATACAAATACATCTAGGTCAGTGTGACCTATATTATATGGTTGAATGATTTCGCCATATAACTTGAAAATTATTTCATAGATTATTTCATTTTGATTTTCTTAATGATAAAAATGTTACAATATAAAATGTACCCAGCAGGCGAGCTACGCTGTCCTACGACAGCTCTTGTTACATTATTATATGACTATATAGTCAAATGCCCTTATGCAAACTTTAGGATAATACAGTAAGGCGTTTTGAATATTTAGGCTATTTATCACTGTATATAGGGTATTCTTATAAAAAGAAAATTCTTATTTCTCCATGTGTTAATTGATGTGTAAATGCTGGCAAATTATTCATAAACATGACATTTGAGTGTGTGTGAATCATAGTTGTTTACACGTTGATGAAATAAAAAAATCAAATTCATTCCTATATTGGTTTCTTGTATCTTGATTGCAGCGCATTAGATGCGGAAAGTGAGCATTTAGTGAAAGAAGCTTTAGAGGAACTTATGGTTGGTCGCACTGTGATAACTATAGCTCACAGACTATCCACGATCAAATCAGCCGACCAGATAGCCGTCCTAGATGCCGGCAAGGTGGTAGAATTAGGAAGCTATAAAGAATTGACTCAGATAGAAGGTGGAATGTTTAAAAGACTTGTTGAAAAACAAACTATAACCACGTGATAGGAATTGGTTTTAGTAAATTTTCTATTTGTGTTAGGATATTACACTGTGAGCCATGTGAAATGAAAAGTACCTTTGAACATACGCAAAATGTGTGGATTTGCATCATCCTGCTCAGGGTTGTGGAAATATCAAATTTCATAACTTGTCCACAGACAAGTAAATGGTCAAAATTCAGTTGTCCAACCAAAATTTACTTGCCCAAAAATGGGCATTTTTTTTCTTATTTCTCAAAGAAAACATATTTTGTGGGTACTCATTAGAAGTGCCTTGATAAGGCACTTCTAATGAGTACCCACAATATATGTTTTCTTTGAGAAATAAGAAAAAAATATATATCATAATCTGAATACTCTTTATAGCTTGTCCCAGGACAAGTAAATTGAAATTTCCTACTTGTCCTCAGGGAAATGGGACAAGCTGGACAAGTCGGGCATGGTAATTCCACAGCCCCGATCCTGCTCATGTGCAAAGTCTGACTTGGACATTTGCTCCCCATTGTAACTTTCTGTAGTATCCAAAGGTCCTGTTTGTGGACAGCAAATGTCCTGATCAGACAGCATGGATGTGCAGGCTGATCTGGACCTCTCTCTGTATATGTTGCAAAAACACCTTTTCTCATGGCTCCTGGCTGGCTTAACCCTTAAAACCCAAGAAAACCTGCATCTGAAAATGTCGTCTGTTTATGTCGTCTGCTGAATATTCTTGCAAACTTTTCAAACCTACTTTTGCATACAGGCAAACAGTGTAGACCCAGATCAGACGGAGCAGTCTGATCTGGGTCCACACAGTTTGCAGAAATGACTTTTAAAGTAACTGGCAGAAGACAAAGCAGACGACAATAGTTGTGATTGATGCTTTAAGTGTTAAAGTTTTGCTTTCTTGCCTTTCGATAAAAAGCAGTAGGATTTTCCTACTATACCATGTTGTGTAACTATTATGCATACAAGGCATGCTACGTGGAAGGAAGAGATGAATTAATGTCTCTTAAAGAATATCAAAATGTTCCGAAAAATGGTTAGACAGTGGTTGTTGAAGACAATTTAAGTTTAACACTATGCTATGGGCAAATTCAGCAGATGATAAACTGATAACATTTGTTTTATTTTTCCTAGAAAATAGGATCTAATACTTAGTGCAAATTGTCTGCATGAAGTGTCAACTCCTATTTTCTTGAAAAAATAAGAAGAATATTTGACAATGTTGTCTGCTGAAAATTTTACCCAGCATGCAAAGTGTTAAGTAGGTTGTGAAGTTCAGTTGAGACTGCATTTATATATACTGTTTGAAACAGTTAGATAAGTATCTGTTGTATTTTACCATTTGTAAATGTGATTATAATACACCATATTGCTCTATTTCAAATTGATGATAGCCATGTAACATGGTTACAAATGATGTTGTAAATGTTAGGTAATAACAATAAGATGTCATTTATTGTTATAACAATGTAATTTGATGCGGACACTTCCAAAATAATATACATTTACACATGCCCAAGGCATTTCTCACTTATCCAAAAATGATGACGTTCATCTTGGGAACCTCTCTGTGTCATTTAATAAATATTTACTACATGACATCTTTTTGCATATATTTATCTATAAGATTCAAAACATGGTGGGTGGGTAAGGGTCTGCTGTGCTGCTGTGTTTGCAGTTGGTAGGGAAAAGTGGGCATGTTTTTACTCCACTGTCATTTGCATTTCCTACAATTGCTCTCTACTTCTTTTTCCCGCCTTCTACTGTCTTTTCTATCCATTTCCCCCTTTTTTAGGGAGACATTGCAAAATGAGGCACAAGGGTTGATACATGGCTTAGAGGATTGCCCAGTAAATGTATGGATAGGTAAACTGACTGCGCTGGACATGACCCCATTGGGTTGACTGGGCCGTAAAACCTCAACATATACAATGTCGTTAAACCACAGCATAAAAAAGTAATTCAAAACAGAACCAAAATTATTCAGACTCCCGCTATGATAAATAAGTAAATACATCTTCCACATAGTACTTGCCAGAAAGATTTAATACCCATACAGGTGGTACCTGACATTTACAGGGTTTTGCTGTATATGTCTAAAGTATAGGAAGTCTGGGGTAAATATTACATGGAGAAGTTCCCATAATGGGGCTGTGATATCACTATTTCTTGTCATTTTGCAAACATAACCTGTATTGAAGAAAAAAGAGAAGGATTAGGGTTTTAACCCTTAAAGGCCCATTCAAAATTATCTCAGAAGACATTTTTAAAAAATATTTTTACAGAAAATAAGGCTTGATATTTCTTGTGAATTGTCTGCCTTGCAGGCAATTTACATGAAATGTCTCAGGCCTTTTTTTTTTTTTTTTTTTTTTTTTGAATTAATTAAAAAAAAATCCCATAATGCTGTCTGCTGATGTTGTGAGTCTGACCTAAAGAGGAATTGATCACTTTCAAAGGTGACAACATTTGTCAAAAATTTTTTCGCCACCTTTTGAAAATGGGGTCTGCTTTTAAAGGAAAGAGTTTGCTCCCTTTAGGAGCAAACTCTTTCTTTTTTAGAGCACAGTCTTTTCAGAAATGGGAGTGGTGTACAGGGAAGTAAAGAAGAGGTCTCAAAATTTGCCTCCCTTGTAAAAACTGGCAGAAAATCTACCAAGTATATCCACTCCCCTAACAGGTTAATATGGTTTTGAGAACATACTTAGGCTACATATAGAAGGCCAGTTTCAATGATGGGGAAAGGTTGAGTACTGGAATGAACCACTGATCAGCCCATACCTGGCAACTTTCTCACATATGATTGACTTGGTCCTAGTGAGCTGAGAACCATTGAATGAGCCACTAACCTCCTGCAGGTACCTGGCAACTTTCTCTCATGATTGAATTGGCCCTATTGAGCCAAGAGCCATTAGAGAGAGGCGGGTGGCCTCAAAATTGAACATGATATTCCAGCTGTAGAAAAAATGAGTGAAGTTGGGACAGTTAATGCCAACTTCCAATGTTGATAATGTCTGTTTATATTTACTTTAGGGTTATTAAGTTCTGACATATCTAGAGCCTGGGCCCAGTTGTTCAAAGAGTCGTTAGCTTAACAAGCTCATTAAGGGTCATTCGTTAACTGTTTTAGCAGATTCAATATACAATATTCTGATATTTTTTGCTGAAAAAATGTGAGTAGCAAAAAATTTCAGCATATTTGCATATCAGTCGATGTAAATTTTAACGAATCGTTAACTAACGACATGGTTAGTTTTGAACAACTGGGCCCTGGCCAACAGGAAATATATTGTTAACGCTTAGCATGCTGTGTATAATTTGGAGTGAATGATATTTTGAAAGATTTTTTTCTTATTTTCCCAAGAAAATAGGGTTTAACATTTCATGCAAATTGTCATACTTTATTTTCTGGGGAAAATAAATACATGTATCAATTCTTCATCTGCTGAATTTGACTATAGAGTGGTAAATATCAGTTAGCTGCCATGTCATATTCGGTGCCATATATATCAAGTGTGTGAAGGAAGTGTCCAGATGGCAGAGCGGTTAGTGCTCCTGACTTAGGATCACTAGGTCCTGGGTTCAAATCCCACTGGAGCAGAATTCAGCTTATGACTGTATGGTACTTAATTGCACAGAGCCGTTTACTATCACCCTGCCAATGACTCTATATGACTTAAATAATGTTGAAAGGATCATAAAACACAAAATCATCATCAAGTGTGTGAATGGTTTTGTTTTGAAGTGATATGTGTTATGTTCCTGCTTTCATAGAGGGATATATTTTACATTTTTATACCTCAGTGCACACAGGGTATATGTATTTTGTTTTCCTATTGGCTGTCCGTGTACTTAATCAAAGGGATTAGATGTGTGGAAGTAGCAGTCATTGTAAGTGGGATTACTTACTCTTTCACTTGTGTTATATCTGCAGATTCAGATCAGCTAGCAACCTAAGTGCAACCTGAACTGGGCCTGCATGTATAATATTTATCCTAAATATTTAAACAGATCAGTTTGGCCTGATCCAAGCACACAGTGTATACTAAGATCAAAGGAGCAGTTATAT
Organism: Anodontia alba; assembly: GCA_964016985.1. Taxonomy (NCBI): domain Eukaryota; kingdom Metazoa; phylum Mollusca; class Bivalvia; order Lucinida; family Lucinidae; genus Anodontia; species Anodontia alba. The sequence continues at coordinate 120,563,377 of OZ024823.1, forward strand.
CACGCTCTGCACTGTTTGCCATTCCGTCAGTGATTTTTACTTTCTCATAGCTCCAGATAAGTGGAGTTATATGCAGATAATATTTTTTTTTTGTCTACAAAAGCATGTTCTGGGTACTCATTAGAAGCACCTCATTGAAGCGCTTCTAGTTAGTACCCATGACGTGTTTCCATGTAGAAGTAAGAAAAATATCCGTACTTTTCAGTTGAAAAATATGCCTTGTCTAGTGGTATGTAATTCTGGTTTAAAAAAAACAGAACTAAAGAAAACATCTCATTCGGTGCTATAGCCTACCTCATGTACAGTTAGGTACTCTTCTGTTTGTCTTAACACAGTAATGTAAACCATCATTACATGGCCTCAGATAAGGAAATTTATTTAGCGAGAAAATGTTCGATAGTTTTCATATTTTCCCACAAACATGTTGTTGTACTCATTAGAAGTGCCTCACTGAGGCACTTCTAATGAGTATCCACAACATATGTTTTCAGAGAGGAATAAGAAAAGACTTATTTGGATACGCCTTTTATCTGGAGCTATATCATTACCTTGAATATTTGGACACTTAACTCCACACCACATATCTCCTGAAATTTAAACAAATCCATTTGACTACCTGGGCCCAGTTGTTCAAAGCGTCGTTAGCTTAATGAGCTTGTTAAGGGTCATTTCGTTAACTGTTTTAGTGGATTCAATATACAATATTCTGATATTTTTTGCTTAAAAATGTGAGTAGCTACTGCAAAAACTACTCACATTTTTTCAGCAAAAATTTCAGCATATTTGCGTATCACTCAATGTAAATTTTAACGAATGGTTAACTAACGATGTCGTTAGCTTTGAACAACTGGGCCCTGGTTAGGTGTCTAAACAGCTGTTTATAACAAATGGTGCAAACACAGATTAAACAACTCCTGTCTAAACAGTGCTGTTGGGTTGACAAACTCTGCAAACGCTGTTCAAACCACTTCAGGACTTGTCTGAACAGTGCTGGTGGAGTAGCAAACAGTACATGTTTTGGTTGAATTTCTACCATTTTATTATGGGAGATAACTTTTGCAACTTCCAGTTTGCTTTCCCGCACACCAAGCCCCTTCTGAAAGGGGTCTACTCCAAAAGGAAAGAATTTGCTCCCAAGAGGAGCAAATTCTTTCCTTTTAGAGTAGATCCCTTTTAGAAGGGAGACAAAATAACTTTGACAAAGTTGCCTTCCCTGCAACTGTATCAGTTCCTCTTAAGACTCGAAATTGCTTTGTTTTCACAAGTAGGGCTATCCAAATATTTAGAATAAATGTGGTATGTAATTTGTGATGTTAATCTAAATGCTTACTACCTTCCTAAAACCCATCATGTTTCTGTCATTCCAAAGCAGTTGCAGTTCAGATGTTTTCTTGGCAACTATGCAATCAAACTCGGTGTTCAGGTTAAAGACCTGTAATTAAATATGGTTTTATAAGATTTATATAAGTCTTCCTTGTCTGTTACTGAAGTGTGTATTCTTTGTTTTATTAATTATTAGGTTGGTTTGCCAAGCTGGCATGAGTCTGTAAGCATATATGAACAACACAATCATTGCCTAACAAAGGCGAGATTAAGGAGTTCCTGATTCCTTAAAGTGTCAGTTAGAATCGTAGAAGAGGTCATTCTAAAAAAAAAAAAAAAAAAAAAAATTTTTAAAATAAGGCCTGATGTTTAATGCGAATTATAGGTAGATGATTCATCTGAAATGTAAAGCTTAATTTTCTTGGAAAAGTGAAAAAAAGTGCCATTCCAAATTGTACTAAACATCATTTTTAACCCTTGTCATGCTGAATAAATTAGGATGCCATGCCCACCTCAAATTTTCAGCCAATCAGATTACTTGATCCAGGTTGTTTATACAAATTTATATACTTTATGACAAACAGTGCAGATCCAGATCAGTTGGCTTCTTCAGACTGCACAGTATCTACACTGTTTGCATAGGCAGGACATGTCCGGGTTCAGCAGGACCAGGGCTAATAAAAAAAAATCTATGAAAAGAAGGCTTAAAATTTTATGTGAATTCTAGGAAGATGGTTCATATGAAATCTTAAGCTGACTTTTCTTTAAAAAGTTAAAAGAAAAGTATTTTAGAATGTCATTTGCTGTAATGACTGGTACTTTAAGGATTTACATCCATATTTGTGGGGAAATAAATTTTCATCTTAATATCCCTCTAGTTTGGACTAGAATTTTTAACTATACCAGTACAAAAATAACTTTTACAATAGTCAGGAGGAGGTATTGGTATATCCCTGACAAAACTATGAATATGCAGACTGATCAGTGTTTTCACTTTTACCAGATGTACATTTCTATTATTATACCCCGCCACACAATACTGGTGGGGGATTATGGTCTCATGTTTGTGTCTGTCCACCTAACCATCCATCCTTCTGTCTGTCATATGTCTGTCTGTATTTTAGTTTCCAGACAAAACTTGAGTAAATGTCAATGGATTGTCGCCAAACTTGGTTTGGCATTGATATTGTGGAGATCCGGTTTGGGATTGCTAATTGGCAAATTTTGGCATTTTTTTTGACAGAGTTTTCGTTTCCGGATGATAAGGAGTAAATACCAATGGATTTTCACCAAACTTGGTGTGTGCATTGATAATATATTGTGGAGATCTGGTTTGGGATTGCAAATGGGCAAATTTCTTCAATTTTTGATGGAGTTATCTGCCAACGACACATCTGTATTTTAGTTTCCAGATGTTAACTTGAGTAAATATCAATGGATTTTCACCAAAATTCGTATGTGCATTGATATTGTGGAGATCTGGTTAGGGATTGCTAATGGGCAAATTTCATCATATTTTTATAGAGTTATCTGCCCACGACATGATAAAGGTGGGGTATTATCGTTTCATTTTTTTTTTTTTTTTTTTTTTTTTTTTTTAATGATATGATGCATATGTGTATGCCATGGTGAAGGTATATAGAAGTTTACCATATTTACCCCAAGTATTTTGACATCTTAATTTCTCACCATACATGTCAAATGCCTTATACTGTAGTGTCTGATCTGGATCTAAGTTCTCTGCTCAGGCTTGTGTATCCCAATACTTAGGGTAAATACATTACATCATGTGCTATATCAGGCTGAAAGGATGCTAAATCTATTTTAAATTGCTTGTTTGAAGTTGCAGTCTGATCAAAGGCTTTGCTTTTTTTTGTTAGTAGATTTTATGGTATTCCAACAACAGCCAGCTTTGATCATACTGTATGGTTGTGCAGACTGATCACTGTCTTCACTGTTTCAGGATATAAATTTCTATTTTTATACCCCGCCACAAGATAGTGATGGGATATTATGGTACATGTATCATGTTGGTCATCCGTCTTTCCGTTCATCTGTCATCGGTTTGTTCATCCATATTTTCGTTTCTGGACGATAACTTGAGTAAATGTCAGTGGATTTTCACCAAACTTGGTGTGTGCATTGATATTGCAAAGATCTGTTTTGGGATTGCTAATGGGCAAATTTCGTCAATTTTTGACAGAGTTTTCTGCCCGCGACACCATAATGGCTGGGTATTATCATTTCATGTTTTTATTTTAATAGTATGATGCCTGTATATATGCCATAATAAAGGTATATACAAGCTTATCAGATTTACCCTAAGTATTTGCACACCTTAACTCATCAAAATATATTAAAAAATTTGAACAAGTTCATTTTACTACCTGTTGATGCGTCTTAAAACTGCCGGATGATTGGCAAACAGTATAGACCCTGATCAGATGCCACATTCTGTGGCATCTGATCTCGGTCTTCACTGTTTGCCCAGGCCTGACTGACCAGATATTTAGAGTAAATATGGTAATACCTTGTGCTATAAGTGTTTTATAGGTATAGGTATGTGGTAAAATGCTTTAATCGCTGCCATGCATGTTTGGGTTTTATATATTGTTAAGATGTTGAGAAATTGTTACTTGTTGTATACCAGAAGAGAATTGCCTAAGGCTATGGCTTTTGTGGAGTGCTCTGTAGCGACTTAACCATCTGATGCAATGATCCATTTCAAGAAAGCAAAATGGCCATTATATCCGTTCCAAAGTTTTAATAATTATAAATTTTATGTTTTCTAATTTGAATGACCACCACACAAGCACATTTCATCATCCATTTTGGTCAAAGTGTTGAAAACACACCATTCAACATTTTATAGCCTACTGTGATGTCACCTGTATTATTGCCATTTTGTTGTATCTCTGCTATGCAATATTATTGTCCGTTAGAAAGTGATTTGTGTGAGGCAGCTCCGAATACACCACAGCACCAGCAAACACTTTTTAGCAACTTACCATTGCATAGCCATTTGCCACAAAGTACTCTGTAGCTTTAGCTGTATGTAATTCTCCCCTGTTCTTGTTTTTCACTGCCAAGCTTATTTAAGGGGAATGAATACTCTTTCAGGGGAAGCAACTCCGTTAGAATTGTTTTGACTCCTTTCTGAAACGGGGGCCAACTCTAACAGGAGTGAATTTGCACCCCTTGGTTCCTAGGGAGACAAATTTTATGACTTCCGTTTTGCTTTCCAGGACATCAGGTCCCATCTGAAAGGATCAGTTCTTAAAGGAAAGCATTTGTTACCAAAGGGGAACAAATTCTGTCCTTTTTAGAAGGGAGGCAAAACAATTTTGATAGAGTTGCCTTCCATGGAACTATCTATTCCCATTTAGGTGTATATGATGTCATTGGTATCTACCTCATATTTGAAGACACTGAGCTGTGGCAAGTGGAAAGATACCCTGCTGCATGTTCAAGAAATAAAGAGTCCTAGGCCAGCCTTCTTTGTCTGACCTGGTCAACAGCTGTGTAGAATTTGATAGTGAACAGTGTAATCTGTGATCCAACTATTTATGTGCTGGCTAGTCTAGGATTGTATAGTTTGCATGGGTAGTATTAAGCTCCAGGTAAGCTGTTTTTGTTTTTTTTTGTTTTTTTAAAAAAAAAATATGACATTTTTCTTATTTTTGCAAAAAAAAAAGTGTTGTGGGTACTCATTAGAATTGGTGAGGCACTTTAAATAAAAAGTGTTGTGGGTACTCATTAGAATTGGTGAGGCACTTTAAATGAGTACCCACAGCATATTTTTCCTTGCTGAAATATTCACCTGACACCCACTCTTTCCCGGAGCTATGAGTAATGTACAATGTTTCTTGTTGCAGCTCTCTAAGTAGTCTATATAAAACAAAAAAAAAATGTTTGATGTGGTTATTGTTGTTAACATTATCAAAGAATATAAATAGATAAATATAAAGCTAATCTAATACTAATACTACTAATATATACATACATATATATACTTGTACTTGTTCTGAATTCTGTTTAAACCTTCAGTATTTGAGCCACAGAGTCTTCGTTGTTTGCATGTAGAAAGTTTGCACGAATGTACTGGCTGATCTGAATCTTTGCTGGGTGCACATGTCCGAATATGACATTTATTCTTTATAAAAGAGTATTCTGAAGAAGATACGAATTACAGTCGTGAAAATTTATGTTATGAAATTAGCACCCAGGGACAACTCAGGTGAGTTTCTTCAGGTGGAGAGCGACAGGACTGCTCTGAGACTTCGCTGGATAAATATGCTATATGGTAAACTATTTCACATTGCAGATCATATTACCTGTAACAATCTTTAAGGGCTTATAGCATATAATGATTTGAGCCCAGTTGTTCAAAGCATCGTTAGCTTAACAAGCTCTTTAATGGTCAAAATGTTAACTGTTCTTGTAAGTACAATATCTAATTCACAGGTATATATTTTTACTGAAAAATGTGAGTAGCTTTTGCAAATGCAAAAACTACTCATTTTTTTTCAGCAAAAATATTAGAGTACATACCATATTTAATGAACAAAGTTTTAATGATACGTTAACTAACAACATCGTTAGTTTTGAACAACTGGGCCCTGATGTTTTACATCTCTTTTTAATATTATTTAAGTCATATTAAAAGGACAAAAGGTGATAATAAAAGGCTCCATGCACTGAAGCACAATAGTCTTGAGTTGAACTCAACCTCTTGTGGATTTAAATCTGGTATCTTGAGTTCTGAAGTAAAAACCGCTAACCGCCCAGCCACCTAGATGCTTCTGATCTGTTTTTAAAGTGCACAAGTTAGCAAAGTGGGCTTTTCTGATTGAGAAGTTGGATATGTTTCTGTATTTACCCCTAATATTCAAACAGATACAATGTATATGGGTGAGCAGACCTAGACTGAACTGCTTCTAAAAGATCAGTTTGATCAGAGTCTACACTGCTTGCCATTCTGTCAGCAATTTTTACATATATTACTAGTAGTCAGATGGACTTATTCAGCTGGTAAGGAGTTACAGGTAAGAAAAAAGACCCACTTTGTGATAGAACCTTGGCAGTTCATATTATAAGGGTTTTTTGTTCTCTTTCTTGGCATATTTATTTATGATATGATGGGGAATGTAACCAAGTGCTTTTCATTCTAAGAAAAAGCTTGCTTTTATAAATGTGTGTTTTTGTTAGCTTGTATGTTCTTTGTTTTGTAATGTTTAAGATCTAGGCTCTTGTATGAAAACCGCCATAATCCTTGATGGAACAACGAAGATGCAGACAGTAAAATTTTAATTTCATTATATGCATCTTCGCTGTTTCATCAAGGATTATGATGGTTTAAAGAAGCTGTGTACTTGTATTTATGTGATACATAACCTTTAGCATGCTGTTGGACATATCAGCATCTGTTAGATACATGTTACCTTTTTTTTTCTCTCTCTCTTTCTTGAAAACTGGGATTGACATTTACATTCAAATTGTCAAGTCTTGTATTCAATAGAAAGAAAAATATTTTAAGTTGTTGTTTGATATTTAATTGCAGCAGGTTAAAGGTTAATGAGCTGCTTTGTGAAAACTGCCTATATCGGGACTGTAGATAAGACCAGCTTTTACCAAACATACCATATTTAACCCATTTACGCCAGTTGAACTCTTCTATCACAACTCTTTGGATCAATCTATTTCCAATAGCAGGATGTCTGGTTAGTTTTTATTATTACATGTACTATGTTTTATAAACTCCTTTTTAATGCAAACAGTGTAGACCATGATCATGCACCACATTCTGCAGTATCTGTGCTGGGTCTGCAGTATTTGCCAATTACTCTTATGGGGATATCCTGACTAAAATGGGTTAACCTAAATATTCTGGTACCTTATCTGCTTACTGTACTGGTTCTAAATTTTTTAAGTACATTAAATTTTTATAACCTGTTTATGTTCGTAAAAGATGCTGGATGAGTGACAAACAGTGGAGACTCAGGTCAGGTATCACATTCTGCAGTATCTGATCTGGGCCAGAACTGTTTTTCAAGCATCTCCAATACTTAGGGCAATTATGGTACTTGATTTTTAATTTTTCATATTCATACAAGAAAGAAGTGAGGCACTTCTAATGAGTTCCCATAATGTTACTGTCGTGATGCAACACAGAACTTAATGTCTCAATGGCCTGTCATCCCATATTATATGTTATTACCACACATACCCCAAAAGCACATATTGAAGCAATTTCATAGTTTTCAGGTTACAGATCTTGTATTTGTGTCTACTTCTTTATAAAAACATATGGTGTGGGTACCCATTTGAATTGCCTCGACTTGTAGAGGCAATTCAAATGAGTATCCACAACATATGCTTTTATAAAAACAATCAGATACAAATATTGTGCAAGTATCATTAATAATCCTCTTATGAAGTATCCTGCTAATCTTTCTTAAAAGTGTGACCTTATTAGGTGCATATTTTGCTAAAAGGTTTTCTCAGTAAATTTGAAAAACCTAAGTGCGGCGTGCCATAATTAGATTGAATAAGGTATTTCTCTTATGTACCATACTTAACCCCGAGTATTCAAACAGACATGCCTTACCAAACAGTGTAGATACAAATCAGATGTCTTATTCTGCCAGAGCGATCTCCCTTGATCAGCCTGTTTGCATATGCAGGACTCTCTGCATATACCTAGATATAGGTGGTTTATGTGCAACACAGCTCAAGATTTATGCAAAAATGGCAAATGTGAGACTAATATTAACACAAAGGTATATAAAAAAGATTAAATTTCTAATGTGTTTCATTGTCTTTATTCCCTTTACTTAACCTTTACCACTCTCTGGGCAAATGCAGCAGACAGCAAATGATATTTTTCTTATTTTTCCAGAAAATAGGCTTGTACCTTTCATGCAAATTGTCTCCAAAACTGCTTATTTTGCCCAGAAATCTGGCTTTGACCTTTTATGCAAATTGTCTCCAAAAAGCATATTTTCTTGGAAAAGTAAGTATTTCAAAATGTTGTATGCTGGAAGTTTTAAACAGCATGCTAAGCATGAATCACTACCTTGCTGCAAGTGCAAATGTTTTGCATTTCATTTTAACTGGACTGGCTATTTTGCTGGCACCACATGGGATTTAGAGGAATGGATACAGATCCAAGGGAAATAACTCTGATATGGAATTGTTAGTACTTTTAAAGGAGAAAATTCAATCAACTCAATTGAACTGAATAAAATTCCAGGATTGGCTATTATTTTGGTACCAAAGGGATGATTTAAGAGGAATGGATCCAGGTCCAAGGGAAAGAACCCTAAAATGGAAATAATTGTCTCCATACTACCTAGGGTATACTTTTAAAGGAAAGAATTTTCTCCTTTTTGAAGCAAATTCTTTCTTTTTAGAGTAGACCACATTTTTGTATGGTTTCAAATACTACCTAGATCTCACATTGCAAAATGGTAGCAAAAAATCTTTTACGAACACCTTAACTGAAATACCAACTGCAGTTCTCCAAGCAGAATTTTAAATAGTTGTCTTCAACTGTAGCAACTAATCTTCAAATGTAGCAGGCTGGCTTCGGTGGCTCAGTCGGATGCGCGTCCGACTGGTGATCAGAAGGTCACAGGTTCAATCCCTGCAGGATCTTGCAACATCTTTTCATGGAGATTGATCATGAAATATTTTCTATGGTCAAATTCTCTCTTCTGCTGATTCAAGAGGGGCAGTTGTCAGTTTCTGGTGAAAGAATGTGCACAAGTACTGGTTAACCACTTAGAGGATTAAGTCATCCTAGGAAAAGTATGATTAGGTAATTTGCCAGCTCAATATGACCTTAAGTGTTGACTGGGTCATTAAACTCCAACCCACAATCAAATGCAGCAAGGTAAAGACTAGGTTTTCTCCGTCAAAGCGGCTTTAAAGACATATGCTAGGAAATTACCAGTAATAGTAAAAAGGTGAAACTATAATACCCCACCATTATCATGTCACAGGCAGATAACTCTGTCAAAAATTGACAAAATTTGCCAGTGAGCAATATCAAATCAGATCTCCACAATATCAATGCACATATCAAATTTGGTAAAAATTTGAGATTTACTCTATTGCTCTGAAACTAAAATAAGATGTGTTGAGGGCAGATAACTCTTTGCTCATTAGCAATCCCAAAGCAGATATCCACAATATCAATGCACATACCAAGTTTGGTGAAAATCCATTGACATTTACTAAAATTATCATCTGGAAATGAAAATACAGACGTACAACACACTGATGGATGGACAGACACATGGACAACCAACATGATCACATTATACCCTGCCACTATCGTGTGGCTGGGTATAACACATTTGTCTTGCCAGAGCTAATATTTTACTACTTATGTGCAGGCAGATTGGAGTCATAAGTTGTTTTTTTTTCTGGTTGGAGAAGCCAATTTTCAATATTTACATTCTCAGTGCATTTACAGAAAAAACTCAGTGAATACTTTGACTCATGGAACATCACATGATCATTAAGTGATGTTAAAATAAACTATGGTTCTCTCAATATGTTTACGATGGCAACGTTATGATATCTCAGCTGTTCCACTGTTAATAGGAAAACTGCATGCAACTGTTTTCTTCTTTCAATTTTAGCCCTCAAATCAGATTATTTTGTCAAATAATGGATAGAAAATAATGGGTAATACCGGTAAAGGCATTTTATTTAATGTTCATTGTAGTATGACCTGCATTAAGTCGCGAGCAAAGTTTACATGAACCCCCTTTGGGTTCACCTACTTAGCTTGTGACCCGATGTTCATCCTTCAGTGAGCATTATAAACAAGAGGCCCATAGCCTGAGTGGCATAGCGAGTGCAGATGTGCAGATGTTATGTAACATTTTTCCAATCCTGTCGTCACAACTAATGAAAAGATCATCCTTTAAGCAGTTCTTAATTTTGAAGAAGAATATTATATATGGCATGACAGTCAATGGAGCGTGATCATTTGAACAAACTCTCAATCACATTTCAACAGTAGGATCAATGTGAAATTTGGTTGCAATTGCCTAAGTGGTTTCTGAAGAATCATGATTTTATACATGTAAACAGCACAGTGGCAGGGAAATATAATAAACATAAACAAGATGGTAGCCATCTTTGATTTCCAATCGGAATGATTTTAGCTACTGTTGATCTACAAGTCACCTCGATACTTCCAATGAACTTTAAGTCAATTGCCCTTTCCATTCAGGAGAAAAAGTTCAAAATAGATTTTCAAGATGGCGGCCATGGTGGCCATCTTGGATTTCCGATCAGCACGATTTTAGCTATTTTTGATCTACAAGTCACCCTGATGCTTCCTAGCAAGTTTGGAGTCAATTGGCCTTTCGGTTCAGAAGAAGAAGCGAAAAATAGATTTTCAAGATGGCTGCCATGGCGGCCACCTTTGATATCCGATCGGCACGATTTTAGCTATTTTTGATCTACAAGTCACCCCAATGCTTCCTAGCAAATTTGGAGTCAATTGGCCTTTCGGTTCAGGAGATGAAGCGAAAAATGGATTTTCAAGATGGCAGCCATGGTGGCCATCTTGGATTTCCGATCGGAACGATTTTAGCTATTTTTGATCTACAAGTCACCCCGATGCTTCCTACCATGTTTGGAGTCAATTGACTTTTGGGTTTAGGAGAAGAAGCGAAAAATACATTTTCAAGATGGCTGCCATGGCGGCCGTCTTGGATTTCCAATTGGCATGATTTTAGCTATTTTTGATCTACAAGTCACCCCAATGCTTCCTAGCAAGTTTGGAGTCAGTTGGCCTTTCGGTTCAGGAGAAGAAGCGAAAAATAGATTTTCAAGATGGCGGCCATGGCGGCCATCTTGGATTTCCGATCGGCACGATTTTAGCTATTTTTGATCTACAAGTCACCCCGATGCTTCCTAGCAAGTTTGGAGTCAATAGGCCTTTCGGTTCAGGAGAAGAAGCAAAAAATAGATTTTCAAGATGGCGGCCATGGCGGCCATCTTGGATTTCCGATCAGAACGATTTTAGCTATTTTTGATCTACAAGTCACCCCGATGCTTCCTACCAAGTATCGAGTCAATTGGCCCAGGGGTGTAGGAGGAGTAGGCATTTAAAGCAATTGTTGACGCCGCACGACAGAGGGACATCGACTGACCTCAATAGCTCACCATGAGCACTTCGTGCTCAGGTGAGCTAAAAATTACCTTCATATCTTAACCCTTGTCCTGCTTGACCCCATATACCCTGTCTTTGCAAACAGTGTAGATCAGTTGGCTCCTCAAGAAGCCAACTAATCTGGATCTGCATTGTTTGTCATTCAGTATCAACAACCTAGATCAAATATTCTAATTGGCTGAAAATTGGAAGTGGGCGTGGTATCTTAATTTAATCAGCATGACAAAGGTTAAATGAAGAAGGGCCCTGTTTCTGATGGAAAGACAGCTGACTGATCTGGCCTCGAGGTTATAAAACTTTTTTCATGCTCAACTCAGCTGAGCATGAAATTTGTCCTGCTAAAAAATCGCAAATTACTAACAATTGCAATTTAGTTCTTGCTAAACATAGCTGAGCATGAAAATTTCTCTGCTAGTAAATATGAAAATGCCAACTATTGTTGGCATTTTCATATTTAATAGCAGAGAAATTATTTCTCTGCTAGTAAATATGTTTTCATATTTATTAGCAGAGAAATTTTCATGCTCAGCTGAGTTGAGCATGAAAACAGTTCATAACCTCAGGGCCAGAATACAGTTCTCATAAGCCCTGAAGACATCTTTTCACACAGCACATCTGAACCGTTTACTGAATGAACAGGACCATATGGTTAACCCTTTCAGCCTGACAGACCAAGATAGATACTTTTGCAAACTGTAGATCCAGATGAGATGGCTCACGATGAGCAGTTTCATCAGGCTCTACACGGTTTGCAATTCCGTTATCAATTTAAAATTGTCACCCTTTTATCAGCAATGGATGCATACACATGCTGAGACAGAAGAGTCTTTGCATACCTGTCTGAATCGGTGCTTCGGATTGATATTTATCTTGCCGAAGTTGATTTGCATTTCCTGAGCTATGCATTAGTCTTGGAACTACGACGTTATTTTCTCAGCACAGAATGATAACCTACCAAATTACACCTAAATACTGGGATGCCCAGTATCTGCTCATCATACTTACTCTAATAGTTGAACAAGTCCAGGGCCCAGTTGTTCAAAGCATCGTTAGCTTAATGAGCTTGTTAGTGGTCAAAATGTTAACTCTTCTAGCAAGAACAATATCAAATTCACAGGTATTTTTGCTGAAAAAATATGAGTAGCTTTTGCAAATGCAAAACCTACTCACATTTTTTCAGCAAAAATATTGGATATATGCCATATTTTGTGATCAAAGTTTTAACAATACGTTAACTAACAACATCATTAGCTTTGAACAATTGGGTCCAGTTAGCAACAAAATGCCAGATGAATGTCAAACAGTGTAGGTCATGATCAGATGCCACATTCTGCTGCATCTGATCTGTTTGCTCAGGCCCGTCTGTCCTAATACTTAGGGTTATTATGGTATCATGAAACCAGAGAACCATGATGGTCCTTAATGCTCATCTGTCCTGAAAAGTAGGTCAAGGTCACTCTGTGTACTACATTCATTAATCTGGAGGACATGATTCTTAACATATCCATAACTCAAAAATTTAGGGTACTTTAACCTCAAAACAATGTGCCCTGTATCACATTGTCTAACTGTCCACCAAATCAGCCCCATCTTATATGTAAGGTTCAGAAAGACCTTATCAAAACTGAAGGAGTTGTGCCAATGACAAGGTCGAAAACAGGCATTTTCAGCAATCAAGTGGACATAACTCTAAAATAAATAATTTGATCTGGGCAGTTTTCGAATTTATCTAAGACTTCATCCATGTCTACCTTATCTGCAAGTGTCAGGATGATCCGATCAAAACTGAATGAATTATGCTGATGATAGTCAAATATAGGCTTTTTTTAACAATCAAGGGTACATAAGTCTAAGACAAATGATCTGATCTGGCCAGGTTTCAAACTCGTCTGAGATTCCATCCAGGTCCACCTTATCTGCAGGTTTCAGGACTGAGTTAAGCTAATGACAAACTCAAGAGGCTTTTTTAACAATCAAGGAGTTGTAACTCTAAGATTAATGATCTAATCTCGCCAGTTTTTTAATTCATCTGAGATTCCATCCATGTCCACCTTATCTGCAAGTTTCAGGAAAATCTGGTCAAAACTGTATGAGTTATGCTGATGACAAGTCAAACAGAGGCTTTTTCAGCAATCAAAGGGATGTAACTCTAAAATAAATGATCCAATTTGAGCAGTTTTCAAACTTGTCCAAGATGTCATCCATGTCCAACTTATCTGCAAGTTTCAGGAACATCTGATCAAAACTGTATGAATTACACTAATGACAAAGTCAAACACAAGCTTTTTCAGCAATCAAGGGGAAGAAACTCTAATCTGATTCAATCTGGCCAGTTTTCGAATTTGTCGGAGAATTAATCCATATCCATCTTATCTGAAAGTTTCAAGAACATCCAATTAAACCTGAAGGAGTTTAGTGATGACAAAGACTTTCCCACTGTAAGTCTATGGAACTTGTGGATGCCATAGCAACTAAGATTTTCATTGGATTTCCATGAATAACTAATGCCATAAATCCCCCACTAGAGGCATGCTACAGATGAGAAATAACAGCTCAGCCTGTAGACTGTGGAGCTATAACTGGTCAAATGTGCGGATGGATGATGGAGGGATGGACCACTATCCTGTAAGCAACACTGGAGTGTTTGGCCCAGGTGAGCTAAAAATCAAGGCATTTGTCATTCTTGTTATCTTAACATACCAGTCATATCGAGGGTTGATCGCAAGACTATCGTAAGTCAGATGGTTGTTTTTCCCCAAACCTAATCTCCTCACCATGAAGGTGTTATGAAGATTACAACATTTCTTTCTGTAAACAATGAAAATTTAGGTGCCATTGCTCGTATGAGCAATGGCACCTAAATTTGCATTGTTTACAAAGGGGTCCAAGTTGCCCCTAAACAAGGGTTTCAAAAATATGTTTGAGTTACCATAGTCTGGCGCTCAACCCTCGATATGACATATTCGGCGTTAGGCAGAAATTCTCTGCTCATAATGACAACCATTGTCTCACAACCTGCTTCTTTTTGGGTTGGGATTGGGGAGGGGTAGGGAAAGGGGAAATTTGGCATTTTCTATTTGAAATATATCATTGAAAGGGATAACCTCATGATAACGTATCAAGTTCTCTGAATGAAATACACAAGATAGAAATGAGGAAATAAAGGATAAGAAACTCCAATTTCTTGTCATATTTAATACTTGTTCTTTTGTCATTAGCATAGGAAAAATATTCCTTGCAGTAATAAAATCTTGTAAATCATACATAAACATACACACTCCTAACAGTAAAAAGTACAGGTATACATAGCCTCTAACAAATACATACCATAATAATTTTAATATTTGGACATTATTACTCCTTACTTGACTTTTCACAGCTCGAGATAAGAGGGGGTATCCGCATATTTTTCTTATTACTCCATAAAAACGTGGTGACTCTAGAAGCAGCTCACCAACATTACGAAAACAAGCCTATTCAAATATACTGAAAATTTTATCACTAAAAAAAAAAAAAAATGAAAATTTTCAGATAAAAATTCTGATATTTTTCTTATTTCTGCTCAAAAACACAGATTGTGGGTACTCGTTAGAACCGCCTTGCCAAGGCGGTTCTAACAAGTACCCACAATCTCTGTTTTGAGCAGAAATAAGAAAAATAATATATACCCATGTAAACCCCACTTTTACTATATAAAAGTGGGGTTTAAGGGGGTCAACATTATATTGGCATGTTTTCGTGATGGAGAAATAAGAAAACTATGAATACTTTTTAGCTGAAACACTGCCATATCTTGGTCATCCAAAACTGAACAGTTCCATCAGACTACCTTATGATGTGTCATAAGTACTGACTAATGGCAAACAGAACAGACCCTGGTCAACTTAATCAAGAGTAGTTTGTTCAGGGTCTTCTCAGGCATGACTGTCCAAATATTTTGCCAGACAATGGTGATACATGTATTCTTAAGATATTACGTATTTCACAACTCTAGATAAAACACTTTCTTTTTCAAACAAAATGTAATTTTTTCTTTATTTCTTCACAAAAGCTATTATTGTGCTATTCACTGGAACCAACTGCAATATGTATTTACAACATACAGTTCTGAGGAATAAAAAAAAGGATTTTCTAAATATTTCTCTTTATAATTTAGAGCTATTACTGTATATATTTATAATTTAGAGCTATGTATTTTTAACATTTTAGCACCATAGCTTTTTTTTTTCAACAGAAAAGTATTCATCTTTTTTCTCATTTCTCCATAAAAACATGTAGTGAGTACTCATTAGAAGTACATCAACTGCCAAGGCTCTTCCAGTGACTACCCACAACATATGCTTTCATGGAGAAATAAGAAAATAATCATCCCATTATGAAAACACACCTATTCAAATATATTGGAAATTTCACCACCCAAAAACTGAAATTTTTCAGATAAAAATTCTTGCATTTTTTTTTTATTTCTGCTCAAAGCATAGATTGTGGGTACTCGTTAGAACCGCCTCGGTGAGGCAGTTCTAATGAGTACCCACAATCTATGTTTTGAGCTGAAATAAGAAAAATAATGTACATCCCTGTAAACCCCAGTTTTACTATATAAAAGTGGGGTTTAAGGGGGTAGAAATTATTTAGGTGTCTTCGTGATGCAGATACCCGTCTTATCTAGAGATATGGGTATCAGTGAACTTATTACCTTCTCTGGACCTGTGATACAACTTCAGCCAAAATCACTCAAGCAAAGAAATTACAACAGTGGGCACAAAGCAGAATGACAATATATTATCCAGACATGCATCTTTCAACCAGAAGGCAAAATGTCATTGCAACACTTTTAATTCTTACCCTACTTGTTCCCAAAATTTAAATGCATGCTGTCGCATCAAAAAACTGCTAGCCAAGTACATGTAACAAACAGTGCTGACCCTGATCAGATGCCACATTCTGTGGTATCTGATCTGGGACTACACTGCTCAGGCCTGTGTTACAATATATGCCCTGCCTTCGCAAACAGTGCAGATCTAGATTAGTTGGCTTCTGAAGAAGCCAGCTGATCTGGATCTGCACTGTTTGTCATTAAGAATGTGAATTTGTATCTACAACCTGGACCAAGTAATCTGCTGGTTTTGATTGGTTGCCATGGCAACCAAAACATTTAATTTGCAAAAAAAAAAATAAAAAAAATTAAAAATCTTCTCCTCCGAAGCCATAAGGGGAATGAAGCTGAAACGTTCAAGAAATGTTCATAATGTTATCTTCTACAAAAATTGTATTTTTTGTTGATCATGTGCTTTCATCCCTATGGCAACTTAGTTTCCTTAGACATAATACGGGAAAAGTGTAAGTAGGCCATTTCTCTCTTACTACAGATATTTTGACAAAAAAAATATATATACGGTAAATATCCTAAAAATTCAAACACTAAAGCATCTGACAAAATGACATATGCAAACAGTGTAGACCCAGATCAGACTGCTCCTGAAGGAGCAGTCTGATCATGGTCTACACTGTTTGCCATTCCACTAAATATTTAAAGAAACTGCTGCATAAAAAAGCAAACTTTAAGTCAAAAGAGTATGGAATAAAGTGTTCAAACTTTTAGGAAATTTACCGTATATACAAATGTTCCTCCAGTAGTCCTCTACCAAACATATGAATTCTGTCTATGTGATTAAATTTGATTGGTTGCCATACAAAAACTGTGGGAAAAAAAACAAAAAAAAAAACTGAGGAGCTATAAGTAACAGGAGGATAAAGCTAAAACTGCAGAATAGTTCAAAATATTAGCTTTAATAGCAGTTCACTCAGATGAGTATTGTGGCCCATGAGCCTCTGGCTTAACCTTTCTACAACAGTCACCTATCTATAACAGCCACTTCTGTCTTCCCAAGGGTGGCTGTTGTAGAGAGGCTCTGGAGATCTGGGCCTTCACCATTTATATTAGGCACACACCTCCTTTATAAGCATTCTGCATTACCATAATTATTTACCCTAGATATTGTGAAAGACAGTCCTGAGCAAACAATCTAGACCCAGATCAGATGCCACAGAATGCATCTGCACAGTCTGGTCAGGGCCTATGTTGTTTGTAACATATTTACTCTTCAAGTATTCAGACAGGTAAGCCTAAGCAAACAGTGGCGAAACAGATCAGATGTCAAAGAATGTGGCATCTGATCAGGGTTCAAACTGCTTGCCACTCATCCAGCAGTTTTTGGGCATATGAAGAGATAAAAAAACTGAGTTGTTCAAATTTTAGAAAAGAAGATTCATGATGGCCCAATATTTAGGTTACCGGTAAATACGGTATGTTCTTTTTTCTAAATGGGATGCACCATAGAGTTATAAGAGTCTTGCAGCTAAATGCGAACAGTAAGTCCCAAATCAGCCTGCATAGTTTGACTAGGGCCGTCAAACGTTCCTCGGGGCACTCTTAATTAACCCTTGTCCTGCTGAACCCAGATATACTCTATCTTTGCAAACAGTGTAGATCCAGATCAGTTGGCTTCTAAAGAAGCCAATGATCTGGATCTACATTGTTTGCCATTCAGTATGTGAATTTATATCAAAAATCTTGATCAAGTAATCTGATTGGCTGAAAATTTGAAAAGGGTGTGGCATCTTAATTTATTCAGCAGGACAAAGGTTAAGAAGACTTGAAACACCTGGCAGATTTTCTGCCATTCAAGATAAGGGAGATAACTTTTGTCACTTTCTCTTTGCTCTTCTGTTCACCAAGCGCCTTCTGAAAAGAGGTCTACCCTAAAAGGAAAGAATTTGATCCCCATGTGAGCAAATTCTTGCCTTTTAGAGACGACCCCTTTTCAGAAGGGAGACAAGCCATTTTTGACAAAGTTGCCTTCTAGAAAATGTACTAATTCCCCTTAAGGTGAACAGGTATACTTCAAAGAGACAGCACTCTAAGCTGGAAGTTTGAAAAGGGAGGCAAATACTTTCGTGTAAGAGTTTTTGATTGGTTGAGTTTAGGTTTTTATGGCCCAGTCAACCCATTAGGGTCATGCAAGCCGGTCAGTCCTATCCACACTTTTCCTGGGCAGGCTTAGTCCTCTAAGTGGTTACCCAGTATTTGTGCACATTCTTTCACCAGAAACTGACAACTGCCCTTCTTGAGTCAGCCAAAGGGAGAGAATGACCGTAGAAACTAGTTCATGATCAGTCTCTACGAAATAATGCTGCAGGATCTGGTGGAACAAACCCATGACTTCCTTATCACTAGTCAGATG
The DNA here is from genome assembly GCA_964016985.1 of Anodontia alba. Classification (NCBI taxonomy): domain Eukaryota; kingdom Metazoa; phylum Mollusca; class Bivalvia; order Lucinida; family Lucinidae; genus Anodontia; species Anodontia alba. Next base: position 120,582,139 of record OZ024823.1, read on the forward strand.
GGCATCTGACTACGCCACCGAGGCAAGCTTAACCCTTAAAGCGCCAATCACAACAATTGTCGTCTGCTTTGTCTTCTGCTTGTGATTTTAAAAGTCATTTCTGCAAATGCAAACAGTGTGGACCCAGATCAGACTGCTCCTTTAGGAGCAGTCTGATCAGGGTCCACACTGTTTGCCGGTATGCAAAAAATAGGTTTGAAAAGTTTGCAAGAATACTCAACAGACGACATAAACAGACGACATTTTCAGATGCAGTTTTTCTTGGCGCTTTAAGGGTTAAGGTAAGAGAGATCTTCCTTGAAGGTGTACTTATACACCTTACATATCCCATTTACTCTTAGCACTCTGAGTACAATTTTCAACAGACAACATTTTGAAATATTTTTCTTAGTTTTCCCACAAAAAAGGATTTGACATTTCATAAGAACTGTCTCCAATTGAACAATTTGTGTGAAATGTCAAATCATATTTTGTGGGAAAAACAAGATAAGTATCACCAATTTGTTGTTTGCTGAATTAGCCTAGAAAGTGGTAAAGGGTACTTTTAACAAACAGTAAAGGCTGAAAGCAGACTGCAGAGAGATCCATTAAGACTGGCCTTGTTTGGCATATGTAACTTTTATTTACCCTAATACTGAGGACACCTCTCCTCACCATACTTGCCCTAAAATTTGAACTTCCCTTTTAATACTAGCTTATGTGTCTAAAAACTGCCTGATGAGTAGCGAACAGCATATATTCTGATCAGATGCAGCAGCCTTAGGTATCTGAACTGGTTCTACATTGTTTGCTCAGATCTGTCTGTCCTAATACTTAGGGTTAGTACAGTAAGATCTTTCTACATGTAGCATGGTGTAAATTAAACATGCATACTCAATAGTGCAAAGATAATGGTACCATCTGTCATGCTTTCAATTAACATGCACAATGACAGCAACTACACTTACATAATCCTTTTGAGGAATTTTTCCCCAAGTTTTCGATAACCTCTACAACACCAAAATCAGTATCCAATCAAAACAGAGATTGAGCAGCATTACCAAAAACAAACACAGCAGGCCTTTCATTTGGTTGTATTTGTTGATATTTACATGGAAAACTGTTTGACTGGGCCCAGTTGTTCAAAGCATCATTAGCTTAACGAGCTCGTTAGTGGTCAAAATGTACTGTTCTAGTAAGTACAATATCAAATTCAGTTATTTTTGCTGAAAAAAATGTGAGCAGCTTTTGCAAATGCAAAAGCTACTCACATTTTTCCAGCAAAAATAGTGGCATATAAGCCATATTTAATGATCAAAGTTTTAACGATACGTTTTCTAATGACATCGTTAGTTTTGAACAACTGAGCCCTGGTCATCATGAATTAGACTTTTGATTAACAAATTGTAAGCCTCAATACACTTAACAGGAAACAGCAGACTAAAATAATTGCTATTTTCTCAGAAAATAGGGCTTACTGATTGATATTTCCCAGAAAACAGGTCCTTAGTTCTGCAGAAAAAAAAAAAAAAAAAAAGATGATCATTTTGTAATGTTGTCTGGTAAACATAGCACCATGAAGTTCTCGAAAACTCAAATTGCGGATACTCATTGGAAGCACTGTGAGACACTGCTGCACTTCTACCCATGTGTTTTGAAAAAAAAAAATTTTTTGGTTGAAACAACTTGTCAAGTGCCTTAATTGGAACCACAGCAGCTTGAAGTTCAGTCAGAAATGCATTTTAAAATGGCCCAAATCGACTATCCTATAAGGCAAGCTCCTCTTAGTCAGAAATGCATGTTAAAATGGCCCAAAACAACTTTCCTATAAGACGAGAGAGTCAATTTGGACAATTTTAATATGCATTACAGACCGAGGCTCACCTTACAGGATGGTCAATTTGAACCATTTTAACATGCATTTCAGATCGAGGCTCACCTTATAGGATGGTCAATTTGGGTCATTTTAACATGCATTCCTGACCAAATTTTAACCTCCTGTGATTGGAACTATGGTTGAATATATAAAGTCATCAGTTTTTAAGTTAACCATCTATCTGCCTTTGAATCTCAAGTAAAAGGGTTAAAAACATAAAAATAGAAAACATTATTTAGCATGTGGCAAACTGTATAAGCAAGGACAGTGAAAGTAACAACAATTGGTTGTTTTCATACATGCATACATGCACAATACAATTATCACAAAACATACAATTCTGACAAATTTTATTGGAAATGTTTTATGAGGCCAATAATTGTAACACAGTTACCAAACAAATGGATGAAATGTTTAACTGAATATTCAGTGCAATTCCATGTCGATATCGCCTTAAAGTGATGATTAAAATCACAAATCTAGATTAGATTAGTAATAAATACATCACATCACAGCTCCAGATAAGGCCATTTTTTCAATCAAAAATATTGATATTTTCCTTATTTTTCCACAGAACTTACAGTGACATCCCATGCTTTTAAGGAGATAATCAAAATAGTTTTGCCTCCTTTCTGAAAATGGAGCAAATTCTTTCCCCTTAGAGCAGCCCCCTTTTTATAAAGGGATTGACATGCAGGATTGAAGTGCAGGAAAATGGACAGAAGTGAAGGAAATCATTTGACTGTGACCTACCAGTTGTGAGGCAGACACACATCCGACTGAGCCACCGAAGCTGGCTAGGTAAGAAGTATCAAGATAGGTATTTTTCTTATTTCTCCAAAACATTTTATGTTGTGGATTTGTGTTGAGGTTTTACTGCCCAGTCATCTCGAGCCCTGTCAGTTTACCTAACCACACTTTTACTGGGCAGGCTTTGTCCTCTAAGTGGTTAACCAGTATTGTGCACATTCTTTCTCCAGAAACTGACAATTGCCCTTCTTGAATTAGCGGAAGGGAGAGAATGACCATAGACAATATTTCATGATCCATCTCCATGAAAGAATGTTGCCAACCCGACAGGAGGGTCACACCTGCAACCTCCTGATCACCAGTCGGACACGCATCCAACTGAGCCATCAAGGCGGGGTATATTTTGAGTACCCACAATTTATGTTTTCATTCAGAATTAAGTAAAATATCCATACTTTTTGGTTGAAAAAATTGTCTTATTTGCAGCTATATTTTACCTGTGCAGAAAGTATTGCAGGCCTGACTTAATTGGCTGAGTTAAAATATCAAGGACAGCTGGCACAGCTGTACATAAGAAGTATCTAGATAAAAAAAAAATATTCCTCTTATTTCTCCAAGATAATAATGTTGCGGGAATTCATACAAAGCACCTCATTAAATAACCCTAAGAATTGGGACAGATGTGTCTGTGTAGACCCTGATCAAATTTTTACTAGACTGTGCAGTGGATGGCACACATCTCAAATCCCCATGCTTTCACCACTCAGCAGAAAGAAGTGACAAAAAATGTTGCTCTTGCACAACCTTACCAACCGAGGAAGTCATGTAGCAGGTTTGCTTAAATTCAGCCCAGTGGTTTAGGACACAGCCCCAGATAGGAGGGGGTATCCACATATTATTTTTCTTATTTCTGCATGAAAACATATGTTGTGGGTCCTCATTAGAAGCACCTCGGCAAGGCGCTTCTAATGAGTACCCAAACATGTTTTCGTGCAGAAATAAGAAAAATATCGGTACTTTACGGATGAAAAAAGTGCCATACCTGGAGCTATGTTAGGAGGAGATAAGGCGACAGACAAATGGACAGGCAGAGGACTATCGCTTTTTTTAAAAAAGTCTGGGGATAATTAAAGAATACCCGCTCTTATCTGGAGATATGAGTATGCCACAAAATGTTTTCACAGAAAGAATTTACAGGGACAAGCTAAACTTTCTAAATTCAAATGAAAGCAAATATAGTAAATAGTGAAGCATATTAGTGAAAAATTATGATTATATTGCTATTAAAAGCTGGGTAAAATACTACAGAAGTGAGTTCTTGAATGAATATATGTAAGAAGAAAAAAAAACAGAAAAAAGACAGAATGGGAATTGTACTGACATATACTGTGTAAAAAGGACCTTATACATGTAAATACAATGTATGCAAGTGGAGGCTCTTACAGGAGTGGTACAAATACTGCAAAATACTGCATATTTGGTGCAGCTATTTTTTTCATCTAGTCAGCACTTGCACTGTCCACAAACATAAAATATCCATATACTGTGTAAGAGCTGACCATACCTTGAAGGAAGTCCTTGTCCTGCTGAACCCCATTAAGCCCTGACTTTGCAAACAGTGTAGATCCAGATCATTTGGCTTCTGAAGAAGCCAACTGATCTGGATCTACACTGTATGTTATTAAGTACTCGAATTTGTATCAACAATCTGGATCAAACAATCTGATTGACAGACAATTAGAAGTGGGTGTGGCATCTTAATTTATTCAGCATGACAAGGGTTAATGATTTTTTTCTAAAGCATCATCTCACTTAGGTATCACCATTTCTGAAGCTATGGTTTGCATACAAGATAGCATTATTTTTCAGGGGCGGGTTCAGAAGGGGTTCGTGGGGAGCTCAGTTGAAATTCCCTTTTGACTCAAAATTTCATTTTCATAAAAAATTTATCAGACAAATTTGGGACACTTTTCCATATACTTCTCTTGAACAAGTCCATTTTACTATCTGTGAATGTTTGTAAAATTGCTGGGTGAGCAGCAAACAGTGTAGACCCTGATCAGACGCCGCATTCTGCAGGGTCTAATCTGGATCTATACTGTTTGCTCAGGCCTATCTGTCCAAATACGTAGATTAAATACTGTAATAAGATTAAATCGAACCCACTCAGAAATCCTCCTGGATCTGCCTCAGGGATTCTTCCATATTTTAATCGAGTAATTAAATGAGATTTCTACAAGATAAGATAATTTGTTTGTTTGTGTGTTGAGGTTTTATGGTCTAGTCAATCCAATGGGGGCATGTCCACATGATCAGTTCACCTTATCACATTTTTATTGGGCAGGCTTAGTCCTCTAAGCGGTTGACCAGTATTGTGCACATTCTTTCGCCAGAAACTGACAACTGCCTTTCTTGAATCAGCAGAAGGGAGAGAATCTCCACGAAAGAATGTTGCCGGCCCAGCGGGGTTGAACCCGCAACATCCTGATCACCAGTCGGATGCGCATCCAACTGAGCGACCTAGTCCGGCTTAAGATAAGATAAATACAGAGCTCTAGATAAATGGGGTATTCAGCTAATTGTTTTCTCCACAAAAACACTGATTTTGTTACGTGTTCTTATTAAAGTACCTCGGTGAGGCTTTTCTAATGAGTACCCACGTTTTTGTGGAGAAATAAGAAAATTATTAATGGTTCTGGTTGAAAAATATGCCATAGTTAGGGCTCTGCAAGTAGTTTATCTGTACCACTCTTTCGGCTGTTTCAGCAGATGACAATATATTTTTCTTATTTTTTCCACAAAACAGGTTTGATATTTCATGCAAACCTGTTTTCTGGAGGAAAAAAAAACAACAAATGTTATCTGCTGAATGATGCTAAGTGTTAATTATGTTAATCATCATCTCCTACATTGAATGTTGGCAACTTGAGAGTACAATATCCCACCCCAGTGAGACTGCGTGGTAATCCACCTACAGTTTCCCATATACCAGAATATACATCATAACGGGAAACCAGCTTCTGACCTGTCTTAGTCTGCACATTATAGCCTCCTAATACATATATTTGGTCATTATAAACTACACATGATGCCTCTTTGTGAGATATTGACAACGGAGCTATGATTGTCCACTGGTCAGCCTCAGGGTCGTAACACTCCGACTGAACCACTGGCTGGGCCTGCTGACTGACATTCAAGTTACAGCCCCCAAACACAAACAAACGATCCTGGGCTGCACACATCACATGCCATCCCCTAGGGGTCAACATAGGCGCCATATCCTCCCATTGGTTAGTTGCTGGGTCATATCTCTGCATATCTGGTGTAAAATGGTTTCCGCTGTACCCTCCAGATATGTAGATATGATCATCATAAACTGCTCCTGCATGAGCATGATAAGACATTGGCATTGGTGCTATAAGTTCCCACGTGTTATCCGTAGGATCGTAGCGTTCAGCTGTCGCTAAACTCCCGTCTTTGAATTTTCCTCCAACTGAGTAAATTCTGTTATTCAATGCACCGGCAAAAAAGTAAGCTCTTTTATTCAACATTGAAGCAACCTGGAACCAAGTATTAAACCTCGGATCATAACGTAACACGGAATTAACAGCAGATTCTCCATGAGCACACTGTGTTGTACAGCCACCCAACACATACAGGAAGTTATTAAATACTACTACTTGCATATGACTTAGAGCACTTGGCAATGTCGTGATTTCTGACCGATTGAGTAAACTATTTGCTGTTATCCGGCTGTCAAATACTAATATCTCATCATGCAAACACGGATTTGGATGTATCTCACGTCCACCCACACTTATTAGCCTCTCAACAAAAGATCGGAGCTGTGTTGATGAAGTATTTAAGAGAGGCTGAGAGTGGGGTACTACATGGTAGTTCAGGGCTGAGAGAACCATTTGACGGAGTTCCGGTGTGGACATCATTAGTTCTACTTTCTGTACATGCTGTACAAGGTCTGATGGATTTATCAACGGAAACCGAATCAGTTTCATCAGTGGCACAGCATGATCATTATGACTGACATCTTGTTTCAACCAATCCCAGGTGATCTGAAAGATATCAATCTCACGTATACACAGCCTGTCATTGTTTAAACAGTTTATCATTTGTTCATATGTTAGCAAGTGCAACGTTCCATCTTTTGAAATTTGCATGAGATTTCTAGCTATGAATAAATCAATTTGCTTTAGTGCATTATTCATACTATATAATTTTGCAGTATTTATAAAATCATAAAAATTTGTTGTCGTCATTCCGCTCAGAAAGTTGCGCTCACAGAATTCTATCACAGGGGTCACTTGAAGATGTGTGGCAGCCGCTATCACATCAAATATATCATCTCCCTCCAGCGTGGTTGTGGACGTGTAAATGATTTCTAGCACCTTTTCGAGGCCTTTGCTTGTAATGCCCTTCAATTCTATTTCTCTCTGATGGCTCTCTCTCATTCCACTCATGAACATTGAACGGAAGTAGTCAGAGCATGACACTAATATCACACGATGGACTTCAAACTTTTTACCTGCAATAAAAATGCAATACTGTAATAACACAAAGTATTTGGACAGACAGGCCTTAGCAAACAGTGTAGACCTAGATCAGACACCACAGAATGCGGCATCTGATCAGGATCTACACTGTTTGCCATTCATCTGGCATTTTGTTGGCACATCAACAGGTAGCAAACTGGACGTTCAGCTATTAGAAAAAGTATGGTGAGGAGATAAGGTGTCCCAATATTTAGGGTTACTACAGTAATTATAAACTAGGGTGAACACCAAAACCACAAACTAGATCCTGCAGTAGATGGCATGCCATCGCAAAATCCCCATGCTCAGTGCTAATGTTGCTAATAGCGTGATGGGCAGACAGTCGTACAGACTCGCTCTTGCACAACCTTACCAAGAGGGGAAGTCACTTAGCAAGTTTGGTTAAATTCCACCCAGTGGTTTAGGAGATAGCATGACGGAGAGAACGGAAAAATAATGTTGTTCCCACACACCCTTGATATACGAGGAAGACCTGCAGCAAGTTTGTTTAAATTCCATCCACAAACAGACGGACGGATGGAGGCCTTTCGAATATCCCCATTGCTTTTTTTTTTTTAAAAAATGCAACAGAATTCATAGCTCCAGATAAGAGGCATACCAAGATTTCCCCATGCTTCTAATGAGTATCCACATATATGAAAAATGCAAATGATCAAGATGCAGACAGCCTGGATGTGCTGGCCGTTCTAGGACTTCCACCGTTTTAGATATAAATTATTGATCATGCTCAAAAGAAGACCCATGAGTGACCCGTGGTGACAAGCCATTGCCATACTCAAAGCAAATACATCCTGTCGGCGTCGGATCTTGGACTATACTGTTTGCTCAGGCCTGTCAGTATTGTTATCATATTTACCTTAAATACTATGATACCTCAACTCCTTAACCATAATTAATTCTAAAATTTGAACAACTCTATATTCTCTTGTTTTTGTGTCTAAAAAATGACGGATGAGTGAATTTTTCACTTTACTGTGCTTTCAACATCCTTCAGAAAGACATCTTTCACTTGGCATTTTATTCTAAATAGAAAATGGTTATTTACTAAAGTCCAGATAAAAAAAAATGTGTGTTTCAGGTTACATTCAATTTTAAAATAGGGACGGTAGGTTAGAAAATATATATATATATTTTTTTTTTTTGTTAAAAATTTTTTAAATAGGGTTCATAGGAAAACAATATGGCCGAATGGGGAAATCTCCACAAAACCCTTTAAAAACTTATGGGGCGGTGGTGAAAAATTAGGTACAGTCGGGCAACCTGAAACACATTTTTTAATTTTAGGCCAAATCATTCTTGTCAAGAAACAATCTGTCTTCTGTGCTTTGTTTTGGAATATTAATCTAAAATTAATTTTATGGCCAAAAAGGGCCTGACTTATGCAATTCCTATAGTACACAGAATTTTTGGAAAATTTTTATTCGAAAACATTTTTGTTTTTCTTCATCCATTTAAATCAATAATGTTCTATGACAATACTGTGAAATTTTCAGAAATGTTGAACAAGTGGAAGTTGTTTAAAATCTCCATCCAAACTACTTACCCTATCGCTTCTTGCATAATTTGTAGCTATTAGTACTAAGGGAATAATCATACATTGTACACAATAAAACTTTTGATGCAGAAGTAGTTATGACAGAACATTTTGCATGACAAAAACTTGCAAAACTTTTGAGCAAATCACCATGTAAAAACTGTTTTTCTGAAAAATGTCAAAAGCAGAGTGGTGCATACCGTATTTACCATATATATTCGGACAGATAGGCCTGAGCAAACAGTATAGACCCAGATGAGACGCCGCAGAACGCGGCGTCTCATCTGGGTCTACACTGTTTGCCACTCTTCCAGCAATTTTTAGACACAACATCGGGTAGTGAATTGTACTGGTTCAAATTTTAGAACATATATGGTAAGGAGTTGAGGTGTCCGAATACTTAGGGTAAATACGGTAATGCCAAACTTGAAAGAAGCAGCTTTTACATATGCTTACGGCTGGCACAATTAATCGGATAATCGATTAATTGATCGATTAATTCCACAAAATTATTGTTACATATTTGCTAATAATCGTTCATTTGATTTCTTTGTCTGTTTCTTTACCGTATTTACCCTTAGTATCCAGACTCCCTAACTCTTTACCATACTTTATCTAAAATTTGAACAAGAACAATTTACTACCAAATGTTGTGTCTAAAAATAGCTGAATGAGTGGCAAACAGTGTAGAGATGCCGCAAAATAGACGCCCCATTTTGTGGCATCTCATCTGGGTCTACAATGTTTGCTCAGGCCTGTCTGACCAATACATACAGTTAAGTATAACAAATGGTAAGAATCATGCTCAGACTGACATGTAAAATTATGACCAAATCTTTAGTGATTACTAATGGATTATTGATCACAATAGCAGAACTGATAATCGATTATCTTTTCAGCTCTGATTAGTCAAATGTTGGGTGATACTGAAAGACAATCTGAAAGTATGGTTTTTATACATGAAATACCTTTCAAGATACAGTAGAACCTCGATAATTCAAACTCCGGTAATTCAGAATTCTCAATAATTCAAAATCATTTTGAAGTCCCAACTGAAGTATATGTATGCATTTTAACTTCAATTATTCAAAGTCAATAATTCAAACAAAACTGTTTGGTCCCTTGGACTTTGAATTATCGAGGTTCCACTGTATATAAGGCAAAATCAATGAATTGTGAAATATATGTTGTTGTGACTTAAATTTATTTTGAGGTCAAATTCAGGTCGTACTGACTTAAAATGCTTGAAAATCCCAGAAATCCTCAATATTGAAAATCCACTTTTCCAACACTGAAAATTTTACCGGGAAAAATTTTCTGAATACTGAATTCAGTATTCATACTGATATCTTTCACCCATGTAATTTGTGTTTTTTGTTAAACTTTGGTCATACTGACTCATAATCCATAAGAATGATACTGATACATCTAAAACTCTTCAAGATATAAGGCAAAATCAATGGACTGTGAAATATAGGTCACTATGACCTACATTTATTTTGCAGTCAAAATTCAGGTCTACTATGCCCTATGTTTATTTTGAGGTCAAACATTGGATGATACTGACTCATAATTGGAAAGTATGTTTATACATAAAATACTCTTCAAACAGAAGGCAAAATCACTAGACCAAGCTGACTTTCACTTCATGAGGTAAAAGTCAATGTCACGAGGCTGGCCGAGGTCTGACCAAGTAGCTTTCTGTTTTCATAATAGAAAAGTAGCAAAGACACTTTTTACAGGTGTCCCAGATTTCTACCTCTAGTCCCACCCCTTGGCACAAAGTTAAATAGAAAGGAAGGCAATGATCAGGAATCGATACAATTACCTAACACCTTCCGTCCAAGACACCAAAGGGGAAGTAGGATGCTCTTAAAGCAACTGCACCACTATCAAAATACTACAAGCAGAAAGCCAAAAGGACAGTTTCTTGGGGTCTAGCATCATGTAATGAAAGTCAACTCTGCATAGTACCTATGGACAAAATATGAATGCTTACTGATAAGCTGTTGTCGAGATATGAACTTCTGAACAACTTGAATAAAGTAATGTGACGGGAACACAAATGTGAACATGTGTACAACCAGGGCGACTGCAGTAGCTCTCCATGTACTTTGTACAGCTGAGCTAGAAATTATCTTGTGAATACTCCCTTATCAGTAATGTTTTTGCTTGACTAGAACTTCTGCTGTTTATTTTTTTATTTTTTTTTGTTTGACGTTTACAGGCCAGTCAACCCAATGGGGTCATATCAAGTGCAGTCAGTTTACCTAACCACACTTTCACTGGGCAGACCTAGTCCTCTAAGCCATTAACTAGCATTGTGCACATTCTTTTGCCAGAAACTGACAAGTGCCTTCTTGAATCAGAGTAAGGGAGAGAATGACCACAGAAATATTTCATGATCAATCTCATGAAAGAATGTTGCCAACCCGGCTGAATTCGAACCCGTAAGTTACCTCCTGATTTTCAGTCGGATGTGCATCCAACTAAGCCAATGAGACCAGCTGACTTCTGCTGTTTACACAAAAGCAAAGACAATTCTCATAATGATGCACCCACAATATATTTCTAATAAGGGGATGAATCAAGATTATACTTTTTGTTATTTTGCATTAAAACATACTTCCAATAAATACCCACCAGATATGAAATGGTGCAAACACAGCAAAAATGATCTTTTGATTAATCAAACTTTATCAACAACTACATGTACAATATTACCTTCAGCAATAAGAGTGACATCACAAAGAATTTTATCGTTCTTCAATTTGTTTAAACCTTGCAGGATTTTCATCCCATGCTCGGGTCTTTCTTCCACCCTTACAACTTCAGCTGAAACTGTGCCATTGGTGCTGACAGGATTTTCATTGATCTCCGAGTCAGCCATGCTTGCCTGCTCTCTTCTCGGGAAACCATGCAGGGATCACTTATATTGTAAGTCTCAGGCCCCCATCATGCTTTCAATCTGAAATTAATAAGAAGACTATAAATACTAGAAATTGGTTTCCAGAGAAAACAGATGTTTCCCCACTTACATCATTCCATCTCACATGTTGACTAATTGAATATGGAGTGAAGGTTGTCAATAATGTAACAATTTTTTTTACAGCCTTTTGATTGCTTGTTTGTTTAACCCTTGTCGTCTGAACTCGGATATACCCTGACTTTGCAAACAGTGTAGATCCAGATCAGTTGGCTTCTGAAGAAGACAACTGATCTTGACCTGCACTGTTTGTAATTCAGAAGCCAACTGATCTTGACCTGCACTGTTTGTAATTCACTTTGTGAATTTATATCAACAATCTGGATTAAGACTTAAAGTAATCTGATTGGCTGACAATTAGAAATGGGCATGGCATCTAAATTTATTCAGCATGATAAGGGTTAATGACATGTGACCTTTTTGTGTTATTTAGTGTTGTCTCGCAGAGAAAGGAAGAAAAAAACAGAAAAGCTGAAACAAAGAAATACAGTAGGATTAGGGGGAAGAGCAATGGCATAGCTGCAGATTAGATGGGGTATCCATATAATTGTTCTTTATGAAAACATATGTTGTGGGACTCAATAAAAGCACTTCTAATGAGTACCCACAATGTATGTTTTTGTCATGAAATAAGAAAAATAACAATACTCTTTTGTTGAAAAAAGCCAGTTATATAAATCTGTAGCTATGAAAGGTCTTTGCTTGACACATGCTTCAACCTAGAATGAGGGCATATGGCAGTATAGGCAATAGACAGATATGACAATGATTAAAGATTTAAACATGATCACATCATTAAAGATATATTGACAGAAACTAGTGTTGTTTGATTATAGGGGTTTTCATGATCGATCATCGAAAATAATCAGACAGAAGTTTCGATTGATTATCAATTATAATCGAAAGCTATTGAACAAAAGGAAAACCTAGATTTTACCCTAGAAAGGTTGGGTACTCTCACTATACTCCATAAAAATTATAAAAACCTACATTATAATTTACATAAATGATTTGAGTTCCAATACCTGATCACAACAGGCTCAGACATAACATTCATTTTTGGTGTCACTGAAATTTCTAAGTTGTGTTGTATGGTTTCCAGTTGTTGCAGAAACACTATTTTTTTGTATTTCTGACATACTTAAGATGAATAGTTGTGAGATAGCATATATTTTGTGTTAAAGTTGCAAAATTTCAATTGAAACTTCAATAAAAGCATGGCAAGCATAATACCCTGCCAGTTTGGTGAAAATCTATCAACATTTACTCAAATTATTGTCCGGAAACAAAAATACGGGCATGTCTCAGGCAAATACAGGCATTACACTATTAAAATAAAAACATGAAATGATAATACCCGGCCATTACTGTGTCGCAGGCAGAAAACTCTGTCAACAATTGAGGAAATTTGCCCATTAGCAATCCCAAACCAGATCTCCACAATATCAATGCACATACCAAGTTTGGCAAAAATCCATTAAAATTTACTCAAGTTATCATCTGGAAACGAAAATACGGATGGACGGAAGGACAGACGGACACGTGAAACCATAATACCCCGTCACTATCATGTGGCAGGGTATAAAAAGGATTAGATGTACATATTTTCAAGAATCGATTATCACTGAACAAAATCGATTAGTAGAATCAGAACTAATTTTCAAATGACCATTGATTATTATCAATCATCGGCACAACACTAACAGAAACATGCTAAAATCATTCAGTTCAGGGATTTAAATAAGGAATTTAAATTTGTCTAAGGTTAAAAGATTGAAAACAAGGAGACTTGGTATGCAGGAGGTCACATGGGTAGGAATAACAGATTTTGTGGCAATATTCGCAGTTCCTATCTATCACTATGCAAACCATGCTTTGATTTAAATGAAATATTACTGTGAAATGTACCAATTAAATCAATTCATTCTTATTAGGCCTTAAAAAAAATGTTATGTTTCCGATTTCCTGACAAAAAATGCACCAACTGTAATTTTTATTTTTTTTTGCACATGAAAAAAAAAAATTAATCCACAACAGACCCCAACAATCCCAGTTTTTATATACGTTTGTTACATAATTTGTATGTACTAACTTTCTGATATTGTTGGTCTTCATCGTTTGTTTATTTATTTCCAATACGGTGGCACCCTTACAAGCAAAACTGAGCACATTAGTGCAATTTCAAAGCGTGCAGCCACGTCTCGGCCTAAAATAAAATAAAAGCTGTTTAACACAGCGCCCATTTATCATCGATATTCAAAAACGGTCAAATGTTCGGTAAGAGAAGTCAAAATATTTTAAGATTCCATAAAAAAAAAAATTATGATTCACCGACCTTAATTTGACTTAGAAAAAAATGAGAGAGAAAAAAAAAAGTTGCCAACCTACTGACCCTATGGCAAATTAGTGATAAAATCGGAAACAGAACATTTATTTTTTTAGGCCTTACATTTATTTTTTTTTTTAAAAATGGAATGTTCATCATGTTCATGTTTTTGTGAAAAAGATGAAATAATCAGGCTCACAGTGAGCAGATGAGTGTGTTGAAAATTACTTTTTCCAACCGTGAGCAAGCCATCATTGGCAAAATGGCTGCTGTGACCATGTGATGGCAGTCTTCATGAAAAGTGCAGGACTGCCTGACAAAACTGGCATTTTTTCATTTTGTCCTGCAAAAACCTTTAGTCTGTCTGACAAATGTCCTGTGAATCTTAGCAAAGAAAATAATATTCTGACAACAAATATGCCTTCAGTCCTGCAAATACTTATCTGTCCTGCAAAAGATTACAGTCTGTCTGACAACTGTCCTGCATCAGTAGAAAAGATTTCGCGAAGACTGTGATGGTAGCTGAATTTGAATATTAATTAAAAATCAACCAATTAACATGATCAAGCTAAGCCTAATATTTTCAAAGGTGGTTAACGTTGAGAAATATAGAAATGATTTCATTACAAATCTTCAAATACATCTTCAAATACATGTATATTCAGCTGTCAACACGGTCAGAATCCTGTTTGAAAATTGGTTAACTTAAGGTCAAATCTCCATAATTTCAGTGGTCATCCCAGAGCTTTCAGAAAGGGAGAAGCTTTGCGACAATTTCAGAATTTCAGGGAGAAGTTTTGGTTAGTGTTGGGAATCGGAGAAGAAAATCACAATTGATTATCGGGAAAGTATAACCGAATGATAATCGATTATACAATCAGATATCCTAGAACTGGCATCAAATAATGAATCATTATACATGTAGCATATGCACTTTATCTTTCTATATTACTTAAAATGTGACAGCAAATGATAGCACAACTAGGGTCATTTAAGATATAGAGTGTTTCAAGACAAAGCAGATTTTGCAGCCATGTTTCTAGTCAATGAGTCTTTCATAATACTCTTTATTTGTAGGTCCCATTATGTGATCTTTGGCCCATGTTTCTAAAAATAGAATTTCAAATAATCAATGGTGAAAGAAAATTAGCCATAGTTGCCGATAGTGGGCTCATCTGATTAGTTTTTGATTATTTCAATTAATCGGCACAACACTAGTTTTGGTCAAAATTTTGGACCCCTATACATTCTATACATTTTCACTTCTTCCTCAGCTCAAGATAGGGAGAAGTCAGCCAGCTTAGGGAGACTTTTTCTCCCAAATCGCCCTCTAGGATGTCCCCTGCAATTTACAGAGGACCATGTAGGACCTATTTCTAGCTGTTCTCAAGGGGGTAACTGGTCAACTCGTACCTTAGTCAACTCGTACCTATTTTTGGTCAACTCGTACCCGTTTTCTGGTCAACTCGTACCTCCCAAGTCAACTCGTACCTTTAAAAAAAAAGATAGTGGACGGACAGAGGAGTGGATAGATAGATAGATAGATAGATAGATAGATAGATAGATAGATAGATAGATACATACATACATACATACATATGTACATACATACACAGATTCAATTTTTTGTAATCAATATTATGATGCATCCTTAATTTACACATTAGTTAAACATGTACCGATTAATGGAGGTGTGAAAAACAATTAACACTTTTGCATGCTGGATAGATAGATAGATAGATAGATAGATAGATAGATAGATAGACAGACAGACAGACACAGATAGATAGATAGATAGATAGATAGATAGATGGATGGATACATACAGAGATTCAATTTTTTGTAATCAATATTATGATGCATCCTTAATTTACACATTAGTTAAACATGTACCGATTAATGGAGGTGTGAAAAACAATTAACACTTTTGCATGCTGGGTAACAAATTCAGCAGATGTCATTTTGAAATATTTTTTCTCACTTTTTCCAAGAAAATAGGATCTGACACTTAATGCAGATTGTCTCCTAATATATAATGTGGGGTAAATTATTCAGTCTATAAACGGGTTACAGTTTTGCAAGTCTCAACTGCTCAAAGGAAGTCTTTTTTAACACTTTTGCATGCTGGATAACAAATTCAGCAGATGACATTTTGAAATATTTTATCTTACTCTTTCCAAGAAAATAGGATCTGACACTTAATGCAGATTGTCTCCTAAGGAGGCAATTTGCATTAAGTGTCAGATCTTACATGTATTTTCTATGAAAATGTAAAAGATTCACTTCAGTTTGTCGTCTGTTGAACCTGCCCATAGCGTGGTAAGTGTTAAAGTCAAGGTATTCAATGACTGTAAGCAAGCAGTGAATACATCTCTAGATGTATTTATTTTTCAATGATGAGTTTTAATATTTTGTTATTTCTCAATGAAATATATGTTGTAGTAAACTATTAGAAGTGCATCAGTGAAGCCCTTCAAATGAGTATCCACAGCATATGTTTTTGTGGAGAAATAAGGAAAATATTTATCTGGATATTTCTCTTTTCTGAAGCTATGCGGAATGCGTTAAATGCAGGTAGATCTGGGCAAACACTGCTAACTTACTCCAAGCTCATAACTTCGTTCAATTACAGTTGACTCTTGTTATTTTGAAATTCAAGGGACTCTCTGAAGTACAAGATATCGGTACCTCGATATATCAGATTTGCAGAACCATTAAACCGCCAATCACAATAGCAGCAGAAAATAATTTTTTTTTTTTTTTTCATAGAATAAGGTCTTGACATTGCATGTGAATCATCAGCCTAGCAGATGTTTCACATGAAAATGTCAAGACTTATTTTCTCTGAAAAATAAATAATAATAAATAAAAAAATCAAAATGTTGTCTGCTATAAATTTTGCTTGGCGCTTTAAGGGTTTATGAATAAACAAATCAAACAATCACATTCCACAAATTAATATGTAATTTGACTACTGAAATTAGATACTAAGGTACGACAACCCAAAATATGCATGATTTGAAAAGGGGTACGAGTTGACTAAAGTACGAGTTGACTAAGGTACGAGTTGACCAAAAGTAGGTATGAGTTGACTAAGGTACGACTTGACTAAGGTACGAGTTGACCAGAAACCCTCAAGGGCATCCCCCAACAAAATGAGTGTTAATTTAGCCCAAACTATGCATGCATTTTTTGCGACCATTCTATTTATAAGGCTACTGTTAAAAAAAAAAAAAAAACATGGCGAGTATTAGGAAATTGGTGGACTACCAACCATGCGTACTGGTTCAAATACAGGGCAACATGCCTAGAATGTCCTTGAGGGCATGTGGCAATATTCAAAGGCGTGTGGCATTATGCCAAGATAGATAGATAAATGATCGTTTTTTGATACAAATTTCACCGACCTTATTTTCAAACGAGAGTAACTTTTTTTTTATTCTTTGATAGATGACAATTTATATGACATTTGTCTTGAATTAATGTTCAATTCTGTGTTGTCTGATTTATTAAAATCAAAACAAAAAATAATAATGATCAGTCTGTCACTCCTTACATGGGGTAAACTTTTTCTTCTCAGTTTGCTCTAATGGCAAAGGTAAACCATTTCATGTGGAGAGGCTAGAAATTGACAGTACGTTCAGTTGACATTGCTGATGTCAGGCACTTTGAAAGCTAGAGGAAGGAATGTGGTGATCTGGAAAAGTTTAGGCAGAGCACTTGACTTTGCAAGCTGGGGTATTGTTTCGATTTTTTGCCACAGGCATATTTTCATTCATAGCACTCTTCAATTTTATTGCATTTCAATCAGCTGTATGTTTCCTTCTTTCACAGCTTTCCAAATGTAGGTGTTGAATCCTGGTTTTGCTTAGGACGGGTTTTATTCTCAAATAAACATTATGTCAGCGGTGAATCACAAGTATGAAGTTGGAAACTTTGCTGAAAGTTACGTGTAACAAAATTAATTGCTACATTAAATACAACTTAAAGGCAATCCTGTATAACCTGACATTCTGTCTATTTCAGAGCGGATATACTACAAAAAATGATTACTCTAAACCGGCACTACACTTGGAAATTCAGGTAGAATATTTAGACGAATGCTCATTTCTTTAATTTTCCTTTCAGACAGGAAGTGAGGAACTGAAATGATGACGGCATGCGCAGTAACTTTAGCATAAAATCCTGTACCTGACCCACGGATTAGATTAGAACATCTGTTCTTTGAGTGCACGTGGCAAACAAGATTAATTTTTAATTTTATTTATTTATTTTCTTCTTTATTTTGCAAGACCTTTCAGCGAGCTGTGAAACTGACGTGTTATGTTGTCTTTGATGTAGCAATTGGTTTTGTTACACGTACCTTTCAGCCAACTACATACTCTGGGGTAGTTAATTTGGATTAGGCAAAGGTGTCGTGTATCTTACGTCACCGGGACGTCCAGCTGAGATTAGCTTACAGATGGGCAAGACCTGCTATCCTTGCAGTAGGTAAGGGTAGAGGGGGAATGTTTTTATTTCTTCACTTAAATTCATTTTCCTCTTTCTCCCTTAATTGTGCCTCTCTTAGTTTGACCGCCTTTACTAGCATTAATTTCTGTCTGTCTTCTCCCTTTCTCTGGGAGACGACACAAAATGACCTTCAAGGATTGGCGTGACGTTAAACCCCAACACAATAAAAAAAAAAAAAAAAAAAAAAAAAAAGACTTAAAAAGGGGAACACAACCTTAAAGCGTATTGTGCTTTAAAGTAACGAATTTTATAAACAATGAATTTTGATTCAAATTTGACCAAAATCCATAGAGAATTAAGAAAGTTATGAACAATTGAATATTTTAACATTGATTGAACGGGCGCCACCATTTTGAATATTTAATGAGG
Source organism: Anodontia alba (assembly GCA_964016985.1). Classification (NCBI taxonomy): domain Eukaryota; kingdom Metazoa; phylum Mollusca; class Bivalvia; order Lucinida; family Lucinidae; genus Anodontia; species Anodontia alba. The sequence goes on from OZ024823.1 coordinate 120,601,039, forward strand.
TTTCAGAAAAGTTTAAAATTCATTTTATAAAGGTTGTTCTTCTCATAAAGTTGGTTTATTTTGGGGAAATGATTGATTTTCACTAGAATTAAACATCTACAAAAATCTATAGCAAAATTATTCATGAAAACCCTTTATAATTTGTTTTTGCATATTTAATTTGGGCTTTGTGACGTCATAAAGCTTAAAATATGGCGGTATCCATGAAAGCCATTTTGAATATATTCAATCCACCATACCTTTCTTATTTCTTGGCCGATTTTGAAAAAAAAATCTTGCATCAAAATAAATGGCTTTCTAAGCACTTTACTCCAAGACATACTTACAGCTTATATTGCGTTCCCCTTTAATTCATGCCCGTGATTCATTGTTGACAGAATGAATAATAATCATTCTAAGGCTAAATAGTGGTAAACTTCGGACTAAATCTGAATCTTTGAGAAGCTGACATTATAAAGCAGCATCGTTTGTATGTGAATAACTGGGTAAATGATGTAAGGGCAAATCCCAGAGACTGCTGCATAAATAGTCAGAAAAAGACAGGCAAGGTATTCCTACCCTTAAAAAGAGGGGAGGAAATTGAGTAGCAGAATTTGAAATGGCAGAGGGACTAATTGGTCAATTCAATGATGCGCTCAATAAAACTGAGTACAATGAGGTTCTTTAAAAAAAAATCAATGGTGTCTTCAGAAGGAAAGATTGTTACTCAAAGGCTTGAATCCCTCAAAAGCCTTAGGACCTGATGAATTTCATCCCGGAGTTCTAAAGGAGCTACCAAATGAACTAGGTCCAGTATAAGCATATTTGTTTCAACAATCTCTTGATACGGATGAAACCCCCAAGGAATGGCTTTTTGCAAACATTTGTCCCCTCTTTAAGAAATGATGTAGGGCTCTTGCATGTAATTATCGCCCCGTGTCCCTGACATGCGTGCCATGTAAGTCGCTTGAACCTATAGTATGCTCAACTATCATCGCTCACTTGGATGAATATCAGCATTTAGGAAAAGGCACAGTTGTGAAACTCAATTATAAATGATTGGGTAAAAATCTTGGACAATGGAGGACAAGTTGACACATTTATTCTGGACTTCAAGAAGGCTTTTGACAACCCACCTCGTGAGCCTCTTAAGAGCAAATTATTTGGTTATGGCATTGGCGGAAAGACACTCAGGTGGATAGAGTCCTTTCTTTGCTATAGAACACAATTAACAAGCTGTTGTAAACGGTGAAACTTTGGAGTGGGCTCCAGTTTTATCAGGCGTCCCACAAGGGGCTATTCTTGGTCCATTATTGTTCTCTCTGTACATAAATTGTGGATATTTCCACAGACATTGACTCAGAAGTAGTTGGGGTCATGGTACCAAAGCCGTAATTCAAAATCATAAATCCATAAACGAATGACGAATCAGAATGTTCAGACCAACAGAAATAAGACTTCCCGCAGGTGACTGTGTTTGCTATCGTGAACCCAGAGATACAGAGGACGCATTGAAACTTCAGACGGATATAGATATATAAGGATGTTGAGCTATAAAATGGGATATGAGATTTCAGCCAGTCAAATGCAATATAATGTAGATATCTAGTAAGAGAACAAATAAGATTGAGGCTTCTTACACTTTAGAGGGTACGGTCCTCGAAAATGTGGATTCCATTAAATACCTAAGAGTAACAATTACACATGAGTTGAGATGGAATACACATATCAGCAACATGTGTACTAAGGCAAATAGAAAAATAAAAGGTAAGAGAAAAGTCCAGGGAGTGCCACAATCACCGAACAAAAGTACGAAAAGCACTAAGATTAGCTCTCACTACCCCCAAGCGAGGTAATCACAATGATAAAAGGACTGAAAAATACAAGAACAAAACAACACAAGGCAAGACTTAAAACAAATCGCCTCGTAGAATAAACCACTAAGCAACAAAGAGTAAGACTAACACCGGGACCACCACCTTAGAACGGGCAGTAGAATAAACCTACGGGGGTTTAAAGCACTTTTACGGTCTGCCAGCTTCACCCTGGGTCCCGATGCTACTCTTAAAACAGTACATAAAAATTCGTTTCGCATAAAGGCTCCCAACTCAGTCAATGCATCAAAGCGAAAACATAAAAATCAAATTAATCACTATGATAAACAAAGACGAGTACTCATGGCAATTCTACTGTGTGCCAGAGTAAATGAAAACCAATAGTTGAACCACGGCAGGCCAAGCCAAAGACAAAGCCCCAACACTGTGGTTAAAGTTTTCCGAAGAGGCCGTCATTGGGTCTGAGACCCGAGCCGCCGTCGTGCAATTAAAGAGTGAAGCATAGCCCTCAACAATGATTGGGTTGATAACTAGGCATGTAGTCTGCAGCATAATATCCAGGCTATGGCCAATTCTTTTATAAAGGTTAATTAGTTTTCTGAATTGCTCCAAAAAGTTAGATTTTCTCACATTTTGTTTTAAGTCTGTACACTAAGTCACCGTAAAATTCTGGTTCCGATATACTTTGTTAAAGAAGTGTTTTCAGACCGACGTTATATTTTTCTACCAAGGCACAGTGTCTGCGATAAAATTTCGAAAATGCCTTGCGAAGTTTAAAATAATGATAGCCCTGCCTAAGAAGTTTGGCTGTAAGGGCTTTATTACGGCAGTTAAAATCACTAAGATTTGAAGACGCTCTGGCGAATCTAATGTTGAGATATATATGCCCCATATGAGGTACGCCGGGGAACATAGCCATCCAGAAAAGGGAAATTGACTATATCAAAATCAAAATCGTCCCGTTTATCATACATTTTGGTGGAAACTCTACCATTAGATATACATGTACATAGGTTCAAATCTAAGTGTTGCCTCGGTTTCGGAAGAATTGGCTTTATTTAATTGGAGTTCAGTAGGGTATATGTCGTCCACCATTTGGTCAAAGTAAATATTGTCGAAATTTAATAAATCATCAAGGTATCTAGAAGTCGAATTGAAAAAAAAAGATAAGAGAAAAGTCCATGGAGTACCACAATCACAAACCGCAGCCCGTCCCAGACCCCAAGAGGAAGAGGAAACCGACAAATCTAAACAAGCACAAACCGAACAAACGTACGAAAAGCACTAAGATTAGCTCTCTCTTCCCCAAGCGAGGTAACCGCAATACTAAAAGGACTGAAAAACACAAGAACAAAATGACACACGGAAAGACATACAACAAATCGCCTCGTAGAATAAACCACAAAGCAACAAAGAGTAAGACTAATACCGGGACCATCGCCCTAGATCGGTCGGTAGAGCAAACCACCGGGGGGTTTAAAGCACTTTTACAGCTAGCTAACTTCACCCTGGGTCCCGATGCTACTCTTAATACAGAAATACATAAAAATTCGGTTCGCATAAAGGCTCCCAACTCAGTCAATGCATCAAAGCGAAAACATAAAAATCAAATTAATCACTATAATAAACAAAGACGAGTACTCATGGCTAATTCTACTGTATGCCAGAGTAAATGAAAACCAATAGTTGAACCACGGCGGGCCAAGCCAAAGACATAGGATTCCAGACACAGAAGTCCTGGAAAGGGCAGGGATGCAGAGTGTACATACTCTTCTGAAATTGGCACAGTTAAGATGGATAGGCCATGTTACCAGAATGCCTGATGAACGTTTGCCAATTTTTCGGAGCAATTCAGAAAACCGTTATAAAAGAATTGGCTATAGCCTGGATATTATGCGGCAGACTGCATGCCTAGTTGTCAACCCAATCATTGTTGATGGCTATGCTTCACTCTTTAACTGCACGACGGCGGTTCGGGCCTCAGACTCAATGACGGCCTCTTCGTAAATCTTTAACCAGTGGGTTGGGGCTTGACGATATGTCTTTGGCTTGGCCCGCCGTGGTTCAACTATTTGTTTCCATTTACTCTGGCATACAGTAGAATTAGCCATGAGTACTCGTCTTTGTTTATTATAGTGATTAATTTGATTTTTATGTTTTCGCTTTGATGCTTTGACTGAGATGGGAGCAGTATTAGTCTTACTCTTTGATGCACTGACTGAGTTGGGAGCAGTATTAGTCTTACTCTTTGTTGCTTTGTGGTGTATTCTACAAGGCGATTTGTTGTATGTCTTACCATGTGTCATTTTGTTCTTGTGTTTTTCAGTCCTTTTAGTATTGCGATTACCTCGCTTGGGGAAGAGAGAGCTAATCTTAGTGCTTTTCGTACGTTTGTTCGATTTGTTCTTGTTTGGATTTGTCGGTTTCCTCCCGTGGTGTCTGGGAAGGGCTGCGGTTTGTGATTGTGACACTCCCTGGACTTTTCACTTACCTTTTTTTTACTTTAGTACAATACAGTGTTCTATACGAATATTTTTTATTAAAAGAAAAACATAAGCTAGAACGTCCGAAAGATATCTGGTAAAATTTAAAATGTGTCATTCAAAATGGTGCCATTAAATTTGCAATCAAACGTTTTCTTCCAGGCTACTATGATGTAGCGGCCATATTGGACGAATAATCGAACATTTTTTGTATACCTTCAAATAAAGGCTATAGAAAACGGTAGAAGGTTTATTTGAAACGCAGTTTGCATGTGAAATTTAAAAATTGATGTCAGACAGGAAAACGGGGTACTCTCCCTTCAATGCGAAAACCGGGGTATCACTTATGACGTTATGTTTGCATTTATGCATACGAAAGTAAACATTCTACTTTCTGTTTTGAGCATTTTAGCTAGCTTGGACTATGTCCCTGGAGAGCTTTTGTTGTCACCCAGTCGTTGGCGTCGGCTCTGCCCGCATCCGAGTCGGCTCTCCGCGTAGCAGTGTTTATTTTCTAAAGTGTGCATATTTTTTTAATTGTTTAAGGTACTGCTTTCATAGTTGGCCTACATCTACCTTAAGGTAAGACCTTTCAATAGCATACACCCTCATATCCAAGTTAAACCCTCTGTATAGGTCAAGGCCAGTTCACACTTTGTCATTTACACCCATGTTTAAGTTCTGCATTTAAGTTTTGAAAAGTGTATGTAACTGCTGAGGAATTCAAGATACCACCTTAATATTTGGCCCACACCTACCTTAGAGTATGACCTTTTCAATAGTAAATACCCTTTTCTCAGTTTGTCCTTTTGCCTAGGTCAAGCCAGGTCATACTTTGTCATTTAAACCCATGTTCAAGTTTTGCGTTTAAATTTTGAAAAGTATATGTAACTGCTGAAGTATTCAAGTAAACTGCGTCAATACTGGCACACACCTACCTTAGGGTAAGACCTCTCAATTGCAAACACACCTTCTACAGTTTGACCTTCTGCCTAAGTCAAGGTCAGGCCATACTTTGTCATTTAAACATATGTTCAAGTTCTGCGTTTAATTTTTTGAAAAGTGTATGTATCTGCTGAAGTGTTCAAGATATCGCTTTAACATTTGGCCAACACCCACCTTAGGGTAAGACCTTTCAATAGACTCTTCCCTACGTCAGTTTGACATTCTGAGTAGGTCAAGGTCAGGTCATATTTTGTCATTTACAGCTTTGTTTAAGTTTTGAAAAGTTTACATGACTGCTGAAGTATGTGAGATATAGCTTTCATATTTCGTCCACACCTCGTTTCCGGCGAGTTGCGTTGTCTTCTGACAACTTTTGTTTCTTTCTTTTTTCATGATTTTAACCTGAATACACAATGTTTTGTATACTTAGAATTTGTTATGTATCAACCTGGCCTCCATAGATACCTGCAAGTTTTCGCAAAATGCAATGTATGCATATCTGCTATACAATTGTTTTATATACAGACATGTCCAGGCTTTCTTCCTATATCGAAATAAATCTTATAAAAAAGATAAGAGAAAAGTCCAGGGAGTGCCATAATCACAAACCGCAGCCCTTCCCAGACCCCAAGAGGAAGAGAAAACCGACAAATCTAAACAAGCACAAACCGAACAAACGTACGAAAAGCACCAAGACCAGCCGGCCCACCGCTCCCTGCTCCCCCCCGCTACCCGCCCCCCCCCCCCCCCTCTCCCCTCCAGCCATTTTCGATGCTAGGTTAGTAAAACAATGAGTACTAGAGTCCGTACTATTTATACAGCATTACTAGAGATGCTATGTTCCTACGTGTTTCTAAAGTGGGGAGCTTTTATTCTTTAGCATGGCTGAGACACTACCGGTATAAGAGTAGTCATTGAGAATGTATCTGGCAGCTCTGTGCTGGATCATTCCCAGATGATGAATGAATTTCTTTTGCCTGGGGCTCCAGACTATTTCAGTATCTATCTATCTCGAAATGATTCTTAACTCTCTTTCGAGTATCATTCGAATGTGTGTTGCGCATGTTGTGTTAGTAAGAGAAGTAAAAAGTAAAATAGTGCAGGACAAAGGTATAAAAGTAAGGTGAGCAAGGATGATAGATAGGATCAGTAACGGACGGACATAGGTCTTGTATGCAGATTCTTTAATTTTGATACTGCGGGTCTGGATATTTCGTTTTAGGAATTTTAGAGTACCATTACTCTTTGCCGAAATCTGAGAATTAATTTTGCCCCATGTCAGAGCGTCTGATATGTTGACCCCAAGGTATTTGGCATTTTTTTTGTTTTTTTTTTTTGTTTTTTTTTTGTAAATTGAAGGATAACTCCATGGAGAATGTAATTAGAAATGGTAGATTTTTAAGAACTTGTTAATCTGTTTTGCTTATTCATTTGCCTTTCTAACAATATGATTATGTTATTGTTTTGATTTTTTTAAAGCTTACGAAGCGTCAATGTGCAAAAGTAGTCAAAATAAATAAAAAAAAAAAAAAGAAAAAAAAAAAAAAAAGAACAACAACAAAAAACAGATGCTCGAATATCCAAAGGGTGGTTCCCCGGGGCTGTTTCCTTGCTTGGAGTCACTGTTATTTTTTGCAAAATGACGTAAATGGTGTTAATACCTGGTGTGGCCACTATTTTGTTAAATAACTTCTAATCTACGCCACCGCATGGAATTTGTTACCGGGACTGTTTCCTTGCTTGGATTCACTGTTATTTTATTTATTTATTTATTTATTTAGCAAAATGATATATCTGGTATTCTGGTATGACCACCATTTCATTAAATAACTTTTATTAAACTACGCCACCGCATGGAAGTGTCGTTCCTCGGGGCTTTGATTTTATTAATTTTATTTTATTTTATTTTTTATTTATTTATTTATTTATTTATTTTTGCAGAATAATGTAAATGATGTTAATATCTGGTATGATCGCCATTTCGTTAAAGAACTTCTAAACTACGCCGCCACATTATTTTTTTTTAAATAACTTCTAAACTACGCCGCCGCATTGAATTTACAAAACGTTGCATGTCGTGTGCAGGGATATTATTCCATTCCACCTGCAAGGCGTTGCGCACATCATGCAAATTGTTAACGGCATACCTTGACCGACCTCATTCTGCCATTGTTGGCTATTTGTGTATTTTTTTATTTTGACCCCTGCTGCACTTTGACGCACTCTAACTTCAAGAAATTCAAAAACAGTAATATAATCATGTTTGATAGAACGGTAACTAAATACGCTAAAGACTGATACCACACATAATAATATTCCACCCTTGGATTTTCAGAAAATCAATAAGTAAAAAGTGTACACTTTCTTTCGCGTTTGAGTATAATTTGCGACAGGCCAGCTATATATATATAACAGTAATAAGTCACTTTGGTAAGACCAACAGAAGCCAACACTAACAAGAAGAACACTTATAGCTAATGCCGTCCCAGGAACACAACACAGTCTCTTAAACTGAGGATAGTTTTCCACCAGCTTGAATTCATTGGGGAGACTGTTCCAAAAAGAGGTAAGAGAAAAGTCCATGGAGTGCCACAATCACAAACCGCAGCCCTTCCCAGACACCAAGAAGAAGAGGAAATCGACAAATCCAAACAAGCACAAATCGAACAAACGTACGAAAAGCACTAAGATTAGCTCTCTCTTCCCCAAACGAGGTAATCGCAATACTAAAAGGACTGAAAAACACAAGAACAAAATGACACACGGAAAGACTTACAACAAATCGTCTCGTAGAATAAACCACAAAGCAACAAAGAGTAAGACTAACACGGGACCACCGCCTTAGAACGGTCAGTAAACCACCTGGGGGGGGGGGGGAGGGGGGGGGGGCTACAGCTAGCTAACTTCACCCTGGGTCCCGATGCTACTCATAATACAGAAACACATAAAAATTCGGTTCGCATAAAGGCTCCCAACTCAGTCAATGCATCAAAGCGAAAACATAAAAATCAAATTAATCACTATAATAAACAAAGACGAGTACTCATGGCTAATTCTACTGTATGCCAGAGTAAATGAAAACCAATAGTTGAATCACGGCGGGCCAAACCTGGACCGCCATTTTATTAATTATAAAAGTTGTTTATAAAAGCCCGCCCACTTAGATGTCACATCTTCCCGTCATCCCTGATCCACTCCTCTATTGTACTTTTCTATTCAACTGCTGCCGGTCTCGGTGGTTCAGTCTGACGCACTTCTGACTGGTGACCGGGATCACGGGCTCGATCCCCGCTGGGTCCGCCAACATTCTGTCATGGAGATAGATCATGAAATGTTTTCTCTGGTCATTCTATCCCTTCCGCTGATCCAGAAGGACAGTTGTTACTTTCTGGCGAAAGAATGTACACAAATATTGGTTAACTGCTAAGAGGACTAACGATGCCTAGGAAAAGTGTGGTTAGGTAAGCTGACTGGCTAGGCGTGACCTTAATAATGTTGACTGGGCCGTTAAACTCCAACTCAGCTATGTAACCGTTCTGCGGTGGTCCCGATGTTAGTCTTACTCTTTGTTGATTTGTGGTTTATTCTACGTGGCGATTTGTTTTATGTCTTACCTTGTGTCATTTTGTTCTTGTATTTTTCAGTCCTTTTAGCATTGCGATTACCTCGCTTGGGGAAGAGAGAGCTAATCTTAGTGCTGTTCGTACGTTTGTTCGATTTGTGCATGTTTGGATTTGTTGGTTTCCTCTTCCTCTTCTTCCTCTTGGTGTCTGGGAAGGGCTGCGGTTTGTGATTGTGGCACTTTCTGGACTTTTCTCTACCTTTTTTTAAGATAGTTGTCTGAGATGGAATTTAACGGTCTAATCAACATTATTATCATTAATATCTGCTATAAATGACTTAATCACGAATGCGTATGTATGTATGTATGTATGTATGTATGCGTGCGTGCGTGCGTGCGTGTGTATGTGTGTCGGGGCTTTTACAACAAGATAACATTAGCTATGAATAGCTATTTACCGACTGACAAATACATATCTAAGCACATTCTAATCAAACACAGTGCATATGTTTAAATATGCATGTTAAACATTTACAGAATTCAATTAAAAAGACCCTCGCTTTAAGAATAGTACAAAGTAGTTGTGGTCATTGTACCCAAACCATAATCCAAACTCATAAATCCGTAAACGAATGACAAATCAGAATGTTCAGACCAACAGACATGGACCCCAGAATAAAGGGTGTAAGCAGGCGTCCGCGGATAGTTAGCATTAGTTGGTAAGCAAGCTTCGCCCACCATATCCATAGGCCTGAACGAAGGAATTGTTGGTAGAAGCGTGTGTCCGGGATTTTGGAAGTCTACTTATGGCTCGTCATTGGCAATAACATCAAAAACCATTCTGGAAACTGCCACATTGTAGGGATTGACCAGATATTGATATCTTCCATAGAACTTCTTAAGTGTTGCTACCAGTTTGGCTCAACAACGTAGTAGTGAGCACTTTCCCACGCTCCATGAACAGGTTCTGGCGTAACGGATTAACTGTGAAACGTAAACGCCGTATGCTGGTGCAGAAGGGATATTACTGCTCAGGAATGGAAAGTTAACAATGGGAAAATTGAAGTAATCCCGTTTGTCGTAAAGCCTAGTAGTAAGCTTTCCATTGTCAATGTAGAGATAACAATCGAGGTATGAGGATAAGGCTGCAGTCTCCGTTGTTTCCTTTATTTCAAGTTCACGTGGATAGATGAATTCCAAATACTCTGCAAATTTGTATTTTTCAGAGACAATACATCATATATATATATATATATATATATATATATATATATATATATATATATATCTGTAGGTGAAATTGAATGGTTGTGCAAGGTGTTTCTTGTCTACTTTGAGGAGACTTTGTACAAACTCCGCCTCATACGAGTATAAAAAAAAGGTAAGAGAAAAGTCCAGGGAGTGCCACAATCACAAACCGCAGCCCTTCCCAGACCCCAAGAGGAAGAGGAAACAGACAAATCCAAACAAGCACAAACCGAACAAACGTACGAAAAGCACTAAGATTAGCTCTCTCTTCCCCAAGCAAGTCGGCAAGCAACGGTGCACAGTTAGTACCCATCGGTATACCGGTATAAATAATCTCATCACATGCATAAAGTTTGACATTCTAAAGATAATGCTAATGCTTAGTTAAATACAAATACAAATATAGATATTTTATTGGCAACTAAACATTCTAACATGCTTATGACTGCATACAATTTAGCGAATGAAAGATGTAATAATTAACTGAGAAGTAACGTTTACATATAAATACATCTTCAATACCCATCATAGGTTGATAACACAGAAGATACCGTTTTGTTTGAGTGCTTAAATTTTGATTATTAATACGTGTATTTAATAATTGTATTATTAATCTCTAGCTTCGCATTATTACTAGCATCATTAATATATGGTAATGAGGAATTTGGTAACCTACTGATGAAAAATATGAGGTGATATATTCCAGCAACAAGTCTTTACCATACTTGCTATGAAGGCTATTATATAAATTGGACTATTATGGGATAAGAGGGTCCACACATAGGTGGATTAGCTCATGGCTCTCTAGTCGCTCACAACAAGTTCTACTTGATGGCCAAGTGACATATCCAGTCCCTGTTTTATCTGGTGTTCCCCACGGCTCGGTCCTTGTAATACGCTCCGCTTGGTTTTGGTGGGTCCATCGAATTACCCCAAACCACCCCAAACTACCCCAAATCACCCCACACTACCCCAAACCACCATTTATATTTCAAAATATATACAATATAGGTCTATTTCTGCATATATTGTATACGTATATACATACAAAATGCATATATTGACGTATTTTGATGCATATATAGGTTTCTTTGCTCGCTTATATTGATGTAGTTTGTTTCTAAATTTATAACTAAATCTGCATAACTTTATAATGATAGTATGTGTTCGCCCTGTCACGTTACCCCAAGCGTTAGCCCAAGGATAAAATTTTTATCCTTAGTTTCCAGCTGGCACCGCACAATTGAGTGGTTGCTGAGGACATCACAGACCAAGAGTTATCTTGCTTTCTGGAGACATCCAGGAATATTTTCGACAGAATTTTAATGTACTTTGAGCATCAATCATACCTTCCTTGGCAAATTCTGATGGAACCATAGTTATTTGATTCTTATATTCCTAAAAAATAATCACAGTGAAGTTTACAGTCCCTTAGACTTTCATCATCAAGGAATAATGACATTAAAATGGTTAAAAGTGTGTACAGAACCTTGTAAGGTCTCCCCAACTTGGCTGATAAAGGGAGAGTAACCTTAGAAACTTTGGCCTATGCAACCTCTTAATTGTGGCTCGCGGAGGTTTGACTAGGACTTGCATGCTCCCATAAGATATTAGTTCTATTTTTTTTTTTAGATGAGGATCGCATTTGAGAATGTCCTCCGCATGGATCAAGCATTCATACAGTCTGAGCAGAGTATGGCGGACAGAGTTGCAAGTCATAAATTTAGAGACAAACTACATCAATATAAGTGAGCAAATAGACCTATAGCCTGGAAACCCATAACTCCGTTCACCTAAGGCTGAGCAATCCTGCTATCATTTTTTATTGCAAGAATGGTTTTATGTACATATATTTTATACATTTGACTAAATACCTATAAGAATCCCAAGATTAAAAGAAATAAATATCATATCTTTAAATTCTACACTCTTCAGAATATGAAGGGGGTGTCTAGGGCATGATCTCATAACTCCGTTCACTCAAATGTCTTTGTTTATCACAGGCAACCAGATTTATTTTATGCATATTTTATATAATGAACATTTAATTAAGACTATAACTGTTCTAAAATTGTTGATACTTTTTATATTCATTCACATGCTTGTCATTGGTTAGTGATTTTTTGGGGGTACTCCCTAAATATTTAGCACTTTGTGATAAATTTTGATTTTTATGCGTAAAATTGTAAGCGATAACTGATTTTCTTCAAAATCAGCTATAATGGTAGTTATTTCTTGTTAATTTTAATGTGGCATAAATTACAGAAAGATTTGTTTTCATGTTATTCTGTGCAGAAGGTTATGGGGGTGAACGGAATTATGAGAACATGCCATATATGCATTAAGATGCGCCAAGATATGTTTTTTGTATGTATGTACATATAAAATATATGTATAAACACACCTGTATTGTATATTTTGGTGGTTTGGGGTATTTTGGGGTAGTTTGGGATGGTTTGGGCGAGTTTGGGGTAATTCGATGGACCGGGTTTTGGTAATATTCGGTGTTTTGGTATCCAAGGCACTTAGGTAAAAGCATGCTATTTAATCCCCACTAAATGAAATATTCTATTCTATTCTCCATTCAGGTAAGTTACAATTGGTTGCAGCTTTCACCCAAAGACATTTTCTTGCTGTCTTCTTTCATCACATTACAACTGGTAAACTGTAAGGTTTTTACTGATTGCAAAGAACAATGTTTAACTAAATAGTTATTTTAGACCCATGAGAGAGAGAGAGAGAGCAGCCAAAGAGAGTGTGTAAAGGCAAGAAAATTTTATGTGGGACTTGAGGGACTTCAATTCATTCAGTCGCCATTTTTTGTAGCTGGACAGAAAGTGAGACACAAATATTTTGTAAATTTATTTAAAAGAAACAGTCATTGGCAGAACAAATTACTAACAGCACGTGGTTTATTAATGCATAAATAAAGTAGCTAATTTGGTATGTTATTAGTAATTTTAAACATTTTGTAGTTTAGTTGTTTTGGTGACGTGGTAGAATCGCTAGCTTACTGGTGTAAAAGGTATTTCAAACCAAAATATGTGGGTTCAAGTCCAGGGAAAGTGAACATTTTTTTATTATCTTTTTTTTTTTTTTAATTTATTTTACTATGAAATTAATAGTTTTAGGAAAATATTTATCATAATTTGCATTGAAAGTGAATTTATTTGATAGAAACATTATTAAAAAAAAAATAAAATAAATTACACATTTTATTTTAGCTTGTCCACTAATGTTTATGAGGTGTAACAAGATTTTGCACCCCAAGGACATTTCCCCTGGTTGTTTCACCCCAAATTTGGAGCTTGGTCATTTTGCCCAAAAATTTGGAGGTTAGTTTTCAACTCCACATCTTGTATTAAAAAAACAAAAAAAGGATCCGAAGCAGGAAAAAAAAATGGAATGAAATATTTAACTAAAAGGAAATTAACAAAGATATATGATCCATATTAACAAGGATATGAACACACAATTATTGTGTTTAGAATTTCATGCGTTTTAATATGGATTTATAAGCACCAGTCATTTGCAACCTCGGCCCCCTTGGGGTCAGGGAATAGCGGGATATTGCTCTGTAAAGCCCTGGTATATGTCCTGCACTGTGGGGATATTTTTTGTCAAATCCCTGGGCAATATGAATATCCTTAGACGTCTAATCTAGTAGAATAAACAGCCTGCTCAACATGGCCTTGATACTGACAGGGTCATGACATTCTTTATATGTTTTCCCAGCTGTTTTCGTGGGAATCAAAAGCCTGACATTTCCAAGGCACCGCCGGGACACCTCTTAGGTAAAAACATGCTACTTAATCCCCACTAAGCCCACAATCCCCAGCCCCAGAAGGGCCATAGTTGCAAATGACTGGTGCATTAGCTGATTGCAGAATAGACATAAACAATAAATGATTTAACCCTTGTCCTGCTGAATAAATTAAGATGCCACGCCCTCTTCTAATTTTCAGCCAATCAGATTACTTGATCTGGATTATTTCTTTAAATTCACATACTTAATGGTAAACAGTGCAGATCCAGATCAGTTGGCTTCTTCAGAAGCCAACTGATCTGGATCTACACTGTTTGCAAAGGTAGGGTATATCCGGGTTCAGCAGGACAAAGGTTAATATAATATCTTATTATCATGATTTATACATGTTATAATTTCATTAATTTGTAATAAATGCATTTTTTTTCTGGTACTTCTTACTATTAAAATCATAGCACAGCGAGAAATAAATAATGCAAATTATCAAATATTATTTGAATTTTAACATTCAAACAAAAATGTACATTCATCTATGATAGATTGAAGATTTTTGTTAATAACATGCAAGGTCACTCCTCTGTTAATTATTACATTTTCCACTTACTGAATTGTATGGCAATAAGAATGTTTAGTTGCTAATACAATATTGTATTTTTCTGCACCTTGTGTAATGTGTAAAAACAGATGAAGTTTTTGAGAATTGTATAGAAGTTATTAACATACAGAGAAAACTGATGTAATTGGCAGCTTCCTTTAAATTGTAAACTTCCTTTAAACTTGTTAATCTGTTTTGTTGAACTCTTTCAATCACAGTTGTATTTATATTTTGGCTGTGATACTTCCAATGCACAGTTAAAAAGCTATAAATAAATAAAGTGCCATGGTTTATAATATGGAAACAAACTTAGACAAAGCCAGTGTGCATGCTGATCTGGATCTACACTGTTGCATATTTATGTCTTTTTGTTTTTATTTTAGCCTTAAAGCCAGATAATTAAGGAAATGTTTGTTTAGGGTAACAGAAAAAAAAAATAGGTAGGGTAGGAAAGGATTTATTTTTTACATATTTTTATACCCCACCACACGATAGTGTTATGGTTTCATATTGGATGTCTGTGTGCCTGTCAATCGTATCTGTCCGTCTGTATTTAGTTTCCGGGTGATAACTTGAGTTAACATAATGGATTTTAACCAAACTTGGTACATGCATTGATATTAAGGAGATCTGGTTTGGGATTGACAGTTATCTGCCCACGACATGATAATGGTGGGGTATCATAGTTTAACGTTTTTATTTATATGTAGAATTTTCCCATATTAAATTTCCAAATTTATTTGAACTTAGCACTATAATTCACATAAAATTTTACCAAGTCTGTTTGACAACCCTTTGATGTGTCTAAAAGTACAGTTAGAATGGCAGAAAGTGCAGACCGTGATCAAACTGCTCCTATATAGGAGCAGTTTGATCTGGGTCTACACTGTTTGTATAGGTGCAGTTTGATCTGGGTCTACACTGTTTGCTAGGAAGTACTTGTCAAAATATTTAGCATAAATAGTTTATCCCAGTAACACCTACTAGGGAATGCTCAGGATGACCTAGTGTGACCACCCTCTGTCCTTCATTATCCATCATCAACAATTAGTTTGTTAACACTTTAGAGGTCACAATTTTCACCCAATCTTAATGAAACTTGCTCAGAATGTTTGCCCCTATAAAATCTAGGTCACGTTTGAAACTGGGTCACTTGGGGTAAAAAATTAGGTCACCAGGTCAAATCAAAGGAAAATCTTGTTAACACTCTAGTGGCCACATTTTTAAAGTAATCATCATGAATCATCATGAATTTTGCTCAAAATGTTTGTGTTGATGATTTCTAGGTCAAGTTTGAAACAGGGTCACTTGGGGTCAGAAACTAGGTCACCAGGCCAAATCAAAGGAAAATCTTGTTAACACTCCAGTGGTCACATTTTTGAAGCATGCATCATGGATCTTGCTCAAAATGTTTGTCTTGATGATTTCTAGGTTAAGTTTGAAACTTACTGGTCACTTGGGATCAAAAACTAGGTCACCAAGTCAAATCAAAGGAAACCCTTGTTAACACTCTAGAAGTCACATTTTTGAAGTAATCATCATGAATCGTGCTCAGAATGTTTGTCTTAATGTTCTTTAGGCTGACTTCCAGATGGGGTCAAAATACTAGGTCTTTGGGCCAAATCAAAGGAATGTCTTGTCAACACTCTAGAGGTCACACTTTTAAGTAATCATTATGAATCTTGCTCAAAATGTTTGTCTAGATGATTTCTAGGTCAAATTTGAAACTGGGTCACTTGGGGTCAAAAAGCCAAGTCACCAGGCCAAATCAAAGGAAAACCTTTTTAACACTCTAGAGGTCACATTTTTGAAATGATCATTATAAGCCTTTTTAAAAATGTCTGTCTTGATGATTTCTACATGTATGCTAAGTTTGGAACTGGGTCACTTATGACCTATATTTCATGGGCCAGTGACTTTCTTAAGTTTTTTTTTCTATTTAGGTCAGTTTCTCAGTAACTGTTAGTCCTACAGCAGTGATACTTGGCATACATCTTTGCATGGCCTCTTGAATGCAGTCATCCATAATTCACTGCGACCTATATTTCATGGTCCACTGACTTTGTTGACTTTTGTGTTTAGGTCAGTTTTTCGGTAACTATTGGTCCTAAAGCCAGTGATACTTAGCACATGCATAAACCTTAGCATGGCCTCTTGAGTGCAGTCATCCATATTTGACCTTGACATATATATCATGGTCCATTAGGAATGCTACATTGTCTTACTTGTTAATATATTAATATTAATCATGAATCTTGATCAGAATGTTTGCCATATTCATTTCTGGTTTAAAGAAAACAAAAAAAAAATGCTAGGTTTCACCAGGAAAATTAGGTAGGGTAGGCTTATCCTAAACAAACATATTCTTTTTATATGGCCTAATCTAGAGCCAGGAACATCATGACCTTTTTATACCCCGCCACACGATAGTGGTGGGGTACTATGATTTCATGTTGGACGTCCATGTGTGTCCATCCGTCCGTATGCTGTCCGTCTGTCCGTATTTCGTTTCCGGATGATAACTTGAGTAAACATTGGATTTTCACCAAATTTGGTTTGTGCATTGATATTGTGGAGATCTGGTTTGGGATTGCTGATGGGTAAATTTCGTTAAATTTTGACGGAGTTATCTGCCCGAGACATGCCCATATTTTCCTTTCTGGATGATAACGTGAGTAAATGTCAATGGATTTTCACCAAACTTGGTATTTGCATTGATATTGTGGAGATCTGCATTGATATTGCTAATGGGCAGATTTCATCAAATTTCTGCCAAAGACACGCCCCCATATTTTCGTTTCCGGACGATAACATGAGTAAATTTCAAGGGAATTTAACCAAACTTGGTAATGCATTGATATGGAGGAAATCTGGTTTGGGATTGCTAATGGGCAAATTTCGCCAATTTTTGACAGAGTTGTCTGCCTGCGACATGATAATGGCAGGGTATTATAGTTTAACGTTTTTATCTCATGTTGCACCTCAAATATTGTGACTGACCAATTTGTCTGAAGATTGCTTCTAATTAATTTCAGTTGTTTTTGAAGAGGCCCAGGAGAATTAAGAGGTGACAGGATGTCTAGCCGTGTGTGCAGCCAATGTGGCTGCAGTGACATAGATATTGATTCGGCTAGGGGAGATGCTGTCTGTACTGGATGTGGGTCTGTGCTGGAAGATCAGATAATTGTCTCGGAGATACAGTTTCAGGAGAATGCTGGTGGCGTCTCTTCAATGGTTGGACAGTTTGTCTCAACAGATGGTAGGTTCTGTTTTCTTATGCCTTAAAAGGCTAATCACAGCTGCAGCAGACAACATTTAATCCAAGGCCAGTGGGTTTCTTTGGATTCACTGGATCTCGTCACCATGTAAGATTATGTCAGCCATCTGCGCCTTATAACACGCTAAGTTCACTTGAGCTTTCTAAATGCAATTTAAGTAAAATGAATAAAGTATAATTGTTTTAAGTCTGAAGATATATAAGACATTGTTTTGAAAGTGGAAATACAGTGTGCACCCTCGTTACAACGACAACATTTGTTCTCAAAAACATTGCCATTAAAGTGAATTTGCCGTTGTACAGAATACTTAATGAGCAGATTGATATGTAAGAATGGTCTTGTTTTGTTCTTATTTCCTCATAGAACATATGTTTTGGATATTTGTAAAAATCGCCTCACTTAGGCAATTCTAACAAATATCCAAAACATATGTTTCTTTGAAGTATTGAGATATAATGTTCATACATAATTTGTGACTAATTGTTACTTCTTAAGCGAAGGTTTCGTGACAGTCAAATTGTCATTATAACGAATATTGTTGTGTATCGAGTGTCAGTAGAGGGTTGTTTGTACTGGTAGTCTAGCAGTAGGAAGAAACTAGAAACAAAAACCTGGGCCCAGTTGTTCAAAGTGTCGTTAGCTTAACGAGCTCGTTAAGGGTCATTTCGTTAACTGTTTTAGCGGATTCAATACACAATATTCTGATATTTTTTGCTGAAAAAATGTGAGTAGCTTTTGCACTGCAAAAGCTACTCACATTTTTTCAGCAAAAAAATTCAGCATATTTGCGTATCACTCAATGTAAATTTTAACGAATCGTTAACTAACGATGTCGTTAGCTTTGAACAACTGGGCCCTGACTGTTTGATACATGTATGTAGAGCTAGGAATCATCAGTATCACATTGCTATCACAATATCATGTATTTGATACAATACATGTACTGTATAATGATACTTTAACCCTGTTGGTTTTTCTATGTTTGTCACAAAATAGATATACGAGTATTGTTAATTTAGCATGCTGGGTAAAAAAATTCAGCAGATGAGAAATTAAAATATTTTTCTTTTTTTTCCCCAGAAAATAGGCTTTGACATTTCATGCATGAAATGTCAGCCAATTTTCTGAGAAAAATAAGAAAAAATATAAATCTGTCATCTGCTGAATTCGCCCAAAGTGTGGTAATGGTTAAAAGCCTTTTTATATATATCAAAGTGCATTATGAAGGTAGCATGAAATATTGATACTAACCGTCAGTATCAAGAAACAGTATCATCACAAAAATATGATATGGTATCTCTCCAGTTCTATTGATGTGAGATCAACATTCTGAATAAAAGGGATCCTTTAGAAGCAAAAACGTATCAAATAAAATGAAAATAGCTAACTCATTACGAAAACAGGCCTATTCAAATATATTAAAAATTTTACAACCAAAAAAAGGAAAATTTTCAGATAAAAAAATCTGATATTTTTCATATTCCTGCTCAAAACATAGATTGTGGGTACTTATTAGAATTGCCTCGGCGAGGCGGTTCTAACGAATACTCACAATCTATTAGAGGTGAAATGATTCATTGAAATTGTATCGTATCGTGATACTTTTTCTGACGATACATGTATCGTATCGTGGGGCAAGTATCGCGATATCGGATGATACGCCCAGAAGTACAATTTCCAAAGAAAATGACAGCTTTAACATATTTCAAGACCATTTTTATAACAAATTACAAAGATCTAAAACGTAACTGATCACTACAATACACTAGTCAATTATATGACAAATAGGGGCATCTTACACAGGTATTGGTACACAAGAATGAACCTCTGAGATGGTTTTGAACCTGTTTTTCAAGAGTATTAAAACTTTCAAGTTAAGACTTATATGCATGGAAATAGTATCGTGATATGTATCGTGAGGCAAGTATCGTGATACGTATCATATCGTGAGGTGACTGTATCGTTACAGCCTTACAATCTATGTTGTTTTAGCAAAATAAGAAAAATAATGCATACCCCTGTAAACCCCAGTTTTACTATATAAAAGTGGGGTTTAAGGGGACCAAAATTGTATAGGCGTGTTTTTGTGATGTCAGTTTTATGAAGTCTGTTCATGAACACTGCTGTAACATGTAATATTGCTTACATTTCCGAGCTCATGGTTAAGTGATGTGATGTTTTGGTTAAAAATTTGTCCTAAATTATTGCCATGTGGAAAATACTTTAAAATGTCCGCTAATTTTGGAATGCATCAGGTAATGGGTTAAGTTACAGAGCTGAACTACATAAGAACAGCTTATATAGAAATACATTTTAGAAAAAAAAAGACAGAAAAAAACTTCATTTTGTCTTCTCTTGGTGGCATTGGCGAGGTATGTTCTGTGATTGTGCATTACGAAAATACGCCTATTCAAATATATTGAAAATTTCACCACCAAAAACTGAAATTTTTCAGATAAAAATTTTGATATTTTTCATATTTCTGCTTAAAACATAGATTGTGGGTACTCGTGGAGTACCCACAATCTATGTTTTTGAGCAGAAATAAGAAAAATAATGTATACACCCTATAAACCCCAGTTTTACTACATGTATATATAAAAGTGGGGTTTAAGAGGGTCAAAATTATATATATATAGGTATGTTTTAGTGATGGGCTCTTTCTAATCATCATCACCAGTATTCAGTTACAACCTCTATGAGGTGTTTTTATGGAAAAAAAAAGTCCTCCCCCAAGATTTTCCCTCAGGGTTTTAAAACGAGGGCCCCAGGGACTCCCTTATTATGTGTAATTAAGGGGTCCTTTGATAAGATTTAGGGGTTTGTTGTTTTAAAGAAGTTAACCCTTAAAAAGCTAATCACAACTACAGCAGACAACACTTTGAAGAAGTGTTAATTTTTTCTCAGAGAAAATAAAGCTTGACATTTCATGTGAATTGTCTGCCTAGCAGACAATTCACATGAAATGTCATCTTATTTTCTAAAATAAAATAAAATCAATTCTCTAAAAAATAAAATCAGTTTTAGAATGTTGACTGCTACAATTGCTTAGTGCTTTAAGAGTTAACTATTGCCCAAATATTCATAATTCTTGCCCTTTAGATCACAAATAGATGAAAATACAAAACCACAGGTAAATAAAATTAATTTTGGATTGATTATTACGCATCACTCAGGACCCTTCCTCCTAACTTTTAAGGGTCACGAACAAGGTTTTGGGGGTAAAAAACTACCAAAATGCAAGTCAAGGAAAACCCTGCTCTCCCATTATCAAAGAAAACACAAATATATATAAAATTTTAAATATTGTCTTCTTTAGCAGACTGAAGGTTATTAATAAATCCTTATCCTGCTGCATTTTCTTCTATGGAAGGGGTACAAATTATACCTAAATGACCCGGCATTTCCCTTGTTTTTCACTGATTTTAATCACACCCATATGAAGCACATGTTGTGTACCAACAGACAAGCTTACTATTAGTGGATAAGCTGTATTCCTGTGACCATTATGTGATAGCAAATCACTTGACAAGCCAGAGTTTGTTTAAGAGACTTAAAAAAAAAACAGAAAAAAAAACAACAAAAACCTTAAAAACATTTGTCTAGCTATATGTGGGTATTGCAGGAAGAAGTTGATAACTTCTATTGATTCATTTACCATTTATGTGTATTTTTCACTGGAAGTAGTTTAGGTAAAGTCGACATGGTTGGCAAAGCATCCTATATGATTGGATAGGGTGAGACTGAAAAAAAAAAAAAGAAAAGAAAACTTGGGAAAGGCAGAAAATGGTGAATTTAGAGAATTATTTAACTGATTTGCCTTAAATGCAGACAAACAAAGGTTTGTGCACATCATGCCAACAACAAATATCTTATCCCAAATCAAATACTAATTTCTTTTTCATTGATGAAAAAATTTATTGATTATAATCTTGAAATCGCATAATTGGGTGTAAATGCTAAATGTTTGATAATTGAAACAACACTGAGGATCAGGTGAGAGATTTAGGTTGCTTTGATGCACCTCTTGTACTCATAAAAAAAAGTTCCATAATTTTTTATACTTTCGCTTTCAGGTCCAAAGTCACTGTCTCTGGGTGGTACATTCCGAGGTGGAATGCAGAAAGAATCAAGGACAATTACCCTACAGAATGGTAAGTCCTTTAACCATTACCACTCTCTTTTCCCCAGAAAATAGTTTTTGAAATTTCATACAAATTGTCTCCATTTCTGGCCATTTTCTGTATTATCTACCAATATACATTTTTAGTTGGATACAGTTGTTTAGCTAGCAGATTGTACTTTGAATCCCAGCAGTAGTACATGTATTATATAATGCTTGTGATTAACTTTTGGATGCGATCAGATCCCTAGAAAACCCAAGTGTCCGTATACAGGGAGAAGTGGCTGTGGGGTTAGTGTCCCTGCTTCAGGTTCTAGTTCCACTAGATTTCGGAATTTAGATTGTGACTGTAAAGTGCTTCATTGCACAGTCTTTCATTATCACCCATTTGTCGTCTCTATATGACTTAAATAATATTGAGATACATGAAACACCAAATCATGATCATAGTCTGTATTGGCCTGAATATTTTTTCCTCGTTGAAAATGTTATGCATCTAGTAAGTACCAACTGTGTAGTGTGTACAATATTGTGCGAGATGCCCCAACTTCTTATATGTGGATAAATAAAAAATACTGCATTACCTTAAACATTTGGACACCTTAACTACTTAACCCTTGTCCTGCTGAGCCAGGATATACCCTGCCTTTGCAAACAGTGTTTGAAGAAGCCAACTGATCTGGGTCTGCACTCTTTGCCTTCCAGTATGTCAATTTATGTCAACAATTTGGATCAAGTAATCTGATTGGCTGAAAACTAGAAGCAGGTATGGCATCTTAATTTATTCAGCAGGACAAGGGTTAACAGACATTGTAAAATTTGGACAACTCCACTTTACTGCCTGTTGATATATCTAAAGAACTGCTAGTTGAGTGGCAAACAATAACCCTGATCAGACACCACCTCCTTTAGCCTGGGTCTACAATGTTTGCTTGGCATGTCTCTCATAGTGCTTTGAGTAATTACATATAATTATACCCCTGGAGCATATGAAGTATGCCGAATGGGTGTATAGTTTTTTTCCGTTCTGTTAGTCTGTTCGTCCGTCCGTCCTTCCGTCCGTCCGGGTGTGATTCCGTCCATTAACCCTTTCTATAACCAAGTTTTACTTTGAAGATCTTTGATTACTTATAACTCTGCAGCCACTGGTCAAAAACTTTTCATATTTGGTATGGAGGTACCTGGGAGGGTTCTCTTTCATTCTACGTCTTTGGACCCCTGGGTCATGCCCTAGGGCGGGGGTAGAGGTCAAAATCTAGGACACCCTAATAAAGTAATATATTGCTGTTTGTTTATACTAACAACCTCTTATTAAAGAGGGATGGGCATCAGACATGTTTATCACATCAACATTCAGTGTAATAAGGTCATTGTGACCTTATTTTCATGCTTCAATGATTTTGACTTATATTTTGAAGCCTATTTCATGGATTAATGCCTCAGTAAAGTAGTATGTTGCAGTTTGTTTATACAAACAACTTCTTAAAGGAGGATGGACATCAGACATGTTTATCACATCAACATTCACTGTAATAAGGTCAAGGTCATTGGGTTCATATTTTCATGCTCCAGCGATTTTGCCTTATATCTTGAAGACTATTTCATGGATAAATGTGATACTTGAAATATTGGTTCTGTGACACTACAATTGACAGCATAACAAATGAGGTCACCTTGACCTATATTTCATGGTCCAGTGATTTTGTTGCATATCTTGAATGTTAATTGATGTATGAACATCATTATTTGGGATTATGAATTGGTATAGTCCAACAGTTGACCTAAAAGTAAATGTAGGTCACTGTGACCTATATTTCATAGTCCAGTGATTTTATGTTACATCTTTGATGTATTACTATCATATTTTGGGAATATATGACCTATATTTCATAGCTCTATGATTTTTGTCTTATATCTCACACTGTTTGATACCTAAATGTCATATTTACATATAATGATACAGTGTGACCCAAAGTTTCACCTCAAAGTAAATATAAATCAGTATGACCTATATTTCATGGTCTAGTGATTTTGCTTAATACCTTTAAGATTATTTGATGGATTAACATCATAGTTGTTATAATGCATTAGTGTGACCATCTGGGTCCGGTTGTTCAAAGCGTCGTTAGCTTAACGAGCTCGTTAAGGGTCATTTCGTTAACTGTTTTAGCGGATTCAATACACAATATTCTGATATTTTTTGCTGAAAAAATGTGAGTAGCTTTTGCACTGCAAAAGCTACTCACATTTTTTCAGCAAAAAATTTCAGCATATTTGCGTATCACTCAATTAAAATTTTAACGAATCGTTAACTAACGACATCGTTAGCTTTGAACAACTGGGCCCAGATTAATTTCTCAAGTATATGTAGGTCATTAACTTTAAAATATTTTATAATGAAGAAATGGCGCTGGCCGGGGGTATTCATGACCCTCTTGGCACTTGCTCTAGTGTTTTTTGTTGTTGTCTAAAACAGTATCGCGTGATTCCCAAGTTGTTGGTATTATTGTAATCCTGAAAGCGCTAAGCAGTGTTGTTGCTGTTGACATGCAAGGTTTTATGCCTCTGCCTGCCTAAGGCAGCAGTGGGGCATAAAGTGTTTCGCCAAGATGTTACATCCATTCTTGCCTTTGTTACGTTTCTCTTGTGGGTCATAACTTGGGTACCTTTTGTGCTAGGAAGTTGAAATTTGATATGCTACTTGCCCAGATCTAAAACTTCAACTCTTTGCAGAATGCTAGACTTGCCCCCCTTGGTAATGCCCTGGGATGGGACTAGAGGTCAAAATGTATACAAAGTTTTATAAATGTTCATGTTTACATTATGCCTTTCTCTTCAACTTGGAGGTCATTACTTCGGTATCTTTTACACTAGGAAGTTGAAATTCAGTATGCTACTTAATCAGACCTAAACCTTCAACTCTGCTACAGCTGGCCCTGGGTCATGCCCTGGAATGGGGCTGGGGGTGGTGGGGTTGGGTGGGTTGTGGAGCATTTGTGTACAATGGACACATGTCAAGTTTATATTATTTTTCAGAGAAAATAACACCTGGCATTACATTCGAATTATTAACCTAGCTGATGAGTCACATGAAATTTAAAGCTTTATTTTCTCTGAAAAAAAAAAGATGTGGTCTGCTGCAGTTGTGATTAGCTCTAAGGGTTAACTTTTTGTCTGCAGGTAAGAAAAGAATACAGCAGCTGGCAGGACAGATGAAACTGAACCAAATGTGTGTTGACAGAGCATTTAATTTCTTTAAGATGGCTGTCTCTAGACGAATAACTCGAGGACGTAAAACACCACATGTTGTGGCAGCATGTCTCTATCTTGTTTGTAGAACTGAAAGGACACCTCATATCCTTCTGTATAGTGCCTAGGAGATAACCATATACCATATTTACCCTAAATATTGGGGCACCTCTGTTCATTACATGCTTGTCTTAAAATTGGAAAAAATTGGTTTAACTGCTACTGTATTTATCCTAAATATTGAGAAACCTGACATACTTACCATACTTGTCATAAAATTTAAAATGGTCCATTCTACTACCTCTTGATGTGTCTAAAATATTGCTGTATGTATGGCAAACAGTGTAGATTGACCCTGATCAGATTCTGTGTACTTCCCAATACTTAGGGTTATTACATTAATTGATACGTCTAAAAACACTATAAGATGAGTGGAAAACAGTGTAGACCCGTATCAGATCAGACACCACATTCTTCAGCATCTGGTCTTGGTCTGCACTTTTATGATAGGCATGTTTCTCCCAATACATGTACTTACATGTATATAGGGTAATATGACACTGATGCTTTTGTTGCAGGAATTAGTCATGTTAATGCTTAGCACTCTGGGTAGAATTTATAGCAGAAGACATTTTGAAATATTATTCTTATTTTTCCCAGAAAACAGGCTTTGACATTTCATGCAAATTGTCTCCATTGGAGACAGTTTGCATAAAATGTCAAATCCTGTTTTCTGAGAAAAGTAAAACAGTATCATCAGTTTATCATGTGCTGAATTACATGTACATGTAGCCCAGAGAGTGGTAAAGGTAAATAGACTACTTCTTGGACTAACATCATACAACTTCAAGGGAGAACACCATGTCAGAAAGTATTTCCCTCCCTTCACAACATGTGCTACTCCTTAAACAGAGTATTTGCTCCAGACTGGAGCAATTTCTTCTCTTAAAGACTAGCCCATCTTATACCAGACATGCAAACTTTTTTCTGCTAGTGCGGGCTTCCTTTGAAATGGGAGAAAACATTTCAGCATCTTGTGCTACCTTTGTGTATCCTCTCACCATAAAAGAGACTGGATACACTTGGTAGATTTCTCATCATTTTGTACAAAAGGAGAGAACTTTTGTGACTTCCAGTTTGCCTTTCTGTACACCAATCCCCTTCTGAAAAGAGGTCTACTCTAAAAGAGAGGAATTTGCTCTCATGGGGAGTGAATTCTTCCTTTTTAGAAAGGATCCCTTTTCAAAAGGGAGGTTAAAAAATTTAGACGGATTTGCCTCCCCTGAAAGTATTTGTTCCCCTTATAAAAAGGAAACAAGTTTCATTTAAATTTGAAAATATGGTATTGTGCAATTGACAAAGGGTTAAATTTGAAAATATGGTATTGTGCAATTGACAAAGGGTTAACTACCTAAAATGCAAAATATTGTGATAGAATGGAAAATGATGTGGACTGCTTTTACAGAAGTTTGATTCAAGGCTCTCACAGGGATTTTGAAAATTGGAGTCCCTAAGCTATTTTCTCAACAAAGTAGGAGTCCCACCATGTACTTTTGCTAAGTGTCTCCAAAAAGTACATGTAGGAGTCCCAGTGACAAACTATGGGTCCAGGACTGCCTGTTTGGAGTTAATGAGAACCCTGTGTATCATTATCTACACTCTTTGGTCTCGGACTAATTTATTTAAGATAAATATGGTTATATCTCTTTTGGCTTGAAGTGTTACCTGTCTCATGGAATAATGTATGATCCTTAACACAGTTTAAACATGCTGCTGGACTTTAGTGATGTTCTTCAGGTATGTATCTTAATCTGTTAAAAAAATACCACTATAGAAGAATTTTTCATCACAAAATCTGTCTTGCATATGGACTGCCTTTGAGCATGCATTAAATGCAATTCATCCCATGCATGCATATAGTCTTGTCTGGGTATTTGCTCTCCATTGATACATTCTATAGTGTCTTATGATTCTGTTGACGGACAGCGAAACCTCTGATCTGGGTCTTTGCTGTCCGCATATGCCCGAAGCATGGCACGGCCCTTATGATCTGTTAAAAACTGCACGTGAAGACCAGACTGCCCAGGGGCTCAGGTCATGTCAGGTTATGTACAGCTTATATAATTTAATATTTATGAAGTTTCAGCCAGATTCTGTAAATAGTTAAGGAACTATAAACCAAAGTCCTGTTCAGATACATCAAGGGTACATAACACAAGAAATTGAATGGCCAGCATAGCAGTTCTTGACAACACTATGTAGCCCTGTCCTCTATATACCTGTGTTATTTCATCCAAATATTCTGTACAGTAAAGCAACTATAGGTCGAAGTCTGTTTTTCAGATATATCTATGGGAGCTAACACAAGATATTGAACAGCCAGAGTAACTGTCCATGGCCATAATATGTAGCCTTAGGTTCTCTGTGTGTCTATGAATAAAAGTCAAAAAGGATTGCCTTTGAAAACAAAGAAAACACAAGTATAATTGCTCAACAGAAAATGTATGGTTGACATGGACATCGTCATGAGGTTATTTGTTGCCGCCAAAGTGTTATGTAACATATGGTCATAGGATTTTTATGACATAGTGTTACACCACTGAATAACAGCATCCTCATATTTATTAGCAGAGAAAATTTCATGCTCAGCTGAGTTGAGCATGAAAAAAGTTTACCTGTTGACCTTGGGGCCTGTTTTCTCATGGTGCAACTCTAATGTTTTATTTTTTTCCATACTTAGGTGAATGTGTACACCCTAGGAAGGACATACACCTGTCTGGCAAAGGAGCTGTGCATCAACATGCCTGAGATAGGTGAGTCCATAAAATACTCCTGATATAGGCCACAATCAACTAGAAAATACCACAAATCCTGACCTGCCCGTACACCTACAGTAGTGTCATGCACAAATCATTTACTGCACACTGATTTTGTGAAATTTGCTGGTCCTGATCAGATGGGCTGATTGAGGTTGATACTTTGAAATTATGACTGGTACATTACTGCTTCTGGAGGCTTGTATTGTAAATCCTAGTCCTGCAGAACCCAGATATGCCCTGCCTTTGCAAAGTGTAGATCCAGATCAGTTGGCTTTTGAAGAAGCCAACTGATCTGTGAATTTAGAATAATAATACAGATCAAGTAATCTAATTGGCTGAAAATTAGAAGTGGGTGTGGCATCTTATTGGACCTTGTCAAACAATAAAGTATCTTCAAACATGCATAAAAATGTGCAGATTCAGATCATCCTGGGCCTTTGCTCTCCATTCATATATTCTGTAGTATCCAGTGATACTGTTAGCAGACAGTGAAGGCCCTGGTCAGATGTGCATACTGATCTGGGCCTTTGCTGTCCACATAATGCCCAGACATGTTTTTGTATGGCACAGCCCTGATAAAGTCTAAATTTGGCATGTTCTGTATTTTTTATTCCATCTGCATTGTAGCAGTTTCATCTAAATTATGAGTGTTATAGAGGTGTGCCCCTGCTGAAACTCATGGAGAATTGGTCCTGTGATCATTGACTTTTGGCAGTAAGACTCCTGGCTCACTTAAAACAAATTTTGAAAAGAGAGATCTTTTGGCAGCAAAAAACACACAATGAAAATAGCAGACTCAATTTTATTGTCTGTTCATGAAAAGTAATGTAACATGGGACACTACTGATGCCTCCCTAGTCCATGGTTGAGGGATAATTTCAGGAGTTGGGGCCTTTTCAGCATGCTTGTACCAGGTAGAGCTTTTGCAGTCATCATGGCATCGGTGTCTGTGTTGGTTTAAATTTTAAAATGCTATATCTTCTGAACCTCAAGATGGAAGTAGTTTGTACTTGCCCTGATGTTAGATACTGGTCTGAAGTTCTATGCTGTACCATCTGGACCCATGAGTGACTTGAGGTCAAGGTCACAGACTTAGAAAAAAATTACATTAAAGTTTTTCAGTAAAGTTTTTAAAGGCAATGGGTGATTCAGGCAAGCTATGCTGTCCTGTGATAGCTGTTATTCTCATCTGTTCTTTCTTTCTCTGTCTCTGGGAGACAGTTTGACTTTCAACAATACTGACTTTTTGACAGGCTATTAACCCATTGTAGTCTGGAGACCCCTAAAAGGGTATTTGGCAAACAGTGCAGACCCAGATCAGACACAACGTCTGATCAGGGTCTCCACTGTTTGCCAATAGTTGAATCATATTTCTCTAGGAATATCTAAATCACATAACCTGACATACCTAAAATTGAAATTAGAACCTTCCAATATATAGTGTGGGAGAGGCCATTCAGTCTACAATGGGTTCAACCGCAGAACACCAACAGTGGTACAAGGGTAGAATAATGGTGGTAAGGGCCTGCTGTACTTGCAGCAAATGCTGGATGGGGGACATGTTTGTATTTCTTCTGCTTCTGCTCTCGTTGTTTTCTAATCCTCCTCAATCTCTCCCTTCCCCCTCATCTGCTAGCTCTTTTGTCACATTTCTGCCTTTCACTGGGAGATGACACAGAGTGACCCACAAGGATTGACATGTTGATCAACAAGAACTCAAACAAATACAGTGAACCCTTGTTACAATGACAACATTTGTTTCCAAAGATGTTGCCATTAAAATGAATTTGCTGTTGTGCAGAATACTTTATGGCAGACTGATATATAAGAAAGGTCTTGTTTTGTTCTTATTTCCTCAGATAACACATATTTTGGATATTTGTTAGAATGAGGTAATTCTAACAGATATCCAAAACATATGTTTCTTTAAAGTATTAATACAATATTCTAGCATAATTTGTGACTAATTGTTACTTTTTAGCGAAGGTTTCGTGTGTCGTTGTATCGAGTGTCGGTATAAAGAGGGTTGTTTGTAACAGTGTCATAAAAAGTATGGTTTTGATGATTTCTTTGTAATGTTTGGTCTTATCCATTGAAGCTCTATAAAGAAACTACTGACTGAACAAGTTACCATGCCGGAAAATATTTCAAATTCTATCAGTAATGTAGCATACTAACCCAGCTATGATAATAAGCAAACAGTTTAACTCTTAGCACTCCTAGTAAAATTTTCAGCAGCTACCATTTTGAAATATTTTTCTTTTTTCCCAGATAACAGATTTTGACATTTCTTGCAAATTGTCTCTATTTTTTTTTTTCCCAGAAAACAGATTCTAGCATTTCATGCAAATTGTCCTCATTAGAGACAATTTGCAAGAAATGTCAAACCCTGTTTTCTGAGAAAAAAAAGAGAGAAAAATATCATCAATTTTCATTTGCTGAATTACCGGTAGCCCAGAGAGTAGTATTGTCACTGATGATTGATTATAGGATTATAATCTATCATCAGTCATTTTTGCCTTTTGTGACTGATGATCAGAAAGATTTTTTATATTCGACTAATCAGAAAATTCTGTTTAGAAACCTATTTTTCTCATGTTTTATTTTTATAGGCAAGTTATATAGCAATGAAATTCAAAGCTGTTTATGTGGGTCACTCTAGATTTGTGATCAATAAAAGTAAAGAAATTTGATGAAATAGCCTCAAATAAGTCTACCCAAAAGTACTGATGTTTTTACTTATTTCTCCATGAAAACATATGTTGTGGGTACTCATTAGAAGTTCCTTGCAGAGGCACTTCTAATGACTACCCACAGTATATGTTTTCATGGAGAAATAAGAAAAATAGAGGGCTTAATTAAGAGTGTCAGTGTATATCTTCTACAAATCAATTATTAATCAATGATCGGTTGGTTTTACAAAACCGATGATTGACTATGAAATTCTGGCCAATTCCCAATACTACCAGAGAGTGGTAAAGGTTAAACATTGTGTAAAAGTTTCAGCAGGTATAACATTCTGAAATATTTTCCATATTTAACCCAGAAAATAGGGCTCGATATTTAATGCAAATTGTCTCCTAAGGAAACAATTTGCAAGAAATATCAGACCTAATAAGTAAACTACCATTAATTTATAGTCTGCTGAATTCACCGAGAGAGATTAAAGGTTAACTTAGTAATTTTCAGTCCAGTGCTTTTATGTGCATGAGGATTTGAAATTCAAACAACAAAGACGAAATAAATGGTACATTCATCCAATTTATTCATAGACAATATTTCGCATGAACTGAAGCGTAACGTTGCTTAACATACTCAATTTTGAGTATGTAAAAAACACAGCATACTGTGCATCTAATACACCAAGACAAAATGAGGCTTAATTTATATTTGATTGTAGCCAAGTATATCCCAACATGTACATAGCTCTTGATAAGATGCTTTTTTCAATCCAAAAGTATTGATGTTTTTCTTATTTCTCCATGAAAACATACATTGTGGATAC
This sequence comes from Anodontia alba, assembly GCA_964016985.1. Lineage (NCBI taxonomy): Eukaryota > Metazoa > Mollusca > Bivalvia > Lucinida > Lucinidae > Anodontia > Anodontia alba. The sequence continues at coordinate 120,632,426 of OZ024823.1, forward strand.
TCATTAGGAGCACCTCATTGAGGTGCTTCTAATAAGTAACCACAACATATGTTTTTGTGGAGAAATAAGAAAAATATTTACCTGATACCCATTCTTAGCTAGACCTATGATGTAGCACAATTATTTATAGCTCCTTATAACACAGATAATCTAGAATGGTATCCTGATTACCATATTTACTCTAAATATTTGGACATCTTAACTCCTTACCATAATTTCCCTGTAATTTGTAAAAGTCTGTTCCACTATCTGTTGATGTGTTTGAAATATTGCTGGATGAGTGGCAAACAACAGGGTAAGAAAATTTTTTTTTTTACACTCACTGAAGTCAGTGAGTGACCTTTGAATCACACTTGCCAATTTTACACTTGCCAGCTAAATATACATAATTCTGGGTGTATCAAAATAGATTATTACTTTGTGAATCATGAAATATGAACACTTTAAATCAAGATAGAGACTTGTAATATTGTTGTAATGTGTTATGTATCAAAGACATTTTAATAGAACTGGACTAGAGAAGATCATTTTAGTATAGGTGGAGATGATAAGCCTATAAGGGCTTCCTACAACTTGGAAGATTTCCTAGATAAATTGTACTTACCTGTTTTCGGCCTTGTCGGATTATCATCATGTGACCTTCTAACTATGGGTTTTTCTGTTGTTTGAATCAAAATTTATGGATACTCTACTGTATAAGCAGTTACTTCACCTTCAGAGAGATAATTCTTTAAGTTTCTTAAAAAATAAGTGACTTAGAACAATACTTGGTTGCGAAAAGAACTCGGCTGTGAAACTACTGAAAGGGTGAGCACAGGTTGGATGACTGTTGATTGGTTAACCTATCAGAGGTGCTGACCACTGAGAAAGTCTGTAACAAAACATGTCAACAGTACCAAAGATTCACCTTCATTCGGCTGATAAACAATAAAGGAGGCTTTTTTTTTTTTTTTTTTTTTTTTGCGAGTTTTTGATAATACCATTCAAAATTCAACACTCTCTGGATCAGGCAAGCGTGTAATGGCTTTCACTCGCTTAAAGCACTCTGCAGAAGCATTGGTGAGTTAGCAAGCCTGATTCAATCCCTGAAACAATGTAGGCCCTGATCAGCAGTGCCCCAGGTAATTGTTTTGGCATTTGAGTATTTAAGCATCATTTTTAATTGAATAAGTAAAACAGATTAAGTATGCTTACAGGAACATTTTTTTACAAAGGAATTTTACTTAATGAGTAAAAATTTTTTTTTTTTCCCTTTTTTTTTTTTTGTATGTGGCGTTTGTCAGAATGCCAGTATTTTGGTTTTAGTCAACTTATTCAACCCAAGCCATGATGTAAGCCACATGACTGCTGTTTGATTTGGGTTTAACGGCCCTTTCAAGAATATTTCACTTATATCGAGCCGATTGTTCATCGAAAGTGGGCGAAAACCGGAGTACCCGGAGAAAAACCACCTGACCATCCGTAAGCAGAACTTGGAGAATGACTATCATGAAAATAGTCAGATACAATGTCATAATCAAGCAATTGCGCTTTTAACTTAGAAATAAATAGATGTTGATGGATAAAGCTGATCGCAAAAAACAGGGAGACATCTCACTCATGGGAAAATAGGAAAACATCTTCCAAGATCAGGGAGACATGAAAATCGCAACCCAATCTGTGTGCATAATAAACGCCGCCACTTAATTTATCAAAATAGAGTAGTGAAACTTTAAACTGCTTAGCTACTTTCTTCCTTTTCTTTGTTGTTTTTAGCTTTTTCTTTCATCAGGAACAATACTTATAGCAAAACATTCCAGGAGCAGTTCTCAAGCAATATTGAAATAATCCACGAAGTTTTACCCTCCATCACAGGTCTGTGTGTTCATCAGTCCGTCCGTAACACTTTATAGTTCTGTTCGGGTCTGCGTAATTCCTCCTACAGTTTTCAAGGTAATGGTTTGAAACTTGCACCATAGCAAGCATGTAGACTGAGCATGCGCATAAAGATCACAGATTTCCGTATCATTATTGACAGTTATGTACCCTGGATTTACTTAGAAATTTTGCCTTATACACACGACATATTAGGGTTCATGTCTCTGCAACTTCTACAGTTTTCAAGATAATGATTTGAAACTTGCAGCAAAGTAAGAATATAGATTGGGTATGTGCATAAAGGTCACAGAATAAATGTCAAAAAGATTGCCTTTGGAAACAAAGAACACACTACAGATTAGAAAATGGGAGTTTTGATTTTATTGAGACTTCATAAGCAGTACCCTCTAGAGTATACATAAGCAGAACTCCATTTTCAAATATACCACAAGAGACCCAATGATCCTAAAGGAAATGAAATATAATCTGCACTATAGTGATGTACGGGGAGACATTCTGCCGCCGCCACTAACACCAGCCGCAGTATAGTAAAATAAACATCAAAAAGATTGCCTTTTGAAACAAAGAACACACTACAGATTAGAACTCTGATTTAAGTTTTGTTGCTAGAGTTACTCACCCTGGATTTACTTGGAAATTTTGCCTTATACATATGGCATAAGAAGATTCGTGTCTCTGCAACTTCTCCTACAGTTTTTCAAGGTAATGACTTGAAAGTTGTGGCAAAATAAGACTATAGGCAGGGCATAACAGAACTCTGATTAAATTTTTATTGCTAGAGTTCAACTCTTCATTTACATAGAAATTTGCCATGTTCACATTGCATAGTGCAGTTAATCTCTGCAACTTTTACGGTTTTCGTGATTGTAATTTGAAACTTTCACTACAAAAAAGGTATAAGTTTAGCATATGCATGGAGCTCAGAGAATTCTGATCAAACTATTGTTGCAAGAATTACATGCCCTTGATTTATTTAATAATTTTGCCTTATTACTATGCTATAGCAGATTTAATGTGTCTGCAACTACTTACAGATTTCATGTTCGGAAATTTGCATCATGGAAAGAATACAGCTTCAGCTTGTGCATGAAGCCCACATCACTCTGAAAACAGTCAAATGATAAATATAATAAGCCAAACTGACAGTAGCGGGGGCATTCATCTCATTTAGGGATCTTCTAGTTTTATCACTAAAAGGTAATATCCCAACCCAACTTATAAAACTTTTGTTGCTGCCTGCAGTAAATTTTAAATGTTCTTGAGTGTTACTGGTGTTCAGGGTTACTGTTGTTCAGTGTTATCAATTAAAACCAATTAAAGCTCTGTTATGTGCCATCGCAAATTTTAACTGGAAATACAATGTATATTGGCACCGTTTGATTTGAGCTTCCAGCAAAAACGTCAGTGCAGTGTTTATGTTGCACCATGCTATGATTAATACACACTATGAAAAAAGTATGGGCCTTGTTTACTAGTTGTATTTCGAAGATTAGTGGATAAAGACTTGATAATTTGGTTCTGTTTTTAATATACGTGTCTGTTTCTTATGCATTGCTGACAAAAATTACAATTCAAAATAATGATAAATTTGTTTTTGACAGACTGGTATCTCGCATAATGATAAGATACTATTTTGCATGCCGCCATTTGTCATCTTTCAAAAGAAAATGGTAAACATTGTATGGTTAGTCTTTGATCTCAATGATAGAAATTAGGTGTCTGAAGAGTTCGGAATACAAAAATAATCACTGTTGAAATCACCAGTTTGAATTTTAAACCAGCTACGCTTTGTAATAAACAAAGAAAGAAAGAAATAACAGTCTGCTTCTGTCAGTCCTGTTAGAATTAGAGGTTTGATGGTGCAACTGTCAAAGCAGAAGGATGCGCTGCACACAAACAACATTATTTGCCTAGGAGCTTATGTGCCGCCAGTTAGCGACTGACAGACGAAACTCGTTGTGTTGTTCAGTTCAGTGCAGGGGGTCCCAGGGTATGAAACCATGACTGGCAAAACCCCTGACAAAACTCGTCTGCCGGTAATCTTGGCCGAAAGCAACGAAAGATATGCCACCTCCTATGCATTTTGGGAGGACAGCCAGGACAGGTAATACTGTCACGCTTCAAGTAAATGATCAGTTATTATTACAAAACCATTAGAATTATTGGATTAATTGATTAATTGCTCCTGTTTTGTACTAATCAAGGTACCATGTCATATTTAAATAACAAACATGCCACAAGCAGTCAGTTACTTAATATTTATAACTTGTTTGTTGCAGCTGTAAAACTATCTGTACACAGCAAAAATGAAAGTAGAAAAATGGTAGAACAGAAAAAATAAGTGAAGTTGGCTTCTCTTTTTGGGCTTAAAGAGGACGAGGCTAAGGCAACTTTTTCACCCAAATCACCCTCTTGGATGGGCCCTGCACTTACTACGAGAATACAGAGACTAGGATCATTTAGACCATCACTCCTTTTTCGACCAGACTGTCAATCAAGTGCAACCTATGACGCCACTCGAATTTCTGCATTCACACTGATCAGAATCTTCACTGGGTGCATTTCTGAAAGCCAAGGATGCAAAGTTTCTTCATGCAGACAATGAAGACTGATCAGGCTGCGTGGATGCACAGGCTGACAAGTACAAACAATTACATGTACATGTTTTCATGTTTTCCTGGGCCCAGTTGTTCAAAGCATTGTTAGTTTAATGAGCCAGTAAGTGGTAAAAATGTTAACTTTTCTAGTAAGTACATGTACAATATCTAATTCACAGGTATTTTTGCTGAAAAAATGTGAGTAATTTTTGCAAATGCATAAGCTACTCACATTTTTTTTCAGCAAAATTATTAGCGTATATGCCATATTTAATGATCAAAGTTTTAACGATACATTAACTAATAACATCTTTAGTTTTGAACAACTGGGCCCTGGAGAAGTAAGAAACTACTTACTGTTAGGTTGAAAAAAAACAACAACAACAACACCCAAAAAAAACCAAAACAAACAAACAAAACATCATTTAGCTATGGGTTTGGTTAAGAATTTTTCGCATGTGAAAAGTATCAATATTTTATTTTCCATGAAAAGATATTATGCTGTAAGTACTAAATGGAGCCACCAAATTGAGACAATTCAAATACAGTCGAACCTCAGTGGCTCGAATATCTTTGGGACCATGGAAATTCGTTCGAAACATGGGTAGAATTCACACATATAATATAATCTAGCACTTAAAAAGTTTGATCAGATCTGCCTACACTTTACCATTCTTAATGTTCAGGCAAGTCTATATTCCTCTTTGGTATTTAACTCTTTGCAAACTTGGTAAAAATTCCAAAGATGGCATTCTGAAATATCATTTTTCTTGCTTTCCCAGATAATAGGGGCATTATAATGAGCTGAAAAAGGACTGTGTATCTCTTGTGTAGCTGAATGCTTGTCTATCAGAGTCTCAGAGACTATGGTAAATGTCCTAAAATTTCGAATACTTTATTCCGTACTATTTTGGCATAAATTTTGCTTTTTATGCAGTTGTTTCTTAAAACACTTAGTGGGGTGGCAAACAGTGTAAACCCTGATCAGACAGCTCCTTCAGGTGCAAACTGATCTGGGTCTGCACTGTTTGCATATGCAATTTTGTCAGCAACTTTGGTGTACTAAATTTTAGAAAATTTTTACAGTAAATTAACTTCAGTAATTTAATAAAGGGAAATAATTTAAAAAGCAAGGCAGAATTAAGGTTTTTGTATAGTGCACTTCCTCTCAATGTCCTTTATCATTTTATGAAGTTTTAACAAAATCCGGTAAATAGTTTTGGAGTTAGAGGGTTGAGCGCAAGACTATAGTAACTCAAACATATTTTTGAAACCCTTGTTAAGGGGCAACTTGGACCCCTTTGTAAACAATGCAAATTTAGGTGCCATTGCTCATACGAGCAATGGCACCTAAATTTTCATTGTTTACAGAAAGAAATGTTGTAATCTTCATAACGCCTTCATGGTGAGGAGATTAGGTTTGGGGAAAAACAACCATCTGACTTACGCTAGTCTTGCGCTCAACCATCGAGTTGTGCTCCAGACAAAAGTGGGATGGATGTATGGATGTGGTGACGGATGAAGACCATTACAATATCCCCATTCCCCTGGTGGATAACAAAGCATGAAGCATATCATTTAAACAAAGTGCACTTTAACCTTTAAGCTCTAAATACATTCAGCAGAAAACAGCTGATGGTAAAAGTATGTTTTCGAAAATATGGTTTGAAAATATGGATTCTGTTGAGTCCTCATCTTTGCTTCATTATAGGCTTTATCTGTGATTTATCTGTTGCCCGTAATGAGAGCTGGGATCCCATAGTTAGCTTAAGCCCACCCCCACACCCCACCCAGTAATTCATAACTGACGGCTCCAAGGCGGTACTTTCATTGTGGTATTTTTTGTTAATTGTTATGTAGTGTTTCACTTTCTAATGTTTTTCTTTTAACAGTTATGTAAATTGATTATATATTCAAATAAGTTTGGGTAACACAGTGTCCACCTTTTGGGAAAGAGTTGCCAACTCTGCTTGTCATCTGTTCATTTTGTGACTGTTTTATTGTATTTGTCTGTCTTTCCCTTTGGTGTTGGGGGCTTGATGTGGATCTCATTGTATCAGTTCCTAAGTTCTCTTATTTACTTCGATGTTTCCTTACGAGACTATTTGCTTGAAACATATAAAACCATATTTTCTGGAAAATACGTTTGAGAAAAGTATTTCTAAATGTAGTTTTCTGAACTTCTTACCCAGCATGCTAAGCATTAAATCTGTGACCTTGACCTTCTAGCCACAGATTGCAATGCTGAAACATTTCACTAAGCCACTATTCATTATGAGTTATTTTTTTTTTTTATGAGACAAGTAAATTTTACTGCACTTTGTAGAAAAACATGCACCCAGAATAGAAATAATTCTGATTTATTCCAACCATTTTGTATGATCTTTGGTATTCAGAGTTGGGAATACAAAATGTATCAGTCAATCGTTTACTCACATTCAAAATTGTTTACTCGCTTGAATTCAAGTCTTTCTCTTCAACAATCAGGGCCCAGTTGTTCAAAGCTAACGACATCATTAGTTAACAATTCGTTAAAATTTACATCGAGTGAAACACAAATATGCTGAAATTTTTTGCTGAAGAAAATTTGAGTAGCTTTTGCAAAAGCTACTCACATTTTTTCAGCACAAAATATCAGAATATTGAATATTGACTCCGCTAAAACAGATAACGAAATGACCCTTAATGAGCTTGTTAAGCTAACAACGCTTTGAACAACTGGGCCCAGATATCACCCAGTTGTCATTAATAGTTCAAACTCTTAGTCATCTATCACACCCTTCATTATATCAGACCCTTCAAACAAACTGACTCTATGATCTATGCAACAAGTGTAGACAGATCAGTATGCATGATCTGTGCAGTCTGATCAGGGTCTACACTGTTGGTTGACTGAATGTTTTAAGTTCATATACAATGTTTTATATAAGCAAACAGTGTAGACTCAGATCACCCTGCTCATCCACACAGTCTGATCCTAGTCTACATTGATCACAAATGTCATAAGGTATTTTTCTTTTTGAAGAGGCTCACACAGATCTATAAAAATAGCTCAAGGTTCATGTAAATATTTGGCGTAGCCCCTATGTGACTGTTGCCCGGCTACGTTAACTTTCTGACTACTACTACTGTAAATATCTTCAGAGATGGCAGACTGGTCAGACTTTGTGCAGGGCTGTAGAAGCATGATGCCCTTACTATCCAGCATGTCCCCTTTCACCTAGGACAAGTAAGACATTTCAGTGATAGTAAACAAAAACCTTCCTTATTTCTAAGGCTGGCTAATCACAGCTGAAAAAATAATCGACTATCAGTCATGCCAATGTGATCGATAATCGATTAGTAATCACTGAAGATTTGGTCATAATTTTACCTGTCTACCTGAGCATGACCCTTACCATATGTTCTATTTTACTGTATTTATTTGGTCAGACAGGCCTGAGCAAACAGTGTAGACCCAGATGAGAAGCTGCATATGAGGCATCTTATCAGAGTCTACACTGTTTCCCACTCATCTAACTATTTTTAAGCACAACATTGGGTAATAAATTGTATTTATTCAAATTTTAGATAAATATGGTAGGGATTTAAGGTGTCTGAATATTAAAGGTAAGTAAGGTAAATAGACACAGAAATGAAATAATCAATTATTAGCAAATCTTTAAGATAATACTTTTTGTGGTATTTATCGATCAATAAATCGATTATCCAATTAATTGTGCCAGCTTTACCTATTTCTCACTGAAAATATATGTTGTGAATATGTGGTTCTAACGAGTACCTACAACATCTTTTCACCAAGAAGTTCTAAAAGAGTCAGTTTTTTGACAAGAACATTTTGATCCAACAAGTGGTTTTTCACAATTCATATTAGCATGATATATGTCCTAAAATTTCATACACTAAAGTTGTTGACAAAGTGGCATTTGCAAACAGTGCACACCCAGGTCAGATTGTTCCTGATCAGGGTCAACATGTTTACCATTCCATTATTTTAACAAACAACTATAAAAAGCAAAATTTAGGCAAAAAAAGTATGGAATAAAGCGTTCAAAATTTTAGGACATTTACCGTATGTTTATTTTGCAAAACATGACAAAGTACCTTTTTTGAAAGCTGCAGCCTGTTTTGCCTTTGTTTTAATTTCATGCAGTTTGTTTCCAGCAAATATAACACTGTAATAATGAACTTGTTTATAGTATAAGCAAAAACAATGTAACAAGGCATATTTCTAGGTTATAATCATTAAGCTCAACCCAGGAGACAAGCCCTGAGGACAAAAAATAAGTTACATTAAATTATACATACATTGTATTTCCTTTATATAGTTACAAATAGGCACATCTGAAAGCCTATGTATATATATGCTGTAAAATTTAAATGCAGAACTTTCATGTGAACAAAGAGGAGATATGTAGTAAATCTGTGAAAAATGGTACAATGTAGCTACAGAAGTTTTCTTCATTGTATTCTTGTTTATAAGCGGGGAACTTGAAAACCCAATAAGACATTTTATTACAGTGAATGCAGTTAATTGAATATTTTGAAAAATATCCACACATTTTTCAGGACCCAGAATTGGTTCATACCCAAGAGATTAATAGAAGACTGCTCTAAATATCATTGTTTGTGATGAGGTTTTACGGCCTATTTAACCCACTAGGGTCATGTCAAACACAGTCAGTTTACCTAATCACTTTTTCCTGGGCAAGCTTAGTCCTCTAAGCCTTTAACCAGTACTTCTGCACATTCTTTTGCCAGAAACTGACAATTGCCCTTCTTGAATCAGTGGAAGAGAGAGGATAACAGTAGAAACTAGAAAATATTTCATTATCAATCTCCACGAAGGAATGTTGCCGGACCAGGTGGGGATTGAACCCGCGACCTCCTGATCACCAGTCAGACATGCATCTGACTGAGCTACCAAGGCCAGCCTACATATCATTGATTCCTTGTGCCATGTAGCTGATATACCAATGAATCTCAACTTATCAGCCTAGGGACTGGGCCCTTGACTTATAAAACTAAGGGGCCCAAATCAAATTTAAAGTGACCAACAAGAAATGGGAGTAAAATCAGGACACTGTCAGAAGAGCAGATTTAGAGGTCCTTTAACCCAGCAGTTTTTGGATCATATTTGGGTATCATGTCATTCCACCCAGCCAGGCTGATGGGTGTGGAATTATCAAATTTTATTACTGGTCGACAACAAGTAAATGGTCCATGTCCACTTGTCAGCCAAGATTTACTTGCTCGAAAATTATCATTTTGTTTATTTCTCGAAGAAAACATGTTGTGGGTACTCATAAGAAGTGCCTTGGCGAGGTACTTCTAATGAGTAGCCACAACATGTTTTATTCCAGAATTGAGAAAAATATATATCTCATAATCTGGATACTTTTCTTAGCTAGAGCTATGAAGTCCTGGTCCAAGGACAAGTAAATTGAAATTTCTTACTTGTCCTCAGGGAAACAGACAAGTTGAGCATGATACTTGCACAGCCCTCCTTACTAACATACTTGTACTAAGATTCCAACAAGTTAATCTGACTATCTGTTTATGTGTCTAACATGGTCTGAGAATGGATGAGTGTCAGACTGTGTAGATCCTGATCAGAAGCTGTCTTCAGTAGTATCTGATCTGTTTGCTCTGTCCGAATACATGTACTTGGCTAATTATGGTATGATGGTTTAAGTTTTACAAAAAACAATATCTATATTTTTCTTGTAATTGCTCCATGAAAAAGCAGGTTCTCATCAGAATTCCCTCATTGTGATGAGTTTTACAAGAAAAAAAAAAAAAAGAAAATAATATGGGCTATGGGCTATGCCATGCTAAAATGTCTCTTGGGGCATATGCAGACAGTGAAGGGACAGATCACCCTGCATATTTGCGCAGTCTAATCAGGGCCTTCACTGTGCACTAACAGAATCATTTGATACCATGTACAGAATGTATCAATGTACATAGGTCTAGATAAGGGAGGGTATCCTGTAAATATTTTCCTTATTTCTGCACGAAAACATATGTTGTGGGTACTCATTAGAAGCGCCTCAGTGAGGTGCTTCGAATGAGTACCCACAACATATATTTTCATGCAGAAATAAGGAAAATATCAATACTTTTGGATTGAAAAAAAGCGCCTTAACTAGTGCTATGAAGAGCAAAGGCCTGCCTGACACTTTGCACATGCACAGTATGACCTGAATCTGCACATTTTATTCATGTTTGAAGGCACTATTTCACTTGATGAAGCCCATATTTGTTTGGATACACCTCCTAACTGTTAGCATTTTTTGGGGGAAAATGGGCAGATAAAATAATAACAGTAATATTTTTCTTATTCTCCCAGAAAAAAGGGTTTGATATTTAATGCAAATCTTAGGAGACAATTTGGATAACATGTCAAACCCTATTTTCTGGGAAAGTATAAAATATTTCAAAATGTCACCTGCTGAAATGTTTACCTGGCATGTTAGGGCATTAAAAGAATTATCCAGATAAACTCTGTAATCTCTGGATTACTGCAGATCAGAACAAAATGTTTTCATGAAGATACATGAACAATATTAACCCCGATTCACCCAGATATGCTCTGCCTTTGCAAACAGCGTAGATCCATCATCCAGATCAGTTGGCTCATCCAGATCAGTTGGCTTACTGATCTGAATCAGCTTTGTTTGTAATTAAGTATGTGTATTTCTATCAACAACCTGGATCAAGTAATCTGATTGGCAGAAAATTAGAAGTGGGCGTGGCCTTTTAATCTGTTTAGCATGGCAAGGATTAATACCTCCAAAACAGCAACTTATTCATTTTGGAGCTCTGAGGCAGCATACAGTTTGAGGAAATGACATTTTAACAGTAGAATATTACTTCAGGTATTTGACCACCCTGTACACCAGTGCCGTTGGTACTGTCTGATGAACACTGAAACTGAAATGTGACTTTTCCACACTGAAGTTCAGCCATGCCTTCTTGCCCAAAATAGCTCAGTTCTGGGCCATCAAGCACTGCGCTAGCAGTGTAGAAAGTATCTGGTTCCACCTGTATAGGGTTGTCAAAGAGCACCGGGAATGTGTTACTGGAACCATCCGAGAAGAATCTCGTGTATGATTGACCTAAGATGAGACCATTTTTCTTCAGTTCTATTTTCACCTGGTACTCAGTAGCACCATTACTCGAGCCATATAAACCAAAACCAGCTACGAAGATTCTGCGATCAACAGCAAATTGAATACTGTCACAACGGCCACGATATCGCCACTGATTGCTTCTGTAGGCCGAGGACTGAAAGCGGTGACATTTCTGTGGCAGTAAACCAGATCTACGTTTCCGTTTGAAGGGCAGTTCTGGTTTATTCCTGGCTGTGAAAAATAGGAACACATTTGTCGTTTCATGATGAGACAGAAGACCACACTGAGCTGGTCCATTAGCAAACTCCTCCAGAAGCATTGATGGTATTCGAATCAAGTAGAAAGCATCACCTAGCACTTCACGCCTGTTCTGTGGTGAGGGTTCCAGATCTCGGCGCAGACATTCTGCCTCTGCCCACCTGCATGCAGCATTGAACACAGATACCTCTCGAGCATTCAGTGTGTCTCTTAGCAGAACACTTTCTAGTGTGCTATAGTCAATGTCTGTAAAGCAGTCTGAAGCAAGAGCTTCTTCTGCCTGGGCATCAATTACCTCCCAACACTGCTCCATCAAGTCCTGCTCCTCAAATAAACGACTCTGGCTGAGTAAAATACAGGCATTTCTAGCACTTAAGCTGGTCTCCAGGTACTGAACACAAGCCCTAGCCAAGAATGGAACAATATATTTCTTTGCTGCATACAAGGTGGCCAGCACGTTGTCAGCAGCTAACTGGATCTCGTCACAGTATAGATATCTGTAAAAGAAGGGAGACAGCCTTAAAACAAGAGGCCCACGGGCCACGGTTCGCTCACCTGAGTGACATAGCCACTGCAGACATGCAGATGTTCCCAATAATATATGCAAAGATTCAGCCGTAAGGCATCCTCGGTTTTGGAGACTAAGATTTTTATATTTTTTTTCCCATACAAATGCATAGGGAAGCAAACTTGTACAACCATTATTTAGCAACTTTGGTAGACCCCTGTCCCCGATGATTTAAGCAAAGATTCAGCCCCAAGGCGTCCTCGGTTCTGGAGGAGAAGATTTTTAAAGGTTTTTACCATATATGGGCATGGCGGCCATCTTGGTCAATGAACCACGACCATTTTAGCAATCATTCATTCCCCCAACCTAAAGAGGCTCCATATGAAATTTGTGCAAAATTGGCCCAGAGGCTCCAGAGGAGAAGCTGTTTAAAATTCTGAATATTTTTCACATACAAATCCGTAAGGAAGCAAAATTGACTTCACGGTAAAAAGGTCAAATGTCAATGTACGACCATTATTTTAGCAACTTTGGTAGACCCCCAGTTTCCGATGATATATGTAAAGATTCAGCCACAAGGCATCCTCGGTTTTGGAGAACAAGATTTTTAAATGTTTTTCCCATACAAATGCATAGGGAAGCAAACTTGACCTTGCTGTAAAAAGGTCAAATGTCAATATACAACATTTATTGTAGCAATTTTTGTAGACCTTCCGTCTCCAATGACTTATGCAAAGATTCAGCCCCAAGGCATCCTTGGTTCTGGAGGAGAAGATTTTTAAAGGTTTTTACCATATATGGGCATGGCAGGCACCTTGGTCAATGAACTGCAACCATTTTAGCAATCTTTCATTCCCCCAACCTAAGGAGGCTCCATATGAAATTTGTGCAAAATTGGCCCAGAGGCTCCAGAGAAGAAGTCATTTGAAATTCTGAACATTTTTCCCATACAAATCAATAAGGAAGCAAAATTGACCTCACGGTAAAAAGGTCAAATGTCGATGTACGACCATTATTTTAGCAACTTTGGTAGACCCCCAGTTTCCGATGATATATGTAAAGATTCAGCCACAAGGTATCCTTGGTTTTGGAGAACAAGATTTTTAAAGGTTTTTCCCATACAAATGCATAGGGAAGCAAACTTGACCTTGCCATAAAAAAGGTCAAATGTCAATATACAACATTTATTTTAGCAATTTTGGTAGACCTCCCGTGCCCAATGACTTACGCAAAGATTCAGTCCAAAGGCATTCTCAGTTCTGGAGGAGAAGATTTTTAAAGGTTTTTACCATATATGGGCATGGCGGCCATCTTGGTCAACTAACCACGACCATTTTAGCAATCTTTCATTCCCCCAACCTAAGAAGGCTCCATATGAAATTTGAGCACACTGGCCCAGAGGCTCCAGAGAAGAAGTCATTTGAAATTCTGAACATTTTTCCCATACAAATGCATAAGGAAGCAAAATTGTCCTTACCATAAAAAGGTCAAATGTCAATGTACGACCATTATTTTAGCAACTTTGGTAGACCTCCAGTTTCCAATGATATATGTAGAGATTCAGCCATAAGACATCCTCGGTTTTGGAGAACAAGATTTTTAAAGGTTTTTCCCATACAAATGCATAGGGAAGCAAACTTGGCCTTGCCGTAAAAAGGTCATATGTCAATATACGATATTTATTTTAGCAATTTTGGTAGACCTCCCGTCCCAGATGACTTATGCAAAGATTCAGCCCCAAGGCATCCTCGGTTCTGGAGAAGAAGATTTTTAAAGGTTTTTACCATATATGGGCATGGCGGCCATCTTGGTCAATGGATCACGACCATTTTAGCAATTTTTCGTTCCCCCAACCTAAGGAGGCTCCATATGAAATTTGAGCAAAATTGGCTCAGGGGCTTCAGAGGAGAAGTCGTTTGAAAATGTTAACGGATGGACGGACGGACGCACGGACGGACAACGGACGAAAAGTGATCACAATAGCTCATCCTGAGCATAGCTCAGGTGAGCTAAAAAGGTTCATTTTAAATGTTCAGGGCCCAGTTGTTCAAAACCAACGATGTCATTAGTTAACAATTCGTTAAAATTTATATCGAGTCATACGCAAATATGCTGGAATGTTTTGCAAAAGCTACTCACATTTTTTTCAGCAAAAAACATCACAATATTGTGTATTGAATCCGCTAAAACTGTTAATGAAATGACCCTTAACGAGCTCGTTAAGCTAACGACGCTTTGAACAACTGGGCCCAGCTTGCTAAATTTATTAACAAACAACATTTTAATGCTATTTTTCAAAGGTAGACAAATGTTGCAGATAGGAAGTTGCCTCTTTAAGACTGGTTATATTTCAACACAGTGCCTACTCCTAGTAGACTGTCTTCATAAGGGCCGCACAAGCCAAAAAGTGCCTTCAAGCATGAGCAAAATGTGCTGATTCACAGTATCCTGTGCATGCATAAGGTTTCATCTGGGTCTTTGCTCTCCATTGATACATTCTATAGTGCCAATGAGTTGGCAGCTGACAGTGAAGGCCCTGGTCTGGGCTCCACTGTCCATGCAGAACCCAAAGGCACATTTTCGCTTGGCACGGTTCACAAGATGCATTCACACACCAGATTTGATTAGCCCATCCATACAGTATAGGAAATATATACTGATTAAGATTTTCTATAGTAAGGGTTGAAGGTTGACCTGAAATATAGGTTAGTCAACATATAGGGCATTGTGTACTACTTATTGGATGCTACAGAGTATATACATGTATGCAGCATCTCATCAGGGTCTACACTGTTTACCAATCATTCAGCTGTTTTTAGACACAACAATGGGTAGTAAATTGTACTTGTTCAAATATTAGATAAAGTATGGAGTTTAGGTGTCTGAATACTAAGGGTAAATATGGTAAAGTAACAGACACAACAGTCAAATGATTGATTATTCACAAATAGCTACGATAATCATTTTTGTGGAATTTATCGATCAATTGATTATCTGATTAATTGTGCAAGCCTTAACCCACACATTTTGTTGGTATGTGGGTACATAAATGTATAGTGTATAGTGTTTACAGTGCATCATGAGATTTGGTCCAAATATGAGCATAGGTCATACTGTACAGCAGATATCAGCATGAGAAAATTCTGTTGACTAATGGCCTATACAGACAGAGCAATTACTACATGTTTAGGGCAGCCCCAAATGCAAGCCCTTAATGAAGTTGGCTAATATAACTTGGCAGGCTAATAGTTAAAAGATTATCACTGTAAATATTTAACATATTGCAATTATATTGGAGGTGCTATGCGAAAATGTGTCTTTGGGCATATGTGAACAGCAAAGGCCCAGATTTGCGCAGTCTGCTCAGGGCCTTCCCTGTCCACTAACAGAATCATTGGAGACTACAGAATGTATTGAAAGCAAAGGTGTGGATGAGATTTTGCTCATGCACAGGAGGATCTGAATCTCTTCATTTTTCGCATGTTCGAAGGCACTTTTTCGCTTGATGCAGCCTTAATATGAGTTAAATAAGCTTAAGTAGATAGATAAATGGTAACATAAATACTTAACCTCTCAGCTCCTGGTAAAGTAATTCTGACAATAATTTAGAACAGTTTCTTTTATTTTTGCATCTAAACATAATGTGGGTACATAAAATCATCTTTTAACCAATGCCTACAGTATGTTTTGGTGCAAAAAAAAAAGTCTGGATACCATCTTACCTGATGCCCTGTTGCAGCTATTTGTGTATTCCTCAAGTGGCCTAAACATTTTATTTCCTGGCACAGGAGTGGTTAAAGTATAATCAGGGTGCTAGAAAAGTTTATGAAAAAATGAGGCCTGTTGTAAAATGAGGCCTATCCTGTCAGGGGGATACCGGCAACATCCACACAATAACAACCAAAACCTACATGTACATGTACTATAGTTTTATGGTAAATGTCCTAAAATTTCGTAAGCACCAAAGTGTCTGACAAAATGGCATATGCAAACAGTGCAGAGCCATATCAGACTGCTAGGATGCTCCTAGCATCTGATCAGGATCTACGCTGTTTTGCCATTTGACTATTTTAAGAAACCAAAATTTAGGCCAAAAATGTATGGAATAAAGGTTCAAACTTTTACCCTAACAGTCATGCAGTCTAGCAGGACTGTTTTTGGATACCTGCTTTTTAAAAACCCATTCTAGACTGAATAAACTCCCCAACTCCTTATATTGGAAGAGTCCAGTTTCAATTTTAGGTATGTCAGACTATGTATTTTGATATTTCATTCTCTACAAAAAAATGGCTAAACTATTTTGTAAACAGTGGAGATTCTGATCAAACAGTGGAGATTCTGATCAAACCCCAATTTCTGCAGCATCTGATCTGGGTCTGCACTGTTTGCCAATTATCCTTTAGGACATACAGGCAACACCACAACTTTATCTCTCTGTCGTTGGTATAAAAAAAAGTCTATTTTTCTTTTCCAGAAAACAGTGCTGGACATTTTAATGAAATGTCATCTTGTTTTCTTGGAAAAATACCATTTCCATCCTGTAGGCAATAGGAAAAGACAGACTGACAATAAAATGACAAAGCTTAACCCATAGCACTCTGTTGAACCCACAGAGAGCTATAGGTTAAGGCTTTGCATGCTGGGTAAAATTTTAGCATTTTGAAATATTTTTCTTATTTTTAATGCAAACTGTTTCCTTAGGGATTAATTTGCATTAAATGTCATATCCTATTTTCTGAGAGACAAATATCCATTGTTGTCTGCTGAATTTACCCCCCCCCCCCCCACCCAGTGTGCAAAGTGTTAACCCATTTCCCATTTAAGTCAGGGAAACCCACATCCTAAGCCATATTTTAGTAACCAACAGAGGAAATTTAATGAAACCTATTATAAATGTGCATAGCTCCAGATAAGATATTTTCTTCCTGAAACCCTGAGTTGTGGGTACTCAGAAGTGCCAAATGAGTATGTGGGTACTCATTAAAGTGCCTCAGTGAGGGTGCTTCAGCAAGGTGCTCCTAATGAACATCAGATTCTATTGTATACCACTGCTTTGCGTGCTACATTTGGTGAAATATTTAGAAGAAATATTTACAAAATTTTATAGACTGAATATTAAGTGTTTTATATTGTTTACCGAACCACACTTTTACTGGGCAGGCTTAGTCCTCTATGCGGTTAACCAGTATTGTGCACATTCTTTCACCAGAAACTGACAAGTGCCCTTCTTGAATCAGCCGAAGGGACAGAATGACTGTAGAAAGTATTTCATGATCAAATCTCCACGGAAGTATCTTATAATGAATCGTCCTTTTAAGGAGTTCCAGTGTACAAGTTCATAGGACTACTTATGTTTTGCCATGTAACCAGAAACATGTGATCATAACTGTTAACCCACTGTAGACTGAATGAACTCACCCACACTATATATTGGAAGAGTCCAATTTCAAGTTTAGGTAGGCTATGAGATTTATTCCTAGAGAAAAATGGCTAAACTATTTGCAAACAGTGAGGACCCTGATCTGATTCTGCATTTTGCAGCTTCCAATCTGGGTCTGCACTATTTGCCAATTACCCTTTTAAGGGTCTCCTGACTAGAATGTGTTAAAAAGTGTTTTTAGCTCGCTTGTACAAAAGTATAGTAGAGCTATTGCAGTCACAACAGCATCGGCTCCTGCCTTCTTTAAAGTTTTTAAAAGGCTATATCTCCTGAACTTACTGCTTGATTTGTTTTACCGCATAGATGTTTGTTTGTTTGTTCAGTGTTCATGAGCAGTAAGATGACCTACAATTTTTATTTATGATAATACATGGAAGATGTACAGTAGGTGTATGTAATTAAACTGGATGAGTGTGTTATCTGTGAAAATATGAAACTGGGTGACATGAATCTGACATAAATCCAGATAAAGGATTTATGTGTTCTCCTGATAAGTTTTCCTATTTTGAAACCAAAACAAATTTTGTGGCTGCTCACTGGATTTTCCTGTCAAGGTTGATTCCACTGAATATGATAGATTTCCTAAAATTTTGAATACCTTACTCCATACTTTTTTGCCTAAATTTTGCTTTTTACACATAGTGGAATGGCAAATAGTGCAGGATAGCAAACAGTGCAGACCCTTATCAGAAGCAATCTGATCTATGTCTGCAATGTTTGCATAGGCCATTTTGTCAGAAACTTTGGTATATGAAATTTTAGGACATTAACCATATCCAGAAGATTGAAAATAAAGACTTTTCAAAATTACTGTCATGAGTATTGCCTTATCTGGAGCTACGTTGCATTATCTGCAGAAATATGGAACTGTTTGTTTGTTGTTTTTTTTTGTATGAACAGGGCCCAGTTGTTCAAAGCTAACGATGTCGTTAGTTAACGATTCGTTAAAATTTACATTGAGTGATATGCAAATATGCTGAAATTTTTTGCTGAAAAAATGTGAGTAGCTTTTGCAGTGCAAAAGCTACTCACATTTTTTCAGCAAAAAATATCAGAATATTGTGTATTGAATCTGCTAAAACAGTTAACGAAATGACCCTTAACAAGCTCGTTAAGCTAACGATGCTTTGAACAACCGGGCCCAGGACATTTGCAGGATGTCCTCACTGAGTCACTATTATGGACCTTTGCTTCAACGACAGTGGCCTTTTTTGTTTCTCCACAAAAACATGTTGTGGGTGCTAATTTGAAAACATGTGGGTATGAGTACCCACGTTTTTGTGGAGAAATAAAAAAAAATATTTGTACTTTTCAGTTGCAAAAAGCATCTTATCTGGAGCTATAGTAACATGTATAACCCAGTAATGCCTAGATATCTTCAGTGGACTCTTTCAAAATGCATGTCGGAAGGATCCATTATACATTTGTATACCTAAAAGGGTGTTAGATTGTTTTAATTCTGTAGATGTCAAATCACAACAAATGACAGTCACAAAATTCTGTTTTTTTTTTTTTTTTCCCTTCTATATGTTAGGCAAAAAAAAGTAAGGCGTGACATTTCATGCTAATCGTCTGCTAGGCAGATGACTTAAATGTAAATGAAAGAATATGTGGTGAAAGAATATGCAAAAGTACTGGTTAACTGCTTAAAGAATTAAGCCTGCCAGGAAAAATGTGGTTAGATAAATTGGGCAGCTCAACAAGACCTTAATGGTGTGACTGGGCCATTTGTTTGTGTTGAGGTTTTACGGCCCAGTCAACCAAATGGGGTCTTGATGAGCGCAGTTAGAATTACTAGGCAGAATTCGTCTTCTAAGCTGTTATCCAGCATTGTGCACATTCTTTCGCCAGAAACTGACAACTGCCCTTCTTGAATCAGATGAAGGGATAGAATGACTGTAGAAAATATTTCCGGATCTATCTCCACAAAAGAAAGTTACCGACCCGGTCAGGGTCAAACCCAAAACCTCCTGATCAGCAGTCAGACGCGCATCCACCCTGGCCGGCTGACTGGGCCATTAAACTACAACCCAACCATTACATGAAATGGCAAATCTTATTTATATAATATTATTATTATATTTATATACCAGTAAGATAAACAAGAGCTGTCGGAGGACAGCGAGCTCGCCTGCTGGTACATTTTATATTGTAACATTTTTATCATTAAGCCATATAATATAGGTCACACTGACCTAGATGTATTTGTATGTAAATCATTTTGTCACTTAGATATAATAATCCTGGTATGACAATTCTCCATGAAATAGTAATAAAAATAAAAGGCAAAATCACTGAAGCATGAAATATAGGTCACAATGACCTAGATATAGTAAATGGTCATTCATTGGGTCACATGGAACTACTATCCCAGGTGTGACATTTATCCAACAAATATTCAAGATATAAGGCAAAATCACTGAACCATGAAATATAGGTCACATCAACAGAGATATATTTTGACTTCAATAATCAGGTCACAAGGAACTAATATCCCAGGTGTGACATTTATCCAACAAATAGTATTCAAGATATAAGGCAAAATCACTGAACCATGAAATATAGGTCACAATGACCTAGATATAGTAAGTGGTCATTCACTGGGTCACATGGAAGTAATATCCCAGGTGTGACATTTATCCAACAAATAGTATTCAAGATATAAGGCAAAATCACTGAACCATGAAATATAGGTCACACCAACAGAGATATATTTTGACGTCAATAATCGGGTCACAAGGAACTAATATCCCAGGTGTGACATTTATCCAACAAATAGTATTCAAGATATAAGGCAAAATCACTGAACCATGAAATATAGGTCACACCAACAGAGATATATTTTGACGTCAATAATCGAGTCACAAGGAACTAATATCCCAGGTGTGACATTTATCCAACAAATAGTATTCAAGATATAAGGCAAAATAACTGAACCATGAAATATAGGTCACAATGACCTAGATATAGTAAGTGGTCATTCATTGGGTCACATGGAAGTAATATCCCAGGTGTGACATTTATCCAACAAATAGTATTCAAGATATAAGGCAAAATCACTGAACCATGAAATATAGGTCACACCAACAGAGATATATTTTGACATCAATAATCGGGTCACAAGGAACTAATATCCCAGGTGTGACATTTATCCAACAAATAGTATTCAAGCTATAAGGCAAAATCACTGAACCATGAAATATAGGTCACAATGACCTAGATATAGTAAGTGGTCATTCATTGGGTCACATGGAACTAATATCCCAGGTGTGACATTTATCCAACAAATAGTATTCAAGATATAAGGCAAAATCACTGAACCATGAAATATAGGTCACAATGACCTAGATATAGTAAGTGGTCATTCAATGGGTCACATGGAACTAATATCCCAGGTGTGACATTTATCCAACAAATAGTATTCAAGATATAAGGCAAAATCACTGAACCATGAAATATAGGTCACAATGACCTAGATATAGTAAGTGGTCATTCATTGGGTCACATGGAAGTAATATCCCAGGTGTGACATTTATCCAACAAATAGTATTCAAGATATAAGGCAAAATCACTGAACCATGAAATATAGGTCACAATGGCCTAGATATAGTAAGTGGTCATTCATTGGGTCACATGGAAGTAATATCCCAGGTGTGACATTTAACCAACAAAAAGTATTCAAGATATAAGGCAAAATCACTGAACCATGAAATATAGGTCACAATGACCTAGATATAGTAAGTGGTCATTCATTGGGTCACATGGAAGTAATATCCCAGGTGTGACATTTATCCAACAAATAGTATTCAAGATATAAGGCAAAATCACTGGACTGTGAAATCTAGGTGACCTTGACCGTAAAATGTAGGTCACCATGACCTTCACGCTCTTACACTTAAACTGATGTCACATAGTTAGCTGATGTATAACCAGTTGTGTCTATAACCTGTAGGCATATAAGATTTTACAAATGTGTCCTAGATTTTGACCCCTAGCCCCACCCCAAGGCCCACCCTGAGGTATGAACCCAGGGGTATGTTCTTTTGGAATCTCAGAAGACTCGTCCAGGTACCCAAATTCTAAATATGAATGCTCTATGAGGAGTGAAAGTCAAGATATAAGAATTTGAAAAACTTTAACACAGTATTACAAAGGTGTCCTAGATTCTGACCCCTAGCCCCACCCAGGGGCATCAACCCAGGGGTTTATTCTCTTGGCATCTCAGAAGACCCTCCAAGGTACCTAAGTTTCAAATTTGATGCCTCTGTGAGGAGTGACTGTTGAGATATAAGCATTTGAAAAACTTTAACACAGTGTGACGGGAACGGGAACGCAAACGCAAACGCAAACGCAAACGTGGACGACCGGGGTGACAACAATAGCTCTCCTTGTTCTTCGTACAGGCGAGCTAAAAACTGAGAATGTTATTTTGCATGGCCCTTTAAGGACTGTGTTAATTACTGCTGTTATAGTTAGTAATTGCTTTTTAATATGTTACTTTGATTGGACTGCATCCTATGGTGTCTGATCTTGGGCTACACTGTTTGCAGAGTCCATTTTTAATGCTGTTCATTAATGGCTTAAACCAACTCACTATTCAAGCTATGATCTTTTACGCCACAGCTTGCATTTTAGGTCTTAACAGAAATCCTGAGGATTAACCCTTGTCCTGTTGAACCCGGACATGCCCTGCCTTTGCAAACAGTGTAGATCCAGAGCCAACTGATCTGGATCTGCACTGTTTGCCATTCTGTATTTGAGTTTGTATCAACAACCTGGATCAAGTAAACTGATTGGCTGAAAATTAGAAGTGGGTGTGGCATCTTAATTTATTTGGCATGACAAGAGTTAATTTTTTTAAACAGCCAAACTTTGTGGATTGGATGGCACATACATTATACATGAATTTAAATTTTGTAATTAAAGGGAATGGATAAGCTTTCAGGGGAAGGCAACACTGTCCAAATTGTTTTGCCTCCCTTCTGAAAATGGCTCTACTCTAAAAGCAAAGAGTTCAATAATACTGATCAAGACCTCTGCTAAACCTTGATAGATTCTACATTATCCAATGATCCTTTAAGCAGACAGCAAAGGCTCTGATCAGACTGTGCATATGTGCAGGCTGCTGTATGTCTTTGCTGTCGGAATATGCCCTGAAGATACCGTATTTGACCCAATTACCTCACAGTACACTAATTTTTTTTTCAAAATTACTGGTAAAACATGTAGTAAAATATCTACATTGTACCTAAGAAGGGTACACTTAGAAGAAAGATAAGCAGAGAACTGGATGGCATATTTATTGATGTTAATGCAATTTTTTCTGATTTCCTTTATCAAAGCAAATGTTGTTGGTACTCATTTGAATTGACTGGACCAGTCGAGGCAATTTCAAATGAGTACGAACAACATAATTATGCTCTTATAAAACAGTAAATATAAGTACAAGATCTGTAATCTGAATACTAAGAAATTGCTTGACTGTGCGCTTATAGGTCTGTGCGGTAATTAGGTCAAATATGGT
Organism: Anodontia alba; assembly: GCA_964016985.1. Lineage (NCBI taxonomy): Eukaryota > Metazoa > Mollusca > Bivalvia > Lucinida > Lucinidae > Anodontia > Anodontia alba. Next base: position 120,655,767 of record OZ024823.1, read on the forward strand.
ACTTTTCTCATACGGTAGCTCAAATGAATTTACCTGAGTAAGTTTTGGAAAGCTGCAGGTTCAATGTCAGGAAGTTCCACAGAATCCTGATGATCTGCAAGTCCCCCATAGAACATGGCATGAAACACAGAACTGCCTATCGCTAGCACATATTTGTGAGCTGGAATCTTCTGTACATTTGGCGCTGTTCCAACGGTGAAATAAACATCAGCCATCAGAGGATTATTATGCATCACTGCATTTCTCTCTCGTACAGAGCTCTGACTTGCCTGCCAGTTATATTCCTGGCTAACTTTAGCTGTTGGAAGCTTTGCTTTGGGCGTTGGACTGCGATGACACTTCCATGATGGATCAGTCACAGCTCTTGGAGACCTGTGAATTGGTTGTTTATTGGCAACTGGGACATAATTCTGTTGAACAACTTCCTGATTCACTTCTTCATCAGAGTTGTCTCCTCTGAACTTCTGTGGCACACAGCTCTTGGTAGCCATTTTAATTGCATTGTGCATTTTTGATTACATTCTGTTTAACCTGTAACAAAGATAAGGAAGAACCATTGAAACAAATGGGGAAAGAAATATGTACATGTAGTATGTACACTGTAGCAGAAGAATATGAGTACCCCTCCCCCTCTCTGTTTGAGCCCTTCAACTTTTGGATAAAACCAGCTTTTTGTTTCCATGGAATTGTAGGTTTGGCATTTAGTCCAAAACATAATGTCACATCCTTTAGGTTTAATTGTATCAGTGTTGCAGCATTCTGAGCGAGCCAAAGGCTCAGGATAAGCTATTGTGATCACTCTCCGTCTGTCCTCATGTCCAGCCACACCTTTGAAGACTTCACCTCTGAAACCCCTGGGCCAAATTTCTTCAAACTTCGTGTGGAGCCTTGAATTAAAAGGGGATTGAAAATTTATATGAATGGTCACGGTCTGTTAAGTAATATGGCCGCCATGCCCATATATGGTAAAAATACTTAACATTTTCTTCTCCAGAACCAAGCAAGCTTTGAGGCTGAATCTTGGTATATAGCATCGGGGACTCAGGGTCTACCAAGTTTGTTTAAATGATGACCCTAGGTTGACCTTTGACTTTTTTACAGCAAGGTCAAATTTGCGTACCTATGCATAAATTGTATGGGGAAAATATTGACTCTATGCATAAATTGTATGGGGAAAATATTGAAACATCATTTTCTCAAAATGTATTAGAGACTAATGGTTGAAACTTACATGTACAATGTATAATCAAAGTAGCAAACCCTTTCAGTTACAATAAATCATTTTGTCCTCCATGGCTATCTGTCCTTGCCCCTGGACAATATACATGTATAAAATTGTTTAATCTTTAAATGTCTTCTTCTCTGAAACCGCTGGGCCAATTTTCTTCAAACTTCATGAGGAGCCTTGTCTTAAAGGGGGATTGAAAATTTATGCAAATGGTCTTGGTCTGTTAAGATGGCCGGCATGCCCATATACATGTATGGTAAAAACTCTTAAAAATCTTCTTCTCCAGAACCATAAAAGCTTTGTGGCTGAATCTTGGTATGTTGCACTGGGGACTCAAGATCTACCAAGATTGTTCTAATGATGACCCTAGGTTGACCTTTAACCTTTTTATGGCAAGGTCAAAACTGCGTCCCTATGCATTTATATGGGGAAAATATTGAAACATGATTTTCTCAAAATATATTAAAGGCTAATGGCTGAAACTTACAATGTATGATCAAAGTAGAAAACTTTTGCAGTTACAATAAAACTGTTGTCCCCCAGGGTTATCTGCCCTTGCCCCTGGGCTATATACATGAATAGAATCTTGTAACTTTAAATGTCTTCCTCTTTGAAACCATTTGGCAATTTTTTTTCAAACTTTATGTGGAGCCTTGTGTTAAAAGGGGATTGAATATGTATACAAATGGTCACTGTCTGTTAACTAAGATGGCTGCCATGCCCATATATGGTAAAAAACACTTAAAAACTTCTCCAGAACCAAGCAACCGTTGAGGCTGAATCTTCGTATATAGCATCAGGGACTCAAGGTCTACCAAGTTTGTTCAAATGCTGATCCTAGGATTATCTTTGACCTTTTTATGGCAAGGTCAAATTTGTGTTTCCATACTTTTGTACCGGGTATGGGGAAAATGTTGAAAAATCGTTTTCTCAAAATGTATTAAAGACTACTGGCTGAGATTTACAATGAAGTAAAACTTCCTAGTTACAAAGAAAAATTTGTTCCCCTCTGAATTATCTTGCTATCCCCTGTGCTACATGTATATACAAGTATATATAAAATCCTGTAACCTTTAAGCGTCTTCTTCTCTGAAACTACTTGGCCAGTTCTCACCAGATTTCATATGGGGCCTTCTGTTGAAGAGATTTTGACAATTTAAATTGTTCTATTAAGGTTCCACCATTATACAAGATGGCCACCATGCCCATATACATGTATGGTTAAAAAAAAACAACAAAAATCTTTTTCTCTCCAGAACCAAGAAGGCTTTGAGGCTGACTCTTTGGATATAGCATCAGTGACTAGGTCTACCAAATTTGATCAGATGATGATCCTAGGATGACATTTTTATAGCAAGGTCAAATTTGTGTCTCTATACAGATTTTTGAAAAATCATTTTCTCCAAAAATGTATTAAAGACTAACAGCTGAAACTTACAATGTATTATTCAAATATTAAACATTTTTGGTTTCAATCATAATGTTGTGCCCTGGGGGTTATCTGCCTTGCCTCTGAGCGACATACATGTATAAAAGTGGGTAATCTTTAAATGTCTTTTTCTCTGACCAATTTTCACCAGATTTCACATTGGCTTTCTGTCAAAGGGGTATTCAACAAGATGGCCACCATGATGCCATATCTTAAAAATCTTCTTCTCCAGAACCAAGAAAGCTATGTGGCTAAATCTTAGTATATAGCATCGGGGACGCAAGGTCTACCAAATTTGTTCAAATGATGATCCTAGGATGACCTTTGACCTTTTAAGGGCACAGTCAAGTTTCTGTCCTAGTTGCTGTGGCAAAACTGAAAGCATTTTGCATGGCATCTGTAGATAATACTGGAAGCAGTTTGCATGGCATCTGCAGATATGCAATGGCCGATTTGCTCAGGTGAGCAAATTGTGGCTCATGGGCCTCGTTTTATCTTTTCATTCATGTATTTCTTTTTGCATGTATAAGCCTCCTATTTATTTTTCACTTCTTATCCTGAACCAAAAGCTAATTGGCTGGAAACTTGATAGGAAGCATCAGGGTGACTTGTAGATCAAAGATAGCTAATATTGTTCCAACTGGTTATCCAAGATGGCTGCCATGACGGCCATTTTGAAAATCTGTTTTTTACTTTTCCTGGTCAATTGACTCGAAACAGGGTAGGAAGCAATGGGGTGACTTGTAGATCAAAAATAGCTAAAATCATTCCGATCTGAAATCCAAGATGGCCCACATGGCAACCACCTTAAAAATATATTTTTTGCTTCTTCTTCTGAACCCAAAGGCCAGTTGACTTAAAACTTGGTAGGAAGCATCGGGGTGACTGGTAGATAAAAAAATAGCTAAAATCATTCCAATCGGAAATCCAAGATGGCCGCCATGGCGGCCATCTAAAAATCTATTTTTCACTTCTACTACTAAACCGAAAGGCCAGTTGGATTGAAACTTGGTACGAATCATCGATTTGTAGTAGATGAAAAATAGGTAAAAGCGTTCTGATCTTCTTGAAAATCTATTTTTCGCTTCTTCTCCTTAGTCCTTCTCTGACTTAAAAAGCCTTCTGATATTTACTGATTGGCAGCTTTAGAATAAAACGGCTTTGAACAGCCAGAGAAGGCTCGGGTTACTTCTCCTGAACCCAAAGGCCTTGAAACTTTGTAGGAAGCATCGGGATGACTTTAGGTAAAAAATAGCTAAAACTGTCCTATCAGAAATCCAAGATTGCCGCTGTGGTGGCCATCTTGAAAATCCATTTTTTGCTTTTTCTCTTGAACCAAAAGGCCAACTGACTTGAAACTTGGTAGGAAGGCTGACTTGAAGATAAACAATAGCTAAAATTGTTTGTGTGGGAAATCCAAGCTGGCCAGCATGGCTGCCATCTTGAAAATCTATTTTTCGCTTTTTCTCCTGAAACCAAAGACCAAATGTCTTGATAGGAAGCATCAGGGTGACTAGTAGATCAAAAATAGCTAGAATCATTCTGATCAGAACAAGATGGCTGCCATGGCTGCCATCTTGAAAAGCTATTTCTTGCTTTTTTTCCTGAACTGAAAGGCCATCTGACTCCAAACTTGGTAGAAAGCATCAGGGTGACTTGTAGATAAAAATAGCTAAAATGGTTCCGATCAGAAATCCAAGATGGCCGCCATGGCAGCTATCGTGAAAATCTTTTTTGCACTTCTTCTCCTGAACCCAAAGGCCAATTTATCTGGTAATCAGGTAAGCCATACAGGGTCTCCTTGGCCCTCGTTTTATTAGCTCACCTGAGCACGAAGTGCTCATGGTGAGCTATTGTGGTCAGTCAATGCCCGTCGTCCGTCGTGCGGCGTCAACAATTGCTTTAAAAGCCAACTCCTCCTACACCACTGGGCCAATTGACTTGATACTTGGTAGGAAGCATCGGGGTGACTTGTAGATCAAAAATAGCTAAAATCGTTCCGATCGGAAATCCAAGATGGCCGCCATGGCCACCATCTTGAAAATCTATTTTTCGCTTCTTCTCCTGAACCGAAAGGCCAATTGACTCCAAACTTGCTAGGAACCATCAGGGTGACTTGTAGATCAAAAATAGCTAAAAACTGCCGATCGGAAATCCAAGATGGCCGCCATCTTGAAAATCTATTTTTCGCTTCTTCTCCTGAACCGAAAGGCCATTTGACTCCAAACTTGCTAGGAAGCATCAGGGTGACTTGTAGATCAAAAATAGCTAAAATCGTGCTGAATGGAAATCCAAGATGGCCGCCATCTTGAAAATCTATTTTTCGCTTCTTCTCCTGAACCGAAAGGCCAATTGACTCCAAACTTGCTAGGAAGCATCAGGGTGACTTGAAGATCAAAAGTAGCTAAAATCTTGCCGATCGGAAATCCAAGATGGCCGCCATGGCGGCCATCCTGAAAATCTATTGTTTGCTTCTTCTCCTGAACCGAAAGGCCAATTGACTCCAAACTTGCTAGGAAGCATCAGGATGACTTGTAGATCATAAATAGCTAAAATCGTGCCGATCGGAAATCCAAGATGGCCGCCATGGCCGCCGTCTTGAAAATCTATTTTTCGCTTCTTCTCCTGAACCGAAAGGCCAGTTGACTCCAAACTTGCTAGGAAGCATCAGGGTGACTTGTAGATCAAAAATAGCTAAAATCCTGCCGATCAGAAATCCAAGATGGCCGCCATGGCCGCCATCTTGAAAATCTATTTTTCGCTTCTTCTCCTGAACCGAAAGGCCAATTGACTCCAAACTTGCTAGGAAGCATCAGGGTGACTTGTAGATCAAAAGTAGCTAAAATCTTGCCGATCGGAAATCCAAGATGGCCGCCATTTGCTTCTTCTCCTGAACCGAAAGGCCAGTTGACTCCAAACTTGCTAGGAAGCATCAGGATGACTTGTAGATCATAAATAGCTAAAATCGTGCCGATCGGAAATCCAAGATGGCCGCCATGGCCGCCATCTTGAAAATCTATTTTTCGCTTTTACTTCTAAACCCAAAAGCAAATTGACCCCAAACTTGGTAGGAGGCATTGGAGTGACTTATAGATCAAAAATAGCTAAAATCGTGCCTATCGGAAATCCAAGATGGCCGCCATGGCAGCCATCTTGAAAATCTATTTTTCGCTTCTTCTGAACCGAAAGGCCAGTTGACTCCAAACTTAGTAGGAAGCATCGGGGTGACTTGTAGATCAAAAATAGCTAAAATTGTGCCAATCGGATATCCAAGATGGCCGCCACATGGCAGCCATCTTGAAAATCTATTTTTCGCCTCTTCTCCTGAACTGAAAGGCCAGTTGACTCGAAACTTGGTGGGAAGCATTAGGGTGACTTGTAGATCAGAAATAGCTAAAATCGTGCCGATCGTAAATCCAAGCTGGCTGCCATTTAGAGTTTTTTCAAATGATCACCCTCAATTGACTGGCATGCCATATATCTTCTTCTTCAAAATAAAGAACTGCTTAAATGATGATCTTTTCATTAGTTGCGATGACAGGATTGGAAAAATGTTGCATAACATCTGCATATCTGCAGTGGCTATGTCACTCAGGTGAGCGACCCGTGGCCCGTGGGCCTCTTGTTTCTCATGAATTCTTTGTGTATTCGTTAGGTTTAGGAACTGATAATGCTGCCAGGATGTTGTAGAAAATATAATGCAAGAGCGCAGCCAGGAAAATTCCCCCAGGCTGTCACTTTGGGTTCAGCAGTCAACCTTTTGCACGCCTGACCGAACATTTTCGGGTGCCCCAGGGGAAAGGTTAATTATACAAACATTGATTCATCAACTCAACATGTTTGACAAATACACACAGTGATCGCAGAGCCATCAAAAGGCAGGGGTCATCCTAGAGCTTTCAGGGAGGGAGAAGTTTTGTGACAATTTCAGGATTTCAGGGAGAAGTTTTGGTCCAAATTTTGGATTTCCCTATACATTCTATACATTTTCACTTCTCCCTCAGCTCAAGATAGGGAGAAATCAGCCAGCTTAGGGAGACTTTTTCTCCCAAATCGCCCTCTAGGATGACCCCTGAAAGGGTGCCGCGACACCTGACACAACTCAATAAAACTCTCGCAGGCAGAAAATGGGATGTCCTTTATTAAGCTCAGTCAACACAGGTAGCAACTTTATGATAAATAGGTGCGGCAAACATCAATATAAATTGATAAAAGTGTGTGGGCTTTTTGAAAGTTTTGGGTGTCTCGGGTATCAATATCAATTTCAGCCGGACAAAAGAAATTTGGGAAGTCCACGGTATGTCTTTGAAGTTTAGTTAGGTATCTGGTGGCAATCGCACGGAGCGATTTTCTGTTTAACAGGCATTCCAATTTGCCATTGATACCCAGAACTGTTGAGTGGCTATACAATGCAGGATTTACTCTGGAGCATGGTAGCATCTCTTGTGACAGTGTAAATATCTGCAACACACTCTCAATTCACATCAGCCTGCAAGTCACTGTCATAAAATGAGAAATATAGGGTTAGTTTGTAATAAAAGCAGTAGCAGTGTTTTCCTTCTAGGTTTTAAAATGTGGACTTAAGGGGTCCTTTGATAACAGGTTTGGTGTTTTAAAGTGGTTAAACCTTTACTAATCACAACTACGGGTACATCACTTTGAAATCTTTTTTTTTTTTTTTTTTTTTCAGAGAAACTAAAGCTTGACATTTCAGTTGCATTGTCTGCCTAGCAATTTACATTGAAAAGTTGTAGGAGATATTATAAAATCAATTATGTTGTCATGGTACATTTTGCTATGCACTTTAAGGGTTAACTATTGCACAAATATTGATAATTTGCATTAAAAAAAAAAAATAAAAATAAAATTCTGTATTGATCATTCATATTTGCATTACTCAGGACCCTTACCCCAAAAAATTGAGGGTCCAGAACAAGGTTTTGTGAGTAAATATGCCAAAAATGCGAGAAAGGGAAACCCTGACAGTGGCAGTGGAATCTTCTCAATTTATGCAGAACAGATTGAGATTCAGCCAACAGTTCAGTTGTCGTGCTCAGCCGCTGAGTTTAGCTGAGGTGCAAGGCTATTTAAACAATATTTTTCTTAATGCTTGCAAAAATATATGTCACTTACTAATTTAAGTCATAATAATGACCTTCAAAAAGTTAAATGTACAACAGAATTCGAAGAGATGTCTTTTCTTTCTTCCTGAAAATCTTTGTTTTGGTATAATTGTTCCCACAATGCATTTGGTCAAGGGAGGTAAATCAAACTGCTGTTGGTAAAGTTCCTCCTTCATAGGAGCACCACCTCTGTACTGGTACATTATGCACTAATATATTCAGACAAACATAGCATGAACAGAGATGAATATTTGATACCTACTGGATAGAGATTGATAAAAAAATAAAAAAAAAACAACAAAAAAACCCCAAAAAACAAACAAACAAAAAACAACAACAAACAAAAAAAACAAAAAAACAAAAAAACATGAATATATCATACAGTCAGGGATCAAAAGTATTTCCACAGCATCAAAAATCCCATAAAGTTCAATGCATTTTCATGTTTACAAAAAATAAATAATAATAAAAATAATTGCTTATATCTTTATAACGTTCACATCATTTGAAAGCTGGATGATTTATGTACTGTACATTGTGATTCTCATTGGATTCTCTCTATGCAAACTTGAGAGACTATGAATTAAATTTTGTGTAAGACATTTTGGGCAGTTTTTGAGCAATGTCAACATTGATGTCAATGGAAATCTGTCATTGTTCAAATTTCCTCTTAATTTAAATTGTTGTAGCTGAAAAGACAGATATCCGATATTTATCAAAGTCATATATTTTGGACATGCATCATTGATCTTTCCAATTATTACAGAACATCAGTATTTTCTTTACGGTGTTACACAATATTAAGTATTTTGTAAACATTAAAATGCATTAAAGTCTATGAGAAAATATTTTTGTGGAATCACTTTTGGCCTCTGACTGTAAAAATCCACAAGAGTCCGTCAAAATTGAGAAAGGAACAGTATTCTACATGAATGTTTGTATGAGGCCTGCCTAGGAAAGCTTCATTCACTTATCAACTATCAGCAAGCAATTTACTTGCTCTAGGAAGAAGATGATCAAATTTAGAAAATTTAGCAAGAAGATAAAAAAAAAAAAAAGAATTAAAATACAAGTAAAAAACAAAAAAAACAAAAAAAACAAAAACAAAAAAAACCTGGATATGCCATCAAACCTTTGTGATGGATATCATTTGATGGGTTACCGTAACCAAATGGACGCCAAAAAAATCTATATCAAAAGAAGTGGAATTAGAAGACATCTTTAATCTGTAATCAAAAATATTTTGATCAAATTCAAAGGAAAAGATTGTTAAATTAAATTCATTCAGTATTTTACTTACAACTAAGATATAGCTTTACTTTTAAATCAATATATGTATCTTAAAAATTAAAGAATCTTTAAGAATTAAAAGTACAAATGTGGATACCGTATATTTAGTGAAAGATTTCTTTTAATTTACATGAATTTAATTAGAGATGTCTTTAATTATAATTATACTTAAATTATACTTAAAGCTCATACATAAGGCTAGAGATAGCTTTATTCAGTTAAAGATTACAAAGAACCTAATTAAAGTATTTCAAATTAAAGATACTGTTATGTTGAAAAAAAAATGTTGAAAATACTGTTATGTTGAAAAAAAAATGTTAAAAACAAATTCCTCTTGGTTTAAAAAAGTACATGTATTTTGTTGTATTAGTTTGTTTTACTAGTCGTTCAAAAACATTGATGAGTAAAATTTTAACGGGAATTGTAAATCTTTCAAGGGAGGCAACTCTAACAATTGCTTCCCTTCTGAAAAGGGTTCTACTTTAAAAATAAAGAATTTGTGCCCAAAGGGAGCAAATGCTTTCCATTTACCCTTTTCAGAAGGGAATTGGTCTGCAGGAAAGCAAACCTGAAGTCACAAAAGTTGCCTCCCCTGTGAAAATGACAGAAAATCTATTAAGAGCATCAAGTCACCATAAAAATGATTTACCGTAGGTAAAATTTTGTGTGCTATTTAAAAGAGCTTTATTGATTTCAACCATGCTGTTGTGGAGTCTTGGTATTCTCTGGCTGTTGTTGACAAACATGTGCCCCATGTAAGCAAGTCTGTACAGTTGGATTTGCTGTACTGGATTTGCCTTGTCCTTCCATCATTCTGTCCATCATTCTTTCTGTCCACCATTCCTTCCTTCCATCCAGTTATCAGATAAATTTTCATCATACTTTTCTCAGGAACTGTAAGGTTACAAAATTGAAACTTGGTACACACATACCCAGTGGGTTGATGTATCGTGTATACCGTAATCAGGGGCAAGGGCCCATAACTCTTGGAGTTACATCCCTTGATAGGTTTTACAATTTACCATTAATAAAAAATTTTCATTACAGATTTCTCAGGAACTATGAAAAAGCTGTATAAGTTTTAAAATTTGTACACACATGGACAATGGGCTGATGTATCCTGTATAGCAGAATCAGGGCCAAGAGCTTATAACTCTTGAAGTTACATCCCTTGATAAGTTTTACAATTTGACATTATTGAAAAATTTTCGTCACATTTTTCTCAAGAACTGTAAGGGTTACAAAGTTGAAACCTGGTACACCCATGGACAGCGGGTTGATGTATTGTGTGTACCAGAATCAGGGCCAAGGGCCCATAACTTTTAGAGTTAAATCCCATGATAGGTATTACAATTTGCCATAAATGAAAAATTGATGTTTTACAATTTACCATCAATGAAAAAGGTTTGTGATAGATTTCTCAGAACTATGAAAGCTGTAAAGTTGAAACTTGGTACACATATGAACAGTGGGCTGATGTGTCATGTATACCAGAATCAGGGCCAATGGTCTATAACTCATATAGTTAATCCCTTGATAAGTTTTACAATTTTGCCATTAATGAAAAAAAATTTTGTCACACTTTTCTCAAGAACTGTAAGGGTTACAAAGTTCAAACTTGGTACACACATGGACAGTGGGATGATGTATTGTGTATACCAGAATCAGTGCCAAAAGCCCATACCTCATGGAGTTAAATCCCTTGATAGGTTATATAATTTACCGTAAATGTTAACTTTTCATTACAGATTTCTCAGGAGCTATGAAAGCTCTAAAGTTGAAACTTGGTACACATATGTATGGGCAGTTGGCTGTTGTATCATTTGTACCAGAATCAGGGCCAAAGGCCTATAACTCTTGGAGTTACAGCCCTTGATAGGTTTTACAAATTTCCATTTATGAAAACATTTTGTCGCACTTTTCTCAAGAACTGTAAGGGTAACAAAGTTGAAACCTGGTACACACATGGAGAGCGGGTTGATGTATCATTATACTGGAATTAGGGCCAAGGGCCCATAACTCATGGAGTTAAAGGCCTTGATAGGTTTTACTTTGCCATGTTACCATGTCCTACAGTGCTGTATCTGGTAAGCAAGAATTAAAAATATTTGAGTACTATGGGTATTTCTCCTCTGATAGTGCTGTAGCGGGGCTATAGTCAGATCCTCTGACAGCTCTAGTTTTGTCTCCCTTCTGAAAAAAAGGTCTTCTATAAAGGAAAGAATTAATGCTCCCCTTATTAGAAAATTCTTTCCTTTTAGAGTAGACCTTTAAAAATAAATGACTTGGTGTGCAGGAAAGCAAAACAGAAAATTCTTCCCTATTAGACTAGACCTTTTTTAACCCATTGTAGTCGGGAGACCCCTAAAAGGGTAAGTGACAAACAGTGCAGACCCAGATCAGATGCTGCAGAACATGGCATCTGATCAGGGTCTTCACTGTTTGCAAATAGTTTAACCATTTTTCTCCAAGAATAGCTAAATCTCATTGCCTGACCTACTTAAAATTAAAATTGGACTCTTCTGATATATAGTGTGGGTGAATTCATTTATTCTACAATGGGTTAAAAAAAAAGCAGGAAAGCAGGAAAGCAAAATGGGAAGTCACAAAAAGTTATTGCCTTGTTAGACTGACAGAAAATCTCTCCAGGTCTGTCCAGTTGCTTTTAAGGGACAGTCAGTGTTGATAAAGAATGTATCTGAAATTACAGATCATGACAAAGCATGCATTTTAACGCAAATTTCAACAAAATCAGATGGAAGATAAGGAAATTATTGAGGTTTGAAGATGTCAAAATTGCTTTATTTTGAATATTTAATGAGAATTTATGGTAATTAAATCAGCAAAACATTGATAAAAATTATTCCCAACATTATCTTAACTCTATATTTGTGGATAAAGCTTCTTAGATGGAGATTTATTTATTTTGATGTGCATTTTTCAGTCTTCTAGAAGATTTTATATTTTCAAATATTTAGAACCTCATTAAGTATTTAAAATGGCAGCACCCTTAACAATGGTTTTGGATTCTACATCCATAGCATTCTTAGTTTTTATTTGATTTTGATCAAATTCATTATGAACACACATACCGGTATTCAAATATATTGAAAATTTTACAACCAAAAAAGGAAAAAAATTAGATAAAAAATTCTGATATTTCTGCTCAGAACATAGATTGTGGGTACTTGTCAGAACCACATCGGTGAGGCGGTTCTAACAAGTGCTGAGGCAGTTCTAACAAGTATCCACAATCTATGTTTTTTAGCAATGTAAGAAAAATAATGTATACCCCTGTAAATTCCAGTTTTTATATATAAAAATAGGGTTTAAAGGGGTCAAAATTATATAAGTGTGTCTTCGTGATGTGCACTAGAATGCATGGTTTGTCAAGAGCCTTCATCTCACGTACATTCTTTACCAGTGTTGCCTTTCCATTTGAGCAATACATGAGTCAGCTAAACTGGCTAATCATTGAATGTAAAAATTAAACAAAAGAAATAAAGGGTCAAATGTTTGTTGTAGTGTTGTGTAAGCTGATAAAATATCAGAGAAATTATTTGTCTGAGGTGAATGCACCAGCTTTGCAATGAGTCAAAGAAACTAACAAAATATTTTTTATTTTTTTTATTATTTTCTAGATCCTTGTCTGTATATACCAAGATTTGCTCATGCTCTGGAGTTTGGTGAGAAGACACATGAAGTATCTATGACAGCAATGCGACTGGTACAGAGGATGAAGCGAGACTGGATGCACACAGGAAGAAGGCCAAGTGGTCTTTGTGGTGCAGGTAGGAGATCATTAAGGGGACTGATACACATGCAAGGAAATCACTGTCTAGAGTGTGTTTGTCTCCCTTCTCAAAATGGACTGTTCTTGTGTGTATTTGTCTGGTATTGGTACAGAAATCTGAGTGTGTTTTGGAGAAGTATTTCACTGGTTGGCCTTGAATGCAGACAAAGGTTTGTGGTAAAGTACATTCTTCCCCTATTGGGATAAGGACAAGGGTTAAGTGCGGCTCCATTTGAAAAGGCTTTTTTTGTAAGGAAAGCAAACTTTTTTTTATTCTAAAATGGTCTCCCTTTGAAAAGATAGGCAAACACTTACACTAATACAACTTAGATGCTCTTCCTTTGATGTACATCCAGTCATTTAACACTTTCATGCGTGGCGATTCTGTCAAAATGTTTTGCCTCTCATTTGAAAAGGGGCTTATTCTAAAAGGAGCAAATTCTTTCCTTTTAGAGTAAGCCCCTTTTTGGATGGGTTTTTCAAAAAGTCAGTCCTTTAAAATAGTGATGTCCGGGCAAGCGGGCGTTGGGCGGGCATCTGGCGTTGTCCCAGGTTAACCTTTTGGTTAACCTTTTTGCAGAGTTGTATGTTACCATTATTCTTCAGTGGATTGCTTTCATATTTGATAGGTATGAAGAGGAGGACCAGTAGGTGTGTCACATTCTAGAAAGACAGCTCTCACTTTCTTCATTATGTACTTGTCTCCCCTGACGTCTGAGGTTTACCTTTTTGTTGACCTTTTTTCAAAGTTATATGTTACCTTTCTTCTTCAGTGGATTGCTTTTGTATTTGGTAGGGATAAAGAGGAGGACCAGTTGGCGCGTGGCATGCAAGAGAGACAATTCTCACTTTGTGCATTATGTACTTATCTCCTTTGATGTCCGAGGTTTACCTTTTGGTCAACCTTTTTTCAAAGTTATAGGTTACCTTTATTATGCTCCCCGAAGAATTTCGGGGGAGCATATAGTCGCCGCTTCGTCCGTGCGTCCGTGTGTCCGTGCGTCCGTGCGTCCGTACGTCCGTGTGTCCGTGCGTCCGTGCGTCCGTCCCGCTCTTGTCCACGCAAATTCTCGGAAACTGCTTGTCGGATTTCAATGAAACTTCATGGGAATATTAAGTATCAAAGGTGGATGCGCATATCACCTGCGTGTTCTGGTTCGATGATTTTTCCAAGAGTTATTGCCCTTTGATGAGTTCTGCATGAATATATAGGGTACTGTTCGTGTCCACGCGAATTCTCGGAAACTACTAGTCGGATTTCATTGAAACTTCATGGGAATATTAAGTATGGAAGGTGGATGTGCATATCACCTGCGTGTTCTGGTTCGATGATTTTTCCAAGAGTTATTGCCCTTTGATGAGTTCTGCATGAATATATAGGGTACTGTTCGTGTCCACGCAAATTCTTAGCAAATACTGGCAGAAATTCAACGAAATTTTAATGGAATCTTAAGCAGCAATAGGGGATGCGCATATTGTTCAATCTTTCTGGTTAGATGATTTGTCAAAAGGTGGATGCGCATATCACCTGCGTGTTCTGGTTCGATGATTTTTCCAAGAGTTATTGCCCTTTGATGAGTTCTGCATGAATATATAGGGTACTGTTCGTGTCCACGCGAATTCTCGGAAACTACTAGTCGGATTTCATTGAAACTTCATGGGAATATTAAGTATGGAAGGTGGATGTGCATATCACCTGCGTGTTCTGGTTCGATGATTTTTCCAAGAGTTATTGCCCTTTGATGAGTTCTGCATGAATATATAGGGTACTGTTCGTGTCCACGCAAATTCTTAGCAAATACTGGCAGAAATTCAACGAAATTTTAATGGAATCTTAAGCAGCAATAGGGGATGCGCATATTGTTCAATCTTTCTGGTTAGATGATTTGTCACAGAGTCATGCTACTTTGTTTAAAGCTGCAGTGTAAGGTCACTGGCTATTTTTAGAAAAGAATTTGTCAACACTCTAGTGCCTACATTTATTGATGGATTTTGATATAACTTCAAACAAATGTTGGGTATGATAATATCTTGAGCATGTTTGACATTCAGGGTCCTGGGCTCAAGGTCAAGGTCACTGTGGCTATTTTTAGAAAAACTTTGTTTTTGCTCTAGTGCCTAGATTTATTGATGGATTTTAATATAATTTCACAAAAATGTTGAGTATGATAACATCTCAAGCAATTTCAATTTCCAGTGTCCTGGGCTCAATGTCAAGGTCACTGCAGCTTTTAAATATCTTGAGCATGTTCGACATTCAGGGTCCTGGGCTCAAGGTCAAGGTCACTGTGGCTATTTTTAGAAAAACTTTGTTTTTGCTCTAGTGCCTTGATTTATTGATGGATTTTAATATAATTTCACAAAAATGTTAAGTATGATAACATCTCAAGCATATTCAATTTCCAGTGTCCTGGGCTCAATGTCAAGGTCACTGCAGCTATTTTAGAAAAAATCTTTGTCATCGCTCTAGCATCGTCATTTGCTGATGGATTTTAATATAACTTCACACAAATATTGGGTGTAATAATATCTCGAGCAAGTTTAACTTTCAGGATCCTGGGGTTAAGGTCAAGGTCACTGGTTATTTTTAGAAATATAAATTGTCATCCCTCTAGTGCCTACATGTATTGATGGATTTTATAATTTCATACAAATGTTGGGAAGATAATATCTCTAGCAAGTTTAAATATAACTTCACACAAATGTTGGAGCATGTTTGACTTTCAGGGTCCTGGGCTCAAGGTCAAGGTCACTGTGGCTGTTTTTAGAAAAAAATATTGTTTTTGCTCTAGTGCCTACATTTATTTTAATATAACTTCACACAAATGTTGGAGCATGTTTGACTTTCAGGGTCCTGGGCTCAAGGTCAAGGTCACTGTGGCTATTTTTAGAAAAAATATTGTTTTCACTCTAGTGCCTACATTTATTTATGGATTTTACTATAATTTCACACAAATGTTGTGTATGATAATATCTCTAAGAAGACCCAACTTTCAGGGTCCTGGGCTCAAGGTCAAGGTCACTGTAGCTATTTTTAGAAAAAATTGTCATCGCTATAGCGTCATCATTTGCTGTACCGTCTACCTTTGCTGATGGATTTTAATATGATTTCAAACAACAGCTAGCAGCAGTCTTCAAGCATTTGCTGATGGATTGACTTTCAGGGTCCTTGGCTCAAGGTCAAGGTCACTACGGCAATTTTTAGAAATTTTTAGAAAAATTTCACACATACATTTTGTTTGAAAATGTGGAGATGACTAAATAACAGCTAGCAGCAGTCTTCAAACAAGTTTCCAACACGAGTATACACAGTATACCGCTCTTTATCTAGGATAATGTTTCCTGTTCCGACTATTGCATGTTCGGGGAGCATCCATCGGTTTCACCGATATTCTTGTTCTTCAGTGGATTGCTTTCATATTTGGTAGGGATAAAGAGGAGGACCAATAGGTGTGTCGCATGTAAGAGAGACAACTCTCACTTTTTTCGTTATGTATTTATCTCCTCTTAAGTAGATATTTTGTGCAGGCCATAACTCCCATACTGTTTGAGATAATTTGATAATATTTGATAGGTACATATATCAAGTCAAGTAGGAGTGTTGAATGCAAGAAGGACAACTCTTGCTTTGTTTTTTTTTCTAGTTATCTCCCCTGAACAAATTTCTAAGCCAAATTCTTATGCACTCCATTACTTCTAAATGGTTTGCAATATTTTGATAATATTTGGTAGAGACATAGATAAGGATCAGAAGAGGTGTGTTTTGCAAGAGAGACAATTCTCACTTTCTTTGTTGTGTACTTAGCTTCCCTGAAACCGAAATCTTGTGCAGGCCATAACTCCCATACTGTTTGAGATAATTTGATAATATTTGGTAGGGACATATATCAGGTCAAGTAAGAGTGTCACATGCAAGAAGGACAATATCTTTGTTTTTTTTTTTTTTAAAAGTTATCTCCCTTGAATGAATTTCTAAGCCAAATTCTTGTGCAATTCATAACTTTAAAGTATTTTGATAATATTTGGTAGAGGCACAGATAATGACCAGTAGGCATGTCGCAAGAGAGACAACTTCCTTAGTTACGTACTTATCTCCCCTGAAGCAGAAAGCTTATGCAGCCAAAATTGATTTTTGGACTGGATTTTTAAAAAATCTGTCCTTTAAAATAGCGATCTCAGGTAGGGCAGGCGTTGGGCATCGTCCGAGGATTACTATTTGGTTGACCTTTTTGAAAAACCCGTCCATAATGCCGTTTGGCATTTTTCTTGTTCAAAGGGATTTGATGTGTAGGAAATCAAACAGGAAGTTGCAAAAGTTGTCTGTCTTGTAAAAAAAGAATAGCAGAAAAGTTACCACCAAGTGTATTCAGTATGCCCCCTTAAAGTCTTCACTGACAATGTCCATCACAATTGCTTTGTGATGCTTGTGCTTGTGTGTAAACATACTGGTAGTTAGACAGACATGCCCAAGTAAGCAATATTTAGAAAAGCAAATTCTTTCATTTAATTAATTGAGATCAGCTTCCTTTGAGAAGGAATCCATTTTTCAAGGAACAAGCAAGTTGTCTTCCACTGATGTTCACATGGACTCTCTTTAAAAAGGGAGGCATAAACATTCAGTTGAGGGTCCTGACATTCTGCTGGTATCATTTTAATTATCATCTAAACTAATTTTACCAGTCAAGGGAATGGAAGTGACCAGTTTTGCAACGGGAGAACAGCAGCTTTCCTATATTTGCAGAACTGGTTAACTCGCATCTCTACATAGCTGCAGGTAAGGCATTTTTTCTTCCAGAAATTTTTTATATTCTCATTTATCCAGGAAATCATATGTTGTGGTACTCATTAGAAGTGCCTCTTTGAGGCACTTCTAATGAATACCACAACATATAATTTTGTAAAGAAATGAGAATAGTTTCCTGATAGTCCCTCTTTATCTGGAATTATGATCTCTATGTTCATTGATGCAGATATGTAAATTAATTCATTTTGGCATTTTGGGTATTTGCTAACTCTGAAGACTTTTCTCTCTTTTCCAGCCCTGCTAGTAGCTGCCAGAATTCATGATTTCTCCAGGTCAGTCAAGGAAATCATTAAAGTAGTGAAAGTCTGTCAGACCACACTCAAGAAAAGGTACTCAAACTTATAATATATATAAAATGAGTATTTACTGTATAGTAATTATGTCTCCCTTCCACCACTTGGCGCCCTGCTTTCTCTGTGTCTAGAGATATATTGTTTTTGGAATGGCAGTCTGTTCTCCTGTCCTTCATATATCATCACCACTTTGTAACTTAAAAACTGTTAAAGGTATTGTCATGAATTTCTTTAAAACCTTTCTTCACCCTCTAGAGGCCACAGTTTTGCTTCACTCTTCATGAAACTTTACCAGAATGTTGTCTGGATAATATCTCGGTCAAGTTCAAATATGCGTCATGTCAGTTCAAAAACTAGGTCACTAGGTCAAATTTCTTTAAAATCTTGCTCACACTCTAGAGGCCACAGTTTTGCTTCAGTCTTCATGAAACTTTACCAGAATGTTTGTCTGGATGATATCTCAGTCAGTTTTTAATATGGGCCATTTTGGTTTAAAAACTAGGTCACTAGGTCAAATTTTTTTAAAACCTTGTTTTTAATAACAAATCCATAAACATGTCCTATCCCGCTAGTGCAAGTTGGTCTGATCTTGAATACCAGGAATCTGCCTTGAGTAAATACCTCATATTTTATAATGGCGTGCTGTCGTTTTTGTATTATTACTTTTTTAGAAGTCGAAAGAAGTATCGAAACATATTTTTGTATGTTTAGGGCACTGGATAGACACAGTAGATTTTCAGCCAAATTAAATGAAGGAGATAACTTCTGTGACTTCCTGTGCGCTTCTCCACACACCGTCCCTTCTTAAAAGGTGTCTACTCTAAAAGGAAAGAGAACAAATTCTTTTTTGAGTAGACCCCTTTTCAGAAGGGAGTCAAAGCAAAATTGACAGAATTTGACACATCTGGAAGTGAATCAGTTCCCCTTAAACTTAGGAATTGTTTCAGGTTGGTTGAATTTGAAGATACACCATCCAGTCAGCTGACAATAGAAGAATTTCAGACAATAGACCTTGAAGAGGAACATGACCCACCATCCTTTACTGAGGGAAAAAGAAAATTAGCCATCGCTAAAAAGGTGAAAAAAATTCCATATTCAGTATGTTTAAAAAACGGTGGATTCATTCAGATCAGTTTGGTAATTTTGGACAAAAATTTGGAATTTGTAAATTTTAATAACCGTATTTACCCTAAGTATTCAGACACCTTAATTTCTTACCATACTTACCATAAAGTTTGAACAGATCCATTTTACCACATATTATTGATCTGTCAAAAATTGCTGGATGAATGTCAAACAGTATAAACCCAGAGCAGATGCTGCATTCTGTGGCATTTTGATCTGGGGCTACACTGTTTGCTCAGGCCTATCTGTCTGAATACTTCGGCTAAATATATATGGTACAGTGACCCAAATAATTTTCACAAACCAGCTAATCTGTGTATTATAATAGCATTTCATAAAAAAAATTATTTTCCAGAAATTTGTAATTTGAGACAAAAAAAATGTTCTGAAGTAATCTTTTCATCAAATTTATAAATTACTACTTATTGTAGATACTCATTATCAGTACAGTGATTCACAACAATTACTTACATTTTCATTGATAAAAAATGTCAGTACTGTTTTTTGGCTTAAAAGCTGCGAGATTTTGAATCTCATGATGAGGTCAGGCAATTATTATGTCATGCATTTCCAAAAACCCAACCAAAGCATTATGAAGGGACTGGCATATCTCCAGATATTGGCAGATAAGACACTTTTTTGTTTTCAACTGAAAAGTTCATATACCGATATATCCTTATTTCTCCTCAGTGAGGCACTTCTAATGAGTACCCACAACATGTTTTCATGAAATAACAAAACTGTTATATAGATATCCCCTCTTATCTGGAGCTATGGCTTGCCCTGCTGAATGTATAAAACTGCACATAATTAAAAATATATTTTGTTTATTTACAGCATCAAGAGCAGAGTCAGGAACAAATAGATGAAGTCTCAAGGCTTCAGGAAGAAATAGAGGAGACACTGAGAAAACAGAAGCCAAGAGGAATATGGGCAGCTTACTCAAGTATGAGCTACATTAAGGGGGTAGATAGACTTTCAGGGAGGGAACTTTGTCAAAATTGCTTTTTCCTCTTTTCTGAAAAGGGGTCTACTCTAAAAGTAAAGAATTTTCCCTAAAAGGAGAAGACCTCTTTCCAGAAGTGGTGGGATGTCTGAAAAAGATAAGTCCTCATGAGTGAAAAAATAATATTTTTCATTGTATAGTTTAGTGTGGGAAAATGTAGTTTTGTATGTATTGTTTTGTTTCTGGGCACTAAAACCCAGGGCCTGGTTGTTCAAAGCATCGTTAGCTTAACGAGCTCATTAAGGGTCATTTCGTTAACTGTTTTAGCAGATTCAATATACAATATTCTGATATTTTTTGCTGAAAAAATGTGAGTAGCTTTGCAAAAGCTACTCACATTTTTTCAGCAAAAAATTTCAGCATATTTGCGTATTACTCAATGTAAATTTTAACGAATCGTTGACTAACGACATCGTTAGCTTTGAACAATTTGGCCCAGGAACTTAGATCAGCTGGATTGTTATGGGGAAAAGTGCAGTTTTTGTTTATAAAATTATTTTCCAGCATCTCAATAAAATCTTAACATTGAGCTAGGTTAAGTGCTCCCAGCTGTTGCATTTGTTGGTTGGAGCAGAAATTTACTTGCCACGAAGCTCCAGATAAGGCACTTTTTTGACTGAAAATTTGTTAATATTTTTCTCATCATTACGAAAACACGCCTATTCAAATATATAGAAAATTTCACCTCCAAAAACTGAAAATTTTCAGGTAAAAAACTCTTATATTTTTCATATTTCTGCTCAAAACATAGATTGTGGGTACTTGTTAGAACCGCCTCAGCGAGGCGGTTCTAATGAGTACCCACTATCTATGTTTTTGAGCAGAAATAAGAAAAATAATGTATACCTCTGTAACCACAGTTTTACTATATAAAAGTGGGGTTTAAGGGGGTCAAAATTATATAGGCATGTTTTCATGATGAAAATTATTTTCCAGCATCTCAATAAAATCTTAACGTTGAGCTAGGTTAAGTGCTCCCAGCTGTTGCATTTGTTGGTTGGAGCAGAAATTTACTTGCCACGAAGCTCCAGATAAGGCACTTTTTTTGACTGAAAATTTGTTAATATTTTTCTCATCATTACGAAAACACGCCTATTCAAATATATAGAAAATTTCACCTCCAAAAACTGAAAATTTTCAGGTAAAAAACTCTTATATTTTTCATATTTCTGCTCAAAACATAGATTGTGGGTACTTGTTAGAACCGCCTCGGCGAGGCGGTTCTAACGAGTACCCACAATCTATGTTTTTGAGCAGAAATAAGAAAAATAATGTATACCCCTGTAATCCCCAGTTTTACTATATACAAGTGGGGTTTAAGGGGGTCAAAATTATACAGGCATGTTTTCATGATGAAAATTATTTTCCAGCATCTCAATAAAATCTTAACGTTGAGCTAGGTTAAGTGCTCCCAGCTGTTGCATTTGTTGGTTGGAGCAGAAATTTACTTGCCACGAAGCTCCAGATAAGGCACTTTTTTGACTGAAAATTTGTTAATATTTTTCTATCATTACGAAAACACACCTATTTAAATATATAGAAAATTTCACCTCCAAAAACTGAAAATTTTCAGATAAAAAACTCTGATATTTTTCATATTTCTGCTCAAAACATAGATTGTGGGTACTCGTTAGAACCGCCTCGCCGAGGCAGTTCTAATGAGTACCCACAATCTATGTTTTTGAGCAGAAATAAGAAAAATAATGTATACCCCTGTAAACCCCAGTTTTACTATATAAAAGTGGGGTTTAAGGGGGTCAAAATTATATAGGTATGTTTTTCTGATGTTCTCCATAAAAACATATATAGTGGGTACTCATTAGAAGTGCCTCACCGTGCCTCAGTGAGGCACTTGTAATGAACACTCACAGCATTATGTTTTTATGGAGAAATAAGAAAACTGTTATCTGGATTCTTCTTCTACTTATATCTAGCCTCTTATCTGGAGATATGTCTCCAGTTTGGTAACTTTCCCTTATACAAAGTTTTTATCATATTTTCTCTATTATAAATCATCAGTCTGAGCTGACTTTTAAATAATAGTTATCTGAACCACCAAATCATCTTTAGCAAATGCTTGGCTTCTTGCCCACTTCTGGAGTTGTAATAAGCAAACAAGAAAAAAACATTGACCAGATTATGCAGCTGTACAGGTAAGTCTGGGTATTTCCTGTTAATGTGTGAGATTAGCCTAATTTTGTGGACACTGTACATGTAACTCTTTACTGTTACGTCCCTGTATTTCCTTACAATTAAGTCCCCCACCCTCTGACCACCCACCACCCACCACCCACTTCCTCCCCCTCCCCCAGAAAAGGACACCTGTTGTTTTCTGACCGGATCCCATAAGAACATTGTTGGCACTGGTGTCAGTATTGATGTCACTGCAACAGTTTTTTATGTGCTGCTGCATGATATTTCGCAGAACAAGTTTGCAGCCTGGATGCACCATTGGGACAACATTTAGAGCTGATTACATTTTATTTGTGATCTTGAACTAATTTCAGGGTCAACACAGGACAGATAGGGTCAAATTTTAGCTTAATTAAGTTTGTATTTTTCAATGGGTGATTGATTTTCATAAGTGCGGGCATTCATCATCAGGATATGCTGTAGAACTGATTTTGGTGACCGTAAGTTTATCAAGGTCAGCACAGGAGAAATAGTATCAGATTTACATTAGCTTATGTACATTTTCTTTTATGCATAATATCTCTTGAACCGGTTGGAGAATTTTCATCAAAGATCTAGGAATGTATCATTGAGACAAACTTTATAGCTTATTAGGTTTTGGTGGCCATGACCTTGTTTTAAGGGTCAGATTATGTCGGTGAGCTAGTACATAAGTTTGTGTTTTTTTATGTTTTTTTTTTTTTTGTTTTTTTCTTTTAAGAGGTCTAGTTCCATATAGCAACCTGATGATGTACCTAAAAGTGCTGGCCAAATGGCAAACATTCTAGGCCCTTATTAAACTGCTTCTAAATATATACATGTTTGCTTGCATATCATCTGTCCAAATATTTGTGATAAATTTAGTACAAATAAAATTAGTTTTTCATTATGCTTATAAACTTTTATTTCAGAAACGACGGATGATTCTTTTTCCATTGATTCAGATGCTTCGCGTTTTAGTGACATAATTGATCCTGAAGCATCTTGTGACTCAGGGAAGAATACCTCACTTACTGTCTCGCTAGAAAGCTCTCCAGCAGACAGTAGTTTTAAATTAGAATCAAAGTTAAATACAAATTCAAGTGAAACTGCCAAAAATCTTTATAGAACTGATAATGATCATGAAATTAATATAGAAACAGATGATCCCAGCAATTTTAGGAATAATGAATTAATGAATGATAATCAGGAGACAAGTATTCTTGTTGTTGAACCTTTGTTGGGAGATACTTTAACAGACCTGACTAAGGAAACTAGTGCAATAAATGGATTTGATGGATCTGACAATATCAGTGCAATTACAACTGAAATGATTGTGGGTTCGGAAGAACTGGTGACTTCTGAAGGAGATTCTCTCAAATTACCGGTTAAGGAAGCTTTATCTGTACCATCATCAGTGGAACTAGGCGTGAATGACATTGTCAGTGACATTCTTAAGGAAGGAAGTGATAATTCAAATGGTAGGTTGAATAGAACTGAAATTAAGGGGAACTGATACATTTTAAAGGGAGACAACTCTGACAAAAGTGTTTTGTCTCCCTTCTGAAAAGGGGTCTACTCCAAAAGGGAAGAATTTGCTCGCAAGGCGAGCAGATTCTCCCTTTTGGAGTAGACCCCTTTTCAGAAGGGACATTGTGTGCAGGAATATAAACTTGAAGTCAAAAAAGTTGTCTCCCTTGTAAAAATGGTGGAAATGTATCCAGTTACCTTAGTTGTTTGATACACTTGGATGATTTTCAGTCATGTTTAAAAGGGACATCCTGTTTGCTAATTTTGTGACTTCCTGTTTGCTTTCCTGCACATCAGGCCCCTTCTGAAAAGGTGTCTACTGTAAAAAGAAAGTTGCTCCATGGGGAGCAAATTCTTTCCTTCTACAGTAGACATCTCTCTGGAAGGGAGGCAAACAATTTTGACAGAGTTGCCTCCCCTGAAAGTGTATCATTTTCCCTTGAACCTTTTTTCAGTTTGCATTGAGAGAACTCTTCTTGTTTTGCCAGCGAATTGGATGGAGCACAGAGAAGCTTTCAGAATGATAATTTAGTGATAATTTAGGATATTCAGTTATTTTTTATGCAAAAAATATATTTTGAGTACTCATTAAAATTGCCTCACTCATAATGTGCATGCCAAACCATTATGTTAACATCTTATATTACAAAATTACACCCTGTTTTCCCCTATAATTTATAGTGGAAGTGGGGATATGCAGTGGCCTACATTATGAGGTGATTTTGTTTTACCATTTTTCAGGACTCTGTAGTTCTTAAGGGGAGTTGATGTACTTTGAAGGGAGGCAACTCTTTCAAAATTGTTTTTGCGTCCCTTCTGAAAGGGATCTACTCTAAAAGGAAAGTGTTTGTGCCCCTTTGTTCTACCCTAAAAAGAAAGAATTTGTACCCAAGGGGGAGCAAATTCTTTCCTTTTAAAGTAGATCCATTTCTAGAAAGGATTCAATGTGCTGAAGCACAAACAGGGAGCTACATAAATTGTCTCCCTTGTATAAATTGTCTGAAAACCTATCAAGTGCAACCAGTCACCTTAAAGTTGTTTCAAGTTGTTTGTTATTTCCGTCAAATTTTTGCACTTTTTGCTGTATAATTAAATCTTCCTTATTTCCCAGTATCGTATGGCAGATATTGCGTACTTCAAGATTAAAAGGGTATCAAGACTGTAATTTTCTTATTTCTCCACAAAAACAGATTTAGTGGGTACTCATTAGAGCACCGTGGAGAGGTGCTTCTTATGAGTACTACTATGTATGTTTTTGTAGTGAAATAAGAAAAATCTTAATATTTTTGGTCGAAAACACATCTTATCTATTGATTTGTTAGTATACATTTCTTGTAGGTGTGTTAATATGATGTATCAGGGCCCAGTTGTTCAAAGCATCGTTAGCTTGAGCTCGATAAGGCTCATTTCGTTAACTGTTTTAGTGGATTCAATATACAATATTCTGATATTTTTTTATGAAAAAATGTGAGTAATGTGAGTAGCTTACTCACATTTTTTCAGCAAAAAATTTCAGCATATTTGCATATCACTTGATGTAAATTTTAACGAATCGTTAACTAACGACATCGTGAGTTTTGAACCATTGGACCCAGATCTTCTGATGAAATGCTATAGAAATGGTGTATGATGAGGTTTAAAATCTTTCTGATCAGATTTCAAATTTAAGATAAAACAATTATGACGTATTGTTTACTATAAAGTTACTACTTGTATTTAGACAATAATAAACCTTTACCACTCTGTTGGCAAATTCAGCAGATGACAAATTGACGATAGTTTTCTTACTATACCCCACCACACGATAGTGTCTGTCCATCCGCACTTCGCTTCTGAATAACTCATACAGTTTTCATCGGATGGTTTTGGAACTTGGTGGACAGTTGGACCATGAGGTGGTACCACACATAGTGTTTCAAGGTTACAGTACACCAAATTTTGATAGAATTTAAAAATTGTTAAGAGAATTGCAACCAGGTTACAGTACACTTAATTTTCATATTCTTTCAAGGTTACAGTATAACAAATTTTCATAGAGTTATTTCTTATTAAAACATCCTCACTTGCTTTCAGGTTAACCTTCAGTGGTGGGGTATCATGCAATGTCTGCAATGATTTTATTTTTCACAGAAAATTGGCTTTGACATTTCATGCAAATTGTCTAGTCAAAGCCTATTTTCTAAAATGTCAGTTGCTCAAAGTTTTACGCAGCATGCTAAGCATTAAAATAATCCTTTTGTCTTGATACCTGTTTGTTTATTTCAAAGTCTGCATTAATTATATCTATTGCAGATGGTCAGAATGCAGAAGAACTAGATTTAGAGGGTCTTGATGATGCTGAACTTGATAAGGTATAGTATTGAACAGTTCCAAGTAGCATATAAGACAGAGCTACTATGAATACCACCAGGCGTTTTTGCTGGGGAACAGCTAATTGGTTAGTTTCAGGCAAGGTAGTTCAACCCTTATCTTAAATTATCGAAACATTGTGGTCAGACTGGCATGTCAAGAATCATTTATCTTCATTGCAATGTCAGCTGTTAATGAAACTGTGAAATTCTGTGCAGCTATTTGAAACTGAGATCCAGATAAGCAGTGTCTTCTTTTCTTAGGTTAAATAAGATGTCTTCAAAATCAAAGAAGCAATTGAAATTTCCAGACAAAGAAAAACAGAATAAACTTAAGGAGAAGATAAGCAGTGGAAAAACATATTATGCAAAGGAATTTGAGCAGCATTTCCTCAAGTGCTACCCATCTCATTTAGAACATTTTCCTTGCATAAAAACATTATTTGATGCTGCAGTTAAAATGAAACATTTTGTCATGTTCACAGAGCTTCTGCTTCTCCATATCAGTGATATATTTTCAGAATGTAACAGAAAATCAAATAAATATGCACAGTTTCAAATGTCTTGGTATACATTTTCTGGCAAAGTGCTTAATTACAATACAGGTATAATTGCAACAGATAATATTTTGATCAGATAAAAAGAAAGTCTGAGGAAAGTGGACAGTGGATCACATTACTTGATGAGTTTTTTTTTCTATTTTTTTTTTTTTTTTTTTTGTTTTTATACAAACTTGCATACTTGATGACAAACACTGTAGATCAAGATCAGTTGGTTTCTTCAGAAGCCAACTGATCTGAATCTGCACAGTTTACAACTGTGAGGCATATCCGGGTTCAGCAGGACCAGAGTTAAGTCATTTACAGTTATCAGATTAACAGGCTTGAATGTTTTGTTTAAGATTACTGATAAAGAGTAAGGTTCAGCATCTGACACTAATGGCCTGGAGAAATATCTGGGAGTAACTGTTAACCTGTTACCTTCAGACCAATCAGACAAATTTTTGCAGAAACAGCTATTCCTATGGAGATAATGTAGAAGTTGGTTGCTCTGTCTAATAAGCTCTTGACAGTTCTCATTAGATGTCTGAAAATCAGAGTACAGGAGTCGAATTAAGAAAATTATGCAATTTTACAGTGCCTAAAATGAAGAGCTTCTAATAAGTACCGGCAACACATGTTTTTGTGGAGAAATAAGAAAAAATATCAATACAGTTTTGTTGTAAAAGAGACCTTGTCTTGTGATGTTATTATATGCACCACCAGTTAGTTACCGTATTTACCCTAAGTATTCGGACACCTCATCTCCTTACCATATATGTTCTAAAATTTGAACCGGTATAATTCACTACCCATTGTTGTGTCTAAAAATTGCTGAATGAGTAGCAAACAGTGTAGACCCAGATGAGACGCCGCATTCTGCGGCGTCTCAAATGGGTCTATATTGTTTGCTCAGGCCTGTCTGTCCGAATACATATGGTAAATATGGTAACCACGTGTACAAAGTTTAGAATAGGCGGGGATAATTCTGGCTGAGAATATCATGGGAGAAAATATCTCATTCTTCTGAAGCTAGTGAGAAATTACGACTTTTCAGTGTCAGAGATAATTCAGCAAATCCCTTAGCTAAATTACATTTTGCTAAAAGACTCTCCTACTGAGCAAATTTCATTGAGATTTGAGGCAACAAAAAAGAGCAAATCTATCAAAATCTCTCCTGAAAATTATCCCTGAATAAGTATGGCAAGGGGTATGTTGGAGTATTTATGGTAATTGAGTAATCTTAATCCTAGTCCTGCTAAACCCAGATATGCCCTGCCTATGCAAACAGCGTAGATCCAGATCAGTTGGCTTCTGTTGATTTACTTCACCAGAAGCGAACTGATCTGGATCTGCACT
Source organism: Anodontia alba (assembly GCA_964016985.1). NCBI lineage: Eukaryota > Metazoa > Mollusca > Bivalvia > Lucinida > Lucinidae > Anodontia > Anodontia alba. The sequence goes on from OZ024823.1 coordinate 120,683,785, forward strand.
GGTCGCCATTGAATATGTGAATTTGTATCAACAAGCTGGATCAAGTAATCTGATTGGCTGATAATTAGAAGTGGGCATGGCATCTTGATTTATTCCGCCTGATGGGGGTTAAAGAGATACACTTACATTTGCTATATTTGTTTACAAGAGACATAAATTTTGTGACTTCCTCTTTGCCTTCTTGCTCATTTATCCCCTTCTGTAAATAGATTTACTGTAAAAAGAAAGGATTTGCACCCTTATTGAGCAATTTTTTTTTCCTTTTAGAGTAGTCCCTTTTTTAGAAGGGAGAAAAAAATGAACAATTTTCACAGATTTGACAACTTGTCTCCCCTGAAAGTATTTCCATTCCTCTAAATCAATGGCCCAGGTAAGAGGGATATTGAGATGTTTTCTTATTCCTCCATTGTCCACTATGTTCTATCCCTTGTTCTGTCTCTGTCTTAAAGTTTGTTTGTTTGTTGTTGTTTTTTTTCAGTGATGCAGATGACCCTCATGAGCTGATGCATTAACCCATGCCGTGCTAAAAATAACTCTAGATGCCACACCCGCTTCTACAATTATTCGCCAATCAAATTGCTTTATCCAGGTTGCTGATATAAATTCACATACTGAATGATGAACAGTGCAGATCCAGATCAGTTGGCTTCTACAGAAGCCAGCTGATCTGGATCAGCACTGGTTGAAAAAGCAGGGCATATCCGGATTCATCAGGACCAGGGTTAAATCTGAATTCACTATCTTTTTCAGTAACTTGATTACAGGTACAGCTAAAATACTCTGTGCTATGTCATTCTCAATGGACAAGCATTAATCTATGCATCTACAATTCTTGAACCAGTGGTCTTTAACCCTTTCAGACCAAACCAAATACCTTTGCAAACAGTGTAAATCTTGATAAGATGGCTCAACAATAGGCATGTCTGAATTCAGTGATGGAAAATCCATTTCATAAACTTGGGGTGGAAAGGGTTAACACACGGGCCCCCGTAGCCTAGTGGATAAGAGATTTGACTCTTAATCCATTAGGTTTCTCACCGCTGTGGTTCGAGCCTGGCTCGGGTCATATGTGGGAAAGGCAAGTTCTGCTTACAGATGGTCAGGTGGTTTTTCTCCGGGTTCTCCGGTTTTCGCCCACCTTCGATGAACGATCGGCTCAATATAAGTGAAATATTCTTGAAAGGGCCGTAAAACCCAAATCAAAAAAAAAAAAAAAAAGGGTTAACACATAAACAGCCAATCACAGCAGCAGCTGACAGCATTCTGAAATATTTTGAAAAAATAAAAAAATAAGGCTCTTAAATAAGACATTTATACCCAGCAGACAATTCATATGAAATGTGAAGCCTTATTTTCTAAGATAAATTTGGTGTTTTAGAATGCAGCCTCCTGTTCTTGTGAATAGGATTTAAAGAATTCAACTAGAATTTCGAAATCCTTTTAACGTCTGTCATGCTGAGTAAACATTTCAGCAGACAACACTTTGAAATATTTTTCTTGTTTCTGAGAAAACAGGACTTGACATTTCATGCAAATTGTCCACACAATACGGTAGATTTCCCTTTAGTTCGAACAGGTAAAAAATAAATATTGATCCGGGTGTTCGAATTATACGAAAATCAGTTTCAGAAAAAAAACACTGTTCGAACTATTTTAAATTGCGGAAAATCTCCGATAAAAACTGAACGAGCATGATAAAAAAAATCAATGACTAACCATCAGTCCCTGTGTGATGTGTCGACGATTTGAGCTATTTTCCCACTGTTGATTGAACTAGAACGTAACTCGCGGTATTTACCGATAATTGCTCATGGTTGTGCGAATTCCCTAACAATGGACCATTTTCAATAACAAAAACATTCTATGTCACTTTCTTCTTATCCTCAGAAAACCGTAGCCTGGTCATAATCATAAACAATTGACGTCACTCTAAACTTTCTTCAGATGTAGAGTAACATTATCATTTTGATGCGGATAATTGTCTTTATTTGTAATAAGTCATCCGTATACTATGCATTTCAACATTCCTTAGACTTTGGTGCAGACGTGACACACGACAGTTGTCTAAGGCGATCATCAAAAACCGTCTATAAAAACATCAAACTAATCGCTTGCATAACGGAAAGCGGTCATTGAAAAAAGGTACCTTACCAACCAAAACAAAACAAACAAACAAAAACGAAAAAAAAAACTATGATAGGGCAGCAGTTGTCGCATCCGCTTATTCCGATCAGGACCAACGGTTTGCTTGACAGCGTTAACAGGACTTAGAAATGTTTTTATGCGCAGCCTGATTTAGGCCATCGTTTCTTGCCCAAGAAGTAACCATTTTGCGTTTCACGAGTCTACCAGAAAATCCCAGTGTTCTGACTAGTAAAAAGCGCACCTTATTGCAAATGCGAAAATTGCTGATCCAGACAAGTCAGCGCGGTCCGATAAGGGTCTAGTTTATTTATAGTGCATACTTACAAGGACAGGTATTCTTTACGCAAGATGTTAGCAGTTTTATTATTTTGAAAAGCCTGCGCAGCCGATCGGGTTGCGAATAATTCTTGTAAGATCCCATTTTCTTTTGCGGACACCAGATTTTTGCTCACGGGTAATCTCTGTGAAACATACTTGTTGACCTTGTTAACCTTTACCGATTCAGCAGACAACGAACTGATAACATTTTTCTTATTTTTTTTTCAGTGTACACAATTTGACATTTCAAGCAATTCGTCTCCCGAGGAGACTATTTGCAAGAACAGTCGGCTGCTAGGACAAAAATAGAAAACTGTCATCAGTTTGTCGTTTGCTAAATTTGCCCTTAGCATGGTAAGAACTAACATGCTTAAAATAGCACCTGCAGTCAGCTGGAGAAACCGTGTTAACACAGATTAACCATTAAAGTGCCATTCACAACTGCAGCAAAAAAAAAAAAAACTTTTTTAATTTATTTCTATTTATTTATTTATTATTATTTATTTTTTTTTCAGAGAATAAAGTCTTGACATTTCAGGTGAATCATCTCCTAAGCAGATGCTTCACATGAAATGTCAAGACTTATTTTCTCTGAAAAATAAATAATAAACAACAAAAAAAATTTTGCTTGGCGCTTTATGGGTTAATATACAATCTAGCGCTGCCTTCTGTACAATTTTAATTAATCCAAATAAACTGCAGCAAAAAAACAACAACAAAAAACTTAACTTGTATTTATTTATTTATTTTTTTTTTTTTTTTTTTTCGGAGATTTTAAGTCTTGACATTTCAGGTGAATCGTCTGCAGCAGATGACATTTTGAGTTTTTCTTATTTTTCAGATAAACAAGTTGACATTTCATGTGAAATGTCCGCCCAGCAGACGCTTCACATGAAGTGTCAAGAAAAATAATAATAAAGAATAAAAAATTCAAAATGTCTGCTACAAATTTTGCTTGGCGCTTTAAGATTATTTTCCATTCTACCGCATGCCTAAGTCTTAAAGCGCCAATCACAACTGCAGCAGAAAAAATTCTATTTATTTATTTTATTTTATTTGTTTATTTTACTTTTTTCAGACAATAAAGTCTTGACAGTTCATGTGAATCATCTGCGAACGAAATGTCATCACTCATTTCTCTTATTTCACTTTTTTTTTTAAATAAATAAAAAAATCAAAACGTCGTCTGCTAAAATTTTTGCTTAGCGCTTCAAGGGTTAGTTTAAACTGGCTGTCAATCAGTTATAACTGTAAAGGCCCTTGTGTCATGTATGATTGAAATCTGAGCCGAAAACACTTTGATGTTAACATAGGTTGTGAAGACATTTAACCTTTAAAGTGCCAAGCAAAATTTGTGGTATTTATTTTTTCTATTTTCAGAGAAAACAAGTCTTGTCATATCATGTGAATTGTCTACCAATATTGTCTACCAAGTAGACAATTCACTTGAAATGTCAGGGCTTAATTTCTCTGACAAATAAGAAAAAGTAAAAAATGTTGTTTGCTGCAGTTGTGACTGGCGGTTTAAGGGTTAACGGAGATACAGATAAGTTGCTGAATTAGGAATTCAAGAACGTGTAAGGGTATTACTTCATTTAACCCTTAATGCGCCGATCACAACTGCAGCAGAAAACAGTTTTACTTTTAAGTGTTTCAGAGAACTAAGCCTTGAGATTTCTTGTGAATCATCAGTCAAGCAGATGCTTCACATGAAATGTCAAAACTTTTTTCTCTGATAAAAAAATAATAATGGCTAAAAAATCAAAATTTTGTCGGCTACAAATTTTGCTTGGCTCTTAAAGGGTTAAGCGATAATTATAAAGCGCTAATACACCGATGCTAAAACACTGATTACCGGCTTTTCAGTGCATTTTGGTCTCCCGCTCTTCTCTGCAGGTCTTTTCATTTCAGCGGACAGAAATTTATTTACTCTAAAACCAATTGGGCTTCTTGGGTGTAAAAGAAGAACTAAGGCCATCCTTAAACTTTTGTAAGTTTGCTGTGCTCTGAACGACCCGCAAAATTGCCGCGACTCGTTTTTTTTCCCGCCATTTCCGATTTATTTTTTTTTCCTCGGGGATCAACCTGGTTCTGTCCATTGCGGTTACTGTATTAATCCGCCTATAAGACTGATTTTTCCACAAAAAAAAAAAAAAAAAAAAATGCCCCCAAAAACCAGACCTGTCTATATTATCAAGATCTTCGGCCATATCGGCATTTCCGGCAAGTCCGGTGGTGCCACGTGGTCACGGAAAGTGCCGATCATCGAAGCCGGTAGAAAGCTATAATGTTTACCTTCGTCCATTGACAGAAATTTACTAATCCAGACTGTTCCAAAATGTTATCCATCCCCGAGGAACACTAAAACCAATTCGTTTTTTCCTTACAATGAACACGGGAAATAATTGCACAGACTTTTCGGATTGGTCCATTAGGTAAAACGGGTAAGGAAATTAGATGTAAAAAAAAAACAAAACAAAACACTGAACTCTTAGCACTCTGGGCAAAATTACTTCAGAAGTATTTTTTTCTGATGCATATATGTCCCCAAAACAGGTTTGACATTTCATGCAAGTTATCTCCAATGAAGACATTTTGCATGAAATGTCAAATTCAGTTTTCTTGGAAAAATGTGATCAATTTGTCGTCTGCTGAATTAGCCCACAGAGCTGTAAAGGTTAATCATATACATTTCAATGACACATTCACCAATAAGCCACATGATTGACGGGTGAACAAACCTATTGCCATCAAAGGAATCGGCCACTTTTATAATCCTTTTGATGTTACTAGAAATTTGAACTGTGATAAACAGACCTTATTTTGTTCATACAAATTAATCGCAACCAGATCGGCTGCGCAGGCTACTCAGAATAATAAAACCGCTAATATTATACATAAAGAATGTCAGGCCTTGTAAGTATGCACAATAAATAAAATAGACTTATCGGACTGCGCATATGAGCACATTAATCTGGATCTTCCTTTTTCATATTTGCGATAAGGTACTTTTTTTGACTTGTCGGAACAGAAATATTGTAAGCCTGTCAGTAGGACGCTGCATGGGATTCATGCAGAGGTAGACTCATGATCCGCAAAATAGTAACTTACTTTTTGGGCAAGATACAATGACCTGGACCAGCCTGCGCATTGACTGTTTGAAACGACGCTCTGTTTCTAGGCCCTGCAAACTCTGTCAAGCTAACAGAGTAGGTCCTGATCGGAATAAGCCGATGTGACACCCTGCCCTATTTTTGGCTTTTTTTTTTTTTTTACTATCGGTTAGATACCTTTTTTGGTTTCAGTATTTAATGACCACCTGCAGAATAGCAACGAGGAAAATTGTACCTTATAACCATTGCAAAATACAGAGACCCAGATGAGTCTGCGCTTTAAAAAAAACGAATTCTGATTTGTTTTTAGGCCCTTCAGAATCAGCTTTACAAATTACATAAATTTTCAACTGCCTGCGAGAATGCGTTGACCCGAGTGCTTCGGTCACTATTTTGATCAGTCACATAAGCTGCGAGGTACTTTTGTTGGTGACTGCTTTCTTTGTTAAATTAAGTTTATTTTTTTTGTGTAACAATTCATGTGTATCATTTTTTTTTTTCATCGGATTGCACACGGAAATTCGAGGTACGTAATGTTCATCAACGAACTATACATATACAGTTTGTGAATCGTACTTCACGTGTTCGAACTATTTAAAAATGAGTTTGACAAAAATACGTGACTGTTCGGACTAAAAGAGCAATTTTCGGGAGGTGATTTCAAAACAGTAAGGGGTGTTCGAATTATTCGTGTGTTCGAACTAATAGGAAATCTACCGTAGACAGTTTCGTGAAATATCAAATCCAGTTTTCTTCAAAAAAAAAAAAAAAAAAAAGAGAAAAAAAAATATCATAAATATGTCAGCTGAATTAGCTCAGAGAGTAGTAAAAGTCAATATTATTGACAATGTACATTAATGATTATGTTTGATTCTAAGCCAAGGAATTACTCTTATCTTTTCAGTTCATTTTAACAGAGAATGAAGTTTCAGTGAAAACAAGAATCTGGATGGCAGAAAATGCAGATTATCTTAAAGCTCAGAAAGGTACTTTTTTTTAATTTATTTTGTTTTATATCATTTTTCAAATGAATGGTCATTGAAACTCAGATAAAAGTAGTGATTGGAAGAATATTTTGTTGCTTTTGCACCAAAACATAGATTGTTTTGAGTTGTTGAGCTAGAGTTTTATGGCTCAGTCAACACTTAATTAGGTCATGTTGATCCAGTCAGTTAACTTACATTTTTTCCTGGGTGGGCTTGGTCCTCTTAAGTGGTTAACCAGTACTTGTGAACATAGATTTTGCCTACTCAGTGTCAGATTAGAATTGCCTCCCTGCAACTCTTTTGAGTACACACAGCATACAGTTAGTGCAGAAATAACAAAAAATATCTTAATGCCTCTTATCAGTGTCAGTACTGAGTAATTTAACTGAATCCATTTTAGTCTGGAAACCTCCAAAAGGGTAATTGACAAACAGTGCAGGCCCAGATCAGACCCTGCAGGGTCTACACTGTATTAAATACAGGAATTTCTATAACACATACAGGTCAGTCCCGTTATTACGCGCTGGTCGGGATGCACAAATCCAGACCGCGATATAAGCGAGGCGAGTAGTAATTTCGGAGCCGACTGATCAGACTTTATAAATGTTGATATTTGTATGGGACACACGATTATACATGTTTGGAGGGATTTATGAATGAAAACAATGATATTTCATGTGCTATTTATATAAATAAACGAATGAGTACTAACGTTGTATGTTTTGTCTTTTTTACACCCTCTGATGTACTTTTTCTGCAATATATACGCTAAATACTTTATTTACGTTTCCATTTTGTGACTCGATCCGCCATATTTGCCGGTGTTGTAATACAGACGGTGTTGAAGTGCGGTGTAAGTCACATAAAAAGTCCGGTATCAATACCGGTCCCCGCGAGCATAGCGAATTATTTTAGTCCAGTAAAAGAAATCTTATTAATAAAACGGCAGAAATCGTTAAGTTTTTTTTTAATCTTTCTGCTTGTATAGAATAGAACGAAAGCTCAAAGAAAAAAAAAATGACTAAAACCAAAGCATTTGATTTCCAACAAAGTGCCATGTTCAATGGCCTCAAGTTTTTCTTTAACCGTGAATGTTTTTCGTTTTCTTCTTTGGTTTTCCATTTTAATCAGTGTTAATCTGATATCAGAATGAACTTTTTCAAGACAACAATGAGTGCCGGACAAATTTCACAGTTACACGCTCTACTACCTGACCGCGTGCGCAGTAATCGACGTCCAGTGATCCGCGTCGCTGATTGGATGAATATCTAATTAGGTCGGCAAGGCGGCCATATCAAACTGGAAAACTCGGTGTCTTTCAAGTATTTACAAATTAATTATGGATAACTGTGGTCATTTTCCCATTCTTTAGATGCGGGATAAGCCATTTCTTGATAGATATGTTTGTATCGTTTAAAAGTTAAATGAAGTTTTAATTGGCAAAAGTTCGTCTTCTTAAAATAAACATCAAAAGGTCAATTACGGTCATTACGCACGTACACAAACAAAAATACAACAGAGACAATACATTGATTAGCTTTATTCTTTCAAAATCATTTTTTTTATATGCTATTATGACATGTACAACAGCAGTAAATTTCTTTTTCTGCAGATCGAAGCTCTGAAAAACAAAAAACACATTTTGTTATTTTGACCTAGAGGATGGGGAAACTGGGACCCTTCGAAAAAATTTTGGGAGGCATGACGTCCCCGCGTTATATCCGTATTCGCGCACTAACGACGCGAGTACTAACGGGACTGACCTGTAGTAATTAAAATTAACCATACATCCTGTTATTTGAAATAGACCAGTCCAAAGAGTTGTGGTAGAAGAGTCCATTCGACTTGTTAACCCTTAAAGCGCCAGTCACAACTATTGTCATCTGCTTTGTCTTCTGCTGGTTACTTTAAAAGTCACTTCTGCAAACAGTGTGGACCCAGATCAGACTGCTCCTAAATGAAAGGAGCAGTCTGATCTGGGTCCACACTGTTTGCCTGTATGCAAAAATAGGTTTGAAAAGTTTGCAAGAATATTCAGCAGACGACATAAACAGACGACATTTTCAGATGCAGGTTTTCTTGGCGCTTTAAGGGTTAACATTCTTCTCATTCTCAAGCAAATGACAAATGAGTTTCATTTCTGTTTTTACCCGAAAACTGGGCTTGTCACTTCATTTTGACCATTACAAATTTCAAATGAGGTCCAAAGTTTTTTTTTTTTTTTTTTTTTGTTTTTTTTTTCAGATATTGAGCCAGCCATAATGTGAGAAAATATGCATTAATACATACTCCCAGCAAAGACCCAAATTCCTGCATACTCCCAGCAAAGACCCAAAGTCCTGCATACTCCCAGCAAAGACCCAAAGTCCTGCATACTCCCAGCAAAGACCCAAAGTCCTGCACAATCTGATTGTCACTGTCTATCTGAAAAAGATCCTTTCCTATCAACTAAGCATCTAATGATGATTCCGATCAGACTTTATATGTGTAAAGGCTAATCCGAGTATTTGCTGGGCATGCATGTACAGTAAACATCCTAAAATTTTGTACACTAAAGTTTCTGACAAAATGGCATTTGCAAACAGTACAGACGCGGATCAGGGTGTTCCTTAAGTATATTAATAAATAAGTGTATAAAAATCAAAATTAACCCTAGTCTTGCTGAACCTAGATATGCTCTGCCTTTGCAAACATCAGCCTTTGCAAACAATGTAGATCCAGATCAGTTGGCTTCTGAAGAAGCCAACTGATCTGGATCTACACTGTTTGTCATCAAGTATGTAAATTTGTATAAACAATCTGAATCAAGAAATGTGATTGGCTGAAAATTAGAAGTGGGTGTGGCATCTTTATTTATTCAGCATGACAAGGGTTAAGGCACAAGAAGTATGGAATAAAGCATTCAAAATTTTAGGACATTAATCGTAATAAAATTCATTTTCTCATGTTGCAGATTAGCTGATATTAAAGAAATTTCCAGCTTTTTTTGCATATACAAGGTTCAAAGCTAGTGTAGATTTCACTGTTGATTTTACTGTTTCAGAGAAAGAAGAGAGACTGGCTAAAGAAAAAGAAGAGGAGGCCAAAAAAGCACCAGAGAAAAGGGTGTGTTTATCTGTACAAGTATTAACCCTTCTCATGCTGAATAAATTAAGATGCCATGTCCACTTCTAATTGTCAGCCAATTAGATTACTTGATCCAGGGTGTTGATACAAAAGATGCCTTGCCCTGGTCTAATTGTTAGCCAATCATAGTACTTGATCCAGGTTTTTGATGCAAAATTAGGGTCAGGCAACATTTTTTTGTGGAGATTGATCGTGAAATATTTTTTTACGATCATTCTCTCCCTTCAGCTGATTCAAGAAGGGCAGTTTTCGGTTTGGTGAAAGAATGTGCACAAGTACTGGTTAACCACTTTGAGGACTAAGCCTGTCCAGGAAAAAGGGGGTTAGGTATTAAACTGACCAGCTTGACATGATCTCAGTAGTGTTGACTGCGCCATTAAACGCCAAACAAAAACAAACCAAATACTTCTTAAGTTTTTACCAATCCATTATACTATTTACCTGGCAATGTATCTAATATAGTTGTGTTTGAATAGCACACAGTGCAAACCCAGATCAGAAATTGTATTCTCGGTCCTCTGATCTGGATCTGTACTGTTTGCTCAGGCCTGTCTTTTGAAAGAATTAGTTTAACCTTAAAGTGCTTATCTAAATTGTAGCAGACGATATTTATGAGGATTACACCTGGCATTTAATGTGAATCATCTGCTAGGCAGACATTTCGTATGAAATGTCAGGCCTTATTTTCTTAGAATTTTTAGCTCACCTGGAGCCTTTGCTCCAGGTCAGCTTAAGCCATGGTCTGTTGTCCATTGTCTGTCTTTCTGTCATCTGTCAGTCCGTTTGTCTGTCCATCGTTAGCTTCTCACATTTTCGACAGCTCCTCCAGAACCATAAGTTGGATTGAGCTGAAACTTAGTGGGAGACATTGTGGGAACATGGAGATTCAGAATTGCTAAAATCTTTCCGTTCAGATATTTAAGATGGTCGCCATGGCGGCCATCTTAAAATTCTTCAAACGACATCTCCTCCCAAATCATAAGTCTGATGGAGCTGAAACTTGATGGGAGGCATCACAGTGACAAAGAGATTCAGAATTGCTAAAATCATTCTGTTCCGATATCCAAGATGGCCACCTTGGCAGCCGTCTTGAAATTCTTCAAACGACATCTCCTCCCAAACCGTAAGTTGGATTTAGCCAAAATTTGATGGGAAGCATCAGGGACACAGAGATTCAGAATTGCTAAAATCGTTCTGTTCCGATATCCAAAATGGCTGCCACGGGGGCAGTCTTGAAATTCTTCAAATGACAGCTCCTCCCAAACTATAAGTCAGATTGAGCCTAAACTTGATGGGGGGCATTGGAGTGTTATAGAGATTCAGAATTGATAAAATTGTTATGTTCCGATATCCAAGGTTGCCGCCATGGCAGCCATCTTGAAATTCTTCAAATGACAGCTTCTCTCAAACCATAAACTGTGTGTCGGATTGAGCCAAAACTTGATGGGAGGCATCGGAGTGACATAGAGATTCAGAATTGCTAAAATTGTTCTGTTCCAATATCCAAGATGGCTGCCATGGTGGCCATCTTGAAATTCTTCAAATGACAGCTTCTCTCAAACCGTAAGTTGGATTGAGCCGAAACTTGATGGGAAGCATCGGAGTGACATAGAAATTCAGAATTGATAAAATTGTTCCATTTTGATATCCAAGATGGCCGCCATAGTGAACATTTTGAAATTCTTCAAATGACATCTCCCAAACCGTAAGATGGATTGAGCCGAAACTTGATGGGAAGCATCGTAGTGACATTGAGATTCAGAATTGCTTAAATCATTCTGTTTGGCTATCCAAGATGGCCGTCTGGTGGCCATCTTGAAAATCTTGAAACCACATCTGCTTCCGAACCCTAAGTCAGATTGAGCCCAAACTTGGTGGGAGGAATTGGGGCCACATGGAGATTAAGAATTGCTAAAATCATTCAGTTCCGATATCCCAGATGGCCGTCATGTCAGCCATCTTGAAAATCTTCAAACAACATCTCCAGCCATCTTGAAAGTCTTCCATTGTTATCTGTTCCCGAAAAGTAAGTCGAATGGAGGGGAAATTTGGTGAAAGGCATCAGGGCAGCATGGACATTTAGAATTGCTAAAATGGTTCCGTTCTGATATCCAAGATGGGCACCATTTCAGCCATCTTGAAAATCTTCAGATCACATCTGCTACTGAACGGTACGTCTGATTGAGATTAAACATGATGGGAGGCATTGGGGTGTTATGGAAATTCAGAATAGCTAAAATCCTTCTGTTCCAATGTCCAAGATGGCCGCCATCTTGAATTTTTTCAAACCACTTCTCCTCCCAAGCAGTAAGTCAGGTTGAGCTGAAACTTGATGGGTGGCATTGGGGTGACATGGAGGTTCAGAATTGCTGAATCATTCAGTTCCAATATCCAAGATGGCGCCCTTGGTGGCAATCTTGAAACTCTTTAAACATCAGATTCTGAATTGCTAATCTGATGTAATAGCCAAGATGGTCACAATGTAACATCATGATTAGACTAATCCAGGTGAGTGATTTCTGGCCCACTTTGGCTTCTAGTTTATTTTATAAATCAAAATGTCTGCTGCAGTTGTGATTAATGCTATAAGGTTTAAATACAGTACCTCCAGATAAAGGGAGACATTGCACCAAAATGTGTTTAATTGGGTATTCATTAGAATTGCTATGTAAGGCAGTTATAATGAGTTTCAAAGTGTCCGGATGGCCAAGTGGTTTGCTCTCTCAACATCAGATCACGAGGTTGTGGGTTTGAATTCTGCTGAAGGTGGAATTCAGCTCAAGGCTGTATGGCACTTCATTACACAAAGCCTTACATTATCATGCTTCCATCTTCTCGATATGACTTTAATAATATTGAATGGGATGTAGAACACCAAGTCATCATTATAATGAGTACCCACAGTGTGTGCTTTTTCAGAGAAGAAATAAATAGCACAAAAACTTCTTAAAATTATCACTACGATTTCACCTTATCTGAGCACTGGTTCTGTCATGTTCTATGGCCTACAGATTCCAGTTACCTGAACCAGTCCATATTATGGTAAATGTCCTAAAATTTTGAACATTTTATTCTGTCTTTTTTTGGCCTAAATTCTGCTTTTTATGCAGTTGTTTCTTAAAACACTTAGTGGAATGGCAAACAGTGTTGACCCTGATCAGACTGCTCCTTCAGGAGCAGTCTGATCTGCTGAAGGAGCAGTCTGATCTGGGTCTGCACTATTTGCATATGTCATTTTATTAGACACTTTTGTATTCGAAATTTTAGGACATTTACCGTACTGTTTGTGTGTGCAAAAACTGCTGGATAAGTGTCGAATGGTGTAAATTTGTTTAATGCTTTGCATGATGGGTAAAAATTTCACTAGATAACATTTTGAAATAACATTTTTTTTCATTTCTTCCAGAAAACAGACTTTGACATTTCGTGCAAATTGTCCTCATAGAAGACAGTTTGCATGAAATGTCAAAACCTGTTACTGGGAAAAATAAGAAAATACAGTCGACTCTCGTTATCTCGGAACTTCACAGGACCTGATAAAATGTTCGAGTTATCAGTAGTTCGAGACAACCAAATTGTGACGTCATAGGTATGACGACTGTTCGCCTCTCTGTTCGCCAAAACGTGCTTGGAAGGCACATGTATATGGCAATTTTAATAATTTACGCGTACTTCAGTTTGCATTGTTACTGTTTGTTTTAGGAGATGCAATGGTTCTCTTGGAATAATATCATCAATAAATGTTAATAATAATAAATTTCAAACGTCTCTTGTTGTCTTTTAATACTCCTACAAATCTGGATTTCCATATGAGCTATAAATAAATTATTGGTTTCCGGGTTATGTTAGCTATACATTATGAACTGGTTTGGATTAGCTCCCTTCGCATAGACGACTCGATTAACTGGTTTCCACTTTTGCATAAAACGCTTACAATGTTGAGCGGCAGCTGTAAGCTAGTTTGGATCATCTCCCCTGGCATAAACGAACCATCTCAGCGCGGCAAACTGTAGATCCTGCAGAGAAAGCTCGTTATGAACCGTCTCATCTGGACCTACACTATTTGTGCGGGTATCCGTACCAGTCTACAGGGTCGGAAGGGTTAACATCGGTACCCATGTGTGATTCGTCTATTTGAGGCTGTGCATGACAACTCCTATTAGAAGACTGTGCGACTGTCAAAGACTCGGATCAGCCTGCACGCCCACGAATTTTCCATTATACGCATGAGCCTTATCTGGGCTTACCAAAGAGCACCGCCTGACCAAAGAGTAACTAGCGAAGATTCAGACTTAGCTAGCCTGATCAATACAGGCTGATCTGAGTCGGAACCTGTCGCGCACTGACTTTTCTTGAAGAGGCTATATCATTCAGACGGACAGTACTCAATAGTGAAGAGCATATCTAAACAATAAATTAAAGAAACTTTGTTGATTTATCTTCCATAACACTATTCTGGGCTGCCTTTTAGCTTACAAATCAATGATACGAGACGGTGTTGAGCGCTGTGTGTCAAACCCGACTCGACATGCACGTGATTTCATAATTACAGATTTTAGACATTGTTTGTGTTGTTTGTAATTACCTGGACAAAAGGGAAAATTAAAATATTGATTTATTTATCAATGGCCTATTATGATTTTCATTAACTGAGAGACCGGTGGCGCCGCATCTTACATTTTTTTCCTTCGTCATGGTCCGTTCAAGATACGCGGTAGTAAAAACTGTGAAAAATATATTCAGAGACTGAAAATGATGGACGAAATAGCCGAAGTGTCGACATAAAAGTAGTTCGACATACGCGAAGCTGAAATACAACAAATACATAGGAAAAATAATCAGGACTTAGAAGTCAGTTCGACATAAGTGATAGGATCGAGATAAGAGGGGTCGAGATAACGAGAGTCAACTGTACCATTAATTTGTTTTCAGCTGAGTGATAATTTGTTAATAGTTTGCATTCTACTTGCAGAAAAGGGTCCATAAAAAGAAGCCAAAGGCCCCCTACCAGGAGGCTCAAACTGCACAAGAAGCTATCCAGAAAATACTACAGGAGAAGAGGATATCCAGTAAAATCAATTATGATGTGTTAAATGACCTGACTTTTAATTCCTTCACTCCAAAGAGTGCAAGTAACAAGGGAGATAATTCAGCTGAGATGGGTTTAGGAGGACCAACCATTACCCCAGTGGGACCAGTATTAGAGAATAGAACAACTTTAGGATCAAGGCTGAAGAAGGCTAGTGCAGGTTTTAGTCCCCTGTTAGAGGTTAGTACATGTATTTCAACCTTTATCATTCTCTGGCAAATTTAAGCAGATGACAAACTGATATTGTTCTAATTTTTCCAGAAAATAGGCTTTAACATTCATGCACACATCCTGTGTTCTGGGAAAAATAAAAAAATATTTCAAAATGTCATCTGCTGAAATTTTTTAGTCAGAGTGCTAAGTGTTAACCGCTCCAGAGTTCTGGATAAAGCACTTTGTTTCAACGAGAATGTATTGATATATATTTTTTAGTCACTGTTAAACATATGTTGCTGGTGAGATGCTTCTAATGAGTACCCACGGTATATTTTTTCATTGAGGAAAATATTTATCTGGATACTTCTCTTATCTAGAACTTTGCTAATTAACCCTTGTCCTGCTGAATCTGGATATACCCTGCCTTTGCAAACAGTGTAGATCCAGATCAGTTGGCTTCTGAAGAACCCAACTGATCTGGATCTGCACTGTTTGCCATTAAGTATGTGAATTAATAGCAACAATCCAAATCAAGCAGTCTGATTTGCTGAAAATTAGAGATGGGTGTGGTATCTTAATTTATTCAGCATGGCAAGAGTTTTTGTTCTGTTCTGTTCTGATCTGCAAAACAATGTGAGTCGGAACATCAGAAAATATGGACATATGAGCTCAGTGAAGATTCATTTCAGCCTGCAAATTTGTGCAATCTGATCAGAATCTTCATTAGATAGGTGCATTTTAGATAGCCAAGGATGCAAATTTTCTTCATGTGGACAACAAAGACTGATAAGACAGTGGATGTGCAGCTTCATTTTTAAGCCTTTGTTTGGTGCACAATTCAGAAGGTATGTTTTCTCATGTTGCGGTTCGTGTACCATATGTACCTTAAGTATCCGGACAGATAGGCCTAAGCAAACAGTGTAAACCCAGATCAGATGCCGCAGAATGCTTATTCAGCAACTTTTACACACATCAACAGGTGAAATGGATATTCCAATTTCAGGACCAAGGTGGTAAGGAGTTCAGGTTTCTGAATACTTAGGGTATATACTGGTAGGTCCAGATGTAATGGCCTCCTCATCAATATTCTACAATATGCCGTTGTATCAGAGACACCACTTTGTGAAATGATGGCTGCCGGAATTCACTGTTAAAAGATTCTAGGCCAAGACACTTTTAATTACCCATAATATATATTTTCATTGAGAATTAGGAATATAATTATTGGGGTATCCCTCTTCTGAAGCTAGGATTATAGATGGACCAAATTGACCATTTGCTTTGACCTTTACATTTAATATTCATACAGATTCATCCATTGTATAATTTGGGCCTGACAGTCAGAAATCTTGTGTTTCTTGTGAGGCAGAGATTTACTGACCTTTACAAGTAATAATTGTTTTAATACACAGTAAATGTACACTTATAAATATGATAATCAGAAGGTCAAAGCAACAGGTCAGTTTTGCTTGGCCTTTAACAGCATATGGAAAACTAAGAGAAGAAAGAAAAGTTGTTGTATAAATATATTTTCATTATATATGCACATATACAAGTCAGAAAAGAAAAATAAACTTGTACATTATTAGGTGTATTATTTGCAAACTATACATGATTTCTATCCTTAAAACATTAACCCTTGTCCTCCTGAAACCGGATATATCCTGCCATTGCAAACAGTGTAGATCCAGATCAGTTGGCTATTGTATAAGTCAACTGATCTGGATCTGCACTGTTTGCCATTAAGTTTGTAATTAGATAGCAATAATCTGTATCTAGTAATCTGATTGGCTGAAAATCAGAAGTGGGTTTGGCATCTTAATTTATTCAGCAGGACAAGGATTAATCAAGGATGGCTATGCAGCCATACTGTACAAAACACATACCTTACCATAACTCAAGATAAGGCACTTTTTTTCAGCAGAAAGGCATTTATATATATATTTTTTTTATTTCTCTGCAAAAAACTTGTTGTTGATATCATTGCTCCAACTGAAAAATGTTGATATTTTTCTTATTTCTCCATGACAGCATACATTGTGGTACTCATTAGAAGCATCTCACTGAGGCACTTCTAAATAGTACCCACAACATATATTTTCAGTGATAAATAAGAATACATTATTGGATGCCCCTCTTACTTGGGCTATATTTATGTCAATACTAACAGTACATACACTTTTACCAAACATGGGAGATGTAAATAAATAATTGTACATATGTTCTATATATATAGCTTACTGAAGCATTCGGTTGGCAAGTGGTTAGCACTCCAGATTTCAGAATATGAGGGCTCAGTTCTGAATCCCGCTGCAGATGGCATTCAACTGATGACTGTATGGTACTTTGTTGCATAGAGCCTTTCATTATCACCCTTCCCCATTCATCATTTTAACATGACTTAAAAAATGTTGAAAAAGACATAAAATGCCAACTCATCAAATTTGCCTTGTTGCCCCAAAATTGAAGAAAGTCGCTACATCCTATAATACAAAGGGGGTACACAAGTAAGAAAATAAAGCAAATTTACTCCCAGATTCAAAATGCAGTTGGAACCCTGGCATATCCTACTGGACAAAAAGGCCAGCATAAGTACTTGTAAAGCCAGTTGTCTTTATGACACACAGTGTGAGAATATCTATCCTCGCTTGTGTGCACCCAGATTTTGATCTGCCTCTAATTCATTGGGCACCTTTGGATAGCCAAGAATACATGGTTTCTTCAGACAGACAGCAAAAAAATCTGTGAAAAAGCAGTTAGCACATAATAAATCATAGCACATATTAACCTTTTCCTCTCTCTGAACAAATTCAGCAGACAACAAACTGACCCCGAGGATATAAAACTTTTTTCATGCTCAGCCCAGCTTAGCATGAAATTTTTCATGCTAATAAATCTAAAATTACTAACTTTGCTGAGCATGAAAATTTCTCTGCTAATAAATATGAAAATGCCAACTATTGTTGCCATTTTCTTATTTATTAGCAGAGAAGATTTCATGCTCAGCTGAGTTGATCATGAAAAAAGCTTTATAACCTCGGGGCCTGATGATTTCTTATTTTCCCCAGAAATTAGGCTTTGACATTCCTATTACAAGTATCCATGAGGATACTTGTAAATAGAAATGTGCTTCTGATTTGAGACTTTATCATCTGCATATGTGAGAAGGGCCCTTTGCTAACATAGTGGATTTCTTTGAGTGAAAAATATTCATCGTATTTTCTTATTTCTCCTCAAATTATGGGCTTGAGTGTTCCTTAGAATAAAAAAAATTGTCATCATTGCTCCTGACAAGGTGCTTTTTTTTTTTTTTTTTAATTTAACTGAAAAATATTGTTTTTTTTTTTGTTGTTTTTATTTCTCCATGAAAACATATGTATAGGGTTCTCATTAGAAGTGTCATGCTGTGGTGCTTCTACTGAGTATCTGCAACATATTTTTTTCTTGGAGAAATAAAAAATAAATATAATCCCTCTTATCTGAACTATGGAGATGTTTTGGTAGAATAGTAGAATAGCACATTATCCGTAACTACATGTATGTTAATTTTTCTTCACAAGTCTCTAGAAAAGCCACTGAATAATAAAGATAAGTCTCTGGAGATATGGTGTCTGTCTGTATGTCTGTGGCTCTGAGGACTTGTTGGAGAAAGAAGATCTTCCGAGTCGCTGATAGGGGTTAGAGGGGCTGGTATATTGAAAATGCTGAGGTCTCGCAAGGCTGTTCTTCGTGGGGCTGATGGTGGGCTCTCAGGTGGGGTTAGCACATCTACTGCTGGCTGATTTGGTTGGTGTTCTATATCAAGAATCTCCTGGAAAATAAAACAACAAATTAGCTATGCATTATGAAAACACGCATATTCAATCAAATATATTGAAAATTTCACCACCAAAACTGAAAGTTTTCAGATAAAAAGTCTGATATTTTTCATATTTCTGCTCAAAACATAGATTGTGGGAACTCGTTAGAACCGCCTTGCCCACAATATATGTTTTTTCAGCAGAAATAAGAAAAATAATGTATACCCCTGTAAACTCCACTTTTACTGTATAAAAGTGGGGTTTAAGGAGGTCAAAATTTTATTGGTATGTTTTCGTGATGAACAGTCACTGTTTAGCCATCTTTTTAGTGTACTGTGTACTATATATAACAAGACTGTAAATAAAGACATATCCAAATATATATTTTTCTTATAATATACATTGTGGGACTAAGAACTAAGAAGGGCTCTGGCGTGATGTTTCTATTGAGTACCCACAAAAAGCTCATCAGCCCAGAAACAAGACTTCAACCTCTACATCTTACATCACTTTGTATAGAGCTTCATAAGACAAAACACTTTATACAAAATGATGTAGGACAGAGAGATTGAAGTTTTGTTTATGGGCTGAAGAAGAATGCAACGCCAAAACGTTCCCATAAATTATTTTTTTAGTTATTCTTTCTGTGAAGAAACGTCTGTTCAAAAATACTAACCCTTTCACCCCTGAGTTTCTAAAGTGAACTCTTCCACCATTGAATTTAGGAATGTCCATTATTGCAAAACATGGGTACTTGTAAAAAAATCTAAACAGAATGGCAAACAGTGTAAAGTCTGATGAGACTGCTCATTACAAGCCATTGTATCAGGAAATAGTGCTGTTTTAGTTTTAGTTCAGGAGTTAAGGGTTAATTAAAATGGGATACATGAGCATATGCATGATGGTCGTACTTGAGTGAATAGTGTGGACCCAGATCAAAGTACTTGTAGCAGTTTGATCCGGATCTACACCGTTTGCCATTCAGTCAGTTTTTAAAAACATTGCCCAGGTAGCCAAAGTGGATTTGTTATAGATTTTAGGAGATCTATGGTAGGGAGTTACCATGTCTGAAAATTTATAGGGTAAATTTATGTCTCATTAGAATTGTCTTTTTTAGATAATTCAAATGAGAACACCTATCATACATTGTTTTGATGTAAATAGAAAAAAAAAAATTCTTGATGGAGTCCTAGAGTATGTGCAATATATTATAGCTTACGTGAGCACTGGGACAAACAGGCATTAGCAAACAGTGTAGCCCCCAGGTCATATGTTGCAGAATGAGGCATGTGATCAGGGTCTACACTGTTACTCATCTAGCATTTTTAAACATATCCACAGGTAGTGAAATGCACTTGTTCACATTTTAAGTCAAGTATATTAAGTAGTTATGGTAATTGTCCTAAAATTCCAGATACATGTACCAGCCTTTGTGACTAAATGGCATAAAAGTGAAGACGTAGGTCAGACTGCTCCTTAACCCTTAAAATGCCAAGAAAACCTGCATCTGAAAATGTCATCTGTTTATGTCATCTGCTGAATATTCTTGCAAACTTTTCAAACCTATTTTTGCATACAGGCAAACAGTGTGGACCCTGATCAGACTGCTCCTAGAGGAGCAGTCTGATCTGGGTCCATACTGTTTGCAAAAATGAATTTTAAAATCACAAGCAGATGACAAAGCAGTCGACAAATGTTGTGACTGGCAGTTTAAGGATCATCTGATAAGGTTCTACACTGTTTGCATTTCACAAAGAATATTATGAATATTATGAAACAAATACACAAAAACCAAATTCGGACCAAAAAGTATGGAATAGAGTGTTTGAAATTTTAGAATATTTACTGTAAGGCATCCCAATGTTTAGGGTACATATGGTAATGACAGTACTACCGTAAACTTACCTGTAGTATAGTGGTACTTTCTTCTTGAAGCTTGGTCCACTGTTTATCTCTATATTCTTCATACATCTTCTTGATGCCCTCAGCTACAGTCATCTTGAATATAATGTAGTTCAACTCTCCCTCGGCTACAGCTTCAGAACTTTGCTGAAGTTCTGATAAACTTCTCTCTGAAATGCAAACATATTCATAAACTACATTATTCTTCTGATTTTGTTAAAAAAAACATAGATTGTGAGTACTCCTTAGAACTGCCTTGCAAAGGCAGTTCTAACGAGTACCCAGTCTATGTTTTGAGTAGAAATATGAAAATACCAGAATTTTTTTATCTGAAAATTTTCCTTTTTTGGTTGTAAAATTTTCAATATATTTGAATAGTCTTGTTTTCATAATGATATATAAGGAGATCCTCAAAATCCAAGATGCCCCATCATCACGAAAACATACCTATATAATATTGACCCCCTTAAACCCCACTTTTATATAGTAAAACTGGGGTTTACAGGGGTATACATTATATTTCTTATCTCTGCTCAAAAACATAGATTGTGGGGACTCGTTAGAACTGCCTCAATGAGGCGGTTCTAACGAGTACCTACAATCTATGTTTTGAGCAGAAATATGAAAAATATCAGAATTTTTTATCTGAAAAATTGCCATTTTTTGGCGGTAAAATTTTCAGTGTATTTGAATAGGTGTGTTTTCGTAATGATGCAGGGGATTCTGTTCATAAAACAAAAGATCTTAATTGTGATGTGGAAAGTATACCTGGTCAAATCAACTCATTAGTACATTATCATTAATGACATCTTTTATTACCCTTTATTTGGGCATATTCAATGGATAACACATAAATGATATTTTTCTTATTGTAACCCAGAAAATGTGGTCAGTTTGATACAAAATGTCTTCCTTAGGAGTCAGTCTGCATGAAATAACTAACCATACTTTTGCGGGGAGGAAATAAGAATGTTCAAAACTGTGTCTGCTAAGTGTTAAGTAATATTTTCATGATATTTCCCCAGATTTAATTTGTTTTGACCCCCTAAAACCCCACTTTTATATGGTAAAACTGGGGTTCACTGGGGTGTACATTATTTTCCTTATTTCTGCTCAAAACATAGATTGTGGGGACTTGTTAGAACTGCCTCATTGAGGCAGTTTTAACAAGTGCCCACAATCTGTGTTTTGAGCAGGCGGTTCTAATGAGTACCCACAATCTAGGTTTTGAGCAGAAACATGAAAAATATCAGATTTTTTATCTGAAAATTTCCTTTTTACGGTGGTAAAATTTTCAGTATATTTGAATAGGCATGTTTTTGTAATGACAGTGTGTCACAACCTAATGCCCTAATGTGCATTTTGACTGGAGAAATAAGAAAAGTAGCAGTATTGTTATGCAAAATCATTTATGTCTGTCTTGGAAAGTTAAAGAGAAAAAAAATATGAAATCTTACCAAGTAATTCCACTTGCCTTGAGGCAGCCTCATGAATCTGGAAAAGCTCTGGTAACTCCATGGATATTAGGTGTTATAAATCTTAACAAGTAAGAAAAAAATATCTACAGATTTAAAAGAACCAAACTTAAAGTAATGCTTTCAGGTGAGGAATGATGATTTGCAAACATGTGGAAATATTTATAGGTCAAGAATATGCACACTTAATTAATTTGTGTTCTTTGATGTCATTAATACAGAACAGGCTTTAATAATTACACTTCTTTGATCTGAGAAATATTTCACACTTTCAGCTAATTGATTGGTTTTGATTGGAGAAGTATGCAATGAATAATAAAACTAATTGTTATTATAAGCTTGGATAATTTGTCAACAATCAGAATTTATTTTTTCATCATTAAATAAATTAGCAGGTCATTAATGCAAACATTTAAAGGTCAGTTTCTTTTATATACTTCATCCACTGACTTCAAAGGGTTGTTTAATTTATAATTAATAGAATTGGCTTATCTAACCAGACAAGAAAACTGGCAAAGGTAATTTGCATTTTTAATAAATAAATTTCCTTAGTTTTAAGATTTGCCTTTATATTAGAGAAAAGTAAGCTTCTATTTTACCAGTGGCTGTTGACATATTACACTCACAAGAAAGGGGTGGGTATTTTAATTTAAATAAAAGCAAGGACTTTATTTATGTACATAATCTGTGGGATTTTTTCATTTCAGATAAATCTAAAAGGAGGACTCCATCACAATTAATTGTGTTATTTTGTTACCTTTTTTTTTTCTTCGTTTTTTTTTTTCATAGGGCTTATTGTGTCATTATCAATTTAAGTATTTAAGCTATAAAGCAAACAATGGGAATGAACTTGTTTAATTGTTTTCTGGGAATATAAGATACTGTAATACTCTGAATGACCCTAAGTCAGAATGGAACAAACAGTGTAGACCCAGATCAGTCCTGGCCTCTGATAAGGGTCTGCATTATTTGCCATTCTGTCCACTACATTAAAAATACATCAACAAGTAATAAAATGGACCTGTTTAAATTTTAGGACAGGTATGATAAGGAATTAAGGAGTCCCAATATTTAGGTAAAGTAAGATAACTTACCGTATTTGACCTAATTACCGCACCATGCGCTTAGATATTTCAAAATTACTGGGAAAGGTTGTGGTAAATTATGTATCCACCTATACTAAGGATACACTATAAAAAATCAGCAAAGGACTTATGCCATGATGCTTATGTGATGTTTTTTGTGTGTTTGTTTTCTTTTGATATAAAAGCATATGTTATGGGTACTCATTGAGTACCCATAACATATGCCTTTATAAAGAAATAGACAAAAAGTACACTGGCTGTAATCTGAACACTACAGAATTGCTTGACTATACACTTATAGGGGTATGTGCGGTAATTAGGTTGAATATGGTACTACCTTGATGGCAGCTCTTATTATCCAAGACAGTATTAGAATCTATAAACATTGCTCCAGATATGAGGGATATCCACCTAATATTTTTCTTATTTCTTCACAAAAATGTATGTTGTGGATACTTATTTAGGTGCTTCACCGAGGCACTTCTAATGAGTACCCACAACATCTGTTTGTATGGAGAAATAAGAAAAATATCAATACTTTTTGGTTGAAAACAGCACCTTATCTGGACCAATCCATAAATTGTCCAAGACAAGATTAGAATAATTCAGACTTCTATAGAAAGAAATATATTAGCTGACAACAAATGACAGGAAAAAAAAAAAGGATTGACATTTCGCATGAAATATCAATTCCCATCAAGCTCTGTATTTTGTGGAATAAAAAAAGAAGAAAAATATTTCTTATTTCAAACTATAATTGATACATAGGAACCTCATAATAATGTTGTTTATTTATTATAGCAGTGTTTTGTGTTTCAGAAATAATACAGTTTAATGAGTTGTATCCAGATTAAAAATGTACATATATATTGATTATATAGAAAGATGGCCATTTTTGGTCTATACAATTTTGAGTAGTCTATACATTTTTGGTAGCACAGAATATGTTTTAGCTAACATGTTTTTATACCCTGCCACAGGATAGTGGCGGGGTATTATGGTATCATGTTGATTGTCTTGTGTTCATCCGTCTGTCTGTCTGCCTGCCTGTTGTACTTATGGTCCGTTCATCTGTATTTTTGCTTCCCGACAATAACTTGTGTAATTGTCAGTAGATTTTCAGCAGACTTGGTATGTGCATTGATATTGTAGAGATCTAGTTCAGGATTGCTAATCAATTTTTGACAGAGTTATCTGCCCAAGACATGTCCGTACTTTCGTTTCCGGATAATGACTTGAGTAAATATCAGTGGATTTTCACCAAACTTGGTATGTGCATTGATATTGTGGCGATTGGTTCGAGATTACTAAGGGGCAAATTTCATCAATTATTGACAGAGTTATCTGCCTGCTACATATCCATATTTTCATTTCAGGACAATAATTTGAGTAAACCTTAATGGATTTTCACAAAACTTGGTATGTGCATTAATAATGAGATGTGGTTTGGATTGCTAATGGGCAAATGTTGTCAATTTTTTACATTTATCTGCCCGAGACATGGTAATGGCAGGGTATTATTGTTTCACGTTTTTATTTTGTTTTGGATCCCAGCAATAGTAGCTAGTGTTATAAAAAGGTTGTGGTGTAATGAAATACTGGTAACACATGTATTGTTCATTTTGGTCGGTGCCTAATTTACATGTTTTTTTTTTATCTCTAATTATAGGACAGGTGGTATCTGGATGAATGTCTTGCTAAATATTTTCATTCTTGATAAAAAGATTAATTAAGATCATAATATATACCCCCAAAGTATCTGCTCTCAAACTGCCCATTCCCATTTGATCAAATGTGCCAAAATCTTTTCTCCAAATTTTATCTATTGTACTGAAATGTCCAATCCTATTTAGTGTGCATTATAAAAGGTTTATAACTTAAAACTTTAATATACCATGGCCAAATTCAGCAGACAACTAATTGATGTTATTTTTCTTATTTTTCCTAGAAAATCAGTATTGACATTTGGTGCAAATTGTTTTGCATGAAATGTCAAGGTTTGATTTCTGGGAAAAATTAGAAAAATTATTTCAAAATGTTATCTGACATTTTTACCCAGCATGCAAACTATGTACACCACAATCTCTTTATAACACTATTGTTGGGGTCCATAGCATAAACCGTGTTAGTTAAACAACCGTGTTAGATCCAAACAAAAATGTATAGATTATATTGAAAAATGACCATTTATGGTCATTTTTCAATATAATCTATACATTTTTGGGATCCGTCTTTGAACCATGTTAGTTAAACAACCATGTTACATCCAAACAAAAATGTATAGATTATATTGAAAATTGACCATTTATGGTCATTTTTCAATATAATCTATAATTTTTGGGATCCATCTTTGAACCGTGTTAGTTAAACATGTTATATCCAAACAAAAATGTATAGATTATATTGAAAAATGACCATTTATGGTCATTTTTCAATATAATCTATACATTTTTGGGATCCATCTTTGAACCGTGTTAGTTAAACAACCATGTTATATCCAAACAAAAATGTATCGATTATATTGAAAAATGACCATTTATGGTCATTTTTCAATATAATCAATACATTTTTGGGATCCATCTTTGAACCATGTTATATACAAAACAGTGTTATAACAGACCATGTTATAAAGAGGTTGTGGTGTATTTTGGATACCAATCGGTATTATCTTGGTGAATGATTTAGTTCCAACTGTTACTTTCAACATGATTGTTGTGGAGAAATAACAAATATATCCATAAATGGCTTTTGGTTGAAAAACAATGTTTTCTCAGGAACACTTTCTTATGTTTTACAACTTTGTTAATACTTTTCTTTCTTATTTGTTAGTCAGAAAAAATATCAGTTCTTTTTGATTGAAGGAAGTGTTATATCTGGAGGTAGTTTCAGGCCTCCTAGCAAAACCTATAAAACCTGTAATAACCTATAATTTTGTGTCAAACCTATAAAACCTTTATTTTGTTCATAAAATCTATAAAAAGCCTGTATTTTCATGAAAATACCTATATTTTTCACTTTTTGAACCTTCTCGTGACTCAACCCTAACTTTTGTTCAAAATGCCCTACCATTTTTTATTTTTTAGTCCCAAAAAAGTGATGAAAACTGTCAAGAAATTGTAAATTTTTTCCTCGCTCGCTTCGCTCGCTTGGACTTTGTAAAATTCAGATCAATTTTATCGTAGCAATTGTGGTGCAAAAATTCATCAAATGTTTTTTCTTCAGTTTTAAATCTTTATGTGAGTTTGGAGGAACCTTTTTTAACCTATATTTTTTATTGAAAAACCTGTAAATAACCTGTATTTTGAGTAAGAAGAACCTATATGAAAACCTGTATTTTCAAAGTGGGCCACTAGGAGGCCTGTAGTTTTTACCCCTGATTTTTTTTTTCAGGAGCCACCAAAAAAGCAGCCAAAACTGTTGCCATTTTTACCCGAGGCGCAAACCTCCAAACAGGAAGAAGTTGTTGTGGAATCAGGGCCTGTGCAATATCTTCAGAAAGGTAATTGGCTTTTAAGCTTTGGGTTTCTTTACCAACCTACACAATGTTTGATTGGAAGATCTTACCCTTAGGTTATGAAAATTTTTTCATGCTCAACTCAGCTAAGCATGAAATTCATATGAATAATAAATCTCAAATTACTAGCAATTGCAAATTCTTTCTTGCTAAAGATAGCTGAGCATGGAAATTTCTCTGCTAATAAGTATGAAAATGCCAACTATTGTTGGCATTTTCATATTTATTAGCAGAGAAAATTTCATGCTCAGCTGGGTTGATAGCCTGGCCCCATGGCTATGAGTTTTAGTTAAAATGTAACAAAGATAAAGTACTCCTCCTTGACTATTTTTCTACATGTATCATCTCCCTTACCCTTCAGAAACTCAGAACTGATCAGCCAAATCAGAGAGAAAGATATTGTAGAGGATAGGATTTTTTTTTTATAATTTATCATTTTTATGCTGATTCAAATATCAGTTAGATGGTAGCCAGTCTACTGAATTGAGCATGAAAACAGTTTTATAACCTCAGAGCCTGGTCAGTTGTGATGACATCTCTTGTTCGTCTGTCATTACTGACAATGACCAATCCTAATCAACTGTGTGATGTGTTATTATTTGTGTGTTCTAAGATGGCTGATGAGACCAATCTTAGCTCTAAACTGCCTGATTGCAGATAGAACAAGAGAGGTCTGAGGAAGAAAGCTCTGTTGGTGATGCCTTAGCTCTGGCTTTCTGCTGTGCACGTTTCTGCTCGGCTTCGCTGATTCTTTTTGCTTCGTATTCACCAGCTCCCCTTTTTATGAGGCCTCACTACTTTGTACGATCTTGTGCAGTCTGTTCCCATGACTCTGTTGGTATGTTGAAGTCTTTAAGGGAGGCTTTGAGGGTGTCCTTGTATCTCTTCTTCTGACCACCATGGGAGCGTTTTCCTACTTATGTAGCATGTGATCACATACATACTGTACAGTATCATAATTCCAACTCAATAGGCTTTTAGAATAATTTAATTGCTTATGAGCAAATTTAAAATAGCATTTACGCCTTGATAAATCCACCAAGCAGCAGGAATCTTAGAACTTCTTTCATTGCATAAATTTCTAAAATATGCTATATAACTTGCATTTTCAGTGTTAACATCACCAAATTGGAATTATAAGAAATGAATTTTATGTTTTGTGGATTTTGTCAATGTGTAAATGTTGCAAATCTCTCACAAACTTAACCTAAATTCATTCCTATAGTGTAACTGAAGTTAGGTCAGTTTTAATCAAATACAACTTCATTGGGTTACATTGTTTTTAATAAATACATAAATATGTAGTAGGAAATATTAACTCTTAAAGGGCAAATCACAATTGCAGCAGACAACATTTTGATTCTTTTTATATTTTTCAGAGAAAATAAGTCTTGAAATTTCATGTGAATTGCCTACCTAGTAATTTCTTGGATTGATATTAAATGCCAAGGCTTATTTTCTCTAAAAAATGATAAAACAACAATTTAGATTGTTTTCTGCTACAATTTTGCTTAGTGCTTTAAGGGTTAAATTTGAAAGAATATCCTAACTAATGAGTAAGAGTAACCTTTACCGCTCTCTAGGCTAACTCAGCAGACCACAAATTGGTGATATTGAACTTATTTTTCCAAGAAAACAGGATTTGATGTTTCATACATATTGTCTCCATTGGACACAATAATGTAGACAATTTGCATGAAATGCCAAATACTGTTTTCTGGCAAAAATTAGAAAAATATTTCAATATGTTGTCTGCTGAAAATTTTACCCAGAGTGCTAAGCATTAATTATAATGTTTCATGTGATTTGCATTTGATTGAGGATTTGTTCTTGCTGTCATATTCTTGAAGAAGCATCTGTCTGGCTGAGCTGTTGATTTAAATCACAATGTCCTATGTTAGAATCCCATTGGAGGTGGAAGTCGTCCCTCAGTATAGGTGGAACGCTGGTCACTCTGTCTAGTTTTAATTTCTGTAACCAAACCTTAGCTTTTATTGGGCAAGCTTAGTACTCTAAGCGGTCATGCAGTATTTAAGCACATTCTTCCACCAGGGCATTTGTCAGTTTCTGTCAAAAGAATGTGCACAAATAGAGGACTAAGTGTGCCCAGTGAAAGTATGGTTAGGTAAACTGAACGGCTTGTCATGAACATAATGGGTTGACTGGGCTGTAAAACCTCAACGCAATCAATCAGTCAACCAAACCATAGTCAGTGTCTCCCCATTTCATAACCCTTGTCCTGCTGAACCCCGATATACACTGCCTTTGCAAACAGTGTAGATCTAGATCTGGATCTGCACTGTTCGCCATTATGTGAATTTAAAGCAACAATCTGGATCAAGTAATCTGATTGGCTGAAAATTAGAAGTAGGCATGGCATCTTAATTTATTCAGCAGGACAAGGGTTAAACTCACACCATATGATTATTTTTAGATGAAGGCTATGAGGAAGAAGATGAGATAGATGATTATGATGAGGAAGAAGTCACTCATCTCAGTGCAGCTCAGTTACTGGGACATACAGGTAGAGTTGGCTATGAGAATTTCTGTTGAAGTTCATGCCTAACAAATTTTTGGCGGCCTCGGTAGCTCAGTTGGATATGCAGGAGCTTTTTCTTAACTGTCATTGAAGCAGTTTCTTACCCTAGCTTCTTCATACAACTTTATAGATTTTGGAACCTAAATGTATGTTAGAATGTTAATTAATATCTATTTGGGTTGAGTTTCTTACACATTCATTTATATTTATTAATTTCAAAAGTACTCTCTCTCAAAAGTGAAACTTCTGGTTCCTTGGACTGATACAACTGTAATTCTCATTTGTGGCAAGACTATGAGAACAACTTACCATAATAACCATGAGTATTGGGACAGAAGGCCTGAGAAAAATGTGTGGCATTTGATCAGGGTCTACAATGTTTGCCATTCATTCAGTAGATTTTCAGAACATCATTAGGTAGAAAAATGGACATGTTCCAGTTTTAAGACACATATGTTAATGAATTATGCTGTTCCAATATTAAGAGTTCATATGTTAATTATCCCTTGTCCTGCTGAACCCAGATATATCCTGCCTTTACAAACAGTGTAGATCCAGATCAATTGGCTTCTGAAGAAGCCAACTGATCTGGATCTGCACTGTGTCATTCCGTATATGAACATGCATCAACAGTCTGGATCAAGTAATCTGATTGGTTGACAATTAGAAATGGGCTTGGCACCTTAATTTATTCAGCATGACAAGGGTTAATGCTTGACTGCTTTTTATACACCGCAAACAATAGTGCAAGGTATTATGGTTTCAAGTCAGTCGTCTGTGTGTCTGTCCATTCCTGAAGTCTGTCCGTCTATAGTAGATCCATCCATATTTTAATTTCCGGATGATAACTTAAGTAAATATCAGTGGATTTTCACCAAACTTAGTGTGAGCATTGATACTGTGGAGATCTGGTTTAGGATCGTTAATGGGCAAATTTCATGCATTTTTGACAGTGTTATCTGCACACCTAAGGTTAGAGGCAGGCTATTATCATTTCATGTTTTTATTGATTCATCCAGTCATTTGTGCATACATAAGTTTGTTTGTCCTTCTGTAGCAGTAGTGGATACCTGCATCAGAGTAATTGCATCAAAGTTTTTGATACATTATATTTTCAAGGCCTGTTGATGGATTTAATTTAACCCTTAAAACGCCAAGAAAACCTGCATCCGAAAATGTCATCTGTTTATGTTGTCTGCTGAATATTCTTGCAAACTTTTCAAACCTATTTTTACATACAGGCAAACAGTGTGGACCCTGATCAGACTGCTCCTAAAGGAGCCCTCTGATCTGGACCCACACTGTTTGCAGAAATGACTTTTAAAATCATAACCAGATGGCAGAGTAGACGACAATTGTTATAATTGGCAGTTTAAGGGTTAAGTTTTGCCAATTGCTACTTGTATTTCCCAAAGTGTATTTATTACATTTAGTTCTGACTCCACAGTTCATGCCCCTGGGCAGGACTGGAGGTCAAAATCTAGAACACTGTAATTTGACATTTGAAGTCTTCTCTTGCTTATTGTATTGTATGTAAATGCTTCTAAAATATCTTCATACTTGGGATATTATGATTCCATGTGACACCAAGACTGACCGTCTCTGTAGGCCCAGCGATTTTGTCATATATGAGCCAGCACATGACAAAACCTACAAAATGGCATGTGCATCCAGTGAAGACTCAGATCAGCCTGGGCATCCACTGTCCACATGAAGAAAGCTTGGGGTCTTAGCTACCCATTGAGCACACAGCAAAGACTCTGATCAGACTGGGCAGATGTCCAGGCTAATCTGAGTCTTGGCTGGGCACATATGCCACTTTTCAGGTTTTGTGATGCGCTTGTTCATATCTTGAAGCCATTTAAGTATTTGATGTATGAACATCTTATTTGAGATACTGTTTCCATGTGGTACCAAGATTGATGTCATAATATATTAGGTTTATCTTACCTATTTTTTGCACTTCATTTTATATTTTGAAAACTATTTGTTGCATATACCTCATACTTCGGATACTTGCTCTGTGTGGCAGCAAGATCACCGAGATGTTTCTAATGAGTACCCATAACATATATCTTCTTGGAGAAATAGAAAAAAATATTTTTTTTTTCAGGTACACCTTATCTGGGGATATGAACTCCGATCTTATTTAGCTTGCCAGTTTTACCAATCTAGCATGATTGCTTCTGTTTATTACAGGTACAGAAGAAGATTACTACGAGGACATGGAGTGAGAAAATCTTCAACATGATGATGAGGGCATTATATGTGATCTTGTGTCACAGATAAAACATCTTAAAGAGGATTTATATGGAATGATGAAAGCCTCAACATGGTGATCTTCATGAACTAGTGTCATTGGTGATACATCAGAATATAGGGTAAAATTTTCAGCAGACAACATATTGAGGTATTTTTCATATTTTGTCAGAAACAGGTTTTGACATTACAAAATGTCAAAATCTGTTTTCTTGGAAAATAAGAAAAATATCCCCAGTGTGTTGTCTGCTGAATTAGTCCAGAGAATGGTAAAGGTTAATCAAATGGATAATGGAGGGATAAAATCAAAATGAGTCGATGGTGATTTTATATCGCGGATGAAACATTAAAAATGTAACTATGAAAGTGGATATGGGAGCAATAAAATCCTAATGATGAAAAAAAAAACCTGATTAAAGGTGATTTTATATCAGATGTAGAGATAAAAGCCATATTATGATACTATATAAATGTAGTGGATTAGTAAAAGATCACAGGTGAAATGCCA
Source organism: Anodontia alba (assembly GCA_964016985.1). Lineage (NCBI taxonomy): Eukaryota > Metazoa > Mollusca > Bivalvia > Lucinida > Lucinidae > Anodontia > Anodontia alba. The sequence continues at coordinate 120,715,800 of OZ024823.1, forward strand.
GCAGTTAGTTACAGGATAAGTATTGATGTTCTTAAAGGGAAAGAGAATGTTTGTGAAGAATGTTTCTGAGATGCAAGATCTTGACAAATTTGATTAAAATTAAATGAAAAATAAATAAGTTATCAAGGCTTGAAGATATGAGAAGTGCTTTTATAGGCACCACCATTTTAATTGGCACCACCGTTTTGAATATTTAATGAGGTTTTATGACATTATATGATAATGCTTTAATTAAATATGCAAAAACCTAAATAAATAAGAATTGCCGCAATATTCAACCTTTGTATTTGTATATATAGCTTCTTCTGTTGGTGTTAATGGGTTGAATGCTGCATTAGTTTTTATCAGAAGAAAGGTTATGTTTAATATTTTATAGTGTTTAGAACCTCATTAAATATTAAAAATGGAGGCATACTTGAAAATGGTTTTGAAAATTTTAACCCTTGTCCTGCTGAATAAATTAAGATGCCACTCCCACTTCCAATTTTCAGCCAATCAGATTTAATACACAATCCTAATTGTTGCTATAAATTCACATACTAAGTGGCAAACAGTGCAGATCCAGATCAGTTGGCTTCTGAAGAAGCCAACTGATCTGGATCTACATTGTTTGCAAAGACAGGACATATCTGGGTTCAGCAGGACAAGGATTAAATTTCCATAGTTTTTGTTCGATTTCAATCAAATTTACATCAAGATACTCGATTTGGGAAGCTCTTTCATCTCAGATACATTCTTCCCCAATCTTGTATTTCCCTTTAATATACTGAGCACATAGTGCTATAAGAGGAGAGGGCAGTTAAATAGTTGGTGAAAGGTGGTGTGATAAGAATCATACTAACAGCATGTTTAGAACAATATTAGCTGCAGCATGAGAAAACATGCCTACACATCATGAAAACATGCCTGTATAATTTTGACCCCCTTAAACCCCACTTTTATATAGTAAAACTGGGGATTACAGGGGTATACATTATTTTTCTTATTTCTGCTCAAAAACATAGATTGTGGGTACTCATTAGAACCGCCTCACCAAGGCAGTTCTAAAGAGTACCTACAATCTATGTTTTGAGCAGAAATAAGAAAACTGTCAGAGTTTTTATCTGAAAATTTTCAATTTTTGGAGGTGAAATTTTTGTATATATTTGAATAGGCGTGTTTTCATAATGAGATATGTACCCAGCATGGACTCAGATCAGACTGCACATCTGAGAAGTTAAATTAGTTTCTTAGGCACACAGTGAAGAGTTGAACAGACTGCATGAACGCACAAACTAATTGAGGTTCTTATTGGGCAAACAAGAATGTTTTCTCACTTTGTGGCTTGAGTAATTAGAGGACTAAGCTTGCCAAGAAAAGTGTGTTTAGGTAAACTGACAGGCTGAACATGACCCTAGTAGTTTGACTGGGACATAAAACCTGAACTCAATCAAATGATTTGAAGGGTACCATGATAGATAATTTCCCTGTTTACCTTAAGTATTTGAACACCCCAACTTCTAACCATACTTCTCTTAAAATTGGATCAAGTACATTTGACTACCTGGGTCCAGTTGCTCAAAGCATCTTTGGCTTAACGAGCCCGTTAGTGGTCAAAATGTTAACCGTTCTAGTAAGTACAATATCTAATTCACAGGTATTTTCGCTGAAAAAAATGTGAGTAGCTTTTGCAATGCAAAAGCTACTCACATTTTTTCAGCAAAAATATTAGCATATAATTATTCCATATTTAATGATCAAAGTTTTAACAATATGTTAACTAACAACATCATTTTGAACAACTAGGCCCTGGAGTTGTACCTGAAAAAGAGATGGTTGATTTGCAAGCAGTATAGACCCTGATCAGACGCTACATTCACTGATCTGTTTGTTCTGGCCTGTCTCAAAATACTAGGATATACATAGTTATTCACTCCAAATACTTAGCCTAAGTTAGGGTGACTACAATGTACAGCAAGATAATTCACCAATACATTTGTATTTTGGGTGAAAATAGCTTCTAGAACTTAACACTGATATTAATAGATCATTGTAATATGTCATGGAAAACAAATAATGAGTTGATCGTAATCAGGGTAGAAATTTGTAGAACTTCAGGTTGGTGTGCATAGGGGTGAGTGACTTGGGATGGAAAAAGGGCACATTTTTAGTAAAATTTGTTATTAAACCTGTCTTTGTAAATATCATCTAATTTATTTATACATGTATATCAGGGCCCAGTTGTTCAAAGCATCATTAGTTTAACAAGCTCGTTAGTGGTCAAAATGTTAACTGACCTAGTAAGTACAATATCTAATTCACAAATATTTTTGCTGAAAAAAAATGTGAGTAGCTTTTGCAAATGCAAAAGCTACTCACATTTTTTCAGCAAAAATATTAGTGTATATGCCATATTTAATGATCAAAGTTTTAACGATATGTTAACTAACATCAGTGTTAGTTTTGAACAACTGGGCCCTGATTGTCATCAGTTATGTCAGTTACTGGTAATAAAGTATGTGCTCGTGTGTATGTGTGTAAAGCAAGTCATTTGGGCCAAGCCATACCAAAACGTGCTTTCAGGCATATGCAAACAATGAAGGCCCAGATCAGCTCTAGTATCCAAGCAGTCTGATCAGGGCCTTCACTGTCTGCTAACAGAATCATAATGATTGGATACTACAGAATGTATGAATGTAGAGCAAAGGCTAGGATGAGACTTTGTGTGCATGTGTGGTATGAATCTGAATCTGCATTTTCTACATGTTAAAAGACACCTTTTTGTGTGTGTGAGTGTGTGTTAGTGTATAAAGCAAGTCATTTGATGGTCATGGACAATTCCTCCTTAGGCTGTCATGGGTATTTGAACTAGCCAGTACAGTAGTAGTCCTAAGATTTGGTACTACAACCTTCCTGGCAAAATGGCATATAAAGCCAGTGCAGACCCAGATCAGGCTGATCCTGAAGGAGAGTCTGATCAGAGTTCACACTTTTTGCCATTCCTGTAAAATTATGCAAGTATTCTGTGGGAAAAAAGTGCATAAAAAATAATGCAATAGCAACAAAAAAAAAAAGAAAAAAAGTATGGAAAAAAGTGTTTGAAATTTTAGGACATTTACAGTAACTGCTGGTGTTGGATAGTAGGTTTACAAATTGAATCAGTTATCAATGGAGTGCTTTTTTTCTGTGTGGTGCCTGCGTCGGTGGTTCAATCGGATGTGCACTCGACAAGGGATCAGCAGGTCATGGGTTCGATCCCTGCCAGATCTGGTAACATTCTTTTGTAGAGATAAATCATTAATAATCTACTGTCATTCTCCCTCTTCTGCAGATTCAAGAAGGGCAGTTGTCAGTTTCTGGGGAAAGAATGTGCACAAGTGCTAATTAACCGCTTTGAGGACTAAATCTGCCCAGGAAAAGTGTGGTTAGGTAAACTGACTGGCTCCATATGACCTCAGTAGAAATGTTGACAGGGCCATTAAACTCCTAACCAGTCAACTTTTATGTAGTAAATGTATTGTTGCACCTGCCTTAGCAGAACGACTTAGGCATTCAAGTATCCGTCCATTTGTCTGTATGTCAACATTTACTCTGGGTGTCTTGTGAGGCAACTCCTCTTACAGTTTTGTACCGATCATTTTGAAACTTTGCATGCATTTTCTTCATGGTATGAGGATGTGCTTGTGGTTTTAATATAATTGTAAGATAATTTTTCGTCACTTTTTCCACATTATTTGTGAACTTAGTCATTTTTCCCCCTCAATATATAGACAGTGGGTACCTCTTGTGATCAGTCATTTTTCCCCCTCAATATATAGACAGTGGGTACCTCTTGTGATCACAACTCCTCATACAATTTTATGTGCTTTTGATATAATCCTTGCTTTAATTTTTGTCACTTTTTCCTGCTTTGTGAGCGTTCTCATTTTCTGACCTCAGTTGTATAGACAGTGGGTACCTTGTAATTGCTTCTCATACAATTTTATACCAGTCTTTTTGAAACTTTGCACATGTTTTATCCAGGGTCTGCAGAAGTGCATGTGGTCTGGATATAATTTTTAAATTTATTTTTGTCACTTTTTCCACTTTAACTTTGTCATTTTATTACCTCAGATTTTATGAAAGCGTATAGACTGTGAGTACCTTTTGAGCACAACTTCTCATGCATCATATGAGACTATGCATGTGCATTTGATGATATTCCTATATTAATTTCCTCTACCTGAAGTAAACATTGCTTTTTGAGGGGGTAGGTGTGACATCAACTTCACCGGTTCAATCAATATTTTTGCTAAGAGATTTTTACAGGAAACAGTAAATGTCCTAAAATTTTGAACACCTTTTTCCCTAAATTATGCTTTGAAGTTGTTTATTTCACAATATACGTATTGGAGCATTTTTTTTCCTTAGGAGACAATTTTCAATATAAAAGCCTATTTTCTGGCAAAATAAAGAAAATATTCACTAATTTGTAGTCTATAGAATTGGCCCAGAGACTGGTAAAGGTTAAAAATTGGTAGACTTGCTAGCAAGAAATCCCTGTATACCATTTTTATACCCCTCACATGATAGAGGGCGGTATTTTATACCCCGCCACTCAATAGTGGCGTGGTATTCTGGTTTCACTTTGGACGTCCACGTGTCTGTCTGTCTTGATTAAACATAAATGGATTTTCACCAAACTTGGTTTGTGTGCATTGATATTGTGAAGCTCTGTTTTGGGATTGCTATGGGCTACTTTTGTCAGGTTATGATGGAGTTATCTGCCTGAGATGTCCATAATTTTATTTTCTAACGATAACTTACTCAGTAAATATTCTGGTTTCACTTTGGACCTCCATGTGTCTGCTCATCCATCATATGTACATCTGTCGGGATTTTGTTTTCGTATGATAACGAGTAAATGTCATAGTACATGCATTGATATTCTGAAGATCTGGTTTGGGATTGCCAGTGGGCAAATTTCATCAATTTTTGACAGTTATCTGCCTGCGACACGATAATGGCAGGGTATTATTGTTTTACAGTTTTATTACCCTGAGGCAATTGTCTATGAAATTTATGCATCAGTTTTTTATGATAAACTGGCAATGAAAACAGTACAGGCCCAGATCAGACTGCTGAGGGTCTACACTATTTCCTTTCTATAAAGTACAGTGTTTTTAGTAAAACTAATGCATAAAATTTAGGCAAAATGTATTGAATAAAATGTTTGAAAACTTACCTTAATAACCCTAAAATATTGGGACAGACAGGCCTGAGCAAACAATGTTGACCCAGATCAGACACAGCAGAATGCAGTGTCTGATCAGGGGCCACACTGTACGCCGCTCATCCAGCACTATTTTAGACACATCAACAATTAGTAAAACAGACTTATTAAAAATTTAGGACAAGTATGGTAAGGAGATAAGATGTCCCAATACTTAGGGTAAGTATGGTAGTACAGTTACCAGAAGTATTTGGACAGCTTAATTCTATTAACCCCAAAAGTGCTGATCATAACTTCAGCAGATGACATTTTTATTTTTTTTTTTATTTTTTTTTTTGTATTTTTCAGAGAAAATAAGGCTTGACATTTCATGGGAACCATCTGCAAGGCAGATGGTTCCCATGAAATGGCAAGTCTTATTTTCTCTGAAAAAAAAAAAAAAAAAAATGTTGTCTGCAACAGTTTTGCTTTAAACACTGGAAGGATTCATCCTATATCTATACTAAAATTTGAAGGAGATAATATGAATACTTGAGTTTCTGCAAAGAGCAAGTTAAATAACAAATAGTGCAAACACTGATGTGAGTAGTAGCTTAAAGTCTACATTTTTTGGTCAGGTCACACTATTCAAATATTCAGGATGTACCAATTTTGTAACTTAACTTAATTAATCCACCAAAATGTTCTTTAAAGATCTCATGTATAATGGGGAATTGCAGTGAGCATAGCTCCAGATAAGAGGGATATCAGGTGAATATTTGTATTATTTCTCCACAAAAATATACATGTATGCGTGGGTACTTATTAGAAGTGCATCAGTGAAGCACTTCTAATGAGTATCCACAACATATTTTTTTCATGGAGAAATAAAAAAAACAAAAACAGATACTTTTTGCAAAAAGTGTCATAACTGGAGCTATGAGTGAGTTTACTCATATGGCAAACCACAAGAGGGCAGGTTTTGCACTGATGTTCCAAGATCGATAATACCTCGGGTTTTTATCATAAGGATGCATTATATTTGTATGTATGTGCAAAAAGATCGATAATACCTCGGTTTTTATCATAAGGATGCATTATATTTGTATGTGTGTGCAATATACCAATTATTTATCTTTTTCAACATTTTAAACTATTTTCCGATAAAAGATCTACTTTTTGGATCACAAATAATCTAATTTTTTTCTTTTTTTTTTATGATGAAATATTTTGAAAGCCTTAACCCATAAAGTGCTAATCACAACTAGAGCAGACGACAGTTTGATTTTTTTTCCCAGAGAAAATAAGACATGAAATGTCAGAACCTGTTTTCTTGGAAGAGTAAGAATGCCATCTGCTGAATTTGCCCAGAGAGTGGTAAAGGTTTATAATGAGTAGAGGACTTGCTGTGGTTTCTCATTATTCTGTATATTATGTAACTGATTTAACAGCATACATAATTTAAGAATAAAGTTTGAAAGTAATGATACTATGTGTCTATCCTTGTTTCTTTGTTTCCATCTGCCACCATTATCATCTTGTAAAGACAGAAATGGAACACCAATATCCAAAATGCCTAACCATGTATGATGATAAAATGCAAATTCAGTAATGCAGGCTGTTCGTCCCAAGCACTGGGATGGACAAGCCTGAGCCTAAGAAGTTGCCATCCCCTTTTCAAGCTATAGTGAGGGCAGTCACACGACTTCTCTAGTACCGAAATTCCAGAGTACCCGTGAAAAATAAAGGAATATCCTTGATTTCATTACTCTTGATATATTATGTATTCAAACAAATACAAGGGCAAAAAGGCCCAAACCATATTTTCTTTAAAATAAACTATGCCCAAATTACTTCGCATATGTGGCATATGTGTTCAATACAAGCGTTTCAGCACAAGATGCATCCTTCATTAAAGTAAGGGAAAATAATGCCAACTCTGGCATCAGCAAACAAATAAAAGGCAGATCTTGCTGAAATACAAACAACAATAGTTTTATGTTAGCCAGGGCCCAGTTGCTCAAAGCATCGTTAGCTTAACAAGCTTGTTAGTGGTCAAAATGTTAACTGTTCTAGTAAGTATAATATCTAATTCACAGGTATTTTTGCTGAAACAAATGTGAGTAGCTTTTGCAAATGCAAAAGCTACTCACATTTTTTCAGCAAAAATGTTAGCATATATGCCATATTTACTGATCAAAGTCTTAATGATAATTATGTTAACTAACTACTATGTTAGTTTTGAACAACTAGGCCCAGATTAGCTGTACCCATCTTACTACCTGTTGATGTGCCTAAACAACTGTTGGATGAGAGGTAAAAGGTGGACCCTGATCAGATGCTACATTCTACAGCATCCTCATACCTGTCTGTCAGAATATTTTAGGGTACAGTATGTAATTGGTACTCTGATGACTACGGTATTTACCGTAAGTATTCAGACACCTTACTAGTCCTAAAATTGGAACAAGTCCATTTTAATGCCTTATAATTTTCAGTTGGGGAGGAAAAACTTCGCCAATAGTTGTATTGGCCCCGTTTTTCTGTTTTGGCTAAGTTTTTCTGTATTGGCCGACTTTCTCCATAATTGTGGAGTTTGTTATTGGGATGGATGGTGTGCTGTTTTACCTGGTTTTACGTCATTTTAAACAAATTTCAGTCATATTAAGAGGATGGAAGGCATGGTATGGGTTTGGCCATATAGCTGCTATGAAAAATCTTATTTATTATGATAAGCTTCACTAAGCAAGATGTTTTGAATGTTAATTAATAAAATTGTCAATAATCAAGAAATTTTGTATCAGCCCAGTTACAGGTCCTTGGACTGCTGTATTGACCCTTGGCCTTCGGCCTCGGGCCAATACAGCAGACTTCGGATCTGAAACTGGGTCAATTATGTCTTGATTAATAACTTTATGATATAGGCCAAGTTTAATTTAGGGTAAAATTCACTAATTATTATGGGAGTTATGGCCCTTTTTCAACTTCATCATCCCATCTGTATGTACAAAAAATGGTTTCCGTTTGATATCTTCTGAAAAGATTAATGCATTGGATTCATATTTTATACACATGTATATAATCACAAAATATAGGTCAAGTTTGATTTAGGATAAAAAGAGCCAATTATTGTGGGAGTTATGGCCCTTTTTGCAAAATGCTTGTTTCCAGTTTCCATTCGATGCCTCTTCAAAAGATTAATGTATTGGATTTATATTTTATACACAGGTATATAGTCATAAAATGTAGGTCAAGTTAGATTTAGGGTAAAATTCACCTATTATTACTGGAGATGACCTTTTTTCAACTTTATCATCCTGACCTTATGTACAAAAAAATGGTTTCCATTTGATATGTTTTGAAAAGATTAGTATATTAGATATGTATTTTATATCGTGTATATTCATAAAATATAGGTCAAGTTTGATTAAGGTAAACTTTTCCATTATTATGGGAGTTATGCCTCTTTTTCAACTTCATGCGAAATGTTTCTGGGTGAGGATGTCCCTGGGTTGGGGCATTTGTGTTGTTTTGACACATTTCTAGTTCTACCTGCTTATGTGCTAAAATATTGCTGGATAACTGGCAAACTGTATAGGCCCTGATCAGATGCTGCATTCTATTTTCAGTCTATAATGTTTGTTGAGGCCCCTGTTAGAATACTAAGTATTAACCCTTAAACTGCCAATCACAACAATTGTCATCTGCTTTGTCATCTGCTTGCGATTTTAAAAGTCATTTTTGCAAACAGTGTGGACCCAGATCAGACTGCTCCTCTAGAAGCAGTCTGATCAGGGTCCACACTATTTGCCCGTATGCAAAAATAGGTTTGAAAAGTTTGCAAGAATATTCAGCAGACAACAGAAACAGACAACATTTTCAGATGCAGGTTTTCTTGGCATTTTAAGGGTCAGTGTATATATATATATATATATATATATATATATATATATATATATATATATATATATATATATATATATATATATATATATATATATATTTATTTTCTTCAAAACTGCAGTATTTACCCTAAGTTTTGTACACCTCAGCACCTTACCATACTTGTAAAATTTGAACAAGTATAATTTACTACCCCATGTTTTGTCTAAAAACTGCTAGATGAGTGGCAAACAGTGAAGACCCTGATGAGATGCCACATTCTGTGGCATCTCATCTAGGTCTACACGGTTTGCTCAGACCCGTCTGTCCAAATACATATAGTAAATAAGGTATTTCCCAAAAGAATTTTTGTGCTTTTCTTGTTTGAAATTCAAATTTACTGTTCAGATATTTTAAGTATTTACTTTTTAACCTGCTCATCTCATAGTTTGTCTGTCATTACTGACAATGACCAATCCTAATCAACTGTGTGATGTGTTATTATTTGTGTGTTCTAAGATGGCTGATAAGACCTATCTTAGCTCTAAACTGCCTGTTGCAGATAGGACATAACCTGCTCATCTAAGGTTATGCTTGAAGTAATGTTAGAATTGAATGACAGGCTTGATATATCACTGGGTTGATCAATAAAAACAACTTTGATTTATGTGTTTGTATTAGTGTATATTTAACAAGCTTCATCACAGCAATTTGAGGCAAGTGACAAACAAAAATTAAACATAAAAAGCAAAAACATAGACATGCATTTTGGCTGATTCAAATAAAAAAGGCTATTTCTGCAACCCTGACCTGCAGAAAGGGGTTAGAGATAAACATAAAAAACCCAGATTAGTCAGGGCCTCATCAGACTGCATCATGAAAACATACCTATATAATTCTGACCCCCTTAAACCTCATTTTTCTATAGTAAAACTGGGGTTTACAGGGGTATACATTATTTTTCTTATTTCTGCTCAAAAACATAGATTGTGGGTACTCTTTAGTACCACCTCAGCAAGGCAGTTCTAACGAGTACCCACAATCTATGTTTTGAGCAGAAAAATGAAAAAGATCAGAATTTTTTATCTGAAAATTTTCATTTTTCGGTAGTAAAATTTTCAATATATTTGAATAAGAGTGTTGTCGTAATGGTGATGCAGACTGATTTGGGTCATTGCTGTCAACATATGCCAACAAGAACCTACTTCACATTGCACCCCTTCACATGCAACAACTAAGGTCGGTGCAATCTCACCAGAATATTTGCTGTACATATGGTAAATGTCATTGAATTTCCTTTATTCAATGCTTCATTTCCTTAAAAAACTTTTGTCCTGCTGAATAATTTAAGAAGCCACACCCATTTTTAATTTTCAACAATCAGATTACTTGATCAAGGTTGTTGATATAGATTCACTCACATACTTAATGGCAAACAGTGCAGATCCAGATCAGATGGCTTCTTCAGAGGCCAACTGATCTGGAGTGTCGACCCTGATCAGACAGCTCCAGGATGTCCGATCTTTGAATATGCCATTTTGTCTAAAAAGTTGGGGTACAAAATTTTGGACAATTACCATACTAAAGGATCCCTCTTTTGTAGATGCTGCCCCTTTACCCGATAAGGGCCAGTCATAGCTGTAGCAGATGACATTCTGATTTTTTTTTTTATTTGTCCAAGAAAAGAGAATAAGGCTTGACATTCATGTGACTCATTTGCACAACCTTATGCTATGTCAAGCCTTTTTTTCTCAGACAAAAAAAAAAAAAAAATAAATAAAAAATAAGTAAAATGTAATCTGTTCCATTTTGGCATGGTGCTTTAACCTTTACCACTCTCTGGGCTAATTCAGAAGATGGCAAACTGGTGAAACTGTTCTTATTTTTTCCCAGAAAACAGGATTTGACATTTCATGCAAAGTGTCTTCATTGGAGACAATGCCTAGAAAACAGGAATTGCCATTTCATGCAAATTGTCTCTAGTTGAGACAATTTGCATGAAATGTCAAATCCTGTTTTTTGGGGGAAAATACTAAGTAAAAATATTTCAAAATGTGGTCTGATGAAAATTTTACCCAGAGTGGATGAGGGTTACCTTTAGCTTTCTCAAGGTGACACTCTATCACTAGTACATGTATTTCACTTGTAAAATAAACAGCTCATAAAGTGTGTTAATTACATTTGGACACAAATTACAGTAAAGATCATTTTCTACAATCCTTATAGAATCATTTGTACTAATCCTGATAAAAGGATGCTTCTTAACATACAATCAATATTAAGATTAATGGATACACTGTAGATTTTCCACTATTGTTTTGACAAGGGAGAACTTTTGTGATTTCCTGTTTGCTTTACTTTACACCAATCCCCTTCTGAAAAGAGTTTAACTCTAAAAGGAAAGAATTTCATCCCACAAACAGCAAAATCTTTACTTTTAGAGCAGACCCATTTTCAGAAAGGAGTAAAAACATTTCTGACATAGTTATCTCCCATGAAACCATACAAGTTCCTCTTTATCTGATCCAGACTAAAACACAGCTTTATAATCAAATATTAAATCAGTGTTTTTTTGTTCTCTGTTAAAACATGTCTAACTATAATCATTATTAAATATCAATATGTTTTTGTTTGTTCCACATTAATACAAAAATGCCTAACTATAATCAATATAAAATTTCAGTATTTTTTTTTTGTTCTCCATAAATACAAAAGTGCTTAACTATAATCAATATTAAATCTCAGAATGTTTTTTGTTCTCCATTAATACAAAAATGCCTAACTATAATCAATATTAAATCTCAAAATGTTTTTTGTTCTCTCAAAAATGCTTAACTATAATCAAGTGAAGTATAAAATCTACCTAACTTCTAGCCTACTGCATACTGATCACAAATGCAGGCCTTTATATGGGCCATACTAAGCAATAAAAGTGTCTAAGCACTGCAAAAGCTCAGATCAGCCAAATCATCTATTTAGGCCTGCTTAGGCCTGTCTGTCCCAATACGAAGGGTAAATATAGTATGCTTGGACACCTTTTTACTTGGGATAGCCCATATACAAGCCACTTTATAAGAAAACCTGCTTTTGCCAAACATTTGATCTAAAGCCAGTCTGCATAGCCAAACCACTGATTAGGACCAGCACTTTACAAAATCTAAAAGGTTAAGGCCCTGACAAGCTTAACTAGACAAATGGGAAAAAAGTCCAAAAATTTCGGACACTTTATTGCACTTTTATTGCCTAAATTTTGTTTTTATGTGTTTGTTTCACAAAATATAGTCAACCTTCAAACATCTTTGGGACCCTGGAAATTTGTTCAAGACATGGGTAGTTTGAGCTAAGGAGGGTTAATCATGGTGCCGTCTGGAAGAAAATGGCATTAATTTAGAGAAATCTTTTCGATTTTCTACACAATAATGGTAAGTTGAGTGTGCTCATTAGAATCATCTCAATTAGGTGATTCTAATGAGTACACACAACATGCGATTTCATGATAAAATTGGAAATTAAATCCTAATTCTCGAGCTATTGGAAGAATTTTGCTGGGATTCAAAAATGAGTTCAAATTAGCCATGGTAAATGAGCCATCGGTGTTCGAGCTATTGTTTAACTGTACTTGGTGGAATGGCTAACAGTGCAGACCCTGAGCAGATTTTTAGGAGCAGTCTGATCAGGGTCGCACTGTTTGCATATGCCATTTTGTCTTCAAAGTTGGTGGGTCAATGTTTGTATTTGGCATTAGACAGATTCTCATAATAATCTGGCTCAGCTTTGGAAGAATATTGCTTTTGAAGAGTATTGTAATTAGTTCTGAGTACATAATAGTGGCAGATCCAGAAGGGCTTGAGAGGAGGTGATGTGGTGTGGATGAGGTTCAGTCAAAACCCTGTCCCCTTTTGACTCCAAATTACTTGATTTTCATAGAAAATTTTGAATGGATTTATCAAATTTAATTTAATTGATCAAATCCAACTCCCCTTGCAATTTTGAACCTCCATTAAAATACTGGCTCTGCCCCTGTAAAATAAGAAACATTTTTACAATAGAAGGCATTCACATTTTGCAATAGAAAGCATTCACTGGTTTGTTCTGGAATGGACTTTTTTTTTTCTACACAAAATGGCAAACATGTATATTCATGCAACAACAAATTATGTCATGAGTTGTTTGTTCTTATTTATGAGTTCTTACATACTGCATTTCAACAAGTCCAGAATTTGAGTTCATAGATCTTTCAAGAAAATATTTACAAAAACAAACATAACAAAAGACAACTTAAAACATAACACAATGCCTGCTACCAGATAAAATACAAATTGTCAATCCATTTAACTGAAGAGTGAAAACATGAACCAGCCTGCACATGTTCACTCGGTTCTTCATTTTTAGCACCAAATTATAGGAATTTGGCATAAGCAAACATCATAAACTGTAAATGTCCTAAAATTTCAAACACTTTATTCCATGCTGTCTTGGCTTAAAGTTTGCTTTTTTATGCATTTGTCTCTTAGAATGCTTAGTGGAATGGCAGACAGTGAAGACCCTGATCAGACTGCTCCTTCAGGAGCAGTCTGATCTGGGTCTGCACTGTTTGGATATGGCATTTTATTAGAAACTTTGGTGTTCGAAATTTTAGGACATTTACCATACCCATAATAATCTGAGTATTGGGAGAAACAGGCTTTAGCAAACAGTGTAGATCCAGATCAGACTGTTCCTTTAGGAGAAGTATGATAAGAGTCTACATTGTTTGCACTTCAACCTGCATCTCTTGGACACATCACTACATGGTAAAAGCAATCTGTTCAAATTTTAGGAGAAATGCAACATTTGCTCAAGGCGTCCCAATTTTTAGGATCTTTATGGTACAAGTAAAATGTAAGTTTCTAAACATACTGTATTAACCTTAGTATTTGGGCAGACAGACCTGAGCAAACAGTTAAGACACAGATCAGATCCCACATTATGGGACATGACATCTGATCAGGATCTACACTGAAAGCCATTCATCTAGCAGTTTATACACAGACTGACTGACAGTAACATTACTTTGTTTACATTTTAGGACAATTATGGTAAGGAGATATGGTGTCCAAATACTTAGGAAAATATGGAACTGTGGATGCACTAGGACCAAACATGGTGTTAGGGATCAGCTCAACCCTGCCTGAGTGTGCTGGCTGATTAATCAGTACTTGTTGCAAATATGATAAGGTTGATTCTAACCTGTCATGTTTAACCTTTTTCACTCTCTGGGTTAATTCAGCAGCTGACCAATTGGTGATATTTTTCTTATTTTACCCAGAAAACACAATTAGACATTTCATGCAAATGGGGAAATTAAGAGAAATATTTTAAAAGGTTGCCTGCTGAAAATTTTACCCAGGGTGCTAAGCATTAAACCAAAACTTATATGAGGAAAGATATATGGTAAAAATATACAATTCTATTTAAAACAAAACATAAAAAAAACATGAACAAAATTAACTATAAATAATTTGTAAACAAAATTTTACGGCATATAAATACACAAGAGGTTAACCATGGAACAGGAATTCCGTGGAAGGTGGTGTTGCACCTGCTGGTACCTGTCAGTATTATAAAGGTGTTAACCCTTAAAGCGCCAGTCACAACTATTGTCGTCTGCTTTGTCATCTGCTTGTGATTTTAAAAGTCATTTTTGCAAACAGTGTGGACCCAGATCAGACTGCTCCTTTAGGAGCAGTCTGATCAGGGTCCACACTGTTTGCCTGTATGCAAAAATAGGTTTGAAAAGTCTGCAAGAATATTCAGCAGACGACATAAACAGAGGACATTTTCAGATGCAGTTTTTCTTGGCGCTTTAAGGGTTAATAGTTAATGTAAAGAATTCTAAAGCCACTGGAGTATGATATGTAGGTCATGGTCATAAAACACAGTGCAAGTGTCCTTATGGAAATGGAGTTAAATGCAAGGGTTGATGCCGTGAAATATAGGTTGGGTCATAAAATGATACTGCAGTGTTCAAACCCCTGTTAGGAAGAAAGTGTATGGCAGGTTTGATGATTGTAGGTCATACATTTAATCAGAAATGGAGCTGAACGCTAAGAGTTGGCACTAAAAAATAACGAAGTCATTCAACCATAATAATACAGGTCAGGGTCATAAAAGGAAGAGGGTCACTTTTAGATGGCAGTGATTAGGTGTTTATGGGGACTGGATATACCTAGTCAATTTTCTGTTCTTTTTACAAGGGAGACAATTTTGTGACTTCCTTTTGCTTTTTTGCACATCAAACTCCAACTAAAAATGGGTTCACTCTAATAGGAAAGTATTTGCTCTCAAGGGAGATAATGGATCAAGAAGACCCCTTTTTAGAAAGGTAGCAGAAACAATTCTGACAGAGTTGCTTCCACTGAAAGTGTATCCATGCCGATAAGTCTCCTTCAAAAGTAATTACCATGCTCTGGCTAAATTCAGCAAATGACTAATTGGTGATATATATATATTTTTATTTTTCCCAGAAAACAGGATCCGACATTTCATGCAAACTGTCTCTATTGGAGACAGTTTAATGGAGACAGTTTGCATATAATGTCAAATCCTGTTTTCTGGAACAAATAAAAAAACAATATTTCAAAGTATCGTCTGCTGAAAATCCTCCAAAGTCATATCAAGAATGCGGGAAGAGTGATAATGAAAGGCTCTGTGTAATGAAGTGCAATACAGGCATGAGCTGAATTCCTCTGGATCACATTATCTGGAGTCAGAAGCATTACTCGCTCAACCACACAGGTGCTTCTTTTTGTCTGCACCCATGGGCGGAGACTATATATGGGTGATATAGACATGGAAGTGAATTAATTATTGATCCACAATGCATCATTAATCTTATGTCTACAACTAAAATACTGGACTAGCTGGAGCACTGAATAGAACAATATAGAATACAATTCACATGCACGGTTTTGGCACACCACACTGTAGATATTCTAAAAGGTTACCATTATGCAGTTTGAAATTTAGATTTTGCCAAAATTTGCATGTAAAGAACCCAAAACTTTTTCATATTAAAATCATGTTTAACATTTATTGTGTGCTAAGCGTGGACAAAGCTTTATGTGAAAGCTTTACACATCAAACAACTCTAAATGGAAGACAAAGATATGATTTCATATAACAGTACATTTAAACAATCTATATCTAAATTAACCCTTGAAATGCCAATCACAACAGCAGCAGACAACATTCTGAGTGTTCTGTCCTTTTTTTTGTATTTTTCTGATAAAATAAGACTTGACATTTCATGTGAATTGTCTGCTATGCAGACAATTCACATTAAATGTCAAGTCTTGTTTTATCAGAAAAAAAGTGCATGTCCTCTGCTGAAAAGTTGCTTGGCACTTTAAGAGTTAAACATTCATGCTCTTTGACTTTCTTTTCTGACACAATCTGACTAAATCAAATGGGTCATGCCATACAAAAAAAAGTGTCTTTGGGCATATGCGGACAGCAAGGGTCCAGATCAGACTGCGCATCTGCACACTTGGCCCAGATGACACTTTGCGCATTCACAGGAAAATCTGCATCTGCACATTTTGTCCATATTCAAAGGCACTTTTTCGCTTGACGCATCCCAAATATCAATGAAGAATAAAGCAAACTGAGGGGGAAAAATGTTGGAATGTACATGTAAATGAGCAGACAACAAATGACTATTTTACAATTATTTACAGCATTCTAAAGGCTAAATACTGAGCAACCAACTATATGCATATACCCTATTCCATCTAATTACCACATTGTGCACTTAGGTTTTTCAAAATTAATACAAAAAACGTTTAGTAAAATAACCTACTAATAAGGCAAGGGTTAAAGCAAAAAAACAAAAAAATCTGCTAAATATTTTATGAGAGGATTGTTTTAAGATGCTTATGTGGTACTTTTTTTGATTAATTTCCCAAAGCATATGTTGATGGTACTCATTTGAATTGCCTCGACAAGTTGAGGCAATTCAAATTAGTACCAACAACATACGCTGTTAGAAAGAGGTAGATAAAAGCACACAGGCTGTAATCTGAAGACAGAAATTGCTTGTGTGTGCTTATAGGGGTAATTAAATCGAACATGGTACATATATGATAAAATCATCCAAAAACAAACACTTATATAGCTCTAGATAAGAAAGGTGTCCATATAAATATTTTTGTTTATTATTTCTCCACAAAATTATATGCTGTAGGTACTCAGGGGAATTGCTTCATCAAGGTGATTCTAATGAGTTCCACACAATACATTTTTCTGGAGAAATAAAAAAAACAAATAACATAATTTGAATGAAAAAAGCATCTTATCTAGGACTTACAAAAGTTTTCTAACTTGACCTTTGGCCCAAACAATCCATATTATTTGATATAATATATATATATATATATATATATATATATATATATATATATATATATATATATATATATATATATATATATATATATATATACACGTATTAAATGTAATAAAATAAGAGCTGTCGCATGACAGCATAGCCTGCCTGAATTGTGATTTGCCTCTAAAAATCTTTAACCAAAAAGTTTAACCTAAATTTTTTCTAAGTCCATGACCTTGACCTCAAGGTCACTCATGTGGGTTGGGATGGTTCAGCATAAAACCTTGACCTCAAGGTCACTCATGTGAGTTGGGATGGTTCAGCATAAAACCTTGACCTCAAGGTCACTCATATGGTTTGGGATGGTTCAGCATAAAACCTTGACCTTAAGGTCACTCATGTGGGTTGGGATGGTTCAGCATAAAACCTTGACCTCAAGGTCACTCATGTGGGTTGGGATGGTTCAGCATAAAACCTTGACCTCAAGGTCACTCATATGGGTTGGGATGGTTCAGCATAAAACCTTGACCTCAAGGTCACTCATGTGAGATGGAATGGTTCAGCATAAAACTTCAGACTAATATTTACCATCCGGGCAAGTATGAATTACTTCCATCCAGAGGTTCACCAGACACAGCATTTTAAAAATTTTAACCAAAAACTTTAACCAACCCCAACACTGCAGTGACTGCTACAGCTCTAACTGTACTTTCATATAGGTGAGCTAAAAAGGACAACAACCAAAGCATTACCCATAACAGGAAAGAAAACTATACATTCATGCCAACAGCTATTTTATCTGAGCCTTTCCTATTCAAGTACAGTGAACCCTCATTACAATGACAGCACTTGTTTCCTATTCAAGTACTGTGAACCCTCATTACAATGACAGCACTTGTTCCCTATTCAAGTACAGTGAACCCTCATTACAATGACAGCACTTGTTTTCTATTCTAGTACTGTGAACCCTCATTACAATGACAGCACTTGTTCCCTATTCAAGTACAGTGAACCCTCATTACAATGACAGCACTTGTTTCCTATTCAAGTACAGTGAACCCTCATTACAATGACAGCACTTGTTTCCTATTCAAGTACAGTGAACCCTCATTACAATGACAGCATTTGTTGCCAAAGATATTGCCATTTAAAATGGATTTGCAGTTGTAAAGACTCCTTAATGAGCATAATGATATGTAAGAAAGGCATTGTTTTATTTGTATTTCCTCACAGAACATACATTCTGGGTATTTATTAGAACTGCCTCAGTGAGGCAATTCTGACAAATACCCAAAATGCCTGTTTCTTGATGAACTAAAAAAAATGTTCTTGCATAATTTCTGATTAATTGTCACCTCTTGTGCAAAGGGGTCATGCCAGTCAAATGATTATTATAACAAATTTTGTTGTTGTATCAAGTGTTGGAACAAAGCTATGTAAAATGTTATAACTGAGCAATAAAGACCTTAAACCAACTTTGGCAAATGAGCAGCAGACCTGAGCTTTTACTAACTGAGAACCCCTCTTTTAACCCTTAATTGTTAGCACTTTGGGTAAAATTTGTAGCAGACACCATATTGAAATATTTTTCTCATTTTGCCTACAAAACAGATTTTGACAATTCACACAAGCTGTCTCCATTGAGAATATTTGCATGAAATATAAAAGCTTATATTTCAGTGAAAAATAAGAAAAATATCAATATGTTGGCTGCCCGTGGTAAAGGTTAAAGCGCCAGTTGCAATAATCTTTTTTTTTTCTAACAAAAACAGGCTTGACATTTCATATGAATCGTCTGCTATCTGTAGGTAATTCATATGAAATAACAATCCTTATTATTTGAAAAAATACAAAAGAAAAAATAAAATAAATAAATAAATAAATAAATAAATAAATAAAAATAAAATATCATCTGTTACAACTGCTTAACAACATTTCAAGGGTTCAACTGCTTAACAACATTTCAAGGGTTACTACCTCTTTTGCTCTCGATTCGGTTCATGTAAGAACCAAAAGTGAGCTTTCTTTATCAGGCAGTCTTGCAACAAGCAACATTTTGCAGGGTAGATATTTTGATATTTTTCTTATTTCCCCACCAAAACATATGTTATGTGTACTCATTAGAACTGCCTTAATGATGCACTCTTCCTTGATTATTTGGTGATTTGGTCTCTTTCAACATTATTTGTTTCAGTAAAACAGATCCTAAACAAGTCTTTCGCAAACTTCTGCATTCATTTCATTATGTTGTTTGTTTGTATTGAGGCTTTATGGCCCAGTCAATCCAATGGGGTCATGTCCAGCATAGTCAGTTTATCTAACCACACTCTTATTGGGCAGGCTCAGTCCTCTAAGCAGCAACCAGTATTGTGCACATTCTTTTCCCAGAAGTTGACTGCACATTCTTTTGCCAGAAGTTGACAACTGCCCTTCTTGAACCAGCAGAAGGGAGAGAATGACCGTAGAAAAAATTTAAGATCAAATCTCCACGTAAGAATGTTGCAGACTTGGCGGGGGTCAAACCGCAACCTCCTGATCACCAGTCAGGACGTGCATCCAACTGAGCCATCAAGGCCGGCTCATGTTCCAGAGCTATGAGCTCTAAGTTTTTGCCCACATGGGGATGAGAACTAACAGCATACTTTTTTTGGTGGTGACTTAAGAAATCCATCAACTAAAAAATGCAGCTGAATTAGACCGCTATATTCTGACAGTGCAGAACAGACCACCTTGGTTATCAGCACAGTTTATCAAGGGTTCTATCATGTTACATAAGAAAAAGCTCTGATAATACAGCACATGTGCAGAGACTTATCTTAGTCTACATTTCATATTATGCAAAGATTAGCAATACGGATGGAATCTCTGTTTTTCAGAACTAGCTACATTCCTTAATACACTAAAATGATATGCCACAAAATGTAAATGAAAGACAGGCAATAACAAACACATATACAGTAGATGTTCTAAACATTTAAACAGCAAATTCTTAATTTTCAAAAATTAAACATGAATAGTTCTTTAAGGGAAGAAACTAATTCTGCAAAGGGAGGCAATTCAATTACCTCCCTTTGCAAAATTACTTACTTCCCTTTGTTTCATTGGCTACCATAGTTGAGATAATAACTGCATTATTAATTTTTTGTTGTATGTTTTAGAACATGTACTGTACTGCAAAATACTAAGGAACATGAAAAGGTCTACCTCAGCTGTAACCTTTTTTTTTAACATTCTGCCTTTAGAAATAAGACAACCTTTTTTCTTTTTTTTTTCAACCTCACCATTGTGTGTAAAATATCCATAGAAAAAAATGTATTGGTATGAATATCAATAAATTACCCAAGTTATAAAACAAATCATTCTCAAGAGTATAAGAAAACAACTTTTCAAAATTCTCAAAACATGGTATTACAAAAGAGAAAAAAAATGGTATTGCTATAAATATCAATATTCTCAACCAAAGATGTACAGGACTTCAATGAAACAAATGTGAAAAAAAAAAAAAATATAGAAGACACATGAAATAATGACAGAATTTCTTTTGTACTGCAGTAACACGAGATCTCATTTCTCATATGCAGCAAAGGCCAACTATTTGAATAATATAGACAAAGATATATGCAAAGGTATATTCTACAAATCCCCTTTTTGCTGAATGTGCCACATATATGGCATAGCTCCAGATAATTCTATTTTTTTTTTCAACTACAAAACTGACATTTTTTATTCTGAAACATCTTGCCAAGGTGCTTCTAGTAAGTATCAAAACATATATTTTTGTGGAAAAATAAGAAAACCGTTTATCTGAATGTCTCTCTAATCTGAAGCTATGATGCAGTACAAATCAAAAGCAAAGAATTGATTGAGTTGGGGCTTAATGACACGTCAACCCTTGTGAGTCATTATGTGTCATCTCCCAGATAAAGGAAGGAAAGAGATTTGATTGTGTTGGGGTTTAACAACACGTCAACCCTTGTGGGTCATTTTGTGTCCTGTCCCAGAGAAAGGGAGAAGAGAGATAGAAGGGATAGTAGAGGAGATGAAAGAGAGGGACAGGGGAGAAAGAGAAAAATGAATGAAAGTGAAGAAGCAGGAGAAATAAAAACATTCTCCCTCTACTCTTACCTGCTGCAAGGATAGGAGGCCTTGCCCAACTGTAAGCCAATATCAGTTGGATGCTTCGGTGACACATGATAATGGAGAAAAAAGAAGAGATACTAGTAGAGGAGATGAAAGAGAGGGACAGGGAAGAAAGAGAAACAGGAATGAAAGAGAAGAAACAGAAGAAATAAAAACATTCCCCCTCTATCCTTACCAGCTACAAGGATAGCAGGCCTTGCCCAACTGTAAGCCAATCTGATGTAAGATACACACCTTTGCCACACCCAACCACCCTCTAAGCAAAGAATAAATAAACCCAAACTACCAGAGCCCAGTTGTTCAAAGCATCATTAGCTTAACGAGCTCATTAGCGGTCAAAATGTTAACTGTTCTTTAGTAAGTACATATCTAATTCATAGGTATTTTTGCTCAAAAAATGTGAGTAGCTTTTGCAAAAGCTATTCACTTTTTCTTCAGCAAAAATATCAGCATACATGCAATACTTAATGATCAAAGTTTTAACAATATGTTAACTAATAACATCATTAGTTTTGCATTTCACATTTTTGCAGCAAAATTATCACTGTATTAGAAAATACCTTAGCTACAACAGTTAACAAGTTTGTCATTAAAACATTAAAACATATGTTGTTGGTACTCAGAATCATCTTGCTGAGGTGCTTCTAATGAATACCACATGTTGCAGAAATAAAAATATCAATACTTTTCAGCTGAAATAAGTGCCTTATCTGGAGCTATGATGAAGTATGGGGAGACAGGTTTGTCCATGAAGCAATTATTATCATGCATTAATTTGGTACTTTATTTTGTTCCTCATTTATAACATAATCATGACTCTAATTTTTGTGTTTTCCTGTTTCTTGCATGTATTCAGAGGACTTGTTAAAGAGAAATATTTGACGATAATTTTGGGATAATTTTCACCAGTTCTCTATAAAAACGTAATACTATGTTGTGGGTACTCATTAGAAGTGCCTCGCTATATGTTTTCATGAAGAAATAAGAAAAATTATCCCCAGTTATCATCAAATACTCCTCCTTAACAAGTTCTTTGTGTATTTTTTTCTTTATGTGACCAACACATTTGTCCTTGGCTCAAGAAAACAACTCAGAAGAATTTTGTGGTCAATACAGTCCATGATTGAGCTGAAATTTTGCCTGTGTGCATACATGATTACAAAGTATACAGAAGTTCAACTGTATATGAAAAGATGTGAACAGTGCAGTCTCAGATCAGTCTGCAGTCAGTTCAGCGTGTATATGTAATCTGTACTCCGTTTTAATTAACCCTTGTCATGCTGAATAAATGCCACGCCAGCTTCTGATTTTCAGCAAATCAGATTACTTGACCCAGGTTGTTGATACAGATTCACATACTGAATGGCAAACAGTGCAGATCCAGATCAGTTGGCTTCTTCAGAAACCAACTGACCTCGATCTGCACTGTTTGCAAAGGCAGGGTGTATCCGGGCTCAGCAGGACAAGGGTTAAGAGGAAACGGATATGCTTTCAGGGGAGGTAACTGTCAAAATTACGCTGCCTCCTTTCAGGACAGAGGTCTACTCTAAAAGGCAAGAGTTTGCTCCCTTAAGGCCCATATTCAGAAAGAACTTGGTGTGCAAAAAAGCAAACAGGAAGTCACAAATATTGCCTTCCTTGTAAAAAAAATGGTGGAGAAAAAGTACACCACAACCTCTTTATAACACGGCTGTTGGGGTCCATAGCATAAACCATGCTTGTTAAACAACAGTGTTATATCCAAACAAAAATGTATAAATTATATTGAAAAATGACCATTTATGGTCATTTTTCAATATAATCTATTCATTTTTGGGATCCATCTTTGAACCGTGTTATATCCAAAACCGTGTTATAACAAACTGTGTTATAAAAAGGTTGAAGTATACGAAGTGTATCCAGACCCTTGAGATGGCAATATGTGCAGACTGATCAGAACCTGTATTTTGATTATACCTAAAAAATCCCTTCACACCAGACAGACAGTGACTAAGAAAATACATTAGTACTATATTAACCCTTAAAGCGCCAGTCACAACTATTGTCGTCTGCTTTGTCATCTGCTTGTGATTTTAAAAGTCATTTTTGCAAACAATGTGGACCCAGATCAGACTGCTCTTTAGGAGCAGTCTGATCAGGGTCCACACTGTTTGCCTGTATGCAAAAATAGGTTTGAAAAGTCTGCAAGAATATTCAGCAGACGACATAAACAGACGACATTTTCAGATGCAGTTTTTCTTGGCGCTTTAAGGGTTAACTATTTAATACATAGTCTTTCATACATGGAAACTGGCTCGTGCAATATTGGTGATGTTTCTTACTTCATACAATATACACAACTGGCCTCCGCTTAATATTTCGTATTGGCCCAGTTACAGGTTCTTGGTCAGCTGTATTGGCCTTGGGCCAATACAGCTGACCTTGTACCTGTAACTGGACCAATATCAATTCACTTGATTAATGACATAATATCATAATGATGCATTTTACTTTAATACTCATAACAGGAGAAAAGATTAACTTATTTACCTAAGTATTGGGACACCTCAACTCTTTACCATAAATATCCTAAAACTTAAATAAATCCATTTTACTACCATACAATGCAATGCAAAAACTGCTGAATGAGTGGCAAACTGTGCAGAACCTGATTAGTTGCTGCATTTTGCAGCATTGGATCTAGGTCTACACTGTTTGCTCAGGCATGTCTGTCCAAATACTTAGAGTAAATATGATATTAACAATGGTCCTCATATAAATTCATGTACAAAGGGTAGAAAACCATTAAAGCTTAGCATGCTGGGTAAAAATTAACAAATTGAAATACTTTTCTTATTTTTCCCGGAAAAACTGGACTGACATTTCATGAAAATTGTCTCCTTTTTGGAGACAATTTGCATGAAATGTCAGCTCCATTTTCTGGAAAAAATGGGTTTGACATTTAGGAGCCAATTTGCATGAATGTCAACCCTATTTCCTGGAAAAAATAAGACAAATATAATCAGTTTGTCATTTGCTGAATTAGCCCAGAGAGTGGTAAATGTTAAATCCATAAAAAACAAAAGTTCCTCTTTAAAATACAGTTGAAAGTCAACACCCTACAATTTTTTAGCTACATGTACATGTATTATCTAAGTTAACTACAACAAACTAAAATAATTGAAATATAATGCTGAGTTTTTGACAGTTTATTGGTGGTTAATGCAGATAAGTTTTAAACAGTCTTCAAATACAATTCTTTTCCACAAAAAAAAGGCATTTTATAAGGCTATAAGTACTTGACAGAATTTCTACAGCAAAATGATTCTGAAGAGTTTTTTTTACAACATAATGTATTTTCCCTAAATATTGGGACACCACTAACTTCTTTACCTAGTACTTGTCCTAAAACTGGAACAAGTTCATATTACTCCCTGTTGATGTACCTAATGCTGCTGGATGAGAGACAAATGTTGTGGACCGTGATAGGATGCTGCATTCTGTGGCATCTAATCAGGGTCTACACTGTTTGATCAGGCCTGTCTGTGCACATTACTTAGGGTTAATACAGTAGACAACGGTCCTTCTGTCATATGTAAACATGATATGAGCCAGCGAATGACAAAACCTACAATAAGACCTGTGTGACCAGCAAAGACTAAGTTCAGCCTGTATATCCACCTAGTATGGCAAATTTTTGCATTTACACCTCTTTTGACAGCCTGGAGGCTGTACAAGGCACATGCGATCAGCGAAGACTCTGATCAGACTGCACAGATGTGCAGTCTGATCTGAGTCTTCGCTGGTCACACAAGTCTTTTTGTAGATTTTGTCATGCGCTGGCTCATATATGAATTTAATGATATTTGTATTTGTATAGTATCAAATGATTATTTATGCAGAAAATGAAGGTCATGGTCAGGATGAGTAGATGAGCAGGCTGATATGGCCTTTGCTGTTTGCGTAATTATGACATTATGATCTTTTTCTCATGTTTCAGCCTATATGACTTAATTTGTGCAGACTTTGTGCAAATTTCTCTTATCTGGAGTAGCATCAGACTCAAATATTGTATAAGCTTTAACCTCAATCCAGCCAAACAAACAAAACAACATCTGACCCTGAAAAGTGATACTGTTAATTATTTTTTCCTGAATATAAGACTTGCCATTTCATTTAAACTGCCTAAAAAATCAAAAGACAAAACTTGAATGAAATGTTAGTCATTTTGTTTTTCAAGAAAAAAAAACAATAAAAAAAAACAACAACTAATATCAGGTGTGCTCGGTGGAAATCACAGCAGATGACTTGATTTTTTTTCCTGACAGAAGGGTTTCACTTTTCATGAAATTGAGATATGCATGAAATGTCAAATCCTATTTTCTGGGGAAAATGAAAAAAAAAAAAAAAAAAAAAAAAAGGAAAAAAGAAAAAATGTCAACTTGTCACCTACTTAATTTTCCCAGACTGCTTTAGGTTAAAACACCTACTGCAGTTTGAATTCAGAATGGTAATGATCACAATTACATACAGGCATGAAATCACCCCAATATTCTTTCAAGATTCGTTTAATAAATAGCTGTCCTTTGAGCACAACAAACCAAAAGTATCCATATTTTTCTTATTTCCAGAAAAACATATGTTGTGGGTACTCATCAAAAGCACCTCACTGAGGTACTTCTAATGAGTACCTACAACATAGGTTTTTGTGGAGAAATAAAAATAATTGTATGTTACTACCTCCACTTATCTAGAGCTATTTTAGAGAAGTTCAAATTCAGACTCCCGTTCATCATCTAGGTCAATGTTAGTATAACCCTCGGCAGAAATTCCACCATTGGCCATGGAGTTGTCTGGAGGACTGTCTGAATCAGACAAAAGGTTGGTTTTACTCTCAGTATGACCAGATAAATTGCTTCTTTTCTTTGGCGGTGATTCAAAGATAGTTTCCTCCATATTGTCTGGCTCTATCAATCCTAGAAAGATTGACAAACATAAAAATATTTTAAAATGTGAGAAAAAAAAACGCCAAAAAAACTGACACTAATCTGCTAATGGAGTCTCTGAAAGCAAGGAACACACTAAAGAAAGCGAAAACAGCAGACTCATTTTAACGAGTCAGTTCTTGAACAGTAATATATTTTGCAACACAGTGACACCTCCTAGCACCGGCTTGAGCTATGTTTTATTTCTGCATTACGGTAAATGTACTAAAATTTCGTACTCTATAGGTATTGACAAAATGGCCAATTTACCATACCACACTTTTACTGGGCAGGCTTAGTCTGTGAGTAGTTAACCAGTACTGTGCACATTCTTTTGCCAGAAACTGACAACTGCCCTTCTTGCATCAGTGGAAGGGAAAGTTGTCATAATGACCATAGAAAATATTTCAAGATCAAATCTCCACGAAAGACATTTGCCGACCCGGCGGGGTTGGAATCCGCAACCTCCTGATCACCAGTCGGACACACATCCTGCTTGCATGGGTCCAGATAAGATGAAAATTGGGGTGTAAACTTAGGATATTTTTTGTTGGAGTTTCCACCTTTAGGCATTTCTAAATGAGTACTCATAACATAGGCTATTGTGAAGAAAAAAAAAAAACAAGTTATCTGGGTATCTATTTGGAATGCCTTGGTTAAGTGATTTCGGTGCAAACAGTGCTCCTAAGATTATATGAGCAGTAACATGGGAAAATGTACCTTCTGACATGTGCTCCTAACAAGGACTCAAATCAGCCTGCACATCTGCAGTCTGTTCAGAATCTTAACTGTGCACATTCTGGATAGCCAAGGATGCAAAGTTTCTTTATGCAGACAACAAAGACTGATCAGACTATGAGGAACCATTGGTCTTTTAATATAGGGGATCAAACATGGTTTTTTATGCATTAACATTTGCCAGGTCCCTCGGGAGGTGTTGAAAACTGAGGCCGAAGGCCGTGGTTTTCAACACCTCCCAAGGGACCTGGCAAATGTTAATGCATAAAAAACCATGTCTGATCCCCTATATTAAAAGACCAATGGTTCCTCATACATGTAGTCTGATCAGTCTTAAAAACCATGTTCGATTGCTATTATTGCATAAAAACTGAAAACATTTGCTCATTTCGCGTTATTTCTTGCACTGTTTCGCCTTTTCACCGATGTCGCGCAAACGCTATTTCCAGGTATGCTTGTTCTAGGGCAGGACAGTACACATCTCGTGACGGCAGCAATTCATTGGCCCCGACACGATCATATTGAGTTGCGTAGCCGTGCATTAACAGCGCGTGAATTGCCTTGTTAATACACGGCTTTTCGCCGGTTAATGCACGGCTATTAATAACGTGTGACACTGCTTTTTATGCAATAATTCTAGTTGCAGCACTGGCATGCACAGTTTTTGTAGTCTACCATTAATCAGCATCTTTTAAAATTTGTTAACTTGCAGAATCATGTAAAACCAAGATATTGTGCAGACAGGCAGAAAAGTCCTGCCTTCAAATGAAGGTAAAGGGTGAAATGATACACTTTTAAGGGAGGGAGATAACTCTTGTCAAACTTGCTTAGCCTCCCTTTTGAAATAGGACTGACTCTAAAAAAGAAAGGATTCGCTCCCCTTCCATCTGAAAAGGGGTCTACTCTAAAAGGAAAGAAACTGGAAGTAGATCTCTTTTTAGAAGGGACTTGGTGTGCAGGAAAGAACTGACACACTTTTGAGGGTTGATTGATTGTGTTGGGGTTTAACGACACGTCAACCCTTGTGGGTCATTTTGTGTCGTCTCCCAGAGAAAGGGAGAAAAGAGATAGAAGAGATAGTACAGGAGATGAAAGAGAGGAATAGGGAAGAAAGAGGAATAGGAATGAAAGTGAAGAAACAGAAGAAATAAAAACATTCCCCTTCTACCCTCACCTGCTACAAGGATAGCATGCCTTACCCAACTGTAAGCCAATATCAGTTGGACACCCCGGTGACCTAAGATACATGACACCTTCGCACCACCTGACCACTACCACACACTTTTGAGGGAGGCAACTGTCAAAATTGTATGTCTCCTTTCTGAAAAAAGTGTCTACTCTAAAAGAAAATAATTTGCTCCTCTCCAACCTAAAAAGGGGTCTACTCCCTTGGGAGCAAATTCTTTCCTTTTAGAGTAGACCACTGTTTCAGATAGGACTTTGTGAGCAAGAAAGCAAACTGCAATACATAAAAGTTGTCTCCCTTGTGAGAAATGGCAGAAAAAACACTAAGCGTATCTTGTCCCCTTAAAGGGAAGGGCCCATAAACTAGTACTTGTAGTTTGGAAGACAGGCATTCAGTAGCTTAGCTTTTTGCAACAAGCTAGTTTCATGAAAATCAACCAATCTATAAGAAAGTTATAAAGGTTTAAAAAAATTGGAAATGCGAGTCCAGAACGAGGCTGTGAGTTTATGACGTCATAAACTCACAATAAAAAATATCAAAAAACAGCCATTCTGATGCAAGATAATTTCAGTGAATGGCCAATCAATATTCCTTTTATTGCATAAGGTGGAAATTTACAGTTTTTAAGAGAAAACAACTTATCCTTATGCTTGAAATTAGCCATTTCTTATTTAGTCACGTGACATAACTGACAAAATGGCAGCCTCCATAGAAAGCTATCGTGAAATGTACAAAAGGCCATATCTCCTAAACTGCTCAACAGACACATAAATTTGTGGCAAATTGTGGCAAATTGTTTGCCTCTTTAACCTCATAATACTGAAGTGATAGTTAAAGTTTGTGGCCCTTCTCTTTAAGCTTCTTTATCTGAAAATCTAATGTTTCTTACCAGCAGCCTCAAGATCATATTGTGGCAGTGGAGTGTCCCCCTTGATGAGATATAACACAGATCGACTTGGCCATAACAGGTGGATAAGCACAATATAGGACAATACGTCTGCTGCATATGTTATACCTATAACAGAATAAAATTAATACAATAAAATAATCATTTGGTGCCATTCTCCAGCTTTGGATCTATTTGGGTCATTTGTGCTCTTTACAACATCACGAAAACATGCCTATATAATTTTGACCCCCTTAAACCCCACTTTTATATAGTTGTTGTTGTGTTGAGGTTTTACGGCCCAGTCAACCCAATGGGGTCATGTCGAGCGCGGTCAGTTTACCTAACCACACGTTTACTGGGCAGGCTTAGTCCTCCAAGCGGTTAACCAGTATTGTGCACATTCTTTCGCCAGAAACTGACAACTGCCCTTCTTGAATCAGCGGAAGGGAGAGAATGACCGTAGAAACCACTTTATAGTAAAACTGGGGTTCACAGGGGTATACATTATTTTTTTTATTTCTGCTCAAATACATAGATTGTGGGTACTCGTTAGAACTGCCTCATGGAGGCAGTTCTAATGAGTACCCACAGTCTATGTTTTGAGCAGAAACATGAAAAATAATAAAAATTTTTATCTGAAAATTTTCATTTTTTGGTGGTAAAATTTTCAGTGTATTTGAATAGGCATGTTTTCGTAATGAATTAGAAAATAAACAATACCAGATGCTTATTAACCCAGGCCAAATGAACTCTTCTACCTGTTACTACTCTTCAAACCTGTCCACTTCCAATATAAGGGATGTCTGGTTAGTTTTTATTATACCATGTTTTACAGAAATTCCTATATTTTATGCAAACAGTGTAGACTCTGACCAGATGCCACATTCTGGGATGTCTGATCTGGATGTATACTGTTTGTTAATGTCCCTTTTATGGAATGCTAGGCTTAAATGGGTTTTAAAGATTGAAAATCATGATATTAATGAATTTTGATATAAAATCTATATTTTTCAAAAGGAAATTATAGTTTAAACCGGTGCTGAAAAGTTCTCTGCAAATGCATACCGTGATATTACAATTTAAGAATACAATACAAGAAGTCGATTTTGCATCTGAATTGGGCAGTCAGTGGAGCACAAAATCTAGGTCAAGGGCACAGCGTCATAGTGCATGCTTGAAAAGTGTGTCGAAGACAATTACCATGCAATGTATGACACTCGCAGCTATCACCGCTACAGAGAAATGCACTTTAATGCTAGACTTGACGTAAAATCATGACAAAGCCACTTAAGCATGATATTTAGGTCAAGGGCACCAGGTCATAGTGTGAGCTTAAAGAGTATGCGAAGGACAATTACTATATATGCAAGGTTTGATACTTGCAGCTATCATGAATTGTTTGTTTGTGTTGAGGTTTTACAGCCCAGTTAACCCAGTGGGGTCATGTCGAGCGCGGTCAGTTACCTAACCACACGCTTACTGGGCAGGCTTAGTCCTCTAAGCGGTTAACCAGTACTGTGCACATTCTTTCGCCAGAAACTGACAACTGCCCTTCTTGAATCAGCGGAAGGGAGAGAATGACCGTAGAAAATATTTCATGATCAATCTCCATGAAAGAATGTTGCCGACCTCGGCAGGGGTTGAACCCGCGACCTCCTGGTCTCCAGTCGGACGGCAGCTATCATGAAAATTTTCAAAATTTTGCTTAGTGCTAAAAGTAGATATAAAATGCTTATAGAATTTATCCTAAATATTTCTGCAGATAGACATGACCAAACAGGGTAGACCCAGGCAAAACAGCTCCTAAGGAGCACTTTGATCTGCATCTACACTTGTTTGTCATTTGGTCAGTACTTTTAGACACATTATCAGGTAGCCAAAGGGGCTTGTTCAATCTGTATCTATAAATACTCCAAGTAGTTAACGGGAACTAATACACTTTCAGGGGATATAACTCTTTCAAAATTGATTTGCCTTCCTTCTGACAAGGGGACATCTCTAAAAGGAAAGACTTTGCTTCCACTGGGAGCAAAGCCTTTCCTTTTAGACTAGACCCCTTTTCAGAAGGGGTTTGGTGTACAGACAAGGAAACAGGAAGTCACAAAAGTTACCTCCCTTGCTCAAAAGGGCAAAAGTCTACCAAATGTATCTAGTCCCTTTAAGGGGCTTGAATATTTAGGGTACATATGATACTATCAACTTTCTGTTAAATTTTGAAATTCTGAAACTACTAAGAACTAGTGATGAAGGGGTCACATATCCCCTACCCATGTCCATGTCCTCAAGGTCACAATGGGAGGTGGGACATGTATTTAGGAAATCATTGGATCAGTATTAACATCAGTGCAAGTATGAACTGAATCTATTCAAGAGTTAAGGAGCTATAATCTCTTTGAAACTTTTAACTCATCAGATGTGCCTAACTGAAACACCTCTAATGAATACCAATAAAGTATGTTGGTTTAAACATATTTTATTTCACAAAGTATACATGAGTACAAACATTATGCTGTGAGAATACATAATAAAGGATCAAAACTAAAGCAATGATGCTTATTTAGTTCTTCTCCTTAACAAAGTACGTTGCCACTCTTTCTTCATACGGACAGCAAAGACTGATCAGACTCGGTGGATGCCCAGGCTGATCGGAGTCTTCCTGCGCACACATGCCATTTTATAGGTTTTGTCGTACGCTGGCTCAAATAAGAAAATATTTATGTGGATACCCCTTTTATTTGGAGCTAAGTGACAAGTATTATTTCTGCTAGATGGATGAATTCACATGAAATATCAAGCAATATTTTCTCTAAAAATTAAAACAAAAATATTCCAAAGTGTCGTCTGCTATAGTTGTGGCTTAAGAATGGCCCTATCATGAAATATAGTAAAACCAATATCTCGTATATTGATGGCTCGTTTATCATGTCTGATTCAAACTCATTTCTGAGACCCTATAAAACTCTTCTGATAGCTCAAGAAAACAAATATTTAGGAATGTTTAAGGGAAATTTCTTATTTTATCATGAAAATGTATTTTGTCAATGTCTGTACTCTTTAGAATTGCTTAATTAAGGCAATTCTAATGAGTACACTTAACATACCATTATACATGTATTATAGTACATCTAAAATACATCAATAAATTATCCCCATCTGCCTCCTGACCTGGCCCCCATACTACCCATGTCTAGAACAAATTTCCACGGTCCCAAAGATGTTCAAATCATTGAGTTAGACTATAGATACTTACTCAATATTGTCTTATATCGCCACAGGAAAGAGATCTGGGTAGCAATGAGGACTAGAATAGGTAAATAAATAAACCAGACGAGATAATAAGCACCGAACTGTTGGAAGAAGTCTAATCTATCAGGATGCTGGCTTTGGCGGAATGTTCTACGCAGTTCTACAATAAACCAGATCATTATGACCATTCTGACACCCACTAGTACATAACCGGGCCATGAATTCCATTCATCTTTATTTGTAATGATGTCTATTTCAGTCTGCAAGAGATAAACATGCACAGCTGTGGTAATTCTAGAAACTTAACCCTTGTCCTGCTGAACCCTGATATACCCTGCCTTTGCAAACAGAGTAGATCCAGATCAGTTGGCTTCTGAAGAAGCCAATTGATCTGAACCTACACTGTTTGCCATTAAGTATGTGAATTTATAGAACAATCCAGACCAAGTAATCTGATTAGCTGAAAATTAGAAGTAGGCATGGCATCATAATTTATTCAGCATGACAAGGGTTAAAGACATTTGATGCACAATGTGGGAATGAGGCTCTTATGTCATATGTGAACAGTGAAGGTCCAGGGTCTAGTTGTTCGAAGCATCGTTAGCTTAACTAGTTAGTGGTCAAAGTGTTAACTGTTCGAGTAAGTACAATTTCTAATTAATAGGTATTTTTGCTAAAAAAATGTGAGAAGCAAAAGCTACTCACATTTTTTTCAGCAAAAATATTAGCATATATCCCATATTTAATGATCAAAGTTTTAGCGATACATTAACTAATGACATTGTTAGTTTTGAACAACTGGATCTAGATCAGCATGCACATCTGTGCAGTCTAATCTAGGTATTCTCTATCCATTGACATACACTTGTCCCAAAGGTCATTTCATGGCCAAGTACTACTTCACTTACATTCAGGTACTTTTAGATACTCAACCAGTCTTAAAATGTTAAATGAATGTATTCTTCATCTATACAGGCCAGGGGAAATTTTCCTTTCGCTCTGATTTCTATTCTTAGTGTGTATGTGACAATGGAGTAGTTTACCAACATAACATCCAATCCAATCCTGAATGCATATACAGGTTTTATGCACCTATTTTTATGCATGCTCCATGCATTCAGCCAGAAGCATTCTTGAATCTGACATCTGCCTTTTTATCATTATTACACCACAACCTCTTTATAACACTATTGTTGGGGTCCATAGCATCAACCATGTTAGTTAAACAACCGTGTTATATCCAAACAAAAATGTATAGATTATATTGAAAAATGACCATTTATGGTCATTTTTCAATATAATCTACACATTTTTGGGATCCATTTTTGAACCATGTTATATCCAAAACCGTGTTATAACGAACCGTGTTATAAAGAGGTTGAAGTGTATTATGATTATTATACGGGCCACATCAAGTGAAAAAGTGCCTCCAAATATATGCAGATTCAGATTATCCTGTGCATGCACAAGGTTTCATCTGGACCTTTGCTCTACATTCATACATTCTGTAGTATCCAATGATTCTGTTAGCAGACTGTGAAGGCCCTGATCAGACTGCATGGATACTCAGATTGATCTGGGCCTTCCCTGTTTGCTTATGCCTCATTTGCCTGAAAACATCTTTCTGCATTGCATGGCCCATGCACAGCTGTTATATCTATATTTACTTCATTAGAAATCAACATCATTCCAGATATTTATTGAAGCTGTAGCCAAGTATGTTGATGAGGACTGTCTGTTTATCATATTCTGACATTGATTTTTTGCATATAAGGACTGTTTGTTTATTATATTCTGACATTGATTTTTTGTATATCTTTATCATAAATGTCCATCACTGTGTTGAAATGTAAACAAACTTGCCTTCTTAACCTTTAAAGCACCAATCACAACTGCAGCAGACAACATTTTTATTTTTTTCTTATTTTTCAGAGAAAACAAGCATTGACTTTTCATGTGAATCATCTGCTGGGCAGACGATTCACATGAAAAGTCAAGACTTGTTTTCTCTGAAAAATAAATTTTTTTATAAAATTTAGAATGTCTTCTGCTTCAAATTTTCCTTGGCACTTTAAGGGTTAAGAAATGCACAATGCTTTAATTCAAATATGATTGCTGTCAGGTGATAACATTAATATGCATCAGTGGTTAACTGTTAGCACTATTTTCGTATACTAAATATGCATATAACATGTAGAAAGCTTGATAAATTCTAAGTACATGTACTTCATGCAGGGTTCTATGTTGGCCACAAGCAAACCCCATGTTTGGATATTAACATATCCACTTTCTTAAAAGCATACATGATTTGTTTACATGTACTATTCACTGGCACAGAAAATGGGAGATTTCTGAACACAGTTTCTTGTGTGTGTTTTTGTTTGTTATTTTTGCCCAAAACATATCTCAAAGGCTACTCACTTGAATTACCTCTCTGAGGCAATTCCAATAAGTAGTACCCATATGACTTGGTGCAAAAATAACAAAAATATTTACAGCAATCATCAAGATCATGTTATTTGTAGCTATGAATACATATACAGTGAACCCTCGTTACAACAACAAAATGAATTTACTGTTGTAAAGAATCCTTAATGGACAGAATAATATGTAAAGAAGAACTTGTTTTATTCTTATTTCCTCATAGAGCACATGTTTTGGATATTTGTTAGAATCGCCTCAATGAGGCAATTCTAACAAATATCCAAAACATATGCTGCTTGAAGGTTTAAGGCAATATTCTTGCATAATTTCTCATTAACTGTCACCTCTTGAGCGAAGGTTTCGTGACATTCAAATTGTCATTATAACAAATTGTGTCGCTGTATCGAGTGTCGGTATAAGGAGGACTTACTGTATTTACCAAACTTACCAAGTTCCATATAAAAAACATGGCATTTAAAAATGTGTAGAATCCCCATACACCGATGAAGGTAAATTTAGATGAGAGTTTCATGCTGGTAATAGTCCACCCTTTAGCTATGAGCAACAGCAACAACACAAACAAACATTCTGCAAACATTCCTAACAAGTTTCCAATCACTTTCAGCCACTCCGCTCCAACTCCATTGAATGAGAATATAAAAACATGAATAAAATTAAACATCACTCCAGTAAATTCAGTTGATATACATACAGTTAATGTTTTTGTGATGGGATGTATTTGTTGTTTAAATGCATATATCCATACTGGTAAAATTATACCATAAAGCAATGAAAATATCAGATAAATTTCAAAAACATCATGCATTTCGAAAGAGAATTGGTGTTCAAATGGGTTTAAATGCTTGGAGGCTGGATCCCCGTTCACCAGCCAGATGTCATAGTTGAGTTCTGTGTGTACTGATGTATTATGGTACCAGGTACAGTTCTTTTCTGTTGTATTTCTGTGACATGCAACCAAGCTTAGGTACCAGAACCTGGAAAAGAACAAAAATTCTCATTAACTCTTAAAGCGCTAATCACAGCTGTAGTGAATGACATTTTGTTTTTTAAATTTTCGTAGAAAATAAGGCTTGACATTCATGTGAATATGTGAATCACTTGCTCGGCAGATGATTCACATGAAATGCCATGTACCTGAAACAGGATATGAAATGGGATTGGTTATTGTCAGTAGTATTTATCTATTATTATCAGTCATTATATATAAAATGCAGCACTAAAGTGTTAGATCTCCTTGTCTGCTTTATCAACACTAAATATATGTTTTCAAGGGGAAATAAAAAACATATGATAATGTTGTGATACTCAGTAGAAGCAACTTGAGGCACTTCTAATGAGAACCCACAAATTATGTTTACGTGGAGAAATAAGAAAAATATAAAATGGATAACCCACAAATTATGTTTCCGTGGAGAAATAAGAAAAATATAATATGGATACCCTAACTTATCTGTACCTATGCTGCAATTGTGCATTAAGGCTATTAATATAGGTGACTGCTCAGCAATAAACTGCCAAAAGGACACAATGAGGCAAAATTTTTTATTTATTTTGACTGCAAAGGCCTAAAATAAACAAGAGCTGTCGTAGGACAGCGTAG
The DNA here is from genome assembly GCA_964016985.1 of Anodontia alba. Taxonomy (NCBI): domain Eukaryota; kingdom Metazoa; phylum Mollusca; class Bivalvia; order Lucinida; family Lucinidae; genus Anodontia; species Anodontia alba. The sequence goes on from OZ024823.1 coordinate 120,752,428, forward strand.
CTCGCCTGCTGGGTACATTTTATATTGTAACATTTTTATCATTTACCACTGACATATTTTTAAGTTAACCCTTGGGATCACATGGAAGTAGATTGACAAATGGAATTGCTGATCAAATAATTTCAAGATATAAGGCAAAAATCCCTGAATCATGAAATGTAGGTCACACTGACCTAGATATATTTTGATGTCAATCATAGGATCATATGGAACTGATATTTGATTTATGGTATTGCTCAATGAAATAGTATTCAAGGTAAGGACAAAAATCAGTGAACCATGAAATATAGGTCAAACTGAACTATATTGAGGACAATCTTCGGGTCAGATGGAAATTATAATCCAGGTATGATATTTCTGCATCACACTGTCTTCCTTTATAAGGGAAAATCAGTGAACCATGAAATATAGGTCACAGTGTCCTAGAATGATTAAGTCAAATGGGTATGACATACATGTATTTCTATGAAATAATTTTCAAGTTATATGGCGAAATCATTCAACCATATAATATAGGTCACACTGACCTAGATGTATTTGTATGTAAATCATTTTGTCACATAGATATAATAATCCAGGTATGACAATTCTCCATGAAATAGTAATAAAAATAAAAGGCAAAATCACTGAAGCATGAAATACAGGTCACAATGACCTAGATATAGTAAGTGGTCATTCATTGGGTCACATGGAACTAATATCCCAGGTGTGACATTTATCCAACAAATAGTATTCAAGATATAAGGCAAAATCACTGAACCATGAAATATAGGTCACACCAACAGAGATATTTTTTGACGTCAATAATCGGGTCACAAGGAACTAATATCCCAGGTGTGACATTTATCCTACAAATAGTATTCAAGATATAAGGCAAAATCACTGAACCATGAAATATAGGTCACAATGACCTAGATATAGTAAGTGGTCATTCATTGGGTCACCTGGAAGTAATATCCCAGGTGTGACATTTATCCAACAAATAGTATTCAAGATATAAGGCAAAATCACTGGACCGTGAAATCTAGGTGACCTGGACCGTAAAATGTAGGTCACCATGACCTTCACTCTCTTACACTTAAACCGATGTCACATAGTTAGCTGATGCATAACCAGTTGTGTCTATAACCTGTAGGCATATAAGATTTTACAAATGTGTCCTAGATTTTGACCCCTAGCCCCACTCCAAGGCCCACCCTGAGGTATGAACCCAGGGGTATGTTCTTTTGGAATCTCAGAAGACTCCTCCAGGTACCCAAATTCTAAATATGAATGCTCTATGAGGTGTGAAAGTCAAGATACAATGTATAAGAATTTGAAAAACTTTAACACAGTATTACAAAGGTGTCCTAGATTCTGACCCCTAGCCCCACCCAGGGGCATGAACCCAGGGGTTTATTCTCTTGGAATCTCAGAAGACCCTCCAAGGTACCTAAGTTCCAAATTTGATGCCTCTGTGAGGAGTGACTGTTGAGATATAAGCATTTGAAAAACTTTAACGCAGTGTGACGGGAACGGGAACGCAAATGCAAACGCGGACGACCGGGGTGACTACAATAGCTCTCCTTGTACTTCGTACAGGCGAGCTAAAAAGTGTGTGTTTCAGGTTACCCGACCATGCCTAATTTTTCATCACTTACCCTAAAGTTTTTCAAGGATTTTGTGGGGATTTCCCCATTCGGCCATACTGTTTTCCTGTTAACGCCATATAAAATCATTTAACAAAATAAAAATATTTTCCAACCTACCATCCCTATTTTAAAATTTCATGTAACCTGAAACACAGAGATTTTTTTATTTGGCCAAATCAATACTGTACACAACAGAATTTTTAATTGCTGGAATTTTCAAAACAATCTGGAAAAAATATATTGATCTATCTACACTCTACAGACTGGTACATGTACAACCAATACCTGTAAGTTAATACAAAAGCCGTAATACATTTACATGTGTTACAAAGTGGTAACAGTCAGAGCATATGGCCTACTTGGTGAGTTTGTAGCAATACTTCTTATGACAGAGTACATTATACAGAACCGTGCCAGCATTCCCTGTACCCTGATGAACATCTTTAGTGACAGCCAATCAGCAGTCGGCATACTGTCTGAACTGGAAGGACACTAGCTACAGAGATGTCCCAAAGAACATTTATTAAGAAAGGCATGTCCAGCCTTCAAAGGAAGGGATCTGTCTGCAGGTACATGCAGACTGGACCCAAGGACACAGCTCTATTGCTAGTAAGGAAGTAGCCAACTCACTAACCAAAAAAGCTGCACAAGAAGCTAGCAACTTCCGAAAGGACAGGATGATGGTATCAGGAGCTGATGTGAAACTGGCAAGTCAAAACTACATCCAGATTATGGCAGCAGCGGTGGGAGACTACAGAAGTTGGGAGAACCTACTCCCCAAGTGGACCATAAGAGGCTTTGACCAACCATCAAGAGCAGCATACAGTACCATACAACAGCTGCAGACAGGCTACTTAGTACTCCTGACTGAATGACTACCGACACAAGCTACAAATGTAGGTCAGATGAAATCCAACTAGTGTATATGTGGGGAGGTCGAGACAACACAGCACTTTCTACTACAATGCCCACTACAAGATCAAGCAAGAGAGACTATGGTAAGGAATCTTGGGACAAGTATCTGACAACATGGCCTATATCACCTCCAAGGTTGGTCTGATCACCTCCCCCTACATGACATACTGGGATACCAAAGGAACAAAAAAATTCTAGAATACCAGGAGACAATATGACGAGAGCTGACTGTCTACATCATGTAAAGATTTGACCCGCCTACAGCAGCTCCCCTGTCTGTGATCTGTCATCCCATCATCTGAGTCGAAGTACACATGAGCTCAGTTACACTTCAGGAAAACCATACATAAGAGCTGAGAAGATACACAGAGAAGACAGTGCCACCTAGGCCAGGGCTTTATAGACATGACAGATCTATATAGATGTAGTAGTGCGGCAAAGCGAAATACAAAGAACTGATACAGTTTGTATTTGTGTAAATATATGACGCATAATTGACCAGTCTAACTAGTCCGGACCTTTTAGCATCGTGGTTATGAACCTCAATTACAGATCCAGGAATATCGGTTCATTCCTTGGTTGAGGCACTCGATGGGAATATTTTCTTTCCAGGTCTATTTCTCCTACTACTACTTTTGGTGCCTGGTGCCAGGATCAGGGCCTGACAAATCCATTGCCCAGCTGCCCGGGACAAGTCCAAATTTTGGCTGGGCAAGTGATTTTTTATTTCACTTGCCCAGAAAAATGTATAGAATATATAGGGAATATTGTAATTCCAAGCCATTTTCAAGATGCTGTGGATTGCCGGGCAAGTGGTTGAAACTTGGATTTGTCAGGCCCTGCAGGATGACTACCTTCGGAGCCCAAGGATGATGCAATGGCAATAGAGTCACAAAAGAGCCTGGGAATATAAGAATAAAATTCAAATAGAAATAATTCCTAAACATTTGATACAAATGTTTCATTGTATGATGGAGGAGTGTAGTAGGGTGGCAAAGTGAAGTTCTAGTACAAATAATCAATATGTATGTAAATATGTAGGGTGCATAACTGACCAATCTTACTGGTCCAGACCTTTTAGCCTCATGGTTATAACGCTTACAGATCCAGGGATACATGTACCTGGTTCAATCCCCGGTCGGGGCACTCTACCAGATATGGGGTAATGAGTAATGGTAATGCATTACAATGCATTACTTTTGTCAAATAATGCTAAGTAATGAGTAATGAAGGATTTTTTCATTACATATTAGATATGGTAATTTAATTAATTACAAGTAAAAAAAGGCTGTAATGCTTTTTAGCAGTACATTTTCATTACTTTGTAGTAGTTTATCATCATCGTCATCATCATCATCATCATCATCATCATCATCGTCAGCTGCTTTTCAAGACCCAAATGACTAAAGTACAGACACCAGTAATTGCTGTAATTCTTATCAAATTTGACAAACATGGTTATACCATAGTTCAATGCATTAAAAAAATGCAGTAACGGTAATGTATAACATTTGTCAAGTAATGGCAATTGAATTAATCACTTGTCCCAAAACTATGTAATGGTAATGCTAACACTGCAATGTAATGGGAATTAATTACTTTCCAAAGTAATTGATCGGATCTCTGCACTCGACGGGAATATTTTCTTTACAGGTCTATTTCCGCTACTACTACATTTGGTGCCTGGTGCTAGGATGACCACCCTCTGAGCCCAAGGGTAATGCAGTGGCAACAGAGTCAAAAAAGAGCCTGGGAATAGTAGAATGAAATAGAAATAACTCATAAATATTTGATAGAAATTACAAATGTTTCACTGTAGGATGAAGGAGTGTAGTAGTGCGGCACAGAGAAGTACAAAAACAAATATATGTGTGTAAATATATAGGGCGCATAATTGACTAGACTTACTGGTCCGGACCTTTTAGCCTTGTGGTTATGATGCTCGATTACAGATCCAGTGGGTGGGGGGTACCTGGTTAGATCCCAGATCGGAGCACTCGACGGGAATATTTTCTTTACAGATCTATTTCTCCTCCAACTACATATAGAAACTATTTTAATGTTACAATGTTTCAACTACATCACATCCTCTTTATTATAACACTATTGATGTTAGACAATCATACTAATATAGTAACTGTATCCAAACAAAAATGTATAGATTATATAGAAAATAAAAATGAACCAGTTCAAAGCATAGTTAGCGGACACTCACTACTGTCCACTGAAGATGGTCACAACTGAAGGTAAGTGGAAATGTTTACAATTGTCTGCATATTGCTTTACTAAATGTAGCCCTAGATTCAATATACAGTACTACTTTGTTTTAACGGCTCTCCCTCAATTAAAATATACAAACCGTGGCTGAGCATTGTCTTGAATCTTGTATGTAAATTGATATCCTGGCAGGACATTACTAGGTGTGTCTTCATCAATGCACAGTTCATCATTTGGGCACGGGACTCTTCTAATAAAATCTTCAGGTCCTCTAATATTACAGGTTGCATCAAAGGCGATAGTGTCTATTTTGTTAAACATCCTACTACATGCAATCGACTTCGACAAACTACTGTTCCCATGGAGTTCAATGAAGTATTCACTATCAGCAATAACGAGGGCATAGTAACTGTTTGGAGGACTGCCTGCTGTTATATTTCCGTAAATGAAACCTTGTGTGTCATCCAGCTTCCCAGGGTCGGTTTTCTGGAATCCAAACTTTGCGAGAAAAAGATAAAAGTCGTCGGTCTTCCATTTGCCAGTCAAGTGTAGACCATCAACAGGAGGGTCGAGATTAAAGACGATGGAACAGAGTAGATAAATAAATATTGAAATATTGTTCATCGTTTGTCACAAGTTTTTCATAGTGGAAAATCGAGAAGCAGGACGAACAGATTTTCCACGTTAAGTCAGTTGTCAAGCAAACTTCCGGGTTAAACATTCGATATCCGGTTCTGATAAATGCGCGTAATGAAACAAGCAAAACTTAATATAAGCATTAGCTTTCACAAAAAGCTTGGTCTATGAATATTATAAATCTGGTTTTAATACGGAATAGTCTTGGGTTCTTTTCTTCCACAATTTCAGACGTCGCAGAATGCGGCATCACTGTTTATTTAAAGTACAGGAATTTTTGCAAACTTCGCTCAGCTACACCTAAATGTCTAACATCACGAAAACATCTCACACTGGGAGATAAACTCTCACAGAATTTGGCCAATCTGGAAGGCAATTCCCATAAAAAATTGAAATCTCACAGAATTTACAGACCATTTTACAACAGATTTTATGAAGAAATAAACATAAATCACACACTGTTGTGGTTTTCCCAAGCTTCCTACACACTAAAAAAAAAAAGACTTTATACTATATTGTGGGAGCTCCAAAGTGATGTTTAAGAAAATCTCACAGAATTTTGTCAAATTTCCCTTAAAATTTTGCCTTATCTCACAGATTTTAGTTCACAGCTTATGGCATGTATGCACATATATTAATTTTGACCCCCTTAAACCCCACTTTTATATAGTAAAGCTGGGGTTTACAGGGGTATATATTATTTTTTTTTATTTCTGCTCAAAAAACAGAGATGGTGTGTACTCGTTAGAATCGCCTCGGCGAGGCGGTTCGGAGGAGTACCCAAATCTATGTTTTGAGCAGAAAGATGGAAAATATCAGAATTTTTATTTGAAAACTTTCAGTTTTTGGTGGTGAAATTTCCAAAATATTTGAATAGGCGTGTTTTCGTAATGCAAATCTGATGCTCCTTTAATTAAAAATGTTTGTCCAAAGGCATTTTTTTTTTTTTTTGAAGAACGAGCAGTCTGTTCAAGGTCACGCACCACTGTTTGCTTAATATACAGGGATTTTTGTAAACGGTCACAAAAAAAAAAAAAAAAAAAAAAAAAAAAAAAGTCTGACACACATAAATTTCAAATGGAGCTGCCAAACGGATCTATCCAAAAGCACTTTGGGGACATTGACAACCAGTGCAGACCCAGATTAGACGCCGCTAACCACTGTTTGCTTTATATGAATTTTTGTAAATCCTTATCGTGACGCTCTCGGGGTGGGGGGTGGGGGGGGCAGGAGGGGGGGGGGGTCTATGAAAGAAACAAAAGATATGCCTATATGACAATTTGGGATTCCATTTAATCTTTTACTGTCGTTGTTCACTGACAATATCAAAATGGATCAATCGCAAATTTAATAGCATACACTAAAACAGATAAAGGTGCTAATGAAATAAAGCGAGTTGTTTTAAATGGTGTAACCTCAGACTGGGCTTCTGTCCTAGCTGGGGTTCCGCAAGGATCTATCCTCGGTCCCTTACTTTTTCTCATTTATATAAACGACATTGTTAATGGTATTACTTCTTCTATACGTTTATTTGCTGATGACACTAGCTTATATATCGTTGTCGATAACCAAGTAACTGCCGCTCATCTTCTGAATACTGATTTAGATACTATAAATAAATGGGCAGCTGACTGGTTAGCTGACTTTAATCCTGCAAAGACAACCTCCCTTCTTATAACTAAAAAGCTGCAGTTTCAACTTCATTCACCTCTTGAAATGAATAGTATTACATTAAAAGAAGCCTCTACCTACAAACATCTAGGTATTACTTTTTCTAGCTCATGTACTTGGTCCGAGCATATAAATAATATTACTGATACTGCTTGGAAGAGATTAAATATTATACGAGCGCTTAAATTTAATATTAGTAGGCTAGCTCTTGAAAAGTTATACACAGCATACGTTCGGCCCTTATTAGAATATAGCGACTCTGTATGGGACAATTGTTCAAACGACTGCAAAAGGCAGTTAGAATCCATTCATAATGAAGCCGCCAGAATCGTATCAGGTGCAACAAAACTCTGCAGCATTGAAAAAATGCTAGCAGACCTAGGGTGGGAATCACTTCACGACAGACCACAGAAACACAAATTAGTTATTCTTTATAAAATTGTTAATAGCCTGGTCCCAGATTACCTAAGAAATCTCTTACCGCCTCTTGTACAAGAACGTAAAACTTACAGTCTCAGAAACGCAAATGATATCCGGTCTATTCATGCAAATACAAATCTTTTCTTCAACTCTTTTCTTCCTTCTGCCATCAGAGCGTGGAACGACCTTCCAGATAATGTCAAAGAAGCCAGCACAGTTTCCTCCTTCAAATACAGGCTAAATAGGGATCTAAGGGCGCCACCCAAATATTTTAATGCTGGATCTAGAATAGGACAGATACTTCAGGGCAGACTTCGCATGGAATGCAGCTCACTCAACTCGGATCTCTTCCGTAAAAACATCGTGCCTAGTCCGTCGTGTTCTTGTGGTGGATTCGAAAGTCCATTCCATTTTTTCTACACATGCCCTAAGTATACAGATGTCAGGAACAGATACCTGTCTGATCTATTACCAATACACAATGTTCATGACTTATTATTTGGAGAAGAAAATGCACCAGATAATGATAACGAACTCCTTTTCTTAAAAGTACAAGACTTTAGTATCAAATCCAAACGGTTCGTGCAATAGCTCATAATATTACATGCTACAATTATAAGTCCCAGCTTCTAGTAAAATTATCTATTATAATAACACCCGTTGAGTAGCACAAACTGGGATCGGTCAACAACCTTTCTTCCTTTTTTTTTTTCCTCTTTTTTTTTCTTTTTTACATAGAACACTGGCATTGTCTCTTTTCAAACAATAAAATATTGTTTAAACCAATGAAATAAAGCCGTTTGCTTAAAGCACGTGCTTTCACTCCTCACCGTATGTTTATCGACGGTATAGATCACAACAGGTAAAATTTTATTTAATTTAATAATAAAATAAAATAAATGAATAAATAAAAAATAAAAATGATTTAAGAATAGGATTATGCCTGTCATAGTTTATTTTCTTATTCATGGTTCTTCCCTTTCGCGAATTACTGGCGAATGACCTTTCTTTCTCCCACCTTTGCCTATATGAGGCTTTTTGCCCATGTGAGAAACTTCTATCTCACATGACCATGTGACTGGCCGGCTGGTCCTAGGAACAATTCACTTAAAGGTCAGAGAAAAAGAATGCATCATGAGCCAGTCCATGCCGGGTAGGGAAATAGGGAAATCTCACCTCCGGGGTAGGAATTTCAACCAAGGAATCGAGATTTCCCTATCCTGCATGGACACTCATGATAGATTCTTAGACTCTCTCTGTCCGTCTGTCCGTCCGTCTGTCTGTCTCTCTCTCTCTCTCTCTCTCTGGCTTACACTGCGATAACAAGCCTTTCACGGCACAATTATGCATTTTAAAACGTTGACATTTCTATTGCACCAAATGACAGAGGTGGTGAAACAATTATTTGCTGGTCAATTAAGTATACTGTTTTACGGTCTTTTGACACATTTTTATTTGCTGGTCAGTTAAGTATATAGTTTTACGGCCTTTTGACACATTTAAGGTCATTTCAAGCGCGGTCATTTAACCTAACCACACTCTTCCTGAACAGGATTCTTAAGCGCTTTACCAGTACTAAGTCCCCATTCGTTCGCCAGCAACTGACAACTGCCCTTCTTGAAAATGATGTTTGTGTTGTTAGACCACAGTTTTTGTTTAGTTTTATGTCTACGGGAGAGAGCCTACCCTATAATTTTAGCTTCTCTGGAAAAAAAGCATTTCAATTTTCATTTTTATTTTATGTTCCTATCCTTCAAATCTGGGGCTGAAATATTGAATTGTTTTTTCATACATTTTTGTTTGAAAAGTATTATTATTATTATTATTTTTGATTGAACCAAACTTTTCATTTTTTTTATTTTTATTCCACCCTCCCAACAGCAACTTTTTAATTTGTAATATTATATTCTTTTTTTTTTTTTTTTTTTTTTTTTTGATTTGGGTTTTACGGCCCTTTCAAGAATATTTCACTTATATCGAGCCGATCGTTCATCGAAGGTGGGCGAAAACCGGAGAACCCGGAGAAAAACCACCTGACCATCCGTAAGCAGAACTTGGCTTTCCCACATATGACCCGAGCGAGGCCCGAACCACAGCGGTGAGAAACCTAATGGATTAAGAGTCAACTCTCTTATCCAATATTATATTCACTCACACCGACAGATAAAGACACTGCTAAACAGGGTTGTGGGCTACACGATTAGGGGGTGATGACATGACTTTGGGGAGGAGGCGAAATGACCGGCGTGGGGGCGGGGGGTGCGGAATGGAAATGGTAGTGAGGGCGAACGACTAAGGGTGGACATTAGAGGCGAAACAAATGGGGTAGGGGACGGGGGGGGGGGGGTAGGGTGAGAGACATTTTTCGCGGGGGGTGGGGGGAGACGAAACGTCTTGTTACCGCAAGAATGGTAACCTTTTAGAATATCTACATAAGTGTGGCGTGCCGAAACAGTGCACGTAAATGGAGAACGAATTCTGTATATGTAGGTCTTCCAAGAAATATTATTTCATTATATTCAGTGCTATAACTAGTCCCGGGTTTTAGCTGTATAAACAAGCATTATAACAAGCACTATAAGGTCAATGATGCATTGTGAATTAACAATGGATCATTTCCGTGTCTCTCCCCAATTCTATATGGTCTACATTGCCTCAGGGCGTAGACAATTATTACAAGTGTAAGCTTTTCATAAAAACTTGCCATCTTTTCAGCCTTTTTTCTTTCCCCAATGTGATTTTTGTTTGTTTTTTGTTGTTGTTGTTGTTGTTTTTTTTTTTTTTTTTTTTTTTCAGCAAAATGCTTGGAGCTATTTTAGCTGACCATCCCCAGCTCCACGCATCAGACTTAAGGAAATTGTATTTGATCTTCATTTCTGTCTCAGAGGTATTTGAGGCTCAATGTTGCCATTCAAGAATTTCAGAAAATGATTTTTTCCATATTGTCTAATCAAGAGTCATTGTTTCTATGACAATTGGCGCTAAACGGGAAATAAATAGAAAATGAACAATACAAAGTAAATGAAACTTTTGTTAATAAACTACCAAACAAACAAAAGTAAATATAAAAGTAACAAACTTGCTGACACAATAGCTACGGCTTAATTGGTTTTATATAAAAAAAACAACCTTAATAATCATACTTTAAATTATTCTTATGCTTTGCATACATAAACTAGAGCCACGTCATCCTCAAACTTTAGTTTTCTAATAACCTGGCTCATAATGTCATTGATACTTTACCTTTGAATTTAGCTGTATCGAGTAAACCAGACCTTTTACCATGAAAAAGATACAGGTTGATTTTTGTAACAGAGACCAGACTGTTCCAGGAAAGAAAAACTGGCCCCGGGTGGAGGGGCTTCAGCAGGGAGTTTACCATGTTTGTCCCCACAGTGCAGGGCATTTACCATGATATTAAAAAACTGAAACGTTAAAAACCCTGCTATTCCCCGGCTCCTACGGGCCGGGACTACAAATGACTGGTGCATAATACTGTTTGGATATGAAAATGGTATTCATTGCTTGACTTCAAAATGAACGAGAACCATTTCAAGCTGGAAATATGTGAAAGAATATTTGGTGATTTTTCTTTTTCTTCACAAGAAGTTGATTTTGATTTATTTATCTGTTTTGAGCAAAACTCTGTGCTATACATCTACCTTGGATAGACAGGTTTTTAGCACCCTTGGATATCCAGGTTTTTAGCAAATAAACATTATTGTGTAAAACGCTTCTGTAAACCATGATTACGATAAACTTGCATGTTAGGCTAACCCACTCGTTCAAAGCTGAACTACATGTATCAGACAGCGCCGCATGCTTCCGCCCTGTGACCTTTTATGCAATAAGAACATGTTTTTTTCTCTATTGATTGCCTATACAGGTGTGTTGTGTTAAAACGATCTGGTAAAATGCCTTTTCAACGATGGCTTTTCCTTTGATAATAATTGCCAGGTCGAACTATAAATATTGAAATTTATACAGGCTGACTGGGTTACCTGTGTACTTAACAGTACGCGTATGTTGTATAAGCGTCTTAGGTTCTGACTGTCACCATGTTTGAATTAAAAGTTTAGCACCTATTAAGCTGTTGTGAAAAGGGGCATTTAAGATATTTAATAACTCGATCTGTTCATGGTGGTAACCATATTTTTAATACCCTGCCCTTAACTTGAATTTCCATTTTCTAGTATAAGTATTACCAGAGTATCAAATACTTGAAAACGTGTCTTCTGTTAATTCAAATTTATTTAGAAGTTTTAGAGCTTACCTTAAACATTAACGAGTACATTATAGCAGAACGTCTTTGTGCTTGAAAGAATCTGAGTGATATGAGTTAACCGTACGTAAGATCGATTTTGATTATAGCCATTTTAGTCATGCTGCTTTTTTCATTGTTTCAGCCCAATCATTCCATGGAAGCATTCACTTATTATAGGTTAAGTTATTTTGCTTCTCCGACCCGATCAGACTCCACCTTATCAAGTCCATACACCTCACCCTCCCGTCCCGTCCAGTGATTCCATAAACGAATACTATCGGCGGTTTAAAAATATGGCCGAAATGCTCAACCAAATGAGGCCCTGTTCTGATCTAGTTAGTTGTTTATAATATTTGGCCGAAACGATCAACAAAAACAGGCCGAAATAAATCATGGCCAAACCGACCATGGCCGTTTTGACCTAAGACCGAAACTACGAATTAACCCATTGGTAACTGCTTTTTACCCAATGTGCAGACGGTGTTAAGTACTTTGCTAAGTACTTTGCGGCCCTGGCGGTGCTGAAGTACAGACCTCAAAAGCTGTCAGTTGTATGGTGCCACTTTTATGACGATTACAAGTATTAATTTTCATAAAAAGCTTGGTCTACGCTTAGCCCACAATAAATGTTTAAGGTGATGTTAATACGGAATAGACTTGGGCTCTTTACATGCAAATCTGGGCTAAAACGGCTAGATTCCATATTGCGAAAGGTGAATTCGAGAGGTCTAAATGAGATCTCGTCCAGTTGGCCTCTAGAAGAATGACCATTACAATATTAGATGTTTGTGTCGTTGTCCCGGGAATGCTATAAATCGCGCTTAACAGTATCAATGCATCCACCCACTTTAAAAATGATATTTTAAAATTAAAATATATCCCATAACCTTTGATAAAGTGAAGCAATGATAACCTTTTTGAATATTTACATAAGTGTGGTGCGCCGAAACAGTGGATGTGAATGGAGAACACCTGTATGTACAGTATTTCCAATAAATATTATTCTATTTTATTCAGTGTAGTCCCGGGTTTTAGTTGCAGGTCGATAATGCATTGTTGATCAACGATAGATTTACTTCCGTGTCCCCACCCAAATCTATGTAGTCTACGCCATGGAAATAGACTAGTGTACGCCCATGGGCGTAGACAATTATTATTAATAATTTTATTAGTACTATTATTAAATAGGCGCCACCTAAATGCAACCGACCATTTTTTGGGAAGGTCGTCACCAAACTGAGTTATGCGTCAGCCATTTGAAACTCCGGGGCTTACGGGGCCGACTGCAGAGAGAAAAAAAAAGTAAGGTAAGTCTTTTCTCAAAGGCAGACTGAACCGAGCTTACATCACATTTCAGGACAGATTCCCGAGCAGCAATGTTGGTAAGTCGGAAGAGGAACTATGGACATGGGTCACTGGATGCCTGTCTGGACTAGTGCATAGCTACCAAGCTCATAAGTGGCAAGCAGTCACTACCCTCGATTACATTAGGAGGCGTGATAGGTTGTACTCGGCATACAAGGCTTCTGGTGATTCAGTCAAGAAAAATAACCTTCAGGTAAAGCGTGAAATTAAACGCTCATATCAGGCATACCTCGAAGGCTTCTCGGTCTTGGTAACAACAACGAGTCGTGTGACAGGAAGAAACTGTTTTCCTTCCCTAAAAGATCTCGCCAGGATGAGCATAGTCCTACCCCACTCCAGAAGAAAGGCAATTTAACCAAGGACATACCAGAAGAAAGTGATGTTCATAGTCAACAGTTTTAGTCTGTTTTACCCAAAATCACCTCTAAGCCTTACAAGTCTATCACAAATGAAGCTAGAGGACCTGGTTGATCAAGGTAACGTGAACCCTGACACAATCTGAACATAAACATTTTAATGCCAGATATACAGATATCAGTTAATGGAATCTTAAAATTATGTAATAATCTCAAACCAGTTAAGGCAGCGCGCCCAGATAGCTTTCGAATAATTCAGTTGAAGGTGCTCCGAGTAGAATAAGCCCCATCATTAAGGTAATCTTTGAAAGATCATTGCAAACAGGCAAGCTCCCAGCAAACTGGTGCAAGGCTAACATCACACCAATCTTTAAGAAAGGTGATGTCGCTAGCAGCCCATTACCGTCCTATCTGCCTGACCTGTATTCTGTGAAAGGTCTTTGAACACATACTAGCTTCAAATATAGCCAAACACTTTGATGAGCAGAGTGTCATGTACGATCTTAGAATGGTTTTCGAGAGAAGAGGTCATATGAGACCCATCTCATCACATTGGTTGAGGACCTTGCCAGGGGTGCCAGTGAGATAAAGCAGACCGATCTAATCATATTAGATTTCTCGAAGGCTTTTGATAAGGCTAAACTAGTCTGGAAACCGGCATGAATATGGAATTCGGTCGAATGTTCTGAACTGGAGATACGGGCTTTCCCTGGTGATCGCTCGCAGCGGGTTGTTGTTGCGCGGGAGGCTCGGTCCCGGTGACTTCTGGGGTCCCTCAGGGGTAGTGCTGGGGCCGATTCTGTTCCTTGTCTACATTAATTATTTGCCTGACAACATTACATCCCAGGTGCGTCTTTTGCAGATGATACAGTTTTGTATCTCACCGTGGAGGGCGCGGATGACAGTGCAGTTCTTCAAAGGGCTCTAAACAAACTGTCTGTTTGGGAGACCGACTTGGACATGGCGTTTAACCGCTCGAAATTTCAATTGGTACAGCTGACGGGATCCAGGAAGCCTATCAAATAAAAGTCGAAATGGATTGCCTTTGAAAACAAAGACCACACAAAATCACGAAAATCGGAGACTCGGTTTGATTGAGTCTCTTCATATGCAACACTGTAGTTTGCGAGGCTGCATACGCCCCACCCCTCCCCTCCCCCCTCACCCGGCGCCGTCTTAAGAAGCGTTTTCGATTCAAAGCCACCTACAAACTTCATAATGAAGTCCTGCATCACCTGTGCAAAGTATCTCGGGGTTGATATCTCAAGCAACCTGTCATGGGAATCCCACATAGGATTGCCAATTCAGCTTGCACAAAAACCCCGAATTTGCTAAGAGTAACATTAAAACTAAGATGCCTAGTGTGAGGGAGGCGGCATATAACACACTGGTCCGGCCGCAACTGTTTGGGATCCTCACCATAAGAACAATGTAACAAATTGAGAAAGTTCAACGGCGGGCAGCCCGCTGGACAACCTGTAACTTCGGTTAGCGTTTCGAACATGCATGAAATTTTAGATATGTGGTCCATAGAACAAATTCTGATGTACATCTCTGTCTGTTTTATAAGAGTGTAAATAATATGGTCGCTGTTCCCCTCCCTGACTATGTCAAACCCAACCCGAGGAAATCCCAGCGCGGCCATTCCGAGACTTATCGACAGCTTCTCACTAGGAAGGACTATTATAGGTACTCTTTCCACTGGCAGTTGTCCAGTGGAACACCCGCTCAGAATCTACTATCAGCTCGCCAAGCCCTGGCATATTCCCAGCTAGCATTCTTTATAAATCTACAGCGGGCCGTTATCGGCCCGTCAGCTACCCTGACGGGCCGATAACGGCCCGCTATAGATTTATGTAGAATGCTTACTGGGATTCAAGTCCGAAATTGGCAAGCTACAGAATGCCAAGTCCTAGATCTCAAGAATCGTATGTTTTTAACCTGATTTAGCTTTTCTTATTTCTTTTAACCTATCATCTGTCATCCACTTTACTGTCATACTGTTCATTTACTATTATACTTTTTAACTTTTAATCTTATTCTACTAACAGGCCTGGGATAGCTCTACAGCGCAACAGGCCTAGAATGTCCTCGCCGGCGTGTGGCATTATGCCAAGATAAAACCCAGCTGTATGTTAATTATTAAAATGTTTCTTTGAATTAATTAATAAATTAATTCTCTCACAATTTATATTTTTTTCTACCTTTCTTTCTCATTTTTTCACACAATTTATAGTTCTTTCTTCCTCATAATTTGTATTTCTTTCTGTTTTTTTTTTTTTTTTTTTTTTTTTTTTTTTTTTTCACATTTTTTCCTTTCTTTCTTGGATATCATTACAAAATCCGGTTGCATATTTATTATAATTCATCCATTCATTATTGCATAAAAAGCAGTGTCGCACGTTATTAACAGCCGTGCATTAACCGGCGAAAAGCCGTGTATTAACAAGGCAATTTACACGCTGTTAATGCACGGCTACGTAACTTTCAATATGCTCATACCGGGGCCACAGAATTGCTGCCGTTACGATGTGTACTGCCCGGCCCTAGAACGAGCATAGTCCGTGGAAATTGCATTCGCGAGACATCGGTGAAAGGTCGAAACAAAATAGTGCAAGAAATAACGCAAAATGTAGCAAATGTTTTCAGTTTTTATGCAATAATAGCGATCGAACATGGTTTTTCAATGCATTAACAATCGCCAGGTCCCTAGGGAAGTGTTGAAAACCGCGACCTCTGGCCTCGGTTTTCAATATCTCCCTCGGGACCCGGCGAATGTTAATGCATGAAAAACCATGTTTGATCCCTATATTCATTTAGATCAACCGTTAGGTGATATCGATTTATCAGATTTGTTTTGTAGTAATCTGCTAATTTGCTATACATCTTGCAGGAAGACATGGAGTGAACACCTAATTTAACAAATCAAGATTTTGTAGAGAACTGTAGTCTGCTGTGAGTTTCACTATTAGTGAACATAGTGTCTAAATGTAGTGAAACCCATGTTCATTAAAGTGTCACCTTAAGCCTTAGCAATACTGTATATCTTAGTTAGACATGTGGATTCTGACTATTTACTTGTCCGTGGACATGTAATAAAATTTGATAATTCCTCAGCCAGGGGTAACACATGTATGTCCACCACTTCCATTTTGAGACTCCAGTTACATTTTTACTGGTATGGGATCTGTTCCTATTGCTTTATAAAGGTTGATATATTTCAAGAGCTTTAAGACATATTTTTTTGTTCGTCACAAAATGGCCTGACGATTTGACGGTTGGCGGCGTCCAACTTTGGAACTGACATGGTATCCGAAATGGTATCCGAAGTGATTTGGTCACTGAGTATATTGTACTTCGTTTTATTATCACTGCGATTAACCCTATTGGATAGTGTAGCCACACCACTGGCCTCACATTGTTTACTCTTTATAAAGCTGTAGTGCTTTTTGGGGATTTCTGTCCGGTCCTCTCTAACAAAACCATGAGTATGTGATGAGGAGGGCTGCAAATTAATTCTGCTTTCCATGTTTCAAATACTACACGTCCAAGCCTGCCTCTTTCCTGGTGACTTTATTCTAGGCTTCTGTTTATCTATAGTAGACTAAACCAACGTGCTATATGCTTTTTGTCAGACGGAAACAACGTGCAGTATGCTGTTTGTCGGACTAAAACAACGTGCATTATGCTGTTTGCACGACTAAATCAACGTGCAGTATGCTGTTTGGCAGACTGAAACAGCGTACTCTATCATGTTTGCCAGACTAAAACAGCAAGCGGTATATTGTATGCCAGACTGAAACAACGTGCAGTATGCTTTTTGCAAGACTGAAACAAGCAGTATGTTGTTTGCAAGATCGAAACGCCAAGCGGTATGTTGTTTATCAAACTGAAACAACTAGCAGTATGTTGTTTGCAAGACTGAAACAGCGTACTGTATATTGTTCGCCAGATTGAAACAATGTGCAGTATGCTGTTTGCCAGACTGAAATAGCAAGCAATATATTGTTTTGCAGACTGAAACAACGTGCAATATGCTGCTTGCTGGGCTTAAACAACGTGCAATTTGCCAGATTGAAACAACGTGCAGTATGCTGTTTGCGAGACTGAAAAAAATGTACTGTATTTTGTTTGTCAGACTGCAATAACGTTTAGTAGCTGTTTGGCAGACTGAAACAACGTGCGGTATGCTGTTTGCAAGACTGAAACAACTTGCAAGATGCTCTTTGCCAGACTGAAACAACGTGTGGTAGGCTGCTTGCCAGACTGAAACAACATGCGGAATGCTGTTTGCAAGATTAAAACAACGTACAGTATACTGTTTGTCAGACGTGCAGTATGCTCTTTGACGAACTGAAACTACGCACAGTATACTGTTTGCCAGACTAAAACAGCGTGCAGTATGCTCTTTGCCAGACTGAAACAACGTGAAGTATGCTGTTTGCCACAAACAACGCACATTATGCTGTTAGCCAGATTGAAACAACGTGCCAGAAACCACTATCATATATAAATTTATATATAAATTTCTTTATCACCACAAAGTGTTGTTTTATGCATTGCTGTAAAATGCTTAAACACCTCTCGCATAAAGTTAGTTCTATATGATGAATGATGTACAGCATGGTTTTCGAAGTTCCGGTACTGCTCTTGCTTATACAAATTCTTGCTGACGGAGAGCACATGTACTTAGTATTAAGACACACCGACGTAGACATTGAGAATCTTTTATTTTGTGTCGAATATTATCATAAACATAAGCCGTGTAGGAATTTTACTTCGACACACTTAAAATCAAGAAATAAAATAAAATATATCATACAAAACATGCAGCATACGTACATTTAACCTTTACCACTCTCTGAGAAATTCAGCAGACGACAAATTGATTATATTTTTCTTATTTTTTCCCAGAAAATAGGAATTGACTTTTCATGTAAATTGTCTCCAACAATTTGCATGAAATGTTATATCCTGTTTTCTGAAAAAAAAAAAGAAAAAAAAAAAAAAAACCTCAAGAAGTCGTCTGCTAAAATTTTTAATTAGCATGCTACAGATAATTAATAATTGGGCTATTATGACTACAACATGCAGTATACTAAATTTATTCGGATAAACAGTGTAGGCGCGACGTCTGATCCGAGTCTACACCAATTGCCACTAATCTGAAAAGTCGGCTGGAGTTTAGGTGTCCGAATGCTGTAACAATTTCAAATCAATATGCTAACAATTATTAAGCGCAATTTAATTGGCCGAGAGAAATTTGAAAACGTGATTTATACTTCGATAAATCAAATAGCAGAAATCGTGGATCTATTTTCTTCTCGCAAACTTCTAAAATGATCTGTTTAACCCAAATTTTCGGCGTAAATATGACCTAGAAGGAATTATAAGACATGAATTTTACTTTTGCGGATTTTTTTGATGTATAAGCGCCGGCGAATCAGTGATTCGCCGCCGTTTACACCTCGGTAAAATCCTCAAAAATGAATTTCATTATTATAATACATGAAATAAATAGGAGTTCAACGCATAAAATAAGTATACATATAAAACTTCTATAGCACACAAAATAAAACTAAGAAAGAAAGGAACACAATATTTGGCAATAAAAATGAAGAAACAGGCTGTAACACACACACACACACACACACACACACACACACACACACACAGAGAGAGAGAGAGAGAGAGAGAGAGAGAGAGAGAGAGAGAGAGAGAGCATGACCCATAATTAGTTAGACTCTGTTAAAATGTACTTAGGAGAACTATGCAGTGTGTTACAGTTCCGGGACATTTAGCTGAAACATTGAATGAAACCACAAAACCTGGCTTTTCAAGGCTGGTAATATATTACTGAAGTTTTAAGTGTAAAACAAAACGACCTCATAAAAAGAGTCCGGCTTTTCACTGAAAACAGTTTGACACTAATTACTCAGTGACACGGATACATATTCATAAAAAAAGAAGATCACTTTAAAACTATTTTAAAACTGTTTCAGCCCGGCAGACAAAAACATATACCTTTGCAAACAGTTTAGAATAAGATGAAACGTCTCGTAACAAGTCATCTCATCATCATCTATATTGCTTGCCATTCGGTGTTTGACTTTTGAGCTTTGACACCTGTCTGCAACAACAGATATGTCCAAAATCAAAGACAGAAGAGTCTACTTCAGAAATTCAGGGGTGAGAGGGTTAAAGGTATATTATCTCTCCTTTATATTAAATTTATTTTAAAGTCTGACTGTTCAGCTGACGGTGCCATTAGCAAAATGGCCATGAAGTATACAAACGAAAATATACCTATTATTGCATATAAGAAAGCAACACAACCCTCCGCGTCTCCAAATTTCGATTACACGCTCAGCATACACACACTTCGCTTTCTTTCTTTCTTTCTTTCTTTCTTTCTATTTGTGATATGCAGCGCAGTCAATGGACTAACTTCACCATTTTGCGATATTGCCATTTAAATCAATACATTTATACATTTTTCTTGCGGGGGTGGGGATGGGGTCGCGCGCGCATGCATGTGTACAGCCATTTTTAAATGATTTATGCAAATATATGCATTTATGCAAACAGATCTACATTCATTTGAGAGGAGTCAAATAAAAAAAAAGAGACAAGCGCATGTAAGGAAAAACGCAAGCCCAGATCAGACAACGCGTCTGCTCAGTCTGTCCAGGATGTCTGATTTTACCTGTAGATTTTACAACATCTCGACTATACTTCTTCAAGCCAACAGCGAAGAACCTGATCAGATCAGGGCCAGACGTCTGCCAATAGCAAATATTCGTGAAATTGCTATTGCCAGACGTCTGGCAACAGCAAATTATTCGTGAATTTGCTGCTGCCAGACGTGTTTTAGAAAAGTTTTGCTGAAATATACTGAAAGGAAAAAGAAACGCAGGGTAAATTTTATTCCTAAATTTCATTCAAGTTTGAAAAAGTTTGTTAAATATTTTACTATGATTACAAAACGGTACATATATGGAACAAAAGTTCCAAATTTCATTGGTTTGTGATCAACAAGTCTCGAGTTATTGAAGTTCATTGGTAGCTACCCCCAAAATCTTGAAATCAAAATCAAACTGAAAATCAATATCGGGTGTGCCCCCCTCTTGCTGCCGTTGCTGCCCTAATTCTCCTTTGGATAGAGTTAACCAAAGCATTGACAGTTCGCATCGGGATGTTATTCCATTCATCGATCAACGCATTCCTTAGTTGTGCGAGAGTTGCAGGGGGATTTCGGCGCTTCCTAACCCTTCTGTCCAGCTCATCCCACATGTGCTCTATTGGGGTCAAATCTGGACTGTACGGTGGCCATGCTAGTGGTGCGATGTTATTGTTTGCCAGGAAATCCTGACAAACTCGGGCAACATGTGGTCGGGCATTGTCCTGCTGCAGAATCAGATTACGTTGTTGCACAAGCGGGACTGCAACAGGACGCAAGATCTCATCCCTATACCTTACTGCGGTCATATTGCCCGCAACAATAATCAAATGTGATTATATCCCGTGAGCAATGCCTCCCCAGACCATAACGGAGCCACCCCCAAACCGATCCCGTTCGACAACACAGGCGTTGGCAAAGCGTTCTCCGCGACGTCGGTACCATCTGCGCGATAGAGAGTGAACCTAGACTCGTCCGTAAAAAGAACTCGTCTCCACTGCCTCATCGGAAATAGCCTGGGCGCATGCGCCGTCAACCACGCCATACGACGCAACCTACGTGCCTGGGTCAGAGGCAGACCAACGTATGGACGACGAGCTCGAAGACCAATCTCACGCAATCGACTTCCAACAGTCTTCGGAGAAATTTGTCGATTATGCGTACCTACTGTATTAAGGGCAGTTTCGGTAGCAGTGAGATGACGATTCCGCAAATGTGCCAGAAGGATTGTCCTGTCTTGACGCCGCGACGTCACGCGTGGACGCCCAGACCGCGATCGGTCTGCTAAATGCCCTGTCTCCCTTAAACGTCTAACAAGACGTTCAATTGTTGAGACGTTAACCCCAAAATGATTGGCAACTTGCTGTTGCCTCTGACCCTGCATCAGCAACGCAATTGCCCTACCCCTCTGAACATCAGTCAATCGTACCATGATTGTAAAAAAGTTCAAAGTAGCGTAAAAATGAAAAGAATCGAAGAGCGTTGTGTATCGTTGAAGTGTACCAAATGGTGTGAGGAAATCTTGTGCTGAAGGTTTAAACATGCTTGTTTTGCACGAAATTTTGGCTTTCCGTATTGTCCGTGCAATGCACTGTGTAGTGCACAGTTGAATGATTACACACACTGGGTAGATAGCACATCGACCAAAGACTCGTATACCCGCGGTTCACATTCACAGGACAATCTGTAAAAGTGTATGGCTATAGTAAACACCGTAAAAAATGGTTAAAATAAGAAGGAAAAAACTCTACCCTGCGTTTCTTTTTCCTTTCAGTATATATGAACATGTTTACAGAATATGAAAAAAGTACGCATGTCGCTCGTAAATGATGAGAATTTCGACTCTCAGTGAAACATTCCGTGTTCCACAAGCTCGCTTTTCTGAAATGTCCTGTACAAAGTCAAATAGGGGGTAATGACTGTGAATTATTTGCAATCGCTTTTGCTGTCTCAATTTGTTTTGGCATGAACCCATCAAAAGAAATTTTCGATCAAGAGAAAATGCGAAGTAATCTGATTCAATGCTTCGAAAATATTTTTTTTTTTTTTTTTTTTTGCAACTTCCTTTTCAATATTAATTCAAATTGGAAAAAAAAAATAACTAAGACGAAGGAATACATATATATAGTAAGTGCCGCGGCCTGTATGATAGCAAAATGGTGCAATGTGTGACTTGCGAAGCCTGGATTCACCACCTATGTATCGACCAACGCATAGTGAAACAAATAGAAGAGAACAAGAACTTTGTCTTTAAATGTTGTTAGTTGTATAATGTTTAAAATACCTGGGAGAAGTAACATGTATGTTTTATATGCCATGAACTTAATGATTGATTACTATGTTCTGTCATTTTGACTTGTTTTAATGCATCGCATTCCTAGTTTCGTGGCTTCATGTTATGCTATGTACGAATAAAACGAACAACCCATGCTTAAACCTTAGTGTTGGTTGAAGGGTTTTAGAAACTATGTTTAACCCATTGTATACTGAATAGACTCTCCCACACAATATATTGGAATAGTCCAATTTCAATTTTAGTTACGTCCGGCTATGAGATTACATATTCCTAGAGAAAAATGGCTAAACTATTTGCAAACAGTGAAGACCCTGATCAGACGCCGCGTTCTGCGGCGTCTGATCTGGGTCTGCACTGTTTGCCAGTTACCCTTTTACGGGTCTCCCGACTACAATGCAACGCTTTGTCACCTAGCTTAAACATACAAATTACACATGACAGACAATGAAGACATACCGTAAAAGTTCGATAATTCGAACACAGATGGCTCTTTTACCATGGCTCATTCGAACTCGTTCTGGAGTCCCTAGAGAATTCTTTTCATTGCTCTGGAAGATATCTATATATTGAGAATTTTGTCATGAAAAAGGAAAGTTGTTTGTACTCATTAAAATCGTCCCATCACACACAACGTTCCTTTATTTCATAGAAGATGGAAAACATATCTTTAATTCATCCCCACTGTGCCTGATGGCCTGGCGCTATGATTAACCGCAGTAATTCGAACTACCTTTGTCTCGAACAAATTTTTCATGGTTCCAAAGATATTCGAATTATTGGAGTTCGACTGTACTTGTCTTTTTGCTTCTCAGTTATTGATCCTCATGGTATGCTATGTAAATAAAACGAGTAAATATGAAATCTTGCCCAGGTTGTATTTTTCGTTGACTCTCTATTAAACTGAACATATGCGATCATGTTTACAAGCTTGTTCGATGAAGACCTACTCAAACTCCACTTTTAGATGGTGAATCTTAAGTTTTCAGGGGTATACCTTAGTTTTCTTATTTCTAAGTTTGAACATGTATTGTGGGTATTCAGTAGAACCGCCTTGATGAAACGACTAACGAGTACCCACAATCTATGTTCTGAAGAAAAAAAAAAGAAAAATATCACGTTTTGTCTGAAAATTTACATTTTAATAAACATAAATTACCGTTATATTGCTTAGGCGCATCATTTCTATGATATACAGATTCAAAATTCATCACCAACCCAGGACCATCCAGAAACATCAGAAGTCCATTAGAATCGTGCAGCAATAAATTAAATTAGGTTTCAATATTTCAAAATGTCTGGCAGCAGCAAATGTAATGAGATTTTACTATAGCTAGACGTCTGGCAATAGCAAATTCGCCTAGTATTTGCTATTGCCAAAAGTCTGGCAATAGTGTCTTCTTTAATATTTTTATGAGTAAACTGGAAAAAAAAACAAACAAACAAAAAAACAAAAAAAAAAAAAAAAAACAACAAAAAAACAATTTAGATAACATGAACATTTTGTCTAAAAATCAAAAAGGTTGTCTCTGGAAACAAAGAACACAGAAAAGAACGAATATTAGAGACATAATCATATCTAGCCTCTTCATATATAGCTACGAGGGGTGTTCGAAAACTTTTGCAAATGACACGTTTTCTCCGAGATTAATTGTTTTCTCCGAGATTAATTAAAAGTTGATATTTTTTGTCTAGTTACCTTTGAAATATTCCCTTTTAGCCAGAACACATCGTTTCTATCTTTTAATCCAATTTTGAAACAGTTTTCATACCCATCTTTGGACACACCCGTTAGAAACTGGTGAACTGCAGATCCTTATGCACTTCCGGACCCATATTTCCTACCAGATAGGTGTTTTTTTTTTTTCAATTTCAGAAAGAGGAAAACAGGTCTGGGCTGTAGGGAGGGTGCGACATTATATTGACCTTTTCAGACTTCAAAAACTGTGCTACAGCTGAGGATTTGTGGGCTTGAGCATTGTCATGTAACAACTGGACATGCTGGAGACCAGAGCCCGGTTGTTTAAAGCGTCGTTAACTTAACGGGCTCGTTAAGGGTCATTTCGTTGACTGTTTTAGCGGATTCAATATACAATATTCTGATATTTTTGCTAAAAAAATGTGAGTAGCTTTTGCAATGCAAAAACTACTCTCATTTTTTTCAGCAAAAAATTTCAGCATATTTGCGTATCACTGGATGTAAATTTTAACGAATCGTTAACTAACGATGTCATTAGCTTTGAACAACTGGGCCCAGTTGTTTGGATGCACTTTTCTCATTTTTGTTTGCATTTTTATTTTCAGAATCACATTCTTATAGAAGCTACCAGACACACCCCTGGTTTTTGGAAAAGAAATGTGCATGAGTAGCCCAGAATTTATGAAGAAAATTGTGTATAACACCTTCTTTGCTGACCCATGTCTCATGACCAGTTATATCAAACACCTTTTCTGGTAATTTGGGTACTTCTTCAGCAATTTCTTTGCCCTTTGCACCCTCGTACGTTTCTGCTTATCGGCGAGCGGATGGAGGATCCAGCGAGCTTTTATCCAGCGAGCTTTTCTACCTTAAGAATTTTCTTCAGAATGAAGTGGACAGATTCCCAACCCAAGCTTGTCATTTGTACCAGCCGTCTGACACTGCAACGCGCATCTTTCTTAACAAAGAGAGAGAGAGAGAGAGAGAGAGAGAGAGAGAGAGAGAGAGAGAGAGAGAGAGAGAGAGAGATTATCCTTAACTATAACTACAGTTGACGACCCAACGTATGAATTATTTTACATAGGCATACATTTCTGCGTCATTTCACTGAAACGTTAAGTACAAAATCAAAATACTATAAAACATCCTGCTTTCTATGACACTGAAGCATTAAGTAAAAACAACGAATAAAAAAAAACTGATTAGACACATCCTGCTTTTACGGATGACAGTTTAATGAGTAACAGTGGTTCGTCAGTCACTGTCTTTCAATAGCACGGGCGTGTATTCGCACATTTTACTTGCAGTATATAGATAGTTTTCCTAGAGAGAAAATGGATATCGGATTGCTAATTGTATTAGCTGGCTTCTTATGCGTCTCTGAGGTAAGTCTCTCTCTCTCTCTCTCTCTCTCTCTCTCTCTCTCTCTCTCTCTCATACACACATAGTAGTGACATACAGTTGACTCTCGCTATCTCGACCTCGCTCGAATAACCGCTTATCTCGAAGTGAAAATCTGGTCCCTGCCTGAATATGAAAATCTAACAACATGTAATAAATATTGTGGAAAAGAGGAGAAATTGCTCCTAAGGAGCAATATCTCCTCTTTTCCACAATATTTTCAATATATCTCTAGCTTCAAGAGTCCAATTACACATATATTTGTTAAATGTGGTTAATCGAATTAGTTTTTCCTCAATTCGGCAAATCTTATATGTCGCAAATACGGATACCTCGAAGTATTTCAGAGAGTCCCTTGGAATTCGAGATAACGAGAGTCGACTGTACTCTTTTACTTATAATCCTCTTGGTGTCACCGGTAGGCCATTGTTCTGCAAGTGTGGATATTCCTGGACAGCTTTTCTGTATTCCAGACCATTCACGTGGTTTGTAAATGTTTACTGAATCTTGAAATGGGTCATAAAATCTCTCAGTTTAGGTTAGATCCTGACACGCTGAGCCCGTTTCATGTAACAGAGTTACTTTTAGAATCTACTGAACATGTGACCAAAACATGTGGGCAGTGTTGCATGTTTACATTCCTGTTCTCGAGCAGACAGACTAAGACTGATTAAAACCTCTGCGAGGCGCTTCTAATCCCACAACATAATTATGTAATTATGAATAATAGAAAAAAAAGCATTGGTTTATCTACCCAACGGTCATATGACGTTATACAACGTCGCCTCAACGTCGATGCAACGTCATGACGTTGCATCGACGTTGAGGCGACGTTGTATAAACGTCATGTGCCTGCTGGGTCGAGCTATGGTTCAGAAGTATATGTTTAGTTTTTGCATATGTATGTTAATTTCAGGATTATTTGAAAATGGAATCCAGCAAAACAAAAGAAATAAATAGCAAACTCGATTTCCTGAGGGAAAATGGAAAAATGAGCCAATGCACGACGAAACCTACAATAACACTTGTGTGACCAGCGAAGACTCAGATCAGCCTGCGCATCCGCGCAGTCTGATCAGAGTCATCACTGATCACATATGCCTTCTACAACCTCCAGGCTATCAAATGAGAGATGAACGAGATCTCTTGACATGCTGGGTGGATGTACAGGCTTTTCTGAGTCTTTGCTAGTTACACATTGATTTGTCGTACGCTTGCTCTAATGCAACATTCCTCACATACCACCCACATATCAATACTTTAATCGGACTCTATTTTAAATTAAATGCCTTTTAGTCCAGTATTATTTTAGGTTTAGGTTGATGTCTTAAAAAGTTGCTGTCGGGAGGGAGAAATAAAAATAAACTATGAAAAGGCTTCGGTTAAATAAAATAATTTCAAACAAAACTACATGTAAAATGCAATATTTCAGTCCTAAATTCGAAAGGTAGAGACATGCAGTAAAACTAAATGAGCCAGGGCACAGCATTTCCTAAAAGATAGTAACATGTGCGCCCAACGAAGACACCGATCAGACCTCGCATCCGCGCAGTCTGATTAGTGTCTTTGCAGTGCACACTTTGCGTAACAAATGATTCAAAGCGCCTTCAGACGGACAGCAAAGTCTCTGATAAGACTGCGTAGATGCGCATGCAGATCTGAGTCTTCGCTGGGCGCACATGCAAATTTGTGGCCCAAATTTGAATTGCAAATTTTATTTTTCCAGAGGGGCTTAAATCATATGGTAGACTCTCTCATAAACCTAAATAAAACAAATTGTGGCTTACGTCTGAAAACTAAATCAAATAAAGCAAACGAAATACTACTACTACTACTACTACTACTACTAATAATAATAATAATAATTAAAAAACTCGATGACCTAAGGGATAATGAACAAAACCTTATCACCCCTAACGCTCCTCTACCTACCTATTTCAATTTATAATAAGCAGGAACTCTATTTTTCAAATTAGAAATATATTTTGCATCTCTGTTGAATTTCCTAGGCCATCCCTAAACCTGGACATGGTGCTCTGAGAGGTTACTGTTTAACCAGTGCTGACTGTGATCATGACGAGTGCTGCGTCAGTTTCCAAAGGTTAAGGGGTAAGAGAGATCTGCCTAGCGATTTGAAAAGATTTGTGAATGGAAAATGCGAAAACCTTGGGACACAAGGTTCAGGTAAGAAGTGTAAGAAAATGTGCATTTCGAGTGAATGGATACATTTTCATGGGCAACTGTCCCTACTGATTTTGCCCCCTTCTGAAAATGGATCTGCTCTAAAAGGGAAGAATTTGCTCGCACTGCGAGCAAATTCTTTCCGTTTAAAGTAGACCACTTTTTAGAAGGTGTATTGCCCGTTCCAAGACGGTTCCTATATTGCTGGTCTTTCATCACGAAACCATACCTATTTAATTTTGACCCCCTCAAACCACAATTTTATATAGTAAAACTGGAGTTTACAAGTGTATACATTATTTTTCTTATTTCTGCTCAAAATTATAAATTGTGGGTACTCGGTAGAACCGCCTCGCGGTTCTAACGAGTATCCACACTCTATGTTTTGAGCAGAAATATGAAAAATTTAAAAGTTTTTATTATCTGAAAATTTTCAGATTTTTTAAGTGAATATTCCTATATATTTGAATAGGCGTATTGTCGTAATGTTGTTCGTGTGTGAGAGGCTACATATATATAGCGTTTGTTTTGTCATTATTTATTCCTCATCTCTCCTTCTTTTGGTGCATTTAGAAGGCTGTGTTTCGTGACTGTGGTATTTTCTGGATATCTTGAGATATAAGTTTGTTCTGCAGTAATACAAACAGGAAATCACAAAAGTTGTCTCCCTTGTCACAGATGGAGGAAAATCTGCCAGATATATCCAGTTCCTTATATATCATACGATGGCTGCGTTCACAAGTGCAAAGTGATGGCAGATGTTTTGCCCTTGATCCCTGTACCTAATTACGAGCGCCAAAAGGAACAGGGATTCAGGGCAAAACACTCTTCTAACCATAAGCTAAAATTCTAAGTTGGTTAGTTGGCGTTTCGTCGAGTTCGAGTTCTTCGCTCGCAAATACAACTGGCCATGAGGTTATTTTTTATATATTTTTTTTGTGTGCTCAACTAGGGTGAGCACGAGTCGCAACAGTTGACATTTTTCATATTTTTTAGATGTGAAATTTTCATGCTCAGCTATGCTTAGCAAGAAAGAGTAATTTGAGATTTATTAGCCGGACAAATTTCATGCTCATCTGAGTTGAGCACGAAAAAGATTTTATAACCTCCGGCCCTGGAGATCACAGGAAAATCTCCGGTCAGGGAACACATCCCTTCAAAGGCACTGGATAAGGGTGTTGTAACATGTAACGACAACACGAAACGATACAACGACAACACAAAGCAATTGTGTTCTCCTCGGAAACAATACGAACAAATGAAGAAGAAGCACAATAAGAATAACTGCCGCATGGGAACGACTTCAGAAGTCTGCCTCCAAACAGTTTCTGGACAACGCAATGTGATGTAAAAAAGATAGATTTTATGACGGATAGCCGGTTGTCGCGGGTTTCTGCTCAACTGGGGTTGTGTTATGTATTCATCGCGCATGCGCAAACGACAGATTTGCACCAACTGTTTTCATGATTTTGTAATGTTCAAAGCTTCAGTTCTCTAATTTTTAGCACACAAAATTTCAGAAACAAAAATGCGCTTTTATCAAATAAACTTTTACCAAAGTTAAATGTTTTTTTTTTCCTATAGTTATTCGGTACATGTTTGGTTATCAATACCAAAACACCTCACAAGGTGGGCAAAATCTGAGCAACCATAGAAAAAATTATATTCCTCACCAGCCGGGTGATACGTATTCCTCAACAGCCAGCTGATAATAGATTGAAACTTTTATATGGTAAGACAACAAAAATGCTAATTGTTGTTGTTAAGTAACTAAGGAAAATGCTAAAATAAGCAAAGAAAGAAAAAAATATCAGGACCAAGTTGTTTAAAACTTAACGAAGTTGTTAGCTAATGTGACGTTAAAGGCTCCATATTTCTCAAAAATAGACCTTTTTTTATCCAAGAAAGGTTTGATAAATTGATATATAGTATTAATACGGTCATAAAATGTGGCATCTGACAGCCTGTGAAATTTCGGTTAGTCTCTCGTGTTTGAACTGCATTAAAAATGAAATGATTATTATCGTATCTCTGAATTAATGTTGGCAACATTAAATTCAGAGATACGATAAAAATCATTTCATTTCAAGAACGGGAGACTAATTTAAATTTTACAGGCTGTCAGGTGCCATATTTTATGATTGTATTTATACTATATATCAATTTATTGAAACTTTCTTGGGTAATAAAATGTCTTTCTTTTTAGTAACATGGAGCCTTTAAAATTTCTTTCTCGAAATATGGCAAATACATTGATATTTTTGGCTGAAAAAAAAGTGGGTATTTTTGCAGCAAAAATAACAGTGTATTTGAAAATACCTTAACTACAACAGTTAACGAGTTTGTCATTGACAAGCTCGTTAAGTTAACGACGCTTTGAAAATCAGGGCCCAGTTGTTCAAAACTAACAATGTCGTTAATTAACGTATCGTTAAAACTTTGATTATCAAGCTTATACGGCTTATACGTTAATATGTTTGCTGAAAAAATGTTAGTGATTAAATCACATTTTTTTTTCAGCAAAACTACTGTGAATTGGATATTATACTCACTAGAACAGTTAACAATTTGATCACTAACGAGCTCGTTAAGCTAACGACGCTTTGATCAACTGGGCCCAGTTTCCTAAAAAAAAAAATAAAAAAATAATGCAACTTGCCAGGCGAAAATGACAGGCATTGCAAGCAGCGTAGATTCTGATAAGACTGAGCCGTCTGATCAGGACCTACGCTGTTGACACCATGATTCAATCTTGGAATGTTCTAGACAAACATATTCCCAATTTGTCTGTTTTGTCGCAAAATTTTAGAAGCGAAGAATTGCCGTCTGAAAGCGGGCGATACAAACTGCCTACCGTACCATAGGTCTAGATATTTTTCTTATTTTCCACGAAAAATCTGTTGTGGGTACTCATTAGAAGCGCCTCACCAAGGCGCTTCTAATGAGTACCCACATCATATGTTTTCGTGGAAGATAAGAAGAAATAAGAAATATCAATACTTTTGGATTGAAAAAGCATCTTCAAGAGCTATGAGTATCTATTCTACCAGCCGGCCTCGGTGGCTCAGTTGGATGCGCGTCCGACTGGAGACCAGGAAGTCGCGGGTTCGACCCCCACAGAGGTCGGGGTGATTTTTTCGTGGAGACTGATCATGAAATATTTTCTACGGTCATTCTCTCCCCTCCGCTGATTCTGGCGAAAGAATGTGCACAATACTGGTTAACCGCTTAGAGGACTAAGCCTGCCCAGTATACGTGTGGTTAGGTAAATTGACCGCGCTAGACATGACCCAATTAGGTTGACTGGGCCGTAAGACCTCAACACAAACAAATCTATTCTACCATTTTAACATCTTACCGTATTTGTCCTGTTATTTCGCAAGCCTACTTTAATATTCTCTAATGAGTCTAAAAACTTTGGATGAATGGCAAAAACTGTAGACACTGATCAGACGTCGCGTTCTGTAGCTTCTGATCTGGGTCTTTTGCATGTTAACTGTTTAATCAGGAGTGTCTGGATTGTTCCCGTATATTTATCCTAAATATTTGGACATCTTGACTCCTTACCATGCTTATTCTTACAATTGAACAAGTCCATTTTATTACCTTTTGATACAAACTGCCTACCGTACCATAGGTCTAGATATTTTTCTTATTTTCCACGAAAAATCTGTTGTGGGTACTCATTAATACCGCTGGATGAGTGGTAAACAGTGTAGACCCTGATCAGATCTGGATGTTTCTGTCCGAATTCTTAGAACAAATGCAATATTTTTTAACTGTGCAACCTCTCTACATCAGCCACCATGAAATCACAACACTGGCCATTGTTGGGAGATGGCTGTTGTGTAGAGTTCAAGTATATATTAAATCAGCACTTTGGAAATCAGCAAAGTGGCTGTTATAGAAGAGGGGGTGGACAGGGGGGTAGGCACTCCCCACTTCCCCCCTTATCCCCACTTCCCTCTCCCTTTTCCCCCACTTCCCTCCCCCCTTTCCCCCACTTCCCTCCCCCTTACCCCCATTTCCCTCCCACAAGCAAACTATTCCCTCCCCTAAATCAGATTTTTTAATATCTCCAACGCTATAATTAAATTCAAACATGACTATGCAATATACATTCATGCAGATTTTGACCTCAAACTACACCCCTAATCTTTGCCCCCAAATCGGTATTTCCTTAGCATTTGCACCCCCTTTACAGCTAAAAGATTTGCACCCTCCATTTCAAAAGTCTGCGTAAGGGCCTGTATATGAGCCATATGGAAAACAGGTATCACAATGTGGTGGGCCCTGATCCGGTCCAAAACTGATCAAGAAATGAATGTGGCAGGCCTAGTCCGGGCCTAAAATGATCCACATTGGCACAAAAACAGTCGTATTAATTACTGAAATCAAAACTCAAGAATACCATGTAAATTTGTATCTTCTTTTAATATTTTTGATAAGCATGGTCCCACACTTGGGGTCAGTGAGAACAATCATCTTTTTTTGTGGTTTTCTCAAAAACTGAGTTAAATGTCGAACTTGTGCAGTGTTTGACAAAACACGGACCACTTACGGACAAGGACTCGTGGACGTACGGACCTATTGGCAATACACGGACTTCATAACAAAATACGGACCAATTATTCACGGATCTCTTGACAAACCACGGACCTACAATTCACGGACTTGACAAAGCACGGACCGTTATTTAAATTACGGACGCCACTTGTGATATATGAAAAAATAGGAGTAATATCAAAATCGGAATAACGTGACGTTATGGATAACGTGACGTTACATTGTCATAGATACCTACATGTACGTTGAAGTAATCAGATTGTACAGATTTTTGATACCCATCCTAATGATGTAGGTCTGCACTTGATTTGTTTCTCGAAATTCAACAGCGACGATGATGTTGTCAACTTGTATGATAGTGCAGACGTTACTAACATTTCAACTGCCGTTGAAATAGCAATTGCAAACATGATGTTTAGCCCTTTGCCGAAAATCTTTGTTAGACACTTTAAATGCTCTGTAAAAACGAATACAAATGACTGTGGTTTCACACCATTGCAAATATGGTCAGCATCCTAAATGGAACTGGTCCTAGTGGCATACCATATACTGTCTCTAAAATGAGAGATCATCTTATCAAAGGTATTGAGAATCAAAACATAACAGTTTTCCCACACAGAAAATTATCTGTTAAGCTCCATTATAGGCTTTATCTGCGATCTGTTTTTGCCCATAATGATTAATGGATGAGTTAGAAGACCTCCAAACGGACCGAACAAATAAATTTTTTTTTACATTTTTACCACTATGGAAGATGAGAGCGAGGGTTGGGATCCCGTAAAGCTAGCTTAACCTCCTACCCCCACCCCACCCCACCCCCCGCCCCTCCCCGCACACACACATACACGCGCGCCCCCGTGTAAATCATTACTGACCGTTCCGAGGCAGTACTTTCATTGTGGTACTTTTTGTTAAATGTTATGTAGTGTTTCACTGTCTAATGTTTTACTTTCAACAAGTTTGGGTAAGAGAATTGCCACCATTTTTGGAAAAAAAGTTGCCAGCTCTGCTTGCCATCTGTTCATTTTGTGGCTGCTTAATTGTATTTGTCTGTCTTTTCCTTTGGTGTTGGGGGTTAGATGTGGATCTAACTATATCAGTTCCTGAGTTCACTTATTCACTTTGCTTAAAGTGACCGGAATTCCACTGTTTTGTATCTTCCGCATGCCAGATTCTGGCTTTATGTTCACATGTTCAAAATGCCAAAAACTTTTTCATCTAAGGTGACAAAATATCATACAGTTAGTACGGCAAGTCAAATTATCCAAAAAAAAGTCAGATGTTTAGATTACAGGTCATACGAGACAAGCAATTAAAATTATGATTTATCATTTAGTTATTTTGTAGTTTTCAATTAACTGACCATGTTATTGCTGCTACGGACCATTTACGGATCAATTTTCGGACCATAACTGATCATTCACGGTTCAAGGACTTTTCACAGACGATCTGATTGCTACAACGGACCGATGTACGATGCACCAATTACGGACTATTTACGGACTATTCACGGACCACGGACTACGCACTGACCAATTAGCGGTTAAGTTTACTATATTTTGCAATTATAACAGACTATTCACGGACCACGGACACGGAATTTTTATTGGTCCGTAAGTCCGCGAATGGTCCGTGTTTTGTCATCGGGCAACATGTGATTGATTTGACTGAGTTGGGGTTTAACGACACGTCAATCCTTGTGGGTCATTTTGTGTCATCTCCCAGAGAAAGGGAGAAGAGATAGGAGATAGTAGAGGAGATGAAAGAGAGGGACAGGGGAGAAAGGAAAAAGTGAAAGTGAAGACACTGAAGAAATAAAAAGCATTCCCCCTCTACTTTATCTGCTGCAAGGATAGCAGGCCTTGCCCAACTGTAAGCGCATCGTACGTGTATATTCTGTGTTTGGAACACCTATCGGGAAATTCATGTTGGTTCTTGAAGTGCTTTTTTTTTTTTTTTTTTTTTTTTGAACAGCGCAAAGTCCTTATCCAACAATGAGCAAATAAAATGATTGTCTTCGGCAGACGAATAATTATTTCTAAAAATGTGGATTGCCACCGATGAACTTTCGGAATCAAAGGGAAGTAATCAACTAGAGATAAACCGAAATCGGACGTAAACGAATTCAATTTAAACTACGATTGGTGGAACACTCCTCGTCGGTAAAGTAAAATCAACGCCGGATTCGTTGTAAATATACCTGAATCTACTTTTAATAATACATCCATTAGATACTTCTGATACCCAGTTATTGCATTGAAGTACATAAAAATAGAGTAAAATCGGTAAAATACAACAAATTTTGGTAAAACCCCCGCCCAAAAAATTTCCCTACCCCCGCCCCTCTTCCCCCGTCCCCCGCCCCCTTTACCCCCGTCCCCCGCCCCCTTTATCCCCGTCCCCCGCCCCCTTTACCCCCGCCCCCCTTATCCCCGTATCCCCGGCCCCCCTGTCCACCCTCTCATAGAAGGTAACTAATATTGAGATGTGTTTGTAGAGATTCCTCTTTAGAGTAAAACTTCAATGATTCGAATACGGATGACTCGTTTACCGTGGCTGATTCGAACTCGTTTTTTGAATCCATAGGAAATTCTTCCGATAGCTCAAGAAAATAGATATTTAGAGATATTTTATAAAAAATATATATATATATTTATATCAAAATGTATGTAGTGTGTACGCATTAGAATCGCCTCATCGAGGCGATTCTAATGAGTACACACAACATAATATTATTTTATAGAAGATCGAAAAGACACCCCTTAATTATCCTGAAGCTATGATTAACTCTCAGAGGCTCGAACTACCCATGTTTTTGAACAAATTTTCATGGTCCCAAAGATGTTCGAGCCATTGAAGTTCGGCTATATTTTGTTTTTCAGCATGTATTTTCAACGGTCTACAAACAGGAACCAAGGGGGGACTTTATTACCACGAATGTCCCTGCAAGAAAGGGTTCACCTGTGAGGGTATAGGTGTGATCAACCGCCCTGTTGGAGAGCAAGGCATTTGCCAAGCAGATGTAACCGTGTCCAGGCCATGTCATTCCACTAGAGATTGTAATAGGTGGGAGTGCTGCGTAAGCAATGTCCGGCCCATTGGAAAACGTGGTGTTCTCAGTTCCCGGGCACCAGGCCATTGTGAGTCAATAGGAGGACAGGGAGCAGGTAAATGAGGCGGAAACCAGTAATACTGGAATGGGGATGCACACAATCTAGTCTGGACTTTAACACTCATCATGCTATGGGCAAAATCAGCACACAACAAACTGATGGTATTGTCCTTATTTTTCTTAGAATACAGCATCTGATACCTCATACAAATTGCCTTAATTGACAATTTTCATGAAATGTCAAGTCCAGTTTTCTAGAGAAAATAAAAAAAAAAAAATCAAAGTCGTATGCAAAAATTGTACCCAGCATGAAAAGTGTTAACTGTTCGATATCTGACCGGAACGATTTAAACTGAAAAAAAGATTCGTTAATAGGGTGGACATCTACCAAAAATTGCTTTTCGCATAAATCGTTTTGGTTGGTCACCATAGTAACAAATACTTCCAATAAAATTATATGGGAAAAAGGGTATCTCCTTTTCAGCCAATGAAGCAACGAAACTTAGCAGTAATGTTGCATGGGTGGATCCCTAATAAATTAATATTTTGTGACCATTCGCTGTTTTGAATCTTATCATTGCAATTAATCATTTTAATATAGGATTTTTTTTTCACATCTCCACTGAAAACAAGGAATGCATTTCATCAAATTAATGAACAAAAGTTGCCTAGGTCATATAGGTGTTCGTTGGTTTGTCTTCTGTCAATTTTACATTTTATGCCCATCCATTCGTTTGATTGATTTTTTTTTTTTTTGGTTAAATTTGGATATCTTAAATTACAATCTCTCTTAAATCGCTGGAGGAATTTCACTGGAACTCCATGGGTGATCCTCTACCAAGCTTATGCCTTTCATCGTGCTCCACCAATATTTGTCGAGCTAAGTAATACGTTTTTCATGGACTTATAATGAGAAAACTATTTTATCCATGTCTCTTCTTAAGGTGACCTAATGCATTTGGTAGATTTTCTGCCATTTCCTATCAAGGAAACAACTTTTATGACTGTCTGTTTGCTTTAGTGCACGCCAATCCCCTCCTGAAAAAGGATCTAATCTAAAAGGAAAGTATTTGCTCCCCTGGGGGACAAAAATGACAGTTACGTCTCCTAAAGTGCATCCATTCCACTTCATTACGAAAACAAGCCTATTCAAATATATTGAAAATTTTACCACCAAAAAAGGAACATTTCAGATTAAAATTCTGATATTTTTCGTATTTCTTCTCAAAACATAGATTGATGATGAGAAGAAATGAGGCGGTTCTAACGAGTACCCACAATCTATGTTTTTGAGCAGAAATAAGGAAAATAATGTATAACCTTGTAAACCCCAGTTTTACTGTAAAAAAAGTGGGGTTTAAGGGGGTCAACATTATAGAGGCGTGTTTTCGTGATGTATATCAATGAAGTAATTTGAACCAAATTTAGTTGTAATATTTCTTCAGCAGTCTTATGTCTGTACAAGTTGTTGATTTTTAATTACGTAAACCATTAGTTGTATGTTTAAAGAAAAACAACAACAAATGTCCCCTCTGAAACAATGAATGCATTTGACTGACATGTTCATTCGGTAAGACGACGACGTCTTTCTTTTCGTTTTCTAATGAAAATGAGCCGCGGTACAACATTTCCTACACGATTGCAGCTCAGAATCAGATAAGCTTGCGCTGTCGGATTACGAAAACACGCCTATTCAAATATATAGAAAATTTCATCTCCAAAAACTGAAAATTTTCAGATAAAAAAACTCTGATATTTTTCAAATTTCTGCTCAAAACATAGATTGTGGGTACTCGTTAGAACCGCCTCGGCGAGGCGGTTCTAATGAGTACACACAATCTATGTTTTGGAGCAGAAATAAGAAAAATAATGTATATTCCTGTAAACCCCAGTTTTACTATATAAAAGTGGGATTTAAGGGGGTCAAAATTATATAGGCATGTTTCGTGATGGCATCCTTGGCTACCCACAGAGTGCATTGTGAAGAGTCTGACCAGACTGTGTGGAGGCGTAGGCTGATTTAAGTCTTTGCTGGGCGCACGTGCAATCTTGTTGGAAATACTTTGATAAGAACATCGAAAGGGGCAATGGCTGTGGTATTCAAATTTGTAGATTTGATGTATTTCCTTGTTTATTGAGAACATTCATAGTTGCGCATCCGGTATTGAAACACGGACCCAGGCTTACTTAACAGGGGGTTTAAAATTTCTGTTGGGATTCGATTTGATCAAATTACCGTACTTACCCTAATTATTCGGACAGAAAGACCTTAGCGAACAGTGTAGTCATTCATTCAGCAATTTTGGATATATTCACAGGCAGTGAAAATGATTTGTTGAAATTTTAGAATTATAAGGCATATGAATATTTAGAGTTACGAGTGAA
Source organism: Anodontia alba (assembly GCA_964016985.1). NCBI lineage: Eukaryota > Metazoa > Mollusca > Bivalvia > Lucinida > Lucinidae > Anodontia > Anodontia alba. Next base: position 120,790,219 of record OZ024823.1, read on the forward strand.
GAATCCAGTTTATATTCTCATACTTATCCAAACTTTTGCATGAAAATATAATTTTGTGTCAAAGGAGAGTCGACTGAACCTCGCGAGCCTCCTCTGAATCCGCCCCTGGCCCCGAGAATATAAAACTTTTACCATGCTCAACTCAGCTGAGCATGAAATTTTCTCTGTTAATAAATATGAAAATGCCAACAATAGTTGGCATTTTCATATTTATTAGCAGAGAAAATTTCATGATCAGTTATGTTTAGCAAGAAAGAATCTGCAATAGTTAGTAACTTGAGATTTATTAGCATGAAAAAAATCATGCTCAGCTGAGTGGAGCATGAAAAAAGTTTTATAATCTTGGGGACTGATTATGCATGACTCTTCTCAACAATGTATACATATTGGTATATATTGACACATTCTACATTCCACCCTGATGGGTCTGGCATCCACAAAGGCTGATCTGGGTCAACACTGGCCACCTTAATAATATGGACCATGAAGACTTTATGAGAGAACAGCGTAGACCTTGGTTACACTATGCAAATGCACAGACTGGTCTGTATCTCTGCTGATCACATGTGTATTGTTATCTATGCAGCTGCTCAGTTTTCGTCTTTGATTACAGACTGTCTAGTAAGGAATGGCTCAGGACGACCATCGGGGTTGGTGTTTGCCTCCTGTCCATGCAGAAGGTTCATGAAATGTGTGGGAATAGGTCAAAGAGATATTCCTCTTGGGGAAATGGGCAGGTAGAGTATCAATACATCATCACGAAAACGTGCCTATATAATTTTGACCCCCTTAAATCTCACTTTTATATAGTAAAACTGGGGTTTACAGGGGTATACATTATTTTTCTTATTTCTGCTCAAAACATAGATTGTGGGTACTCGTAAGAACCGCCTCGCCGAGGCGGTTCTAACGAGTACTCACAATCTATTTTTTGAGCAGAAGTATGAAAAATATCTTTTTTTTTTTTCTGAAAATTTTCCTTTTTTGGTTGTAAATTTTCAATATATTTGAATAGGCGTGTTTTCGTAATGTGAACCTTTACCTTTCGCATGGACATCCATACTTTGTCTTCGTTTGCATTTCTATTGTTGGACCGCGCCATGCGAAAACGTGCCTTCGGGTATATGCGGACAGCGAAGGCCCAGATCAGCTTGCGCATCCACACAGTGTGATCAGGGCCTTCACTGTCCGCTAACAGAATCTTTGGATACTACAGAATGTATGAATGTAGAGCAAAAGCCCGGGTGATAATTTGCTCATGCGCGGGATGACTCTGAATCTGCGCGGCATTTTGCGTATGGTCGAAGGCACGTTTTAGCTTGGCACGGTCCTTATAATGATAAGCGTATATACAGGATTGTTTTTGACGTTTGAAAAGGGGTACATGTCAGTATTAGTTTAAATGGCTGCAGCCATTTAAATCAATACTGACCTGTACCCCTTTTCAAATGTTGCAAAAAATCCTGTATATAGTTGCGGACGGAAGTGGGAATCCAACACTTTTCCGTTCATATCCCAAATGTAGACTAGCACTTTCCCCTGTGAGTCCCACTTTTTTCCGTATGTTTCTTATATAATGCGAACTAACACTTCGCCGTTTATTGGCGAAAGTATGTATACAAGTACTGGTTAGCCGCTTAGAGGACTTAGCCTATCCAGGAGAAAGTGTGAATAAACTGACTGATCGGCTCGACATGACCTTAACAGTGTTGAGCCGTAAAACTCAAATACAAATAAACGAACACTTTCCCATACATTTCCAAAGTACGAACCCAGACTTCCTCATATGTATATATAGGCCTATATATATCTTATATGGGAATCAACACTTCCACATAATTATATTTCCCATATACGAACCTACAATATTTCCCCACTTTCCCGTACATTGTTACTTTATTGTTCCATTGTTCCAACACTTTTCAATAACTTTCTGATACAAACGTGAACGTACTTTTTCCAACACATTTCTAATATCTGTGAACCTACGGTTTTCAATTGAAAGATTTCAAATATATGTGAACCTATCTACACTTTCCAAAACATTTCCAATATGTATGTGTGAATCTACACATAGCAATATAGTTCCAGTATTATGTGAAACGTAAAGTTCTGCTAAAATTATAACAGACGACAGTCTATTTTTATCTTTCACAAAAACTAGTCTTGACATTCCATGTGAACGATTTGTCAAGCAGACAATATACATGAATTGCCAAGCCTTATTTTATTCTAAAGTCCTTTTTTGAATGTCGTCTGTTATAATTTTGAACGAGGTTTTAAGGGTTAGGCCCATATTTATCCGAATATCTTCATGGGATTTGTGAATCCATCCTAGAGATTGGCTGTAGAAACTGTCTTTTCTATTCGTACAAACTATAAATGCTTAGCACTCTGGGTAAAAATTCCAGCGGACAACATTTTGAAATATTTGTCTTATTTTTTCCCAGACAATAGGATTGACATTTCACTCACATTGTCTCTAATGATGACAATTTGCACAAAATGTCATGTCCTGTTTTCTTGGATAAAATAACAGTATTATAAATTTGCGTCTGCTGAATTAGCTCAGAGAGTGGTAATTGCTAATCACTTCACAGACAGTGCAATGCAGTGCAGCCATTGATCAGACGCCTTGGCTACCCACTGATTGTCCTGTGAGGACTGTGATCAGCCGGCGCGGATGTAGGAAACGCTGTGTTCCGACTCATATTTTTAATTATTTTTACAGATGCAGATACCGAAGACGAGGGTTCGGACGGCGCAGGCCACCATTCATTTACTAGCCGATAAGTCACCAATATTAACTGTTTGCTAGCCTATAAATCAACTCTGGTGAAATCACTTGTATTTATTCTAGAAACACTATCATACAGTATAACCTCAATGGCTCGAACACGGACGGCTCGTTTATAGTGGATGATTCGAACTTTTTTTCAGTCCCTACAAAATTCTTCCAACAACTCAAGAAAACAAATATTTAGGGAGTTTCTCTTATTTTATCATGGAATTGTATGTTGTTTGTATGAGGCGATTCTAATGAGTACACCCAACATACAATCATTGTGTAGAAAATCGAAAAACTTCCCTAAATTATCGCTATTTGCTTCCTGAACTGGCGTCATGATTAACCCTCAGTGGCTCGAACTACCCATGTCTCGAACGAATGTCCATGGTCCCAAAGATGTTCGAGCCATTGAGGTTCGACTGTATATGACATTTTAGTCTGATTCTTTTAGAGTGGCGGCCGTAAAAAATCTCCCGTACTTCATCAAAGTACGTTACATACACTGTGGACTAAAATCTGTGAGATAAGGCGAAATTTTAAGGGAGATTTGACAAAATGCTATGAGATTTTCTTAAACATTACTTTGGAGCTCCCGAAATATTAGTCTAAAGTCTTTTTTATGTAAGAAGCTTGTGAAAACTACAACAGTATGTGATTTATGTTTATTTCTTCATAAAATATGTTGTTTGTTTGTGTTGAGGTTTTACGGCCCAGTCAACCAAATGGGGTCATGTCGAGCGCGGTCAGTTTACCTAACCACACGTTTACTGGGCAGGCTTAGTCCTCTAAGTGGTTAACCAGTATTGTGCACATTCTTTCGCCAGAAACTGATAACTGCCCTTCTTGAATCAGCGGAAGGGAGAGAATGACCGTAGAAAATATTTCATGATCAATCTCCACGAAAGAATGTTGCCGACCTCGGCGGGGGTCGAACCCGCGACCTCCTGGTCTCCAATCGGACGCGCATCCAACTGAGCCACCGAGGCCGACTCTTTGTCTTGCTTAACCCTGATTTACCCTGCCTTTGCAAACAGTGTAAATCCAGATCAGTTGGCTTCTGAAGAAGCCAACTGATCTGGAACTGCACTGTTTGGCATTCAGTATGTGAATTTGTATCAACAACCTGGATTAAGTAATCTGATTAGCTGAAAATTAGAAGTGGGCGTGGAATCTGAATATATTTAGCATGAAGGGTTAAATTTCCAAGGGCAACCTTTATAGATTTTCAAATATAATACAATTGTAAATAGAATAGGAAGAACGCATTAACCTTTACAACTCCATGGACAGATTCAGAAGACAACAAACTGATGTTTTCTTGGAGACTATTTTCATGAAATTATCGGAGTCTATTTTTTAGGATTAATAAGAAAAACTTATTTCAATGTGCCGTTTGTTGAAATTTTTACACTGCTTGCTCAACGGGCAAATTCAGCAGACGACAAATTGATGTTATTGTTCTCATTTTTTTTTTTACAGAAAACAGGATTTGACATTTCATGAAAATTGTCTCTACAGAGACAGTTTTCATGGAATGACAGATCCTATTTTCTATGAAAAATAAGATTTCAGTGGGTCGTCTGTTGAGAATTTTACCTGCATGCTCAACATGCAAATTCAGCAGACGACAAATTGAAGATAACTTTCTATTTTTTTTCCCCAGAAAACAGGATCTGACATTACATGAAAAGTCTGTCATTTGGAGACAACGTTCATGATATGTCGGATTCTATTTTCTGGTGAAAATAAGAAAACTTTTTTTTTCATCTGTTGAATATTTTACCCTGCATGGTCAATAGGCAAATTCTGCAGACAAGAAATCGATGATATTTTTTTTTCTATTTTTCCAAGTTTAACACAGGAACTGACGTTCCATGAAAAGCCTCTCATTTGGAGACAGTTTTCTTGAAATGTCGGATACTGCTTTTAGGACAAAAAATAAGAAAAAACATTTCAAAATGTCGACTGCTGAAAATTTCATCCGGCATGCTACATGTTAGACAAGAAGCTTGGCAGCGTAGAAAAGCTTTTTGGCTTTAGATATTATATCTGTCTAGGTCCTACTAACAGTTGTCATGCTTTAGCCGACGAAAAAATGCACTGCCTGGTAGGGAGATGTATTAACCCTTAAAACACTAAGCAGATGTGCAGCAGAAGACATTCCAAAATTCATTTTATTTTTCAGAGAAAATAAGACCTGACACTTCATGGGAACCGTCTGCTAGGCACACGATTCACATGAAATGTCAAGCCTTATTTTCTTTGAAAATAATAACAAAATATTTCAAAGTTGTCGTCTGCTGAAGTTTGCTGAAATTATTATAAGCGCTTTACAGATTAAGCATGCACATTTGAATATAGAGAAAGCATATATATTGAACAGACAGTGCACTTATGCAAAATGATTGGGGCAGGCACTATTTTCAAATAACATCTTGTTTTAAAAGACCAAAACACAGCCATAGATATATCGCTGTACCATACGATATAATTTTTTGTTGTTGATCGAAATATATAAGAATGAATAGAAACTGTACACTTGATTTCAAACTGGATTAAAGAAAACCAAAAAGTGAAATTTTGATGCGGGGACAAATGTCCACTTTCATTACGTTAAAAAACCTATGTAACGTAATGTGTACCGATATGTTCCTTCATAATACATGTACAGTGAAATCATGTATGGAAGGTCTACATTGTCAAGCGGATTTTCAGTATTTAGCAGTTTTAAATCAGTTTAACTTCTGGCAATCCTTATACTGCATACATCTGTCTTAATTTGTATATATTCAAAATATTCCTAATCCTCATTTCCAATATTATACGGCGCGACACACTGCTTAAGAGTACCCGTATTATACAGTCGAACCTCAATGGCTCGAACATCTTTGGGACCATGGAAATTCGTTCGAGACATGGGTACATTTGTGTAGTTCGAGCCACTAAGGATTTATCATGGTACCAGTTCAGGAAGCAAATAGCGATAATTTAGGGAAATCTTTTTTCGATTTTCTACACAGTGATTGTATGTTGAGTGTACTCATAATCGCCTCGATGAGGCGGTTCTAATGAATACACACAACATACAGTTCCATGATAAAATAAGAAAACAAAATCCCTAAATATTTGTTTTCTTGAGCTATTGGAAGGATTTTGTAGGGACTGAAAAAAAGAGTTCGAATCATCCAGGGTAAACGAGCCATCCGGGTTCGAGCCACTGAGGTTATACTGTATGTTTTGTTTAGAAATGAAAAACAAATATCAATATATTTGGTTATAAACTGGCTAACAGAGCTATGGCTGAGAAGTGTACACTTGATATATATGTGTGTGTGTGTGTGTGTGTGTGTGTGTGTGTATGTGACGCAACCTTGCATCAGCGTGAGGGTTCTGTCCAGTCTCGAAAACGTATGCGGGCATGGTTTTTCACACGTCAACGGCAAAGAACAGCTTTCTCGTATGACGCGGCTCAGTAAATACAAACATGTAGACACTGAACATCGGGCCTTTCTGTACTTACCCTAACATCTAAATGAGTTCATTTAACTTCCTGCTAATACGTCTGAAACAACTGACTGAAAGATGAACAGTGTAGACCCTGCTCAAATGGCTTGAAACAGCTTGCTGAAAGAGCGTAGACCCTGCTCAAATGGCCTCCGCTATCTGGGCATACACTGTTTGCTCTGGCACGTCTCTGCGAATATTTAACGCTTAGCACTCTGGATAATTTTTTCAGAAGTCGACATACTGAAATCTATTTCTTATTTTTTTCCTAGAAAACAGGTTTTAACATTTCATGCAAATTGTCTCCATTGAATGGAGACAATTTTACATAAAATGTCAAAATCTGTTTTCTGGGAAAAAATAAGAAAATGTCACCAATTTGTCGTCTGCTGAATAAGCCCAGAGAGTGGTAACGGTTAAGATTAAACACGGTATTGTTTTGCCAACAGAAATCTGTTACAAGATGTTGAATGAGGTGACATATGGAAATCTTAAAGTACTTCTTAAGAAATACATCAATTATCGTTCTTTCAACATTGAATTAATCATAAGTCGAACCGTGATGAAAAGTACCTAAACCCATGTGAGAAGCAGTTTATCCAAAGATATCTAAGTCATCCCAGCGCAGTTTGTGCAAGATGTATGCCATTCAGTAAAGTTTGTAGAAAGTGTAAGAGTTGAGTGTGTCACACGGTCAGCCTGCGCAGATAAACTGGCTGATCTGAGTTTATGCATTTCGTTCATGCAATAACCCTTGTTTTCATTGTGAATACGCAGTTTCAATTAAGGTGGCTGGATAAGACTGGTAAATGTTTCCGCTATTTTTACAACTTTGTGCATATCGAATCCGTTCTGAAAAGGGGTCTATTCCAAAAGGAAAGAATTTGCTCGAATTGGGAACAAAGTCTTTTCTTATAGAGTAGACCCCTTTTCAGAAGGGTATTAAACCAATTCTCACTAAGTTGCCTCCCCTGAAAATGTCTCCAGTCCCCAAAAACAGTTATTTGTGGATAAGGGAAAAGCCAAGGCAAAATTTTTACACAGTTATCGCTATCTTTTAAAGATTTTTCAGACATGATTTGGTTTCTGGATAACTCTTCCTACAGTTTTCATTGAATGAGGTTGAGGAAACTTGATGGAAATTAGACGATGAGGTGGTACAGCGCATATTATTTCGAGGTTACAATACACCAAATTTTGATAGCGTCATTACTCTATAAACATTGTTCAGATATGACTTCATTTCAAACTAACTCCTCCTACAGTTTTCATCGGACTATTGCGAGTACGCCAAATTTTGATTTGTTTTTGCTTTAAAGTTCACACACGACTTCCTTTCCGGCCAACTCCTTCTCCAGTTTTCATCTATCAAACTAAAAATTACTTGATAGAAAGCTAAGACCATGAGATGGAGCAGCGTGTGTTCTTTTGAGGTCACAGCACACCAACGTTAAGAACGCTCTAGTCATCTTGGTTGTGCCAAAAGACAGCTTGAGAATAGTTTGGGGATGTTCGCTACCCTCCGCCGAAACTGTCAAAACTGAACGGAAAGTTTGCTTTTTTTGTGAGTAACCGCTCGGACCTAATAATACCCGGACTTGTCACTGATGGAACTGCCAAAGTAGGTGTCGTGGCTTGATTTTAGCGCTATTTTACAGCACCGTGGTCCATAAAAATGATTTTGGATAATAAGTGAAGTTGTCATAAATTGTTTTGAATAGGTTTGGATGAAAAATGTTAAGTCACAATGAATAAAATTGAAGTTATACCTTCTTTTTGGGTGAATTTCTGATGATTTTTTGCTAAAAGTGCCGAAAATAGCTAAAATGGGTACCTAGGTTTCTCGTTGATGTTTACAAAAAATACTTGATTTTCCTTAAATATAACGCTGCTGTCTTAAAGGTAATATATTGAACTATTGCTTTTTGAAAACAGATATCAGATATTTGGAGAAATAAATGAAATATGAGCATTCAAAGTTCATCATACAAAATTATGAAAACTCAGCCACGACAACATTTTTCCAATAAATACAATACCTATTCCATAGTTACTAGTCCAGTGTAAATTGGGTCCAAGGTAACCGTGAACGTAGCCCAGGTTGTTACGGAAATAAATTTTGACAATCGGTATTTACTATTTTCCAGATCCGTTTGACTGAGCAAGTTATACACGTACACCCGCCTTTTGAATGTGTTCAAGGCCTAGATAGTAAACTTGTTGGAGTATACGAAACTGCAAGCTATACGGGACACATTTCTTTTACTTAACGTTCTGCATGCTTGGTAAAAAATTCACCAGACGCCATTTTGAAATATTTTTATTGACCTTATTCGTGTTGTCTACGAGTAAAACACAGGACTAGATATAGCAATGAACAGAATAGAATAATAATTATTGGAACACCTACACAAAGAAAAAAATGTTTTCGCTTCGCGTGCACTTTTTCGGCACACTGCACTTAATGCAGATACTCTAAACGGTGTCATTGCAGCACTTTATCAAAGATTATAGGATACACAGTCAAACTTCAATGGCTCGAATGGAAAATTGTTCGAGACATGGGTAGTTCGAGCCACTGAGAGTTAATCATAGTGCCAGGTCAGGAAGCAAATAGCGGTAATTTAGGGATTTTTTTTATTTCCTTCACAATAATTGTATGTTGAGTGTACTTATTAGAATCGCCTCGATGAGGCGATTCTAATGAGTACACACAACATACAATGTCATGATAAAATAAGAAAATTTCCCTAAATATTTGTTTTCTTGAGCTAGCGGAAGAATTTCGTAGGCACTAAAACATGAGTTCGAATTAGCCATGGTAAACGAGCCATCGGTGTTCGAGCTATTGAGGTTCGACTGTACATTAATCTTGACAATTTCACTTTTAAAGTAGGTGGATGTATTGGTACGGCTAAGCGAAATTTGTAGCATTCCTGGGACAGCGTAACAAAAATGTGATATTATACAAAGGAGAACATTTCACAAAAATTAATATGTCTTGAGTATTGTGCACCAACGAGAAAAGATCTCATTTAAACCTCCCGAATTTACCAAATGCGTTATGGAATTTAGCCAATTTAGCCAAGATTTCCATGTGAATAAGTCGATAGGAATTTCACGTTAAAATCGCTATTTACAGACTTCTGTCAACAGGGATTTCACGTTAAAATTGCTATTTACAGATATCTGTCAACAAGGATTTCACGTTAAAATCGCTATTTACAGACGTTTTACAGCAGGGATTTCACGTTAAAAGCGCTATTTACAGACGTTTGTCAATAAGTTTGGTGAAATTATTCGCTACTTATTGATGTTATAAAATACGAGGGGTGTTCGGAAACATTTGCAAACGCCTCATATACTCGACAATCACGGGGTTTATCTGTACAAAAACCCACACGGAACGGATAACTGATCATTGCTGTACATTGTGTATAAGTATCCCAGTAAACATTCTTTATAAATCTATAGCGGGCCGTTATCGGTCCGTCAGGGTAGCTGACGGGCCGATAATGCCCCGCTGTAGATTTATAAAGAATGCTAGCTGGGATATTTGAAATCCTCAAACCGGTTCTTTTGTAATTTCGGTTGCTCTCATGTGTATTCATAGACACAGAGTTGAAAATGGTTAGAAAACGAATCAAAAATCAGAGGTTAAATAAATATAAAGGAAGACAATGATCAGGAAATGATACAATTACCTAACACCTTCCGTTCCAAAACACCAAAAGGAAAGCAGGACGCACTTAAAAGTAACGGTAGCACAATCAAAACACTACACGCAAAAAGCCAAAAGGACAGTTTCTTCCCCAAATTAAATGGCCAAACGGCTATCCAAAATAAAACTTTCACCAAGACAAACATGCAAAAACATACAATGTCAGATGTAGTAAACCATAACAGAAGCACTGCCTTGGAACGGTCAGTAAAATATTACTGTGCGGGTGGGGGTGGAGGTGCGGGAGGGGGAGCGTGGGGGGGGGGGGGGGAGCTTAAATCGATTTTACGTGGCCACAACTCTCGCCCTTAGTTCTGCCATGGTATACACAAAAGCCTACTGTAAGTTGGAACTGAGTGTCAAAAGCATACATGATGAGATACGTGGTGTTTATGGGGATAAACAAATGTCATTTTCCACAGTTTATGGGTGGTTTACACAATTCAGTTCCGGTCATGAATCTGTCGAAGAAGCCCCTTATTCAGGAAGATGCAGGTCTGCAGCTACCAAATTCAACATTGAAAAGATCAGTTCCATTATTGAGAAAGATGCTCGTTTCACTGTCAGACAGCTAGAACAAATTACAAACTTGGGTTTAGCATCTGTCCACTTCATTCTGTAGAAAAGTCTTAATGTTACGAAGATGTGCTCGCTGGATCCCCCATTTACTCCTCGATGAGCAGAAACGTAGGAGGGTGCAAATGGCAAAGCAGCTACTGAAGAAATACCCAAAATATCAGAAAAAAGATATTGGATAGTCTCATAATTGGTGATGAGACATAGGTCCTTTTATGAGACCAAGCGGAAAGTTGATGACAGGATATGGGTTCTGAAACATACCAAAAGGTCAAGTATTGCTAAACGGACACTGACAGCAAAGAAAGCGTTATACGCCATTATCTTCAGAAATTCTGGGCCACTCATGCAAATTGCTGTCTAAAAGGTAGGAGTGTGTCTGGTAGCTTCTATAAAAGTGTGGTTCTGAAAAAATTGCGAACAAAAATGAGAAAAGTACGTCCAGAAACTCGATCTCGACCATGTCCATTTGTTACATGCCAATGCTCCAGCCCACAAATCCTCAACTATAGCACAGTTTTTGAAGTCTGAAAAGGTCAATGTATTGACGCAGCCTCCCTACAGCCTAGAACTGGCCCCGTGCGATTTTTCCTCTTTCTGAAATAAATAAATAAATAAATAAAATCTATCTGATAAAAGATATAGGCCCAGAAGTGCATTGCGGTCTGCAGTTCACCAGTTTCTTATGACTGTACCTAAGCATTAGTATGAATATTGTTTCAAAAATTTGATTAAAACATTGAAACGATGAGTTCTGGCTAAAAGGGAGGATTTCGAAAACTAGACAAAATCATTATCAACCTTTAATTAATATCTCAGAGAAAACGTATCGTTAGCAAAAGTGTTCGAACACCCCTCGTACGTATCAGGGACGTCCAAAGCAAGATTTCTTGCCGCACAACTCCAGCCTATGTTCGTAAACGACTCCTATTTTGATTGTTTGCCATGGTAAACACTTTATGGGACTGAAATAACATAATAAGTGATGAATGTACACAAGTAGTATTCTGAGGAAAATGCACATTTCATCTCTCTCTCTCTCTCTCTCTCTCATTTTTAAACATATTGTTTTAACCATAAACAAGAGGCCCATAGGCTAAGATTCGCTCACCTGAGTAAAACAGCCATTGCATATTCCGCAGATGCTATGCAACATTCTTCCAGTATTGCCTCAGCAACTAGGACAGAAATTTGACTGTGCAGTAAAAAGGTCAAATGTCATCCTAGGATCATTTTTGAACAAATTTGGTAGACCTTGCGTCTCTGATGCTATATACCAAGATTCAGACTCGAAGCTTTCTTGGTTCTGACGAGGAAGATTTTTAAGTGTTTGTTTACCATTATGTGCATGGCAACCATTTTGTTCAATAGTGCAAAACCATCTGAATTAATTGACAATATTCCTTCAACAGACGCCCCCGAACCCCTGTGAAATCTGCTGAAAATTGGTTAAGCGGTTTGAGATAAGAAGACATTAAAGATTCATGATTTTACACATGTATATAACCTTGGGGTAATAGCAGATAATTCATAGGGAATAAAATTTTGATTGTAGCTACATCTGTGGACACAAAACTGTGCAAACTCTGATGAAGTAACTGTCAATGTATCTGTTTGCTTCATGTTTGTTTGACAGTCAAATGTCATTCATGGACAATTCTAACAATTTACGTTGGTTGATCTTATTCATTTTGACAAGTATTTATTCTATTTTAAGTCTGATGTATGTTCTTGACAGTTGAGATGTATTTTAATTGGCTGATGCAGGGCAGGCTCTGCCGTGAAATGGACAACTTCTTATGTTTTGCATTTATACATGGCTATCAGTTGACTGACAGGATGGTAAAATGAAATGAAGCCCATCACAGTTTGTACAGTTTTGTGTCCACAGGTGTAAAAAGCATTACTACTTGAATCATGCATTGTAAATGTAGCCATTAATCTTTGACACATTTTGAGAAAATGGTTTTCAAAATGTTTATATGAACGCAGATTTGACCTTGCCGTGTAAAGGTCATCGTACACTCATCATCTGAATAAAATTGGTAGATCTTGAGTCTCCTATGCTTTATACGAAAACGCAGCCTCAAAGCTTTCTTGGTTCTGAAGAGGATTTTAATGAGTTTTTTTTACCATACATGAGCATGGCGGGCGTCTTTTTCAGTGGTATGGAACCGTTTCAATAACGTCAATATCTCTTCGACAGAGGGCCCTTGTGAAATCTTGTGTATATTGGTCAAGCGGTTTCAGAGAAGTTATTTAAAGTTTACACGATTTATACATGTATATAGCTAAGGGGCAAGGGCGGATAACTCCCGGGGGACAAACGTTTGATTGTAACTAAAAGGGTTTGCTTTTTTAATCATACATTGTAAGTTTTAGTTAATACATTTTGAGAGAATGATTTTTCAATATTTTCCCCGTAAAAACGCATAGGTACACGAATTTTACCTTGTCGTAAAAAGGTCAAAGGTCAACCTAGGATCATCAATTAGTAGCCCTTGAGTCCCCAATGCTGTATACAAAGATTCAGTCTCAAACCTTTCTTGATTCTGGAGAAGAAGATTTTAAAGTGTTTTTAACATAATTGGGTATGGCGGCCATCTTACTTTACGCACCGTAACCATTTGTATAAATTATATATCCCCTTTGACAGAAGGTTCTATTTGAAGTTTGAAGAAAATTAGCCCTGGGGCTTCAGAGGAGAAGTCGTTCAAATATGTGGACGGACGACGGACAGAGAGTGATCTAAAAAAAAATTCACCCTGAGCCTTTGGCTCGGGTGAGCTAAAAATTAAACCATTTGCACGTATTTTGTACGTCGTACATATATTTGACATACTAGCTGTCCGAATTTCTTCAACCATTAACCAAATATATCGGACACAGCTCCTTGTCGCTAGCATGTGCGGGTTGGAGCTAAGTTTTGTGCCTCCGTAAAAGTACTATAGCTTTACCTTTTGCAACTGTGTGGTATTGCAGTGTATGTAAAAGACTGCATATTAGATGGAATTAAGATAGTTAGGAATCATTATGACAGTGTAATTTGGTTGAAAATGGATAGGCACTTTTTTAAAACAGATAGTGATGTATATATTGCTGGTGTTTATGTGTGGGGTGAAAATTCTCCGGCATATAATGTTATTGATGTGGACTTTTTCACTTTATTGCAAGAAGACATCAATGACTTCCAACCGCAAGGAAAGGTCATTTTATGCGGCGACTGGAATGCAAGGGTGGGAAACGGTTCACGATCTGATTATATAGCGTATGATAGTATAGTAAATAGTATTGATGATGACGATTATTTACCCGATTTACCGTCTGCACGTCGTTCATTAGATAATGTTTGCAATGCGCATGGCTTAAAACTGTTGGACTTATGTAAATCGACTTCTTTACGCATCGCTAACGGTAGACTGGGTAATGACAATTCATTGGGAATGTATACCTATGCTAGTCGGACTGGGTGTAGTGTTATTGATTATGTTATTTTGGGTCAACACGATTTCGCTTGCACGAGTAACTTTCAAATCAATACATTTTGTGAATGGTCTGATCACGCTCCGCTATCGTTTGAAATTTTATGTAATACTATCCCTGTTATTTCCGACAGACCGCAGTGTAGAACTAGAATAAAATGGGATGACTCACTTTGCGGAGATTTCCGACGTAGCCTCATAGGAAGGCTTACCGATTTCAATGCTATTGTTGATCAAATTGATATTTCTGATAGGAACTCAATCAATTCGTGTATTGAAACATTTACTGATGTCTTGAGCGAAGTTGCTTCCCCTTTATTTAGCAAGACTACATATACTAATATTGAAAATAAACCCAGGTTGTCTGCGAATCAAGTTAGTAAAAAGGCGGACTGGTTTGATGAAGAATGTTATACGGCTAAGCAGGCTTATTTTACTGCTATAAAGTCCTTTAATAATTGTAAAACAGACGATAATAGAATAAATATGTTCAATAAAAAGGCATCCTACAAACGACTTGTAAAACAGAAAAAGCGTAGTTTTGAAGGTAATAAAGTAAGAGAGATTGAGAGGCTGAGGCATTCTAAATCAAGGGAATTTTGGAAATTGTTTTCAAAAAGAAAGAAAAATGTCTCAAACATACCGCTGAAAGATTTTTTGAATATTTTTCTAATATGCATAAAGACTTATTTATTACACAGGATAGGGAAAGCGAGGATTTCTGCCAAAACAATGATTTTGACTCAGTCAATTGTACATTTGAAGAGCTTGATAAAGTAATAACTTTGGAAGAGGTTAATTTAGTAATTCGTTCTTTGAAAAGAAACAAGTCGTTTTCACGTGATCAGTTACTGAATGAATATTTTATAGAGTCTTTTGATATATTATCGGGACATATTGTTGATATCTTTAATGGTATCTTAAACTCGGGAGTTTTCCCGAGCCTGTGGTCTGAGGGCATTTTGGTTCCACTTTTTAAAAAGAACGATCCTAATGATGTAAATAATTATAGGGGAATTACTCTGGTTAGTTGCTTCTCAAAAATATTTACAGGGGTTTTAAACAACAGAATAAAAAAATGGGCTGAAAACAATGATATCTTGTCTGATTCGCAGTTTGGTTTTCGAAAGGGTCGTTCGACAACCGATGCAATTTTTCTTTTAAATTCAATCATACAAAAAGTTTTAAAGGAGAAAGGGAGATTATTTTGTGCCTTTATTGATTTAAAAAAGGCCTTCGACAGTGTTTATCTGAATGGTTTATGGTACAAGTTATTTAAATTAGGTCTTAACGGTAAAATGTTACGGATTATTAAAGATATGTACAATAAGGTTAAAACTTGTGTAAGGGGATGTAATTCGTATTCGGATTTCTTTGAATGCGCAGTCGGTTTAAAACAAGGGGAGGTAATCTCGCCAGCTTTGTTTTCATTATTTATAGAAGATTTGGAATTATTCTTACAAGGGGATCAAACTTGTGGGTTAACATTTGATGATATTACTTTTATATTGATGTTATTTGCAGATGACATGGTAATTTTGGGGAAAGATAAGGACGATTTGCAGACAAGTTTAGACCTGTTAGAAATGTATTGTCATAAATGGGGACTACAAGTAAATACTGACAAAACCAAAATTGTAGTTTTTAGGAAACGCGGGGGGCTATTAAATGATGAATCATGGACATATAATGGTAGAAATTTAGAAGTTGTTAGTAATTTTAATTATTTAGGTACTGTTTTTAATTATACTGGAAATTTTGCATTGAATCAAGAAACATTGGTGGGAAAAGGATTAAAAGCCATGAACTGTTTATTACACAATACTAAAAGATATTCTTTTAAACCTAAAGTTATGTGTCAGTTGTTTGATGCCTTTGTTGGCTCTATTCTTGGCTACTCTTCTGAGATATGGGGTTTTGGAAAATGTAAGGAAATCGAAAGAATTCATCTTAAATTTTGTAAGTATTTATTGAAAGTAAAGTCTTCAACGTGTAATATAGGAGTGTATGGGGAGCTCGAACGTTATCCTTTATATGTTACAAGATATACACGTATTATTAAATTTTGGTGTCATATAATTAATACTGATAATATTCTGGTAAACAAACTATATAGTTCACTTGTGGATGCCTGTAGCACTGGTGCAAATGCATGTAACTGGGCCAGAAACGTTAAGTCTCTCTTAGATAAGTATGGGTTTTCTTTTGTTTGGAGTAATCCATTCTCGGTTGATCTAAAACATTTCATTTGCAGTTTAAACAAAGAGTATTGGATGTTTTTAAACAAAGCTGGTATAGCGATATCGCCAACAACAGAGTCCTTACACTTTATAAAAACTACAAATTGTCTTTCGATTATGAGCTTTATTTGAATATCTTACCAAACAAACTGAGAGTGGCTATATCCCGATTAAGATTATCTTCTCATCAATTACGTATTGAAACGGGGAGATATTCTCAAAATAGGGTTGATAGAGAACAACGCATATGTACTCCTGTAATAAGTCTGATATTGAGGACGAGTACCATTTTGTACTCGTGTGTCCTGTTTATAGTATTTTGAGGCAGAAATATATTCGTCTATATTATTATAACAGACCAAGTGTTTATAAATTTACATTGTGAATGCAAACAAAACAACAAGAAGTGTTACAGAAATTAGGAAAATATGTATATGAGTCTTTTAGACTTCGAAGTTCACTTATGAAATCGTGATATCTGTCTTTATTGTTAATATTTATATGAAAGTGCTGGTTTTCATATTGCTATGTTTGTGTAAATATGGAGTTCAACCTCCAGGCGTAAGAAAAATGATCTAATCTTTATACATCATGTTCCGTAATCTACATTTGCAGCTGCATGAGTGAAAGTTTTCAGGATTATTCCTGATTTCAGGATTTCAAGAGTTTTATGTCCCTATATAAAGTATAGGGAAAACTGTCTTTTCACGATTTGAAAACCCAGATTTCAGGATTCTTGAATTTTGGACTTTCACCGTGCAATTGTAGGCGATACTTACATCAGAATCATCTACGAATAACATTGTATTTATTTGTTGTCAGCCATATATATATTGTGACCATACGATATTGTCATATGTGCATGCTGATAGACTAGAAACTGTAACAGTTTACGTCTAAATAAAAAGTCTGTCTGTCTGTCTGTAGGAAACCTATTTATGCCTAGTGGATGGTTATGTCTTGTATCTTGTAATACATGTATCTTGGACAGGTCATTTTGTTTATTTTAGGGGTGTCTGAGTGTATTTTATTTTCCTTCCCTTTTGTCAGAATTTATTTCATGTAAATGTATTTACACGCCCCATCAAGCTGCGTCGATCAAATTTTTATTCAAAATGATGAGCCGAGATTATATCTATACTTTTGTGCGGAGAAAATGTTGAAAAGTCGTTATCTCAAAAAGTATAAGACTCAAGAAGGAAGAAAGAATATGTGATCAAATGTGCAAGACCCTTTAGATATACTCAAAATTTTATTCCCAATATTATCTGCTTTTTGCCGCCTACCTACATACAAGTATAAAATCATGAAATGTTTGAATCATTACGAAAACACCCCTATTCAAATATACAGAAAATTTCACTTCCAAAAATTGAAAATTTTCAGATAAAAAACTCGAATATTTTTCATATTTCTGCTCAAAGCATGGATTGTGAGTACTCGTTAGAACCGCCTCGGCGAGGCAGTTCTAACGAGTACTCACAATTTACGGGTTTGAGCAGAAAAACGAAAAATAATGTATAACCCTGTAAACCCCAGTTTTACTATATAAAAGTGGGGTTTAAGGTGGCAAAATTATATAGGCATATTTTCGTGATATGACCTCAGAAATCACATGGTCATGCGTTCTGTGGCGTCTGATATGGGTCTGCACTGTTTGCCAAACCCATTCTCATGGGGTGAAATCCATGGGTTAATCCTTTAAACGCCAAGAAAACCTGCATCTGAAAATGTCGTCTGTTTATGTCGTCTGCTGCATCTTCTTGCAAACTTTTCAAATATACTTTTTTTGCATATAGGCAAACAGTGTGGACCCAAATCAGACCGCTCCTAAAGGAGCAGTCTTATCTGGGTCCACACTGTTTGCAAAAATGATTTTTTTAAATCACAAGCAGATGACAAAGCAGACGACAATTATTATGATTGGCGTTTTAAGGGTTAATATCTTCTTCATAACATTTAGCAAACATCTTTTATCCGAAGATAACCCTTGCCTTGCCGAATAAAGATGCCACGCCCACTTCTAATTTCCAGGCAATCAGATCACTCAGTCCGGGTTTTTGATAGAAATTCATATATTTAATGACAAACAGTGCAGATCCAGATCAGTTGGTTCTTCAGAAGCCAACTGATCTGGATCTACACTGTTTGCTAAGACAGGGCATGTCGTGTTCAGCAAGAGAAGGGTTAATTACCAAGTCCAAATGTATATTCTGTTGGCACCCATATTGATATTTGCTGTGAAACCTTGTCCAGGGCCCAGTTGTTCAAAGCTAACGACATCGTTAGTTAACGATTCGTTAAAATTTACATAGAGTGATATGCAAATATGCTGAAATGTTTTGCTGAAAAAATGTGAGTAGCTTTTGCAGTGCAAAAGCTACTCACATTTTTTCAGCAAAAAATATCAGAATATTGTGTACTGAATCCGCTAAAACAGTTAACGAAATGACCCTTAACGAGCTCGTTAAGCTAACGACGCTTTGAACAACTGGGCCCTGATGTCTGAACTCCAACGGTATTAGGCTAATGCGCATATTAATTGAAACGGAAAGTACATTATGCCATTTATTCTTCTCTCTATCATAGCTGACAATGAACATGAGGTTCTTGTTTTCTGGTACTAATTCAACTATTTCTGAATAAAACATTTACAGCATGCATGCCGCGCATGATTTGCATTTTTCGAAACGGATTTGAAAAAAGTTTGCAAACATTCGACAGCTGACACCACTGCATATGAGCCTGCGCACGACAAAATCTACAATAAGACCTGTGTGACCAGCAAAGACGCAAATCAGCCTGTACATTAACACAGTATGGCAAGGGTTCTCGTTTACCCCTGTTTGGATAGCCCGAGGGCTATAAAGGGCACATGCGATCAGCGAATACTTTGATCAGACTGCACGGATGCGCAGGCTGATCTGAGTCTTCGCTTGTCGCACAAGTCTTATTTTAGATTTTGTTGTGCGCTGGCTCAATTGTTTCTACCAAATTTGAAATTATTGAACGGTAAATACTTTATAATTTTGTACTTATTTTGTGGTTTGTGTTCACCTACACGCATGACGATAACACATCCGTGCATTTAAATCTTCAACAGCATAGCTGTAGGAATGAAATTTGTTTAGATAAGCACTTGTGATAATTTAAGCATCAATATAAGAAAAAAAAAATAAACATCAATATAAGAAAAAAAAAATATACGAGCAGACACGTTCGCCTAACGAAGCAATATAAGTGAAGACTGCATCCGCGAAGTCTGATCAAGTCTTTCCACTGCTGCTAGAAGAGGAGGGTTGCGCTGATTGATCGTGTTACTCCTTGGAGATCTTTACATAATTTGTATCAGTTTATTGCAGTTACTGACTGGTTTAAGAGGAAGAAATAAGAGAAAGGTAATTTGGATTTCTTTCTTTATTCCACCATCTTCTAAAAAAGGGGCGAAATAAATTATCCAGAAAAAAGGATAAAGGCAATTGGAAATAATACAGCCTAGTAAACTAAATAGACTTAATAAAACTGAGTTCTTTTGTGTGGTCTTTGTTTACTAAGTGCTGACTATTTATTTCATAATAACATACTTCATAAAATTGTACCAAATTAAATGTTACCTACGACCACTCGCAGCTGACTGCTCTGCTTTTTTTCTGTGGCTCTTGTATTATTTTATCATGAAAACATACCTATATAAATTTGACCCCTTGAAACCCCACGTTTATATAGTGAAACTGGGGTTTATATGGGTATTCATTATTTTTCTTATTTCTGCTCAAACCATAGATTGTGGTACTCGTTAGAACCGCCTCGGCGAAGCAGTTCTAACGAGTACCAACAATCTATGTTTTGAGTAGAAATAAGAAAAATATCAGAATTTTATTTGAAAACTTTCAGTTTTTGGGATATTTTGAAAACTTTCATTTTTTGATGGTGAAATGTTCAGTATATTTGAATAGGCGTGTTTTCGTAATGGTTCATTCTGCCTGTTGGTGTCACTGGTTGTTGTTAATTGTTGCTGAGTTTAGGTTTTTCGGCCCAGTCAATCCATTAACGGTAATGTTAAGCCGGTCAGTTTACCTTACCACACTTTTCCTGGATAGGCTTAGTCCTTTAAGCCGTTAACCAGTACTTGTGCACATTCTTTCGCCGAAAAGTGCCCTTCTTGAATCAGCGGAAGGGACAGAATGACCGTAGAAAATATTTTGTGATAAATTTCAACGAAAGAGCGTTTCCGGACCAGCGGAGATCGAACCTGCGCCCTTCTGATCATCACTCGGACGCGTACCTAACCGAGCCACCAAGGCCGGCAGTCTATGATCTGTGATTGTCGCTATTCTTCAAAATCTTCTATTCTATTTTACACATTATTAATACGACAATGGGTCTGCAGAGCAGGTGAAGACAGATTAACCCATTTATGCCGAGTGGACTCTTCTACCTTAACTCCTTGGACCGGTCCATTTCCAGTAAAAGGGGTGTCTGGTTAGTTTTTATTATTACTATATTTTATAGCAATTCCTGTAGTCAATGCAAACAGTGTACACACTGATCAGACGCCGCGTTTTGCGGCGTCTGATCTGGGTCTGCACTGTTTGCATATGTTCTTTTATGGGACGCTAGGCTTGAATGGGTTAAGGGACAGAAGTGAGATGAAGTATGCGGGCTTTAAATATTACCCAGCAGGCACGCAACGCTGATAGAACGTTGCATGAACGTCGATGCAACATCATGACGTTGCATCGGCGTTGATGCGACGTTGTGTAAACGTCATGTGCCCACTGGTTCTGAGAAAACCGAGTCTGAGAAGTACACTAACCTATAAATCTAGTAGATATACATCTACGACATACAGATTTTGGTTGTAAAAATGATTTTGTTCAATTTAGATAATAATACATGAATATAAAGTAGCATTCTTCATATCAGACATGTTTGCATAGATGCAATTATTTATATTATGTAACCATAGAACAGGTAGACTGGCCCCAGTCTCCAGTGACTAAATAGTTTTCTCATAATCCTGTTTGATAATCCACTAAGATAAAACCAAAAAGATATCATGACTCTAAAGGCTGGTCACTAGAGTCTCTTGTGACCAGCCTTTATAGTCATGATACTACTTTGGTTTTATTTTAGTGGATTATTAAACAGATTATAAGAAAAATTATTTTGTCACTGGATGTGTATGCATTAAGAGTAAACGTGAACATTTGTCCGTTTTAAAGAAAAATGAGTCTGGACATGAGAAAACGCACATTCCGATGTGCGCCTGCGCACCTGCGCACCTGCGCAATCTGATGAGAGTCTTCGTTGCCCACATGAAGAAACTTATTCTCATTGCCTATTTAAAATGTGCCCAATAAAGATTCTTATTAGACTGTGCGCATGTTCAAAGGTACAATTTCTGAAGTTGCGGATCAAAATATGCGTACATATAAATCATATGAGTTTAGAGGCTGATATTTTGTTGGACAATCATCGATAGGAGGATAGATATACGAACATATGTTATTTGCATACGTCTGTTAACAGAAATTTTACGTGTATCCCAGCTATTTCTTAATAAATCTATAGCGGGCCGTTATCGGCCCGTCAGGGTAGCTGACGGGCCGATAACGGCCCGCTATAGATTTATAAAGAATACTTACTGCGATTTGCTTTCTCCAGATGTCTGTCATTAACGCTTTTCGGTGATTGTGACTCATTTTTCTATACTGTTTACGTTATTTATTATTTATATTTATTTATGTTCACCATTAACAGACGTCTGAAGTTACGCATCAAAATATGCGTACATGTACATGTAAATCATTTGTGTTTAGTGGCTGATATTTGATGGTAAATCATCTGTAGACAGCGAGATAAACGAACAGTTGTTATTTACAGACGTCTGTTATCAGAAATTTTACATGTATTTTTTCTTTCTAGATGTCTGCTATTAGCGCTCTTCGGTGATTGTGGCTCATTTAGGACATTTTCTATACTTTTTTACATGTACAGTTGACTCTCGTTATCTCGACCCCGCTTATCTCGAATAACCGCTTATCTCGAAGTGAAAATCTGGTCCCTGTCTAAACATGAACATCTAACAACAGGTAAAAAATATAGTGGAGAAGAGGAGCAATTTCTCCTCTTTTCCACAATATTTTCAATATATCTCTAATTTAAAGAGTCCAAATTACATATATATTTGTTAAATGTGGTTGTTCGAATATTTTTTTTCCTCAATTCTGCAAATCTTATATCTCGAGGTACGGATATCTCGAAGTATATAATAGAGTCCATTGGAATTCGAGATAACGAGAGTCGACTGTATTTGCTATAAGCAAACGTCTGAAGTTACGCTCCAAACTCTGAGTACATATGAATCATATGTGTTTAGTGGCTGATATTTGTTGGTCAACAATCGGTAGACAGTGAAATAAACGAATAGTTGTTATTTATAGACGTCTGTTATTAGAATTTTTTCGTGTATCTACTCTGTCAAGATATCTGTCATTAGCGCTTTTCGGTGATTGTGGCCGTTTCTGAACATCTATACTTTTTTACGTATATTCGCTATTGACAGACATCTGTATTTAATCACTCCGTTACAACAGCAACAGCAACAAAAACAACAAAAACAAAACAAAACAAAACCAACACATATTTTTCGGCCAGCTTTCTACGCTAAATTCCACTATATCGGTGGAAAATACATTCGACTAGTTATCGCGACTTCGCTTATCTCGAATAACCGCTTATCTCAGTGAAGACTGGTCCCTGTTTTAACATGGAAATCAAACAATAGGAAACAAAATATTGAGGAAAAGGGGATAAATTGCTCCTAAGGAGCAATTTCTCCTCTTTTCCACAATAGTTTCAATATATCTCTGGTTTATTCTACTGACCGTTCTAAGGCGGTGGTCCCTGTGTTAGTCTAACGTTTTGTTGCCTTGTGGTTTATTCTACGAGGCGATTTGTTTTAAGTCTTGCCTTGTGTTATTTTGTTACTGTATTTTTTCAGTCCTTTTAGCATTGCGATTACCTCGCCTGGGGAAGAGAGAGCTAATCTTAATGCTTTTCGTACGTTTTTTCGATTTGCGCTTGTTTGGTTTTGTCTGTTCCTCTTCCTCTTGGTGTCTGGGATGGGCTGCGGTTTGTGATTGTGGCACATCCTGGACTTTTCTCTTACCTTTTTTTCAGGAGTCAAATTACATTTTCATTTATGAAATGTAGTTGTTCGATGTATTTTTCCTCAATTTTGAAAATCTGATGTCGAGGCACGGATATCTCGAAGTATTTCAGAGAGTCCCTTGGACTTGGAGATAACGAGAGTCGACTGTAGTATCATAGATAACCAGGAAGAGTCGCAACCACAGAACATAGCCCACTCAAGACATCAATGCCAACAAAAAGTGACAGACAGCACACGTGCCACAAGTCAAAGAAACCAGCCCTCCCCTCCCCAATAAGATGATCACCAAATCCAGACAAAATGCCCAGGAAATGCTGCAATCACGTACAGCCTTCCCAAGGTCCAAAAGAGGGATAGGTGAGAAACAAATATTGACAAAACGAACGCCACATATGAAACTACAGACGTCCAAAAACAAAACCTACAGCAGAGAGATCGCATTGGAACGGGCAGTGCACTTCTAAATTATAACTAGTTATAACCAATTATCCCCTCCATGACCCCACCTTTGGAGGCTTTAAATTCTTGTAATCACCACATAGTTACTTATATAAGACAGGACTTTGATGCCAGGCCTATATATCGGGGGATGATCATATCAGGGTAGTCTAACCAATTACAAGAAAATGTGTCTTTAAATGTATACGTGCCATGTAAAAGAGCAAGCAGACAAAATGTTTATTTCTGCAAATAAACATAAATACTAAACATAAATATTGTAGCAATCACCTGGCATCTCAAGCCCCCTACTCCGCTTTTTAGCTCGTCTGAGCACGAAGCGCTTCAGGTGAGCTATTGTGATCGGTTAATGTTCGTCGTCCGTCGTGCGGCGTCATAAAGCTTTAAATGACAACCTCTTGCAACACTGGTTCAACTGAATCGAAGCTTGGTACCTAAACGACTGGTTTGATCAAAAGAGCAAAAATCGTTCCGATCTGTAATTCAAGAGGGCCGCCACGGCCGTCTCAGTGTGGGGAATCCACAAGACAAAATGACTAAGTGCACAGAGTTTGTTACTATTTTTAGCTCCGCATCAGGTAGGATTTTTTAGAATACCTCGATTTATACTTGGAATTTGTTCAAATAAAGTGCAGAGTACGCGGAAATTCAAGCTCTTTCTGGTGGTGTTAGCGCTATTCTGCAATCTAGTCTGATTCTCGAGAACATTCGGAGAATGTTTTGTGTCAAAATTCATGTACATTGTCCCGGTGGTCCAGATTGACAGCAAAAGCATTCTTCGAATGCTCTGGAGAATTAGACCAGATCGCAGAATAGCGCCTACACCAACAGAAAGCGCTTGATTTTCCGCGTACTCTGCGTTTTATTTGAACAAATTCCATCTGGTATGAATAGTGATATTCTAAAAAATCCTACCTTATGCGGAGCTAAAAATAGTAACAAACTCCGTGTACTTAGTCATTTGGTCACGTGGATTCCCCACACTGCGTCATCTTGAAAATCTATTTTAAACTGCTTCTCCTAAACCGTATGGCAAATTGTCTCGAAACTTGGTAGGAAGTATCAGGACGGCTTGTAGATCAAAAGAAGCTATAATCGTTTACCGTCTGATATCCAAGATGGCCGCCAGCTTGAAAATCTATTTTGAACATCTTCTTCTGAGTTAAAAGGCCGATTGACTCGAAGCTTGGTAGAAAGTATCGGGGTGACTTGAAAGTCAAAATAGCTAAAACCACTCCGTTCGTAAATCCAAGACAGTTGCCATTGTCGCCTTCTTGAAAATCTATTTAAAACTTCTAATCCTGAAACGAAATGCCGACTAACCTAAAATCTGATAGGAAGTATCGGGGTGACTTGTAGATCACAAATGGCTAAAATCATTTCGATCGGATATCACAGATGCCCACCGCCTCGGCTGCCATTTCAAAATTAAACTTCTTCTCCTGAACCGGAAGGACAACTGACTCGAAACTTGATGGGAAGTATCGGGATGACTTGTGGATAAAAAAATAGCTAAAATCGTTCCGATCAGAAATTCAAAAGGGCCGCCTAGGTCGCCATCGAAAATCTATTTTGCTTTTTTTTTTCTCTTGAACAGTAAAAGCCAACTGACTCGAAACTTGGTAAGCGGTATTGGAGTGATCTGTAAATCAAACCCTGCTAAAATCGTTTTGATTGGAAATCCAAAACTACCGTCACAACCGCTATCTTGTTAATCGTTTTTGAACTGCTTCTCCTGAACAGAAAAAAAAAAAACAAAAAAAAAAAAAAAAACAAAAAAAAAAAAAACAAAAAAAAAAACAATCTGCTCGAAATTTGATAGAAAGTATCGGAGAGCCTTCTTGATCGAAAATAGCTAAAATCGTTCCGATCGCCAGTCTTGAAACTTCTTCTCCTGAATTAAAAGGTCAGTTGACTCGAAACTACATAGTGAGTAGCGTGGCTACCTGTCAGTCAAAAATAACTAAAATCGTGCTAAACGGAAAGACAAGATGACCGCTATAGCCGCCATTTTTAAAACCTATTTTGAATTTCTTCTCATAAATGGAAAAGCCAATTAACTTGAAATTTGGTAGGAAGTATCAGAGCGACTTGTAGATAAATAAATAAAAAAACATCATTTTGATCAGTAATCACAGACTGGCGCCACGGCCGCCATCTTCAACTGAACTGACAGATCAGTTGAATAGAAACTTGGTAACAAATATAGAGATTACGTATAGATCAGAAATAGGTCAGAATAGAATCAGTATTTTTACTGGTGATACGTCTAATGACATTCATTCACCAGGACATATGATAAAGGAAATTAGTCCCTTGCTCTCACAAAAGAGGTAAACCTAGCCACACCACCCTCTTAACCTTCAGCAGAAGTAATAATTGAATCTGGAAGGGCATTCTAATCTCCAGTTGTTTGAAGGGGGGGCAATTATTACTTGTAAATGTCAGTGCTTCCAGTAGGAGTTTGAAAATGCAATATATGATGAGTTTTACTGCGTCTAATTGGGGGTTGGGGTTGGGTGGCGGAGAAGGTCATCTGTTGGAATGCTGGCAGCATTTTTCAGACCTTACAAAAGAATAAGTCTACTTTCTCTTTCTTGAGAGACTCCCGTTTTAGTTTTTCTAGATTTTCAGTCATACTACCAGTTTAAAAGCAGTAATTGCTAGTTACAAACCTAGCAGCCCTATTCTAAACATTTTTCATTTCTTCTAGATGAACCACACCTTGAAAATCCCAAACACAACTGCCATAATCGAAAACTGGGCGAACAAGTGCCTTACATCCTGAGGATATTGATAAAGATTTCGTCTCAGGAAACCAAGTGTTCTTTTGCCTTAGTTCACATGTTGCTACTGTGTGTATCCCATCTCGTCATGTGTAATAATTAGTCTTAGGTCTCTAATGGAATCCAGATTTTCGAGGACCGTTCTCTCTAAAGTGTACAAAGCCTCAATTTTATTTGTTCTCTTCCTAGTAATCTGCATTATATTGCATTTAAATTACGGAAATTTCATACTACATTTTCTTGCCCAACATCATAATCTATCTATATCCTTCAATGAGTCCTCTATATCTCTAATTTAACGATAGCAAACAGTCATCTGCGAAAAGACGTATTTCTAAGTCAATGTCTGTGAAAGTATCTTTAATGTACAGAGAGAACAGCAATGTACCAGAAAACGGTCCCTTGTGGGAGACTTGACAAACCTGGAGTCCACTCCGAAGTTTTACCATTTACAACTGCTCTCTGTGTTCTGTAAGAAAGAAAAAAAGATATCTATCTTGGCGTCTTTCCGCCAATGCCATAACCAAATCATTTGCTTTTAAGTATTTTATAGGGGGAGGGGAGGAGGGCGGGGTCAAAAGCCTTTTCGAAGTCCAAAATAAACGCGTGAACCTGTCCTCCTTTGTCCAAAATTTTTACCCAATCATTTATAAAAATCGTCAGCTGACTTTCACAACAGTACCTTTTCCGAAATGCATGTTGCATGTTTGACAAAATTTGGTATTCATACAAGTAAGCCATGATATTTGAGATAACTAGTGTTCAAGCAACTTACATGGCATGCATGTCAGAGACAAAGGGCGATAATTACAAGCAAAGCTCTATCCCCTTTCTTAAAGAGAGGACAAATGTTTGGAGGAAGCCATTCTTTGGGGATTTCACCCATATCAAGAGATTTCTGAAAGATGTGCAAATAATAGATCTAATTCATTTGCTAGTACCTTTAGAAGTCTGGGATAAAGCTCATCGGGTCCTAAAGCTTTTAAATGCTTCAAGCCTTTAAGTAACATAATCACTCCCTCGGAAGACACCACGATATTATCCATGAACGGGGTCGATCATCTGGTTAACGGAGCATCGTTGTACCCAGTTTTATTGAACGCACCATTGTATCGACCAATTAGTTCCTCTACACTTTCAGTCTGATTCTGCAACTCAGTTTCCTCCCCATTTTTTAAGGGTGGAATACCTTGCCTGACTTTTTTTCTGACTATTTATATATCTGTAGAAGTCTCTGGGATTTGCCTTTACATCACCTATCAAGTTATTTACATACCAAATATATTGGGTTTTCATGTCAGCCTTTATTTCTTTTCTCAAGGTTTCAAATTTTGTCCAAAGTTTTACACTACTTTATTTCATTGCCTTAGCATCAATTGTATTCCTTCTGCGAATCATTCTTTTTATATCTAGAGTGATCCAAGGAATTAAAGAGAGAGACCTACTAGTTTTTGAGGGATTCTGTTTATCAATTGCGTCTTGAAGGAATAAAGTTATCAAATTGAAGTTCTCATGTTTTGATCGAGATTCCGAATGGCCGTTAAGTACTTCTCTTTTGCAAATCTTAACACATCCTTCCTCATAGTTTCAAAGTCATCCCTCTAATATGCATACACCTTCTGAGGTTTCTTCATATCTGAAACAATGTCATGATCACTAAGTTTATCTGGAGAGTGAATATCCTGAAATTGCCTCGGTAGAGAGGTAAGAATCAAGTCCAAGGTGTTTTTAACACGAGTATTGAAATGTAATTTGCTTCAAGCCATGATCATCCATAAGGTCTTGTAGTATTTGTCCTTCAGATTGACTTAGTATGGTACAAGATTTACTTAGCCTTCCAGGTCAGATAATTTCTCTAAAGTTGAAATCACCTAGCACATGAACTGATGGAAGTTCTTTACACTTATGGCTGGGACTTAATACGATCAAGCTATTCTCGAAACAACTTGAAGTCTTCGAAAGTACCATTTGGCTGCCGATACCAACTTGCTGCGTAGTGAGAGATTTGTTTGCAAAAACTTTTACTCCAACCGACCGAGAAATTTTCCAGATCCTTGACTGGCATGTGAGAGATGTCTCTATGAACGAGTAGCATAATCCCACCACCATGAGTTCTGTACATACAAGTTTCTGGAAACAATTCAGAAGTTGTAATTGTGCTTTCAGTCTTTATTTCTTAAAAACCTACAACACGTGGTTGTAGGCACTTAAGAAACAAAGAATGAACTCATGTGAAAAGCCAAAAGTTCCAGTATTTTGCCATTGATATTCATACAGCAAAATTTCAATCCTTTAACAAAACTGGGCTTAGTTATGTCAGCATTTGGAGATTTATCTAATTTTTCCATGACAGAGGTTCAAATCTGTTCTGATTTTCCAATTCAATAAGTTCACTGAAGAAGGAGTCAGAAAGTTCAAAACCTTACATTTTGGGCACATCCATGTACAGTTGCAGTATATCAAGTTTCCATATTCAGCATATGAAAGGAAGGAACGTTCGGTGTGGATCCACATTTCACACCGGCCGAACTGCCTTATGACCATTTAGAACTACATCACTGCACAAGTCACAGTCAGCTTTAAAGTCTGTGCAGTACCAAGTTCAAACTCCAGATTCAAGTTCCAACAATGGGTTTTCATCAATTTTAGAATATGATGTATGAAAGCGCTTGTTACAGTCTTCACATTCGATCCATTTCTCCGAAGCTTGGCAGTACTGTTTGCAGAAGACACAGCGATACCTTGGATCGGGGCTAGTTTCGATGTTACCGAAAATCAGAAGAACCATCAGGTCTGTTCCACTGGAGGACTTGAAGTTACGTAAGCCCTTTGAACGTCTTTTGTTCCCAAGTTTCTTCGTAATAGCTAAATACTATGACACTCCCTTGCCAAGTTCATTTACCTAAATCACACATTCCTAATTATTTTCCTCTGTTCCGTACGTAAATTTTCAAATGGCAAATCCAAATAACAGAACCATTGGGAACATAAATAAAATCACTTTTTGGTCCTGCAGTGTCAAGAGCCAATAAATACACTGGTACAAATTACTTGAAGCGTCGTTAGTTTAACGAGCTCGTTAGTGGTCAAAATGTAAACTGTTAAAGTAAGTACAAAATCGAATTCACAGGTATTTTTGCTGAATAAATGTAAGTATCTTCTGCAAAGGCTATTCACATTTTTATAGCAAACATATTAGGGCATATGCCATAATTAAAATTAATGATCAAAGTTTTAACGATACGTTACGACATCGTTAGGTTTTGAGCAACTGGGCCCAGTACATTCAAATATAAAATTCTCATAAATGGAAAGTGTATGTTTCTTTTTTGTGCCAGTATAAACATATATGTCGACCAGAGAATACTAATAAATAACTGAGGTGGTAGTTGTGGTATATGTTATTACATTGTAATCTAGGATGGGGATCAACATCATGTAGTCAACAATTAATTGTTTTATTATATGATATGTTGTTCGCAAACATGCTTTGGGCAATAAGAATTCACATCAGGCATCACCAATGCAAATAGGATGACGACTGTTCAAACCTATTGCTTTGGCAAGCTAACATTTGGTTGGTTGATTTGGTATTTATGGATCTTGAACACTATTAAGGCCATTTCTAGAGCATTCGGTTATCTTATTCACACTGGTCATGGATAGGTTTTCAAAATGATTCACCAGTATCTAGTGCACATCGTTTTACCAGTAACTGCTAACTGCCTGCATGCATCTATCATGCGATGTATACTTAAGGGCAAAAAACAAAAAACAGCAACAACAAAAAAAAACAAAAAAAAACACAAAACAAAACACAAAAACAAAAAATAACAACTTCACACTGTATATTTTACCCAGCGATTGCTATAAGAAACATGGAATTTTCATAATAGATGTGACAGGAACGATCATTTACTCTTGTCTTGAGCAATCGCGTTTTGAAATTTTTCGAACGGAGAGGAAAAGGCAAACATTCAGCACTTCAGGGGTAGTATTCAGTTTTTAACAAAGAACAACGTATCAGCTGCTGACTACAGAGCCACCAAAATCAACTTTTATTGATAGCATTCGGCATTAAAACTATTTTGTGCAAAAGGCCAACATGTGTTGAATTCCAACAGCAAACTTGCAACTTGAAGACTTTTTAGTGCACACTGAAGTTACAGTAGCGCGAGTCATTCAAACAATTTCTGGCTGAATGCATTTCTCAGCAGCATATTTATATGGTATTAAACTTGTCATTATTAGCAATGCTTTAGCTTTTCTCTCTCTCATGGCATGTGAGCATATGAGCGAGGCAAAAGGCAACACGCTATACAAGGAATTACAAAACTTAATGTGATGTTTCAAAACTTATGGCACTCCAAAGATCGATATTTTTTAATGCAAAGGGAGATAATATGAAATAATGTCATCTTTCACGTTAAATTGCGCTACTATTTAAACACTGATAAGAAGTTTTGAGTGATTGTATTCATGTACAGACAACGTCATATTGTTTCGTTAAAACAACCTTTATCTGTGCATACGCATTTCAAGCTAATATTCTGCTTCGAAGGAGTTCTATTTGACCAAACTACCGTACTTACCCTAAGAGTTTGGACTGACATGTCTAAGCAAAAGGTGTAGACCCAGATCGAGCCCGCATAAGCTTAATCTTTATGTATAGATAAATGCATCTTATAAACAGCATGTTGCATGCCTTATACCGTTTACAAGATTTCTTAGCACAAAGCTTTTCTTATAATCTTCACTACTACCTGGGCTTTTTCAGCAGACGGCACATTGATTATAATTATTTTTCTTATTATTTCCAGAATAGAGGATTTGACATCTCATGTGATACCACTGTTTTCACGATACATTTAAGAGAATGTGGAGTACACATTACAGTCTTGTTGGCATAATGGTATAACTGTGTGAATAAGTCAAGTTTGACACGGGCCGAACAAATATACACATGGAAAAAAGTTAAGCATCACCCACAGTTTGACAAAACATTTTTATTTCGATTTGATAAACAATCCAGCTAAGAAGCAAAACCGAAATATTATTGAATTAGTGTATGAATGGGTATATTAAGAGTCAGGATCACAATGTTATTATTTGAAATCACGGCTTTTACTGGCTTACAAGTCCAATTGGTTTGGATGCAGTTTTTTGACAAAAACTGCATATGGTTACAAGTATGGTCCTATAGGCCACCAAAGAAGTCAGATTAGAACATCAGTGTCTTCCAAAGTTGGCACTATCGAAGACAATTAATTTCAGTACCTTTTAGTCAGTATTTTATGTAACCTCCTTGAACTGCAATGGTAGCATCAAGACGCCTCCTCATACCCTGGACCAGGCATTGTATCCGCTACTGAGGGATTTGCTGCCATTCCCGATGCAATGCAGCCTCAAGTTCAAGTAGTATCTGCACTGGAGGAGTGATTTCACGAATTTTCCGGCCCAGAATGTCCCACAAATGTTCAAGAGGATTCAAATCAGGGCTGCGAGCAGGCCACGGAAGTGTTGAAATCGCATTTTGACGCAAACATTCAATCACTGCACGTGATCTGTGAGGTCTTGCATTGTCATCCATAAACACTGGTCTTGTTAAAAGGGGATGGTCATCGCAATGGGGAATTACAGCAGTTTCAAGAATGTCCGTTTGGTACTTTTGTCCAGTAAGGGTCCCTTGCACAGTAACCAGACCAAGCTTACAATCATGCGATACACATCCCCATACCATTATTGAGCCTCCACCGAAAGAAACAGTTTCTTGGATGTGCCTTTGAGAATAAGCAGTATTTCGCTGCCTCCAAACACGCACACGGCAATCCGTCATATGGAGAAAAAACCGACTTTCATCCAACCAGTGAATTTTTCTCCAAGACCGGATATTCCAGTTCCTGCGTTGCTGGCACCAGTACAAACGCGCTGCCTTCTGTCCCGGAGTAAGCATTGGCCGTCTGATAGGCCGACGAGCACGATAACCAGAAGCCCGGGGCCTATTACGAACTGTTCTGGTTGACAATGTCCTGTTTGGCAGCCATCTTTGCTTCACAACAGTACTGGTTAAGAACGGAAATCGCCGAACAAGTCTGAGTAACTCCCCGTCTTTCCTTCGTGACGTCTTTCGGGACCTTCCTGAGCGTGCTCTGTCCTGTACGTGATTGGTTTGCTGAAATTTATTGAGCAGGCGACAGATGACTGACTGACTATACCAAAGGCGACGGGATATTTCTCGCCCGGATAGCCCAGCGTTACTAATTCCAATATTCTGCCACCGAGTGGCGTCTGACAGTCTTCTACGAGCCATAGCACATGTACACAAGTTAGATTCAAGCACAGGTTCATTAATCTGTTCGTTATTAACACAAGACAAAACAGCATTATTTTCATGCATGAGGGTACCACGAAATTCATGCTAACCACGGCTGTATAATATAGTCGTGGACGATAAAAAGTATATGTATGTATGTACGGTAGCCAAGTGTTATCGTATATCAAAATTTTAAGTGCCTATATTTTGATCAGGAAATATGGCGCTAAAAACCGCAAGTGTGCTTAACTTTTTTCCATGTGTATATATGATTTTACTACTTACTGAAGCTGAGGCCGAGGGTTGGGATCCCGTAAAGCTAACTTAAGACGACAACTTGATGATATCTGTTTTACTTTTGACAGAAACTAGTACTTGAAATTTTATGCAAACTTGTCTTCTTCAAATCCTATTTTTTGGGGAAAAGTAAGAAAAATATTTCAGAATGTCGTCTGCTGTATTTTCTTTACCCACGACGCTTACTTTGCTTAGTTTATACGGTAAGTGTTTTTGCCTGTAGTGAAAGCACAGTAAACCGCTGCAGATGGTGTTCTTAACCAAGCTTACGTTGACGTTTAGCACTCTGGATAAAAGTTTCAGAAGACTCCGTATTGAAATAATGTCCTTGTTGTTTTCCCAGGAAACAGGGTTTTAAATTTCATGCAAATTGCCTCCAATGGAGACAATTTGCATGGGATGCCATATCCCATATCCGGTTTTCTCGAGAAAAAAAAAAAAAAAAAAAAAAAAGAAAAAAAAAAAAAATATATATATATATATATATATATATATATATATATATATATATATATATATATATATATATATATATATATATATATATATATATAAACAATGCGTCATCTGATGAAATAGTTCAGGGTAAGGAAAGCTTTGTG
Organism: Anodontia alba; assembly: GCA_964016985.1. Taxonomy (NCBI): domain Eukaryota; kingdom Metazoa; phylum Mollusca; class Bivalvia; order Lucinida; family Lucinidae; genus Anodontia; species Anodontia alba. The sequence continues at coordinate 120,824,164 of OZ024823.1, forward strand.
CTAAGAAGGATTGAAAACGGTATAAAGCATGCAACATGTTGTTTAAAAAATACAATTTTCTGTATATAGAGAATAAGCTTATGAACAAAAGAAATTAATCTGTTGCTAAAGCTTGATTTGCGAAATATTTCATAGACTTTCAGGTCGATATTAAACAGTATGGGAAAAAAACAAAAAAAACAACAAAAAAAAAAAAAAACAAAAAAAAAAACAAAAAAACAAACCGTCATTTAAAAATGGCCCACCGCCGTAGTGGCCGTAACTGCATGCACGATCTAATAGACTCACTGTGTTTGTCTTCGGGGTATGTGTCATCGATAAATCAGACTAATTTCAAGAGCGGATCCACATGGGCTTCTAGGGGTTCAGACGAACCCCTCTTTGGCTAAAGTTTCATTTTCGTAGGAAAGTTTGGACGATGAAGTTTGGTCATTGTATTTAATCACAATATTCGCACACCTAACTCTTTACCTTGTACTTCTAATACAATTCTCAAGTCCCTGTTACTACCTGATTATGTCTAAAGTCAGTGGCAAATAGTGCAGACCCTGATCTACGCGTTCTACGACGTACGATCTGGGTCTACACTGTTTGCTTAGACATCTCTTTCCAAACTCTTAGGTAAGTACCGTAGTTTGGTAAAATTGAACCCATTTGAAACAGACCATGTTGCTATGTGGCTAGCCCATATGTTCACATGCCAAAAATAAGAGAAAACCCTCAAATTCGCTAATTATGACAAGTTTAAAACCGTATGATTATGCAATTGAGGAATGTATTCAGTCAAAATTGTTTGAATGACTTATGCTACTGTAACCTCAGTGTCAACTCAGAAAGTCTTTATGGTGGTGCAGTTTTTGTTGTTAAAATTCAACACATGTTGCCCTGATGCACCAAGGAGTTTTAATGCCGAGTGATATCATAAAAAAGCTGATTTTAGTGGCTATGTAGTCAGCAGTTGAAATGCTGTTATTGGTGAAAAACCGAATACTATTCTAGCAGTAACCAATTACTGACAAAAGGATGTGCAAAGGCTGGTGAACCACTTGGAAAATCTATGCAACAGTGTGCATAGGATAAGCAAATGCTCTCAAAATGGCCTTCAAATTTTTGAAGAGCCATACACACCATATCAACCAACCAACGTTAAGCTTGTCCAAGCAAAAAGCTGGAACAGTCGTCATTCTATTTGCAGTGGTGATGTCTGATATGAATTCTTATTGCCTAAACAATTTTTGCGAACAGCAGTTCATATAATAAAACAGTTAATTGTTGACTTCATGTAGAATACAATGTACTAACACTTATCTCCACTACTGACAAAAAAAAAAGAAAAAAAAAAAAGAAACTTCCACTTTCCATTCATGGAAATTTACTTCAGACCAATGCAGCTTTTGTTTCATTCTACAACTGACCGGGCGAGATAGCTCGGTCGGATCCTTGCTCTCCTAGCGTGTGGACGGTTTCGGGTTCGATCCTCGCGCCATGCACAAAGTTTTCATGTAGATTTAGTCATGAAAACATTCTCCTTGTTCAGTTGATTTAAGAAGGGCAGTTGTCAGTTATCTGTGAAAGAATGTACAGAATGACTTAAAATTAAGTGTCGTAAAACCCCATTCCAAACGGATCATTCAACGAATTTGTTGAAGAAGAAATACAATCGAGTGTCAATGGACTGGTCGCTCTAGCCTAGTGTGTTGTGCTGTCCGAGTGGTCTGTAGGAGGGTGAATGTTCGATCTCGGGTCCGGCACAATATTTTTTATGGCAGTTTTGTCACGTGACTGCTTTATCTTGCTATTTTACAACTACACACATCTTCGAGACTGTTTTGTCATCCTGGGGACTACTACCAACCACTTTGTGACTGTTCCACTATACTGTTGACCACTAAACTCTTTGTGACTGTTTTATCATACACTGGACCACTACCCACCTCTTTGTGACTGTTCTATCATACCCTGGACCACTACCCACCTCTTTGTGATTGTTCTATCATACCCTGGACAACTACCCACCTCTTTGTGACTGTTCTATCATACCCTGGATCACTACCCACTTCTTTCTGGCTGTTCTATCATACCCTGGACCACTACCCACCTCTTTGTGACTGTTCTATCATACCCTGGACCACTACCCACCTCTTTGTGACTGTTCTATCATACCCTGGACCACTACCTACCTATATGATACTGTTTTATCATACTCTGGACCACTACCCGCCTCTTTGTGACTGTTCTATCATACCCTGGACCACTACCCACTTCTTTGTGGCTGTTCTATCATACTCTGGACCACTACCCACCTCTTTGTGACTGTTCTATCATACCCTGAACCACTACCCACCTCTATATGACCCACCTCTTTGTGACTGTTCTATCATACCTTGCACCACTACCTACCTCTTTGTTACTGTTTTATCATACTTTGGACCACTACCCACCTCTTTGTGATTGTTCTATCATACCCTGGACCACTACCCACTTCTTTGTGACTGTTCTATCATATTCTGGACCACTACCCACCTCTTTGTGACTGTTCTATCATACCCTGGACCACTACCCACCTCTATATGACTGTTCTATCATACCTTTGACCACTACCCACCTCTTTGTGACTGTTCTATCATACTCTGGACCACTACCCGCCTCTTTGTGACTGTTCTATCATACCCTGGACCACTACCCACCTCTTTGTGACTGTTCTATCATACCCTGGACTACTACCCACCTCTTTGGGACTGTTCTATCATACCCTGGACCACTACCCACCTCTATATGACTGTTCTATCATACCCTGGACCACTACCCACCTCTTTGTGACTGTTCTATCATACTCTGGACCACTACCCACCTCTTTGTGACTGTTCTATCATACTCTGGACCACTATCCAGCGCTTTGTGATTGTTCTATCATACCCCGGACCACTACCCACCGCTTTGTGACTGTTCTATAATACCCTGGACCACTACCCACCTCTTTGTAGCTGTTCTATCATACTCTGGACCACTACCTACCTCTTTGTGACTGTTCTATCATACCCTGGACCACTACTCACCTCTTTGTTACTGTTCTATCATACTCTGGACCACTACCCACCTCTATGTGACTGTTCTATCATACTCTGGACAACTATCTACCTCTTTGTGACTTTTCTATCATACTCTGGACCACTACCCACCTATTTGTAACTGTTCTATCGTACTCTGGATCACTATCCACCTCTTTGTGACTGTTCTATCATACTCTGGACCCCTACCCACCTCTTTGTTACTGTTCTATCATACCCCTGACCACTACCCACCTCTTTGTGACTGTTCTATCATACCCTGGACCACTATCCACCTCTTTGTTACTGTTCTATCATACTCTGGACCACTACCCAACTCTTTGTGACTGTTCTATCATACTCTGGACCACTATCCACCTCTTTGTGACTTTTCTATCATACCCTGGACCACTACCCACCTCTTTGTGACTGTTCTATCACTGGACCACTACCCACCTCTATATGACTGTTCTATCATACCCTGGACCACTACCCACCTCTATATGACTGTTCTATCATACTCTGGACCACTATCCACCTCTTTGTTACTGTTCTATCATACTCTGGACCACTACCCACCTCTTTGTGACTGTTCAATCATACTCTGGACCACTATCCACCTCTATATGACTGTTCTATCATACTCTGGACCACTACCCACCTCTTTGTGACTGTACTATCATACCCCGGACCACTACCCACCTCTTTGTGACTGTTCTATCATACCCTGGATCACTACCCACCTCTTTTGGGCTGTTCTATCATACTCTGGACCACTACCCACCTCTTTGTGACTGTTCTATTATACTCTGGACCACTACCCACCTCTGTATGACTGTTCTATCATATTCTGGATCACTACCCACCTCTTTGTGACTGTTCTATCATACCCTGGACCACTACCCACCTCTTTATGACTGTTCTATCATACTCTGGACCACTACCCACCTCTTTGGAACTGTTCTATCACCCTGGGGTCCATTGCCCACCTGTGCGCAATTGCTCTATCATCCACTAGCCAACTCTGCACGACTGCTGTATCGTCCTGTATGTAACTACTCATCCCTATGTGGGTGTTCTATCTTCCTTGGGAGCCCTACCCACAATAGCTCTATACTATACTGGGTACCATTATCCACCTTGACGTGACTTTTGTATCATACTAGGGTCAACTATCTACCTCTACGTAATTGTTCGATAATCTTGGGGACCACTAACCAACTCTACACAATGTTCTATCATCCTGGGGAACCACCACCACACTGTATATGGGTATACTCTCATCCTGGAGGCCACTACACATCTCTTCGTAATAGTTTTATCATCCTGGGGCCACTACGTTCTCTTCATGACTATACTGTCATCTTAGGACCACTTACCACTTCTTTGATAGTGTTCTATTATCCCGGGGACCACTATCCACCTCTTTGTGAGTGTTCCTAGCTATGTGTCTGTTTTTTTATTCCTGGAGACATCTACCGACCTCTTTGGGCGTGTTCTGTCGTGCTTTGGACCACTTCACACCAATATGTGACTGTTCTATCGTATTAGGGACAGTAACTCACCTCTTTGAGACTGTTGTATCATCCTGGTGACTATTGCCTACTTCTTTGTGACTCTTCTATCATCCTGGGGACCACTACTCAGTGAATGTTGTATTATCCTGTGGACCACTACCCACATCATAAAGACTTTCAATGGGATGGGGGGAGGGGCGTGGAGGGGAGGGGGTGGGGGGACAACTCCCACCTGTTTGTGACAGTTTTATTATCCTTTGGACCACTATCCACCTCATTGAATCTGTTCAATCATCCTGGGGACACTATATACCTCTTTGTTGTCATACTAGGGCCACCACCCATCTCTTTCTAAGTGTTCTATTATACATGGGACCACTTCCCACCGCTTTGTGAGTGTTCTGTCACCCAAAGGACAACAACCCACCTCTTCCAGACTGTTCTTTAATCCTTGGGGCCACTATCCACATCTCTTTGACTGTTTCATCATAAACTGGTACCACTACCCACCTCGTCTTGACTGTTATATTTTCCTTGAGACTACTAACCATTTCATTGGTAGTATTATTTTATCCTTGGACCCACTACCCACCTCTTGGTGATTGTTCTATCATCATAGGGACAAGTATTCACGTTTTCGTGACTGTTCTATCATCCTGTGGACACCTACCTACACCTTTGTGATTGTTTTATTATCCATGAGACAACTATCCACCTTTTTGAGATTGTTTGGTCATCCTGGGGACTACTAACCACCGCTTCGTTACTGTTCTATCATACTAGGGACCACTGACTATCTCTTTGCGAGTGTTCTGTTATACTGGGGACCACTATCCAAATCTTTGAAGTTTAGAGCATAACTAGGTCTACTATTTTTTCTTATATCTTGCTAGAAATATAACCGTTAGTTATAGAAATAAATGTCCTAATGGATGTTACCCAAAGGAGAGCAAATTGTTAAGAAATGACTAAAGTGCCCTTCTTTATATATAGCCTCATATAGTGATCCAATATGTATCGCTTTGTTAAAAAAAAAAAAAAAAAAAAAAAAAGAGTAAGCCCAATGTTGTACTTGTTTTTCTTGCTTTACACAAAACATTTATTTTTCAAAATATATGAGCATGAAGAATCCTCAAATGTGTGTGTCTGATCACAGGAACTGTCCAGAATATACTGATTTTCAAGACACATCATTTTGTTTCATCAGATGTCCACATGTTATTATGACATTATGCAAAAACACCAATACGAAATGTGTTCTACTCTGAATTCTGATGTGAGTCTGCACAGTTTGCAAGCAGGTCTGTCTATCCCGATACTTAAGGTAAAAATGGTATTCGGTGCAAAAATCTGACAGAAATATTACATTCAAATTAAGCTTTATAAACAGACATCTTTTATGCCCTATAAAGTTTACCTTTATATTCCCTTGTTATTACACTATAACATGGGGTAACGGGTTACACAATGCATAGACTTGAAATGAATTTACAGGTCAGTGACTTTTAACTATATTTTCGATTATCATTTCTAATATTTGGTATAGTTTGAAGATCGAAGACACACAAGGAAGGCCTATTTCAAGGTGATACTACATTCTGGAGAGTAGTCAGCTGCTTCAGAAATTCATGCAGTAGAAGTGTTTTCAATTTTGATAAAACTGTGATTAAAAGGGCATCACTTGATCCGTAGTTCCTCCAATTTGTTCGGAATGCATTGCTTTCATATCGTTATTTTTGTGTATCAAACAGCAAAGTTTTAGAATGTCTCTAGTTTCACAAATTATTTTAACTTAATTGTCATTCTGATATAAAACTCGAAAGGTCAACATTCATTTAGAGATTGGAGGAGGACGTAAAACATTATTATTTGAACGTGGTTAAAGTAGATTTTTGGTCATTGAAAACAAAGCTTTTGTTTGTGATTGAGTTTAGCGTCTCTATGTAGAAGCAAGTGATGCTGATTTGGACGCACAATTAGAGGTAGCACCTATTAAATTCAGATTAATAATTGCTGAACACTTAAAGGGATTAAATTTGTAACGTCTGTTTGTCTGTTAATGTGTCGAGAAAATGCTGGCTAAATGAAAAACAAAAAAAAAAAAAAAAAAAAAAAAATCCAGACACAAGTCAAATATTTTCACTGTTAACTTCTGTATTTCTGTCCGAATATTTAGGCTAAGAACAGCAATCTCTTAGGCAAGCATGATCAGTACTGTTCTAAAAAGGATTTGATACGAGACGTGGAACCAAGGGTTTATGTTATACGCCATATGGTCAAGATGAGCGTGGTATCCGTGCAGCCTGATCTGGACAGTCTCTGTTCATCGACATATACTACAGTATCCATTAAATCTATTAGCGGCCTGCAAAGACCCTGATCAGCCTGTGCGAATGCAAAAGCGATCAGGGCCTGCGCTGCCCGCAAATTGCATCAGGGCCATTCCCATGCGTTGCGCATTATTTGTTGTTGCAGGCTGTTCTGTCTTACTTCTTTAATGTAACCTAAAGAAACAGACACGGGAACACACAGGTCGATAAGAGCAGCAACGGCAGAAAACGCCCCTTTAGCCATGCGCGCCCAGTAGATATCCAGAACAGCCTGCGCATTCTCGCAGTCTAACCAGAATCTTCACTTGGCATATTTCGGATAGCCAAGGCTACAAAGTTTGTTTTGTTTTTCATTGCCGACAACAAAGACTTCGATCAGACTACGCAGAAGCGCTGGCTGTTATGATAATTCGTTGGAAGCACATGTCCGAATGTTTCTTTTATGACGTTTTGGCTCATTACCCTTTGTAACTCGTATCACAACAAAGGAAGAAGATACCTGATTAGACGTCGCAATTTGTGCCATCTGACCTTGGTGTTGACCTTGTTGTACACTGGTTACAAAGGCTCCGTTTTAACGCTGATATTACGTTAAAACATAAATGTAAAATGTAAACTTGTACTTCTTAGTTATAGCTCTATATAAAGGCCGCGTCGTACGAAGAAAATGCCTTCGGTCATGTGCAAAATGCGCAAATTCAAATCAACCTGCGCATGCGCAGAATATCATCCGGGTCTTTGCTCTCCGTTTATACATTCTGTAATATCCAATGATTCTGTTAGCAGACAGTAAAGGCCTTGATCAGCCTGCGCATCTGCGCAGGCTGATCTGGGCCTTCGCTGTCCGCATATGCTCGAAGACACGTTTTCGGATGGCGCGGTTCATATTAGCTCTTTGCATGCTGGATAATTTTGCATGCTTGCTTGTCGTCAGTGGATTTTTTTTAATTAACTTTTTCAAAGAAAGAAAAGAAAAAATCTTTCAGGAATACCATCAGAATGTCAAACAGTTTGGATCCAGATCAGGCCAGACGTTTTGTCGGGCTAAATCTAGGTCCAAACTGTTTGCAAACTGTCAGCACACGACAAAAGTCGCCACTAGCGTGAAAGAGTTTAAGCTTATGGTTTAACCACAAGTACTGAAATTGTTGTTGCTTTTAATATTCTCCATAAAATGATATGCTGTGGGTACTCATTAGACGTGCCTACTTGTGGCGCTTCTAAAGAGTACCTTGCCTGCCTCGGTGGTTTAGTTGTATGCGCGTCCGACTAGTAATCAGGAGGTCGCGGGCTCGATCCCCACTGGGTCCGGCAACATATTTTCGCGGGGACTCATCATGAATTATTTTCTTCGGTCATTCTCTTCCTTCCGCCGATTCAAGAAGGACAGTTGTTAGTTTCTGGCGAAAGAAAGTGCACAAGTACTGGTTTACCTCTTAGAAGAATAAGCCTGCCCAGGAAAAAAGTGTAATTATGTAAACGGACCGGCTCGACATGATCTTAATAGTGTTGACTGGGCCGTTAACTCCAAATCATATTTTTTTTATTGGATTACCTAGAGCTATGTAATTAATGGGGCTTTCACCATATCATATGGTAAATTAGTAATAAATTAGTTATTATGCACATCATGTATTCGTTTTTGCGTTTGGTCAGTTTTTACTGGGTCAAAATTCATCCTTACTGTATGTAAATACGGACATTTTATTTTAAGGTGTTTAGATATTAACGCTTACCATGCTCTGGGCAACTTCAACAGAGAACAAATTGATGATGTCCTTTTATCTTTGACAGAAAATAGGACTTGACATTTCATGTCTCCTTCCAATTCTATTTTGGGGAAAATAAGAAAAAATATTTCAGAATATCGTCAGCTGAAATTGTTTACTCATAACGCTTTGTTGAATTTATACAGTAAGTTTCTTTGCCTGTAGTGAAATTGCAATTAACAACTGCAGATGTTGTTTTTAACCAAACTTACGTTGAGGCTTAGCACTCTGGGTAAAAATGTCAGTAGACGACGTATTGAACTATTTTTCCAATTTTTACAGGAAACAGCATTTAACATTTCATGAAAATTGCCTCAAATAAAGACAATTTGCCTGAAATGTCAAACCCTGTTTTCTGGGAAAAATCAGAAACATATCATCAATGTGTCGTCTGCTGAAATAGCCAAGAGAGTGGTAAAGATTAAACGAAAAGCTTTGTGCTAAGAAGGATAGAAAACGGTATAAAGCATGCAACATGTTGTTTAAAAATGTACTTTTTTGTATATAAACACTAAGTTCGTGAACAAAGAACAAACTGTTGCAAAAGCATGAGTTGCGAAATATTTTCATAGAATTTCAAGACGATATGTAACAGCATGGAAAAAACCGGCATGTCATATAAAAATGGCCCACTGCTATAGTAGCCGTAAGGGCATGCATAGCCTGATGTTGACTCACTGTGTTTATCTTCGGGGTATGTGCCACCAATAAAATCCAGACGAATCTCTTTAGTGGATCCAGAGAGGCTTCTAGGTGTTCAGTCGAATCCCTCTTTGATAAAATTTTCATTTTCATGGGAAATTTTCGACGCATCACGAAAGCACGCCTATATAGTTTTGACCCCCTTAAACCCCACTTTTATATAGTAAAACTGGGGTTTAAAAGGGTATACATTATTTTTCTTATTTCTGCTCAAAAACATATATTGTGGGTACTCGTTAGAACCGCCTCGGCGATGCTGTTCTAGCGAGTACCCACAATATGTTTTGAGAAATAAGAAAAATGTCAGAATTCTTTATCTGAAAATTTTCATTTTTTTGAGGTAAAATTTTCAGTATATTTGAATAGGCATGCTTTGGTAATGGATAAAGTTTGGATTCTGTATTTATCCAGAATATTCGCACACCTAACTCGTTATCTTGTACTTCTCATACAATTCTCAAGTCCATGTTACTACCTGTGTATATGTCTAAAATAGCTTGATGAGTGGCAAACAGTGTAGACCCTGATCAGCCACCGCGTTCTGCGGCCTCCGATCTGGGTCTAAAATGTTTGCTCAGACCTGTCTGTCCAAACTCTTAGGGTAAGTACGATAGTTTGGTCCAATCGAAACCCATCGAAGCAGAGCATCAGCTGACAATGTGCATGCACAGATAAAAGTTGTTCTAACTAAGCAATATGGTGTTCTCTGTACATGAATAAAATCCCTCAAACTTCTAATCGGGTTTTAAATAGCAGTGCTATTTACGTCAAAGATGACATTATTTCAAATGATCTCCCTTTATATTAACATATATCGACCTTTGGCGTGACATAAGTTTTATCAAAATTTGTAATTCCTTGTATAACATAATGCTGTTTGCCTAGTCTATATGTTCGCATGCCAAAAGAGAGTGAAAACCCTAAGTTTTGCTAATTATGACAACTTTAATACACATGGACATGCTATTGAGAAATGCATTCAGCTAGAATTGTTTGAATGATGCACGCTACGGTAATGTCATGGTGCAAGCTTTGCTGTTAAAGTTCCACACCTGTTGCTCTGATGCACCAAAGAGTTTTAATGTCAAATGCTATCATGAAAACTTGATTTTGGTGGCTCTGTAATCAACAGTTGAAACTGAATACTGCTCCTGCTGTGTTTTACGCAGTGTTTTCCGCTTGCCTTTTCTCCCCGTTTGAAAAAAAAAATGCAATGACTCATGACAAGTGTAAATGACCGTACCTGCCCCACCTAATATGACATTTGGAATTTCATGTCCCTAATGGCCACCATAGGGTAGTACATACAGTGTGTAGTTTTCTTTTCCGTCAAGTATACATCTCAAGATAGTTGTAAGCAGTTATCTGTTACTGGCAAAAGGATGTATACTAAATACTGGTTAACATTATGAAAACCTATCCAGGAACAGTGTGCCTAGTATAACCGAAATGACCTTAATAGTATTGAAGAGCCATAAACACCAAAACAACCAAACAACGTTTAGCTTGCCCAAGCAAAAGATTGACACAGTCGTCATTCTACGTATTTGCATTGGTGGTGTCTAATGTGAATTCTTATTGCTCAAAGCATGTTTGCGAAAAACAGGGCCCAGTTGTTCAAAGCGTCGTTAGCTTAACGAGCTCGTTAAGGGTCTTTTCGTTAACTGTTTTAGAGGATTCAATATACAATATTCTGATTTTTTTTGCAGAAAAATGTGAGTAGCTTTTGCACTGCAAAAGCTACTCACATTTTTTCAGCAAAACATTTCAGCGTATCACTCAATGTTAATTTAACGAATCGTTAACTAACGATGTCGTTAGCTTTGAACCACTGGGCCCAGATCATAAAATAAAATTAATTGTTGATTACATGATGTTGATCTCCATCTTAGAGTACAATGTACCTCCAGTTATTCATTGTTATTGTCTGGTGGAGGTACATGTTCATACGGACACAATAAAAAGAAACATCCATTTTCAACATTGGATTTTATTTCAGACCAATGCAGCTTTTTCGTTCAAGAATTGACTGAATGGGATAGCTCATGGCGTGCGAACGTTTGCGGGTTCGATCCTCGCGCCATGCACATTCTTTCATGGAGATTTGGTCACGGCTATTTTCTACGGCCATTTTCCTTCTTCTGCTGATTTAAAGAAAGTGCACGAAGTACCGGTAAACCGCTCGTGTGGCAGCCCAGGAACAGTGTGGTTAGATTAACTGACCGTGCGCCCACAATGACCTAAATGTGTTGAAATGTCCTAAAACTCAATGACAAACGAATCGTTCAACAAATGCTTCAAGAAGAAATACAATCGATTAACAATGAACTTGGCCCTCTGGGTTAGTGTGATGTGCCGTCCGACTGGTCTGTAGGAGCTTGAGTTTGGTTTCGGGCCCGGCACAACATTCTTTCATGGCAATCTGTTCACGTTACTGTTTTATCATATGTTGTACAACTACACACATATACATGACTGTTCTATCATCAGAGGGACCACTACTGAACTATGTGTGACTGTTGTATCATCCAAGGGATCACTACCCAACTCTACGTGACTGTTGTACCATCCCCGAGACCGCTATCTAACTCTATATAATTGTTATATCATCCTGGGTACCACTACTCACCTCACCATGACTGTTCTATAATGCCGGGGATCACTATCCACCTAATTGTTTCTTTTTTTATCATTCTGGGGACCACTATCTATCACGTCCTGACTGTTCTATCATTCTGGGGTCCACTACCCACCTCCATGTAATTGCTCGATCATTCGGGGGACCACTAGTCGACTCTACGGGACTTTTTTTTATCATACTGGAGGTCACTATCTACCTCAATGTGGCTATTCTATCACCCTGAGAACCAGTACCCACCTCTATGCAATAATTCTTTCCGTAACTGCTCTATTATCCTGTGGTCAACTATACGTATTAACATAACCACTCTACGTAATTGTTCTATTATCTTGGGGACCACAAATCGACTCTTCACAACTGTTCTGTCATCCTTGGGGACCACTACCCAACTCTATGTGGCTGTTCTACTCACCTCTTCGTACTTGGTCTATTGTCCCGGGGACAACTTCCCACCTCTTTGAGAATGACCTACCATATTGGGGACCACTACCTCATCATCATGACTGTACTATCATCCTGGAGACCACTACTTATCTCATCATCATCTAGGGGATTCCTTCCCACCTCTTTGAGAACATACTATCATCCTGAAATCACTCCTCTTTTTTGACTGTTCTATAATCCTGGGGTCCACTGCCCACCTTTTTGTGACTGTTCAATCATCCTTGGGACCAACCTACCTCTTTGTGATGTTATATCATCCTAGGGACCTCTTTTTGAGTGTTGTATTATCCTGGGTACCACGACCCACCTCTTCAAGACTGTTCTATTATCCTGGAGCCCACCACCTATCTCGTCTTGACTGTTCTATTAAACTGGGGACCGTTACCCATCTCTGCCTGATTGCTCTATTGTCCTTCGGGGTCAATTATCCACCTCTGTGACAGTTTTGTCAACCTTGGGACTGTCTACCTCTTGGTGAGTGTTCTATCATCCTGGGTACCACTACCCACCTCTTCAAGACTGTTCTATTAGCGTGTGAAGAACATCCACCCTCTTTGAGACTGTTCTATTAACCAGGGGACCACTCCTCTCCTGACCGTTCTGTCACCCTGGTTTCCATTACCTACCTCTTTGTGCCTGTTCTATTATTCTAAGGACCACTGCCCACCTTTGTGACTGTTCTATTGTTCTGGCGACCACTGTCCACCTGGTCAAGACTGTTTTATCATCCTAGGGACCACTACTTATGCATGACTGCTACATCATCCTTGGGACCTGTACTCACCTCTTTGTGACATTTCTATCATCCTAGGGTCCAATACTCGTCTGTTGGTAAGTAGTCAGTAATCCTCGGGTCAATATCCCTTCTTTGTGAGTGTTCAATCATCCTTTTGTCATTTTGGGAACTACTCCCTACCACTTCGAGACTGTTCTGTTATGCCAGGGTTTTCTACCCACAACATGGTGACTGTTCTATCATCTTGGGGACTACTACCCACCAATACCAGACTGTTCTATCACCGTGTGGACCACTACTGTTCTATCATCCTACGGGCTATTACCAACCTCTTCATGACTCTTCTATCATTCGAGGGACCACTAACCTTTTCTTGACTGTTCTGTCATCCTGGGGACATCTACACACAGCTCTGTGACTCTTTCAACTTCCTGGGGACCAATACCCACTTTTTCGAGACTGTATTCGAAAGCACCACACAAATACACAGGCACCTTCTTTTATCAACTATATAATTGTAGCACTTTATCAACGGCACTCCGGGAACCGGCAAATACTTTCAGACAACTGAATTTGGAGTGTAATAGAACATTACGAAAACACGCATTTTCAAATATATAGAACATTTCATCTCCGAAAACTGAAAAATTTCAGATAAAAAACTCCGATATTTTCCAAATTTTTGCTAAAAACATAGATTGTGGGTACTCGTTAGAACCGCCTCGACAAGGCGGTTCTAACGAGTTGCCACAATCTATGTTTTGAGCAGAAATAAGAAAATTAATGCATACCCCTGTAAACCCCAGTTTTACTATATAAAAGTGGGGTTTAAGGGGGTCAAAATTATATAGGTATGTTTTCGTGATGAAACAGGGTTCCTCTATTGCAGGTCGTCTTTGTTCGTGTGTAGGCGGTTTCAGATATGACGTTTTTATTTTTTGTCATTATTCGTTCCTCATCACTCCTTTTTGTTGCCTCGGGAAGGCTGTGTTTCGTGATTGTAGGATTTTCTTTTCTGGGTATCTTCACATATATTGTTCCTTGTTGCATTCCTGTACACCATCCCTCCCACCCTTCTGATAAAGGGCCTACTTTAAAAGGAAAGAATTTGCTCCTAAAGGGAGCCAATTCTTTCCTTTTAGAGTAGACCCCTTTCTAAATGGGAGCAGGGTTCACTATTTTCACTCATCTAGCATCTTTTTTTTTGACACATGAACGGGTAGTAAAATGGACTTGCTGAAAATTGAGGACAAGTATGATAAGGAGTTTAAGTGTCCCAATATTTAGAGTAATTACGGTAAAACACCTTCCGATATCAGTCACTTTTCTGATGCCATAAATTTTACTTTATTCCAACGCAACAGGTTTACACGTATTAAATGAAATCTGATTGCGAGCAATTTCGAGCCAGCATTTAAACTTCGATAAATGCCATTGAGCAAGAATCTTGGGACTATTTTCTTTGGGTAACGCTTCATAATGAGCTGTTTAGCTTTCGGTTTCAATGTACATCAAGTCAAGTGGGAATTTCAAGGAATGATTATCATTTTATGGATTTTATCGATGTGTAAACGCCGTAGAATCCTTCACTAACAGATCATTTATTTATTTATTTATTTTTATTTTTTATCGTTTGTGAGTGATTCACAAGCATTTAAACATTGATAAAATTAACACAATTAATCGGATAATCGATTAACTGATCGATAAATTCCACAAAAATGATTATCATTACAGATTTGCTAATAATCGATCATTTCATTTCTGTGTCTCTTACTTTATCATATTTACCCTTAGTATTCAGACACCTCAACTCCTTACCATACTTCATCTAAAATTTAAACGAGTACAATTTACTACCCACCGTTGTGTCTAAAATAGCTGGATAAGTGGCAAACAGTGTAGACCCTGATGAGACGCCGCATTTGCGGCGTCTCATCTGGGTCTATACTTTTTGCTCAGGCCTGTCTGACCGAATACATACAATAAAGTATAACATAGTAAGAATTATGTTCAGACAGGTAAAATTATTACTAAAACTTCAGTGATTACTAATCGATTATCGATCACAATGGCAGAACTGATAATCGATTATCTTTTCAGCTCTGATTAGTCAGCCATAGATAAAATCCACAAAAATGAAATTCATTCAGATGTTTTTAACCTCTTTGGAACAGCCTCCTCAATACACCATTTAATTTTGAGTCTATCCGATGCTGATTGTTAAGGAAGGTTGCGCTATGTTTCTTATATTTTAATTTTCAGATAGAACGTGCATTGTGGTCCTATGGAGCTAAGATTTATTATCCCAGAGCTACTAGTCATCCTAGCTGGTGCCTCGTCTTCTGAAGACAAGAGCAAATCCACTTGGTTTTACACCTACAACGCTTTAGACTATGAAGGTATGGTCATTGTAATACACATTTCTTTTTATACGCCCGTTTTGAAAAAAAGGGTCGTATTTTGGCATGGCGCTGTCCGTCCGTCCGTAAACATTCTTGTACGCTCCTAAACTCAATAATCGTTCAGGATATCTTCATGAAATTTTACAGGAATACGTATTAGATCAAGACGATTGTCGCGCACAAGACTGATTGTTCCCCCTTACTTAGTTTCCCAATTATGCCCCTCTGATTATTTTTTTTCCAAACATTCTTGTACGCCCCATAACTCAGTAACCGCTTGGGATATCTTCATGCAACTTTATAATAATATGTATTAGGTCACGACGATGTGTCGCGCATAAGAATGATTGTTCCCTCTTTCTTATTTTCCAAGTTATGCCCCTTTGATTATTTTTTTTCCAAACATTCTTGTACTCCCCATAACTCAGTAACCGTAAGGGATATCTTCATGCAACTTTATAATAACATGTATTAGGTCACGATGATGTGTCGCGCATAAGAATGATTGTTCCCCTTTCTTAGTTTTCAAGCTATGCCCCTTTGATTAAATTTTCCATACATTCTTGTACGCTCCATAATTCGGTAACAGTTCAGAATATCTTCATGCAATTTTATAGGAATATGTATTAGGTCAGGACAATGTGTCTTGCAGAAGAATGATTGTTCCTCCTTTCTTAGTTTCCAAGTTATGCCCCTTTGAGTAATATTTCCAAACATTCTTGTACGCTCCATACTTCAGTAACAGTTCAGAATATCTTCATGCAATTTTACAGGAACATGTATTAGGTAGGAGAATTTGTCGCACACGGGAATGATCGTTCCCCCTTTCTTAGTTTCCAAGTTATGCCCCTTTGATTATTTTTTTCCAGAATTTTTGTACGCGAAATATCTCAGTAACCATTAGGGATATCTTATTGCAACTTCATAGGACTATGTATTAGGTCATGATAATGTGTCGCGCTTAAGAATGATTGTTCCCTTTTTCTTAATTTTATAAGTTATGCCCCTTTGATTAATTTTTCTAAACATTCGTGTACGCTCCATAATTCAGTAACAGTTCAGAATATCTTCATGCAATTTTATAGGATTATGCATTAGGTCAGGATGACGTGTCGCACACAAGAATAATTGTTCCCCCTCTCTTAGTTTGCAAATTATGCCCCTTTGATTAAATGTTTCTCAAACATTCTTGTGCGCGCCATAACTCAGTAACCGTTAGGGACATCTTCATTCAACTTTATAGGAATATGTATTAGGTTATGACAATGTATCGTGCACAAGAATGATTGTTCCCCATTTCTTAATTTCCAAGTTATGCCCCTTTGATTAATTTTTCAAAACATTCTTGTACGCTCCATAATTCAGTAACAGTCGAGAATATCTTCATGCAATTTTATAGGAATATGTATTAGGTCAGGACGATGTGTGGCGCACAAGAATGGTTGCTCCCCCTTTCTTTGTTTCAAAGTTATTCCCCTTTGATTAAATTTTTCCAAACATTCCTGTACGCGCCATAATTCAGTAGCCAGTGTGGACTCTTTCGTGCAATCTTATTGGAATTATAGGAGTTTACATTAGGTCAGGACGACATATCACATATAGCAAACGGGCGTATAATGCGCCGCTTGCGAAGCTCTTGTTTATATTGGCCGCGCCGTGCGAAAACAACGGAATCGTTGGGTACTTTAGAATGCATGAATAGAGAGCAAAGGCCCAGATGATATATACTTTGCGCATGCGCAAGTTAATGTGAATCTGCGCATTTTGAACTTGCTCCAATATACTTTTTCTCTTGACGCGGTCCATTTGGAAGATAACATGGTAGATTTACATTATGTTTTGTTCTTTTCGGACTGGGGAATGCTTTGGTCAGGAACGACTGGTTCAATTGCAAGTCGTGTGGGTACACCTGAAAGTTTTGCAGCAGTTTACATACAACGCTGCTTCTAAGGGATACTACTAGAATATCACATTCAACTGCATTATGCATAAAATATACACATAATCTCTCTCTCTCTCTCTCACTCTCTGTCTGTCTGTCTGTCTGTCTGTCTGTCTGTCTCTCTCTCTCTCTCTCTCTCTCTCTCTCTCTCTGTCTCTGTCTCTCTCTGTCTCTCTCTCTCATATTACATTGTTGTCGCCTACTGCTCCGCGCACCACACCCGTATCTCAAGGAACAATGCGCCTAGAGTAAACAGGGGGCCAAGAGAGTATATGGTCGATCTACTATAATAAAAACATTACGAAAACATGTCTATTCAATTATACTGAAAATTTTACTACCAAAAAATGAAAAATTTCTGATATTTTTCATATTTCTGCTCAAAACATAGATTGATGGTACTCGTTAGAACCGCCTCGACAAGGCGGTTCTAATGAGTGCCCACAATCTATGTTTTAAGCAGAAATAAGAAAAATAATTTATACCCCTGTAAACCCCAGTTTTACTATATAAAATAGGAGTTTAAGGGGGTCAAAATTATATAGGTATGTTTTTGTGATGCCTTGTTAGATGGATATTGGCTTACATAGCAAAAGCATACATACAGAGTGAGTATAAAGCCACAAGATCTTTAAGGAAAACTCAAGGCTGGTGAAGAATGGAGATGCAAGATCTTGACAAACCGTGTATTTTGCTGCAAAATATGATGAAAAATATTACAAAGGTTTTAAGGTATCTGCTTTTATAAGCACTGTCATTTTGAGTATTTCATGGGGCTTTATGGTGTCAAACTACCTTAACCCATTTATGCCTAGTGTCCCATAAAAGGGACATTGGCAAACAGTGTAGACCCAGATCAGACGCCACAGAACGCCGCGTCTGATCAGGGTCTATACTGTTTGCATTTAATTCAGAAATTCCTACAAAACGTGGTAATAATAAAAACTAACCAGACACCCCCTATATAGGAAATGAACTTATCGAAAGACCTGAGGTAGAAGAGTCTACTTGGCATAAATGGGTTGATAAATGCAAAACCCAAATAAACAAGAACTGAAACAATATTCAAAATCGCATTTCGAAAACACGCCTATTCAAATGTATTGAAAATTTTACAACCAAAAACAGGAAAATTTTCAGATAAAAAATTCCATTATTTTTTTCATATTTCTGCTCAAAAAATAGATTTTGAGTATTCATGAGAACCGCCTTGCCGAGGCGGTTCTAACAAGTACTCACAATCTATGTTTTGAGCAGGAATAAGAAAAATAGTGTAAACCCCTGTAAACCCCAGTTTTACTATATAAAAGTGGGGTTTAATGGGGTCAATATTATATAGGAATGTTTTCATGATAGTTTTGTATATATGGGTTTTTCTCTAGGCATTTATGTTTAAAAATTGCATTAATTTCCATCATTTGACATGTTTAGAATTTCATTAAATATTCAAAACGGCGATGTCCCTGATAATGGTTTTGGAATCTTTAAACGTTTTTAATTTCCTTATTTTTGTTTGATTTTGATTAAATTTACATCAAAATGCATAATTTGTGAAGATCGTTCATCTCAGAAACATTCTTCACCAACCTTGCGCTTCTCTTTAAATAATAATAATAATAATAATAATAATAATAATAATAATAATAATAATAATAATATATCAACAGTAACAGTAAAACAGCATTATGACGACAATAACACATTATTTACAAATTAAATGTTGCCTTCTTTAAAGAAAAACAGTACAGATTTTTGGAACAAATGTGGACAAGTACTGGAAAATAGAAACACAAACCTATTTTCGTCTGCCATTGGTTAAAAAAACATCACGAAAACATACCTATATAATTTAGACCTCCTTAAACCCCACTTTTATATAGTAAAACTGGGGTATACAGGGGTATACATTATTTTTCTTATTTCTGCTCAAACACATAGATTGTAGGTACTTGTTAGAACCGCCTCGCCGAGGCGGTTCTAACGAGTACCACAATCTATGTTTTAAGCAGAAATATGAAAAATATCAAGGTTCTTTAATGTGCGAATTTTCGGTTTTTGGAGGTCTATATATTTGAATAAGCGTGTTTTCGTAATGAAATGTGATGCGCAATCTAAAGCATTTCTGAAAAGTGATTATCTAGACTCATCATAATGACCGTATTGTGAGAAAATGTACCTTCTGACATATGCACCCAACAAAGATTCAAATCAGCTCGTCTGCGCAGTCTGATCAGTGTCTTCGTTGTTCGCAGGGAGAAATGTTCCATCCTTGGGTATCCAAAACTAGAAGATCCTGGTCAGACTGAATGTATCCGAACATATGAATGCACATATCCAAAGGTACGTTTTTTAACGTTGCGCCTTATATATATGTGGAGCGCTGTGGTGCAGTGTTAAAGCGTCGGACTCGAGATCGAGAGGTACCGGGTTCGATCCCCACTAACTGCAAGTGTTGTTTCCTTGAGCAAGAGACTTTATCCACATTGCTTAGTACTGGTTTCTACCCAGGAAAAAAGAGGGCCACATGGAAGATTAGTACTAGATTACTAAATGTGTTACCCTCTATAAATAAAGTCGATTATTATTATTATTATTATTATATACATTACAGTCGATCCTCGTTATCTCGACCTCGGCTTATCTCGAATAACCGCTTATCTTGAAGTGAAAATCTGGTCCGTGTTTTAACATGGAAGCCTAATAACAAGTTACAAAATATTGTGGAAAAGAGGAGAAATTGCTCCCAAGGAGCAATTTCTCCTCTTTTCCACAATATTTTTAATATTTTCTAACTTAGGAGTCAAATTACATAGCCATTTGTTAAATGTGGATGTTTGATTTATTTTTTCCTCCATTTTGCAAATCTGATATGTTAAGGTACGGATATCTCGAAGTATTTCAGAGAGTCGCTTGGAAATCGAGATAAAGACAGTCGGCTGTAATTTAAAATGAATTTATTGCATAAAAAGCATTGCCGCGCGTTATTAACAGCCGTGCATTAACTGACGAAAGGCCGTGTATTAACAAGACAATTCACGCGCTGTTAATGCACGGCTACGCAATTTTCAATATTATCGTACCGGGGCCACAGATTTGCTGCCGTTACGAGATGTGTACTGACTGGCCCTAGAACAAGCATAGTCCGTGGAAACTGCGTTCGTGAGACATCGGTGAAAAAGGCGAAACAAAATAGTGCAAGACATAACGCGAAATGTAGCAATGTTTTCAGTTTTTATGCAATAATAGCGATCGAACATGGTTTTTCAATGCATAAACATTCGCCAGGTCCCGTGGGAGGTGTTGAAAACCAAGGCCTGCCTCGGTTTTCAACACCTCCCACGGGACCTAGCAAATGTTAATGCATGAATAACCATTTTTGATCCCTATATTGATACTCCGCGTAGTTTCCGCCATTCTTACAAGGGATACAACTCTTGTGACTGTTTTACGGCACGCCAAGCACCTTCTGAAAGCGGCCTACTCTACTTTGGAAAGAATTTGCGTCCAATGGCTGCAAGTTCTTTCCTTTTAGAGAAGACACCTTTTCAAGATGGGATACAGAACAATTCTGAAAGAGTTATGGTCCCTAAAAGCGTATCCATTCCTTTTAACGCTTGTCCTGTTGAATAAATTAAGATGCCACACCCATTTCAAAATTTCAGCCAACTTGATCCAGATTGTTGATATAAATTCGTATACTGAATTGCAAACAGTGCAGATCCAGATGAGTTTGCTTCTTAGAAGCCAAATGATCTGGGTTTTCACTGTTTGCAAAGGCAGGGTATATCCTGGCTCAGCAGGACAAGGGTTAATAGGAGCTCCCGGTTGAGCTCTACCCTGTGCGGCAACGTCACCTACCAATACAAAGTCCGTAGTATCTCTCAAAGAAAAGTAATAAAATGAGCCATGTCATGCGAAAACGTGTCTTCGGGCATATGCGGACGGCGAAAGCCCAGATCAACCTGTACATCCGCGCAATACGATCAGGGTCTTCGCTGTCCACTAACAGAATCATTGGATACTACAGAATGAATGAATGGAGAGCAAAGGCCCTGATGAAATTAACAAGTGCAGAATGATGCAAATCTGCGCATTGTGCACAGGTTCGAAGGTACATTATCGCTTGACACGGTCCAAATATATTTTACAACAGCATACGAGAATAAAAGTAATTGGCTCGCGTCAAGCGAAAAAAGTACCTTCGAACACGTGGGCCTTCGCTGTCCGCATATGCCCGAAGACTCGTTTCATGGTGCGGCTCAGCTGAACAAGTGCAAATAAATACAGTCGACTCTCGTTATCTCGACTTCGCTTTTCTAGAATAACCGCTTATCTCGAAGTGAAAATCTGGTCCCTGTTTTAACACAAAGATCTACCAACAGGCAACAAAATATTATGGAAAAGAGGAGAAATTGCTTCTCTTCTTTTCCACAATATTTTCAATAGAGTCAAATTACATATTCATTCTGTTAAAGGTGGTTGTTCGATTAATTGTTTTCCTCCTTTTCGTAAATTTGATATGTCGAAGTACGGATATCTCGAAGTGTTTCGTGGAGTCCCTTGGATTTCGAGATAACGAGAGTCGACTGTAATGTAAATATTTGGTGTGCTTTCGTGCGAGCGTGTCTGTTATTGATTAACATTTTAGACATATGTTTTCTAATTGCAGACGGGCCTTTTGTATGGGACAACCACAGCTCTGTTTGTGGTTTCAATCATGAATCTCGACAATCTCCAATCGACATTGTCAGTTACCGTGTGAAGTTTAACTCTAGTTTTAGCCCGGAATTCCAGTACAAACACTCTAAAGAGAAAGGAACTTTCAGAAACACTGGTAAAGTCGCAGCTCACTACCCAGCAAACCACAACGTCGCAACAACGTCGTTACAACGTCGCTGCAACGTCATGACGTTGCAGCGACGTTGTAACGACGTTGTTAGAACATTGTGTGTTTGCTGGGTACTTTGATTGATTGATTGAGCTGAGGTAGTGGTGGGTTATTGTGTTTTCCCCTCCGAATGTCTGTCCGTCCGTTCGTCCGTCTGCCCATCCGTCCGCCCTTCCATTCGTCAGCGCTTGGTTTCCGCTCTCTAACTTGAATAGTTTTTGATGGATTTATTCAAATTTTGCATACACATGTATATCAGGGTTAAATGGTTTGGAATTTTTAATAAGCAAATTTATCTGTCCGCCACACGTCCGTAATTTCGTTTATGGACGTTAACTTGAGTAAAAATCAAAAGCCTTTCCCCAAACTTGGTAGGTGTTTTGTAATTGTGGAGATCTGGTTTAGGATTGCTAATGGGCAATTTTCGTAATTGTTTGACAGTTATCTGCCTGCCACACCTCCGTATTTTTTGTTTCCAGACAATAAATTGAGTAATTATCAATAAATTGAGGAAATATCAATCGATTTTCACCAAATTTGTTATGTTGATTGATATTTATAAGGTCTAATTTGGGATCGCTAATGGTCAGGCGCTGCATCTATGTGACTCAGTTGCCTGGTAGCGTTAAAAATCTAGATACAGATACGCTTATGGTCACAATTTGTCAATTTTTGACGGTAGCTATCGAATGGTATTATCGTTTCACGCTTTTATGTTTTTCTTTTGGATAATCAAACTGTTCCTCGTGTCCTATTATTATATATACAAACGTGGGAAACAGACCCTTATGCCGTATGCAAATAGCGAAGGTCCAGATGAATGTGTAGTTTGATGTGGATATTCTCTGTCAACATATACTACAGTATTCATTGATTCTGTAACCCGATAACAAATATCCATTACGAAAACATGCTTATTCAAATATACTGAAAATTTTACGACCGAAAAAATGAAAATTTCCAGATAAGAAAGTCTGATATTTTTCATATTTCTGCTCAAAGCATAGATTGTGGGTACTCGTTAGAACAGCCTCTAACGAGTACCCACGATCTATATGAAAAATAATGCATAACTCTGTAAACCCTAGTTTTACTATATAAAAGTGGGGTTTAAGGGGGTCAAAATGATATAGGCATGTTTTCTGATGAACCTATTTAACCCTTACCCCTCTCTGGGTAAAATTTTCAGCAGACGACACATTGGTGATATTTTTCTTATTTTTCCCAGAAAACATTTAAGGACATTTAATGCAAATGGTCTCCAACAAACGAATCCTTTTCCCTGGGAAAAATAAGAAAACTATTTCAAAATGTCGTCTGCTGAAAAATCTACTCAGTGCTAATTGTTAAAGACACATTTTTTTTCCTTTTTTGGCTAGATCCCACCTCCCCAACCCCCTGCCCCCTCTCATGATCATCCCTAATATACAGTCCTGATAACAGAGCGCACATCAAAGGCTTATCTTATCTAAATAATTATGTAGTCATTATAAGGATGTTAAGTCTCCTTAGGTGGGGCCCTATAAGGGGCAATTCATATAATTGATATGAGCATCAGGGTCAGAAAACGTACCTTTGTGCGCCCATAGAAGGTCAGATTAGCCTGCGCATTCGCGCGATCTCATCACGAAAACATACCTGACCCCCTTAAACCCCACTTTTATATAGTAAAACTGGGGTTTACAGGGGTATACATTATTTTTCTTATTTCTACTCAAAAACATAGATTATGGGTACACGTTAGAACCGCCTCGACGAGGCGGTTCTAACGGGTACCCACAATCTATGTTTTGAGCAGAAATATGAAAAATTTCAGAAGTTTTTATAGGAAAATTATCTGTTTTTGGTGATGAAATTTTCAATATATTTGAATAGGCGTGTTTTCGTAATGTGATCAGAATTTTCACTGGGCGCATTTATGATAACCAAGAATGCAACGTTTCTTCACACCGACGACGAAGCATCTAATGAGACTGCGCGGATGCGTATCCTGATTTGAGACTTCGTTTAGCACATATGTCGGACGGTACGTTTCCCATTACGAAAACACGCCTATTCAAATATATAGAAAATTTCACCTCCCAAAACTGAAAATTTTCCGATAAAAGCTCTGATATTTTTCATATTTCTGCTCAAAACATAGATTGTGGGTTCTCGTTAGAACCGCCTCGCCAAGGCGGTTCTAACGGGTAGCCACAATCCATGGTTTTGAGCAGAAATAAGAAAAAAATATATACCCCTGTAAACCCCAGTTTTACCATATAAAAGTGGGGTTCAAGGGGGTCAAAATTATATAGGCGTGTTTTCGTGATGTGATGTTAATGTTCATGCATTCATGTTTTCAGGCCATACCGCCGAATTTGAATTTGAAGATGACAAATTCCTTTTGAAAAGCGTACCATCCCTGGGATCGGATACTTTTGAACTGAAGAAAATTCAGTATCGTTTTGGTTGGGATAGTGATGAGGGCTCGGAGCACTTGGTGAATGACAAAAAAGAAGCAGGAGAAGTGAGACTGAATATGAAAGGAAATACAGTTGACTCTCGCTATCTCGAACTCGCTTATCTCGAATAACCGCTTATCTCGAAGTGAAAATCTGTTCCCTGCCTAAACATGAAAATCTAACAACATGTAAAAAATATTGTGGAAAGGAGATTTCTCCTCTTTTCCACAATATTTTCAATATATATTTTATTTTGTTTGTGTTGAGGTTTTACGGCCCAGTCAACCCAGTGGTCAGTTTACCTTACCACACGTTTACTGGGCAGGCTTAGTCCTCTAAGCGGTTAACCAGTATTGTGCACATCCTTTCGCCAAAAAAACTGACAACTGCCCTTTTTGAATCAGCGGAAGGGAGAGAATGACCGTAGAAAATATTTCATGATCTATCTCCACGAAAGAATGTTGCCGACCCCGGCGGTGCTTGAACCCGCGACCTCTTGGTCTCCAGTCGGACGGCGCATCCAAATGAGCCACCGAGGCCGGCTTTTCAATATATATCTTAACTTCAAGAGTCCAGTTACACATACATTTGTTAAATGTGCTTAATCGAATTAGTTTTTCCTCAATTATGCAAATCTGATATGTCGAAGTACGGTTATCTCGAAGTATTTCAGAGAGTCCCTTGGAATTCGAGATAACGGGAGTCGACTGTATTTGAGCTGCGTTGTGAGAAAACATAACTTCTAATTATGAAAACACGCCTATTCATATATATAGTAAATTTCACCTCCGAAAACAGAAACTTTTCAGATATTCATATTTCTGCTCAAAGCATAGATTGTGGGTACTCGTTACAACCGCCTCAGCGATGCTGTTCTAACGAGTACCTATTATCTATGTTTTTGAGCAAAAATAATGTATACCCCTGTAAACCCGAGTTTTATTATATAAAACTGGGGTTTAAGGTGGTCAAAATTATATAGGTATGTTTTCGTGATGTGTCATGCGTGCCCAACAAAGACATCCGCGCAGTCTGATCCAGTCTTCGCTGTCTGCGCGAAGGACTTTCCACCCTTGGCTATCCGTTACCAAAACACGCCTATATATTCAAATTTATAAAAAATTTCACCTCCCAAAACTGAAAATTCTCAGATAAAAAAAAAATGATATTTTTCATATTTCTGCTCAAAACATAGATTGTGGGTTCTCACGAGTACCCACAATCTATGTTTTTGAGCAGAAATATGAAAAATAATGTATATCCCTGAAAACCCCAGTTTTACTATATAAAAGTGGGGTTTAAGGGGGTCAAAATTATATAGGCATATTTTCGTGATGCAAACGCACCCAGTGAAGATTCCGCACAGTTCAGTCTTCGCTGATTGCATGTAGCTTCTACAGCATCCGGGATAAAAGAGGGATAAAAAAGAGCCCTTACTATAATGGGTGGATGTACAGACTGATCTGAGTCTTTGTAGTCACAATTACGGAAACAAGCCTATTCAAATATACTGAAAATTTTACCACCAAAAAATGAAAATTTTCTGATAAAATATCTGATATTTTTCATATTTCTGCTCTAAACATAAATTGTGGGTACTCGTTAGAACTGCTTCGGCTAGGCGGTTCTAACGAGTACCCACTATGTTTTTGGGCAGAAATAAGAAAAATAATGTATACCCCATTTTACCCTAGTTTTACTATATAAAAGTGGCGGATTAAGGGGGTCGAAATTATATAGGTATGTTTTCTTGATGTACAGGTCTTATTGTGGGTTTTGTCATGTGCTGGCTCGATTGTTTTCTATTTAGGGGAAGGCATACACTTTCAGAGAGAGAGTTGAGGGGGAGGGGGGTGCAACTGCCACTATTGTTATACATCCCAGCTGAAAAGGGTACTCCTAAACGAAGGGAGCAGATTCTTTCCTTCTTAAGAGATGACCACATCTTAGAAAGGGACTGTGTATAGGAGAGCAAACAGGAAGACACAATATTGTTTCCCTTGTGAAAGCGGAACGTCTTCGCTTATATCCAATCGCCTCCATGGAATCGGATATATTGTAGATTTACTTCCATATTTTACAAGGGGGACAACTTTTTGAACTTCCGGTTAGGTTTTCTGCACACCAAGCCCCTTCTGCTAAGAGTCTGCTTGTATGCTAAAGTAAAGCAGTTTGTTCATTGGGAGGATTTTAGGGTACAAGTACGATAAATCCAATCAGCATAACACGAAAACATACCTATATAATTTTGACCCCTTAAACCATTTTATATAGTAAAACTGGGGTTTACAGGGGTATACACTATTTTGTTATTTCTGCTCGAACACATAGATTGTGGGTGCTCGTTAGAACCGCCTCGCCTCGACGAGGCGGTTCTAACGAGAATACCATAATCTATGTTTTTTGAGCAGAAATATAAAAATATAAGAATCTTTATCTAAAAACTTTCAGTTTTTGGTGGGGAAATTTTCGAATCATTTGAATAGGCGTGTTTTCGTAATGAGGAATCCCGGAACTATATTCCTCGCGCAAACTTCTAGACTGGCTCCAGTCGTTTTTGTTTTATATCTATTTTTCTCTTTCTCTACATTATTTTTTTATCATGACCCTCTTTAATCCAACTTCAAGTTACCTATGGCTGAACAAAAACTTTCTTTCTAGCCAAGGGACTGAAGTAAACAAAAATTCTACAAGCTATACAAGTGTGTCCCCTCAAAAAAAAAAAAAAAAAAAAAAAAGAAGAAGAAGAAAAAGAAAGAAAGGAAAAATAAAGAAAGGGTCTGGGGCCAGACTAGCAAACTTCTGAAACAGACTAATTTACCGATAATTTCAACATAAATATGACCTAGTAGGAATTCTAAGAAACGGATTTTGTTTTTGCAAAGTTTACATGTATCGATGTGTGAACGCCGGTGATTCATGCACTGTGAACTCATTTACCTTTGCTCGATTAGGGGTAACAGAGGAAACAGATGCAAAATTCACTGCAGAAAAAAAAGGTCAGAGAATTCGAATATATATATATATATATATATATATATATATATATATATATATATATATATAATATATATATATATATATATATATATATATATATATATATATATATATATATATATATATATATATATAGATAGATAGATAGATATATATATATATATATATATATATATATATATATATTGAGAGAGCGTTTTTGATGATGAATATTTTTTCTGCATTGATTGCGCAATGTGTGTTTCATAATACAACACAGTTGCTGTTAGATCGTACGCCAAAGTCTTTGATCAGTATTACGATAAATCCTCTCAATAGGAATTCCGGAACGCAAACTTCTGAAACAGACGATTTTTCTAACATTTTCAACGTAAATATGACTTAGTTGGAATTCTAAGAAAATAATTTTGTTTTTTGTCGGTTTTACATGTATCGAAATCTCGTCGATTCACTCACATTCCGAAAACACGCCTATCAAATATAATGAGAATTTTACCACCAAAACGAAATGAAAACTTTCAGAAGAAAAATTCTGGTAGTTTTCATATTTCTTCTCAAAACATAGATTGTGGATACTTCTTTGAACCGCCTCAGCGAGGCGGTTCTTACGAATACCCACATTCTATGTTTTTGAACAGAAATAAGAACATTAAGAACATTAATGTATACCCCTGTAAACCCCAGTTTCACTGTATAAAAGTGGGGTTTAAGGGGGGTCAAAATTATATAGGTGTGTTTTCGTGATGTCTTTTACCTGATGATGATAACGTTTGCATATGATGCACAACTTGGGAAAAGGTCCTTAAGCCATATGCGAACAGCGAAGGTCCGTGCAGTAATGACATTCTGTGTTCGTCGACATGTACTTCAGTATCCATTAATTTTGTAAGCGGACAACAAAGGCAAGGTGAACCTAAGGCTGATCAAGGCCTGCGTTGTCTGTAAATTATATATAACATCACGAAAACATACCTATATAATTTTGACCCCCTTAAACCCAACTTTTATATAGTAAAACTGGGGTTTACAGGGGTATACATTATTTTTCTTATTTCTGCTCAAAAACATAGATTGCAGGTACTCGTTAGAACCGCCTCGCCGAGGCGGTTCTAACGAGTACCACAATCTATGTTTTAAACAGAAATATGAAAAATGTCAAAGTTCTTTAATGTGCGAATTTTCAGTTTTTGGAGGTGAGGCGGTTCTAATGGGTACCCACAATCTATGTTTTGAGCAGAAATAAGAAAAATATTACAATCTTTATCCGAAAATTTTCAGTCTTTGGAGGTGAATTTTTCACTATATTTGAACAGACGTGTTTTCGTAATGAGGGTGATTTTCGTGCGTTGAGCATCATATGAAGTAATGTAGCTTCTCTCCTGTGCTTTCGACATATTTCAGAAAGTAGTTGTTTTGATTGGCGCTTTACACACACAAAAAAGGTAAATTTGCAAACTTTTGTCATGCTTTAATGCAAAACTATTTGTCGTAACTACCTATGCTATGTTATATTCTAGTCATTAGAATTTAAGCAAGAGTTGTCAGAAGACAATGCAGCTCTCCGGAAAGGGGTGATCCGATAAGAAAACAATCTTTGAAAGTAATCATTGTTAACCCTTGTCCTGCTGAGCCCGGATATACCCTGCCTTTGCAAACAGTGTACATCCAGATCAGTTGGCTTGAAGAAGCCAACTGATCTGGATCTGCACTGTTTGCCATTAAGTATGTGAATTTATAGCAACAATCCAGATCAAGCAATCTGACTGGCTGAAAATTAGAAGTGGGTGTGTCATCTTAATTTAGCATGACAAGGGTTAAGAAGACTGTGACTGACTGATTGATTGGTTGATTGGGAAAATCAGGACAAAAGAGGGAAAGTCAGGTAGAACTGAGAAAAGGAAAGACAAAATCTGAGAAGGCGCATGGAGAAACATAAGACAAAGTATTACAACACCAAGTAAGGCAATTTGTTAATAAAGCTACCTATTACATGGACACTGCAATTTCAATGCTTGCATTGTGCATATCACACTCCACAACAAGCTTGACTTTGACCTGAATTCAATAACAACATACGTCCATATAACAGATCATGAAAATACGTCTATATTTTAATACTTACTAAAGCAATATTTCTGCCAACAGAGGGACAAGAAACTGAATCACTTAGTTTGGTGATTACGAGATATGAAAGCTATATCTTACAAACTTCAGCAGTCATGTACATTTTCAAAACTTAAACACAGCTGTAAAGGACAAAGTATGACCTGACCTTGACCTATGCAGAAGGTCAAACTGAGGAAAGGATGTGTGCTAAAAGGCCTTACCCTAAGATAGGTGTGGGCCAAATATTAAAGCGGTATCTTGAATACTTCAGCAGTTACGTACACTTTTCAAAACGTAAACGCAGAACTTGAACATGGGTCTGACTTGACCTTGACCTAGACAGAAGGTCAAACGGAGAAAGGAGTGTGTGCTATTGCGCTATTGAAAGGTCTCACCCTAAGGCCAAATGTTTAAGGGGTATCTTGACTACTTCAGCAGTTGCGAACACTTTTCAAATTTAAACGCAGAACTTAAACATGTGTGCAAATGACAAAGTGTGAACTGATCTTGACCTATGTAGAGGGTCTAACTTGGGGATGGGGTGTATGCTATTGAAAGCTCTTACCCTAAGGTAGATGTAGGCCAAAATTGAAAGCAGTATCTAAATAATTAAAAAATATTTGCACATCTTTGAAAACTTAAACATTGTGCTAACGCGGACGCCGACGCGGACGTCGACGCAGACGCGGACAGACGCCGACGCCGATGCAGACGACTGTGTGAAAACATAAGCTCTCCAGGAACATAATCCCCGCGAGCTAAAAATAAAATATTTTTACTTTTTGCCCATAGTAAAAATGAATGCAAATTATGCAGAAATCTGTAGGGTCGGTTTCTTGGAGGCAGATTTTCAACAAGTTCCGCTTGTTCTATTTTTGTGAATTTTCACAATTTTGTTGTGACACATCAGTTATTCAAATTCAGCAAAGAAAAGTAAAAAAAATATTTTTATTCGACAAAAGTTAAAAAAAAATCGCTTTACTATAGAAATTGCATAGGTCAGACCAATTTTGGCCGTAAATTTAATTTTAGGGTAAATATTTGAGAGAGAGAGAGAGAGAGAGAGAGAGAGAGAGAGAGAGAGAGAGAGAGAGAGAGAGAGAAAGCAGAAACAGAAAAGACAAATGGTTTTTGATATGGTAAATCGGACCAATGTATTTTTATTTAAAATAAAACGCCAAGCAAGAAGCGTCTTTCTGAGTGATATCGAAAGGACAGTAATGTTGAAACTCATTCAGCCCTTAACGCTTAGCATAACGGATGAAAAGTTCAGCAGACGACAATTTCAAATAGTTGTCTTATTTTTCACTTAGGAGACAATTTGCATGGATTGCCAAAGCCTAGTTTCTGGGAAAAGTAAGAAAAATAACATTAATTTGCCGTCTGCTGAATTAGTCCAGAGAGTGGTAAAGGGCTAATCATAACTGCAGCAGACGACTTTTCTTTGCATTTTTCAGAGAAAATAAGGCTTGACATTTCATGTGACTCGTCTGCCTAAAAAAGTAGAATAGCCAAACACTTTTCCTAGGTACCTACATTATGTGGTAAATTCTCAGCTGCACAACATTCATTACGAAAACCCGCCTATTCAATTAAATATAAAATTTCTCCTCAAAATTTTTAGATAAAAACTCTGATATTTTTCATATTTCTGCTCAAAACATAGATTGTGGGTACTTGTTAGAACCGCATCGGCGAGGCGGTTCTAACGAATACCCACAATCTATGTTTTTGAGCAAAAATAAGAAAATTAATGTATACCCCCGTATACCACAGTTTTACTATATAAAAGTGGGGTTTAAGGAGGGTCAAAATTATATAGGCATGTTTCTGTGATGACGTCTAAAATCATTACGCCTAAAGAGAATTTCTCCAAATGACCATTTCGTCCAATGATAATTTCGCCGGTTGTCTCATGGATTACACGCCTCAAAAGAGGGCTATCCAGATTAAATATTTTCTCATTTAACTTCAAATCATATGTTGTACGTACTCTTTAGAAGCACACCGCAGCAGAGGCCATTACGAAAACATGCCTATTCAAATATATAGAAAATTTCACCTAAAAAAGATTGAAAATTTTCAGATAAAAAACTCTGATATTTTTCATATTTCTACTCAAAACATAGATTGTGGGTACTCGTTAGAACAGCCCACAATCTATGTTTTTGGGCAGAAATATGAAAAATAATGTATACCCCTGTAACTAAACCCCAGTTTTACTATTTAAAAGTGGGGTTTAAGGGGGTCAAAATTATATAGGCATGTTTTCATGATGCCTTCTAATAAGTATCACAACATCTGTTTTGTGGAGAAGTAACTAAACTATATTTTTTGATAAAGGGTTCAAGCAAAATTATATAGGCATGTTTCATGATGCCTTCTAATAAGTATCACAACATCTGTTTTGTGGAGTAGTAACAAAATTATATTTTTTGATAAAGGGATCAAGCATGGTTTTTCATGCATTAACATTCGCCAGGTCCCGAGTGAGGTGTTGAAAACCGAGGCCGGAGGCCGCGGTTTTCAACACCTTCCTAGGGACCTGGCGAATGTTAATGCATTGAAAAACCATGTTCGATCGCTATTATTGTATAAGAACTGAAACCATATGCTACAGTTCGCGTTATTTCTTGCACTATTTTGTTTCGCCTTTTCACCGATGTCTCGCGAACGCGATTTGCACGGATTATGCTCGTTCTAGGGCCGGCAGTACACATTTCGTAACGGCAGCAAATCTGTGGCCCCGGTACGATCATATTGAAAGTTGCGTAGCCCGTGCATTAACAGCGCGTGAATTGTCTTGTTATACACGGCTTTTCGCCGGTTAATGCACGGCTGTTAGTAACGTAACACAGTGCTTTTTATGCAATAATTGAAAACAAAATGCCTTATGAGACTTATGTTTTCTTTCTAGGCCCAGCTAGTTCATTTTAACACAAAATATGCAACTTTTTCTGAAGCTTTAAATCACACCGATGGTCTGGCTGTTGTTAGCGTACTTCTGTCGGTAAGTGGATTTAGTATTCTATAGCAGAGCGCTTTCTACAAAACATTTTCCCATAGCTCTCAATAGTAATAGTTTGTGCTTCCTTTCAAAAACTGGACAGTCAAATTTACCGTATGACCACCTTAACAAGAGCATTAGGCATTATGACATAAGAATGTAATGCTTTATTGAAGAAGTCAGCACCTAATATGAAAATGTGCATTAATTTTAACAAAATCTACGGTTGCAAGCAGTTTACAAGAGGGTGTTCAGTCACGAATGCAATTTTAAATAAAATAGACATCAACCATTGTGTGGATTAGCACTCTGGCCATGCCGTGTGCATTTCGAATACGCCCTAAGATAGCAAGTGGTATGACCGTTCAAAGACGGTACCTTCATTTCGGTACTATTTGTTAATTGTCATGTAGTGTTTCACTTTCTAATGTTTTTCTTCTGATAATTATGTAAGTTGATTTTATATATTCAGTTAAGTTTGGGTAACACCTTTTTTGGAGAGAGTTGCCAACTCTGCTTGCCATCATAGTGGCGAGGTATTATGGTTTCAAATTGGACATCCGTGTGTCTGTCCGTCCGTACGTCAGTCGTCCGTCCGTCTGTCCACATTTCGTTTCCGGATAATAACTTGAATAAACATCAATGGAATTTTATAAAACTTGGTATGTGCATTGATATTGTAGAGATCTGGTTTGGTATTGCTACTGGGCAAATTTCGTCAGTTAACGGAGTTTTCTGCCCGAGACACGCCCATAGTTTCGTATCCGTTTCTGGATGATAACTTGAGTAAACATCAAAGGATTTTTACCAAACTTTGTATGTGCATTGCTCGTATTGTGGAGTTCTGCTTTGAGATTGCTAATGGGCAACTTTCGTCAAATTTGGACGGAGTTATCTGCCCCGAGTCACGCCCATATTTTCGTTTCCGGACGATAACTTGAGTAACTATCAAGGGATTGCAACCAAACTTGGTAAATGCATTGATATTAAGGAGATCTGGCTTGGGATTGCTAATGAGCAAATGTCGTCAATCTTTGACAGAGTTATCTGCCTGCGACACAATAATTGCGGGGTATTATAGTCTAACGTTTTTATTGTGTCTGCTTTATTCTATTTGTCTGTCTTTCCCTTTGGTGTTGGGAGCTTGATAAGGCTGACTAATGAGAGCTGAAAAGATAATCGATTGTCAGTCCTGCCATTGTGATCGATAATCGATTAGTAATCACTGAAGTTTTGGTAATAATGTTACCTGTCTGAGCATAATTCTTACCATATGTTATACTTTCAGGGATGAGAATTTTCCTCTGTTTAGAGGATTTCCTCTTTTTTCACTGAAATATGCTGAAACAAAAATGATCAGATTTGCTCCAATTTGTCAAACTCTGATGTCTTTTGAATGAGGGTATTGGGGATTCCTCTTTTTGTATGGTTTTCCTCTTTTTTTTTTTTGAAATCCTATTCTCGTCCCTGTAGTTTATTGTATGTATTCGGTCAGACAGGCCTACGCAAACAGTGTAGACCCAGATGATACGCCGCAAACGCGGTGTCTTATCAGGGTCTACACTGTGTGCCACTCATCCATCTATTTTAGACACAACAGTGGGTAGTAAATTGTACTTATTCAAATTTTAGATGAAGTATGGTAAGGAGTTGAGGTGTCTGAATACTAAGGGTAAATACGGTAAAATAACAGACACAGAAATCAAATGATTGATTATTTGCAAATTTGTAATGATAATCATTTTTGTGGAATCGATCAATTAATCGATTATCCGATTAATTGCGCCAGCCTTAGTGCTTGGTGTGAATCTGATTGTATCAGTTTCTGAGTTTTCATACATCACTAAAACATACCTATATACTTTTGACCCCCTTAAACACCACTTTTGTATAGTAAAACTGGGGTCTAAAGGGGTATACATTATTTTTCTTATTTATGCACAAAAACATAAGTTGTGGGTACTCGTTAGAACCGCCTCGCCCAGGCGGTTATAACGAGTACCCACAACCTATGTTTTGACCAGAAGTATGAAAAATATCAGAATTTTATTCAGTTTTTGGTGGTGAAAGTTTCAGTATATTTGAATAGGCGTGTTTTCGTAATGTTTACTTTAATTAGTATGTTGCACATGTATCATTAGAGCCACAGCATGAGAAAAATAACCTGATGACTTGTTACTACTGTAACTACAGCTCGTTTTAACTTTCAGGTTTCAGAGAAAAGCAGCATTCCTAAGACTAACAGTTTCTTGAAGAAATATCTTCCTCAAATTGAACGATTTGGTAAGCATTTAACCCTTAAACCGCCAATCACAACAATTGTCGTCTGCTTTCTCATCTGCTTGTGTTTTTAAAAGTTGTTTCTGCAAACAGTGTGGACCCAGATCAGACTACTGTTTGCCGGTATGCAAAAATAGGTTTGGAAAAGTTTGCAAGAATATACAGCAGACGACATAAACAAACGACACTTTCAGATGCAGGTTTTCTTGGCGCTTTAAGGGTTTCCATGTGGAAAAGGGATTTTGTTTTATACGATCCCTTATTAGACGAGGCTTAAGCCGGTGCTAGGGACCGTATGCATCCTCGCAAACTACATAGGTGTACACGAAGAGACTTTATCATTCCGCGTCACCGATTTTCGTCATTGGTATGTTCTTTGTTTCTAAAGGCAGCCTTTTAGAATTTTTATTGAATAGATCTTTACATTCCCAGCAAACACACAACGTCGCAAAAACGTCGTTACAGCGTCACTGCAACGTCACGACGTTGCAGCGACGTTGTAACGACGTTGTAGCGACTTTGTGCGTTTGCTGGGTTAATTAATGAGCTCACGGAGAACGGATACACGTTCAAGGACGACAATGCTTTCAGATTGTTGTGGCTTCTTTCCGAAAATCGCTCTACTCTAAAATGAATGAATTTGCGCGCAATGGAAACACACTTTCCTTTAAGAGTAGATCCCTTGCAGAAGGTATTGGGTTTGCAGGGGAAAAGACAGGAAGTTGGGGATTGTTACATACCGTTGCATAGACTGAAGTATAAACACGTCAGAAGTCTTAGAATTTGATGGTAGAGAAAGCATCTATTTTCCTAGCCCAACTTGAAGTAATAATAATAATAATAATAATAATAATAATAATAATAACTGTTTGATGCAACCCTCCTCCCTTCCTTTTCGAATGCATATTTTTTTCGCATTTGTGTGTGTGTGTGTGTGTGAGTGTGTGTGAGTGTGTGTGAGTGTGTGTATGTGTGTGTGTTATATTAATATGATGCACGATAAAAGATACTATTACTACTGCTAATAATAATAATACTAATAATAATTATAATTATTATTATTATTATTATTATTATTATAGCTCAATAAGAAGAAGAAGGAGAATGTCTTTATCTTTTTAGGATTATGTGTTTAGACAAGGCTTGTCTACTATATTTACAGCGGCGGATTCAGAGGGGGTTCGGTTGAACTCCCTTTGACTCAAAATTTCATTGTCATGGGAAATTTTGGATAAATGATAAATTTGGGCTTCCATATTTACTAAAAATATATATTCACACTCCTTCCTTTTAACCTCACACTTCTCTTCAACAAGTCAATTTTACTTTCTATGAATGTGTGTAAAATTGCTGGACGCAGGGCAAATAGTGTAGACCCTGATCAGACGCCGCGTTCTGCGGCGTCTGATCTGGGTCTATACTTAAAGGTTTGCTCAGGCATGCCTTTTTTGTAAAGTACGGTAATGTGATCAAAATGACCCCCACCCAGCAATTATCCTGGACCTGACCCTGATTTACACTAGAACCAGGTGAGACGTATCAGGAACTACACTTTTCAAAAGGAGTAAATTAAGACAAGCATTGTCAGGAATTAAGGGTCCGAATATTCAGGACAAATATTGTATGCAGATGCACCGGCTGAGTCTTCGCTAGCGTACATTGTACAGTTTCTCACTTAGCGGTACACATTCATGTACATATTTTTTCAGATACTTCCCGAATTGCTGAGTATTAATATAGGGATCAAACATGGTTTTGTATGCATTAACATTCACCAGGTCCCGTGGGAGGTGTTGAAAACCGAGGCCGAAGGCCGCGGTTTTCAACACCTCTCAAGGGACCTGGCGAATGTTAATGCATTGAAAAACCATGTTCGGTCGCTATTATTGCATAAAAACTGAAAACATTTGCTACATTTTGCCTTATTTCTTGCACTATTTTGTTTCGCCTTTTCATCGATGTCTCGCGAACGTAATTTCCACTGACTATGCTCGTTCTAGGGCCGGGCAGTACACATCTCGATACGGCAGCAAATATTGGCCCCGGTACGAACATAATGAAAGTTGCGTAGCCGTGCATTAACAGCGCGTGAATTGCTTTGTTAATACATGGCTTTTCGCCGGTTAATGCACGGCTGTTAATAACGTGCGAAACTGCTTTTTATGCAATAATAGGGAATTTTACAGGCTGAGTGACCTGCATACCCTTCTTTGCCATTTTTATAACAAAACAAGCATGTAATTTTGCTTTCCTGCACACATTTTCTCTTCTGAAAAAGGGTCTACATTAAGAGATATGAATTTGCTCGCCTTGGGAGATGCGTTTCCAAAGTGGGAGAAAAACAGTTTTGAAAGAGTTTCTTCCTTTGAATGTTATTCATTCCCCTTACGCAGGTGACATTAATATCTCCTAAGCACGTAGTATAAGTTACACCTTCTGGTAACTGAAGGTCCATTTTACATCAGCTTATTTCTACTGAATTTACTATAAATATATGCCCGGAATAAGGCGATTGGATACACCTACTCCATTTTTACAAGCGGGGCAACTTTTGTGACTTCCTATTGGATTTTTGGCAAACCCAGCCTCTACTTAATATACTGAGAACTTTACCACCAAAAATGAAAACTCTCAGATGAAAAATTCTGGTTGTTTTCATATTTCTGCTCAAAACATAGATTGTTGGTACTTGTTAGAACCGCCTCGTCAAGGCGGTTCTAACAAGTACTCAAAATCTATGTTTTTAGCAGAAATAAGAAAATTAATATATTTTCCTGTAAACCCCACTTTTATTGTATAATATACTGAAAGAAAAAAAAAAAAAAAAGATCTTCTCTAAAGATAAAGAATTTGCTGTCCACGTTTG
This sequence comes from Anodontia alba, assembly GCA_964016985.1. Lineage (NCBI taxonomy): Eukaryota > Metazoa > Mollusca > Bivalvia > Lucinida > Lucinidae > Anodontia > Anodontia alba. Next base: position 120,862,288 of record OZ024823.1, read on the forward strand.
CTAACACAGGGAATGAATACATTCCGTTTTGTGTATATATATTCCGTTTCGGAAGGAAATCAAAAACTATTTTGACAATCGCTCACCTGAAAGTGTACCCAACTGGCATTCTACTTAAATCTATACCGAACCGTAATTGGCCCAACAGGAATCTTGTCGGTACGATAATGGTCCACTGAATATAGATTTAAGCAGAATGCTAGCTAGGTATCCATTACCCATACCAGTGGGCACATGACGTTTATATAACGTCGAATTAACGTCGGTGCGACGTCATGACGTCGTATTGACGTTAATGTGACGATGTATAAGCGACTAAGCGTCATGTGCCCACTGGGTATCCACTACCATTAAGATTTAACACTGTCGATCCTGAAAACAAGATATCTTGGAATCAACGTAGCTGAGAGCCGATAAGACGTATCATATCATTAGATAGCCCGGCAATCAGGCCCTGCATTTGAGTCATTCTAATTAACAAGCTGCATAACTACAGTAAACCTATAGAAATATGTATTATTATTTGCCCATTATCTAAATACAGTGCCCGTTAAATCAGACATTAGCCGGCCTCGGTGGCTCAGTTGGATGCGCCGTCCGACTGGAGACCAGGAGGTCGCGGGTTCAACCCCCGCCGAGGTCGGCAACATTCTTTCGTGGAGATTGATCATGAAATATTTTCTACGGTCATTCTCTCCCTTCCGCTGATTCAAGAAGGGCAGTTGTCAGTTTCTGGCGAAAGAATGTGCACAATACTGGTTAACCGCTTAGAGGACTAAGCCTGCCCAGTAAACGTGTGGTTAGGTAAACTGACCGCGCTCGACATGACCCCATTGGGTTGACTGGGCCGTAAAACCTCAACACAAACAAAAAATCAGACATTACTTGAGAACATTATATTAGTGTATTTGTTTTGCAGTTTATTAGTGTATTTGTTTTATGAAACTGCTCTATTTAACTGACTGATACCAGTCTAATCATTAGAAGATACTCTGTTTGTCAGTATACTGGTTTGACTGGCAACAACGAATGCCCCCAAAATCAAATGTTAACCCTTGCCTTGCTAAATAAATTAAGATGCCACGCCCACCTTTATTTCCAGCCAATCAAATTACTTGATCCAGGTTTTTGATAGAAATTCACATGTTTAATGGCAAACAGTACAGATCTAGATCAGTTGGCTTCTTCAACTGATCTGGAGCTACATTGTTTGCAAAGACAGGGCATGTCGTGTTCAGCAAGAGAAGGGTTAACACTTTCAGAAACTGGATGTCTGAACTTACCCTTATACTTCTTATAGTTAACTTAACCCATTACTGCTTGGCCGAAACTGGATATCTGAACTTTCCCTTATACTTTTTATAGTAAACCTATCCCATTTATGCTTAGCCGAAACTGGATGTCTGAACTTTCACTTATACTTCTTATAGTTAACCTAACCCATTACTGCTTAGCCGAAACTGGATATCTGAACTTTCCCCTATACTTCTCATAGTTAACCTAACCCATTTATGCTTAGCCGAAACTGGATGTCTGAACTTTTCCTCACACCTCTTATAGTTAACCTAACCCATTTATGCTTAGCCGAAACTGGATGTCTGAACTTTTCCTCACACATCTTATAGTTAACCCAACCAAATTATGCCTAGTGTCCTATATATATAGGATACTGGCGAATAGTGTGGACCTAGATCAGACGCCGCAGAATGTGGCGTCTGATCAGGGTCTACAATATTTGCATTAAATACAGCAATTTCTATTAAAATATGATAATAAAAAGTCTAACCAGACACCCTTTTAATTGGAAATGAACCTTCCCAAACAGAGATGGGGAATAGTCCACAATGCATAAATGGGTAAATAATAGATTGTTTTGTTCTTTTGCTTTGGAAATTTAGAAAGTGAAGTCGAGACACATATGTCACCTTTAGATCTTCTTCCAAAGGATAAGGACATGTATACCTATCAGGGGTCATTGACTACACCACCGTGTAACGAGGTTGTCCAGTGGCTTATATTTCGTCAAACAGTCAGTCTGCCTGAGAAAACGGTGAGTTATAGTTAAGCCATTTTAGACTGAATAAACCACACACATACACACACGGCGAGGCGGTTCTAACGAGTACCCACAATCTAGGTTTTGAGCAGAAACATGAAAAATATCAGAGTTTTTTTATCTGAAAATTTTCAGTTTTTGGAGGTGAAATTTTCTATATATTTGTATAGGCGTGTTTTCGTAATGTGGCATAACACAAGATAACAAAAGCCTCACCATAAGAAAAGATGCCTTACACCCAAGCTCCAGATGAGAGAAGTATACAAACAATCATTTTCTTATTTCTCCACAAATGAAATGTTGAGAGTAATCATTAGAAGCACCTCACTGAGGCGCTACTAATGGGTAGCCACTGCACATGTTTTCGTGAAGAAATAAAATATCACTCGTTTTCCGTTGGTGGGTACTCACAGCATATGCCTAATATCTGGTGATTTGCTTACACCATATGTAAACAATGACAATTCAGATGACCTGCCCATCTGAGCTAACAAAATACTGACCTCTAGCACACTCTCTGCCAATTCAGCAAACAAAATGTTGGTCATATTTATTTCTTCTTTTCCAACACGGCTGGAAATAAAATTCTATGCAAATTGTCTGTTGAATGTTTTCTTATTTTTTTTCACAACAGAATTTGGTAGTCGATGCAAATTGTCTCTTCAAGAGACAATTTACGTGGAATGTCATAATCTATTCTGGTTGGAAAAATAAGAAAACTTGAGAAAACTCGTCACAAATTTGTTGTCTGCTGAATTTTTTACATATCATGCATAGTATTAAAGCAAATGTCTCTTCTATTTCAAAGAGAAAAAATCTTTAATATTACCACCTAATGACCGTCTTCATCTGGAGGCGTCAATAAAAATACCCGGCCCTTTTTTCTGGGTAAAACTATATAACAGATAAGTATAGTTAAATGTCCTAAAAGTCTTCCTTAAATAAGTGTTAACCTTAATGTACTCTAGTAGACCAGAATAGGTTAATAACAGATCAGGAAGGGAGAGAATACTAATAATAGCTAAGACTATCTTTTCGTGCACAGAATTCTTAAATCTGTTAAAACTATTATCTTCTTTTTATATCCAAAGCAACACAGTATCAGCAATTCTATAAACAAACTTCTAGCCTGACATATGAATACAGAAGACATTTTCTTACTTCTCCATGAAACAGTACCGATAGATGTCATTTCATTAATGCACTTCGGGTAAAATTTCTTGCAGATGACAATTTGAAATATTTTTTCTTATTTTCCCTAGAAAACAGAACTTGACTTTTCATGCAGATCGTCATCAATCGGGACAATTTGCATGAAATGTCAAATCCTGATTTCTGGGGAACATAAGGAAAATATTATCAAGTTGTTGTCTGCTGAATTAGCCAAGAGTGATAAAGGTTACATTCCTTGGCAGAAATGGCCGAAAACCCATTGAGGCATTTCTCTTTAAGAACGTTTTCATGGACAAATAAGAGAAATATTTAGCTAGATGCATAGCTCCAGATATAGCCAGTTTGTCAGCCGGAAGTATGGCTATTTTTCCTATTTTTCCACAGACATATGTTTGGGTACTCATTAGAAATACCTTGCAGATGTATTTCAAATGATTACCCAAAACATATGTTTTTTTATGGAGAAATAAGAAAATATTATGTAGAGGCATTTCAAATGATTACCAAAACATATGTTTTTTATAGAGAAATTAGAAAATATTATGTAGATACCCCCTCTTATCTAGAGCAATCAGGATACCTCAAATATCAAAAGCTTGCTGTTTCAAAATTATTTGCTTTGAAGATGCAAAGATCTATTTTCAGTGAAAAATAAGAAAACAAATATCCCACATTTTGTCATCTGCTATTAACAGGCAGAAACTTAAAACATCTATGAAAGCCATAAGCAAATGTACTTTCATAAATCAGAAATCAGTGTATTGTGGTTTCAATATACATATCTCTGCCGAATTACCTTTCATTCTGCGAGCTGACCCAACTTCCATATTGTTAGCTTTTTCAGTATTTAGATTAATCCCTTGTACCTCTGCATTACTGAGTTTCAACACCTGATTGGAATCGAGTGCTCCTAAAATACCATAGCCTTTGCTTGCTTTGAAAGAGCAAAAGTCATTGGTCGAGCTAAAGTCAGCCAATGGCTGAATGCGTTTAATAAACACAGGTTTTCAGCGCAAACTACTAGAAAGAATGACCATGCCGAGAATCAACAAATTCCATACATTTGGAGCGTTCAAGGTTTTTCGCTGTTTCTAAGCAAAATTCTATCGTATATTCGGCCGCCCGTGAGCGGGCCGAAATCATGTGCATAGAAATGTAATAGAAATACATGTTTTTAAATAAATACAATGGATTATTAAATGACCTATATCATAAGGGTCTTAACGCAGTCTAACTGCTTTTATTACTTGCATCGTCGACAATGTAATTGCCGCCAGTTAAAAAATTGTTGATCGCCACTGAGAGGCACTTGCGATCACCGGTTACTTTAATTAAGTCAATTAGTACGTCCCCGCCGAAAGGCAACTGGCAGTCTGACTTCTTTTATCGCTTGCAACACCGACTAATGTGATCGCTGATTATTAGTAAATACTTAATTTGTCACTTAGAGGCAGTCTAATTTCTTTTAACACATACAGCCAGCCGATCATGTACATTACGAAAACACGCCTATTCAAATACAATGTATATGTATATAGAAAAATTCACCTCCAAAAACTGAAAATTTTCAGATAAAAAGTCTTGATTTTTTCATATTTCTACTCAAAACATAGATTGTTGGTACTCGTTACTAACGAGCACCATTATCTATGTTTTGGAGCAGAAATAGAAAATAATGTTTACCCCTATAAAACCAAGTTTTAATATTGAAGTTTTAAGGGAGATCAAAACTGTATAGGCGTGTTTTCCTGATATAACTGCTGTAAATTTGTTCATCGGCTGTTCATCACAATGGGGTTTAACTAGTTTTATCTCTTGTAAGCGCTGGATAATGTAATTATTGTCAATGTGGCAATCTGAAGTTTCTCAGACAGAGGGGTTTTAGCTGCTCCTGTCTTTCTCTTGCAACCGCTTGGTACTGTAATCGGGCCGCACCATGCGACCGGGTATATGGAAAGCAAAGGCCTGATCATGCTGAGATCAGCCTGAGAAACCGCACAATCTGATCATGACCTTCATTCTCCGCTAACAAAATCATTGGATACTATAGAGTGTATGAATGGAGAAAAAAGGCCCTGGATACTTTGCGCATGCGCAGGATGATATGAATGCGCATTTTGCGCATGTTTGAACGCTCGACGCGACCTAATTAGTTTACCAGCAGTTCCTCGCAGAGAAAAAATATTAGTTGCTTTGATTTGCTATGTTTTGTAGTTGATGTCAATTAGTTAACCAGAAGTCCCTCATAGAGAAGGATTTGAGCTGTGTTTTTTTTATCTCTTCCAACGGCTGAGTATTGAGGTCGATGCCAATAGGTTAATCAGCGGTTCCTCACGAAGAAGGATTTGGATTGTTTTTTTTCTTTCTAGTTACTGTGTATTTAAATTTATTTCGAAAACACGCCTATTCAAATATATAGAAATTTTCACTTCCAAAAACTGAACATTTTCAGATAAAAAAAAAAACACTGATATTTTTCATATTTTTGCTCAAAACATAGATTATGGGTAATCGTTAGAACCGCCTCGGCGAGGCGGTTCTAACGAGTACCCACAAACTATGTTTTGAGCAGAAACATGAAAATTATCAGAACTTTTTTTATATGAGATTTTCATTTTTTGGTGGTAAAATTTTCAATATATTTGAATAGGCGTGTTTTCGTAATGAATGTATCTATATGCATGTATATTATATATGTGCCTATGTATTTGTACACGACTCATGAGCATGTTTGCTTAATGTTGAATAAATTATTTCCATATTTCCATATAATAGATGTCAGTTAGTTAATCTACAGCTCTCACTAAGAGGGATTTAATTGTTTGTTTCTCTTGCAACCGCTGTGTACTGCAGTTGATGCCAATTAGTTAATAAGTAAATTCTCATAGAAAGAAAGTTTACTATTTTTTCCAACTGCTAGATATTGATGCCGTCAGCAATCCCTCATAGATGGTGATTCTGACTTTTTCTTTATCTCTTTCATCTGCTGAGTATTGTAATCGATGCCAATTAGTTAATCAGCAGTTCCTCACTAAGAGAGATTTTAATTATTTGTTTCTCTTTCAACCGTTGGGTACTGTAACTGATGCCAATTAATTATTCGACAGTTCCTCGTTGCAACTGCTGAGTAATACTGCCATCAGCAGTTCCTCACACAGAGCGATTTTAACTGCTTCTACCTCTTTCAACTGCTAAACACTGTGATCAATGCCAATAAGTCAATCAGAAGTTCCTCACAGATAGCAATTTTAACTTTTTTAAATCTCTTGTAACCTCTGTGTACTGAAACTGGTATCAATTAATTAATCAGGAATTCTTTACAGAGAGGGTTTCTGTCTCTTGCAACCGATGAGTACTATAATCGGTGTCAATTATAAATCAGCAGCTCGTCACAGATAGCGGTTGTAACTACAGTCAAACCTCGTTATATCGAACTCGCTTATTTTGAATTACCGCTTATCTCGAAGTGAAAATCTGGTTCCTGTTTTAACATGAAACTATGACAACAGGTAACAAAATAATGTGGAAAAGAGGAGAAACTGCTCCTCAGGAGCAATTTCTCCTCTTTTCCACATTGTTTTATGTACATATTTCTAACTTCAGGAGTCAAATTACATATACATTTGTTAAATGTGGTTGTTTAATTTTTCTCCTCACTCTCTCAACTCTGATATGTTGAAGTACGGATCTCGAAGTGTTTCAGTGAGTCCCTTGGAATTCGAGATAACGGGAGTCGACTGTATTTTTTTTTTTTTTTTTTTGTCTCTTACAACGGCTTGGTACTGTAACTGGTGTCAATTATTAATTAGCAGTTTTTCACAGAGAATTGTTTTATTTGTTTTAACTGCTTTTATCTTCTGTAACTGATTGGTATTGTAAATGGTTTCAGGTAGTTAATCAGCAGTTCCTCACAAATAGACGTTTAAACTGGGATTCAACTGGTAGTTCTCTCCAGTATTCCAGTGGTGTTGTTTGATAACCCAGAGATCTCCAAATGTCTTTATACGTTGTTTCTATCGAGTCCTCACCTTTGCTTCATCATAAGCTTCAGTGATTTATCTGTTGCCAGTAATGATTCATGAATAAGTTAGAAGACCTCCAAACGGACCAAACAAATATATGTTTCTACACTATAGAAGCTGAGAGCAAGGGTTGAAATCCCGTAAAGCCAACTCACGCCCCGGCCCCTCCCCCCACTAATTCATTACTAATCATTCCAAGGCGGTACTTTATTTGTGGTGCTTTTGGTTAGTTGTTATGTAGTGTTTCACTTTCTAGTGTTTTTCTTTTAATAGCAATGTAAGTTTAATATATATTCAGTTAAGTCTGGGTAGCAGAGTTCCCACATTTTAGGGATAGAGTTACCAAATCTGCTTGCCGTCTGTTCATTTTGTGGCTGCTTTATTGTATTTCCCAGTCAGCATTCTACGTAAATCTATATCGGGCCGTCATCGGTAGCTGACGGGCCGATGACGGCCCGATGTAGATTTACGTAGAATGCTAGCTGGGTTGTCTGTATTTCCCTTTGGTGTTGAGGCTGCTGTCAATTATAAATCAGCAGTTTCTCACAAAGAGGGATTGTAACTACTTTTATCTCCCGAAATGTAAGTAGATTACAGCAGCTGGTCGCAGAGAGGTATTTGAACTGCTTACATCGCCTGTAACTGCTGGGTATTGTAATTATTAATCAACGGCTCACAGATAGCAGTTTACACTAGTTTGTCTCCTGTAACTACTGAGTATTATAATTGGTGTCAATTAATTATTAGCAGTTCCTCACAGAGATGGATTGTAACTGCTTTTGTTTCTTGTTATTCTGAGTTTTGTAATTGTTGTCAGTTATTAATCAGCAGTTCCTAACAGAGAAGGAATTTAACTGTTTTAACTGTGTAACTTCTGAGGATTGCACTTGGTGTCAGTTATTGATCAGCAGTTCCTCACAGAAAGGAATTTAATTGTATTTTTCTCTCCTGCAACTGATGGGTACTGTTATTGGTATCTTTGAGTTAAAGGGGAACGCAACCTTCAAAGTATTGTGCTTCAAATAATAAAGAACTTTACAAACAATGAATTTTGACACAAATTTGATCAAAATCGGTGGAAAATTAAGTAAGTTATAGACAATTGAATATTCTAACATTGGTGGAATGGGCGCCGCCATTTTGAATATTTAATGAGGTTTCATAAAAATTAAAATTCGTTTCATAAAGGTAGTTATTCTCATAAAGTTGGTTTATTTTCGGGGAAATGATTACTTGTCACTAGAATAAAAAGATTATAAAAAAATCTGTAGCAAAATTATTCTTAAAAACTCTTTATAATTTGGTTTTGCATATTTAATTTGGGCTGTGTGACGTCACAAAGCCTACACTATGGCGGCATCCATGACAGCCATTTTAAACATATTCAAACCACCATAACTTCCTTATTTCTAGGCCGATTTTGAAAATTCTTGCATCAAAATAAATGGCTTGTTAAGCACTTTACTCCAAGATATACTTACAACTTATATTGCGTTCCCTTTAATCAGCAATTCCTCATAGAGAATGATTTTAACTGCAAATTCTTGGATTGTATCTAGTGTCAATTAGCCGAAAGGCTGTGCCATTTGTTTTATCACCTACAATAACCAGGTACTGCAGTTGTAGTCGTTTAGTAATCAGCAGTTCCTCACTTAGAATAAGTCCATCTGCTTTTATTACTCGCAGTTACCAGCTGCTGTAATTGCCGTGTCAGTCAATAGCTGGTTATCAGTACGTAATAGATAGGCTGCTATCATGCTGTGTTCCGTGATGGTACCAGGAAAATGCAATTATACTAGTCTGGCAATTACAATTAGCTGTTAAAGGCGGATAAATAATATTGTGAGTATAAGTATATGAAGGGGAAAAAGTGGTATACGACAAGGAAAATACTGAGATTCAGGGTGAAGTTGGCTGGCCGTAAAAGTGCTTTAAACCCCTCGGTGGTTTACTCCACCGACCGTTCTAAGGCGGTGGTCCCGATGTTAGTCTTACTCTTTGTTGCTTTGTGGTATATTCTGAGAGGCGGTTTGTTTTATGTCTTACCTTGTGTTATTTTGTTCTTGTGTTTTTCAGTCCTTTTAGCATTGCGATTACCTCGCTTGGGGAAGAAAGAGCTAATCTTAGTGATTTTCGTACGTTTGTTCGATTTGTGCTTGTTTGGTTTTGTCGGTTTTCTCTTGCTCTTGGTGTCTGAAAAGGGCTGCGGTTTGTAATTGTGGCACTCCCTGGAATTTTCTCTTGCTTTTTTTGTTCAACTTCATCAAATTATTAACAATATCCATCACGAAAACATGCCTATAAAATTTTTTACCCCTCTTAACCCCACTTTTATATAGTAAAACTGAGGTTTGCAGGGGTATACATTATTTTACTTATTTCTGTTCAAAAACATAAATTGTGGTACTCGTTAGAACCGCCTCGCAAAGGCGGTTCTAACGAGTACACACAATCTATGCTTTGGGCAGAAATATGAAAAATATCAGAGCTTTTTTATCTAAAAACTTTCAGTGTTTGGATGTGAAATTTTCTATATATTTGATTAGGCGTGTTTTCGTAATGGGTAACGTTCTTGGGGAGCAAATAAAGAACTGTTTAACAAATTGTTTACTTATATGACTTCATTGTTGTAGTTTGAAGAACAACTGCTAGCATTCAGCAGCACAAGTTTACCAGCTAAAGTTACAGTTCGACGAAGGTTATCTACCATACCGTAGTATGGAACTTCTAACTACTAAGTAATATAATTGCTATCAGTTAGATTATTAGTAGTTCCACACTGAGCTGCAGTCTGTTTTTACACTTTCAACCACCAGATATTTTAACTGCTGTCAGTTAGTCAATTTATTAATATTTCTTGAGCGGCAATTTAACTCATATACACTCGCAACCACCAGATAATATAATATGTTATCAGTTAGTTTATCAGTAGTTTTCGACTGACACGTCTAACTGTTTGTAATCTTGCAACCACCAAGAAACGGCATTGCCATCAGTTAGTTTATCGATAGTTCCTCACAGAGCGACAATAACTGTTTGTACACTTTCAACCACCAGATAATGTAATTGTGGTCAGTCAGTTAGTTTATCAACAATTTCTAATAGAGCGGCAGTCTAACTGATTGTACACCTTCAACCACCAGATAATGGTATTGTTGTCAGTCAGTCAGTTTATTAGTAGATTCTTGCTGAGGCAGTTTAACTGTTTGTAGTTTTTCAATCACCAGACGATGTGACTGACTCTCAGTTAGTTTTTTCAGTACCTCGCTGAGGCAGTCTAACTAATTGTACACTTTCAACCACCAGATAATGTAACTGTTGTCAGGTAGTTGGTTTATCAATATTTCCTAAATGAGAGAGTCTAACTGCTTGTACTCTTTCAACCAACAAGTGATATGATTACCGTCAATTAGTTTATCAGTAGTTCCTCCTTGTTAGACACCCTAATTAATTGTATCTCTTGAAATGTTACACTGCTTGGCCTGCCATCCCAAACGTACTTAGTTTAAAACATCTGTTTTAATCTTCAGCGAAAGATAAGAAAACTGGCACTCACTTGTACCCTATTTATATTGCCCAAACAAATGCTGGAGATAACTTTTTACTGAATTTTGTTATGAATTTTATATTTCAGTTCGAGCTGTTTCGACGTCTCAAAAGTAAAGAAGGAGTGATAGGGACGCATGGAAACTTCCGTCCTGTACAGCCGCTTAATGACCGCCTTATACGGGCAAATTTTGTCGCTCCGCCAATCGTAATATAATAACTAATACATGTACAAGAGAGGCACGACAAATATAGTCTTGATTTTCTTCTAATGTGCTAACTATTTCTTGGCAGGAACGGAGGTTCAAACCTACAATCTCTGGATTCCGAGTGTGACACTCTTACCATTACTTAGAAGACCTGTTAGGTCTAGGTCATTAGCAAACTTATGATATTGTAATAGTAATGGGACTGGATACGTTTGTCAAATTTTCCGCCATTTTCACAAGGGAGACAACATTTGTGACTTTCTGCTTACTTTCTATTAGGTCAAACACCTTCTGTAAAGGAATCGTTTCTAAAAGGAAAGGATATGCTCCCACGGGAGCAAATTATGTCCTTTTAAAGAAGACCAACTTTTAGAAGGGAGGCGAAAACACTCTGAACCAGTTGCCTCCTTGAAAGTGCATCGCTTCACATAAAATATGAGATTGGTCCCGATTCTGCATCAAGGGTCCAGTTGTTCAAAACTAACGAAGTCGTTAGTTAACGTATCGTTTAAACTTGATTTAATAAGACTTATACGCTTATATTTTTCTGAAGAAATGTGAGTAGCTTTTGCATTTGCAAAAGCTACTCACATTTTTCAGCAAAAAATACCTGTGAATTAGATATTTTACTTACTAGAACGGTTAACTAACAATGTTAAGCTAACAATGCTTTGAACAAAAGGGCCCAGTCTGTAAAGTTATACATTGAGGGAAAGGTGCATAAAATATACATTTTGTATATATTTATTATGTTTACACGATGTGCTTGTATATGCTTAGGTGTTGAATAAAATTTCTGTTCTATAAAATATACATAGTTTTCACTATGAATTTACAACATTTACAGCCACTTGGATTTATTACAATTGATCTGCTGGTTATGTACGACGACTCGCATTTGTGAATTACTCATTCCACTGATTATACTTGCCACCGAAAATACTGTAACAGATAATATAAATAGTAGTCTTTATAGCAAAGCAGATTCCAACTGAGAGAATTGTGGACTATGCATGATGATGATTTGCTTTTCGTACGTTTGTTCGATTTGCGCTAGCTTGGTTTTGTCTGTATTCTTTTCCTCTTGGTGTATGGGAAAAGCTGTGGCTTGTGATTGTGACACTCCCTGGACTTTTCTCTTTCCTTTTTTTTTTACGTTCCATTCAAGGTTATTTTAATCTTATCGAGACCATAAATATTTGACAGAGGGAAAAGGTGTTACATTCGAGTGCTATTTAACTATAAAAGTTACATGTAATAGCTTTTGTGAATGTTTATTTTAAGATCCCTTCCCTAATTATCATTCATTCTTCATTGCTGCACTCTAGTGAGTGACCAACTGCTATTTATAATTCTAAACACAGCACGAAGTAAAAATGCAGCAGATGGGGCTATTTACAGTTTCAACATATTGAAACAGTTTCATGCTCCCGCCTGCCAATGCATATAGCGTTTCATCCACGTGCCTATATCAAATTAACCCTTGTCATGCTGAATAAATTAAGATGCCACACCCACTTCTAATTTTCAGCCAATCAGATTATTTCACCAAGATTGTTGATACTAATTCTGAATGACAAACACTGCAGATCCAGATCAGTTGGCTTCTTCAGAAGCCAACTGATCTGGATCTACATTGTTTGCAAAGACAGGGAATATCCGGGTTCAGCAGGACAAGGGTTAACATTGTTTCTCTCAGAGGTCATAACTCAAGTACCGTTTATACTAGGGAGTAGAAATTTTACCCAGACCTTATTCTTAAACTCTGTGTTAGAGCTGCCTCTTGGTCATGTCCTTTAATATGAAAATAGACTTAACCTAAATGCGAGCACAGCACAGACCCTGTTTGTAGTCTTATCAAAAGTCCCTCACAGCACCATTAAAGAATGACTATCAGTATATAAAAATATATGTAAATCAAAAATAAATAATTAATAATTAATAAAAATAATCAGCAATATATGTCCGTGACACTTATTGACACTCGTTTCTTCTCACTTCGTGACGCTTATTAGTATCAAGTCCGCTCCAGTCCTGTCAACTTCCGGTTACAACTATTGACAACTTCCGCGAAGAAAACGGGAAGAAAATTGGTCAGAGCGATTTCTGCTGAAAGTATATATCGTTGTATGTTACTTTTCATTGATCATATTCTCTACCGTAGAGCTCACTTCGCTGTGCTCGCTATTTGTGCTAGGGTCAAAATGAATAACAGGTCAGATTTTACATTCTTACATTCAGTTTGATATTTACGTCCGCATTTCTCTTCGAGGCCATAACTTGGATACCTTTTACGCTAGGAAGTTGCAATTTGGTATGTTTCTTACTCAGACCGAAACCTCTACTAGATTTGCGCCTAAGTTATGCCCTGAGATGGGGCCGGGCGTTAAAATGTATAACAGATCAGACTGAGCATTAGGAAAATGAATATTGAAATATATGCATCCAGACCAAAGGGCGGGAACATTTGTGTATTTTGGACGCATGTCTAGTGTATTTTATTTTTTAGACAAAAAGGTTAGATACTCGTATATCATGTGAATCATCTGCCTAGCTGATGATTCACGTGAATTGTCATGTGTTTGTTGTCCAAAAAGCGCTCAGTGAAGATTTTGATAGGACTGCATGAATGCTAAGGCTGGCTTATCAGGGATGAAAAGATAATCGATTATCAGTCCTGCCATTGTGATCGATAATCGATTAGTAATTACTGAAGTTTTGGTAACAATTTTACCTGTCTGAGCAGAATTCTTACAATATGTTATACTTAATTGTATGTATTCGGTCAGACAGGCCTGCACAAACATAGTGGACCCAGATGAGACGCCGCAAATGCGTCTAGCTGTTTTAGACACAACAGTGGGTAGTAAATTGTACTTGTTCAAATTTTAGATAAAGTATGGTAAGGAGTTGAGGTGTCTGAAAACTAAGGGCAAATACGGTAAAGTAACAGACACAGAAATCAAATGATTATAAGCAAATTTGTAATGATAGTCATTTTTGTGGAATTTATCGTTCAATTAATCGATTATCCGATTAATTGCGCCAGCCTTAAATTGAATACAGGTTGATATGAATTTTTGCTGGGTGCATCTCGGACCTAATAATACTGTGTATATTGGGTCCAATGGTGCATGTGTCCGAAGGTATGTTTTCTGACCTTGTGGCTCAATTAATGATACTTTAATTATTCTATGGCTAGTGTAAAATATATCTGCCTGCTGCTCAAGAAGAAGTTTTGTAAAATGGCATATGTATATTAGTCCAGGCCCCGAGGTTATGAAACTTTATTATACTCAACTAAGCTGAGCATGAGACTTATTCCGCCAGAAATTGAAAATAGAAGAAAGTTATTATATCCAGAAGCAAAACAAGCCAGACAGAACAAAAACAATGAAGTGAAATTGGTCCGAGATAAACTGTTTATAAACGGGCGGCAATTTATTCCAAACTCAACTGACAACCAGTCACATAATCCACAAAATAATAGTAATGCATTACGAAAACACGCCTATGCAAATATCTAGAAAATTTCACCTCTTAAAACTAAAATTTTCAGATAAAAAACTCTGATATTTTTCATATTTCTGCTCAAAACATAGATTGTGGGTACTCGTTAGAACCGCCTCGACAAGGCGGTTCTAACGAGTACCCACAATCCATGTTTTTGAGCAGAAATAAGAAAAATAATGTATACCCCTGTAAACCCCAGTTTTACTATTAAAAGTGGGGTTTAAGGGGGTAAACATTATATAGGCATGTTTTCGTGATGGCAAATAACGACAGTCAGTCAAAATATGGACCTCCGCGAAGACTTGATCGACGTAATGAAGATCGACAACAACAAATAAACTTACAGAACAACGGTACACAAAGATGGCAACAACAGCAAGTTCAAACCCAGCCACATTTGAACTGGCACCAACAGAAAAATAGGCCTGATTTTGGGACAAATACATCGGTAAATAAAACTTCCTGGCTTAGGTCTAGGAAATTTGTGACCCAGCGAGATTCATGGGAAATTCCGACATTCAATCGATTCGAAACATACTCGCAAGAATGTAACACACCACAGCGGGCTGGTAAAAAGAAAGCCACATCACCATTAGATCAAGAAATAACAATGAAAAAAAAACAACAAAAAGAATGCGACACGGAGACAAATGATTCAAACAATGTGATCGAAATGAGCGACAATGTTGTTACGGATGAGAATGAACATCATCTAACACCACAGAACTTAACTGAGACAATATCGTCTGTATCATCTCCACATAAACATCAAACTCAAATGCAGATGCCCACGCCAGTAGAAAGTAATACTTTATATTACGGATCATCAGCTATTTCAAATGAGCATAATAGGCCAGTATCAACTGAAAATGTGGACCGGGATATGCCAAATAATTCTGGTATTATGAATAATTCTATCTCCAGTCAAACTGTGACCGCTAACACTAAGGAAGTAGAGACTGCCTAGGATGGCGCGGGAGACAACTATTACTCGCCAAACGATAATTGTTCTAATTCAGCAACATTTGCTGGAAAAGCACAAATTAAGTTTATATCTTTAAATGTGTGTGGATTGTTTTCTAAATTGAAGTTTCCTGAGTTCATTAATTTGATTAATCAGTTTGACATAGCTGGGATTCAGAAATCGAAAACAGACAATACTGATGTAATAAATATCCCTGGATATTCTGTTTTTTCACATAACAGAGCTCGTATTTCGAGGTTCAGGTCGGGCGGAATTATCTTAATTGTAAAAAACGAAATCGCTCCTTTTATTAAGATTGATCAAGTAAGACATTCTAAACTCGTCTTGTTATTTACCATTTCCCGACACCTCTGTCGATTGGAAGACGACATACAATGTGGTACTGTATATGTACCCCCATTTGGATCCAAATATGTAGCTGATGACCCTTACCTCGAATTACAGAGCGACTTACTTCGGTACTGTTCTGAATCCAAACATATTTTGCTTTTTGGAGGTTTTAATGCGCGAAAAGGAACAATACCAGACTGTATGAAGTTTGATGAAAAGATCTATGAGGTCAATAAACTGAATGATTTATTAGACGAAAGCACGGAGCTTTTTGATAAACCGAAATTGTATAATGTTCCTGTCGAAAGAAGCAATGCTGATAATACTGTAAATACATACGGGCGGCAGTTACTAGAACTGTGTAAAAATAACAATCTACTAATACTGAATGGAAGAATAGGCCAAGACAACATTGAATCGAAAGTTACATGTAAAGACAGGAGCGCCGTTGATTATTTTTTATCAACGGTTGATAATTTTAAAATTATAAATAATCTAATCACCCATGAATTTTGTGACTTATACTAAGATGCACACTGTGCATTATCCTTGACATTAAGCATTGACGCTTTGATTAATATAAATAAGAAGCATAATAATACTAAAAACACCCCAGATTCTAATGTAAAATCCTGGGATTCCAGAAAGGCTGATAATTTTATTGAAAACTTTGATGTTATAAAAGCAGCAGAAATTGAAACCCAAATAGACAATCTGCTCCATAACGGTAATATTTCGAAAAGTAATGTAAACAAAATTATTGATAATATAGGCAAACTATTCAAATCGTGCTCTAAAGAAACATTTGGTGAGGTAAAAAGTAACTCCTCTGATACTTACGATAAAGTAAAGCCATGGTTTAACTCTGAATGCTTTCGCACACGAAATTTATACCATAAATGTAGAAAAATGTACAACAGCTATAAAACAAACTATTATAAAAATATTTTTAAATTCGTTAGTAAAAAGTATAAAACAATCTTATCTAAAACTCATAAAAAATATAAAGAGAACAAAAGAAAAGATATACGAAATTTAAAAATTAATGATCCTAGAAAATATTGGAAACTAATAAATTCGCAAAGCAAAAATAATAGTAACAATTTAGCTTCATTAGATAACTTATATAATTTCTTTAAAACATCTAACACACAAGCATCTGATTCACATGATAAAGATATTAACGACTCAAATTTATTAAATAATGAAAATAACGAAGAAATTAATCAAATCATTAGCGAAAATGAAATTTTACAAGCAGTTAAGACTTTGAAAAATAATAAATCACCTGGTGTAGATGATATCGTAAATGAACAGATAAAAACAACTGTTTCGTATATGCTACAAATATATATTAAACTTTTCAATATGATATTTGATACTGGAATTATACCTGAAAATTGGACTATTGGAAATATAAAACCGATATATAAAAATAAAGGTGATCCTAAACAACCAGAAAATTATCGACCCATAACACTGGTTAGTTGTTTTGGGAAACTATTTACCTCCGTCATTAATAATAGACTTACAAAATATGCCGAAACCCACGACCTAATAACATCATCTCAAGCAGGGTTTAGAAAACACTATTCAACGATAGATAATTTATTTATCGTCAGAGCTTAATTGACATTGTAAGGTCTAGTAAGAAAAAATTATACTGCTGTTTCGTTGATTTTAAACAGGCTTTTGATACTGTTTGGCGGGAACGACTTTGGACAAAATTATTACTAAGTAAAATAAATGGAAAATGTTTTAATATTATATATAACTTATACAAAGACATAAAGTCAAAAAATTACAACTCCAGAAGGAGTATCAAATTATTTCAGCTGCAATGTAGGTGTCAGACAGGGTGAAATTTTGTCACCATTTCTATTCTGTACTTTCTTAAATGATTTAGAGACTTTCTTACATCAAAAAAGTAGCTGGAATAACATGCAAGTTATATTTAGTGATAATGAATTAGATATGCAGCATGCACTTAATGTTTTTGAAAATTATTGTTCAGAATGGAAACTCACTGTAAATACTGCAAAAACTAAAATAATGATATTCGGTCAAGGAAGGAAAAAATGACTTGAAATTTACATTGATAAACAAAGAAATAGACGTTGTAAAAGAGTATAAATATCTTGGCATTTTATTGGGGCAAAATGGCTCTTTCTTAGCTACGAAGAAACATATCGCAGAACAAGCAAGTAAAGCAATGTTTTCTCTGTTACGAAAAATAAAATGCTTAAGTTTACCTTTTGCTATACAAATTGATCTTTTTAATAAAATTGTAAAACCTGTATTACTCTATGGTTGTGAAATATGGGGTTACGGTAATCTTGATATACTAGAACGAGTACAGTTACGATTCTACAAATACATTTTTAATTTGAAAAATTTAACACCGTCTGCTATGATTTGTGGTAAATGTGGAGTCATGCCATTAGCTGTAGATATTCAAACAAGAATGATATCCTTTTGGGCTAAACTTATACAGACCGAACAAGATGTAATTTACAAGTTATCGCCTTTTATTTATAAAATAATCTATGCACTACATAATGATAAGGTACTCAAATCTCAGTTGGTAGATAGCTTAAAAACACTTATCTGCTCACTTGGATTTGGAGGCGTTTGGTATTCACAGAGCTTTATTAATATCAAATGGTTCACAAAAGCTTGTAGTCAAAAAATAAAGGATGTTTTTATCCAAGATTGGTTTGCGTTAATTGAAATTTCCTCATCTAGTAACATATATAAATTTTTAAAACAAAATTTGAGTAAAGTCTGTACTTGTCTATAATACCGTCTTACTACTGTAAACGTTTTTTATCCTGCCGAACAAGAAACCATCGTTTACCGGTTGAAGTAGGAAGATGGAGAAGCATACCGTTACAAGGGAGATTATGCACATATTGTACTGATGATATAGGGGACGAGTTCCATTTTGTCCTAGTATGTAAAAATTTTTAAGAATATAGGTCAAAATATATACATTCATACTATTATAAACATCCAAACAGTCTCAAATTTGAACAACTTATGAGTACAACAAAGCCTAAGAAACTTAAAGAATTATGTATGTTTATAGATATCATCATGAAAACAGTAAATGCAAGTTAAGAAGTATTACAAACTCTCGAGCGAAACAATGTTTTATGGTTATACAGATAAAACCTTGGTTGGATTGTAGATGTGCTGTCTAGTCAATGCCTGGGTTGTCTGCCCGGGCTACGACAACCCCATCCAAGGTCATTAATTCATGAAATAAATTAAAGCGGAAACCACACGTCAAGAATGTTAGGCTGATTTGAACCGGGAAGGCCCAGATCAGCTTGCAAACCCAAACTGGCTGATCTGTGCCTCTGCTGTTTGACAATGCATATGACAATGTCTCATGGTTATATTGGCAGCAGCTGGGGCCAGGGTCGGACGGTGCATTCGAACTTGGCCCTCGCTGTGCGCCTAATGACATGATAAGCTTTGATGTATGATATAGCTGTTAAATATATGCATATTTTTTGTATAGATTAATAAATAGCTAGTTGATTTCTGATATTAGTTTATGAGGCATATTATAGATAGGAAATGTAGTTCTTATAGACTTAACTACTTCCTTTCATTTCGTCTCGGTAAGGTAGTAGAAACGGCTAATGTTATATAGAAATGCAGTAAAAAGCAGATATATAAACAAACATATGTATGTGTGTGTATGCATGTGTGTGTGTGTGTGTGTGTGTGTGTGTGTGTGTGTGTGTGTGTGTGTGTGTATTGGCACGTGTAATGCATGCCTTTATAAAGCGTTTAACATGATTTGGCCATCTGCTTCTAATATGTTTCTTTGTCCGTCGACAAAAGTGACGATAAAGTACCAACAGCTGTATCTAACATTTTATTTGATCACCAACCGTTATATGGTATGTTAGGGCGTATAGATTAATTTGCTGAAATTGGTAGTTAGTCCCCCAATGAAGATTATATTGACAAATAAACCGATAAATTACTTCTGATAAGGATGGAGGATGCTTAAAAAACATTTTCAGGACCTCCATCCTGATCATGGAAATTTGGTCAATTTTCCGAAATGGTTGATACTACGGTATCTCCAATCGAAATTGTTTACTCTGTAGATGTTTAATTAAAGCTAGATTATGTATTTTCATATGACTCTCTTGCTGTATACTTTGTATACCAGAGAATAATAAAATTTTGACTTGACTTTGACTTGACTTGCTAGTAAATTTCAAATTATTAACAATCGCACATATTCTTTAAATATAGCTGGGCATGAAATTTCCCTGCTACAATTGTTGGCATTTTCATATTTGTTAGCAGAGAAAATTTCTTGTTCAGCTGAATTGAGCATGAAAATAAAATTTATAACGTCGGGTCCAGATCGTTTTTGTTGCTTAATGGCCTAATTAAGTATAAATGAAGTAAATGTAAGTCAGGCTAGATACAATTACGAAGTGCAATCTTCCCTACCAAAGGCACTGTAAAAATAAGACATTAGAGATAAACAAGACTTTGTACTTTGTCGAGACGAGCCGTTTGAGCTCAGTCTTCTCTCTTGTTATATCAGCGAAGCCATCTGGGAATGGAATGTTGAAAATAAAAAGAGTATGAAAGGAATGACCCTGGAGAGCAACGTTCAACTCACAAAAATAACGGAACATACCTAGGAAATCATGACAAGTTTTTCTCTTAGAAAAAAAGTGGCAAAAAACTTCATGCTCAACTGATAATTCAACCATATGCTCTCAGCTCTCTTACACTAATGAGCCTGTTCACAGCAGGTGGTATTACCAGATTTACCTGGGGGACTACTTTCTCTGATAACACTGGTTCCCTGCACTGTAATATATAGTCTTAACATCTTGAATACCATTTAAAATGTGTAATTTGATTAATTTTTTATGCAGATGTAGATTTTAGAATCCGTTTTGAGCTAGTTCATTGTGTTTTTATGTTTAAGAATTTGGTGTTGGGAGTTTCTAGTTAACTGTCTTATCAGTATTACTTAAATAATTGCATAACAGAGCATCATTTTATTGGCATCTGGGCAGAGTTTTATGGCCTCAATCATCAGAAACATATGGAAATGCAATACCCCATTAGCCCGACTTTGATATAGTAATAGTCGGGAAGGTGGGGGTGAAATTATCTAAGAGAAAAACAAGGCATGATGGCACAACCAAGAAGCTCAGATTTCAAAATGTATCAAAAGAAAAAGAGATGGGGAACAAATAATGATAAACAAACGTCATGTATGACACCGTCAACTCGCGAGCAAAGAAGAACTGCAATAGAGGAACCGTCTTGAAACTGCCAGCAGAGAAAAAGTAGTGGTGGGTTTTAATCAGTTTTACTCGGGTGAAATGTCGATCTTATTTTTAATGCTGCTCCACATTACAAACATATGTTCGGTCCGCATAGGGCTCCTCTACCATATCAGTGAAAAACATCACAATGAAACACACATAATCACAAACCTTATGATGAAAACATTATGAAAACACGCATATTCAAATATACTGAAAATTTTACCACCAAAAAATGAAAATTTTCAGATAACAATTCTGATATTTTTCATATTTCTCCTCAAAACATAGCTTGTGGGTACCCGTTAGAACCGCCTCGAGAGGCGGTTCTAACGAGTACCCACAACCTATGTTTTGGAACAGAAATAAGTAAAATAATTTATACCCCTGTAAACCCCAGTTTTACTATATAAAAGTGGGGTTTAAGAGGGTCAAAATGATATAGGCGTATTTTCGTGATGCAAAGCAAAGAGCTTACTGGTGATCGACCGCCGGAACACAAGAAAATACAAACAGGACCTAAAACTTAAATAGCCGAAGTGTTAAGTTTTCTGAGCCAGACAAACTAGTTTCGACCAAGTAGGCTTCATCAGTGACCCTCATATACTAAGTTTTCATGTAAGTTTCAAACTTCCTGACCCCGAGGTTATAAAGTTGTTTTCATGGTCATCTCAGCTGAGTTTAAAATTTGTCCTGAAATGAAAATCTTTCTTGTTAAACATAGCTTAGCATGAACAATTCTCTGCTAATAAATACGAAAATGTCAGCTATTATTGGCATCTTCATGTTTATTAGCAGAGACAATTTCAAGCGCAGCCGAGTTAAGCACGAAAAAATTGGATAGCCCCGTGGCCAGGAATTGGCTCAGTAATCATAAACGATAAATAACTTTTGACTCCAGTACTGACATTTCCTCCATGATCTTCTAAGGCAGTGTCACCAGCCTTTCGAAAAGGCTGTCGAAAAGTGTCGGTGATAGATATAATATAAGTGAAATTACCCACAATCACAAAGCACAGCCTTCCCGTGGCATCAAAAGAATAGGAGTTGAGAAACAAACAATAAAGAGACAAAAGAGCGCAGCTGAACATTACGAAAACACGCCTATTCAAATATATTGAAAATTTCACCACCAAAAACTGAAAGTTTTCAGATAAAAATTCTGATATTTTTCATATTTCTGCTCAAAACATAGACTGTGAGTACTCGTTTCGCCTCGAGGCGGTTCTAACGAGTACCCACAATCTATGTTTTTGAGCAGAATCATAAAATAATGTATACCCCTGGAAACCACAGTTTTACTATATAAAACTGGCGTTTAAGGGCATCAAAATTATATAGGTACGATTTCGTGATGATAAACGTCACACAAATAACACGGGCGAAATCAGGAGGGGTGCAGGGCCCCTTGGACTCACAAGTTAATTTCCATGGGAAACTTTGAAGAATTTTGATAAATTTGGGATTACACTAACTACTCATTCCCCTTTCTCTTTATCTTATACTTCTCTTCAACAAATCCATTCTACTACCTGCGAATGAGTACAGTCGACTGTCGTTATCTCGAATTCCAAGGGACTCACTGAAACACTTCGAGATCTCCGTACCTCGACATATCAGAGTTGAGAGAGTGAGGAAAACAATAAATTGAACAACCACATTTAACAAATGAATATGTAATTTAACTCCTGAAAGTAGAAATATATATATAAATAATGTGAAAAAGAGGAGCAATTTCTTTTCTTTTCCACATTATTTTGTTACCTGTCGCGGCGTCAGATCTAGGGCTACACTTTATGGTCAGGCATGTCTGTCTAAAAACGTAGAGTAAGCACAATAATTTCAAATTGGTCCCCCACCCCCAATCTCAGAAATCATCCTGGATACGCCCCTGAAATAAACACTGCAACAGAAGTCTTAAACGACATATGGTCGAAGATTAGTTTTACTCGACTGACACATTGCCCTTTATTCTGGGGCAGCTTAAAATTACAGAGTGCTTGTTCTGTACACGTGTGGTCCTCCACTTCATTCATCAGTGAAAAATCACAGCAGAAAAATGCCCACAATAAGAATCTCGCATTTATGTATAGGACTGAAATGAAGTATAGTTGAGGTTTCAATGGCATTCTGAAGCCAAAGCAAACAAAAAAATAAAAAAAATAATAAATAAATAAAATAAATAAAATAAAAATAAAATAAAAAAATAAAATAACATAAAAATAAAATAAAATAACATATGTTGGACTGGCCCTGATCACAGAAAGCAATAGTCAGAAGCCGACCTTCTAAACCTTTCTGAGGTTAGAGCCGTCATTTAGCATTAGGTCCGACTCACCTTCGTGCAATTATAGCATTTATTTTTTGGTTAAAAACACGCACCCTGTTTGCCGCATACCATTCATTCTGTAACCTATCTTTCTGTATTAACGAATGGCAGTTTTATTCAGCTTATAAAACCGGTACCCTTGTTTTAGAATTTATCAGTTTAAAGTTTATTCCGAATTTAAAAGTCATTGACTTAAAGAGAAACACTCACAAAATATTAAATATGTCTGATGTTCAAGATGTTTACAAACTGAACATTTTGGTGCAAGTTTGATCAAAATCCACCAAGAAATAAGGAAGTTATTGGAATTTTTAGCTTTTGTAATTGTCAACATTGGCGCCGCCATTTTGAATATTTACTTAGGGACTGAAAAATTCTAAAATGACAATAAAACTTTTTGTTAGACAGAAAAGAATGCAATTTGAGGGAAAATAAGCTGCTATTATACCAAAGAAGACATATGCAGAAAAGATTGCATTTGATGTTTTTGCATATGTGAGTTAATAAATTTATGCATGTTTAATTAGGAGCAAATGACGTCACAAACTCACGACGATGGCGGCGCCCATTACAACCTTGTTTTAAATCTTCAAATACCCGTATTTTTCTTTAATTTTCAACCGATTTTGATTAAAAAAATGCATTAATTTTTTTTCAGCTAATGTAGGTCTTTAACTTTAAACAGATTATAAATTTTGTAAGTGTTTTCCTTTAATGAAATGCTCTGATGTTATAGCGAAAAGAATTATGGTTTTATCGCCATCATTCTGATTTTATTTGCAAATACAAGTGTAATGTTGGGTTGAAAGAACTTCTGCTGGACTGTCAACGGGAATACGCATTATATGGCGACTTGTTCAGAAGCGTTGGTGTTGATACTCAGTTTTCGAAACAATCTAAACAGATCATGCGGAACACGTGTCTGATCAGAATCTACACTATTTGCCACTCACCTAGCAATTTTAGACACATCAATGGGTAGTACTATGGGCTTATTCACATTCCAGGACAAGTATGGTAAAAAATTAAGTGGTCCAAATACTTAGGGTAAGTACCGTAAATAACTTTATAGCTTTCTCAGCTTGTGTTGCAGCCGATGATGGATTATAATTGATCATCAGTCACTAATGCCTCTTGTGACTGATGATCGGAAATAATTTTAAAGTCGACTAATCGTAAAATTCTATTTTAGGCTAATATGTTTCTAATTTTTTATTATAACCATGTTTCTAATTTTTTATTATAACCATTTGATAGGTAAGTTGTAAAAGGCGAACTACTAAGCTTTGAAGATTTGTGCTCAGTAAAGGTGAAGAATTGTGCTCAATAAAGGCGAAGAAATTTGAAAAAAATAGCCTAAAGTAAGTCACAATTGTTCAGCAACCATTGATAGTTTCTTATTTTTTTCCATGAAAACATACGTTGTGGTACTCATTAGAAGCGCCTCGGCGAGGCGCTTCTATTGAATACCAACAATACATGTTTTCTTGGAATTTAGTATACAAAAATCAATATGTTGAACAGATAGTGCACTCGCGGAAACTGATTTGGGCATACAGTTTATAATATCTTCTTTTAAGAGACCAAAAACCACATCAAATAGATATGTTACATTACTATAAGATCAGAGTCTGATGATGGCTCACGATAAGAATATTTCTTATTTGATAAGATAAAAAGCAATTGTTGAGATAATAAATTTGTGTTTTATATGGAGGTCAAACTAGCATGAGAAAGTCAAGATAGCCTCTTCTTTAAGTTTGATCCTGCTACGAATATTTCTAATCTGGGTCTTCGGAAGGGCCACCCTTTATTTCTTTCAGTTTACGTCGATTAAATTTATACTCGCACATGTGCTATATAAATAGACTGGCTTACTATTAGAGTATCAGTCGTTATCACTTTACTGTCACGTGATAGTTTCAAACCGGTGTTTGTTTCAAATACATAAACTTGATGACCAAGATGGCCCTGTATCAATCACCTGCGTACAAGACCAAGGGTGGGCCATTTCATATTCCAGGGCTGTAATCTGAACAAGTCAACTTGATACTTCCAATGAAGTTTAGAGTCAGTTGGCCTTTCGGTTCAGGAGAACATATTCGAAAGAGATTTTCAAGATGGCAACCGTGGCGGCCATTTTGGATTTTCAGTCGGAACTATTTTAGCTATTTTTGATTTTCAAGTTGCCCCGATACACCCTATCAAGTTTCGAATCAGTTTGTCTCGGTTCAGGAGAAGAAGCCCAAAATAGATTTTCAAGATGGCGGCCACCTTTGATTTCCGATCTAAACGATTTTAACAACTTTTGATCTACAAGTTGCCTTGATACTTGCTACCAAGTTTCAAGTCAAGTGACTTTCGTTTCGGAGAAGAAGCGCCAAATAAATTTTCCAGAAGGCGGCCATGGCGGCCATCTTGGATTTCTGATCGGAACGATTTTAGCTATTGTTAATCTATCTGTCTAGCTTCCTGAACACCTTAACCTCCGACGAGGACGTCAGATGGGGTTCCGGTATACAAGTGCTAAAAGCGGTTAAGGAAAGTGAGTGAGATGAGTTTGTTAAAAGATAAAAACTGATACTGGTATTTAAGGTATTGAGCTGACTACCTGGCTGACACCTGTACTAAATTGTGCCAATGTCGAAAGGACAAGTTAGTTGAATGGTAGAGCATTCCATTGAATGAATATCTGGTGGAAAAAAAAAACGTGAACTTGTTGTAGTCTTTCAGAGTTGTGATCTGTCGGTATGAAAGAGGATGATCTTTTGTAGAAGGACGAGTGTTCCGGATAAGGTAGTCAGCTGCAGGTATAACTACAAGGTCATATGTGACTTTGTATAAGAGGACCGATCGACTGTCGATGCGTTGTTTGTTTGGGGGTGGGGGCGCCAATTGTGATTCGGACGCATTGCTGACAAGCTGAAAGTATATCGGTAATCTCGAGTTACCCATCTAGCGGCCCTTCGTTGCACTGAATCAAGTTTATATGTATCTGTAGCCGTATAGGTGAACCACACAGTAGAGGAATACTCAGACTGTGGGCGGACTAAAGTTTTGTATGTTGTAGCTTTCAGGTCCATATTATGGACCTGTATATTACGTTTAAGGAAGCCTGTGTCTGAATGGCTTTTTTGATGATATTGTTAATATGGTCGGAACATTTTAGCTCTTCTGATATGGTGACCCCGAGGTATCTAGCAGAGGGTACACTTTCAAGTACACAGCCATAAAGAAGGTGTTCAGTTGGGAAGTTTTTCGTCATTGACCGAGAATTTTGAGGGATTAAAATTCATATCCCCAAGTTTTTTCCCCATTTTTCCAGGTTTTCAACTGGAGGATCTCGGAATCAGCTCGAGTGTCAAAAGCAAGATACATGGCTGTGTCGTCTGCAAATAGCCTTACTCTGGATCTTACCAGATCCGGAAGGTCGTTACGAGTGATGTGAGCCAGAAATAATATATGGCTGAGAACCGAGCCTTGTGGAGACCTGAAGGTACTGAGATATTATCAGAGCTGGAACATCATGACCTATATAACCTTGACCCCCTAAAACCCCACTTTTATATAGTACAACTTGGGTTTACAGGGGTAGACATTACTTTCTTATTTCTGCTCAAAAACATAGATTGTGGATACTCGTTAGAACCCCCTTATCGAGGCGGTTCTAACGAGTACCCATAATCTATGTTTTGAGCAGAAACATGAAAAATATCAGAATTTTTTATGTGAAAAATTTCATTTTTTGGTGGTAATATTTTCAGTATATTTGAATAGGCATGTTTTCGTAAGGCCATTAGGTAAAACTGATTGTGTCCAGTTATCAAGGAAGTCTTTGATTCAATTAAGAGTGCTACCTCGTACGGCATAAAAGTGAGTTTAAGGAGCAATTTTATGATCTATTTTATCAAAAGCCTTACTAAAGTCAAGGAGGATAAGGTCAGTTTGTTTCCTAAATTGCATATTTTTAGCAAGTTCGTCAATGAGCATGACGAGTTGTGTCTCGCAGGATCTCTTTTCCCGGAACACATGTGCAGTTCAAACAGAATGTTTTAATCGCTGAAATGCTTGGAAATACTAGAAGCCATGACATGCAAAACACTTTGCAGAGGACACAAGTTAGGGAGGTGGGCCAATAATTGGCGGGGTCTGTTGTATCCCTTTTTTTGAAAATAGGGGATACATGGCTTCTTTCCAGATAGAAGGGAGCTTTCCTATGTTAAGAGATCTTTGATAGATCAATGGCAGGCTGGGGGCAAGTTCTTTGTGTGGGGTCTGCAGGACTATGGGTTTAAATTTGTCAGAACCAGCAGCCTTATAAGGATTAAAATCTTTGAGTAGTTTTCTATGCCTTGAGTAGAAACATGAATATGAGGCATTTTGGGGTAGGGGCTTGGTTGGGAGGGATGATTCATACAAAAAAAAAAAAAAAAAAAAAAAAAAAAAACAACAACAAAAAAAACATGAAGTCCTGCATAGTCCTCTGTGCAAGCTGCTTGATAGTTATTGGGCTTTTAGGGCTAAAACAGAGTTAATTTGTTCATTTGAGTTGTTTGCCTTGTCTGGGTCTTCTGAGAATGTTTTAATCCAGAAGTTGTCCCGATACTTCCTACCTGGTTTCGAGTCAGTCAAGAAGAGAAGCGCAAAATAGATTTTCAAGATGGCAGCCATGGAAGCAATCTTGGATTTCCGAGCGAAACGATTTTAGCTAATTTTGATTCACAGGTTGTCCTAATACTTCCTACCAAGTTTCGAGTCAACTTGTGTGGGGTGTAGTAGGAGTAGTCGTGCAAAGCAAATTGTTGTTGCCGCATGTCGCCCGACGGACATTGACGGACATTGACCGATCACAGAGGCTCAAGTTGAGCTCAAGTTGAGCACTTCGTGCTCAGGTGAGCTAAAACCAGTCCCCACCCCTCCCCCATCCCTCAAGAGACTACCACCAAATGGAGGCCTTGCTGGAAGAATTTGACAACTTGCGATGGTACATTATTTATCACCGGAAGTTGTTTAAGTAGAGATACGTGGTTTGAATAGCAGCATGTTTGATAGAAAAAAAAAATGAAGAAATTTGACTGTGCTTTTGGGTAAAGACTCCAACTCTCTCTCTCTCTCTCTCAAAAAAAAAAAAAAAAAAAAAAAAAAAAAAAAGAAAGAAAAAAAGCACACGGAATGAGACTTTAGTATTTTACCGGAAATGCACGAGTTGTCACTCAGTTTGCTTTAATCCTTTTAACCCTTTCTGAAATAGACTGTTCTATTTCTGTATTTGGACACATCCATTGTTGCCAAAAGGATGGTAGTTGTTAATCAAAAACACAAAAAAAAAACAGAATAGTAAACTGTTCCTCTTAAGCAGAAAGTCATACTTACGGATAAATTGATGTAAAGTCTTCCCAGCCGACGAATATCTTAATGTCGACGAAATAACACTGAATTTTGAATAGGACTACACAAATTGGTACACACGAAAATAAATGGGGAGCAACGTGAGAAAAAATACCTTCTGATATGTGCACCCAACTAATACTCAAGTCAGCCTGCACAGCCATTCAGTCTGATCAGCCTTCATTGTCCGCATAAAGAAATTTCAAATAAGTTGGTATCCTTGACTATCGAATATGCGCCCAGTGGTGATTCTGGTCAGACTGGGCACTCATGTCTGAAGCATCTCCAAAATATACCTATATAATTTTGACCCCTTATACCCCACGTTATATAATAAAACTGGGGTTTACAGGGGTAAACATTATTTTTTCTTAACTCTGCTCAAAAACATAGATTGTTGATACGCGTTAGAACCGCCTCCCCGAGGCGGTTCTAACGCGTACCCACAATCTATGTTTTGAGCAGAAATATGAAGAATATCAGATTTTTTTTATCTGAAATTTTTCATTTTTTGGTAGTAAATTTTCAGTATATTTCAGTAGGCATGTTTTCGTAATGGGAACGTTTTCTGACATTGCGACTAAAATAATTTCAGAGTAATCTTCTATTTCAATGTGTTTTACACAGTCAAATCCAGCATTAACTGACAAGTCAAAAATACCTCTTCTCACCGCTGTGGTTCGAGCCTCGCTCGGGTCACATGTGGGAAAGCCAAGTTCTGCTTACGGATGGTCAGGTGGTTTTTCCCCGGGTTCTCCGGTTTTCGCCCACCTTTGTTGAACGGTCTGCTCGATATAAGTGAAATATTCTTGAAAGGGCCGTAAAACCCAAATCAAAAAAAAAAAAAAAAAAAAAAAAAAAAAAAAAAAAAAAATCAAAAATACCTCTGTAAATCAAAATTTCTTTTTTTACATAAGTTAACCACGTGCCCTATTTACCCTTAATATTCGGATAGCTAATCCTGAGGAAACAGTGTAGACCAAGGCTCCGTGTCTGATCAGGGTCTACATTGTGTATCACTCATCCAGCAGTTCTTTTGACAAGTCAATAACACATAAAATGGACTTGTACAAGTTTTAACTTTACAGTCAACCCTCTTATTACCGACACTCGATACAACAAGATTCGTTCTAATCACGATTTGAATGTCACGAAACCCATTACCAAAACACGCCTATTCAAATATACTGAAAATTTTACCGCCAAAAAAAACGAAAGTTTTCAGATAAAAAATTCTGATATTTTTCATATTTCTGCTCAAAACATAGATTGTGGGTACTCGTTAGAACCGCCTCGACGAGGCGGTTCTAACGGGTACCCACAATCTTTTAAGCAGAAATAAAAAGAAATAATGTATACCCCTGTAAACCCCAGTTTTATTATATAAAAGTGGGGTTTAAGGGGGTCAAAATATATAGACATGTTTTCGTGATGCTTCACTTAAGGGGAGATAGTTAACGAGAAATTATGCAAGAACATTGCATTAAAAGTTCAAGGAACACATGGTTTGGCTATTTGTTAGAATCGCCTCACTGAGGCGATTCTAACAAATATCCAAAACATATGTTCTATGAGGAAATAAGAATAAAATAAGGCCTTTCTTACATATCATTCTGTCCATTAAGAATTCTTTATAACAGCAAATTCATTATAATGGCAACATCTTTGGGAACAAATGCTGTCGCTGTAACGAGGGTTCACTGTATTAGGGTAAAGAGTTAAGGTGTACATATTTAGGGTAAATACTGCACATTCAATTCTTTATTTTTTTTTCTCAGTCAATATGTCTGTCATCTTATTCATTAAGCATTACTACTGTCTGGGCAAAATCAGAAGACGACCATTAGATGACATTCGTTTTTTTCCCCGAAAATAGGCTTTGACTTGTCATGCAAATTGTCTCCAAACCTTTGGAGACAAATTGCATGACAACCAAAAGCCTGTTTTCTGGGGAAAAAAATACGAAAAAAAAATTCAAAATGTCGTCTGCTGAATTCTTTTATTCAGCATGCTAAGTGTTAAAGGTGCAGGTGAGAGATACAAAATGTACTTTAAGACATAAAAGTAAGGTGGGTCTTTGTTATTTGTGTTATCACTGATAAGAGATTGGGCACAAAAAACAACAACAACTATATACTATCAATAACCAATAGACAGGTAGAGACCCAATAGAAGAATTTAGTACTGGCTTATTTATCTGATCTATAGGTACGTATTATCTCCTCCAAACTATTTATACCCCCTCAGAAGGCCTCTATCATTTCCTGCTTGGATCTCATGATCATCTTTTTATGACATGCCTTTGATCTCACTAACATAGCACCTAGGTATGGGACAATAAATTATTAGTGTGTGGTACCACTTTGGGTCTCATTTTAGCTAATTTTTTCTATAGTATATTGACCGATCTTGTTTTTCCGTATTTCCATGCTCTTTCCAGTCTCCTGCTTCTAGCGCTAGTCATATTCTATTTTCCGGAACACCTTGTCTCCCTTCATCATCAAAAGCATATAGGGGCGTGGTTTAGTCTCCATCACGACTTTCATGGCACCAATGTTTCCTTTCTGTGTAGTCTGCAAAACATATCAGCCGCGCCACTTGAGTCATTTTCGATTTGCACTTGCGCAGAGTTGTCTGGACATGCACAGTTCGCATAAAAGGTGTTAACCCTTGCCATGCTGAATAAATTAAGATGCCACGCCCATTTCTAGTTTTCAACCAATCAGATTGATTGATCGATGTTATCAATACAAATTTACATACTTACATTACAAAAACACGCCTTCAAATTATTGAGAATTTTACCGCCAAAAATGAAAACTTTCAGGTGAAAAATTCTGGTGTTTTTATATTTTTGTTAAAAACATAAATTGTGGGTAGTCGTTAGAACCGCCTCGGAGAGGCCAATCTATATTTTTGAGAAATAAGAAATTTAATGCGTGCCCTGTAAACCACAGTTTTACTGTATAAAAGTGTGGTTTAAGGGGGTCAAAACTATATAGGCGTGTTTTCATGATGATACCAAACAGTGTAGATCCGGACCAGTTGGCTTCTTCAGAAGTCAACTGAACTGGATCTACACTGTTTGCACGGGCAGGGCATATCCGGGTTCAGAAGGACAAGGGTTAAAGTGTATGTATACACTTGATAAATTCATACGCCATTTTTACGCGGGACTTCTTATTTGCTTTAGCGCCAACCACTTTTACCACCTTTTACTTTACTTACTAGATTCTGATAAAAACTGGTGAAGTACATTAAAAATATTTATTCTCAGCTTTAAAATGATATGTATAGCAGGATTAGGTTACTGCTTGTGAGTTGGCTGCATAAAAAAAGAGTATAAACATGGTTGGATCGTTTGGATGAACTGTACCCTTAAAAGCAGGGTATACTTACTCATCTCTATTACAGTGAGCAGGGACTATCATGCACGCCCATGCACATCTAAATCAAAAGGCGAAGTTTAACGATCAACGAGTATAAAGACGACTTGGTATCACTTGTCATTTAACTTGCTTACAAGTGCGTTTAAGTAAACTGTATACTCTTCGACGATTTTGAGTCATTTTCTTTTCACGGGAGACGACTTTTGTGATATACTTTTTGGTTTCCTACACACTAAGCCCTATTGGGAAAGGGATTCATCCCAAAAGGATAGAATTTGTTTCCAAACTGTTTCGAGAAGGGGTGTATTCTAAAACTAAAGCCATTCTTCCCTTTTAGAATATACCCGTATTCGGGAGGAAGGCAACATCAACAGGGCAAAGTTATCTCCCCTGCAAGTGTATCCATTCCCCTTAAGCCCGATACATACCCCACTAACCACGACATTTGTTGGTTTAACTGACTTAAAGTCTTTTAGAAGTTGTTTTTCACCGCCGGATTTCTTCAGCAGTTTGCGTTGTTGTGTTAGTCTGGTTCCCCGTAGAAGTTTTAGGAATGCTTTTTGACCGATACGAACAGCTGAATCTCCTGTAACAGAGAAAACATTGAGCCGGGGCACAGCATTTTCTGACTCAGATCAGCCTGCGCATCCGCGCACTCTAATCAGTCTTCACAGGGCACGATGCGGACGCACTACTAATCGGGGCCCAGTTGTTCAAAGCTAACGATGTCGTTAATTAACGTATCGTTAAAACTTTGCTGCGGTTTGTGATTGTGGCACTCGCTGGACTTTTCTCTTACCTTTTTTGATCATTAAATAAAGCATATACTCTAACATTTTTGCTAAAAAAAAAATACCTGTGAATTAGATATTGTATTTACTAGAACAGTTAAC
The DNA here is from genome assembly GCA_964016985.1 of Anodontia alba. NCBI lineage: Eukaryota > Metazoa > Mollusca > Bivalvia > Lucinida > Lucinidae > Anodontia > Anodontia alba. The sequence goes on from OZ024823.1 coordinate 120,895,439, forward strand.
ATTTTGACCACTAACGAGCTCGTTAAGCTAACGATGCTTTGAACAACTGGGTATTTAGCTAGGTACACATGCAATCTTGTAGGAATTACAACTGCGCAAATGCGCAGGCTGATCTGATTCTTCACTAGGAGCACACTTCCGAAGGTACGTTTTATGATGTTGCGGATCAAATTAGGATTAAGATCGGAAAATCCATGACAAATGTTAGTCACCGGTATATATCGTCTTGTCATCACGAAAACATACCTATATAATTTTGACCCCCTTAAACCCCACTTTTATAAGTAAAACTGGGGTTTACAGGGGTATACATTATTTTCTTATTTCTGCTCAAAACATAGATTGTGGGTACTCATTAGAGTACCCACAATCTATGTTTTGAGGAGAAATATGAAAAATATCAGAATTTTTAATCTGAAAATTTTCAATTTTTGGAGGTGAATTTTTCTATGTATTTGGATAGGCGTGTTTTCGTAATGTACAGCAGAAAAAAAAATGGCAAACAGTGAACCAGACGTCGCAGAACGCTGCGTCTTTTCAGAGTCTATACAGTTTGCAATAAAAAAAAAAAATAAATAAAAAAAAATAAATAAATAAATAAAAAAAAAATGATCTAACTAAAATATAATGATAATAACAACCAGCCTGACACCCTTTCTTTTAGAAATGGACCTCACCAAAGATTTGAAGTGGAAGAATAAATGCGTTATTTATTCGTCTGCTGATATACAGGTATGCAATAAATTATTGTTTGAATTAGAATCACTTTCGAATTTATTTGTCTCCCACACCCTCATTTTGAAAAGGGGACATCTATAAAAGGAAAGACTTTGCGGGGGTTTTCAATGCAGGAATGCATTTGGTGTTGGGGGTTTGTTGTGGATCGGATTATTTCAGTTCCTGAGTTCTCGTATTTACTTTTTATATTTTTTGTGGCTTTTATCAGAGTGAAAACGCCGGCGAATATCACTCAAAACTGAATTAAGCCCCAAGGGCACAACGAAAAAACACCTATACAAAAATACAATTCATTCCTTATCCTTACGAAAACATGCCTATTCGAATATACTGGAAATTTTACCACCAAAACATGAAATTTTTCAGATTAAAATTCTGATATTCTTCATATTTCTGCTAAAAACATAGATTGTGGGTACTCGTTAGAACCGGCGAGGCGGTTCTAACGAGTACCCACAATCTATGTTTTCAGCAGAAATAAGGAAAATAATTTATACCCATGTAAACTCCAGTTTTACTGTATAAAAGTGGGATTTAAGGGGGTCAAAGTTATATATGCGTGTTTTCGTGATGTAATTCCAATTTTGAGCATATTTACGTTGGAAGCATAGGTAATTAGGCCATTTTAGAAATTTACGCAAAGAAAATAATTCCAAGATTCCTGTTCTGTGAATTTATCGAAGTATAAATGCCGTTTTGAATTTGCTCTTTTGACCAATCAAATTTCGCTAGAATAGTGCAAGTATGTTTAGTTTGAATTATTATGTATTGTCATTTGCATTACACCGTTCGCTATATGCATGATCTGACAGGGAAGAAATAAATAATCATAAGCAAACCTTTTCCATTAGACTGACTCCAGTCGTTTTTGTTTTATATCTATTTCTCTCTTTCGCTACATTATTTTTTATCATGATCCTCTTAAATTCAACTTCAAGTTACCTATGGCTGAACCTTTCTTTCTAGCCAAAGGACTGAAGTAAACAAATATTTTACAAGCTATACAAGTGTTGTGTCCTTTCAAAAAACAAAAAAAAAAAAAAAAAAAAAAAAGCAGAAGAAAAACAAGAGGACCATGATGGTCCTATATCGCTCACCTGACCAAACAGATTTGCATATTTAAAATTGAAGTTTCAGCCAAGTTCACTGCTCTAGGATTTTTGTATAAACTTTATAGCACTAACCACCCCTACCCCCCTCCACCACACCCCCGGCCATGGTTTTTTTACAAATCTTGACAACTTGAACTGAATCTTAAAAGAGGTTCACCAAAGGAACATTTCTGCCAAGTTATATTGAAATTGGTCCAGTGGTTTAAAAAGTTTTATATAGCTATAAAGCCCTACGCCCTAACGGCCATGTTTTTTGACGAATCATAACAGCTTGAACAAACTTGGTAGAGGGTTACGAAAGGAACATTCCTGCCAAGTTATATTGAAATCTGTTCAGTGGTTTCTGACAAGAAGATTTGTAAAGTTTTCTATTTAGATATATAGGGAAAACAAGAAGATTTTTTTTTCAAGTTTTCTATATATATATATATATATATATATATATATAGGGAAAATAAGCCCCACCCCCTTGCAGCCATATTTTTTGATGGCTTGAACAACCTTGGAAGAGGGTGACCAAAGACACATCCCTTCCAAGTTATATTGAAATCGGTCCATTGGTTTCTGCCAAGAAGATTTTTAAAGTTTTCTATATAGATACATATATAGGGAAAATAAACCCTGTCCCCTGGCGGCCATGTTTTTTGACAAATCCAAACGGCTTGAACAATCTTGGTAGAGGATCACCAAAAGAACAATTCTGCACAATTATACGGAAATCGGTCCAGTGGTTTCGGACAAGAAGATTTTTACATTTTTCAATATAGATATACAGGGAAAATAAGCCCTGCCCCCTGGCGGCCATGTTTTTGACTAATCGAAATGGCTCGAACAATCTTGGTAGAGGGTCACCAAAGGAACATTTCTGCAAAATTATATGGAAATCGGTCTAGTGGTTCTGACAAAAAGATTTTGAAAGTTTTCTATATAGATATATAGGGAAATTAAGCCCCACCCCCTGGCGGCCATGTTTTTTGACGAATCCAAATGGCTTGAACAATCTTGGTAGAGGATCACTAAAGGAACAGTTTTGCAAAATTATATTGAAGTCGGTCCAGTGGTTTCGGACAGGAAGATTTTTAAAGTTTTCTATATAGATATATAGGGAAAATAAGCCCCGCCCCCTGGCGGCCATGTCTTTTGACGAATCCAAATGGCCTGAACAATGAGGATCACCAAAGGAACATTTCTGCAAAATTATATGGAAATCAGTCTTGCGGTTTCTGACAAGAAGATTTTTAAAGTTTTCTATATAGATACATAGGGAAAATAAGCCCCGCCCCCTGGCGGCCATGTTTTTTGACGAATCCGAATGGCTTGAACAATCTTGGTAGAGGATCACCAAAGAAACATTTCTGCAAAATTATATTGAAATCGGTCCAGTGGTTTGTCAGAAGAAGATTTTTTTAAGTATTTTGTTTAAAAAATCTATTTTTAGCTCCTGTGACCTAGATATGCAATGGACCGGAACCATTTGAACAACTTTAAGAGAAGACCAACCAAGGATCATTCCTGTAAAGTTTGGTCAAAATCCAATCAGTGGTTTAAGAGGAGATGTTGTTTAAAGATTGTGGACGGACGGACGGACGGACATACGGACGACGACGACGACGACGACGGACGGTGAGTGATCACAAAAGCTCACCTTGAGCTTTCAGCTCAGGTGAGCTAACAAGAAAAAGAAAAGAAAAAATAAAGAAAGGGTCTGGGGCCAGACTACTTTTCCATTAATAATAATAATAATAAAACAAAAACTACAGCGTCAAAGTAAACATCATATGAATAGCAAGGAAAAGGTAAAAGAAAAGTCCAGGGAGTGCCACAATCACAAACTGCAGCCCTTCCCAGACCCCAAGAGGAAGGAGAATCCGACAAATCTAAACAAGTACAAACCAAACAAACGTACAAAAAGCACTAAGATTAGCTCTCTCTTCCCCAAGCGAGGTAATCGCAATACTTAAAGGACTGAAAAACACAAGAACAAAATGACACACGGAAAGACATACAACAAATCGCCTCGTAGAATAAACCACAAAGCAACAAAGAGTAAGACTAACACCGGGACCACCGCCTTAGAACGGTCGGTAGAGCAAACCACCGGGGGGTTTAAAGCACTTTTACAGCTAGCCAACTTCACACTGGGCCCCGAAGCTGCTCTAAATACAGAAATACATAAAATTCTGTTCGCATAAAGGCTCCTAACACAGTCAAAGCATCAAAGCGAAAACATAAAAATCAAATGTATCACTATGATAAACAAAGACGAGTACTCATGGCTAATTCTATTGTGTGCCAGAGTAAACAAAAACCAATAGTTGAACAACCGCGGGCCAAGCCAAAGACATATCGTCAAGCCCCAACCCACTGGTTAAACTTTTACAAAGAGGCCGTTATTGAGTCTGAGGCCCGAACCGTCGTCGTGCAATTGAAGAGTAAAGCATAGCCATCAACAATGACTGGATTGATAACTAGATATGCAGTCTGCCGCATAATATCAAGGCTATAGCTAATTCTTTTATAACGGTTTTCTATATTGCTCCGAAAAGTTAGATTTTCCCACAAGTTTTTAGTTACAGTAAAATTCTGCTTCCGATATACCTTGTTGCAGAAGTGTTTTCAGGCCGACGTTATATTTTTATACTAAGGCAGACATCGCCGGGGGACATCGCCATCCAGAAAAGGGAAATTGACTTTATCAAAATCGAAAAAAGTCCCGTTTGTCATAAATTTTGTTGGAAACTATACTATCAGATATACATAGATTCAAATCCAAAAAAAAAGGTACCTCGGTATCGGCTTTATTTAATTGGAGTTCAGTAGGGTATATGCGGTCCACCATTTGGTCAACGTAAAATCTTGAAGTGGAATTGAAAGCCTGAATTATGTCAGGCTGATTTTCCCGTGCGAAAGACTTCATAAAATCTCTTTAATAACAAAAAAAGAAACAAATATGCAACAAGAGGAGCACAATTAGTTCCCATCGGAATACCAATAGTTTGCCTATAAAGTATAGTTTTAAATCTAATAAAAATGTTATCCAAGAGATAAACAAGGGCATCACAGACTTTTTGACAAGACCATAAATTGTAACTCTTGTATACATCAGAAGTATAAAAGCACATTCTTCGTTGGAAGCCAAATATTGGGTATTCTCCCGAATAAACGTTCAGATAAGTAAATTAATAAGTTTATATTTTATAAGATGATGAGGTAGCGTGGTATACAGTGTAGAAAAATCATATATAGACAATTAAGAAGCTTTAAAGCTTTTATATTTAACTTAATTGAGAACTTCATTGGAATTTTTAATTGACCAAAAAATAGTTAATTCTATCCCTTTCTTAAACAGTATCATAGTAGTTGCGGTCATGGTACCAAAGCCGTAATCCAAAATCATAAATCCATAAACGAATGACGAATCAGAATGTTCAGACCAACAGACATGGACCCCAGAACAAAGGGTGTAATCAGGCGTCCGCGGATAGTAAGCATTACTTGGTAAGCAAGCTTCGCCCACCATGCCCATGGGCCTGAACGAAGGAAATATCGGTAGAAGCGTATGTCCGGGATTTGGGAAGTCCACTTATGGCGCGTCACTGGCAAAAACATCAGAAACAATTCTGGAAACTGCCACATTGTAGGGATTGACTAGATCATGATGTCTCCCATAGAACTTCTTAAGTGTTGCTACCAGTTTGGTTTTTTGATACCCCTGGCTCAACAACTTTTGAGTGAGCACTTTCCCACGCTCCATGAAGTCCTGATAATTTGAACAAGTTCTGGCATAACGGATTAACTGTGAAACGTAAACGCCGTATGCTGGTGCAGAAGGGATATTACTGCTCAGGAAAGGAAAGTTAACGATGGGAAAATTGAAGTCATCCCGTTTGTCGTAAAGCCTAGTAGTAAGCTTTCCATTGTCGATGTAGAGATAACAATCCAAGTATGAGGAGGAGGCTGAAGTCTCCGTTGTTTCCTTTATTTCAAGTTCACGTGGGTAGATGAATTCTAAATACTCTGCAAATTTTGTGTTTTTCAGAGACAATACATCATCTATATATCTGTAGGTGAAATTGAATTGTTGTGCGAGGTGTTTCTTGCCTGCTTGGAGGAGACTTTGTACAAACTCCGCCTCATACGAGTATAAAAACAAGTCGGCAAGTAACGGTGCACAATTAGTACCCATCGGTATGCCGATTGTTTGTTGAAATATCCGACCGCCGAACTCCACAAAAATATTGTCGATTAGATATTCCAGCATCTTAATGACATCTGCATCTGAGTATTTTTGTGGTGCATCAGAGTGATCCCGAATGAAGTATGTGTCTTTGTAGCCAATGACAACATACTGAAATCGACGGTTACCATTCTTGTGAAAGAAACACTGGTTGATAATTGGCTTTAATTTAGATTTCAATTTATCATGAGGAATAGTAGTGTAAAGAGTAGAGAAATCGAAAGATTTTATACTGTTGACGGAATGAAGAGATTGTGCCTTTAGGTTTTCTAAGAGCTCTTTGGAGTTTTTCAGGATCCACATCTGATTAACACCACTTCTGGCATATGCAGTGTCACAATACTTCTGAAGGCCTTCTTTAACTGCGGTTAGTATTCGTGTTAGAATCTGAGAAAGAGGCTTGGTTGAGCACTTAGCTGAACCAGCAATATATCTCTGCATGTACGGATTCTTGTGAAGTTTAGGAATCCAGTACAGTTTGGGAAGGTAATATCTAATCCAATGTTTTTTGACAGCAGTAAGGCATGAAGTTAGCAGTTTGGACAAAATAGTAGCTGTACATGAACTAGAATTTGCAGTGAAACGTGCTTTATAAGGTCGTTTATGAAGTTTCGGTAACCAATATAACGTAGAAAGCCTGTCTTGGTTTTCTTTAATACCCACTGCAAACTTAGCAGTAATATCAGACGTAGTGTTCTGAGAAATCCAACCAGTGACAAAACATAACGGCCAACCATCGTAAACTTATTTCCTCATTTACATCGACGAGTGGACACTTCCAACAGAACTTTTTGGACCCATCAGGAAAACACGTATATATAGTTTGGAACCCCTTAAACCTCACTTTTATACAGTAAATCTGGGGTTTACAGGAGTATAGTTAAATTTTCTTATTTCTGCTCAAAAACATAGATTATGGGTACTTGTTAGAACTGCTTCGGCAAGGCGGTTCTAACTAGTACACACACTCTATGTTTTGAGCAGAAATATGAAAATTACCAGAATTTTTCATCTGAAAGTTTTCATTTTTGGTGGTAAAATTCTCAATATATTTGAATAGGCGTGTTTTCGTAATGGGTCTATTTCCAAAAGCAGGGTGTATGGTTAGTCTTATTATAACAATGTTTTATAGAAATTTCTGTAGTTAATGCAACTAATGTAGATCTTGATCAGACGCCACATTCTGCGGCGTCTTATCTGGGTCTGCATTGTTTTCCAATTACCATATTGAGGATTTCCAGACTAAAATGGGTGACTCAAGGGAATGCATGAGGACAAAACTTCAATAAACTAGTAACGTTTTTTGCTATTTACGAGTATTGCTCTTTAGAACGATCTAATCTTCGGACAAATATTTGAATGTGATATTTGCAAGTCGCACGTATAAGCGTTTCATTGAAATGCAATCGTTGCCATTAGATTACCAGATTGTTTAAAAGAAAGGAAGAAAACAAATCAGAGCACTGAGAGTGCTGATGGGGGCGATTGCTTGAACTCTTCAACTGATTGGGATTTACGTTTGCTTAAATAATACATTAACAATTGCCTGGTCTCTGTTTTACTAAATACATAAACAATACTCGATAGCCCCTTTCCTGCCCTTTTTTTCTGCGGTGAGCTAGAGTTACTCTTTTTCAAAGATGATATAAAGCGTGTAATTTGCGCCGATTTCTGGTGTCCTCTCACAGTTTTATGGAATGTATTAGGTAAGTGCTTCAGTAAAAAAAAGAAAAAAAGGATTCCTTCAGTATAAAATGCTATCATATTTTCCGGACCTAAATGTAATGTAGAAGTTTTTTCGTTCATTTCTCTCTCACATGAAAGCAAGGTATCAATTTTTTTTTATAAAAAATCAATGATCAGTGGCTGTACAAGGGAAACGAATCAGCTTAAACGTTACCAAAGCTACACAGGGGAAACAACGCAAACACAACCACCAGATAACGAGAAATATATGGCAAATTGGTAAATTCGAGCAACACCTGGAAAGTAAAGAAGACACGCAGAACATTTAGTTGTAAGGTGAGTTATAGCCTCACCCCTTGTGGGTTTTGACTGTTCCACCCCACGTTGTGTATCACTGGGGAGCTCTCATGTGATTACAAAATCTGCCTGTTACCCAAAGCCGAAGATTTGGCGTGTTTTATTGGAGTATTCATATTCGTTCGCCGATATTATGCTCAATATGATCGAAATCTTATTTCTTCAAAAGTTTGATGTTTTCTTTGGTCTTTTGTTTATTTGTTCGCTAGCTATATGAATCAGAGTGTATAGAACCGATATGTTTTAGTGCTGAATTTAGCGTTATCAGCGTTAGCAGGGAACTATTTTAAGGGCGATTTTAGGTAGTTATCAGGTAGGTCGCATCAGCTAAAAGGATTTTCGAAATGCGGTATGTTAAATCTGGTGGAGGTAAACCGCCCCCCAAAACGGGTGTCTAGTTTACGTAACAACAGTAAAACAATATGATAAATTATATTATATGATGTAAATTTCTGAAATTAATCCAGACAACAAAAAGGTGTACTGATACGAATTAACTTGCTAAGGTTAAATAAACTTGATCACTGAACTCAGTTTCGTTTTACAGCTAGAGAAGAATACGGTCATTTAACAAGAATTAAAAGGCTAAAAGAAAGTTAACGGCTGGTGGCTGGGACTTTCCTTGTATACATATCAGCATTGATGCAACGTCATGACGTTGCAAAGACGATGATGCGATGTTGTATAAACATATTGCGCCCGATAGGATAGTTGTATTTTCGGACTTTATTTCTTGGTGTTCATTGCTTATTTCTTAAATTGAGCAATGCCACAGATAACAGAACCTCTGGACATTTTACGAACAGACAAGGCACAGATCGGCATGTATATCAACCCTGTCTGGTCCGTTCCTTTGATACTTGTCCTATAATCTTTAGCATCTAATGATGGGGTAAGCAGACAGCGATGCCCTGGCCATACTGTGCGGATGCGCAGACCGATCTGGTGTTTGCTATACGAATAAACATATACTCTGATTTTTTTCCATAACACTGCGTGTACGTTTGCAAACACATAGCTGAATCTATGGCCGTAAAGTCTCCCCGTACATCATCATAGTGCAGGTTATATTTTATTTCCTTTGGGATCATTGAGCCCATCCTGGTTATTTTGAAAATCGAATACCGTTTAAGCAGGCGCTAAGGGGGCGTATGCAGCCTCGCAAACTACAGTGTTGCATATGAAGAGACCGAGTCTCCGATTTTCGTGATTTTGTGTGTTCGTTGTTTCCAGAGGCAATCCTTTTTGACTTTTATTTGACACCGATTCTTACCTTTTGAGAAAAGGCTTATTATCTGTTTGACCATTCGTTTCTGTCGCTTTTCAGTTGAAAGGGCTGCAAAGGGATAACAAAGTATATTAAATGGTATGAATCTATAATCTCTCTCTTTCTCTCTCTGTCTGTTGTCTGTCTGTCTCTCTCTCTCTCGCAAAGGCAAAAAAATCTTATGGTACTGATGGCATTAGAATGGTTCTGTGCAACTACTAATACAGTCGACTCTCGTTATCTCGAAGTCCAAGGGACTGTGAGAAGAAATCGAGATATCCGTACCTCGAAATATCAGATTTGCAGAATTGCGGAAAAAAATTCGAACGACCACATTACACAAATTAATATGTAATTTGACTCTTGAAGTTGGAGATATATTGAGCAATTTCTTCTCTTTCCACAATATTTTGCTACCCGTTGTTAGATTTCCATGTTAAAACAGGGACCGATTTTCAGTCGAGATAAGCAGTTACTCGAGATAAGCGAAGTCGAGACAGGCACTAAATGTTTTCACAGAGGAATTGTTTTCTAACTAATAACATTTTAATGTTTAAAATAGCGTCTCGTAAAACAATATTTTAATCATTTCGAGACGTTGACAGGGATAACATATTTTAAAAATTAATTTTTGAAAGATAACCAGGTAACGACATATTAGCTTAAAACAATCTCTCCCGGGATGGGGAGAGGTGTGTGGTGGGGTCGGTGGGATTTGATCACTGGCCTTATATATTATTGAAAGAAAATGAGTATTTACTTGGTATTTAATTTCGAAGAAAGAATTCCTTCTGTAAATGTAAAGAAAAAAAATCTGAGATGTGTTTTGTTATATGTGTCTGCATTATATTACCTAAAAAGTAAAAAAAAAAAAAAAAAAAAAAAAAAAAAAAAAAAACATACAATTTCAATAATGTAATTTTAATTTAATGAGGTTTGAATTTGAACTGTACTGAAATTAATTAAATTGAAGTACAGATGGAAAGTTTGTCATCGGGAACCAGAATTTTCCAAGTGGTAATGCTAGCTGGCTTTGTCCTAATAATACAAAAAAATGAACCGGGCCGCAGCATTTCCTACAAGACTGTATGTGCGCCCAACGAAAACTCATATCAGTCTGCACATGCGCACAGTCTGATCAGTCTTCGCTGGACAATCTTTGGGTAGCCGAGGGTTTAAAGCGTCTTCATGTGGACAGCAAAGAGTCAGATCAGACTGTGCGGGTGCGCATGGTGATCTGAATCTTGACTAGGCGAACATTCACTCTTGTAGAAACTGCTATGCCCCGGTACATATGTTTATTTGCATATTTCTGCATTGAGTAGTATGTCATAACCATCAGGAACACATGCCTATATTAATTTTGACCCCTTAAACCCCACTTTTATATAGTAAAGCTGGGATTTAGAGGGGTATACGTCATTTTTTTTTATTTCTGCTAAAAAATATAGATTGTGGATACCCGTTAGAACCGCCTCGTCGAGGCGGTTCTAACGAGTACCCACAATCTATGTTTTGAGCAGAAATATGAAAATTTTCAGAGTTTTCTTCTCTGAAAACTTTCAGTTTTTGGAGGTGAAATTTTCTGTATATTTGAATAGGCGTGTTTTCGTAATAGGTCCTGCAGTCATTTTTGGCAAGGTTGATATTTTCTTTCCACATACTTACCATAACTGGAGAAATCAGATCTAGAGGATCCTAGAAAACCATGATAATTTAAACTTTGTTCTCTTTCTACTTTCTTGAGACCAGTGTTAGCTAAAATATCAAACAAAAAAACGTTAGCATAATTAATTGCCAGTCCAAAAAAAAAGAGAACAATTTACCCGATGTTCTTTAGTTTGAATGTTCAAAGCTATGAGGGCGTGTCAATAAATAACCAGCCGATCCCATTTCCGATGGACCGAGACGGTCACGATTTTCAGGCTTTGTTTCAATATATGTTTTATACATGGGTACAAAATTGCATACGTATCGAGTCATTCTTTAATAAGATATTGAATGTCAAACATGGCTAGTGATGCAAAGGCATGCTTTTCATCTAAAGTTGAGTACCGTGCTGTAACTCGGTGCTTGAATTTAAAAGGTAAAACAGGCAAGGAAATACACGGCGAGTTAGCCGATGTTTATGGGTCTTCTGCACCATCTTATGCTCAGGTTAAATTCTGGGTAGGGGTATTCAAACGCGGTAGAACGTCTTAAGAAGATGAAGCCAGGTCTGAACGCCCACTAGATGCCACCGACGAAGAAATGTGTAAGAAAGTCTTTCTTGAGACCAGTGTTAGCGAAAATATCAAACAAAAAAACGTTAGCATAATTAATTGCCAGTCCACAAAAGAGAACAATTTACCCGACGTTCTTTAGTTTGAATGTTCAAAGCTATGAGGGCGTGTCAATAAATAACCAGCCTATCCCATTTCCGATGGACCGAGACGGTCACGATTTTCAGGCTTTGTTTCAATATATGTTTTATACATGGGTACAAAATTGCATACGTATCGAGTCATTCTTTAATAAGATATTGAATGTCAAACATGGCTAGTGATGCAAAGGCATGCTTTTCATCTGAAGTTGAGTACCGTGCTGTAATTCGGTGCTTGAATTTAAAAGGTAAAACAGGCAAGGAAATACACGGCGAGTTAGCCGATGTTTATGGGTCTTCTGCACCATCTTATGCTCAGGTTAAATTCTGGGTAGGGGAATTCAAACGCGGTAGAACGTCTTAAGAAGATGAAGCCAGGTTTGGACGCCCACTGGATGCCACCGACGAAGAAATGTGTAAGAAAGTTCGGGATCTGGTATACTCTGATAGGCGAATTCAAGTGGAAGAAATAGCGCAGACATCAGGCATTTCACATGGTAGCGTTTCAACAATCTTACATGATCGTGTAGGTATGCGCAAGCTAACAGCCCGTTGGGTCCACAAATCCCTTAGTGATGAGCAAATGGCAACCAGAGCATCAGTATGCAGCGCTTTGTTGAAGTGTCTAAGGTCAAAAGATGATTTTCTTTTGCGTCTGGTGACTGTAGATGAGACTTGGGTTCATTATTATGAGCCAGAGAATAAAGCTCAGAGTCGTCAGCGGGTAGGGCCTGGGTCCCCGGGGTCAAAGAAGTTCAAGACGCAACCATCTGCTGGCAAGGTGATGGCTACAGTATTTTGGGACGCAAAAGGCGTTATCATGTTGGACTTTTTACCCAAGAGAAGTACAATAACTGGAGTGTACTATGCAAACTTGTTAGACCAGCTGAGAACCGCCATCCGTGAAAAACGCCGAGGTAAACTCTCTAAAGGTGTTTTGCTGCAACAGGACAACGCGAGAGTCCACACTTGCAAAGTTGCAATGGATGCTTTAGAGCGAAACGGGTATGAATTAATACCACATCCTGCTTATTCGCCTGACCTAGCTCCTAGCGACTTCTTCCTATTCCCAAACTTGAAAAAGGATATCCGTGGACTTCATTTCCGGTCTGATGAAGAAGTCGTGACGGCAGTTGATGAGTTGGTAAATGGAAAGGACCCTGACTTTTTCAGTTCTGGGCTGATGGCACTTGAACACCGTTGGTCTAAGTGCATCATACCAGAGGGCAATTACATCGAAAAAAAAAAAGAGGTGGATCTCAACCGGAAATAAGTTAGGCTGGTTACTTATTGACTCACCCTCGTATTTCTCACGTAATACCATCACCTAGCCGATGTCGCTGTTAGTGTTGCGTCAAATAAACGAGCCGTTTAACATATTCATCATAAAGTTACATTACGAAAACACGCCTATTCAAATATGCTGAAAATTTTACCACCAAAAAATGAAAATTTTCAGATAAAAAATTCATATATTTTTCATATTTCTGATCAAAACATAGATTGTGGGTACTCGTTAGAACCGACACGGCGAGGCGGTTCTAACGAGTACCCACAATCTATGTTTTTGAGCAGAAATAAGAAAATTAATGTATACCCCTATAAACCCCAGTTTTACTATATAAAATGGGGTCTAAGGGGGTCAAAATTATATAGGCGTGTTCTCGTGATGATGGCAGCTGATTGGAAATGGCTAGACCGGTATATGTGTAAGAGGTACAATACAACCCTCAACAATATCTGCCGAAGATATGATGATCGTTCGAAATCATTACGAAAACACGCCTATTCAAATAAACTGAAAATTTTACCGCCAAAAAATATAAAAATTTTCAGATAAAAATTCTGATATTTTTCATATTTCTGCTCAAAACATAGATTGTGGGTACTCGTTAGAACCGCCTCAGTGAGGCGGTTCTAACAAGTACCCACAATCTATTTTTTGAGCAGAAATAAGAAAAATGATGTATACCCCTGTAAACCCCAGTTTTTCTATATAAAAGTGGGGTTTAAGGGGGTCAAAATTATATAGGCATGTTTTCGTGATGACAATCTTTGCTGAGCTGGAAATGCGTCCTATGAGTTGGCTATTGTAAAGATTTGGTTGTTTGTTTACTTCTAAAGGATCCTCTCTTCAGATTATTGGTAGATTTTCTTTCTGTCGCATGGCGCTTTAATCATAAATGCTTAGCAATGAGCAGACGACATATTGAAATATTTATTCGCTTTATTCCAGTAGACTATAATGCCTTGCGCGCAACGTGGCATCCGGTTGAAACAAAAGTAGAAAAAAGAAAAAAAAAAAACGATACTGATAGTGTTATGATAACCACTTTTTGTTTGACTAAAGATGATTTTTTCAAGATTTTACATTAAAATCAGCTATGGGAATATTTTTAAGCAAATAGTTTTTAGATGGGAATAAAATAATACCAACCAGTGGGTTTATTTTCTTACTTTTATCCTTGCAATAATCACCAGGAGCTCCGGGAGAAACAAGTTCAAGATTATTGTTACCGATGTCACTCAATTTATACACGCCGTTTAGAATTGTTTTGAAAGTCCATATTTTCACTCTATGAGATTATAGAATAAATAGTAAAATCCCCGATATGAGTTTCAGTAAACTTTACCGTTTATAAACAGACATTCATATATAAAGCAGAGAATTACACTATAAGCCAGTGACTGGCATTTTCGTTGACAAAACAGCAATTGAAAATTTTTTATGTTCTACTCAATGTGACAGGGTGGAGACGGACGGTTTGTTGATAGTTGACAGTTATAGATAGATATACCTGAATAAGCAACAAAGTATACAAAGACCTGTCGGCTACACTGTTACTCGGTGTTAAAGTCAGTAACCCGGGGTATAGTGGTCTATCACATGGAGAGTATACCGGAATATTGGTCAGCGACAGAGTACACCAAGACTTGTAAGCTACACTGTACACCGGTGTGTCAGTCAGTAACCAAGGATAAAGCAGCATGTCACCTAAAGTGTATACCGAAATATCAGTCGGAGACAAAGCAACACTGTTACCCAGTATATTATTCAGTAACCTGGGGTATAGTGGCTTGTCACCTGGAGTGTATACCGGGATATCGGTCAGCGACAAAGTATATGAAGACCTATAAGCTACACTGCCCTCATATATATCAGTCAGTAACCCGGGGGTATAGTAATCTGTCACGTGGAGAGTATACCGGAATATGGGTCAGCGACAAAGTAAACCGAGACCTGTAAGCTACACTGCACACCGGTGTATCAGTCAGTAACCCAGGGTAGAGCGGCCTGTCACCTAAAGTGTATACCGGTATATCAGTCGGAGACAAAGTATACAAAGACCTGTAACCTACACTGTACCCCAAAGTATCAGTATGTAACTTAGGGTATAGCAGCCTCAAACCTTGACCAGAATATCGGTCAGCGACAAAGTATAATAAGATCTGTTAACTACACTGTACCCAGGTATAGCCGCCTGTCACATGGAGTACATACCCGAATACCGGTCAGCGACAAGGTATACGAATACCTGTCGGCTACACTGTTACCCAGTATATTAGTCTGTAACCTGGGGTATAGTGGCCTGTCACCTGGAGTGTATACCGGAATATCGGTCAGCGACAAAGTAAATGAAGATCTGTAAGCTACACTGCTCTCAGGTATATCAGTCAGTAACCCGGTGTGTAGCCCTTTTTCTGCGGTGAGCTAGAGTAACTCTTTTTCAAAGATGATATAGAGCGTGTAATTTGCGCCGATTTCTGGTGTCCTCTCACAGTTTTATGGAATGTATTAGGGGAGTGTTTCAGTAAAAAAAGATTCATTTAATATAAAATGCTATCATATTTTCCGACCTAAATGTATTGTAGAAGTTTTCTCGTTCATTTCTCTCTCACATGAAAGCAAGGTATCAATTTTTTGATAAAACAATCAATGATCAGTGGCTGTACAAGGAAAACGTTACCAAAGCTATACAGGGGAGACAACGCAAACACAACCACCGGATAACGAGAAATATATGTCAAATTGGTAAATTCGAGCAACACATGGAAAGTAAAGAAGACACGCAGAACATTTAGTTGTAAGGTGAGTTATAGCCTCACCCTTTGTGGGTTTTGACTCTTCCACCCCACGTAGTGTGTCAGTAACCCAGGGTAGAGCGGCCTGTCACCTAAAGTGTATACCGGTATATCAGTTGGAGACAAAGTATACAAAGACCTGTAACCTACACTGTACCCCAAAGTATCAGTCTGTAACTTAGGGTATAGCAGCCTCTAACCTTGACCAGAATATCGGTCAGCGACAAAGTATAATAAGATCTGTAAACTACACTGTACCCAGGTATAGCCGCCTGTCACATGGAGTACATACCCGAATACCGGTCAGCGACAAGGTATACGAATACCTGTCGGCTACACTGTTACCCAGTATATTAGTCTGTAACCTGGGGTATAGTGGCCTGTCACCTGGAGTGTATACCGGAATATCGGTCAGCGACAAAGTAAATGAAGATCTGTAAGCTACACTGCTCTCAGGTATATCAGTCAGTAACCCGGGGAATAGCCCCCTGACACTTGGAGTGTATATCTGAATATCAGTCAGCGACAATGAATATGAAGACCTGTCAGCTATTCTGCACCCCTGTGTCAGTCAGTAACGCGGGATATAGCAGCCTGTCACCTGGATTGTATACCGGAATATCTGTCAGCGACAAAGTATACGAAGACCAGTGTCAGCTACACTGTTACCCGGTATATCAGTCAGGTTATATCAGCCTGTCACTTGAAGTGTACACCCGAATATCAGTCAGCGACAAAGTATATGAAGACCTGCCAGCTACAGTCAGTAACCTGGGGTACACACTTGAAGTGTATAGATCTATCGGAATATCGGTCGGCGACAAAGTATACGTAAACCTGTCAGCTACACTGTTGCCCGGCAGATCAGCCAGTAACCCGGGATATAACGGCCTGTCATCCGAAATGTTTCTGGAATATCGTAAGACAGTTTTATTCATTTCTAAAATGGATAAGGAGGAATAGAAAGCTTTACACCGGAAATAAGTAAATTACACTTTTACACTTTCCACACACAGAGGAACAACAGCACTTACTACCCCACCCATCAATAATGTGCCAGTTCATCAATTCAGTTACTGTCAAGAAAAAAGGAGAACACGCCTATTCAAATATATAGAAAATTTCACCTCCAAAAACTGAAAATTTTAAGATAAAAAAAATGTGATATTTTTCAAATTCTGCTCAAAACATAGATTGTGGGTACTCGTTAGAACCCAAAACAAAGATTGGCGGTACTCGTTAGAACCGCCTCGAGGAGGCGGTTCTAACGAGTACCCACAATCTATGTTTTGAGCAGAAATAAGAAAAAATAATGTATACCCTTGTAAACCCCAGTTTTACTATATAAAGTTGGGTTTAAGGGGGTCAAAATTATATAGGTATGTTTTCGTGATGTTTTTTTTTTTTATTTTGTTTTAAATATTTGTTTATAATTTAGTCATGTTACATTTAGATTGTACAAATTATAATTAATAGATGGCCGATTATATAATTAATCTGTGGAATCTTTATCGAATGTTTTGGATTTCAAATGCAATTCCCTACTTTGGAGACAATTTGCATGAAATGTCAAATCCTGTTTTAAGGGATAAAAGAAAAGGTATCATTTTTTTTTATCTGCTGAATAAGCCCAGAGAGCGGTAAAGGTTAAAGCGCTAAAAGCTTTTTAAAGTTGATTTTGTTGTTTTTCAGAGACAACATTTTAAAACTGAGTTTCTTCAGAGAAAATAAGACTTGGCATTTCATGTGAATCGTCGGCAAAGGTCTTAGCTATACATCGATTTTTTTCTACAATATCCAATGCTTTTGTCAGCCAAGGCTCTGATCAGAATGCTCAGATGCGCAGCCAAATGATCTGGACCTTCGCTGCCCTCATATGATTCAAAGACATCTTTTCTCATGTTGCGACACAAATACATATCATGAGGACTTTATACCAGGTACGATCAAGAAGTTCTCGGCCCGATATACTTGAAATGAATAAATTGAAATTATTACAAAAAACACGCCTATTCAAATTTTTAGAAATTTCACCTCCAAAAAACTGAAAATTTTCAGATAAAAAACTCTGATATTTTTCATATTTCTGCTCAAAACATAGATTGTGGGTACTCGTTAGAACCGCCTCGGCAAGGCGGTTGTAACAAATACCCACAATCTGTGTTTTTGAGCAGAAATAAGAAAAAAATATGTATACCCCTGTAAACCCAAGTTTTACAATTTAAAAGTGGGGTTTAAGGGGGCTAAAAATTATATAGGTATGTTTTCGTCAGAGTAAAATTTCAAAGCTATTGATTTCAGTAGGAATTCGCCACCAGGGGAAGGATATGTTAACTGACAAAATGGACAAAGTTGAAGTTAGAGCAGTCATAAAGCACTTCTGTAAATAGGGCATGTCCACGAAGGAAATTCATGATGACTTCACTAAAAACCCTTTGAGGTGAGTCTCCTTTTAAAGCACGGTGAAAAACGGGCTGCTGAATTTAGGAGAGGGAGGGAGAGCGTGCAGGATTATGTACGGTCTGGGCGCCCTAAAGAGGCTAGTTCAGACGAAAACGTTGATCTTGTGCACAGCCTCATCACATTACGAAAAGACGCCTCTTCAAATATATAGAAAATTTTACCTCCAAAAACATAAAATTTTCAGATAAAAAAATCTGATATTTTTCATATTTCTACTCAAAACATAGATTGTGGGTACTCGTTAGAACCGCCTTGGCGAGGCGGTTCTAACGAGTACCACAATATATGTTTTTGAGCAGAAATAAGAAAAATAATGCATACCCATGTAAACCCCAGTTTTACTTTATAAAAGTGGGGTTTAAGGGGGTCTCAATTATATAGGCAGGTTTTCGTAATGATGTGTGACATAGACTATAGACAAACAGGCATAAGTTTTGGGGCAGTTCGGTCTATCTTGGCCGATATCTTAGGGATATTCAAAGTCTCAGTTAGATGGGTCCCCAGAATGTTGACCATAGATAAGAAGAAGAGCAAGCTTGATATTTCTGAGTATCTCCTGTCTCTCTATGAAGATGACCCGGAGAAATTTATGCGTCGAGTTGTGACCCAAGAGGAGACATGACCAAAAAGCAGAGTATGTAATGGAAGCTTCCTGGCTCACCTCTCTTAAGAAATGTAAGAGAATTTCTTCAGCAAGGAAGGTGATAGCCTCTAGCCTTTGGGGTAGTCAGGGCGTTATCATGGTGGATTAGTTTAAGAAAGATCGCACGTTAAATGGTGCATACTATGCAGAAGAACTAAGGCGGCTACATCAGGAGATTGGGAAAAAAAGAAGTGGAAAATTGACTCGAGGTGTTCTGCACTTGCCATATAATTCACCAGCCCACACCTCTCGAGCAGCTATGGCTGCCGCGACTGAATGCAGCTTCGAGGTCCTTCCTCATCTCCTGTATTCTCCTTAGGACTTACAATGTGTTTTCAAATCTGAAAACTAAGCTTCGTGGTAAGGACTTTGGAAGCAATGAAGATGTCATGGATGCTGTTGATGAGTTCTTGGGAATTTAGGAAGAAGGCGTCTATTCTGAAGGGATAAGCAAACTGGAATAACGTTGGCGAAAGTGCATCGAGGCAAAGCGAGATTAATTTGAGAAGTAATGGCACAATTTATGCCTTTGGTGGTTTCCAATGCACAGGGGCCGAGAACTTTTCGAACTTTTCGCCCCTTGTTCGCTTGATAGATTTTCCGGCATTATTTACAAAGCAGATAACTTTTGTATTTTCCTATTTACTTAACTGCACATCAAACCTTCTGAACATGGATCTACTATAAAAGGAAAGAATTTGTTCCCAAATTCTTTCCTTTAAGAGTAGATCATTTTTCAGAAGGGAAGCAAAACAATTTTAAAAGCATTTGCAACCATTTCAATGTGTATTAATTTCTCTTAAACTCGTAGGTTTTATTTTCGACAAACCTCTAACCTGTGTCAGCTTCATGTCTAGCCATTTGTGAGTTGACAAGAGCATGTGTAGTTGCCAAAACGAGGTATAACCCAATACATAGAACCATCTTAACGCCTGAAAAAGAAATGCTTCAGAACCAAAAATGTTTACAATACTAGTATATTTGACCCGTAGTGTGAGAAAATGTGCCTGTGACTCGTGCGCCGAGCGAAGGCTCAGATAGGCCTGCGCCTCTGCACAATCTGATCAGTTGGGCATTCTCTAGACTGCAATTACAGGTGGGGCTGATATATTTAGGAAAACGGGGAAATGTTGGGAATATATTCAAAGAAAGGCTTACCAGCCAAACGGAGTATTCGTACGCGACTCTCGAACAATTTTACGATCGGTCCAAATTAACATTTTAACCCTTGTCATGCTGAATAAAGTAAGATGCCATGCCCACTTATAATTTTCAGCCAATCAAATTACTTGGTCCACATACTTAATAACACATACTTAATGACAAACAGTGCAGATCCAGATTAGTTGACTTCTGAAGAAGTCAACTGATCTGGATCTACACTGTTTTAAAGGCAGGGTATATCCGGGTTCAGCAGAACAAGGGTAAACAATGAACACTTTCAAAACGTACCATTCAGAGAAAACTGCACGGTCATGGGTACCAAAGGCGGCTGTTAGAAAACTAGGGGCGGATCCATGCTTATTTAATAGGGACATCAAAATTTCTGAGCGGATTCGAATAGATCCAATTACCCTTCCAATGTATTGGAACAGAAAGGTCTGAGAAAACAATATACCCAGAACAGACGCCGCAGAACGCCGCGTCTGATCGTGGTCTTTACTGTTTGCCACTCATCAAGCAGTTTCATTAAAGTCAAAAAGGATTGCTTTTGGTAACAAAGAACACACAAAATCACGAAAATCAGAGACTCAGTTTGATTGAGTCTCTTCATATGCAACACTGTAGTTTGCGAGGCTGCATACGCCCCCTAGCGCCGGCTTAAGCGGTATTCGATTTTCCAAAGGAAATAAAATATTCCCTTCCCTATATAAATATTCCCTCCTTCCCTAGCGCCGGCTTAAGCGCTGTTGGCATTCTTAGGTAACAAAACGATCTTGTTGAAATTTTAGAAGTACAAGGTAAGGCGTGCGAAGATTTTAAATTAAATATGGTGCCCAAACTGAAGTCAAAGTGGTAGGGGTTCTTCGATCCGCACTTAGAAAATGCATCAGGTTCAAGAAGACCAACAGTTAAAAACAGGAAAAACTGTTGCAGGGGTAACAGACAAACATCTTAACAACTACTGTAAAAAAGTGATATTTAGTGAAGAATGCAAGGAAGATGTCAATACTGATAATAGTGTTTTATATGGAGAGTAAAACTAGTCTAAGCCACCCCACCAACCCCAAGGTAGTTTTCCTAATGACCGCTCCAAGGCGGTTCCACTGTTACAGTTCTTCTTTGTTTTGCGTCTGTGATTTCATATGTGGCGTTTGTCTTATCCTTATTCATTCCTTATTTCTCGCTACTTCCTGTCTCGGGAGGATTGTGGGCACATTACGAAAAAACGCCTATTCAAATATATTAAAAAAATTACAACCAAAAAAATGAAAAAGAAAAAAAAAACCATCAGATAAAGAATTCTATTTTTTTTATATTTCTGTTCAAAACATAGATTGTGGGTACTCTTTAGAACCGCCTCGGCGAGGCGGTTCTAACGAGTATCCACAATCTATGTCTTTTTTAGCAAAATAAAAAAAAATAATGTATACCCAGGTCAACCCAGTTTTACTGTATAATACTGTGGTTTAAGGGGGTCAAAATTATATAAGCGTGTTTTCGTGATGATTTCCTAGCTGGCTTCACTAATATATTTTTTATATGGAGAAAGTTGGCGAAGACTCATATCAATTGCCTGGCTACCCCACCCACTCACAAGCTTAATTTGATGATATGTGGCTGTATCACATACAATGTACAAAAGTAATGGAAATATGAATGCTCAGGGCCCAGTTGTTCAAAGCGTCGTTAGCTTAACGAGCTCGTTAAGGGTCATTTCGTTAACTGTTTTAGCGGATTCAATATACAATATTCTGATACTTTTTGCTGGGAAAATGTGAGTAGCTTTTGCACTGCAAAAGCTATTCACATTTTTTTCAGCAAAAACTTTCAGCATATTTGCGTATCACTCGATGTAAATTTTAATGAATCGTTAAGTAACGACATCGTTAGCTTTGAACAACTGGGCCCTGGAATATATTAAGAAACAAGAGAAGTTTTGTAGCCAGTTATACCTCGTCATTTTTTTAATGAAGACTTCATATACCAAGATGACGACGCCCTGGTATTCAGAACTCGTGTTGTTGCCAAATACAAAGTCCAAAAGAATATTCATTCTATGCTTTTGGCAGCTCAACGTCCACACTTAAAATTTATTGAAAATGGTTGGTAGAGACTTAAAAGTGACCCACGCAATTTCCCGGGAAGACTTCGGTCAAACGAAAACCTTGAAGCAGCCATTAGAGATGTATGGACAAATATCACTGTTGATTACATTCAGAACCACCACTTCCTAATTCTGAAAGGGATCACAGAGATCCCATGTCAAAACATCACGAAAACATGCCTATATAATTTTGATCCCCCCGAAACCCCACTTTTATATAGTAAAACTGGGGTTTACAGGGGTATACAATATTTTTCTTATTTCTGGTCAAAAACATACATACATACATTGTGGGAACTCGTTAGAACCGCCTCGCTGAGGCGGCTCTAACGAGTACCCACAATCTATGTTTTAAGCAGACATATGAAAAATATCAGAATTTTTTTATCTGAAAAATTTCATTTTTTGGTGGTAAAATTTTCAATATATTTGAATAGGTGTGTTTTCGTAATGAGGTTACATGTAATCCATGTAACCCTTTCTGCCTTACAGACGAAAAATAATTATAGTTTACTCTCGTTATCTCAAACACTGATAACTCAAACTACTGCCTCAAAAATGTAAGAGAAAAGTCCAGGGAGTGCCACAATCACAAACCGCAGCCCTTCCCAGACACCAAGAGGAAGAGGAAGCCGACAAAACCGATCAAGCACAAATCGAACAAACGTGCAAAAAGCACCAAGATTAGCTCTCTCTTCCCCAAGCGAGGTAATCGCCATGCTAAAAGGACTGAAAAACACAATAACAAAATAACACAAGGTAAGACATACAACAAATAACCTCGTAGAATAAACCACAAAGCAACAAAAAGTAAGACCAACACCGAGACCACCGCCTTAGAACGGTCAGTAGAATAAACCACCCGGGGGGGGGGGGGGCAAGGGGGAGGGGGGGCGGGGGGGGGGTTATAGCACTTTTACAGCTAGCCAACTTCATCCTGGATCCCGAAGCTGCTCCATTACGAAAACATACCTATATAATTTTGACCCCCTTAAACCCCACTTTTATATAGTAAAACTGGGGTTTACAGGGGTATACATTATTTTTGTTACTTCTGCTCAAAAACATAGATTATGGGTACTCAGTAGAACCGCCTCTAACGAGTAACCACAATCTATGTTTTGAGCAGAAATATGAAAAATATCAGAATTTTTTATCTGAAAAATTGCCATTTTTGGGTGGTAAAATTTTCAGTGTATTTGAATAGGCGTGTTTTCAGAAATACATAAAAATTCGGTTCGCATAAAGGCTAAGCCAAACCGAATTTCGGATACTGTTGGTTTAGTATTGCTTTATATTCTTTACATTACAACTCCTGTTATCTAAAACCACTGTTATCTCAAATTGAAAATTCTGGTCCCTTGGTGTTTGAGATAAAGAGAATCCACTGTATTTTGCAAACACTGTATATCCTGATGAGACGGCTCATCATGAGCCGTCTTATCAGGATCTACACTGTTTGCCATTCCGTTTTGATTTTTCACTGAGACCCCTATTTGGAACAATGGTTCTGACCAGTGCACATTAAAAGATGCAATAGTCCACTTCAGAAACTTAGGTATGAATGGCTTAAGGTGAGCAAATTTTCATCCTATGTTTTTTTTTATTTTTTTTTTTATTTTTTTTTATTTTTTTGGGGGGGACATTGTTAACGCCTCCATCCGTCCGTCCGTCCGTCCGTCCGTCTATCCGTCACGCTATATTCTCCTAAACCACTGGGAGAATTCTAAACTTGCCACATCAGTTCCCCTCATGGTAAGGGTGTACGAGAGCAACATTATT
The DNA here is from genome assembly GCA_964016985.1 of Anodontia alba. Classification (NCBI taxonomy): domain Eukaryota; kingdom Metazoa; phylum Mollusca; class Bivalvia; order Lucinida; family Lucinidae; genus Anodontia; species Anodontia alba. The sequence goes on from OZ024823.1 coordinate 120,919,437, forward strand.
TTTCTGTGCGTCCGTCTATCAATGCGTCCCTCCATTTGTTTGTCATACTATCTCCTAAACCACAGTGCGGAATTCAACCAAACATGCTGCATCACTTCCCATCATGGTAAGGTTTTGCGAGAGCAACATTATTTTCCGTGCGTCCGTCCGTCCGTCCGTGCGTGCGTTCGTCGTCCATCTATCTGTTCGTCACGCTATCTCCTCTTAAACTACTTGGCGGAATTCAACCAAACTTGCTACATCACTTGCCCTTATGGTAAGGGTGTGCGAGAGCATCATTATTTTTCCGTGCGTTCGTCGTCCGTCCAGCTGTCCGTCACGCTGTCTCCTCCTAAACCATTGAGTAGAATTCAACCAAACATGCTACATCACGTCCCCTTATGGTTAGGGTGTGCGAGAGCAACATTATTTTTCTGTCCGTTCGGCGTCCGTCCATCTGTCCGTCACGTTATCTTTTTTGAAACCATCGGGCGGAATTTAACCAAACTTGCTACATGACCTACCCTCATTGTAAGAGTGTGGGACAGCCGTCATGCTATTGGCAACATTAGCAAAGAGCATGGGATTTGCGATGGCGCGCCATCGACTGCGCATTCTAGTTAAAGTTTGTTTTTGTTTTTAATTTCTACACACTTGATTTTTTTTATGGCTGCCATTTCGTTTTTGGACTTTCACTTCTTACACAACTCTGTGTACAATGATGTGCAGCGGTCGAACGACTTTATCAGTATTTGCGACAACTCTAGCATTTAACAGTGGCATAGCCAGGACGGAATTATTATCTTCGAAGCTGTTGATTACCGTGTGACGTCTTAACCTTTACCCATGATTCTCTGATTCAAATTAAGCAGACGACAATTTAATGATGTTTTTTTATTTTGCCTAGAAAACAGAATTTGATATTTCCTGCAAAAAAAACCAAAAAACAACAACAACAACAAAAAAAAAAAAAAAAAAAAAAAACAACAAAAAACAATTTTGCATGAAATCAGAAAACACAACTTGATATTCTTTGCAAATTTTGTCCTTATGAGACAATTTGCCTGAAATATCAAATTCTGTTTCTTGGAAAATAAGACAAATATTACAAAATGTCGTGTGCTGAAATTTTCACATGCTTAGTGTTAAAAATAATAATAAAAAAATGCCGATTAAAATGCTGAAACATAAAAATGCCGACAACTTACTAACTTCTGGTTATTATCACTTCGTTTGTAAAACTGCACAACATATTTTTACTGGGAATGTAATTTTAGTACGAAACATAAGATGGTTTTAACGCTCTGTATGCTGAGTAAAAATTTCAGCAGACGACATTTGAAACATTTTTCTTATTTTTCACAGAAATATATTTAACATTTCATGCATATTGTCTGTTTAGGAGAAAATTTGCATGAAATGTCAAATCCAGATTTCTGGAAATTATAAGAAAATATATTGTAAATGTGTCGTTTAATGCATTAGCCCAGAGAGTGATAAAGGTTAAAAATGAGATGACAATGGCTAAAGTCGAAAGTTAATACTAGTTTGCACAGGACTGTAACTTACACTGACTCCGTTTGTTTCTGTTATTATTATTATTATTATTATTATTTTATTATTTTTATATGATATTTTCTCTCTCTTTAATTCCAGATTGTTCCTTACATTGTATCTGCTCATTCCAAATTGCCTGGTCTCTGTTTTACTAAGGAACATAACTGACCAGATTGAAAACGTTTGGACAGAAAGAGAAATGTCAGAAAATACAGTTTGGAGACAGACTGGATTATAAACTCTGAACTGACGTTCCTAACATGCTTTGCTAAAGCGATTTTCCTACTTCTCCTAGATAAATAGAGTTTGACATTTGCATGAAAATCTAAACCCTAATTCTAAAGGAAAAAATAATACGTTTTTGTTGCTAAATTTGCCCAGAGAGTACTGAAGGTTAAATGTTATCTGTAACATGAAAGCAAGACATAAATCAGATAACGGAGTTAGCAAAGGCAGATTATTTATAGAAAAAAAAATAAGGCGACGAAAATCAACTAAAACAAACAAAACTATAGACTCTTTAACCCATTTAAGCCTAGCGTCCTATAAAAGGAACATCATTTCGAAAACACGCCTATACAAATATATAGAAAATTTCACCTCCAAAAACTGGAATTTTTCAGATAAAAACTCTGATATTTTTTCATATTTCTGCTCAAAACATTGATTGTGGTACTCGTTAGAACAGCCTCGCCGAGGCGGTTCTAACGAGTACTACAATCTATGTTTTTGAGCAGAAATAAGAAAAATAATGTATACCCCTGTAAACCCCAGTTTTACTATATAAAAGTGGGGTTTAAGGGGGTCAAAATTATATAGGCATGTTTTCATGATGTTAACAAACATTGTAGACCCAGATCAGACGCCGCAAAACGCGGCGTCTGATCAGGGTCTACACTGTTTGCATTCAGTTCAGGAATTTCTACAACATATGATAATAATAGCAATTAACCAGACACCCGTTTTATAGGAAATGGACCGGCCCAAAGAGTTAAGATAGAATATTCTATTAGGCATAAATGGGTTAATGTCAGTAATACAGTTTTCATCACAGCATTTTATCTTAATTATTTAATAAATAAATAAATAATAATAATAACAACAACAACAACAATAATAATAATAATAATAATGATAATAACAATAATAATAATAATAATAGTAATAACAATAGTATACTTTGGATGACTTTCAGGCATTTTATACATGTACTTTCGTGACTTCCTGTCTGCTTTCTTGCACACCAAGAACCTTCTAATGCTAATATAAGATGTTAAGGTGAATAGAAGGACACCCTTTTGGTTTTCTATGTGAATGTGGAGCCATTTTAATTTTTAGAGACAGTCGGAATTAAAAATAAAAAACAACAACATATATCAATCATTTCAAAGATGATGAGTTTAAATTTCTAGTGTAGAAAATTATTTATGACCAAAAGAGTAATGTGTTCTTATTGCAGGCGACTTTGTCACCACTATTTACGCGTTTGAGTGCAAATAGGATAATGTTCATGTAAGGTTTCCATTTCAGTCATCAGATATACAGATAACTAACACATACCACTTCATCGTGACTTTGCAAGTATTTATAGTGAGCCAGCACTCGAAAATAAGGGACCTTGTGATTTTCCGGTATTTAGGTCTTCAAATGGACATGAGCAGTCCCCTATTTGGGTTACAAATGTCAGTGTTTGTCTGAAGCTTCCTCAAAGTCTCTTCTACATGTCTGCGGACAGCAGAAGCTCTGGCGAGACTGCGCTTTAAGCGCAGTCTCGCCTGAGCTTCTGCTGGTCGCCTATGTGATAAGTACCCTTTTCTCACGTGCTGGTTATTTGTATGTGTTGAGGATTTACGGCCCAGTCAACCCAATGGGGTCATGTCGAGCGCGGTCAGTTTTACCTAACCACACGTTTACTGGGCAGGCTTAGTCCTGTAAGCACTTACCAGTTTTGTGCGCATTCTTTCGCCAGGAACTGACAACTGTCCTTCTTGAATCAGATGAAGGGAGAGAATGACTGTTGAAAATATTTCATGATCAATCTCCACGAAAGCGGGGATCGAACCTGCAACCGGGACGCGCATCCAACTGACCCACCAAGGCCGGCATACGCTGGTTATTATTTGCAACAACAAATTAGTAAACTGTTAGAAACTATAATATACGAACAAACAAATACAAAACAGATTCTTAATTTCTAAAGGGTACGCTTTCAGAGGAGGTAATTGCTTAAACATTTTGCTTCGCATCTGAAAAGGAGTCTACATTAAAAGGAATATTTGGGAGCACATTCTTTCTTTTTAGAGTAGATTCCTTTTCAGATGAGGCTAAGTATGCAGTAACAAGCGTAGTGGTGCAGTGGTTATGTACAATATATATCTCTTGGCCCTGCAGAGCTAGGCGCTGTCATCGAAACCGGCGTGGGTTCGAACCTTTATCAGCCCCGTTGTCTGCGCATGTCATATTCTTTGAAGACTGACTTGTCTACTATGACACATCACTACACTGTACTGGATAAATATTAATAGGCGGTGCGCATAACTCAAAACTCTGCCGCTAAAAAAGTTGCAAGAGGAAAATGGCTATAAATAATACGTCTGTGGAGAAATCAAGCCTGTTTTTCGCTCCAAATACATTAAAAATATAATAATTTCAAACGGGAAAAATAATTAAAAAAGAAAAAAGAAAAAAAAAAAAAAAACACACACAAAAAAAAAATCATTGTTAACTGCAAATCTTTGTATACAGTTTCTAAATATAGATTCAGGGAAAACCGCCAAAACAATATCTTATCAGTATTTGGTTTAAAACATATTTTTATTAAAAATTTATTTCATTACATAATAAATAGAATCAGTTAAGGAAATGAGAAGATATATATATATATATATATATATATATATATATATATATATATATATATATATATATATATATATATATATATATATATATTGGATGGAAGATGGGTGGCGCCTTTAGGTGGGTAATTTGGATTGCCTTAAATAGCCAATCAGTGTTGTTATACCGCTACATGTACTTTTCTAAACTCCCTAACGTTAAAAACGTTTAGTTTGTAAAATAAACGCTTGTACTTTTTCAAATATTGTTGTATTGATTTCTGGTGACAAGGTTTTATCTCCATACAGTAAAAGAGTTAGGCTCGGATTCTGGTACTGGGAAACAGCATCAAGAAGTAGAGTTCGATGACGCTGGTAATTTCCACAATGAAAAAAGAAGTGTTGCGCACCCTCGACACTGCCACAAAGGCATAAGGGAGAGTCGGACATATTCTTTAAGAAGAGATCTAATTTTAAAGAGCTATAGTTTGTTCGCAGTCTGGTGTGAAATATTTGAGCTTTTCTACTTCCAGCATAAATGTATTTTGGAGTTGAATCTTTGTCTTTGTTAAGAAAGTACTTAAAAGAATTAGTTGAATCTGACTGCTTAGCGGTAGAAGGTAAACTGTTCCATGCTCTTACAGTTGAGGGTAAAAATGAGTTATTATACAAACTAGCTCGAGCATCAACGGTTTGTAAGTCACTAGAATTTCTCAGATTATAACGTGATGCATTGCTGACAGTTTGTGGAACAAGAGAGGACAAGTAGAGTGGAGAGAAATCTTATAGAAAAATATCAGTTTATGTTTCCTACGTCTTTCGTCTAGAGAGTCCCATCTTGTTTCTCTATATAATGCAGCGATTGAGACTAGTTTGGTTGCACCTGTTGCTATTCTAGCTGCTTCAATCTGATTTGTTTTCAAGTTCCTGTTTTTCGGATTGTAAGCAATTATCCCAAATAATGTCATCGTATTTAAGTAAAGGTCTAATAAAAACTAAGTATATTTGTTCCAAAGATTTACGGTCCAACTTGAATTTTAAGCGTCTCATGATATTTTTCTAGTCCATGCTTTTTCAGTTATATAGTTGATATGTTTGTGCCAGGTGCAGTCGTTCGAGAGGTACAGGCCTAAGTGTTTGTGTGTCGACTTCTGTTATCTGGTGATTTTGCATGAAAATAGGTGGATGGTGAGGTCTGTTTAATTTGCGAGAAAACAGCATTGCTTCCTTTTTAGTAGGGTTAAAAGATACAAGCCAGGTTTTTGCCCGCTGCGATATTTTCTCAAGGTCAATGTTAGGCTGGCCAGCGGCTGTCAAAGGGTTATCAACGACAATAAAATGACTAGTGTCGCCGGCGAATAATCGAATATTCGAGCCAATTTCAGATACAATATCGTTTATATAAAGCAAGAATAGTAAAGGACCCAATACTGACCCTTGGAGCACATCTGCACTAATAAAAGTCCAGTTCGAGTTAGCAACAGGAAGAACGACACGCTGTCTTCTGCCAGAGAGATAACTTTAAACCAAGTCAGGATGCTTCCTGCGACGCCAGCAGATTTCAGCTGAAGTAGAAGACCAGCATGCCACACTCTGTCGAAAAATTTGCTGATGTCACAGAACACTGTCCTGACTTCTTTATCTGAGTCAAGCGCCTGACAAAATCTGTTGTAGAGAAATGTTAGCTGATTTATTGTTAAGTAGAATATCCGGGTATAAAGCCAGATTGTAAAGAAGAAAGTAAATTATTATCTCGTAGATGGTTAAACAGGTATTTAAACATAAGTTTTTCAAATAATTTGTCCTCAGCATTTAAGAGCGATATTGGGCGGTAATTAGAGACAATAAATAAATCACCCTTTTTTTGGGACTGGACTGACATTAGTTTTCTGATATGAGGATGGTACAGTGCTCATGCGTATGGACTCGTTAAAAAGACATTGGTATGGCTTTGCTAGTTCATTAGATAGTTCATGTAGCAGACGATTGCTGAGGCCATCCGGACCTGAGGCTTTACCAGTAGGAAGCAATTTCAAAACAGATTCGACTTCATCGGCTGTGAAAACAATACTTTCAAGGGGTACAAATGAAGCAGGTGGACGTAAATCTGGAAGAACAGCATTTACCTCGTTTAAGACAGTTTGGCTTTGAAAGAAGTCATTTAGAATATTTGCTTTGTTAGTTTCGTCTGCGTATATAATTCCATTAAGTGAAAGGGGAGGAACTGATGTGGTTGAGTTTGGATATATAAAACTTCTAAGCGTAGTCCAACAGTCTTTGGGGGAAAGTGTTGGTGAAGAGAGTTAGGCCGCGATGTTGTCATAAAAAGATTTTTTGGAACTTCTAATTTCACTTATAGTTTTGTTACGCATCGTTTTAAAAATCCAATCGTTAGCTACGTTTGTTCTTTTAGCTCTCTTATAAGCTCTTTTTCGCTGCCTGATGTATCTTTTAATTTTCAAATTAAACCAAGCTGGTTCAGTTGGTTTTACTCTGACATGTTCATTAGGGATGTTTTCGGTAGCTAGAGACATTACGGTAGAGTGAATATTATTGGCATAGGTGTCAATGTTATTATCTTGAAGAGAAATCCAGTCGACAGCATTGACTTTATTACGAAGTATGTTGAAATCACATTTGTCATAATACCATATACGTCGTGTAAATGAGCTGACCTTAGGTTTGGAGAATTTGAAGATACCATATATTGGACAGTGATACCTCAAATCTTGGTTGAGAAAAGCATCGGCAACTCCATTGTGAATTAAGTGGTCCTTGTTACTGACAAATAATAGATCTATTACTGACTATGAATGCTCTGTATAATGTGTAGGATCATCAATGCATTGGTAAAGAGAAAACTGGGTACAAATCGAATGGATTTTTCTGAAAGCCTGTTGATTGAATAGACTGAGGTTAAAATCACCAGTAATTGTTATTTCAGGAATGCCTGTATCGATTGCAAGTGAAATTGAGTCTACAATGTATGCAAGATAAGCAGCATCAGAATTTGGAGGACGATAGAATAGTGAAAGCAATATATGCGTTTATGACTGTTAGCTAACTCGATCCAAATATTCTCAATGTTTTAGAGTTCTACGTCATCCCGCCGCTTATAGTGTAAGCCCTCCTTAACATATAACATGAATCCACGATGAGTGTCTAAGTCTCGATCTTTCCTCCCAGGTCTGTAGTATGATTATAGATTTAAGTCGTCAGTAGCTATGGTTGGGCCGAGCCATGTTTCTGTGAACGCTAGAATATCAAATTCAAATGGTTCCGTGTGGAGGATTTCCAGCTTAGAGAAAATACTTCGAACATTGTAATGCACGATTGATAGGTTGTGAACTAGACTAAGAGAATTGAAAGCAGTATTTGACATATCTGAGGAAGAGCTGGAGAGATTACTAGATGGTGTCGTTGGTAGAGGACCTGGATTAGGATGATGTCCCCCGAACACAGTAAGAGATTGCAGAGCCAAAGGGCGATAGTCCAAAATGACAGACAGTAAACAAGCATCAACGAAAATTTTGATTTTTGTTGGATCGAGCTCCAGGTGTTGTTATTTTATTTATTTTTTTTTTTATAATTTCCACAAATATTATTGGCTAATAAGGAACTATACTGCATAGACTTCAGCAATGAATATGTATATACAAAGCGTTGCTGTAGTAAGAAAGTTGCAAGGAGATGAAGCAGGAGCTTAAATCTATACCTGCAACGGTATTTTGACATCACGGCATGACTTCTTGCTCCATTTGAGTCTGTCATGTAATTCTGGTACATGTCAGTAGTGGATAAATGCATCACCAGTTACATAAGTAAACATAAGAAGCGCTGCAGCGCTACTATCTCTTGTAGGTACACATGAATAAAGTTTCATATCGGTGGTAGACAGACGCATAACTAAAACCACCAGTATTATCAGTATTTGAAAGATGCCACCTAGAGGAAGATAATGTCTTGACAAGTAGTCCAGTTCTGTACCCTGGGTGCTCAATTCAGATTGGTCAGTATTTGAAAATGCTACCTAGCAGAAGATAATGCATTCAGCCCAGATGAATTTCGTATATCTCCCTATACACTTTTATTTCTGAAATACTTGCATCGGTAATGATCCTGGGCTAGAATTCTTTGTTGAAGTTTGTTTCCTCTTAAATTACAATAATATTTCAATGCTTCAGTATCCTATGGATCCAGAAAATTCCTAGTATATATTGAATGCGCTAGCGCACAAAAAATATACCATATCTGACGGGTCATTCAGAGAAATCGAGCATAGTACTGTTCCATGAAAATTGTTTTTTAACAAGCGTAGTGGTGAAGTGGTTATGTCTCCTGACTCTGAAGGGTTAGGCGCTGCCGTCGAAGCCGGCTTGGGTTTGAACAACTCAACCCCGTGGTATTTCATATATATCACGACGGTGGCTCATGCCTCAGACCCAATCAAAAATTATGGATATTTTTTTATTTTATTTTTCCATTAAAACATAAATTGTGGGTACTCATTAGAAGTGCCTCATATTTTAGTAGAGAAATAAGAAAAAAATATTTACCTGATATCCCCTCTTATCTAGAGCTATGAGTATTTTTTCATACCCAGCCTCACAATAGTGGCCCCTTCCTCAATCTGTTTCAGCAGATTGACCCCTAGTGGTCGGCCAAATCATGGTCCATCCCATGCTTTTTTTTTTTGCTCTGATTTCAGATTGCCATTGAGCCGTCTGCTTCATTTCAAGTGAGTCAGCGCACGACAAAACATACAGCAAGACGTGTGCGACCAGCGAAGACTCTGATGAGACTGCGCGTCCGCGCAGTCTCATCAGAGTCTTCGCTAATCGCATGTGCTTCAGGCTATCCAAAGAGGGCTAAACGAGAGCCCTTACCATAATGTGTGGATGTACAGGCTGATATGGGTCTTTGCTGGTCACACAGGTCTTACTGTAGGTTTTGTGGTGAGCTGGTTCATTTCAGTTTTGTACTGATTTGTTTCTACTGTTATGTTACACTACTGAGTAAGGTGGAGGACAATACACAGACCCAGTCAAAGTTCTGGCAGCACTGGTGGGTCGATTGTCTTTGAGTATAGGCTGGGTCCTGAAGGAGACAGACCGTTTCATTTAACCCATAACTTCTTTAGTTTAAGCAAACAATGTATACTCTGATCAGATGCTGCGTTCTGCGGCGTTTGATCTGGGTCTGCACTGCTTTCCAATGGCCAAGTCCAGGTTTTACAGATAAACCTCTTTACAAGGCACTCTGTCGTCACAGCGACAAGAATAGCGCGGCTATAAATAACCGTTACCAGGATTTTATACAAATACGCTGTTAGATTATATTGGTCAATTATAATCACGTGGACAAAAACCTGAAGGACATTTTGGTGTATGTATACATTGGTATGTAAACAATCGACCCAAATTGATCTGGTATTTTGATCTGCATCAGAATTAAGGGCGAGGTATCGAAGGAGTAAAACTTATTTAACGCCCAGTAATTGTTTCTACTGACCGTTCCAAGGTGGTTCCTCTATTGTACAGTCCAACCTCAATAACTCATATACCGATGGCTCGTTTACCATGGCCAATTCGTACTAGTTTTTGAGTCCCTAAGAAATTCTTCCGATAGCTCAAGATATACAATATTCTCGCAAATATCTTTTTTATCATGAAATTGTATGTTCTGTGTACTCATTAGAATCGTCTCATAGAGACAATTCTAATGAGTACACACAAAGTACCCTTATTGTATAGAATATCGAAAAGACTTCCCTAAATTATGACCATTTGCTTCTTTACATTGCGCCATGATTAGCCCTAAGCAGCGCGAACTACCCATATCGCGTCCATGATTCCAAAGATGTTTGAGCCTTTGAGGTTCGACTGCAGTTCTTTGTGTATATATACCGTTTATTGCAGCCGTGTCGTTGTGTCTTGTCATTGTTTGTTTCTATCTCCTCTTATTTTGTTCCCTTTGGGAAGGCTATGCTTTGTGATTGTGGCCTTCCCTGCGTAACTTCAGTTATGTTTTTTTTTTTTTTAATCACTGACAGTTTACAACGGCTTTCTCGAAAGAATAAGGGCTGGCGCCTCAGTTGATAATAAAGAGAATATTAGCATTTGAGACAATGTTAAGGATTGCTTGTGATTATTAAGTCGATTTCAGGACATTTAAAACATTATATGAAAACTCAGTATATGACGGTTACTGATGAAGCATAATTGGCCGAAAGTAGCAGGTCAGGCCCAGAAAACTTGACACTTTGGTTGTTTTAGATTTTGGTTCTGTTTGTATTTTTCTTGTGCTCTGTCATCAAATTACCATTGCACTATTTGTTTTGTGTCATCATAGTGTCTACGATTATGTGTGTTTTACTGTATGTTTCACTGACGAGGCACAGGACCCCAAACGGACCAAACAAATGCTTGCAATTTGAAAAACAGGTTAGAGAAAAGTCCAGGGAGTGCCACAATCACAAGCCGCAGCTCTTCCCAGACATCAAGACGAAGAGAAAACCGACAAAACCAAACAAGCACAAATCGAAAAAAACGTACGAAAAGCACTAAGATTAGCTTCCTCTTCCCTTAGCGAGGCAATCCCAATGCTCAAAGGACGGAAAAACAAAACAAAACAAAATAATAATAATAATAATAATAATAATAATAATAATAATTAAGAAAAACAACAACAAAAAACAAGAACAAAATAATACCAGGCAAAACCAAAACAAATCGCCTAATAGAATAAACCACAAAGCAACAAAGATTAAGACTAACACGGGGATCACCGCCTTAGAACGGTCAGAAGGATAAACCACAGGGGTGGGGGAGGGGTGTAAATCTCTTTTACAACTATTCAACTCTGGCCCTGGGTCCCGAAGTTGTATTAAAATTAAGGTAAAAAATTCGCGTGAGTAAATACTTAAAGCCTTCATTCCACTTTTCTCTTTCTGCTGCTGATAGTTCCAAAGCGTCTCCTCTGTTGCAGTGCTTTGTTCGTGCATTTAGTGGTTTCATATGTGGCCTTTATTTTGACATTGTTAGATTCTTATGTCTTCTTCTTTTTGTTCCCCAGGAAGGATTGTCCCAGCTAGTTTCTTTTATAAATCTACAGCGGGCCTTTTTCGACCCGTCAGCTACCCTGACGGGCCGATAACGGCCCGCTATAGATTTATGTAGAATACGTATTGACCCAGTTAGCATCCTATACATGTATAAATCTACAGCGGGACATAACTGGTCCGTCAGCTACGCTGACGTGCCGATAACTGCCCGCTATAGATTTATGTATAAATCTTACTGGAGTATCCTTTTCTGGGTATTTTCGCTTATACGTTTGTGAGTGTGTTCATTGCTCTCAAGGGAAATTCCTTTTAGAATTTATTTATTGTCAACATTAGAATCCCAAATGACATTGCTGGAATCGCAAGAGAGAAGGTAGAACTGAATGGTCCGCTGGATAGTCTCAACCCCACCCCCATCTACCACCCCCAAAAAGGCTTGTTCGGTCTTCATTTCTTCTTCTTCCAGTGTCTGGGAAGAGAATGATGCTCTTCGTGATTGTGGCCTTTCCTGAATGACCTCATTTATATTTTACTAGGCCACACAACAGCGAAAACGACCTGGACTACTAGCCACGTGCTGTTTTACCAAACTGCCTCCTGAGCCTCATGCACATGTCATTTTAAGTCAAGCAACAATATCATTATTTGAACTGCAACAACAGAAAACGTACTTTCGGATATGCAGCTAAGATTCAAATTGGATTGCTCATTTGCGCAATACGATCAGAATATCCACTGAGTGAATTTTGGATAGCCAGGGATGCAAAGCAAAGTCTTGCAGACAACAAACATTGTGATCAAACTGCGCGGATATGCAGGCTTATTTGAGGCTGAGTTGTGCGCACGTCAGAAGGTATGGTCTAAATTGTGTATTGTTTTTTTCTAAAAGCTAATTAAAGGTGTCGCAATTATTGCATGGGTTTCAAATAAATGTAGTAATGTTGTATTTAAGGTAAAACTTCAATGGCTCGAACCACGGAAATTTATTCGAGACACGGGTAGTTCGAGCCACTGAGGGTTAATCATGACGCCTGGTCAGGAAGCAAAGGGCTATAATTTCGGGAAATCTTTTTTATATTCAACACAATAATGATTTGTTGAGTGTACTCGATGAGGCGATTCTAATGAGTACACACAACATATAGTTTCAAGATAAAAAAAAAAGAAAATTGCCCTAAATATTTGTTTTCTTGTGCTATCTGAAGAATTTCGTATGGACTCAACAATGAATTCGAATCATCCAAGGTAAGTGAGCAATCGATGTTCGAGTCATCGAGGTTTTACAGTATTAATCGATCGTGAGCCAAACAGGGAACTATCGACGAACGTGTAGTACCATTTGAGTTGGAACGTGAGAAAACTTACCTCCTAACATATACGCCCCCTGAATATTCAAATCAGCATGCGCAGTCTTATCAGAGTCTTCCTTGTACATATGTAAAAACTTTACATCTTTAGCTATCCTAAATGCGCCCAATGAATATTCTAATTAAATTGCCCTAATACGCAGGCCTGTATGTAGGTATGCTTTTCATTTGCTGCGTATGCTACATCTCATTTCGTGATGGCGATTCAGTTAAAAGAATAAGTACAGAAGATGTCGAAGAAGAGCCATAATCATAGAATATAGGCTCTCAGTGATACCAAGAGCAAAACCAACCATGGCAATCAGTACACAAGCCACAAACCAAAGGAAAACAAAGCAATTATAGACAACCCTCTTTATACCGACATTCGATACAACGCCAAAATTCGTTATAATGACAATTTGACTTTCACGAAACATTCGCGTTAGAGGCAACAATTAGTTACACATTATGCAAGAATATTGTATATAATACTTAAAAAACATATGTTTTGGATGTTTATTAGAATCGCCTCTGTGAGGCGATTCTAACAAATATCCAAAACATATGTACTATGAGGAAATAAGAACAAAACAAGACATTTCTTGCATATCTGCTCATTAAGTCTACCGTACAACAGCAAATTCATTTTAATGGCGACGTCTTTGGGGATAAATGCTGTCGTTGTAATGAGGTTTCACTGTAGCACCCTCTTCTCCAACAAGGTTATCACGGTGCTAGACAAGATCCACTTAACACAATAGTAAACGATGAACAGGACAAAACATGACAAAAGCCCTTCATGGGAATTCTTTCCTTTTGGAGTAGACCCTTGTACAGAAGGGGCTTGACACGTAGGTAAGTAAACCGGAAGTCACAAATGTTGGCTTTTGTAAAACTGGCGGAAATGTGCCAAGTGTATTCTGCCCCATCACTATTAGGTAGCATTACACTAAATACTAGAAGTGCCGGGTTTTATCATTTTTGGACCTAGGTTTCAGTTGCAGTCTAAATACCAGACATGCTTCCATTGGATATGTATCCCAGGTTTTATTTCAATGTGAGAAAAGGATAGTATAAGGAAATAAAATGATGTGTGTTTTATAATTATATCTGCAAGCTCAAAGAAATTGTTTTGATTTTATATGGTCACCCTTCCAATAAAAAAGTCCGCTTGTTATTCTCTGCGAATCTGCAGGTAAACAATCATGGTGGACCGTAACTTGAAAAGGAGCACGGCAACATGTGGATTTTTTCTCAGAATTGTTGAGCTAGGGTGGCTCTATAAACAAGTAAGGTTTGAAAAGTTTTGTATGTGTAGTTTTTGTGGCAGCATGTGAAAGGTTACTATTGTCGCCTATGGAAAAAATATTTAGTGGTTAGCTCCCATTACAATATCATGAGTTTGATAATGATCTATCTGGCCTACTGAGTAATGTTTAGACTGCTTCAGAATCCAGGGATTGCAAGAATCTCCGCTCTAGCCAAGAAATAGGTAGGCCATTTGAAAATCAAGAGTATACAAGCCGTGCCCTTTTGAAAGTTTTATTACTAATTACTTTACAGGTGGCAGTGAATTCAATGTTTAAAATTTGCCTGTATAGTGCGGAAATTCAGCGGTTGTATAGGACGGAAGTTTCCATGCGTCCCTATCACGCCGTCCGTATTTTCGAGACATCGAAACAGCTTGTACTGAAATATATAATTCATAACATAATTCAGTAAATGTTTATCTCTAGCATTTGTCTTGCATATATAAATGGGGAACAAGTGAGTTACATTTTTCTTACCTTTTGCTGAAATTTAATGCAGACGTTTCCAACTAGGTACATTTTTGGATGAGAGGCCAGTCAGTGCAAAGTCCAACTGATAAAATCAGTTATGGTGTCTCACAATGAGGAACTGCTGATAAACATACTAAAGGTAATCATATTTCTGGATGGTTGAAAGTGTACAAACAGTTATGTTCTCTCATTGAGGAAAAATTAACTGACTGACAACGGTTACATTATCTGGAAGTTGCAAGTGTACAAACAGTAGAGACTTTATCAGTGAGGAACTACTGACAAACTGAAAGACTGACAATTGTTACATTATCATTATTAATAGTCAGATTGCCGCTCCGTGAGGAACTATTAATAAACTACATTTTGTAACTGAGGCAATAACATTACTTGGTGGTTGCAAGTGAAAAAAAAAAAGAAGGAAATAACAGACTCAGTGAATAACTACTGATAAACTAACTGACAACAATAACATTATCTGGCGGTGCCGAGCGTATAAACAGTTAGACTTCTGCGCAATGACATCACGAAAACATGCCTATATAAGTTTGACCCCCTTAAATCCCACTTTTATATAGTAAAACTGGGGTTTACAGGGGTATACATTATTTTTCTTATTTCTGCTCAAAATCATAGATTGTGGGTACTCGTTAGAACCGCCTCGCCGAGGCGGTTCTAACAAGTACACACACTCTATGTTTTGAGCAGAAATATGAACAATATCAGAATATCTTTATCTGAAAACGTTCATTTTTTGGTGGTAAAATTTTCAGTATATTTGAATAGGCATGTTTTCGTAATGACGAAATGCTAATAAACTGACTGACAGCAGTTACATTATCTGGTGATTCAAAGTGTACAAACAGTTAGACTGCAGCTCAGTGTGGAACTACTTATATCTGACTAGCAGCAATTACATTGCTTGGAAGTAAGAAATTCCATGCTACGGCATGGTCAGTAAACATTAATCGAACTGTATATTTAGCTTGCTAAATTATGTTGCTGTATGCAAGTAATTGTTCCAAAAATATACAACACTAATATGATATATGAAAAACAAATTTTTATATGGTGTTTTATCAGCCCCTGCATCCCCACTCCCCCACCCTTGAAGTTTTACAACATTGCTAATAATCTATTGAAGATGAACAAGTCTCGGCATTTTCCTTGTATACCTCTGAGTCCTTTTCCCCTTCATATATTTATACTCACAGTACTATTTACCCGCCACTAGCCGCTAATTGTAATCGCCATTATAATTGACTCCTCCGTCAAGTCACTTGACCATTTAACTGACAACTGACCATTCAAAATAGCTAATAAGGTAATTGTCAATGCTTTTAGTTAGACAAACAAATCAACACGTGCTTTTTACAGGTAAGCACAGGTATATCGATACAAAGTTTCTCTAAGGAAATTCACGTGGGCGTGGTTACAACTGCCTGACGGAGGAGTCCATCACGAAAACATACCTATATAATGTTGACCCCTTTAAACCCCACTTTTGTATAGTAAAACTAGGGTTTACAGGGGTATACATTATTTTTCTTATTTCTGCTCAAAAACATAGATTGTGAGTACTCGTTAGAACCGCCTCGGCGAGGCGGTTCTAACGAGTACCCACAATCTATGTTTTGAGCAGAAATATGAAAAAAATATCAGTTTTTTATCTGATTTTTTTTTTCTTATTTTGGTGGTAAAATTTTCAGTATAATTGAATAGGCATGTTTTCGTAATGAATTGCAGTTGTAAGAGATATAAAAATAGTAAAAATCCACTCTATGAGGAACTGCTGATTAACTAATTGGCATCAATTACAGTACACAGCGGCGTCCGCATATGTCCGAAGACGTTTTCGCTTGGCGCGGTCCAGTTGATACCAAGCGGTTGCAAGAGAGAGAAAAGAACAGCTACATCCCATTGTCTTAGAAACTGCTAATTAATAGATAACATCAGTTACAGGACTGGCTGGTTGTATGGGTTAAAGCAATTATACTGCCTCAAAGCGATGATTTGCGTATTTGCTAATATTGGCAGCAATTACATAAGTCAGTGTTGCAAGAAATAGAAGAAGTCCTCTCGGCGAGGACCTACTAACTGCTTTTATTACAGTTACCGGTGGTTACAGTGCTAAAAAGGAATATGATGCCTGTCAGTGGCGAGCGACTTCTGTTTTTAATTGGCGGCAATTAATGTGTCGACATTGCGAATGATAAAAGCAGTAAGACTGTCTCTATACTACGAAAGCCGGGTAGGGACATTTCTTATTTCTAACTTCTAACTTCTAACTTCTTACTTCTAACTTCTAACTTCTAACTTCTAATTTCTAACTTCTAACTTCTAACTTCTTACTTCTAACTTCTAACTTCCATGTTGTATGTATGTATGTATGTATGTATGTATGTATGTATGTATGTATGTATGCGTGCGTGCGTGCATGTATGCATGCGTGCGTGCATGTGTTTGTGTATGTGTGTGCGGGTAGGGACATCATTTCTGACAAAACCAAGTACATGCACAGCGAAGACTCAGACAAGCTTGTATATCTGAGTAGTCTGATCAGTCTACATTTGCGCTATATGGGTAATGAACACAATACGTCTTTAAGTTATTAGTGACCTCTCATCAGATTGGACAGATATGTCTGAGTCTTCGCTGTGCATGTACTTGGTTTTGTCAGAAATGATGTCCCTACCTGCACACACATGCACACACACATGCACGCACGCACACACGCACGCATACATACATACATACATACAACATGGAAGTTAGAAGTTAGAAGTAAGAAGTTAGAAGTTAGAAGTAAGAAGTTAGAAGTTAGAAATTAGAAGTTAGAAGTTAGAAGTAAGAAGTTAGAAGTTAGAAATAAGAAATGTCCCTACCCGGCTTTCGTACTATACCCTTACGAAATAGGATATTTATTAATGATTTAGCCGTACATACTTTTCGTCAATATGAGTTCCAATCGTGCACATTCCCATAGTGATAGTAAAAAAATTAACCCATTTAAGTCTGGGAACCCCGGAAAAAGGGTAATTATCAAACAGTGCAGACCCAGATCAAACGCCACAGAATGCGGCGTTTGATCAGGGTCTCCACTGTTGCATCACGAAAACATGACTATATGATTTTGACCCCCCTTAAATCCCACTTTTATGTAGTAAAACTGGGGTTGATAGGGGTATACATTATTTTTCTTATTTTGCTAACAAAAACATAGATTGTGTGTCGACGAGGCGGTTCTAACGAGTACCCACAATCTATGTTTTGAGCAGGAATATAAAGAATATCAGAATTTTTTATCTAAAAATTTTCCTTTTTTGGTCGTAAAATTTTCAATATTTTTGAATAGGCGTGTTTTCGTAATGTCAAATAGTTTAAGCACACTGCCTGGCATGCCTAAAACTGAAATAGGACTCTTACAGCGTAAAGTATGGGAAAGATCGTTCAGTCTAAAATGGGTTAATTGTAGCTTACCGTTTTCCAGGTCAGACTGACTGGTTGACGAAAAACAAGCCACTGGGCGACCTCGTTACATGGTGGTGTAGTCAATGACCCCTGATAGGTATACATGTCCTTATTGCTTGGAAGCAAATCGTAAGGTGACATACTTGTCTCAACTTTACTTTCTAAATTTTCAAAAGAAGCAAGTAAATAGCCAATCTAACAAAATAATCAACGTACGGAGGAAAAGTGAAAGTACAGATATTAAGTTTCTGAAATGCATAACTTTACTAGATCGCGCTGTCGAAGGACGCCATCGCTAAATCCCCACGCTCGTTGCTAATGTTGCTAAAAGCGTGGCGGACGGTCGGAAAATTAACTTTGCTCTAGCACACCCTTACCACGTGGGAAAGTAATGTAGCAAGGTTGTTAAATTCCGGCCGGTGGTTCAGGAGGAGAAAGTGTAGCAGTATTGCTAAAGCGTGAGGATGAATACTGGAATAGGACGCATTGTGAGTGCGCATATGTCAAACAAACGAATACGTAATAAATGTGTTGCATATGCATACAATTGTACGCATATGTAACAGTTACATATGCGTATGAATGCCACATGTCGAAATTTAGACATGTGCAAACAAAACGAAATCTTCACATCTTATAAAATTGCAAAGAAAGATCGATACTGTTGGATTGTGTCTTTGATACAGAATAGAAAGTGTACATCAGACGCCGCGCTGGTCTGGGTCTACCCTGTTTTTAATGTACAAGTGTCCTTTTTAGAGTGACGCTGGTCATATATAGTTAAACAGTGACGACCCAGAGAGATCCTGCAAGAGCGCTCTTGGGTCGTATTCATAAAATATCTGGATTTGTGACATCCTTATCTTTGCATTTCAAAATTAGAGTTTGCGCGAACTTTTATGGCACTTTTTTTTTTTTTTTTTTTTTTTTTTTTTTTGCTGCCAGTGAAAATGAGTTTTGTTCACTAACAAGCAAAATTTTGTGGAAGTGGCAACAAAGGTTCCTTGAAAATATAAACTTGAAATTGGAGCATAAGGAAAATCTCAATTTTTGATGCTTTGTGAATTCAACCATTGAACATTGTCTGCACTGTTTGTGTGCTATAGTATTGATACATACATATATACAAAAGATTGATACATTTCAGATCATTGCAAATAGAATGACCAATTTTGTAAACTCAACATTGTAAGGGCTAGGTCATCCTCGATAACTCAGCTTGCGAGGCGGAAGGTCCTGTTTCTATTTCTGGGATGGGCAAACCAAAGACTTGAAAGCTACGATTTTAGCTGTTTTGTTCTACAAGTCACTCTAATATTTCCTACTAATTTTCGAGTTAATTGTTCCTGGGAAGAAGTTTAACATTTATTTCAAGATGGTGGTCATTACAGCCATATTGAATTTCCAATCGAAATGACTTTAACTATTTATTTTTTTATCTACAAGTCGCCCCGATACTTCATACCAAGTTTCGAGTCAGCTGGATTTTTAGTTCAGGAGAAGGAGTTCAAAATAGATTTTCAAGATGGCGGCCATGGTGACCATCTTGGATTTCCGATCGGAACGATTTTAGCTATTTTTAATCTACTAATTGTTCCAATGGCAGAACTAAGTTTCAAGTCAATCTGTTCCACAGGTTGGGAGGAGTTGTTGAAAATGTGAAAAGCTAACGGACGGATGAACGACGGACAACATGCGACGGCATAAGCTGACCTGGAGCAAAACTCCAGGTGAGCTTATAATACACGTAATATATTACATAAAACATAAAAGTTTGGGCAACATGCCAAAGCGTTGTTTTTGTAAATAGTGTCAAATAAAAACATGCATAGTAAGAAACAAATCGGTCACAGTAAGCGTTTCCGATATAGTGACCGCTACTTCAAGGAATGAACTGATGTTACATATATGTATGGTTCGTACATATCATACGAAAACCTCACTCTAACTTGTCCCCATGTTACATATGCGTACAGTTGCACGCAAACGTAACACAGTAACATTGTGATGCGCTACATATGCGTACAGTTGAACGCATACGTAACAATAACGCATTCATTGCTGCCAACAGAAGTGTTAGTCAACTACATCACGAAAACATGCCTACGAAAACATGCCTATAAAATTTTGACCCCCTTAAACCCCACTTTTATATAGTAAAACTGGGGTTTACAGGGGTATGGATTATTTTTCTTATTTCTGCTCAAAGCATAGATTGTTGGTACTCGTTAGAACCACCTCGACGAGGCGGTTCTAACGAGTACCCACAATCTATGTTTTGAGCAGAAGTATAAAAAAAATATCAGGATTTTTTATCTGAAAATTTTCATTTTTTGATGGTAAAATATTTAGTATATTTGAATAGGCGTGTTTTCGTAATGATAAGATACCGTCAATAGTATATATGAGCCACAAGGTGGAAATAACGTTCCTGCTGACATGTGCACCAACCGAAGATTCGAATCAGCCTTCAACTAGCTTGTGAAAGTGACAGAAGATCTACCAAGCGTATTGAGGCTCCTTAACCTGTTAAATCACCTATTTATTCTTTAGCAATACGGGAATGCTCTAGCAAAATCTGCATATGTATATGTACCACAGGCTGAGAAACCGCACATATAAGCAATAATCAGACCAGCCTGTACATCCACATACCGTTTTTACCCTAAATTGTCGGACCGTCAACTCCTGACCATGATTGTCCTTGAATTTATCTTCTTGTCTTATTAGTATTAATGTCATTATAATTATCATTGTTAACGTCTTTTTTAGTATCATCATAGCTCAAACACAGATACACACAGACAGACAGACAGACGGACACATGTAAATAACATGATACGCCAATAAATAACGTGATACATGTAGTAATATATATTTGCTACATATATACTGAAATATCTGAAATATGCTTTGGTAAGGGGAGGAAGATAGGCGACAAAATTATTATTATTATTATTATTATTATTATTATTATTATTATTATGTGAGCTTTCCTGGGCGCACACATTCAAAGATATATTTTCAATGCTTAGGTTTTTCTACTGGTATTAAAAAGAAGATTTAATTCAGTGCACTATATTTATTTCCTAGCTTAACCCTTATCCTGCTGAATAATTTAATTAGCCACTCCCATTTCTGACTATCAGCCAATCAGATTACATCATATAATGATTTCGTTCAAATTCACAAACTGAATGACAAACAGTGTAGATCCTGATCAGATGGCTTCTTCAAGCCATCTGATCTGGATCTACACTGTTTGAAAAGGTAGGGTTGTCGTGAACAGCAGGAAACTGGTTAATACGCTAAGCCAGTTTGTAGGAGACGATATTCTAAAATCGATTTTGTTATTGTTTAGAGAAAATAAGACTTGGCATTTCATGTGAATCGCCTTCGAGGAAGACTTGATATTTCTCTGAAAAAAAAAAAAAAAATAATTATAAAACCTCAATTTTAGTTACATGATAAGAAAATAATCGTTTCTCACTGATGTCAAATACTGCTAATTCTGATAATATTTCATAAAGAGACTTTATAAAATTAAGTCTCCTATTTTCATTTTTTTCCGTGTTATTTGTTTCAAAAAGCACCTTTTAGATTTTTGACATTTAAATTTTTGCAACGATATTACCAATTACCAACTTCCTGCCTTTCCTTTAAACCGATTCCCTTCCGTCTGCTCTTTAAGGGAAGAATTTGTTCCCCGTGTGATCAAATTCATTCCCTTTAGAGTAGACCCATTTTCGGGAAAAAGCCAAACTAGTTGAAAGAGTGCTTCCCTTAAAAAAGTCCCTGTTCCCCTTTAACTCAAAGATAAAAACTTTGCATGCCGGTTGAAAAATTCAACAGATGACATATTAGAATATTCTTTTCCTAGAAAATTGGATTTGTCACTTCATTCAAATTGTCTCTTAAGGAGACATTTTGCATGATGTGTCAGATCCTATTTTCTAGAAAAATAGGAAACTGTAATCAATGGATCATCAGTATATCATCTAATGTATAGATCTATTTAAGCATCGTCTAAGAAGGGGTCTTATCTAAAAGGAAATTATTTGTTCCAGAGGATGCAAATTCTTTATAGATCAGACCCTTTTTTCTGACAAACTATCTCCGCGGAAAATGTATCCGCTCCCCTCCATGCTTACTATATCCTCGAATTCTAGGAAGCTCTTTCCTCAAGGAATGGTCAGTGTCAGGTCTGCTGCTTCTCCGTCGACACTGAAAGTCAAAATGAGTAATAGTAACTAGTCTTGGGTTTATTTAATGGCCAATCTGCTCTCGCATTTATTTTACATATTCAGACAGCCTTGCCTGAGTAAAAAGTGTAGACTGATCAATTTCCTCTCATATTTACCCTAAATATATTCTGACAGAAGTACCTGAGCAAACTGTGTAGACCCTGATCGTTTGCCAGTAGTCATTACGAAAACACGCCTATTCAAATATATAGAAAATTTTACAACCATTACGAAAACACGCCTATTCAAATATATAATAAATTTCACCTCCAAAAACTGAAAATTTTCAGATAAAAAAAATCTGATATTTTTCAAATTTCTGCTCAAAACATAGATTGTGGGTAGTCGTTAGAACCACCTCGGCGAGGCGGTTCTAACGAGTACCCACAATCTATGTTTTTGAGCAGTAATAAGAAAAATAATGTATACCCGTGTAAACCCCAGTTTTACTATATAAAAGTGGGGTTTAAGGGGGTCAAAATTATATAGGTATGTTTTCGTGATGCAAAAAAGGAAAATATTTTTCATATTCCTGCTCAAAACATAGATTGTGTGTACTCGTTAGAACCGCCTCGGCGAGGCGGTTCTAACGAGTACACACAATCTATGGTTGTGAGCAAAAATAAGAAAAATAATGTATACCCCTGTAAACCCCAGTTTTACAATATAAAAGTGGGGTTTAAGGGGGTCAAAAATATATGGGTATGTTTTCGTGATGATTATTACTATCATAAAGTATTCCACTGGACAAATTCGTAAGGACTTTCTAAGGTGTCTGAATATCAAAACTGTACTTTTAGAAATTTCAAAGCAGAAATACACGTGAGAGATATTTTGCAGACTCTAATATGTTAACAAGAAGGGCCATGGCCAGACTGTGCAGATAAGCAGGCTAGCCAGAATCATATTTTTTTTGGTCAGAATTGAGCGCCACGTTCACAAGTCCTGGATTCATTATCCTATACAAACAATACATTGAGAGCCTTCTTACATTTTAACTAAATTATTTTTACATTTCCGCAAAGTAAACAATTATTTCATCAGACACATAGTCAAACTGTATCTTTTACTAATTAACATAATAAATTGGAAATATCAAGAAATATACTAATCAGGATACACAAAACAAGGATACATAAAAAAAAAAAAAAAAAA
This sequence comes from Anodontia alba, assembly GCA_964016985.1. Classification (NCBI taxonomy): domain Eukaryota; kingdom Metazoa; phylum Mollusca; class Bivalvia; order Lucinida; family Lucinidae; genus Anodontia; species Anodontia alba. Next base: position 120,942,873 of record OZ024823.1, read on the forward strand.
AAAAAAAAAAAAAAAAAAATGTTTTGCTGTAGTACTCCGGTCATAACAGACTTAATTACAAAAGGAAACACACACCAGACAGATAAACACACATATGTATGTCTTGATTGCATGTTCTAGAAATATTATTACTCATAATAATACTATGTTAAAGACAGATACAGTTAATATACTGAAAGGAAAAAGAAACGCAGGGTAGAGTTTTTTCCTTCTTATTTTAACCATTTTTACGGTGTTTACTATAGCCATACACTTTTACAGATTGTCCTGTGAATGTGAACCGCGGGTATACGAGTCTTTGGTCGATGTGCTATCTACCCAGTGTGTGAAATCATTCAACCGTGCACTACACAGTGCATTGCAATACGGAACGCCAAAATTTCGTGCAAAACAAGCATGTTTAAACCTTCAGCACAAGATTTCCTCACACCATTTGGTACACTTCAACGATACACAACGCTCTTCGATTCTTTTATCGATTTTTCTTTTCATTTTTACGCTACTTTGAACTTTTTTTCAATCATGGTACGATTGACTGATGTTCAGAGGGGTAGGGCAATTGCGTTGCTGATGCAGGATCAGAGGCAACAGCAAGTTGCCAATCATTTTGGGGTTAACGTCTCAACAATTGAACGTCCTGTTAGACGTTCAAGGGAGACAGGGCATTTAGCAGACCGACCGCGGTCTGGGCGTCCACGCGTGACGTCGCGACGTCGACAGGACAATCCGTCTGGCACATTTGCGGAATCGTCATCTCACTGCTACCGAAACTGCCCTTAATACAGTAGGTACATGTACGCATAATCGATAAATTTCTCCGAAGACTGTTTGAAGTCGATTGCGTGAGATTGGTCTTCGAGCTCGTCGTGCATACATTGGTCTGCCCCTGACTCAGGCACGTAGGTTGCGTCGTATGGCGTGGTTGACGGCGCATGCGCCCAGGCTATTTCCGATGAGGCAGTGGAGACGAGTTCTTTTTACGGACGAGTCTAGGTTCACTCTCTATCGCGCAGATGGTCGACGTCGTGTGTACCGACGTCGCGGAGAACGCTTTACCGACGCCTGTGTTGTCGAACGGGATCGGTTTGGGGGTGGCTCCGTTATGGTCTGGGGAGGCATTGCTCACGGGATAAAATCACAGTTGATTATTGTTGCGGGCAATATGACCGCAGTAAGGTATAGGGGTGAGATCTTGCGTCCTGTTGCAGTCCCGCTTGTGCAACAACGTAATCTGATTCTGCAGCAGGACAATGCCCGACCACATGTTGCCCGAGTTTGTCAGGATTTCCTGGCAAACAATAACATCGCACCACTAGCATGGCCACCGTACAGTCCATATTTAACAAACTTTTTCAAACTTGAATGAAATTTAGGAATAAAATTTACCCTGCGTTTCTTTTTCCTTTCAGTATATATAATCGATCATACTGTTCTAGGCCGATAAACAGTATTTGAAATTGGCGCGCTCGTGTGTGTGTGTGGTTCACACAGCCTGAGATGCATGGACTTGAAATAGGACTCTTCTAGTATTTAGTGTGGGAGAGTTTATTCAGTCCAAAATGGGTTAAATATATTGCATGTTTATTTGACTGCATGTTCCAGAAATAATGATAGTATAAAAAAAAAAAAACATTTATAAATCTAAAAACAGATACAGTAAATACTCGTACACGCGTTCATACTGTTCTAGGCTGATTAATAGTATTTGAAATTGGTGTGTGTGTGTGTGTGTCACACATTTGACATGCCTAGAAATAAAAAAGGAGTCTTCTAGTATATCTTGTGGGAGAGTTAATTCAGTCCAAAATGGGTTAATTGTAGCTCACCGTTTTCCAGGTCAGACTGGCTGGTTGACGAAAAACAAGCCACTGCACGAACTGGTTTCAAGGTGGTGTAGCCATATATATATATATATATATATATATATATATATATATATATATATATATATATATATATATATATATATAGGCACCAGTTTTGTTTTGCCCGTCCTCTCCCCCACCCCCCCCCCCCCCCACCCACCACCACCACCACTAAAATAATCAGCAGCAACAGCAGTGTTCACACACTAGCTGGAATATTCTCTGCAGAAGACTGAATCCAATTACCTTCAGAAATACGCCCACCACAGCCAGTCCGTCGGGGTAGTCTAAAGCTTCGGACAGATTTGCATATTTTGTGTTAAAATGAACAAGATGAGCCTAGAAAGAAAACAAGAGTCAAATGCAGTGAACCCTCGTTACAACGACAGAATTTGTATTCAAAAAAGTTACTATTACTGTTGTAAAAAATCCTTATAAGACAGGATAATATGTAAGAAAGATCTTGTTTTATGCTTATTTGCTCACAGAACATACGTTTTGGATATTTGTTAGAATCGCATCAGTGGGGAGATTTTAACAAATATCCAAAACATATGTTGCTTGAATGAACTATTCTTGCATAATTCCTCATTAACTGTCACCTCTTGACAGTCAAATCGTCATTATAACAATTTTTGTTGTTGTATCGAGTATCGGTATAAAGAGGGTTGACTTTAAGCCATTTGTTCTAACTAAAATAAACATTTTGTTTAATTCTACCCCACAAAATACAACATGTTTAGTGGTACTCATTAGAAGAGCCTCTGCTTCGAGGTGCTTCTAATGAGTACCCATGACACAAATTATGATTTATGAAGACAGACTGATGATATGTGTTTCTTAATATTCCCAGAAGACAGGCTTAGACAATTCAGGCAAACTATCTCCAAAGAAAAGAATAAGAACAATAACTCAAACTGTCGTTTGCTGAACCAGCAAACACATGACGTCTATACAACGTCGCCACAACGTCGATGCAACGTCATGACGTTGCATCGACGTTGAGGCGACGTTCTATAAACGTCATGTGCCCGCTAGAGTGAACTTTTTACCCAGCATGGTAATCGTTATTGGTTAATACATGTATGAGTCGTAACACAGGAGAAGAAACAATTTATCAACCGGGGCATAGTACTTCCAAAAAGATTGCATCCGCGGCGGCTCTAACGAGCACCCACAATCTGTGTTGAGCAGAAATATAAAATGAGCAAGTTTGCTCCTTGGGAGGAAATTCTTTCCTTCAGGCATATTTCAGAAAGAGGCAGGAAACCTAACAGTAATTCATTAATGTTTTCTCCCTTGTAAACAATGGCAAAGAATCTACTATGTGCGTCCAATCCCTTCAAGGGGACTGATAACAGGGGAAGAATTTCCGCCGTCGGGTGGGAGACAACTGTATCTTCGTATTTGTTTTTCTGCACACAGAGTGCCTTCTTAAAAGTGGTCAACCCTAAAAAAAACCAAAAAACAAAAAAACAACAACAACAAAAAACAAAAACAAAAAAAAAAACAATTGCTCCCTTTCTGTCAGATTTTCGGGAGGGATACAAATCAATATTGGCAAAGTTATCTCCCCTGAAAGTGTATCAATTCCCCTTGAATGAAAACACCAAATGCGCCATAACATCAGAAAACGTACCTTTGGACATGTGTACCCTGCAAACTCAGATCAATCTGTACATTCACTAAATGCGTTTTGGATACCCAAGAATGCAAATGTTTATGGTGGGCATAACGAGGACTCTGATCAGACTGCACGGATGCGCAGGCTGATCTGAGTCTTCGTTTGTGCGCACATATCAGAAGGTGGGTTTTCTCACGTCAAGTTCAAATATCTTTTTTTTAATTCAGTCTCACTTCTCCTGATGTTTTTCTTCCATTCAACCTGTGCTCCGAGCCTTCACGAACATTCCTACCAAAATGATAATGAAACTGAGCCAGTTCAAAGGTATCCGATTCTAGGGTTGGTACACCTTTCAAACGGAAAACGCCCTCTTCAGGCTCAAATTGGGCTACATAGCCTGAAAACATAATTGTTTAAATAGTAACGTCAAATAATGAACCGTCGGACATGTGCGCCCAACGAAGACTCGATTCAGCCTGCGCATCCGCGCAGTCTGATTAGAGTCTTCGTTGTCCGCTGAGAAAACTTAAATCCTTGCCAATCCAAAATCCGACAGGTAAAAATTCCGATCAGATTGCGCGAATGCGAAGGCTGATCTGAACCTTCTATTGGCGCACGTGTTCGAAGGTCCTTGCGGCTCATATAAGTTAACATTATAGCAATCGCGCAGGCTGGTCTGGACCTTCGTTATCCGCTAAGAGAATCAACTGTAATTTATGTCGCCGAACAGAGAATTGCCAGATCAGACTGCACGGATGCACACGCTCATCTGGACCTTCGCTGTTCGCTTATAGTACATCATGAAAACACGTCTATTCAAATATAATGAAGCTTTTATCACCCAAAATGAAAATTTTCAGATAAGTTTTTTTGATATTTTTCATATTTCTGCTCAAAACATAGATTGTGGGTACACGTTAGAACCGCCTCGGCGAGGCGGTTCTAACGCGTACCCAAAATTTATGTTTTTGAACAGTAGAAAAGAATAATGTATACCCCTGTAAATCCCAGTTTTACTATATAAAAATGGGGTTTAAGGGGGTCAAAATTATATAGGTATGTTTTCATTATGTTAGAACCCTTTTCCCACGTTGCGCATTAAAATTATGATATAGGGCACGAGGAACGGTTATGTTATTTTGCAAAATAAGACAGATTTATGTCCTAAAATGTTGCTTTGGAGTTACAAATACATCGAAAATCTGATATAAAAATGCGAACTTCTGATAATTACCCAAACAATGTAGGTCACTGCATATCCTTGTTCTCACTATATGTTTTGGAGAAAACAAGGGACACGACGTAAACCTATTAATGTAGTGGGCTGCGACATTTGGGTGATTGTTAATCGATCGACCCAAAGTTAGTAATAGTAGTAGTGGTCAGATTTTTAACGTACAAACGTCACAAAGGGGCTACGCCAGAAAAAAATCTGGATTAGATTTACTGGACGACTGGGTTGGCTTGAAACGAGCCTCATTATAATTCATAACTAGGTCACCTCGCCAAGACATCATGTGAATAGTCATCCAGTCTGTAAGTTTCAGAATTTAGACTGTCGCCCAAAAAGGTTGAGCCTTCAATCTCGTACCTAATGCGTGTCAATTTCGACTGCACTATGCATTTCGGTACTCAGCTTGAGTCGTGAGTAAGATGTACTCGCTGGTCACATGTCGGTCGTTGCCGGAAAGGCTGCAGCGTGGGTGTCCTCACCCAGGTGCCGAGAGGGTGTCGTCACCCTAGAGCCTGTCCAGAAACCAAAGTTACTAACGAATCTGATTTATATTGATGCTGTCCACGTCACTATTGCTGACCAATTACGTTACGCAAATAGCGTTTGTACGAAATCCAGGTAACGGTTATTTATAGCCGCGCTATTCTTGTCGATGTGACATCAGAATGCTGTATAAAAACCTGCACTGAGCTTAGTGCTGGAACATTAGCAAACAGTGCAGAACCAAATCAGACTCCGAGGAACGCGGCGTCTGATCAGGGACTGCACTGTTTGCATAAAAAAATTACAGGAAGTTAAGGGTTAAAAAAAACAGTCTTAAGTCATGGAACATTTTTCCAGCCTACGCTCAGGGACAAGTGACCCACCAGTGCTATCAGCGCTTTGATTACCATTGTTTGTGAAAGTTCCTGCCACTTTAGAGTGGTCGTACTGGAATGTCGGGTTGAAACTGCAGCCAAAGTTCACATGGTGATTGATAATGTTGATTGGAGACTGTCGATTATGACCACAAGTCGGACTGCCGCGTTTCCATACATAAGGCCCTACTGCAATTAGAAGACATATGGCTACATGTATATTGTAAATCAATAACAGACACACTCTCACGAACGCACGGCAATACTTATATTATTTATTTGCGCTATTTCAACTGGGCCGTACCATGCGAAAACGTGACTTCGGGAATATGCTGACAGCGAAGGCCCAGATCAGCCTGCGCAGCTGCTCAGGCTTATCTGGGCCTTCACTGTCCATTTACAGAATTATTGGATATTACAAAATGTATGAATAAAGAGCAAAGGCCCGAATGATACTTTGCGCATTTTCAGGATTATCTGAATCTTCACATTTTGCGCTTGTTCAAATGTTTTTTTTCCCCATTTTTCGCTTGACGCGGACCAATTAGTTTTACTCTCGCATGCTGTGGCAAAATTTATTTGGACCGTATGTGTGTGTGTCCATACGCCTTGCAATCGAATCGCTTGTTCCTGACAGCATTCCCGAGTCAAAAAAGAACTATACAAAACGTAAATTTATCGCGTTATCTTCCATATAGGTCGCGTCTTGTGAAAAAGTGCCGTGGAGCATGCGCAAAATGTGCGGATTCACATCAACTTGCGCATGCGCAAAGTATATATCATCCGGGTCTTTGCTGTCCATCCATGCATTCTGTAGTATCTAATGATTCAATTGGCTGACAGCGGTCGGATCTGGGCCCTCGCTGTCTGCATATGCTCGAAGACACTTTTTCGCATGGGGCGAGTGATAGAGAAAAGAATGTGTGTTCCAATGATCATACCTTCAAAGTCTAAACGGTTGTAACTGAAAACCCCAGTGGGCATGGTCATGAACCGGGAAGACGAGGCACCTCCTAGGATAAATAGTAGCCCTGGGATAATAAGTCCTAGCTCCATAGTACCACAATGAGTGTTCTGTCTGAATAATAAAATATAAGATATATAACGCAACCTCCCTTAAACAGCCAGCATTGGATAGGCTAAGCAACCTTTTTGACGTTTATTTTACTACGCTGCAGCTGATGTTCGGGCCCTCTGGTGGCGGTAGAACGTCTCCACGTACATCTCTACAGTGGAGATCATATTACATTTCCTTTGGGATCATTGTGCCAATTGTGGTATATTTATAAATGGAGTTCTGCTCGAGGGCGTAAGCAGTGTTGCAAACTTCATTTCCGCTTATAAAGAGTCTCAGTTAAAACCGAGACTCCCGTTTTCCGATCCGTAGGGTGTTCTTTGTTTCCAAAGGTAATCTTTTAATGTTTATTAAAATTGGATGGTATATTGAGGCGGTTGTTGCAGGGAAGTTAATGACATCAGAATTAATTTCATTTTTTAAGGATTTTATCGATGTGAAAACGCCAGTGAATCTCTCACAAATGATATAATCCACAAAAAAAAAAAAAAAAAAAAAAAAAAAAAAAGAATCATCGTATGTGATCTGATAGTGTTTACACGTGGATGAGCTCAAAAATGAAATTCATTCCTTGTAATTATAACACGGCTTGATCTACATTGAAAACGCGAGATACTCTGCTCAGTTAATCTTTACACTGCCAATTACAATAATTGTTGTCTGCTTTGTCGTCCGTACGGGACTTTAAAAGTCATTTTTGCAAACAGTGTGGACCCAGATCAGACTGCTCCTCTAGGAGCAGTCTGATCAGAGTCCACACTGTTTGCCTGTATGCAAAAATATGTTTGAAAAGTTTGCAAGAATATTCAGCAGACGACAAACAGACGACATATTCAGATGCAAGTTTTCTTAGCATTTTTTAAAAGGGTTAAGGAATTGAAAATAGTTCCAAGATGTTCAGTGGATTATTTTGCCCGTTGCGGGGTTCCATTGTATTTACACTGTATTGCTGCATGAAGACTAAACATTACGAAAACATGCCTATTCAAATATTCTAAAAATTTTACCACCAAAACATGAAAATTTTCAGATAAAAATTTCTGATATTTTTCATATTTCTGCTCAAAACACAGATTATGGGTACTCGTTAGAACCGCCTCAACGAGGCGATTCTAACGAGAACCCACAATCTATGTTTTTGAGCAGAAATAAGAAAAATAATGTCTACTCCTGTAAACCTCCGTTTTACTATATAAAAGTGGGGTTTAAGAGGGTCAAAATTATATAAGCATGTTTTTAGTAATGCTTGAAAACGATGCCTCAAGATGAATGGATACACTCGGTATTTTCTCCGTCATTGTTTACGCACATGGGCGTAGATAATTTTAGGGTGTGATATTACTCCGGAAGCACTTCATGAAATGTCATGGTCTGGTCCAATGCTATTGCCAGTGGACTGCTCAACGTTATTATAACCAAGTATTAGTTTTCACAAATAATATTAGTCCGCGCTTAGCATACAATGTGTGCTAGGCGTAGACCAAGATATTTGTGAAAGCCAATACTTGTTTTCTATAACGTTTGTAACTTCTTACTTGCTTTCCCGTGCAGTCTCCATGCTAATCTTAATTATTTCTGATCTGTGACAGGCCTCCCGGCCAGTGGGGGATTGATGACGTAAGTTTTTCATGGAAATCCAATTGAAACCTTGGTTGCTATGGCAACCACAAGGTCCCATACACTTACAATTGGAAAATGCTTGTCATCAGTATAACTCCTTCAGTTTTGTTCGGAACTCCATGAAATTTGAAGCAGCTAAAGTGGACATGAATGAAATTTCAGAAGAATTAAAAAAAAGGGCCAGATCGGATCATTAATCTTAGTTTTACGTCCCCTTCACTGCTGGAAAACGCTTCTGTTTGATTTTGTCAACAGCATGGCTTATTGAGTTTTGATCGGATCTTCCTGAAACGTGCAGATATGTTTCCGTGGATAAAATCTCAAATGAGTTTGAAACCTGGCGATCTTAGCAATACATCTCTTGGTTGCTGAAAGATTACTCTGTTTGATTTTGGCATCAGCATAACTCATTCAGTTTTGATCTGATCTGTTCATGTCAGATTTTTTATTTCAAAGATACGTTCCCTAGTTTGCTGAAATGACTATGTCTTTTTTTTTTTTTTTTTTTTTTTTTTTTTTACATTTTCATAAGCATAACTCCTTTTTTTTTTTTCTTTTTTTTTTTTTTTTTTTTTACATTTTCATAAGCATAACTCCTTTAGTTATGACCAGATCTTCCTAAACCTTTCATATAAGATCGGGTTGAAACTTAGTGGAAAGTAAGACTGTGAGGTAATACAGCGCATAGTGTTCTGAGGTTAAAATAGACCAAATTTTGATAGAATTATTACTACTTTTTGTCCCCCGCCTTTTCGAAGAAAAGCGGAGGGACACTGTTTTTGACTTTCCGTGGTGCGTGGTACGTGGCGCGTGGTGCGTGGTGCGTGGCGCGTGATGCGTGGCGCGTGGTGCGTGACGCGTGGTTCCGAATTTGTAGTAGGTATCTTATCCCCTTAACTCCTCCCACAGTTTTTGTCCGATCCTCTTGAAACTTTACAGGTGCTTTAAGAATGGTCTGAAGATATGCATGTGGGTTTTTCAGAATCCTGAAATATTTTTTATTACTTTTTACACATTTTGAACTTAGACATTTTTTGAGTTCTAATATTACAGAGGTCTATAGGGAGTAGGTACCTTGTCCCCTTAACTCCTCCCACAGTTTTGACTGATCCTTTTGAAACTTCACATGGGCTTTTAGGATGGCCTGGAAATATGCATGTGGATTTTTCAGAATCCTGAAATAATTTTTTATCACTTTTTCCGCATTTTTAACTTAGACATTTTTTGAGATCTAATATTACAGAAATGTATAGGGAGTAGTTACCTTGTCCCCTTAACTCCTCCCACAGGTTTTGGCAGATCCTTTTGAAACTTTACATGAGCTTTTATGATGGCCTGAAAATATGCATGGGTTTTTTTCAGAATCCTGAAATAATTTTTTATTACTTTTTCTGCAATTTTAACTTAGACATTTTTTGAGTTCTAATACTACAGAAGTGTATAGGGAGTAGGTACTTTGTCCCCGTAACTCCTACCACAGTTTTAAGCCGATCCTTTTGAAACTTTACACGTGCTTTAAGGATGGTCTGAAGATATGCATGTGGTTTTTTCAGAATCCTGAAATTATATTTTATTACTGGTTTCCTGCTTCAATACTTAGGTAAGTGATACAGGACCAATGGTCCTCTGGTTAACTTACCCATTTTTAACACCTCAAATAAAAATAAGGCGGGGGACATAAATTCCCTATGGAATTTGCTTGTTTTTTAAGATTTCCTTGAATAAGGTTGAGGAAGCTTGGTGGACAGCTAGACAACGAGGTGGTACAGAGAATATTGTTTCGGGGTTATTCTTTTAAGGTAGTTCAGATATGACCTTATTTTCGGCTAACTCCTACAGTTTTCCTCGGACTATTTCGAGGTTAAAGTACACCACATTTTGAAACACACGACTTCATTTCGGGCAAACTTACAGTTTTCATCCGTCAAAATGAAGTTTATTTGAAAGTAAAACCATAAGGTGGAGCAGTATGTATTCTTTTGAGTATCAGTACACCAAACATTAGGAATGTTGTAACCCTTTAATGATTCGGAAAAAAAGAACTACTTGGTATGATACATAGAACTATGTACCTTGATTGCTAGAGAAGCGTATAATTAACCTTGTTTGTTGCAAAGCTCCAGGTGGAACTACTTGGTATGATACATAGAACAATGTACCTTGATTGCTAGAGAAGCGTATAATTAACCTGGTTTGTTGCAAAGCTCCATCTGCTTTGTTTGGATCTTCCTTAAACTTGCCAATAGGGGAGGGGGTAGGGGCATGTATCTATTAAAAGCTATGTCCTCCAGCTTAATGAATGTCGTAGACATTGAGTTACCTTGAACTAATTTTCAGCACAGGCAAGCATTAAGGACGACCATGGTCCTCTTTTTCTATTTACTATTGCAACACTATCATAATATTTAATTGGGACTGTGCTGCAATTTGTCTTATCTATATAATTATTTTGATTGCAACTATTATTCCGCTCTATCCAGCATTCTGTTATTAATTTTTACAAGTTTATTGACGATACGTTTTTCTTATTTCCTATGAAAATAAACTTGAACATTTCAGGCAAAGTGTGTCCTAAAATATTAAGGTCTCTTTTCTATAAAATACAGAAAACAAAATCAAAACAACGTCTTGTGAAATGTATACTGGTTAAAGTGGTTCGTATCATTGGACTAATAAATTATAAAAGAAATGATTATTTAGAGCAAAGAGCACACTCACAAAGTAAAAACAGCGAAGATTTAGTATGTTTAAGACCTCCCCGCCCCCCACCCCACTCCCCCAACAACCTTCGGGAGAATGTTGAACGCTATAATTGTCTGAAATTACATTATATAAAAAATAAAATGATACCTCTGGCGATGGGGGCGTTTCTTATCAACGTTATCCTCAAAACAATGAAAATACTTTGGTGTAAATACTAAAATATCCATATTGTTACTTACTAGCATTCTATTTGATACCAATGCATGTGGTTTTATAGAAACAAGTATCTTAATATATTGAACTGTCTATGGCGTGCGATATAATTGTTACTTACGTTACTAAAAGTCATAAACCTAATATATGTTTCCTAATACAACGTTTTGGCCGACCAGTCAGTGACTAGAAATTTACTCTGATGCTGTTTTATAATTGATAACCACTATATGGCCCCTTTTACATATCAATAACCGGAACAAACCAGCTTGTCTAAGCAAATGACATAAGGAAAGGTAGTTATTTTAAAATAGCCTAAACTTCTCTCCTGCAAAGTATCGTTATTTCAAATTTCTTAACATTTTATATGCTGTGGTTGAACATAGTACAATGTCACTTATGATTGGTTTAATGCTTTAAAGCTTTAAATAAATGATCAATACATTTCTTAATGTTACAAATGTTACTGTTTGAGTAATACTTTGTCTACATTGTATTAATGGCTGTTGGTACTTGTACATAAAGGTGAATGAAAATCAGTTCTTAAACTCTTCTAGTAACAAGATAGTAAATTATTTCTCCGATAACTTTATAATTTGACGAATTAAGTATAAGAAAACCCTCGCAAACCTTCTACTGGTGTACCCGATTGATAATTTTATCTTTAAAATAGTAAAATGTACCCTATAACAAATACAGAAATACCCCCCTTTCCTACATTTTTTAATGATACGAGATTTTCATTGCTTAAGTTCTATCAATAAAGCTGATAATATTTAAACTCAAATCCATTTAGACTGCCTGAAATATTGAACACTTAATACTATTCAAGCGTTATATGTCTGTTTTATGCTGTGATATCAGAACACTGTTTCCCATAAACAGTGTTTGCTGGAGAAATTTCTTCAGCACAGCAGCATTAATGAAAATACTTTAAACTTTTCTAATAACAACTCAGAATCATGAATAAAGTGAAAAGAAACACACTGAGGGTACACATTATTCCATTATTTGAGTTGAAATAAAATTGCAATGGTAATCACGACGATAGTAACATAAGACATATATCAACACTACACTGCAATTTTAAGTCATATTGAAGATGCAGTCAAACAGACAGTATGCACATTCTGGTGGTTCTCTGTTGCCACAGTATATAAAATAAAACTTTTTTTGTTCTGGCCAAAAGACAGTATGCTTTAACAGAATTTGCTTTATTATTAAATACCATGAAAATAACAATACATATAGGCCAGTCATACCTTATATAATTTGAAGACATACACTTAAAATAAATGTTTATAATTTTTTATCATCTATAGAATGATAAAAACATTATAGATACAAAATTATGCTAAAGTCTTATTGTAAATTTCATTAGTGATACAAGTATAAGAATAACACACAACAACATTAATCTAAACGATTTCCATTCGCTGAGTTACTTTATAATGACCCTCCAAAATGTTTACTTCATGGTCAAAATGACGATACAAATGTATCATAAAATAACTGACACTGAGAACTGGATGTGTCTCTGAGCCTTATATAAATGGTGATAGTATTGATTGTGTCTCTGAGCCTTATATGCCTTACGGCAGAGTCTGAATTAGATTAAGCTGCCAAGAAATAATGAGATCGGTCTTTACCCCTGATATATCATTTATTATTAGCTTATTCTGATGGCAAAATATGATAAGGGTTTTCATTACAACCGTTCATTTCAATTGCCATTTCAGAAATGACAATGACCTAGTACCTGCTGATGGACAATGGTTCTGTTAAGGTGAATAGTTTACTACCAATCTAAAATTCTATTACCAGATTAAATTATCATTTACCTGTCATGTCTGGTAATCTATGTAACACAACTGTAACTGTTTTTCCTAATCGGACTACTTGATTATCTCTACTTATACTGTTACAACTTGTAGTGTGCTTCTAAAGATAGACCTACCAAAATTAGACAAGACAATAATTTTTTATTACTACTATTATAACTCCATATTCTTCAAGGCCATTTTCCGTCTGCCCAGATAATGTACAATCTTCACATTTACATATTTGAGACATACTCTAGTGCTTAGAATACAACGTTTGCTGCTCAAAATACACATTATGACACCTAGAATACCTTTCGTACGTCCTTTCATAGAGTTAATTTCAAAGTCATATGTAAATATGTAATGCTGCCAATAACTGATTTTTTCCCATAATATTAGTTTGTTTTTTGTTCATGCGTTTTACCTAAGTACCGGTAGTTTATGTTATGGTAGAAAAATGTACAAATATATGCATGGACAGATGAAAATCAAGTTGCATACCTTTTTGTTTTCAACATTAGAGCTCAGTTGATCTTTAACAGTGCTAAAGTCACTGGATTGCTCTATTAAATATATATTTATTTTCATTGTGTTAGGTATGTTTCTAAATTTGCTGATCCTAAACACTTATCTTTAAAGATTATTGTTTGTGTATGTTTAATAGATAAAGCACCATTGTGTGTTTTGGGGGGAAATAATATTACCGTAAGGCAAAGTGTTATATGAATTATTTTGTGTTATCTTTAATGTATTTTAGCCGCAGCATGAAAAAAGTAAAACTAATCATTGTCTTGTGCACCTGGCAAAGACTCAGTTCAGTCTGATCAGTCTTTGCAGTATGCATGAAGAATGGTTGATTCCTTAGCTTTTTAATTAGCGCTTAGAGGAGACATTGACCAATAATCGCTGTGTTCACAGGCCTTTTATGTCCTGCGGCAGTTTAGGATAAAAAATATTTGTTTAATCAACACTGCATTTAAACGCAACTCTGGTATTAAATACATGCACTTCTTGGCTTGAAAATACGCTTTTACCAATATCATTGTATCAAAAATATTGTTTTACGTTACTCACATTAAACATGTAACAGAATGGATTTGTGGTAAACTGCATAATGTGCCATGTGTTCAAATGGAATTTTGGGGTCATAAACAAAAACCATAAACGAAAATTAGCATAGCACGTTGTTATTTGGATTTTCTTAGTATGCCAATTAAAGTCATAAGCTGATATGCATTGGTAAGCTAGACTGCAGATAAACGAATTATCTACCTAACACACCCGATAATATAAAAGAATAAACAAGGTGAAAGTTTCATTTTATCCTTCTACTCTAAAAAAAAATATTCTAAAACTAAGTATTAATTCAAGAGATAAAAGCATAGGTAAAGACCGTTACAGAGGCAAAAATCTCTAAAATCAAGACATTAAGGTGTAACATAGGTTACCTTTGATTATTGTTAGGCAAAGTCATGTGAGGGTATAATTCATCTGTAGATCTTTTACGTATCCATTAAGAAATTATAAGCATTTGCCATACCTACAACTTTAGGACAGTATATAGTATTTTATGCAAAAGTGGTCTTGATGCAGATAGCAAGTTTACTGTTATCAGTATTGAATGTATGTAACTAACAAAGAATCTGCGATTTTGGAAATGCTTACAAAACTTCTAATTGATATAAAACAGAGGCACTAAATATTGATGCAGAATAACATTCATAAAACCACCAAAGCCAACAATGTACATAATTTAGGTTTTATCTTCGTTATTATGGGCAGAATCATATGGCAGAGTTAGGTTTCAATGCGCCTATGAATCTCATATTACTCATGTTAAAATAAGAATTCACTTAATTTGAACAATTTTTAGGCTGCATTTGATGTGACAGTATGTAAAAATGATTTTGTTTTTCAATATTTCATTCCGCAGTGAGGTTACTTTGCTTACGACAATAACTGACGAAGTATGAAAGCTAGAGTTACAATGTTTGCAGCTTTGGAAAGCGTATTTAAGTACCATCACGTAAACACGCCTATATAATTTTGACCCCCTTAAACCCCACTTTTATATAGTAAAACTGGGGTTTACAGGGGTACACATTATTTTACTTATTTCTGCTCAAAAACATAGATTGTGTTACTCGTTAGAACCGCCTCACCGAAATATCAGAGTTTTTATCTGAAAATTTTTAGTTTTTGGAGGTGAAATTTTCTATATATTTGTATAGGCGTGTTCTCGTAATGCCTAGCCAAAAAGAACCTTCAGACATCTCATTTTGTAGCTGGTGGCTTGCGTTGTAGCTTCATATAGTCAGCTGGAACATATAATTACTATTGTTCCAATTCTCGTAAGTATAAGAGTGTCCTATGGTGTTACATGTTTTGTAGAAAAAACGAATGTAACAGGCTGTTAATAGGTAACGCCCCCATCGCAAAATGGCTTACATGCTGCAAAATATTCGCAAGATAATAAGTTCTAAGAAAAACAAAAATTACCCCCGAGAGAGAGAGAGAGAGAGAGAGAGAGAGAGAGAGAGAGTGGTGGGGGTGGGTTGTGGTAGGTCAACTATAGCTGGCTAGCGGTCTAGTTTCATTGAAATTTCACTGAAGATATGCATTTGATTGGAATATAATCGTTAGAGTAATTTTTATTACTTTTTCCGCATTTTAAATCTTAGTCATCTTTTCAGGCTCAGATACAATCAATGTCAATAGCTAGTGGATATCTTGTGTCTGCAAATATGCCGATCGTTTTGTACCTGTACATGTGCTTTATCATATATTAGTGTCAAGGTCTTAAGATGTACATATATTTTGGATATAATCCGCAAATTGATTTTATCATTTTTCCGCTTTTTAAAATAAGACTTTTTCTCTCTTTGCCGAATTTTACTTGGTCGTTTTTCGAGTTATCGGTATCCTTTGAGGATTTTAAACAAGAAATAGCAAAGATAATTGATAATTGTCGAAGGTAAAAAAGTCTAAGTGTATATAAAAGAAGTTTTGATAAATTCTGAGTTTTTTTTTTTTTTTTTTTTTTTTTTTTTTCCTTTAGATGCGTGTCAGAGTAAATTATATGTTGCAGCATCTGTATGGAGCGAATGGCCTGGAACTTAAGCACTTGCTGTATAGCCAACATAGTGCATGTAATGAGATGGGTTTTAATGTTCGTTAGGTGAATTTTGAACACAATTGCATTGTACGAGAGACTTTAAAAGCCATAAAGCTTTGTAAAGTCTTTTATTATTATTATTATTATTATTATTATTATTATTACCGCTGTTCGTTTAGTTGATAAGTATAGCATTATATAATGTAATGCGATTTGAAATAATACGTGATATGATATAAAACTGGGTTATAACCACAATTAAAGAAACTTTTAAATTTGGAATTGGATGGTACAAATTCATATTCAACTGCAAACCTGATCTTATTTGAATTCTATTAAAAAAGTAGGAAAACTTAAAGTCACAGAATTTGCTTGTTAGAATGTTAGTTTGAAATATACGCGCGTGGGATGACGACACAATCTGGTTGGACTCTAGGTAAACCTACATCACCTTAACGGAACCCTCAGTTTTCCTTACACGAAAGCTGTCACAAAATCATTTAAGTTATATTAAAAATCAAATGGACGAATGAACGCCGTCATATGTACTAGACATTATGTGAGACGTAAATAAAATACTTTCGTGAGACATAAAAGATTTTAGAGGACCCGCAGGCATTATTTGATAATATTTAACGATCATGAATTGCTCATACGGGGACTAAAGAAATTAAGGTCATCAATCAATCTGAAAAACGGTTGAAATTCGAGGGCCCTTCATATATGGGCCGCGTCAAGCAAAAAAGTGAATATGCACAAAATGAGCATTTAGATGATCACTAAACATATAGATGATCTTGCACATGCGCAAAATATCATTCGGGCCTTTGCTTTGCATTTTTACCATTACGAAAACACGCCTATTCAATATATTGAAAATTTCACCACCAAAAACTGAAAAATTTCAGAAAAAATTTCTAATATTTTTTCCACATTTCTGCTCAAAACATATAGATTGTGGGTACTCGTTAGAACTATCTTGACGAGGCGGTTCTAACAAGTACCCACAATCTATGTTTTTGAGCAGAAATAAGAAAAATAATGTGTATCCCTGTAAACCCAAGTTTTACTATATAAAAGTGGGGTTTAAGGGGGTGAAAATTATATAGGTGTGTTTTCGAGATGATTCTGTAGTATCCCATGATTTTTAGCGGTCAGGGAAAGGCCAGATCAGACTGTGCGGAGGTGCAGGCTGTTCTGAGCCTTCGCTGCCCGCAATATGCCCGAAGACATGATGCGGCATGTACCAGTCTAACATGTTTACCAAATTGTCTCTAGGAATATAGTCAGCTTGTAAGAGTTGAAATTATTTATGCCTAGTGTCCCATAAAAGGGACATTGGTAAATATTGTAGACCCAGATCGTACGCTGTAAAATGCGGCGTCTGATCAGGGTCTACATTGTTTGCATTAAATACAAAATTCTTTTTATAAAATATAGTAATAATAATAATAACAACAGCCTAATGACACTAAGCAGATTAAAGACACAATACATTCCTTCTTTGGCTAGAGCCCCTACCATGATCAGCCCCAATATACAGTGCACAACAAAGGCTAATTTTATCTAGGTGATTATGAGGTTGAGTATCCCGATGTGGGGCCCTATAAGGGGTAATTCATAACAATGTGTTACTTTAGATCCAAATAAATTCATTTGCAAATTTCGCATTTAGTTTGTTGATTTATATTGTGTCACTTTATTTAATTTTATTTACGTTTTAATAGTTTTTTCCCCAAAATACAAAAGTGTTGTTGTTTCCGGCACTGTGAAAAAATTCCAAATAAACTTAAATAGTTTTATGAAATTGAAAGTTTTTATTTATTTATTTATTTATTTATTTATTTATTATAGTAAAAAGAAAACCACAATTATGCCATAGCTGCCTCAAAACTAAATATTTGAGCTTCAATCAAATTGAATCTGCAAATATTGAGACTAATTATAAGAGTTCACTAGGAATGAAAAACAAAGAAATACTAAATAATATTCTATTAATGAAAGTACAACTTAATGAATTATCAGAAAGTTTTCTTCAAGAGCATAGCTCTAGATAAGATGTTTTTATCAATCCAAAAGAATTGATATGCTTCTTATTTCACCATGACAAGAAATGTTAATGGTACTCATTAGAAGTGAATCGGTGAGACGCTTCTAATATACGTTTTTATGTAAAAATATGAAAAATATTTACCTGATGCCCATCCTTTTCTAGACCTATGGAATAGCATAGCAAAATAAATTATGTTTCAGTATTTCAGTGTATTTAAGTGTTCAAGTCATCATTTGAAATGTAAATACCCCATTTATGAATTTCACATGACGCGCATATTGACACAAAGAAACTAACCCTACTGATGGAGCTCTATATAAAATCTGGTAGCAAATCAAAGAAGAGATGTGTTTGTCAAACACTATGTCCCAAACTATATGCTTGTCTATACAAAATGTCAAAGATGGAAAGGAGCATAACTCTGACAAAATCAATCTGTTTTTTTTTCCCGTTAGTTTTCTTCAAAAGTTTATCAGGGGATATACTCCTCAGTCCCAATAAGCTCACTTAGTTTCAAGGTCCTATCTCAAATAGTTATTAAGATATCTTGCTCCCAAGAAAAGTGTGATGAATGGATGGACAAATGACCAAAAAGCAAAATGCCCCTCCAACTTGTCAGTTCACATAATACTCCCAGTGTTCTAATCCAGTGTAAATCAGGACTAGAAATATGTTCGTAAAACACTATGCCCCCAACTTTACGCTTGTCGATACAAAACGCCAAAGTTGAAAAGGAACATAACTCCGACCAAAATTTGATCAGGTCATCTACATCTCGGTTCCAAACTGCTTGCAAAACTTCATAAGCCTAACTCAAGTGGGTCCTTAGATATTTTGCTTACAGGATTTTCATTGGCCTAAGTTTGATAAGGGGCATTTGTCCACCATGAAGACTCCGACAAAAAACAAAAACAAAACAAACAAAAAAAAAAAAAAAAAAAAAAAAAAAAAGCTGACAACGGGCCATAACTCAAGAAGTATCTGGCAGTATTTATTCAAATGTTAATCAGGTCATCTACTTCTCACTAACAATCTATTTATTAGGTTTCAAGGCACTGGCTTTAATAGTTTTTTGAGATAGTATGCTGACAGGATTTCATCCATATATTTTCTAATGGCCATAACTCAGGAAAGACACATAACCTTGAAAACAAACAAAAAAAAAAAAAAAAAAAAAAAAAAAAAACACACACACAACGACAGCTTTTTTTCATGAGGACATCTATATGAATTTTCAAAACCCTAGTATGCACAGTTCAAAAGCTAGGCTTAGCATCAAAGTGTGCAATGTAAAAAAAGCCAAAAAAATGACACAGGGCCATAACTCAAGAAATACTTTTCAGAATTTATTCAAAAGTAAATCAATTCTTATACTCATCACTACCAATCTATTCCTTAAATTTCAAGGCTCGAGCTTTAATAGTTTTTTTTTTTAGATATTTTGCTCACAAAATTTCATCTATATTTTTTCAAAGGGCCATAACTTAGGAAAGGGGCATGATCCTGATAAAATACGTGTCAGCTAGTTTTTTCATGATGAATCCAAATATAAAATTTGAAAACCCTAGCATGTACAGTTCAACATTTATGCTTTGCATCAAAAATTGTGCAATGTGAAAATGCCCAAAAATGACAAAGGGTCATAACTCAAGAAGTACTTTTCAGAATTTATTAAAAAATTAATCAAGTCATTTACTTGTCACTACCAATCTATTCCTCATATTTCAAGGCTCTAGCTTTAATATTTTTTTTAGATATTCTGCTGACAAGATTTCATCCAATGGCATATTTTTTTCTCGAAGGGCCATAACTCAGGAAAGGGGCATAATCCTGATAAGAAAAAAGTACATAACAGCTGTGTTTTTTTTTTTTTTTTTTTTTTTTTTGTTTTGTTTTGTTTTTTGTTGTTTTTTTTTTTGTTGATTTTTTTCATGAAAAATCCATATATGAATTTTCAAAACCCTAACATGCACAGTTCAAACATTATACTATGCATCAAAAAGTCTGCAATGTGAAAATGCCAAAAAATGGCCATAGCTTGAGAGGCAATTTTCAAAATTTATTCAAAAGTTAATTAGGTCATCTAATCATCGCTACCAATCTATTCCTAAAATTTTAAAGCTCTTGCTTCAAAAGTTTCTGAGATATTTTGCTGACAACACTCAATTTTTTCAAAGGGCCTTAACTCAGGAAAGGGGAATAATACTGATAAAATAAATATGTATCAGCTATTTTGTCAAGAGGAATCCATATTTAAAATTTCAAAATCCTAGCATGCAGGGTTGAGAAGTTATGCTATGCATCAAAAAGCGTAACGCATGAACACACGGACGAACGTACCAGAAGCAATATGCCCCTCCAACTTCTTTGAAGTTGGGGGCATGAAAAAGAATTGTATCCAAAATAGTGAACATTTATTTTCTGCAATCACTAAAACAGAATTTTCTAAAACACAGTTATTTTTACAAACTAGTGTATATGTTTAGTGAAGATTCAGATCAGCCTGTGCATCCACAAAATCTTATGTCCATTACGAAAACACGCCTATTCAAATATATAGACAATTTCACCTCAAAAACTGAAAATTTTCAGATAAAATCTCTGATATTTTTTCATATTTATGTTCAAAACATAGATTGTGGGTACTCGTTAGAACCGCCTCAGGGAGGCGGTTCTAACGAGTACCCACAATCTATGTCTTTGTGCAGAAATAAGAAAAATAATGTATACCCCTATTAACCCCAGTTTTACTATACAAAAGTGGGGTTTAAGGGGTCAAAATTATATAGGCGTGTTTTCGTGATGTTCACCGCACGCTCTTCTGCTTCTTCGTCCAAATAGCAAAGACTTATCAGGCTGCGGGGATGTGCAGGCTGATCCGAGTCTTCACTGAGCGTAAATTTGATTTTGCGGAAAATAATGTAAACCAGATTTTAGAATCAGCAAATTTTGACACAAGAAACAATCCTACCGAAGTAACCATATATAATAAATCTGGTTGGAAATAAAAAGAATAATAATTGTATCCAAATTCTGAAAATTTATTTTGTGCAATCGTACAAACTGAATTTACTCAAACCCAGTCATCACGAAAAATGCCTATATAATTTTGAGACTCTTAAACCCGAATTTTTATATAGTAAAACTAGGGTTTACAAGGGTATACATTATTTTTCTTATTTCCGCTCAAAAACATAGATAATGGGTACTCGTTAGAACCGCCTCGCAATCTATGTTTTGAGCAGAAATATGAAAAATATCAGAGTTTTTTATTTGAAAACTTTCTGTTTTTGGAGGTGAAATTTTCTATATATTTAAATAGGCGTGTTTTCGTAATGTATTTCTACTAAGTAATCTGTCTGTTCAGTGAGGATTTAAATCAGCCTGCGTATCTGCATCTGTATTTTGTGGTCAGTTGTTGGCAAACAAAAAAGCATTACGAAAACATGCCTATTCAAACATACTGAAATTTTATCACCAAAAAATGAAAAATTTCAGATAAAAGGATTCTGATATTTTTCATGTTTCTGCTCAAAACATAGATTGTGGGTACTCGTTAGAACCGCCTCGACGAGGCGGTTCTAACGAGTACCCACAATCCATGTTTTGATCAGAAATAAGAAAAATAATGTATACCCCTGTAAACCCCAGTTTTGCTATATAAGAGTGGGGTTTAAGGGGGTCAAAATTATATAGGCATGTTTTCGTGAAGGGTTTACTGAAAATATAAAGATTTTAGGTACAAGAACAATAATTTTCACTTCCCAACACATATGGAATGTGTCAGAAAGTTCTTTCGCAATTTTGAATGTATATTTTATGCAATAAAGCTTTTCAACTTCAATAAATAAATAAATAAATAAATAAGTAAAAAAATAAATACTATCTTACTAATTTTCTGTATTTGATTCAAAGTAGCAAATAAGGAGGACATTTGATGATAAATTAGCATATAAGCATAAATATCTGTGTTCATTACGAAAACATGCCTATTCAAATATATTGAAAATTTTACCAGCAAAATAATTAAAAATTTGAGATGAAAAATTCTGATTCTGATATTTTTCATATTTCTGCATAAAACATAGATTGTGTGTACACGTTAGAACCGCCACGACTAGGCGGTTCTAACGAGTACCACAATCTATGTTTTTGAGCAGAAATAAGAAAAATAATGTATACCCCTGTAAACCTCAGTTTTACTATATTAAAATGGGGTTTAAGGGGGTCAAAATTATATAGGCATGTTTTCGTGATGTTTTCCATAAAAATCATTATGAGACATTTCTTACGAATAACAACAAGATATATTTTTCTGAATAAAAAGAAAAAAAAAATCAAATGAACACCAAATTATCCACCTTATCTGTTTCCCTGAGTTAATTGTAAACATATACCTAATCTAATTACCCCTTATCAGGTCCCTAGTTGTAAGAGTGGCCTAAGTCACCAAGGATTTCTTATCTTAATCTGATTAGGCTGTTTTTTGCAATCCAAATTATGTCTTTAAGATAAGAAATCCTTGGTGTCAGGTCACCCTTAAAGGTAGGGGCCTGTAAGGGGTATTTAGATTAGGTATATACTCTACATGCGGCAGCTAGCTCGCCATTATTATTATTATTATATTTTATTTTCTACCAGATTTTTTATATGGCACTTCCACAGCCAGTCAACTTCACACTGGGTCTCGATGCTACTCTTAATACAGAAATACATAAAAAATTCGGTTCGCATAAAGGCTCCCAACTCAGTCAATGCATCAAAGCGAAAACATAAAAATCAAATTAATCACTATAATAAACAAAGACGAGTACTCATGGCTAATTCTACTGTATGCCAGAGTAAATGAAAACCAATAGTTGAACCACGGCGGGCCAAGCCAAAGACATATCAAAAACTTTTCATATTTGGTAGGGGGTACCTGAGAGGGTTCTCTTCCATTCTACATCTATGGATCCCTGGGTCATGCCCCAGAGCGGGCCTAGAGGTCAAAATCTAGGACACCCCAATAAAGTAGTATTTTGAAGTTTGTCTATACAAACAACCTCTTATTAAAGAAGGATGGGCATCAGACATGTTCATCACATCATCATTCAGTGTAATAAGGTCAAGGTCATTGTGACCTTATTTTCACGCTTCAGTGATTTTGACATATTTTGAAGCATATTTCATGGATAAATGCCTCAATAAAGTAGTATGTTGCAGTTTGTTTATACAAACAACGTCTTATTAAAGAAGGATTGGCATCAGACATGTTTATCACATCAACATTCAGTGTAATAAGGTCAAGGTCATTGTGATCATATTTTCATGCTCCAGTGATTTTGCCTTATATCTTGAAGACTATTTCATGAATTAATGTGATACTTGGAATATTGGTTCTGTGTGACACTACGATTGACAGCATAACAAATGTAGGTCACCTTGACCTATATTTTATGGTCCAGTAATTTTTGCGCATATCTTGAATGTTATTTGGTGTATGAACATCATTATTTGGGATTATGAATTTGTATGGTCCAACAGTTGACCTAAAAGTAAATGTAGGCCATCGTGGCCTATATTTCATAGTCCAGTGATTTTATGTTACATCTTGAAGACAATTTAATGTATTACTATCATGTTTTGGGATTATGTGACCTATATTTCATAGCTCTGTGATTTTGTCTTATATCTCCCATTGTTTGATACCTAAATGACATATTTACATATAATGACACAGTGTGACCCAAACTTTCACCTCAAAGTAAATATAAATCAGTATGACCTATATTTCATGGTCTAGTGATTTTGCTTAATATCTTTTAGATTATTTAATGGATTAACGTCATAATTGGTACAATGCATCAGTGTGACCATCAAATTAATTTCTCAAGGATATGTAGGTCAGTGACCTATATTTTATGGCCCAGCAAATGTGCTTCATATCTTGAGGACTATTTACTCCAGGAAAGTTGTACTTGGGATTATAGATCAGTGTCACTTAGAGACTGACATTGTAAACTATATCTTGCCTTATATCATTGTCATTAACTTTAAGATATTTTATAATTAAGAAATGGCGTCGGCCAGGGGTATTCGTGACCCTCTGGGCACTTGCTCTAGTTTCTTTTGTTTTGGTTACAACTTTTGAAGTTAGGATGAATATTTGGTGTCAGTAAAATCGATTAACCCTCCTCCCTCCGCCCCGGAAATTCACCAATTATTTTAAACTCCGGCCCATACGAGGTTGGGGATAGCATGGACATAGCGGGGCTTAGGTGCCGCAATTTAACCTCCGATGAGTCCTGACAGTGCCTTGGATGTGTCGTGGTATTAATTTCCCACCAGAATGCTTTGCATACATAAATTAGAGCCATGCCCACATTAAAATTAAGGTTTCTTATAACCTGGCTCAAACTGTCAATGATATTTTAACTTTGAATCTAGCTGTATCGAGTAGACCAGACCTTTGACCATGAATAAAGGCACGAGTTGATTTTTGCGACAGAGAGCAGACTGTTTCAGAAAACAAAAATAGCCATCAGAGGAGATGGCAAATCCCTCGACCAAATCGCCATTTCTAAATTTAGTGTATTTCAATCGATATCATGGAAATATTGAAAAAGGACGAAGGAAAAGGTGCAAAGATAGTATGAAATGTGACCAAAATAATAAGTGAAAACAATAATAGGTGTACTGTTAATGATTCTATTTTTACATGTTCTTTTATTTTATTATCATTTTTTATTTTATTTTATTTTTTTTGGGTCAAAATCATCTCACAGTTACTTCTGATGTGATAATTTGTACAGGATACACAATATTAGCAAATGAGTGTACATATTCAGAAATAATAGCAAAAATAAATGGCTTGTAAAGGTAAAGAAACTTGCTGTATGTTTATTAGGATAAAAAAATAACAAATTAAAAGTTGTCCTTCTTGCATGCTACACACCTTCTTGACATGATATATGTCCATACCAAAAACTATCAAATTATCTCAAACAGTATGGGAGTTATGGCCTGCACAAGATTTCGGCATCAGGGGAGATAAGTACATAATGGAGAAAGTGAGAGTACTCTTGAACACGACATGCCTACTGGTCCTTATCTATGCCTCAAATATTAACAAAATATTTCAAACCACATTCTCAAGAATTTGTCTTAGACATTCATTCAGGAAAGGTAGCTAGAAAACAACCACTGCAGAAGTTGTCTCTCTTGCATGTCACACACCTACTGGTCGT
This sequence comes from Anodontia alba, assembly GCA_964016985.1. Taxonomy (NCBI): domain Eukaryota; kingdom Metazoa; phylum Mollusca; class Bivalvia; order Lucinida; family Lucinidae; genus Anodontia; species Anodontia alba. The sequence goes on from OZ024823.1 coordinate 120,968,284, forward strand.
TACCAATACCTCTACCAAATTTTATCAAAATATGTCTAAGGATATCAAAGGTATTGTGCACACAAGATTTTGGCTTTAGTGGAGATAACTACATAACGAAGAAGTGAGAGTCGTCTCTCTTGTACGTGACATGTCTACTGGTCCTCCTCTTCATCTCTACCAAACATTATCATATTATCTCAAACAGTATGGGAGTTATGGCCTGCACAAGATTTCTGCTTCAGGGGACATAACTACATAACAAAGGCAGAAGGAGTCATCTCTCTTGCACAGGACATGCCTACTGCTCCTCCTCTTCATTTCTACCAAACATTATCAAAATATGTCTAAGGATATCAAAATTATAGAGCGCACAAGATTTTGGCTTCAGGGGATATAGCTACATAACAAAGAAAATGAGAGTTGTCTCTCCTGCACCTGACATGCCTACTGGTCCTCCTCTTCATTTCTACCAAATATTATCAAAATATGTGTAAGGGTATTAAAGTAATGGAGTACATAAGCTGCGTCTAAAAGATTTCTGTTTCAGAGTAGATAACTAAATAACGAAGAAAGTGAGAGTTATCTCTCTTGTATGCATGTTCACGCCTCTTCATCCCTACCAAATATTATCATATTACCTCAACCAGTATGGGAGTTATTGTCTGCACAAGATTTCAGCTTCAGGGGAGATAACTACATAACTAAGAAAATGACAGTTGTCTCTCTTGCATTGAGCCGGAGGCTCGGATGCGCCGTCCGACTGGAGACTAGGAGGTCGCGGGTTCAACCTCCGCCGAGGTCGACAACATTCTTTCGTGGAGATTGATCATGAAATATTTTCTACGGGCATTCTCTCCCTTCCGCTGATTCAAGAAGGGCAGTTGTCAGTTTCTGACGAAAAAATGCATCTCTAATGGCTGCTTCAAGGTTTTCCTTTTACCGAAGTCTTCCCGGGCAATTTCGAGGGTCACTTTTAAGTCTCTACCAACCATTTTCAATAATATATACATCGTCATCTTGGTATATGAAGTCTTCATTAAGAAATTGACGAGGTATAACTGGCTACAAAACTTCTCTTTTTTTCTTAATATATTCCAATGCCCAGTTGTTCAAAGCTAACGATGTCGTTAGTTAACGATTCGTTAAAATTTACATCGAGTAATATGCAAATATGCTGAAATATTTTGCTGAAAAAAATGTGCTTCAGGGGAGATCACTACATAAAGAATAAAGTGAGAGTTGTGTCTCTTGCACGAGACACGCCAACTGGTCTTCCTCTTTATCCCTACCAAATATTATCAAATTATCTCAAACAGTATAGGAGTTATGGCATGCACAACATTTCGGCTTCAGGGGAGATAACTACATAACGAAGGCAGGAGAGTCATCTCTCTTACATGTGACAGACTTACTGGTCCTCCTCTACATTTCTACCAAATATTACCAAAATATGCCTAAGGGTATCAAAGTTATGGAACGCACAAGGATGAGTCTACAATTTCTGCTTCAGGGGAGATAACTACATAACAAATAAAATGAGAGTTGTCTCTACTGATCCTCCTCTTCATCCCTACCAAATATTATCAAATTATCTCAAACAGTATGGGAACTATGGCCTGCACAAACCTTCGCCTTCAGGGGAGATAATTACATAACGAAGACAATGAGAGTCGTCTCTCTTGCACGCGACACGCCTACTGCTCCTCCTCTACATTCTTACCAAATATTATCAAAATATGGAGCGCACAAAGCTGCGTCTACGGACGGACGGACGGACGCCATGCTGATCGCTATATCCCCCGAACCTATCGGTCGGGGGATAAAAATTGGCCCCTGGGTGAAGGAGTTTTCAGAAGGGATTTTACCATACATTTGTCCCCACAGTGCAGGGCGTTTAGCAGGGCTTCAGAACTTGAAAAATTTAAAATAAAGGTAGGAGAAAGGTCCAGGGAGTGCCACAATTACAAGCCGCAGCCCCTCCCAGACAACAAGAGGAAGAGGAAACAGACTAAACCAAACAATCGCAAATCGAACAAACGTACGAAAAGCACTAAGATTAGCTCTCTCTTCCCCTAGCGAGGTTATCGCAATACTAAAAGGACTGAAAAACACAAGAACAAAATAACACAACGCAAGACTTAAAACAAGAATAAACCACACTGCAACAAAGAGTAAGACTAATTGCCCGGTGATTCTCCGGCCCCATTCGTGCCGGGACTACAAATGACTGATGCATAATTTATACAACTGACTGTTCTTAAGTGGTACTTCCTGTGTTGTTAGTGCTTTGTGTGGTCTTGTGGCTCATCCAGAAAACATGCCTATATAATTTTGACCCCCTAAAACCCCACTTTTATGCAGTAAAACTGGGTATACAGGGATAACAGGGATAGACGTTATTTTTTTATGTTTGCTAAAAATCATAGACTGTGGGTACTCGTTAGAACTGTCTCTTCGAGACGGTTCCAATGAGTACCCACAATCTACACGTATGTTTTAAGCAATTATGTGAAAGATATCAGTTGTTTTTTTTTTATCTGAAAATTTTCAGTTTTTGGGGGTGAAATTTTCTATATATTTTAATAGGCATGTTTTCGTTGCACGGCTTTTATTATGATTTTTCTTATTTGTTGTATTAATGTTGTATCGGGAGGGGATGTTGGGCTCCTGTCTGGATTTGATGATCACCTTATAGGAAAGGAGAGGGCTGGTTTGTGGCACGTGTGTTGTCTATTATGGTTCGTTGGCATTTTTCCCGGTATTGTGTATTGCGTTATTATTTATTTATTTATTTATTTGTTATTTACTGACATCTGTCAATAGCAAATATACGTAAAACTTTACAGAATATGCACAGAAAGAGCCACCATTACCGGAAATAGCTAATGACAGACGTAGTGTACGTTAAAATCGCTAATGATAGACGATTGTAAGTAACGAATTTTTATTCATATCGCTCTCTTCCGATAGTTTTACAAGAAAATATCACTCACTCTAGATGATTTACAGTCGACTCTCGTTATCTCGAACTCCAAGGGACTCTCTGAAACACTTCGAGATATCCGTACCTCGAAATATCAGAGTTGCAGAAGTGAGAAAAACAATAAATCGAACAACCTAATATAACAAATGAATATGTAATTTGACTCCTGAAGATAGAGATATATTGAAAATATTGTGCAAAAGAGGAGAAATTGCTCCTTAGGAGCAATTTCTCCTCTTTTCCACAATATTTTGTTACCTGTTATTAGATTTCCATGTTAACTCAGGGACCAGAATTTCACTTCGAGATAAGCGGTTATTCGAGATAAGCGAGGTCGAGATACCGGGAGTCGACTGTATATGAGCCGCGTCAAGCAAAAGGGTGTCTTCGGACATGCGCAATATGTCCAGATTCAGATTCATTCCGCGCATGTGCAAAGTCTCATTAGGGCATTTGCTCTCAATTCATACATTCTGTAGTGTCAAACAATTCTGTTACCAGACAGCAAAGGCCCTGATCAGACTGTGCGGATGTACAGGCTGATCTGGGCCTTCGCTGACATTACGCGGCTCATATGTGCGCATTTTGAGCCCTAACGTCACAAAACGTACATTCGGTCATTCGTGCAGTCTGATCATTACCGTGCGCATCACCACGAAAACATGCCTATATAGTTTTGACCCCGCTAAACCCCTCTTTTATATAGTAAAACTGGGGTTTACAGGGGTACACATTATTTTTTTTATTTCTGCTCAAAAAAAGAAAACAACAGAGATTGTGGGTACTCGATATAACCGCCTCGTCGAGGCGGTTGTAACGAGTACCCACAATCTTAGTTTTGAGCAGAAATATATATAAAAAAATATCAGAATTTTTTTATTAGAAAGTTTGCTTGTAAAATTTTCAATACATTTGAATAGGTTTGTTTTGGTAATATGTTGGATAGATACTGAGGCAAAGTTTCTTCATGCGAACAATGAAGACTCTGATCAGACTGCGCGGATGCGAAGGCTGATTAGTGTCTTCGCAGGGCGCACTCGCCAGAATGCACGTGTTTTCACGTTGCGCCTTATCTGTCTTTGAAACCAATAAATGTTCATGTGTACACTTGATGCATGCGATTGATGTTTTGTAGTTACTTTGCATGAATAATGCATTATGCGTGAAGGTCTGCTATCAGCATTACTATTGTAATGTTTTGATTCCTTACTTTAATAACTTTTACAATCGAAAACTACTTTTATATCTAGATGTTTAGGTGCGTTAGCTTATTTGACATTGATATTCAAATAAAGCATATTTAACGTTACTTCGGTTCCTAAACCTGATGTTTCGTAGGGGCATCGCTGATAACTTTGAAATTGTTTCTCTCCAAGATAATCTGTCTTCATGTGCTGTGCAGAAATCTTGTCCTACTACTTAAAGGCTCCATATTCATCAAAAATAGACATTATTTTTATGCAAGAAAGGTTTAATAAATTGATATATGGTATTACTAAGGTCATAGAATGTCGTATCTGACAGCCTGTAAAATTTCAGTTAGCTTCTCGTTTTTGAACTGATGCAAAAATAGAATGATTTTTTATCCTATCTCTGAATTAATGTTGGCAGCATTAATTCAGAGATACTACATAAAAGAAGAAGAAGAAGAAGAAGAAAAAAAAAAAAAAAAAAAAAAAAAAATCATTTCATTTCAACTACGAAAGACTAAGTGAAATTTTACAGGGTGTCAGCTGCCACATTTTATGATTGTAATAATACCATATATCAATTTATTAAACCTTTCTTGGATAATAAAATGTCTGTTTTGGGGGAATATGGAGCCTTTTAAATGTGTAAAATAGTATAAAAAATGTCTAAGAATTGCAACAACCAGTTTCACCAAGAAAAAGAATAAACAAATCAAGACAGACAGTACACAAAATATAAGTAACGATACCCACGAATTGCCATAATTACAACGCCCAGCCCTCACGAGGAACCAGTTCATTACGAAAATAGTTCATTGAAATATCTTGAAAATGTTACAACCACAAAAGGAAAATTTTCTGATAAAAGAAAGTCCTGACATTTTTCATATTTATACTCAAAACATAGATTGTGGGTACTCGTTAGAATCGCCTCGGCGAGGCGTTTTTTTAACAGAATGGGAAAATAATACATACCCCAGGGCTGTAAACCCTAGTTTTACTATATAAAAGTGGGGTTTAAGGGTATCAAAATTATATAGGCGTTTTTCGTGATGGAAGGAGAGCTAGTTAGCTCTCCTTCCATCACGAAAAACGCCTATATAACAAATGCCATACATGAAACAAACGACGCACAAAGAACTTCAACAGAAAACCCGGAACGGTCAGTAGGAAAACTACTAGGGGTTTAAACCAGTTCCACTGAGCTCATCCTGTTATTTTGAAAATCGAAAACCGCTTAAGCTGGCGCTAGGAGTTGGGTGCGGGTGGGGGTGGGGGTGGGGCCGGTGGGGGGGGGGGGGCCTATGCAGCCTCGCAAACTACAGTCTTGCATATGAAAAAACTTAATCAAACCGAGTCTCCGATTTTCGTGATTTTGTGTGTTCTTTGTTTCCAAAGGCAATCTTTTCTTACTTTAATTTTACTCGCGCGAAACACCGCCCTATCTCCTGATGCAGGTTCAGACAGTTAAACGATACAAACAAAAAAAAACAACAGAAAGCAAAGTTGGCAGCCATGGAAAAAGATGACCACAACGCTGGCTTCATAATAAGAAAACAGACAGCAAAGTGCAGCCGTATAGCGGGTGATCACAATGTTACAATTACAGCAAGACTGTGGCTCAGTCGAATGCGCGTCCGACTGGTGACCAGGAGGTTGCGGGGTCGACCCCCGCCGGGTCGGCAACATTCTTTCGTGGAGATTTGATCATGAAATATTTGCTACGGTCATTCTCTCCCTTCCACTGATTCAAGAAGAGCAGTTGTCAGTTTCTGGCGAAAGAATGCGCACAATACTGGTTAACCGCTTAGAGGACTAAGCCTGCCCAGTAAAAGTGTGGTCAGTTAAACTGACCGCGCTCGACATGACCCCACTAGGTTGACTTGACCGTAAAACCTCAACAGATAACAAACAACAAAACTGATATCCGCCTTAGAATGGACAGCAGAATAAACTACGGGCGGGCATTTACTTGCGTGAAACTGGCCCCTTAATTCAGATGGAGCTCCATATTACAACTATATCTAGGTCCGCAGAGGGGTCCTCTATCTCATCTCTGAAACATCACAGTGAAACAATAATTTGGTTAACAACCATACATGCAGTTGGCCGCGAAATATCCATTCGTATCCTTTTGTACCGAGTGACAATTTTTTAAATTGTTACAAAAAAAAAAAAAAAAAGTTTTGCCGACAATCTTTTCGTATGGACTAATAAATAGAAAGGAAGTCAGTGATCAGGAATGGATACAAATACCTAAAACCTTCCGTTCCAAGGCACCAAAGCGAAAGAAAAACGCACTTAAAGTAACGGCATCACAATCAAAACACTTCAAGCAGACAGCCAAAAGAACAGTTTCGTCCCCAAAAAAGGCCAAACAGCTATCCATTCAATGACAGATATAGTAAAACACAGCAGAAGCACCGCATTGGAACGGCCAATAAAATATTACTAGGGACTTAAATCGATTTTCCGTGGCCACAGCCCTCGCCCTCAGTTCTGCCGTGGTATATACAGGACATTTGTTCAGTCCGCGTGAAGGGTTCCTATCTCATCAGTGTAAGTCAAAGTCGTCCCGTTTGTCATAAATTTGATAAGAGATTGTGTCATTAGATATTAATAAATTTTAACCTAGAACAGTGCTTCGGTGTCAGAAGTAATAGTTTTATTCAACTGTAGTTCTTTTGGATAAATTGTATCAACCATTTGGTCATAATATACATTATACATATCTGGTAAGCCAGTCAAATATCGAGACATTGAATTGAATGCTTTAGTGATATTGGCCTGAATATGGCGTGATATACATTGCGACATTCCCTCTGATGATATATTTATTCCATGTTGAATATTTATTCTATATTAAGATATTTATTGCCAATTAAATATATTTATTCACAATTCACAATAAAATATTTATTTGCGATATGAAAAATATTTCTTTGCTACATAACTTTTAATAGCCAACAGAAATATGTTTATTCGCGATTAAATATTTATTGGCAATAATAATATATTCTGAATAAAAAATGTTTATTTGCAATATATATAATATTACTGATACAATATTTATTTTGGACAATACAAAATCACAATATATAAAAATGTTTATTTATTTTCCAAAAAAAATATTGACAATATTTACAAAAATATTCATTGTAAGTAAAGAAAACAAAATATTGGGTAAAATTAGCTTTAACATGGGGACATCTTAGGACAAAGTCTAATCTGTGAAATTTTAAGCAGTAAGCTGACCAAGGATCGAACCGCCGGAAATTTCGTCGAGCCAATGAAATTTTCAGTTACAAGGCTACATCACAATGCTTATTTCACCCAATATATATTTTCAGCTTGCAATGAATATTTGAATTGTATACACGGTGTTTAAAAATGCTCAGCACTTAAATTTGGCATGACTTTATGGATTAATGGCAAATATTCGCGCGAATGAAACCTCACAAGTGTTCCAGGGCAGTTCCTCTATTACAGTTCTTCTTTGTTTGTGCGTCTGTGGTTTCATATGTGGTGTTTGTTTTGCCCAATACTTTTTCATTATCTTTCATTCCTTTGGCGTCTCAAGAAGGCTGCGTGGTATCTTTACTTATATTTTTCTATGATAAATCAGTCAGCAAAACATTAAACTGTACTTTTATTTTATTTGCATAATTATACATTATTGTGCTTTATTTATATGTTTCATAGAACAATACGAAAGAAACACACAACCATTTCTTTCAGCAACTGATGCCACATTTGTAACATAAGATAAAAATCTAAAAGGCTACCGTTGGAAACAAAGAACACACTAAATACACTACAACCGCTTTATAAAACTATTGTTGGGGTCCATAGCATAAACCGTGTTATTTAAACAACCGTGTTATATCCAAACAAAAATGTATAGATTATATTGAAAAATGACCATTTATGGTCATTTTTCAATATAATCTATACATTTTTGGATCCATCTTTGAACCTTGCTATATACAAAACCGTGTTATAACGAACCGTGTTATATGGAGGTCGTGGTGTAGTGAAAATCGGAGACTCCGTTTCATGAAGTCTTTTCATGTACAACAGTGTTGTTTGCGAGGCTTTGCACAACCCGACTGCATAGGCTTAAGTGGTATTTGATTTTCAAAAAAAAAACAAAAAAAAAAATCACAGAATGGTCTCAATAATCGCAAATGAAAAATAAGTTTAATCTGAACGATGGTGAAGTGTGGGAGGACGTTGTGACGCCACCAATTAATACCAACTCCAGTGAAGTTAAATTATAAAAAAAACCTGAAACGTTTCCTCAGGAAACAAAGAACATACAAAGGAACAAAAATAGGAGAATCGGTTTTATTAAGCCTCTTCATATACAGCAGTGTAGATTGCGAGACTGTATTATTTCCAATTATATCTACAGTTGAATCTCGTTATCTCGACCTCGCTTATCTCGAAGTGGAAATCTGGTCCCTGCCAAAACAGGAAATCTAACAACAGGTAAAAAAATATTAAGGAAAAGAAATAAAATTGCTCCTCAGGAGCAATTTCTCCTCTTTTCCACAATATTTCCAATATATCTTTAACTTCAAGAGTCCAATTACACATATATTTGTTAAATGTGGCTGTTCGAATTATTTCCTCAATTCTGCAAATCTGATATATCGAGGTACGAATATCTCGAAGAAGTTCAGAAAGTCCCTTGGAATTCGAGATAACGAGAGTCGACTGTATGTTGTTTGTTGCTGGATAACTTAGTTCATCCCTTTATTAAAAGACGAAGAAATAAAGCAAGAAATCCAAATTACCTTTCTCTTAATTCGTCCTCTTTAACCAGTCAGTAACTGAAATAAACTGATACAAACTATACATAGACCTCCAAGGAGTAGTACGAGCAAGCAGCGCAGCCCACCTTCAGCAGCAAGTGGAAATCACGTTAACAGGTCCGTACATTTTATAGTCTAAAGTTGGGATAACACGTGTTTTCTGCTCTAAAACATTACGGCTACTCGTTAAACTGCCTTATTGAATCGTTCTAAAGAAGAAGCAGCTCTAATTAGCATCCGCAGCCTATATTTGGAGCCGCAATGTCAGAAAACGTATCATCAGACATGTGTTATCCAAAACGCAGACAGTTAAGACGCTTGTCTGATCTGAATCTTTGATTCAGATCAGACAAGCGTCTTCACTGTCTGCATTTTGCATTGTGCTATCCAAAATGCAGACAGTGAAGACGCTTGTCTGACCTGAATCTTTGATTCAGATCAGACAAGCGTCTTCAATGTCTGCATTTTGGATAGCCAAGGATGTAAAGTTCTTCTTGCCGACAATTAGGACTCTGATCAGACTTTGCGAATGCAGTCTTCACTTATATTATTTATGTTAGGCCCACATGTCAGAAGGTACATTTGCTCACGTTGCGGCTCAAATTTTCACTAATTTTCATCTCAGTGAAAAATGTCATTCCTACAACCATCGAAGATAAGATTAGACTGCACGGATATATTATCGTAATAAGTATAGGAAAATGCAAACCACAAAATAAATACAAAATTACAAATTATTTACCGGTCGATAATTTCAAAATGCATAAATATATATATTTTATAAAATCAGATAGCAAGCAATTCCCCATAACTTATTGACAAACGTCTGTAAATAGCGATTTTAACTTAAAATCCCTGTGTCGTATATAGGGCTTTCCTCTTTCTTTTTTTACCTCTATCTATAAGACCTAAAGGCGAGTATGTAAAATTCCTGACTGGATAATATGACTACATACATTTATACATGTGTTTACGAAATGGCTATGGACACGTAAGCACTTACAGATAGGTTAGCCAATTTACGCAGGCGTTAGTTGTATATTTTGTGAATGCAATTGGATATAGAGATTCTTTGTGAAGTGTTCTACTGATCAAAAATTAAGAAAGTACTGACAATTGGCATGAAATGTTAAACCTTTTTTTCGGGAAAAATAAGAAAAAAAGCTCTCCAAATTGTCGTCTGCTTAATTTGCCAGAGAGTGATATTTTCTTCTTTTTTTCTGTATCATACCATTACCCAAACACTAAAATCTCTTTGAACTGAGGTTTACTGTCGTGTCATGGGTCCATCAAAAATCCCTATTCCTAAATTGTTTCTCGAATATTTTTGTCAGACTTGTTCGTGAAGCGTTCGGTAGTGTTGCTATTAGTTTACTGGTCATCGTCTGAACGCCGATTGTAGGGTATAGGGAACTTTTTAACTTCCCGATAAAGCTTCATAATTATTCCACTGTTTTGGTGGTTAAGAGTTCTTTTGGGTAGCCTGGCCTTCAAAACAATGTTTTAATTTAAAGATCAAGCTTAGCAGAGCGAAATAAGTGGGGCGTTTTGACGGCTGATGTGGCAAACCCTCAATCGGCAGATATTTTTTTTTTTTTTTTTTTTTTTAATTTTACAACTTTTGTGCGGAGGTCCGGCAAATAAAAACAAGGACATTTTTTCTTTGAAACAATCATGAAATTACACAAACTCATTTTGCTTTAAATAAGTATACTAAGTTTCAATTCATTTTTTTTATTAATCAATCACATGCCGCCTTACATAACTACCCCGGGCACAACTGGTGGCCCGTGTTCTACATAACGATAGTTTTATCTCGGGGCGCCAGTGTGACTTAGATCGGAGCATTTCCGCCTGTGTGACTAAGATGAGGTAACACGAATCTTTTTACAAATACTGCGGACACTTTCTTTCAAGTTTCCACATTTTCGCTGTTTCTGAGCAGAAATGCATTACAACTTAGGATATTTGAACTACAGTCGAACCTCAGTAACTCGAATTCTGATGGCTCGTTTACCATGGCTAATTAGAATTCGTTCTTGAGCTCCTACGAAATTCTTCCGATTGCTAAAGAAAACAAATATTCAGGAAAATTTTCTTATTTTGTCATGAAATTTTATGTTGTGTGTACTCATTAGCACCGCCGCATCGAGACGATTCTAACGAGTACACTCATACCATTATTGAGTGCAAAAATCGAAATAAAATCCCCAATGTATCGCCATTTGCTTCCTGGCCTGGCGGTATGATTAACCCTCAGTAGCTCGAACAACTCATATCTCGAACACATTTTCATAGTTCCGAGGCTGTTCAAGGTTCCACTGTATCATCATCTTTCTTTATTTCTTCCTTAGGAGATTTACAAGCACACAACTATGAAGCAGATAGTTTAAACACAAATAGGATAAAACAAACGAAGCAATATGAAATAGACAGACAGAAGACAAACAAGGACGGAAATAATATATATATATATATATATATATATATATATATATATATATATATATATATATATATATATATATATATATATATATATATATATATATATATATATCCAGAAAATAGACTTTGATATTTCATGCAAATTGTCTCCTGCATTTGCATGAAATGTCAAAGTCTGTTTTCTGAAAAAAAAATTATAAGAAAACCACTTAAAAATGTCGTCTGCTGAATTTTTTATCCAGCATGCAGAGCGTTAAGTTAAAAAAAAACTGCGCCTCTGGATAGCTCGCAGTTTCGTATACTCCAACAAACTTACTATCTGGGCCATGAACCAATGCACATTTAAAACGCGGATGTAAATGTATAACTTAATCAGTGAAACGGATCGGGAAAATGGAAAATACCGATCGTCAAAATTCATTCCCGTAATAACCTGGACTGCGTTCAGGTGACTGAAACGTTTTTGGTTAACTGCAAAACAAAAGCAAACTAGTCTCAAGCTGTCTTTTGGCACAACCAAGATGGCGGCCTGTGCAAATGAAATTCATGTAACCAAAAATATGAGAATGCTTTTCCGTTGATATTATTTATTTGATTCTATATCAAATTAATAATTACTGATATAGTTCATTCGATTTAACATCAAGTCCCGTATACGAGAATATCAGCTACTCTCTAATTGGAGGTAACATCAGACTGCTTTATATTACTGGTTCATGAAAAATGTTTTTGAAAAAAAATGAAAAAAACACCGTCAGGGTTTCGTTTTAACTGAACGTAGCCCTGCTTTTCTTTGACCCTGAACACATGTACCATTAACACTGTCAACCCTGAATTACTAAAACAGGCTGTTCCATCTCAGCATTTGGACACATTCATTGCTGCCAAAAGGGATAGAGCAGAATGGCAAACAGTGTAAATCCTGATGAGACGGCTCATCATCTTGAGCTACACTTTTTGCAAAAGTGTCTGCTTTGTTCTACAGGACAGAAAGGGATAAAAGTACATTGACACGAAGATGGACCAATAAATATCTTTAAAAGTTGCCCTTGGAAATAAAAAAAAAAAAAAAAAAAAAAAAAGAAAAGAAAAGAAAAGAAAGAAAACGTATAAACGAAAGAAAATTGGTGGCTTGCTTTCATTGAGACTCTTCATATAACACCACAGTAGGGTGCATACCCTCCCCCGCGTTGACCCGCCCCACTACCAACACCCCTACCCCACCACCACTTTCCCCTCTAGCAATGGCTTAAACTGAACTCAATTTTCCAGAATACCAGAATGGGCTATTTGCTTCCAAGGACAATCAAAATAAAAACTGCACAATAATGAAGTATGTTGAGACATTTAACGGACGCAATACGGCACTTCAGACCAGCTACCGCTACACGACACTTAACATCAGCCGCCGCAACAAGACACTTAGCACCAGCTACCGCCACGTGATACTTAACACCAGCGGCCGCAACACGACACTTAAGACCAGCTGCCGCAACACGACACTTAAAACCAGTAGCCGCCACACGACACTCACCAGCTGCCGACACACGACAACACCAGCGGCCGCAACAAGACACTTAACATCAGCGGCCGCAACACGACACTTAACACCAGCGGCCGCCATACGACACTTAAAATCAGCTGCTGCCACACGATACATAAAACCAGCTGTCGCAACAAGACACTAAACACCAGCGGCCGAAACATGACACTTAACACCAGCGGCCGCAACACGACACTAAACACCAGCGGCCGCCATATGACACTTAACACCAGTGGCCGCAACACGACACTTAACACCTGTGGCCGCAACACAACACTTAACACCAGCAGCCGCCACATGACACCAACTGCTGCAACACGACACTTAACACCAGCTACCGCCACATGTCACTTAACACTAGCTGCCGCCACATCACACTTACCACCAGGGAAGTCAAATAAAATTTGTCTGTAACAGATGTTTATGTAGAGAAATAAGACAACTATTTCTTTGGATCTGATTTCGAGCTATGGAAGTCATACATTTACAGCTGTTATCATTTTATCGTCATTTATTGCATGTGCAATCGCTTATGGCATTTTCACTGTATGATATGGGAAATTCGGAAGATTTTGGTTGATAAGCACATTCAGACCGATTTATGCAGTGAACTTGGTTGCTAGAAGTAACCAATCAAATCAACTGAAAAGCTGGTTTAAACAAACTGCAAATTTCTGGAAATTTCATCAATAATGTAGACACTTACTTACCCCTATTTCGCGCGCAATGTGAAACCGTGTCTTTGGGCATATGCGGATAGCGTAGGCCCAGATCAGCAACCGCGCAGTCTGAACAGAGCCTTCGATGCCCGCTGCAAGAATCATTGGATACTAGAGAATGAATGAATGGAGAGCAAAGGCCACTGTGATAATTTGCGCCTGCGAAGTATGATTTATATCTGGACATTTTGCGAATGTTTTCACTTGACGCGACCCGTATATTATTAGGGAACATTGAGCGCGCATGGCATAGAGTTGTAACGTAATGTGACCACTTCAGGAGAATTAACTAGGGGGACTTTGACACATTGTCTCATACTCTTTTACTTCTCTATTTATCCAGGTCCATTTCAAATTTAAGGGAGGGAGTGTGGTTTGGTTTTAATGTTATCCTTTATAATAGACATTCCTGTACTTAAATGAAACAGTGTGACCTTGATTAGACGCCGCGTTCTGTGGCCTCTGATTTGGATCTACATTGTTTGCCAGTTTCCATTTTGTGAGACGATAGGCATAAATGGGCTAACCGGTTAAAACCATTATAAAAACTGGGACTTCGTTTAGCCCTCTCCCTAATCTTATAAGAAAAATATCAAATTGTTTACTTTCGTATTTGAAATCCCAGTTCTGTGGGAACATTAAAGACATTAAAAAGTTTTATTCTTTACTTTAGGGGAAATATTTTTTTTCTCTTTTGCTAACTGGTATACTTCCTTATCCTGGCTTCAAACCGTATCGGTGCGGTTTGATTGATGTCATTTCCCGGACACATGGCAAAACTTCGTAGGCGAAAATATATCTATTCCGCCATAGTAATTTGCAAAATTTCGATAAACAAATAAAGAAATAGTGATCATAAAATAAAAATCTTCCATAGACTTGTAATGTTTACTTAAGTTTTAATTTCCTTAAACATTTGAAATAAAGTGTGGTTAGTTATAAAGTTACAAGTGGTCAAACTTGTATAGCAACAACAATGAACTCCGCATCTATCTATAATCACCTTCATGTTCGGGCACTTAATGACAGTTGATATGATTTTTTCTTGTTTCATGAGACTGAAGAATCCTTCATTACGTTAATAATCTATGTTGAATCAGATCACAAGTAGATACCCAGTTTCGTTGACAACGAAAAGGAAATATATTCGCACAAATAGTTTTCGCACAAATATTATCTCGATTAATTGCACGCTGTGGCCGTATGACGAAAAAGACTGCTCACCAGAGCATCAATGAATAAGCTGTATATGAAGGCTGCTTGTTGTCCTGGTTGTATTTGTCACGCTAGCTACATATGTAATGAAGACCGCTTGCTACCCTGGTTATGTTTGTGACGTTGGCTACATGTCGCGGTCGCTTTTTATCCGGGTTGTATTTGTGACGTGACGTCACAAATACAACCTGGCTAACAAGCGGCCTTCATATGTAGCGCATTAGTAATTGAAATGAGTCTGAGGCCAACTTACCAACATCGTATTTAAAAAAAGAAAAAAAGGATCATGAAGTCGATATACACAAAGGTAAAATTAGGAATGTTCAGACAGACAGACATGGACCAAAAAAAAAAAAAATAAATAAATAAATGGGATGTAATCTGGCGTCCATTGAAAGGAAGCATTACTTGGTTAGTACGCTTCGCCCACCCTGCGTACATGTATCAGCCTGAACAGAGATTAAGATCAATACGGGAAATAACGTCCGAGGTTTAGAAAGTCTGTTTTCGGCCTGAAAGCAAAACAAACAGAGAATTGTACAGGGACCAATGTACAAGACAAAGAAGAAGGATGTAAATAAAAGCAAGCACTCGTTATAACAACATAGTTTAAATATATTGGATAATATACTCTTTACTTGTGACATTTACGTATCTGAAGTGTAGAAAATATTTTTTAATGTTCTGAATTACTGTTATACCATTTATTATGGCTGTGCTTTTGATTCACCTGTTTTCCTGGCATAACACGAATTTAGAACAAATACGCAATGTGTTAAGACGTCAGCTCAAGTCGACGTCAAGTTTTGGAACATGCAGCATTATTGCATAAAAAGCAGTGTCGCACGTTATTAACAGCCGTGCATTAACCGGCGAAAAGCCGTGTATTAACAAGGCAATTCACGCTCTGTTAATGCACGGCTACGCAACTTTCAATATGATCGTACCGGGGCCACAGATTTTCTGCCGTTACGAGATGTGTATTGCCCGGCCTTAGAACGAGCATACTCCGTGGAAATTGCGTTCGCGAGACATCGGTCAAAAGGCGAAACAAAATAGTGCAAGAAATAACGCGAAACGTAGCAAATGTTTTCAGTTTTTATGCAATAATAGCGATCGAACATGGTTTTTCAATGCATTAAGATTCGCCAGGTCCCATGGGAGGTGTTGAAAACCGCGGCCTTCGGCCTCGGATTTCAACACCTCCCACGGGACCTGGCGAATATTAATGCATGAAAAACCATGTTTGATCCCTATAATGAGTCCTGGCAATGCCGTTGATGTGCCGACAGTTTAATTTCTCACTAAAATAGCCGTGATAAACAGTGAGATTTTAGCCGTTTTTACCAGGATATCAGGATATTGTACGGTGTATTCATCGACAATTTATACTCTCTCTGTGTGTGTGTGTGTGTGTGTGTGTGTGTGTGTGTGTGTGTGTGTGTGTTTAAAAAAAATTTGGCCCAGTTAAAGCCAAATTTCATGAAAAACTTTCAAAAAACAGGTATAAAAACTATATCCAAATAGATCAGTTCATTTGTTGTTCTTTACTTTTTTCAATTCAGGGGAGCGGGGGAGCAGCGGTCTTTTAACAGGGCTTGTACTATAAATATGTCCACTGACTTTTGTGTTTATGTAACCTTTCTTACATATAATAGTCCAAGAGAGTATATGCTGGTGAAAATGGCATCGATTCTTTGACATGCTGACTTGGGAATGGAGACGTATAGTCAACATTCGTGCCGTCGACACACGTTAAACATTTTAATGACACGTTTAACGGCTGATCGTCCCTGTTGTATCAAATAATTGTTACTTATTTGAAAAGGTATCTAAGGCATTTCTGCATAAACTTTTACCCTATGCACATTTGCAACTAGTAATTTTGTCAGTATGTCGTCTTTGGGCATTCGTAACGGGGTTTTGGCCAATATATTCTCTAGCATTTTCAAGGCATCTATGAATTCGCAGGTCCATGATTGTCAATAAAAAATGACTAACTGTATCATGTTTAATTGTCTGACATACATACATATCCCAAGTGTTTTTGGACTTAAGATATACACAACTATCCTGTACGTTAAATACCATTCCTTGTTATTGGTTTGTTTATTTGTAGACTCTCTTTTTAACATTTTAATGAACTTACTTGCTAAGGCTGTAATTTCCATTAACATTATCATTTGTGAATATGTTCTGATGTCTATTTATCCGATCATTTCATTTTGTTTTCTGATTAGGTATTTTTTCTGCAAAATGATCAGTCGTATATAATACCCTATACCTTATATAATACCCTATTAATACTAAGTGCTTTAATCTATAATAAAAGAAATTTAAAGTTTGCCCTCAGAAACAAAGAACACATTTAGGATATAAAATGGGAGTCTCGGTTTTATTGAGACTCTTTATATAGTAGTAATGAGTTTGTTTGTTTGTTTTTTTTTTTTGTTGTTTTTTTTTGTTGTTTTTTTTTTTTTTTTTTTTTTTTTTTTTTGTTATTTGTTATGTAGTTTTTCACTTTCTTATGTTTTTCTTTTACATGTAACAATTATGTATTCAGTTAAGTTTTGGTAACCGAGTTCCCATCTTTTTGGGAAAGATTATCTTTCTCTTTGGTGTTGGGGCTTGATTTGGTATCAGTATCTGAGTTCTCTTATTTACTTTGCAACACCGCTTACGCCCTCTAGCATATACATGAGCAGAACTCTATTTTCAAAGATACCACAAGGGGCTCAATAATGACAGAGAAATGTTTATATAATGATTTAGCTGGCATGTTATCGTTCTCTCTTGTGTTTTGGCTAGTTACATTCAAGTATTACCGTCCACTGTACTTTGTGCCACCAGAGGGCATTCCTTTCAAGACAGTCAGTAGGAGTTAGCCACATCGGCCGGATGACATTTGAAATATATCTAACTCTTGTTTTGGTGAGATCTAATCTCTTAATGCTATTTTTCACAAATGTTTACAAATGCTTTTGATGATATCTCGCTTAGTGGGCAATTAGAATCTGACCACATAATTGTTCTGTATACAGAAAGTTATAGTTTCTGTGTAACAAATTCTACAACTGTGTTCCAATTGTTATTGTCAGATGTTCTGAATGGTAATACACTCTGTAGGCGCAAGTCTTGTTTTCGAAAACACCAGGTTTTTTGTACTATCTTTACCGTCAGACTGGTGCAGTTAAATAGAACAACTGACGTGCATTATTTTTTTTATTTCAAAGTAAGTGTTCGGGGTTTTACAGCAGGTTTTCGTTCCAGCGTCTACCGTTCTCGAAACAAAAGTTGCTATTTGTTTCTATTATCTTGATAGGAAGTCATATCCTGCTTTTGGCATTACTGACCTGTATGCAGCAGGCCTTCACGACACGGCCAGTTACGTGTATACTTAATTATGGTATATGCATTACAGCAAGACCGGTTACTCCGGGTGTGGCACTAGACTACGATTGACGTCATATTGTTTTGGGGACCTGAAAAAAAGTCCTATCTAAAAATAGAATGTATGAAGTACACAGTATACAGTGTAAGGTAAGAAAAGACTGCATTGTCATGTTTACTTCAGGAAACAGGAGATTCGTGGAGGAGAAGAAGTCCAGGCAGATTCTAAAGGGACCTGTTTGGCTGTTCAGAGTACTACAAAGAGTCGATCAGTTATTCCAGATTGTTATTCTGAATATAAGGAGTGCTTGGGATGTCGCATGGCGGGCAATGTCATGTGTTTTCTACGCGGTGAAGAGGGTAAAAAAGAAACTCCCAGAAGTGTTTTCTGACTCAAGCGGCCATTACATCACACCAAAACCTGGATCTGATTTGGGACCCTGGAACTGAAGCAGGTGAGAGACTTTTTAACTCTTAGCATTGTGGCCTATTGAGAAATTATTAAGGTTGTGTCACACACACACACAAACACACACACACACACACATATATATATATATATATATATGTATATTCTATACTTATATTCTATATTAAGTTCTACATGCCTTCACAGCAAGACCGGTTTCTCCGCAGGCAGTCTCATTTATAGCATCAAACATCCATTTCGTTTATATATCTATGTAACATGAATACATCTTAGCCATAGATCCAGGTAAGACATAAGTGCTATAAACCAAAATTATTCATAACTTTCTAATGTTTTCACAAAAATCATATGTTGTGGTGCTCACTGAAAGCGCCTCAGAGAGACGCTTCAAATAAGTGTCCACAATTTATGGTTTTGTGGCGAAATAAGGAAATATTCATCTTCATAGCCCTTATCTAGTGCTATATATGTAGGCCATAATAAGTCTTTCATATAATACGGAAATTGAGGAAGATTTTAGTTAATCGGCACATCAAGACGTAATTATTACGTTAAAAAATATTGCCAGAAGCAACTAACAAATTGAAAAGCTGGTTTAACGGAATTCTATATAGCTTTCCTGTGTAGGGTAGCAAAATAAACACAATCAATAGCATTCAAAAGATTTGTGAAATTACAGATATTCTTAAAATCTGCTGTTTGATACACAAACATAACAATATGAAATTAAAACGTTGCTAAACAGCATTCTGAGCCGGAGAAACTATGCATCCACATTGTTGTTCTGAAACTCTTTTACAACATTCTATCTCGCAACTAAAATTACTGCTACTGCACGAATTACTGAACCGTTAGCCCACCATCTAGAATTTAGCATCTCCCTGAAATATACCTTCCTTACGTTTCATAAACATTCAATCTGCACCAAGTATTAATAAAGATAATCGAAGATATGTTTTAAGCTCTGAACCAGCAATATTGTATTATCTGTACTAATTATAACATAATCAGTACACCAAAAAAAGGTAAGAGAAAAGTCCGGGGAATGCCACAATCACAAACCGCAGCCCTTCCCAGACACCAAGAGGAAGAGAAAACCAACAAACTCAAACAAGCACAAATCCAACAAACGTACGAAAAGCACTACGATTAGCTCTCTCTTCCCCGAGCAAGGTAATCGCAATGCTAAAAGGACTGAAAAACACAAGAACAAAATGACACAAGATAAGACATAAAACAAATTGCCTCGTAGAATAAACCGCAAAGCAACAAAGAGTAAGACTAACACCAGGACCACCGCCTTAGAACGGTCAGAAGAGTAGAGTTTATTCAAGATTTTTCTGGCCCCTTAAAACTAGGGGCAAGGTTCAAAGTGATGCATAATATGATCAAGCTAAAATGAATCAAATTTATATCTAGCTAAATTGTAATCTATATGTCGCCTAAAAGACAAGAATCATTAATATTTTGGACAATAGTTAACCTCTTTAATACAACATTCTCCCGGTTTTCACCATAATGACGTCTTAACTTCATATCAGGGAGCCCCTGGGATCCTCGTTTTTAAACACTTAGGAATTAACCTGAATTTAGTACTTATTATCATTTGGTAAATGAGTTAGACAACCAAACGTTCTTGTATTTTTCTTGAACCGCTGAATTAACCTGGCAGAGTTATGTCCCTGGAACAAATTTCAGTATTTTAGTCTAGAGCCGCCATTTATCATCCGAAGTTTACAAAAGTAGGAAAAGGATTTGATGAACGCAAGCTTCTATATGTTAGTTCACAAGATGCATGCTCCGGAAACAGTAAAAATACTGACGTTTATAATCATATCAAGTCTTGAATTTTTTAACCCCCTTGTTATCCCATGTTATAATGTAATAACCATGTAAATGTATTGCATATGGCATACTTTCATGATTTTTCTGTTTATAAAGCTTAATTAAGTTTGTTATTTCTGTCAAATGTTTGCACTAAATACAATTTAACTTGACGTATTGGGACAGACAGGCCCACATCAGACGCTGCATAATTCATAGTAGAACACATTTTGCAAAGGTATGTTTGCGTAATGTCGCAATGTGTACATGTGAGCATCTGTGGGCACAAAATGCTGTTTCTTGAAAATCGGTCTTCTCTAGATAGTTCCTGCAGACACATCCATTTGAGGATTGTTCATGTTCATGTTCTTTAAAGCAAGAAAAACAAGTACAATACTGGGCTTATTATTATTATTATTATTACTATTATTATTATTAATACAGTCGAACCTCGTTATCTCAAACTCGCTTATTTCGAATTACCGCTTATCTCGAAGTGAAAATCTGGTCCCTGTTTTATCATGAAACTATGACAACAGGTAAGAAAAAAAATGTGGAAAAGAGGAGAAATTGCTCCTTGGGAACAATTTCTCCTCTTTTCCACATTATTTTATATATATTTTGTAACTTCAGGAGTCAAATTACATATTCATTTGTTAAATGTGGTTGTTCAATTTATTGTTTTCCGCACTCTCTCAACTCTGATATGTCGAGGTACGGATATCTCGAAGTATTTCAGTGAGTCCCTTTGAATTCGAGATAACGAGAGTCGACTGTATAATTATTATTATTATTATTATTTTATGCCACCGCTGCCGAAAGTAGCAGTAGGACATAGAGTGTTGGTGTCACGTCCGAACGTGCCTATGTCACATTCATAACCAGTCTAACAAATGTTTAAGCATACATTTAAATTTGCATTGACATGTACGTCCGCGTTTCTCTTGAAGATCATAACCTAAATATATTTTATGCTGGGAAGTAATATTTGATTTGCTAGTAACCCAGACCCAAACCTTTGTATTAGAATTGCCCCTTAGTTATTTTCTGTGATGGGACTAATGGTCAAACTGTATAACAGGTCCGATTTTACATTCCAATTTACATTGACATCTACGTCCGCGTTTCTCTTGGAGGTCATTACTTTGGTATCTTTTATGCTAAAACATTGAACTTTAATATGCTACTTACCCCTACTTAAACCGTTAACCCTGTGCTAAGGTTGCCCCTAGGTCATGCCATGGGGTGGAACTAGGGGTCAAAATGTATAACAGGTCAGATTTTACATTCAAATGTACATTGACATTTACGTCCTTTTTCTTTTGGAGGATATAACTAGTTATGTTACGAAGTTGGACATCGTACGCTACTTACCCAGACATAAAACTTTAACATTATGCTAGAGTTTTCCCTAGGTCATACCCGGGGTCGGAATTTGCTGTCAAATGTATAAAAAGTCAGATTATACATGTATATTCAAATTTCCACTGACGTTTGGCAAAGAGCGGAGGCATTTGTATACTTTGGACATAAGTCTAGTTTTATTTTTTTTTTCAAATCACATTCTGGGTCACTTAAATGAAAAGACATAAAGAAGTGAAAATATGCTCAGCTTTGGGCAATATCAATTGGATCATTTATTTCTAAAAGTAACAGTTATGTTTCCAACAAGATATAAGACAAAACAATAGTGGACCTAGTTGCTCCGAACTTTAAAGAAGTTGGAGAAGCATATTGCGTTGTGATCGTTTGTTCGTTCGTCCGTCAATTTATCACTCTTAGCATACGATCAAGAACCGTTAGAGATAGGCTCATGAAATTTTATAATAATAAGGATAGAAAAAAAGGATTAATTTGGCCAGAGTTATGTCCCTCTCAAAATTTGGCATTTTCTATCAACAATTGTTTCTTTTCATTTGGGTTAACGTCATTTTCAACAATCTTTCAGTCATCTGTCAGTCATATCGGGATAGTGTCTAGATGTGACTGCATACTACTCACTTTTATAGTGCTGCAACACTAACTACGTATTTAATGCTTGGCGCCAAGCCAAAGAGCAGCTAAAACCAGTTTTAAAGACTGGTATGACTTAGCCGGAGATCGAACCCACAACCTCCCAATCATAAAGTAGACGTTATACCCAGCCATGGTGCCGGTCATTGTATCGACAAGAATATAGTCGGGGGCAAAGTGTTAGGGATCATTGGGCCCATTGTGGTATATATGAAAATGGAGTTCTGCTCATGTATACGCTAGAGGGCAAAAGCATGTTGCAAACTTCATTACTGCTTATGAAGAGTCTCAATAAAACAGAGACTCCCATTTTCTAATCCGTAGTGTCTTCTTTGTTTCCAAATGCAATCTTTTTGACGTTTATTTTACTACACTGCAGCTGGTGTTAGTTCCGTGTGGCGGCGGTAGAACATCTACCCGTACATCACCATAGTGCAGATTATATTTCATTTCCTTTGGGATCATTTTTGTGGTATATTTGAAAATGGAGCTGCTCATGTATGCGCAAGAGGGTGTAAGCAGTGTTGCAAACTTCATAACTGCTTATGAAGAGTCTCAATAAAACCAAGACTACCATTTCCTTATCTATAGTGTGTTCTTTGTTTCCAAAGGCAATCTTTTTGACGTTTATTTTACAAACATATTTCTACTTTAAAATAAATATTGCATCATGGCCCATTATAAATGAGTGAACATTTGATGACAAATAAAGCCATTTTCTCAAAATACAACAGCTCTAGATAACACATCTTTTTCAATAAAAAGTGATTGATATTTTTCTTATTTCTCCATGAAAAAGGTATTCATTAAATACTCCCTGCCAAGAACTTCCTAATAAGTACCAATGTGTAGAAATAATAATAATAAAACTTTATCTGGGCAGGCCTCAAATTTAGAGCATTTAAAGATACATAGGTTTATTCACTTTCGATTTAATATTCCATTTATTGGAGGACTAATTATGCCCATTCCATTTTTAAAAAGTATATTAAGTGTGTCGCAAAAGAAATGAAATCTAATCTAAATAAAGTAATCACAGACACTACATAATACCCAGCCACCGTGCAGTCACAAAATATGGAGAAAAGATGGTTTTGTATGATGGGGTAATAAAGTAATACATTTTATGCCCAAACCACAACTGCATTCTGGTTGTATAAACCCCTGTTGATGTTGAATAGGTTGTAGGTCCTCTGGAAAACGACAAATCTAAACAAGCACAAACCGAACAAACATACGAAAAGCACTAAGATTAGCTCGCTCTTCCCCAAGCGAGTTAATCGCAATACTAAAAGGACTGAAAAACACAAGAACAAAATGACACACGGAAAGACATACAAAAATCGCCTCGTAGAATAAACCACAAAGCAACAAAGAGTAAGACTAACACCGGGACCACCGCCTTAGGACGGTCGGTAGAGCAAACCACCGGTGGGGGGGGGGGGGAGGTGGGTTTAAAGCACTTTTACAGCTAGCTAACTTCACCCTGTGTCCCGATACTACTCTTAATACAGAAATACATAAAAATTCGGTTCGCAGAAAGGCTCCCAACTCAGTCAATGCATCAAAGCGAAAACATAAAAAATCCGAAACTCTGAGGCTAATGTTTCTTTCAAAATTGTTACACAATCAGCACTTTCCAATCAATTTATGGCTTTCTGACTGAGACAGTAATTTTTGTTTTAATACGTAACGATAGTACAATATAAAACCAAAATTTAGAAAAGCGCATTAATTTAAACTTATTACAGACTTGTGTGATTTTATTTAGAATTTTCAAAAACGACAGCCTTCGCATTTTAGCTCACCTGAGCCGGAGGCTCAGGATGAGCTATTATGATCACTTGCTGTCCGTCGTCCGTCCATCCGTCCGTCGTCGTCCATCGTCCGTCTACCTTTAAACGACCTCTTCTGAGACCCCTGTGCCAATTGTCTTCAAACTTCATGTAGAACCTGCTGTTAAACGTAGATTGAAAATCTGCTCAAATGGTCAAGTTCCATTAATCAAGATGGCCGCCATCCCATATATGGTAAAAACACTTAAAAATCTTCTTCGTTAGAAACAAGAAAGCTTTGGGAGACTGAATCTTGCTATATAGTATCGAGGAATCAAGGTCTACCAAGTTTGTTCACATGATGATCGTAGGTTTACCTTTGACCTTTTTACGGCAATGTCAAATTTGCGTCCCTACACATTTACATGGGAAAAATGTTAGTTTAAAAATATTTTATTCAGAGTTGATGGCACATCAATAAATATAACAACATACAAAATACTAGGACTGGAACGAAAGCAAATTGCTTATGAAGTTCCTCTCCTCATACATACAATTAAATGTATCTGATAACGGCACAAGGTTGTAAATATGTTAACACATTCATGTGACATATCTACCAATATATGCTAATTTTAACATTAGATTACTATATAGCGAAATTAGAACCTTATATGTTCAAACATAACAAACATTAAGAAGAACAGGAAAAAGAAAAGAAAAAAAAAAAAAAAAGAAAAGAAAACAATTAATAATAATCTACTTTATCAATGATAAGAAGGAAGAAACAAAAATGAAAGAAGTGTCATGAGGTGGAGCCAAAGGGCAGATAAAAAAAAAGACAAAAGAAAACAACCAAAATGTGTTAAAAGAGTAGGGACCACTATCTACACCGCGAGAACCAAAAATGGCCAAATACACTATCCTGTTGTCCTACAGGATACTAAATATGTTTGTGATTCCTTTGACCTATCTCACCAGTATCATTAAATGTATTCGCATCACTCAACAATGAAGAAACTATACCATGAAAAGGTTAGATTAAAAACGCTTACTTTGTTTAATGTTATTATAAACTGCCTCGAAAGATTTTACGTTATTTTCATGACTTTCACTGCTGTTGCCAAACAAGAGAACATTAAAAGAAATCCGGCAAATAAGTGAAACTATCCGGAAAAGTTCTTGTCTTTGCCCATGGTGAAGGGGACATGCTAACAGAAAATGATCAGCCGTTTCCGTACTGCCACAAGTATCAGAAATATTTTTACGAAAAAGATAAAAAAAAAAGTTGAAAGTAATTTTCTCAAAATGTATGGAAGACTAATGGCTGAAGTTTACAATATATGATAAAAGTAGTGAAAAAAGGTAAGAGAAAAGTCAAGGGAGGGCCACAATCACAAACCGCAGCCCTTCCCAGACACCAAGAGGAAGAGGAAACCGACAAATCCAAACAATCACAAATCGAACAAACGTACGAAAAGCACTAAGATTAGCTCTCTCTTCCCCTTTTTACCCTTTTGCGTTTCGTTGGCCTGCAATATTGTAGGGTAAGCATCATGGCTCATATTGACGTATTTTGTGGCGTCACTGTTCTCATAGGTTTGGAGTCATCAATGAAAATCTATTGAAAGATCAACGATGTCATATGTTTTTCATATAAAATATGTAAACAATTGTATTATTAGTGTTCGGACCTTTTTACTTACAATCAATATTTTGTCCCGGGAGGGTTGTCGGGAGTGTGTGTGTGTGTGTGGGGGGGGGGGGGAGCTGTCTGCCCTTGCCCCTTGGCTATAACCATGTATAAATTTGTGTTATTTAAAATGTCTTCTTCCCTGAACTTGCTTGAGCAATTTTCACAAAATTTCACGTGAGGCCTTCTGTCGAAAGGGCATTCGGAATTTCTCCAAATGTTTCCGCGCCATTGAAAAAGATGGCTGCCATGCCCGTATGGTACAAACACTTAAAAATCTGCTTCTCCAGAACTAAGACACCTCTGAGACTGAATCTTGATATATATCATGGGGAACGCAAGGTCTACGAAGCGTAGGTTAACTTTTGACCTTTTACGACAAGGTCAAATTTGCGGCCCTTTACATTTATATAGGGAAAATGTTGAAAAGTCATTTTCTCAAAAAAAAACGTTAAAGACCAATGGCTGAAATTTGCAATGTATGGTTCAAGTGGTAAAACTGCTTAGATACAGATAAAATTGTTTCCCCTGGTGGTTATCTGCCCTTGCCCCTGGGCTATATGCATATATAAAATTGTGTAAATTTTAAACATTTCCTTCTCTGAAACCGCGCGAGCAATTTTCACCAGATTTCACATGGGGCCTTCTGTCGAAAATGTATTGAGATTTTGTTCGAATAGTTTCGCGCCATTGAACAAGATCATGGCCGCCATGCCGATATATGTAAAAGTAAACTCTTCTCCAGAACCAAGAAAGCTTTGGGGCTGAATCTTGTATAGCATCAGGGACTCAAGGCCTACCAAGCTTGTTCAAATGATGGTCGTGGGTTGACCTTTGACCTTTTTACAGCAAGGTCAAATTTGCGCCCTCATACATTTGTATGGGGAAAATGTTGAAACATCATTTTCTCAGTATGAATTAAAGACTAGTTTCTGAAACTTACAATGTATGATTAAAGAAGTAAAATGTTTACGTACCATCAAAATGTTTGGGAAAGCTGCTATTGTCCTTGGGCTACATGTACATACATGTATAGAGAATCGTGGAATCTTTAAACATCTACTTCTCTTAAAGCTCTTGAACAATTTTCATTAGATTTCACATTGGGCCTTCCGTCGAAAGGATATTGACAATTTGGTCAAATGGTTCAGCGCCGCTGAACAAGATGGCAGCCATGTCCATGTATGGTAAAACACTTCTTCTCCAGAACTAAGAAATCTTTGAGGCTGAATCTTGGTATACAACACCGGGGACTCAGTCCTCTCAGTTTGTTAAAATGATGATACTAGGATATCCCAGTGAGCATGCCTATATCGGATAGATATCGTTAACTGGTCGGGAAGTAGGCAGATCGATCCGACAACGGCCTGATGTCTGTCCGATATACACATGAACCACAGATATATTTCTACTTCGAAAATGAGTATGAAGTTTTAAATGCATAATGAAATACTTTTGAGTGTGCCCGGTTTCTATTTGGTCATTTTATATCAGTTTGTAGCCAAATATCGGGCCGATATCTATCCGTTAGCGTTCAAAATGCACTTAATTAAAACAAATATTCGCTGTTACAAACATGTACTTAAATGAAAAAGAAATATAATATAAAATATTCGTGATGTAAAAAGTTAAATATTTATTGAAAAGAAAATTTTAAACCAAACTAGTTAATGAATTAATATAATATTCTGTGCGGACTCGTCATTTAATTGAAAAATAACGCGCCGTCATTTTGTTAAACATGGGGAACATTTAGTAGGATAAACAGCTTTAAGTCATAGTTGAAATAAAACAATGTTTTTATAATAGACTAAAGCAATCGTACAATAATATTTTCAAGTAACGGTTACTAACAAATAACTGTTTTTAAGCGAGTTTAAGCAAGTACACTGAAATGTGTGTCACTAGTTTTTGTGACGTAAATATTTGCTTACTGTCTTCCTACTCTTCCTAATCTCAGCTGCTTGCTAGGGATATTGCATGGATATGGAAAACTTTTGCACTAGTGACGGATAGATAACTAAAGTGATAACTACCCGATATCAGGTAAATTGGGGGAAAATGTTGGATAACTCCCTTAGTGATAACTGTCTCATATCGGACCGATGTGGAAAAAATGTCGGTCCGAATGCGTATAGCTGACTACAGCGATATCTGTCCGATATCGGACCGATTTGTATCCGACAAGACATCGCTCCGACTTAATGCCGATTGGCAAAATGATATCAGTCCGATATCATTTACGATATCTAGCCGATATACAAAAGATATCTGTCCGATGGCGGTTAGATATAAGTTTGCTGACTGGGTATGACCGTTGATCTTTTTACGATGTCAAATTTGTGTCCTAGTTGCTGTGGCAATACTGGAAGAAATTGCATGGTATCTGAAGATATGCAACAGCTGTTTTTATCAGGTGAGCGAATCGTGGCCCACGGGCTCCCTGTTTTCTTGCATGCACTGCCCTGTTCCAATATCAGCATACTTTTTTCCGAACACTAATAATACAATTGTTTACATATTTTATATGAAAAACATATGACATCGTTGATCTTTCAATAGATTTTCATTGATGACTCCGAACCTATGAGAACAGTGACGCCACAAAATACGTCAATGGAAGCCATGGTGCTTACCCTACATTATTGCAGACCCACGAAGCGCAAATTCTCATGAAATTTTCACTGTAAAGTTAGTAGACGTTGGACTTTTCATCAACTAATCCTGCTGAACCCGGACATGCCCTGTCTTTGCAAACAGTGCAGAACCAAATCAGTTGACTTCTTAAGAAGCCAGCTGATCTGGATCTACTCTGGAATAAAGTATGTGAATTTTTATCAACCACCTGGATCAAGTAATTAGAAGTTGGTGTGCCGTCTTAATTTATTCATTATGACAAGGTGATATTGTTTAACGTTGTTAAACGTTCGTGTACAATGTACAACGTGTACACTATCTTTAAAGGGACTTTATACACGTGATTAAACATATTTTATTCTAATATTCATTATACGTGCAAAACAAATTGTAGACAGGATCGAAGTTAAAGGATTGGAATGAAAGCAACATGCTTATATAATTCCTTTCCCGATTACAAAAGACGTTGTGCTGAATAAAAGCAAATCCCAAACACTCGATAGATTTGGTAGATTTTCGGCCTTTTTGTACAAGGGAGACAAATTTTGATACTTTATCTTTCCTTTCCTGCGCGTAAATGCCCGTCTGGAAAGCGCTCTATTCTAAAAGAAAAAAATGACCCCGGCCCTGAGGTTATAAAACTTTTTTCATGCTCAATTCAGCTGAGCATGAAATTTGTCCTGCTAGTAAATCTCAAATTACTAATAATTGCAAATTCTTTCTTGCTAAACATAGCTGAGCATGAAAATTTCTCTGCTAATAAATATTGTTGGCATTTTCATATTTATTAGCAGAGAAAATTTCATGCTCAGCTGAGTTGAGCATGAAAAAAGTTTTATAACCTCGGGGCCTGAAGAGTGTAAATTCTTTCCTTATGGAGAGAACCCCTTTTCAGAAGGAGACAAAATCAGTTTTGACAGAGTAGCCTCCCTCTTCCACATGTGGAAATGGTAGAGTCGGCGTGTCATTTTCTATTTGTATGTCCCATGTATAGTGGCCTAAGAAGGGAATTTTTGAAAAAAAAGTACTTCTTGGCCATCAGTAGTAACATTTACCAATATCATGTCTTCGTTTCAAAAAGGTTTCTTATGAAACTCGCTAAATAAAACTAGCTAAATGTAATGTCTGCGAATAGCACAAGGTATCAAACTCTATCCGCATTAGCAGTCCTATACAATGTTAGTTTTATTTGATTTCAATTATCTTGTATTTGATATTGTACGCTTTGTCATATTGCTGTTTATTGTTAAGGCCAAGACCACTCGTAATTTGCTGATTTGCTAATAAAGCTTGCTTGCCCGCATAAAAGTGTATCAATTCCCCTTAACCCATTAAAGACTGAATAAACTCTCCCATGCTGTATATTGAAAGAGTCCATTTTCGAGTTTAGGTATGTCAAGCTATATTATATAGATATTCCTAAAGAAAAATGGTTGAAATATTTGTAAACAGTGGAGACCCTGCTCAGACGCCGCATTCTGCGGCGTCTGATCTGGGTCTGCACTGTTTGCCAGTTACCCGTTTAGGGGTATCCAGTCTTAAATGGGTTAATTGATGTTTCGCCAAGTACGGATATTTTTTTCAAGCTTGATTGATAATTACTTTTTTCGTTTATGGATCAGCACATTTCTGTCGGTGTATATGTTACTTCTGCTGTATTTTAACATTGACCTGAACGTTTCAGCGTTTCAAACAGTGAATGTAGTGGGCATAAACACAAAACTTTGATTTAGCATAAAAACTTAAGGTAAACGTACATTTTTGTTCACATTTGTTTCTCTCTTTTATACGAGTATAGAGACGATTTAAGAGAAATTCTATAAAGACAAATAAATTCATTTTTAACAATCTTTACCACGTTGTGGCCCAATTCAGCAGACGATCAACTGATGCTTGCTCGCCCCCCTCCCCCTACACCCCTCTCCCGCCACCCTCAACACACACACGCACACACACACACACACACACACACACACACACACACACACACACACACACACACACACACACACAATGGGCTTTGACATTTTATACAAATAGTTTATTAAGGTGACAATTCGTATGAATTGTCAAAGCCTATTTTCATTTTCTGGAGCTATGACATTTCATGCAAATTGTCCCCTGTCAAAGGCCATTTTCTTGGAACAATTAAAGATATATTTCATAATGTGGTCCGCTGAAAATTTTACCTGGCATGCTAAGATTTAATTAATACTCTGTACATTTATTTGCTCATTGTAAATTGTGTTACGGAGGCTTGCATTCTCGTTCTAAAGTAGCTCTGTGGCGGTGTAGCGTGAGATGCAAAGTGAAACTATGTCTAAGGAACATATGTGGAGAGCGAAGACCCAGATCAGTCTGCACATCGGCACGGTTTGATCAGGGTCTTCGCAGTCCACTTACAAATTGTTGGAAACAGTACACAGTGGTTATCCCTGCTGAAAAATACCTTTTAACCATGAACAAGCGGGTAGTAGCTGATGGCAAATATAGAATACAGTCGAACCTCGTTATCTCGAACTCGCTTATTTCGAATTACCACTTATCTCGAAGTGAAAATCTGGTCCCTGTTTTAACATGAAACTATGACAACAGGTAACAAAATAATGTGGAAAAGAGGAGAAATTGCTCCTCAGGAGCAATTTCTCCTCTTTTCCACATTATTGTATATATATATTTCTGATTTCAGGAGTCAAATTACATATTCATTTGCTAAATGTGGTTGTTCAATTCATTGTTTTCCTCACTCTCTAAACTCTGATATGTCGAAGTAAGGGTATCTCGAAGTGTTTCAGTGAGTCCCTTGGAATTCGAGATATCGGGAGTCGACTGTAATTTTTAAACGAACCCTAGAAAAGATTATTAGAATGAAATGAGATGTTTGTTGAGTTGTATTTAACAAAATTGAAACGGCATGTGATAATATTTGAATACAGCAGGCCATTAGCTGATTTAAAAAAAGGGCAGGGCCCAGTTGTTCAAAACTAACGATGTCGTTAGTTAACGTATCATTAAAACTTTGGTCATTAAATATGGATAATACGCTAATACTTTTTTGCTGAAAAAATGTGAGTAGCTTTTGCATTTGCAAAAGCTACTCACATTTTTTCAGCACAAATACCTGTGAATTAGATATTGTACTTACTAGAACAGTTAACATTTTGACCACTAACGAGCTCGTTAAGCTAACGATGCTTTGAACAACTAGACCCAGAATTCTAAATATCATATATATCCCTGATCTAAATTTATATTATAGGGGAACATAGGAGAATAAATTCCTTCCTTACAGAGCAGATCCCTTTTCAGAAGAAGACTCAACGATTTGGACTGTTGTCTCTCATGTGGGAGAAAATGTTTTCCTTATCGCGTCAACCCCAAAAGGGGACAAAACAATTTGAATAGAGTTCTATCTCCCCTGAAAATGAATCATTTTCCCTTAATAGTTTCAATACGTTTCTCATTTTCTTTTTGTTTCCCAGCATGGAAGATATAAATATAACAACACAGGAGATGCACACAGGAGGAGCCCCACTACGTATTGTGGAAAAGGGGTTTCCAAATATCAAAGGGGAGACAATATTAGACAAAATAAGGTACATCCGTGAAAATTTGGATCACATAAGGAAATTGATTATTTTCGAACCACGTGGTCACTTTGACATGTTTGGAGTGGTTTTCGTAAGACCAGACATTGCCGACGCCGACATAGGAATCATATTCTTACATAATGAAGGATATGGAACCATGTGTGGGGATGCAGTAATCTCCCTCGGACGATACGTAATTGATAAGGGTATTGTGAAAAATCCTGTTTCTCCGGAAACGAAGGTTGTTTTTCAATGTCCATGCGGTCCAATAGAAGCGTTTATAGAGTACAACAACGGTATAACAGGCAAAGTGAGATTTCTTAGTGTACCCGCATTTGTATTTGCACTCGGTAAGTAGTTCTGTATTCATATTTAACCACTAACCCTTTCTTCTCTGAGTTTCTGAAGTGGACTCTCCCATTTCTGAATCTAGGCATTGTTCAAAATAGGGGTTTCAGTTACAAGTCGAAACGTAATGCCAATAAGTGCAGATCCTGATAAGATGGCTCATTATTAGCCGTCTCATCAGGATCTACACTGTGTGCAAGAAACGTTTCTCTGCACTGTTTGCAAGAAACGTTTTAGCCTGCACTGTTTGCTAGAATTGTTTTAGTCTGCACTATTTGCAAGAATCGTTTTTAGTTTGCACTGTTTGCAAGAATCGTTCTTAGTTTGCACTGATTGCAAGAATCGTTTTTAGTCTGCACTGTTTGCAAGAATCGTTTTTAGTTTGCACTGTTTGCAAGAATCGTTTTTGGTCTGCACTGTTTGCAAGAATCGCTTTTGATCTGCACTGTTTGTGATATAATCGCTTTTGATCTGCACTGTTTTTGACAATCGCTTTTGGTCTGCACTGTTTGAAAGAATCATTTTTAGTCTGCAATGTTTGCAATAATCTTTTTTGGTCTGCACTGTTTGCAAGAATCGTTTTTGGACTGCAGGACTGAATGGGTTTACGTGCAACTGCAGCACTCTGGTTAGAGTATTTCTTTGCTGGCCGCCTTGCAGATAGATCAGGATCCAAGACCTCTCCATGTGGACCACAAATGTTATGGCCCCGTGGTTATAAAACGTTTTTCATGCTCATATCAGCTGAGCACGAAATTTCCTCTGCTAATAAATATGAAAATGCCAACAATAGTTGGCATTTTCATATTTATTAGCAGAGAAATTTTCATGCACAGCTATGTTTAGCAAGGAAGAATTTGGCATTGTTAGTAATTTGAGATTTATTTTAGCATGAAAAATTTTATGCTCAGTTGAGTTGAGAATGAAAAAAAGTTTTATTACCTCGGGGCCTGGTCAGATTGCAAACATACAGGCTGGTTAGATTACTCGTTGTGTGTATATGTCATAAGTTACATTTTCTCACGTTGCGGAACAAATATAAATAGAAGGATTACATTTATTAGCGACTGATGGTCTAATGAAGACAACTGAAGAGGTTAAAATACTTCGTGCTGCATATTTTAACCCTTGACCCATTACGTCGAATGAATTCTTTTACCTCATCTCTTTGAACTGGTCCATTTCCGATAGAAAGTGTGTCTGGTTAACTTTAAATATTACTATGTTTTATAGCAATTCCTGTCTTAAAGGCTCCATATTCCTAAAAAATAAACATTTCTTAGGAAAATGGAGCCTTTAAAACATTGTAAACAGTGTAGAGCCTGATCTGACGCCGCGTTCAACGGTATCAGTTCTGGGTCTACAATGAATGCCAATGTCCATTTCATGGGACGCTAGGCATAAACTGTGCTAATCACAACTGCGTAAAATATTGATTTTTTTTATTTTTCAGAGAAAATAAGGCTTGACATTTCTTGTGAATCGTCTTCCTAACACACGAAATGTCAAGTCTCATTTTCTCAGACGTGTTTTCTTGTACAAAAGCCAGCATGGTCGTCACCATCTCCTACCACTGCCCACTTGATTTTAGTTTTTCGTTTGTTCTGTGCTACTTGTCAGTTTCTAGCGAAAAATGTGCACAAGTACTGGTGAACCGCTTAGAGGACTAAGTCTGCCCATGAAAAGTGTGGCTAAATAAACTGACCGGCTCAACATGATCTTAATGGGTTGTCTGGGCCGTAAACCCACAACACAAACAAATTGATATAAGTTGTGTTTTATGTTTAAATTTTATGTTATTTAAAATTATACGTCGGAACCAAGTTTGGATCCTATAAAACTTGACTAGAATCCCATTGTGTTTTTTTTTTTTATCTTAACCGCTGACTGTTGTACACCACCATGACTTGCGAAAAGGTGGCAACATTTAAATAAAATACTAGATAATTCTCAGGTGTAAAATTGCCTTATTTATTCAGCTAAATATAAAGTTGATATTTTATTTATTTGTGTCTTCCAATTTAAAAACTGCGATATATTTTGCATTTACTCGTATAGTGCTTATTTATCTGCCCCAAAAATTGAGCAGCGACATGAGAAACGGGGTCGCGGACAGCGAAAGCTTAGATCAGACTACGCGTTCAGGGTCTTTGCAGTACCCTTATAGAAGCATTGTGTACTGTACTGTAGTGCCGGCCTAGGTGGCTCAGTTGGATGCGCGTCCGACTGGTGATCAGGAGGTTGCGGGTTCGACCCCGCCTGGTCGGCAACATTCTATTGTTGAGATTGATCATAAAATATTTTCTACGGTCATTCTCTCCCTCCCGCTGATTCAAGAAGGGTAGTTGTCAGTTTCTGGCAGTGAAAGTATGATAAGGTAAACTGACCGCGCCCGACATGACTCCATTGGGTTGACTAGACCGTAAAACCTCAACATAAAAATGTAGTGTAGAAGAAACCACTTATAGCAAAGTCTCTGCAATCATTATATGAGCCTCCAACGTCAAAAAACGTCAGAAAACGTGTGTTTCGGACGTGCGCCAAGCGATGATTCAGATCAGACTGCGCATTCGCGCAGTCTGATCTGAATCTTCACTGGGCGCATTTTGTAAAGCCAAGGATGCAGACAACGATGCAGACAACGAAAACTGATCAGACTTATAGTTGCGCAGGCTGATTCGAGTCATCGTTGGGTGCACATATCACGAGGTACGTTTTCTCACGTTGCGGTCTATATGGTTTTGCAGGCTGGATCGTTACCTGTAGAGTAAAGATGCTTGATCGGGCATCAATACCCTTTGGTGATTTTTGTATTTTGACAGGCAGATGTTAATAAATAACTTGATGCCCGATCGGAGCATAAAGGTGGATGAATTATTTAACTTTTGACTAGCTTCAGAATTCTTCTTAATAGATGTCGAGAAAAAAACTAAAAGGGTTTTTTTAAAATCAGACTTTTTCTTGAACTCTGTGTATCCCATTCGGGAACACATGAAACAGAAGCTCCAGTTTGAGAACATCTGAAAATTTTAAACAGAATGCCAAACAGTGAAGATCCTGATGAGAAGGTTCATTATGTGCCGTCTTATTCGGATCTACATTGTTTACAAAAGGATCTGTCTTGGTTTTTTGGGCAGTAAGGGTTAACATTTTGTTTCGTCTGGAGACCCCAAATAGGGTAATTGGCAAACAGTGAAGACCCAGATCAGACGCTGCAGAATGCAGCGTCTGATCCGGGTCTACACTGT
Source organism: Anodontia alba (assembly GCA_964016985.1). Lineage (NCBI taxonomy): Eukaryota > Metazoa > Mollusca > Bivalvia > Lucinida > Lucinidae > Anodontia > Anodontia alba. The sequence goes on from OZ024823.1 coordinate 121,004,129, forward strand.
TGGCATTAAATACAGGAATTTCTCTGCAAAAAAATATAGTCATAATAAAAACTAACCTAACACCCTGCTATTAGAAATAAACCGGTCAAAAGAGATGTGGAGAGGAGTTCCCTTGATGTAACGGTATTAATCCTTTCACCCCCGAGTTTCTGACATGGACTCTTCCATCTATGAATTTGGACACATCGATTGTTGCAAATAGGGGGTTCAGTCAAATATCGAATATCAGAAACATTGTAGATCCTGGTGAGACGGCTCGCAAAGGTATCTGCATTGGTCTACAGGGACGAAACGGGTTCAGTCAGTGATTCTGTGAGCAAGCAAATATCACCTATTTGAGCTGCCCAAATGCACAGGCTGATAAGTTTTAGTCGCGACAGCATCAAGATAATCTGCCTTTAACCACTACTGACCATTCTCTGGACAAATTTAGCAGATGACAAGCAGATTATATCTTTCTAATTTATTTTTTTTTCTTTTCAGAAAATAGGTTTTTTGCATTTCCTGCAAATTGTCTTCTCAGAAATGCCAAAGCCTATTGAATGGTTAAAATAAGAAAAAAAAAATATTTCAAAATGTTGTCTGCTGAAATTCTTACCCAGAGTGCTAAGCATTAAAGCACCAGTCGCAACAGAAGCAGACAATATTCTAGGATCTAATTTATTGTTATTTTCAAAGCAAATAAGACATAATATTTACATGATATACCAAGACACATTTTTCCCGAAAAATAAAATGTTTGAGAAAGTCGACAAATCTGTTTCAATTTTGCATGGTTTGTGTAACCTTTACAAGAGTATACAGAACACACCTCATTCTGGTTCCAAAGAGCTTCTACTATTCCAGGATATTGTAACTCAAATGAATATTTAAGATATTAATTTTGATAAGTTAGTAATTGATTAGTTATTAATTACACATATGTAATCTAAATGAATATTTAAGATATGAATTTTAATTAGTTATTTTAAAGTATTAAAATTCATATTTTAAATATTCCTTTGGATTACAATATGTTTTGGTTTAATATAGATATATCTTCAATTAACAAATCAATTATGCAATGATGAAGATTCTTTTTCTAATGACTCGGCTCATTTTAAAGTTTCGCAACTATCCTACACACGAAAACATACCTACATAATTCACAAAAACATACCTACATAATTTTGACCCCCTATACACCCCACTTTTATATAATAAAACTGGGGTTTACGTGGGTATACAGTAGTTTTCTTATTTCTGCTCAAAAACACAGAATGTGGGTACTCTCTAGAACCGTCTCCGCGAGGCGGTTCTAACGAGTACCCACAATCTATATTTTTGAGCAGAAATATGAAAAATATCAGAATGTTTATCTGAAAACTGTCAGTTTTTGGTGGTGAAATATTTAATATATTTGAATATGCGTGTTTCGAAATGATTAGAATATTCAGTTACAGCCACAGAGCAAACATTGTGCAAAACAGGTCAGGTATGGCAAAACGTTTTTAAGTTTGCTATAAAATACCTTGTACTTAACCCTGGTCCTGCTGAACTCTGATTTGGCCTGCCTTTGCAAATTTTGTAGATCCAGAGCAGTTGGAGAAGCCAACTGATCTGGATCTGAACTGTTTGTCATTAAGTACATGAATTTCTATCAACACCCTGCATCATATGATCTGATAGGCTGAAAACAAACAGTTTGCTTGGCATCTTACATTTTGTAATTTATTCAGCATTGCAAAGGTTAAGATGTACTGGGTTGGTTTCCTTGCTGCATTAAAGTACATTTTAAAGTCGAACCTCAATGGCTCGAACATCTTTGGGCCGATGGAAATTGTTCGACACATGGGTAGTTCAAGCCACTGAGGGTTAATCATGGCACCAGGCGATAATTCAGAGATTTTTGTTTTCGATATTCTACACAACAATGGTATGTTGAGTGTACTCGTTACAACTGCCTCAATAAGGCGATTCTGATGGGTACACATAGCATATATATTTTTTTAATTCCCTCACCCCTCCCTTCCCCTTCCCCAGAAAACATGTCAAATCCTGTTTTCTGGGAAAATAATAATAATAAAAATAATATCATCAATTTGTCGTCTGCCAAATTAGTCCAGAGCGCGTAAAGGTTAAGCGAGCCAAAGTAGACGGGTTTGACTGTAAAGAGGTTATGTAAAATCTTGAGCATCTTTAAGTATTTGTGTGTGTAAGGGCGCCAACTGTGCCGTAACCGGGGTACTTCCGGGGTACTTAAAAATGGGCGATGAAGGTATCAGTTTCCCATAAGTGGAGTAAATAAAGATATCTCTATTTCAACCAAAAATACAGATATCTCTAATTGAAATGCAGATTCTTAATTTAGAAATTCAGATAATCTGCATTTTAAATCAAAATATCTGCATTTCAAATAGAGATATCAGTGTTTTAAATGCAGATAGCTGAATTTCAGCTCAATTAGATATATATTATTGCAAAGCAGGATCAGTATTTGAAATAAAGATATTTATAACAGCAATGTAGATATTTATATTATGATCGGAAATAGAGATATCTGTATTTCAAATACAGTGATCTGCATTTCAATTAGATATCTCTATTTCAATTGCAGATATCTGAATTTCCATTAGAGATGTAGGAGAGTCCACCTGGCATATATGGGTTAAATTTTAGGACAAGTAAATATTAAGTAAGGAGTTAGGTTGTCCCTATATTTAGCGTAAATATAGTATGTGATTCTTACCCGAACAATCATTTCACAGCTGTCGATTACAAGTACCATACTCTCTCTCTCTTTTTTTTTTTTTTTTTTTTTTCAGACGTGACTGTTGACGTTGCGAAGTACGGTAGAATCACAGTTGACATCAGTTATGGCGGAGCATTTTATGCTGTTCTTCCAGCCCAACGTCTCGGTCTCGATGTGAAGACGTCCCATGCAAGAGAGCTGATATTAGCTGCTGCTGAAGTAAAAGGTATTCAGAATTTTGTTCATAACACTATATACTGGCCTCTTGTCGACATCACTTGGAACGATTTATTTTCTTTGTTCCTTATTTATTCGCCGTATTTACCTTAACTATATACTACCTTCCTGTCGACATCGTTTGGAACAATTTATTTCTTTGTTCACTTATTTATTCGCCGTTTTTACCTCAAAATTGAATATTGAGACTCTTGAACTCTTTAAACATTTTTTTAACATTTGAACAACTGCATTTACTACCTGTTAATGTGTCTAAATACTATTGGATGAGTAGGAAACAGTGTAGACCTAATAAGACGCGTCTGATCTGGACCTACAATGTTTGCTCAGGTCTGTTTACTTAGGGTAAATACTGAAACATCGCTATCGGTATCATATATTTCGCGCATTAATTTGTATTTTTTATCATGAACTCTCTGAAGGAATTGCTTAGTTCAACGTTGACTGGATCAAAACATCTACGTCCTTAAGGAACCGGAGTTTTATGATGATTTAGTTTATATAGTCACGAGAGTTGTGTGTCAGTCTGATTTTTACGAACAACTCAAAACGATTATTGAGCGATATAAAAGGACTCTGAAAGATTTTATGTAGATGCTATGCGACAGACTGCATACTTAATGGTTAACACAATCGGAGTTATGATTTTGCAGCCCTTTTTAATTGCACGACGGTGGGCCAGGCTGCATCCTGGATAAAGCTCGATCCCAAATCCTGCAATGCTTTTGTCTGATTTAATCCGCCTTCATTGTTTTGAGTAACCATTTTTAAGCCCTTATTTAGTGCCTTGGGAGGGTTGTGCTTCGTAAGTTTGGCCTTTCTTGGGAATTTTTAAATAAATTTTAACATTTTCAAACCGTCTTCTTTAAATATAATTTACATGAAACATCAAACGTTATTTTCAGTGAAAAATAAGGAGACTATTATTAATTATCGTCTGCTGGTCAAAGGTACAGAAGCTAAAATTGCATATTGGTCCGAACATATCATGAACATCAAACTGGTCAGATGTAGGAAGTGGTTCTTCCCCTCAAAATATCATTTACATACAGAAAAAAGGACTGGATACATTTCGGCATCTTTTCCGCAATACATTACGAAAACACGTCTAAAAAATAAAAAAAATAAGAAAAATAATGTATACCCCTGTCAACCCCAGTTTTACTATATAAAAGTGGGGTTTAATGGGGTCAAACTTATATAGGCATGTTTTCCTGATGTAGTACAAGGGAGACAACTTTTGTGAACCAAAGTCCTTCTGAAAATATATATACTCTTAAAGGGGGATCAAATTATTTCCTTTTAGTGTAGACCCCTTTGCAGAAGGGAGGCCTCCCTTAAAAATGTATACATCCGTCATGAACTAATCCTGGAATTGGGGTTGTATTTCAGGGGCGTTGACGAGGTCTGTAACTATTATTCATCCAGAAAGTACTGATCTTGCTTTTCTGTATGGAGTGGTATTGACCGACGGCGAGGATGAGAACGACGAAAATGCGCACTTTGTTGTATTTGCCGACAAAGCGGTACGTACCTATACAGTTGCCACAGGTAATATAAGGGCTTGTTACTTTTGAATGTCCTTTACATATCAGGATTTAGAATTTCAGACTTATTAATACAGTCGACTCTCGTTATCTCGAAGTTCAAGGGACTCTCTGAAACACTTCGAAATATCCGTACCTCGACATATCAGATTTGCTGAACTGAGGAAAACATTAAATCGAACAACCACATTTAACAAAATGAATATGTAATTCAACTCCTGAAGTTAGAGATATATTGAAATTATTGCAGAAAAGAGGAGAAATTGCTCCCTAGGAGCAATTTCTCCTCTTTTCCACAATAATTTGTTATCTGATGTTAGATTTCCATGTTAAAACAGGGACCAGATTTTCACTTCGAGATAAGCGGTTATTCGAGATAAGCGAGGTTGAGATAACGGGAGTCGACTGTATGTCTTTGTCATGCCTTTGTCTAATAAATACTATGTAGGCAAAGTAATGCTTGAACTCAAGAACTGATACAATCAGATACACATCAAGTTGTCAATATCAAAGGGAGACATAGACAAAAATACAATTAAACACCCACAAAAAGAACAGCTGGCAAGCAGAAATACAATCGACTCCCGTTATCTCGACCTCGCTTATCTCGAAGTGAAAATCTGGTCCCTGTTTTAACATGGAAATCTAACATCAGGTAACAAAATATTGCGGAAAAGAGGAGAAATTGCTCCGAAGAGCAATTTCTCCTCTTTTCCGCAATATTTTCAATATATCTCTAACTTCAGGAGTTAAATTACATATTCACTTTGTTAAATGTGGTTTTCGATTTAATGTTTTCCTCAGTTCAGCAAATCTGATATGTCGAGGTACGGATAATTCGAAGTGTTTCAGAAAGTCCCTTGGACTTCGTGATAACGAGAGTCGACTGTATCAAGCAGAACACTGCCGGCAGCTCTTTCCTAAAAGGTGGTAACTTTGTTACCTAAACTAAACTGAATATATCTTTAAATTTGCACTTGTTTGGTGTTGTCTGTTTCCACTTCCTCTTGGTGTCTGGGAAAGGCTGTGGCTTGTGATTTTGGCACTTCCTGGACTTTTCTATTACCTTTTTATACCCCGCCACACAATAGTGGAGGGGTATTATGGTTTCACATGTCTGTCCGTCCGTCCGTCCGTTTTTCGTTTCCGGATGATAACTTGAGTAAACATCCATGGATTTTCACCAAACTTGGTATGTGCATTGATATTGTGGATATCTGTTTTGGAATTGCTAATGGGCAAATTTCGTCAAATTTTTATGGAATTATCTGCCCGAGACATTCCCATATTTTCGTTGTCGGGCGATAACTTGAGTAAATAACAAGTCCTTTTAACCAAACTTGCTATATGCATTTATATTATCAAGATCTGGTTTAGGATTGTTAACTGTCGATTGATATTATCAAGATCTGGTTTAAGATTGTTATCTGTCTCTCCGTCATTTTCTTTCCAGACATTTTCGCAACGATAACTTTAATACGTAAACAAATAATTGCTGTAGCGGGGTATTATGCTTGCTGTGCTTTTATTTTATATAATTGTTAAAAGACAAACATCTGTAAGTAAAACACTATACATCACGAAAACACGCCTATATAATTTTGACTCCCGTAAACCCCACTTTTATATAGTAAAACTGGGGTTTACAGGGGTATGCATTATTTTTCTTATTTCTGCTCAAAACATAGATTGTGGGTACTCGTTAAAACCGCCTCGTCGGCTCAAACATAGATTGTGGTAATCGTTAGAACCGCCTCGACGAGGCGGTTTTAACGAGTACCCACAATCTATGTTTTGAGCAGAAATACGAAAAATATCAGAATTTTTTATCTGAAAATTTGCAGTTTTTGGAGGTGAAATTTTCAATATACTTGAATAGGCGTGTTTTCGTAATGGAACGATTAACCGAAAGAACCACAATGAAAGTACCACCATTGAAAGATCAGTAATGAATTACTGTCGACTTAAGCTTAAGTAATACAATCGACTCTCGTTATCTCGCCCTCGCTTATCTCAAATAACCGCTTATCTCAAAATGAAATTCTGGTCCCTGATTTAACATGGAAATCTAAGAACAGGTAATAAAATATTGTGGAAAAGAGTTTTTCCACAATATTTTCAATATGTCTCTAACTTCAAGAGTCAAATTACATATTCATTTTTTAAATGTGGTCGTTCGATTTATTCTTTTCCTCATTTCTGCAACTCTGATATTTCGAGGTACGGATATTTTGAAGTGTTTCAGAGAGTCCCTTGGAATTCGAAATAACGAGAGTCGACTGTAAATTAATTGGAGAGTAGGGCTTAAGCTAGCTTTACGTAGTCCCAACCCTGTCTGACACAAGAACTAGTCCTAAACTTCTTGGTTGCAGTACCATTGAACAAGACTGCACTGGTCTAGTGACATTACCGTAGGGTCGTTCAGAGCCCTGGCTTGCATTAATGCTTCATTTCTTAATGGTGACCTACAGAGCTTCTGTCACACTCTGTCAAAGACTTCCTTGAAGTTTATGAGAAAGGCTTCCTTGAAGAGTATGAAGACATGATAGAGATCTTGATGATGTCGAACTGCTCAGTAGCACTTTCTCCTGCTCCTGCCCTTTTATGACCCCCCAAACACACTTCGTAAAAAAGGCGTCAGCGTTGGCGTCGGCGTGACACTTTCTTTTCTAGGCAATATCTAATATCTTGTGAACCAGTGGTTGTATTCTTACCAAATTTTCATTAATATATAATTGGGACATAACAAAGAACTGGACCTTATTTTGAGGGTCACAGCAGTTAGAAAACTGAAAATTCTGCAACATTTTCTTGTCTGTGTAATATCCTTTAACCAGTAGTCTGATTCGTGCTAAATATACGAGGTTATATCATTGGGACATGGCAAACAACTGATTACGTTTTGGTGACCTTGATCTAATTTTCAAGGCCACAGTGGTAGTGGGGGACATCTGTTTCCTCTGGAGACACTGTTCTTGTTATTCTTCATGTTATTATGTCTTCCAGAAGCTAGAATCTATTGAGGATTATCTTAAACATTTCACGGCTGAGTAGATTATATGTTAAATGGTTCTGTAGTGTCTGCACAGCTGAATGTTTCTTGTCTGTGGGAATGTAACCAACATTGATTAGGTCCATGGGTAGGCCATTGGCCTGTTTTTCAGATCTTATTGTAGATCAATTACATGGCATTAATAATCATTTAATGAGGACTGGATACATTTGGTAGAGTGTTTGCCATTACCGCCTAGGTTACAGAGGTATATATTATTTTTCTTATTTCTGCTCAAAAACATAAATTGTGGATGCTCATTAGAATCGCCTCGGCGAGGCGGTTCTAATGAGTACCCACAATTTATGTTTCGAGCAGAAATATGAAAATATCAGAGTTTTTTTATCTGAAAATTTTCAGTTTTTGGTGGTGAAACTTTCTATATATTTGAATAGGTATGTTTTCGTAATGGTTCCTGTAGCTTGAGCTAGTCTTGCTGGTGTGTTATGAACTCCATCTGTCTTTTCTTTCTTTATTGCCTTGATGGATACTTCAACATTTTCATAAATGGTTAGACAATTGTCATCTGAACTTGTTTGCACTCTAGTACTATTGCTGCTTGTCTAGTGTTTCTTCGTCCGTATGTCGGCTATTGTCATTTTTATTCCCGATATTTTCTTCTTCAGAAAGACTAAGCTTCTTGATTTCGACCTCTCTCCCCGTTTACAACATTTGCATATAGTTTTGTCATAACATTATAGGCTTTCTCGGTGTTGGTCTGCTTAAGCATGTCAGTGTGTTTGTTATTATTAGTTGTTGCTTTATATTACATATCTATGTAAAACACATCTCCAAGCCATAGATCTAGATAAGCCAATTATTTCAAGCAAAATTCTGGATATTTTCTTATTTTTCCATAAACAAGGATGCATTGTGGGCACTCATTAGAAGCGGTATTTCTAATGAGTACCCACAACATATGCTTTCGTGAAAATACATCACGAAAACATACCTATATAATTTCGACCCCCTTAAACCCCACTTTTATATAGCAAAACTGGGGTTTACAGGGGTATACATTATTTTTCTTATTTCTACTCAAAAACATAGATTGTGGGTACTCGTTAGAACCGCCTCGCTGAGGCGGTTCTAACGAGTACCCACGATCTATGTTTTGAGCAGGAATATGAAAAATATTAGAGTTTTTTATCTGAAATTTTTCAGTTTTCTGGTGGTGAAATTTTCAATCTATTTGAATAGGCGTGTTATCGTAATGATAAGAACAAAAAATATTTAAATAATCCCACTTATCTGGAGCTTTTGCATTATGTTGTTTTAGCAATTAAGACTAAGCTTTGAAGTAAAAGATGTTGCATAAAGTAATAAACAAATTGAAAAAAAAAACTGGTATAAAAAATGCTAAAATTTTGTAAATCCCCTTTTAATGTAGAACCCTTAATGTCCATGTTTTTTTATTATATATTATAGGGGAATATGGTGTACAAATTGCATAGAACTTGTAAACGTTTTATTATGTGGCGAAGTTGTTAAGTCTTTTGTCCAGTGATTATATCATCAAGAAAACACGCCTATATTATTTTGACCCCTTAAACCCCACTTTTCTATAGTGAAACTGGGGTTTACAGGGGGGGTATACATTTTTTCTTATTTCTGCAAAAAACATAGAGTGTAGGTACTTGTTAGAACCGCCTCGTCGAGGCGGTTCTAACGGGTACCCACAATCTATGTTTTGAGCAGAAGTATGAAAAATAACAGAATCTTTTAGCTGAAAATTTCCATTTTTTGGTGGTTAAATTTTCAGTATATTTGAATTGGCGTGTTTTCGTAATGTTTAGTTAAAGACATAAAAATAAGATGTGTCTCCGTCAATAGTCTAATCACTGATAAGAGACCGGGTACAACAAAACCTAGTACACTAGACAGGTAAAAGTCGTATAGGGGAATTCAGTACTGGCTTATTTATCTGTCCCATAAGTAATATCATAAGCCTGGGCACAGCAATAGTACGACAAAACTGATTACGCTTCAGAAAGCTTCTTTACAACACCCTTCCGGGATCGCATAATCACATTTTTGTGACATGCTTTTGATCTTTCTTGCCTACCGCCTCAGTAGGGGCAATAAAATCATAAGTGAGTGGTACTACTTTTGGGCTAAATTTAGCTCTGTCTTTAATCACAAGCAGGATGATAGAAAATTATACATTACTGTTCATCAGTCGACAACATAATCTCTAGTCTTTCGTGAGACCAATTAATGTCCTAATGTCTTTTTCTTTTTCGCACCAGAGTAAACATAGGAATCAACGCCTCCAAATTACTTATCATTCATTATCTATAATTATCTATAATTAGGAGAGCTATGAAGGTAGAACAGCGTACACTGAGCAACGGATATGGAGCCGTCCAACAAATAATCGCTCAATCTCTCCGTAACAGGTAGCCGCTTCAATAATTTGTAATGCCCGTTTTTTTATGTTTTAAATCTGATTTGGTGCAAGTAAACTGGACTTAACCCTTACCCCCGCCTGTAGTAGTTACTTTTTACTACTGACCGTTCGTGGCTGCTCGCAACGGGGCTTTTTTCATATTTTATCCTGGTCATTGTCTTATTGTCGTGTTTACTGGATCCTGCCTAGTAATGTATTCACCGTGTCCAGATTAAGAAATCGCTAGCAGTCTTGTTTTTCTTTGGTTTGTGGCTAGTGTGCTGTATGTCAGGGTTTGCCTTTCCTCTTGGCGTCATTGGTAGGCTAAGTCATCACGAAAACATACCTATATAATTTTTACACCCTTAAACCCCACTTTTATATAGTAAAACTGGGGTTTACAGGATACACATTATTTTTCTTATTTCTGCTAAAAACATAGATTGTAGGTACTCGTTAGAACCGCCTCGGCGAGGTGGTTCTAACGAGTACCTACAATCTATGTTTGAGCAAAAATACGAGAAATGTCACAATTTTTATCTGAAAACTCTCAGTTTTTGGTGGTGAAATTTTCAGTATATTTGAATAGATGTGTTTTCGTAATGTCAACGACTGCGGCTTTTCTTGGAGGTCTTCTATAGTATTTTTCAGGTAATCAACAATTATTCTCATGTTAATTGTAGCATCGATAGCAACATTAAAATCTAATTCATTACGAAAACAAGCCTTTTTAAATATATAGAAAATTTCACCTCTAAAAACTGAAATTTTTCAGACAAAAACTTTTCATATTTCCGCTCAAAACATACGTAGATTGTGGGTACACGTTAGAACCGCCTCGGCAAGGCGGTTCTTACCCACAATGTATGTTTTCGGGCAAAAATAAGAAAAATAATGTATACCCCTGTAAACCCCAGTTTTACTATATAAAAGTGGGATTTAAGGGGTTCAAAATTATATAGGCATGTTGTCGTGATGTTGTCTTTTTACGTAGTGTGTATATTATTTTCTCACTCGTACGTAGGTCGATAGAGCTCCCTGCGGGTCGGGTGTCACAGCAAGAGTTGCTGTCCAGTACAAACGGGGACAAAGTAAATTAGGTCAAACAAAGACATTCGCAGGACCACTGGGATCGAAGTTCAAAGGTACGCCGGTCTGCCAGGTGAAGTATGGTCCTCACGAGGCTGTCGTGGTTGAGGTTTCAGGAAAAGGTCACTACACAGGCTCGAGTACATTTACAAGAGAAGAAAACGATGAGATTGGAAAAGGCTTTTTGTTACAATAATTAAGCCGCCCGATAAGAAAATGTCATCAGGAAAACATGCCTATATAATGTTGACCCCCTTAAGCCCCACGTTTATATTGTAAAACTGGGGTTGACAGGGGTCTACATCATTTTTTTTATTTCTGCTCAAAAACATAGATTGGGGGTACTCGTTAGAACCGCCTCGGCGAGGCGGTTCTAACGAGTACCCACAATCTATGTTTTGAGCAGAGAAATGAAAAATATCAGTATTTTTATCTGAAAATTTTCATTTTTTGGTGGTAAAATTTTCAGTATATTTGAATAGGCTTGTTTTCGTAATGGTTTTTCATGTATGTGTAGACAGTAAAGGCCCAGATCAGACTGGGCATGCGCGCAGTAAGTTAAGAGCCTTATCTGTTCGTTTACAGGATTCATAGGCATTGTAGAACAGAACGACATATAACAAAGCCCTTGATCTGACTTCCAGGCATATGCAGACAATAAAGGCCCACATCAACCTGCGTATGCGTGCAAACTAGCCAGGGCCTTACCCTCGGGGGAGTAACTTAGGGGTAATTTTGGTACGGGTGTGCGAGCCAGTATTTCAAAATCTGCCCCATTCATATACCTGGCCTTCGAAAAAACGGACACATTCATATACTTGATCATCCAAAATGTTGACCTATTCATATACTACCCTTTGATTTTTTGTACCCATTTTTTGCTGGTTATTACACAAATATCACAGTCAATTCATAATACCAAGAGATAAGCAGCCTTGAAAAATCTCTGAGCGAAAAAAAAATGTGCATATACCTGGATGTCAGAAAAATGGGACCTTTCATATAGGAATCCAGAAAAATCGGGCCATTCATATACTTTTTGTTGAAAAAAGGGGGCTAATCATATACCTGGCAGCGCTGAAAAAGGGGGCTATTCGACACGCACATCCGTACTATGCCATATATAGGAAGTTACCCCCCGCACGCCCCCCCCCCCCCCCCCCCACCCACCCACCCACCCCCGAGGCCTTACCTGTTCGTTAACAAGATTACTGGACGCTGTAAGATTAAAAAAATGATAAAAAAAAGCATATGATATGACTACAAAAGATTGAAAAATAAGTCCCGCTCCAGCCGGTGGTAGGAGGAACATATGCAGCCCAGAAAACTACACAGATTCTTAAAGGTACGACCCTCGAAGGCAATTAACACACTCGCAAAACTAACAACAAATGAAATATTGTTATCATATGAACAGTCTCAAAGAAACCGATACTCCGATTTTCCAAGGACAGCCTTTATAGATTTTATTTACGAATGGCCTGGTCGGACTGGATATTTACTGTTCGCATAATAAAAACACATATTCTAATGGTGCGAATCAAATCACGAAACCATACTTATATAATTTTGACCCCTTAAACCCCATATATAGTATACTGGGGTAATAAGGGTATACATTATTTTCTTTATTTCAGCTCAAAAACATAGATTGTGGGTACTCGTTAGAACCGCCTCGCCGAGGCGGTTCTAACGAGTACCCATAATTTATGTTTTGAGCAGAAATATGAAAAATATCAGTGTTTTTTTATTTGAAAATTTTCAGTTTTTTGGAGGGGAAATTTTCTATATATTTGAATAGGCGTGTTTTTTGTAATGGATATTCTAGTGCTGCTGTACTTTACTTGTACTGTATTAACATTACCAATGTTACGTCTGCGCATGACGAGAATGATTAAGGGGACTAGATACACTTGGTTGATTTTTCACCAGTTTCGCCAAGGGAGTGTGTTTTCCTATTTGTTCTACTGCACACCAAACCAATCACGAAAACATGCCTATATAATGTTGACCCCCTTAAACCCCACTTTTATATAGTAAAACTGGGGTTTACAGGGGTATACATTATATTTCTAATTTCTGCTAAAAAAACATAGATTGTGGGTACTCATTAGAACCGCCTCATCGAGGCAGTTCTAAGGAGCACCCACAATCTAAGTTTTGAGCAGAAATATGAAACATATTAGATTTTTTTACCTGAAAATTTTCATGTTTTGGTGGTAAAATTTTCAGTATAATTGAATAGGTTTGTTCTCGTAATGCCTTCTGAAAAGAGATCTACTCTATAAGAAACAAGTTTGCTCCCTGTGGTAACACATATTTTTCTTATGGAACAGACGCCATTTCCAGAAGGGGATATGAACAATTTTGACAGATCTCTCCCCTCAAAATGTATCAGTTCCCCTTAAGCTCCATATTGTAATCTTTAACCTAAAGCGGCATAGTAATTTCTCAAGTTGTCTTTTGGCACAACACAAAGTGGTGGCCTATGCAAATAAACCTTTTGTATGCTTGTTCGTAACAAAAATATGGAAATGTTTACTGGGTTGATGTTATTCATTCGATCCCTTATAAAATTAATAATTATCAGCGGCGTTTGCCAAACCACCACCAGATTTATCTTACCACATTTCGACACTCCATTTACCTGTGACTACCAACCTAATGAATACCTAACGAATAGTTCTCAGCAAACGATGATAACGCTAAGTCTGCATTCAAACATGTTATCCTTATACACTCTGATGCTTATAAATAGAAAATAAATAAGCAAATTCAAAGAAAAGCTCAAACTTGTTAAGAAATAAGATTTTAATCATACTGAGTTCAGTATCGGTGAACAAATATGAATACTCTAGTAAAATACGTCAAATCTAAACTGTTGGGTAAAAAGTATTACCCGAGCCGCGGTCCTACTATACACCGAAAAGGATCTTTTCCAACGAAATTCCAACAGAATTCCAGGCAACCGCCCCATCAGCATTCGCCCCCATCCGCACTCTCAGTGCTTTGATTGATAATAAGAGCTTTATTTACTAAGCCCTACTGTAACATACTAATTTCTGGGCAAGTCCGTCAATTTCTATATGATAATTAATATAAGTTAATCGAAATAAGAGAAATGTGTGCATGCATGTAATTTGAAAACAATTTGGTTATCGCATAGTTTATTCAGTCGTGTTCAGTCCATAGAAATATATCGTTTGATTGCCTAGACAGTAGTATAGGGCGGCACTGTGGGTACATATACCCATAGTGCCGCCCTATACTACTCTAGACAATAATTTGGGTACCGTCTACCATGTCATTTGTTTTTCAAAATGGTTGCTTCCTTAGATCTTATGCAATTGTGGCTACTGACACGGTCATTACAACTCTGTTTGAACTGGCCAATAAGATACTTACAACTTAGGGAATCAAAGGCCGTCTAAGTTAGGTTTTTGAAAACAAAGTTCGCATGCGTCGAATCCATGAAACTATAATTCTGTACTGATGCTTCCTATTGATCCGCCATCTCTCAATACACTTTGTTACATAAATTTGCAGATACAAAAAGAAGAAAAATGCATACATGAATTTGTTCATGCAAATAAATGAAAACGTTCGTTCGTGGACAGCTTTTTTGTAATAGCATGTTAAAAATGGTCTTTTTTCAGCAGCATCGGGAAAATAAACAAGAGGGCCAATAAAGCGCTGTATCGCTCACCTGATTACCAGACAAGTTTTGAGTCAGCTGGCCTTTCGGTTCAAGAGAAGAAGTTCAATATTGATTTTCAAGATGGCGGCCATCTTGGATTTCCAATCAGAATGATTTTAGCTACTTTTGATCTCAAGTAACCTCAATACTTCCTATGAAGTTTCGAGTCAGTTGTCCTTTTGGTTCCGAATAAAAAAAATTAAAAAAAATTTCAACATGGCTGTTGGGGCGACCATTTTGGATTTCCTATCAGAATGAATTTATCTATTTTGATCTACAAGTAACCCTGATACTTCCTATCAAGTTTCGATTGGCCTTTCTATTCAGAAGATGTTCGAAATAGAGTTTTAAGATGGCTGCGTCTCATCAGGGTCTAAATTGCTTGCCTAAAAAGAAACACTAATCCTTTTCTTATTAAGAAACATAACCTGACACCCATAAAATCTAGAATGAACTCGACCAAATGATAAAGATTGGAGTAACATTTTGGCATTAATGGGTTAATTCGTACAGTTTAGAATCCTCTGAGTCTAATGTATAATGCTACCGTGCTACTGAGGATCTTTCACTGGATGTTAAATCGTGATGGGAGCGAGCTTTTTGTCGCCGGCAGGAAAAAGGTGCTGTCCTATAATTTTTCGAATTTGACACGATATCATGAGTAAAATTTACGCATAACATGCATTACCTGATTGCGACAATGGGCCCGTTCCTTCCTGGATTTACTGTTTAATGAGGGTTCCTAAATACTTCGGGCCTTCCCATCACGAAAATATGCACATACAATTTTGATCATTTGAACCCCACTTTTACATAGTAAAATAGAAAGGACGCAATGATCAGAAAACGATACAATTATCCCAACTTCCCCTCAGAAACATCAAAGGGAAAGAAACACAAATACGAAATAATTTGACCCTGATGGAAACATCACTAGCAGAAAGCGAAACGGTAGGTTACTTTCCCACAAAGTGGCCAAATGGCTATCCAAAACAAAAAGATGCAAGCGACACACACTTTCAAAGACGAACAATAACAAAAATAAACCATGACAGAAGAACCGCCTTGGAACGGTCAGTGAAAAGTATTTCACTGGGGGCTTAAATCGATTTTACGTGGCCACAATCCTCGCCCTTACTTCTGCCGCGGTTTAGACACATAATTTGTTCAGTCCGCATGAAGGCTTCCTAACTCATCAGTGCTACATCTCCGAGAACACAAAAAATCAACAAATTACAGAGATGAAACAACGATGAGGACTCGACAGACGAAACAACTAGTGAAAATATAAAACTTCTATTTTCACTCCTCTGAGCAGTGAAAAATATAAGATCTGGAACTACTTTTTTTTCTTATTTACATTGATGGTTATTATGCACGAGTGAAAATTTGAATGTTTTCATTACACGAGATGAAAATTTTTATGGTATTCACTGAAAAAGAGTAAATTTTCTTTTTATTTTATTGTTTACACGCCAGAAAAACAAAAAACAAAAAGTTTCGGCAAATCAAAATAATTTTTATACCAACATGTTCTTTACATTCTAACTAATGTTATGCGGTTCTTATACGTCACCGCCAAGGGACAAAACTGCGTGTCAGACTTCCCCTTGCAAATGCAAGATTTGCATCTCTTCTATCGAAAGTGATGTATATGATAAAAAGAAAATTCAAATGTTTGTCGTGAATATGACTTTTATTTCATCTCGTGAAGTGAAAAAATGTATATTTCATTCGTGCCTTCGGCACTCATGAAATATACATTTTTTCACTACATTCGATGAGTCAAGAAACTCGTCAACTTAGTCAAGAAACTCGTTATCACTGCCCAGTTTATGGCATCTTTAAGTTAAACATAAAAGAAAATCCTTTTCCCGACGGATGTGGAGATATAAACAAAGTGATTACGATTTCTTGAGGATAAAAGTTGCAAACACTGACTGGGACGCGCACGAAATATCACAGATTATATAAAATTAATTTCCTTACAGCGGAGATTATGAGATTATGGAGCAAATTTAAGAAAAAACAGGAATAAGGTCGTAGACTCTATTCGACAGTCTAAACAACAGTATGTCGACCATCTCTCAAATAAACTTAAATCAGAATCGCTAGCTTCAAAAGATTGGCGGTCCTTTCTAAAAGCCTTTATTACTACTTCTAAAAACTCTTCTGTACCAACACTGGAAAAAGACGGCAATATTTATTCCGATGAAATCGACAAAGTGAACGTACTGAATAATTTCTTCAGGAACCAGACCCTACTTAAAGACCAGAATGCTCGTATACCAAATATAGCGTGTTATGTAAACAGATTTCTATTCAGTCTTGTTATTATGCCCCTTGAGGCAGTATCCGTGTTAAAGTCCCTCCCTCTTGGTAAAGCTGTTGGCTCCGATGACGTAAACAATCGTATTCTATGAGAGATTGCACATGAGCTATCATATCCCTTATGTTCTTTGATTAACCAGTCCCTACGACTTGGAATTTTTCCTGATACATGAACAGACGCTCTTGTCTATCCTATCTTCAAAGGTGGAGATCTAGCGTCTGTCTCAAACTATCAACCTATTTCTCTCTTAAGTTGCCTGGAGAAAGTTCCAGAACGTATAATTTTCAAGCATCTATATAATCACTTACATAATAATGGTGTTCTTACACCCTTACAATCTGGGTTTATATCCGGGGATTCAACTACGAACCAACTTACCTTCCTTTATAATACTTTTTGTCAAGCTTTGGATTCAGGAAAAGAAATACGTATGGTATTTTGTGATGTCAACAAGGCATTCGTACGTGTTTGGCATAAAGGCTTTCTTTGCAAATTTATGAGCAGCAGGTATCTCTGGTAGTCTTCTATTCTGGTTTGAAAGTTATCTGTCCGAGAGAAGGCAACGAGTAATTCTTCCTGGCACACAGTCAGATTGGAACTACATTTATGCGGGAGTGCTACAGGGATCCATTCTCGGCCCGTTTATATTCCTCCTAAACATAAATGACATAGTTAAAGATATTCAGTCAAACATTAGACTTTTCGCTGATAACACAAGCCTTTTTATTGTAGTGGAGAATCCTGACGCCGCAGCACAAACTCATAACTCATAGCTTGAAACAAAATTGGCCAAAGACTGGCTTGTTAGCTTTAATCCTATCAAAACAGAAACTCTTTTAATATTTTGAAAACTAATGCAACCAGCACACCCACCACTACACATGTAAAATAAACAAATCTCGGAAGTTGAAAACCATAAACACCTTGGACTTTACTTTAGCAACGACGGTTCATGGCACACGCATATAACTTATATTATATACATAATGCGTAAACTTAAGTTCCAGTTAGACAGAAAATCACTTGAAATAATATATACGGTTTTCATCAGACCAATACTTGAATACAGCAATGGGATTTGGGATAACTGTACTCAGTATGAAAAGGATGACTTAGAAAAAATCCAAATCGAAGCGGCTAGAATAGCAACCGGGACGGCAAAATTAGTTTCAACAGAAAATCTGTATAATGAAATTGGTTGAGAGACATAATAAACTAGAAGGAAGAAACAAAAACTTGTTCTCTTCTATAAGCTGGTCAATAACTTGACGCCACTCTACCTATCAACTCTTATTCCCTCTACCATTACTGAAACTTCTCGTACAATCTTAGAGATGCAAATGACATCAGAACAATCAACACACGAACTACCCAATACTACAACTCTTTTTTACCATCAACAATCAGAGAGTGGAACACCCTTCCTGAAGAACAGAGAACCTCTGCTACACTTCTGTCCTTCAAAGCCCAGATATAAATCAACATAGAACCAGCATACCGAAGTATTATCACTCCGGAGATCACAAGTCACAAATATTACATACTCGCCTTCGTACCAAATGCAGTTGTCTTAACTATATAGAAAGGAAGGCAATGATCAGGAATCAATACAATTATCCAACACCTCCCATCAGAGGCATCAAAGGCAAAGAAACACAACCACGAAATAACTGTACCCTAATGGAAACATCACTAGCAGAACGCCAAACGGACAGTTACTTTCCCACAAAGCGGCCAAATGGCTATCCAAAACAAAAACATGTAAGCGACATACACATTCAAAGACGAACTATAACAAAAATAAACCAAGACAGAAGAACCGCCTTGGAACGGTCAGTGAAAAGTATTTCAGTGGGAGGCTTAAAACTCATCAGTGCTACATCTCCGAGAATACAAAAATCAACAAATTACAGAGATAAACCAACGATGAGGACTCGACAACACGAAACAACTGAAATGCTAGAGCAAAAGAAAACCAACAGTAGGACTCCGGTGGGCCCGACCACATCTATCTTACAGATTCACCACTTTGCTTATGTGGCGATATCGAAACACCTGAGCATTACTTTTTGCAATGCCATAGGTATCACCTGCAACGACACGAGATGTTAAGTAACATCTCGCAAATATGTCACGTATCTATAGACGTGCTGTTATTTGGTGACATTTCCCTATCAAACGAAATAAACAGCAGAATATTCTCACACGTGCAAAAGTTTATAAGAGACTTTAAAGATCATCACGAAAACTTGCCTATATAGTTTTGACCCCCTTAAACCCCACTTTTATATAGTAAAACTGGGGTTTACAGGGGTATACATTATTTTTCTTATTTCTGCACAAAACATAGATTGTGGGTACTCGTTAGAACCGCCTTAGCGAGGCGGTTCTAACGAGTACCCACAATCTATGTTTTGAGCAGAAATATGAAATATAGCAGAGATTTTGATCTGATAATTTTCAGTTTTTGAAGGTGAAATTTTCTATATACTTGTATAGGCGTGTTTTCGTAATGTTCTAATTTGTATTTCGAATTTCCATGGTCCCAAAGATGTTCGAGCCATTGAGGTTCGACTGTATATAGTTTTGACCCCTTAAACCCCACTTTTTTATATAGTAAAACTGGGGTTTACAGGGGTATACATTATTTTTCTTATTTCTGCTCAAAGACATAGATTGTGGGTACACGCGAGAACCGCCTCATTAAGGCGGTTCTAACGAGTACCCACAATCTATGTCAGATAATATCAGATTATTTTTATCCGAAAATTTTCATTTTTGGTGCTGAAATTTTCAATATATTTAAATAGGCGTATTTTCGTAATGGGAAAGACCGGTTCTTGATCAGGGTTTTGTCTCTTCATCAATTTTTTATCTTAAGTACGAGGGCTAATCGAACACCATTGCATTGACACGTTTTCTCAGAGATATGAATTAAAAATTGATGTTTTGTTTTGTCTAGTTACCTTTAAAATATTCTCCTTTAGCCGGAACACATCGTTTCAATCTTTTTTGAAACATTTTTACACTCATCTTTGGGTACACCATTAAGAAACTGGTGAACTGAAGACCCCAATGCACTTTTGGATCTATATCTCCTTCAATTTCGGAAAGAGGAAAAAATCGAACGAGGCCAGGTCAGTACTGTAGGGAGGGTGTGAAAATACATTAACCTTTATAAACTTCAAAAACTATGCTGAAGTTGAGGATTTGTGGGCTGGAACATTGTTATGTAACAAATGGACATGCTGAAGACCGTTGTTTGGATGTATTTTTCTCATTTTTGTTCGCAGTCTTTTCAGAACTACATTCTTAAAGAAGCTACTAGACACACCCCTAACCTTTGGAACCGCAATTTGCATGAGTGGCCCAGAATTTCTAAAGAAAACGGCGTTTAACACCTTCCTTGCTGAAAGGGTTCATTTAGCAAATCTTGGCTTCTTGGCGTGTTTCATTTACTCTGGCACACAATAGAATTATCCATGAGTACTCGTCTTTATTTATCATTGTGATTAATTTGATTTTAATGGTTTCGCTTTGATGCATTGACTGAGTTGGGAGCCTTTATGCGAACTGATTATCGCAGACACAGTGCCTTGGTAGAAAAATATAACGTCAGTCTGAAAACACTTCTGCAACAAGGTATATCGGAACCAGAATTTAACGATGATTTACTGTATAGATTAAGAAAAATTGGGGGAAATCTAACTTATCGGAGCAATTCAGAAAACTAATAAACCGTTCTAAAAGAATTGGCGATAGCCCGGATATTATGCGGCAGACTACATGCCAAGTTATCGATCCAATCATTGTTGATGGCTATGCTTCACTCTTTAATTGCACGACGGCTGTTCGGGCCTCACTCAATGGCAGCCTCTTCGTAAAACTAACCAGTGGGTTAGGGCTTGACGATATGTCTTTGGCTTGATCCGCCGTGGTTCAACTATTGGTTTTCATTTACTCTGACACACATTAGAATTAGCCATGAGTATTCATCTTTGATTATTATAGTGATTGATTTGATATTTTATATTTTCGCTTTGATGCATTGACTGAGTTGGGAGCCTTTATGCGAATCGAATTTTTATGTATTTCTGAATTAAAAGTATCATCAGGACCCAGGGTGAAGTTGACCGGCTGTAAAGTGCTTTAAACCCCCGGTAGTTTATTTTACTGACCGCTCTAAGGCGATGGTCCTGGTGTTGGTTTCACTCTTTGTAGCTCTTTGTAGCTCTTTGTAGCTTTGTGGTCCCCGCATTGCTTTCTGTTTTCTCTTTATATGTTGTGATGCTAGCATTGTGGTCACCGTCTTCAATAGCTGCCCACTTTGTTTTCTGCTTTCGGTGATTAATTCTATTGCCCGTTCGAAGGCGGTGGTCCCGGTGTTAGTCTTACTCTTTGTTGCTTTGTGGTTTATTCTACGAGGCGATTTGTTTTAAGCCTTGCCATGTTTTATTTTGTACTTGTGCTTTCCAGTCCTTTTAGCATTGCCATTACCTCACTTGGGGAAGAGAGAGCTAAGCTTAGTGTTTTTCGTACGTTTGTTTCATTTGCGCTTGTTTGGTTTTGTCTGTTTTCTCCTCCTCTTGGTGTCTGGTAAGGGCTGCGGCTTGTGATTATGGCACTTCCTGGACTTTTCTCTTACCTTTGTTTAAAGTCTTGCCTTGTGTTATTTGTTCTTGTGTTTTTAATCCTTTAGCATTGTGATTAACTCGCATGGGGTAGAGAGAGCTAATCTTAGTGCTTTTCGTACGTTTGTTCGATTTGCGCTTGTTTGGTTTTGCCTATTTTCTCCTCCTCTTGGTGTCTGGTAAAGGCTGCGGCTTGTGATTGTGGCACTTCCTGGTCTTTTTTCTTACCTTTGTTTAAAGTCTTGCCTTGTGTTATTTGCTTTTGTGTTTTAGCCCTTTAGCATTGTGATTAACTCGCATGGGGTAGAGAGAGCTAATCTTAGTGCTTTTCGTACGTTTGTTCGATTTGCGCTTGTTTGGTTTTTTTCTGTTTTCTCCTCCTCTTGGTGTCTGGTAAGGGCTGCGGCTTGTGATTGTGGCACTTCCTGGACTTTTTTCTTACCTTTGTTTAAAGTATTGCCTTGTGTTATTTGTAGCCCTTTAGCATTGTGATTAACTCGCATGGGTTAGAGAGAGCTAATCTAAGTGCTTTTCGTACGTTTGTTCGATTTCCGCTTGTTTGGTTTTGTCTGTTTTCTCCTCCTCTTGGTGTCTGGTAAGAGCTGTGGCTTGTGATTGTGGTACTTCCTGGACTTTTTTCTTACCTTTGTTTAAAGTCTTGCCTTGTGTTATTTTTTCTTGTGTTTTTAGTCCTTTAGCATTGTGATTAACTCGCATGGGGTAGAGAAAGCTAATCTTAGTGCTTTTCGTACGTTTGTTTGATTTGCTCTTGTTCGGTTTTGTCTGTTTCCCCTTCCCCTTGATGTCTGGGAAGGTCTGCGGTTTGTAATTGTGGTATTCCCTGGACTTTTCTCTTACCTTTTAGAGCCCATATCCTGTTATCAACCTTCCGCTTGGACGAATAAAAATGGACCATGTCTCATCACAATTATGAGACTATCAAACACCTTTTTCTGATATTTTGGGTACTTCTTCAGCAGTTGCTTTTGCCATTTGCACCCTCGTACGTTTCTGCTCATTGTTGAGCAAATGGGGGATCCAGCGAGCACTTATCTTCGTAACCTTAAGAATTTTCTTCAGAATAAAGTGAACAGATGCTGAAACCGTTTGTCATTTGTACCAACTCTCTGACAATAATACGCGCATCTTTCTCAATAATGGATTTGATATTATTAATGTTAGATTTGGTAACTGCAGACCTGGGTCCTGAATAAGGGGCATCTTTGACTGATTCCTGGCTAGAACTAAATTTTGTAAACCACCTATAAACTGTGCAAAATGACACTTGTTTATCCCCATAAAAAACATATATCTCATCATGTATGCTTTTGGCACTCAGTTCCAACTTACAGCGGGCTTTTATATAATCAGTGGTTTCAGCAACATTTTCTTTTCATTTTCTAACCATTTTCAACGCAGTGTCCAGGAATGTACATCTGAAAATAATCAAAATTGCAAAAGAACCGGTTTGTGTGTGGATTTTAAGTATATTTATACACAATGTACAGTAATTTTCAGTCATCCGATATGTATGGTTTTGTACAGGTAAATCCAGTGATTGTCGAGTATATATACATTGCATTTACAAATGTTTTTGAACAGTCCTCTTATTACATGATTTATAGGCGGACAACAACGCTCCTAAACAAACTGCACGAATGCACTGCTGATCGGTGTCTTTGATAGCCAGGTATGTGGCAAGGACCCTTAGCTCATACTGCGGCTTCAGAAGTGCCGGATAACAACTGGAACAGCTGTAAACCGCCACTGAGGCGCCTTTTATATCAATACGATACCTTTGTTTTATAAAACAACAAGTGTCTTTAACAAGAGATGTCACAGGACAGTGTAGCTCGCCTAAATCACGTTTGTCTCTCAAATCTTTATTAAAAAATCTTTAACATATCTTTTTTTGTATGTCCGTAAGTCAGTGACCTTGACTTGAATGTCACTCATGTGTGTCAGGATGGTGCATAAAACTTCAGACCAGTATCTATTATCAGGGCAAGTATAAACTATTTCCATCCAGAGGTTCAGGAGATATAGCCTTTAAAAAAACTTTAACTTAAACTGTAACCGACATCACGAAGACATACCTATATAATTTTCACCTCCTTAAACCCCACTATTACATAGTAAAACTAGGGTTTACATGAGTATACATTATTTTTCTTATTTCTGCTCAAAAACATAGATTGTTGGTACTCGTTAGAACCGCCTAGGCGGGGCGGTTCTAACGAGTACCCACAATCTATGGTTTGAGCAGAAATATGAAAAATATCAGAATTTTTTAGGTGACTTTTTCTATATATTTGAATAGGCGTGTTTTCGTAATGAGGTCTGTATCGACGCCGACGCCGTGGTGACTGCTATAGTTCTACCTGTACTTTCGTACAGGCGAGCTAAAAGGACAGCTGCAGAAAGTTCCAGACCTTTTTCCTAAAAGCGGTCTGATCTTTTTATACTTAAGCAAGTGGTAAGGCACGGCTCAGTCCAGATAATACTCAAACGCTGGAAAGAATAAAAATATACACTATGATGATTAGTGCGATATCAAACAAAAACAATTGAGAAAAATATATTCCTGCCACGGGGATCGAACCCACGATCTTGTACTTAGAAAGCGAACCTACCCATTACGCCACAGACGATGTTAAATAAGTCTCAGCTGTCCCTTAAAAGAATACATTCATTAATCAATATTCGCTGGAGTGCAACTTTTTTATCGCCATTGCAGAGGGCTCTCCAGCTGGAGATAGATAAGCTACCTCTATGGAAACCTAACCTTATATGCATTCGGCAAAACAGTAACCCCTGCGGCCTGCGCTAATAACAGGATTTTTCCAATGATAACCTAAGATGGCTATACACAATATCGCTTCTAGCGCAGGTTCCCTGTTTGTCGCCAATTAGCCTGGGGGAGACGATTAGCATGAAATTCCAAAGCTTTCTTTATTTTTTTTTTTTTCAGAAGAAAAAAAAACACAAAAAAAAAACCAGAAAAACATCAGTTTGTCATCTACTGAATTTACCAGATGTTTTAGATTATTACTTTTCCTTCATTTAATCAATTTTAGTACATGTGAAAAAAAAAAAATAAAAAAATCACTATTAATTTAAAATTAGTTCAATAGATACGCTAGATTGTGAAACAAATAAAAGGCTTTTGCAATTTATTTCCCTCAACCAAATGAGTAATGGACATGTCTTAAACCTGAAAAGCATCGTTAGAAGTTCAAAAGTGTTTGACTATTTAGGATAAATACAGTAAGAAAGTTTAGACGTTTAAATATTAGGACAAACGCTAGAAGGACTTTGTTTTATCTCTGAATATTTAAGCCACAAATAGGTAAGAAGTTACGGGGAATGGATACACTTTCAAGAAAGGCAACTCTTCAAATTTGATTCAACTCCTGTTTCTAAGAAAAGGATCTACTCTATAAGGGAAGAATTTGCTCCCATTGGGAGCAAATTCTTTCCTCATAGAGTGGACCCCTTTTCAGAAGGGGATAAGTGTGCACAAGCAAACAGGAAGTCACAAAAATTCACACCTTAATAACACCTTACATCTTAACTATACTGATTTTGAATAGACAGACACTTGACTTCCCCTCCGTATTTATCTTCGATATTCAGACACTTGACCTCCATACCGTATTTATCCTTAATATTCAGTCAGAAAAACAACCTATGGCGTCTCCTCAAGATGTTTGAATATTAAGAGTGTTTACGGTAGGTACAGCAACGAGGTCAGCAGTATGAATATAAGGGTAAATACGATGATGAGGAGGTCAAGTTTCTGAATATTGAGGATAAACATGGAAGCGAGATAAAATGTCTGACTACATTACGCAAACACGCCTATTCAAATATACAGAAAATTTCACCTCCAAAAACCGAAAATTTTCAGATAAAAAAAACTATGATATTTTATCATATTTCTGCTCAAAATATAGTGTGTGGGTACTTGTTAGAACCGCCCCAGTGAGGCGGTTCTAACGAGTACATACAATCTATGTTTTGGAACAGAAATAAGAAAAATAATGTATACCCCTGTAAACCCCAGTTTTACTGTATGAAAGTGGGTTTAAGGGGGTCAAAATTATATTATGTATGTTTTCGTGATACATGTAATTAATAGTCAATACAGAAAACACGCCTATTTAAATATATTGAAATTTTCACCACCAAAAAATGAAATAATTCAGATAAAAAAAGTCTCATATTTTTCATATTCTGCTCAAAACATAGATAGTGGATACTTGTTAGAACCGCCTCGCCGAGGCGGTTCTAACGAGTACCCACAATCTTTGTTTTTGAGTCGGAATAAGAAAAATAGTGTATACACCTGTAAAACCCAGTTTAACTATATAAAATGGGGTTTAAGGGGTCAAAATTATATAGGTATGTTTGCGTGATGAGGTGTTTTGGCGCAACCTACATGGCGACCAGTGCGAATATATATTTATGTATGCCTGTTTATATTAAACAAAAATATAAATACATTTACTGCATTGATATTATTGTGCGATTCTATGATCCTATTACAAAGGTTAGATCAATTAAAGTCTATAAAGGCTGCCTATCAACGAGAATACCGACTACTCGCTAAACTTGAGTAAAAAAAATATCTTGGGAAAAAAAGTGTTGGTTTTTGTCAGAAACTGATTCACAGGTAAGCTGGAGGCTGTCAAGATGTAGTTAACTCTTAATATTGTACAAACAGATCAAATGAATTTTGTTTGCCAGCTACATAATTTGTTTTCTAGATAGGAACTATATGACAGCTTTCTGCAGGCCTGTTAATACACATAGTTATGGAAAAAAAAGAAAAACAAACAAAAAACATGACCTACTGTAGGAAGGATGTAAGGAGAGAGAATGATTAATTGTTTTGTAATTTATATATATATATATATATATATATATATATATATATATATATATATATATATATATATATATATATATATATATATATATATGTTATATGTAATTTACAGATAAATAAAATTACCAACAAAAAAAAAAAAAAAAAAACGAAATAAGAAAAAAAAACAACAACAAAACTTGAGGTCATATAAGACAGTAAACAAATCAGAAGATGCTAAACAAAACGTTCGCGAGTGTTCTGATGTGTTCAGGTAGAGCTTTCGGGAACGTTTCTTCACACCTTTTTTTGCATCTTTTGAATGGTTATTGTAAAATAGTAAAGAGGATGTCATGGAAGAGACACAGTCACAGAACATAGCCTTCCCAATAATAAGAGAAAGAGTAAACAAACACAGGCAAAACACAAAAAGGCCGGACTGCCAGCAGCCATAAGGCCCCAGCAAAGAAAAAAATCAAAACAAAAACAAATGAAACCTCCTACCCAGTCAGCATTCTACGTAAATCTATATCGGGCCGTCATCGGGCCGTCAGGGTAGCTGACGGGCCGATGACGGCCCGATGTAGATTTACGTAGAATGCTAGCTGGGTAGTTTGTCCATCCCCACTTTTCCTGTTTGTTCTTTTTTCCACGTAATGCTGATTTAGATTATTATTTCATATAAATAAATCCTGATGCGTTGCCTTTGGAAGCTGTGTTAATGACTATGACCTTTGTTGAATGTATCAATATTTTCCCTGAGAAATTGTATTCTTTGAACAAGCCTTCAAAGCATACATTCATAGTTTGTACAGTTATCAAAACAATAGTATAATTTTAAAGTGGCCTCTGTTTAACCTATTAATCAGCAGTATTAAGGGAGCTGTCTATGGAGTTTTAATTAGAATTATTCGATTTTCTTTATCAGCCTAAGGATATGAAATCACTATAATGTATACAAATAGTAATATTTATTTTGACCTATTTAATCCAACAAGAATTCCTTGTAATACATAATGTGGTGACTCAATTTAAATATTCAAAATATTCCAACTCATAATGATCACATTGTAAATTCCTAAAAGTAGACCTAAGGTTACAACCTGAGCTAAAGCATACTTAAAGGAACTCCAAAAGAAGTAATCATTTAAAGTTTAAATATTCACACAACACCACCAAACCAAAGGCCAAAAAAAAAAAAAAAAAAAAAAAAAAAAAAAAAAAAAAAAAAAACTAATAATAATAAAAATAAAAAATCAATAGATAAATAAATAAATACAGTAACATCTAAAGCACAAAAGGAAGCATTAAACTAAAGCAAATTAAATACAATGAAAGCAAACTAGCTCCAGTTGTCATCAAAAGTCCCAGAAAGGTACGGCCTCCATTTAATAGACAAAACTGGCACTGGCCTGTGCTGACCAAATGTCACTCTTATCATACTACATTGATCTAAATGGAGTGCCATAACCCAGAGAATTCTGATTACAACCCTAACTATAAATTTACTCACAGTCATCAGTGAAAAGTTCATTCTGAAAGAAATTAATAGAAACATGCATATATACGTATATAAAAATGTACATATAGCACTAATCAATAGTAGATATGACTCTTAAGAAAAAGTGCCTTAACCTGTTTGACCCTTCTGTGTTGAGATGTAAACCCTGATCTAATTTTGCATATAAATACCTCCTGTAGGAGCCGAACTTTGAAACTGCTTTATATGTACAAATAAAGTGAAAACCCATGTCAGGAGCCATTCTGTGTTTTAAACAACTATTAACAGATTTGATCATTGGATCTGTTTCCGTATGATCAACTGGTCTAAGAATAATGGCTGACATTATTATTCTAATGGAAGGTTTGACTTTTTTAACAGAAGCAATTAAATTGCCATAATCTGACAACATGTGTTCAAAGGTATCTCTTCGGCCTATGTTGTTAGTCCCAACATGTAGAATTACATACTCAAAGTTCTCTAAACTGATTTGCCTTTTAGACAAGTGTACAGTTAGTTTAGCAATTGTGGCTCCTGGAAAGGACTTTATGACCACACCTTGGATTGGAGCAATGTCTTTGATGATAGAATCTCCAACAATTGATACACGTCTACATTCTGCAACCAGACAAAAATTAATTCTGAGATTTTAATATACTGGTAGGTATTTTTTTTACAACTGCTATAAGTATACATGCATGCAAAAAAAAAGCATATGAATAAACCTAATAACTCTATGAGCACATTGCAATTCATAGACAGTAACATTCTCACTGCAGATCTGGTACATGCATGTGTACGTTATAACTCACACCACTCTTTGTGAGGATTCACAATAACCCTAAGAATATATCACATTTCATAGAAAGCTAAATCCTCACTGCAGACAGTAAAGGAAAACTCCCACAAAGAAAAGTGAAATTAACTTAATATTAAGATATGACTCATCTTTAAGAAAAGAGCATCTCTGTAAGTATTGTTGCATATAATGCTATGAATATATCACATTTCATAGAACATTATCACCTCACTATTTTAGTCAAGGCAACACTTACAGATTAAACACCGTAATTTCAAAAAAAAAAAAAAAAAAAAAAAAAAAAAAAAAATATATATATATATATATATATATATATATATATATATATATATATATATATATATATATATATATATATATATATATATATATACACAATATATACATACATGTACAAGTTCAATTAATGTGGATCTCTCAGTTTAACAAAGAGAGATAACCCAATCAAAACAGCAAATATTGTCTGATTTACCTATCTCCCTTGTACTCTACCCAGAAATGCTGAAAATGAGATCAACAGAACTGCTGAAAGCTGACCATATTCCCACTGCACTGTTGTTTATATCACTATTTCCTGAAACTGACTGAAGAATTCTCTACAATATACTGACCTATAACTTTTGAAATTTGTATCTTGTCTTCCAAAGTGTAAGCTAAATACCTTTTGTATGCATCAGATTTCCAATCTCCCATTAACTGAATTTTGTCAGCTGAAACTTTTGCTCTGAAAAGTAAAGTCGCATCTCCACGACGGAAAGAATGAGTCGAAAAGATGGTAGAATTTAAATCAATTTTGTTTATGCATGTCCTTAACTTAGCTTGAAAACAGTTATATGTAAGTAATTTCTTATTTGGTAGAGAAAATAGGGGAGCATCATCTGCTGCTGAAATATGCCTACACATCCTTCTATAGGCATGAACTGGACATAAATACTCTTTTCCAAAGGTACTAAAGGGATGCGAAGAATTCTCTCCCCTTTTTGTATTGTTTTCGTCCAATTCATAGTAACTACAAGAAATGATCCGTGATCTTCCACATCTTTCCTTAATAAGAAATATTTATACATTAAGTCTTTTTTAGATGATGGTACTAAATTTGATTTTCTTGCAAATAAGAAAAAGGCAAAAATAAATAAACACCAGTAGACCATGTCAAAAGGAGATTTTAAATCCATGACACAGGCTATTTGCAATAAAATTTCTGGAGTCATAGCTTCAGCTTGTTTGATACAATAAGGATTTTATCTAGCTATACCTTTTAAAGACAGATTGAGTATAAACTTATTAATGTGATCAACTGGGTATCCTAATAAAAGATGCATGGTCATCACTCCGTTTAAATAGTTTTTTTTTTATAGAATCTGTGGACTTAAATGTTCTACTTAAAATTGAGCAAATAACTGTAAAGTCTTTGTAGATATAGGAAGACTTACAAAATTAAAATAAGTGCAAAACAACAGAAAAGATTCCCATTGAATCTTCAAGTTCTTTCTAGTACCTTCTGCATAAGCGGCTTTAGTAGAAGTCTGTAAGTCTCTGGTTAAAATTTTAACTGACTATCTGAAAATAAATTATTATGTAATTACCAATCATTCATAAATTTAAAAAACTCCTTATTTACTAAATATTCATGTAATACAAAATTCTCAGTCAGTTCCATAAAACTTTCTTGGTAGTGTCTGCTCAAATGCCATCTTGACAACATGTCAGCCTTTCTATTTAAAGAGCCTTTTAAAAATTGAGCCTTTACTTGAAATTCATTGACTGCTGATAAAAAGCAAAATTTCTCGGAGAGCATTCTGAAGAAACTCAGATTTACTCTTTCCAGAATTTATCACTTGTGACACAGCTTGATTGTCACAGAGGACAATAATTCTCTTTCCTCTATAAAATTTTCCCCACAGTTTTAAACAAATAATAATGGACATAATTTCAAGGGCAGTAATATGCAGATTCTTTTCAGTTATTTCAGATGGGAATTTCACATGAAAATAATTCCCATTCCAAAATCCTCCACATCCAGTCAAACAACTATCTGATGAAAAGATGGCATCAGGAGCAGACCACTCTTCATATTCCATCATAGAAATACCATTATAAAGTGGTAAAAATCTGTTCCACCACTCCAAATCTTTTTTTGACAAAATCTGGAATGACATGAAGAAATTCTGAAGAGTGATAAATGGATCTCAGCCAATTCAGCAGTCTAGACACAAAAATTCTGCTAGGCTTTACACAAGCCCCTACAAAATTCAAATTCCCCAGTAATGATTGTAATTGCTTTATGGTAGCTGAATGTTTATTTAACCACTCCCTAATTAATGTTTTGATTTCCAGCAAACGCCCTGGAGTGATCTCCACTGTCATTGTAATGGAATTGAATAAAACACCCAAAAAAGTCATAATTTCTGATGGTGGAGAAGCCTTATCTATAGCTTCCTCAATGCCACACTTTTGCAATACTGTTCCCAAACAAATGTAAGCAAATTCTGCATTCTCCCTTCTTTCGGCTCCTGCCAGATCATCTAAGTAGTTCAAAATAGCAATCCCAAACTGAAACAAGATAAAGGAAATGGCATTGGTTACTCGTTGGCATATACTAGCTGCCGACTTCAAGCCCATGCTGAGAACTGTATCACAAAAGATATGTTTGCCCCAGATGAAGGAAACTAAATTGTAATCCCCTGGGTCAATGCTAATCTGCCTGTAGGCTCGTCTCAAGCCTTTCTTGAACATAAGACAGCCTTTACCCTTCTTTTTAATGAGTTCTATAAAATCATCTACCCTTGGAAAAATTACATCTACCTTGTCCTCATTTTTGTCAATGAATGAATTCACTGAACTATTTTTAGGATAACTAAGATCTAAAATGACTCTCCTCTCTGTGGTGTCTTTTTTCGGAACTGAATTCAAGGGTGAAATTATTAAATTTCCATTAAAAGGATTGTTCTTAAAGGGACCCAAAATAGATTCATTTTTGCTTTCTTTTGATATATAATTATTTATCTCATCACAAAAATCCGTGGCACCTCTGTGATTACGATATTTCCAAAATTGATCCAGACTTAATAACTGACTCTCCCCACCTTTAAAGCCAATGGGGAAACCAAATTGTAAAAAAACCACACACTGCAATATCAGTGTAATCACGTAAAAGTTGTCTCATGTAATTGACATTTATTTTTTCGTTCACGGTAAATCGACAGCCTTCAAAATTATATTTACCAGATTCTTTAACTTTTCTGTGCATTTCCAATTTCTTTTCAATCATGTTTAAAGAAATGTCTTGAGAGGCTCTACAGATTTTGCAAGATTTGGAATGGTTACAAACATGTTTAGAAATAGAGATGCGAGATTTTTCTGCCATTACTAAATTATTTTCTTGTTGCTTTAATGTAATATTTCTGTCAATGTCTTTCTGGCAATAGCTTGGAAAAAAAAAATATCTGCTAAAGAATTTGATATATTGGATGATTGTTTTGTTTGGCAGTATAAACCATTTGAAAGTCAAGAGCTGGAATAAGGACATGCTGAAGAACATTCTGGATGTTCCAGTTTTTTGCCATCTTTTTGCCAACAAGTGGCAGAGACATGCTGACAAAAACGGGCTTTTCCCTTTATAACCTGTATATGATTTCCTTTATGTGCACATTTATTCCTTTGATACAAGGAACAGAACCAAAATTTGTCTTCTGAATCGACTTGTGCCTCAAAATGCTTTTTGCCTTTGAAATTTGACTTTTTGAAAGAATGAGATCAAGATTTTGATTTGGGTATATGTTTCTGCAAAATTGCAGATTCAATGCTGGTAAAATCATCAGCCCAAGTTTTATTTCCTACTTCTATCTCTCGAAGACAAGCAGCATAAAATGATTTCAATGTATTAAATTCATAACAAGTGTTGTTGTACATTATTTTCTTCAAGAGTTTTAGGCGGCCTAATCTCTCTATTTCTTTAATTTTAGGATCTGAAATAATTTCAATTTCTCCAGCTACAAACAAATTCAAATCTAATTTTTCAAAAGACACATTCGAACTAACTAAAAATCTAACTGGAAATCTGATTCTGTGACACTTTTTTTCAGGGTTTTTTTTTTTTTTGGTATGTTTAGAAGAAGTTTTTCAAAATATTTCACAGAGTCACCACAACATTATAATGTGATTTCACAATTTCAAACTGTGTTAATTTCGCGGTAAACTTCCTTTATATACCTGGTTATTGTTATAATTTTAACCAATTAAAAATAAGAAAATACTTCAGTAAGCATGTTATACTGCCCATAATAATTAACTTGTAACAAGAAATTGAAATGCCTTAAGTTAATAAAACTATCTTATTATCATTAGAAAACCTGTTTAGAAAAATTCAAGATAAATTCAGTCTCATAATTAAGCATTTTAATATAAATATTAAAAGTAGTCCTTAATATGTTTTCTCTGAGCCTTCCAGAACATTTTTCTATAATTTTCTTGCTAGTATATAGTTATTTGATCTACATATAAGCGCTCTATAAAAATCATATCTAACTTCAGTACAACAAGTGTTAACCGTTTCATCCCCGAAATTCTGAAGAGGAATCTTTCATCTTAGAATCTGGTAAGATGTATATTCCAAATAGGTGTCTCATTCAAAAATCAAAACAGAATCATGGTAAACAGTGTTTATTTTATTGTCAGCGGTGAAATCAGTGTATATCTGATGAAAATAAAAATGGTATCAATCACTAGTGAATTGATATCGTATCATTTCACTATAGTGAATGATACGATTTATATTTTCACTCTTCGCTTTGGACGACTTCGGTTTTCTTCACTGTTTCAGAAGTGGATGTTACCTCCACTTCAGATTTTTGAACACCTCTAACTTCTTTGTTTCTGAACTAAACTATCAAGTGTTGGTATGCATTTTCTTAGTTAGACTGTAAGGAACATTATGGTATCAAAATTATTTTGATTCGCTGAAACTTTTTTGTTTTTTGTCTCTCCGGCGGTTCACATGTTAAGCACTGAGCGTCGACGCCATGACGTTCATGTTTTGTTTGGTGACGTTACTTATGACGTCAGAAACGCGCATTGACGTGTGAACAATAAAATAAAAAGAAAATTTACTCTTTTTCAGTGAATACCATAAAACTTTTCGTCTCGTGTAATGAAAACATTCAAATTTTCACTCGTGCTTCGCACTCGTGAAAATACTGATGTTTTTATTTCACTCGATGACAATATTTATGGTATTCACAGCAAAAGAATAAATATCCTCTATATATACTGATAAGACGGCTCATTATGAGCCGTCTCATCAGGATCTACACTGTTCGCAAAGATCTGTTTGATCTGCAGGGCTGAAAGTGTCTTGTGGCGGCCATAAACTGTCCTTCTCCACCGTATTACATCACAAAGTAGGTCATATTTCTGATGCGTTGGAGTCAACGAGCCTGCTTATGTTATTTTGAATCTAGAGTTCCGCTCAACAACCTGAGGCTGTGAGCAGTGTTATATTATACATGCCGTTCATGAACCGACTCAATAGAACTGAGTCTGGTAATTATGATTCATTAATGGTTCCTTGCTTCCAAAGGCTCTATCTTTATAGAATATATAGAGGATATTTACTCTTTTGCTGTGAATACCATAAATATTGTCATCGAGTGTAATGAAAACATCAGTATTTTCACGAGTGCGAAGCACGAGTGAAAATTTGAATGTTTTCATTACCCGAGATAAAAAAATTTTATGGTATTCACTGAAAAAGAGTAAATTTTCTTTTTATTTTTATTTTTTTTGTTTACACGCCAATGCGCGTTTCTGACGTCATAAATAACGTCACCAAACAAAACATGAACGTCATGGCGTCGACGCTCAGTGCTTAACATGTGAAACGCTGGAGAGACGACAAAAAAAAAATCGGCAAATCGAAATAATTTTGATACCAAAATGTTCCTTACGTTCTAACTAAGAAAATGCATACCAACACTTGATACTTTAGTTAAGAAACAAAGAAGTTAGAGGTGTTCAAAAATCTGAAGTAGGTAAGATCCACATCTGAAACAATGAAGAAAACCGAAGTCGCCCAAAGCGAGGAGTGAAAATATAAATCGTATCAGTCACTATAGTGAAATGATACGATATCATTTCACTAGTGATTGATACCACTTTTATTTTCACCAGCTATACATTGATTTCACCGCTAGCAATAAAATAAAATCCATCGATAGTATTACATCAAAAAGTTAGCTGGCATCAAATGAGAGCTATTTTTCTACTTGTTTATTTATCATTCGTTTTATTTTATTCATTTATTTATTTATTTTTGGTTTTTAAGACACCTCCTTGACATTTTTAGGTTAATAATGCCAAATGCCAGGGCCCAGTTGTTCAAAGCGTCGTTAGCGTAACGATCTCGTAAGTGGTCAAAATGTTAACTGTTCTAGTAAGTATAATATCTAATTCACAGGTATTTTTGCTGAACAAATGTGAGTAGCTTTTGCAAATGCAAAAGCTACTCACATTTTTTTCAGCAAAAATATTAGCGTATACGCCTTACTTAATGATTAAAGTTTTAACGATACGTTACCTAACGGCATCTTAGTTTTGAACAACCGGGCCCAGGCTTTTTATGGTTAAAATAAGAAATATTTTAAAATGATGCCTAATAATATTTAAATTAATTGTCCTGTCTGACATAGTGATCACTACGTTTCTCGTCGGTATGTACCGTGTCTACTTCCCGTCATTGTTTGCTTAGTCATCCTCTTGATGGCTTTGTGTTGAAGTTTTACGGCCCATTCAACCCAATGGGGGTCATGTCGACCACGGTCAGTTTACCTAACCACACTTTTACTGGGCAGGCTTAGTCCTCTAAGCGGTTAACTAGTATTGTGCACATTCTTTCGCAAGAAACTGACAACTGCCTTTCTTGAATTAGTGGAAGAGAGAGGGAGAATGACATAATATTTCATGATCAAATCTCCACGAAAAATGTTGCCGACCCGCGGGGGTCGAACCTGGAACCTCCTGATTACCAGTCGGACGCGCAACTAACTGAGCTACCGAAGCCAGCCCTCTTGGTGTCACTGGTTGGCTCTGTTTTATGATTTTGTGATTTTGGCTCCTGGATATCGTCTTTGCTTTTTAAGGAGAATGGGTTAGTCTCCAATAGATGTTACTCGGAAATGGGAATACCGTATTTGACCTATATCGCACTGTACGCTTACGTTCTGCAAAATTACTGGAAAAAATGTAGTAAAGTATTTCCCTAATAAGGGCACACTTTAAAGAAATATGAGCAGAGGACTTCCTGAGGGGCATATTTAATGATGCTTATGTGATATGTGATATGTGTTCTGATTTTCTTTATACAAGCATATCTTGTGGGTACTTATTTGAATTGCTTCGATAATTCTATAAAACTGTTGTTGGTACTCATTCGAATTGCCTCGACATTTCGAGGCAATTTAAATGAGTACCAACATATATGCTTTTGTTAAAAAGCAGATAAAATAACCGGCTGTAATCTGAAGACTATGAAATGCATGACAGTGCGCTTGTATGGGTGTGTGCGGTAATTAGGTCGAATACGGTAGTTTCCTAACGGAAAACACTCCCTTCGTCTAGTAGCAAAATTAGTCCTGCAAGAGCAGCACTAGAGGCTTGGGACAGTGGTGGGATACACCTAACGGAAAGCACTTCCTTCTTCTAGGAGCAAAGTCTTTCCTTCAAGAACAGACCCAATTTTGTAAGAATATACAGTAAAATCTCGATGACTCGAACACCGATTGCTCGTTTACCTTGGATGATTCGAAATCGTTTTTGAGTCCCTACGATTTTTTCCGATATTTCCAAGAAAACAAATATTTAGGGAAATTTTCTTATTTTATCATGAAATTATATGTTGCGCGTACTCATTAGAATCGCCTCATCGAGGCGATTCTAATGAGTACACACAACATACCATTATTCTATAGAATATCAAAAACACTGCCCTAAATTATCACCATTTGCTTCCAGACACGACGCCATGATTAATCCTCAATGGCTGGAACTACCCATGTCTCGAACAAATTTCCATGGTCCAAAAGATGTTTGCGCCATTGAGGTCTTACTGTAGAAGAGACGCAAAAGTACCTGCAAAAGTTGCCACCCTGTGAATCTGGCCAAGTCAGTAGCCTGTATCGGTGCAGAGAAACTGGGCTTAGCAGACAAGGTGAGAGTCAGTGTAACATGTATTTATCAAGGCCAATAATCAGTTGTCAGTATGAGCTGCTACATCCTGACATGCATGTGGTTCGGATCTAGTTCAGTCTTTATCAGTACGGACAAACTTAATAGACAGGAAGAACATTAAGTTAACCTTCAATCCAGAGTTATATTTTCTGGTCTTTTATGACCATAGATTGCATTCTACTACTTTTAAAATGTATATGAGGGTCACTGATTAGGCTTAATTGGCGGAAACTTGCTAGTCTGATCAAGAAAAATGTAGACATTTCAGGTATTGTGATTTTTGTTCTTGTGTTCATTGCACAGGTCATTCATTTTAGAATGTATTTGTCTTCACTTCAACTGATATTAGTGCAGTATGACGGCCGTAAAACGTCTCCCCGACTTGTTTATACTGTAGTTTATATTTTCTTGTCCTTCGTGATCATTTAGTGCATTCTGGGAAATAATTGACCAAAACTAGTTCGTTACATCCAGAAAACTTTTACACTTCGGCTTTTATTTTTATATGGCTTTGCATTGCTCTCTAGGGTCACCCGTTATCTGTTTGAAGGATCAGATATGCGTGATGCGACTTAAGCTGATATTGTTGAGTGCAACTGTCTCAAAAGTAATCTGTCGTTAGCTTTATATTTACTGAGAGACTGGCATAAATCAACGGACGATCATAGTCAGTAACCTTGTAATATAACTAAAACAAGCATTAATAATTAGATTAACTTGCCCTTCGTCAGTTGCCGTAATAATGATCCAGTTTTAACGACCATGTGCTGAACACATTTTATTTCACTACAGCTGGTGTTAAGTGCTAAGTGGCATCCGTAACACATCACGTATGTTACCATTATGTAGATTACCGTATTCGACCTAATTACCGCACTTTGCGCATAGGTTTTTCAAAATTTCTTGGAACACCCAGTTGTGGTAAAATATGTATCTACCTATTACGGAAACACTATAAAAAAAAGATCAGAAAAGGACTTAGTTGATGATGATTATGCGATTTTTTTTCTGAGTTTCTTTATAAAGGCATATGTTGTGGGTACTCATTTGAATTGCACCGACAAGTCGATGCAATTCAAATGAGTACCCACAGCATATGCTTTTATAAGCAGTAGACAAAAAGTACTCTGACTGTAATGTGAAGACTACGGAATTGCTTGACTGTGCATTTATTGGAGTATCTGCGGTAATTAGGTCGAATGCGATATATTTTATTTCTCTCATTTGGTACAAATAAGCCCGTTCTGTGCGATTTGGGAGGCAGAGTTCTGCTCAACACGGGGTTAGAGTGCATGAGCCATGTTATAGAATACTCAATGAAAAGTAGAGTAGAGAGTAGCTCGGAAAAGCAATCACGGGAAGCAGACCAATAATTAATACACGAAAAAAATGAGAAATAACTATTTATAAACCTGTTTAAAGTTGTTTTGAATATAGAGAAGCTCTGTTGAATTTAAACAAAAACTACAACAAAAATGCAAATAAAAAATACCGAACATGCATTGTATCTCGTGACCTCAGTTGGCCCCGAAGCGTGATTTTATTTGTAAATAAACTGCTGTCAAATCTTGTACAAATCAGAAAATAAAAAATAGTTGGCTGAGTGTGTTTGCATCAAAGGCATGGCCTTTATTTCATGTTAGGGTTGACATCACGAAAACATGCCTATATGATGTTGACCCCTTTAAACCCCACTTTTATATAGTAAAACTGGGGTTTACAGAGGTATACATTATTTTTTCTTATTTCTGCTCAAAAACATAGATTGTGGGTACTCGTTAGAACCGCCTCGGCGAGGCGGTTCTAACGAGTACCAACAATCTATATTTAGAGCAGAAATATGAAAAATATCAGTTTTTGTATGTAAAA
Source organism: Anodontia alba (assembly GCA_964016985.1). NCBI lineage: Eukaryota > Metazoa > Mollusca > Bivalvia > Lucinida > Lucinidae > Anodontia > Anodontia alba. Next base: position 121,043,117 of record OZ024823.1, read on the forward strand.
ATTTTTAGTTTTCGGAGGCGAAATTTACTATATATCTGAATAGGCGTGTTTTCGTAATGATACGGTATTTGGATATTCTTTATTGTTCCAGTCTTGCTCTTCTAAATCTAGTCAACGTATTCTATTTTCCGGAACACTTTTGTCCTCCCTATCAATAGCATGTGCGGTCGTGGGTTATTCTCCATCTTAATTGTCATGGCGCCAACCTTTCCATGTCTTCCAGTCTGTAAATAAATGAACCGCAACGTCAGGAAATGTACCGTTGGACATGTGCGGACAACGATGACTCTAATCAGACTGCGCATCCGCGCAGTGTGATCAGAGTCTTCGTTGTCCGCATGAAGAAACTCAACATCCTTGACTTATCCTAAATGCGTCCAGTGAAGATACTGATCAGGCTGCGCGAAAGCGCAGGCTGATCTGAATGTTCCTTGAGCCCACGTCTAAGAAAGTACGTTTTCTGACGTTTCGGCGAATTTGATATGCGTCATTACAAAACCTCTGATACTGTTTTTACCCTTTATATTCGTACACCATAATTCCTTGCCAGGTTTGTTGAAAAATTAGAACAAACATATTTGACTACATATTGATGTGTCTAAAATCTGCTCAAATGTGTGGTAAACAGTGTGGACCTTAATCGAACGCTGCTGCCTTTTTCTGATCGGAATCTACACAGTTTGCTCAGGAGTGTTTGTCCGAACTTTTCACGTAAGTACGTTTCATAGTATAGGCTGCGAATTGACAGTAACTGTTCCGGCTTTAAAGTCTGCGAGGTACGCAAGTTCAGACTAAACCGAGCACGCGCGCACACTCTCGACGCCACATTATATTTCGCTTAAGCCCGAAGACAGGTTCTTCTGTTGCAGTTTTTCTTTATTTGTTTTTGTATCTGTGCCGTTGTGTATTCTCATTGTTTGTTCCTCAATACCTTCTTTTCATTATGAAAACACGCCTATTCGAATATATAGAAAATTTCACCTCCCAAAACTGAAAATTTCAGATAAAAAACTGATATTTTTCATACTTCTGCTCAAAACATAGATTGTGGGTACTCGTTAGAACCGGTTCTAACGAGTACCCACGATCTATGTTTCTTTAGCAAAATAAGAAAAATAATGTTTACCCATGTAAATGGTAAACCCCAGTTTTACTATATAAAAGTGGGGTTTAAGGAAGTCAACATTATATAGGCATGTTTTCGTGATGCAGTGCCTTGGGAAAGGCTGTACTTTGTGATTGTGGCTTCAGGACTAGCCTCCTTTCAGAATAATGCATAATGCAAAATAACCATTCTTATGTTGACAGAGTCTGTCCCGAAACAGAAATAAACGTAGTCTGACAAAAGATTTCGATAATGATAAACCGCAGCAATCCTGAGTTACAATATACAAATAGTCTATATCAATTGCAAGTTCTAAACGCTGATCATTTTAGGCATTAGGCTTTAAAAACTAAGAGTTCTTACTTTTTGACCTCTCGAAACTTGTGTTTTCTCAAACACCTTCTTTGTATTTCGCAGCATCAGTAAAAGCACTAAACTCAGTTTGTAAAATACACACCTACTTATGCAAACAATACAGACGCAGAATTTTTCTAAAGAAGCAATTTATTAATTTCTGCTTTATTTCCTATTCAGCAAAATATACTGAAAGGAAAAAGAAACGCAGGGTAAATTTTATTCCTAAATTTCATTCAAGTTTGAAAACGTTTGTTAAATATTTTACTATTATTATAAAACGGTACATGTATGAAACAAAAGTTCAAAATTTCATTGGTTTGTGATCAACAAGTAACGAGTTATTGAAGTTCATTGGTAGTTCCACCCCCCCCCCCCCCCCAAATCTTGAAATCAAAATCAAACTGAAAATCAATATCGGGTGTGACCCCTCTTGCTGCCGTTGCTGCCCTAATTCTCCTTTGGATAGAGTTAACCAAAGCATTGACAGTTCGCACCGGGATGTTATTCCATTCATCGATCAACGCATTCCTTAGTTGTGCGAGAGTTGCGGGGGGATTTCGGCGCTTCCTAACCCTTCTGTCCAGCTCATCCCACATGTGCTCTATTGGGGTCAAATCAAGTCTGTTAGGTATAGGGATGAGATCTTGCGTCCTGTTGCAGTCCCGCTTGTGCAGCAACGTAATCTGATTCTGCAGCAGGACAATGCCCGACCACATGTTGCCCGAGTTTGTCAGGATTTCCTGGCAAACAATAACATCGCACCACTAGCATGGCCACCGTACAGTCCAGATTTGACCCCAATAGAGCACATGTGGGATGAGCTGGACAGAAGAGTTAGGAAGCGCCGAAATCCCCCCGCAACTCTCGCACAACTAAGGAATGCGTTTATCGATGAATGGAATAACATCCCGATGCGAACTGTCAATGCTTTAGTTAACTCTATCCAAAGGAGAATTAGGGCAGCAACGGCAGCAAGAGGGGGGGGGCACACCCGATATTGATTTTCGGTTTGATTTTGATTTCAAGATTTGGGGGGTAGCTACAAATGAACTTCAATAACTCGAGACTTGTTGATCACAAACCAATGAAATTTGGAACTTTTGTTCCATACATGTACCGTTTTGTAATCATAGTAAAATATTTAACAAACTCTTTCAAACTTGAATGAAATTTAGGAATAAAATTTACCCTGCGTTTCTTATTCCTTTCAGTATACATTCAACATTCATCATTATGACAATAATGCAGGCCCAAAAAACTGTTCTTTTTTTGGTCTGAAATTCTAAAGAAACCAATTTAGGACTGTCAGAACTCTTTGTCATTCAGCCAGATACACTAAATATTCAGATAAACATGCTTATGCAAACAATGCAGACCCAGAAAACTTTTTCTTTCATTCCAAAGAAGCAATTTTAACAGTGTCTATACTATTTGCCATTAAGCGAAATGCACCAAAAACTCGAACCTTCATGTTTGGGTAGAGTGTTTACAATCGAGCCAAAGTATACATGAACATACACCAAACATTCCTTAAGGTTGTTGTCCACGTGATTATCATTGACCAATGAAATCAAATCGCGCGTTAGACGGTGTGACGTCAGAATGATGTGTAAAGAGGGTATCTGTAAAACCTGGACTGAGCTTAGAATTGGAACATTGGCAAGCATTCTGATCAGGGTCTGCACTATTTGCTTACAGTACAGGAAGTTAAGGGTGTAATGAAATAGTCTTAAGTCCCCGTTCAGGACCATTTTTCCATCCTACATGTATACCCAGAGACAGTCGACCCACCAGTGCCGTCCATGCTTTGATATCACGCATGTACTCGTTGTATTTCGCAGCATCACTAAAATTACTAATTTCAGAATGCAAAATACACTTTATATTCAGATACAAATATTTATGCAAACACTGCAGACTAAAAATCTAACTCTCTTAAATGCACAAATAAACAATTTAGCTGTGATTGTACTATTTGCCATTCACGAAGTACATTGAATATTCGGCATTACGAAAATAAACCTATTCAAATGTGAAAGTTTCACCTCCAAAAACTAAAAATGTTCAGACAAAAATTTCTAGTATTTGTTTTTAAATTTCTGCTCAAAACATAGATTGTGGGTACTCGTTAGAACCGCCTCGACGAGGCGGTTCTAACGAGTACCCACAATCTATGTTTTTGAGCAGAAATAAAAAAAATAATGTATACCCCTGTAAACCCCAGTTTTACTATATCAAAGTGGGGTTTAAGGGAGTCAACATTATATAGGCATGTTTTCGTGATGGACAGACATGCTGATTCAGTCATGCCAGACTCAGAAAATGATTTGATCTTAGTGCCTTTTGGCGATCATACTTCACGATTATACGGTAGTATACATTTTGTGTCGTACTCAGCGATTATTGAATCTGTTCTGGGATTTTTTGGGAAAAAAATATTACGATCACTGATGGGGCGATTACGAAAACATGCTTATACAAGAGTCATGCAAAAAGTTCTGTCACTAATAGGCTTCTTTAGTTTTATCCCAGGTATATTTTAAAATTCTTCACTGCACTTGAATGGTGTGTTGAAAAGCTAACGATATCCGTTTATTTCGTGCAAACAGCTTTCCAACTGACCGAGTTATTTCAAATTGAAATAGATGCAGTCATATACACTGACCAATTTACTTGTAACATTGGAACATGGACCAGAAGACTGAAATTCGTAGCTATATTAAATGCTGCATTAAGCTTAATATAGATTCAAAGCAGATATTTAATGAATTGTGTGGTATATATGGACCTCAGACATTTCAATGCGCACAGTTTTTAGGGTTAAAGCTTTCAAAGCTGGGCAATTTTCTGTTGAAGATGATACCCGTCTTGGAAGGCCTAAAACCTCTGTTACCAAGGCTAACATCGCTGCTGTAAAGATCGTGGTCGAGCAGGATGTGCGATTGTCTGTCAAAGATATAGCTAGTTGTTCTGGCATATCAGAAGGCAGTGTGCAAACAATTCTGAAAAAGCGTTCGGACCTGAGAAAGGTTTGCGCTAGGTGGGTACCTCATTTGCTCACTGAGGAGCAAAAGACACAACGCCTTTAATGTGCCCGGGAACTTTAGAAAGCTGTAATAGTCGGGTTATTTCTAATTTGCTGACAGGTAATGAAACCTGGGTGCACATGTTTGAGCCACAAAGAAGGGCTGATAATAAGCAATGGAAGCGAAAAGATCAAAAACGCCCATGTATAGCCAAGAGAACCACAAGTTCGAAAAAGATGTTATACGCAATTGTCTTTAATTCAAGTGACCCAGTCGTTCAAGTGCCTTGTCCATCTGGTTATACAGTCACTGGTCGATTCTACAAGAATTCTGTACTGAAGAAAGTGAAAGATTTTACAATAAGAAACGAGCAAGCAAAGGATGGTCAGGAGTCCACCTTTTATATGACAACGCCTCCTCTCATAAGTGTGAGGTTGTTAAGTCTTTTTGGGCTTCTGAAAAGGTGAAAGTTTTAAACCATCCACCTTATTCACCTGACCTGAGTCCATGTGACTTCTTTTTATTTCCAAGGCTTAAAAAAATGCTTTCTGGACATAAGTATACGTCTAGAAGTTCTCTTTATCAGTGTCTCCAAAAGATACCAAAAGAAGACTATTTATCTGCTTTTCGCGACTGGGTAAAAAGGTTACAAAAATGTGTTTCAGTAAAGGGGGGATACTTTGAAGGTTTTTAATAAAAATATGTTTGATAAAACGTAGCACTGAAGTAATCCGGACCCAGTGACAAAACTTTTTGCAGGACCCTCGTATAATTTTGACCCCATTAAACCCCACTTTTATAGTAAAACTGGGGTTTGCGGGGGTATACATTATTTTTTTCTGATTTTGCTAAAAAAAACATTGATTGTGGGTACTCATTTGAACCGCCTCGGCGAGGCGGCTCTTACGAGTACCATAATCTATTATTTGAGCAGGAATATGAAAAAAATCAAAATTTTTATCTGAAAATTTTCCTTTTTGGTTGTAAAATGTTCAATATATTTGAATAGGCGTGTTTTCCCGTAATGCTAATTGGCCGCAACTAGCTAGTTTCGCCAAGCATACATAAGCTTTCAGGAATTTCAGTTTCTGTGTGTATATGTATTGCTCTTTAATCATTCCTTTTAGGATTTAAATTCCCGAGGAAGCAATGGTAGCAGTGCCAACACCTTTCAGAAACATGCTAATTAAACCTATTGTAGACTGACTGAACTCCCCCGCATTATGTATTGGAAGATTCTAATTTCGAGTTGAGATATGTCAGGCTATGTGATTTAGATATTCTCAGAGAAAAATGGTTTGCAAACAGTGGAAACCCTGATCTGATCAGGGTCTGCACTGTTTGCCAATTACCCTTTTAGGGGTCTCCAGACTACAATGGGTTAAGGTAGGTCCAAATATGGTCAATATGAATCACGTAGGCTCTGAAGAGCTTTACCATTAAAGCGCTTATTAAAACTGTAGCAGACGACATTTTGATTTAATTTATTTTTCAGAGAAAATTAGCCCGGAAAGTTCATGTAGCAAACTTGTGCATTTTTTGTTTACCATATTTACTTTGATCATTCGGACACCTTAACTAAAAAACTGTGTTTGTGGAGGCTATATTATTTACACGTTGTACGTCCGTCCGTATGTATGTCCGTCTGTTCGTTCCTTTTGGTTTCTGCTTTTTATATTGTTATTCAATTTAACAATTGCCAGTTATTACCTTGTGGTAGGGGTGGTGGTGGTTGGGGGTTTCTGATAAACATTGCTTTTTGACACTTCATTTTGTCCTAAAATTTGAATGTCCATTTTACTATCTATTGGGGTGGTTAAAATTGCTTGAAGAGTGGCAAACAATATAGACCCTGATCAGATGCAGCCGCTGATCTCAGCTGGATACGTTTTCTTAAGTCTGTCTGTCTGTCTGTCTGTCCTTATACTTACCTGAGTAACTATGACATTTTTTGGTTTAACTGAATTAAAGTCTTTAAGAAGTTGCTTTTCGCCACCGGATTTCTGAAGTAGCCGACGTTGGTTTGTTAGTCTGGTTCCTCTTAAGAGTTTTAGGAATGCTTTTTGACCAATACGAACAGCTGAATCTCCTGTTATAACAGAAAAAAAACTACTAATCAGAAAGACTGCATTCGTTCTGCTTTTTTGCTAACTTGAGAGAAAAAAAGCACATCACGAAAAACATTCCTATATAATGTTGATCCCCTTTTAAATAGTAAAACTGCGGTTTACAGAGGTATATATTATTTTTCTTATTTTTGCTCAAAAAATAGATTGTGTGTACTCGTTAGAACCGCCTCGCCGAGGCGGTTCTAATAAGTACCCACAATCTATGTTTTTGAGCAGAAATATGAAAAATATCAGTTTTTTATCTGAAAATTTTCAATTTTGGTGGTGAAGTGTTCAATATATTTAAATAGGCGTGTTTTCGTAATGATCTAAAATAACAGTATGTGTCCAGTAATTAATTCTTTCAGTACATCCAGTTCCAGAGATTCCAAATTTTATCTTTCCGTAATAATGCTTTTGTCTACTAAATTGCATATCATAATACTTAATTTTTATTTACATGTATGCGTTTTCCTGCTTTCTGATTGGTGGAAAAGTTTCTTTCGTTTCCCGATGAAACAATAAATCATAATGCTTCGAATATTATATTAATACTTGTGGTAAAACCCAATACCAATGGTAGAGCAATTCGCCGATAATCTCGCTCACGTTCGAAAGAAAAAAAAACTGGGACAATAATATTTTTTTGGTTGTATTGGGTTTTTATTTTGCATCGAAAATAAAAATATTATATATCTTAAACAAACATATCTGATAAGCAATGGTTTTTGACTTCTCACCTCTGACAAGATACTCGCCAGCTATTTTTACTACATATCCTTACCTGTCGTGAAAATGCTCTGCAGAATCTGCTTTACGACTCTTTTTTGGCGCCTGTCAGTTGAAAAGCCTGCAAAGAGAAAACCATCACGAAAACACGCCTATATAATGTTAACCCCCCTAAACCCCACTTTTATATAGTAAAACTGGGGTTTACAGGGGTATACATTATTTTTCTTATTTCTGCCCAAAACATAGATTGTGGGTGCTCGTTAGAACCGCCTCGCCGAGGCGGTTCTAACGAGTACCCACAATCTATGTTTTGAGCAGAAATATGAAAAAAATATCAGAGTTTTTTATGTGAAAATTTTCAGTTTTTGGAGGTGAAGTTTTCTATATATTTGTATAGGCGTGTTTTCGTAATGAAAAATATAATTGCATCTACTACAGTTTATCTAATAGTAAATTATGACAGCAGGCTCCATAGCGCAATCGGTAACAAATTCGAATTCCAACTCGGTAACTTTCGTGGAGACTGATCATGAAATCACGCCCACGGTCGGTCTCTCCCTTTCGCTTGTTCAAGGAAAGCAGCAGTCAATTACTGGAAAAATGATGTGCGCAAGTGGTGGTAAGGCGCTTTGAAGACTGTAAGTGTGCATGTGTCATACATAAGAAAACGTAACAGATTTGTTACATACGCGTACATTTGTACGCACATTACAAAAACACGCCTATTCAAATATATAGAAAATTTCACCTCCAAAAACTGAAAATTTTCAGACAAAAAGAATCTGATATTTTTCATATTTCTGCTCAAAACATAAATTGTGGGTACTCGTTAGAACCGCCTCGCCGAGGCGGTTCTAACGAGTGCCCACAATCTATGTTTTTGAGCAAAATAAGAAAAATAATGTATACCCCTGTAAACCCCAGTTTTACTGTATAAAAGTGGGGTTTAAGGGGGTCAAAATTATATAGGCATGTTTTCGTGATGATACGTAACACTTACGTATGTATATTAGTGTCGCGTATCGAATTTTATACATGTGCAAACAATATGAAATCTTCACATCTTATATAAATGCAAGGAACAATCGATACAGTTGGATTGCGTGTTTCGATACAGAAAAGAAATTATATGGAACGCTGTTCATTCCAGCTTCTTTAATGCGTTAGTCCTTTCACACTTGAACTTTGACAAACTGTTCGGACTCGGGGTCTAATCTGGCTCCAGATTAATTTTTACTCAGATTGATATACATGTGCAAAATTCTCGCAATTGTCAGTTCTATATATAATTCAAAATCCCCCTTGCATTTAAGAATACATTTGTACAAACAAAGTAGAGGCCTAGGACCTGAGACACACATGGGTGTCAAACATTGCTTTGTCTTTAAAATACTGTCGACTCTCGTTATCTCGACCTCGCTTATCTCGAATAACCGCTTATCTCGAAGTGAAATTCTGGTCCCTGTTTTAACATGGAAATCTAAGAACAGGTAATAAAAGATTGTGGAAAAGAGGAGAACTTGCTCCTAAGGAGCAATTTCTCCTCTTTTCCAAAATATTTTTCAATATGTAACTTCATGAGTCAAATTACATATTCATTATACTCCGCCACACAATAGTGGCGGGGTATTATGGTTTCACGTTGGACGTCCGTGTGTCCGTCCGTCCGTCCGTCCATCCGTCGTACGTCCGTCCGCCCGTCCGTTTTTCGTTTCCGGATGATAACTTGAGTAAACATCAACGGATTCTCATCAAACTTTGTACGTGCATTGATATTGTGGAGATTTGGTTTGGGATTGCTAATGGGCAAATTTCGTCAAATTTTTGCGGAGTTATCTGCCCGAGACATGCATTTATTTTAGTTTCCGGACGATAACCTGAGTAAATAACAAGGGATTTAAACCAAACTTGTTTTGTGCATTGACATTAAGGAGATCTGGTTTGGGATTGCTAATGGACGAATTTCGTCAAATGTTTTACAGAGTTAACTGCCCGAGACACGCCCATATTTTCGTTTCCAGACGATAACTTGAGTAAATAGCAAGGGATTTTAACCAAACTTGCTATATATATTGACATTAAGGAGATCTGGTACGGAATTGCTAATGGGCAATATTTCGTCAAATGTTTACGGAGTTATCCGCCCGAGACGCTCATATTTTCGTTTCCAGACGATAACTTGAGTAAAGAACAAGGGATTTTAACCAAACTTGCTATATGCATTTACCTTAAGGAGATCTGTTTTGGAATTTCTAATGGGTAAATTTCGTCAAATTTTTACGGAGTTATCTGTCCGAGACACGCCCATATTTTCGTTTCCGGACGATAACTTGAGTAAATAACAAGGGATTAAGGAGATCTGGTATGGAATTGCTAATGGGCAAAACTTCGTCAAATTTTTACAGCGTTATCCGCCCGAGACGCTCATATTTTTCGTTTCCAGATGATAACTTGAGTAAATAACAAGGGATTTTAACCAAACTTGCTATATGCATTCACCTTAAGGAGATCTGTTTTGGAATTTCTAATGGGCAGAAAAAATGGTTTGAAAACTGCGAAATTTTGAATATCCGCCTCATAATGTATTACCCTAGTCAAACTATATATTATCGGAGAACGGTGCTATAGACTTGTGGCGTTTGTTCTGTCACTGTTTGTTCCTCATCTCTTTGTCTTTCGATAGCTAGGGGCGGCTGTGCTGCCTGCTTATGGCTTTTCCTGGGTATCTGGACTTATATTTTGTTAACAGTTTACATAGTGGGACAGCGAAGAATTCGTCGCATATTCAGACAAATATGCTGGTTACAAAAGCCGATATCAGGGGATTAGAACTCTGTCAAATTAACTTTGCCTGTCTTCTGAAAATGGGTCTACTTTAAAAGGGAAGCATTCTGAAAATGGGTCTACTTTAAAAGGGAAGCATGTGGGAGCAAATGCTTTCCTTTTAGAGTAAACCTCCTTTTAGAAACAGAAAACTATAAGTGAAGGTAACCAGGAAATGCCACGTTCAGGAAGCATAAACAGTGTCTCTTTTGTACAAAATGGCAGAAAATCTAGCAAGTGTATTCAGTCACAGTAATTCACTGGGCGCACGTATCAACGGCAAATTTTCTCACTTTCCAGCCTATATAAAATACATTGAGAATATGGAATATATTTTTATGTCAGAATATGAAAGAGCAGTTGGAAATATATTCATAATACATAATATTCATTATCATCTATGCAAACTCAGGTCCAGTACCGTTCTCAGCCTATACTATTTTGTCATGATTCAATGCAAAATCTTTTGTTGTAGCTATCGATGACCAAACGTTTTACTTTATATAATGTTTGCCAAAATGAAAACTCACGATATTTTCATTTTGTTCATACTAAAAGTGACATCAAATTATGCACAAATCTATGGGAAAGATAGTTTAGTTGCAGCTTTCAACAAGTGTCATTTGTTCTGAACCTATCATTTCACTGTTACGGAACAAGTCAAGGGAGTGCCACTATCACAAGCTGCAGTCCATCCAAAACACGAAGAGGAAGAGGAAACAGACAAAACCAAACAAACGCAAATCGAACAAACGTACAAAAAGCACTAAGATTAGCTCTCTCTTCCCCAAGCGAGGTAATCGCAATGCAAAAGGACTAAAAATACATTATGTTGTTGTTGTTGTGTGACGACTTCATTATATTAATACTCTAATACAAGAACTTGGCAGTACCAAACCATATGACCGGATTTCTACTGACGAGAGATCTATTGTTAATACCTATTCTATCGATGTTACTGCTACGTTTGCAATGGGTGTTAAAGAAAACCAAGACAAACTTCCTACCTTATATTGGTTAGTGAAACTTCATAAACGACCTAATAAAGCACGTTTCATTGCAAATTCTAGTTCATGTGTACGACTACTATTTTGTCCAAACTGCTAACTTCATGCCTTACTGCTGTCAAAATACATTGAATTAGATACTATGATACTGTTTACGAAAGGGACGGAATTAACTATTCTTGGTCAATTAAAAATTCCAATTAAGTTCTCAATGAATTTAAATCCAAAACTTTTAAGGATTCTAAATTGTCTACATATGATTTTTTCTACACTGTATACTACGTAATTTCGCGTCTAGCTATAACTCTGGAAAAGGCAATGTTTTACGCAAGATATTGACAGTTTTCTTATTGCTCAATAAAAACCATACGTTACGGGTACGCATTAGAAATGCCTCTGCATTACGAAAACACGCCTATTCAAATATACTGAAAATTTTACCACCAAAAGAAATGAAAATTTTCAGATAAAAAGTCTAATGTTTGTCACATTTCTGCTCAAAACATAGCTTGTGGGTACTCGTTAGAGCCGCCTCGGCGAGGCGGTTCTAACGAGTCCCCACAATCTAGGTTTTCGAGCACAAATAAGAAAAATAATGTATACCCCTGTAAACCCCAGTTTTACTATACAAAAGCATTTATCTTATCTGAAGCTATGTAAACCATTGCATTTTATTGGACGAATATCAAGATGAATATTTTCTTACTTCTCCACAAGAGCATAAGCCTTACAGATGCATTTCTAATGCGTACCCGTTATACGCTAGACTCTATAAAAAGAACTGAACATTTTGCGTGAATTAAAGTAAAGGGCGAAAAAGCACTTCTCTGTGTTTTCTTTAATTTAATATTTATGTGGATATATGAATTCTAAATACCATGAAAATCGTTAATAGTTCGGATAGTTAATTGATTGGATGTATTGGGGTTTAACGACAAGTCAACCCTTGCGGGTCGTTTTTTGTCATCTCCCTGAGAAAAGGAGAACAGAGATAGAAGAGATAGTAGAGGAGATGAAAGAGAGGGACGGAGAAGAAAGAGGAACAGGAATGAGAGTGAAGAAATAGAAAAAATAAAAAACATTCCCGCTCTACCCTTATCTGCTACAAGGCTAGTAGGCCTTGCCAAACTGTAAGCCAGTATCAGTTGGATTCCCCGGTGACGTAAGATGCACGACACCTTCGCCACACCCGACCATCCCACGGATAGTTAATAATTTGGAGACAGAAATTCTTCCATAAACATATGAATATTTGTATGCAAAATGGAGTTGTCCTGCAAAGCGTTTTGTCCGCGTTCAAGAATCCTTGTTTTTATTTCGCCTCTGTGAGTGTGCATATGTCACACCATTACGAAAACATGCCTATTCAAATATACTGAAAATTTTACCACCAAAAAATGAAAATTTTCAGATAAAAAATTCTGATAGTTTTCATTTTTCTGCTCAAAACATAGCTTGTGGGTACTCGTTAGAACCGCCTCGGCGAGGCGGTTCTAACGAGTACCCACAAGCTATGTGTTTGAGCAAAAATAAGAATAGATAATGTATACCCCAGTAAACCCCAGTTTTACTATATAAAAGTGGGGTTTAAGGGGGTCAGAATTATATAGGCGTGTTTTCGTGATGCATACGAATATGTAACAGATTGTTACATACTGGTACAGCTGCACATCTACGTAACACATGGCAATGTTAGTATGTCATGTTTGCGTACATCTGTGATGTAAGTAACATATATGTGACATGTGACAATTTAGTGTGAAAATTTCATATGATATGTGCGAACAATACACATATGTAACACCTGATCGTTATAACTGGTCTACACAATCCAACTGCATCGATTTTCTTTGCACTTTTATAAGATTTAAAGATTTCGTAATGAGTAAAATTCGACATGTGTCACACACATGTGTAACTGTTACGTATGCGTACAACTGTATGCATTTGTAACACATCTGTTACGCATTCATATGTGTGACATATCCAGACTCACACGTCTCATATGAGTAAAATACCAAGTCGACAAGCAATGGTACGCATTTGGTCCACATAGGAATAATATTGTTTTTTTGTTTGTTTGTTGGTTTTTTTTTTTTTTTTGTGTGTTTTTTTTTTTTTTTTTTTTTTTTTTTTTGGTTTTTGTTGTTGTTTTTTTTTTTTTTTTTTTTTTGTTTGTTTGTTTTTGTTGTTGTTGTTGTTCTTTTTAATAATAAGTCCTCCGAACATTACATGGTACTTGTCTTCCAGCTATTCCCTAAAGTCTTCAAACTGCAGAATTGCCTCTATTATACATTTCGGCCAATTCTGGCATCGTAGCAGACAAAACCACTTTAGAAAAAGCCATAACATTTGGAACTATATTCGTATGGAAGCAAGCCATGCTCTGTATTTACCAGTCCGTGACCAAACCGATACTACGTTTACAAACATAATGTTGCCTCCGTGGACATATCCAACTTTCGATAACACTTATCTGTGTAGATTTGCTAAAATGTTCAAAACGGAAGTCAGTAGGAAGTATAAGTTAAACTGCGATCATTTCGTTATAATTAAACATAACACCAATATACAGATGTCAAATTAAAGATTAAAACCTCTCTGTTCCAACGTTTCTGAAACCACTGTCACTTAAACCCGCCAAGCAAATAATCATTAAAATAGCTAAAAGTGGGCTTTTGTAAAACACTGTGTCCAAACTATGTGCTTGCTTGTCCCTACAAACTGCATAACTCTCAAAAAATAAACTTTTTTTTGAAACGCTAATCAGACGATCTACTTCTCAACACCAATACGTCTGCAAAACAACAAAGCTAATGTTCAAATATTTTCTGCAATATCTTATATACAAGGTAAAGTGTGACGAACGGAATGCCGAATGAACGATCGGAACACCAAGTAAAGCAATGTGACCTGTCAACGTTCTCAAAGTTGGAGGCATGATAACGATACAGGTAAATTTTGGAAGCTTGGTGATCCAATCAGATTCTGTATATGAAACGTAATGTGAGTTATGAACAATTAAAACGTGACATTATCATGTCGCGGGCAGATAACTTTGTCAGAAATAGACGATTTGGCCATTAGCAATTCCAAAGCAGATCTCCACAATATCAATGCACATATCAAATTTAGTGAAAATCCATTGCGATTTATACAAGTTATTGTCCTGAAAGTAAAATACAGATGTATTGTGGGTAGATAACTCTGTCAAAAATAGACGAAATTTGCCTATGAGCAATCCCTAAGCAGATCTCCACAATATCAATGCACGTATCAAATTTGGTGAAAATCCATTGAGTTACATAAGTTATTGTCCTGAAAGTAAAATACAGATGTATTGCGGGCAGATACCTCTGTCAAAAATGAACGAAATTCGGCCATTAGCAATCCCAATGCAGATCTTTACAATATCAATGCACATACCAAGTTTGGTGAAAATACATTGATATATACTAAAGTTGTCGTCTAGAAATGCAAATAAAAAAACAAACGTGTTGTGGGCAGATAACTCTGTTAGAAAATGACTAAATTTGCCCATGACTAATCCCAAACCAGATCTTTACAATGTAAACGCATACACCAAGCTTGGTGAGAATCCATTGACATTTACTAAAGTTATCATACAGAAATGAAAATGTGGGCGCATCGCAAGCAGATAACACTGTCAAAAATTGATGAAATTTGCTCATTAACAATTCCAATACATATCTCTACAATATTAATGCACACAGCAGTTTTGTGAAAATCAATTGACATTTACTTAAGTTATCATCCGGAAACGAAACTTCGGATGGACGGACAGACGGACGGACACACGGACAGCCAATGTGATACCATAATATCCTGCCACTATCGTGTGGCGGGATATAAAGAGTGACAGAACGTCATGTTCCGTCAGTAAACTCAGCCTAAAATATAAGTCAAACAACGTCGGGTCCGAAAGTATTTTATCCCATTTTAATCTGGAGACCCCCGAAAGGGTGATTGGCAAACAATGCAGATCCAGATCAGTCTGATATGGGTTTCTTCTGTTTATAAATAGTTTAGCCCTTTTTCTCTGGGAATATCTATATCACATAGCCTGACATACATAAAACTGAAATTCATTACGAAAACATGCCTATTCAAATATACTGAATTTTTTACCACCAAATAATGAAAATTTTCAGATAAAAAATCTGATCTTTTTCATATTTCTGTTCAAAACATAGATTGTGGGTACTTGTTAGAACCGCCTCGGCGAGGCGGTCCTAACGAGTAAACACAATCTATGTTTTGAGTAAAAATAAGAAAAATAATGTATACCCCACCCCTCCTGTAAATCCCAGTTTTACTATATAAAAGTGGGGTGTAAGGTGTCAAAATTATATAGGCATGTTTTCGTGATTGGACTCTTGATATGTATAATGTGGAGGAGATTAGTCAATCTAAAATAGATGAAATAGGCTGATAGAAGAATTCTTTTCATGTCTAATGGCTATCAACCATCCCTTTGTAGGAAACTCATCATCAATTTGTTTAAAATATTAGCTTTCACAAATTGGCATGTAAAAATACCTGAATCACAAATCTTCAAAAGGAAATTAATTTGATTCCACCGCTGCTAATGCTTTACCATAAGGAAATATAATGAATAATTATTTCTTTTTATACTGTATTTATATTAACAAAAACACATACGTACGTGTTTCATGACCTTTTAAAGCCAGAGAGCTGGCTGGTGGTATTAGCGTCAAATGTGTAACAGAAACAGATACAGAAATTTTGTTCATGACAAACCATAATAATCGACTATTTTAAGTACAATTTATTAATCTTCACTTTTTCCTGTTGTACACACAGACTCAGTTCTCTAAGGAAAACATTCATTTTTAACAAACGATAGTTTACATCCATTTAAGTGGAAAAGTAAATTTAGTATGGTTGTTTAGAAAACTTTTGAAAAATTATCACAAAATATATTTTGATTATTAAAGCCAAGCTGTGGAAACTGTGTGATCTTCATTTGTCGATATATAATTCCTATGAAGTTGCTGGTGTTTAGAAATATAAATGATAACCTTTCTATCGTACATTTAGTAAAAGATTATCATACGTTTCTTATTTACACGGAGATTACGGTCCTGTAGGATGAATTAATAATTTCGAGACACGATGTATATGGTATGACTTTAATGGGCTTCCGTAGAAACTAAACGACCGTGACTTATTGCAGTTCATATTGATAAAAAATCCAAAAGGATGCCTTTGGAGACAAAGAACACACTAAACAACGCAAATCGATGACTCGCTTTTATTAAGTCCGTCTTTAAGCAGCAATAAGATTTGCTAGACTGCACACGCACGCAGAACAGGCTTAAGCGATTTTTGATGTTCAAAGTTATTAGAATAGGCTCAGTTGGCCCAAATGAAGTGAAAAAAATAGTGAAGTACTGGAGACGTTTTACGGTCGTTACATAGCACTAAACACCAGCTGCAGTGAAGTAAAATAAAAATCTAAACGGTCACTTTATAAGCCTTATATTTAACATTTATCACAAAGATGGAGTCTTGTCGGGTGTGTGTGTGTGTGTGTGTGTGTGCGTTGTGTGTGTTGAGGTTTTACGGCCCAGTCACCCCAACGGGGTCATGTCGAGCGCAGCCAGTTTACCTTTTCACACGTTTACTGGGCAGGCTTAGTCCTCTAAGCAGTTAACCAGTATTGCGCACATTCTTTCGCCAGAAACTGATAACTTCCCTTCTTAAATCAGCGGAAGGGAGAGAATGACCGTAGAAAGTATTTCATGATCAATCTCCACAAAAAAATGTTACCGACCTCGGCTGGGGTCGAACCCGTGACCTCCTGGTCTCCAGTCGGACGCGCATCCAACTGCGTCACCGAGGCCGCCTGTGTGTGTGTGTGTCTGTGTGTGTTTTTCTTTTTTGTTTTTTGTTTTTTGTTGTTGTTGTTTTTTTTTAATTTCTGGGCTACGCATCGCCCTTACAGAAATTCTTATCCAAATGCAACAAAAAATAAGCCGTGTCATAGAGAAAAAAGCTGTTATAACATATGCGTACAGCCAAGGTCCAAGGGAGCCTGGGCATCCACACAGTCTCGCCAGAACATGCGCTGTTCGTTCACATAAGTAGTAGGCCGAGGAGAAACTTTAATCAAAGAACTAGATATGTGATCTCGCTCCCCAGCTAGCATTCTTTATAAATCTATAGCGGGCCGTTATCGAACCGTCAGCTACCTGATGGGCCGATAACGGCCCTCTATAGATTTATAAAAAGAATGCTTACTGGGTCAGTGCATACTGAAGAAGGTCCAAAGAGCCTTTTAATCGCGCGAAGGCTCATATACTCAAACATGGACTCGAACCTGTGTCTTCTTGACGTTGATTCGCCTGTTGCTGGGCAAGGACTTGTACAGTTACCAACAGAAGGCATAGTCCAATACATAAAGTCATTGCTGAGCACCCTGAAATGAAAAGAAAATAGGTCCCGAGGTTATAAAACTAATGTTCGTGCTCAGTTTAGCTGAGAATGAAATTTGTTCTTCTAATTAATCTCAAATTACTACTAAATTCTTTCTGGCTAAACAAAACTGAGCATGAAATTTTCGGACTTTCATATTTATTAGCAGGGAAAATAATTGTCATGCTCAAGTGAGTTGAGCACGAAAAAGTGTTATAACCTCGGCGTCAGTATTTGTGATTTGGATCATGTCTGAGTATTTCCATATGTATTTATTTTCTTTCTTCTTTTTTTCAGAAAATGTTTTTAAAATACGTGTAGTATTAGTGCATCTGTAGTTGGCGTTAATGCAGTCCTCAACAGGGTTGTAAACAAATGGCACATACATGTACCAGTACCTGATCAAACCGACACCCTGATTACCATGATATAGATATACTGACAAAACAAAATCACTTTTGAACTGCAAAGAAAAGACTATGATTAATGCCTTATTTGTTTCTGATGCAATAAAAATGTATTTATAAGTGTCGGTCTACAATGTCCTGCAAGTCGCTTTATAATGAGGAATATACATTTCAAGTTTACCTTCAGTTTGATGATTATCACCTTCAGTTTGATGATTATCATGCACGTTTTTCAATTGTTTATTTGAATGCACGTTTTACACACTACATCAGTTATACAATAATAAGGTATTAGTCATTGTTTCTTTTGCCATTTAGTGATATTACTTTCATTTTTAGGGAGCAGTATATGTTATAACAACGGAACCGTTTATCATATCTTTTATTGAACTTCCCTCTCGCAATAGTGGAAAAGTCCATTTAGGTAGCCTGGCATAAACTGGTTGACCCTTTAACATCTGCAGTTCAAAGCAAATATATCATTGTGCGAATAGTGTAGATCTACTAAGTATGCTTTCAGCATCCTTTAGAAAGATGTTATTATTATTATTATTATTATTATTTGGCGTTTATTCTAAATGAAAACATGAAAACAAATGATTTGTTATTGACAACATCTTAGGAATATCTTACGAACAATTTGTCGTTTCTGTTTCTTTGCTTCGTTTTCAAATATTTACCGCAAAATTAATTTTATGGCCAAAATGAGTTTGACGTGTGCAATTTCTATAATTGTAAACCCGATTTTTTTTTTTTTTTTTTTAATTTATCTATTTATGTATTTTATTTTACTTCATTTTTTATTTATTTATTTTTTATTATTATTTATTTTTTATTATTATTTATTTATATATTTTTTATTATTCTTATTTTTTTGTTTTGATTTTCTTCGCCGATTTTAAACTATTGATGTTCCATTTTGATGTCGAAAATTATTGATGTGACAAGTGGAATGTGTTCAAATAGAAAGAAAGGCAATGATCAGGAATCGATACAATTACCTAACACCGTCCGTCCAAGACACCAAATGGAAAAAAGGCGCACATAAAGCAATGTCGCCACAATCAAAACACTACAAGCAGAAAGCCAAAAGGACAGTTCGTTTCCCAAATACTGACCAAACGGCTATCCAAAATAAACATTCACCAAGACATACATGCAAAGACATACAATGACAGAAATAGTAAAGAAAAAAAAAAGGTCAGAGAAAAACCCGGGAGTGGTACAATCACAATCACAAACAAACCGCAGCCCTTCCCAGACACCAAGAGGAATAGGAAACAGACGAAACCAAACAAGCCCAAATAAAAACCACAGCAGAAGCACAGCATTGGAATGTTCAGCAAAAACATTACTGGGGAGGGGAGACTTTAATTGAATTTACATGGTCACAACCCTCGCCCTTAGTTCTGCCGTGGTATACACGACATTTGTTCAGTCCACGTGAAGGGTTTCTATCTCACCAATGCAACATCTCCTAGAACTTAAATATCAAATGAATACAGAGATGAAACAACAGTGAGGACTCGACAGCAAGAAATAACTGAAATGCTTAAGCAAAAGAAAACCAACAGTTGGACTCCGGTGGGCCCGGACAGAGCCAGAACATCAGGCACCAACCAACTTACTAAAAAGTCTTTAGATCGAAGCCGTCATAGAATCTTAGACCCCATCCGCCGGCGTGCAACCAGAGAGGGAGGCAAAGTTATTAAACGTGATTGGGTTAACTACCACGCATGCAGTGTCGTATTACATTTATGTTTCTACCCAATCTTTATAGATCGAAGACTGATTTTACAAAACTGAGTGCTAAAATCATTGTTAGCATATATTGTTCTGAACTTATATATTATGTCACCATAAAATTCAAGTTTTCATAGGCCTTGTTGCAGAAGAGATTTGTCCAATATTGAATTTTGAAAATAAATTAAAATGACCTCTATGAAATTTAGAAAAGGCTGTGCGGAGTTTATGATATGATTTAGATGTTTAGCAGTTAATAATTTTGTTTGAATGTGTAAGTCAGTAATATGACTAAACGCTCTGGCGAACCGAATAAGCTGCGATATATAAATACCCATCCAAGTAAGGAAAATTTACAATCTCAACATCAAAATCCTCGCGTTTGTCATAAATTATGTATGAAATAAATGAATCAAAAACAGACAAATGAAAAGCCAAAAACGCTTCAGGTTTAGAGGAATTTGTTTTATTTGATTGAAGCTCTCAAGGATAAATCAGCCATACCAAATCAGCGAAGAACTTATAGTCAATATTCAATAAATCGTCCAAATATCTAGACGTCGAGCTGGAAGCTTCAATAACTTCAGATTGCTTTTCTTCAGAAAGAGACATTATGATATTTCTTTCAAAACAGAACAAGAACAAATCCTCCACAAATGGTGCGCAATTCGTTTCCATCGGAATACTCACATTTTTTCTAAATAGCTTACTACCAAATTTCATATAAATATTGTCAAATAAAAAATGAGAGCTTCACATACTTGCTGACATGACCATAAGGTATAATTTCTATGCTTTTCGGAAGTGAGAAAATAAAAAAACAAGCATTTCTTCCGTTACATGCAAGATAGAGAGAACCTTCCCTACGAAATGTCCTTTCAGTTACATCATTAAGTTTGTCTTTGATTGGATTATGAGATAGTGAAGTGCAAGGCATGGAAAAATTATATGTAGACAGACTTGATGCACGAAAACGTCTGGATTTTAGTTTATTCCAAACTTCTTTCGAATTTTTAATGGACCAAAACAGATTCTTACCTGATCTGTGATAGACTTTGTCGCAGTACAGTCGAACCTGAATGGCTCGAATCCCTTTAGGACCATGGACACTTGTTCGAGACATGGGTAGTTCGCGCCACTGAGGGTTAATCATGGCACCAGTTCAGGAAGCAAATAGCGATAATTTACGGAAATCTTTTCGATTTTCTACACAGTGATTGTATGTTGAGTGTAGTCATTAGAATCGCCTCGATGAGTACACACAACATACAATTTCCCGATAAAATAAGAAAATTTCCTTAAATATTTATTTTCTTGAGCTATCGGAAGAATTTCGTAGGGACTCAAAAACTAACCATGGTAAACGAGCCATATGTGTTCGAGCCATCGAGATTCGACTGCATTTAATTACATGCTTTCTGATAGCAGTAAGACAAGAAGTCAACAATATAGAAAGTTCAGTCCAAACTACCTACTCTATAATATTTTTGCGCATTTTACAGCCATTTTTGTTGTAAGAAAAATGAAAAATAAATGACCAAAATAAAAGTTTTTGCATACTAGGTAGTTACAACAAATTGTGTTTCATTAAACCAGGTTCAAAGTTTGCAAATTTGCTTCTTCTGTATTAAGTGCCAGGCAAAAACGACTTTGTTAAAGATGTAGATGATTAGATGAGCTACCTCAACATGAGCCATCTCATCAGGATCTATACTATTTGCCATTTTGTTATTATTTATATACATCTTTTTAGTAGTATCGCTATTTTAAATAGCGGACATAGCTTAACTGAAAGTTGCAAGGACATTTCAGAAAATCATAGGTAACAGGGTTAACATAGTATTAAATTTCGACTAGTACTCATGATTAATCATATAAGTAAAACACGATATTGTCAGTCATAAAATGGGGAAGTTGAGAACTCGTATGATATATATCTAAAGGGAACTGGATATAACTGGCAGATTTTACATGAATTATTGTATGCTTTACCGCAAAATAAACCCTTTCTGAAAAGGAGGCGACTCGAAAACGAAAGAACTTTCTCCCAGGGTGGGTGGGAGGGGAGGGGGTGGACTAGATTTTCCTTTCAATGAAGACCCCTTTCAGCATGTTGTTGAATCAATTATGGCAGAGTTGTTTCATTGAACGTGATATGATCCCCTTAAAAGAAGGTACATGTTTATCAGCTTTTTTTTTTAAATTTTGATCTTATATTGAAATACAGTCTAATGTTACAGAGATGAAAATAACAGACTGCTTAATATACACGGTTAATGGTGACCATCACGAAAACATGCCTATATAGTTTCGAACCCCTTAAACCCCACTTTTATATAGTAAAACTGGGGTTTACAGGGCTATACATTATTTTTCTCAGTTTTGCTAAAAACATAGATTGTGAGTACTCGCTAGAACCGCCGCGTCGAGGCGGTTCTAACGAGTACCCGCAATCTGTGTTATGAGCAGAAATGTGAAAAATATCAGAATTTTTTATCTGAAAATTTTCATTTATTGATGGTAAAATTTTCAGTATATGTGAATAGGCGTGTTTTCGCAATGGCACAAAGAGTAAATTTTAATCTCTGAAATGATGTCATATAAAACAATTGACTCCTCCGTCAAGTTACTTGACCATTTAACTGACAACCGCAACTAACCATTCAAAATAGCTAATAAGGTAATTGTCAATGTTTTAAGTAGGACAAACAAATCAACATGTGCTTTTTTACAGGTAAGCACAGGTATGTCAATACAAAGTTTGTCTAAGTAAACTCACGTGGGCGTGGTTATAACTGCCTGACGGAGGAGTCAATTAGTGAAGACACCAAGGAAATATCGCAATCACGAAGTACAGCGCTACCGAGACACCAAAAAGAGAGATAACAAATAATGACAAAAAAAAAACAAAAAAAAACGGGTGAAATCATGTGACATCACAGGTGCACAAAAAAACAAACAACAGAGAAACCGTCTTTAAAGATATACTCAGATTATGGTTGTGCTGCTAACGAGGTGGGTTTGTTGAAAATTGTAACAGTTTCCTGCTTCCTTTTCCTGAGATGCCAGAATCCTATTTCAGCAAAGATAAGATAAACTTAAATGAGGTTGGCACCAGACGTCTGTTGTCTAATATCAGTAGGCTACAGGGTACAGGGAACTAATTATCTCCCCCATAGATCACCATTATAAATACTCTTACTTCTGGCAAGGCAGTTGTTGTCAGAGCATGGCTGGGCCTCCATAGCTGGTTTTAATTTAAAGCTTAGCCTTAACATAACAATCAGGAATACAAAATTACCACGGTCACCGGCACTTCCTTGGACTTTTTGGAAGTTAGTTGTAGCAACCCTTAGTTCAGCACAAAGTATAACTGACATTCTCATTTTCTACAAATTTCACTTTTCGCTCTCATTATTACAAACAGAAGCAATTATTTATCCTAAAAATGTATGAAATTACACAAAATGCTTTTATCTCGAATGGGTAAAAATAATCCATTTTTCATGTTCTGCAGTATACAAAGATTATATAAGCGAATTTGCAGGCTGGCCTGGGCCTTCATTGTCCGCATATTCCCAAAGACACGTTTCGCATGGCGTGGCCCATATTTTCTCGTCTCGGTTTAATCGTTTAGTGAAATATCCATTTAATCCGCTGACTCTGTAGTTACATTATATACACTGTCCAGTTAATCGAGTATTCACCATACAACATAAGAAGGCTGCGTTATCCGCTTGCAGACTCAAAGGACACTGTAGTATATGTCGACGAACAGATATCAGACTGCAGGGAAGCACATGCTCATCTGGACTTTTCGAGTAGCTGTTCGCATATGGCATAAGGGTCTTCCTCCCACATTGCGCATCATTTTAAGTTTATAACAACATCTTACAAACATTATAAATCTCAGATATATATATATATATATATATATATATATATATATATATATATATATATATATATATATATATATATATATATATATATATATATATATATATATATATATATATATATATATATACACCACAACGTCTTTATAACACTAATGTTGAGGTCCAAAACATATACCGTGTTAGTTATACAACCGTGTTATATCCAAACAAAAAATGTCTAGATTATATAGAAAAATGACCATTTATGGTCATTTTTCTATATAATCTATACTTTTTTGGGATCCATCTTTGAACCGTGTTGTATCCAAAACCGTGTTATAACGAACCGTGTTATAAAGAGGTTAATGTGTGTGTATATATATTTATATAATTGGTAACTTACCCGTTGGCAAGTTCTTACACTTCTTCTTTTGAACTGCATCAAATGTGTTAAAAATGATTCATTTTTAAACGTGTAACTTAAGCATGAAATACAATCTGGCAACTGCAGTTAACCGTAATTACTCTAAATATTAGGGCACTTTTACTATTCATTTTACTGCCCGTTTATGTGTCTATAGTTTGTTGGATACACCACAACCTCTTTATAACACTATTGTTGGGGTCCAAAGACTAAACCGTGTTAGTTAAACAACCGTGTTATATCCAAACAAAAATGTAAAGATTACATAGAAAAATGACCATTTATGGTCATTTTTCTATATAATCTATACATTTTTGGGATCCATCATTGAACCGTGTTGTATCCCAAACCGTGTTATAACGAACCGTGTTATAAAGAGGTTAATGTATATATATATATATATATATATATATATATATATATATATATATATATATATATATATATATATAATTGGTAACTTACCCGTTGGCAAGTTCTTACACTATATAATCTATACATTTTTGGGATCCATCTTTGGACCGTGTAATATCCAAAACCGTGTTCTAATGAACCGTGTTATAAAGAGGTTGATGTGTATAAGGTAAACATTGTAAACCCTGATTAGACGCCGCGTTCTGTGGCATCTGAAGTGGGTCTACACTGTTTTCAAAGGCTTGTCTGTCCCAATAATTAGGGGTTTTGCGGTAATATTCGACCGATGGGTTGACCTGAAACCAGATTACATTTTATGTGAAATAAAGACCATGTTTGATTAAAAGTTGCTCATCCCACCATAAAGGACAAATGCATAAATAGTATTTTAACATTGATAAACGTTGTTTTTAATGTACCGTAATCATCCTGGACTTTTGGACAACCAATAAGTTGCTGACCCCAAGGTTTGAGCAGGGTGGTTTTGTTTTATTGGACTGTGTCCAGGGACTGTGGCTGGAGTGGCAAGGTGTGTGGACCCTGATAATACTGCTATTCTAGGTGCACTTTGGTCTGGATCTGCACTGTTTGCTCAGATCTGTATGTCCAAGAGTATACGATCATTATGGTATACATACAGTCGACTCCCGTTATCTCGAATTCCTAGGGACTCACTGAAACACTTCGAGATATCCGTACTTCGACATATCAGAGTTGAGAGATTGAGGAAAACAATAAATTGAACAACCACATTTAACAAATGAATAAGAAATTTGACTCCTGAAGTTAGAAATATATATATATATATATATATAATTTCTCCTCTTTTCCATAATATTTTGTTACCTGTTGTCATAGTTTCATGTTAAAACAGGGACCAGATTTTCACTTCGAGATAAGCGGTAATTCGAAATAAGCGAGTCCGAGATAACGAGGTTCGACTGTAGTTGGTGGTTAAACTTCTGCTATTAGTTATTTTATGGTTTTAAGTAATCCATGAGGGCCGACCGCAACAGCCGTAGGAGTCATGGCAGGGGACATGTTGTTTGGACATTGGTTTCCGCCACATGTTCCTTGTCCTTGCCAGTGTCATTGTGTGGTCGATACATGTCCCGTGTGGCCGGGGATACCACATATTCAGTGCTGTAGTTACTACTTTATGTAAATGTATAGTATTAATTTTAAATTTGCATAGCTCTAGATAGGATTGAGTGCTTGGTGATGTTTTCTTTTTCTTTTTTTTTCTTTTTTTTTCTTCTTCTTCTTTTTTTCGTGGCGGGAACCAGTGTTGTTGGTGCTCAGTTGGGCCGCCTCGGTGTGGCGGTTCAAGTGAGTACCCAGAGCATGCGTTTTTTCGGTGAGGGGTGGGCAGGGGTAGCACTTGATTATCACCGGATACCCACTCTAAGCTGTAGCTCTGACTTTGGTGTACATTTAGTCTCTATATAATTTAATTCTATAAAGAATGGCATGGTTAATTATAATAATTGCTGTGTATATTGAACTATATATGGTATTAACCATGATGAGACTCTAATAAACTAGTAGACCAACTATAATTAATAATATATTCTTTAACCAATTTAAGCCTAGCGTCCCATAAAAGGGACATTGGCAAACACTGTAGACCCTGATCAGGCGCCTGATCATGATCTACATTGTTTGCATTAAATATATGAATTTCTAAAAAATGTGCTATCAATAAAAAAACTAACTAGACAACCGATTTATTGGAAATAGATAGGTCGAAAGAGAAGAGGTAGAAGATTCCATTCGGCATTAATGGGTGACAGGGAATGGATACGCTTTGAGGGCGGTAACATTGATCTAATATTTTACCTTCCTTCTAAACAGGTGTCTATTCTAAAAGGAAAGAATCTGCTCCCCTCGGAAACAAACTCATTCCTTTTAGAGTAAATCTCTTTACAGAAGGTGATTCTTGTAAAGGAAGCAAACAAGAAGTAACAAAAGTTACTCTTGTTAAATGGCAGAATATGTAACAGTTGTTTCAAGTCCCCTTCAAAGGGGGAGTTCAAGCCAACAGAGAATTTAGCAGGACTCTGCCCAAGCATGGAATCTCATAATAGTATGTACAATTATTACCTAGGACATGACTGTTGTACATAAGGTATATGTCCTCGTTTATCTGTTTCCCTTCCTTAAATAGATTTAATTTAATTTACCTTAAATGGTTTTGTATACACATGGGCACTCCTGAAAACACACACTCCACAGTAGTAGTAACTGCTAATTTGAATGTCAGATTTACTGAAAAGAAAACATTGATGAAAAGCATCAATACGCCGGGAAACTAATCTATCATGCATTACTTAGTTCCCAACAGAACGTAGTATAGTGAAAAAATGTTATGATTTATGAAAGTTTGTAAATATATCAATTGTCGCAGTACTCAACGATAAAAACATGACAGACGTTATCAGAGCTATATAAAAAAAATCAGCTGTTTTCTAGTCCGGATACATAATTACATGTCGCCACCCATAGCCAAGGCCGTACATACCATATCCGAAATCATCTATAAGGGGGAATGGGGGGGGGGGGGGGATACTCTAATTTTAACTGCTACATAGACTGGGCCCTAGCATTTAGTATTAGAAAGATCTGCGAAATAAAATGTTTCAAAACGTGGCTGTTCTAAATAACCATTCATTTGAATCTAAAAAAGAGCAGTTCATCAAACTAATGGCATCTACAGACGATACTATTTTGAAATCCATTGGATTATTTGTAAGCGAATGAAATATATCATAGCATGTCACCAAGGCTATATATATATATATATGTATATGTATGTGTATGTACATTTTTTTCTCTTTTTTTCAATCAAATGATGATAAAATTACTTTCATATCACTGTATCATGTATTATGTCATGTTTGTATTTATTGCCTTTAACCCTTATAGGGTATTGTTGTGCAGTAAATAAAATACTGTTCTATTCTATTCTGTTCTATGTAGCTGTGTTTCGTTCTTTTCTCCACTCATAACGTTTTCTTTCGGCCCAAATCTTTCAATGGTTAAATATCAAATTAAACTGTATTATTAAACCGGCTTATAATCCGTTCGATTTGAGAATGCATATTTCCAATCGTAAACTAAGAAATATATCTTTTGTTTCTTCTTCGTAGTGCGACGGACAAAAACGAAATGAATAAATTCAAACGTGTACGAATATTGACAGCAACAAGCTCATTTCAGGTCAAATGGTCAAATTGGGGCTCCTACGGGAAAACTGCTCATTTCTCTTTTACATGAGCAAAACCCACATTGCTACATTAATTCTACACAGTACTTCCCATTTTTTTATTTCACTATGTTACCAGCACAGTTCTCTGCTGCAAAAGTGTGACTTTGAATAATAATAATAATAATAATAATACTAATAATAACAACAACAATAATAATAATAAATGGGGTGAATAGTTATGTATAACACCATAAGAACCCCATAAACTGGAAGAAAACCGATGTTCTCCGACTGCATACACATTTTACAAAAACAACCTCAAATAGATACGCCGGGCTCCAGCCCGACGTAAATAAAACAGTAAGTCACTACTAAAAATGCTCTTGACACACATTTATTTATTTGTATGACATTGGAGCTTTCATGTTTAAGTTAGTTTCAAGCTGTCCCATATTTCAACTGCGCATTTTTTTTTCTGGTGAATATGATGTTTTATAAAACTAAGTTCCAGTTATTTTCAACCTATCATTTTAATATGAAAATAGGCCATACGTATCTGAATTATTTTCACAAAATTTCTTACAAATCGAAAACCATTAACACAGTGGTTTTGAACATTAAATATGACAACCCAGATTACAGCAAATGAGAAAATACATACAATAACTGATATATATTCAGATGATTGTTTGTTTTTCATTCCAGTTCGGTTTTTTTTTTGTTTTTGTTTTTTTTATCCATTAGGAATAGATCGCTTTTCCGGTTATAACAACCTGTAGAAAATCACAGAAATAGTTAAATTGCACCCTGTGGAACACCTTTAAAAGTGTGGGATGAACACCCGTCTTACAAAACGAATCCAAGACAGTATAGATTACTTGAACTTCTTTGCTTTTGGCAGCGGATCCACTGCGGCCTGATGAGCCAAGTGCTCGAGATAATAAAGGGTTCTGTTTAGCTCTAATTCAGTTTGTTGCTAAATGAAAATATGGAATTCCTGTCCTTCACTATGCTGTTACAATTGACCCCCTTAAACCCCACTTTTATATAGTAAAACTAGGGTTTACAGGGGTATACATTATTTTTCTTATTTCTGCTCAAAAACATAGATTTTGGTGCCTCGCCGAGGCGGTTCTAATGAGTACCCACAATCTATGTTTTGAGCAGAAATATGAAAAATATCAGAGGTTTTTATCTGAAAATTTTCAGATTTTTTATAAAGGAATTTTCTATATAATTGAATGGGCATGTTTTCGTAATGGCTTCCATAGTGGTAAAACATATATTTGTTCGGTCCGTGTAGTAACTAATCCATGAATCATTACGGGCAACAGATAAATCACAAATAAATCCTGTAATAAAAAAAATGAGAACTTAAGAGAAACAACGTATTAAGACATTTTGAGATCCCTGAGTTGCCAAACAATACCACTGGAAATACTGGAGCAAAAGAAAACAACCAGTTGAACCCTGATGAAGTAGTTGCGGTCATGGTACCAAAGCCGTAATCCAAAATCATAAATCCATAAACGAATGACGAATCAGAATAATTAAGGTCTGTTAGATATATATACTTAGAGGCAAAAAAAAGTAAACATTTTTTTAATGTCGATATTTTTCTTATTTTCAAAGCACTGGTCCTAGACTATGCACGCTGTATTTTTACCCAAGGTCCAATAAGATAGTGCAATGGATGAAACGCTTGGTTAGCGTCACTATACGTGCATGTCGATTTTACACTTTTGGCACGTGCATTGTATTGAACAAGTCAATTTTTATGTTAATCAGCACTGGAGTCCTCGGGTGTTTTTCTTAACAAACCACAACGATTGTATTTCATTTACTTTACCGCTAGGCTGAGAGTGACAAAACAGAATTCGCATCATTGGGACGTTACAGGCTGGCCACTCAAATTTCCAGCTATCTGTTAATGTAACAATAGCTAGTCAGCCGTGACTAGTGCATTGCATTATGCGAACTACAGTTATTGGGCTAGTTCCGGATTTTAGCTAATTTCGAATAAGGAAAACATTGTCCTCAGAGACACGACACCGGCCAAATTTAAAAAGGAAAAAAATCGGTATGGTTCTGTCGTTCATTTATTCTTCTTCATATATCAGAAAATAAATAAGAGACTTTATTGATCGATACGATCCGATTTCAAATAGCAACCCTACGCTAAACATAAATTTTGTAAATGTGTAAATAACATTCGCCTAGACATTCTTTAAATAGACAGTCAGTTAAAACATTTTTTTCAACTGTTGGATGGAACATACTTTACAACATCTACTTAAATGCTCCCTGCAAGGATTGTAAACAGGACGCTTGTTTACAACATTTAATCGATCGCTTATTTGTGCATCCGATTCGGTTAGTTCCGGGTAAGGAGTTTACACACTTCGTGTTTACACATGTGTATATATCGATGCAGTGTACGTAAAAGAATCTGACACACGGGCCAGACAACTGAAGCAAAAATATGAGCCTCGTCATGATATAACCTGCTTTATGTTCAAGCGTGATGTTATAGGCGAACAACACAAGACTGCACCGTTGTTGTTCGCTGTCTAGACAGTATACTATCAAAACTTTAAAGACTAGCTAATCGCTGTGACTGAGTAGGCCGGTTTGAGTCTTACTTGGTGGAAAATCCCGAATACGGTTTTCTCGTGTCGTTGCCCATATTATCTGCATGTTGACGAAGTATGGGAAGACTTTTATTGGCATCACACGGCGCTTAACACAGTTTCAATTGAATTAATTAACAATGAAAACAAATAATTTCACTA
Organism: Anodontia alba; assembly: GCA_964016985.1. NCBI lineage: Eukaryota > Metazoa > Mollusca > Bivalvia > Lucinida > Lucinidae > Anodontia > Anodontia alba. Next base: position 121,073,603 of record OZ024823.1, read on the forward strand.
CTTTTTTTTTTTGGGGGGGGGGGGGGGGGCTTAAGGGGTAAAATATGACTTAATGCGCATATTCCTTGCAACTTCTTGAACATTACTGTAATTTTTTTTACATCGGAAAGACTATTAAATATAGAAAATATGAGCTGGCCTAAATCTTGCAATAAGGAGGGTGTACATGACGAAAAATTGTTATGCCTTGAGTTGTGCGATTTTGACTTTCAGGGCCGATTTTGAGGTCTTTGTGAACCTGGCCTTTTGTGACTAATGTCTTATATTGAATGAATTTCTCTGTCACACATAATACAGCTAATAAAATCATATTAAGAGGTTGTTGCTTTACCCGAAGGAATTTTTACAGATTCCTGTCATTATTTGGAACTAGCAAAACTATATGCAACTAGCCAAATACAGTGATGTAATTCACAGTTATCGCAAGGGCAGATAACCAAAGGCGAATGACAATAAGTGTGGTATCTAAAGAAAGGATAGTACTCTATATCAACAAAACGAAATCCAGTTTTGTTCGTGCCAGTTATTTGGAAATCATTATCAAATATTAACTTACTCGGAACTAGTCAAATAATTATACTAAGACTTTGGGCGGCCAGTCTGTAAGATCTCTTTAGCGCGTAAAGGTTGTGGTTTGTTTTTAAAAATCACCATGAACTCAAATACTGCTTAACAGCAATAAAAGATGGTTCATTATTATGTCCTTGCCAAAAGTGTAATATCGACATGTATGTACTGTGTCTTTAGTCAGGCGTTCCATTATTTTACCATAGGAAAAAACGCATCATGTATATTTTTAGGCCTATGCAATGAAAAATAAGAAAAATACGTGTATTCAAAAAGTGTATATTTCTTTTGCCTCCGTACACGTGTCTGCAAAGATATTGCAACCATTTCATATGCATGATTACCCAGATAGTATCGACATTTCTAACAGCTTATAACTGAAACTCCTATTTGCGAAAATTCTCTTTGAAATGTGGTAATGTTATTTATAGTTCATGTAAGGATATAATAGGACCTTCATGCGAATTGCATTTGAGGCGTCTAAGGTTCCGTGTTCGGCTGTCTCTTTGCGCGTGACGCATATATAATGATCAAAAACGGTTTTTACTTGCACGGCGACCGCACGATGGTTGGCCAGCGCATATCTCCACAGCTGCAATTTTAGAAGCTATCAACCCCTGTTTTGACCTTTGTAAACAATGTTAACTGTATATTGGTCGACACATCATACCGATGCTACATGCTCTAATTTTCTTCATGTCCTTCTCTATTTGACTGCCCTGACCTCTTTGGCCCGTATCGTGACTAAAAGTCCGATATGTTATTGTAAAATGATGTAGTTATCATTCCAGCCCCTTTGATATGCTCTATTTATCATCCCGGTTACTTTTAACATATTCTAAAAAAAAAACATTTATAACTCAGGTCCTAGACCCCTATTTTGATTGTATTGCCAACGTAAACAAACGGGGGTTTAACTATATATAGAAATGACAATTGCCCGACTTTTGCACATGTTATCAATCAGAGTAACAAAGTGTCTGCAGCATGATCAGACATCTACACGGCGTCAGATCTGTCTCCAAACAAGGTCTTAATGGAAAAGGACTAACGCATTAATTCTGAAATAACAGCGATCCGACCACTTTACATATACAATTCTATTCTGTATCAGAACAGACAATTGAACTGAACCGAGAATCTAACACATGTCACGTGTTCATAGGCCTAAATGTGACATATGTACATTCACAGGGCCGCAAAAATAAGTGAAGATACCAGGAAATGCCATAAGCACGAAGCACACCCCTGCCGCGGCACCAAAAGAATGTTAACCCTTCTCATGCTAAACACGACATGATCAGTTGGCTTGGAGCTGCACTGTTTGTCATTAAATGTGAATTTCTATCAAACATGCGGATCAAGTAATCTGATTGGAAATTAGAAGTGGATGTGGTATCTTAAATTATTCAGCAAGACAAGGGTTAAGAAAAAAAGACAGAACAAATGACATACATTCAACCACAGACGCACACACAAAGAAGAACTGCAATAGAGGCGCTGCCTTGGAACGGTCAATAGGAAAACTACTCGGTGAGTGATGGGGGAGTTTGTGGGCGGGGGGCGGTGGAGAGGGGAGGGGCGCTTAAAACAATTTTAGTCGCTCGAAACTTCGGCCTTAAATCTGGTGCATCTCTTAGTTACAAATATGTAGCGACGTGGTAGAGTGTAGGACTTTGAGTCCAGCGGACCGGGTTCGATCCCCGGCTGCGGCATTGGTGATTAGAATTTTTCACCTGTTACATCTGGCGCCCAACGTAAATAACCCAATTTGATGGGCTTGGTGACCCAATAGGCTTGGTGGCCTGATATTGAGTGGTTGCTCAAATTAAGATTCCTGGACGAATCTAAAAATGGACGGGGAATATGTAGTAGTGATAGGTATTTGATACACTTGTACTGCCTTGCGGTACAAGCCGACTTTTATAGAGACGTGGTAGACTGTTGGCCTGTCACGCAGACGGCTTGGGTTCGATCCCCGGTCGGGGCATTAGTGATTAGATTTTTTTTCACCTGTTACATCAATTCAATCATAAAATGTGGCCTCTGACAGCCTGTAAAATTTCAGTTAGTCTGTCGTTCTTAAAATGAAATGATATTTTATCGTATCTCTGAATTAATGTTGCCAGAGATACGATAAAAATCATTTTATTTTAGATCCAGTTCAAAGATGAGAGATTAACTGAAATTTTAACGGCTGTCAGATGCCACATCTTATGATCGTATTAATACTATATATCAATTTATTAAACTTTTCTTGGATAAAAAATGGACTATGGAGCATTTAACTCCTCACCATACTTGTCCTTATGTTTGAAAAAGTTCATTTTATAACCTGTTAATGCGTCTTTAAACTGGCGGATGAATTGCAAACAGTGAAGACTGAACGATGCTGTAGCCTCTGATCTGGGACTGCATTGTTTGCTCAGGCCTTTTCCCGAGGTTATAGAACTTTTTTCACGCTCAACTCAGCTGAGCATGAAATTTGTCGTTCTAATAAATCTCAAATTACTAACATTTGCAAATTCCTTCTTGCTAAACATAGCTGAGCATGGACATTTCTCTGGTATTAAATATGAAAATGCTAACTATTATTGGCATTTTCGTATTTATTAGTAGAGAAAATTTCTTGCTCGGCTGAGTTGAGCATGAAAAAAATTTTATAACTTCGGGGCCTGGTCACCCTCATATGTAGGGTAAATACGGTACACATGATAACCTTTAAAACGCTGAGCAAAATTGAAGCAGATGACATTCTAAAATGGATTCTGGTAGTTTTCCCAAACATAAGACTTGACATTTAATGTGAATCGTCTGCTTGGCATCATCATCGCGCCATTCTTGTACGTTTACAGAATCAATAGATACCACTCATGAATGATTTTATACCAATGGATACCGTAGAAGATAGTGACAACCAAACAAGGTAGAGATTAGACTGCGCGACTGTCATCTGCAAGCACCGAAGGCCCAGATCAGCGGCTCTTTGTCTTAATTTGCTTAATAATAAAGCTCTTTCTTACTTCCTACGTCGCCTATTAAACAAGCGTATTTCCATTTTTGTACCTTTCTTTTTTATTTTATTTATTTATTTTTTGTACAAGTTCCTAAACTGAAATTATAAAGGCTGCAATAACGAAAACTATATCAAAAGGGGGCAAAGTTATAAAAGCAGGAACATAGTTTCTAGTGGTCTGTAAACAGTATACCTTTCATGCAGGATTTTTTGATCGGGTAAAATTTTCATGCCGATTTTTTTCGGCGAAGTCATCATAACATCAACAAAAATATAAAAGTTTGAAAATTTATGTTTAAAATAAATAAATAGTTACAGCTCCATTTCTTAAAGGACAAGTCTCATCATTTTTAATACTGCGTTTGTCTTTCACTTTAAATTTAGTGTACGTGTGTATTTTTTTTTTTTTTTTTTTTTTTTTTTTTTTTTTTTTTTCATAAACTTTACTTTTGCGTGGTTATGTGCAGATTTTTTTTGTTTTGTTTGTTTTGTTGTTGTTGTTTAAGAAAATGTATAAATGTATAAATGCAATGCAGAAATACAATGACAATGTCACAATCTGGCAAATAATTATGCTCATTGACAATATATCGCCTCAATATTGGGAGACTGATTTCATGCCATTTAGAAAGCCGGTTGCTGAACGTAGAACTGAAAATGAATGCCAAACACCAATTTTTTCTCTGGCACCGGCATGACTAGAGCGAAAGACAAAGTAAAACGCTGTGACCAGATAAGCCGCGTCAAGCAAAAATGCCCTCGACTTTACGCAAAAAAAAATGTGCAAATTCAAATCATCGTGCTCAAACTTAAAGTATCATCCTGGCCTTTGCTCTCTATTCATACATTCTGTAGTATTCAATGATTCTGTAAGCAGACAGTGAAGGACCTGATCAGTCTGCGCTTTCAGCATATGCTTAGCATCCCGGGTGAAAACCTCAGCAGACCACATTCTGAAACATTTTTTTCTCTATTTTCCCCAGAAAACAATCTTATACATTTCTTCATTGGATACTATTTGCATGAAATGTCAAAACCAATTTTTTGAAACAAAAGGAAAAATACTTCAATACCTCGTCCATCGGAACCCGTAATTACACAGCACGCTAAGTGTTAATTAAGCGAATACTAATTAATTAAGCCACAAAAGTAAGCGGCAGCCTTGACGTCATAACTGTCTCCATGACCGTTAGAAGAAACACCTCTCAGAAGACCGCTTGTATCGCAACATGAGAAAGGCGCACGTAGGGCACAACAAAGGCCAATACCAGCCGGCGCATGTGCCACTGCTGGGCAGGCTAATCTGGGCATTCGGCGTTTGACGATGGCATAATGCCCCTTTTTTCAGTCGTGTATATTAAATGCATCCAACGGGTTCGGCGTGCAGACGCACAACTATAGACTACCTATGTGACCAGTGATGTGTGTGACCAAAATGTGATGCTCCAACAAACGCTTGGGTGGTTCGGTGCTTATCCTGAAAATCAATAAGCGTTCCGTGATTTGGCAAAGACTGTTGACACGGCGGCCGTGCTGATAATAGCAACTAAACAGCCAATAACGCCAAGTATTTCAATTGCAAGGGGTTGAATTACGAGACTTATGACATCTGCCTAGAAAATTTGCGATCGCGGCCATTTTGAATTTTGTCTCCACTTCGAATTTTATTTTTATCCATTCTCCGTCTATTTACAAGCTAAGCATGATTCGTTTTGTGCATAAGGTACACTTTGATATAGATTTTTAGATAACACATAGACTTTACGCTCTTTTCACGTGATAATCTTAAAAAAAAATCTTCGACACAGGTAAGCGAACGGTAGTATATTGCCGTTGTACCTGTCATCGGCATACACTAGTTTTCGGTATTCGGAAAGCATGGCCCCCGCCCATCGGGGCCCGCGAAATAGATGGGCTGCCTAAAACCTCAAAAGCAGAGCTGCTAGTAACTAAGCTGGACCCGACTTCTTATGATCGGCTCGGGTAAAAGTCCCACAAATTTGGAGGCAATGTCTCTGAACTACTGAAATATTGTTGACTTTTACGTTGTATCGCAATTCATGCAGAGGATAAGGAGTCAAGCGTGGTCTGAAATCAAATTCAGTTAGATCTCGCCAACCCATCTATGAAGCATGTGATGATAATTAGGACGCACGGATATAGGTAGCACCTATTAAATTCATATTATATACTCAAACGCAAAAGAAAGTGTACACTCTTTACTTGTTATGTTGAAAATTCAAAGATGGAATACATGTATTATAAGTATATTTGAATAGGCATGTTTTCGTAATGAATCATATTGGTTAGAAAGGCAATTAAATAAGCTAAAAAAATGATAACACACATGATTTTCCTCCCTCGGATTTTCTTTATTTGAGTCGCAACGTCATAAAACTTACTACGGACAGATGCGTCCGACGGTACATTTTCTGCAGTTGCGGCTCATTTATCTTAATTTGCTTAATAACCAAACTCTTCCTTATTTCCTTTGCTATTTGGTGAAAAAACGTGGCTTAAATAGCTCTTGATAAGCTTGATATCAAAATAAATATGTTTTGTATTTCTCCACGGAAACATTTGTTATGGGTACTCATTAGAAGCGCCTCAGCGAGGCGCTTCTAGTGCGTACCCACAGCATATGTTTCGTGGAGAAATAAAACAAATCTATATATTATGGTTTAAAAAGATGCCTTGTCTAGAGCGATGACTTCGACATTGTACATATTGTACATAGGTGTTTGAATGTAATGGAGAAAATAACTCATCCAGAGAAATTCACAAAGATTATTATGGTAACACTGAGGCACGCCCATATTAATGTGTCCACATGTCACAATACTAAGAGTTAAAAGTCTGCAACCTGGAAAATAGCATTAGACCAGTCCATGCCCTTTCGTAAATTGCTTCCGGAGCGATGGCAGACTCTAATATTGTCATTCCAGCGATTATTCCAGATAACGAGTCAACTGTACTTTATTATATAGTTTCACACAGTAAACACGGCTGTTTCCAGCGTTTTGGCCGTGAGGTCTTTTACAAAGGTGACCTCTTCAGCCCAGTACGGTAATCCAACTCGGAACTATAGCCCCATAATTCATGGCTGAAGAAACCTGAAGGAACAAGAGAATCAAACAGCTTTGTACATACATTATAGGGAAATCCGCTGGCTTACTTACAGTTTGAAATCAAAAGACCAAAAGCCTGAAGTGCACTTCGAGCAACAAATTTTGCAGTCCTTAGTTTAGACAATAATGTTCCCAGGTAAGCATATTTATCTATGGTTTTCAATATGTCGTTACCACATCTAAGATTAAAATTAGTTTATCTTACTAATGGGTTGCGATATTATATAATGTTACTTTTATTAACATTTACGGTCATGTCATTGGTCGTACACCAGTCAAACAATGCATGTAATAAAACTTGGAAGTCTTATTCCGTTTCAGCAGGACTATGTCAACTGCATACATAAAAATACAAATATTATCGTCATCGCATTTTATACTTCTATGATAGGACTTCAGATATAGAGCAAGAGCATTAATGTATAGATTGAAAAGAACGGGTGATAAAATACATCTCTGACGGAGGCCACAGTCTACATCGAACGGGTCTATTTGCAAATTATTTATTCGGACACACGAAGTAACAGATGAGTACAATGATAGAACAAAAGAATTTTTCACAAACGCCAATATCCACAATGGCGGTGCCATAGCTTTCTTCGATTAACTTATCATGTGCTTTCTTAAAGTCAATGAAAACGCAAAAAGTAGACTTTTTAAGCTTCTTCCGAGTAGCAATTATACTGGTAAGTGATAAAAGGTGGTCGATCGTACTTTTTTTTTCGCAAGCTTATCAGCTATCATTATCTATTTTCTATCTACTTCATTATTATGTGAAAGTAATTATTAGAGTGAATATTGGGATAGAAATATTAAATATGCTAGCTTTGGTTTATACAAGAGTTATAACAAGAGAACGAAATATTGAACGACCCTCTTTGTCCGAAGTTTTATCAGTACAACTTCATTTTTTCCTTGTATGGATTTGCTGGCTAGCGCCCACTCATTTTACTTTTTATATAACTGAGGGTATTAATTAACTGGAAATTATGTTTTACGCATAGATATACTAAGTCAGGTAGGATCTGAGATTGAAATTTACAGTAATACGTATGAAGGATTTAAAGGTAAGGTGTAAAACCTATTTACTTAACATTCTCAAGAACACATGGATGTCAAGCATATATTGTTATAGAATTTAATAATTCAAAATAACAATAAATACTGCAAAGAAACAAACATAAAACAGGTTATTTTGTTATATCACTTTAAGCTAAATATGAGGTCTTCGTAAAAAACAGAAATGATAATAATGATAATAATAGTAATAACAATAATAATCCTAATAATAACAACAATGTTTTGCGTTGTTGAAATTCAACAAGGCCGCCTGCCACAATAATAATGATAATAATGATAATAGTAATAATAGTAATGATAAAAATAATAATAATAATAATAATAATTATTATTATTATTATTATTATTATCAATAATAATTAAAAAAATAATATTAATAACAATAACTATTATTATTATTATTATAAAACAAGAAATGAGTCAAAAGGACGCGGATGCACCTGTCTGAAAAACGCAAATTGCTAACGCCTGAAAAACTAGAACGCAAATTGCTAACGGACGGAGATGGACGGACGGACATGGCTAACACTATATGCCCTTCGAATGACGGGTGCATAAAAAAAGAATGTCCCTGCTGTAATTTTGCTTAGTGCTTTAAGGGTTAATTTGAATTTTTGTTGGTATCACTTTAACCGCGCAAAGTGCAAATCTGTCTTGGGTCGTAAGCATAGGCGTAGCGCTCATTACACACATTACTTTATAATAAAGTGGCATGAACATGAAATATTTATCATAGGGGCTGCTCTAAAAGGGAATTACCCTATTCATTACGAAAACACGCCTATTCAAATATATAGAAAATTTCACCTCCAGAAACTGAAAATATTCAAATACAAAAACTCCGATATTTTTCATATTTCTGCTCAAAACATAGATTGTGGGTACTCGTTAGAGCCGCCTCGGCGAGGCGGTTCTAACGAATACTTACACTCTATGCTTTGAGCAGAAATATGAAAAATAATGTATACCCCTGTAAACCCCAGTTTTACTGTATAAAAGTGGGGTTTAAGGGGGTCAAATTTATATAAGCATGTTTTCGTGATGTTTTGAAGTGTTTATAGGCATAGTTTTCAAGATTTCTCCTGGGTATGTGTAAAACTAATTCCGTTCTGGATTGCGGACAGCCTAAATCCAACTCTTTGCTTTCGCAGGCTGCTTACTGATTCGTTGCAAATTATGTGATAGACCAATATGACCTATAGGAAAAGATGACTATACCGTCACCAACGCTACATTTGCATACTTGACTGTAAAAACAGACGACAAAATGAGCTGTGACCCATTAGCTTGCCTGAACAACGTTCACGGAGAGCTATTGTACTACCCTCGGCGTCGGTGTCGGCGTTGGTGTTGGCGTCGGCGTCCACCAATCTTAAAGTTTTCGTTAGTTTTTAAGACCTCATTATTTCCTAACCTTATCATCGATTTGATTCATCTTTAGTATGATAATACATATCGGTCCAAAAGTTTGCGCAGTACCATCCCCCACCACCCTAGGTTATGTCAAGGTCAAAGTCACAGACTTAGAATTTTCATGTTAAAATTTTACGACAAAGTTTTTAGGGCATAATTATTTTTATATTTGATTGACAAGCGCGAGTTCAGGCGAGCTATCCTGTCTGTCGACAGGTCTTGTTTTTAGTTGCAGTTTGTTGTTTACTGTTATAGAAATATCTGAGCACTGAGAAAAGTTCACTATGTGATCTGTGAACAGTAATGGGCCCAGGTGTGCAGTCTGCTTAGGGCCATATGTTTCATTATTACATTCTTCAATATCAAACGATTCTCTAACCCAACAAGGAATCCATGATCAGAATGTGGCTAATAGTATGGGCTTTCGGTGCCCACATATGCAAAAGGGATCATTTTCACATAACCTATTGAACGTTAAGTACGCTGTTTCTTTTTGTTGTTGTTTTTTTATTTTCTCAGAAGTAGTTTTGTTATTTTTACAGAAGTAAGTAGGATTTGACAGTTCGTGCAATTTGTCTCCTAAAAGATTTTACAAAAAAAAAAAAAACGATAATGTATACCCCTGTAAACCCCAGTTTTACTGTATAAAAGTGGTGTTTTCGTGATAAGCAAGAATCGAGAGTCTTAATCACATGAGTAGTATTTCAAGGCGGTAATACTGAATTACAAATTTACAGACAATCCTGAAACCACTTCAAGCGCAACATAGCATGCAATCAGTAAAATCATGTGGGAGAACGACATATCAAAGTATGATATATGCCGCTCTTGAACTATCGGTACAGGCAGACGACCAGACGCACCATTTATATGCACGCGTCTTGGCACATGCGTGTATTATTTTTATAATCACTTAGATAAATCTATGTCCGCATCCAGAAAAGAAAATATGCGTACGGTGCATATTTAACTTATCATATAAATTGCTTATTTAAGTGCAATTTGGACAAGTGGTACTGTATTAAGATCAACACTGTACTCAGGAACACATATGAGAAGAAACAAATTCTCACGCACATAAACAAAACATATGCGCACCACATGTGTGACTATATGTAGGTATGTGTACATGCATACACACGGGTACTCACGTGAGCTCGCTCCTGTGTACGCATGCATATTATTTGAATAAACAGAGTGTTGACTAGAGAAACAAGGAACATAATGATATATACATGCCAAATTGATCATAATAACAGGCGAAGACTTGATCATTTAACAGCTTCTAGGAAGCGTGAACATGCATGCAAGCATGCACACGCGCATGCACGCCAACACATGCACGTCCGCCCGCACGCATGCCCATTCTGTGACCATCTCATTGTCACTTATTGTCCGTGACTAAAGTCTTGCTGAAATGTTCTCTCTCTCTCTCTCTGCTACACTGTTGAAAAAGCATAAAAGGTTCCGATAAGTCATTACTCCTTCTCTTGCTGAACACGACGCCCTGTCTTAGCAAACAGTGTAGATCCAACTGATCTACTTTTTGTCATTAAATATGTGAATTTCTGTCAAACACCCGGATCAAGTAATCTGATTGGCTGGACATTAGAAGTGGGCTTTGCATCATAATTTATTCAGCATGACAAGGGTTAATACGCGCAGTCCGAAAAAAGCCTTCGAAGTCCTGCGCAGATAAACAGTCACTCGAGCATCGTACTTCGTGTGACTAACTGCCTATAGACACACATGCCTCACCAATTTTACAACTAAAGCAATATCACACAAAAATACATAATAGACTTTCATTTCTTTACAATGGGAGATTATAAATACATGTACATGAATAAACATGATTAAATAAACAAACAACTGACTTACCATAGCATACACATAAATAGCTCATCATTTCAAGACGTGAAGAACCCGGGTGGCCGAAACGAATGACCCTGGCCCGCCATGTTGGCACTCAAGGCACAACCGATATAGAACATGTTTGAAATACACTTGTACACAAAGTTGTAGATTACACACTTACCAGAAATTAATGTGAAGCCGAAACGTGCGAAAACGTACCTTCGGACAGGTGTGCCCAACAAAGACTTAAATTAGCTTGCATCCTTGGCTATCCAAAATGCGCCCAGTGAAGATTCTGATCAGACTGCGCAATTGCGCAGTCTGATCTTAATTTTCGCTAGGCGCATATATCCTAAGGTACTTTTTGTGCAGTCTGATCAGGACCTCAATTGTCATCATTTGAGAATCATTTGATACTGTAGAACACAAGGAGAATATGGAAAAGTTCCTGATCAGACTATCTCCGCTGGCTGATTTGGATCCTTATTGTTTGCATTTACCCAAAATAAAACTTTTCTCAGCTCGCGGCTCAGTTAATGCCAGCATGCAATAGGAGATACTACGAAAGAACATAAGGGCCACATATACTTTTATTTCTGTTGATAGGTATCTCGAAATTTCGACTTATTATCTCAAAATTTCGACAATAACACAAACTTACGATTTAATATCTTGAAATTTTGACTTCAGAACTCGAAAATTTGACATAATAAGTCGAATTGGCACTTAATAACTCAAACTTTCGACGTAATATCTTGATATTTTTACTTCAGAACTCGAAATTTTGACATAATATGTCAAACTTCCGGCTTAATAACTCGACATCTTCACCTTATAACTCGAAATTTCGACTTAATATCTTGAAATTCGACTTAATAATATGAAATGTTTACTTATTATCTCAAAATTTCGACAAAAGATATCGAAATTTTGACTTAATAACTCGAAATATCGAGTTAATAACTCAAAGTTTCGACTTAATATTTTGAAATTTCGACTAAATAACTCGAAATTTCGCCATTATCTCAAAATGTCGACTTAATACCTCTAAATGTCGATTAAGTATCTCGAAATTTCCACATATTAGTTTCCAAGACAAAATTTCGAGTTTTTAAGTCAAAATATCGAGGTTTTAAATCGAAATTTCGACATAAGTCGAAATGACTAGTTTTAAATCGAAATTTCGACATAAGTTAAAATTACGAGATCTTCTTTCAAAATTTCGAGATAATAAGTCGAAAGTTCAAGATCTTGTCCGATTTTCAGTTTCAGTTCAGTGCAAAAGCTACTCACATTTTCTCAGCAAAAAATATCAGAATATTGTATATTGAATCCGCTAAAACAGTTAACGAAATGACTCTTAATGAGCTTGTTAAGCTAACGACGCTTTGAACAACCGGGCCCAGATAAATACAATCATATTTGAGACAGTACATAATATATTCGTGACTCTAAGAGATTTAAGTTCTCAGATAATATTATACAACTTTTATTGCACTTCCAGACTATATAAGATAAACCGAATACAAAATCTCAAACACTTTTAAGTTAAAAAGTTCCTTCCAGACCCGAAACGTTTCCTCTCTCTCTCTCTCTCTCTCTCTCTCTCTCTCTCTCTCTCTCTCTCTCTCTCTCTCTCTCTCTAAAAATGATAACAGTGATCAAATTACCATTTCTATTTTTTCTGTCTTACTTGCTAGAATTGATTGAATATTATTTGCCTTCGAATGTCATTTCCATTGAACAACCCAAGCGTAATTATAAATATTTGGTATGTACTATACCCGTAATAGTTATTTCAATACTTGTTCACACGGAATTTTCCGTCGCATTGTATACAGAATAATCATAATAGGGAGAGAAACCAAACACGCAGAATGCTTCTGTTCTTATCCTTTTGAATGTTAATTGTTATATGTATATATCAAAATGTTGAAATAAAATATGTTTAAATTAAAAGAACATAAATATGCGGGGCATCGTAATAAGATTCTTTAAAACGTAAACAGAGAATAAATACTCTGGTAATATATTTTATCAACACTGTATATATTAAGCTTAAACTGCTCCTCTCATCCCTCACATCCACAACATCACGAAATCCGCATGTATAATTTTGACCCCCCTTAAACTCCATTTTCATATAGTAAAACTGGGGTTTACAGGAGTACATGTGTATACATTATTTTCCTTATTTTGCTAAATAAACATAGAGTGTGTGTATTCGTTAAAACCGCCTCGCCGAGGCGGTTCTAACGAGTACCCACAATCTATGCTTTGAGAAAGAACATGAAAACTATCAGAATTTTTTATCTGAAAATTTTCCTTTTTTTTTTTGTTTGTAAAATTTTCAATATATTTGAATGGGCGTGTTTTCGTAATGACGTATGCCGTTTCCATGGAGAAATAAGAAACAACCAGTACTTTTCAACTGCGAAAAGTGCCTCAGCTGGCGCTATGGTTTTTTTAATGATGTGCCACAGGACAGAACTGAAACTAGGTTGGACCCTAATTAAATTTTTTGTTATGGAAGCTCATGACTGATCAGTTTTGAACGCCCATATTTTTGTTATTTTTCTCTGTACTAGTCTTATATTATATGTACCATTTATTTTTACCCGAGGTCCAATCATGTGATGTAGTATTTAACTCTTGTCCTGCTGAATAAATTAAGATAAATGTACCATGACTACCTCTAATTTTCAGCCAATAAGATTACTTGATTCAGGTTGTTGATACAAATTTGAATACTTAATGACAAACAGTGCTTCTTAGAAGCCAACTGATCTGGATCTGTACTGTTTGCAAATGAAGTATATATTCGGGTTCAGCAGGATAAGGGCTAAGAAATGAAACGCTTGACTAACGTCACAATACATTCATGTCGAATTTTGCACTTTTGGTACGTGCATCAAAGTGGACAATCCATTTTGCTGTTAGATTTCAGTACTTGAATTATGTTTTTTTTCTCCTAAACAAAGTATGAAGTCCGTATTTCTTTGACGTGATTAGCGGGCTCTCAGTGGCGGACAAAGTTCATATCATCGGGATGTTACAGGCTGGCCACTCATATTTCCGCAACCAATCAGTCGTGACTAGTGAAGCATTAACCTTGTCCTGCTGAACCCGGATATACACTGCCTTTGCAAACAGTGTAGATCCAGATCAGTTGGCTTCTGAGGAAGCCAGCTGATCTGGATCTGCACTATTTGTCATTCAGTATGTGAATTTATGTTAACAATCCGGATTATGTTAACAATCTGGTCGGCTGTCAATTAGAAATGGCATGGCAACTTAATTTATGACAATTTACTTGCTGAATAAATTAAGATGCCACACCCACTTCTCTTATTTTCAGCCAATCAGACTACTTGACCCAGGTTGTTGATACAAATTTATATACTTAATGACAAACAGTGCAGATCCAGAGAAGAAAACTGATATGGATCTACACTGTTTGCAAAGGCAGGGGGTATCCGGATCCAGCAGGACCATTGTTAAACAAGCAACTAACAATTTTGAGCGGCCGGTCTGTGACATCTCTTTGGTACGATCGTATAATACTGCTATTGAGACTCTTGCATCATCTAAACGAAGCTCCAAGGCTGTGGTTTGTTCGGAAGAATCAACCTGAAATACATGTAGTACATTACGAAAACCTGCCTATTCAAATATACTGAAAATTTTTCCCACCAAAAAATGAAAATTTTCAGATAAAAAATTCTGATATTTTTCATATTTCTGCTCAAAACATAGATTGTGGGTACTCGTTAGAACCGCCTCGCAGAGTACCCACAATCTATGTTTTTTACAGAAATAAGAAAAATACTGTATACCCCTGTAAACCCCAGTTTTACTATATAAAAGTGGGGTTTAAGGGGGTCAAAATTATATAGACATGTTTTCGTGATGAAAAATGGACTTGTTACACATAATGATAAGGAAAACGATAAGGAGCTAAGGGGAATGGATACACTTGAGGTTTTCCGCCATAGTTTACTAGGGTTGACTTATGTTACTTCCTGCGCTCCAAGGCCCTTCTAAAAAGGGGTCTACTCTAAAAGGAAGGAATTTGCTCCAATTCTGTCCTTTTAGAGTAGAATCCATTTCAAAAGGAAGGTAAACAATATTGAAGCGTTTTCCTACCTTGAAAATGTATTAGTTCCCCTTAAGCTGCCCCAGTGTTTAGAGAAAATAAGGCAACGGTTTATAAATTGTTTTCAATATCTAATATTTTGAAGATAATTTATGACTGAATAAAATGATGCATAGGCTGATCAGGGTGATCAACGGTCGCGTATGCCTGAAGAAATATTTTCGTATAGCACGGCTCCATAGATTTATTTCTAATACCGTATTCAACCTAATTACCGCACAGGGGTTTACAGGGGGTACATTATTTTTCTTTTTCTGCTCAAAAACATGGATTATGGATACTCGTTAGGACTACATTACAGCTTCCTGAAGCTAAGGTATCATTAGACACAATCTTTGTTTAGAGCAGAAATGTGAAACACATCAGATGTAATTTTCAGTATATTTGAACAGGCGTGTTTTCGTAATGTTCTGCACTAATACATATGCTGTTGGTACTCACAAGAAGCGCTTCTAATGAGTACCAACAACATATGTTTATGTGCAGAAATCAGACAAATAAATAGTTTTGTTAATAAACTGGCTAATCGTGTGCAATGACTCAGAAATATATACTGAAAGGAAAAAGAAACGCAGGGTAAATTTTATTCCTAAATTTCATTCAAGTTTGAAAAGTTTGTTAAATATTTTACTATGATTACAAAACGGTACATGTATGGAACAAAAGTTCCAAATTTCATTGGTTTGTGATCAACAAGTCTCGAGTTATTGAAGTTCATTGGTAGCTACCTCCCAAATCTTGAAATCAAAATCAAACTGAAAATCAATATCGGGTGCCCCCCCCCCCCCCCGCCCCCTCTTGCTGCCGTTGCTGCCCTAATTCTCCTTTGGATAGAATTAACCAAAGCATTGACAGTTCGCATCGGGATGTTATTCCATTCATCGATCAACGCATTCCTTAGTTGTGCGAGAGTTGCGGGGGGATTTCGGCGCTTCCTAACCCTTCTGTCCAGCTCATCCCACATGTGCTCTATTGGGGTCAAATCTGGACTGTACGGTGGCCATGCTAGTGGTGCGATGTTATTGTTTGCCAGGGAATCCTGACAAATTCGGGTAACATGTGGTCGGGCATTGTCCTGCTGCAGAATCAGATTACGTTGTTGCACAAGCGGGACTGCAACAGGACGCAAGATCTCATCCCTATACCTTTCTGCGGTCATATTGCCCGCAACAATAATCAACTGTGATTTTATCCCGTGAGCAATGCCTCCCCAGACCATAACGGAGCCACCCCCAAACCTATCCCGTTCGACAACACAGGCGTCGGCAAAGCGTTCTCCGCGACGTCGGTACACACGACGTCGACCATCTGCGCGATAGAGAGTGAACCTAGACTCGTCCGTAAAAAAAAACCGTCTCCACTGCCTCATCGGAAATAGCCCGGGCGCATGCGCCGTCAACCACGCCATACGACGCAACCTACGTGCCTGGGTCAGAGGCAGACCAACATATGGACGACGAGCTCGAAGACCAATCTCACGCAATCGACTTCCAACAGTCTTCGGAGAAATTTGTCGATTATGCGTACCTACTGTATTAAGGGCAGTTTCGGTAGCAGTGAGATGACGATTCCGCAAATGTGCCATACGGATTGTCCTGTCTTGACGTCGCGACGTCACGCGTGGACGCCCAGACCGCGGTCGGTCTGCTAAATGCCCTGTCTCCCTTAAACGTCTAACAAGACGTTCAATTGTTGAGACGTTAACCCCAAAATGATTGGCAACTTGCTGTTGCCTCTGACCCTGCATCAGCAACGCAATTGCCCTACCCCTCTGAACATCAGTCAATCGCACCATGATTGAAAAAAAGTTCAAAGTAGCGTATAAGTGAAAAGAAAAATCGGTAAAAGAATCGAAGAGCGTTGTGTATCGTTGAAGTGTACCAAATGGTGTGAGGAAATCTTGTCCTGAAGGTTTAAACATGCTTGTTTTGCACGAAATTCTGGCTTTCCGTATTGTCCGATATTGATTTTCAGTTTGATTTTGATTTCAAGATTTGGGGGGTAGCTACCAATGAACTTCAATAACTCGAGACTTGTTGATCCCAAACCAATGAAATTTGGAACTTTTGTTCCATACATGTACCGTTTTGTAATCATAGTAAAATATTTGACAAACTTTTTCAAACTTGAATGAAATTTAGGAATAAAATTTACCCTGCGTTTCATTTTCCTTTCAGTATACATTTTACATAGGCGTGCTGGTGTAGTGTGATGTACAGGTGAAGAAGCAGAAAGAGAGAGACGAAAAAAAACTCTGTGACAGAAAAGAAGGTAATATTCTATCAAATAAGTTCCTTAAATAGGCTGCAAATGCCAAACATGCGAAAGTTTCTCTAGTTCATAGAAATTGGCAAGGCATTTTAATTCATTTAGCAAGACAAGAGTTAAAACTTCATTTCATGGCATGTCCTATAGCGTTACATGGCAGAGCACATGGCCTTCGTCATACGAGATATATCCGAACAGCAAAGTCCCAGATCAGAATGCAAATCCCCTAGTCTGATCAGATCCTTCATTGCCCACCTGTAGCATTTAGGTATATGTATACACTTGATACGAGGGCGTGTCAATAAATAGCCAGCCTATCCCATTTCCGATGGACCGAGACAGTCACGATTTTCATGGTTTGTTTCAATATATGTTTTATACACAGGTACAAATAAATAGCCAGCCTATCCCATTTCCGATGGACCGAGACAGTCACGATTTTCATGGTTTGTTTCAATATATGTTTTATACACAGGTACAAAATTGCACACGTATCGAGTCATTCTTTAATAAGGTATTGAATGTCAATCATAGCTGGTGATGCAAAGGCATGCTTTTTATCTAAAGTTGAGTACCGTGCTGTAATTCGGTACTTGCATTTAAAAGGTAAAACAGGCAAGGAAATACAGGGCGAGTTAGCCGATGCGTATGGGTCTTCTGCACCATCTTATGCTCAAGTTAAATTCTGGGTAGGGGAATTCAAACGCGATAGAACGTCTTTAGAAGATGAAGCCAGGCATGCACGCCCACTGGATGCCACAAACGAAAAAATGTGTAAGAAAGTTCGGGATCTGGTGTACTCTTATAGGCGAATTCAGGTGGAAGAAATAACGCAGGCATTAGGCATTTCACATGGTAGCGTTTCAACAATCTTACATGATCGTTTAGGTATGCGCAAGCTAACAGCCCGTTGGGTCCCAAAATCCCTTAGCGATGACAAAATGGCAACCAGAGCATCAGTATTCAGTGCCTTGTTGAAGCGTTTTAGGTCAAAAGATGATTTTTTTGCGTCTGGTGACTGTAGATGAGACTTGGGTTCATTATGAGCCAGAGAATAAAGCTCAGAATCGTCAGTGGGTAGGGTCTGGGTCCCCGAGGCCAAAGAAGTTCACGACGCAACCATCTGCTGGCAAGGTGATGGCCACAGTATTTTGGGACTCAAAAGGCATTATTATATTGGACTTTTTACCCAAGAAAAGTACAATAACTGGAGTGAACTATGCAAACTTGTCAGACCAGCTGAGAACCGCCATCCGTGAAAAAACGCCGAGGTAAACTCTCTAAAGGTGTTTTGCTGCAACAGGACAACGCGAGAGTCCACACTTGCAAAGTTGCAATGGATGCTGTAGAGCGAAACGGGTATGAATTAATACCACATCCTGCCTATTCACCTGACCTAGCTCCTAGTGACTTCTTCCTGTTCCCAAACTTGAAGAAGGATATCCGTGGACTTCATTTCTGGTCTGATGAAGAAGTTGTGACGGCAGTTGAGGAGTGGGTCAATGGAAAGGACCCTGACTTTTTCAGTTCTGGGCTGATGGCACTTGAACGCCGTTGGTCTAAGTGCATTACACTAGAGGGTAATTACATCGAAAAAGAAGGAAGAGGTGGATCTCTACCGGAAATAAGTTAGGCTGGTTATTTATTGACTCACCCTCGTCGATTGTCCACCAATTGTGACAAGAGAGCCAATTTCTTGTTTACATTCCAATACGTCATTCCCCTTCTGAAATAGAGTCTACTTCAAAAGGAAGATATTTGCTCAATGAGGAGCCACTTCTTTTCATTAAGAGTAGATCCTTTTTCAAAAGGCAGCTAAACAATTTTGACAGAGCTGTCTCTCTTCAAAGTGTCGACCCTTCTCCCCCACTCCCACCCCTTCCCGCCCCCCCCCCCCCCCCCCCCCCCAAATCGTCATGAAAACACGCCTATATAATTTTGAGCCACTAAAACCCCAGTTTTTTGTAGTAAAACGGGGTTGACATGGGTAAACATGATTTTTTCTTATTTCTGCGCAAAAACATAAGTTGTGGGTACTCGTTAGAACCGCCTGTTCTAACGGGTACGGCGAGGAGATTCTGACGAGTACGTACAACCTATGTTTAGAGCAGAAATATGAAAAATATCAGAATTTTTTATCTGAAAATTTTCCGTTTTTGGTTGTAAAATTTTCAATATATTTGAATAGGCGTGTTTTCTTAATGGGATTTAGTATACACTCGAACGACAATGGCTCGACCATCTTTGAGACCATAGAAATTTAGTGAAGACATGGTTAGTTCGAGCTATTGGGGCTTAATCATAGCGCCTGGTCTGGAGGTAAATGGCGATAGATATAGGGATATAATTGCGATCTTCTATAAAATAATAGTATGATGAGTGTACTCATGAGAATCGCCGCACTGAGGCTATTCTAATTAGTACCCATAACATACATTTTCATGATGAAATAAGAAAAATGACCTAACATACCATTTAATATTAATTTGCTTGGCCTATCGGAAGAATTTCATAGGGACTCAAAAGGAGCTCGAATCAGACACAGTAAACGAGCCATCGGTTTTCGAGTCATTTGAGTTTTACTTGTAATATACAGTCAGGGATCAAAAGTAATTCCACAGCGTCAAAAATCTCGTAGAGTTCAATGCATTTTCATGTTTACAAAAAGGAAATAATAATAAAAATAATCATTAATATCTTGATAACGTTCACATCATTTGAAAGCTGGATGATTTATGTAATATACATTGTGATTCTCATTAGATTTTCTCTTTTCAAACTTGAGAGACTTAGAAATAAATTTTGAGCAAGATATTTTGGGCAGTTTCTGAGCGACGTCAACATTGACATCAATGGAAATCTGCCATTTTTAAAATTTCCTCTAAATTTAAATTTTTGTATATGAGAAGACAGATATCCGATATTTATCAGTCATATAGTTCAGACATGCATTATTAACCTTACCAATCATTACAGAACATCAGTATTTTCTTTACGATGTTACACAATATTAAGTGTCTTGTAAACATTAAAATGCATTAAAGTCTATGAGAAAATATTTTTTTTGGAATTACTTTTGGTCTCTGACTGTCCTAGACGAAAAAGAAATGCAAGGTTGAGTCTTTGCGTATGCACTTGCTGATATGGGCTTTTGATGTTCGGATGTTCTCCGGTGGTAGATGCTTGCTTCACCCGGTGCTAAGCTGAAGTAATCTGAGTTATGAATATCCATTACGAAAACACGCCTATTCAAATATACTGAAAAATTTGCCACCAAAAAATGAAAATTTTCAGGTAAAAATTTCGGATATTTTTCATATTTCTGCTCGAAACATAGATTGTGGTACTCGTTAGAACCACCTCCAAAACATAGATTGTGGGTGCTTGTAGGAACCACCTCAACGGGGTCAAAACATAGATTGTGGTACTCGTTAGAACCGCCTCAACGAGGCGGTTCTAACGAGTACCAACAATCTGTGTTTTGAAAACGATGCGGTTCTAACGAGTACCCACAATCTATGTTTTGAGCAGAAATATGAAAAATAAACTATGCCCCTTTAAACCACAGTTTTCCTGTATAAAAGTGAGGTGTAGAGGGGTCAAAATTATATAGGCTTGTTTTCGTGATGCAAAATTATCTCTACAGGTTATGGGTGACAAGAATGGAAACGATCGCCAATATGACTCTAAATTTTACGGCAGTGAATATCTCTGATCCAAGCTCTAAGGACGGACCGTACAACAATGTGACAGAAAATGACACGGAAAGCATTCTGACCAACATGACTTCAACTACTGTCGATGCTGCCAGTTATGTATCAAAAATGATGTATGTTTCCTTTGTGATATCAGTCGTCCTGTTTGTCGTGGGTTTGCTTGGCAACATTACAACGATTATTGTCATGCAGAAGAAACCTTTCAAATCAACTGCACATGGAGTATACCTAACAGCATTAGCTCTAGCGGATACGATGGCCCTCATCATGATTTCACTCCACAAAGAATGCATTTGGTATCTTTTTGGAGTTTATGTTACAGCACTTAATAATATCACCTGTAGGTTAGCCCAATACCTCTTTTCCGCTACAAAAATTGCCTCCTCAGGTATGATCGTATTAATATGCATTGAGAGGTTTATAGCTACATGGCTCCCAATTAAAGCAGGGATTCTATTAACAAAGAGAACAGCGGTTGTCTCTGTATGCTGTGTTTCTATTACAGCAATTCTTATTAGTGGGATCAGTTTGCCGTTTTCCGGATTGAATGGAGGCGCTTGCTCACCCAATGTCGCGAACGAATCTTTAGCACCACTATTACTGCCCATTATTGTGATCGTTCACAGCATTATACCGCCATTTGTCTTACTCTGCCTAACGCCTCTTACGGTCGTTAAGCTCTGTCATATACGAGCGAAACGAGTCGCTTTAGGAAACAGGACAGAAGATGCAACGGTGCGAAACGCAACCATGCTTATAAGCACTGTTTTCGTGTATTTCATTTTTGTTACATTGACAGCTGTTGCATTTTGGATAATTGGCGAGCAAAGAGTGGGTGCTTTTGGCCAGCCAGCCCCTTGGCTCCTTGTTGTTATTGAAGCTCTCATGACGGTAGAACAGGCAAACTATTCCCTGAATTTTTGTCTCTACAGTTTGACCAGTGCTGAATTCAGAAACACGTTTCGAGTCACGTTTCTTAGTACATGTGCATTCCGTAGCGCTTAATTACTGTCAGGAAAACACACTAACGACATACCGTTTTGCCTAATATTCAGACATATTAATTCATCATAAGTCTTAACTTCGATCAAAGCTATTTTACTACCCTCCGATGTGTCAAAAATCTCGCTGTGTACGTAAGTGGCAACATAATCGTATAAGCTGATGTTATTGTTTATCACAAGACACTCACCGAGATACAATGCTATGCTGTTTCCGTAAAATGATGTGAGTGTTAAAAACAAAAATTATCTTCCCTATAAGCGTCAATGTGATCCTTCCGCGTCCTCTTTCGAATTATTCTCAATTTATTTTAGTATTTGTCATCTCAATATCCAAAGCTTAGTCCCAAAGACAGACATAATTAGAAGCGAATCCGATGCATACAACGTTTTTGTAGTATTATTGTATTTGCTATTACTATTGTTCTTGTATTTTTTTATGTCTGAAAACTGAATAAGTTCAAATATTAATACCCTATTATACGTATTGATTTTTATCGCCTTTTAAGACAGACGCAGTTTACCAGGTGGACGCTCATAATGTATGTTCTAAATTGCTTTTCGAGTAACTATAACAAATTTAATGAATTTCTGATGCGCATTTCTTATTTAATCTTCGTTCCCAAAAAGTTGGAAAACAAAACAGGTGATAGGCAAGACTCGGCATGCGAAGCACACGTCCATCCGAGCACACGTCAGCTAACGCATCCCATGAAACAGGGCAACCGAGAGAAGATAAGCCTAGAGCTCATCACGAAAACATGCCTATATAATTTCGACCCCCTTAAACCCCACTTTTATATAGTAAATGGGGTTTACAGGGGTAAACATTATTTTTGTTATTTCTGCTCAAAAACATAGATTGTGGATACGCGACAGAACCGCCTCGCAGAGGCGTTTCTAACGAGTGCCAACAATCTATGTTTTGAGCAGAAATATGAAGAGTGGAGCCCTGTGGTGCAGTGGTAAAGCGTCGGACTCGAGATCGAGAGGTACCGGGTTCGATCCCCACTAACTGCAAGTGTTGTTTCCTTGAGCAAGAGACTTTATCCACATTGCTTAGTACTGGTTTCTACCCAGGAAAAAAGAGGGTCACATGGAAGATTAGTACTAAATTACTAAATGTGTTACCCTCTATAAATAAAGTCGATTATTATTATTATTATTATTATTATTAAGAGATTATCAGATTTTTTTTATCTGAATTTTTTCATTTTTTGGTGGTAAAATTTCCAGTATATTTGAATAAGCATGTTTTGGTAATGTATATGGCATTGGAGCGGTTTGGGGAGAAATGGAAATTAAGTACAAATAAGGTATTAGTGTGTTGATTTGACGATCCTCTTTAAAGTGAATTTGACTAGTTTAACGTTGATAAAGAAAGCATTAATAGAGCGTGTAATACTAATATCGTTGAAATTATTATTATGGGAGATTTTAACATTACTGTGGCTTACATTAGCGTTAATAAGATGAAAGAGCTAATCTTCTGACTGGAATCCAGTACAAGCTTGGGTTCCAAAAGATTCTAGTTTTTGTCCACTCTTATTTCGTCTGTATATCAATGACGTTGAAAAACATATTGGCGCTTCTATTCAGTTATTAATTGACGACACACGTTTATATATAATCCTTGAATGTCTTGAGGAGACAGGTAGAATTTTAAACGCTGATTTACGAACTATCTTTGTATGGGCATGTGCTTGGCTTGTACTCGTCTTTGTTTATCATAGACGTAAGGATACCATGAGTACTCGTCTTTGTTTATCATAGTGATGAATTTGATTTTTATCTTTTCGCTTTGATGGATTGACTGAGTTGGGAGCCTTTATGCAAACCGAATTTTTATGTTTTTCTGTATTAAGAGTTACATCGGGACCCAGGGTGAAGCTGGTTGGCCGTTGCCTCTGTTATTTTGTTTTTGTGTTTTCAGTCCTTTTAGCATTGCAATTACCTCGCTTGGGGAAGAGAGAGCTAGTCTTGGTGCTTTTCGTACGTTTGTTCGATTTGCGCTTGTTTGGTTTTATGCTTCCTCTTCCTTTTGGTGTCTTGGAAGGGCTGCGGTTTGTGATTGTGGCACTCCCTGGACTTCTTTCTTACCCTGTTTTGTAGATTCTCACATCGGCGAGGCGGTTCTAACGAGTACCCACAATTTATGTTTTGATCAGAAATAAGAAAAATAATATATACCCCTGTAAACCCTAGTTTTACTATATAAAAGTGGGATTTAAGGGGGTCAAAATTATATAGGTATGTTTTCGTGATGATTTGCTTGGCGCTATGATTAACCCTCAGTGGCTCGAACTACACATGTCTAGAACAAATTTCCAAAGATGTTCGAGCCATTGAAGTTCAACTGCAGTTCGTAGTTCCACATTACGAAAACACGCCTATTCAAATACAAAATGTATATTGAAAATTTTACCACCAGAAAATGAAAATTTTCAGATAAAAAAATTCTGATGTTTTTCATATTTCAGCTCAAAACACAGATTGTGGGTACTTGTTAGAATCGCCTCGGCGAGGCTGTTCTAACGAGTACCCACAATCTATGTTTTTGAGCAGAAACAAGAAAAATAATGTATACCCCTGTAAACCCCAGTTTTACTATATAAAAGTGGGGTTTAAGATGGTCAAAACTAAATAGGCTTATTTTCGTGATGATCTACTGGTGTGGTAGCTTTGACAGTATTGACCGAATTTCATTTGCCTTAATTATGCTAATACTAGAAAAAGGTATCTGCATGACAATAATCAAAATTATGTAACAAACAAGCTTTTTTTGGTAGTTTGGTAGAAAGATAAAAACGCAACGATCCAAGAGAATGAAATGCAAACCCAGCTAGCATTCTACGCAAATCTACATCGGGCCGTCATCGGCCCGTCAGGTACCCTGACGGGCCGATGACGGCCCGATATAGATTTACGTAGAATGCTGACTGGGAAGTGCAAAGATTTTCTTGTTAAGTCTAAAAGACTTGTGTAGATATGTCTGGCTCCCAGTTAAATTTCAAATTTGAAATTGTATCTTAGAGTAGAGAACCAAATCACTTTTGAGCACTCCTATTAGGTACGCTGTTCTCTGTACTCAAAATTTCTTCGAGGACATCGACACGGATTCTGGGTCACATAATCGTAGAATCGTGCTTGAAATATAAAGACTCGTCGCTGTCGAATTGAAGGCGCTATTTGTTATTGGCTTCCCACTGATCGCCCTTCGAAGAATCTGACTAGTCTATGCGGATGCGCAGACTGATCTGAGGTTTCGTTGGGTGCACATGTAATTTTGTAAAAAAAAAAAAAAAAGAAAGAAAAACGCTGTGCCAAGTCTCAAATGCAAGTTGTATCGCCTACTGTCACATACTGTTTTTGTCTTGTATTAACGTGTATATTGTTACTGACTATTAAATAAACTGAATAAATATTTGCACCATTTTTGTTCATAATTTCATCACAAAATTCAGTCTAACACCCCAGTGGGCACATGACGTTTATACATCGCCCCATGAAGGTCGATGAAACGTCATGAGGTTTATAATACGTCGCATGAACGGCTATACTACGTCAAGACGATCATACAACGTCGCATGAATGTCGATCATGGCGTTTATACAACGTCACATGAACGTCATGTCGTTTATACGGCGTCGCATGGACGTCGATAGTCTTATTTACGCCGTGCTGGAGCCCGGCGTATCTATTTGAGGTTGTTTTTGTAAAATATGTATGCATTTGGAGAACATCGGTTTTCTTCCACTTTTATGGGGTTCTTAGTGGGGTTCTATATAATTATTCACCCCCATTTTTTATTATTATTATTCAAAGTCACCCTTTTGCAGCAGAGAACTGTGCTATTGGTAACATAGTGAAATAAAAAATGGGAAGTACTGTGTAGAATGAATGTAGCAATGTGGGTTTTGCTCATTTAAAAGAGAAATGAGCAGTCTTCCCGTAGGAGCCCCAGTTTGACCATTCGACCTGAAATGAGGTTGTTGCTGTCAATATTCGTACACGTTTGAATTTCGTTTTTTTTTTTTTTTTTTTTTTTTTTTTGTTTTTTTTTTTTTTTTTTTTTTTTTTCGTCGTTCTACGAAGAAGAAACAAAAGATATTTTTCTTTGTTTACGATTGGAAATATGCATTTTCGAATCGAACGGATTATAAGCTGGTTAAATTGGATATTCAAGCATGGAATTATTTGGGCCGAAAGAAAACGTTATGAGCGGAGAAAAGAACGAAACACTGTCTACATAGATGATTTCGGATATAGTATGTTCGGCCTAGGCTATAGATGGCGATATGTAATTATGTATGCTGGCTAGAAAACAGACGATCAGAGTTGATTTTTTTACGTAGCTCTGATAACGTCTATAATTTTTTTATCGTTGAGTATTGCGATAATTTATATAATTACAACCTTTCATAAATTATAACATTTTTTCACTATACTACGATCTATTGGGAGCTAAGTAATGCATGACAGATTAGTTTCCCGGCGTACTGATGCCTTGCATCAACGTTTTCTTGTTTTATACTTATTTTATGCCATGTGTTTTTTGTACAACTACTTTGTTGCATAAGAAGACAAGCACACCGCACCAAAAATGCCGTTACGTTTTGATTACGAAACCACAGCCAACTCCTTGTAACCAATGGCATTACAAAGATAAAAACACAGTATTTTGCCAGTAGCATTTGTTCGGAATTGCACTGAAATAGCAAAGAACTTAACCCTAGTCCTATTGGACCCGGATATACCCCGCTTTTGCAAACAGTGCAGATCCAGATCAGTTGGCTTCTGAACTGTTTGCCATTAAGAATGTGAATTTATAGCAAGAGTCCAGATCAAGTAATCTGATTGGCTGAAATTTAGAAGTGGGCGTGGCATCTTAATTTATTCAGCAGGACAAGGGTTAACAAATTTAACAATATGCATTTAGGGCACTAAAAATTACCGTATCGACTGGGTAATTTTGAAAAAAAAAACAAAAAAAAAAAAAACGTTTTTAAAACATCACGCACGAAAACATGCCTGTATAATTTTGACCCCCTTAAACCCCACTTTTATATAGTAATATGGGGTTAACAGGGCTATACATTATTTTTCTTATATCTGCTCAAAAACATAGGGTGTGGTACTCGTTAGAACCGCCTCACCGAGGCGGCTCTAACGAGTACCCACAATCTATGTTTTGAGCAGAAATATGATAAATATCAGAGTTTTTTATTTGAAAAGTTTCAGTTTTTGGAGGTGAAATTTTCTATTTATTTGAATAGGCGTGTTTTCGTAATGGGCACACGCTATCCAGTTACTTTAACGATCTCTGTTCATAAATAGTAACGTCAATGTTTAACTTCACTGTCGTTCGAAGTGTTTGCAGTAATTGGGCGAAACAATGCCTTCGAACATGCGCAAAACTCGCATTCAGATCATCCTGTGCATGCGTATAGTATCCATTACAAAAACACGCCTATTTAAATATACTGAAAATTTTACCACCAAAAAATGGAAAATTTCTGATAAAAATTCTGATATTTTTCATATTTCTGCTCAAAACATAGCTAGTTGGTACTCGTTAGAACCGCCTCGATGAGGCGGTTCTAACGAGTACCCACAATCCATGTTTTTGAGCAGAAATAACAAAAATAATGTTTACGCCCGTAAACACCAGTTTTACTATATAATAGTGGGGTTTAAGGGGGTCAAAATTATATAGGTATGTTTTCGTGATGATCTGGGCCTTTGCTCTCAATTCATACATTTTATAGTATCCAATGTTTCCGTTAGCGGACATTGAAAGCTCTGATCAGACTGCACGAACATTGCTGAATTTCGCTATGTCGATGGTGTAAGTTATTTTTCGAGTCTGTTATTACGTATAGCTGGAACAGTAACAATATTAAAGACATAAAAGTAAGAAGTTGCTCGGTCATTAGTCTCGTCACTGATAGGAGAACCTAGTACACTGTCAAAAATAATTGTCAGGTTGAGTTCTGATAGGGGAATTTAGTACTGGCTTATTCATCTCATTCATATTAATATCCCTTCCAAAATATTTACCCCCTAAGAAGGCCTCTTTACGACACCCTGCTGGGATCTCATAATCACCCCTGTATGACATGCCTTTGATCTCTCTTGCATAGCACATAGGTAGGGCAATAAAATCAGTAGATAGTTGTACCACTATTGGTCTTATTTTAGTTATGTCTGTTTGGGCGAGGGTTAGGTTCAAGGTTTCAGTCCGAGCCAGCTAGAACTCTGCTAGATCTATACACCGGACCGCTAGCAGAATGCTTCTGGGGACAAGAGTTTTGCTGTTGATCCATTAAAGGCTGTATTTCTGTTGCAGTTTCTCTTCGATCTATTTTCGATACTTTTTATTATTTTTTTTAACCCTAATCCGGCGCTTTAGATTCGCTGTGTCTCGCAATTCTGGCTTCTGCTAAATGACAGCTTAATTATAATGCAGCTTTTGCAAAGGAGCCTTGTCACTTTAACACGCCTGGGCTGATAATCGGTAAAGAATTCGAGTCTGATGCAACCAACGCAGCTCTCCTCTTTGACGCTTAGCATGCTTGGTAAAAGTGTCACCAGATGAAATTTTAAAATAGTTTTTTTTCTTTTTTTTTCCAAGAAAATAGTCTGCGACATTGCATGCAAAGTCTCCTTCTGGAGAGAATTTGCATGGAATATCAAAGTCTTTTTTTTTTTTCAGGAAAAATAAGAAAAACCTTTCAAAATACCGTCAAGGCGTATTTAGTCGGAGACAATCTGTATGGACTGTCAAAGTTTATTTTCTGAGAAAATAAGAAAACAAGAGGACCATGATGGTCCTATATGGCTCACCTGAGCAAACAGCTTTGCATACTTACTGTTGAAGTTTCAGCCAAGTTCACTGCTCTAAGATTTTTGTATAAATTTTATAGCCCTGCTCCCCAGCGACCATGTTTTTTCATGCATCATGATGGCTTGAACTGAATCTTCAAAGAGGATCACCAAAGGAACAATTCTGCCAAGTTATATTGAAATCAGTCCAGTGGTTTTTGACAAAAAGATTTTTTTTAATGTTTTATATAGCTATATAGGGAAAATAAGCCCCACCCCCTAACGGACATGTTTTTTGACGAATCATGACTGCTTGAACAAACTTGGATAGAGGGTCACCATAGGAACATTCCTGCCAAGTTATATTGAAATTGGTTCAGTGGTTTATGACAAGAAGATTTTTAAAGTTTTCTATTTAGATATATAGGGAAAATAAGCTCCACCCCTAGCAGCCATGTTTTTTGACAAATCATAATTGCTTGAACAATCTTGGTAGAGGGTCACCAAAGCACCATTCCTGCCAAGTAATATTGAAATCAGTCAGGGGGTTTCTGACAAGAAGAATTTTAAAGTTTTCTATACAGTTATATACGAAACATAAGTCTGGTGGCCATGTTTTTTGACGTGTCATGAGGGAGTGAACAATCTTGGTAGAAGGTCACCAAAGCAACATTCCTGCCAAGTTACACTGAACTCGATCCAACGGTTTCTTACGAGAAGATTTTTAAAGTTTTCTATATAGATATATAGAGAAAATATGCCCCGCCCCCTAGCGGCCATGGTTTTGACGAATCATGACGGCTTGAACAATCTTGATAGATGGTCACCAAAAAAACATTCCTGCCAAGTGATATTGAAATCGGTCCATTGGTCTCTGACAAGAAGATTTTTAAACTTTTCTATATAGATATATAGGGAAAATAAGCCCCGCCCCCCTGGCGGCCATGTTTTTTGACGAATCATGTTATTTTGAACAATCTTGGTAGAGGGTTAACAAAGAAATATTTCTGCCAAGTTATTATGAAATCAGTCCAGTGGTTTCTGACAAGAAGTTTTTAAAGTTTTCTATATAGATATATAGGGAAATTAAGCCCCGCCCCCTGGCGGCCACCTTTTCTGATGAATCATGACGACTTGAACAATCTTGGAAGAGGGTTACAAAAGAAACAGTCCTGCAATGTTATACTGAAATCGGTCCAGTGGTTTCTGATAAGAAGATCATTAAAATTTTCTATATAGATATATAGGGAAAAATAAGCCCCGCCCCCTAGCAGCCATGTTTTTTGACAAATCATGACGGCTTGAACAATCTTGGTAGAGGATCACCACGGAAACATTTTTGCCAAGCTATATAGAAATCGGTCCAGTGGTTTCTGACATGAAGATTCTTATTTTTTTATATAGATATATAGGGGAAATAAGCCCCGCCCCCAAGGCGGGCATGTTTTTTGTCGAATCATGGCGGCTTGAACAATCGTGGTAGAAGGTTACAAAAGAAATATTCCTGCCGTGTTATATTGAAATCCGTCCAGTGGTTTCTGACAAGAAGATTTTAAAAGTTTTCTATATAGATATATAGGGAAAATAAGCCCCGACCCCTGGCGGCCATGATGTTTGACGAATCAAAATGGCTTGAACAACCTTGGTACAGGATCACCAAAGGAACATTTCTGCAAAATTATATTGAAATCAGTCCAGTGGTTTCTGACAAGAAGATTTCTAAAATTTTCTATATAGCTATATAGGGGAAATAGGCCCCGCCCCCTGGCGGCCATATTTTTAGACGAATCCAAATGGCTTGAACAATCTTGGTAGAGGATCACCAAAGAAACATTTCTGCAAAATTATATTAAAATCGGTCAAGTGGTTTCTGACAAGAAGATTTTTAAAGTTTTCTATATAGATATATAGGGAAAATAAGCCCGCCCCCTGGCGGCCATGTTTTTTGACGAATCCAAATGGCTTGAACAATCTTGGTACAGGATCACCAAAGAAACATTTCTGCAAAATTATATTGAAATCAGTCTAGTGGTTTCTTACAAGAAGATTTTTAAAATTTTCTATATAGATATATAGGGAAAATAAGCCCCGCCCCCTGGCGGCCCTGTTTTTTGACGAATCCAAATGGCTTGAACAATCTTGGTAGAGGATCACCAAAGGAACATTTCTGCAAAATTATATTGAAATCGGTCCAGTGGTTTCTGACAAGAAGACTTTTTAAGTTTTTAGTTAAAAAATTTATTTTTAGCTCCTGTGACCTAGATATGCAATGGACCGGAACCATTTGAACAACTTTGAAAGAGGACCAAGCAAGCATCATTCCTCTGACGCTTGGTCAAAATCCAATCAGTGGTTTAGGAGGAGATGTTGTTTAAAGATTGTGGACGGACGGACGGACGACGACGACGACCACGGACAGTGAGTGATCACAATAGCTCACCTTGAGCCTTCGGCTCGGGTGAGCTAAAAACATTTCAAAATGTCGTCAAAGCCTACTTTCTGGGAAACTAATAAAACATTTCAAATATCGTCTGGCTGACGATTTTATCAAGTATGCTAAACTTAAGAATAATAGGGGAAAGAAATAAAGGTATCCGAATATTTCGGGATACGATACTATTAATGAACTGCTAAGTAAACTACTTTGGAGATCTGCAGGCACACGAATGACACTAGCCTGGCACCACACTATGAGTTTTACATTTCTAAATTAACAAAGGTAAAATACTCGTCCTAGACTATTTTCCTACATATATCATCTCCCTTACCAGTCAGAAAATCAGCCAAATCAGAGACAAGGACATTCCAAAAGATTGGATTTTTGTAAAATATAAATAGTTTTTATATTGATTTATGTATCAGATAGACAGGAGCCAGTCTAGAATGACACCTAACAAAATGGTTTATATATTATCCACGACGTACATGAAAAGACTCACGATTTCTGAAGAATAATAAAAGTAACAGTGTACTATGATTATGACATCCACACTAATTAACCCTTTAATCGCTTAGCAAAATTTGTAGCAGACGACATTCTATCTCTTTTATTATTATTTTTCAGAGAAAACAAGTTTTGACATTCCACGTGAATCGTCTGCATGACATATGATTCACATGAAATGTCAAGACTTACTTGCTTTGAAAAATAAAAACAAAAATCAGAATGTCGTCTGCAGTTGTGATTGGCGCTTGAGGATTATTTTTGTTACACTGAACCACAGTTACAATTAACACCCAAACAACAGTCATCAATTGTAGATAACGTATTTATTACAACTTGTTAGTATAAACATATTTTTATTCAAATAAACATATAGTATAAACATATTTTTATTCAAATAGTTTACAATATAACACAAACAGACGAAAGCTGAAAACATATAAAGGATTAGAACGAAAGCAAATGCTTATAGAGTCCCTCTCCCAGTAAATATACAGTTGTAATGTTTGTGGCGGATTACTACTGATATAAGTTAATATTAAGTAATGGTTCAGGCAGACTGATATGAATCAATTTGAATAACAACAGATGAACAATATACTAACTGACTACCAAAAACTTGGGCAGATAAGAATATATATGAACCATAGTTTGAAAATTTGGTACACTAAATGTAGAAGAAATGAAAAAAAAAAAAAAAAAAAAAAAAAAAAAACAAGAAACAACGAAAATAAACTAAGGGGAAAAGAGAATAAAAGTGGGGAGCAGGCATACTGGATGATCTAAGCAGCAGCTTTCATTATATCGTCGCATACTTATGGCTAATTATATAAGGTTAGAAACGCTTTGTGTCAATGATAAATTTATGAACATGATCAAAAATATCTCTGTTTATTTCCTGGGATAAAGACGGATCACCATATAACAACAATCTTAAGGAAGGAGTGTAATAACCAGTTATGGCATTTAGGAGGATATTACGGTGTGCTTGATAAAATCTGCAATGAAAGAAAAAATGTTGTGGATCTTCAACACTGCCACAAAGACATAAAGGCGAGTCTGTTATATTTTTATAGAATAAATCTAAATTCAAAGAACTACAGCCTGTACGTAGTCGAGCATGTAGGATTTGTGCCTTTCTATTGCCATGATAGTAATAGTTCGGGACTGAAGATTTATCTTTCTTAAGAAAATGTTTAAAGGAATTTAAGGTGGTGCATTGTCTTGCCTCAGATGGTAAGTTATTCCACTCTCTTAAAGTCGAAGGTAGGAAAGAGTTGTAAAACTGATTCGTTTTAGCCCGTCTAGTTTGAATATCTCCTGAATTTCGCAGATTATATTGGGAAATGTGACTTACTTGTTGGGGTATTAAGGAAGATAGATAGATCGGTGCAAGGTTGTTCAACATTTTATAAAACAGTGTAAGTTTATGATCCTGTCGTCGTTTGTGAAGGGACTCCCAACAAACTTCTCTGTAGAGATTGTTTAACGAGACGAGCTTAGTAGCCCCCGTGGCTATCCTTGCCGCCTCATTCTGAATTTTGTCCAGTTCATTTTTTTCATACTGGGAACAGTTATCCCATATGATATCCCCGTATTCTAATAACGGTCTTATAAATACTAGATAAATTGTTTCCAAAGATTTCCTATCAAGTTTGAATTTTAATTTCCGCATAATATTTATCCTACACCAGGCCTTATCTTTTATATAGTCAATATGTTGATGCCAGCTACAATCATTAGTAAAATATATGCCTAGATGTTTATGAAAATCTACCTCTTCTATCTGCACGTTTTGCATAAATAAGGGTGGATGATTTTGCCAGTTGATCTTACGAGAGATTAGAAGAGATTCGCTTTTAGAAGGATTGAAATTACTAGCCATGTGGCAGCCCACCTGGAAATCTTATCTAAATCGGAGTTCAATAGGTTAGCTGCGGTCAAAGGATTTTCTACAATAATAAACAGACTGGTATCATCCGCAAAAAGACGTATATTTGAATGAATATCAGTAACAATGTCGTTGATATAAATAAGAAACAGTAGGGGGCCCAAGATGGAACCTTGAGGAACACCAGCCCAACACCAGCTACAACTTGTTACAACCCTTACTTTTAAGGGGGTGTATACGCTTTCAAGGGATGCAATTCCGTCAAAATTGTTTCTTCGTCCTGGCTTTTTGTTCGTCGGTACGCAAACAGGAAGTCACAAAAAATTCCCCCTTATTCAAATGGTGGAAAATCTACCAAATTTATCCAGTCTTCTTAATTACTGTATAACAGTTTGAAATGGACTAAACGATTGGTATATGTCATTTGCTGGTAATAAAAACTGGTATTTCTGCTAATATCGCAAAAAAAAGTATCTAGCCGTAAGCTTTAAAACATGTGAGTTCATTACTAAATACTGTACACAACGGCGGTTGCTTAACCGCCACCATATTTAAAAACAACATTTAGACAATCCGTTTTCCTATTATTACCAGCCTAATAACTACCTGACAAATAGGTCCTTACTAAGGCTAATAATGCTAAATCCTGATTCAAACATATTAGCCGTGTACATTCTGATGCTTGTAAACAGCGAATGAATAAACAGAACAAAACAAAAGTCCTAACTTTTGAAGAAATAAGATTTTAATCATATTGAGTTTACGAATACGAATACACTAGTAAAACGAGCCAAATCTACAGCGTTGGTTAAAAAATGTAATCCGAACCGTTGTCCTACTAAATACCGAAAAGGATCTTTTCCACAGAAAAGGACCGAAAAGGGGTTATCGGGTACTGTAAAGGACTTTCTAAGTATGATATCACGATTTACATATGACTTTTGACATTGAAAAAAAGATTTTAATACCTCACGTCAATGGAACATGCCTAGCAATCTGCTCTCAGAATACATATTACAAATAAATTCGTATACTGTTTACGTGTGGCTCTTTTTAATCATCATGGAAACATACCTATATAGTTTTGACCCCCTTAAACCCCACTTTTGTATAGTAAAACCGGGATTTACAGGGGTATACATTATTTTGCTTATTTCTGCTCAAATATAGATTGTGGGTACTCGTTAGAACCGCCTCGACGATGCGGTTCTAACGAGTACCCACAATTTATGTTTTGCGCAGGATTATGAAAAATATCAGATTTATTTATCTGATAATTTTCCTTTTTTTGGTTGTAAAATTTTCAATATATTTGAATAGGCATGTTTTTTGTAATGTTCATTTCTAGAGGCCTATAGAATTTCGGGCAACCGCCCCATTAGCACTCTCAATGCTTTGATACTGTTATTTACGGCTATAATTTAACACATGCAAAACATTCAATGTTTGGCTTCGTTTTAATACACTACACGTCCACAATAACACAGCGTTTGCCATATATGTTCAAAGCAGACACTGGTTGGCTTTTTATGTCTAGACGAAGTTTCGTTGTGGTCTTCTATGGTCGTGTATACAACAGAGAGCGACATCACACAGAGTATTTGGTAAATATATAAATCATTACAAAAACACGCCTATTCAAATTTACTGAAAATGTTACCACCAAACATTGAAAATTTTCAGATAAAAAAATTCTGATATTTTCCATATTTCTGTTAAAAACATAGATTCTGGGCACCATCCAGTCAAAAATATATATTATGAGAAAACCTGTTTATGTAACATGTGAATAAGACTGGTGCTGTACGGCCTGTTCATGTTCGCGGTCTGACCTGCGCCATTGAAGCTCATTGTCTAGACACGTCCATGCTCAAATCCATTTCAGATCAAGTCTCAATACGATTAGGTGTTGATCTTCTTGTCATCGTAGTCGGTTTGAAACTGGCGTCTTACCTATTGCTCCCGCTAAATTATTCATTTGTCTCGAGAAGTATAGTATGTAATACTATCCGCACAGCCCCTGGGGCCATACCGAGAGACGTAACATGAGGGAGCAATAAATATTAGCGCAAGTAAATTGGCATGTTTATGGAATATATGTAAAAGAACCGCGCTTCGTGTAAATAGTCAGGAAATGAGATATAATCAGCCCAGACAGTGATGCACAAACAAATGATTCTAGACTTTTATTGATATACTGCAGATTCTGGAGGTCACAGTGACCCTGGATATTTCATGGCTCACTTTGAAAACCAGATTCTGTACTTTCGATTTTTTTAAAGACGAATTTTGAATTCAGAGAAATTTGAGAATGAAAAATCACTGTTTATATTCTTCAAGAAAATCCTATGATTCATATGAAATGAAATTCTACTGATCATCACGAAAACACACCTATTCAAATATATAGAAAATTTCACCTCAAAAAAACTGAAAATTTTCAGATACAAAAATTCTGATATTTTTCATATGTCTGCTAAAACATAGATTGTGAGTACTCGTTAGAACCGCCTCGCCGAGGCGGTTCTAACGAGTACCCACAATCTATGTTTTTGAGCAGAAATAAGAAAATAATATATACCCCTGTAAACCCCAGTTTTACTATATGAAAGTGGGGTTTAAGGGGGTCAACATTATATAGGCATATTTTTGTGATGTCAAGAAAATCCTATGATTCATATGAAATGAAATTCTACTAATTATATCACATGTTTAGCTGCGTAACTAATGTATTTAAATTTGACCAGGTTGGAAAACAATGAACAAATTGTGATGAGTCAGATGAATAAAAACATGTCAAGCAGCAAAATGACATTCCGTGACTGTAAATAAGCATCATTTTTGATACATTTTAATGAACGCATCGAGCAAGGGAATTAAACACTCTGTTGCTACATATATCTTTGACTACGAGTAGTAACCTGCTGGTCTGGAACCCGGACAAAGGAATACGGTTGGGTAGCTGGATCGCAGCATGCTCTATGTATGGAAACCTCATTTTCAACGTGGCTATGTACAAAACAAGAACATATTGTTAGTTTATACGAAATAAATATCGATTTTCAGTAGAAGTTATTAAAGAATTACTACGCTTCTGTATAATATTTGGATTTTATATAAAGTTCGATTTAACATAATGTTGTTAGAATTCTAACGAAAGGGAAATAGTAAGGCTGATATCAGTCGTAGATAATACTTTTGCCATGATACCATGCCAAGTCGACCACGCCATATTTTATCTTATGCCACCATGCCATGCCAGATTTTTTTATGCTGACTCAAACATCTACGACTGATCTAATGCGGCAAGAAGGTGGCAAGAAGGCAGCCAGGATTCTGTCCGCCGCAGACATCAAAGTAGTTCACAGATGTGTTCTAAATTCCCTAATGGGCATAACATCATCATCCGTGTTTAGCATGGGCAATCAAGCTAGACTAGCTGCTAGTCTCGTAATA
Organism: Anodontia alba; assembly: GCA_964016985.1. Taxonomy (NCBI): domain Eukaryota; kingdom Metazoa; phylum Mollusca; class Bivalvia; order Lucinida; family Lucinidae; genus Anodontia; species Anodontia alba. The sequence continues at coordinate 121,110,921 of OZ024823.1, forward strand.
AGAGTCATTTTTTAAATAAAATATAGTCAACTTCTTAATGATGGCAAGTCTATTTGGTAGAGTCTATAATACACATACTGGCTAAGTATTATCAAAATTAAGAAACCATTCTTGACAAGTGCAGAAAGACAGTACTGCTCTGGCAGATCAGAATCTACTGAAAGCAATATTTATTGATGAAGCTCATTGTATTTGGAAGTTGTAAATATCCATTTTTCTCTAAAATGGCTATATACTGGAGACAAAACACAAAATGCATTTGTCATTATTTTTTGTTTTACCATGCTCCAGCAATAATATGAATAATTTGTATAAATAATAATGATTAACATGCGGATTATCTTAAGAAAAAAATAATGTTTTTGTGCAGGAATACTAATACTTTAGTAAGAAACAAACAACAATAAATGTTCCATTATCTTCCTGAGTGTTGAAGAATTCATGCATGCATGCATTGTTATGCAGACTGTAGAAAGTGGCAATAAATGAGCCGTCATGAGAAAACCTGCTTTATGCCTATTGGAACAACAAAGGCGCAGATCAGCCTGCGCATCCGCGCAGTCTGATCAGCGCCTTTATTGTTCACTATTTATATAGTATAATACCTCTAGATGCTATAGCCAGAATTTCAAGACTCTGCTAGTCTCTGTAGCAGAGCAAGTCGGTTTGAGTCTTACCAATTAGAAATCCTGAAGACAGGGTTTCTTATGGCGGGCTGAAATGTCCTTTTCTACACCATGGAAGTCTTTATTCACCTTAAAATTTATATCGACCTCTTATCACAAAAATCATGATTACCATTAACCCACTTAAGCCAAGAGTTGTTGTTGTTCAGTTTTATACAGGACATGCATGCGTCAGTTAATTACAACAATGGCTGCTAGTGATCCAGTTTATAGCGTTAAGTTGACAAGGCGTAAAAAAAATCTTTCCACTAACCCGACCGACCCTGTTTAAAACACACGACTCTGCTATTTTTTATCAGTAAAAATGCAAAATAAAAAAGTAAAGCACCGACTCTCAACAAAATACTTGTATTTTCATGCAAAACAGGCCCGATCCTGTTCTTTTCTTGAGAAAAAAATAGAAAAATAAAAAAAAAAATTCCCCTACCTAACGACCAATTTTTGTTTCAGCATGTTAGTGGTAACACAGCTATGTTTACGCCCAATAGATAACGCCCCAGGTACTATACATTCAAGTACACAAATATAAACGAACATTCTCTGTTGGAGCTCATGCGATGGCTGGAGTGTAGAGGTCTTCCTACTAGCGGAAATAAGGACGAACTTGTGTAAAGGTAGGACCCATTGATAATATTGCAGAACAAAGCAAACAAAACTGCAATACAAACAATTTATTGCGTTTTCAACGAATTATTTTTTTGTTTAAACAGATAGTGTAAGTCTAGGTGATGCACTATATGTCAATGTTAATAGGGATATTTACTTAAAGCAACGGTAGTAATTCAATAAATAGGTCTAGACCATGATACATTTCGTGGTTGGTTACTAGTACCAACCACGAAATGTATCATGGTCAAGATTGTTGCCGACCCTGCGGGGGTCGTACTAGTAGTCGTTCGGAGTTTGATAGGATTCCAGCATTGATAAAGATCCCGATCCCGAAGACATTGTTGCGGCACATTTTTGTTGGGAACTCAATCTATAGACTTTACAATGCGCTCAGCATATACCTCAGGTCAGCCAAAAACAAGAGGTCGAGATACCCAACAACCCCCGCCCCCCACCCACCCACCTACCCAGCATACACACACACACCGCTGGATCTTAAATACATTACAATTTCACAGAGCAGTATGTACCCCTGTAATTATAGCAAAAAAAAAAAATGTTCCGTGCTCATTGGTCCTTGTTTATTTTTAATAGAGAATAATCATGATGAATTGACAAACATTTTCTGGGACTGCTTATAATTTCTTCTCATGTTACTGCACTGTCTCATTAGCCTATGATGGAATATTTGGACAGACAGGCCTGAGCAAATAGTGTAGACCCAGACCAGAATGCAGCATCTGACTAAGGTCTACACTGTTTGCCACATATCCAGCACTTTTAGTAAGGTGTCCCAATACCTATAGGTCCTTGATTATTTTTAATAAATTACGATAAATTGACAAATAATTCTTGGACTGCTTATAATTTCTTCTCACGTTACTGCTAGCGTTGTTCCGATGATCGTTTATAATCGAAAATAGTTCATTCATCAACAACCGATCGATGATCAGATGCAATATCTGAAATGATTATAACCAGAAAAAAAATTATAACAGAAGATTTTTTTTATTTTTATTTTAAAAATAAAAACAAAAATAGTTAACTTTTAGTTACAAAATTATGCCTATACATCATTTGCAGACAAAAGCTCTGAAAAAGAGACTATTGAAAGCTTGGATCTCATGCAACAAATGAATCCAACAATTCATTTTTTTAATCTGTTTGAATACAACCTGAGTAATAATTTCCACAGACTCGGTAAACATTCTGCGAAAATGACTTACATCTAAGTTTCAAAGCCATTTTTATTCAAGTGGCATGTTCAAGGCTCTGTCTTTAGAGCTCTTTATAAAGATTTCACTGAAACTTCACTGTGCCTGTTTAAAAGGTGTAAAGCCCACATACATACAGTTGACTCTCGCTAGCTCGAACTCGCTTATCTCGAATAACCGCTTATCTCAAAGCATTGCTCCTCTTTTCGCAATATTTTCAATATATCTCTAACTTCAAGAGTCCAGTTACACATAAATTTATTAAATGTGGCTAATCAAATTAGTCTTCCTCAATTCTGCAAATCTTATTTGTCGAAGTACGGATATCTCGAAGTATTTCAGAGAGTCCCTTGGAATTCGAGATAACAAGAGTCGACTATATATACATGCATTTTCTTTGTTCCTGTAATGTGTGGCATGCTTTAGACAGAAGACTTGTTAAGGAGGAGTATTTGATGATAATTTTTGGATAATTTTCACAAATTCTCCATAAAACATATGTTGTGGTTACTCATTAGAAGCATCCTGTCAAGGCGTTTCTAATGAGTACCCACAATATATGTTTTTTTATGGAGTTACTGCACTCTGTCTGGTGGTCTTAGTAGACCATCGTGGCATACTGGGACAGACAGGCCTGAGCAAACAGTGTAGACCCAGATCAGATTCCAGAGAATGCTGTTTGCCACTCATCAAGCACTATAATGAAGATGTCCCAGTACTACATAATTATCACCCAATACTCCTCTTTAACAAGTCCTCTGTTTAGATTTTGAAAATAATTACCCGTCTTAAAATGCATATATATATTGTGTCAGATAACACAGACACAGCTACAAACCAATTATAATCGATAATCGTCCATTTACTTTAAACCGATAATTGATTATGAAAATCCAGCTGATTCCTATCACTAGTTACTGCACTCTGTTCATGTTAGGACAGACAGGCCTGAGCAAACAGTGTAGACCCAGATCAGATGTTAGAGAATGCAGTATCCGATCAGGATCTACACGGTTTGCCACTCATCAAGCACTATAATGGAGGTGTCCCATACTTATTGGTCCTTGATTATTTTTAAAAGAGGGCAATCATGATAAATTGACAAATATTTCTGGGACTGCTTATAAGTTCTTCTAACTTTACTGCATTCAGTCTCAGAAGACTACGATGGCATATTGGTACAGAAAGGCCTGAGCAAACAGTGTAGACCCAGATCAGACGCCGCAGAACGCGGCGTCTGATCAGGGTTTACACTGTTTGCCACTCATCCAGCACAATATCAGACACAACAGATAGTAAAATAGACTTTCTGATTTTGGGACAAGTAGGGTAAGGAGTTAAGGTGTCCTTATACATTGGGTAAATACGGTATGCTTATTCATTTAGCATATGACACTTAAATACCCTTTCGGGCCTCCATAGCCTGGTGGTTATAAGCACCGATTTTTACTCGCTAGGTTTCTCACCATGCAGGTTCGATTTTTGAGTGGATCACATGTAAAATAGAGGAGACCTGCTAATTTATCTCCGGGTAATCCGATTATCCCTGGATCATGTTCATTTCCAAATTTAGGGATGTGTGGTGGATGTTTTTTTGTTTGTTTGTTTTTTGTTGTTTTTTTTTTTTTTTTTTTTTTTTTTTTTTTTTTTGTTGTTGTTTGTTTTTTTTTTTTGTTGTTGTTTTTTTTGGTTGTTGTTTTTGTTGTTTTTTTTCATTTTAATTGCATTTTGATAGAAATTCCTGTGAGCAAACAGTATAGATCCTGATCGCACGCCTGCTGTTTGCCTATGTACTGAAAACGGGACGCTAGGCTTATATGGGTTAAGCGGAGTCTGATCAGGATCTTCACTATTTGCCTATGTCCTAGAAAAGAGACGCTAGGCTTATATGGGTAACGTAGCGTGTGATCTGGCTCTGCAATGTTTGCCTATGCCCTAAAAGGGAGACGCTAGGTTTAAATGGGTTAAGCGGCGTCTAAGCTTGGTCTGCACTGTTTGCCTATGTCCTAAAATAGAGATGCTATTCTTATATGAGTTGAGCGGACTCTGATCTGGGTCTGCATTGTTTGCCTATGTCCTTAAAAAGGGATGATAGTCTTATATGTGTTAAGCGGCGTCTGAGCTGGGTCTGCACTTTTTGCCTATGTCCTAAAAGGTAGGTTATGCTTATATGGGCTTAGCGATGTCTGAGCTCTACTAGGGTTTGCATCAATGCGTCTAAATTGTACGGAACGAAAAAGGGGCTTTATAAATATTACCCCGACCACGACAGTTTGAAGCAGTTATAACGGACAGTAGTAAAATCAAGTGCGTGTACACCGAAAGTTTAATGTAGGAAAATTATTATCTGATACATACTAAAAATCTGCTTAGTTATGCGCTACTTTCGTGTTGCATTTTTAAATATTCGAGTGTACATTATATTAACGAGGTGATGGCGTTGTGGGGGCGGGCTGTTCCATTAAAAATGGTACAGACGTCCCACTGAAATAGCTCTCGTTTTTATCTTATAGATATATCAACAGGTAAGGTTTTCATGCTCTTTGTCTATGATTAGGTCTATTTCCTCCCAACTCTGTATAGAAATAGCCCTCTTATCTGTTTTTCATCTAGCAACAAAAATCAGATACCAAGGCAGCATATGAATAGTCGTGAAATCCTCATAAAATACATAAATAGGGTGCCTTTTTGCGAACAAATATATAAATATATAAATAGGTATTATTTTGAATACTGGCAGGATATATAAATAGGTAGGGTCATGAAAATTCCAGCCGCAGGTCTGTACCATATCGAATTGTATACTGTTTAAGTGTGGCTTTTTAGCTAACCTGAGCCGAATGCTCAAGATGAGCTATTGTGATCACTCATTGTCCGTCGTCCGTCCGTCCACACCTTTGAACAATTTCTCCTCTGAAACCCTTGGGCCAATATTCTTCAAATATTTCTCCTGCAGCTTTCTGTTAATGGGCGATTGAAAATTTGTACAAATGGTCTCTGTCCATTAATCAAGGTGGCCGCCATGCTCTTATATGTTAAAACACCACTTAAAAAACTTCTGCAGATCCAAGAAAGCTTCAAGGCTGACTATTGATATATAGCATCAGGGACTCAAGGTCTACCAAGTTTGTTCAAATGATGACCCTAGGATGACATTTGACCTTTTTAGGGCAAGGTCAAATTAGCGTCCTATGCTTTTATATGGGGAAAATATTGAAAATTCAGTTTCTCAAAATGTATTAAATACCAATGGCTGAAACTTACAGTGTATGATCATAGTAGCAAACCATTTCAGTTGCAGTCAAAATTTTGTCTCCAAGAATTATCTGCCCTTGCTCCTGGGCTATATACGTGTATAAAATCTCGTAATCTTTAAATGTCTTCTTCACTAAAACAGCTTGACTAATTTTCACCAAACATCACACTGGGCCTTCTGTCGAAGGCGTATTATCAATTTGTTCAAACCGTTCTGTATGATTAAAAAGATGGCCGCCATGCCCTTATATGGTGAAAAACACCTATCTTCATTTCCAGAACCAAGAAAGCTTCAAAGCTGATTCCTGTTACAAAGCATTGGGGACAAAGTTATCCAAGTTTGTTTAAATAATGACCATAGGTTGACATTTACGGCACGCCCTTGCCCTTGGGCTATATACATGTATAAAATCATTTAATCTTTAAACATCTTCTCTGAAACAGCTTTACCAATTTTCACCAGATTTCATTTTGGGCCTTCTGTCGAAGGCATATTCTCAATTTATTCAAACTGTTCTGCATTATTAATCAAGATGGCCGTCTTGCCCATATATGGTTGAAAACAAAACACCTAAAAATCTTCCTCTCACAAACCAAAAAGCTTCAAGGCTGAATCTTGGTAAATAGCATCCGGGACTGTCCAACAAGATTGGTCAAATGATGATCCTAGGATGACCACTGACCTTTATATGGTAAGATCAGTTTGCAGTCCCATACTCTTGTATGGAAAAATGTGGCAATACTGGAAGAAAGTTGTATGGCATCTGCAGATATGCAATGGCCGAATCGTGGCCCATGGGCCTCTTCTTTTTTGCTTGTTTGTTTTGTTTGTTGTTTTTTTTTTCAAAAGATAAATTTGTTTGACCAAAAAACAGTCATTATCGCTTAGCATGCCGGGTTAAAACAAACGTTAATTAGAAATATTATTCTTATTTTTCCAGGAAAAATAAGCTTACCTTTTTCCAGATAAAATAGGCTTTGACAATTTATACAACTTGCATGAAATGGCAGCCTACTTTCTGGGGAAAAAAAGAGAAAAATATCATTTGTTTATCGCCAGCTGAATTGCCCAGAGATTGATACACAAAAAAAAAACATATATAAGACTTCAGGTTATATGCAGGACTCATTTATACACATTTTGTAATGCAGCATGGAAGACATAAATATAACAACAACAGAGATGCACACTGGAGGGGAGCCGCTACGTATTGTAGAAAAAGGATTTCCAGAGATTAAAGGAGAGACAGTTTTAGACAAAAGGCAGTACATCCGTGAAAACTTGGATCATATTCGGAAACTTATTATTTTTGAACCACGTGGCCACTTCGATATGTATGCGGTGGTTTTAGTAAAGCCAGACATTGCCTTAGCGGACGTAGGAACAATTTTCATGGATAATGAGAAATACAGTACCATGTGTGGACATGCAGTTATCGCTCTTGGAAGATATGCAGTTGACCATGGTATAGTAAAAAATCCAGTTTCCCCAGAGACGAAGGTTGTTTTTCAATGCCCTTGTGGTCCAGTAGAAGCGTTTGTGGAATATAATAATGGTAAAACAGGAAATGTGAGATTTTTAAGCGTACCAGCTTTTGTATTTGCATTAGGTAAGTGCAGTATTAAAGATGGAGTTTTTTTAATCTTATTTTATTTCATAGGGGTCATGTTATATCGTGTATTGAAGATAGTGGGCGAGGTGTTGGTGTTTGGTGGGTTTGAAAAACTTAAAATCATATAGATTGTTAATTTATTAAAACAGATGGCTTTTGCCTGACCTTATTCGTCTTTAATACTCCAATACGATATATATCCTGCCTCGGTGGCTGTAATGTTGGTAGAATAAAGACAAACTATTGTTATATGTAACAATCTATTCAGTATCTACTCCGGTGCGGAGCTCGACTCAAAGCTTGCCAAGCACATGGTAAATATATATTACATCAAGTAAGTAATAGATCCGCCTTCAAATTAAAAAAGTGCCAGGTTCATTCACCGAGAGGCGGTTCGTTCGCATAGAGATCGTATGTCAAATGTGCTACATTACCTTTTCTGATTAATTTAGAAACCTCGTTCAGAGAAAATGCTGAAAAAGAAATAGACGTAAATTTTGAATCATGACAACAATGTCCTGCTGGATTCATGGGAAACGCTGATCGTGAAAAGTTTGTTTTTTGTTGTTGTTGTTTTTTTTTGACATATAATCTGTTACACCCACTATTTGTGGCAAACATACACATCGAAACTGGCACTTGACGACAAAAAAGGGAGAGACAAACGTTATCAGTCGAATTAGCACTGAAATAAAACATACTCCAGATAAAATATCATTCGAATGTTTCAAGGCATCTCTGTCACAGGAAAACTAATGTGGAGTCCATTCGCCTGGGATGTTCAAGTTTATTTCATCACGAAAACATGCCTATATAATTTTGACCCCCTTAAACTCCACTTTTATATAGTAAAACTGGGGTTTACACGGGTATGCATTATTTTCTTAGTTCTGCTCAAAAACATAGATTGTGGGTACTCGTTAGAACCGCCTCGTCGAGGCGGTTCTAACGAGTACCCACAATCTATATTTTGAGCAGAAATATTAAAAAAATATCAGAGTTTTTATCTGAAAATTTTCCGTTTTTGGAGGTGAAATTTTTTATATATTTGAATAGGCGTGTTTTCGTAATGTCACTGCGACATAATATAGTCCTGGAATCTCTTTGGAATAACTATGTCGTTTTTCAAGTTCTCAGTAACTTTCTGAATGATATTCTGCTAAAAATATGGTCTAACATTGTTAAATACTTAATTACTTACGTTTTTGAAAACAATGCTGCTGCTGTTTGGCTGCACCTTTAATGGTGTGCCTTTTCTGTCGGACCACTCTGTAAACTTCTCTGTCTCAAAATGGCGGCATTTTGTTCGCACCCGTTTTAAGAATCAAAACTTTTTGTCCAATTTTGCATTTCTGGTAAAGTTTCGCTTTTGATTTATCTGCATTTTCTTTGATGCGTTGCTTCTGTGCCGCATCATGGAACTTCAGATAATTTGGAACTTTTCTTTTCTCTATCTGCGGTAGTTTTGTTTTGATTTGCCTATTGTATAGTAACTGTGCAGGGGAAACCCCTGTTGTTCTGTTGCTCTATAATGCAGAGGAGATGTGTACAGTTCCAAATGCCAATTTTTATTCTGAACTTGTGCACTTCGGACAGCTTTTCTAATACCCTTTCTGAAATTTTTGACAAGAACATTGTTTCTTGACCAGTACGGTGATCTTTGCGAATGTTTATGCCGTTTTTATGCAAAAATGCCTTAAAGGTACCTGATATGAAATAGCTTGCATGGTCAGTCACAATTTCGTCAATGAGAACTTGCATACCAAACATTTTTCTAAGACAATTTAAGATTGTGTTACTTGAAGCTGATCTCATAATTTCAACCATTAGGAAACGGGAATAATAATCTATCACGGCTAAGACAAATTCTCCATTTGATCCGTACAGCGATAAGAAAAAACAAATTTGTTTCATTCATCGACGTTGTACAGAAATGCCACGTCTTTCTGAAAATCAACGTCATCAGGCCATTGGTATGCTTCAGGCTGGCGCAATGGTAAATGACGATTCTCACGTCAGACTATCCATAATCTCAATACCAGGTTTGCAATTACTGGTTCCGTCCGCGTCCTGGTCAACGTCGTGTGACGTCATAACAGGTCGACCGCTATATTCGCTGACGCATTTGCATAACCGATTTTTAATAGCAACGGCTAGAATGGCAGGCATTTCCTAACGTGTTGATTAGACGTTATGTTAACTCCATGAGGCGGAGAATCCGTGCATGCATTGCTAGCAATGGCGGCCACACACGCTACTGATAAATTGCTGCCAGGAAAAACATAATTTCTTAAGAAAATGAAATCAAAATGTTGAAAATGATTTTTTCTCTTACATCTCTAAATTCTGATTTTTTTTATTTGACCACTGTGCCATATTGCGCCAAATAGAAGCATGATTTTCAAAGCAAAATCAAAAACTAAAAACTGCAATACAAAGTGATTGAGCTTCAGAATAACATACCACCATAGATATCTCATATCGCTTCCTAAATAATGAAATATCTCCTTTTAAAGACCATATAAAGTTTTCAATTTTATTCAGTATATATATATACGTGTGACATGTATATACGGAGTGAATTATTATATATAAGAGAACAAACTTGAAGCCAAAACGGTCAATTAAATGTTGGTAAATTATGATATGAAAATAACTAAACTCTCTCTCTCTCTCTCTCTCTCTCTCTCTCTCTCTCTCTCTCTCTCTCTCTCTCTCTCTCGCACACACAGAGTTTATCCTATCCTATCCGCTGAACCTCCTAGCCTTGCATAAGGCTTATAAATAAATTTTTATAAGCAACGTCATGTTGACAAAATATTCTTTCGTATAAAATATTTTAATAAATTAAACCAAACAAAGCCTAAATATCCATTTCTAAGCTATGTATCTCCTTACTGTGAATTATTTTCAGACGTTACCGTAGAAGTTGAGAACTATGGTCGTGTTACAGCTGACATTAGTTACGGTGGGGCGTTTTATGCCATTCTACCGGCTAAACGTCTGGGTCTAGACGTGAAAAAGTCCCTTGCTAAAGAGCTGGTAAAGGCGGCTGCGGAACTAAAAGGTATTTAGGACATTATTTGATAAAAGACTAGTCCATGGTTCTGAATACAAACATATCTAATCAGCAAGAGAATTTTGTGGCCTTAAAATTTATAATTAGTAATAATAATAACTTAATGGATGCATCTCTAAGATAAATACGCATCACATAGAAAAAGAAATGCCTCAATTTTAGTTTAGGCCTACTTGCCTCCATTCTCGTTTGGTCGTTTGGAGCTACTCTTAAAGGAAATAATTTGACACCTACTGTGTGAGCAAATTACTTTCTAGAGTATGTCCAATTCATAAAAGTTTTAAACACTACTCAGCTTTCGATTTTACTTCACAAAGTCGTTTTCTGCTTAGCGCTTTACCGAGAATAAGTTAAGTTGCAAAGTTTTGTCCTGATTTAATGCTAAACCATTTTTATCGTCACTTCCTATGCACCAATACGCCAGGAAATGCGTTATATGAATAGAAAATTTTACAAGCTGGAAAGCACCATGACGTCCCTGCAAAAAGATAATAAAGTACTAAAGAAGCAGAATAAACAGCTTAATAAGCGAGTTGAAGGATTATCATCAGAATTACAAACAGTGACCGACCTGGCGAGAGAGAATGAAGTGAAAAACGAATAATTAGAATCGCAATCTCGGAGGGAAAATCTTAAATTCTTTGGTATAGAAGAATCAAGAAAGGAAACATGGGAAGAATCTGAGACCAAAGTTAGAAAGTATATAGCAGAAGGACTTGACATGAATGATACCCCGATACATATTGAACGGGCGCATAGATTAGCCGGTTGTAGTTCTTTTCCAAGGCCTTATATGATTTTCTCCTTTATCAAGGATAAAGACAGGATATTGAGACAGTACTGAAAACGGAGAGCAAAGAAAACAGAGACAAACGTCTAATTTAGTGCAGATAACGTGGGGCATGTAGGAGATTCTGAATCTGAAAATAATGGCCATGGACAAGTTAGGGTCGCGGAAGACTTTGAAGAAAGTGTTGCTTCTGATCGCACAAATCTATTTCCTTTCATGCAAGACTGCATTAAAGAAGACAAAAAAGCTTACCTACGGTATGATAAACTAGTTGTTGATGGTATTGCCCACAGATATGACAGAGAGAAAAAGATGCCGGTAGCGCTTTATCCACCTAATAAATAGGGGAGAGGTCAAGGCTCTGAAAAAGTTGTACATGTAAATTTAAGTAAAACGTGGACCTAGAATCAAATATAACCAAAAGTCAACATAAATATAAGGTATTGAATAATAACGATAATATAGATTATCTTGTTGGCAGGCGATTTTAATGCTAGAACTAAAGATTATAAAGATCTTATTGTTGAAGATGACATAGATCCTATATTTGGAGAAAATATTGCTTATCCTGCTGATGAATTTTCTTTGCCTCGTAAAAGTAAAGATAGTGATTTTTCAAATGCATATAGTGTTTCGTTAGTTTAACTATGTTGTACTTTTTATATTCATATTTTAAATGGTCGTTTATTTGAAGATTACAGTGGAAATTATACTAATTTTGTTAATAACGGCACTTCAGTGGCTAACTATATGATTGCATCAACATCATTATTTCCTAAAGTCATAAATTTCGGTTTAGTCAGCTTTGATTTGTCTGATCATCTACCGCTTTTCTGTACATTGAAATTAGAAACCAAGACACTTACGCTGTAAGGTGAAACATATAACTGGATACATGATCATGACATTTCTGTATGGGAGAAATTTAAATGGATTCTGGAACTTAAAGATGTATTTTAACTAAATTTCATGAAAATTTTAGTAATATTTCAGAATAAATTAAGGAATGAAGACATATCGATGGTAACATTGATACCGAAATTTATTGAAGTGTTTCAAAAATCCGCAGATAATATTAAATGTAAGCCAAAATGAAATAAAGAAATTAAGCGTTAGTCAGGCTGGTGTAATGAGTGTGAACAAGCTGAAAGGCATAAACATTTATCTGCGAGGCATTTTAGACAAACAAATTCCAAAATCTGCCTTGAAGCTTATTTAAAGCATGAATAAACAAAAGTTAGTTAATCTAGAAAATGCCCAAAACAATTTTGGAAGACTAAAACGAACAATGTCATAAAAGATGCAGAAATGTTACAAGTAAGATAAAAACCTAAAGATCGGTTTATTCCAACCGTTACTAGGTACGCAGGCGGTTAAAAAAATAGAAGTAACACTTTACTTGCTTAAATTGTGCAAAAGAACGATTCCTCAGAATTAAATGCAATAATAACTGACGATGAAGTAAGACGAAGCATATCTCATCTACACTTTAACACAAAAAGGTAAGAGAAAAGTCCAGGGAGTGCCACAATCACAAATGCAGCCCTTCCCCAGACACCTAGAGGAAACAGATAAAACCAACTAAGCGCAAATCGAACAAACGTACAAAAAGCACTAAGATTAGCTCTCTCTTCCCCAAGCGAGGTAATAGCAATGCTAAAGGGACTGAAAAAACACAAGAACAAAATAACAGAAGGTAAGACATAAAACAAATCGTCTCGTAGAATAAACCACAAAGCAACAAAGAGTAAAACTAACACCTGGACCACCGCCTTAGAACGGTGAGTAGAATAACCAGTGGGGGTGGGGTTAAAGCACTTTTACGGCCAGCCAACTTCACTCTGGGTCTCGATGCTATTCTTAATATAACAGTAAGACAGAAAGCAAAATGGACAGCTGTTGAAGATGACCAAAATGCTAGCATCACAACACATATAGAAAAAAAAACAGAAAGCAATGTGGGAACCACAAAGCTACAAAAAGCTGCAAAGAGTAAGAACATCACCAGGACCACTGCCTTGGAACGGTCAATAGAATAAAACTACCGTGGGGTTTAAAGCACTTTTACAGCTAGCCAACTTCATCCTGGGTCCAGATGCTACTCTTAATACAGAAATACATAAATATTCGGTTCGCATCACAACACAGCTAGTAAAACAGAAAGCAAAGTGGGCAGCTATTGAAGACGGTGACCACAATGCTAGCATCACAAAACATATAGAAAAAAAAAAAACAGAAAGCAATGTGGGAACCACAAAGCTACAAAAAGCTGCAAAGAGTAAGAACATCACCAGGACCACTGCCTTAGAACGGTCAATAGAATAAAACTACCGTGGGGTTTAAAGCACTTTTACAGCTAGCCAACTTCATCCTGGGTCCAGATGCTACTCTTAATACAGAAATACATAAATATTCGGTTCGCATAAAGGCTCTCAACTCAGTCAATGCATCAAAGCGAAAACATAAAAATCAAATTAATCACAATAATAAACAAAGACGAGTACTCATGGCCATTTCTACTGCATGCCAGAGTAAATGAAAACCAATAGTTGAACCACAGACATATCGTCAAGCCCCAACCCACTGGTTAAAGTTTTACGAAGAGGCCGTCATTGAGTCTGAGGCCCGAACCGCGGTCGTGCAAATAAAAGAGTGAAGGATAGCCATCAACAATGAATGGGTTGACAACTAGGCATGCAATCTGCAGCATAATATCCAAGCTATAGCCAATTCTTTTATAACTGTTAATTAGTATTCTAAAATTGCTCCGAAAAGTTAGACTTTCGCACCATTTTTTTTTATTTTTTTCCCACAAAGTCTCCTTGACCAGATGGTCTTCCAGCAGAACTCTTTAAGTAGTTCCGTATTTAACGACTGTTTTTAACAATGTCCTGGCAACGGGCGATATACCAGAACCATGGGGTAAAAGTATAATATGTCCATTACTTAAGAAAGGCTCTAACCTTGATCCAAATTATTTTTTAGGTATATCGTTGATAAATACAATTTGTAAACTGTTTACAAACATTCTTGCTACCAGATTAGATAAGTGCTCTAAAAAACATAAAATGTAACACATGAATCACAAGCCGGTTTTAGATTTACGCTGCATGCCCTAGCTCGAAAATATCTTGGTAAGAAAGGAGGTAGGTGTTATTGTTTTTTCATCGACTTTCGGAAAGCATTTGATAGTGTTAATCATGATAAATTATGGGACGCATTAGAACTATGGTATCGATGGCAGCTTTCTCAATGTATGGAAATCATTATATAGTAAGTTGAATTCGTGCTTAAAAATAGATGATTATTTAACAGAGGTTTTTAATGCACAATTGGAACTAGAAAAGGATCTGTCAGAAAAAAAAGGTAAGAGAAAAGTCCAGGAAGTCTGAAAATATTCTCATTATTTATATATGACTTGATCTCATACTTAGAAAAGATATTTAATCGTGAAAATTTGGTTACTACTAAAATACTAGATGTGTTAGGGCTTATGTTTGCAGATGATGTGTCTTGTTCTGCAGATAGCGTTATCAACCTTCAGCGTGTCCTTAATGAATCAGAATTAATTTGTAAATCTGTGAGAATATATATTAATTTTGATAACAACCAAAATAATGGTATTCAGAAATGGCGTCCCGCTGAAGCTCGCAGCGAAATGGTTCTTTGACGATAAACTCGTTGATATTGCAGCCTTCCATAAATATCTTGATGTAGTTTCACTCCAAAACTGATATGGACTAAAACACTAGAATTACAAGCATTACATGGTTTAAAAACATCAGCATCTATTTTTAGCGATCAAAAAAATTTGGGTTCTCTTGTCCTGATTACATCTTTAAATTATTTAATACAATTGTAAAACCTATTTTATGTTATCGGTATGAAATTTGGGGTTATATGTATTGTGAAAGAATAGAGAAAGTCCAAAGTAAATTTTGTAAACGTTTTTATTGTTTAAGCTCAAATACAGCAGACTTTCTTGCATAAGGCGAATGTGGCATGCTTCCGATTGGTGTTACATATATGGTAAGGTGCTTAAGCTACTGAATTAGGCTTTTGCAATGTGAAAGTCACAAATATCCTAAAGAGTGTTATTTAATTCTCAAAAGATTGCACGATGCTGCCAGAAGCCAGATCAATTTTCGGCAATTCGTGAAGGACCGAAACCACCCTATAAATTATCCGACATTTCAAAATTACTCTTCTTGATGTTGTTGTTTGTTTTTAAGTATCAAGTCTTACGCTACTGTCATAGTCAAGATTATTTTAACTGTATTATTTCCTTATAAATATAGGTGGGTTAAAATTTATGATAAACAGGACGATTTTGATTTTGATATAGTCAATTTCCCTTTTCTGGATGGTGATGTCCCCCGGCGTACCTCATATGGGGTATACATATCTCAACTTATTAGATTCGCCAGAGCTTCTTCAAATCTTAATGACTTTAACTACCGTAATAAAGCCCTTACTGCCAAACTTCTTAGGCAGGGCTGTCGTTATTTTAAACTTCGTAAGGCGTTTTCAACATTTTATCGCAGACACAGTGCCTTTTTAGAAAAATTTAGCGTCAGTCTGAAAACACTTCTGCAACAAGATATATCGGAACCAGAATTTTACGGTGACTTAGTGTACAGATTAAAAAAAATGTAGGTAAATCTAACTTTTAGGAGCAATTCAGAAAACTTATTAACCGTTATAAAAGAATTGGCTATAGCCTGGATATTATGCGGCAGACTGCGTGCCTAGTTGTCAACCCAATCATTGTTGATGGCTATGCTTCACTCTTTAATTGCACGACGGCTGTTCGGGCCTCAGACTCAATGACGACCTCTTCTTAAAACTTTAACCAGTGGGTTGGGGCTTGACGATATGTCTTTGGCTCGGTCCGCCGTGGTTCAACTATTGGTTTTCATTTACTCTGGCATACAGTAGAATTAGTCATGAGTACTCGTCTTTGTTCATTATAGTGATTAATTTGATTTTTATGTTTTCGCTTTGATGCATGGACTGAGTTGGGAGCCTTTATGCGAACCAAATTTTTTATGTATTTCTGTATTAAGAGTAGCATCGGGACCCAGGGTGAAGTTGGCTAGCTGTAAAATTGCTTTAAACCCCCCGGTGGTTTACTCAACTGACCGTTCTAAGGCGGTGGTCCCGGTGTTAGTCTTACTCTTTGGTGCTTTGTGGTTTATTCTACGAGGCGATTTGTTGTATGTCTTACCTTGTGCCATTTTGTTCTTGTGTTTTTCAGTCCTTTTAGCATTGCGATTACCTCGCTTGGGGAAGAGAGAGCTAATCTTAGTGCTTTTCGTATGTTTGATCGATTTGTGCTTGTTTGGATTTGTCGGTTTTCTCTTCCTCTTGATGTCTGGGAAGGGAAGCGGTTTGTGATTGTGACACTCCCTGGACTTTTCCCTTACCTTTTTTAAAACAAATAAATTTTATCCATTGACACAGCAATTTAACAACACAATATGTTATAGAAACTAAATTAAGTCAAAATAATTCATTTTATGTAAGGGAGAGTTTATAAAAATGCTGTAGGTTGTGTCAAATAAAATATTTTGTGTGTAATTTGTGTCCAATTTTGCCAATTATTAGCCTGAATGTTTATCCATTTCACATTTCACTGAACCCTACAGACCAATACAGATAACTTAGCAAACAGTGCAGATCCAGATGAACGACCGGCGCATCAGTATCTACAATGTTTGTCATTCTGTTATTGATTTTTAACTGAGAACCTTATTTGCAACAATGGATGTATCCGAATTCAGAGATAGAAGAGTTAATGTTAGAAACTCGGGGATGAAAGGGTTGTGCTATGTTTTGGCTTGGGTTTGTATTTCAGCAGCTTTGTTGAAGTCTCTGGTTCTATCCCATCCAGAAAGTAATGACCTTGCTTTCCTATATGGAATCATACTTACCGACGGCAACGACGAAAACGATGAAATTGCAAACTTCGTTGTATTTGCCGACAAAGAGGTACGTACTATTTTAGTCTACAGTTAATGTACAAGACGTGTCGATTGTCTCCATTTGTAAGCTTATTTGTGTTGAGGATTTACGGCGGAGTCATCCCATTAAGGTCATGTCGAGCGCAATCAGTTTACCTAACTATACTTTTTCCTGGGCAGGCTTAGTGCTATGCGGTTAATCAGTATTTGTGCACATTTTCGCCAGAAATTGACAACTGCCCTTCTTAAATCAGCGGCAGGGAGGGAATGACCGTAGAAAATATTGCATGATTAATCTCCACGAACGAATGTTGCCGTTTTGCCATTTGAATGACCGGATAGATACAAATGTGAAACTACGTAAAGTACACTCCGGTTCTATTCACGTAAGCAGACAGTTTGTTAGATACAAATGTCTGTATGTCTGCAGTTTTGTTTATGTACACAGGCAGATTGTGGAATATGAATGTAATTATAACTCTTCAGTTTTATTTATGTACGCGGGCATTTTGTGGCATTTGAATATTTGTAGGATTTACGTTCGCATGCCATTTGAGGAATACGAATGCACATACAGTAGCCATTCAATCGTTTGGAAATCTTTGGGACAATGGAAAGGAGCAGTCCCCATAAGGGTCATTTTATGACAACTTTAGATTTTTCTTTAAACTTTGCTGACTTAAACTAGTAAGTATGGGCTATAATGTGGTGAAGTTTCAGATATACTAATGTAATATTGCGGGCTGTATAATCGATTACCCCGTTGAGATGTCTATGATTCAAACGCTATTATCTTAAGCACAAAGCGTTATTGCAAATGGACCTTTCTCGTATAGTTTATACCATTATAGAGATTAAAATTATCCCCATGATCTTGTGGGTCTATTTTAATATTGTCTACTATACCACTTATAAGGCGTACAAAAAATATAGCTAATTTTATCGATCGACTTTACGCAAAACCACAAAACTATTGCAAAGAAACCTGGCAGACATATTTTAGATATAATGGGTATTGCTGAATTATGAGAGCGTTTGTTTTCTTGCCGATTACTTTAGAGTTATCTGCCACTGAATTCAATGTTTTGTCATATGTTGTGTTTCTTAAAAACCTATATTTCTGTGACAATATGCTTCTTCAAAACAGTTGTAAACTCAGCACAGTATGGTTTCTTTCCATCGGATGAACATTAGACAACTTTAAAGAATTTTGTTTTATGTTTACTAGATCGAACTTGGTGGGGTAACTGCATCCAACTTTCCATTCCATTCTGTAATGCCAGTGTTTTATGTCAATTCATCTTTACAAATCTATCATTCCAGTGATACACACACACTGCTAGACATCACAACTGATGGTAAATAAAAAGTCAGAAACTCTCACAATTCGTAGCATTAGTCATACCCTCGTTTTAGTAATAAAATATTTTTAAATATTACATTAAATCACAACATTCATTTACAAGTGTTTTAAGAAATATGTTTTGACCATACTTCAGATATAAATAATTGTCAGTAGAAAATTATGTAATATTTGAATAGTTTTCAGGTTGTCTGCCCCCGAATCCACAACTGTTTCAAATTTCTGGCTTTTCTTTTCTGTACTATCATAATTAAGGCTGGTTGTTTTATTTAAATATTGTCTTCAACGTTTGTTATTCTAATAGTCCAATGAATGATTAGTTTCATATAATGTTCCCCAGACAGCCTCCTTCAATGTCGTAGGCGTTTGTTTTGACATGTATGTTGGCAACAGTTTGAAACCTTAAAGTCACATTTGCATCATTATCTCTGTATTTGGAAGATGTGATGCATTTCGTTACACTGTATCTAGTTTTATTTTGGGTAGCAGTTCAGTTTAAATCAAAATGGTGTCAGGCAGGGAGTCAAGTTAAGTCAAGAAGGCTAAGGTTAAGAACACTTTCTGCAATATATGCCTTCTTTGTTCAGTTCTGACTTAAGAGTAGATATATAATTAAGGAAATCGTTTAATTTATAAAGTTTTGCTCCTTTATTGAAAGTCTTATTACTACCTTTATATGCTATTTCGCTGGCATTTGGTGACTTGATATCTGACAAGAATATGTTTAAAACATATGAAATGTAACTACAAAATGTGTTGGCAGCTAGAAAAGATACACACATCAATGACATCAAACAAGGAGAAATAATATTTCCTCTATTCTTTGTCAAACTGTACAATGTATTTTTATGTTCTCTGTTAGAGCAGACAATTTTCAGCTGTAAACACATTTGACGGTAAGTTCATTTTATTCCCCTTTAAAACTAATTATCCTGGACAGAACGGAATTTTCAAATACACTTCAGGTCATTTGTTATAAAAGGGCTATCATAGAATCATAATCTAACAAGTTCTTATGACAGATTAGAAGGGACAGGTCTACTTCGAGCAACATAGACGTGTTTGCCATTGTAATAAGTATAATAGTGACATTCAGTTGACATCCATACTCCTCTGTTATATTTTATTGTTTGCTTAATACTTTTGAGACGTATCGCAATGTCTACAGTATTTTCTTGAACAAATAGATAGAACAGATATTCTGATATGGAAATCTGAAACAATTGCAGTTTCAGGGGCAGATAAATGACAAATTAAATATTAAAATTAAAATACTTTATAGTTATATAATTTTCCTTTGATTTTTTGTCTGCATTATGACTATAAAATATCCGTGGAAACGCATGAAAATGGATGCTGTGATATAAAGTAAGATTAAAAAAGCTATTGCTAAAATGATTTTAATGGTAAAATGTGGATATGACTTAACAAGAGGGCCAAGATGACGCTGTATCGCTTTCCTGATTACCAGTCAAGTCTTGAGTCATTTGGCCTTTTAGTTCAAGAGAAGTTTAATATAAATTTTCGAGATGGCGGCCAAGGTGGCCATCTTGGATGAATCAGAGCGATTTTAGTTATTTTAGATCTATGCGTTATCACGATACTCCCGAGTCAATTAGCTTTCGGTCAATTTGCCTTTTGTTTAAGGAGAAGAAAATTGAAATAGATTTTCAAGATGGCAGTCATCTTAGATTTCCGATCGGATCGATTTTAGCTATTTTTTTTTATCTAGAAGTGATTCCAACCATGTTTGGAGTCAGTTGGCTTTTCCGTTCAGAAAAAAATTAAAAATATATTTCAAGACAGTAGCCGTAGTGGCCGTCTTGGACTTCTAATCAGAACGTGTTTACCTTTTTTTGTTATATGGAGGTTGCTTCGATACTTCCTATCAAGTTTCGCGTCAATTTGCCGTTCCGTTCCTGTGAAGAATTTCAAATAGATTATCAAGATGGCCACCATGACGGCCATCTTGGATTTCCGATCAGAAGAATTTTAGCTTTTTTATCTGCAATTCATCCTGATATTTCCTAACAAGTTTCAAGTCAACTGGCCTTGATGATTTTATCTTTGTTTGATCTATATGTTGCTCAGATACTTCCTACCAAGTTGCGAGTCAGAGTGGCCTTTCCGTTCTTGGGAAGTTCAAAGATTTTCATGGTGGCCGCTGCCATCTTGGATTTCCAATCAGAAGGATTTTAGCTATTTTTATCTGAAAATTACATTGATACTTCCTACAAATATTCGAGTCAATGGGCTTTTCAGTTCAGGAGAAGACGTTCAAAATAGATTTCAATGATGGTGGCCATGGCGGCCATCTTGGATTTTTGATCGAAACGATTTTAGCTATTTTTGATCTAAGTTCCGTCGATACTTTCTACTAAGTTTCAAGTCAATCGGCAATTCAGTTCAGGAGAAGAAGCGTGAAATAGATTATCAAGATGGCGGCCATGGCGGCTACCTTGGATTTCCGATCAGAACGATTTTAGTTATTTTTGTCTGCAAGTTGCCCCGATACGTCCTACCACGTTTCGAGTCAATTGGCTTTTCGTTTCAGGAGGAGAAGCGCAAAGTAGATTATCAAGATGGCGGCCATGGCGGACATCTTGGGCTTCCGATCGAAATGATTTTAGCTGTTTTTGATCTACAAGTCACCCAAATACTTCCTACCATGTTTTTAATCAATTGGCAAGGGGTGCATGACCGGAGACGGACGACGCACGACAGGCATTGACCGATCACAATAGCTCACCTTAAGCACTTCGTACTTAGTTGAGCTGAAAGGGAGACTGATGCTATGGATTGTGATTTTTTTTTTTTTTTTTTTTTTTTTTTTTTTTTTTTTTTTTCATTTCTTCTGCCATCAGTTGTAATGTCGAAATGACATATTTTAAAGATACGTTGACATAAAACAATAGACTTTTAGCAGTAGAATTGACTGTGGGGTGTAATTACCCAGCCCATTTTGATCAAGTTAACATGATAAAAAATGCTTTGAAGTTGTTTTATAATTCATTGTATTGAAAGAAAACCATACTGTGGTGAGTTTACAGCTGTTTTAAAGAAGCAATTTGTCAAAGAAACATAGGTCTTAAAGAAAAAGAAAATGTAACAAAAAATGGATTCAAGGACAGATAACTCTAAAAGTAATCGGTGAAGAAACAAACGCGCATAATTCAGCAATACCCAATTTATCTCAAATATGCTTGCCAGATATATTTGCAATAGGTTTGGAATATATTAACATTGTGGTTTTGCGTAAAGTCGGTCAATAAAATCAGTTGAAATTTAGATATGTATTATAAGTTGAGTATGGTTGAAAAGACAGAAATAATTCCACAAAAACACGGGCATCATGTATAATATCTATAAGGGTTTAAACCATACTAGAAAGATCCACTTGCAATAACACTTTATGCTTAAGATAATAGCGTTTGAGCCATAGAACCCTTTATGGGGTAAAGTTACTCTACCCGCTTTAATCAATTATACAGCCAGCAACATTACATTGGTAGATTTGAAACATCACCACATTACAGCCAAACACATGCTCATTTGAGTCTGCAAAAGTTAAAAAATCAAAAGTGGCCTTGAAATGGCCCTTGTGGGGTGTTATCTTTTGTTCTAGAGATTGGAAGTTCAAGTTACTGAGGGCTAATCATAGCACCAGGTCAGGAGACAAATGTGGATAATTTAGGGATCATTTAGGGATGACCTTTCGATAATAGTATGTTGTGTCTACTCCTTAGAATCGCCTCATAAAATAAAAAGAAAACTTCCCTAAATGTCCATAAATATTTGTTTTGAGCCAGCGGAAGAATAACCTTGGGATTCTAAAACGAGTTCGAATCAACAACGGTACACGTGGAATATCAAATGAAAATGTTTCTATATAAAATCTTTTCTGGTGACAATGCTGTATCACGTAGTTTTTGAATAGCGTATATTTGTAACATTATTACGTCCACATCGTTTCCGCAAACGACAAACCCACTAACGTTATGTTGCTGTGACATGCAATAGTGAGAAACCCGATGAACTTAGATTCCCTGACATGCTACAATGACAAACCCACTGAAACTACATTGGTGCAACATGCCACATTGACAAACACACTGATGCTATGTAGCTGTGACATGCCGCAGTGATAAACCCACTGCAAATATACTGCTGTGACATGCCGCAGTGACAAACAGACAGAAAATATGTTGCTGTGACATGCCGCAGTGATAAACATAGTGAAACTATGTTGCTGTGATATGCCGCTGTGACAAATCTACTGAAAGTATGTTGCTGTGACATGCCGCAGTAATAAACCCTGTTTCCACAAATACAAAGCAGATATATTGTTGTATTTCAGAAATGATGATGTGTACTGCCATGAATATTGTAAACAAATTATGAGCCTGCGAATGACAAAACTTACAATACGACTCGTCCGACCAGCGAAGACTCAGATCAGCCTGCACATCCACGCAGTCTGATCAGATTCTGCAATGATCGCATGTGCCTTAAACAGCTTCCGGGCTAGCCATAGAGGAATTAAGAAGAACCCTTGCCTGGCTGGGTAGATGTACAGGCTGATCTGAGTCTTTGCTGGTCACGCAGGTCTTATTGTAGGTTTTGTGTTGTTGTGCCATGTCGCTGTGATAAATCAACTGTAACTATGCTGCTGTGACATGCCGCAGTCACAAAACCACTGAAACAGTCTTATTCGGGCATTTGTTCTCCATTACAACATTCTATAGTATTCACTGGTTTTGTTTGCGGACAGCGAAGGCTCTGATCAGAATGTGCGGATGCGCAGGCTGATCTGGGCCTTCGCTGTCCACATATGCCCGCATATGTTTTCAAACATTTCATTACTTGTTCCGTAATATATTGTGTCATTTTGCCAGTATTAAGCGTCAGTTTAAGATGTTCTTGTTTCGCGTTTAAGCATCACGTCGAAATATTTTCTGATACACATTTCGGAGGCGATAAGGTGATAACATGAGGACCCTGAAGTGAATTATGCATTATAATCCACTGATAGTTGGGGAACTCCTTCGTGGATAGAATTTCTATTTGTATCTGGAGCCGGCCTCGGAGGCTCAGTCGGATGCGTGTCCGACGTGATCAGGAGCACACGGGTACGATCCCCGCCGGGTCCGGCAACATTCTGTCGTGGATATTGATCATGAATGTTTTTACGGCCATCCTCTTCCTTCCACTGATTCAAGAAGGGCAGCGTTCAGTTTCTGGCGAAGGAATATACACAAGTACCGGTTAACCGCCCAGAGGGTTAAGCCTGTACAGGAAAAGTATGGTTAGGTAAACTGACCGCGCTCGACATAACCTTAATTGGTTGACTGAGCCGTAAATCCTCAACTCAATCAGCTCAGCCAACATTTGTATATGGAACTAGATCAGGATTAAGGACGATGTCAGATGTTTGACAAATCAGGATGACGCCCCATCAAAAGTTTTGCTGTTTACCGTTACAAGGCGGTGGTTTCTATTCCTTTTAGAGTAGTCCTCTTTCCAGTTTGTTCTATTGCTGTTTTTAGTCATTGTATGTAACTAAACAATTATCTGGAGCCTTGGAAAGGCTGTGTTCCGTGATTTGGGTTTTTTCGGCAGATCACGAAAACATATCTATATAATTTTGACCCCATTTAACCCCACTTTTATATAGTAAAATTGCGGTTAACAGGGGTATACATTATTTCTCTAATTTCTGCTCAAAAAATAGATTGTAGGTACCCATAATTTATGTTTTGAGCAGAAATATAAAGAGACCAGAATTTTTATCTGAAAACTTTCAGCTTTTGGTGGTGAAGTTTTCAATATATTTGAATAGGCGTGTTTTCGTAATGGCACGAGTATCTCAAATGTAATTTCAATTTGTACAGGATTGATAACATTAATATTTTCACAAAGGTACGGGAGAAGTTTTCAATATATTTGAATAGGCGTGTCTCCAAATATAATTTCAATTTGTACAGAATTGATAACATTAATATTTTCATGAAGGTACGAGAGAGAAAAAAACTAACAGATGATGCAAATGAGAACATTTCAAATATTCCTTCTTTAACAATAAAGTAAATTAAAAGGAAAAGCAATGTTGAAGAATGCTTCTAAGAGGCAAGATCTTGATAAACTGTGCAGTTTGATGCAAAACTGATCAAAATAGAGTGACAAATAAGTTTCCAAGGTTTGAAGATATTAAACTGCTTATATCGGCACTGCCGTTTTGAATATTTAATGAGGTTTCATGACGTTAAAAAGGCTTAAGTAATTATGCAAAGCCTACATAAATAAGATTAGCAACACTATTCAGCCTCTATATTTGTATGTATAGCTTCTTCTCTAGGTATTTATGGATTTTGTGTGAAAACCACATTAATTTTCATCAGAATGAAGATATTATTTAATACTTGGAAATGTATAAGACTGCATTAAATAATTAAAATAGAGCCCTTCATAACAGTGTTGTTTGGTCCTTTGAACATTGCGATTACCTCGCTTGGGGAAGAGAGAACTAATTTTAGCGCGTTTCGTGCGTTTGTTCGATTTGCGCTTGTTTGGTTTTGTTTGTTTCCTCTTCCTCTTGGTGTCTGGGAAGGGCTGCGGTTTGTGATTGTGGCACTCCCTGGACTTTTCTCTGATATTTTTTTTTTTTTTTTTTTTTTTTTTTTTTTTAAATCTTTGAACGTCCAGCTTCATCCGATTTGGATCAAAGTTACATCAAAATGCACGATTTGTCAAGATATTTCGTCTCAGATGCATTTACTAATGTTGTACTTCCCTTTAAAATACGTTTGAGACATAAAACTTTATATGTAGGTTAATATCAGGACACTAAGATAAACAAGAAATATCTTTAAAAAAGATAAACGGCGTAAGAGGTACTGGAATATGAATATTGAAACTACTTTGTGGTTCAATTTGAAAAGAAGAATGCTTCTAAAATATAAACTTTATTACGAATTCAAACTATCAAGAAAGTTTTAATACTGTAAGACATTATATATATTGCAAGGATTGGCAGGAAAGGGAGTGTACTCAGATGTGTAAATATCTGTGCTAAATTATGAAAAGCAATTTAGCATATAAATGTAAAGCATGTAATTTTTGTGTGTTAATTTGTATACTATACCAGTATTTGAAAAATCCTTGCCAACCATGCACCTTTTTGATAAAGAGTAAGCAAAGTGTAACACAGGCCATGAAGGTTGGCAAAAAACTGGAAAAAAAAACATATTTAATTTGTAATAGAGGGTCATGATGGCCCTGGATTGCTCACCTGGGAAGCAGATTTTTTTTAACCTGGTGGAAGGATATTTTCAAAGTTTTCTGCATATATATATCAGACCCTGCCCTTTGTTGGTTATTTATTTATTTATTTATTTTTTTGGTGATACAAATAAATTTGAAAAATTTTGATGGATGGTCAATCCAGTGATGTTTGTGAGTATTGTTGAAATCTAGTTAGTTGTTGATTACAAAATGTTCGAAGGTTCTAGACAGACATATGAGGAACCAACAAAAATAATTTGAACAAATTTGATAGACATTCACCTATGGAACGTTTGTACAAAAAAATTGAAATTGGACCATAGTTTGTGCAGAAGAAGAACTGTCAAGTTTACTCTACATAATTCCTAACCAAGCCAACTGGAAGTCATATTTTGAGACGGAACAGAATTCTTTTAACAAGATTTAAAGACCTTCTATTGAAGAAACATTTCTGTGAAAAAAACAACAAAAAAAAAAACAAAAAACAATCCAACCAGCTCGTACTGGGGAGATTTTGAAAGATTTGGTTGCTATAGCAATACGAGGGATAACTCTATTCATAAACTTTGAACAATCATTCGGCCCTCCTACATATTGATGTTTCGGACAATTTGATTGCAGTGGGGAATCCACGTGACCAAATGACTAGGTGCACAGAGTTTGTTACTATTTTTGGCTCCGCTTCAGGTAGGATGTTTTAGAATATCTCGATTTATACCTGATGGATTTTTTTTTTCAAATAAAGCACAGAGTATGCGGAAAATCAAGCTCTTTCTGGTGGTCAGTGCTATTCTGCAATCTGGTCGGATTCTCGAGAACATTCGGAGAATGTTTTTCGTCAAAATTCATGTACATTGCCCCGGTGACCCAGATTGACAGCAAAAACATTCTTCGAATGTTCTGAAGAATTAGACCAGATCGCAAAATAGCGCTTACACCACCAGAAAGAACTTGATTTTCCGCGTACTCTGCGCTTATTTGAACAAATTTCATTCGGTATGAATAGAGATATTCTAAAAATCCTACCTGAAGCGGAGCTAAAAATAGTAATATTTCTTCGTGTCGTTTTCGCTCCGACGCAATAGGCCGCTTACACCGCGAAAAAAAATAAAAGGGGTGTTCAACAAACCAATTTCCTAGTTAAGAATGAACAATATTTATGTTGCCAACATTTATATCAAGCTTAAGGCATAGTTCCTGTTTATTTATTATATAAAATTAAACCATGCGATTTTACATCTTTTTTTTTTTGCACATAATATAAGGCACATGATAATTCTGTATATTATCGACACAGTGGAGAGAAGTAAACTTGAATGCCCTTGTTCGCTTAGCGTTTGGGCCGCTTACATCAAACATTTAGTTACACTGTACAAAATTAAAAAAGCTCGTCTATAATCATTTATTTCATTGCAACTATTTTATCGATATTATTTAAATTATGGGTATTTTTTCGATTGTTAACATCTGCATTGCCATACTGTACAATTTTAAATAGATAAATGTCATAATTAAGTGATTGTTCAGTCACGAATATATTTGTTAAACATCGGTAAATTCTATACTCTCCCCTACTTGTTTGCAAAAGTTTACACATTTTTAACCAATCGCAAATTACTATTTATGCATTCGAGACTAATACCAATAAGTATGTCAAAAGCCAGCTTATACAGCTACGCCGAAATAAATGTTACCATTATACAAGGCACGCAAGTGTCATGATATGGCATGCAAAAACTTCCTTAGAGAGATATGATGACTGGAATCTTTTCTGAAAGGTAGTTACCTGCTCGTATATACAGTTGACTCTCGTTATCTCGATCTCGCTTATCTCGAATAACCGCTTATCTCGAAGTGAAAATCTTGTCCCTGCCTAAACATGAAAATCTAACAACAGGTGAAAAATATTGTGGAAAAGAGGAGAAATTGCTCCTAAAGAGCAATTTCTACTCTTTTCCACAATATTTTCAATATATCTTTAACTTCAAGAGTCCAGTTACACATATGTTTGTTAAATGTGGTTGTTCGAGTTATTTTTTCCTCAATTCTGCAAATCCGATATGTTGAAATACGGATATCTCGAAGTATTTCAGAGAGTCCCTTGGAATTCGTGATAATGAGAGTCGACTGTATTGTTTACAGAGGGATTAAGTATATAGGGTGCATAGGCCGATCAAATTCACTTGTTGCTTTCACTTTTTGATTGTAATATGCGTAAATATAGTATACGTTTACTGTATAATGTGGGCGAAAGTTGCTTCACAAGGAATGCGGCATTTTCTTACTTTCATGCCTTAATCGCAGAGCGGACGCATCCTAATGAATAGTAAATATAAAGGTCAAAAGCGACAAGTCCATTGTATTGGTCTGTACACTTCTTTTTTGTTATTTTTTTGTAGGTTGATAGATCTCCCTGTGGGTCAGGGGTCACGGCAAGAATTGCTCTCCAGTATCGACGGAAACAAATCAAGTTGGGACAATCAAAGACAATCACAGGACCAGCAGGGTCGAGGTTTGAATCTAAACCTGTACGTCAGGTACAGTATGGTCCTTATGAAGCTGTTGTAGTAGAGGTCTCTGGGAAAGGTCACTATACAGGGTCATGTACATTCACCAGAGAAGACGATGATGATATTGGAAAAGGATTTCTATTAAAATAAACTCTTTGTTTGTGACATTGTCTTTTATTTTTATTGTTACTGATTGGTTAACCCAACCATTCAGGAATTGCACTTTAACCCTTGTCCTGCTGAACCCGGATATACCCTGCTTTGCAAACAGTGTAGATCCAGATCAGTTGGCTTCCTTTACACACAGTGTAAATTCAGATCATTTGGCTTCTGAAGAAGCCAACTGATCTACACTATTTGCCATTAATTATGTGAATTTACATCAACAATCTGGATCAAATGATCTGATTGGCTGAAAATTGGAAATAGTCGTAGCATCCTAATTGGGTAAAGCATTCAGGAACTGCACTTTAAAATTGTCATTGGTAGGCAGTGTTATGTGATTGTGGCTCTTCCTGTACATCTTCTATAGTGCAGATCGACTCTCATTATCTCGAAGTCCAAGGGAATCTCTGAAATACTTCGAGATATCCATTCATCGACATATCAGATTTGCAGAATTGAGAAAAAAATCGAACAACCACATTTCACAAATGAATCAGTAAGTTGACTCCTGAAGTCACTGATATATTGAAAATATTTTGGAAAAGAGAAGTTTCATCTCTTCTCCACAATACTTTGTTACGTGTTTTTTAATTTACATGTTAAAACAGGGACCAGATGTTTACTTCGAGATAAGCGGTTATTTAAGATAAGTGGTCGAGATAACAAGAGTTGACTGTATATGTTACATTACGAAAACATGCCTATTCAAATATATAGAAAATTTCACCTCCAAAAACTGAAATTTTTCAGATAAAAACTCTGATATTTGTTCATAATTCTGCTCATAACATAGATTGTGGGTACTCGTCAGAACAGCCTCGCCAAGGCGGTTCTAACGAGTACCCAAAATCTATGTTTTTAGCAAAAATAAGAAAGATAATGTATACCCCTGTAAACCCCAGTTTTACTATATAAAAGTGGGGTTTAAGGGAGTCAAAATTATAAAGGCATGTTTCCATGATGTAAGCTTAATTTTGCCCGAATGACTGGATTGGGTACATTTGGTAGATTTTCCAGCATTTCCAGGGAGACAACTTTTGTGATGTCACGTTTGCCTTACTGCATGCTAAAAGCATAAGAAAAACGTCCAGTGAGTGCCACAATCACAAGCCACAGCCCTTCCCAGACGCCAAGAGAAAGAGGAAACAGACAAAAACCAAACAAGTGCAAATCGAACAAACGTACAAAAAGCACTAAGATTAGCTCTCTTTTCCCCAAGCGAGGTAATCGCAATATTAAAAGGACTGATAACACAAGAACAAAATAACACAAGGCAAAACAAATCTCCTCGTAGAATAAACCACAAAGCAACAAAGAGTAAGAATAAATAATTTAATGCAACATAGTATATCATAAAAGACTATCATCTTCTCTTCATAGGACACTCTAAGCTTTAATAGACTGTCATCCAAGTTACATTTATGTCGACTTATTTCTGGCTAGAGGAAAGTGTTAGAGGAGAAGCTTATTTGTCACTTATTTGTCTATGTAAAACTACTGAACCCCAGGTTGGGGCCATTTTTTGATCCCAGAGATCTAATTTGAACAATCTTGGTAGAGGTCTACTAGATAAAGCTACAATCCAAATTCGGTAGCCTTAGGCCTACTGGTTTCCGACAAGAAGAGTTTTCAAGATTTTTTCTGTATATGAAGTCTATGTAAAACTAGTGATCCCCAGGCAGGAGCCATTTCTGATCCCAGGCTAAAATTTGAACAATCTTGGTATAAGGCCACTAGATAAAGCTACATAATAAATTTGGTAGCCCTATGCCTAACGGTATCCGACAAGAAGATTTTTCAAAATAAGCCCTGCCCCTTGGCCGTCATGTTTTTTGACGACTCATAAATGGCTTGAACAATCTTGGTAGAGGATCACCAAAGGAACATTGTTGTTGTATTTTATTGAAATCGGTCCAGTGGTTTCTGACAAGAAGATTTTTAGAGTTTTCTATATAGATATATAGAAAAAATAAGCCCCCCCCCCCCAATCAAGACGGCTTAAACAATCTTGGTAGAGAGTCACTAAAGGAATATTTCTGCCAAGTAATATTGTTATCGGTCCAGCAGTGTCTGACAAGAAGATTTTTAATTTTTTCTATATAGATATATAGGGAAAATAAGCCCTGTCCACTGGCGACCATGTTTCTTTACGAATCATAATGGCTTAAACAAGCTTGGTAGAGGGTCACCATAGGAACATTCCTGCCGTATTACATTGAAATCGGTCCAGTGGTTTCTGACAAGAAGATTTTAAAAATTTTCTGTACAGATATGTAGGAAAAGTAAGTCCCGCCCCCTGGTGGCCACGCTTTTTGACGAATCTTGATGGCTTGAACAATCTTGGTAGAGGGTCACAAAGAATATTTCTGCCAAGTTATACTGTAATCGGCCCAGTGGTTTCTGACAAGAAGATTTTTAAAGTTTTCTATATAGATATATAAGTAAAATAAGCCCTGCCCCGTAGAGGCCATGTTTTTCGACGATACATGAAGGCTTGAACAATCTTGGTAGAGGGTCACCTAGGAACTCTTCTTGCCAAGTTATATTGAAATCGCTCCAGTGGTTTCTGGTATCAAGATTTTTAAAGTTTTCTATACTGATATATTTGGAAAATAAGACCCGGCCCCATGCGACCATGTTTTGTGTTAAATCATGACGGCTTGAACAATCTTGGTAGAGGGTCACCAAGGAAACATTCCTGTAGTTATATTTAAATCGGTCCAGTATTTTCTGACAAGAAGATTTTTAAATGTTTCTATTTAGATATATAGGGAGAAAATCCCTGCCCCTTGGCGGTCATGTTTTCTTTTCACGAATCATGCTGGGCTGAATTATTTTAATAAAAGGCCACCACAGGAACATTTCTGCCATATTATATTGATATTGGTCCAGAGGTTTCTGACAAAAAGATTTTTAAAGTTTTCTATATAGATATATAGGGACAATAAGCCTCGCCCCCTGGCGGCCATGTTTTTGACGAATCAGAATGGCTCGAGCAATTTTAATAGAAGACGACCAAAGAAACATTTCTGCCATATTATATTGAAATTGGTCCAGTAGTTTCTGACAAGAAGATTTTTAAAAAATTTTATATAGATATATAGGGAAAATAAGTCTCGCCGCTCGCGGCCATGCTTTCGACGAATCAGGACAGCTTGAACAATCTTGGTATAGGGTCACCAAAGAAACATTCCTGCTAAGTTATATTGAAATCGGTCCAGTGGTTTCTGACATCAAGATTTTTAAAGTTTTCTATATAGATATATAGGAAAAATAAGCCCCGCCTCCTAGCGGCCATATTTTTTGACCAATCATGACGGCTTAAACAATCTTTATAGAGGGTCACCAAAGGAACATTGCTGCCAAGTAATATCGAAATTGGTCTACTGATATATAGGGAAACTAAACCTCGCCCCCTGGCGGCCATGTTTTTGACGAATCATGATGGCTTGAACAATTTTGATAGAAGGCCACCAAAGGAACATTTCTGCCATATAATATTGAAATTGGTCCAGCAGTTTCTGACAAGAAGCATTTAAATTTTCTATATAGATATATAGGAAAAATAAGCCCCGGCCCGCCTGGCGGCCATGTTTTTTTTTTTTTGTTGTTGTTTTTTTTTTTGGGGGGGGTGAATCATGACACCCTTTATAGAGGGTCACCAAAGGAAAATTGCTGCCAAATAATATTGAAATCGGTCCAGTGGTTTCTGACAGGAAGATTTTTTTAAAGTTTTCAATATTGATATATAGGGGGAATAAGCCCGATCCCTAGCGACAATGTTTTTTGACGAATCATGACGGCTTGAACAGTCTTGGTAGAGAGTCACCAAAGAAACATTTCTGCCAAGTAATATTGAAATTGGTCCAGTAATTCGAAATTTCTGACAAGAAGATTTTTAAAGTTTTCTGTTTAGATATATAGGGATAATAAGCCCCCACTGCCCCCCCCCCCCCCCCCCCACACACACACAACCACCACCCACAACCCTGGCGGCCATGTTTTTTGACGAATCATGATGGCTTGAACAATCCTGATAGAGGATGACAAAAGAAACATTTCTGCCAAATTATACTGGTCGGTCCAGTGGTTTCTGACAAGAAGACTTTTGAAGTTTTTATTTTCGTCTTTCTTTTGGTTGCCATGGCAACCAGAGTTCTGCTTAGATTCCAATTTTTTGAACAATTTTCAGTTAGTACCTCTCAAGGATCATTTCTGTGATCAAATTGGTTCAAATTAGTCCAGTGGTTTAGG
The DNA here is from genome assembly GCA_964016985.1 of Anodontia alba. Lineage (NCBI taxonomy): Eukaryota > Metazoa > Mollusca > Bivalvia > Lucinida > Lucinidae > Anodontia > Anodontia alba. The sequence continues at coordinate 121,143,703 of OZ024823.1, forward strand.
AGGACATGTCAATTAATGACGGACGACGGACGGACGACGGACGCCGGAATACTGGCCTATTAGAATAGCTCACTGTGCTCAGGCGAACTAACAAAAACTACATAAAAATGCAAACCAGAGTTAAGAAGATTTTTAAAGGTTTTCCTTATATAAGTCTATATGTCAAACGTGTGGGGGCCCGGGCGTAGCCGTTTTAAGCCACAGGGCTATAATTTGAACAATCTTGGCAGAGCTCCACTAGACAAAGCTGTATATCAAATGTCTCAGCTTTCTGGTTTCAGACAAGAAGATTTTTTAAATGTTTTCCTTGGGCCCCGGGGCGGGGCGCATTTTTGGCCCCATGGCTATAATTTGAAAAATCTTGGTAGAGGTCCAATAGACGAAGCTAAGTTACAGATATCAAATGTCTCAGCCTTCTGGTTTTAGACAAGAAGATTTTAAAAGTTTCCCTATAGAAGTCTATGTAAAACGTGTGACCTCGGGAGAGGGCCGTTTTAACCTCAGGGCTAAAATGTAAACAATCTTGGTAGAGGTCCACTAGACGAAGCCGTATATCTAAAATCAAAGGCCTGGACCTTCCGATTTCAGATAAGAAGATTTTTAAAAGTTTTCCCTATATGGGTCTATCTAAAACACGTGGGCACCAGGGCGGGCCGTTATTGACCCCAGGGCTATAATCTGAACAACTTTGGTAGCGGTCTACTAGATAAAGCTACATACCAAATATCAAAGACCTGGGCCTTCTGGCGACTCCTGGGGCGCATGTTTTACATAGACCCATATAGGGAAAAACTTTAAAAATCTTCTTTTCTGAAACCAGAAGGCCCAGGTCTTTGATATTTGGTATGTAGCTTTGCATGGAATGGAATGGAATTCTTGGAACAACTTTCAGTCATTATTACCCAGGGATCATTCCTGTGAAATTTGGTTAAAATTGGCTCAGTGGTTTAGGAGGAGATATCAAATGTTGACAGTCGACGGACAACGGATAGCTGGCCTATCAAAAAAGGTAAGAGAAAAGTCCAGGGAGTGCCACAATTACAAGTCGCAGCCCTTCCCAGACGCCAAGAGGAAGAGGAAACCGACAAATCTAAACAAGCACCAACCGAACAAACGTACGAAAAGCACTAAGATTAGCTCTCTCTTCCCCGAGCGAGGTAATCGCAATACTAAAAGGACTGAAAAACACAAGAACAAAATGGCACACGGAAAGACATACAACAAATCGCCTCGTAGAATAAACTACAAAGCAACAAAGAGTAAGACTAACACCGGGGAAAATAGCTCACCTAGAGCCGGCCAACCACCCTGGATCCCGATGCTACTCTTATTAAATGCAGAATACATAAAGAAATCGGTTCGCATAAAAACGAAAACATAAAAATCAAATTAATCACTATGATAAACAAAGACGAGTACTCATGGCTTATTCTACTGTGTGCCAGAGTAAATGAACACCAATAGTTAAACCAAGCCAAAGACAAATCGTTAAGCCCCAAGTATGAGGCCCCAACCGCCGTCGTGTAATTAAAGAGTGAAGCATAGCCATCAACAATGATTGGGTTGATAACTATGCATGCAGTCTACCGTATAATATCCCCGCAAAAATATCTCATCAAAAATACCTTACGACGTATTATTGTCACTGTAGAGTGATATCTACTTGTATACTGTCATCTCGTCAGATTGGATATCTTGTAAATGGATGGATGACACCAATGCTGGATTTTCCTAATACAATTCTATTCTGTTCTGTTCCATGAATGCTGTTTCCCCTTATTCGCCAGACCTTTTATCTCCATAAGATTTTCATCTGTTTCCTAACTTTAAAAAGGCTCTACCTGTCAAATGATTTTGTCATATCAGGTGTTGAGGATTTTTGAACACTCAACAGAGGGACTTCTTCATAAGTGGTAAATTGTATTAAGACCCTTCAACATCCCTGGCAGACGTGTGGAGATAGAGAAGGGATGGGGTATTCTTTAACCTTTACGAAATTCAGTGGACGACAACTTGATATTTTTCATATCCTTTCGAGAAAATATGTTATTCGAGAAATAGAAAAGCAATCTGAAGTTATTAAAACTTTCAGCTCGACGTCTAGATATTTGGACGATGTATTAAATATTGATAATAAGTACTTCGATGGTTTGATTAGTCAAACTTCTCCTTCCGAGCATCAGTTTAATAAAGTAAATTCTTCTGAAACTTAAGCCCCGTTTCTGGATTTGCATTTGTTTATTTTAGATGTTTTTTTTTCTTTCATGCAAAATTTAAACGCGATGATTTTGATTTTCAGATTGTAAATTTTCCTTACTTTGATGGGAATGTTCCTCATCGAGTATCCTACGGCGTTTTTATCTCGCAACTTATTCGGTTTGCCAGTGTGTCTAGTCATGTTTCTGACTTCAACACTCGAAAACAAATGTTAACTGTTAAACTTCTAAATGTTATCGGTACCATAAACTCCGCAAAGCCTCTTCACAATTTTATAGAGGTCATTTCGATTTAGTTTCAAAATTCAATGTTGGACTTAAATCGCTTCTGCGATAAGGCCTATCGGAAGTTGAATTTTATGGTGATTTAGTATATAAATTCAAAACATTATATACTTGCAATGATTTTAGCACTCAATTTAGTAAAATCATTCTTCGATATATAAAGATTGGGTACAACATAAATGTAATACGACAGACTGCATGCATGGTAGTAAACCCAATCACGGTTAATAACTTTGCTTCCCTCTTTAGTTGCACGCCGACGGGGCGGGCCTCAGATTCTATGATGGCTCCGGCCTAAATACTTTTAAGTAAGTCGGTTGGTGCCTGATACTCTGGCTCTGGTCGGGCCTACCGGAATCCTACTGTTGGTTTTCTTTTGCTTCAGCATTTCAGTTAATTCTTGCTATCGAGTCCTCATTGTTGTTTCATCTCTGTATTTGTTTGATTTTTATGTTCTCGGAGATGTTGCACTGATGAGTTAGGAACCCTTCAAGCGGATTGTACATATGTCTTGTATATACCACGGCAGAACTAAGGTCGAGGGTAGTGGCCACGAAAATCGATTTAAGACCCCCGCTCGCCCCCCCCCCCCCCCCCCCACACCACCCAAAAGTAATATTTTTACTGATAGTTCCAAGGCGATGCTTCTGTTGTGGTTTACTATATCTGTCATTGTATGTCTTTGCATATATGTCTTGGTGAATTTTTTTTATTTTGGTTATCCGTTAGTCTATTTTTTTGCGGGGAAGGAACTCTCCTTTTGGTTTCTGCTTGTAGTGATTTGATTGTGGTGCTGTTACTTTAAGTGCGTCCTGCTTTCCTTTGGTGTCTTGGAACGGAAGGTGTTAGATTATTGTATCCGTTCCTGATCATTGCCTTCCTTTCTATTTTGATATTCATGAAAAGTTTCTCCTGTGAGAGAGAGAGAGAGAGAGAGAGAGAGAGAGAGTACAAAAAACAACGCAAAAACAGAAAAACAATGAACACTGACAAAACCAACGTATGAGTTTCGAACTGTGGCGTACTTACCATATCTATACTATATATTGGGACACCATAACTCCTTACCATACTTATTTGAATATTTGAACACGTCCAATTTACTACTTGTCTAAAACAGCTTGACGAGCGGTGAACAGTGCAAACGAAACGCTGCTTCTTTTCTGGGTCTACACTGTTTGCTCAGGCCTGTCTGTCCCTATACGTAGGCTGGATATGGTAGCAAATGAACCGACGTCGTGATTTGTCATAAATAGAGGCGAAACCTACCGACTGAATACAAATATGACAGAATGAATACAAGTGATACCTCCATTAGGCTCTTTCGCTATACATTATGCAGGGGCCAAAGAGTGGAACACACTACCAGTTCATATCAGAAACGCACCATCACGAAATACCTTCAAACGAAATGAGAAAATATCTCTTGGCCAATTAAATTAACGAAATGATGATTTTTTTTCTTTTCTTTATTTTTATTGTTATTTATTTATTTAGTTTTAGAAATATTTGAGACCAGAAAATCGACACTTGATTTTTTTGTTTCGTTTTACGGGTGAAAGATGGTCTTCGTGTAGTCAGTCAACACTCTAGTTTTCTGTTTCAGATGTTTGCTTAGACAACTTACTCCTTCCATGTGGAAGATACATAACCTTAGTTGCAAACATATTTTATCAATTTGAATTTTCCTTAATATTTAAGTATTGTGCAAAACTGTTTGTATCGTTGCACGCAATGAAACCACAAGCATACTACCTGATCAAATATCATTTATATCTACGAGATATTCTAGTTCACCTGTTGGTCATTGAGTTCGGTACGTACTACTACAAAGTACATTAGTTCGTGTATCTTGGGAACCTTTATGCGAACCGAATTTTTATGTAATTCTGTATTAAGAGTAGCATCGGAACCCAGGGTGAAGTTGGCTAGCTGTAAATGTGCTTTAACCTCCCCGCTCACCCCCCCCCCCCCCCGCCCCAACGTATGAGTTTCGAACTGTGGCGTACTTACCATATTTATACTATATATTGGGACACCATAACTCCTTACCATACTTATTTGAATATTTGAACACGTCCAATTTACTACTTGTCTAAAACGGCTTGACGAGCGGTGAACAGTGCAAACGAAACGCTGCTTCTTTTCTGGGTCTACACTGTTTGCTCAGGCCTGTCTGTCCCTATACGTAGGCTGGATATGGTAGCAAATGAACCGACGTCGTGATTTGTCATAAATAGAGACGAAACCTACCGACTGAATACAAATATGACAGAATGAATACAAGTGATACCTCCATTAGGCTCTTTCGCTATACATTATGCAGGGGCCAAAGAGTGGAACACACTACCAGTTCATATCAGAAACGCACCATCACGAAATACCTTCAAACGAAATGAGAAAATATCTCTTGGCCAATTAAATTAACGAAATGATGATTTTTTTTTCTTTTCTTTATTTTTATTGTTATTTATTTATTTAGTTTTAGAAATATTTGAGACCAGAAAATCGACACTTGATTTTTTTGTTTCGTTTTACGGGTGAAAGATGGTCTTGGTGTAGTCAGTCAACACTCTAGTTTTCTGTTTCAGATGTTTGCTTAGACAACTTACTCCTTCCATGTGGAAGATACATAACCTTAGTTGCAAACATATTTTATCAATTTGAATTTTCCTTAATATTTAAGTATTGTGCAAAACTGTTTGTATCGTTGCACGCAATGAAACCACAAGCATACTACCTGATCAAATATCATTTATATCTACGAGATATTCTAGTTCACCTGTTGGTCATTGAGTTCGGTACGTACTACTACAAAGTACATTAGTTCGTGTATCTTGGGAACCTTTATGCGAACCGAATTTTTATGTAATTCTGTATTAAGAGTAGCATCGGAACCCAGGGTGAAGTTGGCTAGCTGTAAATGTGCTTTAACCTCCCCGCTCACCCCCCCCCCCCCCACCCTCCCCCCCCCCCCCCCCCCCCCCCCCACACACACACACCAGGTGGTTTACTCTACTGACCGTTCTAAGTCTTATTCTTTGGTGCTTTGTGGGTTATTAGTCTTATTCTTTGGTGCTTTGTGGTTTATTCTGCGACGCGATTTGTTGTATGTCTTACCTTGCGCCATTTTGTTCTTGTGTTTTTCAGTCCTTTTAGCATTGCGATTACCTCGCTTGGGGAAGAGAGAGCTAATCTTAGTATTTTTCGTACGTTTGTTCGATTTGTGCTTGTTTGGATTTGTTGGTTTCCTCTTCCTCTTGATGTCTGGGAAGGGCTGCGGTTTGTGATTGTGGCACTCCCTGGACTTTTCTCTTACCTTTTTTGTGTATTATAAGATATTGTCTAAAACAGTTTACACGATATAATCTAAACAGATGTGGATGCAGTAAGCAAGATGCATTGACATTTCAGCATGTTACACTGTATCTGTAAACTGGTCAGTCTTATTTATGAATCAGGGCCCAGTTGTTCAAAGCGTCGTTAGCTTAACGAGCTCGTTAAGGGTCATTTCGTTAACTGTTTTAGCGGATTCAATACACAATATTCTGATATTTTTTTGCTGAAAAAATGTGAGTAGCTGCAAAAGCTACTCACATTTTTCAGGAAAAAATTTCAGCATATTTGCGTATCACTCGATGTAAATTTTAACGAATCGTTAACTAACGACATCGTTAGTTTTGAACAACTGGGCCCTGATCATTATCCCAAAAAAAGGTAATAGAAAAGTCCAGGGGGGTGCCACAATCACAAACCGCAGCCCTTCCCAGACACCAAGAGGAAGAGGAAACCGACAAAACCAAACAAGCACAAATCAAACGAACGTACGAAAGGCACTAAGATTAGCTCTCTCTTCCCCAAGCGAGGTAATCGCAATGCTAAAAGGACTGGAAAAAAAAAAACAAGAACAAAATAACACAAGGTAAGATATAAAACAAATCGCCTCGTAGAATAAACCACAAAGCAACAAAGAGTAAGACTAACACCGGGACCACCGCCTTAGAACGGTCAGTAGAGTAAACCACCAAGTCAGTGGTCTGAAAGTTTTAAGAGTATAAAGCCTCTTTTTAAGTCAGGATCTGAGAACGATCCTGAAACTCTAGACTAAGACTTATGGCTGAAACTTACAATGTATGATTAAAGTAGTAAAATGTTTTAGTTACGATCAAAATTTTGTCCCCTGGGGGTTATCTGCTGTTGCCTCTGGGCTATATATATGTATAAAATTGTGTAATGTTTAATGGCTTCTCTGAAACCACTTGAGCATTTTTCACCTTATTCACATGGGGACTTCTGTCAAAAGGGTACTGATAATTTATTCGAATAGTTCCGCACCATTGATCAAGATGGCTGCCATGCACATTTATGGTAAAAACACTTAAAAGTCTTTTTCACCAGAAGCAAGAAATCTTTGAGGCCGATTCTTGTTATATAATGCATCGGGGATTCAATGTCTTACAAGTTTGGCTTATTATGGCAAGGTTAAGTTTGCGTCACCATACATTTGTATGGAGAAAATGTTGAAAATCGCTTTTCTCAATATGTATTAAAGACTAATTACTGAAACTTACAACGTATGATGAAAGAAGTAAACATATTTAGCTACCGTCAAATTTGTGCGGGTTTTCTGTCCTTGCTCCTGAACTATATACAATCGACTCTCGTTATCTCGAAATCCAAGGGACTCTTTGAAATACATCGAGATATCCGTACCTCGACATCAGATTTTCAGAATTGAGGAAACAATAAATCGAACAACCACATTTAACAAATGAATGTGTAATTTGACTCCTGAAGTTAAAGGTATATTGAAACTATTTTGGAAAAGAGGAGAAATTGCTTTTTAGGAGCAGTTTCTCTCCTTTTTTCCTCAATATTTTGTTACCTATTACTGGATTTCCGTGGCAAAACAGGGACCAGATTTTCACTTCGAGATAAGCGAAGTCGAGATAACGAGAGTCGATTGTACATGTATAAAAGTGTGTAATTTTAATGGCTTTTTCTCTGAAACCACTTGAGCAATTTTCACCATATTTCACATGGGGCATTCTGTCAAATGGGTACTGATAATTTATTTGAATGAACAAGAAAAACAAGATAGCCGCCATGCCAATATATGATAAAAACACTTCAAAAATCTTCTCCAGAACCAAAAAGCTTTCAGGTTGAATCTGGATATGTAGCATTGGTGACTCAATGTCTACCAAGTTTGTTCAAATTATGTTCGTAGGCTGGCCGTCAAATTTGCGCCCCCATACATTTGTATAGGGCAAATCATTTTCTCAACATATAATAAAGACAAGTTACTGATACTTACAACGTATGACTAAAGACGTAAAACTGTTTAGCTACCGTCAAAGTTTTTGGGGTTTTCTGCGCTTGCCCAAAGGCTATGTACATGTCTAAAATCATGAAATCTTTAAACGTCTTCTTCTCTAAATTCGCTTGAACAATTTTCACCAGATTTCACATGGGGTCTACTGTCCAAAGGAATTTGTTCAATGGTTCTGCGCCATTGTACAAGATCGCTGTCATGCCCATATATAGTAAAACACTAAAATCTTCTCCAGAACTAAGAAAGCATTGAGGCTGAATCTTGGTACAAAGCACCGTGGACTTAGTCGACTAAGTTTGATCATATGATGATACTAAGATGACCTTTGACCTTTTTTACGATATGGTCAAATTTGTTACTGTGGCAATACTGAAAGAAGTTGCATGGCATTTGCAGATATTCAATAGCTGTTTTTATCAGGTGAGCGAATGCTGGACCATGGGCCTCTTGTTTTCAAAAGCTAATCTTGGTTGATCTATATATAGTCGTTATTGCTTAGCATGCTAGGTAAAAGTTTGAACAGACGACAAATGAAGATCTATCTTTCTTATTATTAGTAATATTAATTTGTTTTTGTTTTGTTTTTTTCAGAAAAAAATAGCTTTGACATTACATAAATATTGCATGTAATGTCAAAGCCTACTTTCTGGAAAGAAGAGAGAAACAAATCGTTGGTTTTCATCTGTTGAATTTGCATATAGAGTGGTAGAGGTTAATACAAACAAAACAAACATAAAACCACAGATTATATGCAGGGCTCTGTACACACATTTTGTATTTCAACATGAATGACATACATATAACTACAACAGAGATGCACACTGGAGGGGAGCCGCTACGTATTGTAGAAAAAGGATTTCCGGAGATTAAAGGGGAGACAATTTTAGACAAAAGACAGTACATCCGTGAAAACTTGGATCATATTAGGAAACTTATTATTTTTGAACCACGTGGCCACTTCGATATGTATGCGGTGGTTTTAGTAAAGCCAGACATTGCCGTAGCTGACATAGGAA